>CM073572.1:63725371-66645371 GCA_037074715.1 Magnolia kwangsiensis
GTTCCTAGATAAATTAGGATTAGTCTACCTGCGTGAGGCCTAACCCCCCCACTATTTCTTTCTTTAGCCGTACATGATAGGTGGGCCAACTCCCTTTTGTAGTTGGCCCTGCCCGAACTTAGCACTGTACAGCCTTGTGCTAACTTACATATGAAATATAGATGATGCATTGTTAAATCTAAATTTAAAAATATATTTTTAAAAAATGAAAAAAGAAAAAAGAAAAAGAAAGAAAGAAAGAAAGAAGAAGTTTGAGCTCATGCCCTAAAAGGAGCTGAAAAAACAGATGGACGGTGTGGATAAATCACATTGAGCCCCACAGAATTTACTCAGTACACAATCCACGTCACTTTGTTGTTGAATGTATCAGACTCCCTCGTATCATTTACTCAACGAAGTATACGAAAGGAAGTAATGTCATTTACTCAACGACGTATACGAAAAAAAGTAAAGCATTTTCCCAACAATGTGATGACACGAGCGGGAAAAAACAACCATAATCTTGTCCATCTCAATGTCTACAACAATATATCATCTGACTAAAATAAGGTTTATACATCTCTGTCTGTGCCATGCCACATGCAAAGATGACAAGCCACCCGTGCCTGATTATATATAAATCATGTTGCACCAGCATCAATGACCTGATATGGCCGTACATAACGGGTGGCCCACATGGGATATCACATGCCTAACCGATCCCATCTAACCTTGATTTACAGGCCAAGATTCCTTGTGTCTCCTTTCTGCATGTATTGCTCGGAGGTCATCTATATAACAAGCTCCTCGTAAAGGATACCTGTACCATCCTTTCTTCCCCATTCTGACTGTAGTCTGCATTTTGAGACCAGTCTTGATCTAAAAAAAGATGGCTGGCCCACTTGTGATGCTCAAAAATCCTTACCATGTCCGCTCCACTAGTATGCCCACCAGATCACATCCCCTCACCCTTGTAGTCGAGGATAAATTGCAGAAATTAGAGGCTTGGGAAACCTCATCATCGTCCACCCACTTGACGGCTGTGATGTTGTGCAACGGTTTGCGTGCTCTCAGAGACTTGTACGATTCGGTCGAGCATTTCCTTCAATCTCCACTCACCCAACAAGCCCTAGCCAGCAATGGGAGTGAGACATGGGTGAATGAGGTGTTGGATGGTGCTCTTAGAATATTGGACATCTGCGAGACAATTAGAAATGTCTTCAAGCTGATGAAGGAAAATGCACAGGACCTCTTATCTGCTCTTCGCCGAAGAAGAGTAGGAGACTCGGGTCTCCGTAACCAAGTTCTTGATTACATTTCTTCAAGAAAGAAGATGAAAAAGGAGATCGACAAGTGCTTGAAAGAATTGAAAAGGGTGGAAAGCAAATTCGTATTCTCACCTCTCTCCGACGAGGATCAATGCCTTGTTGTGATGATAGGGGTGCTCAGACAAGTAAGGTCCATCACCATCTCCATCTTTGAATCCCTCTCCTCCTTCATTTCATTATCAAAGCCGATGACAAAGTCAATCGGGCTGTCATTGATTTCGAAATGGACGGTGGGCGTAGGGCGAGTAGCATGTGAAGTGGAGATGGAAAAAATGAGTGAAGTGGAGAAGGTAGATGCCTATCTCTGCAGTCTTTATGCCAACAGATCATGCAAAGATCTCGAGACGGAATTGATGAAAAATGTGCACAAGGGATTGAAGGCAATGGATGTAAGTCTCCAGAGTCTCGAGAATGAATTGGATTGCGTGTTTAGGTGTTTGATCAAGACCAGAGTCTCCGTTCTCAACATACTCAATCACTAGCAGATCCAATGAACCTATCATAACCCAGTCTCCCTTCGGCAGTAGCATCTTTAATTTTTATGAAATGCCCACGGATTTTTAATTTTCTTTTTATATGTAGATTGCTGTAAATGAAAAAAGAATACATGTAGCATGTTATACAAATATCAAATCAACATCCATGTTCATCTCAAATGAATAATATTGCTCTTATTTTCCTTCCATTTGTTGGTTGTTCACAAAGGTTCCACATGTTAGAAGCGTTTCCTTCTATTTGATTTGTTGATAGGCTATAGGAGAGAGAGTCTGAGCTAGCAGTTCAGGAGGTTGCTTGCTTCTCTATGAGTTGTCAGTGCTTAAGGTGGTGTAGTGGTAGCACCCTCCTCTACATCGCGACTGAGGGGTGGATTCTATCTCTCCAGGAGTTACATGAGTGGATCCACGTTTTTATTCAGGGCTTTGACCCGCTTCTCCAAGGAGACTAATTGATCGCCCCAGGTGTGAGATAGAGGAGTGGGCGCTGGGGGAGTAGAGTCGGTCCGCTACTAGTAGGGTTGGGCACCCTGGTCCGGTGATTATTCAGGAAGAGCTGGGATGGTTCTAGCAATGGTAGCTAGAGCTTTCTTATTTCCTTTCACCATTGTGGCTTTCTGGTAAAGCAAGAAGGACTCATGTCAAGCATCCATGCCCAGTGGAGGTGATCAAATGGGGGAAACCAACCAAAGGCTGGGTAGAATTACACATTAATGGATCGGCCTGTGATAATCCAGGCCGTTCAGGTGGAGGTGGGGTCTATAGGAGTGCAGATGGAAAGCTGCTCTTCGCATTCTCAGCCGGTTACGGGGTGGGGACTAATAACAAGGCGGAATTGAGAGGGATTCACGATGGCCTAATCTTATGCCTAGAGCGTGGGTTTCAAAAAATTGTGATTGAATCGGACTACACGGTGGCAATGAACCTCATTTCTAGAAATCCTCTCGTTCCTTGGTAATGGCGTCCGTGGGTCAGCAGAATTAACAAGCTGGGACAACTTGCTTCATTAGTTTTTTTGTGATTCACAGAGAAGGAAATGGTCCGGTGGATGGGATGGCGAGGGAGGGTAGCCAGAAGCAAGTAACCGAAGTATTCGATAATATCAGGGATCTCAATCCTCATGTGTGCGAGCTCTTATTCCTGGACAAGACTGGGCTTGGCTCTGTTATATCCTCTCATGTGTAGTTGTATAGATCTTTCGATTTTTTTGGTGGTAGGGGAGGCCGTGGACGGTCGTCCTCTTATTGGGCTTCCCTGTTTTTTTGGTCATGGGTCGCCCACTTCGTATGGTGCTATAATAGTTTTGCTCATATTTATACAAAGCATTTTTAAATAAATTAATTATTTTAAAAAAAAAAAAAAAAACAAGAAGGGCTTTGATGTCATTCCCACAGACGGTGCCAAATTGTTGATATAAAAATCTGGTCCACCCTCTTTAGAATTTTGAGTACCTGTACAGGAAGAAGACAAAGGAGACCTTTGCCAGAGCAAGGGACCTTACAATGTCAAAGTCAAGCTAAGAATCTGAGTCTAGTAGTATTGAGGGGTTTTGGGTGAGACATTTTGTATACCTTTACTAATGTCAGCGATGTATTTATAACCTTTTGAGGGCGGTGGCATATATGGCAAGGCCTCTTGGAGAAAGATTGCAGATTACGAAAGATATCTTCCTCCAAACGTATCGTGATTGATTTTTTGAGATCCTCAGTGAATATTTCGAAGGATAATCCTATCTTATCTTAATATATTGTAAGTGTGTTTGAATTCTGAGGTGGTGGTCTATCCATGGCTAATGCCGAGTTCAATATCTGAGGCCGAGGTCAACCTTCAAAGTTAATAACCGAGGTCGACCTTCGGGGTCGAGATCTTTTGGTGACCTTACCGTCTCATCCATTGCTGAGTCGAGTCGGGACTTGGCTGAATCACGGGGTGACACATCCAAGTCAGACACTCCATATTCTTGGTCCACAATCAAAATGTTAGAGGGATATGAATATGGTCTAAGATTAAATGCATGTTTTGTCCATGTGTATAGAAAGTAATCAAGTGGCAGATGTGCTCGCCAAGTTGGGCATATTTGGGTTCCGAATGCCTCTATATTTTCTCAAGAAGAAAGCCACCCAAGGCTGCCAGGACTACCTAAGGCAGGGTTAATTTCAAAAGGCCCTTCAACTGAGGGTATTTTTGTCCTTCAATTCGTTCATTATGCGTACAGGGTTCACTCGAGACCATCTTTGATCAATCGAACCTCGATTTCAATCGATCGATACGGGTTATGATTTATTATTTAACGTCTTTGAAAAAAAATTGGTTCCCTCAATTAATCGAAGCCGAACAATTTCAGTCCGATATATGATATGTTTCTCGATAATTTTAGGGTTTTTTTTCTACTTCTTCCTTAGATTTTATGAAAACTACGGATTCCTAAATTTGGTCCAACCCATTCAATGATTTTGTTCATTGTCAAATTCGAAATAACCAAAGGATACATTTGTTCTAAAACATTATAATTTTAATAATTATTGTTAGCCATTCAATTAATAGATCACTATGGAAAATCTATTCTCATGTTAATCTAAGATATGCAACTGTAACATGATTTGGTCTTAAGATCCATACATTCAATTATTGCAGAAACTTATTCAGAAACTGATCTCTATCATCAAAACTTGCCTACAGATCAGAACAATGATCGTAGGATTAATCTGTTTCATTCATTGTTTAGATATAGGGCTGTTAAATAGAATTTCATAAGTAAAAATAAAAAATAAAAATCTTCTTAGAAACTTACCATCAAAGGCTTCTCATTCGCAGAGCTACTCTCCCTCTTATGGCTACTCTTTTGGGTTTTCTACAAGAATGCTCTATAGATCTTCCCTTTAAATAGAGGACGAGCCCTGTATATAGAAGATTCCACTACATTTTTGTGGGTTTTTGCAAAACAAAATTCTTATGGTGTTGGAAGTCGATCCCCTAACGAATCCCTCTACTAAGAATGATCTGACTAATTGGGCTTAGTGCTTAATTCCATTAATAAAGAAAAAATAAATTTATTAATTTCTTTGATCACAGCCTTAAGTGGGTTATAAAAAATAAAGGTTGTTATACAGGAGACTCAAGTGTAGGGCCTTGAATTCAGGGTTTGTTATTTGAAATAGTCAAGGGCTGGGTAATGTCTCGATAATCAGGATGATTAAGAGGCATATTAACTTCCATAAACTAGCCATTATGGCTTTGCTGGAACCTATGATCAGGGAAGAGAAAAGGACGAGGACAGGGCTGAAGTCAGGCTTCCATTCTTCATTGTCCAATGTAGGGGAAGGAGGCAAGATATGGGTCTTCTTTCAAAGTTCTCTAGTAGTTGACTTTATTATAGTAAATGATCAAATGTTGTCCTTCAGGATTGGTTTGCACGGAAGTTTGGGTAAGGTCTTAATTTTCGTGGTTTAAACTAAATGCTCTAGGATTCTCTGAAGATTGGCATGGTCTGATATGGAGGATTTGGCCACCTCAAGGCCCAGGGTGTGGGCTCTATGTGGGGACTTCAATGTTATAGCTGATCAGTCGAAGAGGCATGGAGGTCGGAAACCATATTTATTGAGATCGGATGATTTCGTAGATGCGAACAATTGTTTAAGAATTGTCGATGCGAGGTTTAAAGGAAACAAGTTTACTTAGAGCAACAATCAAGTAGGAAATTCACGAATCTGAGCAAGGTTGGACCGCATTATGTGTAGTTTGGTGTGACTGAATGTGTTTTCAAGGTTCCAAGTTACACATTTACCTTGAGTGAAATTTGATCACGTGTCGCTTCTTCTCTCATCCCCTCTTAAACCTCCTAATCTTCCCAGGCCGTTTCATTTCTAAAGAATGTGGATGTTGCATGACTCAATTATTTAAGTGGTCGTGAAGGAATCCTTGGTGACAAATGTCAGAGGGCAGTCGATGGTTATTCTGCATAGCAAGCTCATAAACACAAAGCAAGTCCTCAAGTGCTAAACTGAGGAGGTGTTCAGGGTGGCTAAAGAAGAGGTTGATAAAATTGAAGAATCCTACCATTTAGACCCTGACCCAAATCTGTTAAGCTCCCTTAATACTACCAAAGATTCGCTAACCTAGTCAGAGATCATAGAAGAAGTCTTCTGTAAGCAAAATGCTCGTAATAGATGGTTAGAAGAAGGTGACCGCAATAAGAAATTATTTTATAATATAGTGACTAATCAAGCTAGAAAGGTGTCTATTTCGAAAACTATAATCGACAATGGGGTTCAAATTTGGATATGGCTGGGATTAAAGAGGGAGTAGTGTCGTTCTTTGCCTCACTGTTGAAAGAAAAAGCCACAAAGCCAGTGGGTGATTTCCTTCATTCGATTCCCCTGTGTATTTTGACAGAAGATAATGTAGCTCTTCTAGTTAAGCCTTCCTTAGAGGAGGTAAAGCAAGTAGTGAAAGTTTACTAATGGATGGTGCGCCAGGTCCAAATGGTTTCTTGGGAGCATTCCTTAGGGGCTTTTAAGGAATTATTGCTCAATACATTCTTAATGCAGTTGGGTTTCTCTTTTAAGGAAGCAATATTTCGAGAGCATTCAAATCTTCACTTATATGCCTAATTCTGAAAGCATATTCCCTTTACAGTTGGTTTTTAGTTTTAGTCAATAGAGATGCAACGGTTAAAAAAATAATAATAAATCAGCTCACTGATTGTGGCAAGGGGATCTGATCTCTCCTAGTCTCTTCATCATCATGGCTGAGACCTTTAAGTGGGGCTTTAAGGGGATAGTTGAGAAGGGATTTTGTCATCCATTTAAGGCAAGAAGAGGATGTCCAACCATATCCCATTTTTTATTTTTTAACAACACAGTCATTTTCACAAATGAAAGTTGCAAGTCTCTTAAAGTTGTTTCAAATTTCATTTCCAAGTTCTAGACTATTTCAGAGAAAAAAGTAAACATGGTCAAGAGTAGTGTGAGGCCCGTATCCTAAGTCGTACCATTTCTTAGACTCCCGCGGTCCTCCCTGTCGAATTACGGTGACCCACAATCTATAATCGGCATTTGCACACGACCCTGAGTTGCATCCTATCAATTTGAGTCGACTTGAACCAAGACTAATACCAGTGCGACCGCACCGTCGCCGCAGTTTCGACGCTACGTCTCATGCGCCGAGGCAAAACCCAGGCCAAGAGATGTGGGCCCGTGTTCAGTTCGAGGAAAACATCGCTCGTTGTAATCCCAAGAGAATCTCTAATCAAATCAATCCCATCAATCACCCATCCCCAAATACAACCACCCCTCCCCTAAAGTCAACTCTCTCTTACAACCAAATACACCTATCCATCACTTACCATCCCTCTCTCCCATCACTTCCCTCCCATTACCTCTCTCTCTCTCTCATTCTCTCTCCATTTTCAAGCTACCCCATAAGAGCAATCGTCCAAGCTCCCCAAGAGAAAAGCTAGGTGTGGCCTACTTCCTACCACCCAATCCAACCTTTCAAAGCTAATCTCAACCATTCGATCGACCACCTTGGAGCTTTAAAGCCTATTGGCGAAAAGAGGAAGGAATTTGAGGTGGGTAATTTTATAATTTTTCAACCGCTAGTTTTGATGATTTGAGGACCCACATATGGTGGGACCCATCTTGATGTATACATTGTATAGGGAGGGCCCATAGTGGCGAGGTCCCTCCCTCTCTCTCTCTCTCTCTCTCTCTCTCTCTCTCTCTCTCTCTCTCTCTCTCTCTCTCTCTCTTTGATGATGATGATGTGTGGCCCACCTGATGTGTAGCACATCCAAACCATCTAAGGTCAATAAGCGCACCATGATGCATTTTATCCATGTTGTCTGTCCAACAAGGGTCATCTTACTGCCCATTTTTGGACACACTTTGATGTTGGGGAACACACCTATTTAGGCTAGATTTCTAGCCATGTGGACTTCCTATTGGTGGACCACACCTTGATGTATGTGTTCTATATCCTAGTTGTCCAAACCCACCGATCTAGATCCAAATCTCTGGTGGGCTCCACGTCAAAGGCAGCAACAGGATTGTCCACCTGCAGGCTACCCGATTAAAGGAAAAACAAATATCAGCTTCATCAAGCAGCCACATGTACATGGAGCCCACCCCACCTAATGTAGGTGTTTGATCCAAACCGTCATCCCATGGCCAGGGATATGGGGCAAATTCAAATCTCAGGCGAGCCAGGCCATCCATAGGACCCACCTGATACATGTGCTATATCCAACCGTCCATTCATCTGGACATGGTTGGCTAGTGCAAACCAGATATTTAGCTGTTGTGGTTGCATGTGGGGTCCACCTGATGTGTGGATCTTATTCACACCAATTGTCCAACGTCCAGGGCCTGGACACTGGAATTCTTTAAAATATATATAACATTAATAGTAATAAATAAATATATAATATAAATTATTATATAATACAATATATTATAATATGGTGGGTCCTACGTGGGACCCACCTAAGGAAGTTGATTGGTTGGCGTTCCTTACAGCAGCAATATAGTTATTGTATTGACGTCAGCAAGGGCCATGGGAACCACCAATGTCTGTATTTTGTATCTCCACCATCTAGAGATCTCTGGACGATGCTGTGGGGACCCATCATGATATATGTGGTTATATCCATGCTTTCCATTATTTTTTTGGAGATATGGGACTAACCCACACGTGTTGCACATGTGAGGTGAGCCCTACCTTAATGATGTGTTGTATACTTCACCATCCAACTATTTTTTTATGCTGAGTAGGGCGTGCCATGATGTATGATCCACACTATTCGTCGCTGGAGGTGTGTTGCATGGGGCCGTATGATGTCTGTATTCTAACTATGCCATCTATCTGCAGGGCCACCCTACACGTGTGACATCCATGAGACCCACCTTGATGTATTGTATATTATCTCGTCCACCTATATGGACTGTGTGGGGCCTGCCTTGATGTACATATGCATATCCTCACCATTTAGCCCTTCTTGACGGGGGGAACCCATCTTGATGTATGTAATCTATATGCACACCGTCCATCTGCACCTGGACTGTGGGACACCCTATTGTGTATGTGTTTTATACACGCCATCCATCAGCGTGTGGGGCACACCATGATGAATGTGTTTCAACCACACCGTCCATTTATTTTCTAGGATGAGGTCCTCCTTAATGTATGCGTTGTACATCAGCACCATCCATCTAGACGTGTCGTGGGATGCACCGTAATGTATATATTGTATATCTATGTCGTCTATTTGTATGGCCCGTTGAAGCAGCCCACTTGATGTTTATGAGGCCTATTGGTGCAGTCCATTAATGCGGCCGACTTGATGTATATGAGGCCCATTGGCTTTACCCATTGATGTGGCTCACTTGTTGTGTATGAGGCCCATTGGTGTGGCCCATTCATGCGGCCCACTTACTGTATATAAGGCCCATTGAGGTGTATTTCCAGCCCATATGACATGGCCATTGTGATGTTTTTGTAGCCCATTTAATGAGGATCATTATGATGTGCATTAGGCCCATGGGTTGTGGCTCGTGTGATGTATCTAAGGCCCATGTGCAGGGCCCACCTATTGTCTATATGAGGCCCATTGTGATGTGTTTGATGTCGCGGCCCATCATGATGCGTATTAGGCCCATGTGATGCGGCCCACCGTGACGTGTATTAGGACCATGTGATGTGACACATCATGATGCGTATTAGGCCCATGTGATGCGGCCCCACCATGAAGTGTATTAGGAACATGTGATGAGGCCCATAATGATGTGTATGTAGCCCTTGTATGAGGCCCATTGCAATGTATATTAGGCCTTTGTGTGAGGCCATGGGCCCACTTTATGTTTAGATCTATGTGGACCACTGCTTGAGAGAAATGATGGTTGAATAGCCACATTGATGGGAAATGATGGTTAAATATCCACATTATGACCTTCCCTTAGGCCCTTTATTAGGCCAATTCTGATTATCGAGGTCGATGCTGATTATTGGTGCTGATTGTTGATACCGATTGTGAGTATGTGACAGCATGGCATCATGATGCTGCCCATACGCATCATCTACATGTTTGTTATGAGATGTGATTGACCATTGCATATGTCATTGGGCAAGTTGCTATGAGACTCCCTAATAGACAGAGGTTATCTCACATGAGCGCATGGTATGCGCAGGATTGATGCATGACTGAATTGTATAACTCATGTATCTTGCATTGTCTGTCGTGATTACTATACGCCCTAGCGACATCAGGGTCGTAGCCTCCACAGGCATATCGTAGATGGCCAAATGGGACATCGAAAATATGTTATTAGCATCAGGCTACCATAGATGGCCCTTGGTGAAAATTTCTAAACCTCCAAGGCCAAGAGATGCACCAACATCAAGACTGATTGGATATATGAGCGCCCGAGTGTCGAATACCAGTAGGTTACGTCTCCCACTGTTTCATGGTTGGTTAGAAAGAGGTAGTAAGCATAGCTAGGATGAGTTTGACCATCTCGTGATTGGGTCAACTATTAACGTGTCGGGTAGATATTGGCTGAGTACTTGCCAAGCAGATAGTGAGGTCTCTTCCACTTGCATGGTTATGCGCCAATGGGCGGCGATTGCATATAGAGTTTACTAGACCCCGGTGATGATCTTAGAAATGTATGGTACTGATATGTGGACCTACTGAGCAGGAGTTGCATACTCATTCTTTCATTCATTCACTACCCACTTAGGCTGGTGGTGCGTAACTATTTATTATACGTACCTTCGCAATGGTCAGGATTTCAATTGGGGCACGCGACTAATCTGATATCAGGAGTTTACCACATTGAGTCTGATTATCTAAATTTAGGTATGGGACTGGTTTGGATAGAAGTCCCTTGTGGTGGACCCCGTAGCCTGTGATACTATGTATTATCATCCCGACTTCATACTCCAGCTTGATCATTTCATTTGCATCACATATCTGATCTACATTGCTTCCTCAATATATAATATTAGTCTATTATGTTTTTACATTGTATAGCCTAGATAAGGCTGATGGTATTCATGGACATACCAGCATGTTCCGCATTACTCTGATATTTAAATGCTTGGCACTTATCTTGTACACACACTTTCACCACCCTCTAAGCTTTCTATAAGCTTATGCATGATAAATGCATGCAGGTGGCATTACGTTGTAGCAACATCGAGCTTGGAGCGTGCAGCGGATTCCTAGAGCTTTGATTTTGATTTATGTATTTCCCTTTCAGCATTGTATTCAAATGTATTATATTAGTGGATATGTGACGACGATGTTGCGTTTGTAATTTGGGTAAACTTATAGTTATGCTTATTACGAGTTAAATGTATATTAGAAAAATCCTCCTTGTAGGATCCCAGGATCGGAATATGGCATATGGACATTGGGAGCCGAGAATAGGGTACTATAGAGGCTGTCAATACTGGATTTGGCGATCAAAAATTTATGAGTCTGATTTTTGAGTTTGGGGCCTGACAAGCAGCCTCTTCACTTCATCTAAGATGGTAGCAAGTAGGGTGAGGGGAGTTGAAAGACTATTTGGGATCTCTAAGGCTGGGAATAACTTCACTTACCTAGGCTTTCCAACCTTCAAAAGTAGAGCCTTTAGTGCGTTATTTTAGATGTTAATTAATAAATTCCACAAAAAACCTGAGGGTTGGTTTGACAAATGTTTGTCGCAAGCTGGTAAGGTGACTCTCATTAACCATGTTCATTGTAGTGTCAATCCACTCTCTAGTAGCAACGGATGTGCCAAAGAAGGTGTTGGCCTCTTTAAAGAAGTATTCATTCCCATGCAAATTCATGATAAAGTGGACTAATTAGATATATTTTCAATGTACAGGAAAGAATGCAAGATCCAATATGATTTGAACTATTCAAGGAGTTTGAAAACCCAAGGGAGATAAAGATAGAGTTATCCGTGAAGAATTAAGTCCAAGAGATGATCAAGCATATTTAAGTTAAAAGACCAAAGGAAATTAAGGGATTGTTGAATCGATGTCTTGAAGAAATGAAGGAAAAAAAAAACACTAAAGCAAAAAAGTATGGTTGACCTTGAAAAGTACAGTCGACCTTATTTCGCGGTCTACTTTGAGCAATAGTCCGTTCGACTATATGGTGTGTAAGACAGTTACGTAAATTTGAATCTTCGTAAGTAAGTGGCATGAAAATATATTTAAAGGAGGTTTTCTACATGATTCAAACACATTTCAGGGCTTGAGGGAAAGAGGGATCTAGGGAGAAGTGTCAACGATGCATTCCTTCTTCCTTGTTCTTCGATTTTTAGTTTGTTTTTCCTATTTTTATGATTTAGAGATGGTTGTGTTTGGCTAATCTCTTAGCTAAAGCTAAGGGTGAACCTTTTAATAGATTTAGGATGAATTAATTTATTTGATTCAATACATTGGTTTAAATGATGAATTATTAATTGAATTAGTTTGAACTGTTATTGAATTATGTGATCCTTTAATCCATTATCGACTCTGGGCACAGTGGATACTTAGAATTCTCTACAATCAATTAAGTAGTTTTTGGGAAAGTGTTGATTTGTAAAATCTCTTATCTATTGTGAAGAACGGGTACAATAGATTATTAGAATTCCCAACGATCAATTACTTTGTTCTTCATGAGCGAATCAATTCAATTTAGATCCATATCTTTTATTAGTGAATTATATGTCAATTAACTGTTTTATCTTCCAACTAGAAGGAATCATTATTCGATTCCAATTGAGTTATCAAGTTAAATCAGTAAATTAAGTATTGTAATTCTATTAATTGGGGATCTCTAGATCCTTAATTGTATCTATAATTGCTTTCACTCCTTTTAATTTTTTGGAAACCTTAGTTTTAATCTTAAGTTAGATCTAAAAGTATTTGAACCTAAATTTAGTCCCTGTGGATTGACGTCAGTCTCATCGAGTATATACTATACTTCACAGCGCTGCACTTGGGGTTGTTTAAAAATATGCAAGGTTCTTCCCCTCGTAGCAAATAGAGTTCAGTGGCTGATTGGTAAGGGGGAGTGCAGCTTCTAGTTTGATGACTAGTTGGGCCTGGGCCCCCTAAGTGGCTGTTACATGAGCTAGTTTCCCTCTTACCTTAGTAACCTCCAAGTTAGAGATGTTTTGGGTCTAAAGGGCCTTCTCTCAACTAGCCCCTTACTGAGTTTTATCCTGAGTCTGTGTTGAATCATGTCAAGGTAGAAGTTCTTTGCATGATCAGAGGTAACAATGTTTGTGTGTGGCTATTGGAATCCTCAGCTCAATTCTCGGTTAGGTCAGCTTGGAATATGTGCAAATCAGAGGGGGAGTGGAGATCCTATGCCAAGTGGGTGTGCCACTTAAAGATGCCGCAAAACATTTTGGTCATCATCTAGAAATTATGGCAGGGTATCGTTCTTGTCGATATAAGAGTTGAAGCAAAGGGTGTTCGGCTAGCTTTCAAATGTGACTATTGTGGTACAAAGCGAAGGAACGAAGGTGAATGTTTGGATCATTTATTCATTGAGGGTGAATTGACGATTATGGTATGGAAGTTCTTCTCTTCCATTTTCTATATTTCTTTCTTGGAGGGAGTTGGCTATGGGCAATGCAACCCAATGGAGGGTAGAAGCTTCAACGGTGGACAATTTTGGCTCCTTATAAGGTCTCCTCATTGGATTCATTATTTGGGAAATCTAGAAATTCAAAAATGAGAGTAGATTCAAAGGAAATCCTATGGAGGTAAGGAGAACTATATCGCAAATTTGAAGGTAGATTTTTCTAATATTTCTCTATCTCCCATCCACCTGTAGTAGTTATATTTCCAATAAGGAAGGCTTCCTTAAATTCAGAATTGAAGTGCACCGCCCAGGGTGTTTTCCATCTCGGTGGTAAAGTAGGAAGTCCCGAAGGAGGGATGGGTAAAATTAAATGTAGATGGCTTGGCTAGGAGAAACTCAGGGCCCTCAGATGGAGGAGTGTGTAGAAGCAAAAGAGGGGACTTTCTTTACACCTTCTCTTACGATTATGGCTCAGGGTCTAATCTAAGAGTGAGAGGTAAAGCCTTGGCTAATGCGCTCGCATTTTTTGTGGCTTTTTGTTTTTCCAAAAATATGGTGGAAACTTATTCTAAATCAGTGGTAGAGATGCTCTAAGCGGTTATCTCAGCTCATTGGAGCTCGTGGTATTGGAGGGCCAGAATTGAGTCTCTTAAGAGGGAGGTTCTTGTTAATATAGTGTATGTCTTGAGAGAAATTAATGGAGTCACGGATGCATTAGTCCACTTGGGGAGTGAATCTTAGTCAAGTAGGGAATTTCTTGGGGTTTCTAGTCTCCCACCTTCTATTTGGGGAGCCCTCTTCCTGGATCGTGTGGGTCTGAAGAACCTTTGAAAGGGTAGAAGGACGTAAGGGGCGATCTAGTGGGGGAGTGGGGTATATGATAGGAAAGCCTGAGTCTTTTTTTTTTTTTGTGCTAGAATCTTGCTCGAATTGGTTATTCCTTATTGTATAGTTCTGTTAATCTTTAATAAAATTGCATTCATTTTTTTTAAAACTCCATAGTACAATATTCCTACCACTTGTCTTGGCCTGAAAATAAAACAATAGATTGACTTTAGAAAAGTTCAGTGAGTACATCTCTCATGTGTGCGGTGTGCCTATTATAAGTTATGACCTACATAGACAATAGAGTATGTATGGTACCCGTATCCAATGCAACATAGTTCCATATAATAGGGTGCAATGCAAAAAAAATGCAATATAGTCATGAATGCCATGCCATCTAGGCGTATCCAACATATCTGAGTACTATAACCATCTCTCTCTCTCTCTCTCTCTCTCTCTCTCTCTCTCTCTCTCCCTCACACACACACACACATCTGTAGCCCACATGATTGAGGTGACACACAAGAGCGCCAATGACGATGGAAAAAATGAATGATGGAGATCACTGACAGATAGACGATCCCCACGATTCAGAGGCAAACTGATAGCAATCAAAAATAAGACGCTACATGCCTATGTTAATATTCATAGGATATAAACTCTAATGATAGACATTGATATTTGCATGATTATAACGGTCAATTAAAATTATTAATACTCTTGAATATAGCTGCTGATGAGAATACTATTTAATAATTAAGGAATTAAAGAACTCTCACTTTCTTCATAAATATGTTTTAAAAAACTTAATTTCATAAAACCAATCTTGTATCCCTCTCCACCTAGAGATCTCATTGTTTATAAGAAGAAAATAATTAAGAAACATTTACAACCAATGGAAGGTATAAATTTGATAAATCTGGACACTTCAATTTACCTTTCAACATTTAAATCTAACCATTTATTTTAACAAAGTATGGAAAATGGTAAAATATCTCTTCTTACCATCATAATCCTATGGATACTAAGCAAATCAATCATAACCTGATCTCATGACGTCAGAATTACATGATCCTGAGCATGTTAGAAAATTAAATTAAAAGACTTTCAACCAAGACGAGTTTCATGTCATTTCAACATAGTTTGATATTCAAAAATTAAGCCACAAGAAAACTAATATAGAATAGTAATTAATTCTTAACTATATCTAAATAACTAAAAAGTTAAAGAAAATGTCTCCAGATGAAACTAGCTTAAGATGGAATCACGCAAACATAAGCTTCTTTATGTGAGGCCTATGATGATGGCCCATCCTTCATATGATTACGATCAATCCTCTAAGGTTAAATATAATGATCCGTGCATAATTTCTTAAAAATATGAGCTGTTGAATCGTTTGATCACTGATAATATGAAAATTGATGGTTGAGCTTGATTTGGACCTGAAGGTGCCTGCATCATCTACTGACACAGGGATGAACGGGATGAGGTCAATCACCATCTTCCTCAAGGGGATAACTAATCCGAATCCACGGAGCTTATCTGGAATTCTCACAGAGACTTCTCGAATCCATGAGGAAAAAGAAAGGAAAATAGAAAATAAATTCTATGAAATTTGTAATTTGATTGATTGATAAAATAAATGAGTCTAAAACCCATTAAATAGGGATACCAATCCTCGGAAGAAATTTCAGAATTTAACTACAACTGAAACTCCCTCAAATTCATAACTTACTATAAATAGTAAATTTACTATTTATAATAAGTGTCATATGTGGCACAACTATAAATCTAACCATTTATAGTCCCCTGCCTAGCTAGCCCAACTTCCCCATCGTGTGCACGATTGGATTGGACCCCTAGGTTGGCGTCACCTCCCAAGCATGGAACCTTTACTCCCCCAAGTAGTGATTGATCACATATCTGCTGAAGGATTTTTCACCTCCCTCTCAGATGATATCCAAGTTTGAACTCATGCCCTATCAGGCGAATTCAGCATTGCTTCAGCTTGGAGGTGCTCCCAATCTGCAGACCTGATTCAGCCTTGGTCCAAATGGATTTAGCATCCGCTCCTCCCTCCTAAGATCTCCCTCCTTTCCTAAAAAATATTTCTTCACGCACTCCTTGTGGACACCAGAATCCAGGCCAAAGGCATCACCTTGGCATCCAAATGTGATTGTTGCCCCTCCCCACTTCAGTCGAGCATCGAGTTGTTGGACCATATCTTTTCCTCAGGTGACTTGGCAGTTAAGGTTTGGGTGAGTCTTGGATCGATGTTCAAAATCCTCCCCTTCGTTTCCCACCATTCAGCCTTGGGTAAGGCCTCCCTCTGGTGGGCGTCTTCTCCCTCTGCTGACCATTTTCGATCCCTTAGAGGCCTCACGCAGCTTTGACCTTCTGGGAACTCTGGTCTATGAGAAATGCAACTCGCATGGAGGGCTCCATGATTACTGTTACCAGAGTAATCGCCAATGTAAGCAGCTGGATCAAATCTATTGGCATTCTCATTCCCCTCCCTAAATCTGCATCTCGCTTCGCTGTTTCATCCCTCATCGGTCTAGGCCTGGATGGTTTCAATTCGCTCCCTTCTAAGACCCAGTTGTTCTATTAGGTTCACCACACCCGAATGGGCAGTGGATGTCAAGCCCATTCATCCTTCTGATCCAAAGCTAAGCTCCCTCCTCTCATTAGAGGCTTACTCTTTCTTGACAAATTGAATTTAGGATACATGAGAGATCTGTAATGTTTGTGTATTCCCTTTCTTGGTGGGTGGGCCTGCTTAGTCCTTTTTGTTATCAGGCCCATATTAGAGTATTGTATAGCTCCTTCCAATTTTATATGAAAACTCCTTTATATTTATAAAAAATAATAAATAAATAAATAAAAGTGTCCTACGTGGCTTAACCATGTTATTCTCTTAATTTTTCAAAACATTTTTCATGTTGGACACAACTCCTAAAGCCCAACGGATGAAGAGTTACAATCAAACCAAAACTTACTAAAAATAGTAAAAATGAAAATAAAATGAAACTGGACCGTCGATCTAATGGAATCTTGCAAATTCGGCGTGGGCAGCCTGGCAGCTAAAGTAGCTCATCCCACCCCAAAATCATATATGGTACATCGAGTAACTCATTCTAGTTTGCGAGATATGCATATTTTAAGGTTCTGATGGTCGTAATGATGCCTATTTTAAGGTTCCGATGGTCTTGATGACTTCTGCCTCGCCCATCTTGGACATGAAAGTGTCCGCCACCCACTCTAAATCATCTTCTTTCCCCATGTGATGCTCATGTCATAACACACATCTATGATTAACTACAGAATAAATAAATGAATGGCAGTAAAGTATGCGAGCTATGATTAACATTCACAAATATTACAAAGTAATAGTTAAAACCCACGTGAAAGGGCACCAATAATTGCATCCCTGTCAATACAACCATATAGACTATAGTATCTATTTAAAATAAATGTTACACATATGCTTATGCCATAAGGAGGAGACAAGTTAGCAAGCCACTCGTGCATGTGTATATATAAACCATTTTACACTAGCTATGATGAGATGTCCATAAATTACGTGTGGTCCACATGGGATATCACATGCCCAACCCAATCTCATCTAACCTTAATTTAAAAGAGGCCGAGATTCCCTATGTCTCCTCTCTGCACAGTGTATTGCTAGATGCTATCGACATAAAAAGCTTCCCATGGAGGAGGAGACATTTACCATCCTTCTTCCCCATTCTAACAGTGGTTTACATATTGAGGCCAGTTGTGATCTAAAAGAAAGATGGTTAGCCCACTTGTAATGCCCAAAAATTCTTACCATGCCCGATCCGTTAGCATTCCCCATATCATATCGCCTCGCCCATAGAGTCAAGGATCAATTGTAAAAATTACAGGCCTAGGAAACCTCATCATCATCCACCCACCTCACGGTTGAGATGTTGTGGGACAGTTTGCGTGGTCTCAGAGATTTGAATGATTCCGTCTAGCACTTTCTTCAATCTCCACTCACCCAACAAGCCCTAGTCCATAATGGGAGCGACACATGGTTGAATGAGATGTTGGATGGTTCTCTTAGAATATTGGACTTGTGTGAAACTACTAAGGATGTCTTCAAGCTGATGAAGGAAGATGTGCAGGCCCTCCTATTTGATCTTTGCCGAAGAAGAGTAAGAGACTCTGGTCTCCGTAACCAAGTTCGTGATTACATTTCTTCAAGAAGAAGATGAAGAAGGAGGTGAACAAGTGCCCCAAAGAATTGAAGAGAACGGAAAGCAAATTTGCATTCTCAACTCTCTACGACAAGGATCAACACCTTGTTGTGATGATAGGGGTGCTCAGACGTCGATCACCATCTCCATCTTTGAATCCCTCTTATCATTCATCTCATTATCAACGCTAATGACAAAGACAATCAGGCCATCATTGATTTCCAAATGGATGAAAAGGAAAGGGTGCATAGCATGTGAAGTGCAAATGAAAAAAAATGAGTGAAGCCGAGCATGTAGATACATATCTCTATAGTCTATGTGTCAACAAATCATGTAAAGATATCGACACAGAGTGGGTGAAAAATGTGCACAAGGGATTGAAGGCAATGGATGTAAGTCTCCAGAGTCTCGAGAACAAATTGGATTATGTGTTTAGGGGTTTGATCAAGACCAGATTCTTCATTCTTAACATCTCCAAATACTAGCAGATCTATTGAATAGTCCATCCGTTCAATGCTAATCCTCTTCACCTAGTCTCCCTTCTGCAGTGGCATCTTTAATTTTTATGAAATGCCCGTGGATTTTACATGTAGATTGTTGTAAATGAAAGAAGAATACATGTAGCATATTATAAAAATATCAAATCAATATACTTACTCATCTCAGATGAATATTTCTCATACTTTGATTTGTCGATTGCCCATGGAAGTTCTACAATATAGAAGCATTTCCTTCTATTGGATTCATTAATAGGCTACAAGAGGGACCTTAAAGTGATCCAAACTGTTATGCCACTACAAGAAAATGAACTTTACGCGCAACTAGAAGCACCAGTTAAGGTCAAAAAAAGCATCAATAAAAACTTTGTTGGCACTCAAACAAGTGCCGAAAAAGGGGCACATCAACAAAGTCTTTACCGACACTCATCTCCCTTTATCGGCACTTTAACAAGGTTTTTTTCATAGGTGGAATCATTCCACCATGGAATTTTATAGATGTGGAGTAAGATGTACAGCCATTCGGGCGACTCTAACAAAAAGATTCGAAGCCCACCTATCATATAGAAATCCTATACAAGGCTAAACAGGAATGGAAAAGGAACCAAAGATAAGAAGTGTTCACTCTCCAAGTATAGGCTTGTGATTTAGTAATAAACTCGGTGAGACTGAGGTCGAATCCCAAGGAACTGATACCTGTACGTTATCTAAAACTAAGTAGAACTAGAACTAGACTAAGACGAAATCTAAATCAAATAAATTTAAGGAGTAATGGTGAAATACTTATCTAGAATTTAGAGAAATCAGAGGTAGGAAACTAGGGATTCAGAGGATCCACTTGTAAAGATCAGGAAGATCTTATGCTTGCTTTAAGAACTCAACTAGACTTAGACTTCCATCTTCATCCAATTGAAGGGTGTAACTATGAAAATCGAACTGAACTTTCCTTGATATAGTTTTCAATTGATGAAAGGTATATGAATTAAAATGGATTCCATCACCAAACCATACCCAGGAAACAAAGCAAACAACAGAATTAAACTAATTAACAACCAATCATAAAATGTATGAAGGTTAGGGAGGGTACCATCATCCAACCATGCCCAGGAGACGATGGTGAACAACAGGGCTTCTTGACGTCATAATCTTAAAAAGGAAAGGAACATGCTCAAAGCTATCGCAGACCAATTGTAATTTTAGTCACAACTGACCATTAAAAACTAAAAAGATTCCCTTAATTAAACCAAAATCAACATCAATTCAGTTTAAACAAAATGCACAAGCAAAAAGTTCTCCCATCTCACTACAAGCTTCACCTCTTAGCCCTAGCTAAGAGGTTTAGCCAGACATGATGAATCATAAAAGAAATGAAGTAAAGAAGAAGAAGGAAAATTAGAACCCGTCTCTGCCCTTGTCTCTCTCTCTCTCTCTTCTTGCTCCACGTCCCTGGACAACCCCCCATCCACGTTGTTGATCTTCTCTTTTATAACATGTATGGGGCAGTGATGGGTAGAGAAGTCGGTGGGAGTTACGCAGCACAGCCAAGTGCGCAGGGGCTTCTTGCGTTCGGCCTGAGATTTGGGACCATGGACGGCTTGTCCACGAAGTCCGACTTCATGGTTAAGGTCGTAGCCCACTGCTGGATCTTCTGAACGGTCTGGATCGTTCATTCGATTAAAGATGTGCACATGTAATGGCCTACGGAGTCCCATTTTCATGGACACAGAGCCGCACATGCCTCTTGCATAGTGATGATTGGAGGGGTCCACTTCATTTATCCTTTACAAAATCCACCCCTCCACATGTTCTTCTCGAAAAACCAGTCAAGAATGGATGGGTTTGGATTAGATTTGGCATGGCCCACGTGGTTTTCTGTTCTATCATCTGTCTTGCGTTTGGACGGTTAAAAATCGATATCTGTTGTCATTTGAAATACCGCCACCTAAGCGATGGTAATATGGACCAAGATGGTCTAATGGTTGGTCTAGATTGGACCTTTGAATCGTGATGGTGGCCTACAACAGAGGACCACAAGTCCCTGTTCATTTTTTATTTTAAATTGGAGCCATCATCGAGTCAGCGTAAGCTGATCGGTTTTGGCTATTGCAGTATATGGCAGGTGTACACCTGTTGTGTACACCAACCACAAGAAGTGGGGCCCACCTTGATGCTTTGAGAAATTCGTTCCATCCATCTGTTCTATTATATCATTTTAGGCGTTGAGTCCAAAATTGAGGTAAATCCAGATATCAAGTAGGCCCTAGATCAAGGATTTAGTGGCTGATTTGTTAGTTGGGCCACTTCCATAGGGATTTGATGGTTCAAATTTGACGCGTATGGTTAATTTATGGTCCTCAGGCCATATATGTAGTTTTAAGCCAAACGGATGGTAGAAACCCTGTGATCTTGTATTCTGAACACCTTTCTGGCCACTTAAACTTCAGTTTCTCGATTTTCTCGGATCTCTAGCATGTAAATCCATCGTTCTTGGTCCCCTGGGGCCCATCCCTTGCCTTGGTAATTTTGAGTGTTAATTTCGTGCTTTAAGCACCCTGTTTCAGTCCAAGCTCATAAATACATCTTGCATCACAAACACGATTAAACTAGACCATTAAACAGTACCATGTTCGTACATCCAGGCAATAACTGGGGTCTGATATGTAATATTTGACCCTAAACAGGAAGCCCCGAGAGAAGGGGGCAGCTCGAAAGCAGCGCAGGGGAGGGACGAAGGAGAAAGGAAAGGTGGGCCTCTCTCGAAAAATTAGAAGTGAGGGCAGGACGTGAAGGGGGCACCTGAGCAGGAGACGGCCAAGAAGGGGGCTAGCCGACGCCCTTTCTATTCTTACTTTGCCTCAGAAGACCCACTCCGGCTTTATCTAGCACCAAAGATCCTCTAATTTGCTTGGGCAGATCAGCAGGACAGAGAATAAAGGCCTCAGGAGCACCGCTGCTAGCAATGTTGGCGAGCTCATCTACAATTAAGTTGCCTTCTCGTAAGGTATGGCTGAAGCAAAGGTTAAGAGGTTGTGCCAGGTGATGAATGATTTGTAAGAGGTACCAGAGCTTCTAGCCATAGGAGAGAGCAGGATTGGAGACCGCTTCGAAGAGAACCTTGGAATCAGTTTCGACTATGATGGATGAGAGCCCCATATCCTTACAAAATTTTGGCCCATCTGCCATAGCACGGGCTTCCACTAACATGTTAAAGACAAGACCATAGCTGACATGGAAGGCAAAAATAAGGTTCTCTTCATGGTCCAGACAAATACCTCCTTCGCCTCCAGTCCTGGTGTTCCCTTAGGCTGAACCATCTACATTCAGCTTAATCCAGGTTGAGGTTGGCCTAAGCCATCTGGAATTTATTACTCTATTGATGTGGGAGAGAGACGATGGCATAGAGAATCCCTGCGCCATAAGACTTGACCAAACAGCGGGGTCAATGCCAGTGAGAAGGGCTCCGATTTCCAAGAGACATTTCGAGATTTTAGAGATAATGAGATCTGGATTGAAGGGCCTGTTGTCATATATAGCTCTGTTCCTACCGAGCCAAATCTCTAAAAGGATGATAGGAATGGCCATGCCTCAAATGAATCTTTGATAGAAAGAGAAAGACACGGCTGTTGTCCATTGGAGGATGCGTGTCATGCCCCAAACTCAAAAACTGGGCTCACAAAATTTTCGATCACCGAATCCGGTGTTGACAGCCTCCGTAGCACCCCATTCTCGACTCCTAGTGTCTATATGCCAGTTTCCAATCCTAGGGTCCTACAAAGAGGATTTTTAATATGAATTATCTCGTAAAAAGCATAACCACAAGTATACCCAAGTAACAAGAAAAACATCATCATCACATATCCACTAATATAATCATTTAAGTACAATGCTAAAAGGAAAAATACATGCATATAATAAAATCTTCATAAAGCTCGGCCGCACTCTCCTGCTCCTACTTAGCTATGACTGCCTCCTAATGTCACCTACACACATCTATCGTGCATAAGCTTATAGAAAGCTTAGAGGGTGGTGTAAGTGTGTGAGCAGTATATGTGTGCTTAGAATGTAGTATCAGAGTAAATGAAAGTACTGGTAAGTCCATAGAAATGTCATAAACCTTATCAGATATGCGATACGAAGACATAATAAGTTAATATCATATACTAAGAAAGTAATGTAGGTCGGCTATGGAATGTGGAAACATAATGAGTCAAATATCATATACTGAGGATGCAATATAATATGCAATTTGGAAGAGCTACGAATACCATTAGCCTCATTTAGGTCATATAAATGCAGAAACATAGCAACCCAAAATGTCATATACCGTGAATGTAATGCAATATGTGGTATGTGGTGCGAATAAAATGACCAAGCTACAATGTGAAGTCGGGATGGTAGTATGTGGTATCGCAGGCTATGGGGTCTATCATAAAGGACTTCTATCCAAACCAGTCTCATACCTAACTTTGGATGGATAGACTCAATGTAATAAACTCCTGATCTCAGGTTAGTTTTATGTCCCAACCGAAATCATGGCCATTGCAAAGGTACACGTTATAAATAGTTGTGCACTACCAGCCCGAGTGAATAGTAAATGAATGAATGAATGAGCATACAACTCCTGCTCAATAATTCCACATATCAGTACCATACATCTTTATGATCATCATCGAGATCTAGTACACTCTACATGCAATCGCTACCCCCTAGATGCGTAACCATGCAAGTGGAAGAGACCTCTCTATGCTTCTGGCCAGTAGTTAGCCAATACCTACCCAGCATGTCGGTAACGGATCCATTCATGAGCTGGTCAAACTCAACCTAGCTATGCCCATTACCCTTAGGCAGATAAGGCCACATCCCCTCCTAACTGACCACAACACAGTAGGAGACGCAGCCTCATGATATTCGACACTCAGACGTTCATGTATCCACTCGGTCTCGATGTTGGGACGTCTCCTGGCCTCGGAGGTTTAGGAACTTTCACCTACGGACATATAAAGTGTCCAGATGCTCGAACCCTAATATTTCGGTGTCCCATCTGGTCATCCACAATATGTCTGTGGAGGTCACAGCCCTGATGTCGTTAGGACGTACAATAATCACAATCACACAATATAAGATGCATGAGTCGTGTAGTTAAATCATGCATCAATATTGCACATACCGTGTGCTCATGTGGGATAACTCTACCTATCAGGGAGTCCCATAAACTATCTGTACTATGGCATATGCAATGGTCAATCACATCTCATAATAAACATGCAAATGATGCGTGTGAGCATATATTATGATGTTATGTTGTCATATACTCATAATCGGTACCAATAACTGACATCAACAATCGGCCTTGATAATGTGGACATTTAACCAACATTACCCCCAAGGAATGACCCACATAGAGCCTAACATATAGTAGACCCATAGCCTTACACAAGGGCCTAATATACAACACCATGTGGCCTCATTCAAGTGCTTAATACACACCACAATGAGCATCTCACATGGGCCTAATATACATCACAATGGGCTCCATCGCCTGGCCCTCAAATGCACCATAATGGGCCTCATCACATAAGCCTCATATACATCACATTGGGCCTTAAAATGGGCTAAATACACATCACAATGGGCCTCAAATATGGGCTGCTTATACATCGCATTAGGCCTCAACAATCAAAAATGGCCTCGATAATCGGCCTTGACAATCGGAATTGGCCTTGACAATCGGAATCGGCCTCGACAATTAGAATCGGCCTTGATAATTGGCCTCGACAATCAAAATCAGCCTCGACAATCAGAATCGACCTTGATAATCGGCCTCGACAATCGAAATCGGCCTTGACAATCAGCCTCAATAATTGGAATCAACCTTGACAATTAGAATCGGCCTCGACAATCAGAATCGGCCCGACACAAGGCAGGGTCCATAAATGGACGGCCGATGATGGATCAAGTAATATCAATGGGGCCCAATAATTTGGGTTAACCCACTAAAGAATGATGAGAATGGGCCTAACCAAGCCTAAGGGAAAGTCACAATGTGGACATTTAACCATCGCTACCCATCAATGTGGACATTCAACCAACATTGCTCCCAAGGGATGGCCCACACAGGACCGAACGTATAGTGGGCCCACGGTCTCACACAAGGGCCTAATATACATCATCATAGGCCTTGCTTATGAGCCGTAAATGCTACAAGTTGGGCCTCATACAAGGGCCTCATATATCACATCAGGCCTCACCAAATGGGCCCCAAGTACATCACATCGAGCCTCACCAAATGGGCCCCAAATACATCACATTGGGCCTTGCTAAATGGGCACCAAATACATCAAATGGGCCGCACCAACTACACCATTCATCGATTTTTAGTGATCAATTTAGAGTATTATTCAAAAATGAATCATATCAAAAGATCATCTGGACCATACCATAAAGAATAGTGGAGATAATGATTTTCACCATTAAAATGCAGAGGGCCCACCATAGAAAACCGTAGGAGCAGCCACAACCACCGTTGAAACATTTAGGACTCACCATGATGTATTTTTTAGATCCAACCTATTCATAAGTTAACACAGAGATAGATGAAGTGAAAATAAAAATATCAGCTTGATTAAAACTACCATGACCCTTAAGAAGTTTTGAACCATGAATGTCACTGTCCGCATTATTCTAAATGGTGGGGTCCGCTGGAAATTTGGATCTAACCCATTCTTTTTCTCATGCCATAAAATGATCTCCCAAAATGGTTGAACGGTATGGATATAACACATGCATCATGGTGGGGTCCACACACGTGGCCCACCAGAGACGTGAATCTGCTTCATTTCTCTTCTCAAGTCTTAAGATGAGTTGGCCATTTGGTGGACAGTTTGGATGAAAGACGTACTACATGTGGGGCCCACCACAATGGGTGACGTCAATACAGCAGCTATATAGTTGTTGTGGTAGGCCGGCCAACCTGCTTCTGATAGAAGGTGGGTCTCACCCATCCAGCATGTTGGACAATGAGGATAAGACCCTTACATTACAATGGGGTCCACAAAACTTGTTGATGTCAACTACACCAGCCAATCTACTCCAAATGGGTGGGTCCCACGTCCATGAAGTGGACGAACAGTGGGGATAAGGCCCATGGATCTAGTGTGCACATGTCCAGCCACTGGACTTATAATGTGGAATACATACATCAAGGTGGGCCCCACCCTTCACATGTGCAGGGTGGGTCCCACATGAGATTTAGATACAACTCATTTGCCCAAAAAGAAGATTTTGAACAATGGTTGGATGGTATGGATTTAACACATATCTTGAGCGTGGGTCCCACAGGACCATCCAGACACGAACGGCCTGGATATAAAATACATATATCATGGTGGTCCCCACCGTCCAAACCACTGGATGATGTGGATGCACAACATATGCACCACGTGTGGGATTTCCACACGGATGAACAGTTTAGACATAAAACACCCACATGATAGGCCCCCCTGAACTTGCTGCCATTAATCCACTGGATCTAGTGGGACCCACAAAACTTGCTGATGTTAATCTAGCAGCAATATTGCTACTGGATGGTGTGGATCTCATCCGGTTGGACCACACACCATCACAAAAAGGGGGAGAGAAAGAGAGGAAAAAAATGTGAAGGGGAGGGACCCCACCACTATTGGGTCCTCCCTTCTACAATGCATACATCAAGTGGGTCCCACAACAAGTGGGCCCTTAAACAAAAAAATCAACAGTGGATCACCCACTTTTGGCCTCCTTCTTTAGCTCCTTGGACTCCTATGCTCCTTGCCTTCAATTTTGATGAAGGTTGATGGAGATTGGAAGGTTGAGATGGGAGATGAGAGGGTAAGAAAGTGGGCCACACTTGGCTTTGGGAAAGCTTGGAGAGCTTGGACATTAGGTGTTTCTCTTGGGAGTTGGAGAGTTGTTATTATAGAATGAGAGAGAGAGAGAAAGAGAGGTGATGGATGAAAAGAGGTGGATGGAGTGGGTGTTGTAAGAAAGGGGATGGGAAGGCATGGGTTGGTTTGAATTTTGTGTAAAGGAGGAATGGGTAGGGAGAGAGAGAGTTGACTTGTGAGGGGGGGTGAGGTGGCATGGGGTATGGGTGATGTACTTGAGATAAGGTGTGTACTTGATTGATTGATTAATGGAATAGGTTATAGAGATTCCCTCGGAATTCGCAACGCACGGTGTTTTTTTGGAATGTACGCTGGCTCACATCTTCTGGCTTGGGCATTGCATCGGCGCCTGAGACACGACTTTGGAACCACGACGATGGTGTGGTCGCTAGGGTACAAGTTTTGAGTCGAGCCAACTCTGATATATAGGACGCCACTTAAGTTCACGTGCAAATGTCAGATACAGGTCGTGGGTTGCCAGAATTCGACCGGGAGGACTGCGAAAGCCTATGGAACGGTACGGTCTAAGATATGGGCCTTACAATACAGGCTTGAATTGACTGATTCTAGATGAGAGGAATGTGAAATAATGATGCAAAGTGGTTCCAAATGTGGGTGGCAGCTTTGCTCTAGCAGAATAAGTGATCAGCGTCTTCAATCTGGGGACCAGATCTGGTGGCTGAAAGAGAGGGGGGAAAGGGCTGTTGTAGCAGGTTGACGAGGCTATTTGAGATGGAGGGCATATCTATTATAACAAGCTGAAAATGTAGCCAGCTTTGGGTTTATACAGGGGGAACCAGAAGGTTTGTGGGCACTGGGAGCAGTTGGGAATGAGAATAGAGTTGTTGGTTGCCATAATCTATTAAGCATTTCCAACTCCCATTCTCCTTTTTTCGACGCTTCTGCTAACCACTAGTAATCACTAAAAACGAACCTAAGAAAACTGAAAAAGTGCCTGGAAAAGTTTGTCCAAGCATTGCTGAAAGCCTTCCAAAGCATGGTTGTTGGCCATCACTGATCACGGAAAAGCACCTAAGAAACTTAAAAGGCACCGACAAAAGTCTATCCAAGTGATGGCATAAGTCTATACAAACCTTCTTTTCTTTGTGATTTGGTCCTTTTTTATATTCAAAATCTAAAAAATGTTTTAGCACGAATATTAAAGAAAAATTGTATTACTTTACAATAAGAAATATATAATATTTACAACAATAAGTTGAAAATTGTCTAAATACAAAAAAATAAAATCATCCATTTGTTCCACTCCTAACTTGGCCACACTGCCGAACAAAATATAGATGACCGATTTGGTTGCTCTCTCATCGAAGCACTTTATGTATGTGCTTGTCTAGGTGCATATTTCTACAATCCACTTCACCACTTATTTAGGATTTCAAACATATAAAAGTTCATTAAACATATATGTGTAAGTAGAAAATCAAATATTAATCTTATAATGAGAAAAAATCATTAAAATTTTAGTTTGAAAAGAAATCAACAAAAATAGACTAAGTAGCTTGGAGTAATTATAATTTTTAAAGGTTGAACTGAACTGAAAATCATTCTAATCTTGGAAATTTAAAGTACATTAAAAACATGTTGATTATGCACTCATTAGACAAATCCAAGAGAAGGAACATATGGCATGCAGTGGCTGCTCACCTGATGGACTGCATAAATTTCATTCATTTACTAGCTTGGCACATGTGCTAGCATGCAGATAGGCCATGACTAGAACAAAACCTTATAACTGCAAAACCCACTATCGCTAAGTCGCAATCATAAAATCATGCCACTTAAGCAATCCTAACATCTTGTGGACACTTTTCGGTTGAAATAGTACCATTATATTTTTTTCATTTTTAACCTTCCAATAAATGTCCACCATTCCAATTGTTAGATAATCTAAAACTGGAGGAACGTGATGAGGTCGATCACCATCTTCCTCATGGGATAACTACTCGAAATCCACGGAGCTCTATAAATTTCTCACAGAGTCTTCTCGAATCCACGAAGGATAAAATAGAAATAATTTCTAATAATTCAAAAATATATTGATTGATGATTTTTATAAAAAAAAATGAAATTACAATCCTTTAAATAGTGAACTCAAACCTTGGACGGAGTTTTTAACTCAAACTCCAACTCAAACACCCTAAAAAAAAAGTCATGTTCTGTGGGTATTTGCATGGGATGTTTGTCGTGAGTGGGAAGATGTGTGGTTGCCGGAGATTTTCAAATCTTAGAGACAGATGATGGGGAATCGATCAAGAAGCTTCAGTCTCTTTGTAGGAAACCTAACTTTTGACACCTCGGAAGAAGACCTAGCCAGAATATTTGGGAAATTTGGGAAAATCACTGATGTCTACCTGCCTAGGCACCAAGGTTTATGCAAATCTAAGGGTTTTACATTCGTTCATTTCTTGTATGTTGCATATGCATACGCATTCATTGGTATTCTTCACGGAAAAAGGGTCAATGGCAGGATTCTTACGGTGGCAATGGTCAATCCCAAAAAAGCTTCCCTCCTCTATTAAGACACACCCGACGATTCCCGCCCCTGTTTAAATAGAAAAACTTTCTCGTCAATAGATATCTGAAACATCCTACCGCGACATCACTGCTCCAACTATCACACCCCAAACACGAAAAATCGGGCTCACAAAATTTTCGATCATCGAATCCGGTGTCGAAGCCTCCGTAGTACCCTATTCTCAGCTTCCAGTGCTCATACACTAGATTCCTATCCTGGGATCTTACAAAGAGGATTTTCAATGTACATTTATCTCGTAAGAAGCATAACTACAAGTTTAGCCAAATCACAAAGGCAACATCATCATCATATATCCACTAATATAAATATTTAAATACAATGCTGAAAGGGAAATACATATGTCGAAAATCAAAGCTCCAAAAGACCGCTGCACGCTTCAAGCTCAATGCTGCTACAACCTAACATCACCTGCACCCATCTATCTTGCATAAGCTTATAGAAAGCTTAGAGGGTGGTGTGAGTGTGCACACAAGGTAAGTGTCAAGTATTCAATACAATTCCATAATCATACAATATCGAAAATACTGGCAAGATCATGAATCATACGATATCAGAGTAAGCGAAAAAATTGACAAGTCCAAGAGTTAAACAATATCAGAGTACACAATACAAATCAGCTATGCAAATGAGTAGTCATAAAGAGTCAAGTACCAAATACCGAGGATGTAATGCAATATGTGGTACGAATGACCATGCAGGGTGTAAAGTCATAATGATGGTACGTAGTATCGCAGGCTATGGGGTCCACCACAAGGGACTTCTATCCAAACTAGTATCATACCTAAATTTGGATAGTCAGACTTAATATAGTAAACTCCTGATCTCAGGCTAGTCGCGTGCCCTAATCGAAATCTTGGGCATTGCGAAGAAACACGTAACAAATAGTTACGCACCATCAGCCCGAGTGGATAGTGAATGAATGAATGAGTATGCAACTCCTGCTCAATAAGTTCACATATCAATACAGTTCCTCTCTAGGGAAATCACCAAGGTCTAGTACACTCTACACCAGTTTACCGCCCATATCCGAGCGTACAACTGTGTAAGTGGAAGAGACCTCACTATCCTCATACCAATATTGGGCTCGACTCATCGATAGCGGACCCATTCCTAAAGCTGCTCAAACTCAACCAAGATAATGCCCTCTCACTCAGGAGGGTAAGGTCACATCCCCTCCCAACCGACCACGATACAGCCGGAGACGTGGCTTACTGGTATACGGCCCTCATACGCTCATATATATCCACTCAGTCTCGACGTTGGGGCATATCCTAGCCTTGGAGGTTTAGGAATTTTCACCCAGGGCTATCTATGGAAGCCTTGTGTTAGAATAGATTTTCAGTGTCCCATCTGGCCACGCACACATGCCTGTGGAGGCTACGGCCCTGATGTCGCTAGGGCGTACAGTAATCATAGCACATAATGCAAGATGCATGAGTCATACAATCCAGTCATGCATCAATCCTGCGCATATCGTGCGCACATGTGGGATAACTCCGCCTATCAGGGAGTCCCATAAACCACCAGCACTATGACATATGCAATGGTCAATCATATCTCATAACAAACATGCAGATGATGCGTATAGGCATGTATCATGATGCAATGCTATCATATACTCATAATCGATATCAATAACCGGCATCAACAATCGACCTCGATAATGTGGAATTTAACCAACATTGTCCCCAAGGAATGACCCACATAGAGCCTAACATATAGTGGACTCATGGCCTCACACAAGGGCCAAATATATAACACCATGGGCCTCACTCAAGAAATTAATACACATCACGATGGGCCTTTCACATGGGCCTAACATACATCACAATGGGCTCCATCGCCTGGCCCTCAAATGCATCAAAATGGGCCTCATCACATAGGCCTCATATACATCACATTGGGCCTTAAACACGGGTTAAATACATATCACAATGAGACTCAAATATGGGCCTCATATACATCACATTGGGCCTTAAACACAGGCTAAATATACATCACAACGGGACTCAAATACGGGCCGTAAATACATCACATTGGGCCTCAAACACAGGCCGAATGCACATTACAATGGGCCTCAAATACGGGCCGCATATACATCACATTAGGCCTTAACAATCGAAACCGGCCTCAATAATCAGCCTTGACAATTAGAATCGGCCTCGATAATTGGAACCAGCCTCGATAATCGAACTAGACAATCGGAATCAGCCTCGATAACGGAACTGGCCTCGACAATCGGAATCGACCTTGATAATCGAAATCGGCCTCGACAATCAAAATTGGCCTTGACAATCAGAATCGACCTCGATAATCAAAATCGGTCTCGATAATAGGCCGAACAAGGCCTAAGGGAAGGTCATAATGTGGACATTAAACATCATTGCCCATCAATGTGACCATTTAACCAACATTACTCCCAAGGAGTGGCTCACATAGAGCCAAACATATTGTGCGCCTATGGCCTCACACAATGGCCCAATATACATCATCATGGGCCTCTCTCAAAGGCCTAATACACATCATGATGGGCCTCGCTTATGGGCTACATATGCATCATATTGAGCCTCAAATACGGGCCGCACATACATAACAATAGGCCTCAGCACATGAGTCATAATTACATCACATCGGGCCTCACTCGTGGGCCGTACATACATCACGATGGGCCTTGACACATGGGCCATAAATACATCATATTGGACCTCATATGCAACAAATGAGTCACACCAATGGGCCTCATATACGTCAAATGGGCTGCACCAATGGACCACACTATTGGGCCAAAAATACATCACAATGGGTCGCACCCATGGGCCTCAATATACATCACAGGTGGGCCTGGCACATGCAGTAAGTGGCCCTGTGTATACAGCAGGTTGGTCACCACCGTCCCACATCCAGATGGATGGCATGGGATATAAAACATATACATCTTAGTAGGGCCACCGTCCAAATGAATAGACGGCGCTGATAAAATATGCACATTAAGGTAGCTCCACCGTCTAGACGAATGGACAGTGCATATATAATAAATACATCATGGTGGGTCCCCCGACACCGTACAAGCCTGATTTAGCACCTATATGACCCCCAAACAGTTACAATGGTAGACGTTCACTCCTCCATTGATCATTGCAGTGTGGTCAACTGGATAGACGGTTTGGATCAACATGCCTCCTGATCAAACCCACAAAACTAGTTACCATCAATGGATGGTTAGGATGAAACACATATGCTAGATGAGGGCCCCACCGTCCAAGGTCTGGATGGTGTGGCAAAACACATGCATCATGGTAGTGCCCCGTGCACTCAGCTTGTCATATGTCATCAAGTGGGCCCCACATCTCATGCAAAGACGGGGTGGGTTCCAATATATATCACGGTAATGCCCCACCATCCAGCAGCTGCTGGACGGTATAAGATGGGGTTGTACATCAAGGTAGGCCCATACGTATGGATGCAAAGCATCAACCAAGATGGGCCCACGTCCATGTGTATGGACGGACGACTTGGATACACCGCACACCACATGTCAGATCCATAAATCTCTGACGTTAACACAGCAGCTATTTTTTTTTGCTTGTCCACAGATGGACAGCTAAATATAACACATGCTTCATGATCAAGGTGGGGTCCACGAGCGTGGCCCACCTAAGATGAGCACGTCAATGGATGGGCGGTTTAGATGTAGTACGTACATCACGCTGGTCCACATAGCTGGCTAACATGCGCATCAGTCACCAACCAATCAATATCACAGAGGTGGGTCCCACGTGGGGCCCACTAAATATATATACATGTATATTATATTATATCATATTATATTATAAACATCGACATCCAGCCCTAGACATTACTGAGGGACATCCTGGATTTCACATAAAACATGGTGGCCCACAAAAACTTTACTGACGTCAATCCAGCAGCTGTAAGGCTGGTGGATGGACGGTCTGGATTAAACTCATAAATCATGTGGATCCCCACGGTGTAGGTATGAAACACATACATCCTATGGCTCCACCGTCCATTGCTAGATGGTGGACAGCATGGATGGAACACACTTCATGGTCAGCAACTGTATGTTGCTCGTCCAACAGATGGACATCTAGATATAACACATGCTTCATGATCAAGGTGGGGTCCATGTAGGTGGATGGTCAGATGATTTTCACCGTCCAACAGGTATGGATGAGACATATACATCATAGATGGGGTCCACCGTCAGATGGATGGTGTTGATAGAACCCATACATCATGGTCGGCCCTACCTAGCACGTCCATATGGATGACTGTATGGCATGGATTTACTGATCAGGTGGCCACATCATCTCCAAGAGAGAGAGAGAGAGAGAGATTGGTTATGGGAGGGGCCCCACCACTATAGGCTCCTCTTTATATACAGAACACACATCAAGATGGGTCCCACCACAAGTAGGCCCTCGAAACAAAATCAAGTGCTTAAGAACATCCACCTTTAAAACCGCTCCTCCTTCCACACTAGGGTGATCTAGCTCCAAGGAGTAAAAATCAATGGTTAAGATTTAATTTTAGAGGTTAGATGATGGTATATGAAGCTTCAAGGTGGGTGGAAAATGGAGGAAAGCTTGGACGTTGCTCTCATGGAGTTGCTTGGGAGAATGAGAGAGAGAGAGAAGGGTGATGGGAGAGAAGTGATGGAAGAGAGGGATGGTGAGTAATGGATGGGTGTACTTGACATGTAAAGGTGAGTTGACTTTAGAGATGGTGTTATACTTGGGGATGGGACATGATTGATTGATTGTACTCGATTGATGGGACATTTCTCTTGGGTTTACAAATGCACGGTGTTTTTTCTCGAACTGAACATGGGCCCACATCTTCTGACCTGGGTATCGCCTGCACACGTAATACGCAGCGTTGAAACCACAGTGACGGCACGGTCTCTAGGGTACAAGTCTTAGGTCGAGTCGACTCAGATTGACAGTACGCGACTCAGGGTCACGCACAAACACCGATTACACATCGCGAGTTGTCGAAATTCAACCGGGAGGACCGCGAGAGTTTACGGAATGGTACGATATAGGATACGGGCCTCACACCAACCCTCCATTGTCCCTCTCTACTCTTCGGCGAAGCTCAGCGCTCAGCTAGCTCTTCTTCAAATGCACCCAATGTTTCCATCATAGAAGACTCCAGAGAAATTTAAAACATAGAGGAGAAGTCCCTAGCCATTATAGCACATTCCTCGTTTTTAATCAAAAGACCCTGAATCTCATTAAACCAAAATGAAGAAAATACAGGAACTTTACTTTGGGTGACTAGAAAGCCATAAAAGACCAAGGCTCAGCCACCTATCGTAAAGAAGATATATAAAGAGAAGACACCAAACAAGCCCCCAAAACGAGCCCAGAGACCTCAAAACTACCTAGAAACACGCTTCCAAATCGCCCTGAGCCCAGCTTTATCGAGGCAAATGAGGCCCCTAACCACCCTTAGGAGGTCAAAAGTAGAAGAAAAGAAGGCTGAATCTTGCTTGACCGAGCCCAGCTTGGCCATTCCATCTGCTAGCCCGTTGCCTTCCTTGAAGACATGACGAAAAATAATTTGGCCGTTCGTAGAAAGGTTCCGAATTCAGGTAATCCAGTATCTCCACTTCCAACCCAGTTGGGAGTTACCCGTCAAAAAATTGACCACCATGAGGGAATCAGATTCAACTAGGATGTTCAACATCCCGAGCTGAAGACAAAAGGACAAACCATCATGGACAGCCCGCAATTCAACCCTAGTGTTCGAGGCAACCCCGTATCCCTCATAAAAAGCAAAACAGAAATCTCCCTTATCGCCTCTACAAACCCCTCCACCTCTCACCATCCCCGGATTCCCCCGGGACGCCCCATCTATGTTCAATTTCACCCAGCCGGGTGGCAGTTTTAACCAAAACACCACCTGAGTAGTAGCGAGGATGCATGGAAGGGACGTGATACCTAATGAGGACAAGGCTCGGCTATGGCTGCCATCATTAGAGGTGGCATTCCAGTTCCTAACAATCCAGTGAAGCCAAGCGGTGGTGTGAGCAATAATAGTAACGTACCTCATCTTGGAGTTTCCAAACTTGAAGGCATTTCTCGCTCGCCATAGCTCCCAAATAATAAAGCAGGGGAAGAGTGGGCGGAAAGGGGCTGATGACGCTAAAGGCATTTGGGGCAAGGGTTCCCACCATCTATTGAGGTGCTCCATCAAAGAGTCACTATTGGACAAAAGAATACCATAATTTCTGGTGAAATGGTTCCATACTACAGCCGCATGGGCACTATGCAAGAAGGTATGGTCAGTCATTTCAATAGAGGATTTGCAGTGAAACTCCTCAAAACAACAGCAACACCTGGAAGCTAATTGGATTCCACGAGAAGAAACGGCCTCATCCACCGACACCACTCCCCTGAGGATACACCACATAAGAAGAGATATCTTAGGAGGGAGTTTTATATTCCAGATCTTCCCACCCCGGCTGGGGCATGGGTAATGAGCTCTGCTAATCACCCAGGCCGTGGAGATAGAGAAAACACCATTTTGAGTGACAGGCCAAAAAGGAGTATCCTGAAGCCTTATGATGCAATGACCCGCATGGAATATGGCATTAATGTCCTACTGGGAGAGGTAAGTGAAGACCGCAGATGGTGTCATCAGACCCATCCTGCCCAAAAAATCATGCACCCTTAGAGTTAAAAGGGAGGACGGAACACTGGTTAGAGTTCTGTTGATGAGAAGGCCGAGTACCAATTTGTAGACCATAAGTTCATGTGACCCTCTCCCACATGCCACTGGGTCGTGCAATCAACAATAGGGAGGAGAATTCTTATACGTTTCCACAGAGAAGATGACGCTAACGCAGGAACAACCAACCCCCTGCTCAGAATATCGCTGTTATATCTGTCATGCATAACACTGCTCCAAAGACTCAAGTCTACTTTATGCGAAACGCTCCAAGCCATCTTAAGGCGGAAAGCTGTCATGACATCTTTCAAACGTCTGATCCCCAGACCACCCTCCAACCTGGGACGGCAAATATGTTGCTAGCTACGCCAATGAAGTTTTTTCCTACCATCCGCCCAGCCCCAGAAGGAATCTATAAAATGCCTTTCCAACATCTGAAGAACATATTCTGGAACGTGTGTAGTTGCCATTGAATGAACCGGAATGCTGGAGAGTACACGATTGATTAGGATGGCTCGGCCTGCCATAGAAAGAAACTGCGCTTTCCAACCTCTGATTTGACTTTCCACCTTGTTTATAATGCGTTAAAAAGCGTCCCTTCGTCTATGACCCACCGAAATTGGGACCCCAAGGTAGGAGAAACCTTCCACTGATCCCGCCATTTGAAGTTCCCTGTGAATGCTCGCACACCTGGAAGGAGCCATATTCTCAGAGTGAAAGAATACACTTTTCTGGGTATTAACCTTTTGGCCCGACACGAGTTGGTAATGATCTAGAAATTTCTTAACTGCTCTTACAGACCAGATACCTCCATTCAAGAAAAAGAGGGTGTCATCAGCGAAAAGAATGTGAGACACGACCATGTTTCCATGACGCCCACGAAAGGGTAAGCAGGAGCCATCCGCCACCAACTTCTGGATACCATGACTGAGCACCTCGGACGTAAGAATGAAAAGGAAAGGAGAGAGAGGGTCTCCCTGGTGAAGACCCCGAGTAGATTTGAAGAACCCTCCTACCTCCCCATTCACGAGCACCGAAAACCAACAATTGTTCCAGCATCACTCCACTATTGCAATCCAACGGGCCGAGAAACCAAAACGGCTGAGAACTCTCCTAAGAAAGAGCTAGTCCATTTGATCATAGGCTTTTTCCATGTCCAATTTCACCACAATGTTTCCACCTTTTACTTTCTTATTCATGTCTCGAAGAAGTTCTTGCGCAAGAGTAATGTTTTTTGAGATGGATCTACCCTTGACAAAAGCTCCTTGTTCAAGGGATATCAACGAGGGAAGTAGGTTGCTCAAGCGGAGAGCCACCATTTTTATAAAGATCTTGTAAATGACGTTGCATAAGCTAATAGGTCTGAAATCAATAAAAGATTTGGGTGCATCAATCTTCAGGATGAGAGCAATGAGGGACGAGGTGAAAGCCCTAGGAAGAGGTTCACCTTGAAAGAACACAGAGACACCTTTGTGAACATCGTGGCCGACAACCTCCCAACATTCGGTAAAAAAACCAGCAGTAAAATCGTCGGGGCCCGGCTGCACTGTCCCTAGGAATCAACTGGACAACGTTATGAATCTCCTCAACTAAAGGCTGCCTCATCAAAAAATCATTATCCTCTGCTGTAACCAGTGACGAGATCACACCAAGCAGATCCTCATCCAGCGCTGTTGCCCCTGCCAAGAAGAGGGAATGGAAATAGCAGGCAGCGTTGTTCTTAATCTCCTCCTAGGTCCTAATAGTCTGACCCAAATCCAGACGAATAGACGAGATAACCGCTCTTCTGGATTTAGAAGTAGCCGACGCATGGAAAAAACCGGTGTTCCTGTCACCCATTTAAAGCCAGTTGTTTTTGGATTTTTTCTTCCAGAAAGATTCTTCCATAATTTTCAGATGAGACAGCACGGATCTGGCCTCAATAATTTCATGTTGAAGGATGTTAACAAAGACATTCCTCTTATTCAGCTCTCCCATTTCAACAGAGACATTCCTCTAATTCAGCTCTCCCGTTCAATAGTTGAATCCACATTTGTAGCCTCTGTTATTGATATCACCTGTCTGGCACAGGACCATTTCCTACTATTATTCAAAACCAGGGAGGAGCTCTTATCCTTCTGTGAAGACTCGCAGCTACATTCTAAGATGGGCATCTCGAGGGTGGAAGCTTGGGGCCTAAAACCCATCACCCTCCAGGAGGGTATCTGGATGACCCTCTATGGTATCCCACCTCAGGTATGGATGAAATTAGTTTTTAGGGCGTATGTATGGTGAAGTGCTCGAGATATATAGATGCTCTCTTTTGGGCCTTATTCAAATTGGAACTAGAGTCAAAATCAAGACCCTTCCAGGGAAGGACATCCACAACATTCAGAGACTGATTGTGGCCGGGACAGAGTTCCAAATTTAGGGGGTTCTTGACCCCATCCAGCTTCAAACAACAAGGGCCGATTCTCATTATGTTGCCTCTTCGATTGCAGTCCTGACAACCAAGTAGTGGGTTGAAAGAGCCTTCTATCACCCTTTCCCTCTTGTCATCCCTCAATAGATCCCTACAGAGGCAAACCTGTTCAGAAGGCCCTATCAGAGGGAAACAGCCCTCTCAAATTGGGCTCTTCTTTTATTGAATCTGAGGATGATGATGTTGCGGTATGGAACTCTTTCCTGAATCTCTCCCCTAGTTGTAAGAGATTGAGAGAGGGCTAACTTATGGTAGACCTCTCCTCTTTTTTCCATCACCCGACCTCCCCTCTATTACCCAGTGCCTCACCTATCCTCAACACCTCTATCCATATGCTCTCTCAATCCTTTCAACAGTCCACCGCTCAGCTTCAACTGTTTCCTTCCCATCAAAACACCCCTCATCACTAGCCCTCCCCCATTCACCTCCCTCCCCCTGATCACTGGGCATCTCACCTCAATAGCCTACCCTTCCCCAACAGTCTGCCCCTCACCTACAATTAGTTCATCAAAACCAGCCCTTTCACCCACACCTAGCTGACCCATCCAGATCAGCCCTACTGTAATCCTCTCCTATTAAGCTAGTCCACAAGCACCGCACTTACCATAGAAGATTGAAAACTAAAAGTTTGCAACTGAACCAGCCTAGAGAGCTCCCAACACTGAATTCAGATGCCCAAGGTCTCACGAGAGCTGGAGTGGGAGGTTGAGAAAACTCAAACACCGTGATGCTCTGATCGTCCAGGATTCTTATGGATAGCATGATCATTTGGAACGCCCGAGGAGTGGGTAATACACCCACCATTGTGACCCTTCACCGACTCATCTTCAAGTACAAGCCCCTAATTATTGCTATTCTGGAGCCGATTCTGAGGGATGACAGGAGAACTCGTATTGGTCTTCAACTACGCTATCCCTCATCAATGTCCAATGCCTCTCAGGGAGGAAAAATCTGGATCTTCTTCACCCCTTCTTTAACAGTTGATCTGATCGTGGAATCTTCCTAGAGGCTAACTGTTGTTGTGGCCCTTCAGAATAACATTCCTTCTGTTCTTTGTTCATTCGTGTATGCGAAGTGCTCGAAAAGTCTTAGAAGAAATTTGTGGGATCAACTTGTTATGCTGGGTGTTGCTCCCTCTATACCATGGGTAGTAGCAGGGGACTTCAACACGATTATTACAGCTGCAAAGTGGAGGGGCAAAGGTTCTTTCGATAGCTCAGGCACTGCTGAATTCATTGATGGGCTTGATAGGGCTGGCCTTTTTAATACGGGATTCTCAGGGAACCAGTTTACCTAGTGCAATAACTAGCATGGCTAGGCTAGAGCTTGGGCGAGACTGGATAGAATCTGCTGTAATAGTCTTTGGAAAAACTCTTTCCCAACCTTCCAAGTGCAGCATCTTCCTAGGGTGAACTCTGATCACTCCCCCCCTTCTATTCCCAGAAATTTCTCAAAACCATTTAAATTTCAACGCATGCGGATCCTTCACGCCTCTTTTAAAGACCTTATTCAGAATGCTTGGAGGTCTGACAAGATTGTAGAGCCTTTGATTGCCCTTCAATGCAAGATGCGAAATGTTAAGTTCGCGCTTAGGATCTGGAACAAAGATACTTTTGGCAATATCTTCAATAACATCAAATTGGCTAAGGAGTTGTCAACAACTGAAACTGATATCCTTCGTGACAACAGCCCTGACAATCTTCTCAAGCTCAATCAAGCCGAAGCTAAGATGACCCATTTGGAACTATGCGAGGAGATTTTTTGGAAATAAAAATCCAAGAAAACAACACCAAATTCTTCCATGGCATTGCTTCAAGCCGAGCGAGAACATCATACATTGGGAAGATTCTCCTGGAAGACGGGTCGATTGCTGTTGGCCAATCTGTGATTAAGGCAGCTGCGATATCCTTCTTCTCCTCGCTGATGTAAAGCAGTCCTCCCACCATTCCAACAGACTTGCTGGATGTGATCCCCTCTTGCATTTCAACAGCTGATAACGCTGAGCTCATGGTGGAGCCCTCTAATGAGGAAGTCCTCTCAGCTGCTCGGAGCATTCCCACGGATGGTGCTCCGAGGCCAAATGGTTTCCCAGCAGCCTTCTTCCACAGTTGTTGGGATATCATGGGCCATGACATCCTCCTTGCTGCCAGGCTTTGTTTAATGGAGGTTCCTTCCCTAGGGCCTTCATGAAAACTCTTATTTACTTATTCCAAAGTCGCCTACTCCAAAAAAAAATCTCAGATTTTCGCCCTATTAGGCTATGTAATTGCATTTATAAAATCTTCTCTAAATTGTTTGCTAACAGGCTGAGTAGGATCCTCCCCAGATTAATCTCGCCCGAGTAGGGGGCCTTCATCCAAGGCAGATCGGTTGCAGAAAGCTGCGCCCTTGCTAAGGAAGCTTTTAGAGACATCAACAAACGGATCCATGGCAGGAACATCATCATCAAATTGGATATGGAGAAGGCATACGAAAGATTAGATTGGGGTTTTCTCAAACTAGTCCTCCATCACTTTGGATTTTAACAGAATTGGATTTCTTTAATTGAGAAGTGCTGGAGAAATTCCTTGTTCTCAGTATTGCTCAATGGTGAACAGAGTGACTTCTTCCATTCGACTAGAGGCCTTCGTCAGGGGGACCCAATCTCCCCAGCCCTGTTCATTTTAACATCAAAAGTTCTGAGTCGCAGCTTCCACAAACTCATCTCGTCCGACCTTTGTCAACCGTTCAGCACTAACCATAGAGGCCCTCCCCTCTCCCATCTTCTCTTTGCAGATGACACGCTGCTCCTGGCCAATGGAAGCCATAAGTCGCTAAAGAAGATTAAGCTCTTCCTAGACCAATACCAACAAGCATCGGGTCAGAAAATTAACCTCACTAAGAGCTTCTTCATCCCTGCTGTCAACCAATCAGAATTCGGCATCAAATCTACCCAAAGGATCTTGGGTATTAATAAGGGCATTCATCCATTTACTTATCTGGGGGTGTCGATCTTCAAGGGGTAAATGAAGAACATATTCTTCCATGGGATTTTGGATAAATTCCAAGCCAGAATTTCTGGATGGAAATCTAGGATCCTGTCTCAAGCCGGCCGCTCAACACTCATCAACCACATTCTTTGTAGTGTCCCCGTCCACTGCATGCCTGCGACTGACATTCCTCATTTACTGATTAAAAAGCTCGAGCAGGCATGTGCCAATTTTTTCTAGGGTAAGTTTGGAAATTATAACAAGTGTCATTGGATCAATTGGAAACATATAGCGCGCCCCAAAGACAAAGGTGGTTAGGATGTTAAAAGCCTGCTCAGCACAATGCGGGCTCTCAGAATGAAACTGGCATGGTTAGTCAGGTGCAGAGAGGACGTGAGCTGCTGGATAGCTTTTGTCAAGTCCAAATACCCGAAAGACACCCATTCTAATGTAGGTTCCATCACTACCCCCATGCCTCTCCTCTCTGGAAACACATTTGTCAACTCTTCCCCACTATCGACTCAGGAGCTCATTAGATTATTGGCTGAGGAGAGCTAAACTTCTGGCACTAAAACAGGTCTGGGATTGGCCCTCTTTTTGACTGGAGCCTCCTACCGATTCCCACTTCAACTCAGTAGGTCAGAGATTTCATTGTTCCCACAGGCTGGTTAGATCTGGACACTATTCGCTTTCTCCTTCCCTAAATTGATATCGACCGTATTGAAGATGATGGTACATGCACCTCGTCTGAGCATGATAAACGCGTCTGGGGCCTAACGGCGTCTGGAAAATCCTTGGTCCGTTCGGCATGGAAAATGCTAAGACCGGTTGAAGTCAAGAAAACCTAGGCTCAATGGGTGTGGCACTATAAACTTCCTCCCAAGCTTTCACTCATTATGTGGAAGATCATCCATAAGGCAATTTCGGTTGATGATAGAATTCAATCCAGAGGTGTTTCTTTATCATCTTCTTGCGCTTGCCGCTCACCTTGGATGCAGTCCCATATTGAAACCATTGACCATGTTTTCTTTTGAAAAGGCCTAGTTATATATCCTAGAGGGAGGGTGAATAAGACTATGCCAAATAAAACATATAACAGTGAAAATTAAACAAATACGATAGCCAACAATTAAAGTAAACAAATCTCAATGCAAGAATGTAAAGCAACCTCAAAATTCAGATCTTGAGAGGTTGATACAAATGTTATTCTAAGGACAACTTTACACCAAAAACCAGAGTTTATGGTAGGACAACCTTATTTCTAGAAAGGTCTTTGTATCAAATCTCAAATCGAAGAGGAAAAGAAAATAAAATACAAATAGCACTGAAGAATAAATTGCAATCAATTATATATGGTTCTAAGGACAACCATGCACCATAGAAATGGCTGGGCAACCTTACTAGAACAAATAAGAATGTTGATAAAGAAATTACAAGAAATAAATGCTAAACTATTACAACATTCTCATAATGCTTGAAATAACTAATTACAACATTCACATCCACATATACGTCTCACAAATGAATAATAAAGACATGAAATATAAACCATTCAATCACGAAACATAAGGGATTATAGTGGTTCACCTGTGTGTTCACCAATTATTAAACAACAGCCACAAAGAATGCTACTCCACTCCTAATATCCTCACACAGGGGATATTAGCATTCACTATCAAATTAGGTTTTTACAGGTTCACCCAAAACCTTACAATTGTGTCTTTCTATGTGGGCTTACACAATTAAAAAACTCCACTTCTGAGTTTTCCTGACTCTCCTTAGATAACCAATACAATGAGATTTTTCTGACAAATCCCAAACAAAACCAAAAACAAAAAGGAATTTACAATTAAATGTAAAATACCTGAGTATCTCCTTCGTTGTAGCAGCCCAGAAGAACCAAGTCAGAGTAGATAATAGAATGTCCAAGTTCAATGTCCAAATTCACATTACAATGGTTCTAGTTCTAATTGATTTTAAATTAAATCAAAATGGGCTAGCTTTAGTTGATTTTGATTCCAAAGAAAGGAAAACAGAAATTTCTCTTTTTAGATTAGATTGGAATACAAGAAACAAAATCAATTAATAAGGCTAATGAAAGAGAATATTAAATACGCACACTTAGCTTAGAATGGAGCACAGTCTTCTCTCAGAAGGTCGAATTAATTAGCTTGAATTCTCTATTTTATTCTAAGATTTTTATTCTATTTATATCTGAGCAAAACACGTCTTCGACTGGTCTTAGGACCTCTACAACTGGTCGAAGAATAAACTGAAATTTAAATTTTTCGGCGCGATAAGATTTTACAGTTGCACGACCGGTCGTGGGTACCCTACAACTGGTCGTAAGTTCTCTTCAAATGGTCGTAGGTCACACACGACTTGTCGTAGGTGGCCAAAATTCAACGTTGTACTTTAAATCGAAGGTCTACAACTGGTCAAACAACCAGTCGACACTGTTCCTACGACTGGTCGAACAGTATCCAGGACTGGTCGTAGCATAACTAAAAAAGTCTGAAAATCCTCAACAACTTAGGACTGGTCGTGAAATTTTTTAGACTGGTCGAACTAGTGCTAGGACTAGTCGAACAAAGGTCCAGAACTAGTCTTAGAACAGACCAAATTCACTTATAAAGCATATATGGATTATGTATCCAAAATAGACTACATTAAAGGTCAACCTAAGGTCAGTCTTACCTCAATAGTGAAGTAAGGACATTGAAACTTGAATATAAGAGACCTTGAGTATAATGAAGCCTAAGATCTGAATGTGAAAGCTTTTGAGATCTTCAACTTGAAAGCTTCTGAGGCTTTGAACTTGAAAAACTTCTGAGGTCTTGAACTTGAAAAGTTTCTAAAACTTTCATCATGACTCTTCAAGTCTTGAATGGATCTTTGGTTCATCACATATACAAGCTTCATAGTAGTGTCTTTGTCACCGCAAATTTGATAATAACATGAGCTATAAACTATTAGCACTTACAATCTCCCCCTTTATCAAATTAATGACAAAACATATATCCAAGATATGATACATAACACCGAATATCTGATTAAAGAATCATGCTCCAGTTGTTATCAACTAGCACACATTCATGAACTTACAAAAATCAATATTCAACCAACATACAATCCATACTTATACACTCATGCTCATACAGTCTATCTCTGCACATACTCCCCCTGAGTAACATATATCTTTAAAAAAATGGCACTAGCATAATGCAATGCAATGCAATGCTACTCAATGTAATGTTACTCTCTCCTTATAGCACCTATCCAGCATTAAAATAGAAAAGCAATATATGGATATCTATACTCCTCCTTTTTGTCACAATATGACAAAGGAAGAACAAAACAGATTGGTAAGGAGTAATAATCAAGGAGATAAAGAAAAGAAAATTAAACATAGCAAAAGCAACATACATAATGTAAGAACTGAGCTAAATCAACAATAGCTAAAGTAGCAAATTCAGTCAAGTGACCATAATAGAAATATAGTTATTACAGACCAGAAAATAGAAAATGAACTAATATGAACCAGATGAAGGAGCAGGTATGGATGGATCAAGTTAATGCATGCCCTTATTCAAGCGCCTAAGATACTTGCGCATGTACTTGAATTGTAAATCATGGGCAACAAACATGTTTTCCATCTTAACATTTATATTCTCAACTTTTTCCTCCAATGCACTCAGTCGAGCATCAAAGACAAAAGACTCATAATCTGGATCATTTGCAGAATCAGATTCAATTTCTTCAAAAATATCATCCATATTAATATCATCAGGAGGAAGATCACCAACTTCTTCCTCATGTTCAGCTTCAGCCGTATCAACACCATCTCTTTGGCCAAGAAGAAATTTCAGCTTCATCTTATTGATATTAAAATTGTTAAATATCAGATGATGGATAGGGGCTTCACTAACTGGCATATCGACTAATATATATGTAGCTAATACAGTCATCAAATAACTAAAAGGGATATCACTATGACCAGGATGGAGTCGAAACTAAATGATAGAGTGACAAATCAAGGATGGTAAGAAAATATTAGCACCTCTGGTAATATTATGAAGAACACGAACCATGAACGCCGTTAACTTAGTTTTATTACCCGATCAAGGATATAAATTCGACACAAAGATCCTATGAAGAACTCTATATTTGGATAACAAAAATCTTGAGGGGAGCACATTTCCTTTATGCGTCCATTGGACATCTAGATTGCATAAATCCTTAGTTACCATATGTTTTTCAGTCTATGAGGGTTTTTCAGATAGTGTATGAATGGGAACTCCCTCATCATTCATAGGAATTTCCATAAGAGCTGAAATCAAGTGATGATTAACATCAAATGGTCCTTCTCTTGTGAAAATTTTAAATGTCAGATTTTTCAATGAAAAGTCACATATGCAAGCAAACATGGATTGGGCAATGGACTAGTATGCTGGCTAACCCCAATGTAACAAGTTATCCCAACCTACATCTTGGAGCATAGTAAGGATATCAAAAGGAGTAGTATGATTAATATCAACAGAATGTTCAAAAATAATATTAAGTAATCGGATGTCCCGAACAAAGGATGGATCATCCTCGGGAGCCCTAAGATGACGCTTAGAAATAGTGGCCGATTTGGAAGAAGATGGACCACGAGAAGTTATTTTTCCTCCCTTAGAAGCCATTTGCAACAAGGATTTTAAAAAAATAAAGAGTTGCAAACGATTGAGAAGTGGGTTTTCTCAAATCAGATTTTTCAAAAGAAAAACTCCAAATCACAACGAAATTTGAAATAGATAACTTCAAGAGAGAAATGGAAGTAATCTAAACACAAAACTATAAGAAAAATGTAAATGGAGCACTAACCATAAAGATTTTAAAAGTTGGCTTTGACTAGTCGAGGTTCGGCCCGTTGGAGAGTGAAATAGAAATGAGGAAGATGATGGTTTTTCCCCAAATTAAAGACATTCATGAGATTCATGACTGGTCGTGGATGTACACGACCGGTCATACCACGACTGGTCGTGTATATTCATGATCGGTCGAGTACCAGCTAAAAAAAGCAATTCCATTTACGAATTTTAAGATTTTACTGCATATTTTACAAATATTGAAATCTAACTTAACAAGCATATACAATATGATACAAAAATGTATAAAATATCATCTTAAGATGCATATGCCAAGATTAAATTTCATTTGGTTAAACCTGCTTTTATCGAGAGATTTAGTGAAAATATCAGCACGTTGATTCTCGGTGGGTATATATTCCGAAGATATAACCTTTTCTTCTACTAATTCACGGATATAATAAAATCTAATGTCAATGTGCTTAGTACGAGAATGCTGAATAAGATTTTTTAAAATATTTGTGGCACTGAAATTATCACAATATAATAACATAGAACACTGTTTAATTCCATAATCACTTAACATTCAATTCATCCAAACAAGTTGCGTACACGCATTACCAGTTGCAATGTATTCAGCTTTAGTTGTTGAAAGTGATATAGAACTTTTTTTCTTGCTAACTAAACAGTTTTTGATATAAAAGCAACCACCACTGGTTAATTTTCTATCATCAAGATTACCAGCCCAATCAGCATCCGGGTACCTAGCTAATTGAACACTATTCTCATGTGGATACCAGAGACCGAGATTCACAATACTTGCAACATATCGAATAATCCGCTTGACAGCGATCAAGTGCGATTCTTTAGGATCAGACTGATATCTGGCGCAAATACTAACACTTAGTGCGATATCAGGTCTACTAGCAGTTAAATATAATAGGCTACCAATCATACTCCAATATAATTTTAGATCAACATTTTTACCTGCAGAATCTTTCGAGAGTTTCAAGGTAGTACTCATAGGAGTATCGAAGTTCTTAACATTCTCAAATCTAAATCTCTTAATTAAATTCAAGTCATATTTAGATTGAGAAATGAATATTCCATCAGGTTGTTACTTTACTTGCAACCCTAAGAAACAATTCAATTCCCCAACCATGCTCATTTTAAGCTGTGTCTTCATCAAATCTGTAAACTCAGTAGTCATGTCAGTACAAGTAGATCCATAAATGATATCATCAACCTAAATCTGTACCATTAAAATATGATCATTATGTTTTTTAACAAACAGAGTTTTATCAACAGATCCCATTTAAAAATTATGGCTTAACAGAAACTTTGTTAGTTTCTCATACCATGCCCTAAGAGCTTGTTTTAATCCGTAAAGTTCCTTTTTAAGGTGATACACATGATTAGAACTTTTGGGATCTTCAAAACCCATTAGTTGTTCAACATAGACTTCCTCAAGCAAATCACTATTTTAGAAAGCACTTTTCACATCCATTTGATAAATCTTGATTTTTCTAAAACATGCAATGGATATAAACATTCTGATTGATTCTAGACGAGCTACTGGTGTAAAGGTTTCATCAAAATTAATACCTTTAATTTGAGTGTAACCTTGTACCACTAGCCTAGCCTTGTTCCTAATTATAGTTCCAAGCTCATCAGACTTATTTTTGAAAATTCATTTTGTTCCAATGATGTGTTTATCTTTGGGTCTAGGTACGAGATACCAAACATCATTTCGTATAAATTGGTTAAGTTCTTCTTGCATCGCAACAATCTAGTTTTCATCAGTAAGAGCTTCTTTTACACTAGATGGTTCTATCTGGGATGTAAAACATACGTAATTACATAAATTCTGAAGTTGTCTACGAGTACAAATACCAGTGAGAGGGTTTCCAAGAATTTGAGTAGTTGGATGATCTTTAACAGTCCTTAGTTCAGAATTAGTCTGATTAGATGAAGTATCAGGTTTATCAACTACAAGAACTTCATCATTATCTGAACTTGAGATTGGTGTGTTTAAGTGATCATCAATGACCACATTGATAGACTCTTGAATCACACCAGTCCTTTTGTTCAGAACCCTATAAGCACAATTATTTAAAGAATATCCTAGAAAGATCCCTTCATCACTTTTCGTAACAAATTTTTTCAGATTTTCATGATCTCGTAAAATATAGCACTTACTGTCAAAAACTTGAAAGTATTGACAGTAGGCTTTTTATCGAATCACATTTCATAAGCCGTTTTATTATTGCCTTTACTAGTGTAAACTCGGTTAATAATATAGCAACTTGTATTGACTGCTTCAGCCCAAAGATTCTTAGAGAGCTTCATGCTATTCAAGATGACATTAGCCATTTCTTGTAGCACTCTATTTTTCCTTTTCACTATTCCATTTTGTTGTAGAGTTTTGGATGCCAAGAATTCATGTAATATTCCTTGGTCACTACAAAACTTCTCAAAACCGCTATTCTCAAACTCAGATCCATGATCACTACGAATCTTACTGATTTAAGAACCTTTTTCAATTTGAATCCTTTTGAGAACTTTTCTTACTTCTTCAAGGGTTTCAGATTTTTTCGTTAAGAAGACTACCCATGTATATCTGGTAAAGTCACCTACTATTATCAAGATATACCTTTTGCCACCTCGACTCTCCATTCTGGTAGGTCCTATTAGATCCATGTGGAGAAGTTCGAGTGGTCTTGATATGGTATTGGAATTCACCTTTTTGTGTAAGTTCCTAGTTTATTTGCCAAACTGGCATTCACCACGTATCTTATTTAGTTTTTGAAGTTTGGATAAACCTCTTATGAGTTCCTTTTAGCTCAATCTAAATAAGTTTTGGTAATGTACACGTCCAAGATGTTTATGCCATAATTCAGTCTCGTCTGTATGGACCATGTAACATGTTTGATCAGATGAGCTAGATTCACTAACAATATAGCAGTTTTCAGACATTCTACATCCAGTTAATATTACAGAACCCTTGTTGTTTAGAATCTCACAGCTTTGATTAGAAAACCGAACACTATGGTTATTATCACATATTTGAGATATGCTTAGCAAATTATGTTTTAGTCCTTCAACATATAAGACATTCTTAAATAACAGAAGGTTATAAAGTTGAACCGTACCTTAGCCCATAATTTTACATTTACTGCCATCACCAAATGTAACTGAACCATCAGTCATATTTTTTAGATCGGTGAATAAAGCCTTGTAGCCTATCATATGCCTAGAGCATCCACTATCTAGGTACCACTTTGAATGGTTTGTAGCTTTGAAAGTAGTGTGGGCAACCAAGCAAGTGACCTTTGAAATCCATTTCATAACCATTTTGGGTTTAGGTGGATAGTTGGTCTTCTTTCAATTGTAAGAATTATAAATATGACTTAATGAGTTAGACTTTATAAGCTCCTTAAGCAAAACAATTATCTTTTCAGCCAAAGAATTTTGGTTATGCTTCCTATAGTTGAAATAATTTCCTTTAGATTTTTAACAGACTTAGGGTCTTTAGAAAACACTTGTCCTTTCCCTTTTGAGTTTAAGGTTTCTCCTTTTACAAACTTAGGAGGCGTATTTTCAGCTTAGGAGAACCGTTCTTATCATAACCTAGACCAGATCGATCACCACATTTTCTCAATCCTGATAAGAGTTTTTCTAATTTAGAATCACCTTGGGAATATTTTCAAGTTTCATTTAAACTCAAGAGAGAAGAGACTTCATGTTTTAATTGGTCATTTTTAGATTTAAGATTTTCAACTTGGGCAGTCTTAAAATCCAAATCACATTTTGTCTTTTCAAAACAGTCTGAAATATGGGACTTTTCTAAAACAAGAGATTCATAAATTTCTCTGAGTTTAGAAAATTTCTCTTTTTGAAGTTTCAGTTTTACAACAATTTTACAACTCTCCTTATTTAGGGCATTATAGGCATCTTGAAGATCATCTTTATTTTCACATTCACTATTTAGATTTTCTTCACTTATTAAATCATTGTCTAAAAATGTGAATTTGGCTAGAGTCATAAGGGCTTTCACTTCATTCCCCGACTCAGTTTCAGAATCTTCAGATTTAGAAGAAGCTTCAGAATCAAAGGATTCATCCTACGTAGCCAACATACCCTTCTTCTTGGGTTTATCCTTTTTAGGACACTTGTTAGCCAAATGCCCATATTCTTGACAGTTGTAACATTGACTATCTTTCAAAGATTTTTAAGTTTTATATTTAGATTTTGATCTTTTCTTATCATTTTCTTTTTAAAAATCAACTCTCTTTTTACTTTTGAAGATTTTATAAAACTTTTTTGCCAAAAGAGCCATATCATCTTCAGAATTATCTATATCAGAATTTTCTTGAAAATTATTTTTAGAAGTTTTAAGAGCAATTGATTTTCCTTTAGGAGCTTTAAAAGATAACTCGTAGGTTTGTAAAGAACCAACTAATTCCTCAACCCTTATATTATCCGTATCATGAAGTTTCGGGATCGCGGTTACTTTAGAGTTGAACCGTTCAGGAAGTGAGCGTAGTATTTTTGCACACACTTTACTTTCTGGGATTCTATCACCAAGACCCCACATAGAGTTTACAATGTCATTTAATCATGTATAAAAGTCCATAAATGTTTCATTTTCCTCCATATGAATTTTTTTAAATTTGGTTGTAAGGAGTTGGACTTTCGATTTCTTGACAATTGAGGTACCCTCATGTGTTATTTCTAATGTATCCCAAGCTTTCTTTGCAGAATCACAGGATATAATTCTTTTAAATTCATCTGGTGATAGTGCACAAGTGATTACATTTAGTGCTTTAGCATTTGCACTACTCTCACTTTTCTTAAGAGTGGTCCAAGAGAAATAAGGTGTTACTCTCATAGATTTTGAACCATCAACTCCAGTTACTTCAGTGGTAGGAGGGTTCCAACCATTCACAGTGGCCAACCACACACTTTCATCTATGGATTTTAAGAATATTCTCATCCTGGCTTTCCAATAAGCATAGTTGGAGCCATCAAAGGGTGGTGGCCTAGTGACTGATAGGCTATCAAAATTTGACATCTTAAATAGCTTAAATCGTTAGCTCAGAAAATAAATCTAATAATTAAAAATTAAAAAGAGTTATTAGGCTCTGTTACCACTTGAAAAGGCCTAGCTATATGTCCTAGAGAAGGGGGGGTGAATAGGATTATGCCAAATAAAACATATAACAGCGGAAATTAAACAAATACGATAGCCAACAATTAAAGTAAACAAATCTCAATGCAAGAATGTAAAGAATGTAAAGAAACCTCAAAATTTAGATCTTGAGAGGTTGATACAAATGTTATTCTAAGGACAACCTTACACCAAAAACCAGAGTTTATGGTAGGACAACCTTATTTCTAAAAAGGTCTTTGTATCAAATCTCAAATCAAAGAGGAAAAGAAAATAAAATACAAACAGCACTGAAGAATAAATTGTAATCAATTATATACTATTCTAAGGATAATCATGCACCATAGAAATGGCCGGGCAACCTTACTAGAACAAATAAGAATGCTGATAAAGGAATTGCAAGAAATAAATGCTAAACTATTACAACATTCTCACAATGCTTGAAATAACTGATTACAACATTCAAATCCACATATACATCCCACAAATGAATAATAAAAGACATGAAATATAAACCATTCAACCACGAAACACAAGGGATTATAGTGGTTCGCCTGTGTGTTCACCAACTATTAAACAACAGCCACACAGAATGCTACTCCACTCCTAATATCCTCACACAAGGGATATTAGCATTCATTATCAAATTAGGTTTTTACAGGCTCATCCAAAACCTTACAATTGTGTCTTTCTATGTGGGCTTACGCAATTAAAAAACTCCACTTCTAAGTTTTCCTAGCTCTCCTCAGATAACCAATACAATGAGATTTTTCTGAAAAATCCCAAATAAAACTAAAAATAAAAAGGAATTTACAATTAAATGTAAAATACCTGAATATCTCCTTCATTGTAGCAGCCCAGAAGAACCAAGTCAGAGTAGATGATAGAATGTCCAAGTTCAATGTCCAAACTCACATTACAATGGTTCTAGTTCTAATTGATTTTAAATTAAATCAAAATGGGCTAGCTTTAATTGATTTGGATTCAAAAGAAAGGGAAACAGCAATTTCTCTTTTTAGATTAGATTGGAATACAAGAAACAAAATCAATTAATAAAGCTAATGAAAGAGAATATTAAATACGCACACTTAGCTTAGAATGGAGCACAGTCTTATCTCTCAAAAGGCCGAATTAATTAGCTTAAATTCTTTATTTTATTCTGAGATTCGTGCTCTATTTATAGCTAAGTAAAACACGTCTTTGACTGGTCTTAGGATCTCTACGACTGGTCGAAGAATCAACCGAAATTTAAATTTTCAAGCGCGATAAGATTTTACAGTTGCACAACCAATCGTGGGTACCCTACGACTGGTCGTAGGTTCCCTTTGACTAGTCGTAGGTCACACACGACTAGTCGTAGGTGGCCGAAATTCAATGTTGTACTTTGAATTGAAGGTCTACGACTGGTCGAACAACCAGTCGACACTGTTCCTACGACTGGTCGAACAGTCTCCAGGACTGGTCGTAGCATAACCAAAAAATTTCAAAAATCCTCAACAACTTAGGACTGATCATGAAATTTCTTGGACTGGTTGAACCAGTGTTAGGACTAGTCGAACAAGGTCCAGGACTAGTCTTAGAATAGACCAAATTCACTTATAAAGCATATATGAATTATGTATTCAAATTGGCCTACATTAAAGGTCAACCTAAGGTCAGTCTTACCTCAATAATGAAGTAAGGACATTGAAACTTGAATACAAGAGACCTTGAGTATAATGAAGCCTGAGATCTTGAATGTGAAAGCTTTTGAGATCTTTAACTTGAAAGCTTCTGAGGCTTTGAACTTGAAAAGCTTCTGAGGCCTTGAACTTGAAAAGTCTCTGAGACTTTTATCATGACTCTTCAAGTCTTAAATGGATCTTTTGTTCATCACACATACAAGCTTCATAGCAGTGTCTTTGTCATCGCAAATTTGACAATAACAAGGGCTATAAACTATTAAAACTTACATCTTCTCAGGTGGTTTAACTTCAAGAGTTTGGGATCATTTCCAATCCCTTTTCCTTATTCAACCAGGTGTGGACAATTCTGTCTTGGGGAGAGCTACCAGATGGTGGAATCTGACTGCATTCTCCTCTCACATCAAAGACCTTAGTAGTAAACCTCCTATCTTCATATTCTGCCGTGGGGAGAGTTACCAATGTCGCCAAGGTCATTTCTTCTATCCTCTTCTGGATAAATCACATCGGATCTTCCCATCCTCCCCCTAAGGTGCTCAATCATTCCTCAGCCGTTATTTTGTCAGAATTGGGCGTGGATAGGGCCTCTTGGAAGCCTAGGAAGTTTCAGGTTGTCAGGTGGTTGAGGCCAAAGGATGGCTGGATTAAATTGAATGTGGAAAGGTCAGCGCTTGAGAACCCGGGCCCCTTGGGTGGGGGCGATGTGGGTAGAGATAGCGATAGTAAATTCCTGTTTGGCTTCTACTCTGGCTATGGCTTCAGGCTAACTCTAGAGTAGAGATAAGGGCCATCTGGGAGGTTCTCTCCCTTCGTGCCAAGTTGGGTTTCCCTAGAGTGGAAGTAGCCAGCGACTCCAAATCTGTTATTGCGCTTCTTATAGAGGATGTGATCTCCTCATGGTCTATGTGCTATTGGTTGTCCCGGATCCAGTGCTCAAGGGAACTTTAGAAGTCTCTTTCCCTGAGGCCAATGGGGTTACTGATAGCCTAGCTAAACTTGGTAGTGGCTCCCAATCATCTTTGCTTCTCTCCTCTTTGGCAGAAGTCCCCCTCATTCCCAAAGGCCTTCTTTTCCTGGACAGGGTGGGGCTGGGTAATCTGAGAGAGAGTTGACCTTTTTTGTTTCATTCCTTCTTATGATAGGCGGGTCCTTGTTCCTTTTTGTCATTGGGCCCACCCGAAATCGCTATTGTAATTATCTTAGTTTTAATATATAATATCTAATTTTTTTTTTAAATGATGAAAAAAAAACACCCCAAAAATGTGACTTACTATTTATAAATGATCACTGTTCCTACTAAACTTAATGGTTTTCGGCCAAAAATAGTGAGTGTACAATTTAGCCTAACCACATTGTTCTCCTAACTTTTCTAAGCTTTTTTTGTGTTGGGCACGATTCCTACAACTCAAAGGATTAAAAGTTATACACCAGCTAAAACTTAAATTTATAGTAAAAATGAAAATAAAATGGACTTTTGACCATCGATCTGATGGAATCTCACAAATCCGGCATGGGAAACTTGGCATAGTGGGTTAGTTGGCTAAAGTAATTTCTCCTAGCCCAAAATCATATATGATATGTTGAAAAACTCATTCCGATTTGTGAGATACGAGTGGTTTAAGGTTCTGACGGTCCTAATCACTTCTGCCTCCAATAAGACCTTCTCTGGTCCATCTTTGCCATGAAAGTGTCTGCGACCTACTCTACATCATAATCAAATAAGCCGAATTATAGATTCATGTTATACCTAAATTGAGACCCATAATTTAAACAGTTTAAGCATTTTCTAATTAACTTTTGACTACCTACATATCCTCCACCCACTTTTCCAGAGTTTCATAGATTTCCTCACAAAAATTCTCCTTTATCTCAAAATATTGTAAACTACAATATGGCCCTATGTGAATAGGGGTAGCAAGGGGCCAAGTTTTTGTCAAGCCAAGCTAGTCCAAGCTTGGTTGACATGATTGAATCGACCTAACCGCAAAAATGAAAAAATCCCTATTTTCCCCTTCTATTTAGAACATGCAATCAAACTGTTTAAAAAAAAATTTAAAATCTTAAAAAAAAAAAAAAAAAAAAAAAAGCACCAGAAAAAATATCATTAATTTCTAATCTAATATGTAATTTTTACTGATTATTTTCTCCTGTAGAGTAGAAAATGGTGAAAATGAAAACAAAAAAAAAAAAAAAAAAGTATTCAAAATGAGTTTTAAGCTAATGATTTTTTTCTAATAAAATGTATTTTGGCCAATAATATTGTAGTAATAAAATAAAATTCCTTTTTTTTTTTTTTTACAAAATTCATTAAATTCTACAATCCTATGAGAGAAATGGACAATCTACAATAGTTTATGGCCTTGAATTTTTTATGAAAATTTCATTAGCCATTATTCATTTCTCACTATTTACAAATTTACACACAAATATTTAAAAATATACCTTTATTATTGTTCGACTATTGTTTTCTCACACAATGTATGTGGGCATGCCAGAATTGGATTTGCAACTGTAATTCGAACCAAACAACAATGACCCTGAGCAGACATAGAGTATGATCGAGATCTGGAGAGATCGGTCACCTATTCAACCATTTTCCCAATGTGTAAATTGAATCAGGCGATATTTAGAGGGTTGGGTTCGTCCTCTGAACATGGGTTACTACTTTGCCTTTGATACGAAAGGACTTTTCGATACAAATCGAATGAAAGGGGAAAGAGTTCCTTACAGTCGGCTGCTACGAATAGTTGAAGGACTCCTCTCCGATGATTAGACGAAGTTCCGCACGAGATTGTAAACTCCAATTACAACTAATGATTATGATCTACTTGCTTACCACTACGAAATGAAAACAGGGAGCTTCGAAAAGTAAATGATTATACTAAGGAATGTAATTTAATTGACAGAGTAAATAAAGGATTACACTACGGTATGTAAATTAATAGAGTAATCGAAAGATAATTCAAAGATAATGTTGGATTTGTTTGGTTTGGTATGAGATGAATTATTTTGCTGCAATCTTCTTCTATTTATAACTCTAATCCACCCATTTCGGATCTTTTCCATGTTCCGAAAGTTATGGTAACCGTTCTCCACTACTTGGCTTTTGGATGCTTCCCATGTCCTGCTTCCTTTGAGTTATCCTTATGTCAATAGTCAAGCGACCATGTGAACTCGACCGCTTATCATCCATCATATGATCATTTAAACTCAGTCGCTTCCCTTCATAACCACTTTAACGACAGCAATAGCAATTGATACATTATGGCTCCACTTCCCAAGGCATAACTGTACATATCTACAAGAAATCCTCCAAGCACCTCATGCGTATCCATACATATCACACGTAATTAGCTCTAATTGGTCAAAATAGGACTACGGCTGAAACAGGTACAAACAAGTATTATATGAGTATTGTCTGGAAGATTGACTATGATGTCCATGACAATAGGAAGAATTGCAAAATAATAATAATAATAATAATAAATTTCTTTTAAAAAAAAAGATAGAGAAATTACTCTCAACCATAGAAATATTGCATTTTAAAGACGATAGTGCCCTTCTCTTCTTTATTCTTCTTCTCTAGACCTTTTGCCTTCACACGAGCTATTTTTTAGGCATCATTTCACCTTGCAAATCAATTCCTTAGATGAAATTCAAATCCGCTAGGTTGTTTATCTATTTTTCTTTCATCTACACATCCAAAAAAATCATTTAAATAATATAATACACAACTTCAAGAACATGGTTTTGATTAAAACAAGCTAGAAATTACTAAAATAGAGCATTTCTCTTCGATTTTTCATGATTGGGGAAGCTAAAATAAGGAATTTGAAGGAACCAAAAGACATTACATCAAAAGGCATACTTAAACATCACATGCAAAATACCCAATCCGTAATTTTTTTAAAAAAAATCTATAACAAAAAAAAAAAAATCTAAAAAAAAAAAAAATCTAAAAAAAGCAATAAAAACTGGTTTTATACTTTCTCCTGAACATAGTTTGTATTTATATAGTTTCCAAATCAGAGGGATATCAACAGTCAAACATATGAAGAACAAACCAAAATATAGGAGTTGACATTCTTAAAACTTTACCCTTGATTAGTTTCATCCATGCAAATAGACATCTAAATAATTTGCAAATCGTATCATCTTGTTTCTTATACTGTGCATGGATAGAATTGCTCTAATCTTAATAAAGTACATAAACTTTACACAATATTGTAATATCTATGTCCACATGTCAATATGTTTAGATCCAATTACTAATTAGGCCAGCTTGGATTTACCCCATGGGTCAATCTTGAAGGGTTACGCCAAGCTGGGCCTGGGCCATACTATCATAATATCATTAGTGTACCCATGATGAAGTGAAGGTTGAACAGAAAAAGTGTAAATAAGCAAGAACAAAAAGCAAACAACATCTGCATTACCGAAGCTACTATAACTAATAATGTCCAGAAACAATGATCTTCCTCAACTCCACTAAATAAATAGAAATATATGAAAAGCAAATAGCAAAAGACTTTATTTTTATCATTAATGCCACGAATTTTCTGAAAGAAGGAAAATTACATACACCTTTTTTGCCAATGGCGTGGAGATCGATCCTTGGAATTAGCTTTTTAGTTGACCTTTTCCTTGCATCATCAATAGCTACAACCTATAGAAGGATGTATAGAGAAAAGAGAACTTTCAAAACCAGCTAAAAGACCTTGAAAAGTCACAATTAGAGAGACCAGCCATGTGTGCCTTGAAAAGTCACAATTAGAGAGACCAGCCATGATTTCCACACAAAACAAAGTAAATTAGGTGAATGAAAGTAATATAATGATTTGTATTTAAAAATGAATTCGAAAGGATCATGATGTTTGGAATCCCCGAGTGATCTTTATAAAAAGATGCCACTAGTCAAGAAAAAATATTGTTTCTCTTCATGGTTATACATACTGAAAATCTTTTCAATTTTTCGTTCGATGTTGCTGAATGTCAAGTAAACAACAACCAGTTGTAGGTCATCAGTTGTCCTTTCAACATCCAACCAAATAAAAGCAATTACTCATCGTGGGCAAAAAAGAAAGAAATTAAAACCTAAACGGAATGATTGCAATGGATTATACAATAGAAATAAAAGTCCAAAAATCCAAAACAAACCCAAATCAAACAAAAAACCAATTTCAAATTCAAACCGAACGAGGACATATGACCCTCCCCCAAAACCCATACTTAGATTTAGCCCCTCATCAACAAGATCCATTTCTCAGGGGCTAGTTCTGAAGTGCCAAATGATCTCTTATAAGAATAACCAACTATATCAATTTTCCGGCCAACAAGATATCAAATACATCTTCGGCTTGGGAGATATCAAAGGTATACACCTTCTGAGCCTTTTGTGTGGTGGGGGAAGTCGACTACGTACTCTTTGACCAAAATTGAACATAGGAGTCAGCAATTGCAATTTCGTAATTAGGGTCATTGTAATATGTCCCCAACAACAAATTCATTCGTCTAGCCCCTTCTTATAGGAATTCCTCATAGCGAGAAACCTTTTTAGTTAGATTATATAAACCAACAAACTCTGTGCCTCTGAACTTTTTGCGGAGCTTGTATTTCAGTCTATCTTGTGCGAGTTGCAAAAACTCAGCCTCAGTCATGATAACTTTATAGCTGCACTTCGCCCACTTGACTCGCATAATATAACTCTCGCATGATTCGCCAAGCAATTGTCGAAATTGTGCAAGATCAGCCATAGTTATTTCCTTATTTCTAGAGAAGAATTAAGCATAAAACTTCTCTTCCAACTTCTTCCAGTTGTGTACTAAATTTAGTGGTAGGCTTGAATACCATGTGAAAGCCGCAGCGATCAACGAGTGACCGAATAAATATAACTTATGATAATCATTATTGGCGAGTTCAGCACACTGTATCATGAAACGGCTGACATGTTCAATAGTAAACTGACCAGGTTCTCCTGAAAACATGGTAAAATCCGATTGATAATTTCTCAGCAGTGGATGTTGTTAATCTAGCCATTCGGGGTAGGGTTTGTGATACATAAGGATGGTGTTACGGCCAAGCACTTGGCCAGCAACTCTTGAATAAGTTTTATTATTTGGTCGTAGTCGATCCGCTGAGGTTCTACAGTTGGTGGATGATCCAGACCAAGATGGTTAAGATTATCAAGGAATCTAAGGCCCTGTTACGGATCGAATCTAGCTGGCGGTCCATGATTCCTATTATCGGGTGCAAACTTCTTAACCTCCCACTCAGGTTGCCTAATCTCCATAAGAGGTTGCACATTCCTAACCTCTGGAGGAGGAATTAGTGGCAAGTTGTGTTGTAAAGGTGGCATAGATGGCAATGAAACTGCATTGCCGACCAAGCTTCCATTGATAGTGTGTTGTGGTGTCAACAGTGTTCGTTCCGTTATTATAGTTAATAATCATTACATTGCTTTAGTCTAACTAGCCATGTAGTGATTGGTGCTTTCGGCTTAGATACGGAATTGCTCAGCTTAAGCTCTTCCATATTCATGCACCATGTGGATGCTCATTTGAACATCCCAAAGCACTACTGATACTTTATCCGGAAGTATGACCTGAGACATGGATGGTCTGGCCTGATCTCCAGTCGGGTTGGTATTTAGATTTGACACCTTAAGAGGTCTATACACTGACACATCCTCTCCTAGAGGTGGTGCAGTCGATGTTGAGGGTTTGACCCTAGCAATTTTTGGTAAAATTTAGGTCGGTAATTAATAAACAGTGTCCCAATGAGCGTGCCAGAAAATTGTTCATCATTTTTTTCTTCACTGGGTGTGTGGGAATGCCAAAATTGAAATTGTAACTCCAATTCGAACTGAACAACAATGACCTCAAGCACCAAGGTAGGCAGACACGTAGTGTATGACCGAGGTCTAAGGAGATTGGTCACCTATTCAACCACTCACTCAACGTGTAAAATCAGATCAGGGGATTTTCAAATGGTGGGGTTCATCCTCTGATCATGGGTCACTCCTTTATCTTCTGTATGAAAGGACTTTTCGATACATAAAATGGAATGGAAAAGAGATTCTTATAGTCGGTCATGAAGAATAGCTGCGGAACACTCATTTGATGGATGAACTAAGTCTAGTGTACTAGCATAAACTCAAATTATAGCTAAAGCTTACTAGCTACTCGGTTACTATTATGGATTACACTACGGAATGTAAACATCAGGCTGAAAATTAAATGATTATGCTAAGAAATGTAAATTGCTTAAAAGGAAGAGTAAAAGATTATACTATAGATTATAAATTGATTGGTAATTGAAAGATAATGTCGGGTAAGTCTGGTTTGCTATGAGACAATTTTTTCTTCATGACTTACTCTGTTATTTATAGCTTTGATCCAAACATTCTGGATCCTTCTCACATTCTGACAATTATGGTAACCGCTTTCCATTACTTGAATCTAGATGCTTCCCACATTTTGCTTCCTTTACTTCTCTTTTCGCCACCAGTATTTTGACCATGCGAGCTCAATTTCTTCTCTGATCATCCAAACTCAGTTGTTATTCCTCTCGATCATTCTAATAGTAACAATTGATACAATGTGGATCCACTTTTCAAGGCAGCTTCACACATATCTGCAGGAAAATCCCTGGGCATAGCATGCGTGTCTGTATAGATCACACCAAAACCTATTCTAATTGGCCATGATAGTACTCGGCTGAAATAGGTACGAACAATTAGGAAACGTCCATCCCCTCTCTCCTAGTTATGTACGTCCATAGGTATGTACGGCTACAAGTGAATCTGTAAAAGCCTAGCTATATGTCCTAGAGGCGGCGGTGAATAGGACTATGCCAAATAAAAATTTATAACAGCGGAAATTAAAGAAATATGATAGCCAACTAAATAAACCACAATGCAAAAATATACGGCATCCTCAAAATTTAGATCTTGAGAGGTTGAGACAAATGTTGTTCTAAGGACAACCTTACACCAAAAACCAGAGTTTATGGTAGGACAATCTGATTTCTAGAAATGTCTTTGTATCAAGTCTCAAACCGAAGAGGAATAGAAAAATAAATACAAACTGCACTGAAGTATAAATTGTAATCACAAATATGTATTGTTTTAAAGACAACCATGCACCATAAGAATGGCAGGGCAACCTTACTAGAACAAAATAATATCTAGCTGACAAATGAATAGCAATACATAAATTCTAACTATTATATCATTCCCCACGATGCTTGAAATAAAAGGTTACAACATTCACAACCACATGTACATCCCACGAATGAATAAAAATAGATATGAAATATAAACCATTCAACCACAACACAAGGGATTATAGTGGTTCGCCTGTGTATTCACCAACTGTTATTCAACAGCCACACAGAATGCTACTCCACTCCTAATATCCTCACACAGGGGATATTAGCATTCACTAACAAAATAGGTTTTCACAGGTTCACCAAAAACCTTTACAATTGTGTCTTTATTTATGGGCTTATACAATTAAAAAACTCCACTTTTGAGTTTTCCTAGCTCTCTTCAGATAACCAAAACAACGAGATTTTTCTGGCAAATCCCGAAAGAAACCAAAACAGAAAGGAATTTATACTTAAAAGTAAAATATCTGATTTTCTCCTTCAATGTAGCAGCCCGGAAGAACCAAGTCAGAGTAGATGAATGAATGTCTAAGTTCAATGTCCAATACTCAATTACAAGGTTCTAGTTCTAATTGATTTTAAAATTAAATCAAAATAGGGCTAGCCTTAATTGATTTTGATTCCAAAGAAAGGGAAATAGCAATTCCTCTTTTCAGATTAGATTAGAATACCAGAAACAAAATTAATTAAATAAAGCTAAAGAAAGAGAATATTAAATAAGCACACTTAGCTTAAAATGGAGCACAGATCAATCTCTCAGAATGTTAGAATAATTAACTTGAATTTCTTATCATTAATCTGAGATTCGTGCTCTATTTATAACTAAGCAATCCACATCTTCGACTGGTCTTGAGACATCTACAACTGGTCGAAGATCCAACAGAATTTTAAATAAATTGGGCACGATAAGATTTTCTGTTGCTTGACTGGTCGTGGGTACCCTACGACTAGTCGAAGGTCTCCTTCGACTGGTCGTAGGTTTCATACGACTGGTCGAAGATGCCCAAACTTTAACGTTATACTTTGAGTCGAAGCTCCACGACCGGTCGAAGAACCAGTCGACACTATTCACAGGACTGGTCGAACACTCTCCAGGACTGGTCAAAGAATAACCAGAAAGTTCCGAAAATCCTCAACAACTTAGGACTGGTCGAGGAATTTCTTGGACTGGTCGAACCAGTGCTAGGACTAGTCGAACAAAGTCCAGGCCTAGTCTTATAACAGAACAAAATTACTTATAAAAAATATATGGATTATGCATCCAAAGTGACCTACTCTAAAGGTCCACCTAAGGTCAGTTATATCTTAAAAGAGAAGTAAGGATATTGAAACTTGAATACCAGTGACCTTGAGTATCATAAAGATTGAGTTCTTAAACTTGAGATCTTCAGCTTGAAAAACTTCTGATAAATTGAACTTGAGATCTTCAGCTTGAATAGCTTTCGAGAACTTGAGAGCTTCTGAAATCTTCGCATTCAAGTTCTTCAACTTGAATAGCTGTGCTTGTCTACTCGAAGGCAATCTTGTATCTTGATTAGATCTTTTATTCATCACATACACAAGCTTTAAAGAAGTATCTTTGTCACCACAAATTTGACAATCACAAGGGGTTATCCACTATAGCACTTACAATCTCCCCATTTTTTAAATTTATGACAAAACACACTTACGAGATAGGATACATATCACAGATTATTTGATTAAAGAGTCATGCACCAGTTGTTAAACTGACACACATTCATGAACCTACAAATCAATATTCAACCAACAAGTAGTCCATACTCATATACTTATGCTCATACAGTCCATCACTGTATGTACTCCCCATGAGTAACATATTTCACTAATCCTACTTTAGCAAAAAAAATCCAAAATCCAACTTTAGCAAAAGTTAGCAAAATAATATCTACTCCCCCTTTTTGTCACAATATGACAAAGGAAGAATAAAGCAGATTGGAAAGGAGTAATAATCAAGGAGGTAACCAAATAAGATGGAAACCATAACATAAGCAACACATACAATAGATAAATTGAGTCACACACAGCGTTAGTGACAGTAGCAAATCCAGTCAAGTGAACATGACATAACGAAAGTTATTACAGACTAGAAAATAGAAAATAAACTAATCTGACCCAGATGAAGGAGCAAGGATAGAAGGATCAAGTTTGTGCATGCCCTTGTTTAAGCACCTAAGATATTTGCGCATATACTTGAATTGTAAATCATGGGTAACAGACATGTTTTCCATACTAGCATTTAAATATTCAACCTTAGTTTCCAATGCAACCAAGCGTGCATTGAAAGCAGAAAACGGATAATCTGAATCATTCGCAGAGTCAGAATCAAGCTCTTCAAAAATATCATCCATATTAATATCATCAGGAGGAAGATCACCAGCATCTTCCTCATGTTCAGCTTCAGCTGCACCACCACCATCAACTTAGCCAAGAAGAAATTTCAGCTTCATCTTGTTAAGATTAGAATTATTATATATCAAGTAATGGATAAGGATTTCTCCGACTGGCATATCAACTAACATATGAGAAGCCAATATGGTCATCAAATATCCAAAGGGAATATCACTATGACCAGGATGGAGTCGAAACTGAATGATGGAATGACAAATCAAGGAAGGTAGGTAGAGATGAGCACCTCGGGCTACATTATGAAGAACACGAACCATAAAAGCAGTTAACTCGATTTTATTGCCTGACCGAGGATACAGATTAGACACAAAAATCCTGTGCAACACTTTGTATTTGGGTAACAGATACCTTAAGGGGAGCGCATTTCCTTTAGGTGTCCATGGAGCATCCAAATTGCATAAGTCCTTTGTTAACATTCATTTTTCAGGCTGTGAGGATTTTTCAGATAGGGTATGAATGAGAATTCCCTCATCATTAACTAAAATTTCCATAAGAGCAGAAATCAAGTGACGATCAACATCAAATAGACCTTCTCTTGTGGCAATTTTAAATGTCAGATTTTCAAGTGAAAAATTACATATACATGCAAACATGGATTGAGCAATGGACCGATATACAGGTCCACCCCAATGTAGTAAGTTATCCCAACCTACAGCTTGTAACATGGGAAAGATATCAAAAGGAGTAGTATGATTAACATCAAAAGATGTTCAAAAATAACATTACGCAATCGGATGTCCCGAACAAAGGATGGATCATCCTCGGGAGCCCTAAGATGACGCTTAGTGAGAGAAGCCGATCTGGAGGAAGATGATGGACCACGAGAAGTTGATTTCTTTCCTCTAAAAGCCATTTGCAACAAGGAGTTCAAAAATAAAATGAGTTGCAAATGAAAGAAAATGGATTTTTCTAAGATCAGAATTTTTAGAATAACAACCCTAAATCACAAAGAAACTTGAAATAAATAGCTTCAAGAGTAAAAGAGAAGTATTCGAGACTCAAATCTAGAAGAAAAATGTAAATAGAGCACTTACAATGAAGATTTTGGGAGTTGGCTTCGACTAGTCGAGGTTTGGCCGGTTGGAGGAAGAAATAGAAATGAGGAAGATGAAGGATTTTCTCAAATTAAAAGGGTTTCACGAGATCCTCGACTGATCATGGATGTACACGACCGGTCGAGCTACGACTGGTCGTGTATTTCCACGACCGATTGAGTACCAGCCAAAAAATATATTTTTTTAAGTTTTTCAAAATATTTTGCAAAAAAAAATTAAAATCTAACCTATCAAACATATATAATATGAAAAAAAATGCATAAAATATCATCTTATAATGCACATGCCAAGATCAAATTTCATTTGATTAAACCGACTTTTGTCTAGTGGTTTCATGAAAATATCAGCACGTTGATTATCGGTAGGTATATATTCCAGAGATATAACCTTTTCTTCTACTAATTCACGGATATAATGAAATCTAATGTCAATGTGCTTAGTACGAGAATGCTGAATAAGATTTTTTAAAATATTAATGGCGCTAGAATTATCACAATATAACACCATAGAACCCTGTTTAATTCCATAGTCACTTAAGATTCGCTTCATCCAAACAAGCTGCGTACACGCATTACCAGTTGCGATGTATTCAGCTTCAGCAGTTGAAAGTAATATATAACTTTATTTCTTGCTAAACTAATAAACCAAATAGTTTCCTATATAAAAGCAACCACCACTGGTTGACTTTCTATCATCGAGATTACCAGCCCAGTCAGCATCCGAGTACCCAGATAATTGAAAACTAGTCTCATGAGGATACCAAAGATCGAAATTCACAGTGCTTGCGACATATCGCATGATCCACTTGTCAGCAATCAAGTACGATTCCTTAGGACTAGACTGATATCTAGCGTAAATACCAACACTTAGTGCGATATCAGGTCTACTAGCAGTTAAATACAGTAGACTACCAATCATACTCTGATAAAGTTTCAGATCAACATTTTTACCTTCAGAGTCTTTTGAGAGTTTCAGGGTAGTACTCATAGGAGTATCGAAGTTCTTACTATTCTCAAATCCAAATCTCTTAATTAAATTCAAGGCATATTTAGATTGAGAAATGATTATTCCATTAGGTTGTTGCTTTACTTGCAACCCTAGGAAATAATTCAATTCCCCAACCATGTTCATTTCAAACTGTGATTTCATCAAATCTGCAAACTCAGTAGTCATGTCAGTACAAGTAGATCCATAAATGATATCATCAACATAAATCTGTACCATCAAAATATGATCATTATATTTTTTTAACAAACAGAGTTTTGTCAACAGACCCCATTTAAAAATTATGGCTTAACAGAAATTTTGTTAGTTTCTCATACCACGCCCTAGGCGCTTGCTTTAATCCATAAAGTGCCTTTTTAAGCCTATACACATTATCAGTATTTTTGGGATCTTCAAAACCCATTGGTTGTTCCACATAAACTTCCTCATGCAAATCGCCATTTAGAAATGCACTTTTCACATCCATTTGATAAATCTTAATCTTTCTAAAACACGAAATGGATATAAACAATTTGATTGATTCAAGACGTGCTACTGGTGCAAAGGTTTCATCAAAATCAATACCTTCAATTTGAGTGTAACCTTGTACCACTAGTCTGGCCTTGTTTCTAATAATATTTTCAAGCTCATCAGACTTATTTTTGCAGATCCATTTAGTTTCAATGATGTGTTTATCCTTAGGTCTTGGTACGAGATACCAAACATCATTTCTTATGAATTGATTAAGTTCTTCTTGCATCACAACAATCCAGTTTTCATTAGCAAGAGCTTCTTTTACTTTAGATGATTTTATTTGGGATGTAAAACACACATAATTACATATATCTTCAAATTGTCTTCGAGTGCGAACACCAGTGAGAGGGTTTTCAAGAATTTTTGTGGTTGGAATCCGGGCTCGCAAACTTTCCGATCACCAAATTTGTCACGCCCCAAACTCGGAAACCGAGCTCACAAAATTTTCAATCGTCGAATCCGGCGCCGACAGCCTCCGTAGAACCCCATTCTCGGATCTCAGCTCCCATTCACCAAGTTCTAATCCTGGAATACTACAAGGAGGATTTTTAAAATTAGTTTGAATCGTGATAAGCATAACCAAAGGCATAACCCACAAACAACAACCAAGAACACTATTACATTTTCACTATGATAAAAAAACTTTACAAGTACAATGAGTATAAAGGGAAATAAAATGGTAAGGAACAAAAACTCCAAAATGATCTGCAAGGTACTCCTTCCTCAGCGCTGCTGCGATCCAACGTCACCTGCACGCAACGGTCGTGCATAAGCTTATAGAAAGCTTAGAGGGTGGTGAAAGTGTGTGCACAAGGTGATAATATGATCATGCAATGTCAGAGTAATGCGAAATATGCAAATGGATACATGAAAAACCATTAGTCGTACTAAAGCTATACAATGCAAGACATGTATGATATCGGCCATCCCAAGGCCATGCGATGTGAAATGCAACTCAGGCATACAAATCCTCATCTATGTCCACACATCAATATAGTTTAAATCTGGAATATCACCGAGGTCTAGTACACTCTAAACCAGATCGCCTCCTCATCGCGCGCAATAAGGTAAGTGGAAGAGACCTCATTATCCGTCTGTCAATATCGGGCTCGACTCGTCGATAGCGGACCCATTCCTCGAGCTGATTAAACTCAGCCTAGTATTGCCCCCTACACTCGGGCGGATAAGTCCGTACCCCCTTCCAACCGACCACGACACATTGGAGAGCGCAACCATCTGGTAATTGGCACTCAACTCTCATCTACCCACTCAGTCTAGATGTTGGAGCAACCTCTTGGTACCATAAGGGTTTAGGGACTTTTACCCAGAGATATCTATAGCACCCCATGTAGAATAAAATTTTCGGTATACAATCCTACCAACCATGATATGTCTGTGGAGGCTATGGCCCCGATGTCGCTAAGGCGTACAGTAACTATATCACACAATGCGAAATGCATGAATCACTCTATCCAATCATGCAGCAAATCCTGCGCGTATCGTATGCTCATGTAGGGCAACATCGCCTAATCGTGGTCACATAAACAATCTGTCCGAAGGCATATGCTATAATCAGTCACTTCTCATATCAAGCATACATATGATGTGTATGATCATGAGTCATGGAACTATACTAAACATGTTATAATGAGATGAACTATCCTTACAATGCAGATGGGCCTGGACGGCCTATACACAATAAGTAGGGGTCTAATAATGGGCCCTAAGGAGAGTTGTAATGTGTACATCTAACCAACATTACACTCGCAATGTGGACGTCAAACCAACATTGCTCCCAAGGCACGATCGCCGTAAACATCGCTACATAATCTGTATTGGGATCACACATTGCAATGGACCTTAGGTACATCCCATTGAGCCTTAAATACATCCAACGGGCCATGTCATATGGGCCTTTTATTCGTCAAATGGGCCACATAAATGGACCACACCAATGGGCCTTATGTGCATTGCAATAGGTCATAACCCGTGGGCCTTAGATTGCATCAAATGGGCCTAATCTTATGGGTCTTATATGTAACAAATGGGCCACACCAATTGGGCCCCATATTTCCATCAAATGGGCCTCAACCCATGGGCCTTAAGATACGACAAATGGGCCTAATCCCATGGGCCCAGAGGCCCACTAAAATGTTTATTTTCTATCCAAAATGGCAAAGGGCCCACTGCAATGTTTATTTGCCATCCAAATGGCAAAGGGCCCACTGAAATGTTTATTTGCCATAAAAATGACAAAGGGCCCACTGGAATGTTTGTTTGCCATCCAAAATGGAAAGGGGGCCCACTGTAATGTTTATTTGCCATTTGTCCAGTGTGTGGGCCAGGGGGGCCCACTACAATTTTTTATTCGTCAACCGGCCAAGGGGGTGGCGTGGAGAAAACACATGCATAGGTGGGCTCCACCGTCTGCAAAGCAAATAGATCACTGTGGGCTCCACGTGGAGCCCACTAAAATGTTTAGATGTCATCCAAACCGTTGATAAGGTCACTTGGACCTGAGTGAAGGTAAAACACAAATTTCATCTTGATCCAAAACTCCCATGGCCCAGAAAAAAAAAAATAATGGTAGAAGTTCAATCCCACTGTTTTGTGTGGTGTGGGCCACCTGAGTTTTGGAATTGGGTGGAATTTGGAGGGGGCCCACCTGGGGAGGGGGCCTACCTCATGAACAGCTTGGATCTCATATATACATCATGGTGAGGCCCACGGCAGGAGCCGTGGGAAGCTCATCGTCGGCCCGCCCGCTCGCCGTGCAGCAGGCGCTGACATCGCTGTCAGCGCTCCCTCTTTCCTTTCTTTTTTCTTTTTTTTTGAAAATTTGTTTTCTTGTGGTTTCTCACAGGTGGGACCCACGTTTGGAAAATCAGTCTAGACCATGGGACTCTACAACTCGAGACAAACAAAATGAGTCCAAAGTTTGGGATTGTTGGATGCATAGAATCATTAAAAAATATTTTTAAAGGTAACCACTAAAGTTCCCTATGCTATGGCCCACCAGATGCTCGGATCAGGCCCATTCTTCTACTCAACAGCTAAAATGATGTTGGTTAGAGGATGGACGGCTTGGATTGGATATATACATCAAGGTGAGGCCTATGCAGGTGGCTCACCCCAAAAGCTCCCTTTTCTTTTTTCTTTTTTTTTACAGGGACGCTGGACGGTTTGGTCCTGGAAAAAAAATACATTGTGGTGGGCCACCTCATGGAGAATAGTGTGACCCCATCACACAAAAAGTGGGCCACACTTGATGATTGGATAGACTATAAGCCTCATGGTGGGGTCCATTCAAGTAGGCCACACAACCATATTAATATCTCATAAAATAATAATAAAAATGAAATAAAAGGGAGAGAGAGATGGAGAGTGGGACACGCGTGTGATGGAGGGCTCCGCCACTATGAGCCCTCCCCTGCAAGAGATCATACAATAAAATGGGTCCCTTTACACATGGAACTAACAAAATCAAATTCAACGGTGGAGATCCTTTCTCCACCAATATGGATGGTCTAGATGACCTCCCTAATGCAATGAAATAAACATCATGATGGGGTCCATAGAGAATGGCCCCATCATGGAATGATCATGATGATCCTAATGGGCCATTGGCCACATCATAGGGTCCCGAGTGAGATCCAAACCATTGATCGGTTGGCCTCACTTGGCCCATCTCAAAAATATAAAAAACTAATATTAACAAGCACCCACCGTCCTATCTTCTTGCTCCTATGGGTTCCTTAGCTCTTTAGCTTTGATTTCAATGGGTGAGATGAGGAATGAATAGCTAGGATGGGAGATGATGGGGTAGGAAAGTGGGCCACCTTGGAGTTTTGGAAAGCTTGGAGAGCTCCTTCGTATGGAGGTATTTTTGGTTGCTTGGAATGGATTTGAAAATGGGAAAGAGAGAGAGTTGTAAAGGGAGAGAGAGATGGGTGTGGATGGATGTGGTGAGTGATGGGTGTGTAAGAAAATCTTGACTTTTGTGGCCATTTGTGTAAGAAAGGCATGGGAGGTGTAAGAACTTTTTGACTTTGAGGATTTTTGGTGTAAGAAGGGTATGGGCTTGTAAGAGATTCTTAACTTTTGTGATTGCTTAGGAATGGGTCAGGGGTGATGTGTACTTGACATGTTGATGGATTGATTGATGGGATTGATGTGACATCTCATAAAAATTCTCTTGGGTTTCACAACGCCGGCGTTTTTCTCGCACCGAACGTTGGCCCACATCTCTTGACCAGGGTATCGCCTCGGCGCGCAAGTTGCGGCATCGGAACCGCAGCGATGGCACGGTCGTTGTGGTAATGGTCTTGGGTTGAGTCGATACAGGTTGACGACATATGAATCAGGGTCGCGTGTAAATATCGGTTAAGGGTCGAAGGTTGCCAGAATTCGACCGGTAAAACCGCGGAAGTCTACGGAACGGTATGGACTAAAAATACGGGTCTTACAGAACACCAGTGAGAGGGTTTCCAAGAATTTGTGTGGTTGGATGATCTTTAACAGTCCTTATCTCAAAATCATTCTGATTAGATGAAGTATCGGATTTATCAATTACTAGAACTTCATCATTATCTGAACTTAAGACTGGTGTGTTTACGTGATCATCAATGACAACATTGATAGATTCTTGAATCACACCGGTTCTTTTGTTCAGAACCATATAAGCTCGACTGTTTAAGGAATATCCTAGGAAAATTCCTTCATCATTCTTCGTATCAAACTTTCTCAAATTTTCACGATCTCGTAAAATATAGCATTTGCTGCCAAAAAATTGAAAGTATTTGACAGTGGGCTTCTTATCGAACCACATTTCTTAAGCCATTTTATTATTATCTTTGCTAGTGTAGACACGGTTAATAATATAGCAAGTTGTATTGACCGCTTCAGCCCTAAGATTCTTAGAGAGCTTCATGCTATTTAACATGACATTAGTCATTTCTTGAAGCACTCTATTCTTCCTTTCCACTATACCATTTTATTGCGGAGTTTTGGGTGCTAAGAATTCATGTAATATTCCTTGGTTGTTGCAGAACTTCTCAAAATCGCTATTCTCAAATTCAGATCCATGATCACTACGAATCTTACTGATTTGAAAACCTTTTTCCATTTGAATCCTTTTGAGAACTTTTCTTACCTCATCAAGGGTTTCTGATTTGTCCCTTAAGAAGACTACCCATGTATATCTGGTAAAGTCATCCACTATTACTAAGATATACCTTTTCCCACCTCGACTCTCTGTTCTAGTAGGTCCTATCAAATCCATACGGAGGAGTTCGAGTGGTCTTGATGTGGTATTTAAATTCACCTTTTTGTGTGAGGTTCTTGTTTATTTGCCTATCTGGCATTCACCACATATTTTATCAAATTTTTGAATCTTGGGTAGACCTCTTATAAGTTCTCGTTTACTCAATCTATATAAATTTCGGTAATGTACATGTCCAAGACGTTTGTGCCACAAATCAGTCTCGTCTGTATAGACCATGTAACATGTTTACTTAGATGAGCGGGATTTGCTACCAATATAGCAGTTTTCAAACGTTCTGCTTCCAGTTAGTATTACAGAACCCTTATTGTTTAGAATCTCACAGCTTTGATTAGAAAATCGTACACTATGGTTATTATCACATATTTGAGATATGCTAAGTAAGTTATGTTTTAGACCTTCAACATATAATAAAGTTATGTTTTAGACCTTCAACATATAAGACATTCTTAAATAATAAAAGGTTATAAAGTTGAACCGTACCTTGGCCCATAATCTTGCAGTTACTGCCATCACCAAATGTGACTGAACCATCAGTCATATCCTTTAGATTGATGAATAGAGCTTTGTTGCCTGTCATGTGCCTGGAGCATCCACTATCTAGGTACCACTTTGAATGGCTTAAAGCTTTGAAAGCAATGTGGGCAACCAAGTAGGCAGCCTTAGGAACCCATTTCAGTACTATTTTGGGTTTAGGAGAATTGTTGGTCTTTTTATATCTATTGTTGTAAGAATGACCTATAGAGTTAGATTTTAAGAGCTCCTTGAGTAAATCAATTGTCTTTTCTGCTAGAGGATTTCATTTCTGATTAAAGCTGACATAGCTACCTTTCGATTTTGAAAAGTTTTTAAATTTAAAAAAAAAAAACCTTGATAAGTACTTTTTCCTTTTGAATTTGAGGACTCTCCTTTCACAAACTTAGGAGGAATATTCTTCTGTTTAGGAGGTACGTTCTTATTATATCCCAACCTAAATCTGTCGCCACATTTTCTTGATCCGGATAATAGTTTCTCTAACTTAAGATCTCCTTGAGCATATCTCCATGTGTCCTTTAAACTCAGAAGAGAAGATACTTCATTTTTAAGTTTCTCATTTTCAGATTTCAGATTTTCAATCCGGGACGTTTTAAATTCCAAATCGCATTTTGATTTTTCAAAACAATCTGAAATTTGGGATTTTTTCTAAAACAAGTGACTCAAAACATTCTTTGAGTTTAAAAAACTTTTCTTTTTGAAGTTTAAGTCGCATTTTGATTTTTCAAAACAATCTGAAATTTGAAATTTTTTCTAAAACAAGTGACTCAAAACATTCTTTGAGTTTAAAAAACTTTTCTTTTTGAAGTTTAAGTTTGACAGCAATTTTACAACTTTCTTTGTATGGGGCATTGTAAGCATCTTGAAGATCATCTTCATTTTCACAATCATTGTTCAGATTTTCCTCACTAGTTGAATCCTCATGGTCTGAAAAGGTGAACTTGGCTAGAGTCATAAGGACTTTCGTTTCATTACCTAACTCGATTTCAGAATCTTCTGATTTAGAAGAAGCTTCAGAATCAGATGATTCATCCCATGTAGCTAACATACCTTTCTTATTGGGTTTGTCCTTTTTAGGACATTTGTTTGTTAAATGCCAATATTCTTGGCAGTTGTAACATTGACTATCTTTTAAAGATTTCCTAGTTTTAGATTTAGGATTAGATTTTTTCTTCTCATTTGATTTTTGAAAATCTATCCTTTTCTTGCTTTTGAATATCTTATAAAACTTTTTTGCTAAAAGAGTTATATCATCTTCAGAATCAGAATTTTCTTTAGAATTATATTTAGATGATTTTAGAGCGATAGATTTACCTTTAGGAGCTTTAAAGTTTAACTCATAGGTTTGTAAAGAACCAACAAGTTCTTCTACCCTCATATTATTCGTATCACGAAGTTCCTGGATCGTTGTTACTTTAGAGTTGAACCGTTCAGGAAGAGAATGTAGTATCTTTGCACACACTTTACTTTCTGGGATTGTATCACTAAGACCCCGTATAGAGTTTACAATGTCATTTAGTCTTGTATAAAAGTTCATAAATGTTTTATTTTCCTCCATATGAATTTCTTCAAATTTAGTTATGAGGAGTTGGACTTTAGATTTTTTGACAATTGTAGTACTCTCGTGTGTCATTTCTAATATATCCCAGGCTTGCTTTGCAGTATCACAAGATATGATTCTTTTGAACTCATCCAGTGATAGTGTGCAAGTGATTGCATTTAGTGCCTTTACATTGGCACTACTCTCATTTTTCTGAAGGGTGGTATAAGAGAAATAAGAAGTTACTCTCATTGATTTTGAACCATCAACTCCAGTCACTTCAGTGGTAGGAGGTTTTCATTCAGTTACTGTGGCTTGCCACACACTCTTATCCATTGATTTGAGGAAGATCCTCATTCTGGCTTTCCAATAGCATAATTGGAGCCATCAAAGGGTGGAGGCCTAGTAACTAATAAACTATCAAAATTTGACATCTTAAATAGCTTAAATCGTTAGCTCAGGAATTAAATCCAAAAAATAAGAAAAAATGAGCTATTAGGCTCTGATACCACTTGAAAAGGCCTAGCTATATGTCCTAGAGGGGGGGGGGTGAATAGGGCTATGCCAAATAAAAATTTATAACGGCGAAAATTAAAGAAATATGATAGTCAACTAAATAAACCACAATGCAAGAATATAAAGCATCCTCAAAATTCAGATCTTGAGAGGTTGATACAAATGTTGTTATAAGGATAACCTTACACCAAAAACCAGAGTTTATGGTAGGACAACCTGATTTCTAGAAATGTTTTTGTATCAAGTCTCAAACCGAAGAAGAATAAAAAAATAAATACAAACTGCACTGAAGTATAAATTGTAATCACAAATATGTATTGTTCTAAGGACAACCATGCACTACAAGAATGGCAGGGCAACCTTATTAGAACAAAATAATATTAAGCTGACAAATGAATAGCAATAAATAAATTCTAACTATTACAACATTCTGCACAATACTTGAAATAAAAGATTACAACATTCACAACCACATGTACATCCCACAAATGAATAAAGATAAATATGAAATATAAACCATTTAACCACAACACAAGGGATTATAGTGGTTCGCCTGTGTGTTCACCAACTATTATACAATAGCCACACAGAATGCTACTCCACTCCTAATATCCTCACACAGGGGATATTAGTATTCACTAACAAAATAGGTTTTCACAAGTTCACCAAAAACCTTTACAATTGTGTCTTTGTCTATGGGCTTACACAATTAAAAAACCTCACTTTTGAGTTTTCCTAGCTCTCCTCAGATAACCAAAACAATAAGATTTTTCTAGCAAATCCCGAAAGAAACTAAAACAGAAAGGAATTTATACTTAAAAGTAAAATACCTGATTTTCTCCTTCAATGTAGCAGCCCGAAAGAACCAAGTCAGAGTAGATGAATGAATGTCTAAGTTCAATGTCCAATACTCAATTACAAGGTTCTAGTTCTAATTGATTTTAAAATTAAATCAAAATAGGGCTAGCCTTAATTGATTTTGATTCTAAAGAGAGGGAAATAGCAATTCTTCTTTTCAGATTAGATTGAAATACCAGAAATAAAATCAATTAAATAAAGCTAAAGAAAGAGAATATTAAATAAGCACACTTAGCTTAAAATGGAGCACAGATCAATCTCTCAGAATGCCAGAATAATTAGCTTAAATTTCTTATCATTAATCTGAGATTCATGCTCTATTTATAGTTGAGCAATCCATGTCTTCGACTGGTCTTGAGACATCTACAACTGGTCGAAGATCCAACAAAATCTTAAATAAATCGTGCGCGATAAGATTTTCTATTGCTCGACCGGTCGTGGGTACCCTATGACTAGTCGAAGGTCTCCTTCGACTGGTCGTAGGTTCCATACGACTGGTTAAATATGCCCAAACTTTAACGCTATACTTTGAGTCGAAGCTCCACGACCGGTCGAAGAACCAGTCGACACTGTTCACAGGACTAGTCGAACAGTCTCCAAGACTGGTCGAAGAATAACCAGAAAGTCCCAAAAATCCTCAACAACTTAGGACTGGTCGAGGAATTTCTTAGACTGGTTGAACCAGTGCTAGGACTAGACGAACAAGGTCCAGGAGTAGTCTTAAAACAGAACAAAATTACTTGTAAAAAATATATGAATTATGTATCCAAAGTGACCTACTCTAAAGGTCCACCTAAGGTCAGTTATATCTCAAAAGAGAAGTAAAGACATTGAAACTTGAATACTAGTAACCATGAGTATTATGAAGATTGAGTTCTTGAACTTGAGATCTTCAGCTTGAAAAACTTCTGAGAACTTGAACTTGAGATCTTCAGCTTGAATAGCTTTCGAGAACTTGAGAGCTTCTGAAATCTTCACATTCAAGTTCTTCAACTTGAATAGCTGTGCTTGTCTACTCGAAGCCAATCTTGTATCTTGAACAGATCTTTTGTTTATCACATACACAAGCTTCAAAGAAGTATCTTTGTCACCACAAATTTGATAATCATAAGGGGCTATCCACTATAGCACTTATAGACTCATATTTCTCCATGATAATTACTATCTCAATTGTGTGGTATATATAAGGAAGGTCATGAGAAGAGATAGGCATTATATTCCATTAATTCATTTTTTAAGGTATTCCTTTTTGTGAGATTCTTTGTACATGTGAGAGAGAGGTAAGACTTGTATTTTTATTTTTCTTATTTCTAGTAAAGAAGAAAGTTATGCGTTATTATCATGTGGAGTAAGTATACTGTCGAACCAAGTAAATCCTTATGCATCTCATCACTTGTTTTAGTTTTTTTTCCTTTTGTCTTTTGCCTTTGTTTTTGTTTTCTTCTCTTTTTTCCACTTATCTTTGGTATTTTGACCTCACCTACATTGATCATGTGCACGTGTCTTTACACAATAAACTATAAGTAAACTATATGCAATACTGATAAATAGGCCACACATGCATAGATTTAAGGCATGCTTGTATCCTAAGTTACTTTGTATAAGCTACTTATGCCTTACGTATAGCTTTTCTTAGTTTCTTTCATCAAATAAGTATATTTGGTAAACAACATATTTATCAGGTAAAAAGTATGCTTAGTTTTCAATATTACATATGTACTTACCCTCAATTTTGTTTAGTCTACCCGTAATATCCATTGTCTATCATGTGAACCAACCCTTGATGTGGACCATTCATTTTATTGAGAACACCTTGGCCTTGTCTTCAATGTGAACCATCCATCAAGTGGGGCGAACCTTTACTAAGGAACATCCACCTTATGAGGCCCACCTTCGTTGTGGGCTATCTATCATATAGGTCCACCTTGGATGTGCGTTATCCATCTATCGGACGTTGGATATGGGTCATTCATCATACGGACCCCATGTTTAATGTGGATAGTCCATCATGCGGGACCCAACTTCGAAGTGGATTGTTTATTATGCAAGCTTGTCTTAGATGTGGGTCATTCTGTTAGTGTACTTATTTTTCAATCATGTGAGTTTGTGTGTCACTAAGTTGGTTGAGCCCTTGGAAGCTAAAGACTAAAGACACAGGGAGATATGAAGCATTAAGGAGTGAAGAACATATAAATTGAGGTGACTTGGTGACCTTAACCTTAGACTTAAAACAACCTTAACTTATAGATGATCATTCCCAAATAAGTAAACCTTCATTTGATCATCCCATGTCATTAGGATCCTTATCAGAAATATGATTAGATTTGCTATGGAGGTTTAGAGCTATTGTAAATCAAACAATCCAAAATAAACAGTTATCGAGTGGATCTCGATCCTATCAAAGAAATTGTCCAACAACCAAATATATTGTTTCTAAATTTTCTTAATAGAATCGAAGGACGGTTCGATCCTATTGAATGACATTTGCTCCTATCGATGGCCCTGTTGATCTTATCGATAAAGCCAATTTATACTGTTAAAACATGATTTATATAAAATGGGCATTTGGTTCTTGAGAAAATGTATAGATTTTTTGTGTCGTTAGAGCTTAGGTAATTCTCCACTCATATCCCTCATCTTAAACCTCTAAACCTATGATATTCAAGTTATCTTCTTGAGCTTTACAACTCTAAAAAGGATTACAACCTCTATTAGGAAGATAAACTTGATCTCCACCTTGTTCTAGAGATTAGACATTAAACCTATAGGCAAATTTTTGTCTAAACTCTTTAGAACATGCATATAGGTGAATCCCTACTAGGAATTAACTATGATTTTTAATTAGTTGTAGGAGATTCAACTCAACTCTCATCACCTCATTGTACCATCATATGGAAGGTGTTTGATAATGGGCCTGAACCATCGGTATCGACAAATGTGGGAGTAATTGAGAACCTAATTCAAGCACAAGAAAGCATTGAAAAAGTATCTCAAGAAGGCGCTACAAATGGGGCTCAATCCAATAAGTTGTCAATTGTAGAGTCCATTTGCATTCTTTATTTATATAGATTTATTTTTTTTTGGACGTTCAATCCTCAGGCTTTTTTTTTTCAAAGAAGGAGAATCGCGTATTCATCTATAAGGAAAATTACAATAATTTTGAAAACCATGGGGTAAAAAAAGGTCTCGAGGCCTCCTATCATACGGACCTATACATTTACGAGTTCTCTAATGGAACCAAGCCCTACATTATCTAGAAAGAGCAACCCTCTGATCAGCGGAGGGAGCTGTCGCACCTCACTATACCAATGGCTTTGTTGGAGATCAGTACATTCACACGCCAGCCCATCTGCTGGCCCATTCACTTCCCTCTTGATGTGCTCAAAACAGAACAATCTAAGATGATTGAGTCTAGAGATCCGAGTGATCCAGTGCCTCCATTTCCACCCCAACTCAGACATGTGGTTCAACGTGTTCACCACCAAACTGGAATCCGATTTGACCACCACCTTCCCAAGTCACTGGTTAGCATAATAGAGAAGGCCTTTATATAGAATTGAGTGTAGAGTTTATGCCCCAAACTCAAATATATTTGTATGTAGGACTTAAGCTCTTGTGTAGGGTTGAATTCATCGAACGCGGGTGCATACATGTTAGTCTCCACAGGGAGCCTCCGGCGAGAGTGCACATAGGGCATTAGATTAGGAACGCTAGTGGTTGTTGGTTAACCGATAGAAAACCAAGTATCTGCGGGAGCCACCGACACAGGTGGAAACATGTTCCTCCGACACAAAAAGTGTACATGTAGGTTTGTGGTTAGCCTATGAGAAACTATTATAAAGGTTGGAAGTGAACCTGATTTAAAACCTTCGATAGTGAAGTACTGGTACATTTGAGGAGAGTGCATCCATCAGGAGTGGAGTATGCAAGTAGTCAAACTACTAAATATGCTTGCGTTTGAGATCATCATTTGTGCACATTTATATTCATACTTATGAGTTTGATTGATTAAATTATATGAATACTTGAATGGATTGAATGTTAAGCATGTAATTGATCACATCTCACACACAAGATCATTATCTCTTTTATAGATTAGTTTTGTATAATGATGCATTTATAGTCTATATAATTGGACTGACTTGGCTCGCAAGCCTAAGTATTAATTGCTTTATTAGTTTGAATTAGTAAATCCATTAATTTGGCAAACAATTTTAAGTAGTCATATTCTTCCCTTACCTCTAAGACTTAGTTATAATTCTAAGATACGCTAAGCTTCCTCATGCCGTGGTAAATAATCCACGCAATTTCACATTCATCATTAGGGGTTTCAATGTGAACTTTCATCCGGTGGGGCCCATCTTAATATGGATCATCCATCATGTGGGTCCCCTCATAAATGTTGGTGTTCATCATGTGGATCCCACCTTCAATATCCACTGCCATTACTCGGAGCCCATCTTCGATGTGGACCATCCATCGTGTGGTCCCCACCTTTGATGTGAGTCATTCTTAGTTAGGGGCCAGCCTTTGATGTGGATTGTATATGGGCCCACCTTGATGTGGGTCATCCATCATGTTGGGCGTACCTTCAATATCCATCACCCATCGTGTGGAGCCTACCATCATTGTGGACCGTCCGTGTGGGTCCCACCTTCGTTGTAGCATGAAAATTGATGGTAGAGCTTGACTTGGACCTGACGATGCCTACATCATCTTCTCTCCACATGTGCTGCCCATGTCATACCCGAGTGTCATTAACTACAGACTAAATGAATTGAAGTACAGGATGAGTGCTATGATTAACATTGACAAATATTGCGAAGAAATAGGAAAAAACCACGTGAAAGGGCATCAATAATTGCATCCAGCAATACATTATCTACTTAAAATAGATTATACACGTATCTCTATGCCATATGGAGGAGACAAGGTAGCAAGCCACTCGTGCGTGTATATATAAACCATTTTACATTAGCTACAAGGAGATGTGATGAGATGTCCATATATTACGTGTGGCCCACATGGGATATCACATGACCGACCCAATCTCATCTAACCTTAACTTAAAGATGCCGAGATTCCCTATGTCTCCTCTCTGCACGGTGTATTGCTAGACGCTGTTGATATAAAAAGCTCCCCATGGAGGAGGAGACCTGTACCATCCTTCTTCCCCATTCTAACATTGGTTTGCATATTGATCAGGCCAGTTGTCATCTAAAAGAAAGATGGTTGGCCCACTTGTAATGCCCAAAAATCCCTACCATGTCCGATCCGTTAGCATGCCCCCCATATCACATCCCCTCGCCCATAGAGTCGATGATCAATTGCAGAAATTACAGGCTTGGGAAACCTCATCATCATCCGCCCACCTCACGGTTGAGATGTTGCGTGACGGTTTTCGTGGTCTCGGAGATTTGAATGATGCCGTCCAGGATTTGCTTCAATCTCCACTCACCCAACAAGCCCTAGTCCGCAATGGGAGCGACACATGGGTGAATGAGATGTTGGATGGTTCTCTTAGAATATTGGACTTGTGTGAAACTACCAAGGATGTCTTCAAGCTGATGAAGGAAGATGTTCAGGACCTTCGATCTGCTCTTCGCCGAAGAAGAGTAGGAAACTCTGGTCTCCATAACCAAGTTCGTGATTACATTTCTTCAAGAAAGAAGATGAAGAAGGAGATAGATAAGTGCCTCAAAGAATTGAAGAGAATGGAAAGCAAATTTGCATTCTCAACTCTCTACGACAAGGATCAACACCTTGTTGTGATGATAGGGGTGCTCAGACAAGTAAGGTCGATCACCATCTCCATCTTTGAATCCCTCTCGTCATTCATCTCATTATCAACACTAATGACAAAGACAACCAGGCCGTCATTGATTCCCAAATGGATGGTGGGGAAAGGGCGCATATCATGTGAAGTGGAGATGGAAAAAATGAGCGTAGCCGAACAGTTAGATGCCTATCTCTACAATCTATGTGTCAACAAATCATGCAAAGATATTGACACAGAGTGCATGAAAAATGTGCACAAGGGATTGAAGGCAATGGATGTAAGTCTCCAGAGTCTCGAGAATGAATTAAATTGCGTGTTTAGAGGTTTGATCAAGACCAGAGTCTCCGTTCTCAACATCCTCAATTACTAGCAGATCTATTGAGCAGTCCATCCGTCCACAATGCTAATCCTCTTCACCCAGTCTCCCTTCTGCAGTGGCATCTTTAATTTTTATGAAATGCCCACGGATTTTACATGTAGATTGTTGTAAATGAAAGAAGAATGCATGTAACATATTGTCAAAATATCAAATCAATATACTTATTCATCTCAGATGAATATTTCTCGTACTTTGATTCACTGATTACCCACAGAAGTTCTACAATTTAGAAGCATTTCCTTTTATTTGATTCGTTGATAGGCTACAGGAGGAACCTTACAGTGATCCAAATTATCTCACTATAAGAATAATGATCTTTACCGGCAGCCAAAAGCACCAGTTAAGGTAATTTAACAACAACAACAACAACAAACAAACAAACAAACAAACAAACAAACGAAAAAAAAAAAAAAAAAATTGTGGGTAAAAACTTTGTCAGCACTCAGACAAGCGCCCGAAAAGGGATATGTCGGCAAAGGCTCTACCGGCGCTCATCTCCCATTATCGGTCACCATGATCTATTAAGGGTTTCTGACGCCCATTCTCCTTTTTTCCGGTGCTTCTGCTGGCCACCGGTAATCACTTAAAAAGTACCTGGGAAAATTATAAAAGTGCTAGGAAAACTGTGTCTTCGGGTGAAGCAGGGTTGTTGGCCATCATTAATCACGGAAAAGCACCTGAGAAGCTGAAAAGGCGTGACAAAGGTCTATTCAAGCACCGACAAAATGATGCCATAATTTCTAAGGGACCCATCAAATGCACAGTATTGATGTTCGACATACATCATGGTGGGGCCCACACAGCTCGACCTCATGGGAAGTTCCCATGAGCTCGACCGCATAGAACCTACCCACAATAATTTTCTTAGGTCCAATATAGTTTGATAGGGTGTGAAGCTTATTTGGATCGGATGTCATATAGGCCAATTCGAGCTAATATGTCTGATTAAATCAATGTCAGTACCATATTGTCGTATGGTTGCAGGTCTGATAGACTGCATCTTCGCCCAGGCTGATCAAGCTTCTTAGACAGCCCACCCTGGGGGCCAATATCATCCCTGTTATGCTTTGTTAGACGACTTGAGTGAAGCCACATCCCTTAGAAGAGAAACTCTTATTCCTTCCTTGATTTCTCAAATATACATATTCTTACTCCCTTAATTCCACTTTTGTACAAGTTTTTGTCACCTCCTTTTGGCCTCTGAAACAATTACCAAAAATGGCAACACTAATCAAGACCCTGAGTATTGTGCAGGTTCTTCAGTCTCATGGCTAAGGGGAAAAAAAATAAAAATCAAATCTTAGTGAGTATTGTTTTGACAAACTACTCATAACCTTGGCCAAGTCCATAAAGAAGGTCAAACACCTTTTAATGATCATCTACTGGCTTACCGATGGCTAAGAGATTATTGAAAATATTTTTTAGTGCCCGAATGTAATCATGGACAGTGGATTCTCCTTTGCCGCTTCTACATTGCTAAGGGAGAAAGAACACTTTCTTGTGCTTCTTGCAAAGAGTGATCGAGATCCTCGATTGCAATATCTAGTCCAAGCACTTCTTCGAACAAGGTCCCTGTGATCCATCCACGGAGAAGACAATCAGCAGAAGCTCTCCCAGCAAGATAGTCCAAGTTGTCGATCTCAATCATGCCTTCAACAATTAGAACAGGGATCATACAATCCAGAATGGCAATTTCACCTTTAAAAAATAGTTCTCATGACTTGGACTTGTGCTCTACTCTGATATCATGATAACAAACTAACTCCCAACGAATTCTCTTTCTTAACTTCTTCAACGGTTGAGTTGTAAATTTTCTTTTAATCTCTACCTAAAAGATATTTTACAGCTGCTTGAGGTGTCTTTACAACTGTATGAGAAAGATATGCAAGATTACATAAAAATATAAGATTTCAGCTAATCTTTGGTGGCCTTGATATTTGCCTTGCATGTAATGTCATCTTTCACTACAAGGGAGATGGGCGGGCACAGCCATGCGAAGAACCAGATGAACATATATGTGCATGATCATGGGAATGATATGCAGGTGTGCCTTTGCCTATTTGGTTGTAGCACAAAACATCAGCAAGGAATGAGGGCAATCCAGGTACCAGATATGGGCAGCTAACACTGGCAGATCAAACCCATCATCGACAAACTTAAGGAACTTTGGCATTACCTTCTATGAGAACAATTCATTCCAAATGCCGAGGCACACTCGTGCAAAATGCATATGAACGTTTAGATTCGATGTATGAAAGCCTTCTTATTCTTGTAGGCAGATAGATTGGATAGTATGTTTTGGGCAATATAATCAAAACGAGAATCTGTTTCCACAATATAATCAAAACCAGTTTCCCTTGCCAACAACCTTCCACCACTAGCACACCTCCCATGACAATGTTACATGTCTCCTCTCATCTCCATCCAGAGTCCCCATTTTTAAAGTAAATGACCAGAGGTTTTGCTAGTATTATCGTCCAATAATATTGCTGCCTGAATAAATCATCGCCACCTCTATCGACATCCTTCACAAGCTTGATCGTTACCACCTGTATCAATAGCAGGGGGCAATATGCATTGTGGCCCACAACTTCCTTCCCTTATTGTATTTTCATATACATTGAGACACAAGATTCCATGAATGAAAAACAAAAACAAAATAAAAAGAAAAAGAAAAGAACAAAAAAAAATAAAAAATAAAAAAAAAATACACATGCATTAATTTAAACGACTGTTCTCTCTATATTACATTTGGTTGAGAAAAAAACCAATTCCCAACATGGGGATCATACTAAAATCTGGCGTGTGTTTCATTCGACAGCAAGGGTGGTATGGATGAATCATTATTGCTAGTTACTCGATTCTTCAGGAACTTTTTCCACCTCGCTGTCGTTTCTCTTCAAGCCCTGCCGCTTCATTCAACATGTCTGCGGCATCCTTGTGCATGTCTAGCTTGGCAAGGGCAACTGCTTGCATGTAGAAAGCAGTGGGCCATTCTGGGTAAACACACTGTGCTTGCATCGCATCACGGAGAGCAGCATCAGGTTGGTCACAAAGAAGATGGCATAGGCTTCGCCTTGCATAAACTGTGGGGGAAACCATCGTTCCAACATCAATGAACTGCATGATGCACATGAGCAGATATAAGATATTGAGAGAACAGCAGTTGTAAATCAGGTTTTCTTTTAAATTCTCCAATTCTTCCATAATTACATATTGTCGTTTCAGTTTTCAGGAAAACAAAAAAAAAAAAAAAAAAACTACGGAGTTTTCATTTTCTTTCTTCATGTCATAGAATATTATTCTGCTCATCTGAATATGTCCGAGATAAGCAGGCAAAGAGAGAACTGCCTTATGATCTCATTCATTCATCTGGAGGAACTATATGATTCTCAAACCGAGGACACAATGGTAAGAGGTTTTCAGACTGTCGAAGTAATGGGCCTTACAACTGGGCCCTACAACTGAAGGACCATGAATCAAAAATCTCCCTGATGAAACACCCTCTGGTCATTGTACAGTAAATAGACGTAATTTCCAAATTCGATGCAAGGCTGAAGATTGGATGGGTACAACATTTCAACTGGGACTCATCAAGGCTGAAGATTGGATGGGTACAAAATTGGGACTCATCAAGACATGGTCCATCTACTAGGACCCATCAGACCAATTTTCTGGGTCTCAGTGGACCCTACTTGTACAAACCCACAGATCGGACTGAGAAATCCAATATATACCTGAGTGTAACACTCGATTGCGGTTTTGAAATCCTTATCGCGGAATGCAAAGTCTCCACGCTTCCTTGCCTCCAGCATATCTCTCATTTGTTGTGTCCATTCTTGGAAAGACAACTGAATTCACATACAAAATAGTCAAAGTTGGAATAGAAATTCAAGACTGCGTCTCCCAATCCTCCCTCTTTACATACATAGAGGTGTGTGTGTGTGTGTGTGTGTGTGTGTGTGTGTGTGTGTAACACCCGGATCGATGGCTCAAGTGGTAGACTGAGTGAAAGATACCTCATTTCAACACTGAGGTCTTGGTATCGATTCCCTAGTGGGGGTGGCTAACAGTGAAGTGTGAACTGACAGTGTGTATAACAAGTTTTATATATATATATATATATATGAATGAATTATACCTCATTTGTTCCTTCATCATCTCTGTAGTGGGTCATCACCAAGATTTGATGGATGGCTGTGAGGTCCATACGTGCAGAAGCTTCACCCATTGGGGAGAGGGGGTGTTGTGGAGTGGGAGGGGCTTCCTCATGCTTCGGAATGCCAAGCATCACATAAGACGGCACCTGTGGGTCCCAGATCGTCATCAGAAGCCAAAACAAAGAGCAATCCTAATACTTCTACGGGCATATGGATAGCAGAAAATGGTCATCTGAGTTTGTAATCAACATGAAAAGGAAGGTTACTGCTTTACTTGCCCACAGATGTGAGTCTAGGTGTTGGACTTCTGGACACCCAAATCCTGGGGTGGGTGGATGCAACCAAGTCATCATCATCATCATCATCATCACGACCTTTCCCGGCTATTTTGGGTCAGCTTCAAGATTCGAAACAGGAATTCTCATTATTATCTTATCAAAGGTTTGATTTGTAACCGTCGATTATAAAATATTTGGGTATGGAGGCATATCCAACACAGATCCCATACCTATGTTATGTAATATCTGACACGGGTTTCTAAGGAATTTGAATATCCATGTATCTTGTGGTTAGTAATGCTAACCCTTCTCTCAGTTCTGATTTGTTAGGGACATCTCTCAAAGTGAGACGAGTCCTCCAAAATTGGAATGTGGCTTTAACTGGCAAGCAAAAGGTCTTTCTTTAGCAAATGGTGAAAGAATATTTCGCTTTGTGCTCACCATGGGCACAACACCTTTTTGAGATTGAGCTCACTATGCCGCTTTAAGTGGGCATGTCCCAAGTTCATTTCTGAGTCACTCACCCTTGCACATGGCTCATATAAAGAACTCATTTTTTTTAGTTATGTTTTTTTTTTATCCTTGGGATATTTTTTTATTTTTTTTTTGTCATGATTGGTTTTAGGGTTATTATAATTATTATTTATGTCGTTGATGTTTTCTACAATAACCGACCCCAATTAGTTAGGATAAGGCTTAGATGATAATGATGATGATGATTTGTTGCACAAATAGCTAAATCTAATATCAAAACACAGTAATTTTATTTTTTAAAAACATGTGTACAAACATGTTAGCAGATCTGAAACCACAAACCACTGTGTCCAACATGCTAATCATGACTGACAACAAGTCCCAAAACAAATGTCAGCATCCAAGTTACATAGTTCCACCTAATGTGTCACTCCCGCTCCCACTTCACAAGCAGCCCTGGTAGTCACCATGAGCAACGACCTTGTTGGGTTCAAATACATTAAGGACATATATGCCGATGACAACAACGTCAAGGACACGTGGATTAGATGTCAAAAGGGTCAGTCTAGTGACCGCCATATTTAGGACGGTTCCCTTTTAAATGGAAATCGGTTGTGCATTCCACGGAGTTTGTTGCAAGAGCATGCATGTCATCCAAGAGCTACATGGAGGTGGCCTTGGCGGTCACCTAGGGCGAGACAAGACAATAGCTCTCTTAGAGTAGCATTGCTATTGCCCACAGCTGAAACGGGATGCTAGAAAAGCAGTGTAGCAATGCCATACGTATCAGGCATCCAAGGGACGGTCACAGAACACATGCCTCTACACTCCATTTTCGATACCTGACGGCCCTTAGGAGGATTTGTCCATGGACTTTGTGTTACTTCTTCCGTGGACCCATCGTGGAATGGACTCAGTGTTTGTTGTTGTGATCGATAAATTCTCCAGGATGGCTCATTTCATACCCTGCAAGAAGACTTGACGCTACAGATGTCGCAAATTTGTTCTTCTAAGAGGTTATACGACTACTTGGTGTCCCAAAATTTATCACATCAAATCCTGACACTAAGTTCCTTAGTCATTTTTAGAGGACTTAGTAGGGGCAATTTGACATCAAGCTATAGTTCAACAGTGTATATCATCCACAAACAGATGGCCAAACCGAGGTGACGAATCATACACTCGGAAACCTCATACAATGCATCCCAGGTGATAAGCCTAAAGTTGTATACAGACGTGTACCTAATCATACTCTTGATTTAGTTCCATTGCCCAAGCTTCCAAGCGTGAGCGTTGCTACAGAACATATGGCAGACCAAATCGTAAGTGTATACGTTGATGTTCAGGCCAAGTTGCAAGCATCCAACGATAAATACAAGGAAATGGCTGACACACATCAGTGTCTGAAGGTGTTCAACAACATGGGCGACAATGTCAAGCAAGGAGAGATTCCGGACCTGGGCTTACATCGAACTGAAGAATAAGAAGATCGGGCCGGAACCAATATTCTGTAGGATCAATGACAATGCATATGTTGTTGATCTTCCTATAGACATGGAGATCTCATGCACATTCAATGTAGCGGACATGTACAAGTATCATGAACCGGAGGAAGGGATCTGATGTAAGACGTGGAGCAAGTGTGTTCCTATCACAAATGGACCAGAAGAAGTCCAAAGGAAAATCAACAAATTTTCAACATAGTTCGATCAATCAAAGTCGATCAAGCAAACTAATCGAGTTGATCGATCAATGGAAATTTGGATTTAGGTGAAAAGCTTGTTGAACATGTTTTGCTCAGTTCAATCAATCGGAACAAATATGATTTTCTTGTTTTAGTCTTTGGACGTTTTTGCGCCATTCCGATCAATCAATCGATTAATGATTCGATCGATTGAAGATTCGATCGATCGACGATTCGATCGATGGACGACAAAATTTTGCACGTTTTTCAGTTTTTGTTTCCTTGTTTGTTTAGGTCTTTTCTAATTGCATCTTAGGATTATTTTTTTCAAGGGTATTTAAGCATGCAAAATCATTTATTTCGATAGTTTTTTCAATAAAATTTTGTAAATCTCTTATCTCTCTCGTGGATTCGAGAAAATATTGTGAATTCAAGGTGTTTATTGTTCGAGGAAGATGGTGATCGTCCTCATCATGCCCTTCCCTGTGTCAAATTCATCCCACTACTAGAACCCTCTCACCCCTCAACTTCTAGGCCTCCCAATTCATGGGATGAAATAAACACAACCTTATTTGCTTTTTAGTAAAATCCATATTGCAGGTCACTTTCTGCCTTTTTTTTTTCTTGCGTGCCTGTATTTGTGGACACCTGTCTTTGAACAGAGTGAACAGTTACGAAGATGGCTTTTTAGACTCACAATGGTCCGAACACAGCCCACCTGTTTGTTTAAAGAGTCATGTGTGGTACATTGGGCGGAGTTATAAGGACAGAGATATATCAGCAAAAAGGTGAGATTAAATTAGTTTTAGAGCTCGAATTTAGGTTCTCATTGCATAGTTTAAAGGAGCTGTTTGCAGCAATATGAGACAGCCTTTAAGAGGTATTTCTGTTCTAGGAGAAATATGCATGAAATGTTTTGGTGATTGGAGATTTTGGTCCCTCATTTCTATATTCAAGTTAGATTTCTCTTCTTGTCATATTTACTTGATTTTATACTTCGATTGCTGAAATTCTGTTATTACTACTGGAAATGGATTTGGACTACTAGAAAACTACTACCAGTTATTGAAATTGTCTTTGCATTCATTGCTGGGAATTGATTATAGCTTTAGAATTTTCAATTTGGTTGCTGATGTTGTGTATAGTTCCTACAACTATTAATATTTGCTGCAGAAATTTATTGGGAGACCTACCACATAGAGCAACATTGCATTCAATCAGGACTGTTCAAATCCTAGATCAACAGCCTCAAGGGGCCACGCAGCAACATTACATATGCCCTTTTGCTTGTTTGTAGGGTGAGCCTGTAGTTGCACGAAGCATGAAGCGAAGCGACAGTAGATTCAGGTGCGGGAGCAGAGAAGTGTCTATTTCAAAATGTAAAAAAGTATAAATTAGTTAGGAAGCAGAAGTGGCAGCGAGAGTCCAAATCGCGATTCAAAGTCGTAGCAGCACCTACTTGGAAGGATCCTACAGCTAAGGGTGAGCCTCTATTTAACCAAACACCAACACCACTGCCATCAGTACCACCACCATCATCACAGACTTGTCTCAGTTATTTTGTGTCAGACTTGTTGTTACTAATCGTTCTTCACCAACCAATCCTACCTAAGGCGATTTCCTTGGTAAGAACACAAGTATTGATATTCCTCTCACTGACTTGATCCAAGTCCTTCTAGGTCTTTCTCCCATCTTCTTTTCAGGCAATTCAACCCTAATCAACGTTCCCCTTCTTACTCAACCACCTTCGGACTTCATTTCACATGAAAAAAACCATCTCAATCTTCTCTCCATCATTTGATCTATTACTGGTGGCTTCTTCTACTTCGTTTCACATGGGGAAAAAAAACCACCTCAATCTGCTCTCCATCATTCGATCCCTTATTGGTGGCTTCTTCTAGGATGCAAACATCATTCTTAATTCCATCCTAGCCTTCCGACAAATCCATTTCAACATCCTCATCTTTGCAATGCCCAGTCTCTGCTCATGCTGTCTTTTAATTGTCCAACATTGTGCCCCATATAGCTCAGTCACTTGAGTAGCTGTCATACCAAATTTTCCTGTCAGCAGTGGGTTTTTTTTTTTTTCTTTTTATTCTTTTTTTTTTTTTTTTGGTTTTCTTTTGGCTCGTCTCGTTACTACATCATTCTTAGGAAGCATATAACTCCTATGGGAACTACAAGCACATAAAAGGCAACCAAAAGGACCAGCCCTGGAGCATTCAAAAGACCGAAAGTAAATTTTGACCATCTTAAGCAATGTAGCAAAGATTAAGATAAGAAAGCCAAATGATAAAACTGTCCTCAATAAGATATCTGAAGATAGGAACTTACCTCCGGTTTGGTTTGCAAGGGTGAGAGTGTTGCAACAAGGTTCTTCGGATTGGGGCGTTCCCTAGGTTCGTATTGCAAACAGCGAGAAGCTAGACCAACAAGCACAGTTCCCTCTTCAGTTGAAAAGTTTCCCTCTAAATGTGAATCCATTAATAGTAATATATTTTTGCCCCTTATCATATCAAGTGCCTGCAGACATTTAGAAGAAACTAATGAATGAATGGAACTTATTTCAAAATAGAAGGAAAGAAAATATTCTCTGAATATAAAACGTTTATATCCCAGCAAAACAATAATTAGTTTAAAAAGGTAATCCAAATGTGATCATAGAGATGAAGATGGGAAAAGATTGTGACAGATAGTAGTAATTAAGATGGCACAAGGAATTATATCTATTCAAGTATTTACTAATGTGCCTAGATTTTCTTTAAAAAGCCTTTATTTTTTTTTCTTTTTTTTTCTTTTGTTTCCTTTTTTTTTTTTTGGAAAGATAAAAGAGTCGTTTCTCTCATGTATCTTCCCCGCCCCATGAATGAGCTATACTTGTTATGCATATGGAAACAATTGCAGATATTTCACCATAATTACTTGGGTATTTACTTGATGATATTCAATTGTCAAACCTCTATTATACATTAAATGGTCTGAGAGGTCTGAAAGTAAAAGATAAATCTAGAACACTGTTTAGAACCCCTCCCTTCATACAACCTAGTAAAACATTTTAACAGCAAACAAATCACTTATGTATTATAATCAAGGTATTCCAAAACGGTTATGTAATGGTAATAGTGGTGACCGTTACACGTTACAGGGTCGTGACGGCCGTCATGGAAAAATATAGAAAATTCTGTTCGTAATGGTCTTGTAATGGCCATAATGGCCACTTAACGATCTCTTACAGGGCCGACATGGGTTTTTTCAAAAACAAAAAATCCGTTAACTATTACGGCCCGTATTGTAACGGTAATGGCAGTGGCCATTACATTCACCATTGCCATTATGGAATACCTTGATTAAATGATATCACAAAAAATGCTAATAATCCTACTCTCATGAAAGAGTGGCCCTACTAAACCTCATTTGGGTCACATGAGCAATGAAGCTCACACAAGCTAGTACGGAACTCTTTCTACATAGGGGAACCGCTTAGGTCACCCATCTCCAAAATAAGAGCAAACCACCAAGGTAACGGCCATTATGTAACAGTAACAATGGTAACCATTATGCGTTACAGCCGTTATAGAAAAAATGCCTTGTAACGGTCTGTTACAAGGCCGAAATAGGTTTTCAAAATAATAATAATACTAATAATAAGGCCATGACAGCTATTACAGTTTGTATCGTAATAGTAACGATGGTGGCCATTACAACTACCGTTATCGTTATGGGATACCTTGCAAACCACCCCTTTTCTGACACAAGGGAGATTCATAGGATTCTCATATCACATAGAAGTCCAGAACCTCAAAACTAAGAAATACCACAATGATCCATTTGTTAAACTATTTGCCCCGCCCTAGAGCCTCCTAATGTACAAAACTCGACCACTGCCAGCCAAGGTATTCCATAACGGTAACGGTGGCCGTAATGGCCACCATCGTTACCATTACAATGCAGGTCATAACAGTTGTTAGGACAAAAAAAAAAAAAACTATTTTGGCCCCGTAAGGGACCATAACAGGTCAATTTTTTTGTAATGGAGCTCAATCCAACTTCCTACTTTGGAGGACTCAAATAATGGAGCTCATAGAAACTCAAGACATATTAGGCTTCATTACTAGGGAATATCCCATGCTCGAACATACAATCTCAATCTCAACTACTTAAGGTGTCGATGAGCCAAGACTGACTGGCAATACAGAGTACTTCGCATGGAGACAATTAGATCGTTTACTTCACAGGTGGATCACAAGAAATCTATCAAAAGAAGTCCTTGGACTCGTGGTAGGATTGGAAAGTGTGGCAGAAGTATGGAATAATCTTATTAATTCCATTGCTCGAGAATCACAAGAAAGAGAATTTTATCTGCTAAGTCAATTTTTTTAACAATAATAAATTTAATTTTATTAACAAGTTTGACGGGGACATCACACACACGTGCGCACGCGCGCCGACCCTACGCACGTACGCAAGGAGAGGGAGGGCCCCACCGTCGATCTGGCTCAATGACGACATTCAAGGAGGGCCTCCTACTTAGAAGGCGGAGTTTTGGTTCATTGGAGTGAACCTGATAATCAAGCAAAGCCCATCATGGGATCTCATGATCGGGGCCCACTAGTCGAATTAAGTTCATATTTTAGGTTTTGATTATTTATGTTATTTAGAATATCATGAACACTTTAGATTTATTTGGTTAGTTTTTGTTTTGGTTTACTTCATCGCCAAGTAATAAGTTGCGCACATGGCGCGCGTTTTGAGTTATAGGATTTTCCCTATAAATAGGCACCTCTTGCAGTTCTTTTGATTCATTGAAGTTTAATAAAATTCTTACAAGTTTTTTTCTACACTCTGAGTTTCTGAGTTGTGAAAAAATTCAAGTGGATGTGAAGCCCTCCCTTTTCGAAGGGCTAACTACCGTGGTGGGAAGCCACATCTATCTCCATCCGTCCCTACCCTCTTCCATCCATATATCTCACCTTCTACAGCCGTCATCGCCTCGAATCCATCAATTTTGCAGCGGATCTTCTCCCTACAGCAAGTTTCAAGAATTTAGCCCTACAGGACGGCTGAAACTTCGGCGGAGTACCGCACACAGCCCGTAGCTCGGATCGCCCTAAAACTTTGGGGGTTTGGAGCCCACCCCTGGCCGACCAGGGCCAAGGAATCAGTTTCCGGGTGTGGGACTCTCGCACATGCAACCAAGCTAGTGCGCACGTGTGCAAGGCCCTGACCTGCCGTCCACTCACGGGAATTGTCTCCCAGTTCAGGTTTTCTCTTATTTTTCTATTTTCATAAACTCTAACCCTAGATTGCATTACCCTTAATTTATTTGTCCTTTTTTTTTCACCGTAGGGTTCCTTAAGTTGAAATTAGTGAATTCCTTGGATTAGGGACTGATTACTGTGCATATGTGGATGATTATTTCTTATCTTTGAGTATCATTTGGTTCATAATTTTTATTGATCCAACCCTAACATGTGTAGGCCTGGACCCGCATAGACTCCTTAATTGAATGTTTGGACTTTCATATGGGATATAGAATATGTGTAATTGTTTTTGAACTAACGTGATCTTAAGCCTGAAATCTCGCACATCATATTTGAATTTCATGTCCTGCATCAAACTTGCATGACAACAGTCAAGACAGCAAAAAATACAACCCCAACAGACTTACTAAATACATCGAAGATAGAAAAGAAAGCAACCCCCCATCAGTACCCTGATTAAAACCCAAGTTATAATCCCCACATAGATGTCAATTCCGCAACATTTACATTTTTAATCCATGATGCCCATTCTATGACATCCCTTTTAGAATGCCACTTTGTTTCTTTCCATGGCCCTTGCTTGTTGAGGAAACATCCACGATTTCGCTCCCGCCGTATGTTCCAAAACTTGCTTTTCCTTGGGAAAGTGGATGCCATGCCAAGCCCAAAACATATCAACAACCGACTAGAGCATCACCCATATATCACTGAAGGATGCTAAGAAGATCCAGACTTGTCGCACGAAGGGACAATGATGAATGGATGGTCTACAGATTTTACTTCGTTCATGCACATGAGACATATTTGGGAGAATCATAGACCTTTTTTGGAGATTGTATATAGTTAAGATGAGATTGCCCCCAATCAGCCAAACAAAGGATGCAACCTTAGGAGGTGCCCCATAGAACCAAAACGCATGGAAAAGTTCCAATCCCCTTATCCCTTCGGAACCACTAATCATCTTGTAGAAAGACTTGACTGAGAATTATCTACTAAGTCAATTAGAGTATCTTTAGAAAGGCTCTTCTCCTATTTCTGATTATATCTGAATTTTTAAGGGATTGTGTGATGATTTGGCTGCCATAAGTAAGCCAGTTGATCACCGAAACAAGGTGTTTGCTCTTTTAAAAGGATTAAGGCATGGTTCTGAGTCATTCATGACTACTATGCTCAAACCACCTATTCCATCCTTTCGGGAAATCATTCTGTTACTCCAAGTGCATGAAACCTTCAAAAATATGTAATCTAATGACAGCTTTGGTGGTAACCAAAACATGGCTTTTATGGGCCAACATTCTCAAGGACATGAAGGGGGGAATTTTTTTTCAACAAAAACGGCAAGGAAAACAAAAGTGTGTTCATGTCCAAAGGGCATGGTTCTATTCAGGCCAGACACCAACCAAATAGAGGTGGACTTTTAGAGAAAAACCCCAATATCCACACAATGAAAAGGTGGACCAGCAGCCTAAACAATAAAAGGGCTATCTGTAAGATTTGTGGCAAATCCAACCACAGTGCCATTCATTGTTGGCATCGTTTCAACCAAACCTATGAACCAGAAGTTGTCTCCCATGCTGTGGCAGCAATAAAACTCTCAGAAAGTCAAGATAATGCATGTTTTGTTCAATATCACGGTCATGACAAAATATTTGTGGGAAATGGAGTTGCTCGTGAGAACACACTTATTCGTTCTGCTTCTGTTCTTTGTGGAAATAATAAGCTACAATAAAATAATGTTCTGGTTGTTCCTAAAATTAAAAAGAGCTTATTATCTGCAGTCAAATGATGACTGATCACCCATATGTCTTTGAATTCTGTTCGGATGGCTTTAAAATTTTAAAAAATAAAAATAAAAATAAAAAATAAAAAGAGGAAAACCAGACTAGTAGCACCGGGCAGTAGATGCATTGTATTGTATACCTGACAGCCAAAGGACAATGGAGAGGCCTTCTTTTCAGGAATATTTCATGTGACCAGTAATGATATATGGCATCAACAACTAGGTCATCCTCAGATGCATGCAGTTGATTTATGAAAGAGAAAACTTATTTCCAGTAAGACTTTTAAATAAAGCAGGAACTTTGCGTATCAGTTGTCAAGCTGCATGCAGATTCGATTACCATTTTTACTTTCTGATGATAAGTGTGACGAACCACTTTCTAGAACTATTGTGACTTGTGGGTGCCGGCACCAGATTTATCTCACCAGCATTTTCAATATTATGCTCCTTTTATTGATGGTTTCACTTAATATACTTGGTATTTTTCCTCTGAAGCATAAATCTGACTACTAAAAATGATTTGTATATTTTCACAAATATGTTGAGAATCAGTTTGATTGAAAAATTAAAAATTTTCAATCCAATGGAGGTAGAGAGTTCATTGGGAAAGAATTCCAAAATTATTTGTTGGATCATTCAATTAAGCATCAAAAGTTGTGTCCACATACACCAGAACAGAATGGCTTGGCTGAACGGAAGCATCAAAATATAACTGAGTTGGGACTCACTATGTTATTTCATCGAAATATCCCTAGAAGGTTTTGGGTGGAAGCCTTTGGCACAACTGTTTGGTTAATAAATCGCCTAGTCAAGTTTTGGAATGGGATAGATCCTACTAAAAAACCTTTGGAAAACAACCTGAATATGGTTCGCTTCAAGTCTTTCATTGCAGGTATTTTCCTGAAGGGATTATGCGAAGAACAAGTTTGATCCCCGGTTCCTTCCTTGTGTTTTCCTTGGCTATGGGGGGGTATAGAAAAGAATACAGATGCTTCTACTACTGCAGAGCTAACATGGCTGTCCTTTATTTTACAGGATATTAGGCTCTACATTCAACACCCACCAACTCTTTTTGTGATATCATGTCCGCTCTTCACATGACTATCAGTCCAGTGTTCCATGTTAGAGCGAAACATATTGAGATTGATTACCACTTTGTTCGGGAAAAAGTGGCTCTCGATGCTCTTGTTACTCACTTTATCTCTTTTGAAGCACAAGTTGCAGACATTCACTAAAACTCTCACTCGATGATCTTTTGAATCCTTGTGAATCAAACTGGGCCTCTGGCCCTCTCCTCAGCCGAAATTGAGGGGGAATATAGAAGATTCTGAATCTACAGAGGATTCCAAAATCAGTCTTGAAGATCTTGACAGTGTTGCTGTGGATATGGATGAGATGTAAATAGAGATCATGTACTGACATTGGTGTGTACTAACAAGTTAACCCAAAAAAAAAAAAAAAAAAAGAGCCGTAAAATAGAGATCTTGTAAAGGTTATAAATTAGGGAAATAATACACAAAACAAATCAACAATTGAACAGGTGATTATTCTCCCAATGTTAGTGGTCTTCTAAAGTTCTTCAAACTCCAGTTTTCGTCGAAAGCACCATCAGCATAGCATTGTCCTATCTATTTGGTGGTCAGCATTATAAATCATGTTTTGTCAATCATTTGAATTCTCACAACTGTTTGCCATAAGTTCGATGACCAGCTGCCTGCCTGACATTAACCCTATCTACCATAGTATCAAAAAAAAAAAAAGGTTATGTAATGGTAACAATGTTTTAAATAGCTAGGCTATGTTGTCATAACCCTTGATTTTCATATGTACACGTGTCCCATGAATACACACTTATTAACAGGATTTAAGAATTAACCACCACCTTAAGTAACAGAAATGAATGGATAGACCAAGGGGTCTGAGAAAGAGGGGTCGAAGGTTCGATTCTGAGATTCTCTCCTCCTCATCTCATCGAAAGAGGAACGGTTCTCTCCCTTCTTAAGGAAGGGAGGTTCTCTCCAGGGACTTTTGAGAGAGAGAGAGAGAGAGAGAGAGAGAGAGGAATGCATGTGTGTGTGTGTAAAGAAACAAAACAAAACATGTAACATTATACAGAGATGTGTTTCCTTTTTACTTTTTGACTTGAAACATCTGTCAAGCCCGTTGTGACATGTGGAGTCTAATCCACACGGTCCACTCGATTCTTGGGGACGAAATAAGGAGGAACCCCAAAAATCAGGCCGATTTGATCACCAGGTGGGCCATACCAATCAAAGAGTGGATATTGAGCATCTACCTTTAAAAAAATAATTAAAAAAAAGAGCTTCTTGGGGCCCACGGAGGTTTCAGATCACACTGACATTTATACTTTCCCTTAACTATGTTAGTGTAACCCACTGATCAATTTGGATCAGACATAAATCCATAATGGGCCCTAGCCAGGCCCTAGGAAGGAGTAACGGTGGAGAACAATCTGCACTGTTCGTGATGGTACGATCCATCAAATCACGAACATGCTTCATTTTTGGACTCATGCCCTAACTTTGTAGCCCCAAGGCAAAAGACGGTTCGGATTCTTAGTTTGGACCCGTAAGAAGAGGAAAAAAATTATGCAAGGCCCCACGTCTGGAAGTGTAACAGCTCCGGACGTTGGAGTCATCCCAAGTTAAGTAGGGGCCACGGTCATGGACCCCACCATGATGCCTATGTTATATCCATGTTGTCCATTTCACCTTTCACCCAATAAGAGACTTGTGGTTGAAAAATCAACTCGAACAGAAACTTAAGTGGACCACAACTAAGTAAACAGTGAGTATTGAAAGCCCATTAGTGAGCCTTCATGTGGGCCACATAAGTCTTGTATAAGGATGAAATTTTGGCCCACTAATCATATGAGTGGAACCAATCATATGACCAGCTCAGATTCCCATAGTGAGATCCATTTAAAATATATATACATAAGGTTCCAGCGCTGGAACCAAAACAGTTCAGATGCTATAACAGTATATGTTTTTTTGGTAGAGGGTCGTCGGCCCCAGTATGATTTATATGTTATATCTACTCCGTCCAATCTGTTAAGAAGTCCATATAAGGCCGGGGGTGAAATTTCGGGTCAGATCCAAAGTGGGTGTGGCCTGTACCATGAAAAATTAGTGGTGGTTGAACGATAATTTAATGGGAATATACATAATAATAATATATATATATATATATATATATATATAAAAAATCAAAATATGATTTTTGTGCTGGTGGCCATCTAAATGTTGATACTATCCAATTCCTCTTCTTTTGGTCCTAGTGTGTCGGCCAACTAGGACCAAAAGAAGTTGGCCAACTAAGGGCCCAAGTCCAAAAGGCAATGGGGATTTACAGTTTAAGTGGCCCACTCTTGACCAGATCTCAGCCCACCTGAATGTTCGAGGTTCTAGGACCGTTTAATGTTTGGATTGAGGCCCACTTGCATCCCAAATAGTGGCCCATCTGCAACTCAAATCAAACCCGTATGCGGAAAAAGTTTGGGCCCACTTGCTATCTACGTTGCAACCCAAGCCCATATCCATATATGTTAGGCAACCTAAGTTCACATCTACTAAATGACCATGATCTAACCAGTTATTTCAGGATTGGCCAAATGGTTGTTCATTAAATAGTCATAGATGATCTAGATTGTATGTGTTAGAACTAAGTCCAAACTAAAGTTCAAAATCAAATAAGTCTTAATTGCACCGAACCATTGATTGACGATCAAATTGTCTTAAACAAACCTTATATACCCGAACTGACTTTCACTTTCGCGCCGTTTGTGGATTATAGGTATTCTCTGATTTTCTCCAGTAAATTACTCCGTAACTATCATCGTTAAATCGTCAGGTGAGGGATCCCAACTTGAATCCCTGGTAGGAACTTCTCACTGGGCCTAGCCAGCTCACCCTTTTACTTACAGAAAACCAAACAGATGTAACTAAAGATGAACCGATGGCGCAAGGTCAAGAGGATGCGGCCGAACCGGTGGAGATGACCCTCGAGACAAATGGCCCTACTTGTCAGAGGAAGAACTAGTTGCATTCTAATAGTCAAATTTCCTTTTCATTTTGTTACTTAAGATGCAAATTTGTAATAAGACCCCAAATGGGTGGGTCAATAATCGAAGTCATTTAACTTCATATGTATTATCTTGGAAGTTAGATAAGTCATTTCTTAATAGACTTTTGCCTGCTGTTATTACAATATTGTTGTTTAAGTACACATTGTGTACAAGTTACACTGCAAAACCTGACACTAGAGCGTGTACTCGGTTCTCAAATTTCAGGTCGTGACATATGTAGCATGTAGCTTATGCTACCTACCGTAGCTTAGCCTTAATGCTACATAGCTTCTAAAAATAGCTTAAGTTGCGTGTAGCCTACATTACATAAAAATTTGCATACACTACATGCTACGTCGACACTACACGCTACATAGCTCACATTGCAAGTTATTTTTCACTGCAACATTAAAATCAATTAATATTTTCAATGATTTGTTACATTTTTCTATTTTCAATAAAAATTAGTTAGTCTTTTCAATGCTTTCAATAAAATAACATAAGTAGCAGTGTTAAATCAGTTTCATTGCATTTATACTTATTTTTACCTTATACTTAATCATTGTCCTTTCCTATTACTTAGGTTGTTTTTGGTTGCACCAAATATCATGAAATTTTGTTAAATTTCATTATTAATCAGTTTAATTTTTTGCAAAATATCGTGCATTAGTGCAACCAAGTGCAACCTTGATTAAAAATCTAATATGTAGCGTGTAGCTTACGCCTCACACTTCTGAGGAGAGAACACTACACTACATGCTCTTCACCATTTAAGTACCATTACGCATTATGGGGCCTTAACCGCCGTTATGGAAAAAATAGCCCATAACATTACAGTTTTTAAATGTTATTTATTTATTTTTATTTAAAAAAAAAAAAAAAAAAAAATGGTCGTAACAGCCATTACAGCCTGTGTGATAATGATGGTGGCGGTTATGGACACCATTACCAGTATTGAATACCTTGCACTCTACTTGGGCAGGCCTGGGCCGCTACCAGGAAGAGCTGGAAGGGTGACTTTATTATTACAGGTTACATAACACACAAAGCACTAGTTTTCAATGCATGCTTGCATGAAATAGAGCAAATGGAGGCGTGCAAGCTTGTACATAATAAACACATCACTGGACTTTTATGCTACATAGCTTTATGGATGGAGTATGCATGCTTTCAATATAGAACAGATATGAAACTTACATGAGATGGAGGGATGTGTTTCCCACTGAGAAGATCCAGGAGAACAGTACCAAAGCTGAAAATTACACTTTCAGGTGTGACCCTTCCTGCAAGATAGATATAATGACCCAGACCAGATTACTATACTGAGAAACAATGAATAATATGTCTCATTTTACAACAGTTGTTATATCAGCTAGACAGAAGCATTAAATGTGTAAAAAATAAATTAATTAATTATTTAAATAATTTATTTAAAAAAAATTAAAAAAAAAAAAAAAAGAGGAGGAAAAACAAAGGCATTTCAAACAGGAAATGGTTATCCCAATAACCATGTTTCAAACAGGATAATAGTCAACAATACCATAAAACTAAAAGAAATCAAATTGAGCAACAAGAACAAAAGAATTGAAGACCTATTTGCAAACCTTCAAGAACAATATACTGGTATATAAAACACTCACTGAATCACAGAGGTCACCTTCTGTATGGATAACACGGAGATTGCAAGGGAGAACACTTTATTCCAAAACGCCTACCTTTTTTTCTTTTCTTTTTTTTTTTGTGGGGGGGAAGGGGATGGTGGATGCAGACATCTTGATACCGACCGAGTTGACTCAGTTCCGGCTCTAGTCCATGCCAAGTCCTGAGGTAACCCAATGACAGTTCCTTTCTTCTTCTTTATGGGGCCTTAACCACTGGCACATACACATTGCATGATCTCAGACCAAGACAAGTATCTGATAGACCCAAAGCTGGGGATAACAATAACCCTCATGTTTGACCCAGCCATTGAACTTGACCATTGTTGACCGCCTCAGTTAGAGTTAAGCATTGCAATTTTGACAAGACCAAATTACCTTGTTTAAAAGGAAGAGACACCAAGGTGTCTCTCCCCCAAATAGACAGCAACCATTCAAGGCATTCAATCAAGCACCTCTTTGCACCCATTCAAGTTCTCTATAAGTAAGATTTTGCCAGCACGAACAACCTGATTTCTTACAAATACATTTGACAAACCATCTCTTCTTTATATGGGCTATTAATTTAAGGTGTTTGGTGTCATATACCAATGTTGCCAAGGATTGTGCAACAACAAGTCTTTTGACTTTCACATCTCTGATCCAGGAATAGTGAAACTCTTTCAAGGAAGACGGCGACATGGGCTCCGGGTACAATAGATGCTTTGGATTCCTTGCGATCAATTACATATATCTTCAAGAGAGATCAATCTATTTCGTTTCATATATCTTAATTGGAAGTTGTTTATTGAATTCACGGAATTATCTTCCAATTAGAACGAATCATTATTCGATTCTAGTTGAAGTTATCAAGTTGAATTAGACGAATTATGTTAAGGATTTGTTAATTGGCGATTCCTGGACCCTTAGTTGCATTTTTATTATAGTTTTCACCCTAATTACTTCACTGGATTCCTAATTCTTAAAAACTAGATTAGTTGTAGTTGTGTTCTTAACAAACCTTTCCCTATGGATCGACCTCAGATTCACCGAGTTTGTACTACATCGCAACCCTGCACTTGAGGTTGAGAACAAACAATTGTCATGGCCATTACAGAAAAAATGTCTCATAACAGTCTGTAACGAGGCCGAAACAAATTTTTAAAAATGAAAAATAAAAATGATCATAATAGCCATTATGGCCCGTATCATAATGGTTAACGGTGGTGGCCATTACAGCCACCAATACCGTTATGGAACATCTTGATGGAAGGTCTCCACCGTTGGGCACAATGACGAGTTAGTGCATATGTCCTACCCTACATAGGAATGCAAGCATTAACGGATGTGGGTTCTTGCGTATGGCATCCAGCTGAGCACTTTTGGAGGATTGCATTGAGTTTCTAGTGCAAGAGGCCCATCATGCCTCAATCGAATTGACTCAATTGTGTACTGGCTGTGACTAATCATTAGACCTGAGGTCATATTGGGTGCATGTATTAGGATATGGTATAAAAAGCCCACATGCTCCAACATAGGATCTACTGATTACCTCAAGGAACTAATTTATAACTTAGTTCTTAGTGATCGGACCGTCCATCAAGTGGTTTTCTAGCCAGGGACCAAGCTTAAAAGGTTTTTAATGTTTAATCCATGGTCTTTAATGTTGATATTTTGTTTTAACCATTAAAATTGTTTTCTCATGCTTGATAGACATCTAATGGTTGAGATCTTGTAGTCCACCTCTCAACCCAATATGGAGGTTTGGTCAAGATGGATGCCATGAGACAACGGAGAGATTTGGTCATTGTGGTAAGGCTTTTGATGGTTTAGGGCATACCAAAGATTGTAGAGGTAAATGCATTATAATTGGTGTTCCCTTTAAAACCCCAGTTACTCCTCATAAATGGAGATAGCCTTTGACATACGGGTGTGGTTGGGTATATGTATTAGGATACGGTAAAAGAAGCCCACATATTCCAGCATGGGATCTATTGGTTACCTCGAGGAACAAATTTGTAACTTAGTTCTCAATGATCGAACCACCCATCAAGTAGCTTTCTAGCCAAGCCCCACGCTTAATAGGTTTCTAATATTTAATCTACAGTTTTTAATCATTGATATTTTTTGAACCATTAAAATTGTTTTCTCGTGCTTGATGGACATCTAATGGTTGAGATCTTGTAGTCCACCTCTCAAGCCAGCGTGGGATTTTGGTCAAGAATGGATGCCACCAGACAATGGAGGGATTTGGTCAATTTGGAGTACACAGATAATGCAGGTATACAGAATTTTGATAGTTTAGGGCATACCAGAGTTTGTAAAGGTAAATGCATTATAACCAGCATTCCCACTGAAACCCCAGTTCCTCCTTTCACCTCTTTTCTAGGATAGATCAGGACAAACTTCCTACTTTAGAAGAGAAGCAATGGACTACACATGTAAATCAAATGTATGCATGTAATTTTTATTTTATTTTATTTTTTTTCTTCTTTTAAAACTTGATAGTAACAAGACAAGAATCCTAATTAGGCTTTGTTTTAAAATCTGGAGTTTTAAAATTTTTATGCTTTTGTCGCATTTTGAAATTTCACCAATAACATTAACATAAGGGCTATACTATGGAAATGTCATGTATTTTTCATTGAGATGTGGAATTTTATTTATTAGTGCTTCAAATAGCTTGCAGCATATAGCAAAGCATTCGGCCCTCTATAGCATGTAGCGTAAGCTATCATGTATGTAGCATAAGCTACACGATACTTCTATTTTTAAATTAAAATAATAGACTTTTTTTTATAAATAATAAAAATAAACATTAAAAATTAAAGAAAAAGGCTTAGAAAAAATATTTCTTTTTTCAAGTAAAAGCAAGTTCAAAACAAGTTGCATGCAAGTCAAATGAATCACATTGACAAGTTTCTAAGAAAATTACCTTAGTTAATATATAATGAAAGTATCAAATACCAACAAAACACTAAAAACAATCTCAAGTTCTACATACAAGATGACCAACTTGTATGGGCGAAGGCGCAGTTAACCCGATGGTGCAGACTTTCTATGCCAACTTCTCACTGGTTTCCACGTACAGGATGACCAATTAAACCTTTCATGGATTGCCCACTCCAACTAATATGGTCAATGAATTTAGAATACTGAGATCTATGAAACACTACTCTCCCTTGGCCAATGGACGTTGTGTACAAACTCATCTTCTCTTAGGACATCAGAGGAAACCCTCTCCTTGAACCTGTTAGACAGCCTACATTCCTTGTATAGAAGATTTTATAATTTTGAATTTATCCATCTTACCTTGTATAGTCGTTGTAAATCTCTATATATTCAACCCTTTAGGGTTGTCTGAAATACAGAAAAGCATTCTTCAAATCCATGTCGTTTGGTTGGGAGTTTGGCTTACCTAACAATAACTCGTCCTGATATTGCCTACACTGTCTAAGTTGTCAGCCAATTTGTTTCTACTCCTCGAACCCTTCATATGACTGCAGTATTACGCATCTTACGATATCTACGTGGAACTCTGGGTTGATCTTTGTTCTTCTCCTCCACGGCTCCTCTGGACCTTCGTGCTTATTCAGATGTTGACTGGGCCGGTTGTACTCTCACACGTAGGTCTACCACTGGCTACTGTGTTTTTCTCGGCACTTCTCTCATATTTTGGAAATGTAAGAAGCAGGCCACTGTTTCGAAATCAAGCACAGAAGCCGAGTATAGAGCAATGTCCGCAGCTTATAGTGAGATTATCTGGTTACGTGGACTTCTTTCTGACTTGGGCGTTCATCTGCAAGATCCTACTCCACTCCATGTAAATAATCTGAGTGTCATTCAGATTGCCTCAAATCCAGTTTTTCATGAACAGACAAAGCATATTGAAGTTGACTGTCACTTCATCCGCAGGAAGTTTCAATCTCGGATCATATCACTACCACATGTTGCATCCCATGATCATCTTGCCGACATTCTCACAAAATCCCTCACGTCTGCACGCCACTCATTTCTAGTTAACAAACTATTACTTGTTGATGACAAGCATTAGTTTGAGGGGGGATGTTAGACAGCTCACATTCATTGTATAGAAGATTTTATAATTTTGTATTTATCATCTTACCTTGTATAGTCGTTGTAAAACTCTATATATTCAACCCTTTAGGGTTGTCTGAAATACAGAAAAGCATTCTTCAAATCCGTACGTTTACAGAACCCACAAAGTATCCACATGTTTTATTAGTTCAACACACAATGAACTGCAGCCAAAGAGAAACATTCTATAAATGAATAATTGAGGTCGTGCATAAAACATTGGCTTTCCAATTAACACAATGCTAACAAGGGCTTGCCGGATTAGGCTGTTGTGAATGGTTTTCTTTTCTAAACTTGGTGGTGCATGGTGTGGTTCCATAGGACTGCAAGAAATGGCTAACAAACAAGAAATCCAATTCAACCGAAAGATGATTCTTGCACGACAAGTTTGAAAGAGAATCTGATTCGATCAGATGACATGCTGAGATGCATTCTAAAAAACAGTGCAGATTTAGCAAGTGCAATAGACCAGTTGATTCAATTTTGAGAAGACATTGGATTGGAGATAATCCTTTGTGATACCATGTCGAATTAGAGGTTACATTCCAAACAATGATGTTGTGTATTCATATTTATAGTTGAAGACCCTCTTAACTTATCTAAGAGATATTAATATCAGATTATACTAATCTACTCTAACAAGTTCTTTATCATTATGATTGCATACTAGATATGGAGGGAAAGGGAAAGACGATATGGGGTATCGAAGACATTTCTCACACTAAAAAAGAAGTGGCTCATTATATTCTAGAAACATCCATGCAGGTAAGGATTCCATCTGTAGATGTGGTTGTTACATAGGATACCATGATTTAATCAAATATTGGAGTCAGATTTGCGCACCCAAAATAAAACAAAACTTTTATGAAGAATGAAAGCAAAGTGATGAGACATTGAAGCACTTTTAAAAAGTATACAAGATGAGGAGATCAGCTCTAGTTTCAATTGGCTTGGTTACCACTACATGGACCCAAGTGGGCCACATTAAAGACCCCACATGCATGATCGTTCATCTTTGAAGACCCAACACTAGGAAGATGCGTGTGGGTTGCTTATTGAGGAGGTTGGACCATTGGATTGCGAGGGACACATCAATCGGATGGTTGGATCTTGAGGACACTTTGATTGGACAGTTGAATCATTATGATCTTAGATCACATTGATCATAGACTTTAAGATGTTTTAGATTTATTTCTTTTATTTAGTTGATTATTCATGTTGGATTTATTTTGAAATTTTGTTGAGCTTAGGGCGTTAAAAACAAATGTTATTTCATTGAGCATCCTTATATGAGGATTTTCATCTGAGAGCGCCTTTTTGTAAAAAGTCCCTCTTGAGACTATAAATAGTTTGGACATCCATCCCTAGCTCATTATTGAACGTTTTGAATAATAATAATAATAATAGCTCTCTTGCTTTGAGATAGAAAACCTCCTGTGAATAGATATTAATGGTGTGATGCCAAGGTGTGAAGCCTAAACTATCCACTTTATTTCTCTTTGAAAATGTATTTTTCTCGTCTTTCTCAAATCCTTCTTTTCTTCTACTATTTTTCTCCAAACCCTAAATCCATTTACTCTTTCCTTTTAAACCCAATCCCATTGCCCCGAACCCATCTTTTCTTATTCCTTACTCCACCAAACCCAACCCAACCTATCACCGTCAATCCTTACACATATAAACTACATGTCCATACTAGTCAATCCATATGGTTGTACAGACAAGGCCATACGACCGTACGATTAGCCCCTTCTCTCTGTTTTTCTTCCCTTTCTTCAATCCATCTTCTTATCCCTTAAACCCTAGCCTAAAACCTTAATTCCTATTCACCTATAATCCCTAGTTCTTTTAATTTCCTCAAGCCCTAGTCCCCAATTCCCTATGAAACCCTAATCCCCAATTCCATATAAAATCCTAAATTCCCAAATCCTTCCAAAGCCCTAATTCCTTTCAAATCCATAACCTTATATTTTTCAAACCCTCACCCTAGATTATCATAGCCATAACCTTATATACTCAAATCAGCCCCTTTGAATTAGGCCTAAGTCTATGCTAAAGCGGAAGTTCTAACTTCCATTGATCCTTTGAAATTCATGTTTTATATGGTTTAGTTTATTGGGAGATTGTGATTTAGCTTGAAATCTGAATTTTATTGTTAATTTGCTTTCTTAGATTTGTGGTAGGTTGGTACATTTTATACTTTGAATTTCTCTTTAATCCGTTTATAAATTATTTTTTTTGCATCATATTTAGTGTAGATCACACATCCTGCATCAAATTTTGGTATTAGAGACCGGTTTAGCATAAGACTTTCATGTTACATCCAGGTTAGGTTTTCATATTATCGTCTAGGGTTAGCAGTCTTCCCATTCTCATCAAATTGCATCTAGAGTCTTTAGTTCTTGGGCTTCCATTAGATTCCTGATTTATGCCTACTCCCACTGGGCGTGGTTTTGGTCTACACCCCACAATGAATTCGGAATAGCTTGCCGAGGCTATCAATGCCATTAATAACCGTCTCGCGGCCATCGAGGCCCAAAGTAGAATCACCAACTGGCAACCCTCAGGAATGAGACCCATACTCGCATGACTTAGATGGAAGCTTCCCTCTACGCAAAACAACCGATAATGGGGAAGATAGCCAATCTCAAGCAGAAAGTGAAGTTGAAGGATGTGGAAGAGGTCGTGGCTGAGGTATTCGCCATGGTAGGGTGCGTATCCAGCCACCCCATGGAAAGTATTTAGATCACCATGATCCTGATAATCGGGTAATGAAAAGTGAAGATAGAGGCCCCGAACTATGATGGTCACTCGGACCCCAAGGCCTTCCTCAATTGGCTTGTGAATATAGACAATTATTTTGAGTAGTACAATGTGTCCAATCGCCGTCGGGTGAGATTCGCCAAGATAAAATTGGTGGGCCAAGCCAAGTTGTTTTGGACAAATCTCGAGCGAGAGATGGAGAGGTCTAGAGATAACCCAGCCTCACTGCGGGCCGAGATAAAAGAGAATTTAAAGGAAAAGTACATTCCTCTCTCCTACCGCCAGAAGCTTTTGGATCAATAGCAATCCTTTCATCAAAGATCAATGCCCGTGGCTGATTATATTGCCAAATTTGATGGATACATGATGTGTTGTAACATCAAGGACCCATTAATGACTCTTTTCCATTTTAGGATGAGCCTTCAACCCGAACTTTAGCATGAGCTCATTCTTCATGACATCAGCACCCTAGAGCATGCCCATCAAGTGATGCAAGAACTTGAACGGAATCTGAAACCGCAATTCATGAGGTTATTCGACTCTTGTGAATCCAACGTCAATGCCACTCCCTAGTCAGCTAAGCCTAGTTTTGGAAGTCAATCCAAAGCCCCAACTAGTACTCAACCCAACAGTAGGGATGTGAGGGATAAAGGTCAAGCTAGTACCAGTTTGAGGGGAGGTGAGCATACACGGTGTTACCAATGTTGTCAAATTGCATATGCGAACATGTGAGATTGCATATGCTTGTGCGCATGTGCGATCGCACAATCACATATGCAGTCACATATTTTTTATTTTTTTATTTTTTTCGAAAAATTTTAAAAAAAAAACAGAAAAATGGGGGAAAATAAGAAAAAAAAAATGAATAAAATATAAGAACGTAGGGGGAACTTTCCTAAGTTAATAGATAAATAATTTTATACGCCCTTGCAATACATTTGAGGAAAATAAAACCAATTAAACAATGAATTAAATATTAAGTCATCAACATTCGACAATATAATTAACAAATATCAATCAACATTCAACAGTACATTCAACAATCAACATAACACACTTGGTAAGTAAAAAAAATGAAGAAGCTATTTATTTATTATTGATCTAATATATACATTGATCTATTTGTCATTGTGGCATTTCATCACCACCACCATCATCATCATCACCATCATCACCCGAGTCATCTCCTTATTTCACATACACTTCTTCTTCTTCTTTTATTTCTTCATCATTTATATGTATTAATACTTCTTCGACATCCAATAGTGGATGTTCAACTTGATCATGATCATCTCCTCCTCCTATCTCTTCAACAGATTGCCTGCTACTAATCACCCATCGGCTCCCCCCTATCATTCGCCTTCAAGTGGTACCTTCTCCAGGGCTCGGATGTTTTTAGAGCCTTTACCACTTGTGTGTAAAAACTTTGTGAAATGATTGTTTGTTGAACACGTTTCCCTTTGGCCTTCTTTGACCAAGGCTCACTTGTAAAATCGACAGACACTACAAAGCTTCTAAGTTTTGATTTTTATTTTTTTTTTTTGCATATAATCTTTATATTTTTAAAAAGGCTGAAGCGAAAAGGGTGACTACTGGACGTAACAAGTTACCCCCAATGCGTTTTCTTATTCGACTGAGAAGAAGGGCGTGTTGTACATAAAGACCAAGATTCTTCTACGGCGTGTTGTACATCAAGGCAGTGATTCTTCTAGCCCTTGCAATCACATTTATAAATAACCTACCTATATCTTCTAACATCATATCAACACAATGGGCCGTAAAGGGGGGTCTAAAATAAACGTCTCTTCTCCATAAGAAGACGATCAGCCAATATATATGAGGTTGTGTTGTCTGTAATTACCTGTATAACATATTTCTCACCAATTTCCTCAACTACATTATCTAGTAAACTAAACAAGTATTCTCCAGTATATGAATGACCCGATGCATCTACGGACTTCAAGAACATTGTCCCAGCTGGATAATTTACCAGAAAGTTAATGAAAGACCGACCAAATCTATCGGTCCATCCATCGGCCATGAGTGAACACACATACATTTTTCATGATTCCTTATATTCAATTACAAAGGATCGTGTATAATTAACTTCGATTTTTAGGCATGTCTCCCTCATTTCATGATATGAAAGAGGCTTAAGCCCAGGTCTAAATTGACCTATAACCTCATCCATAACTTTGAAGCTTCTCGATTTAACTGTGTTGAAAGCAATGCCGGTTTGGTAAAACCACTTAACAATATATTGAATAGTGATTTTCTTATCTTTTTGTTTATACCGGTTTTCTAAAGTTGTTTAAGTCAGCCCTTTGCCCCGACCCATTTGATCAACCACATCCTCAGGGTGTGGTCTACATTATTTATCCATGTGCTCATGCCCTCGGGCTCTTTTCGAGGCTATTGGTTGTGGTTGTGGTCTAAACCGGCCTGTCAAAGTATGAGGAGTGGGACTAGCTTCATCTACATCAACTACATTTATATCTTCATATGCATCTTGTTCCATATATTGCTTGTAACGTAGGGCACTATTGCATCTCTTTCTTGATTGTTTATCCATATACTTAATGATCTCCCTTCGAATTTTCGAAGTAATTTTGTCACATGCTTTTGCATTTGACCCCAGAAAATATGCAAGGTGTTGCTTGTGCCGCGCAATGCCACCGGAACCCACATAACTCACATGCTCTATGAGTCTTATCCAAAGCACTACAATAGTGCCCATACTTCCAACCTGGGTCATTCGACATGGGTTTCAATGATGAAGATTGGGAAGAAGGCATGATGTTGGTGTGTGTATTGATTGTAAGTTGTAAACTAGTAAAAACTAAAAGACTAAAGACTAAAGAGATGGGAGAGGGAAAGAGAGAGAGATAGAGCGAGAGAGAGTTACACTTACACACTTACGCTAGTAGTAGTAGAAACTAGAAAGGGAGAGAGAAAAGAAAAGAAGAGAGAGAGAGAGAGAGAGAGAGAGAGAGAGTTACACTTACACTTACACTAGTGGTAAAAAGGGAGAGGGAAAAGAAAAGGGGAGAGAGAGAAAGTTACAATTACTTACACTAGTAGTAGAAAGGGAGAGGGAAAAGAAAAGGAGAGAGAGAGAGAGTTACACACATTTGTAGTAAAAGAGGGGGGAGAGAGAGAGAGAAAGAGAGAGAGAGAGAGTTACACAACACAATTACAAAAACACAAATTACACAATCTAAAATTCGAAAATAAATTATTCAATTCTTGTCTTCACTTTTGACTGAGTCTTGAGAATGTTATAGACTTGTACTCTTTTAACTTGTAACTTGTAAGTAACAAACTAAAAAAATGTTAGAACTTGGAAGAAACTAGTAACAAACTAACTTGAAACTTATAAGTTGAGTCTCTTGACTCTTGAATGTAAAGAAAGAGAGATAGAAAGATAGAGTGGTGGGTGTGTGAATATGATTATGATACTTAGAACTTGGAAGAAACGAGAAAGAGATAGAAGTAGAATTAGAAAATATAATGTGAGACTTGAGTTGGTGTGAATTCAATTTCGATGCATTCTTGAATCTTTCTTGCTTTACTTTCTTGATTCTTGAATCCTCGTCCCTTGATTGAAACTTTGAACTTGAAAGAAATATGGAGCTTAGGCCTTGGAATTATGTAAGATAGAATAAGAATGTAAGGAATAAGAGTGTAAGAGAGTAGAGAGAGAGTTTGAGTGCATGTAGGAGTGTTTTGAATGCCTTTTTAAAGACTAAAAAGGCGGATTTAAAAATTTAAAAAAAAAATCCCAATGGTCAAATTTCTGACCATTGGCAAATACGCGATTGCATATTCTCGCACATGTGGCATATGCAATTTCCACTTTAGTGTGCGCATATGCGAATGTGCGATCACACATGACAACACTGGGTATTATAACTGTTAAGGGATTGTTTGGATTCGCGTATAGTATTATTGTATTGTATTGTATTTGGGTATTGTTCATGTATACATTGGATGGTTTTCAGAATACATCCAAATCAATTAGATACTAATCAATGTTTAGATAGGAGGTATTGTTTGGCATAGTATACAAAACGTTATACAGATCAATGTTTGGATAGGACGTATTATTTCTGCATATTGTACAATCTTAATTGGGTCGGGTGGCCTGTTTGACGTATGGAACTTTCTGATTTCTAGCCTAGATGATTTTCACATTGAAATATACCAAATGAATGGTCCTGATCTTACACTGCATAGGTACCAGATATCTTGTAATAGTACAAATTTCAAACTTTCATCCATTGCCGAATACAGCGCAATGAATACGAAGTGTTGACAGCAACGGAACCCATTGACAATACTCTACCGTCGGTTCAAAATTTTGGTTGGAGTTTGTATTCGCACGCATGGGATTCAACTCCTATTCACTCCAATCCAAACACGGTAAACGTCAAATCATAACTTCTAATACGATACAATACATCCCAAAACGCATATCCAATTAGATACAATACCATCCCATAACGCATATCCAAACAAGCCCTAAGGATAAGGTCATTTCGCTTACCAGTTCTCTATAAAAGAGCGAGGTTAGGCACTCGTAATTGGTGAGTTTGATAAGGAAGCGAATGACCAAGGCGATTGTGAAGAAGAAGAATATCATCCCGAAATTGGTGCTAGTGACGAAGAAGTTAAAGGATTTGAAACCGTTTCACTTGCAGTTGTCAAATGCGCATTAGCTCAAGCTAAAGAAAGTGATGATTGGTGCAGGAATTCAATTTTTCACACTTAACGCCAGGTGTGGTGACAAAAACTGCAATGTGATAATTAATAGTGGCAGTTGCACCAATGTGGTCTCCGCTAGCACTATATCTCGTTTGGGTTTGAAAACCGTTCCTCACCCTTAGCCCTATCGAGTTTCATGGGTTGATGCGTCATCGATGCCAATTTCTTAGAAGTGTCTCATTCTCATTCTGTTTGATTCCTACAAAGACATTGTGGTGTATTGTGGTGTAATGTCATGCCTATGGATGTGGGCCACATCATTTTGGGCATAGGATAAAGTTAAATCCTCTTCTGCCCAAAAGCACCTTGGAGAAGAGGACGTCAAGAAGAGTGATCCTAAATATATAAAGAAATCCCGGCCTAAGTCTCTCCACATGATAAACACCAAGGAGTTTAAAAGGGAGACTAAAGTCGATTCGGTGGTGTATGCTCTTATGGCAAGAGAGGTCACACCCGAAGTTAATGTAGAGTTACCACCTAAAGTGAATCTGGTGTTGGAGGAGTTTAGCGATATTTTCCTTGAGAACCTACCGAATGAACTTCCACCCATACAGGATTTTCAGCATTCCATTGTTCTCCTCCCTGGGTCGACTCTACCAAACATTCTCATGTCAGTTTCCCATAAACCATCAAAGTCCGTAGATGCATTTGCACAACATATCCATGATTTGCTTAATAAAATTAGAAAACGAATTAATGTGAGAAACGAAAAGTATAAGATATTTGTTGATTCTCACCTCAAGTTCAAAGAATTACAAGTAGGCAATGAAGTGATGATAACGATTAGGCCAGAATGGTTTACGCAAGGAGCCATAAAGAAACTACAATCCCGTAGTGCTAGACCATATAAGATCTTGAAACGATTAGGTCTCAATGGGTATATTGTAGATCTTCCACCTAGTATGGGCATTAGTTCTACATTCAATGTGGAAGATCTTGTGTCTTTCCATGGCCCTTCCCCTAATCCTCACATGGACCTAGATGAGGACACCCAACCTGTCCCATGACCCTTGGCTATTACCAAATCCCTCTTTTTAGCATTTGCCACATTTACCATCTATACCTATGGGGGTAGGAGATGGAGGATATTTTGAACAAGTGGTTTCCACCAGACATGGAGGATTTCATAAATATCTTGTCAAGTGGAAGAACAGGCTAGTGTCAGATTGTGTGTGAATCACAAAGAAGGAGCTTCAGCAACTCAATCCGAACCTTTTAAACCGTTATCGCAACTTTATTTTGCTAGAGGCAATTCTTCTCAACCTGAGGGAGTTGATGAGGACATCCGAGCACCTTATAGGGTGTACCAAAGGAGGAGATTAGCTCCATTTTCACTTTGGTGTGGTGACCACTACATTGACCCAGGTGGGCCACATTAAAGACCCCAAATGCGTGATCATGCATCTTCAAAGACCCTACACTAGGAATGCATGTGGGTTGCTAACTGAGGAGTTTTGACCGTTGGATTGCGAGGGACACATCGATCGGACGGTTGGATCTTGAGAACACTTTGATCAGGCAATTGGATCTTGAGATCTTAAATCACATTAATCATAGACTTTAGGATGTTTTAGGTTTATTTCTTTTGTTTAGTTGATTATTCATGTTGGATTTATTTTGATATTTTGTTGAGATTAGGGGGTTAAGAATAAATGCTATTTCATTAAGCGTCCTTGTGTGAGGATTTTTACCTAAGAGCGCATTTTTTTGTAAAAAGGTCCGTCTTGAAACTATAAAAGGTTTGGACATCCATCCCTAGCTCATTATTGAACATTTTGAATATAAATAAATAAACTCTCTTGCTTTGAGACAGAAAATCTCTTGGGAATGGAGATTGATGGTGTGAAGCCTAATAATCTATCCTCTTTGTTTCTCTTTGAAAATGTATTTTTCTCGTCTTTCTCATTTTCTTCTCGAATCCTTATTTTCTTCTACTTTTCTTCTCTAAACCCTAAACCCCTCTACTCTTTCCTTCTAAACCTAAACCCACTGCTCCAAACCCATCTTTTTTTTATTACTCCACCAAACCCAACCCAACCTTTCAGCGTCGGCCCCTACACGTACGAACTACCTGTCCGTACTGTTCAATCCATACGGTTGTATCCACAAGGCTGTACAACTATACGGTCAACCCCTTCTCTCAGTTTTTCTTCCCTTTCTTCAATCCATTTTCCTATCCCTTAAACCCTAGCCTAAAACCCTAATTCCGATTCACCTATAATCCCTAGTTCTTTTAATTTCTCCAAGCCTTATTCCCCAATTCCTTATGAAACCCTAATTCCCAATTCCATATAAAATCCTAAATTACCAAATTCTTCCAAAGCCCTAATTCCTTTCAAAACCTTAGATACTCAAACCCTAACCCTAGATTATCATATCCTTAACCCTAGAGAGAACAAATCAGCCCATTTGGATTAGAACTAAGCCTATGCTAAAGTGGAAGTTCTACCTTCCATTGATCCTTCGAAATTCATGTTTTATATGGTTTAGTTTATTGTGGGATTATTATTTAGCTTGAAATCAGAATTTTATTGTTTATATGATTTAACAGATTTGTGGTAGGTTTACTATATTTTATGCTTTGAATTGCTCTTTCATCCATTTATTTTATTTTATTTTGCATCACATTTTGTCTAGATTACGTGTCCTGCATCACAGGGATGACTAGTCTTCTAATTACAAGTCTTCCTCATTTCACTATATAGTGCAAGTAATATATTGATTTCAAAAAAAACATAATGTTGCACAACCAGCTTGATGGGAAAATTGATATTCATCAGATGTTGTTCACTAATTTGTAATTGTAGGAAACAAAATGCGGATGTGGGATCATCACTTAATGCAGGAAAATCCGTTAATAATCAATACACAGGGAAAATAAGTAATGAAACTCAAACAAGCAACAAAATCATATTTGGCTAACAAGAAAAGTAGTTACCATTTCTTAGATACTCTGGCGGCGTATAAGCAAGATTTGTGCTATAACTTCTCCCATCCCTACTATTTTTCATAAGTCCAAAACAAGAAAGCCGCGGATCACCATCCTGCAAAGATATAAATATCAATAAGCTGATTTACACATGAAACACCCCTCAATGGTCAACTAGGGGTGCATCCCGGGCAGGTCAGGTCGGGTCGGGTCAGGTTGAAGGTCAACCCAAGCCTAACCCAACCTCAAGAATCAGCCCGAGGCCCTACCCAACCCGAGCTATTGAATACTCAACCTTAACGCAACTCGATTTCGGTCGGGTTGCGTCGAGTTGGATCAGGCTAGCGGTAGAATCTCGACTGCACATTGTTAAGCACGCGGTCAGCATCGCCTTTAAATTACTAAAATGCCCCTTCCCAAGTACTTCAATAATGCAAACTTAAAACCACTCAAAAAAAAATTTTCATATGGAGAATTGTGCCCTACCTACTCACATCATATAAAGTTACATGTAGTATATAATACATCTAGGGTTGGATCTTGGTTCGGTCAAGTTGCCTAAGGCCTCAACCAAAAGCCCAACCTGACCAGGGGTCGGATTGAGGATTTTGCAGCTCAAGCCTAACCCAACCTCAACCTAAAGTTCAGTTTGAGCCAGTCAGCTTTGGGTTGAGCCCAACCCAAGTTACATCCCTACAGTCAATTGCACCCTAGAAACCCTGCAAGCAGTGTCTTGAATGTAAACACAGCCCCAAAATTTGTCAAATTTTCTTTCAAATTCGAACAACAATATGACTTCCAATAAGAAAAGTCAAGAACGAAGTATGCAACCATGGCGTCGTCACATGCAACTGAGCCCATAGTCCAACTGGAAGGTGCTACAGTGATGCAATCATGACATTGCATGTTCAATTCCAACATAATGACCAGAGAAGAAAACTAACCAAGAAACATCTTTGTACCCAAGTGAGTTGTGAAATAGTATTAAAGTTAATGTAGTCTGTCCCATCAGATCAGTATGAAACATCTTTCATTACCCCTTGTGAGTTATGACATATTGTTAAAGTTGATGTAGTCTGTCCCATCAGAATAGTATACGTGCATGAGTGGCCCCTGATTTTGTATCCATTCTAGTATATGCAACAAGGTATTAAAAAAATGGTTATGTAACAGATGTAAGAATCATAACAGACGTTATGTAATGGTAACAATGAGAACCGTTGCACATTACAGTTTCTTTCAAGAGGGGAGGGGGGGAGGCCTTAACAGCCATTACAGTCCGTATCATAACAGTAACGACAGCTTTTACAATTATTGAATACCTTGTAGTGCAACCATGTAGTCCACACTGTGTACATGGGCATGTCATATTCTTGGGGGCAGTCTGGTCATTATGTAATTTTTTTATTAATAAAATGAGGGAGTGGGGATATGACTGGATTTAAACACGCTTTCCCTTCTTTTCTACACTTTTTTTCCTTTTTGCTCCCTCTTTCTCCAACCTATGATCTCTAGACATCAACACAGATATCAAGCAAGGTACCTTGATATTTACTCTCAATTGAGACATGAAAGACACTCTCTCAGCTTACATTGCAAGGAAAACAGTGACCCAACATTTGGATAATCACTATGTATAATCACTATGTTCACTGTGAAGTGTGCCACTACGTATTGTACTTTCTAATGGATGCTAACTCATGTATTTGCTTCCATGATAGCATATTTCATTATTTACTTCCCTACATGTTTTTCACACAACCATCAGCACCAACAATTTTCTCTGCAGAGTGCAGAGTAACTTCTCCTAGGGTATTTATGGTAGCCAAATGGATAATGAAATTCATAACAGTTTAAATATGCCGTACATTCTGAATTTAGCCCATGAAAATCGTGCTAATGGGGATAAAGAAGGGGCCTCACTCACCTAATGAACTGACTGAAGGGATCGATACCCTAAAACAGAAAATCATGGAATTTTTCTTAGCTTACACCCAATATTAAAGACACCCATTTGAAAATAATGGTAAAAGGTGTTGGGCTAGGAAATCATTTAAAATTGAAGGAACAGGTATTGTTCCAAGGGATGATGTAGCAAAAGATTACCAATCTCGATCAGCTAGCAAAGATGCAATCAACTTCAACATGGTAGAGCCCCACTTTTTGTGTTAAGGCTATAATGAGCTTCCCCATAGGTAAATCATTTGCAAAGGGGATTCAAGTTCAGACCCACAGTGAAAATCATCTATGAGCAGGGAAATCAAAAGGAGAGTCATTTCCACCTGTACCAAAATAGGAAATCAGCAATTCACCAGAGCATGTCCATTGCCAGTTAGGACTCTGCATTCACACATTATGACGCTCCAATTTTTACTTGAATCATTCACAAAGTGATTCATTACTCTGGTGGATCAAACAAAACTTTACATATATCAGCAACACTAGAAAATAATCATCATAAACAGAGCTTTGTCCTATCAATTTGGGGTGGGATTTCATGATTGCTTGCTTCACAAAAGTTCAGCAATGAGCTGCCCACCTGTCAAGCTTATTAACCAACAAAAAGAGGTTCCTTCTTTTTTCATTGGTCAAGTGCAATCCGACTGTTGATGCAGCATTGATATCACTAGAACTCATTGTTTTATCAAAGGTATTGTTGACAGCTTACAGCCACAGCAACATGAATTTGAGCGCTAGGTTTGAACATTTAAAATTTTCTACTGAAGTTATCCAAATGTTGTTATTCTTTATAAAAACAATACCTGCATGATAGAGAAAGAGTGAGAGAAATCTATCGAGGAGGGCAGGTAGATCTTCATCTAATTGATATTTAAGTGGCAAACAGCTTAACCTTCTAGTCCATCCAAACGATGCAACACTTGATCCACCTCCCAGTAATGGCACTAAACACCAGCAAACGGACCCAATAACAAATGCAAATCTTTCCTCTAAGAAAGATGCAGTGCTTCAGTGAAAAAATAAAAAATAAAAGAAGCCCAACTAAGACTGTAGTCCAATTAGCTTTAGTGTTTAATTTCTGGACAAGTTCTGGAGCCAGTCCCTCAATTCTATCAGGATGCATCATGTACTGACTAAGCACAACCTATGTGATTGTGATTGTAGTAGCAAATGTTTCTAGCAACTCTCTTTCTGGAATCATTCCAAATTACCAATTGATGGCCTGTGCACCAGTTTCCCTATGTGGAGGTAAATTACCCATCTTGTCTCCCTTCTGATCTTGGATGCCTATTGATATGAGATTGCACTGTATTTCTAAAAACAAGTATAGTCCTCTGAATATTAGGGCTTGGTAGGGCAATGAGTGCTCTTTGAGTTTCTTCATTTGAAGAAACAAATTGGAATGGAAGTAGCTCTTGGTAGAAGGCCACGGAACTTTATGATTATGAGAATGACAACTTGACATGTATTTCAATCAGCATGTGTGGATTGTGATTAGTTTCCTCATTCTACTTCTTAATCTTAATTCATATAGTCAACTTCTTACAATTACTAGTAACTGAAATTACCACACTTACATCTTACATCAAACATACAGAGGGTTGCTGACTTAAAACTTCAAAGTATAATATAAACCATGAAAGCCAAGACAGTGAAAGTAAAACAATAACAGTGTACTGCACACAAAATTTCATATGTATGCAGTAAACACAGTGTTGAGTGTTATGGGGAGATCTGAGCCCACGGTGGAACATCAATCCAGCTGTAAGTCTGAGCCGAGGCACCCGAGGCGCGACCCATCTGACCAGACTTCAGCGTAACAACAAGGATGCGAGCGTCTTTGGGTGAGGACCAACTCGAAGAGGTCCTAATAATCCGATCGGATAACCCGTTTGCCCCCCTGACCACAATATGCTCAAGCCGGCCGCCTCGGATTCATCCTGACAGGTCCGATCGGACGTTGTCTGATTTGGAGAATGTCTTTTACTATGGTCTGACGAGCCGAGCCGAGCAGACCTTCATGTGCACATATCCCACTCGCTAAACATGGAAACTGTCATAACCAAACGTGGCCGGTAACTTCGCTCGCAGATGCGCACGATTCACCAGATACGCTGCACAATCAGTAGATTGCGGGTAGTATCTCCATAATCCTAGAATCCCTCTGATCGTGCCGAGATTATCGGACTCAGACCGCCCCATAGGTAGGTATAAATAGCACGCAGCGCTACATCTACAGGTATGCGAAATTGAGCTCTCCTCTACTCTCTACTTGACCCAGATTCTCTTGTCCTGACTTAGGCATCGGAGGGTCCCCCGGCTTAGCCAGGATCACCGTTGCCCGTCTTTTTGGTGCAGGTTTAAAGGACGACAAGTAGAGGGTGACACAGAGAGGGGGCCGACCAAATTTCTACCTCAACATTGAGCATTCGTTTTCTGATCACCACATCCTTCACTTGTTTTTTCCTGATTTTCTTGATTCCTTTTTTGGAAAAATAAATAAATAAATAAAACCACATCTCATTTGATACGTATTTGCTTTTCGAGCGGGCAAATCAGCACCCAATACCAATGTATTTGTAAGAAAACAAACTGATGCAACAAAGCAAACAAATTACACATAACACAATGGATTTTACGTGGTTTGGCATTGTGCCTACTCCACAGATGAGCCCCTATCGAAATCACTATTTTCTCAAAAGGATTACAGCCCTAAGAAATTTCTAGCACCAAAAATCAGAAAGAGTTTATTATGTAACCCTAATTCGACTCCCATAAAGAATATTGATTAAATTTTTTAACACACACACACCACACACTCACGCTAGTGGAATTTCACCACCTATGGATACTCGAACCCTTGACTAGGTGTTGAAACTCCTTGGAGTCTACCACCCGAGCAACAGTAAGGATCCAACTCCCATAAAGAATATTTATACCCCCAACATGGAAATACTCAAAACACCCTGTTTGGCCAGGTCGGGTCTCGGATTGGGACCCCCCCTAAAAAAACAACTGGTGCTATATCTATAACTTTCCATGCACTATTTTGCACAATACAAGACATCTATCATAACAATACTAACCCTTGGTTATTATTGCAGGTTGAGATGGCTAGAAAACTGTGTGCATCATCATCTAAGCTGTATCCAACTAATTGGGTCGACTAGAAGACAATGTGTATCATATTTGTTCTATGTAATGGCATTGTCACCATATCATATTATTAACTTACACTTAATGCATTGAAGGAGTTGTTAATTTCCTTTTAAGAAGGCATTTATCCATCATGTAATCCTGTAATTTTCAATTTTGTTGACCAAATTATCAATTTAAATTTATCATGTAATAGTCGTCTTCGCCCTATATCCTTTTCTTCTTCTTCTTTTACCATAAAGTAACTGCACATCCAAGCCAAGTGTATGTCTCGTTTTTTTATATAAAGTAAGCTGCCCTTCATGCTATGTTACCTAATCATACGCTTAAAAGTTGAAGTCCAGGACGGGGTTCCAAAACCCATCTCGAATCTAGGCAACATATCTTTCACAATTCCACTTGAATAAGAACACCATGTTTAATATGTTCAGATAATCATAGTTAGAGATCTTGTTTGAGGTTGCCTGCTCTAAAAACCTTCACTTTTTTGCACATTCCCCTTCTGTGTAACATATGATGGTGACTAAAGTGTAGTTTTGAGCATGATATTGCTGGCACATGAACATTTGGAAAACATATATCAGCATGCTTCCTGCTATTGTTTGCAGCCAACTGCTCAAAGCATGTCCTTTCCACTTTCGGCTCGATGGTCTCCATTTGTGTGCCACAATGCCAACATGGACGCATGCATATATTACCCAATACAAGAAACTTTGTGTGTATACCTCGTACACAATGGTGTGCCTCTGTCAACTGCACCACAGAAACTCCTTTGCTTGAATGCCCTATGGGGTGTACAATGCATGTATTAGGTGGGCTAGAGTTTAGTGTTGGGGAACCATGGAAGCAAACCCCAAACTCGAATCAAACAAGCAAAGATAAACGCAGCAAAGCATGCACAGGAACAGGCAATTTTACATGGAAAACCCTCGCGGGAAAAAACCACGATACAAAGCGACGGCAAAATTCACCATGAAAAACGAATTACATGGGATAGATAAACTTACAAATGCGTAACCCTTCAAAAAATCCTAAACTCCCTTCAAAACCCTCTTAGAAACGTTTAAGCTCTCCTCTTGTTGCCATAATCCTGTATTACACCGATATTTATAGTAAAACAACCGGAATAGGAAACTAATCGCGCAATTACGCAAAAGTGTGCATGTCGTCAATATAAGCATCAATCGATTGACATCGATCAAGTAGTTCTCAATCAATTGAGCACCACATGTTCGGGCAATCAAACATGCTCAAAAGTGGCTAGAGAGTTTATAAGTATTTTTCGAATATTGTCGATCGATCAACCTACAAGTTCAATCAATCGAGATTGTCCAAAATTGTCCAAAGACCAATCTATTAAATCTGGGGTTCACTTGATTGATCAACCAAGCTGGTCGATCGATCAAGACCCTGTTTTCTACACAGATTGAAGACATCAAACAACAATCTCCACCGAGCCTTCAATCATAATGAACCATAGCTCCAAGTTCTATCTCTAATCGCCTCCATAGCTTCACCATCGCTACCGCTTTTCATGCATACCATGTCTTCATCACTTCAATGCCAAGCCCAGAGAAATCGAACAGAATATGAACTTCTCTAATAGAACCACCTTCATAAGCATATTTATCGAATTCACGTTCGCGTGGATCTTCTCAAGAGTAACACTGTCTTCCTCAAGCATCTGTCAGATAAAATGATGACGAATATCAATATGTTTAATTGTAGAATGGTAAACCAAATTCTTTGCCAAGTTGATTGCGCTTTACTGCCACAATTAACCGGCACGGCCTCCTGCTGAAGTCACAACTCATTCATCATTCCTCTCAACCAAACACCTTCCTTGAAAGCCTTTGTCACTGACATATACTCAGCTTCGGTTGTGGAAAGAGCAACCACAAACTGAAGCTTCGACATCCAACTGATCGCTCCACTCGCTAGTACAAACGAGTAACTAGCAAGAGACCTTTTGTTGTCCATGTTCCCTGCATAATTAGAGTCCACATAGCCAACCAATTTTCTCTCTAATTTTTCAAATGTCAAGACTTAGTCTGTTATACTTTGCAGTTAATAAAGTAACAAATTCACTACCTCCCAATGCTACTCGTCGGGGTTTGACATGTATCTACTCACAACACCGACTGCATGTGAAATATCTGGTCTCATAGAAACCATGGAACACATCAAACAGCCAACCACGCTCGAATATGGCACACAAGACACTATTTTTCTTCATTGTATAAGGAAATTGCTCTAAAGAGAGCCAAAAGTAAGCAACATGGGGTGTGCTAACTGGTTTAGCCTTGTCCATCCCAAACTTCACCAATACCTTCTCAAGATATTTTTCCTGAGATAATTGCAGCCCCCAGATCATTCATTTCAAATGTCCCTGGTAATTGAGTCTTCAATATATCGATCTCAAACATGTTATGGCTGACGATAAGCACATATAATACTAGTATAATGAATTTTTCATCACTCCGTTCCTTAAAATGGACACAATGATCATATTCACTTATGGCAAACTGTTGACTCACCATAAAATTATTAAATTTCTTATACCATTACCTAAGCAATTGTTTCAAGCAGTATAACAACCTCCTCAACCTGTAAATCTTATTCCCTAACCCCTGTATTTCGAACCACTTTGGTTGCTTCATGTATATCTGCTCTTCTAATTCCCCTTGTAGGAAAGCAGCTTGTACAACCATTTGTTCCAGTTCCAAATCGTATTGGGCAACCAGCATCAACATAAATCTAATAGATACCTGCTTAACAATAGGTGAGAAGATCTCACTAAAGTCGGTGCCTTCTTTCTCATACCCCTTCGCAACCAATCTCGCCTCGTATCTGTCATATTTCTTCTTATAAATCCACTTACAACTAATCACTTTCCGCCAAGCTTCACCAGCACTCACGTCTCATTCTTATACAAAGAGTCCATATCATCTTACATCGCCGCCATCTACTTCTCAACATCCGCGTCATCCAGCGCTTCATAAAAGGTAAAAGGATCTCCCTCATCCATAATGAAAGCAAATACAGTATTCGAGTCATCTCTGTATCTCGCTAATAATCTGTGATCTGTTGGTGGATTTCTCCACACAGGTGGCTACTCCACCCGCTCATATACATCTTCCTGTTGCTCAGCTTCTACTTCTGTCTCACTTTTTTAAATTTCAATGTTAATTGTCATTGACTTTCCCATTTTCCTGTGTTCATCCTTATGGAACAAGGAATCCTCATCAAACCTAACGTCATAGTTAATTGTGATTTTTCGAGTGAGCTGGCCATACAGCCCGTATCCCTTCACACCATCACTATAGCCAACAAGGGTACACTTCTTCGCCCTTTGATCTAGCTTATCTCTCTTAACTGACAGTACATGAGAATAAGCGTCACAACCAAATACTCGCAACCCCGAGTAGTTTACATCATGATCACTCCACACTTCTAGAATTTTACAATTTATCGACATAGACGGAGACCGATTCATTAAGTAGCAAGCCATGTTAATAGCCTCAGTCTATAGCTCCTTTCCTGACCCAGTATTGCTCAACATGCTTTGGGCTCTCTCCAAGAGAGTCTAATTCATTCATTCTGTCACACCATTCTGCTCCGATGTGTCTAACTGTGTTATATCGTATGATCCCCTCATCTTTACAAGACTGATTAAATTCATTTGGAGTAAATTCTCCACTATTGTCTATCATCAACACTTTCAATTAATCACCTTCCACACCTTGAAGGTGTAACGAAAACATCAAATTTATACTTCATAAAATAAACCGACACCTTTCTAGAAAAATCATCGATGAATGTGATAAAAGACGACGAACCCCCCCCCCCCCCCCCCCCAAAACCACGGGCGACGACCCCCATATATCAAAATGCACATAATCCAAAACACCATTACTTACATGTTTTCCAGATTTAAAAGATAACCATGATTGTTTACCATATATACAATGCCCATATATATTTATATCAATACTTTTAAAAGCATGAATCTAGCAATGATCAAAAAGTACCTTCATACCGCGCTCGCTTATTTGGCCTAGATGCCCATGCCACAAACGTGTCAACGTGGACTCCGCTACAGACATTATAGCTCTACCCGATGCAGTATGCCCGATCAACTTGTAATGGTTACAGCTCCGTTATGCCTTCATCAAATGCATGCCCCCTTCGAAACTTTTAGGACACAATTAAACCCGATGAACTTGCACCCAAGTGCATTAAGAGCCCCTAGAGAAATCAAATTCTTCCACAGTTCAAGAACATCTCTCACATCCGTCATGATACGCTCCATTCCATCAAACATCTTGATGCGCACCGATCCGATACCAACCACCTTACAAGCAATATCATTGCCCATAAACACCTATCCACCATCACACTCGATGTAACTGGTGAACCAGCTCTGTTGAAAAGTCATGTGGTATGAAGCCCCCGAATCCAAAATTTACTCATTGTTGAGATACCCGGATTTGGATGCAATTAGAACGTCGCAACCATCCACCTTCTCACTAGATTCCGCTGTGTTTGCCTCCTTCGGCATTTCATTTGATTTTTTCCCTTTCTGAGCTTTAGGATTCCGATAATCCTTCTTCATATGCCCCTATCTTTCACAGTTTCAGCACTTCATCTTCCATTTGCCTTTAGACTTGGATTAAAATCACGAGTTTCCTTTCTCTCGCTCAAAATTTCTTCCGCTAACTACCAACGCATCCGTATAGGAACCACTGCCATTGACATTCTTTCTCAACTGCTTCGAATGAAGGGTTGAGATGACAGTTTTGACATCAATGGTCTCCCTACCATGGCACATAGTGTCTACAAAACTCTCTCGTAAGACTATGGAAGGGAATTCAATAGAATTAGGGCTTGATCCTCCTCGTCGATCGTCACTTCCACACTCGTCAATTTGCAAATTAACTGATTAAACACGCTGATGTGTTCATTAATATCAGACCCCTCTGCCTTCTAACTTCTTCCAAAGCCCTACGGTGGTCTTTTGATTAAGGATATTATAAAGAACCTCGTCAAATAGGCATAATTAAATCAAGATTTTCACTCTCATCGAGTTCTTCTCAATCTTCACCGCTCATAGTCGCAAGATGCTTCGTTATACCAAGGAATGCATGTTGCAATCTTTGTTGAACTAGAAGGTCTCTCATCTTCACATTTTATAGTTCGAAATTATTTTTACCATGAACTTTTCAGTTTCATACTTAACGTTCAATCCCTTCATTGATGTCTCAGATTCAAACTCAAATCCCAACGTATAGCTCTGATACCACTTGTCGGGAAACTGCGGAAGAAAACCCAAAATTCGAATCAAACAAACGAAAGATAAATGCAACAACGCATGCACAGTAACACACAATTTTACGTGCAAAACCTTCGCAGGAATTAAAAAAAAAAACCACGACACAAAACAATAGCAAAATCCCCTATGAAAAACGAATTACAAAGGATAGATGAACTCACAAATGCAAAACCCTTCAAAAAACCCTAGCCTCCCTACGAAACCCTCTTAGAAACATTTAAGATCTCCTCATTCGCCCTAATCCCGTGTTACACCCATACTTGTTGTAAAACAACCGGAATAGGAAACTAATCGCGCAATTAAGCAAAACTATGCGCGTTGTCAATCTCAGCATCAATCGAGCACCACCTGTTCGAGTGATCGAACATGCTCAAAAGTGGCCTGAGAGTTTATGGTATTTTTCGAATATTGTCGATCGATCGAGACTGTCCAAAACTATCCAGAGACCAATCTATTAAATCCGAGGTTCACTCGATTAATTGACCAGGCTGGTTGATCAATTGAGCCCCTATTTTCTACACAAATTGAAGACATCAGACAACATTTAGTACTAGTAAGAACCGTGTTGACATGCAAGTGTTATCAACAAGAGAATCTGTCATCATCAGTTCCAGAGCTTGGGTAAAATAGGAAGGTTGATGTCCAGTGCGTAATCAATTGGATAACTTTTGCAATCTACCATTTAAAAGCCCAACCCCCATGATGATGAGAGAAGGATCTTTCGAAAAACAAATGATGGGAGAAAGTCTAAGACGAACGTGATGATGATGTTTAACACGCTTAGGGCTTGATTAGAAGCTTGTAAATGGAGGTAAATAGGAAATGGAATTGGAGGTAAATGAATTGAAAGTAAATTGGCTTACTCAGTTTTGTTTGGATGCCAGTAAATAAAATGTATTTCAAATCCAAATATTTTGTTTGAATGGAAGTAAATGGGAGGAATTTGAATACATTAAAAATTTTCAATATATTCACAGGAACATAAATGATATCACAAATCAACTTTCATATGTCAAATTAGTGTACATATGTGATGGTTAACAAAATGATTGAAATAAGCCCATTAAAATATATAATTTAACCAAAAATGAAAAAAAAAAAAAAATTTGAGCCTCGAGTGGGCCACAAACATGAGGATCACAAACAAGCAACTTGTCAACGCTTTTTAACCGTCCATTTAGATGGCCAACCTTTGGACGGTTTCGATCATTCTATTAGTGTGATTTTAGTGATGTGGCCAGTAATTGAATTGTTTCGAAGTATCATTAGCATGCCATGTGTATGGCGGACATAAGCATAACGCCACCTTTGTTTACTCGTGAGACTCTCCAAGTAAGCTCAAAAAGGCATTTCACCCCCATTTACTTCCAGAGGATTTCATTTCCATGCCCATTTACTCACATTCCATTTCATTTACATGCATTTACTTCCATCCAAACACATCTCAAATACTATTTACCTCCATTTACTCCCAATTCCCCCCATTTACCTCCATTTACTCCCATCCAAATGGCCCCTTAGATATAGGCAAAGTGTGTCTAAAAACATTATCCCAATAAATGAAGCTCTTTTCATATAACTCCACCTAGACACAACATGCCAAGCTGTCCAACAGTCCCAAGACTAGGTAAATGAGCAATGATGTCAGATGTGCAGCTGGTCGTCAAGCTTTTGCAAAGAAATCTTGAGAATCAGCTGACCCCAAATAAAAGGGATGAGGCTATGATAATGGTGATGATGGTGTATGTTCTGTACAAAATGATGGATTTGTATGGTTTGAATCATTTTATAGAAACAACAAACAAGTAGAGAATGAATGAACAAACGTGTAGAGAATGGACAAGGGTGAATTTAACATGGCAAATTTATTAATGCACTCCAACGAATTAAGGAAATAAGGATGGGATGCAAGAGGAAATTGAAAATCTAAATGGAGAGACGAATCGCATCACTTTCCACTCGAGTCTTTAAGGCCAGCAGTATGTGATTAAACCCAGAAGCCCTATCCCAATCCAAAGGTTTTTACCTAGTCTTTCATATCTATACATATCTCTATGGGCGAACTCACGGTCTGGACTCCAGTCCTGCTCACGCTTCCTAGCTGTTTATGCTTGCTGACTATTTCAAACAGGCACTTCCCCACCCCTGCACCAAAGTCCAATGGCCCTTCTTGCTTCGTGCAACCATACTCACAATTAAATAACTTAAGAGGATAGACCCAAGCAAAAGATTGTCTCAGGTTTTTCTCTTTCAGAAATATGAGCTAGATTTCGAAATGGGACAATGAGTTAATGACTGGGATTTAGGTATTCAAGTCTGGGAATTGCAACTCTAACTTTAATGGTTTTATATCCATCCTCCATAGCTTGCCAGCAGAGTTAAATATCTAGACTACAGAGGAAGAGCCAGGGGATTAGGGCTATGAATTTTACATGAGTCACCAGACTGAAATGAGGCCAAAATAGGACCAAAACATAATGAGTCTAGGTAAGTCGTACCAGTTTTTTCAGTCTCCAAGTGAGTCCCACTTTTTTTTTAAGGCTATCTAGAACCATGGAAAGAAGACAGAGAAGTCAGAACTTACACATTTTATTATAATATTTATAACATGAGCAATTAAATAGTAACCATAAATGAATAACAACCAAGTTAATTTTTTTAAAAGCCATCATAAATTATCTTCCCAACATTCCCTAGCACTCATGCACCCACAACAATCTGTCAAATGTCAAGTCAATGTGCACCAATTTACATACACAGAAGAAACGCAGAACATCTGTGAGAACTTTAAGCGGTACCATATATGATTCCTAGATACAATATCTAACAAATAATGTAATGACTAATCAAGAGTGGAAAATCAATGTGAACTGACAGAGAGGTGGATAAAAATATCCTAGAAATAGTAAGGATTTTGAAATGGATGAATTGTTACCTCATCGAAGAGAACCCTATACGCATTTAGGTCATGATACAATGGCCGGCCTTCAGAACAACAGTAGTCTAAGGCTTCAGCAATATAGAGAGCAACTCTTAACCGCATGGCCCACTCAATGGTTTGGTTTTCCCCTGTTGAAAAGATGAATTTAACATTACATGCATGACTACAGAATTGTTATGGAGATTGCTAGGGCCATTTTTCTTAGTTTTTGAGGCATATATAGACACAGCAAGTAGAGAGACTTGAAGTTGCCATTTTTTTATTGAGCATAGTAAGTCATCATCATCAGCAGCAGCAGCAGCACCATATCATCATCTCCTTGTCCAAGCTATTTGGGGTCGGCTTTCCGAAAATTCTCATAGTAGCTTGGCATAAGTTTTTACAATGGATGGCTACTTGACATCACCTCCTTTACCCGCACTTGGGACCAGCTAGTGCAACTGGTACCAAACGGAGTTCTCAAAAAATTTCCTTCAAGTATGAAACAAAAATATCTCATTGTACCTCCCCATATTGAAATTATAGAAGCTAGCACGAAACAAACAATTCGGATTAAAGTTTTGTGTTATGCCTTAGACAGCACCCTGGCGCATGGAACTCGAGGCATAATTGTATGTGATGCTTACGCCTCATATAGTGAGGTATATGGAAGGTGTATGCCTCTTCTACACTTTACACCTTCTGTTAAGATTAGGCCTCTCAATTTCTTTTCAAGGGCAGAACTCATAGAAGAAAATGTTTTCTTTTCTATATTTACTTCGACCTTCTTCCTTTTCTTTTATTTTTCTTTTTCTTTTTTTTTTTTTGGAAGGGCCAATAGTTCATTGACCATTAAGTTCTTCTGATGGCCCACTTTCAAAATCTAATTAAAAACACCATCTGTGAGAATAGTTGTCCCTCTACCACTTGAAAGCAATAGTTGTGAGGAGTTGAATAAAACATACTTGCAAGGTAGCTTTAACCTTATTAGAGAGTCCTCCCAATTTCATCTACCTCTTTCTTCCATGCAATGGCTGAATAAGCCCCATAGACTTTTATATTCTTGTCTTTGTCCTACCTGTTTTACGTTTAGTTTAACAATTCAATAACTTTTTTCTATGCAATTATACATTTTCTGGTTATGCATTTCTATTACATGGGCATGTAACATTTAAATGCGACACTAATTGAACAAATATACACAACAAATAATTCATATGAAATATTAAAGTATATTGTGCACAATTTCTATATAATTTTACACTTTATTCTTAATTTTCTTTGTTCTACCTGATTCCATATTTTTTAAATTGAAGAGAAGGAAATTAGCAATGTTATGGCCTATGGGTAAAACCAGTGTTTTAAATAACGGTAGCGTGATGCGTAGCGCTCAGCCCTCTATAGCGTGTAGCTTAAATACATAGCATGTAGCATAAGCTACCCGATACTTCCATTTTTTAATTTAAAAATAAGACAAATATAATAAATAGTGAAAAAAAATGGAAAAAATATAAAAATGCCTAAAAGATGATTCATTTTATCAATTATAAGCATGTTCAAAAAAGTTATTAGTTATCATTTATCAAAAGCCAATCAACATATATAAGCCAAATCAAATAATTATCACATCAACAACTTTCTACGCAAACCACTTTAATTAATAATGTCTAATTGGTGCTATGTAGTTGTAGGGTACACTATTTGGGATGCTACATAGCGCTATGGCCACGCTATGCTATGGGCGCTATTTGAAACATGGTAAAACTGAATTGACCTAATGTACGAGGCACGTGCAAAGCGACCTTCAGAACAGACCCTCTGAACAAATCTAGAAAAGATGAGCTAAGCAAAGAGACTCAACGACAAAGTTGTAACAGTTAAACCAATTTGAAAATAAGGCTCATCAACAGACCCACAGAGCTCGACCTTGGCTTCAACCTCAGCCTCAGGGATCGACCTCGACCTCTGGTGTCGAGCCTGACTTCGGGGATCGACCTCGACCTTGGGTGTTGAGCTCGACCTCAGTATCGACCTTGACTTTGGGTACCGAGCTCGACCTTGGTATCGACATCTACCTCGCCCGACCTTGTTGTCGACCTCGACCTCGAGTACCGACCTCGACCTCGAGTAGAAACATTTAGAAAGAATCCTGCACCATATACGGGCAAGACTACCCATCAGACCTCAACCGAAGATCATGCAGATCGAGGCATAATCAGAGAAATATCCAAGAGCGGAGTTTAACTCTAATACGGGTCACTCTAGCACATCTTATGGGATCTCTTAGATACGTGAACGTCTTGGCCAACCTATAAGCACACCACCTTTTTCAAGGGAGAGGTCTACACAACTATCGCAATTCGACTACATCCATTGTGAGTCCATACGCCCGACTTAAGTATCGAAGGGTCCCCGACCACAACTGGCGCCCCCGGTGTCTCTTTGTTCATCATTCCTTTGCAGGTATCCAAAAGGCTCACAAGAAGCAAAGGAGGATCGACCAGATTCGAGCATCAACAAGCAAGTTATTTTGTTGGGCTTCTGCCTCACCCCTTGGGAGACCCTGATGCTTCACTCCATGCCTTCACCTTTTAAAAATTCACCTTTTAAAAACAACAGTTCGACAATGACATTGGCAGTTCGCCCGCTAACATCAAAGTCATCGGGGGGACCATTTGTGATTGTAATCTCCACGCAAGGCATAATCCTTATTCCACCAAACTTCTTAATACACCACATGATTAGTGTATAAGGTGTACAGGTCCCAATATGTGTTAATGATCACATCAAGGTGGGTCCTACTACATGCACATTGCTTTGATCCAACAATAGAGATCAATCCACCTTTAGAAACCAATGTAACATGTGCAGTGCATCTTATGGGTTAACCCTTGCAGCATTGTCGTAAAATAAAAATAAATAACCAAGTAAACTGTCCATCAGGCCAGGGGAAAACAGAACAGATCAAAGCACAGACTACGCATCAGCAATTCCTAGGAACCATGTCCAATGAGATTCACATATGATCGAACATGCAAGCAGCGGAGAAGTATATGAAAGTACTGTCACTTTACATTGGAGAATCAAACTCTTAATGTGGATACTCAGGACCCAAACACCAACAAAATCTTTAAAGAATCTCCAATCTCATGCAAGCGAGGGGATTTTTTCCAAAGCATAGCGTGTATGATTGTGCAACTCTGACTATTGAGAGTAATATAGCATTCTTCATTGGATAACAAGAAAAAAGAACCATGAAAAAAGTGGAGATTGAGCTTTACAGAAACTAAAACACCAATCTAATTGACTACCCTCTCATATTTATACAAACACTCATCAAGATTTGAACCAATCCCATCTGCTGCATTTACTCAAACAAGATAACAGTAAACATAAAACGAAATTCTTTTCAATAGCATGGTATTGGGGAAGAGTTAATGACTTAGGTTCTAACATTTTCTTGCCAAGAACCCTTCTCCAGTGGCATTTCAACTATAAGGAGATTCAACAAACAACACCAGAATCAATCACATACTTCTCTTATCAGAAGAAGGTTAGATTTTTCTCAGATGGATACATTGTAAATTCCACAAATTTTCATTTCATCCTACCCAAAAAACAAAACCAAACTCACGTATACAAAAGCAAGAACAAACAGTGAAAATCCACAAAATGTTCAGTTTTAACTCAAACAGGTATCATTGTCTCTATGAAAAAACCACTCAATTTTATTGTGCATACAGAAAAAACTCAAACAAGAGTAGAAAAACAAATGCAGTGAAACAAGAAAGGAACAGAAAGTGAAAATCCATAAAATGCCTGGTTTTCACTCAGACAGGTACCATCATCTCCAAATAAAAACTACTGATGCTTCTCATATGCAAAGAAGAAACTCAAACAAGAGTTGAAAAATAAATGCAACGGAGAAGGCAAAGAAGAAAGAATCACACATACAATGAAACAGATGCTTTGCGAGAGTATCATTCGGCATGTACTCAGCTACAAGCAACCTCTCATCTCCATCACAGCAATAGCCAATCAAATTCGCGAGCCTCCGGTGCCGCAGCTGCCCAACACCCCAAGCCTCCTCCTGCAAAACCCACAACCAAAAACCCATCAAAAATACAAAAGAAAAAAAAAAAAAAAAAAAAAAAATCTCTCTTTCGTTTTTACAAGTTCGAGAAGGATGGTACCGCAAACTGTTTGGGATCAGGCCACGCCATCTTGGTGAACTTCTTGACAGCGATCCAACGGCGGTTCTGGAGTCTGCCCTTGTAAACGAGGTTAGGGGCCTTTTCCCCGCTCTCGGAGACGATGAAGTCGGAGCTGAAGTTGTTGGTGGCAGACTTTAAGTCGGCCAGCGAGAACTCGGAGAAAGGTGGAACCCCATCAGCTGTGGGTCCCACACCACCACCAGCAGAAGGATGAGAAAAGGGTGTGTTCTGCTGTTGGTTTTGCTGCTGGTTCTGGTTTTCTTGCTCTGGATGGGTTTCTGTTAAGAAGGTCGATTCACAGCACCCCATTCTCCTTCTTCTTCCTCTGCTTCTGCTGCAGAGAAGAGATTTATGCTTCTCTTTCTTCTTCCACTGCTACTGCTAGCTCTCTCTCTCTTCTCTTTTCTTCTTTTGCAGCTGTACAGAGAGAGATCCAACCAAGCTTAGGGAGAAATGGGATTCCTCTCTCTTTCTTTTCTCACTCTTGATTTTACACTATCCAATTACGTCCTTTGGGGCTGTTATAAAGGGTACTTGTGTCCTTTAACATTTTCTTTTTCTCAGACAGTTTTGGTAGTCCGCGAGACTACGTTAATAAGAAGCCCATCCTCAGGACATTTTGGTTGGTGTAGCTAACCAATGTCGGGGCCCACAAGAAACATCCAGGATCATCATCAACATTTGTCATTTGGAAGCTTGCATGCAATGGATGGTCTCCTCTCTTTTTGTTCTTTGATGAATGTCGACCGTTGGAGTATATGTTTTAACGGTCTGTTTGCAAGCTTCACCCAGATAGATTGTTGAAATGGCGGGGTTTTGGGGCAGGGACGATAAATAATAGGGCCACGCCATATGGACGGTCAGATGTTACCCGCTTTTAACAAGAGGGTGTAGAAAGTAATGGACTCCACACGTGGGACCAATTATCTGGGGATCCAAGACTTCTTTTTTTATAAGTGTGTAAGTACGCCCCACTATCAGTTCCCACTTCACTATCAGGGCGTGTTTGGCCATTTGCATTGAAAAGTAGGAGGGATGGGATTCTAAAAACATTTGTTCCCTCTTACCATGAAACAAACTTTAATCCCTACTTTATTTAGAACACAGTGGTGCATTGAAAGGATATACCTACTATCATTTGAAATAATGAGAATAACATACATATATTATATGTAAACTGGTAATTTATTTTGTAACCTCATTTTATGCATGTGCTTAAAAATGAGGAAGATCTAAAACTTATGTGGCCCCACAAAAATTTTCAATGATAAGTATTCAATCTCCATTGCTTTCTATGGTGGGATTCCCTTGAGCTTTAGATCTATTTGATTTTTTTGGCCCATACCCTAAAATAATCTCAAAAAATGAGTAAACGGTGTGAATATGGCCCCCACATCATGTTAGGACTTACACAACTTACTATAATTGAATGAAATTGCCACAGGACCATACGATTCCACCTAACCTAATTCCACTCTTCCAGACATGGAGTGGAATTGGCACGCGACCAGATGCAATTCCATCCCACCTGAGCCCGTCTAATCCAGCCGGCCAAACACTCCCTTAGCCACCTTACGAGGATCGATAGGGGACCTCATCGTTGAAGCTAGATATCTATCTTTCACTCAGTCCACCACCTGAGCCATGAATTAGGTATCCAGTGATTCAAAATTGAAATGGATTGACTGTTCCCCTGCCGCCAGCCAATAGCTATTGGTCGGTGTTCTATAAGCCCCACCATGATATGTGTTTTATCCGCGAGGTTTATTTATATTTTTAAATTATTTTTTTAATATGAGACAAAAAAATGAGATATACCATAATCTCAAGCTAACTACGTTATAGGAAATATGGTTGATTGAATGTCAATCATTAAAATTTTTTAAAAGGTTTTATAAGTTCTGGATTAAGATTATCTTTGTTCATTCTCCTTTTATCTAGGTTTGTGTGACCTAATCAATATAATGAATGTCAAATAGACAGTACAGTATACGGCCTGATCAACATGTTGGATGTTGGACAAACAGTACAGTAGGTTTAGGAGGCTTTTAACGGCGGATATCCGATCGCTATTGTTTTCCTGTGGTCTGTGGTCTGGTCCATCTGAGATGTATATCCCTCTCATATTTGGTATTAAAAGATAAAATGATTTTTAAAAATTAATGAACGGCGTGATGAAACACATACATCATGGTAGAGCCCACAGAGCACCGACCACCAATCCGGTTCCGATCCGTTTCCGATCGGAAGATATTAAGCTGATGCTCTCCTCCGTCGGTGGCAGGTAGCTGGATATTATTCTCTACTGGAAGATCTTCACCCATGATTTTGGGTTCTTTCATATAGCGGGTTGAGTAGAAAATACGTTGACGGTTGACATCCAGCTAAAAATATTTTAACGATCGAAGGTAGTGCCCTCCCATCCGCAGAACTCCATTCAGATCAATGGTGTAGATCACTAAAGAAATGTTCCACGTATGGAAAATAAAGTGCATGAGTAAACGATTACTCTGCGGACGAGTGAGATTCGTAGTTCCACGCTGGCGAGATCGAGACGAGGTCGCGAGTGGGTGTTGGGGAGATGGTACGTTAGAGCTGGAAGATCCCTGGTGAGCCATATGTCCACATTATACGTGCCATTATTAGATATTAATCGAGACCGTCCATATAGTGGTCCCTGTAATAGGTTCTCCATCTCTGGAAAAGTGCTTTAGAAATTATGCTTTTTCAATTTCCCAGTGTATGTCTGGCTGTTAACTGGCTTTTCGAAAAGGAAAGGACCAAGATCATCCACGTGCAAGTTTAAACCACACCACTTATCCTCCATGCATGAAAAATAGATGGACGATTGAGATTGATACTTACTCTTCCACGTGTATTGTAGGGAGATGGATGTACTATATCCGGTTCTTCTTGTTGTACCGAAGAGTCTTAAGGATGCGAAAGCTGCAGTGCTTGATGCCGACGTAAAGCGATGGTGGGGAACGCGGAGGTTTGCCATTCTGTCATGCTTGAGTTTAGCAGTTTCTACCAAAAATACCCTTGCATTTATGCTTAATAGCTTCATTTTGTTCCTAAAATACCCTCCCAACCAAGATACGGATGTCATTATCGTAATTCGTTATACCATTTTTGCATAAAGCTCTGGTAGACCTGCATAAACATCTACAACCCTACACGTGCCAAACTTACACATGTAAAGGACATCCAGATTCGGCCCACCGTCTGGATTACCCAAAATGGGTCTGATCAGCTCATAGAAAGAGCCCACACCTGCAATTAAAAAATGGTCGGTTGAGTAAAAAAATCGACAGCTGTCCGCAGTCTATGTGGACAGACGTGTGAGCGGCTGATGAGTGGACTGGCAGATTTTGGGATTGGTGATCTAGTCAGTGAGCCCCACCCAGTTCACGGCTCTGGTGTCGCACAGATTTGCCAGGATGGCACATGTAGTGGCGTTTAGATGCTTGTTGAAACTTGAGAGGAATGTGAGTCCCAACGTATGGATTATCTTTTGCCACGATTCAATGATCCAGGCCGTTTATATAATTGGCATCACTTTGGGTGGTTAATAATTAAGTAATATCTTATATTGTAATACTTCAACCCTTCTTTCTCTTAACTTTCATTTTAAAATATACCGTTCCTTTAACCATTATTGGTTTGTAGCCTATACGTAGGATCCTTGAGTATTAAATTTTTAATTAAGCCACATCCGCGGTGAGGCCCATCATATGAATGGTTTGGATCATTGGAGTGCCATCCAAGATTCAGAAGCTAAAGTAGGGATATTTGAGAACTCTCCAGCGATGATCAGATGGGCCCCATTGTGTAGATTCGCATAGGGAGGCCAAATGAGGGTGTTGATTGTGGACAGCTGGAGATTTTTGTTTTCGAACTGTCCAATATTTGAGAAGCGCCTAATGAGTTGACTAGGTTAATCGTCGGGCCATTCCACTGTGGGGTCCACCTGATGCGTGGCTTGGATGACCGCCTACATTCCCAGGCTGGCACTGTTAGCTCCAAACAATCCGTCCAGAGCTGGCAGGTGCCTACGGACTCACTAAAGTATCACGTGATCTTTGAAGTAACATGCCTATGGTGTCCTTCAACCTTCACTTCCACAAATCAGGCCCATGGTTTGTTAATCGAGGCCCTTCATTCGATGGGTACCACTGTGGATAGACCATATGTCCATGTTTTCCTAGATTGGAAGATCTCAGTCATCCATTCTTCGCTTTTTTTCCCTTGAACATATATTAGTATTTTTAGGCCACTGCCAAAGGTTAGGATTGTCCTAGTTGAGAGATAATTGGTAAATGGTCCATATGCAATGGAGCCCATATGATTAATGATCTGGATGACTGGCCCAACTTGTAGCGGATAAAGGTAGACGACATTATTATAATACACCCTTCGGAAGAGAATCATATATAATTCCTGTCCATTATTTCTCAATCAGAACCATTCATCCAATGGGACCCAGTTCCTAATGGCTTCAGGGATGATCCTGTGTGTGCCATCATGACCTGTAAATAGACAGTTGAAACTGAAAAGGATCAGACCTTGCATTTAATAAGCGAAAGTTTACTGATTGAACTTTGTACGAACAAGAAGAAGATTTTCTGATGGGCCAGCGATTATGGCCCCGCCAGTGAATGGTCGGTTCCCCTAGGCATGAGATAACGGATTCTCAGTGTTGTATTTACCACGGGCGTCTGCCACAACTGAGTTGTAGCAACTCCATGGGCTACATGTGGAAGGCATGCATACCGTTAGACCGTCCAAATCATGGACCCATCATTCTGCGCAGCATAGCTCAAAAATCACATATTCTCCTATCGAATCCAATAATAATAATAGCAGTAGTAAAAACAATAATAATAACATCCATTACACTACCTCCGGCCTGCTTTATGATAATTGTATATGCTGCACTTGTATTTTCAGTTTCTACTTATGCCCCTACCTTTGGTTTGCATATTCCCTCACATGCTCTATTAATTAATTTCCTTATCTTTGAACAAATTTCTTACCATATCCGATATCATATACAATTAGTTGTAAAAGTTGGGAGTGGATTAGGTGTTACCCGAGTATCACTTTAGTGGATTTTACCCTTGTTGTGTAAGGCCCACCTCGAAGAATGTATTCCACATTCACTCTATTCATCCGTTTTTATCAGCTCATTTTAGGATGCGGTCTCAAAAATTGTGCAAATCCAAACCTCAAGCGGACCATATCATTGAAAACAATGGTGAATAACCATTAAAAAGTTTTTGCGAGCTATAAAAGTTTTGGATTAAGCCATTCTTTGTATTTTCCCTCCATCCCTGTCTGGTTACCCTTATCAACCGTTTGGATGGCAAATAAACATTATGGACCCTAAGAAGTTTTAAATTGTGAGCGTTCAATCACCACTATTTCTTGTGGTGTGATTCGCCTGAGAATTTGATCCGACTATTAGTGCATTGATTTATGCATCATATTTGTCAATCACGTGAGTCTTTGTGTCATGTAGTCAGTCGAGCATTTGAAAGTTGAAAACCGAAGTCACAAGTGAAGGTGAAGTATTAAAGAGCAAAAAACAGGTATATATGATGCCTTGCTGATGCTAACCCTTGACCCAAAACAACCTAAACCTTTGAATGATATTAAACCCAGTAGGTAAACCTTTTATTGATCATCTCTTAAGTCATAGGACACTAAATTGACCACCCTTAGATTTTCTTTAGAGGTCCTGAGTTGTTGAGAGAACTGCACAATTTCATCACATTTGGTCCCACCAAAAATGACAAAAATAGGACAATGAGCTAAGGCAAATTTTTGAGTATTTCAGTTGTAATCGAGTGTCATTTTCGGTCCCACCGAAGACCTCTTTCAGTACGACCAAAGATCACCCTTGGTGCGACCGAAAGTGCCCAAAATTTTCCAACAACTCTACTGACCCAATTGGTTGGACTGATCTTCAAATTCAATGCGACCGAAGACTAGCTATTATAGATGCGTTGGAGCATTATATATATATATATATATATATATATATATATATATATATATATATATATATATATATATATAACAGTTTTGGCATTTTAGAGAGCCTAGTGTATTCCAAGCTCTACCAAACCTCATAGGCTCTATGCCATTGAGATTCATACGCTCTTCTTAGTGATTTATTCACTTTAATAAGCATTCTAAACTCATCTATAAGAATATCATGATCTCGAGCCATCTCTATAGTTTAGACAACATTTCTCTTGGCAAACCCAAGTGTCTATCACCATCTAGAGTGTTGAGAGAACTACACTAAATTGACCACCCTTAGATTTTCTTTAGAGGTCCCGAGTTGTTGAGAGAACTGCATAATTTCATCACATTCGGTCTCACCGAAAATGACAAAAACAGGACAACGAGCTGAGGCAGATTTTCGGGTATTTCAGTTGTAATCGAGTGTCATTTTCGGTCTCACCAAAGACCTCTTTCGGTACGACCAAAGACCACCCTTGGTGTGACCGAAAGTGCCCAAAATTTTCCAACAACTTTACTGACCAAATTGGTTCGACTGATCTTCAAATTCAATGCGACCGAAGACTAGCCATTATAAATGCGTTAGAGCATTATATATATATATATATATATATATATATATATATATATATATATATATATATATATATATATATATATATATATATATATATATATATATATATATATATATATATATGGCGATTTTGGCATTTTAGAGAGCCTAGTGTATCCCAAGCTCTACCAAACCTCATAGGCACTATGCCATTGAGATTCATACGCTCTTCTTAGTGATTTCTTCACTTTAATAAGCATTCTAAACTCATCTATAAGAATATCATGATCTCGAGCCATCTCTATAGTTTAGACACTATTTCTCTTAGCAAACCCAAGTGTCTATCACTATCTAGAGTGTTCCTTAAGTAAAAGCTCATAAGCTTTATAACTTCCCATTATTTGTAGGAGATTCTACCCAAACTCTCATTACCTTAGTTACCACATCGGGGCATCACATTCAAAGTATTTAATCTTTAAGCAAAAGCCTTGACAAAGCATCGGCATCATGATCGGGTGAGTAAAGGGGAGCCCACCATCCGTTCGGCTCAAAACTGATGATAGGCTCAAAACTTGTTAAAGATGCCTGAAAATTGTCCAGAATGTAATATTACAGGGTTTCCACCATCTGTTCGGCTAAAAATTTTATATCTGACTTGAAGACCCTAAATTAACTGTATACGTCAAATTTCAGTCATTGAATCCTTGTGGAAGTGGCCCAACGGACAGATCAGCCACTAAATCATTAATCTGCGGCTCACTTGCTCTATGGCTCAATTTTGGACTCAACCCCTATAATTAGATGAGAAAATGATTGGACGATGTGGGTGTCTTCAAAACACTACCATGGACGCTGCAATATACATGCCCTACCCCTAATCACTCTAGAAAACTACCTTGTATTCGTCCGTTTACAAAACTGATAGTACGATCACCCAGATACATGACTAGAATAACAATCATCAAGTCTTCCTATTTTTAGTATGTCATTTGACCCTCCATCGTATATGGATCTCTCAAACGGGCCATCAGAATATTAGGATAATCCAGTCATTTTGAAGATCTTAGGTTATATGTGTAAACCATCGGGTAATGTTTTAACCAGACGTGTAACCTTAGTCCTGAAGCACGAAGTTTGTTAGCCATTTAAAAGAACATCTTGGACATCCTTGGGAGATCAGGACTCAAACTGGACTGATGGAAAGAGCACTAGAAATGATGGATAGTCGCCAAATTTTAAGGTGTTTAGATGGTGTACTCTAACATAACTGGTGTCGGAAGGTGATTGAAGAATTGATGACAATTCTATAAATAAAGTTAGAACCATGCATGCCACTATTGAACAATAGATTTAACGGTGAGTGCCAATTTCTACTTATTTAGAAGGTGCAACCCACATGATTTACAAAACTTCCTCATCTTTTTACCCAGTGCCCTAACATAATAGGCCAAATACGGTGAACGGAGTGGATTGCTCATCAAACATCACAACAGACCTGTAACACCCCGAATTTTTGCCAACTTGGAATTAGACGTCCTTAGGCAATGGGTCAACCATATCACTCTTAAAGCTCAATTTCAAAGCCAAAGAAATCATTTAGAACTAAATTCCTTAGAAATTTAACGTGAATTAACTAGCGCTACACTAGATTACCTGCGAAAGTAGTACCAACCACTTTAAATACGATCCGTAAGACCCAAAATCTATAGAATTGTTAACGCTTTGTTACCCTAAAATCTAGAATCCAACTCTAAACCCAGTTGTTCTCGGGAGCATCGTGAAATTTCGTATCGGACCCAGACCGCACGTCGAAAGTCTGGTAGCGATGAACTTAGACGAACACAATCGCGTAGTTGAACTTGACAAGCACTGTGAAAATCACGTCCAAACGATGCTCTGGGACAATTTTCTTGAGTCCGGAGTGAAGAGTGTGAGAAAATGAAGATTTTTAAGAAATTAAATATAATTTTAAGAAATCTAAGACGTATCGCTTGCGCGTTATTTCTAAGCGTTCTGACCGTTGGATTTTGACCCAAATTTATCCTCGGATTAGGATAGGTGGCCCTTACATGTCATAGTACTTGTGGCCCTGATCGAGTTTCGGTGACCGCTGAACTGAAACTGGTCCGCCACGGTCGATCTGAAAACCTGACCAGACTGAAAACTTAACTCGATCAAGATCCAGCACTTATGAGCTTAAGTCCGACCGTATTTAGTAACGAGACCTCCAGAAATGCTCCGTTGGATCGGAACAAGGTCAATTTGGTTATAACCTAAGTATACCTTAGCCATAAGGATATTTCCGTCGATTTAGAGCCTATATAAGAGGCTTAAAGCCCCTCTCTCATATCCCATACGAATTTCTTAAACCTAAGGGAGAAAGAAGAAAGAAAGAGGAGGAAAGAGAGAGAGAAAGTGAGGGAGAGTGTGAGGATTGTTCTTGCCAGTTGTTCCTGCCATTCTTCGTACACATCTACCGTATTTGGATCGTTATGCCAACGATTCTGACGTCGTTCTTAGGTAAGGAAACCTAACCCTAATTTGTTTTAGGGTTTCGATAGTTGCAAGTAGCAAAATAGCTGACTTACCTCGTGTTATAGGTCGTCGTATCAACGTTGACGAAGACTTAGAGATTCCATCGACTTCTTTATGCTTCTACGGCATAAAGTGCGGACTATAAATGTTTAGGTTATCATTTCTCAAAGCTTTCAATGTCGTTTAATGATAGATTCCTGACGTGGATGTTATTTCACATGTAGAACATGTTATCCATTTTTCGTTTTGGTTAAATACAAAGAATATGAAATTTTGTGTATTTTATGTATTTGTAGAAAATACTGTATCTGTATAAAATTTTCTGATATGATTGCCATGAGTATTTGCCGTGTATATATGCTAGTTATGGATGCATGACCTGTTTGGTGAAAGGATTCGCCCTAATACACATTTTGGCCAACATAGCTTATGTAGGCTAATGTGTGTAGTCTAAGTGTTTATTAAAATGACTAAATAAATATGGATTTATGATTTATGTCTACCATATGTATTGAATGTAAGAATATGATTATTGTGTATGAGACAACTCCTTGATATAAGGATTTGTCATATTCTATGTTGAAATCAACATACGTCATGTATATTGGAGTTGTGTAGTCTAAGTGTTTGATAAGATGCCTGTGTGAGAAATTGTGTGGCGAACTAAATTTAATAGTGGTGTTGAGATAGGGTTCTTGACAATCTTAATGATGTTTATGATTTCCTCCATGCAAGTGTTTGATTTAATCGCTTTACTTATGAAACGTTTGTGTATGGTTTCATGTACATGTTGTATCTTCTAACATGTTCGATATCATGCTTGGATTACTTGATTATTTTGATTCTGTTTGTTCATATGCTTACTGATTCAGATTGAAAGTGTTTGGGACTATACCATAGTCCAGGCAATCGGTAACCGGACTTGAGTTCGTGGCTGAGTTATATTCGCCACGTAGAACGTGTTTGTCGAACCCGAGTCGTGCGTTGCTTGTCGACAGTGGTTAGGCCACACGAGGTGCTTATGCACTTCATGACGATCAACCCAGCGGGCGCTCGTACTAGTCAAACTCGTCAAGTAACCCGATTAACCCGATGTATGTTAACCATGTATGGACGTTACTGCTTGAATCTAAAGTACCAAACTTACCAATGAAAATCCCGTTAACCATGGTACCTCGATCCGCTAAAACTCATGAGCCGGGCATGGTGGTATGGGACAGCGTGGTCGAGCTGTCGGCCTACGCTGGGGCGACGAGCCTCCCCGTAGTGACTAGTGAGCAACCAGAGCTCGTGAGCCGAATACGGTGGTATGGGACACTGTATTCGAGATGTCGGCTGACACTGATAAGGTGATGGGGGAGCGGTACAACGAGTGCGTGTAACAGCCCTTACAGCCCTTTGTAGTGACCTCGAGCGTACTCTGAGTCTATGTGGAGGCGACGACCCTTTCGTAGCAACAAGAGTATAAACTAGGCCTGTATTGATAAGGTGATGGGGGAGCGGTGCAACGAGTGCGTGTAATAGCCCTGATAACCCTTGCAGTGACTTAGAACCGCACTTCGTATGAGATATGCTAGGACTGACGACCCTAGAATGGATCATTGTTGGGAATTGATATAAGGGAGGTACTTTAACTTCCCAATTCTGCTGTATGAAAAGGACTAATAACAACTCGGTAATCATATTCATATCGCACTGCATGTGCCTGAAAGATATGGAGCACTAAGGGATGAAAGCATGCCACGAATGTGAGATGGTGTCGCATGAGGGAGTATGTAGGCAAGGGTATGCATCATTATTATATTTCATCCTTGTATTAACAAGAGTAGCTAGGAATGTTTGATTGTACTGCTTTATCATTACCGCTTGAATGATTTGATAATATGTTAATCTTTACTTTATTGTTCTACTGAGTTAACTACTCACTCCCACGTTACAGAACGGTGTTGTACACACCAACCAGACCTTGTCTTAGTTTCAGGTGAGGGCGATTCTTGTGAAGCGGAGTCGGACTTTGCTTTTTGATGATGAGTTCTCTTACATGTAACTCTCTGGCAGGTCTATTTGACCTGGAGTTGCACCGACGGGGCTTCAGTATTTGGGATAGAAGACATTACTTTTTTTCTCATTTTGTGCATTTTGTAATCAAACTTGTAAGTGTTAACCTAGTAACATTCATACTCTGAGGGCTTACTATCACTCTTATCTAGTTTATATACTTATCACAGTCTTCCGCTTGTATAATTTAAATGCCTTTGGAGTATGATATGTTGTTTTTGGTATAATCCTAATCATGTTTAATGCCCTTTTACAGACAACATTCATTCATCATTATCTATGTTGTATAAGTAATGTTTTGAAACTCGGGAGTTGGGTTTCTACTCGACCCCCGATTTTCAAGGCGTTACAGGACCCCACCTAATGTCATGACCAATATGTATCAATGTTAAGTTGCCTCAACAAGCACGTTAGAACGTTAGTACGGTTCGATTGTCAAATGTGTTGTGGCCCACCTAAGACTCATATTTAACCCAGATTTGATGCCATAGTTGGGTATGACCTTGCAAAGATGATGGATGGAGTGGATTTCTAAGAAGGTCATCAATCATGGCCCCACCAAGCATCAACGCAAGGGGTTTTCTAAACTTGTTGTTACGTAAAGTCTACGCACACTACCGACTCTTTCCAACCGACTTTGTTAAGCTTATAAAAAGAGAGAGAACGCATGAGAGGAGGGCATCCATCTTTGGATTAGGCAGCCGTGGAGGCATACTTCAACATGGGACGTGAGCACAAGAGAGAGGAAGACGGCCTTGAGTTTTTATTTTCTTCCTTTTTTTTTCTTTTCTTTGATATTTTTCAAGAGACTTTAGTTAATCAGGTTTATGGTTGGCTAAGCTAGCTATGAGGTGAGGCTTGTAGCGTGATTAGGATGGTTGCTTTGCTTTAATTCATGTTTTATGGATTCTCGTGGATTTTAGTTTGATTATGAAGATATACTTTTAATTTTTAATGGTTTGTTGTGACTTAAATTACAATGAATCTGCGCTAGCTTTAAGTAAATTTTTCATTATTGAGATTCTAAAATTAGTAAGACCTGTCGTTCACCATCATCCCATAGGCATGGTAGGGTGACGGAATCCTTCCTAACTTTCACAATTCTCTTATGATTGGCTGTGAGATTGATAAATTGATGTTGTTTGTCATCGTCTCCTGGGCATGGTTAGGTGACGGAATCACTTCCAAATCTTCATCATTCTTATTTATTGATGATTAGATCCATGAGACGTTCAGAGATCTGAGAAATCTCTTCTTACCAAATGGATAAGATAGGACTCCGATTCCCGTTGTGTCATTGAATTATGCAAGGTAACTTTCTAATTGCTACAAGTGGATCCTTGGCACCCTAGTTTCCACCTTTAATTTTTTTAGTTTTAATCACTTTAATCATAATTATTCCCTCAATTATTCTTTGATTTAGGTTAAATCTTCTTCTAGTTCTAGTTCTGGTTACTTTCAGATTACGTACAAGGTACAATCCCCATCAATTCGAGCTCGGTCTTACCGAGATTATTACTACATCACAACCCTATACTTGGGGTGTGAACAGAGGTAAAGCTATTTTAAAACCTTCAATTGTGAAATTCAATACACTCATGGATTGAATGCATTCGCCAAGAGTGGAGTAGAAAAACTGAAACATTATAAATGCTTGTTTTTGGAAGTGTATTTAAGCATCTGTTTAATTATGCTTATGTGGTGAATGTTTAATTATATATATGGATGATTAGAAGAATGTTAGGAGTACACATGTACACTATCATGTTTATATACTAGTTGCTTAATTGGCATGTCATTTTTAGTATATGTGATTGAACATTCTATTGGCTTAGAAGCCTTAGAGTTAATTACATTGTTTAGCTAAATTTACATATTAGCTAAAATAGCCAATTGAATTTAAAAGATTTTTTTTAAAATTTAATTGGTCCTAATCATCTCCTCTTTGAGATAACCTTCTTTCCGTAGTCTTGCATAACTTCTGCAATGCAACCATGGTAATCTCATTACAGCATATGAATTTTTACTGACCATGTCTTAAATAGGCTAAAATTGGATAAAAAGCATGGATATATGACAAATCATCAGGGCGAGTTGGTGTTAACCGAGTAGCACCTAATCCACTCTCACAGAAGTTGGCCTAACTTAATACATGTATGTCATTCAACTTTTTTGGTATAACCACTCCATAAAAATGCGACGTACGAAAGTTGATCTAACCTAAGTAGTTTATCACGTGAATTTAGAGGTTTTAGGTAATCTTTTATTCTTTTTGCATGGTGAGGCCTAATTAGTCTACCACATCCTTTTGGGGTAGTCTTCCACCATCTTGGTAGGCTTTCACACATTGTGGGCATTCAAGGATGGTCTCCGAGGTCACCCGGTATTATAAGTACCTACAATTCTTTTAGGGAGTGACCCTAGAAAATCAGTGTAGGAACGCTATGCATGACATGGATGCATGCCAATGATTGAGGCATCATATTAGCAATTATCATATTAAAGGTAATCGTATATATCATTATGGTTCAACAATATCATTTTAATTTAGATAATTTTGGAAAAAAAAAAAAACATATATAAAAGCATATTGTACCGAGAACAATCACACAACTATTTTAAATTATAATAAATAGGAAACATGTTAGGATCACTCACTTGAAATCTGATAATGTAGATTTCAAAGTGTTTCCTGTTGAGACTCCAATATTGCATATTTAACCCTCCAATCACATTACTTTTCCTGGCATTTAAATATTAATTTGATTTAATTATATATTTTTTTGTTATACTAGGTGATTTTGGACCTAAAAATGAATATGCGCTTAAAAGGATAGATTTAAAACTCAAAAGAAGATAATGAAGAATTGGAGAATTGGAGGTATTTAATAAAGAATCCACATGCTAAAGATATAAGAAAACCAGATGAGGAATGAAGAGAATCAAAGATTTGAAGTGAATAAAAGGAATCCTGAAAATTGGTCAGAAAAATCATATTATGGAATTTTGAGTTTAAAAAGAGAAGTCTTAAAATAATTCCAAAAACAGACTTCAATCCCACCCAAGTTTAACTTCGGTCCGACCGAAATTATGCAAAATAGTTTAGTGATAAAGTGAAATTTTCAGCCTTAATTTGGTCTAACTGAACCCAACTTCGGTCCCACAGAAATTAACTTTGGTCTGACCTAAATTTGACAGATTTTGGACAAATTTTTCATATGCGACTTTGGTCCAACCAAAGACAACTTTGGTTTGATCGAAGCGTAACAGAAGTGCGTAAATCCAAAGCCTGTTTGCAAAAATCTTCAAGTCGGTGTTCTGCAAATATAAATTGGAGTCCCTAGGATATTCAAAAGAATCTTTTAAGGTTTGTAAAGGGAGAGAAAGCCAAGTTGGAGGATCGATAACATTCTTCCACTTCGATTTTTTCACAGGTTCTAGTTGATCTTTTTACTTTCTTCTAGTATGTTAGTCTTATTAGGCTAATTTCTTAGCTAAGGTTAATGGATGAAACTTATAATTTATTTTTATGTTTATCTTACTTTGATTCAAGTTTATGGTTGAACTTTCATTGGTTTTTAGTTTGAATAAAGAAATATTTCCAGTTTTCTGTGTTTTATTGTGACTCAAATTACAATATATGCTTGGAAAGCTTTTGATATCTTCTTATATATTTTGCAATTGTGTGATCTATAAATTTTATGATTTACCAATGTCTCCTGGGCATGGTCAATGGTTAAATTCCTTGCGATCATCACATTGAGTGCTTTATGAGGGAACTAATCCAATGAAAGTTCAGATTTTGTTTTAATAGCTCCATCATCCGATTGAATATGATATGACTTCGATTCTAATCGAGTTATCATTGAATCAAGTAGATTAATATTGAGATTTCTATAAGTGGATTCCTAGATCCTAAGTATTTTGTCTTTATTATTTCAAAACTTTTTTTTTCTAAATCATTGGATTAAAAACCCAGACCAACCAAGTTAGACTCAGATTAGTTCTAGACTGAATTCCCCATTCCCTATGGATTTGACCTTGTTCTCACCTAGTTATTACTACATTGTGACCCTGCACTTGGGGTTGTGAACATTTTCTTAAGATCAATTAGTTTGTAATCACTAATCGTAATTCAAATTATGTTTCTATTACTATACATCCGCAATCAACCCACCCATGGTTAATAATGTTTCACAAAATCTAAAGTTCTATAGAAATCACATCATTGATCTTAATTTTATCCTCCACTAAATTTGGAATGATCTCTTTTCAATGTGGGGTCCATTCGATTAACCATGGTGTTTTGACCATCCCAGTACTTTAAGAAGATTAAAGATTATTACTAATTTACATCACACAATAAACATTAAAGTTCCAATTGAACATAACATATTAACGGATTATTGATCGATTGAGGTAGATTGTGTAATGCCCCATTTTTCTTAACGTGAGTTTGGTACTCTAGCTTCAAAAACTCAGGTGTTAATTAGGGAAAAGTCACACATAAGTGTGTATTCTAAAACATTTAAGTAGGTATATTATCATATATTTTAGTGGGCACTAATTGACAATAAAGAGAAACCATATATGAGATATCATTTTCAAACCATCAAAACAAATCCGAAGTCCGCTCAGCAGGGGACAGATACAAACCCCAAATAACCAAATGTTTTTAAGTATCAAAATACCAAAGGAAAGAAACCAAAAAACTAAAGATTAAGCTCCTAGAGCTCGAATAAGGTTGTCTATCTCCTGGCTCCTCCTCAGCCTCCACGTGAAAGCACTCAAGTGAGGTATCATAACAAGCTACAGCTGCATCAACTATATATTTAGATACGTCAATGGTTATTGAAGTGAGAAGTTCCCTCCAAGATTTCACACATAGCATATTAGTCAAGAATAGTTCACATGACAGTAAACAAGCATCGGTATAACTTATCATAAATAATCCAAATGAAATATATGAATGTACGAAATGTTCAACGTGATGACTCGGCAGCCCCAAGAACATACATTGGCATCAGTTAACAAACTCACAAAATGACCCAGGATCACAAGGAATATACATTGACATCATGACTTGGCATCACTAAGGACATACATCCGTGTCATGACTTGACATTCCAAGTGACATATATTGGCATTATCTAGTAAAAATCTTACAATGACCCGGGATCACAAGGAGCATACATAAGCACCATGACTCGACGTCACTATGGACATACATCGACATCATGACCTATTATTCCATATGACATACATCTGCATCCAAAGAGTGCCAAAAAATGTGTACATAGTCCAATGTGGACATCAATCAAAGATAACCCAAAATACATAGTCCAATGTGGACATCAATCTAAGAGTGCCCAACATTACAAGGAACATACATCATCATCAATGCCTGACATCACTAAGGACATTCATCGACATCATGATCGGGCATCCCAAGTGACATATATCGATATTACTTGGCAAATTCCCGTGCCAAGAGGGCATCAACAAGGCACACAGTGATGTTAAATTGTATTTCATCAAAGAAATAATCCATCGCAGATGGGCCACTAAGTTTCATCATAAATGGGCCACTAAGTTTCAATGAAGTCAAAAGGTATGCTTATATCCAATCACAAATATATGTGGCTCCAACCGATTATCCGAAGTGGCAACCCAAGGCATACAAATCAATTTATAACTTCTCACAAATACCCGCGTTACACAAATATTTCTCAAATGTTACATTCAAACTAGAGTATCTCTAATTCTAGAATTTCATGAATCTAAATGCAATAACATTCAAATAATTCTAATTTAAGGCATTCTAGCAATCATATTCATATAAATCATATAATTATAATTACATTCGTGTGATTGTGCACTCAAGAGGTCATATATAATAATTATTTCAAGCAAGAGTAAGTATGCAATTAATATTTCTACACATATAAACATAGAATTTAAGAGTTACAAGATGAATTTAGAATATGTTAACATGAAAAATCAAATATTATAACTACTACTAGAATAAAATGTAGATGGAAAGCTTGAAGGGAAAAACTCACCCTCAAGAAGAGCTTCTTTGCCTTAAAATCACCCTAGTGTGGATTTTGAGAATAACTTAAGGACCCTACATTCAATTCAAATCAACCACACTAAACTTAGATAAATTTCTATCTTAAATCCTAATTGGAACTAAAATTGGAGCTTTAGGGAGTCACTCACCTCAAGATTCAAGTTCGCTCAACTTATGCTCTCAACTAGACTCAAATCAAATTCAACAAGATGATCTTCATGGAAGATTCCCATTCTTATGTTTAAGAAAAAAAATTAAGATTTAATTACATTGCCTTGATTGAACCTTCTATTACAACTTAGACAACTCATCATGTGCGACCCACTAGGCCCAACTCAGTGAAAGATTCGAGTCCTTCTAGTAAGTGGATGGCCCAATACCAATCTTACAATCCTTCAGAAATTGAGAAAAGGTTGATCTCAACCAAATGCAGACCGATTATAGTTGAATTACTGATGAAACAAACTTGAACTAGTCCAAATATCAAATACTGGACTTGTGCATCTATTGAATCCGAAACTCACTAACTCCGTATAGAAAGGAAGATGATTCGGCAGTCAACATAGATTCACACCAATTCAATTGTTAGATGACGGTGACTTATTGGTTAGAATTCAAGTCATTTAGCTAATTTTAGTAGCAAAGGATGGCCCAACCAAGACTCGATAACAAAAGGTGGCCTGATAGAGTTAACTCAGCTTCTAACAGAGTTAACACAGCAAGAAGTTGACTCAACTAGACCGGGACTTAGAAATTAGCTAAGTTAACTCAATGAAAAGTTGATTCAAATGGATAAAATTTTGAGTTATAATGAGTTACCTAGACAAGTTGAGATTTTGCAACTTACCAAAAAGTAAGAAGACTTAAATTGAAGTTGGCTAATATTGAGCTAAACCGAATTAGATTTTGACCCAAAACACGATGATTTCACTTAGTTAGAACTCGGTAATGGATCAAAGAATTGAATCAACAAGCAAACTTTGGAAAAACAACTCACCAAGTACACGGAACTCGCCCACTTCTTGTAATGTCATGGAAAATTCCATACTGACACTCGAGTTCAACCATGGACAGGACCCCCCAAAGGCCATACTCGACTAGCTAGTAACAACTAGGTGTGTGTTAATGCTTAACATTAGGGAAATTAAGTTCGGGCCACAATCCCTATTAATAAAGATAGTCTACGATTACAAGTGACTAGCGTACTGCCATCCGATAACCCGAGTGAAATTCTAAGAGGCAGCCCCTCTCGGGAGTACCCTGAAACTTTGTGAGGGACCTAGACTGCACATCGGGGGTCCGTTAGCCTTAAAATTATAGAAAAATGTCCGTCTTACTGGGCTCAACGTCTATCGCGAGAGTCGAACTTGGATGGTGTGCAAAATTGCTCAACTTGAGTCGAAGGACGAGCAAATACTTTAAGAGGAGAAGCTAAAACTTAAGTGAATTGATTCATCCACTCTGGCATAAAGTTGAGAGAATAGTGAATCGATTCTTTGAACTCACCCACAACCGAGAGTCACAAAAATATGAGTTGATGCCTCAATCTCTCTACCAAGAGTGTCTTTACCAACCAAGTGATTTATTTTTTCTCTTATTTTAAAAATTAAATTTATAACTATTACTTATGTTTATAAGGCATACCAAATTTCAGGGTCATTACAATTATGTATTACTTATGATGCCTAAATAGAAATTTGGTTTTATGGTTATAACCATATAATTTTAATCTACTCTTTAATTTTAGTATCTTTTGTAGCTTTGAAAAATTTATGCTTTTAGTTGGACAAAGTAACGACACACTGAGGCCCTTTTGGGCTGACAGGGGAGTAGGTTAACTTTGATGTGTGTATGGCTTCGATTAGCAGTGGTATGTCGATTTCGACTTAGTTAATGCATCTCGACCACCCTAAAACAATCGTGACGACCTTTTAATCTCTCAGGGCCCTTAGCTCTTTGTTGTCCTTCATCCCTATTGCCCATCTATAGCAAGCCCTTAAATAGGCTTAGAAAAACCTAATTACAGTCCTTCATGGGCCATTTTTAGGTACCTCACATTTTTCCTACACACTGAGATGGTGCAAGCTTCTATAAAAGGATCCGCAGCTTGTGAATTTTCCTGATGAACCATTTTTGGGAAAAGCCCTTTCAGGGTTTAAGGAATTCAACACTCGTTGCGATAATTCATCAGTGTTTCAAAGTTACAATACTCACTCTTCTATTTTACTGCATATCTTCTTTGATAATGGCCAATCAGATTCGGTGGTTGTTTCCAAAATATCTCAGGGATCCTTTAGTTGGATTTTCATAGGATATTGGTACTGTTAAAGTTAGAAAAATGTAGTTTGATTGGTTTGTGGCTCATTGGTACCTTGGGCAAATGACTGAGATCAGGCCATGTGGGTTATGGTTTTATCATTCCATAATGATAATCATTTCCAGGTTGGTTTGACGACCTTTATGGGCTTTCCTTTTACCCCTCTTGGGGTCTTATGGTTAGCCCATGAGCAGTTTTATCAGAATGTTTTGTGTTTGACCGATCCAAAGACCTATATGATCATGTAAGGAAATGGGTCGATGGACCACCTGCTTACTTGATCTGATCCATTAGCTAGTTCCAAAACATATCATAAGTCATATTCTATCTAATTGTATAGTCGCATGTAGCCTCTCTATACTTTTTGGTCAAAGCTAATACTAAAGTCGGAAGTAGTTCTGATCTCATTTAGGGTGGGGTGTCTACAATAAAAAAATGGACGATCGTGATAAATTAACCCCATCCAAAGGGTTAGGATCATGTGATTGGCATGGTTGTTGCACCATGGCTTGCTCCCCAATGGTACTATTGAATGAATGATGGTGGTTGATAATTGGGCATCCTAAGGGCCATTCAAAAGGCTTAAGACGTTGCTAATAGTTTCAAAAGATGGAGGCACTAGCAAAACCCATTAAATTAAACTAACTAACAAAATTCTAGAATGCAGTCTCTAATTTAAGGCCTTAAAATTTTTCTTGAGTTTTCTAATCCTCTGATTGATGGAAACCAATAGTTGAAATAGTACTATTGAATATTCTTTATTTTTAAACATCCAAAATCATACCAATTTGGTAGCCAGATAATCAAATAAGTGTAATTTTTGGATTATAAAACATCTAATTCAAAACCCACAATTTGACCAAATTAATTTTAATTACTTGCATTATAGGTTTCCAAGTTCCAACTAATTTCTAAATTTAGGCGTATCTTCTATCTCACTTCCAACGGGTGTTGTAAGGAGCCCTATTGGATTTTTTATTTTATTTTATTTTTTAAAAAATAGACTTACACCCACACACACTGCATGGGCACTATTATTACTAAGCCACAGGTAAAGACCCTACTAATAACCTCTTTCAAATGTGTGTGACATCCAATGTACCCATCAATCGCTACAGCTAATATGAAAAATATGAGCCCGAAAATTGCATAAAAGAATAAGTATCATTCATGACTTGCATGTTGAACTAGGACCAATAGATTTTCTTTTGTTTTACTATCCAATGAATGTCTACCAATAATGTGGACGGTGTGTTTCAACATTGAGATCTTATGTTTAAGTAAGCTAACTAAACCCAAATAAATAAATAAGCGTAGATTTTACTTTATGAATCTGAATAATTTGAACAGTTTACTTTGACTTATTTATTTGCCACCTATGCGGTCTAAGTGCCTATATATAATACATTTCAGCCTACTAGGCTAACATAATTGTTCTCTCCCTCGTTTCTCTCTTCACACGGCCATGAAAAAAAGGTAAGGCGATGTGACTTCCATACACCAGATGTTTCGCCATACCATGGGGAGGATCAACAATCGTCTTCTAATTAGCTTTCACACTCTTGAATGTCAGCATTTACAGTATCTTGTTTTTGGGCATAGGTCTAAAAGCCACTGATTAGATGACAAGAACCATCCATCCATGACAGCGTCAAACAGATGGGCTGCCCCAATTGATAAATTAATGGGACGTGGATCGCGTCCCACCCCGCCCATCTCTAGCCATGAACAGGTAGTTTTATGAGCTGACCCATTGTGATGTATCTGTTTATCTACACCGTTTATCCCTTTTCTCATATCATTTTAAGGTATGTGCACAAAAATGAGGCAGATCCAATGCTCAAATAGACCACATTAATGTTACTTCCTAGAAGATGGCCATACCATGTTCCTTTAGGTGGGGTTCGGCGGTCTCATCTCCCTTCATCCTTAACCAGCAAAGGATATGAACGATGAAATCCGGCCTTCGGTTTGTACAAGTGTGCATAAGTTACCATGGTTTAGCAGTCTTTTTTTAAAAAAATATAAGTTTAGTGGTCCACTTGATTGGTGTTTTAGACCCACATCGGCCAGACCATCGTAGCCTTTTAATTCAAATGACAAAGACCTAACAAGCGAAGAAACGTCTAGGCAAAATGACTCATGGGCCCCACTTGTACAAACTGAAACTCGGGCATAATGTGAGACGCTAATTCTTCCTTTCCATTTGAGGTAATTTGTACGTCTCTCTACTCGTGAACATGTACATTTTTTCTCGAGTTTCAGATTTCAGATTGTACAAGTGGGCCCATGTTTCAGTGAAGCAAGCTGTCAGTGTGGTGTAATGCGCTATGCACAAAAATATCACTAGATTCGAAGATCTTAGCCATTGGATCTTTGGGCTTTTTTTCAGTTGAGCATGGAAGATTGTTGTATTTTCTTTCTTGACCCTTTATTTCTGATCACCAATTGAAACGTTAGGACTTCTCAATTTGGGAGATCATTTAAATATGATCCATCTGCACATGGCCATCCTACCAATGGTTTAGATAACAAATATGTTGACGATTCAGTTTGTTTTCTGTCAAGTGTAACGTGTGCGGGTGTGCCAGAATCTATAAAGCGGCTCAATCCAAATCGATCAACTTCGACCCAAGTGTTGGAAGAAGAAAACATGTCTAATATGAATGTTTATGACTAGATTATGAGAAGATCAGTCACTTACTCGGACACTTGTATAATTTTATAATGATAAGACAATAATAAGAGGGTGAGGTTCTTCCTCCAATCGATTGCTTTATACCTTACACAAGAAAGTACTTTCAGACTACTATTGCAATCAAATAAAAAGAAAAACACACCATCAGTTAGTAGGAGCAACAACAAAATGCTTATCTTGAAAGAACCACGTGATTTTATATAGAGAACAAATCTAATGCATGAGCATAGATTTGAATTACAACTAAAGATTATAGCTAAGAATTATCGCTACTTGTTATGGGAAAATGGGTTGACAAAAAAGATAAGGTCAGGTCGGGACTTCGTACACTTCACCAGGTCAGACAACAACATATACAACTAAAAGGGTTCGTTCTCTGGTCTCAGACCGAGTTGAAGATGAGGTCGAGCTCGGTCAACTCGTTAGTAGGTCGGAAAGCCCACTGATCAGCCCTATGCCAAAAGAAACTCGACTGCTGCTCACCAAAGAAGTCAAGTCGGTATAACCTTAGGTCAGCACAACCCTTCTTTTACTAGTTCTGACTTGATACCAATGGTGTCTACCCAGGATCCTAGCTGAGGATCTAGGGAATCTACCATAATACGAGTTTGCCCGAGATCCTAGTTAAGTATTTTAGAAGATTCTGTCAACGTTTACGGGATCCGAATCATACTGTAACACACCCCTATTAAACAGGGAGATCTCCTCTACGCCACCGCCTCCCTTCACTTATGAGTGCCTCTAATGGTGAGAGGTACACATACTTTCTAGCTTAAAATCTTGTTTACGATTAGACCTAGATTCCCTGTCTGACTTAGGCATCGAAGGGTCCCCTGCATTAGACAGAGTCTTCTTTATCCATCCCTTGTGCAGGTACACGAAGGTCCAGGGAAGGCTCACTAGATTTCTTCTCCAATAGTTTGTTGCCGTTTGTGGGAACGACGTCGAAAGTCGTTCTCATAATCTACCAAGGTTCAACAATGATAAAAGGGAGAAAGAAAGCCCAGGCCTCCACTGCTACGCTTGACCTTATGTCGCTAGAGCAGTTTACTAATTGCCAGGATTCATCTTCCAAACTTCAGGCTAACTCCGCATCCGTGGGATCTACGCAGCGATCCCAGAATTGGGGAGGACGACTCAGCTCTCCCGAACGGCAAGCCAAAGCACTGACTAACAATATCAACTCGATGGGATGACTTCTAGAACATCAAAACCCTCCCCCCGTCCAGGGGGCGGGGGAAGCAATGGCTCGAGCAGTTATAAAAATTCTAGCACCATCTGAACTGCCCGACGACTCCCGAAGAAGCAGACAAACTAAAATTTTGAGACTGATGCCCTCCCATGTCTCGAGAATTACCACGTTGGCTGCCTCCGACCTATGCCATGAGTTGGAGAAAAAGAAGCGCGGCAAAGCTCCCGAAACTGTGGCCGAGGTAATGACCAAAAGCGAAGATCCTTGGAAAGCCAAGTTCAACGAACTTCGGGGCCAAATCGGCGACATACGACAGGCTTACCTCACACATGCTCCAACTTAAGTGGAAGCAATACTGGAAGAAATCGAGCTGGCATTCACCATCGACATCATGCATGCCCAACTTCCATCGAGGTTATAGATGCCCCAGATCGCCTCATACTTCGGAACCACTGACCTTGCTGGGCACCTGGAATCTTTTAGGAATTGGATGGAACTCAATGGTGCTTTGAACGTTGTCATGTGCTGAGCATTTTCCCTGACCTTAACAAGAGTGGCTCGGAAGTGGTTCCGGTAATTGAAGCCACAGTCGTTTTGATCGTTCACTTAGCTTGACAAAGCGTTCATTACCAACTTCATCGGAGGAAAGGAGACGCTCAAGTCGGTTACACACCTCCTTACTGTTATCTAGAAAGAAGACGAGCTATTAAAAGACTACATCAAAAACTTCAACCTGGAGACGATGTAAGTGGAAGGATACTCGGAAGAAATCGCACTAGTTGCCATGATGGGAGGTCTAAGAGAAAGGAGGTTCCTCTTCTCACTCGGTAAAAATCTTCTAACAACATTGGCTGACCTCATCAATCGAGCCCAAAAATACTCTAACGCCGAAGTGCTTTTCAGCTCACGAAAGGCTGTTTAGAACAAGGGGGGCTCAGCTAGGGAAAAGTGACTTAAGGAGGAACAGACCTCGACCAATAGCAGTAAAAGATGAAAGGATGATGAGGTGGCTAGAGGCTAGCACCCGAATAAGTGACTTGAGAGAAGGTTCAGCTCATACACCTCCCCTAATATGACGCTCGAACAGGTCCTCATGGAAGTTCGAGACAAACAAATCATCAGTGGTCGAACAAGATGAAATTCGACGCCGACAAGCGGGACAAGCGAAAGTACTGCCACTTCCACCTCGACCACGACCATTCAACCTGCGACTGTTTCGATTTAAAAGAGGAGATCGAGACCCTCATCCGCAATGGGCACTTGCGGGAATATCTCAATAGGAGGGAAGAGCGAGCATATCCAAAAAATGAGCGACCCATCAACAACGAACTTAATGAGGAAATTTGCCCTTGTCACACTCCAAATCTGGAAATCAGATTCACAGGAATCTCGATCACCGAGTCTGGTGCCGACAGCCTCCGTCGTACCCCATTCTCGGCTCCCAGCGTTCATATGTCAGATTCCGATCCTGGGATCCTACACGAAGGATTTTCAGAATGACTTTATTTTTTATAATGGAGCATAACCACAAGTGTACCCAAATCATAAAGACAACATCATCATCACATATCTACTAATATAATTATTTGAATACAATGCTGAAAAGGAAATACATATATAAAAATCAAAGCTCCACAGGACAGCTGTATGCTCCAAGCTCAACGCTGCTGCAGCCTAATGCCACCTGCATGCATCTATCATGCATAAACTTACAAAAGCTTAAAGGGTAGTGAAAGTGTGTGTAAAATAAGTGTCAAGTATACAATAAAGCCCATAAATCATACATCATCGAGATAAGTAGAAATACTGACAAGATCATGAACCATACGATATTAGAGTAATCAAAAATATGCGGTAAGTTCATGAATCATTCAATTACAGAATAGGCAATGTGGATCGGCTATGCAAATGCGGAAGTCAAATATCAGATGTTGATGATGCAATGTAATATGAAAATCTTGTTAAGTTTGTTTAGCCCATATAAGTGCAAAAACATAATAATCCAAAATGCTAAGTACTGCGGCGAATGAAATGACCATATTGGAATGTGAAGTCGGGATGATAGTACGTAGTATCGTAAACTATGGGGTCCATCATAAAGGAATTTTATCCAAACCAGTCCTATACCTAAATTTGGATAGTCAAACATAATGTGGTAAACTCTTGATCTCAGGTTAGTCGCGCGCCTAACTAAAATCCTGGCCATGCGAAGGTACACGTAATAAATAGTTGTGCACCACCATCCCGAGTGGATAATAAATAAATGAATGAATGAATAAATATATAATTCCTGCTCAATAAATTTACGTATCAGTACGGTTGCTCTCTGGAAAAATCATCGGGGTCCATTACACTCCATATCGACTGCCGCCTCCTTAGCCGCACAGCCTAGCGAGTGGAAAAGACCTCACTATCTGCCTAGCCAGTAGTCTGCTAATACTTACTCAGCTCATCGATAGCGGAGCCATTTACGAGTTGGTCATACTTAGCCTAGCTTATAGCCCCCTCACTCAAGCAGATAAGGACACACCCCCTCCTAATCGACCATGGCACAGTGGGGGACACGGCCTACTGGTATTCGGACTCGGGCGCTCATGTTCCACTCGGTCTAGATGTTGGGACACCTCCTGGCCTTGAAGATTCTGAGATTTTCATCCAAGGACATCCAAAGTACCCATAATGCTAGAACCAAGTATTTCTCGTGTCCCATTTAGCCATCCACGATGTGCTTATGGAGGCCACGTCCCTGATGTCGGTACGGCATATAATGATCAAGTAACACATATGCGAGATGCATGAGTCACACTATCCAGTCATACAGCAATCCTGCGCGTATTATGCACTCATGTGGGTAACTCCTATCACTGAGTCCCATAAATAATCTGCTCAATCGCATATGCTATGATCGGTCACTCCTCATATCAAGCATACATATGATGCATATGGGCATGAATCATGGAGCTACACTAAACATGTCATAAGGTGATGAACTACTCTCACAACGAAGATAGCCCTCGACGGCCTACACACAACAAGTATGAGCCTATCAATAGGCCCTAGGGAGAGTCATAATGTGGACATTTAACCAACATTATTCTTATAATGTGGACGTCAAACCAACATTGCTCCTAAGGCATGGCCCGCCATAAATGTCGTTACATTACCCATGGTGGAATCACACAATGCAATAGACCTTGTATATATCCCATTGGGCCTCGACCCATGGGCCCCAAATACATCAAATGGGCCTCAACCTACGAGCCCTAATACGTCTCAATGGGCCTTAACCCATGGGCTCCAAATACAGCACAATGGGCCTCAACCCACGGGCCCTTATACATCTAATGGGCCTCAACCCATGGGCCCTAATATATCACAATGGGCCTTAACCCATGGGCTCCAAATACATCACAATGGGCCTCAACCCATGAGCCCTGATACATCACAATGGGTGTCGACCCATAGGCCCTAATACATCAAAATGGGCCTAATCACATGGGCCTCATGTATATCAAATGGGTCTCAGCGGATGGGCCATAACTACATCAAGATGGGCCTAATCATATTGGCCTTATATATATACTAAGGTGGGCCTCAATGGACGGCCACAAATGAATCAAGATGGACCTCATACATTTACCAAGGTGGGCTCCACTTGAACTATAGATTTGTTTTATTTTTTATCTCAAGCTTGTAAAATACGCTTGCCAAATGGTTGGACGGTTAAAATGCAACACATGCATCATGGTGGGGTCCACACACATGGCCCACCAATTAAATGGATGTTTTGGATATAACACAACACCAAAGGTGGGGCCTATTGGCCGTCCAGCAAATGCCTGGATGGCATTGATAACACACATACAGGGTGGTTTCCACCGTCCACGGAAACACAGACATCATTGTGGGTCCCACGTGGGGCCCACTATAACTTTTATATCCCATCTAATCTGTTGATAAGGTCACACGGACCTGGATGAATAGAAAAAAATAAATATCATATTAATCCAAAACTTCTGTGTTACCCAAAAAGGGTTTCAATGGCTGACATTCAATCACCATTGTTTCCTGTGGTGTGGCCCACCCGAGCTCCAAATAGGGTTGATTTTTAGCGTGGGGCCCACTGCCCTAAGTGGCCATCAAATGTATGGAGTTGATGTTCAACACACATCACGTGGGGCCCATGGCTGGGACTCGTGGTCCCTGGCCCTACCATCAAACGCAGCAGCGTCTTGCTACAGAGTCAGTAGCAGCAGGCGCTGCATGCTATGTTTTTTTTTTGAAATGGAGTTATTCTATGGTTTTCCTCATGTGGGACCCACATCAGGTGAATCCATCCCAGTCATTGGATTCCATGGCTCGAAATGGGCCAAATAAGCCCAATATTTGATATATTTTGGGGGTACAATGTTACGCTCCAAACTCAAAAAACGGGCTCACAATATTTTTGATCGTCGAATCCGGCACCGACAGCCTTTGTAGTGTCCCATTCTTGGATCCTGACACTCACATGCTAGATTTCGATCCTAGGATCCTAAAAGGAGGATTTTCAGTATGATTTTTTTTTTAGTAATGGAGCATAACCACAAGCATAACCAAGTCATAAAACAACATCACCACATATCCACTATATTAAAAACCTTAAGTACAATACGGAAAGGGAAATATAAGGTGGTCCAAAAGGTCTAAAATAGTCAGATGCACACTCTTGCCTCAGCGCTGCTGCTATCCAACGCTACCTGCAGGCAATGGTCGTGCATAAGTTTACAAAAGCTTAGAGGGTGGTGTAAGTGTATGCGTAAGGAAAACGCCAAGTGTACAATATCAGAGTAATGCGGAAGTATGCGGTAAATCCATGAATAAAATCAGTCGTACCAAGGCTATGTGATGTAAGGCATGAAAGCTATCGGCCATACCAAAGATATGTGATGCAAGGCATGAATGCTATTGGTTATACCAAGACCATGCGATGCGAGGCCTATGTAGCCAAATGTCATATGCAAGATACAAAATAAGCATGCCAGTACTCATCAAGTATAAATATCAATACAGTTCCTCTCTGGATATCACCGAGGTCTAATACACTTCGCAATGACTGCCTCCTCCCTAGCTGCACAGTCAAGCAAGCGAAATAAACCTCACTATCTGCCTGACCAGTAGTCTATCAATACCTACCCAGCTTGTCGATAGTGGAATCATTTGTGAGCTGGTCAAACTCAGCCTAGCTTATATCCCCCTCACTCAGGTGGATAAGGCCACACCCCCTTCCAACCGACCACGACACAGTGAGAGATGCGGCCTATTAGTATTCGGCACTCGGGCGCTCATGTATCCTCTAGGTTTGGACGTTGAAGCAACTCCTGGTACCAAAAAGGTTCTAGGACTTTCACTTAAGGACATCCTAAGTGCCCATAGTGCTAGAACAAAGTATTTTCGGTATCCGATACGGTCATTCATGATGTGCCTGTGGAGGCCACGACCCTGATATCGCTATTGCGTGCAGTGATCAAGTCATACATATGCAAGACGCATGAATCACACTGTCAAATCATGCAGCAATCCAGCGCGTACTACGCGATCATGTGGGGCACTCTGTATCATAACGAGTCCCGTAAATGGTCTGTCCAATGGCGTATGCTATGATCAGTCACTACTCATATCAAGCATACATATGATGCATATGGGCATGAGTCATGGGATTATACTAAGCATGTTATAAAGTAATGGACTACTCTTACGATGTAGATGAGCTTAGATGGCCTATACATAACTAGTATGGGCTTACCAATGGGCCCTAAGGAGAGATACAATGCGAACATTTAACCAATATTGTACTTACAATGTGGGCGTCAAACCATCATTGCTCCTAAGGCACGACCCGCCATAAAACACCATTACACAAACCATGGAGGAGTCACACATTACAATGGACCTTAGGTACCTCCCATTGGGCCTTAAATACATCAAATGAGCCATATCACATGGGCCTTCTAGTTATCAAGCAAGTGGGCCGCATTAATGGGCCTGATGTACATTGCAATGGGCTATAACCTGCGAGCCTTAGAGTACATCACAATGGGCCTCAACCCACGGCCTTGGAATACATCAAAATGGGCCAAATCCCATGGGCCTTATATATGTTAAATGGGCCAAATCCCATAGGCCTTATATGTACACCAAGGTGGGTTTTAATGAATGGCCACAAATAAATCAACATGGGCCCTATACACATACCAAGGTGGGCCCACTTGAACCATAGATCTAACTCATTTTTAGCTCAAGCCATAAAATGAGCTTATAAAATAAATGGACGATTTGGATGCAACACATGCATCATGGTGGGGGTCCACATAAAGGCCCATCATCATACATATACACATATATAATATATATAATATATATAATATTATAATATATATATACACACACACACACACACACACACACACACACATATATATATACATTCACACACACATAGTGTGGACATGGTGGATAGAACACATAAGTCATGGTGGGTCCCACTGTCCAAACAGTGGATAGTGTGGACAAACGTGTACATCCCAATGGGCTCCACCGTCCACTGGACGGTGGCATTACAACACATACATCACTGTGGACTCCACCGTTCTCTTGGACGGTGGGAGTACAACACATACATCACTGTGGGCTCCCACCATAACATATATTTTCCATCTAATCTGTTGATAAGGTCGTACAAACCTGGATGAAGAGGAAATACAAATTTCAGCTTGATCCAAAACTTCAGTGGCCCATGAAAGGGCTTCAATGGTATACGCCCAATCCCACTGTTTCCTACGATGTGGGCCACTTGAGCTTTAGATGTGGCTCATTTTTGGAGAGGGCCCACCTCAGGGGGTGGGCCACCTCATGGACGGGTTAGCTGGCAATAAACATCAAGGCAGGCGCTTTGACCGGCAGCAGCGTCTGCTGCTTGTTTTCTTATATATATATATATATATATATAATGCGGTTTTTCTGTGGTTTTTCAGGTGTGGGGCCTGCGTATGATGGATTCACCCTACCCAATGGCCCTTATGGCTCAAGACAAGCCAAACGAATCTGATATTGCATATTTTTTTTGACGCATCAAATTGTCAGGGTGGATTTCAATGGCAGACACATCGTTTGCTATGCTATGGCCCGCCTGAAATTCGGATCAGCATCATTTTTAGGCTCAATGCCTAAAATGATCTGAAGAATGGAATGGATGGCGTGGATTGAATACATACATCAAGGCGGGGCTTATACAAGTAGCCCACTCAATAAGCTTAAAAATTAAGCTTATTTTTGTTTTCACGTCCAGCGTCTAGGGACGCTGGACGTTCTGGCTCACACGAACGTTTCAAGGTGGGCCCCCACATGACTGGGTGATGTGGAATAACACATATCAAGTGGGTCCCACCTACAAATGACTTGGATCCAATACACGCTTCGTAGTGGGGTCCATTCAAGTGGGCCACCACGGCCATATCATTACACATCAAATAAATAAATAATAATAAAAATGAAAAAGAGAGGGAGAGAGAGAGAGATAGAGAGTGGGACATGCGTGATGGAGGGACCTCGGCACTATGGGCCCTCCCTTCCATGATCTACAACATAAATCAAGTGGGTCCTATAACATGTGGGCCCATAAAAATTGAAATCCAATGGTAGAGATTCCTTCTCCATGAAAATAGACAGTCTAGATGACCCATATATAAGCTAGGAAGGTAAACATCATGATGGGGTCCATGGAGAATGGCCCTATCATGGAATGATATTGATAATCAAGGTGGGCCATCGGCCACATCCTAGGGTCCAAAGTGGGATCCAAACCATTGATCGGTAGGCCTCTCTTGGCCCATCATAAAAATATGAAATTTAGGCTATGGAAGCACCCACCACTTAATCTTCTTAGTCTGTTGGGAAGCCACTCTCCTTATATTTCACTTTGATGCTGAAGATGAGAAATGATGGCTAGGATGAGAGCTTATGGGATGTGAAGGTGGGCCACACAACACACTTTCTATCTTTAAAATGGCTTGGACGTGTGATGCTCTTGCTAGTTGGGAGTTGAGATGAGAAATGAGAAAGAGAGAGAGAGTTGTAAGAGATATGAGGGATGGGTGTGATGGGTGAAAGGGTGAGGTGAGTGATGGATGTGGTACTTGACATGTAAGGTGGTGTAAGAGAGAGGGTGAGAAAGAGTTGATTTTGGAGAGAGAAAGCATGGGTTACTTTGTACTTGACATGAGGTGATTGATGGGATGGATGGGACATGTTGTACAGATTCTCTTGAGATTTGCAACGTGCGGTGTTTTTTCTCAAACTGAATGCGGGTCTACATCTCCCTGCCAGGGTATCGGATCGGTGAGTGAGTCACGGTGTCAGAACCGCGGCGATGGTGTGGTCGTAATGGTACAAGTCTTGGATTAAGCCGATTTAAATCTACAGGACATGACTTAGGGTCGTGTGCAAATGTCGATTATCGATCGTAGGTTGTCGAAATTTGACGGGAAGGATCGCGGGAGTTGACGGAACAGTACATATTAGGATATGGGTCTTACATACAACAATATTAAAGTGCATTTTAACGGTGAAAACTACTATTTCCTATGTTATGGCCCACTAGAAAATTAGATTGACTTCATTTTTTGGCTCAATGCCTAAAATGACTTGAGGAAGGGAATGGATGGATTGGATTAAATACATACATCAAGGTGGGTCCTATATAAGCCGTCCACCCAAGTTTCTAAAAAAAATATCAATGTATGTAGTACAATACATCGCCAGTTCACACTTTAAGGCAGCCACGTCCAGTGTCCCTGGACGCTGGACGGTTAGGGTAGCTTATTTTTAAGGTGGGCCCCACTCATAGATGTGCTACCGGGGTGGGTCACCACATGGTTGGATGGTGCATGAGACCTACATCAAGGTGAGGTCCATTCGAGTGGGCCACACAACCACATCATCACAAAGAAAAGGGAAGAGAGAGAGAGAGAGAGAGAGAGAGAGAGAGAGAGAGAGAGAGAGAGAGACGGGACACGTGTGATGGAGGGCTCCGCCACTATGAGCCCTCCCTTACATTCAATCATACATCAAGTGGGTCCCAATACATGTGGGCCCACCAAATCAAAGATTAACGGTGGAGGTTCCTTCTCGACCCAAAATGGACGGTTTAGATAACCTCTTTTTTTACAAGGAAAATAAACATCATGATGGGGTCCATGGAGAATGGCCCCATCATGGAATGATCATGAGAATCAAGGTGGGCCATTGGCCACACCTAGGGTCCAAAATAAGATCCCTACCATTAATCGGTAAGCCTCACTTGGCCCTTCATAAAAAAATGAAATCTAAGCCTATGAAAGCACCCACCATTTGATCTTCTTGGTCCGATGGAAAGTCAATCTTCTTGTGTCTCACTTTGATGGAGGGTAATGAGGTTTGAATGGCTAGGATGATAGATTTAGGGAGAGGAAGGTGGGTCACACACACACTTACTTTCTCACCTTAGAAAAGCTTGGACGTCCACATTTTTCTCTCTTGGTGTTGCTTGGAAAAATGTAAAGAGAAAGAGAGAGAGAGAGGGTTGTAATAAGAGAGAGTGATGGGTGATGGATGTGACGTGAGTGATGAATGTGAGATGAGAGATTTGTTAACTTTTGGGGTAGATTACTTGACTTGTGGAGAAAGAAAGCATGGGTTTCTTTTGTACTTGACATGATGTGATTAATTGATTGATTTGAGTAATTGATTGTGGGACATGTTGTAGAGATTCTCTTGGGATTGCAAACGGGCGGTGTTTTCCTCAAACTAAATGAGGGCCCACATCTTCTGGACAGGCTATCGGATCGGTGCAGAAGACGCGGCGTCAGAACCGCGTTGACGGTGTGGTCATAATGGTACAAGTCTCGGATTAAGCTGACTCAAATCTAAAGGATACAACTTAGGGTCACGCGCAAATATCGATTACAGGTTGCAGATTGCTGGACTTCAACGGGAAGGATCACAGGAGTTGACGGAACAATATAGACAGGATACGAGTCTTACAGCCCTATCTTTGGCGGGCCCGCTAGGGGAGGAGACTCGAACCTAGCTCGGAGAGCTCATGCCCAAAATATCACTCACTACAGTTCGGAACACAAATTCTATGTCACTAGTAGGCCTCTGAAGGAACAAAAAGTAACGTCCTGTGATCTAACCTTCATCGAGGAGGACACTAGAGGAGTCCATCATCCCCATGATGACGTATTAGTGGTGACTATGACCATCGCCAACCGCAAGGTGTTCGGCATATTGGTGGACATCTGCAGCTCGATTAACATCCTCTTTGCCGAAGCTTTCGACAAAATGGGGGTTGGAAGCTCTTGACTTCGACCTGTTAAGACCCCCCTGCTCGAATTCTTAAGGGATAAAGTCACCTCCGAATTATAGCAGGAGAAGGACAGAACTAAACAACGGTTATGATTGAATTCCTTGTGGTTGCTTGTCCCTTCGTCTATAACGTCATCCTTAGACGGTCTTCTCTTAACACTCGCGATGAAATTCCTGACTGAGCACGATACCAGGCTAGTTAAAGGAGATCAGCAAGAGGCTTGACAATGCTACACCATGGCACTAAGAACACAACGTCAAGCGATGGCAATCATCTCCCTCAATCCTTAGGAAGACTCGGTCGAAAGACGATGCTTGATGGAAGACCTCATGACCATCTCGCTTGAGGAGTTTGATCCAACCCGCACAGTACAGGTCAACACATCGCTGACTCTAGCATTGTGGGATGAGATGAATCTCATCCGATGACATGTCGACGTGTTTGCCTAGTCTCATCGGGACATGCCCGGCATTAACTCAAAAAAATGGTTCAGAAATTAAACGTTGACCCCGACTATCGACGAGTTGGCAGAAACGGAGAGCGTTCGAGCCCGTGCTATATGTCATCATCGGAGAAGAGGTTGGAAAACTCCTTGAAGTAGGTTTCATTGAAGAAATATACTATCCAGATTGGATAGCCAACGTCATTCTGGTGAGAAAATCCAATGGAAAGTGGCGGGTCTGTGTTGATTACATTGACTTGAACAAAGCCTGCCCCAATGATAGTTTTTCCCTCCTATAGATCAACCAACTCGTTGATAGCACGGCCGGGTATGAACTCCTAAGTTTCATGGATGCCTATTCGGGTTATAACTAAATTGCTATGCACTCCTACAACAAGCAGAAGATGACCTTTGTCACCAACAAGGGGCTCTATTGCTATAAGGCCATGCCCTTTGGGTTAAAGAATGCTGGGGCAACATACCAAAAACTCGTTAATAAGATATTCACTCAATAGATCAGATGTTCCATAAAGGTCTACGTTGACGACATACTCGTCAAAAGCATCAGAGCTACAGACCATATCGCCGACCTTGAAAAGATATTCACAATTCTGTGAAAATAACGGATGAAATTAAACCCGAGCAAATGCACCTTCAGTGTCAATTCGAGAAAATTCCTCAGATTTCTGATTAGCCAAAGAGGGATAGAAGTGAACTCCGATAAAATTCAGGCTCTCCTAGACATGAGGTCACCCAAAACAACGAAAGAAATTCATTGCCTCATAGGGAGGATAGCTGCCTTCAACCATTTTTTCTCTCGAGCCACTGATAAATGTTTCCCCTTTTTTAAGTAGTTAAAAAGGAAGCAAAAGACAGAATGTACAGAGGAGTGTGAACTCACGGTACTTGGGATCACCTCCATTACTCTCAAAGCCAGAGCAATGGGAGCCGTTGCTACTATACTTGGCAGTTTCAACGACAGCAGTAAGCTCGACTCTCGTCTGAGAACAAGAAGGGAGACAACTGCCAGTGTACTATGTCAGAACCCTGGTCCCCTCTAGACCAGGTATCCGAACATCAAAAAGCTCGCTCGGTCCTTAGTCGTCTCATCCCGCCGCCTGCGGCCTTACTATCAGGACCATACCATCCTAGTTCCGATCAACCAACCCCTTCACCAAGTACCATAGAAACCTGAAGTATCTGGGAGACTTATGAAATGGGCTATCAAGCTTAGCGAGTTTAGCATCAAATATTAGCCCAAAACCACCATCAAAGGCTGAGCAGTGGTCGACTTCATTGTTGAACTCATACTTAAGAATGACCTAGAGACCAGCCCTGACATCCAGACCGAGCACCCTGAAAATCAAACGGGCGATCCAGATCTACCAACATGGATGCTACACATTGATGGTTCATCTAATTCTAAAGGTAGTGGGGCCGGGATAGTCCTTGAGACTCTTGATCGGACCTGCACACAATATGCCTTAAGATTTGAATTTCAAACATTAAACATTGCAATAGAATACAAAGTGCTATTGGCCGGGCTCAAGATGACAACAACCATGAGAGCCCAGCACTAGGAATTCCACATCAACTCAGATCTTGTTGTCATCCAGATAACTAGTGAAGACCAAGCCAAAGAAGAGAGAATGAAGGCCTACTTGTAAAAAACTCAAGAACTGATCAGCAAATTTTTGAGGTGCAATATCAGCCTGATCCTCGGGTTAGAGAATTCCAAAGCGGACATGCTGGCAAAGCTAGCCACAACGGCCAAAGACAACATCTTAAAACAAATCTTAATCGAGTTCTTGACCGAACCGAGCATCGGTGGACCCGAACTAGGCAGGGTCCTCCCGATAGATTCACAACCGACCTAGATGGACCCAATAGTCGACTACCTCAAGGAAGGTAAGTTACCCGAAGTTGACGGGAGGCGTACAGACTCCGATCCAGGGATATACTTTGTTTAAAAATCGATTATCTCTCCCCTACCTCAGATGCCTTCAACCTGACAAAGCCAAGTACGTCCTGAGAGAGATTCATGAAGGCATTTGCCATAACCACTCTGGAAACCATACTCTCGCTCACAAAGTCATCTGACAGGGATATTTTTGGCCAACTATCTAGATAGACGCGAGGTAGTACGCTAAAAAATGCGACAAATGTGGGCAATTTCTGGCCATACCCAATCAGCAACCTGAGTAGCTGACCCCCATGACCAGACCGTGGTCCTTCGGATAATAGAGGGTCGACATTATCGGCTCTCTAGCAACTGGTAAGGGACAAACCAAGTTTGCTGCTATTGCGGTTGACTACATCACTAAGTGGGCCAAGGCTAAGCCCTTAGCCAAGAACACCGAGAAAAAATTACCAACTTCATTTGGAAGAACATCATATGTTAGTATGGGATCCCCCATATGATCGTCTCGGATAAAAGGAAGTAATTCGATAACGACTGATTCCAAGGTATGTGCAAGAACCTCAAAATTCAGAACGTCTACTCGGTACCTCGGTACCCCCAAGCTAATGGACAGGTCAAAGTGGTTAATAAAATCGTTAAGAATCACCTCTGAACCAAGCTCGAGAGGGCTAAAGGAGGCTGGGTAGAAGAGCTTCCCCACGTTCTTTAGGTGTACTAGACTACTGCCCAGATGACCACAGGAGAAACTCCTTTTTCCCTGGCCTTTTGTGCTGAGGCCGATGTACTAGTTGAGATCGAACTCCCAACAACTCAGACCCGCTCCTATGATGAACGTTAGAACCCTGAATAAATGACACTAGACCTCGACCTAGTCGATGAAAGAAGGGAGCAAGCCTAACTCAAAGTCGCAGCTCGACAACAACATGTCGCCTGGTTCTACAATTCCAGAGTGAAGACAAGAAGGTTTTGAGTTGGAGATCTAGTCCTCCGTAGAACCTTTTAGAACACCAAGGAGCCTGGTTCAGGAACCCTGGGGCCGAATTGGGAAGGGCCCTAGAAAGTGACGAGCACGAACAAACCGGGGACATATCGGCTTGAGATATGGAGGGACGACCCCTTTCACATCCATGGAACACTAAGCACCTGAAGGTCTACCACACGTAGAAGCCAGCCAGGCTTGTGGGAAAATCTACTTTCCTATTATTTTGAATATACAACTAGCAACCGACCAAATCAGGACATGCATGTTTTTCTCAGATTCTACAATAAAAAATCACGAAGTTAGAATATGCTTGCTTATCATCTATAATAGCTTAATTTACATGACTTAACTGAGGACTTCCCTTTGTGCAAGGGAGAAAAAGTCCTCACCAATTGCTCGACCCTTAAAGAAGAGGTCGGACAACTAACTAAGAAATATTGTCAAAACCACATGGTATATAAGGAGAGCTTGTACTTGAGTCTTGGCACGACTAAAAAAGGTCGATTTACCAATTAACGAAAAAATGAAAAATTCACATAAATAATCATTACCAGAAAATTTCCTTCATTCATATGACAAGATGAGTACAAAAAAGCAAGAGGGGTACAAAGGAAGGGGGAAGTGCTCAGGGTCATGATAAATGAGGCTACTGAGCTCAGCTCCCGGTCGGGGTAGACTCGTTGGAGGGGCTGACCTCAAAAGTGGATAGGTCAAGCTCGGTATATGCCCTCCCAATGTTTTCCAAGCACTTATTGTACCCGACACTATAAAGCGCATCCTTTTTTTCCTCGCTCTCTTTGGAGGCCTTCAATTCCTCAGCGGCCACCTCCTAAGCCTCAATGACTGCATAAGCTTCCTTCATCTTTGCGTTGTGGCTATGCAACAACTCCCCCAGCTCAAACTTTTATCAAGAACCCTTCTCCAAGGCCTCATTAAGAAGTACCTTCACGACCTTTAGCTCGATCTTTGCGGCCTCCAGCTCGGCCTTTGACCCCTCTGCCTGAGCTAATAAAGCGGCATTCTCAAAGCGGGGTTGCTCGGACTCGACACTCTTCTGTAGCAAGGTCACCTTCACCTACTTGGACTCCGTCTTGATGCACAGTATATCACAACAAGCATTCATGAGGGAGGGGACAAACTAAAAATAAACCCACAATTAGAAGATATAAGAGTAATCAAGTATAGAATGATAACTGTTGGATGTGGTGGGGGGAGGGGGCTTACTCTATAGAACAGAGCTGCCATATGGCCCGTAATGGCTTCTAGAACCATGTCCATCAACCGTGTAAACTCAACATCTGGCACATGCCCGGCTATCCAGGGCATGAGACCCTCTGTTGTAATAATGACTGATTGTAGGGGGCCTAAGCTTCGCTACCTAACCCCTAGCCGTACTGCTCCGTTGGGGTGAGGAGGGCTAGACCTCATAACTAGAGGTCTTGCGTACTTCAGGGGGCCGAGTCTCGACTGCATGGGCCACACTTATAATGACCTTGACACCTCCAGAAACCATGGTTTGGTCTGAAGGAGAGGCAATAAAGATAGTGGCAGAGTCAACGACCGCCTTCTTCCTCGAGACTTGCCTCTGCTTCTTTTGGGTCAACTTGGCCGCAGAGGGAGCGTTTTTCTTAGGCCGATTCTGCTCGGGCATCTCTATATGACAAAAGGAGGTGATCAGTAAACACATAATGGTGAAAAATATCTCCGACTAACTCCTAAAATGATGTACTTGTCAAGAATAAATTGAGACCTGATTTGAGCAGCAGTTGGGGCGTGATCAGGCACCTCCAAGATCTCAACTTGGTGTCCACTGGCCTTGCTTCAACAATTTGAGCTCTCTCTTCCATGCTCACTCTAGTAGAGTATTTGGGTAGAACTGTCATGGATGACCACATTTAGAAACGAAGAAAATGAAATAAACTAAGGAAAAATAGTTCAGATATACCAACCTGGTTTAGCGAATGAGGTCGAAACCCAAGAATGCAACTCAAAAATTCCTGGTGTCTCCCAATCCCATGACGCCTAGAACCACTTGCTTTTCTAGTTCTTATTCAAGGTCAAGACGTCCGTAATTAACTGCCCAAGAGCTAGCCCCAAATACGCAAGGACTCTCCTCACTATTCTTTGCAGAGGGAGCCTCATCCCACATTAGAGGGCGACCTGGTAGATGGCCACCTCACCCTCTCGAGGTTCATTTGGGAGCTCGCCTGGTGCGGGAGCTCGGAGTATCACCGAGTCAGGAATATGATACCTCGACCTGATTCGCACTAGGTCGGCCTTCGTCAGTGAGGACCCTACTAGCCCTTTCTCCTTTTCCTCTGTGAAGACCTACTGATTTCTTCAGTCATTAGGGCAGCCCCCTTTACATCCTTTGATTGCTCGACTGAGGACCGATCTACCATATGTGACTCGTGGGATGCTCGAAAGTCCTTATCGCTCATCACCACCAATGGTGATGGTGGGTTTGACATAGGGCGAAGTTCATCTGCCCCACCATTATGCCAGAACACCCTCCTCACTAGTTAGGTGATCCAGACATATTCTCCAGGCATGGAAACTGCCGAAAAATAGAATCCTAAAGAAAAAGAAAGAGACAAAGGAGGGGAGGGGGTAGAAGAATGAGTGCGAGGCTCACTGAGGAGGAAAGCTTGAAACCTCGTTGAAAATCACCTACGTTGGAGAAGGACAAAGAACACAACAAAAGGTGTAAAAGGGGAAGAGGGGCAAATAACCCTAGACGTTACTTGGAAGTCCCCTTTTATAGCAGGCCCGCTTGTACGAGCACTTAATGCTTGCACTCAATACACATTCAAAAAATGGCTCCTCAACATTCTCGAGCAGACATGTGGAGTGTAACTGCTCGCTGTACAGCTCCGTGACCGAGGACATGCCACTCGTCACTACCCCATACGCTAAGCGCCGAAAAGGCATCCTGATAGAGCACGTTACCTTGAGCCATGACATGCCGCCTTAAATGCAGCGTATTATGATTATGGATACTCCTCAATTCTTGAGCATTCTGCCTTACATTAATAGCAAGCAAAATCTGACCTGACCTAGACTGACTTGCCTACTTCTCAAGCCCGCTTCATAAGCTCAGAAGTAGGAAACGTATTGTTATCAGAAGAATGGGCTGACCAAAAAGATAAGGTTAGGTCAGGACTTTGTACACTTGACTAGGTTGGACAACAACATATACGACTAAAAGGTTCGACCTTTGGCCCTAGACCAAGTTGGAGATGAGGTCGACCTTGATTAACTCGTCAGTAGGTCGAAAGGCCCACTAATCAGCCCTATGTAAAAAAAAAAACTCGACTGTTGCTCGTCAAAGGAGTCAGGTTGGCATAACCCCAGATCGGCACAACCCTTCTTATGTTAGTTCCGACCTGATCCCAATGATGTCTACTTAGGATCCTATCCGAGGATTTAGGGAATCGACCCTAATATGGGTCTGCTCGAGATCCTAGCCAAGAATCTCTGAAGATCCTCGTGACGTGTACAAGATCTGAATCCTACTACAACACACCCTTACTAAATAGGGAGATCTCCTCTACGCCGTCACCTCCCTTCACCTATAAATAGGAGTCCCTCCAATGGTGAAAGGTACGCATACTTTCTAATTTAAAACCTTGTTTACGATCAGACCCAAATTCTCCATCTGACTTAAGCATCGGAGGGTCCCTTGTATTAGCCAGAGTCTTCTTTATTCATCCCTTGTGCAGGTACATGAAGGTCTAGGGTAGGCTCACTAGATTTCTGCATCAATACTACTCTTAGGATAAGCTAAGATAAAAATAAATGGATAGACTTATTTGGTTATTTTTCTATTATTGAGATTATGTTATTGATTTGAGATATTGCTCTACTATTTATAGAGTTTTGTTGCAGCCTGTTCTTCCAGATCCTTCTTCCATTATTGTAACGGTTACAATAGTTGAAAAGCCTATCTCTAGATCTTTCTCTTATTAAGTTTCTCTTTTACGATTGTTCCTCTCCTGTTGCCCAAGTTTTGTTCCTCTCGGTCGCCTTTTGTACCTTTGATTACTTAACCACGTTTCCCTTTTTGCTAGTTAGACTTTTAAGTAACTCGACCACATCTCTCTGTCGACCATCCACTGACATGTAAAATGGAACTTACGCTAGCTATGATTTCAAAAAAAGTGCTTCAAGTATCTTGAAGATTATTTCATCCATATCCTATTTCTCATACAATGCCACATGTCGCTCTCCTATTAGGTTTTTTTCAGAATGGTAAGAAATAGGGTACAACATTATCCCTACATCGCTTTACCTTTGGAAAAAAGGTCAAAGTAATGTTGTTCTGTTGCCCAATGTAATAAATACTGTTATGGGTAAAATTGGACTGACCAAACAACTAAGATGAGATAGAAAACAGAAGGCAATTAACTCAGAAGAGGAGATCAGACGAGCACTCGTTCAGACTACCGAGCACGACCTCTATGATCAGCTCGAGCACCAGCCACGAGCAGTGACTTCGGCTCTAGCTGACACCTCATTGTTGCAACTGACGAATGATTAAGGAAGCCAACCTCGAGAGTGACCACTAAGGAACCAGGCCTTAGGATTTGAGACTGACCTTGGTCATCGATTTCAGTTACCAGCCTCGGTCAATAAGACTCCGACCAACATGACTTAAGAGAACAGTCTCCTTAGAAACTGACCTCAGTCTCCTTGGATACCGAACACCAGAAGGTGTCTTCTTCATATCCTGAAAGGATTACCTCCTAAGATCCTCGTTGAGGATCATACCAAGGAGAGATCCCTTACACATATACTCCTACATGGTAGGCTCATTACCATACATGGAAGAGGCCTTGAAAGGTTATAAATAAGAATCATGTCTATAGAAAAAGGTATGCCCATCTACCCTAACCCAATCAGATTCATCAAGTTCTTAACATGACTTAGGCATCGAAGGGTCCGTGGCTACAACAAGGGCCCCCATTGTCGTTTAACTTATGGAAGCACACTATGGTCTAACAAGGGACGACCAAAATTCAACATTAACAGTTTGGTGCCACTATGGGAATGACTGTCAAGCCATTTCCAAACTCGCCCATCACACCTCCATCTATTCTACAGTGAAGAAGGGAAGGAAGAGAACTTTGGCTACATTACCGCATAAACCCTTGCACCAGCAGGACAACCCGTAGATCTCTAATATCCACCTTCGCAACATCAAACTGATTTTGCTCTTGCGATGCCTGCATAGAGATCCTGCAACCGAGGAGGTCGACTTGTTTCCTTGAAAAATCAGGTTGAGACCTTAACCGATAATATAAACTGTATAATGTAAATACTGAAAAGGCAGAATGCATCTCCTGACTATGAAGGAGAAGCACCCACGACGACTGAGCTCTCTTGACCTCCTTAAGCACTTGTTGAATCACACAAAGTAAAATAACAACCAAGGTAACATAGTTATGCGCCCACCCACATCGCAGGGACTATCACACTCGTCGACTCTGACTTACTGAAAAGGCCGAGCTATATGTCCTAGAGGGGAGGGGGGGGGGGGGGGGTGGGGTGAATAGGACTATGCTAAAATTTTAAAAATAATAGAAGAATTTAAATAAATTAAATATAGATAGCAATAGACGACCCACAATGCTGAATTTAAAGATAACCTTGAATGAATGAGTATTGAGAGGTTGATACAGATGTTATTATAAGGACAACCTTACACCATAAAAATCAAGGGTTTATGGCAAGACAACCTTACTAGAACGGTTTGTGTATCAAAAACTCAAATTGATACAGAGGAATAAAGAAATAAAAAATAATGAAGGAAATCTATGTCATTACAACATTCTCCACATTTGTATAAAAGAAATTACAATATTCTCCACAATGCAAAAAGAAAATTACAACCATCTACAAAAAGAAATAAACAATCAAACCACAAGACCAGAAATTATAGTGGTTCGCTTGTGTATACACCAACTATTTAGAAAAACAGCGAAATAAATACTCCATTCCTAATATCCTCACATAGTGGATTTTAGCGTTCACTATAAAAATAGATTTTTTCAGGTTCACCTAAAATCCTCACAATTGTGTCTTTCAAGTGGGCTTATACATTTTTAAAAACCTAACACTTTGAGTTTTCTCGATCACCTAAGACAAACCAAATTAGAGATTTTTCTGGCACAATCTCAAAAACCAAAATACAGAAATTTACAATAATGTAAAATACTCGAATATTCTCTTTTTGATGCTGCCCGGAAGAACCAAATCGGAGTAGAATTTTAATGTAGAAGTTCAATGTCCAAACTCACTTATGAAATGGTTAAACTCACTTATGAAATGGTTATAGGTTCTAAATTGATTTTAAATTAAATCAAGTCGGGCTAGCTCTATTTGATTTTGATTCAAAGACAAGGGCAATTCTCAATCCCTTCTTCAAATATGAATGGAATATAGAATATAAAATCAAATATAACAAACCTAAATTAAGAGAATATTAAATGAACACAATATAGCTTAAAAGGAACATTAACTTATCTCTTAGAGTGGCATATTGATTTAGCTTGAATTTGATAAAACACTCTGAAATTCATGCTCTATTTATAAGTGAAGAAATCGCGTTCATGACTGGTCCTAATGACACTACGACTGGTCGTAGGACCAACAGATTTTTGAAATTTTGAGCGCAATAAGATAAAGCCGTTCCACGAATAGTTGTAGGCCCTCCATGATTGGTTGAGGGACCTCCATGACTGGTCATGTAGAACCTGAAATAGTTACTGGACTTTGAGTCGTAGCTGCAGGACTGGTCAAGAACGAGTTGAGTAATGTTCACATGACCGGCCATGCAGTCTCCAGGACTAGTTGTGGCTTAACAAAAAAATTTAAAAATTTATAACAAACTTAGGACTAGTTGAGCCAATGCCAGGACTAGTTGAGAAATAGTCTATTCACTTATAAAATAATCTAATTGAATTATGTATTCAAAATGACCTACCCTATGGTTAATCTAGGGTCATTCATACCTTAACCATGATGTATGAACATTGACATCTCTTTTTCTTCAGTTGATAGTCATTCTTTAAAGTTCATGAAGCTTGAGATCTTGTCATAGAATGAAGTTTGAACTTGAGACATTTTGAAGAATATTCAAACTTGAATTTGTAGCCTTAAAAAGCTTGAACTTGAAATATCTTGAATCTTGAGCTTGAGATTCAAAGTAAAAAGACTTTGTCTTGACTAGGAGCTTGATTGATGATCTTGAACATTAAACATTCACTTGATGTTGTTCTTGAACATGACCATGTAATCTTACCTTTCTTGAAGTAAAGACCTTTGTTCTTGAGTGATGCAAAGTCTTTATGATGTAAAAGAGCTACATAAGACACAGATTCTAAGAGAGGTTTTGACACTATCAAATTTGATAATTATAGGAGCTAGAAACCATAACACTTACACTTGCTCAACATGTTAGAGAAAAGAAGGCGCGGAAAGGCTCCTGAGGTGATGGTAGAGAGCGAGGTCCCTTGGGAGGTCGAGCTCAAAGAGATACGAGGACAAATTGTCGACATCCGACATGCATACCTCGCTCGAGTCCTGATCTCTGTTGAAGCATTGTTGGAGGAAATATAACCACCATTTACCAACGACATCATGAGATCTCCACTTCCACCAAGATTTTGAATGCCACAGATTATTCCCTACTCTAGATCCGCAGATCTAGCCGAGCATCTGGAGTCCTACAGAGAGTGGATGGAATTACATGGTTGGACCAGTTCAGTGATGTGTGAGGCATTCTCCTTGACCTTGACAGGATTAACACGAAAGTGGTATAGGTAGTTGAAGCTGAACTTCATTAGCTAATTCGCCTAGCTCAACAAGACCTTTATCACTCAGTAAATATGAGGGAATGATAGAAGGAAGCTGACGACCCACCTCCTCACTGTTACCTAAAGGGTGGATGAACTACTGAAAGACAGATAACCTTATCCACCATGATATCTGGTGCATCAGTGGCATCAACATCGAGTAATACATTAACCTACAAGTAAAGATGTGAAGGAGCATAAGTTAATTCCCTGCAACTTGACATTTACCAATGAGGACACCCGAGGAATCCACCACCCGCACGATGATGCCTTGGTGGTGACCATGACAGTGGCCAACTACAAGGTGCACCATATATTGGTGGACACTGGAAACTCGACCGACATCCTCTTTGCCACCGCTTTTGACAAGATGGGGATCGGGATATCCCGACTATATCCCGTCCGAACTCCCTTAATTACATGAGTTTACAGGAGAGAAGGTCATCTCAGAAGGAAGTATATTATGGCCCGTGACTGCAGGAGAGGGTCACAACCAGACTATCATGATAATCGACTTCCTGGTAGTTGATTGTCCCTCTGTTTATAATATCATTATGGGACAGCCATCCCTCACCGTCATCTGAGCGGTAGTGTCTACCTACTATCTCGCGATGAAGTTCTCGACCGAACATGGGGTCGACCAAGTTAAAGGTGATCAGCATGAGGCCCGACAGTGTTATTCAACAACATTAAGGGTAGGAACATGTCAACACACGATGGCTATCACCTCCCATGACCCTCGAGAAGAATCAACTGAAAGAAGGTCTCCTATGAAAGACTTGGTGGTTATACCCCTTTGCAAGATTGACTCGACCCGCACAGTTTGTTGCTAGCCCCAGGTCAGTGAGAGGAGATCGTCACTCTATTAAAGCGACACACCGATGTCTTCGCATGATCCCCCACGATATGCCCGACATATAACCTGAGGTAATGATTCACAGGTTGAATGTCAATCCTGAACACTGACCAGTGAGGCAAGAGCGGTGAGCATTCAAATATGAATAGTACGCCATCATTGGAGAGGAGGTCAGCAAACTCATAGAAGCCAGATTCATTGAAAAAATCTATTACCCTGACTAGATAGCAAATGTCGTGCTGGTGAAGAAGTTAAATGGAAAATGGTAGGTATGTGTCAGCTACACGGACCTGAATAAGGCATGCCCTAAAGACAGTTTTCCACTTTTGAAGATTGACAAGTTGGTCAACAACACGAAAGGGCACAAGCTCCTCGGCTTCATGGACGCCTACTCAGGTTGCAACTAGATCGCCATGCACGCGCCCGACAAGTAGAAGATGACTATTGTCACCAACAAAGGGCTCTACTACTACAAGGTCATGCCTTTCGGGTTGAAGAATACCAAAGCAGCGTACCAATGGCTCGTCAACATGATATTTGCTAAGTAGATCTGACACTCTATAGAGGTTTATGTTGATGACATACTAGTTAAGAGCATCAGGGTGGCGGACCATGTGGCTAACTTCGAAGAAATATTCATCATCGCGAGAAAGTACTAAATGAAGCTATACCCGAGCAACCTTGCCTTTGGGGTAAGCTTTAGAAAGTTCCTTAGGTTCTTAGTCAACTAGAGGAGAATTGAAGAAAATCCCGACAAAATCTAGGCATTGTTAAACATGAGCTCACCTAAAACTACAAACGAGATCCAATGTCTCACAGGCAGAGTAGTGGCCCTTAACAGGTTCTTCTCTAGAGCTACCGACAAGTGCCTCTTATTCTTTCAACAACTGAAGGGTAAGGTAAAGTCGACATGGATTGACAACTATGAATAAGCTTTTCAGCAACTCAAGTAATATATGGGGTCACCCCCACTAGTTTCCAAGCCCGAGTAGGAAGAGCCCCTGTTTCTCTACTTAGCTGTGTCAGTCGCAATGGTTAGCTCGACCATGGTATAAGAGGTCAGAGACAAGCAGCTACCCATCTACTATGTCAACAAGGCGATGGTCGAACCTGAGCCTAGGTACCTTGATATCGAGAAGCTCATGCTAGGTCTTATCGTATCATCGTGCCGCCTCCTTTCATACTTTCAGGCCCACACCATTATGGTCTAGACCAATCAACCCTTTCATCAAATACTCTAAAAACCTGAAGTATGAAGGAGACTGACAAAGTGGGCAATTGAGCTCAGCGAATTCGACATCGAATATCGACCCCGAACTACTATCAAGGGTCAGGCACTGACTGATTTTATTACTGAATTCAGTATTACCGAGCCCTCGGAAGAGGTTAAAAATGAAGAAGAAATCAACCTGCAAGAATGGACCCTTCATGTTGATGGGTCCTCCAATTCAAAGGGTAGTGGGACAGGGATAGTCCTTGTGGCACCCGACCAAACCTGCACACAATATACCTTAAGATTTGAATTCCCGACATCCAACAATTTGGCGAAGTATGAAGCACTCCTCGCTGGGCTCAAGCTGGCAAGAGCTATGGGCAACAACTCCCAACTCATTGTCAACCAAGTCGGCGATGAGTACTATTGGAGCATAAAATTAAAGAAGAAGAAATACGAACTAACATACTTTGGTTGCACAACGCGCAATAAGATGATGATAAATAATCCATTATGCGTAACATAATAGAAAAAATATGATTGTCATTATGATGGGATAATGGTCCATTGTGCCCTGCGCAACGGAACCCATTCCTCGTATAATAAGGGAGTGTTACGCGGAAAAAGGGATTCGCACGTCTGGTTGCCTATTAGTACCCCAATTCTCTCTTCATTTGCAACATTCAAAGGCTCTAGAAGCCCGCAGAAGTTTGAAGATTTCTCCAGAACTCAACAAGGTACCTAGGTGACCATGCAGTAGGGTAATCGCACGATGCTGGACTTGATACCCATCTTATAATGCGCAAAAGGTCTGTTGCGCGTGCAATGGTCCTTTATCCAAGTTCTTTGTCTTCATAATTCTTTCAAGAGCTAGACCGATATGAAAGAAAAAGGGATTTTTGATGGATTAAAAGGATCTACAAAGAGACCATTTTCGCACAATAGCTTCTATAGTCGGAAGATCATATCACAAATCAAAATGATGCCAAAATTGATATTTGAAAGGATTCGATTCTTAGGTTTCATAATTGTTCGTCTTATTTTAGAATCAATGGAAACATGAGGATGTAAACGAATTTCAAAATTAATAAAATACTTTTGTGATGATTATTCTTTGATTCTTGCTTTGTTATTATTGAATAAAATCTCCTCCAAACAAAATACATTCTTTTCTTGTCGAAACAAGTACCAAGCAAAGGGAGACAAGATGGTCGCGTACCTCAAGAAGGTGAAAGAACTTATCGATAAATTTAGCATGTGCGAGGTGACCCTGGTTCCTCGAGTAAAAAATTCTTGGGCAGATGCTCTGGAAAAACTGGATGCAAAGGCTGACAAGGACATCACCAAATAAATTCTGATCAAGTTCTTGCCGAGCCTAACATCGGCCGACCTGAACTGGAGGAAGCACTTCCTGTCATCTTGACTTCGAGCTGGATGGACTGATCATGGACTACCTCCAGCATAATAATCTACCCGACGACAAGCTCGAAGCACGAAGAATTCAGAGTAGAGTAGCTTGGTACACCATAATAGGGGATGTCCTCTACAAAAGAGGATTCTCCTTACCATACATGAGGTGCCTTCGACCCGATGAAGCCGAGTATGTTCCGAGGGCGATCCATGAAGGGGTTTGCTGTAATCACTCGGGAAGAGCACTCGGCCACAAAGTAATCTGATAAGGATATTACTGGCCGGCCATTTTCGAGGATGTTAAGTACTATGCAAGAAGGTGCAAAAAATGCCAACGATTTGCTGTGATACCTCAACGGCCATCCAAGCAGCTGACCCCTATGACTGGCCCTTAGTCATTCACCCAGTGGGGAATTGACATCATATGAACTCTACTGACGGGTAAAGGTTAGACCAAGTTCACTGTTGTAGCTGTTGACTACTTCACCAAGTGGGCTGAAGTCGAGCTGATAACCAAAATTACTGAGCATAAGATTATTGACTTTGTCTAGAAGAGCATCAATTACCAATATAGGATCCCACACACTATTATCTCGGACAACGGTAAGTAGTTTGATAATGAACAATTCCAAGGACTGTAAAAGACTTGGCATTCGCAACGCCTACTCATCACCTTGGCATCACCAGGCCAATGGACATGTAGATGCAATCAATAAGATCATAAAAAATCACCTCAAGACTAAGTTCAAGAAGTTCAAAGGGGCTTGAGTTGAGGAACTAGGGGTGCACATCGAACTAGTAGAACCGTGGAACTAGACCAGAACCGACCAAATGGTTCAGTTTGGTCCGGTTCTAGAGTGCACTAGTTCCGATTATGGTTTCAAAAATCAAAGAACCGATTGCATCGGTTCGGTTCTCAGTTTGGGGGTACATAGAACCGAACTAAACCGCAAACCGATCAGTAGAACTCAACTATGGATCCGAACCGCGGAAGTAAACTGCGGAAGTAAATCGTGGAACCGAACCTGGAACCAAAATTGGAACCAAACTAGGAACCCTTCGATTGTTTCCATATTTGACTCATGATTTATGGTTTATAATGCATCGTTTGATTATTTCCATAAATGTATTTTTGCACACCTTATACAATATCTAAACAATTCATCAAATGGATCACAATAGGAATGGACATGGGCTAGATTATATAATAAAACATGCAATTGGGCTGGATTATAAAAAGGCTAGATTGTGGAACCGATCCGAAATCGAACCGGTTTTAACAGTCCGATTCTAGGGTGCTAATGGTTCGGTTCAGTTCCGGCTCTAAATATCCTAGAACCGTTAGGAACAGTTTAGTTCTTGTTTCACCCCAGAACCGGACCGAACTGACGCGTGTGCACCCCTATGTGGAATCACTGCATGTCCTTTGGACATATCGAACAACTGTTCGGACATCGACTAGGGAGACTCCTTTTTATTTGGCCTTTGGTGCAGAGACCATGGTACTAGTATAACTGGGGCTTTCGATTACACGCATCGAATCGTTTGATGAAAGTTAAAATGCCTAGCAGATGGCCCTGAGTCTGGACCTATTCGAGGAAGAAAGGGAACGGGCACAATTAAAGATTGCTGCCTATCAACAACGAGTCACCTAGTATTACAATTCTCAGTTCAAGGTGTGAAGATTTCGAGTGGGAGACTTGATCATTCGCGAAACCTTCCAGCGCACCAAGGAGCCCGATTTGGGGACATTATGGCCTAGTTCGGAAGGACCCTACAAGATACAGGCACAACATTAGTGCATATCGACTTAAGGACATAGATGGTCAACCCCTGCCTCATTCATGGAATGCCAAGCATATAAGGATCTACTATTCCTGAGGATTTAAAAAAGTCCTATAAGCTCAACTACTAATTAATCTACTCGACAAAAGTTAGACCGACCAAGAGAAACCTCTCTTTCTAGAGGGAAAGAGGTGCTCAGAACATTGCCACTATTTCATTTCTACTATTTTTGTGAATTATACAATAAAAGAACTTCTCTAGGTCGGGAGAAGAGAATTTCTTTTAAATATTATTTATCTCAACTACCCAAACTACATGAATGACCTCAAGGACTTTTCTCAATTTAAGGGAAAAAAGTCCTCCTCAATCTAAGTGCTCGATCCACTACTAAGTGGTCGGCTTATTGATTCTACTGTACACGATCTACCACTACACAATCGACTTATCGTTCCTACAGTGCTCGGCCTACTTACTCTACTTCAATCGGCCTACTGAATCTACTTATAAATATCATACGCAACATTCAGGACCAATCATTCAAAAGTTATCTTTTCATTGACGAAAAATTTCATTACAATAAGAAATTAAAATATTTTACGAGTATAGAAGGGGAGGCGAGGCACAATCTACTCTCAAGAGGGGGGATGCTCCGCTTCAGCTTGAACGGGGGCCAATTTTTAGGAGATTCATCACCCAAGTAATCCAGGTCAAGCTCTGGATATTTTCACTTGATGTACTCCTAGCACAACTCGTAATCAAAACTGAAGTATACCTCTCGCTCCTTAGCTCACTCCTCAAAAGGCCTTGTACGCCTCCACCACAACCACTTGAATCACTAAGATGGAGGCCTCGACCTCAACCATTTTGGCCTTAACCTCTGCCAACTTGGACGTATCCTCTACTGACCTAGCCATCACTTCAGCTAGCTCGGCCTCCGTCCTCACGGACTTAACTTCTGCCTCAGCCCCCTTCTCCTCAGAGATAGAGATTCGAGACTTTAGCCCCTCTGACTCAGCCGACAGTGCGACCTCCTTTTGCTGGGTGTTGTCCGGTTGGGCCCAAAGAGTTGCCCGCTCCTCCCCATATATTCACAGGGCCCCTTGAAGATCCTTGTCTGAGCAATGGCCGCATCCTTGGCAGCCATGGTGGCCTCTATCTCAACAATCTTGGCCTGAAGGTCCATCTTCATATGCTTATACCCATGACCTACCTCTTGGAATGATCGATGAGCAGCCAGAAGTGCAGGAGCGGTCTGAAAAGAGAAGCAAAAACATAGGTCAATAAGGAAGAATAATATTACGGGGACAACATACTAAAAGCAAAAATAATGACATACTTTGAAGAAAGTGGCCGCCAGGTTGGCCAGGGCAATCATCGGATGGTCAACCAGTAGGGTGGTGATGTCCTCCTCTGGCACGTCCTAAGCGCCTATTGAGACAAGAGGTCCATGTGATAACCTTGGGGTATGGGGCTCAACCTACTAGCCTGGAAGCTTGATGCCCCGAGGCACCACCCTCCTCGACTTGTTAGACATGAGCAGTGGAGGGCCCTTTAACAGCATGAACCTCTTCCCGAGTTGGGGACGGCTTTGAATTTACAATCTCCAAAGCAGCTGGCTGAGGAAGATGGATCTCACATGGGGAAGCCTCCCGAGCTGCCCCACTTACTGTGGTTAAAGTCAACTGCTCAGCTAAAGGCCCTTCGACCACAGTCTCTAGTCTATCCTCCACGACAGTGGAGGACCCTCTTCGACATGCTGAAGGAGGGACAAGGACTCTCTTAACTGTCTTCTTTAGCTGGCCCGAGTCAGTCCCAGAAGGAAGCTTGGTCCTCTCTGTAGGACGAGGAAGATCGGACATATCTACATAACAAGATACCCGAGTAGTTAAGCATTAAAAGATACAATCTGAATGTGGAAAAATTGAGAAAAATGCGACCAGCTACAACATACTTCTCGTCTTGGCCAAGGATAAGTTGGACTGGTAGAGAGACTCAGGAGTGATCAGGCTCTTCCAATTTCTATTAACAGTGCTTTGCCCCTTCGCGCGTGTAACTAGCTGAAGTTGCTGCTGAGACAATATGAACTATTGTCGAGGAAGAACTACAAAGAAACATGATTGTGGTCAACAAGCATACCTACAAGACCAAAGGAAAACAACACACGATTTACAGCTCGACAACTCCCGACTTGGTTAAGCAAATTTGGTGGGGGCATAAGAACGCAACCTGGCCACCTCGGCTGTTGGGGCTTCCCACTCTCCCGACGGGAGGAACCACTTGTCCTTCCAGCCCTTATTGGAGGACATGTTATCAGTGATGAGGGCCTAACCCTTGTTTGCCCACATGGAAAAATAGTACCAACCCTTATGACTAGGACTATCCTTTGCTCTATAAAAAAATAAAAACTCATCGGTGGACAGCTCAGTGTGCCTGAGCTGATTCCGCAAGATGAAAGTCTCGAGCAAGGCCCTCCAAACATTCAAGATGAATTGACCTGGAGCCAATCTCAGGCGTTGGGTGACCTCCTGTACAGTAGGGTAAATGGGAAGCCAAAGACTGCACTAAAGGATGACCACATATATATCCACCTCACCCATGCGAGGCTGGCCTATGACTTCACCAAGTTCGGGAGCTTGAAGCACCACAAACTCTGGAATCTAATACTCCGCCCTAATCCAAAGTAGGTCGGCATTTTGCAACCTCGATCCAAAGGGGCCAACGTCCAGAGGCTACTCCGCTGTAGGTTGGGCCGACATAAAGGAGATTCGATGTTCACACCCCAAGTATAGGGTTGTGATGTAATAATAATCTGGGTAATACCGAGGTCGAATCCATAGGGACTGAACCTTGTATGTAATCTGAAAGTAACTCGAACTAGAGCTAGGGGAAGATGTAATCTAAATCAGGAAAAATTTGAAGGGAATAATGATGAATAACTTTAACTAAAACTTGTAAAATTCAAAGGTGGGAAACTAGGGTGTCAAGGATCCACTTGTAGAGGTCAGGGAAATCTATCTTGATTCATCAGCACAACTGGATTCTGAGTCCCATCTTCATCCAGTTGGAAGATATTCCATTAAAATCCAAATATGAACTTTCTTTGATCCAATTTTCAAGAGAAGATAGGTATGAGAATTAGAATTGATTCCGTCACAAAACCATGCACATGAGACAAAGCAAACAACAGAATTTAACCAATCAACATCCAATCTAAAGGATGTATGAATGTTAGGAAGGATTCCATCATCCAACCATGCCTAGGAGATGATGGTGAACAACAGGGTTCCTAAATTCATAAACCCTATAATGCTAAGAACATGCTTAAAGCTATCGTAGATACATTGTAATTTTAGTCACAACAAACCATTAAAAACTGAAAGCATTTCTTAATATCAAACTATAATTAAAAAAAAGTTCAAAATCAAAGCATAAAAAATCATTCATCACGCTACAGGCTTCACCTCTTAGCCTTAGCTAAGAGGTTTAGCTAGCCATAATCATGGTTAGACAAAAATCTCTTAAAAACATAAATAAAAACAGGGGAAAGTGAAGAAAACTCTGTTGGAAGGCTACCATGTGATCTCTCTCTCTCTCTCTCTCTCTCTCTCTCTGTCTCTCTCTCTCTATCTCTCTCTCTCTCTCTCATGCCTCAAACTCAAAAATCGGGCTCACAAAATTTTTGATTGCTAAATTCGGTGTCGACAGCCTCCGTAGTCCCCTATTCTCAGCTCCCAGTGTATATACGCCAGATTTCGATTCTGGGATCCTATAAGGAGAATTTTCTCACGTACATTTAACTCTTAATAAGCATAACCATAAGTTTACCCAAGTCACAAAAGTAACATCATCATCATATATCCACTAATATAAATATTTGAATACAGTGCTGAAAGGGAAATATATATAACAAAATCATAACAACAGAGGTCCGCTGCATGCTCCAAGCTTAGCACTACTACAACCTAACCCTACTTGCACGCATCTATCATGCATAAGCTTATAGAAAGCTTAGTGGGTGGTGAAAGTGCATGCACAAGGTAAGTGCCAAGTAAGCAATATCAAAGTAAGCAGAAATACTGACACGCCCATAATTCATACAATATCAGAATAATGCGAAAACATACTGATAGACCCATAAATACTATCAGCCTTATCCAGACTATGCGATGTAAAAATATAATAAAAATAATATCATATACTGATGAAGCAATGTAGATCAGCTATGCAATGCGGAGACAACAAGCCAAAAATTAAATGCTGATGATGCAATGCAATATGCAAATCCTAATAAGTCCACGAATAATGTCAGTCGTATGTAAGTTGTATAAATGCATAAATATAGTAACCCAAAATGCCATATGTTGCGGATGTAATACGATGTGCGGTGTGAATGGAATGACCATGCTGGAGTGTAAAGTCGGGATGATAGTACATAGTATCGCAGACTATGGGATCCATCACAAGGGACTTCTATCCAAACTAGTCCCATACCCAAATTTGGATAGTCAGACTCAATGTGATAAACTCCTGATTTCAGGTTAGTCGCGTGCCCCAACCGAAGTTCTGACCATTGCGAAGGTACATGTAATAAATAGTTACACACCACTAGCCTGAGTGGATAGTGAATGAATGAATGAATGAGTATGCAACTCCTACTCAATAAGTTCACATATCAGTACGGTTCCTCTTTCGGATCATCACCGAGTTCTAGTACACTCTACATGTAAATTGACACCCACTGATGTGCGACCATACTAGTGAAAGAGACCTCACTATCCGCCTGACCAGTAATCAGCCAATATCTACCAGGCACGTTGATAGTAGATTCATTCATGAGTTGGTCAAACTCATCCTAATTATGCCCCTTACCCTCGGACAGGTAAGGTCACACCCCCGCCCAACCGACCACGACACAGTGGGAGACGCGGTCTCCTGATATTCGGCACTAAGGTGCTCATGTATTCACTCGGTCTTGATGTTGGGGCGTCCTTCGGTACCAAGAGGATTTAGAGATTTTCACCCAGGGCCATTTATGGTAGCCCGATGCTAGAAAAAATTTTTGGTGTCCCATCTGACCATCCACGATATGCCTGTGGAGGCTACGGCCCTGATGTTGCTAGGGTGTACAGTAATCACAATGCAAGATGCATGAGTCACATAATTCATTCATGCACATCGTGCGCTCATGTGAGATAACCTCTGCCTATCAAGGAGTCTCATAATAACTTGCTCAATGACATATGTAATGGTCAACCACATCTCATAACAAACATGCAGATGATGCGTATGGGCATGTATCATGATGTTATGTTGTCACATACTCATGATCAGTATCAATAACTGACATTGACAATTGACCTCAACAATGTGTACATTTAACCAACATTTTTCCCAAGGAATGACCCACTTAGAGCCTAACATATATATGGTGGACCCATGACCTTACACAAGGACCTAATATACAACACCATGGGCCTCACTCAAGAGCTTAATACACATCCCGATGAGCCTCATCACAATGGACTCCATCGCATGACCCTCCAATGCATCACAATGGGCCTCATCACATAGACCTTATATTCATCACTTTAAGCCTTAAATACGGGCTGCATATACATCACACAGGCCGAATATACATCATAATGGGTCTCAACTACGTGTCACATATACATTATATAGGTCTTAACAATCAACCTCGACAATCAAAATTGACATATATAATCAGCGTCGACAATCAGAATCAGCCTGTATTTAAGGTATAAAGTGATGAATATAAGGTCTCAACTATGTGTCACATACACATTATATAGGTCTCGACAATCAGCCTCGACAATCAGAATCAGAGTATATAATCAGCCTCGACAATTGGAATCAGCCTTAATACTTAGCCTCGACAATCAGAATCGGCCTCGATAATTTGGAATCGGCCTCAATACTCTGCCTCGACAATCGAAATCGGCCTATATGATCAGCTTCGACAATTCAGAATCGGCCTCGATACTCAGCCTCGATCGCTAATCGGCAATCGGCCACGATAATTAGTCACGATAATCGGCCTCGATCGCTAATCGACAATTGGCCATGACAATCAGAATCGATCGATAATCGGTCTCAATCGATAATCGACCTTGATAATCGAAATTAAAAAATTGGTCACGATAATCGGCCTCGATAATCGGAATCACCAAATCAGTCTCAAGGTGGGGTTCATAAATGGATAGCTGATGATAGTCTAAGCAATATCAATGGAGCCCATTCGTTTGGGGTAACCCACTAGATGATGATGAAAATGGGCCTAACTAGGCCTAAAGGAAGGTCACAATGTGGTCATTTACCCATCACTGCCCATCAATGTGGACATTTAACCAATATTATTCCAAAGGAGTGGCCCACATAGAGCCAAATGTATAGCGGGCCTGCGACCTCACACAAAGGCCTAATATACATCGAATGGGCCTCATACAAGGGCCACCTATACATCACATCGGGCCTCGCTAAATGGGCCACAAATACTTTATAATGGGCCACATACCTGGGCTTATATACATCATAATGGGTCGTATCTTATGGGCCAAAAATACTTCTCATTGGGCCTTACCAAATGAGTCTTAGATACATTATAGCGGGCCTCATCATATGGGTCACAATTACATCACAATATGCCTCAAATATATATCACAATGGGTTACGTCCGATGGGCCTCAATATACATCAATTGAGTTGCATCAATGGCCACACTAATGGGCCTAACATATATCACAATGGGCCACTTAATGGGCTTAACATATATCATAATGGACCGCTCATTGGGCCGCACTAATGCTCAATAGGTGGGCCTTGCACGTGTAGCAAATGGGCTGTCACGCCCTAAACCTGAAAATCGGGCTCACAAAAATTTGGTTGCTGAATCCGGTGCCAACAACCTTCGTAGTACCCCATTCTCAGCTCCCAGCGTCCATACGCCAGATTCTGATCCTAGGATATTACAAGGAGGATTTTCCAACGTACATTTGTCTCATAAGAAGCATAATCACAAGTATACCCAAATCATAGAGGCAACATCATCATCATCACATATCCACTAATATTAACATTTGAATACAGTGCTGAAAGGAAAATACATATGTCAGTGATCAAAGCTTCATAAGTTTGTTGCACACTCTAAGCTCAACGCTGCTGTAACCTAACGCCACCTGCACGCATCTATCGTGCATAAGCTTATAGAAAGCTTAGAGGGTGGTGGAAGTGTGTACACAAGATAAGTTCCAAGTATGCAATACAATGTCATAAATCATGCAATGGAATAAGCAGAAATACTAACAAGATACGATATTAGAGTAAGAGGAATTATACTGGTAAGTCCACGAGTCATACAATATCAAAGTACATAATATAGATCAGCTATATAAAAAAAATGAGAAGCCAAAGAGAGCTAAATATCAGATGCTGAGGGTACAATACAATATGTAAATCCTGCTAAGTCTGTCTAGGCTATATAAGTGCAGAAACATAGTAACCCAAAATGCTAAGTACTGCGGATGCAATGTAATATGTGGTGCGAATGAAATAACCATGCTGAAGTGTGAAGTCGGGATGATAGTACATAGTATCGCAGGCTAGGGGGTCCACCACAAGGGACTTCTATCCAAACTAGTCCCATACCTAAATTTGGATAGTCAGACTCAATGTAGTAAACTCCTGATCTTAAGTTAGTCGCTCGCCCAACCGAAATCCTAGCAATGCGAAGGTACATGTAACAAATAGTTACACACCACCAGCCCGAGTGGATAGTGAATGAATGAATGAATATGAGATTCCTGCTCAATAAGTCCACATATCAGTACGGTTACTCTCTGGAGAATCACCGAAGTCTATTACACTCCAAATCAGATTATCGCCCCATCGCACACAACAAGGTGAGTGGAAGAGACCTCACTATCCACCTACCAATATCAAGCCCCACTCGTCGATAGCAGACCCATTCCTCGAGCTGGTAATACTTAGCCTAGCATTGTCCCCTCCCCTCAGCCAGGTAAGGCCGTACCCCCTTCCAACCGACCACGACACAGTGAGAGACGCGACTTAATATTATACGACCCTCATGTGCTCATGCATCCACTCAGTCTAGATGTTGGAGCAACCTCTGAAACCAAGAGGGTTCTGGGACTTTCACCCAAAGATATCTATAGCACTCCATGTAAAACAGATTTCTGGTGTCTCATCTGGCCATCCACGATATGCCTGTAGAGGCTACGACCCCGATGTCGCTAGGGCATACGGTGGTCATATCACATAATGCGAGATGCATGAGTCATACCATCCAGTCATGCATCAAACCTGTGCGTACCACGTGCTCATGTGGGCAACTCCTCCTATCAGGGAGTCCCAGAATAACCTGCCCAATGGCATGTGTTATGATCAATCATTCCTTACATCAGGCATACATATGATACGCATGGGCATGAGTCGTGAAGCTATACTAAGCATACTATATGAAAATGGTGTACATTCCTCGTATCAAGGATAGATCTAGACAGCCTACTCATAACAAGGATGGGCCTCACAATGGGCCCAAGGGAAGGTCATAATGTGGACATCTAACCATCATTACCCATCAATGTGGTCATTTAACCAACATCGTTCCCAAGCAGTGGCCCACATAAATACCATTACATACATTATAGTGAAATTACACATTATATCGGTCCGTACCTTCATCACATCGGGCCTCACTTAAGGGCTACATATACACCACATCGGGTCTCGCCATACGGGCCATAAATACATCATAATGAACCTTATCAAATGGGCCACAAATACATCACAACAAGCCACATACCTGGGCCTAATACACATCACAATGGGCCGCATGACATGAGCCTAATATGCATCTCAATGGCCGCATGACATGGGCCTAATATGCATCGTAATGGCCGCATGACATGGTCCTAATACACATTACTATGGCCATCGACACATGGGCCAGAAATATATCACATCGGGCCTCACTCATGGGCCACATATACATCACAATGAGCCTTGGCACATGGGTCATAAATACATCACATCGGGCCTCAAATATACGTCACAGGTGGGCCTTGCAAATAAAGTAAGTTGGCCCTGAAGACTGATGTACAACAAGGATAAAACATATATCACGATGGTCCCCTGTCCCTAGACAACGTGGATGAAATCACACATCAAGGGTGGATCACATGTCCCACGGACAGTGTGGATAAAACATATGTTGTGTGGGGTTCACGTCTCATGGGCGGTCAGGATATAAGGCGCATACATCACCTGTGTCCCACGTGGATAGTAGGGATGAATCACGTACATCATGACAGGCCCATCATCTCATGCTGGACAGTGCGGCAGATACATCACCTAGGTGGGCCCCAAGGAGTAGGTATCATGATACTATGCTATCACATACTCATAATCGGTATCGATAACCGGCCTATACAATCAGCCTCGACAATCAGAATTGACCTTGACAATCAGAATCGTCCTCGATAATCAAAATCAGAATCGGCACCAATGATCGGTATCGAAAATCGGCACCGATAATCTGCATCGATAATCGACAACGACAATCAGAATCAATAATCGATACAGACAACCAACACATAAATAAGGCGGGGTCCATAGATGAACAACTGATCAACCATAATATAAAGATCGGCCCTCGACCGTGGTTATATCAAATCCGGTAGCATGGAGCCATCCGTCCATGGTGAATGAGGCCTACTTATTTGGGTTAACCCACTAAGAGAATCGTCCTCAATAATCAGAATCGGAATCGGCACCAATGATCGGTTTCGACAATCGGCACCGATAATCTGCATCGATAATCGACAACGACAATCAGAATCGATAATCGATACAGACAACCAACACATAAATAAGGAGGGGTCCATAGATGAACAGCTGATCAACCATAATATAAAGATCGACCCTCGGCCATGGTTATATCAAATCCGGTAGCATGGAACCATCCGTCCATGGTGAATGAGGCCTACTTATTTGGGTTAACCCACTAAGAGAATGATGAGAATGAGCCTAACAAGGCCTAAGAGAGGGTCATAATAAGGACGTCTAACCATCATTGCCCCTCAATGTGGACATCTAACCAACATTACTCCCAAGGAGTGGGCCTACATAGGGATAAACATAAAATGGGCCCATGGCCTTACGTATAATCATGATGGGCCTCATTTACGTCACTTAGGCCTCGACATATGGGCCAACATACATCTCATCAAGCCTTGAATACACAACAGGAGGGCCTCGCACCTGGGCCTCAAATATATCACAATGGGCCTCTTACGTCAAGCGGGCCACATCACATGGGCCGCACCAACAGGCTTTATGCATATCAAATAGGCCGCACCGATGGGCCTCAACCTTATGTATATTTGAGATCCGACCTATTTATAAGCTAACATGGAGATAAATGGAGTGAAAATAATATCAGCTTAATTGGAAACTACCATGGCCCTTAGAAGTTTGAACGGTGGATGTCACCGTCCACTATTTGAATGGTGGGGTCCACTTGAACTTTAGATCTGACTTACTCAATTTTCCATGCTATAAAATGATCTCACAAATGGTTCGACGGCATGGATACAACACATGCATCATGGTGGGCCCCACCGTTCAAACAATGGATGGTGTCGATAAGACACATACATCAATGTGGGGCCTGTGGGCTTGCTGCCAACAAAGGGGCAGCTAGATCGTTGCTATACAGGCGACTGGCTACATAAGGAGGGAAAATGTGGGTCCCACATAGGGCCCACCACCGTGCACATAATATATAATATATAATATAATATATTATGTGCATGGTGGTGGGCCCTATGTGGGACCCACATTTGCCCTCAAGCGGCTGGCTGCACAAGGAGGGAAAATGTGGGTCCCACATAGGGCCCACCATCGTGCACATAATATAATATATAATATATAATATATAATATATTATTTAGTAGTGGGACCCACAGAACTTGTTGATCCGAAAGGACAGCGGGTCTCACCAGCCGGACGGCCTGGATATCATATGGGACCCACAGAATTTGCTGTCGTCAGATGGCAGTGGGTCCCACCATCAAAAATAGATGGACAGCATATGTAAAACACATACATCATGTGGGACCTACAGCACGTGCAGTGGCTGCCTCTTCCCTTTCCTTTTTTTTTTTTTTTTTAAAAAATAGAGGTGGGTCCCACGTAGGGCCCACCACAGCAGGTATATATATAATATACAATATATAAATATAATATATTATATATAATATAATATTATATATATATATATATATACATATATAAAATATATATACAACGTCCAGGCCCTGGACGGCCTGAACAGTTGCATGAATCACTGCAACCCACACGTGAGGTGGGTCCCACCGTCTAAAGACGACGTGGATGAAATCATATATCAAGGCGGACCTCACATCCATCGAATGGACAGATAGTGCAAATGCAACACATCATGGGCCTAATACATATCACAATGGGCCTTATCCATAGGCCTAAGATTCAAGCAGGTGGGTCCATCATATGGACCTTAAATATGAGGCAGGTGGGCCCTATCAGATGGGCCAAAATACAAATAGGTGAGCCCCGCTCATGGGCTAAAAGTACATCATGATGGGCCTCATGGACGGGCCACACCAATGGGCCTCAAATGGGCTTGGACCATATCAAAAATCATTTCAATAGTTGTAGGTATAACATGTGTATCCCTGTACAGTATCATTCTACGGGGCACATGGCCACTAATGATGGTCAACACTTCCAAACATTGCCCAGGTAAATCAGCACTATCCAAACTATTCAACTCATCATCACCATCCAAATATTGTCCAGCATTGTCCAAACACTTGGATAGTGTGGATGAAGCAAATACATCACAGTGTGGCCACATGGAAAAACAGGTGGACGGCTTGGGGATAACATACAATAAATGGGACCCATGGAACTTACTGATGTGGTACAACAGCTACATAGTTGGAGTGAGGTACACTAATCAATCTGCCCACAGTAGGTGGGTCCCACATCCCAGGATAGATGGGTGGAGTGGATATAGAATAAATACATAAGGCGGGCCACGTTAGACGGCCTGGATGAAACATATATATGATGGCTCCACACATGTGGGACCCACAAGAAATGAATGGACGGTGGGATAAAACATACTCCTCATGATTAAACCCACTGAACTTGGGACGTCATCACAACTGCTATATTAGCTAGTGTTTTCGTACACCAACCAATCTGTTTCACATGTGGGGCCCATCATAGCATTTATTTTCCATCCAATCTGCTCATAAGGTCACAAGGACCTGAATAAAGTAAAAAAATAAATTTCACACTGGTCCAAAACTTCTATGGCCCAAAAAGGGTTTCAATGGTGGACATTCAATCTTCACTGATTTCTGCAGTGGTCCACCTGATAGACAACATGTATATAGAATAAATACATCAATAGTGGGTCCCACCGTCTAGCCATCTGGATGGTGTGGACAAGACCTAAACGTCATAGTGGCCCTCATGACAAGTGCCTTTATGTAAGACCTATATCTTAATCCGTACTATTCCGTCACTTCCCGCGATCCTTCTCGTCAAACTCCGGCAACCCATGACCTGTAGTTGACGTTGCGCATGACTGTGAGATGTATCCTATACATTTGAGTCGACTTAACCCAAGACTTGTACCATTTTGACTGCACCGTCGCCGCGGTTCTAACGCCGCGACTAACGGTTCGATCCGATACCCTGACTAAGATATGTGGGCCAGCGTTTATTTTGAGAAAACGCCGTGCGTTTACATTCTCAAGAGAATCTGTACAATGAGTCTCATCAATCACATCAATCAATCACTCATCAATCACTCTATGTCAAGTACACATCACCTTTCACTCCATTCCCAAGCAACCCCTAAAGTCAACTCTTTCTCACCCTCTCTCTTACACCACCCATACTTGTCAAGTACCACATCACTCACATCCATCACTCACATCCCTCTTACATCTCACCTCTCTCTCTCATTTCTCAACAAATCCCAAGCAACCAAGAAGCACTCCCACATCCAAGCCTTCCCCATGGGAGAAATGTGATTTTGGTGGCCCACTTTCCCATCCCAAAACCTCTATCCTAGCTATCCATCTCTCATCTCCACCATCAAAGTGAAGCTCTAGAAGATAGGCGTTCCAACGGACCGAGTAGATCATAAGGTGGGTGCTTCTATAGGGTAGTTTACTTATTTTTATGATGGGCTAAGTGAGGCCCACCGATCAATGGTGTGGATCTCACTTGGGACCCTAAGATGTGGCCAATGGCCCATCTTGACCATCAAAATCATTTCCATGATGGGGCCATTCTCCATGGACCCCATCATGATATTTGCTTTCCTTGCATTAAAGAGGTCATCTAGACCGTCTATTTTTAGTGGAGTGGGATCTCCACCGTTGATCTTTTGTTTGAATGGCCCATATGCAATGAGACCCTTTGATGTATGATTGGATGATTGAAACGGAGGGCCCATAGTACCGGGGTCCCTCCATCACGCGTGTCCCACCCTATCTCTCTCTCCCTCTTTTTCCATTTATTTTATATCTTTGTGTGTGATGAAATGGCCATATGGCCCACTTAAATGAGCTCCACCATGAAATATGTATTTTATCCAAGCTCTCCATGAGTGGGGCCCATCTTAAATGTATCATTTATGGTGGACCACTTAAATAGGGCCCACCTTGATTGCATTTGATAAGCTAAAAAAAAAAAAACACGTCCAGACGCTGGACGTCACTGGAAGGAAAACACGAATATTGGCTTGCTCTAAAGCCTTTGGAAAATGGGCCACTTGTTTAGGCCTCACCTCGATGTATGCTTCTAATCCAAGCCGTCCATTCCCTTCCCCGACTCATTTTAGGCGTTGAGCCGAAAAATGAGGATGATCAGAGTATCCGGTGGGCCATATTGTCGAAAACAGTACTATTACCATTGGAAGACACCTTGGTCATTTTATACACCAATAAAAAGTCGGATATGGGTCTCATTCTGACTGTTTCGAGCCGTGGAATCCAATGGCTGGAGTGGATCCATCACACGCGGGCCCCACACCTGAAAAACCATAGAAATACCGGTTTTCAAAAAAAAAAAACAACAAATGAGGCAACAGATGCTGCTGCTGCAGAGGCGACTGCGGGCGAACGCTGGGGGGTCCCACGGCTGACCGTGTGGGCCCCACCTTGATGTTTATTTAACATCCAACCTGTTCGTAAGGTGGCCCACCCTCTGAGGAGGGCCCTATACAAAAATCAGGTTGATCCAGACCTCAGGTGGCCCACACCATAATAAACAGTGTGAGTTGAATTCTACCATTGAGATCTTTTTGGGGGCCCACAGAAGTTTTGAATCAAGCCGAAATCTGTACCTTCCCTTCAACCAGGTCTGCGTGACCTTATCAACGGGTTGGATGACATGAAAACATTATGGTGGGCCCCACATGGGACCCATAGTGATGTATGAGTTCTTTTCCACTGTCCAGGCGGACGGTGGAGCCCACCTTGATGCCGTGCTCTCCTCACAGCATCCGCGGACGGTGTGGACGCCCACTGTGGTGTATGTGTTTTATTCACACCATCCAGGTGTGGATGGTGGGACCCACCATGATGCATGAGTTGTATCCTAACCGTCCATCCATTTTGAGAGCTAAGGAATGAGCCAGATCCTTAGTTCATGTGGACCCACACCATGATGCATGTGTTGCATCTAAACCGTCCATTTATTTTTGTAAATTTATTTTATGGCTTGAGCTAAAAATGAGCCAGATCTATGGTTCAAATGGGCCCACCATGACATGTGTATAGGGCCCTTTATTGATTTAACTTTGGCCATTCATTGAGGCCTACCTTAGTATATATCTAAGGCCCAAATGATTAGGCCCATTTGACACATATAAGGCCTATGGGATTAAGCCCATTTGGCATATATAAGGCGCATTTGACATATGCAATGCCCATGGGATCCAGCCCATTTATTCTATATAGGGCCCACGGGATTCAAGCCCATTTGATGTGCATGGGGCGCAAATGGAGTGGCCCATTTGATATATTTAAAGCTCATGTGTGTAGGCCCATTTGATGTATTTCAAGGCCCATGGATCGTGGACCATTGCAATGTACATAAGGCTCATTGGTGAGGCCCATTAATGTAGCCCATTTGATAAATGTAAGGCCCATGTGATACGGCTCATTTGATGTATTTAAGGCCCATGGGTCGAGGCCCAACGAGATGACCTTAGGGTCCATTGCAATGAGTGATCTCTCATGGTTCATGTAATGACACTTATGACAGGTCGTGCCTAATGAACAATGTTAGTTTGATGTCCACATTGTAAGTACAATGTTGGTTAAATGTCCACATTGTAACCCTCCTTAAGGCCCATTGGTAGGCCCATACTCGTTGTTATCTATCACCTTATAACATGCTTAGTATAATCTTATGACTCATGCTCATACGCATCATATGTATGCTTGGTTTGAGTAGCGACTGATCATAGCATATGCCATTTGGTAAACCATTTATGGGACCCGTTATGAGACGGAGTGCCCCACATGATCGCGCAGTATACGTTGAATTTCTGCATGATTTGACGGCGTGATTCATACATCTCGCATATGTGTGATTTGATCACTACACGCCCTAGCGACATCAAGGTCGTGGCTCCACAGGTACATCGTGGATGGCCGTATTGGATATCGGAAATACTTATTTTAGCACTGTGGGCACTTAAGATGTCCTTGGGTGAAAGTTTCATAACCTTTTTGGTACAAGGAGATGCTCCAACGTCTAGACCGAGTGGATACATGAGCGTCCGAGTGCCGAATACCAGTAGGCTGCGTCTCCCACTATGCTGTGGTCGGTTGGAAGGGGGTGTGGCCTTATCCGCCTGAGTGAGGGGGCTATAAGCTAGGCAGAGTTTGACCAGCTCGCAAATGAGTCCGCTATCGACGAGCCGGGTATGTATTGGCAGACTACTGGTCAGACGGATAGTGAGGTCTATTCCACTTGCTTGACTGTGCAGCTAGGGAGGTGACAGTCACTGCGAAGTGTATTAGACCCCGGTGATATCCAGAGAGGAACTGTACTAATATATGTACTTGATGAGTACCGACTTGCTTGGATTATATTTCACATATGACATTCGGCTATATAGGCCTTGCATTACATCGGTGTGGCCGATGGCATTCATATCTCGTATCATGCCTTGCATTACATAGCCTTGGTGTGGTTGATTGTATTCATGGACTACCGCATACTTTCGCACTACTCTGATACTGTACACTTGGCGTTTACCTTGCGCACACACTTACACCACTCTCTAAGCTTTTGTAAGCTTAAGCACGATAGTTGCATGCAGGTAGCGTTGGATAGCAGCAGCGTTAAGCAGGAGCGCGTATCAGACCATTTTGGATCTTTTTGATCATCTTGTATTTCCCTTCCTGCATTGTACTTAAAAGATTTTGATATAGTGGATATGTGGTGATGTTGTTTTGTGACTTGGTTATGCTTGTGGTTATGCTCCATTATAAAAAAAAAATTATTCTGAAAATCCTCCTTATAGGATCCCAGGATCGGATTCTGGCATTTGATTGTCAGGAGCCGAGAATGGGGCACTACGGAGGCTGTCGGCACCGGATTTGGCAATCGGGATTCATGTGAATCCGATTTTCAGGTTTGGGGTGTGACACTTTTATGTTAGGCATGTCTTCACATGATTCAAGATGGTGTGGGCCACCTAAGTGCCATGAACGGCTGATTTTTGGGGTGGCCCGCTGATTAAAGGGGACCCATCAGATGCACGGTGTGGATGTTCAACATGCATCAACATGCATCATAGTTTAGATCACCCAAAACCACCATTTTCTATATTATGGCCTACTAGAGATTCAGATTGGCTTCATTTTTTAGCTCAACGCCTAAAATGAGCTGGGAAAAAGGGTGGGCGGTGTGGATCGAATACATACATTAAAGTTGGATCCACGTGTGTGTGGACATTGTAATGTATAAAATATATACATCATGTTGGGTACCCTGGATGCACAGTGTGCATGAATATATATATATATATATATATATATATATATATATATATATATATATATATATATATATATATATATATATATATATCACGGTGGGTTTCCACCATTTGGATAGCAAGATGGATGGATGGTGTGCATGTCACACGTACATCAAGGTAGGTCTGCACATGTGGGATCCACCAGCTTTGGGTAAAGCTAATTTTTGTAGTTTTCTTCATCCAGACCTGTCCATCAATGGACAGTGAGGCGGGCTCCACCAATTGGATGCCCCAAAAGTTTGGATGGCCTGGATTTCGGTTGAACCCATTAGGTGAGCCACACACCCCATCAATACCATAAAAAAAATGAAAGAGATATAGAAGAGAGAGGGAGAAACGTGATGGATGGGAGGGACCCCACTACTATGGGCCCTCCCTTTCTTACCATGTATATAGAAAATGGGTCCCATCGAATGTGGGCCTTAAATAAAAAATCAAGATCTAGCATCATGATTATCCACCTTTAATCTCTTCTTCCTTCTTCCACTAATGCATTTCATAGCTTCAAAGAATGTGATCTAACGGTTGAGATGAGGCTTGGAGGGTGGGATTAGGTGGTAGGAAGGTGGGCCACACATGGCTTTCCCCTCTCCCTTAGACGTGGGTTGCTCTCATGGAGCTTGGGATAAAAATGAGAGAGAGAGAGAAAGAGAGGTGACGTGAGTGATGGAGTGATGGGAAGAAGGATGGGTGAAGTGATGTAAGGGTTGACTTTGGGGATGGGTAGTTGTACTTAGGGATGGGTGTGAGTGATGGCAGTGATGTGTACTTGATTGAATTATTGATGGGATTGATGTGATGAATTCTCTCGGGATTTGCAACGCACGACGTTTTTCTCGAACTGAACACGGGCCCACATCTCCTGGCCCGGGTATCGCCTCGGTGCGTGAGACACAACATAGGAACCGCGGTGACACTGCGGTCACAGGGATACAAGCTCTGGTCAAGCCGACTTTAGAATATGGGATACGTCTCAGGATCATGCGCAACTGTTGATTACGGATTGCGGGTTCCTGGAATTCAACCAAGAGGACCACGGAAGCCTATAGAATGGTACGGTTTCGGATACGGGTCTTACACACACTCTTTCTCTCTCTACTTCATGCCCTAATTGATCTACTGATCTTGCTCACGTCCTCTATTCTCTCCCTCATGTTCTTTTTTATAGTAGCAGGGAAGCTTTCCAGATTGTTCTTGCATAAGAACGTGGTGTGCATAAGGTGATACGTTGTGGCCTTGTCTTCTTGGTAGCGAGGATCGGAGCAGCGTGAAAGCTCATGGTTCGACCTCTGATCTGTTCTGCCTCCAAGGAGAGGTTCAAATTTCCCATTTATGATGTTTGGACGGTCCCAATCAGGGCCATGATCTCGGTTGCAGGCACTCTATGTAGCAAAAATCTCAGACGTGCGCTCCCTGCGTAAAGCAAGTTGCAGCAAGTGTTGTGGGGCCCATGATCTGTGCAAGGTAGGGTATCCACTCTGTCCATCAGGTTCATGGCAAGATTCTGGTCAGATATGGATTGTTTTGGATTGCCGATGATGCGTCTCATTTGATTGATCGTTCGATGATGATTCCATCGTTCAGCAAGCTAACAACCAATATCCAGCGTGTTCCAGACCAAGATCACCCAAATCTTGGTCACCTCCTCTGTCCGGTTCAAATGGTCGGTTCGGATCGGAGCTATAATCAGGGATTGGTGGCCCATTAAGATCGTCCGCACCCCCTGTTTTTGATTTCGCAGCAGGTGAAGTTTTCAAATTCGAACAAAGTCGAGTCAGCGCATGCTGACCGACTTTGTTGGTTTGGTGCTCAACAGTCATGCGTGTGCTGTGTGTACACACGACTTCTATGTATGGTCCACAACGATGTAATGTAGGATCTACATCATTCATTCAGTTTCTCATCTACTTGAAGGAGTTGAGATCAAAATTAAAGCATATCCAGATATCAGGTGGCCCCCAGATCAGAGTTTTATAGGTTGATCTATCCATTGGGCTACTTTCATAAGGATCAAATGGCTGAAATTTGATGTGTACAATCTATGGTCCTCAGGCCAAATATAAAGTTTCAAGCTAAACGGATGGTGGGAACCCTGTGATCTTGCATTCTAGACGATTTTCAGGCCTGTTTAACGTGAGTGGCATGATTTTGTCAGATTTCTGACATATAAATTCTTTGATCTCGGTCCCCTGGGGTCCGTCCCTTGTTTTGGTGATTCTGGAGTGTCACATCCCTACATTTAGCACCCTTTTTCAGCACAAGCTCCTAAATTCTCCTTACAGCACAAACACAATTAAAATAGAGCGTTAAACATTATCATGTACATAAAATCAGGTAATAATTGGGGTCTAATATGTAATATTTGACCCTCAATACAATCCCCAACTAGCATTTTTCTAGTCCCAAGCAAAGTATGCGTAAAATAATTTAAGAAGTACGAGACAATTTCTATAAACTTGAATGAATTTTGAAGAACAATCCAGATATGAGAATTCTAAGATTCATGAGTGTTCGACATTACTTTGTCCTGGACTCAAGTGCACGGTAAACTTCATAGTCAAGTTCAAATTATTAATCCATTGATTAGAAAAATTCTAAACATTGAGTTCCATAGGTGTATAGTGCAACCTTGACTTATCACAATTAAGAATTCAATTCTCAATTTTCATGATAACATTGGTAATCACAAGAGTATTCAGGATAATCATAACCTAAACCAAAACTTGCTTTACAGTTCAATTTTTCATACTTTTAGCTTTTGATTTTTCCATCGATAGCTTTCACGCCATGTCAATCTCTTTAAAGATCCTTAATAGGTAGCTATTTTCGACGATAAATATTTTTTTAGTTGGGTATTCTCTCTCTCTCTCTCTCTCTCTCTCTCTCTCTCTGTCTCTCTCTTTTTCTTTAATTCTTTTTATTGAACATGATGGACAAATTCCCCAGGTCGGTTCCTTCCATGCTTAATGATCACCAAGTTAACAATTCAATATCAAATTAAACCCTTAATGTGTAAGTGAGATGTGACATGTTAAATAATGACTCAATCAATGTTTAAAACTTCTAATCATGGAATAATAATCCAAACTTAATTGTGAAATCTAATAGTCAACTAAATTTAAGAGTCGTAAATCACTAACATTATGTATCTTATACTTCTTAAATCAAGACTATCTTTCAAAATCACTCTAACTCATAAGAATTTTCAGAAAAAAATTCAAAAATTTTCACAATTTTTTTGCTCAAGACTGAGAAAACACTGATTAGGCAACCTAATCTCTCATCCCCAACCTGAAATCTACATTATCTTCAATGTAAAAGAAATAAGCATGCAATGCACATGGGACAACAAAAGTAAATGAGAAGTGATGGAAAGATAATACTTAATGACGGAGTTAAACGGCTTTTTCCAAAGAGATCTCAGCGTGACGGTGGTTCAGCACAAGACTTAATCTGATGAAAGCAAACTATCCTAAAATAACTGGCAAGCAAACTATCTTAACGTTATAAAGTCGACTATCATAAAATCACATCAAGCAAACTATCCTAGTCTATGAAAGTAGGGGAAAAGCTACTGAGTCATGCTGTAAGGTTCCTCTTTCGGCCAATATCTTCATAAATTTCTCAACAAAATCATCCAAAAGCCCTTTTTGCAATAGGCTTAGATGCCCTGGGGCATGAAATTTTAGAGAAATTTATAGACCTCAGGTCAAAATTGCCGTTGAATCACTTGAGGTATCCAACTTATATATGATGCACCTGTGACCGAAAAAGTTTCAATGTTAGTACTCTATGGTGAATCTCAGACTACAGGTAGATAAAATTCAAAAAAATTCATATAAAGTGATGTAGTCTCAACACATTTCGGAGTTTCAGACTCTGGTTCAATTTTCAGCTCTTCCTCCTTTAATGGTAAGCATTCAAGATCTATGGAGGGAAGGATTTCAGAGTGCGGGTTCTCTCGATCCGTGACAACCATCGAGGTATTGTCTTGCAAGGCATCCACCATGTCTTTTATCATAAGATCGTTTGAATCTGCAAAGTGTGCCAAGCAATCATTAAAAGAGTTGGAAAATTCCACATTGAAATCTCTAATGAGATGCTCAAGGTCTCCATCGTCTTTAAAAGTAGATGGAGGTACGTTCTCTTGCTCCAGCCTTGCACAGATAGATTGAGGGTCAGTAGACGAAGTATTGATGTGAGGACTCTGTTCATTGATACTACTCAGAAGAGGCATTGAATCGTTAAAACTTAATAGTGCAGATGGTGGGCTTAACTGGGTGGTTTCAAATTCCAGAATCTTATCAAGCGGCTTGTCCATCTCCCACATCATATCATCCTTCAATTCAGGGAGTGTGTCATGTGAGTGAAGAGTATCAATATCATTATATTTGAAAACCAATAATGTCTCTTGATTATTCCTTTGGACCGTCATCAAGATCGACTCATTGAAAAATTGAGCCATATGCTCATTAATAGATTCCAACTCCTTATTCCAAAATTCAGAGTTTTCCATAAGAAAGTTAGGATTACTCTCCTCATATTAAGTTTCTGGATGGAGTTGTGGTTGGGATGAACTAGCCTCCATTATCTCATCATAAGTACGGAATCCAAAGGAGTCATCAACAAAATTGGTTAGTGGTTCATCTCTCCAATGTGTCAAGTTGACATCACTTTCCTTGCATTGTATTTATAATTTGGGTTGCGGTTAGGATGAATTAGTTTTCATTAACTTATCGAGCCGTGATTCAAGTATTTCTAATAATTTCCTCATGTTAATAACATAGTCGGTGTAACTCTGAGGTGACTCCTCTTGGATCGTTTCTAGTAGATATTCAAAAGTGGCTGATCAAAGAGGGTTTTTACGATGATGTTTTACTAACTCAACTTCAAAATATTTCTATTTCTACTGATTATAATCACACGGGTCATAAGTCGGGAGTTGATACGCGTTATCATTTCAATAATTACATACTGTTTTCTTAACACGTGGAATGCAATTATTTTCTTAACGATAATCACCGAAGGACTTCTTAATTGGTGGAGCATCATATTTCGATTGGTTGAAGAAATTTTTAGAAAACATTTAAGGCATAGGTTGTTTCCTATCATAATCATCATATATAAAAAAAACTTTCCCTAGATTTCTTAGCTATCTCAGCATACATACCTTCCATCTCTTGCATGGTGAAACCCTAACTCTGAATCTAATCCTAAGAAAAAAAAAAAAAAATCCTACAACAATAAGAGATCTAGAAATAGAAAGAGATAGAATTAGAAAGAAGTTACCAAATTTGAAGTTCCTATGTTAGAATCCTGCAAAAGAAAACAAAACAAGTTAGTTTTTAAAAATAAAAAATTCTAAAATTAAAAATTAGAAAGATGGGTTAGTTTTTAAAACTAGAAAAATTTTCTAAAAAGGGAAATAACTAACCTAGTTTCTAAAAATTAATCAGAAAAGTCCTAACTTAGAATTAAAAAGTAAATCTGTTTATAAAAATAAAAGAATTCCTAGAATTAAAAAATTTCTAAAAATAAAAAAATAAAATTCTAATCCTAAAAATAGAAAAATAGAAAAATTAGAAAGAGATTATCAATTTAGAAAATCTATGTCAAGATCTTACAAAACAAAAAAGTTATGTTAGTTTCTAAAAATCAAACACGAAAACCTAGACCTAAAATTAAAAAACTAGAAAAAACCTAATATTAACCTAATTCGAAAACTAGTTAATCTCAGAAAAATGTAACCATCAGTCCCCGACAACAGTGCCAAAAACTTGTTCACACCCCAAGTATAGGGTTGTGATGTAGTAATAATCTCGGTTAGACCGAGGTCGAATCCATAGGGACTGAATCTTGTACGTAATCTAAAAGTAACTCAAACTAGAGCTAAGCGAAGATGTAATCTAAATCAGGGAGAATTTGAAGGGAATAATGATGAATAGCTTTAAGTAAAACTTGTAAAATTTAAAGGTGGGAAACTAGGGTGCCAAGGATCCACTTGTAGAGATCAAGGAAATATATCTTGATTCATAAGCGTAACTGGATTCAAAGTCCCATCTTCATCCAGTTGGAAGATATTTCATTAAAATTCAAATCAAAACTTCCTTTGATCCATTTTTCAAGAGAAGATAGGTATGAGAATTAGAATTGATTCCATCACAAAACCATGCACATGAGACAAAGCAAACAGCAAAATTTAGCCAATCCACATCCAATCTAAGGGATGTATGAATATTAGGAAGGATTCTGTCATCCAACCATGCCTAGGAGACGATGGTGAATAACAGGGTTCCCAAATTCATAAACCCTATAATGCTAAGAACATGCTCAAAGCTATCACAGATCCATTGTAATTGAAGTCATAACAAACCATTAAAAACTGAAAGCATTCCTTAATATTAAACTATAATAAAAAGAAAGTTCAACTAAAGTATGAATCAAAGTATAAAAAATCATCCATCACACTATAGGCTTCACCTCTTAGTCCTAGCTAAGAGGTTTAGGTAGCCATAGCCATGGTTAGAAAAAAATCTCTTAAAAACATAAACAAAAACAGGGGAAAGAGAAGAAAACTCTGTTGGAAGGCTGCCACGTGATCTCTCTCTCTCTCTCTCTCTCTCTCTCTCTCTCTCTCTCTCTCTCTCTCTCTCTCTCTCTCTGCTCCACATCCCAACTAATCAGTTGATCTTGCACAAGAACGTGGTGTGCGTAAGGTGTTATGCTTTGGCCCTATCTTTTGGCTGCGAGGATCGGACCAGCGTGAAAGCTCACGGTCCGACCTCTGATCTATTTTGCCTCCAAGGAGAGGTTCGAATTTCCCATTTATGATGTTTAGATGGTCCCGATCGGGGCCGTGATCTCAGTCGTAGGCACTATACACAGCAGAAATCTTAGACGTGCGCTCCCTACGTAAAGCAGGTTGCGGTGAGTGTTGTGGGGCCCATGATTGGTGCAAGGCAGGGTATCAACTCTGTCCATCAGGTTCATGGCGAGATTCTAGTTAGATATGGACTATTTTGGATTTTCGTTGATGTGTCCCATCTGATTGATTGTGTGGCGATGATTCCTTCGTTTAGCAACCTAGTGGCCAATATCCATTGTGTTCTAGACCAAGATCACCCAAATCTTAGTTGCCTCCTTTGTCTAGTTCGAATGGTTGGTTCAGATCGTACTGATAATAAGGGATTGGTGACCCATCAAGATCGTCCACACCCCATGTTTTTGATTTCGCAGCAAGTGGAGTTTTCAAATCCGAACAAAGTCGGGTCAGCGCATGCTGACCGACTCTATTATTTCAGTGCTCAGTGGTCATGCATGTACTGTGTGTACACACGACTTCTAGGTGGGGTCCACAGTGATGTAGTGTAGGATCTACACCGTCCATTCAGTTTCTCATCTACTTCAAGGAGTTGAGACCAAAATTAAAGCATATCCAGATATCAAGTGGCCCCCAGATAAGAGTTTTATGGGCTGATCTGTCAACTAAGTGCCTTCCACAAGGATCTAATGGTTGAAATTTGACGTGTACGGTTAATTTATGGTCCTTAGGCCAGATATAAAGTTTTGAGCCAAATGAATGGTGGGAATGCTGTGATCTTGCATTCTGGACGATTTTCAGGCCCGTTTAACGTGAGTGACTTAATTTTCTCAGATTTCTGACATGTAAATTCTTTGATCTTGGTCCCTTGGGGTCTGTACCTTACCTTAGTGATTCTGGAGTGTCACATCCATGTATTTAGCTCCCTTTTTCAGTCCAAGCTCCTAAATTCACCTTGCAACACAAACACAATTAAAATACAGCGTTAAACATTATCATGTACTTAAAATCAGGTAATAACTAGGGTCTAATATGCAATATTTGATCCTTAACAATTGTATCATATGAGTAGTCATGATTATGAGTAGTCATGATTATCCTTTCATTAACACGCACATCTCGTGACTGATACGTAAATAAGACTCTAAGTCGGTGTGCCTCTTCCTTTACCTTTACTTCGTTTCTCTTGCATCGAAACCCTTCTTTCCAATTTTCTCCTCTCAATGGCTACTCCTTCTTCATTTGCTCGAACTATCCATCTAGAATCATTTATCAAAGATCTAAATGTACTGTCTCAGGTGTAATCAATGACCTCCTGTTCAACAAGCCGATTATACCAGATAAGACATTGTTGACACTCGGTCCAACTTTTCACCCCACAGTCACTCACGAACAACTGTGTGAGATTGAATCACGTTTCCCAAAGTGTTGTGATGAAGTCCTATTTCAATCCAATAACTTCCTAGATCCCTCCAACATGTTTGAACCTCCGAGGGTGTTGAAACTGATGAATGGTTGGGTCGACTGGTTCACACGCATGGAAGCAAGCGGGAACCTACGATGCATCAAACTCTCCTTGCACGAATTTATGGCCAACACATTTCTTCTCACAACGGTGTTGACTTTCTTGAGTCGATTGACCAATGCATTCTATTTTGGATGTCGCCCTATGGGTTCGACAATTGTGTATAGAGGTGTACACGAGTCAAGCCGAGTTGAGATTTGCCTAGCTCATGCTCGACTCGGACTGCTCGAGTCTCAGCTCGTGCTCGGCTCGGCTCAGCCTTCGAGCTCAGAATTGTAGCTCGTGCTCAGCTCGGCCAAGTTCGAGCAGAGTTTTCGAGTCGGTGCGACTGTGCAGGGTCATGTGGGTCGAGCGTATTTTGGGGTCCCAAATCACACGATTTTGACAACATTGCCCTAAACATATATTGGGATTGCAGATTCGGTAATTCGTCCCCAAAATATTTGATAATCACTTTGAGGAATCTAAATGAAAGGAAGATGAAAGTGTATTGGATAGAGAGAGACCTCGGTTTGTGAATGGACATGGGATTTATGAGTTTCATTGAGTAGCTTCACATCTCAGTTAAGAATTTGTAAGAATAGAAATAGTCCTGTGCAGAAGATTTTTTCAGAGTAGAAAAATTGCAGAAACACCCTAGATGTTGAAATACTCAACTATTTCTTCATGATACTTCAGGACACCCTGCACTGACCATGCAAAGATAAAATCTTGATTCATTCCTATAGAGCAGGAAGATCGGACAACCGTGCATCGGTGTGGCCGTGCGGGTAAGGGAGGATGAGGGAGAGAGTAGAGAGATAGAGAGAGGGAGGACGATTAGCTTCACCGAATTGAGAGAGAGGGAGGAAGAGATGGTTAGGGTCTAGGGTTTGTGTGGGCATTGGGCGGGATGTTTTTTAAAAATGGGTAGGGTAGGGTTTTTTTTTGAAGGGTATATATACCCTGTTCCGAGTCGAGCTGACTTCGAGTCGAGTCGAGTCGAGCTGGCGCAAGATCGAACTCGGCTCGAACTCATTTCGACCTCAAAAAATCAGCTCGACTCGGTTCGAACTCAGCTTTGATCCGAATCAAGTTGAGTGAGCTACGAAGCTAACTCTGCTCGTGTACGACTCTAATTATGGATGTATGTGCATTCACTAATCTTTTTCCCTTTGGTGACCCTGTTTATCCAGGCTTTGCTTTTAAGAATCTATTCGTTCACTCTTTCGGACAAGACCAGCAAGGCATATTCCACTTTCATGGATTTGCAACACAAGTCTCAGGATGAAGAGGATGAGTAAAAACATACAATATTCCTTCTGATGTGGATTTACCGATTCTTTTTATGTATGAGTGCCCTGCAAATCACCAGGGAATATATTCACCCGGTTGAGGCACTCGCTCAATGACATTAGCTTGCTCTCGTTGATTTTATGTTATTCCATCTTTACCGCAATATGTTTGAAGCAACCATAAAGGGATTTTACCACTCTGACGGGCATATATGGCTTGTCCAAATGTGGTTATATGAGTACTTTGGAGCAAAATTGCTAAATATGTTCTAATGGATATAAAATTTACCTTCTTTGGTTATCGTAACATCTTCTACCTCAAAATTAATTATTATTTTGCTGAATATATGAGCCTTTTTTTCTCTCTTTCACCCTCGAGAAGTCCAATAATTCTTTTTACCCCTTAAAAGATAAAGAGTTCCGTCCGACCTGGTTTACTGAAGACTACGAGTCGATTGACACTAAGATGACAAGTCTTAGGGATACAACTTAGAAAAGTTACCTGATCTATAGAGACCTTCCATATGGTGGCATAATAGATACATGTATTGATGCCAAGACTAGCATCGAATAGTACTACCCTAATATTCTTTCTCGTCAATTTGGTTTATCTTAAGGTATCCCTTTTCAATTGATTCACCAACGCATCGACCAATTGTAGACTTGGTCATCACTTTTCGGACTCTCCACAGAGGGTTTGTTTCCATTATTTTTTATTTCACACTCCCCCTTTTCTCTAACTATCTGCAACAGCTAAAGTCATGCCACTCTTGGTGAAAAAACTATTATGAGATTTTGATTAGTGGATCCCATTAATTGATCATCGACCGGATCTCTTTTTCATCCAAGATGGAGAAACTTGTGGTCGAGAAGAAGAAGAATAAAGAAGGCACTAAGAAATTAACTGCTCCTCAGTTGGTCATGTCCCTTTTCCAGAGGAAGACACGATCAAAGAAGACAATGTCGATTGCATCGACTATCCCATCCCCAACACCAATGAAGACGATCGAGCCTTCCTTCACACCAATAAGAGTGTTCAAGCTAGCTCATCCTGAGTTGAAGTGTTGGAAGACCATGGTGGAAGGTCCATCTAAAGTGATTTTGACATCTTCTTCAATCATAGCACCAACTATTCCTCTAATCAATTTGAGAATTTTCGAGCTTGGGTCTCTTGTAGTTCTTTGCCTTGCTCTGCCTACAACATCTAGTTGATCCACGCTAGGTATTTATTCTTCAGCTAAAGCCATCACATACTTTTAAAAATATTATAAAACCAAATTCTAGTCGGGCATTCAACCTTCAAAGTATTCTTGAAAGATGGAAGAAGGAGTGTAAGAGGCATAAAGATGCTCACTTTAATAAGGCCTTTAATAAATGACAGAAAGAAAAATAAAGAGTAAATGATCATAATCTTCCTTTTGACAAATTTCTCAAGCCATATCGTTATAATCCTCCTTAATCTTGTTCCAATTGAGCTCTAACTTTGGTCATCAACCTCACCAAAATTTCACCAGTGATCAACCTATTGACCACTATCGCTGTTCAGTCAGATTTAGTTGGATGTTACTTCAACATTTTCTTTTTCTTTTCTTTTGTAAATATTTTACAATTCTCCAGTCTTACTTTCTCCTGTCTTGGTTACAGTGACTAGAGAACTCTCTGTCACGCCCCAAAATTCAGGTACCCGAATAGGGTATCCAGGACCTGAATTCTAGACCAGTGATCTATGAAAAAGGTAAAGTATCATATGGAAATATTCATTTCATTTTCTCCCACTAAATTCCACAAAATTTAAAATCCAAACCACATACTAAGATAAATAATTCCACAATATGATACTACATCAATTCATAATTATTTAACTTAACTTAAAGTAAGAAAAGTATAAATCAAGTCTAAGGCTTTATTGCATTTATTACTCTGAAATAAATTTAAACTAATTCTATGCAAGATGACATATCATGTGCTTCCAATCACATCAAATGCTCCAAGTACTAATAGTATATCCTACATCTTCAAAAAATTCATAGCATGAAATAGTTAAAATATAATGAGTTAACAACTCAATAGAATCTCATCAATCCCAAGTTGAAAGCTTCACAAATGTTACCAAATATAAACCCAACACATCAATCAAAATAAGACAAGTATTGAATTTAAAATCATAATTAATTATTCATTGTTCATAAATATAAAGGAATAAATTATTCTAACATAATTTTTCCTGAAATATTAAGAGTAAGAGTGGGCAAAACACCCGCGTGTGCTAATCCTTTTAGGGGATGACGCATGACAGAGCATTAGTGTTGATCCTTTTAGGGTATGACTCTTGGCTGAACATCGGTATAAACTTTTAAGGATAAAAGCCCAGAGCATAACACTCACTTATACATATCTTTTAGGGAATCATCCAAGGCAGAGCACTCGTACTGGTCCTTTTAGGAATGACCCTGAGTAAATCACCCGTATCGTGTCGATCCTTTTAGGATTGACCCTGGGCAAAGCACCCATAACAATATACTGAACCCAATTTTCCATTTCCCCAATATTCATAACAACTTACTAATAGACAATAAAATATATGTGCATGAATATTATGAACTTTGACTTATCAAATTAACCACACAAATTTACACCATTACACTTGAAATATTAACAACAAAATTCAAAATCATATAATTCAAATACTAGAGTTCACATGGTCGAATTGATATATTCAATTTATGAAAAAAATATACATCCATGATAAAAATTTCAATAGCCTCCTTAGTTATTTTGGGATTCCATATCCATGATTTTCTAAACACACATATAAACTATTTAAATTAGCGATTGGCAATGTAAGTAAAATTCAGGGTTAACATTTACATATGTACCGTAACTAATAGATTCAACATCTATACTCGCAGTAATAAGATCTAAATTCAAGGCTAGAAAGTTGATGATATATAATGAAAAGACAATACCTTGTGTAATTTACTATTTTGAATTTAGTTAATAACCTTTCAGCGTTTGGACTTACAGAAGATAAAATTTGTAAAATTTCCAACTAGGGATGATTACCAACCTGATGAGTGATCCGCATTCAAATATAGCTATTACATAGCGTAATGGGTGAGTATCTTGCCAAGGAAGATGATACCTCATCTAATAGTGACTTGTTGATTGATGATTTTTTGGTGATTTATCGCCTTCAAGATGGTGGAGTTCGACGTAAGGAAATCTTGGAGAGATGGGGGATTGAAACTTTAATGGAAATTGCCACAATTTCAGAGGTTCATGGTTTCGTGGTTCAGGCGGCGTGGATAGGAAACAACAACTGGGATGGAGCATCAGGTTAAAGTTAGTTTTCGAAAGAAAAAAGGAAGGAGAAATTTGTGGAGAAGTCGCACTAGAGTTGCGAACACAAAGGTCTCCTACATGGGTTAGATGCGGGGTTCTGGTGGGGTCCACGATCATCTAAGATGAAAATCCAAGCTGCTCATCATTTTCCTCAGGTTAGCATTGATTATGGGGCAAAAAATGGGATGGATCAAGTGATCAGCTGGGTCGTGCTAATGGAGTTTGAGCAAGAGCTTTCAGCAACTAAGGATTTGCAGAGATGTGAATCCAGTGATTGGTTTAGATCGGCAGTGGCGTCCACTAGAAAATAGGGTTTGAGTTGATGGGTTTGGGATAGTGCGCATCTTTTTTATGGAAAAAAAGGGATGAAGGATAGAAAATCGAGGGGTTTCTTGTATGCGGAGTCTTATTATATATATTTTTAATATACGGTGCGACCCACAGTGATGAGGTGGCAAATCCATACCCTCCATCAGTTTTTCTTGGCCATATTAGGGCACAAGCCAAAAAAATGGGGCTGATCCGTTGCTAAAGTGGGCCACACCAAGTGAGAACCCACCATTGAATTTTAAAATCTAGTCGTTACACTCTTGCCATCTGAAAAATTAGTCTCTATGCTAGCTTCTCAAGCCAAGGTGGTTGTTCCATATAATTTAGTAGATGTTGCTTAGTCTCCTGTAGAAAGACTTGAAGTTTCTAACTTGGAAAAGACTACGAGCGACATTCATCAATAAAAGCATCAGACAGAAGGTCAAGCTCAAGAGGAAGTAATAATATACCATTATGTGGAGTACCTCATTCACCTTTTGCAATCTATAACTTCATTGCTCGCACCTGATTAGGATTAAGGAGTTGTGGAATTAATCATGCCAACAACCCTCTCTTCTATTTAGCTCACTCCATCCACAAAATCGACTGATCAAGTAGCCCTAGCCCCGGTCGATGAACACATGATGATTCCTTTGGATGAACCCGAAGTACTAGTAAAGAAAACATCTCGGCTACCTGAAGTTTTCGTGGTTGACGTTCCTGCTTCTTTAGCCCCATCAGCCGATATTTCTTTATATTCTTCCTCCAAGGAGCTTCTTCCCATAGAAGACATTTTATCCTCCTTTGATTAGGCCTTAATGTTTGACATCCTTGTGGCCGAATCCTTTGCACCTTCATCAGAGATTCAATAGCTACGGGAGGAATTATGAGCTCTTATTCACTCTGGTGTTGTTGATATCATCACGTTAGTATGGATCGAAAGACTTAACTTCTCATTTGTTGATACCAAACTCTCACTCAATCGGATGAGTTTTTTTGGTCAAACTCCCCACACTTTATGAATTTTTTACCTTGATTCATGAGTATCAAGATGCAATAGTTGCGGTTGATAGACTTCAATTTGAGCATTCAGGCGTCTCCATCGGAATGATTAAAAATACAACTACTAGGGAACAACTTGTTGTTGTATACAACAATGTGAAGGAGTCAGACGCAACCTTGATGGATCTAAATGCCCGAATCTCGACCATGTAGGATAAAGTGAGATTACTGAAAGAATAAAAAAAAAATCTCTAATCGAGCGTAGACATAGTTAAAAGACTAAAATCAATCGTATGGGCGCTTATATGCAAGAGCACACTCCGTTGATTGGTGAAATAGCATGCTCAGAGGCTAAAACTAGAGCTGCTCTCCATCGATAAGAATACAAGTGGTTGTAACTTTAAGAAGTGATTGCCTTTTTTTTTTTTTCCATATTTTAAATTCTGATTGCTTTATACTTGTCTACTATCAATTTGTAATTTTCTCCATGTTTAATACAATTGGCCAGTTTTCTTTTCACATGTCTTGTATTATCTCAAGTACTTAGTTTTTATCTACGTGGCATAACTGTATTAATGATATAACACATTCATGAGAACTTATGCGCCTGTTCGTTCCCTCTTCCTAGGGAACATTTCATGCAATTAATGAGACACTTTAACCATCACGACGCCTTGTCTTTAGGCATGATTCTTTATTCAGAGCACCTATATAAAAGACTATTTGGTGCTTTTAACCCTATGTATTCAAATTTCCTCTCTTCCCATATTAAAGAACTCTTTCTTTTTCCAATGGCTGTTATATCCATTCCTACTATCGATCAGGCTCACGGGTTCTTGAGGGAAACCCCTCCCATGGATATTGAAGCTTTCGCTCACTCTACCCTTCAATATGACATATATCAATTTGTTTTGACCTTCGATCGACTACTAGGGATGGTGTTCCCTTGATTGAAGTTCTAGATGCTTTAACCAAACTTTAAAGCTTCAACGACGCATACTTCGTTGCTGAAAAAGACTTGGAAATGCTTGACGGTCATGCAGATGAGTACACTGTCATCCATAGGGAAATAAACATTCTCTAATCAATATGATTAAACGTGGTACAACTGCATGCACTAAACTCGGCAAGATTATTTTAACAAAGTGATGATGAGAATTTTACAAGTTCAGCGTAGAGAAATCAATGACGATTTCCAAGATACTAAGTGAATTTTCCTTGGACGATGCCCGCACTACTCTTAGACTCTTTTTAACTTCATCAATTCACAAATCAATCTCAATTAGACTTGGTTGTGTGTGAGTAGCGAACAGAAGAGAGAAGCTGAGCACAAAGCCAACATGATTGACCGTCGCATCGACCAAGTCCTACGCTTTCTCAAGTGAGTTCTGGAAAATAGAGAGTTTTAAAAGGCTCAAAGGCAAACAAATGAACTCATCAGAGAACATACTGTCAATGAATTTGATGAGATGAAGGTTGTTGATGCCTAATTCACACTCAGACTGAGCCCTTACTTTTCTTTTCTGTCTTTTACAAATAAATATGTAATCGACACATCAACCACATTTTACTTATTCTTCGCCTTATAATATAATATTTATAGTTTTGCTTACTTTTGTCATTTGACTGATTTTAATCTTTACATATCTTTTGTGATTATTATAACCATCACTTGGCCTAATATTTCTATATCTCCCACAGACTGAGATGGTATGCTTTTTAAAACGATTATTTATTAGATTATTCACTATTTTTCCATCGATATCACGAAGGATATAAGGTCGTCCATGGAGAATTTTTATCACTATATATGGTCCATCTTATATAGGCAACCACGTACGAAATTAAGTATCCTTACTCTCTAGAAGCAATATCACTTTCCAAACCATATCGCCTTCACTAAAAACCTTTTTTTTTTTCTTCACTTTTTTGTTGTACTCTCGAGCGACTCTGGCCTTGTTCGTTGTGATAGAATTTAAAGCCCTTGTTGAATTTTGTCTAAGCTCTCGTTCAACCAACATAGCCTTTGTGAACTCGACCGATGTCAAGTTAGCCTGATAGACTACCCATAATGATAACACAATCACTTCCAATGGTAACACATCATCATGTCTGTATACTAATCGGAATGGACTCACTTATTTGAAATGAGTTGCGATAAGCCAAAGAGCTTCTAATAACTTAACATGCCATTGTTTAGGATTCCCATCAATCATTTTTCGTAAAATATTCTTCATGACCATATTGCTAGCCTCAGCTTGACCGTTGGCCTGACATCACCTTAATTTGATACTGATTAGTCATCACCCTGACCTAAATGGATGAAAATGCAGCTCCTTAGTATAGAGTAATTGATTCAGGAATTCTAAATTGATGAATTATATGGGTTTCGATGAACTCAATAATTTCTTGATGATTTGTTCCCAACATGCGTTTTGTTTAAACCCATTTGGAAAAGTTATCGATCACCACAATAATAAAGTTGTGCCTATTAGATGATGGAGGATAAATTTTTTCTATCAAATCAATAGTCTATCCTCAAAATGACCAAAGTTTCACAATAGGATGCAATTTGGTCCTAGGCACATGCTTTATCGATATATATTTCTGACATGCTTCACATCCTTTAGCATATTAGTTAAATCGACAGACATGTTCAAGTAAAAATATCCATAGCATCGACATGGGAGCCTTAATTTTCTTTTAACCTGGTGTATTCCATAAATTCCTTCATGCACTTCACCCATACTCATTTACATACATGAGCGTAATTGTTTTTATGATATTACATCATATTTGAACCCTACTCCACTGACATTGGAATGTAGAGATGACTTAAATGTAAGTGTTGACTATGATGGATGATTGGGTTGGTGGGGGACACTCTAGGCTACACTCTTACTCTCTCACTGATTAATCTCTAATCACTTTACTTTCTCTATGAGTATCTCTCTATAAAACCAAGTGTGTGGTGGACTCAAAGATTTTCTTCCCCTCTCTCTTATTTGAAATAAGGGGGTGGACCTCTATTTATACATGCTGGGCTAGTAATTTAGTAAATTTTAGCAGCTTGGAGGGCAAACATCGCCACATTGCATGATCTAAATGGTTGGAGACATGTGGCATCATGGATTTATTTTGATAAGTGGTAAAATAAGTAATTTCACCATTTAGGAGAATGAAATGACCATTTTACCTTGGAGCAACAATCGAATTGCCGCCCACCCACTGATTTTCATTTACCGCTATTTGGAGAGATCTTGGGAGAGATCCTAATATTTGTTTAGATTTTCAAAGATTTGGGCGGCAATGGGATTGACTTTCATTCACAAATTTTGCATTTTAAGTCATGGTTAACTCTAGGAGTCTTGTTCTTTTTATGGGCTTGTTGGAATGGGCCTAGCTGGTGGCCCGGTTGCCTTCAACACCTATATTAAATCCATAATTGGCCATCATCCATTATGGATGGCCCAAGGGCGATGTAGATTGTCCTAGCCAAGGGTTGGCACCCCAAGTTTGCTTTTCCTGGCCCAGTTGGGCCCATGGGCCTTACTGTGGTTTGGGTTGGTTAGGTTGTGCTTTTCAAGTTCACAAGTCATCTCACGTTTTACTATGTTTGGTGCATCATTGCTGGGGTGGGGTGTTTACACGTATTACCAAGATCAATATATATATCTATGCTATGTATAATGTGAGCATCTTTTAGACAAAATTACCCACACAATTAGTAATACACAAGGAATTTTACTAGAAAAAAGAAATATGGCTTTCACCTAAACTGAGGGCATTTTTGTCCTTTCCATTGGTTTATGCAAGTAGCATACTCCATATCTTCTATTTTCGTGTTACCCCAATGACACGTGCCAAGGAGCACTTGCAGGAAAGGTTCTACCGGGCCACAATGTTGCTACGTGACCTAAACTCAATATATCTAGTTTATCAGCCCACGTTAGCATGTTAACCTAAAAACTTAGCAAATCTAAAACTCAAGCCAGATACGCATTGGAAAAAAGTAGAGATAGATCATCAACTATCAGTCCATGCATGTAGCCAAGGGTTGCAAATGGGTTAGGCCTAGGTGTAGCCTAGGAGTCATAAATGGGCCACCCTGGCAGCCTAGCCCTATAAAGCCAAGGCTTGGGCTCCTAAATTGGGCCCAAAGACAAGGCTTGGGCTTGAAATCTAGGCCCGGTGTCCACGCTAGGGTGTACTAGGACCAATGATGCCTTGCCTGCTTAGCCCATTGGCCTTGTCCGACGACAAGGGCTGGAGTAAGGCCAGCTAATGTCCTAACCCGCCCATTGCCACCCCTAATGTAGATGGGCCCTTTTCTTATGTTTCTCTCTTCTTCTCTCTACGTGCATTGCAATGTTCCATGCATCCCTAGTGTAAGACAACAAATACATTTTTGTTGCAAGTCCTCAGCTATCTCATGGGAGTTGTTTCAATACAACAACTTATTTATTTATTGTTATAATTGAGAGGAGAGAGATAAACTTACCCTGTTTGACAAACACATATGAATATGAAATAATTGTGAACTCTGTTTGAAAAAAAAAAAGTACTATTCTAGAATTGAAATTAAATATATAAAGGATTGTCTGTTAGTCATCCATGAAGTTGACAATTAAAATATGATTTGACTATTTTATATTGATTTATGGTCCCCATTTGGATGGTGTATTTTGAGTTGAATATTTCTTATATGTTCAATCTATGAGAGCCAATTATTTTGATTATTTAATTTTAATTAGCATATTTCTCATCAGTGGTTGTGGGTAAGGGTAGTAATGGGTTGGGCAGCCTGCCAAGCCTGGCTAATCTTTGGACTAGGCTTGTACCTATTATCTTAGCCCACGTGCAAAACTTGACCTTGACATGCATGGCTTGATCAAAATTTTAAGCCGGTCTTGGGCTGAAGACATTTTAGCCTAACCTAGCGCCAGTCTTGGTCTCAGGACATTTTAGCCCAACCTAGCGTAGCTTAGCCTGGCCTGATCCAACTTCAAGTGTACATATTATGAATTTATTAAATCCTCGATTAAGTAAACCATGCATCTTGAATGCAAACAATTATAATAATAATAATAATTATTATTATTATTATTTGATTTTAAATGTTTTGTGTGTACATGTGTGTTCACTCCATCAATTGATAGATTAAGAATATTCAGGTAGAAAATAGGGTTTTTAACTATTTTCAGGCCCATGTCTAACTGCTGTTTTTTTGGACTCAGGCTCGAGGCTATTGTGCTAGGCCTACACTAGGCACGGGGCAAGCTCGAGTGAAGAGCCTTGTGTTAAAATCAGTGGTTTTGAAAAAATGAGAAAAATGAAAATTTAAAATTTTTCAAAATTTCGGGATTTTCCTGCGAAAATACTTTTTGAATTGAAAAGTACGGTGTGTTTATTTTGTCCCACATTGGAAATGAAAAAGATAGTTTTGTGGTTTATATGAGATGTTGAGAAGAGTATTCTTACTTGGAGCTTTTTGGAGGAGATGAAACTCGGGTTGCGCACTGGAACACACGCACGCATGCACGGGCGCGCACTCGGGCTCGGGCTCAGGCACGGGCGTGGGCGAGGGCGAGGGCGTGGGCAGTGAGGCAGTGTGGCTGTAGTGGCGCTAGATGGCGTACTTTACACTTCGCACGTGTCGCAAAGTGGTCGCTCCTTCGCGACCTTACGCGAACCGGTGCGATGGGTCTGGTCAGTGCCTTATGGCAGTGCGGATATGAAATGAACCTGAGTTTTATAGGTGACTGAGAACGGTTGGATCTTAAATCCGAAACGTTCAGCGGTTTCAGAAAACGGCTCTATACCTTGAAAGTCAAACGGTCCGAAAACGGACGGGCCATGATGATCCAACGGTCAGATCCTTTGATCCGACGACCAGAAACATTTATGATTAATGGACAACAGTCAGAAACATTTTTCAAACGTTCTGTACCATTGATAGTGTCTGGCAAAGGTCCACTATAGGATGCCTATATAAACTGGACCATTCCAGTCCGATTTCATCATCTCAACACAACCATCTCTCCCATCATCAGATACGATCCATAGCTTCATCATAAAATACTTAGAACATCTCCACCATCAGTGTCTGTCAGAAAAAATCCTCTGCGTTAAAATTGTTCCACAGTGGACCTATCGTAATTGCTGCACACTGGATCCAAAAGGCTTGTCTTATCCTGAAAGTAATTCGCCTGTAACTCATCAGCAGTAGATAAGGGGGCAAATCACGCTTTAAGGACAGCGTATTTGATACGTGATTCAGCCTAGTGAATTTTGAATTAATTTATTTTTATTTTCAGTGTATCCAAAATCATATTTTCAATAATCTTAAAGCATGATTAAATGGACACTGAAAGTGTTGCATCAATCAGATTGATGAACCAGGATCTGATCCGATTGGACCGATTCGATGGTTCAAATTTCACTAGATCTTTTACATCCTGGACCTGACTCTCCAGCCTTTGCCTGAAGCAAAGGATACTGACACTCCAGAACAGATCACTGCTAGGATCAAGCGACAAGAAGATGAACTGCTGTGTCATGGCCACATCCCCAATGCTCTCTTTGATCGATTGTACGATTTGTATACGGGGACCACATCCGCTAAAGAAATTTGGAGCGCACTGGAATACAAATACAAGGCTGAAGAGGAAGGTACACAAAAATTTCTAATTGCCAGGTATTTGGAGCGCGCTGGTAGACAATCTACCGCTGCTTGCCCAAATCCAAGAACTGCAGCTTATTGTAAATAAAATAAAAGCCATAAAAATTGATCTTCCTGAATCCTTTCAAGTCGGAGCTATAATCGTAAAATTGCCTCTGAGCTGAAAAGATTACAGAAAGAAACTACTGTATAAATTCGAAGAGTTCACCCTATAACAAATTCAGAAGCATCTTCGTATTGAAGAAGAATCTCGTAACCGAGACAAAAAGGATAACGCTAATAGTGCATCTTCATCCAAGGTAAACGCATTATAACGATCATCCCAAAATAATGAGAAAGCTGATTCTCTTAAACCTAACAAAGATCAAGGAAAATTCAAGAAAACCCAAAAGAAAAAAATGGCAAATCCAAGGGAGCTTGCTATGTCTGCAGTAAGACCGGTCATTTCGTTCGAGTCCGTAGGGACCGGAAAAAGCCTAAGAAAGAGGCTAATGCAGTAGACGATGAAATCGTAGCCATGGTCACAGAAGTGAACCTAGTTTAAGAGAAAATTCTTAGTTGGTGGTATGATATATGTGCCACAGTCCATGTATGCAATGATCGATCTGCCTTCAAAAACTATGAAGATGAGACCAGTGGTCAGGAGGTTCAAATGGAAAATGAAGGACGATCGAAAGTTATAGGCAAAGGAACCGTGAAATTACTCTTTACCTTTAAAAAGAAGGTAATTCTGACCAATGTACTGCATGCCCCAGACATAAGGAGAAATCTTGTCTCAGGGTATCTCTTAAACAAGCTTGAGATTAGAGTTGTATTTGAATTAGGCAAGTTGATCTTGTCTAAGAAAGGGAACTTTGTGGGTAAGAGATATGCTTGTAATGGGATGATCAAATTATCTTTGAATGAAAAGAATTCTTCTGCTTACATGATTAAGTCTGTAACGCTATGGCATGGTAGACTAGCCCATATTGGCTATAGTACCATAAAACTCATGGCTAAGAACGGCCTAATATCATACAATGATAGTGACAAAGATAAATATGAAGTATGCATACGGTCTAAAATAATAAAAAAATCATTCCCTAGTGTTGAGAGATCATCTCAAATATTAGACCTATTGCATACTGACATATGTGAAATAAATGACGTTCTTACCCGTGGAGGTAAAAGGTACTTTATAACGTTTATAGATGATTGTTCAAGATATGTATATGTATATCTGTTAAAATCGAAAGATGAAGCATATAATGCATTCAAGATCTATAAATCTGAAATAGAAAATCAGTTAGACAAAAATATTAAAATCCTTCGTAGTGACCGAGGAGGAGAATATTTCTCTAATGAATTTTCTAACTATTGTGAAGAACACGACATAATACATCAGTGTACAACACCTTATACACCACAATAAAATGGTGTAGCAGAGAGAAAAAATAGGATACTTGTAGAAATGGTCAACTCAATGTTAATACAAGCTCAGTTGCCATTAAATCTATGGGGAGAAGCACTGTTAGCTGTATGTCATGTTTTAAACCGAATTCCATCTAAGAAAACTAAGACCTCTCCATACGAAATATGGAAAGGAAGAAAATCAAACATAGGGTATCTTAGAGTGTGGGGGTCTCTTACATACTGCAGAACACCGGATATTAAAAGAACTAAATTAGGACCAAGAGCTATTAAGTGCGTCCTTGTAGGATATGCACAACATAGCAAGGCCTATAGACTTCTAGACTTAGACTCCAATGTAATCATAAAGTCTAGAGATGTAGAGTTCTTTGAGAATTCTGTATTCACGGAGAAAAAGAATGCTGAAATTCAATCTCCTAATAAAACTATAAAAGAAACATATATAGAAGAGAATACACCAAGTGAACCTCGTAGGAATCAAAGAACATGAGTAGAAAAGAGTTTTGATCCTGATCAAATAGACTCTCAGCGACTTTCCTTTCATCTAATTGAAGGTGATTAGAAAAATACTCATGGTTTTTACTATAGAAGATGAATGTGAAACCTTTAGTGAAGCTATGTCTTCAAGAGACTCTGTTTTCTGAAAAGAAGCTATTAATGATGAAATGGATTCCATAATGTCTAACTAAACATGAGAATTGGTAAATTTTACCTCCAGGTTCTAAACCAATAGGATGTAAGTGGGTATTTAAGAAAAAATATCACACAGATGGTACAATTCAAACCTTTAAGGCAAGATTAGTTGTTAAGGGTTTCCGACAGAAGGAAGGAATCGATTATTTTGATACTTATTCACCAGTAGCTCAAATAACATCGATTAGGATCTTATTTGCTCTGACATCTATACATCATCTTCATATCCATCAAATGGACGTGAAGACATCATTCCTGAATGGTAATCTCGATGAGGAGGTCCATATGGAACAACTAGAAGTATTTGTTCTACCAGGAAATGAAAGAAAAGTGTGTAGACTTGTTAAGTCTTTGTATGGATTAAAACAAGAACCAAAATAGTGGCATGGTAAATTTGGTTTTAAAGTTCTGTCTTATGGTTTTGAACATAATATTACTAATAAATGCATATATTTAAAAGTATGTAATGATTATATTGTAATCATATGCATGTATGTAAATGATATGTTAATAATCAGTAACAAAATGGAAGGTGTAACTGAAATAAAAAAGTTTCTCTCTTCAGTTTTCAAAATGAAGCATCTTGGACAAGTGGATACCATATTAGGTATCAAAGTTAAAAAACATAGTGAGAGTTTTGCATTATGCCAGTCTCCTTATATTGAGAAAGTAATAAACAAGTTTAATCACTTGAAAATTAAAGAGGCAAAAATCACGTTTGATCCAAGTATCAAGTTAAAAGAAAACAGTGGAAGAGCAGTTGCACAACTAGAGTATGCTAGTGTTATAGGCAGTCTTATGTATGCAATGCAATGTACAAGACCGAATATAGCATACGCTGCTAGTAAACTAAGTAGATTTACGAGTAATCCAAAGGTTAAACACTGGACAACAATAAGTAGAGTTCTAGGTTATCTTAAAGAAACCAAAGAACTGGGGCTATTTTATTCAGAATTTTCAGCAGTGTTGGAAGGATATACTGATGCAAGTTGGATATCGAGTGCAAGGGATAATAAGTCCACTACAGGGTTGATATTCACCCTAGGAGGTGCAACTGTATCTTGGGGATCCAATAAACAAACTTTCATAACACACTTAACTATGAAATTTGAGTTCATAACTCTAGCTGCTACAGGCAAAGAGGCAGAGTGGTTAAGGAATCTTCTATTAGAAATCTCATTCTATCGAAGCCTATACCGGCTGTTTCACTTCATTGTGATAGTGAAGCCACTCTAGTGAGAGCCTATACCGATACCTATAATGGGAAGTCCAGACACATAAGTTTGAGACATGACTATATAAGGCAATTGATTCAAGATGGAATCATTGCGATCTCATATGTAAAGTTGAGTAATAACTTGTCTGATCCTTTTACTAAACCTCTGACGAGAGAGGTAGTAAGGACAACATTTAGAGGGATGGAGTTGAAACTCTTTACTCAAAGTTTCACCGGTGAAAGAAACCTAACCCAAAATTAAAAAATCTCTAAATATTGGGTTTAGTGGTAATAACAATTTACTGATATGTGAAAAGTTTTAGTACTAAATAAATTAATAACCTCATCTAGGATGATAGTGTTGGCCGTTATAAAGGAGGGATGAGTATTAAACTCTTAATGAAATCCAGTCAAACAGGACAAGTGTTTTAAACGGAAACACTGGAAGGATTTCACCTATGTGAATGTAAAAGTGGTGCCGCTTCTCATGAGAGCTAGAGTTATCTCGGGATCGTTCATGAAATATGATAAGCACATGACCATTAAAAGTGCTAAGCAAGATTATGAAGGAACACCTAACGCATGAGCTATTATGTGTGTGGTATTTTCAGTTATATTATATATGAATAAATGGTTCAATACTACGCAACTAGAAATTTTGAAATAACTTTAAAATACTTACACTAAGGAAAGATTCAAATCGTAAGATATCTTTCTGTATGCATAATAACTGTTATTATTCCGCAGGTTTTTCATTGTTTTAAAAATCAGTGGGGGATTGTTAAAATCAGTGGTTTTGAAAAAATTAGAAAACTGAAAATTCAAAATTTTAGGATTTTCCCACGAAAATACTTTTTGAATTAAAAAGTGCGGTGTGTGTGTTTTGTCCCACATCGAAAATGCAAAATATAGTTTTGTGGTTTATATGAGATGTTGAGAAGGGTATTCTTACTTGAAGCTTTTTGGAGGAGATGAAACTCGGATTAAGTGTTCCAGTGTGTAGCACTGGAACACACGCACGCATGCGCGTGCCCGCCCGCTCGGGCTCGGGCTCAGGCACGGGAGTGGGCAGTGAGGCAGTGTGGCTGTAGTAGCACTAGATGGCGCACTTTGTACTTCACACGTTTCGCAGAGTGGTCGCTCCTTCGCGACCTTACGCAAACCGGCGCGAGACGATGTGATGGGTTTGGTCAGTGCCTTAGGGTAGTGTAGATCTGAAATGAGCCTGGGTTTTATAGGTGACTGAGAACGGTCGGATCTTAAATCCGAAACGTTCAGTGGTTTCAGAAAACGACTCTATGCCTTTAAGGTCAAACGGTCCGAAAACGGACGGGCCATGATGATTCAACGGTAAGATCCTTTGATCCGACGACCAGAAAAGTTTATGATTAATGGACAACGGCCAGAAACATTTTTCAAACGTTCTGGACCATTGATAGCGTCTGGCAACGGTCCACTACAGGATGCCTATATAAACTGGACCATTCCAGTCTGATTTCATCATCTCAACACAACCATCTCTCCCATCATCAGATATGATCCATAGCTCCATCATAAAATACTTAAAAGAACATCTCCACCGTCAGTGTCTGCCAGAAGAAATCCTCTACATTAAAATTGTTCCACAGTGGACCTATCATGATTGTTGCATGCTGGATCCAGAAGGCTTGTCTTATCTTGGAAGCAATTCGCCTGTAACCCGTTAGCAGTATATTAGGGGGCGAATCACGCTTTAAGGACAGCGTATTTGATACGTGATTCAACCTAGTGAATTTTGAATTAATTTATTTTTATTTTCAGTGTATCCAAAATCATATTTTCAACACCTTGTGTGTGGGTGGGGCTGGGTTCCACCCAAAACCTGATAAAAGAGATGTGAAAATAACCAGCGATAGAACTTTTCCACCCCCTTTTTAATTTTAATTTTTTTTATTTTATTTTTATAACTTAATATATTATTAGTATATCCAAACAGCCCCGTAGTGTTTTAATTAGAGGAACACAAGTCCCAGTCGATCGGGTCAGACTGAGGATTTTCTTCATGGGAAAACTGCCAATGTTGAACACCATGCGGTCTCTCAGCCATTCATCGGTGTGGCCCACATTCAAAATGGTATGTCCCAAAATTAGGCTTGGTACAAGCTATTCGTGTGTGAAATGTGGATGATTGGACCATCCTGATTTCTTGGCCAGGATATGTTGACTCTGAGCACCTGATGAACAGCCCTAATCTTACAGGCACGTGTCATGTGGTCCACGATGAGAAGTATCAGTCTAATGCAATCGAGTACCAGTGGGCCAGTTGTGATTTGCATAGATAATGCGAACAGGCAACCAAACTATGCATGATGGGACAAACGATACATGCTGTTTTGATTATTTTACTGTCCCAACCTTTTTTTAAAAAAGGTCAGCGTGGTCCACGGCCTAGACTAGCGTGATAGTTCGCCGCCATTTTCAAAATGGTGGCAACCTGTCTATCACAACCATGACATGCATTTATGGAAATCCGGTGTGTTCAAAATTAGAAAGGCCCAGTGTAGATAGAGCATGGCCCAAAATCCTCACTTGTTAGACAATCACATCAATCCAATTGGTTTTTATGAAAAAAAAAAAAAAAAGTAATCTAAAAAGATTATGGTCAGCCATCCGAATTTAACAGGTTAAATAAGATATGTGGTCTTTTGCCAGTCTACAGAGTGGATGGTCTATAATGCCACATATGCATGGCATACAGCTTAGTAAATGGGTCACTGCCATTTTGAAAATGGTGGTGAACTATGACCATAGTTCTTTTTACTGGGGAAAAGAGGTTAATACGGGGATTAGAACGAGGGAAGAGTTTGATATGGTTGTAGAGCTGTGCTAAGGTGTAATATATAGAGGCCGGTTCCTCTACAAGTCCCTGTAGAATAAGTCTACCAGGGTGTATTTTTGATATTCAATCTGTCCACCAGGACTGCCCCACCATAAAGTTGGACACCTCAAAAATCAGAATCCAACCATCGTATCAGCCCACGTAAATTTGGAAGTTCTGGACGGCCATTATTGTTTAGTATGCTGGGTCCTGCCATGTGTTCTTAATGCCATCCAACCCATGAATTATGGGGTCCCCACTGTGTTGATAGGATTCCCTGGAAAATTAAGGATATATAATTCTTAGGTGGACCACACCATAGAAAATAATGGAAAACCATACAAAAAATCACTAGTTTCATGTGGTGGCCTATATGGTGGTCGGGTAGGTTGATTTTGAGGGTGTTGAATCTTATAATTGGTTGATCCTAATGGACGGATTGGATGATGTGCACAGGACGTGTGGACCCCACACACAGCACTTGTAGAACAAGCTGATTCTATAAAGACTGGAGAGGAAGCAGCATCTAATATGAAAATAGGATCGGAGTCGGGACAAAACGAATATTAGGAGTAAAAGGGGGTGCGAACGGTTTTCGAAAACGGTCCACTATACTGGCTTGTAGTAAAAGGGGAAGGCATGAAAGATATTTCCCCACATGTAATATCGGTATGAGTGTCTCACCTTCATATAATTTAATTTTCTTTCTTTCAAAGCTCTCTTTTTCTCACCCTATCATTAATATCATAATCATGATTAAAGTGATGATGATAATGATGAGGTGTTCTCCATATCTGCATCAACTTAGGTGGGTTTTCAATTATAACAAGGGACCCATGGTTTGGTGGTCTAGGCCCTTGGTATGGTGGGTCCCACTTTGAATGGAGAATGTTCCAAGATACCTTAGCAACCAACGCTTAAAATATTTTTTAGTTGAATGTGGATTGTTGTTGTATTTTTCTCTTCAATTGTCCACTATAGGCTCTTAGTTGACGGGATAAGGTTGTTTTACCTGTGTAGTGGGAGGCAATAGATGAATGGGCTGGATTACCAAATGACAAGCCGAATTATCACGTGTGCATGTGTATTGAATGTAAGTTCAGCTAGTTGGACCATACAGGCACGCATACATCTGTGTGGCAATGGACAAATTTACCAATACTATTGGTTTAGGAATAACTAAGGGATCCTTTAGATGCCCCTAAAATCCTCTAGGGGCTGTTTTGGGTGAGAAATTTGGAGCTTTTTTTATTTACACACCCACACCCCCACACACTTACCTACACTACGTGGGTACTCGATCCTTGGTCTCGGCGTTGAAACAGAGCCCGTCTACCGCTAAGCCATAGAGCTGGGCCTTGTAGCCTCAGGGTGAGAAATTTGGAGTTAGAATTTGTGAAATTTATAGATTTCAAATAATCCATGTTTGTTGTTGGGAAATCTACCAATTTTCTATAAATTTATGGGTTTGAGGTAAATCCAAATCGTTAAAACAAAAAAAGAGGAAGAAGAATAAGAATTATCAAATCTTCACAGTGAGAGAACTTTTTAAGAGGAAAAAATAATTCATTTGTAATAAATGCTTTCCCATATAATCATTGTTTCACAGATCCATATATCAAAGGTTGGATTTCTAAATAAAGACTTCGAAATTTGCCATATCCAAATCCATGAATTAGACAAATTCATGAAGTTACCAAATTCCTATTTTCATTTCTTAGATTCCAAAATAAGGCCTCAGTTGTGAAGGGTTTACAGTTAAAGTGTTAGAAGTAGTGTCTAGATGGAAAAACTTGGGTGTAACGTGCTTACAAGTTGTAAACACTTTCAATGTTACAAGTAGTGTCTAGATTGAAAACTCGGGTTTAATGTGCTTGAAAGTTGTAAATACTTTTAAACAGACCATTTTATTTTGGCTGAAACTCCATTATTCATATTATAGGTAAAGTGATTACACCTTCAAAGACATGACGCAGGATCCGTTACTCACAAGTGTAGATTAAGCTTATCATACAAAGAGGGTAAATTCGTATTTTCACAATAGGAGTAGGTAATTGCAGCTCTAGCTTGGAATTCTTACTAGATACTTGCAATCGCTCATCGTCCGAATCTTTATTACAATTATGTTATTAGATTTCGGTGGGAATCTTGAATCGTGAATTGTTGCCCACCTTAATCAAATCTAGTGATCAACACTATCAATCCTTTGCTCCTGTCCTTCTTTATCATGGGCCGAAAAATGAAGTTGACATGAGTAATAAATGAGGTACAAGAAGTGTCAAAAGTGGATAATTTCTTGACCATGAATATAAATTTGTCCAATGCGATCCATTTGATGGTTATATTTGTCTCGTTTTTATAGAAATATCATAATTTCATCTATGTATTTCAATGGACATCATGGATCAGCACGATTACAGTGATGGGCCATACTGACATTTTTCCAGTGACATGACAATTTGTTAGGGGGAGCAGGTTAGGTATTACGCGCATAACACAGTTGGTGTGACACTCACCGCTTGTGGCCCATATTGATTATTTTATATTATATTGACACAGTTTGACCATTTTTCCATGTCATTTTTGTACTTGATCCAAAAACATAATCTTATCCAAATATCAATTGGACCACACGATTAGAAACTGTGCTTGATCACCATTAAAATCATTTTCATGGGCAACAAAATTTTTGGATCAAGCTGATACTCGTCTAGTATCTTCATTTAGGTCTCTATGCCCTTATGAAAATTAATTGACAGCGTGGATGTTCGTCACGTACATCCCAGTGGGCCCCACAATTATGGTTGAATTTGTTGGAGCTTGGGATCCTCACAAACCTCGCCACCTACCAATAGTGATGAGGATTATCTTGTACTGGAATCTGATCTTTGTGCCCCATCATGTTATATGTCTCCATACCGTCCAACGATTTATCCAAATATTTTTATGGATTATAATAAATTTAAGTTAGATCCAAATTTCAGGTGGGCCACATTACAGGAAATAGTGGTGATTGAACTCTTGAAAAACTTCTTTTAGCCTACGGTAATGCGCACCAGAATGTTTCCTGTAGATCTGACCCGTTGATAGAGTTAAGAAGACCTGGATGAAGAGGAAATATAAAGATTAACCTACATGGTGCCCGTTTGAGGTGCTGAAACTTAGTTCATCCTAATCCGGCTTGAGAGGGATGAAGTGGGGTAAAGTAATCTGATGTGGGCTTAACTTGTTCCGAGTCAGCTCAAAATTGGTGCGGAACTTACTCACAACATGACAGGCTTGGTGGAGAAATTTTGTCTTGGATTGGGACCGTCTAAGGCACCGAAACTGATGTGACGTCTAATCGATCTCGAGGAGGGGTGAAGTAGGGTGTCATGGTATTATATAACCACAAGCTAGTTGAATTTAGTTCCAAAAAGGTGTAGAGCTTCATCGAACCCTAACAAGAATGTTGGATAAATTTAGGCTTGGATGTGGTTCGGAAGGGTGACGTAGGGTGAAGTGGTTCAATGTGAGTTGAATTTGTTTCGAGTCATCTCAAAATTGGGGTGTAGCTTAATTAGAACATGAAAGGCTTACAAAGAAATTTAGTTCTCGATGGGTCCCATTTAAGGCGGTCAAACTGAGCTAATCTTATTCGGGCTAAAAAAGGGTGTAGTGGTGTGACATTAAATCGATATTGGTGTGAAACTTAGTCCATCTTAAGTGTGTGGGTAAAATTTTGGCCTGAATGGGTTTTGTTTGAGACGCAAAACTGAGGTCACACTACTTTGGCTCTAGAGGGGTGAAGTGATGTGAAGTAGTCTGACGTGAGCTTAACTTGTTCTGATTCAGCTTAAAATTGGTGTGAAGCTTACTCGGAATATGATAGGGTTGCTGGAAAATTTTCATCTTGGATGGGTTTCATTTAAGGTGTCAAAACCGAGCCCTCCCTAATATGGTTCGGGAAGATTGAGGTGCTTTACATGGTCTGATGTAACCTTAATTTGGTTAAATTTGATTTGAAACAGTTTTAGACCTTCCTCGGACCATCATAGGCATGCCAAATAAAATTTAGCCTGGATGGGAACCGTTTGAGGCGCTTAAAACGAGTTCACACTTCTTTTACTCCAAACGGGTGAAGTGGGGCGAAGTGCTTTGATGTGAGCTTAACTTGTTCTTATTTGACTTAAAAGTGGTATGGAGCTTACTTAAATCTTGACATGCTTGTAGAAATTTTTTAGCTTGAATGATTCTTGTTTGAAGCGTGAAAAGAAGCTGATGAAGGTTTCAACGGTAGGCATTTCTTTCCCCAATTTTCCTTCTCATGGGGCTTACCTGAGTTTTGGGTCTGCCTCATCTTTTGTGGCATGTCTTAAACTAAGCTTGGAAATTGGAAGGGACGGAGTGGATTTGTCACAAACATGTAGTGCCACACCTATCATTACAAGAGATCTGCACATAAGGTGTGGATTAGCTTCCCTAGGTACGTAACACCCATGTGGGTCCCACCTTGGTGAATATATTCGATATACATGCCTCCTATCCATTTTCTTAGCTTATTTCATGAAGTTATTCAAAAAATTAAGCATATCCAAATCTCATCTGAGCCACGCTTCTGTAAAAAGTGATGAAAAAAAATTAAAAGTTTTTTATAAGCTCTAAAAATTTTGGACAAATAGTAGGTCACATCATACCACTTCACACCAATTTACCCCACCCACGCCTGGTTAATGTGAACTCAGTTTCGGTCCTTCCAACAGGCCTGATCCGACACGAAATTTCTTTGGCAAACTCTTCATGGTTCAATGAAGTGCGACACAAATTAGAATTGAATCGATCAAAGATTAAGTGACATCAAACCACTTCACATCAATTTACCCCACCTGTGTTTATTTAATGGAACTCAGTTTCGGTCCTTTCAACAAGTCTAATCTGACCTGAAGTCTCTCTGACAAGCTCTTCATGGTCCGATGAAGTGAGACACCAAATTTGAACCGAATTAGACAGATTAGGTTACATCAAATCACTTCACGCCAGTATACCCCAAATGCATCCGAATAATGTGAACTCATTTTCAGTCCTTCCAACATGCCTAATCCAACCCAAAATCTCTCTAGTAAACTCTTCATGGTCCAATGAAGTGTGACACCAAATTCAAACCGTATCAAAAAAGATTGGGTCACATAGACCACTTCACACCAATTTATTCCACCCACGCCTGATTAATGTTAGCTCGAATTCAGTTCCTCCAACAGGCCTAATATGACCCAAAATCTCTATGGCAAGCTCTTCATGGTTTGTTGAAGTGGGATACTAAATTCAAAACAAATCGGACAAAGATTAGGTCACATCAGACCACTACACGCCAATTTACCCCACCTGTGCCCAATTAGTGTGAACTCAGTTTCGATGCATCAAATGTGCCTTAAAGGCAGATATTTCTAAGGCGACCATGTGATTTTCCAAATAAGCTCAACACTATATTTGACTCGAATCAGATGAAGATAAGGTCAAAACAGACCACTTCACCCTACTTTATCTCATCCAAGCCACATACAATTAAACTCAAGTATGTTAGACATTCAAAGCACACTTTTTCAATGGGTGTGGTCTGCTTGATCATTTGATTTTTTTTTTTTTTAATTAATCCATAAAATTTTGTGCTAAAATGGTTGGATGGATTAGATGAAATACATAAATCACGAACTGCCCCCCAAAGTTTATGATTGTTCGCCCATCATACGGTGTTACATGAAACTGCATGTGGTGTAGGATACCACGGTTATACGCGGAAGCTTATCAAGGCTATAGAATGAAGTCATGTCCTAGAGGGGGTGGTTAGGACCAAATATTTTTTTTTTTTCAATTAAATATATGTAGACACCCCACCCAGGCTAAATCTTGAGAAGGTTAAGACTGTTTGAGAACCATGATCATACCTTAAATCAAACCCCTAATCCCAGCCTAAACCGAACCCGAACCCAAAGCCCCCAAACTCCCAATCCGCAACCTAAAGCCCCGATCCAAACCGTTCAACACGCACACAACCCCGTTTATACCCTATACCATGACCAGATCCCCTTCACCCAAGCCAAAACTCACTTTTTTTGAGCTGAAAACCCTGAAAGGAAACTTCTGGACGAACCCGCACGACACACAAGGCCTGCACGTGCGAACCTGGCCTGAACTAAGCCCGGGCGGCAGCCCATGGCAGTCTGACTACCGCCTGCGATACTTCGACTGCCGCCCCTCGCGGTTCGCGTGTGGACAGCTGTCCCAGCGTCCAAAAGTCAACTTTCCTCTAGATTTACCCTCTCAGCCTTCACTATTTACCATTTTACCGCCCCCTATAGCAAATGAGAGAGTGTCATGTGACATTTCTCTCTTCACAACCAACCATAACTTGTCACCTCACCTTTTACCCCTCTCAAACCCAGAATTTACAGCAATGCCATTGGAGAAGGCTATAAATAGCCCTCTCCTCTTCACATTTTGAATAACAATAATTTCCCATAAGCCCCTTTTCTTTAGCTTAAGTGAGTGGGAGAGGGAGAGTGAAGAAGAGAGTGAAGGAGAGGGAAGGAGCTCCTAAGCCTCTAAAGATCTGATTTTTCCAACCTCCCCCTACCCTTCCTCTCAACTCTTTCAACATATAAGCTTAGCCCAAAGTAATCATGGTTGAACTTATATCTTAGCCTACTCAAAGATCCAAGTCAAAGATCTATCTCCGTACAAGCATTCATCGTGACATCTATTCCATTCTCAACCCCCCTGCTCCTCTAGATTTCTAGTGAACCTATGCTCTGTGACTCACCGAACATCGAATCTTGTCACATCAGAAATTCCTAGTGATCTAGTCCATTTTTTTAATTATTTCTTTACATGTGCATTCATCACATCTGCCCTCTAGACACGCCGTTGGACGTATGCTCTGTGGCTTGCCGAAATCTCGGATCTTGCTACATCAGAAATCCGCGTGCCTGCCTAGTCCATCTTAGACCACAGCATCCATCTTCCCCTTGAGATTAGTTTACCACGCTAAGTAGAGACCATACATATGTATGGGCAGAGAGGGTGCCTAATACCTTCCCTCTTTGTAACCGAGGTCCCTTACCTGGAATCCCGGATCGCAGACCAGGAGTTAATTTAAGGTGGAAAAGTCTTCGGATTTCTCGCACCTTATGTATTCCATGGTTCTAGCCGACCGCGGGATTTTGAGATTTTTCGGCTAGTGGCGACTCCAATATTCATAATCAACTTATCACCCCCCAATCACTCCACACAAATCGCCGATCAGCGTGGGCGCCGATTTTTCAGTGTCTACAGAATGACGACTCTACTAGAGAAGTGCTAGCTCGCACTAGCTGAGGCCCGACTTGAAAGTGTATGGTATTTTAATCTCAAGGACATCATCACTGCATTCATACAAAGAAAGGAGCATCTTTGGCTTACCTTCTCTTGGGCATAAATTCGAACCATGATTACCCGATCTCGCACAGCCATGACCTCTCAAGCAATCCATGAAGAAGAATCGGCAGCTTAGCCAACTCCCAAAACTTCCGCATCCGCACCCACACCCTCGCTACCACCACCAGTGGCTCCAGTAGATCCACAAGCTAACACCACCAAGCAGGAAATGACCCAAAGCCTACGAGCAGTGTAAGAGCTGCTAAACCGCCTTGTGTCAAATCCCTCCCCAAATACACAGGCAACTCAGCCTAGCATACAAAATAGCTCACTCCCACAAATTTCCTTTACATTCTCTCTCATTCCTCCAGCAAACCCCATGCTCTCACTCCCAGAAGAGTCGGCACAAGAATAACAGCAACCAGCAAAAGGGAACAACCCTCCCGCACATCTTTATTCAACACATCACAATAATCAGGTTACAACACAGGCTCCCCCTAACGGGAACCACAGATAAGAACTAGCCGATGCCCATGAAGGGGGCCAGTTTCGAGTCCAATTCACTCCCCCTAATGGGAGCAACGTTTCGGAATTGACAGATAACCCAGGCGGGAGCCATTTTCGAGCGTCACATCCTCCTCCGAAAGGGAGTGGTGTTCAATTCCAGCTACGTCCCGCCACCGAGACTCCATATTCTTTCCAACAACATCCCATCATCGATCCATATGAAGAAGAAACAGCACAAGCCCTACAACAAGGGGCAAGATACTCACAACAAGAAAAGTCAAAAATCGAGGAAATACGAGAGCAATTACAAATGGTGCAAAATCAGCTTCAGAAACAGCAAGGAGTGGATCACCCATCCACCAAGTTCAGGGACCTTTGTCCCTTCCCGGATGCCCGAGTACCTCTGAACTTAGAGGTACCAAAGTTCAAATGGTATGACGGTAGCGGGTGCCTCATAGCACATCTAAAAGTATTTTGTGGGGAACTTAATGCGATAGTAGGGAATGATGGAGCCTTGATACGGCTCTTCCAGAAATCCTTCAAAGGTGACGCTTTAGATTGGTATACTTCGTTGGACAGCCATTAAATTAGAACCTGGGAAAAACTCTCTCAAGCATTCATTGACCGATTCTCCTACAATTTGAACATGACTCCAAGAAGATCTGATTTGGCTGCCCTGAGACAAAAAAAGTGACAAATCATTGTCAGTATACGTGGGATGATGGCGGGCCATGACGGCCCGAATGAGAAACCCCATCGATGACGAGGAACAAATATCCATGATCGTACATTTTGCAAATCCTAGCATTTCAGGATATCTAATCTCGTATCCCTACGTAAATTTCACCCAACTCATCTGATTTAGCGAACAAGTGGAAGCCAGGATCAGAGCCGGAACCATTTCCCTATGGCCACATCAAACCCCTTCAATCGAAAGAAACAAAATCGAAGGGAAACTTGTGGGATATGGGAATGAAAATGGCACCGCTCCCACGCAACACACCACAGAGGTTAACAATATCGTCGCTAACACTCAGGGTAACTAATACGCTCCACAATCGGAGCTACAACAAAATAGGCAGTACCAACCACAGTAGGCCTAACATAGATATTAGGAACAACCGTCTCAACAACAACATCAACAGCCTTGGGGGAATGCACCAGGTCCATACAAACAGGAAATGTTAGGGAGGAAGTTCACCCCTTTAGTACAAACATACAGTCAAGTTCTAACAATGTTGATGCAAAAGCAACTCCTGAAACCGCTTCAATCGCGACTTCCTACCAACCCCTTGCTACCTGGTTAAAATGAAAATCAATATTGCACATACCATCAGGCCCTTGGCCACTTGATAGACCGCTGCTTCGCTTTGAAACATGCGGTCTAAGATTTGATTGAAAGCCAAAAAATTACGATCACCCCGCAGGCCAATAATACAACTCAGGTCAACATTCTCCAAAATCCCCTGTCATCGCATCAAATAGGACTCAGTACATCCGGCACCTCTACCGTAAACCACATTGAAGGATGGCAGCCCATGTACCCCTCTCCACATCATTCCATACAAGCGATCATGAACGATACAACAAATCGAATATGGGGTTACCAACACACGCCAGCACCGGATCCACAGCTGGTCCTTGAAGCAACACTAGCAACACAACCCCTCATATTCCTGGAAGTAGCACCAGTAGTTCAACTACTCATAAAACTCGAAGCCGCACCTAACAGGTCACATTCGCAGCACCCCGTCCTCCAAGGGGCACGCTTCGCACCCATACATCCAAAAATGTCAAATTCTGAACCTGTCATTCTCCCAATAGGTTTTCCTGATCTAGCTTCGCTAACTTTACAAGGGGCACCCCCGGTTTAAGGTCTAAAATTCTTGATGCCTCACCAACTGACACATGGCCAGAGGACCTCTCCCGCTCATTAAGAAGAAGAAGAAAACCCCAGCGTCAAATCTTGCCAAGACTCGGTGGTACCTCAAGAGAAACCACCAAGTCTACCACAAACTATTTCAATCACCACCCCTCAACCTCAGGAACCATTATATACTTGGAAGGGAGGACAGGTCCATCCTACAACCCGAACGCAGTTCCATGGCATTACCCAGAATGCATTGAAGTGGGCAATAATGAGAGATATTTTAAGAGAGATAACCAGAATCCAAAGGAAACCCGAGGAACTATGTCGGGAGCCACCTGCAAAATCGACGTTGCTTATGACATAGCAACTTAGCTTAAAACCATTCCCGCACAAATATCCATCTGGAAACTCCTATGCACATTAAGATCGCTCCGAGAAATCTTTGCAAAGACTTTGAATGATGCACATATTTCTCCTGACGTACCTCCTAAAATGGTGGCAAGTATGATTGGACAACTCCTCGCACCATGAGCCATCACTTTCTCCGATGATGAATTACCACTTGAGGGATGCAAGCGCGCTCACTGAACATAGTGGCCCGTCACAAGAATTTCAAAGTCTCACTTGTGCTCATTGATAATGGATCTAGCCTTAATGTTTACCCCCTAAGGACTGCCGAACGGATAGGGATAGAACTGTCCTCTTTCAGGCCCAACACCTTGAGCATCAGAGCTTTCGATAATTCCTGAAGGCAGGTTGAGGCGGAGGTTGATATTGAGCTACAAATCGGGCTGGACCTAACCCTTATCACATTTCAGGTCATTGACATCCCTGCCTCATTTAACGTTTTATTGGGGCAGCCGTGGCTCCATGCTGTTGGAGCCATTCCCTCAAACCTCCATCAAAGGGTTAAGTTCTTTTCAGAAAATCGAATCATCTCAGTATTGGCCGAGCCGAAAACTGTCCTATCAGTAGCGGTTATTATCCAAGAAACTGACATCCCTGTGATTGATATCCAGCATGCAGAGGACAATGTATCATATCACAGCTTCGAGTTCGAAGTTGTAAACTCAATCGCTAATCCTCACCCTCTCACTACTGAACATGTCATTTCCCCCGCTAAACGACTAATCTGGAACTACCGTATCGAGTTCCACGAGAAAGGTATAATAGTAAAGCTAGCACGTGTTAACATACAGAGATAGGGGTTGGGGTATCAACCAATGCCAGAGGATCAGGCTGAGAGGCCAAAGAAAGGTCAATCCTTCAAGTACACACCTGTCAAGTTCATCAAGGCTAGAACAGTTTGTGGAGACAATGATTCCCCTTGAGGACCAACTCTAGCAACTCAAATTCTCTGATCATTCCCACTCGGAGTCCGTCTGGCCACCAATAAGGTGGGATAAAATCCTCAAAGCAGCAAAAGCACACCTAGCACAAGGTGCAGATCCCCCAGATCCACCACAAGAGGCAAGGGGCATAGAAACAGGTCCACCCACAGGAGGACCCAGAACCAAGAGTGCCCAATAAAGGGGGGATAGGCAAGAACAAGGAGACACCCATCTCCACTCACAGTCAAGGGGACACGTCCCCGCCACCAGCTCAGCGATACAAGGGGCAGAAGTAGCCCATCCACTGGATTGACAAAGGAAAGTGGCCTGCTCTTGACTGGACAGACGTTAAAGTCCCATCACGAGAGGAACCAGAGGAACCAGAAGAGCTCCAACTCCTGGGCGAAGAGATCAAATCAGATTCCGACTCTAAGCCCAGTCCAGCAGACATCATGGTCATCAAAACAGATGACCCACAGGAACACACAAATCAGGATAGCAGGATTGGAAAGGGGAAAGAATCACCGTGGACGGCTATCCCCTTAACAATCGAGTCGGTTGGTGAATCCGCCGTGGATGCCGACCTAAAAAAAAAACCACCAATGTAAATAGCAATTGGTACCCTAGACTAGGATAGGATCAATCTTGGTTCACAACACCGTCCTGTTCGGGATCCCCAAGTGACATAAAAATCAGAAAATTTTCAAAATACAAAATCATCATATATTCTCAAAAGCACAAAAAAAAATCAGATATTTCTCATAATCACAAAACATCAGAAAATCTTCAAAACACAACAACAACAGAAAAGCTTTCAAAAACCACTGTGCCAAATATCCCATGCACATCGCAGGAGTTCTGGTCGACTCATATGATTTTGATCTCGAGTTGGACTTTAAGCTCATGGGTTTGGATGAAGCCCCGGATGAGGGAAATGATGATACAGCTCTCAAATTCGAGGACTCTCTCGAAAAATTTGAAATAAAGGCCAATGTTATAGTAGACAATTTCAAAATTATGAACTTAGGGTCATCGGAACTCCCCAGAGAGGTGCGCATCGGACGGTCACTCTCCCCAGAATACAAGTAAAGGATGATGAAATTTCTAAAAATGAGGTTGTCCAACTTTGCCTTCTCATACGAGGACATGCCTGGGCTCGATGAGGATCTGGTGGTGCACCATCTGCTAACAAAGTCAGACATGAAGCCAGTCAAACAAAAGCTACGGAGAATGAAGCCAGAATGGGCCCTGAAGGTCCGTGATGAAGTCATCAAGCAATACAACGCGGGATTCTTGGTAGTCTCCAACTACCCGGAATGGCTTGCAAATATCGTTCTAGTTTCAAAGAAAGATGAAAAAGTTAGAATGTGCATCGACTTCGAGGACCTCAATAAAGTAAGTCCTAAAGACAACTTCCCTCTCCCTCACATTGACACACTGGTAGATAACACTGCTAGACACAAGATCTTCTCCTTCATGGATGGCTTCTCAGGCTACAATCAAATCAAGATGGCCATCGAAGATCGTGAAAAGACCTCCTTCATCACACCATGAGAAACTTTCTGCTATCGGGTTATGCCCTTCGGGATGAAGAATGCTGGAGCTACATATCAGCGAGCCATGACTGCCTTATTCCACGACATGATAAATAAGAAATGGAAGTTTATGTGGATGACATGATCGTCAAATCTCTCACAATCGAAGGACATTTCAAGGATCTCAAAAAGCTCTTCGACAAGCTAGAAAAGTTCAAGCTTCGACTCAACCCGCAAAAGTGTGTCTTTGGAGCGACCGAAGGCAAGCTGTTAGGCTTTATTGTCAATGAGGAAGGTATTCGGGTGGATGAAACCAAGACCAAGGCAATCATTGAAATGCCACCGCCCAGAACTGAGGAGGAAATTCGAGGCTTCCTCGGGAGGATCCAGTATATCAGCTGATTCATCGCACAACTCACCCCAGTCTATGAGCCTATATTCAAGCTCCTGCGGAAGAACTCGCCAAAGGAGTGGAATGACGACTGTCAAGCGGCCTTCGAAAAAATTAAAAGATATCTGTTAAATCCTTCAGTGCTCATGCCACCCACTCCAAGTCAACTGTTGTTACTATACATCTCCGTCGCAGCAGAAGAAATCGGATGTGTTCTTAGCCAACACGATGACACAGGAAGAAAAGAGCAAGAATCTACTTTCTGAGCAGACGATTCACGAGTTATGAAGCTAAATACTCTAGCTTAGAGAAAACATGTCTTGCACTGGTCTAGGCCACGCAACGGCTACGACAATATATGATCACTCATCCAGTCCTTTTGCTCGCTCGCATAGAACCATTAAAATACTTGTTCAAAAAGCCAGCACTAACAAGCAGGATCACGAAGTGGCAGCTACTGCTTTTCGAGTTTGACATCACCTATGTCACTCAGAAGGCAATCAAGGGGCAAGCATTGGCCGATCATCTAGCAACACATTCTCTGCTTGACTATCAACTGCTGAAGACCTTCTTCCTTGATGAGGACATCCTCCTAATCGAGAAAGAAAAATAAAGGAAGGCAGGAGAGTGGAGACTCTTCTTTGATGGAGCTGTAAACTTGAAGGAGAGTGGAGTAGGCGCCATACTCTACTCTCCCGAATACATCCCAGTTTCCATATCCAGAAGGCTAGCATTCCAGTGCACTAACAACGTAGCTGAGTATGAAGCATGTATTGCTGGTCTAAGAGAAGCCATAATCCTTAATGTGAAGAAGTTACGGGTCTTCGGGGACTCGCAACTCATCATCAGCTAGATGAATGGTGACTGGAAGACCAAGGATGAAAAGTCGATCCCATACCACGTCTATCTGGAGAATTTAATCGAAGAATTTGAAGAGATCTCATTCTCTTATATGCCCCAAGTCAAGAATCAATTTACAGAAGCGTTAGCTACCCTTGCCTTGATGTTGGAGATCCCAAAAGGAGTTGCTGAATGGGAACTCACTGTTGAACTTCAGGAGGAACCTGCATTCTTCTTACAGATCGATGAAGCTGAACCACCGGCGAATGATAAGCCGTGGTATATAGACATCAAAGAATATCTCGAGCACCAGAAGTACCTGGAAGAAGCAACACTGACAGATCGTCGCACCATACAAAGGCTGGCTACACAATTCGTGATTACCGAGGGCATCCTTTACAAGCAATCCTTCAATCAAGTTCTTCTTCACTGCGTGGATGAAGCAGAAGCAATGCACGTCATGTCAGAAATCTACGAAGGACTATGCGGCCTGCACATAAATGGACACATGATGGTAAAAAAGATCTTGTGACTTGGCTACTATTGGCTCACAATAGAGACAGATTGTTGCAAGCACGTCAGGAAATGGTTCAAGTGTTAGGAACATGCAAATCAGATCCATGCCCCTGCTTCTGAACTCTACAACCTGACCTCACCATGGCCCTTCTCTGTATGGGGGTTAGACATCATCGGCAAGATCAGCCCTAAAGCTTCAAATGGACATGAATACATCCTGGTGGCGGTAAACTATTTCACCAAATGGATAGAGGCAACATCCTACACCACTATCGCAGCATTTCATGTGATCAAGTTTATAAAGAACAACATCATCAGCCGTTATGGGGTCCCTCAGACCATCATCACTGATAACGGAACTCCATTCATCAATAAAAGGATGAGCGATTTTCTCAACAAGTTCAAGATCCAACACCATCGGTCGAGCCCATACTGCCCTCAAATGAAAGGTGGGGTCGAAGCTGCCAACAAAACTATCATCCACATACTGGAGAAAATGGTGAAAACATACCACGATTGGTCAGAAATGCTGCCCTACACACTTTAGGCCTATCGGACATATGTACGGTCTGCTACATGCGCAACTCCATATGAGCTTGTGTACGGAATGGAAGCAGTATTGCCAATCGAGATCGAAATTCCATCAGTCCGGATACTGCTTGAAAGTGAAGTCGAGGAGGGCGAGTAGCTATAAGCAAGATACGATCAACTGCATCTGGCAGATGAAAAGTGCATGCGTGCGCTAAGCCACTCACAGACCTATCAAAGAAGGATCGCACGAGCTTACAACAAAAGGGTCCGCAAGCGAAGTTTCAAAGTCGGCGACATGGTCGTGAAGCGCATCCTACCACCACACTTACCAGACCCCAGAGGAAAGTTTAAACCCTCGTGGGAAGGACCACTGATCATCCGAGAAGTACTCTCAGGAGGCGCTCTTCGACTGACTAATCTGAAGGGAGAAGACCTTCCCGAGTCCATAAACGCCAACAACATGAAAATCTATCATGGGTAACCCTACCTGACTTTATCAATGATTACAATTGTGAAGCTGCATCCATCACGCCCAAAAAAAAAGTAAAAAAAAAAAGACGAAAAAAATAAAAATCTATATCTGCCGCCTCCCCTATCAGAAATATCAATCGCCCCTCCCACAAAAAAAAGAAACGAAGGAAAGAAAGCGAAAAGAAAAAAAAAAGAGTCTTAAAAGAAGACCCCGAAAAGAAAAGAAAAATCCATCCCTAAAATCTTCATGCAGCTTACAATTGTACCAAAAGACAAAGGATTGTCAGGTAACCAGCTGGCCGGCTAAGAAGGAAGTCTCTCCTTCTCCTTCATCGCTCCTGGCGATCCAAAGAAAAATGTATGAAACAAAAAAAAAATAAGGGGCATGCCTAAGAAAAAGGGGCGAGTTGAAAACCCGAAAGGGCGGCTCGAGTAAAAATAGTGGGCATGTAGCGGACTTGGTGAAAACCTGAAAGGGCGCCAAGGGTAAAAACAACATAGCTGCCAAGGGATAGGCAAGATAAAAAATCCAGGACGTAGAGAAAATCTGAAAGGACGCTACGGGCAAAAATGACGGGTAGAAGCTGGACATAATGAAAATCTGAGAAGGCGCTACGGGTAAAAATAGTAAGAAAAATAAAAACTAAAATAAAAGTGCAGGTACAGAAGAAGTCGAAGTAATAAGTGCCCCAATGAGATATAAAAGAAAGATCAGCTGCGGAGCAATTCTCTATCAGACTCTGCTCAAAGCCGCGGGATGTAATCCCAAACACCTTCTTAGGGAACCGAGAACCTAAAGACACAATCTAGGATATTGCATACAACGTGGGATGAGCCCAAGACTCTGATCCCAATCATCTAAAGCACAAAATCCAAACACAAGCGAATACTGACATTTGGCACAACTTTTTTTTTTTTTCATTCCTTTAAAATTTTCTCACAAGTACATAGTCTTTACAAAAAGCCAAAAAACAAGGGTTTCACGCACACATATCAAAGCAGTTGGTCAACATCGGGAACCACAGGTAAGCCCCTATCTCTCATATATCGACAACCTCTACATAAGCCTCTCTATCTCCATACGCAGGTAGAAGGCCTCATCCCTCTCCAAGTGTACTCTCATCATATAGCCGCCCTACTGCCAACCGGTGAGCCATGTCCTCACATACGTGATGGAGGACAACGATTTTGGAGATCAAGTGACCATGAGTAGCGAGCAAGAAGGATGGATCAATGAAGGGGCACTCCTCAAATGCCTAAAATGAATCAACAACACAAGAAGAAGAGGAAGCAGTATCGCCCACCATGTCCTGATCAGCAGCCTTATCCGTCAGATGCCAACCAGGAACCTGTCAATAAAGTAACTGCTCGGCCACCCATCACTGGTACGGTACTGTCGCTAAAGGAGGAGCCTAAGACTCCAACTCCAACGTCGTCGCATCCAAAGAACCCTGCCACGAGATACAGACCCACCTATATAAAGCAGTCAGGTCAGAAGGAAGAGAAGAGTGCCCAAAACCTGAAAAAGTGAACTCTGGAATGTCCTGACAAAAGCTGAACTGTCGAAGGAACCGCACGGGATGATGGGAGCAATACCCTCGCAGACCGAGCAACAGAAGAGGAGAGTGAGCAGTGCTACAAATCAACAGCGAACGGCGAGCCAAGTGGCCTCCCAGTTGATCTCCCACCCTCAGAGCTGAGTGAGCATACAACGATAAAGCGACTCCGTAGCCTCAGCACCAAGTGGAAGGACGTCAAGCAACAAACACAACACATTCCCACAACTTGAATCCGGCCACAGAAGCTGAGGAGTCATGAATAAATTCTCTCACAACAAACTTGCAAGAAGATGCAAGTCAAGCTCAGGTCACAAGCAGATGACCACGCCACACAAAAGAAAAGTAGAGGACAGAGCATACCTAAAGAAATGAGCAGCAGCCTTGGAGGATACGAGTGCGTCCAAGGGAGCACTCAGTCAGCCCTAAAAAGAGCTCCGTCAGTACCACAGAGACGATGCTCCTACGGTGGAGGACCCGGCCAAAGACATCCAGTAAGGCCACAAGCGAAGACTGCCGCCAACCTGAGAAAAGCAGCTCAGCCAGGATGCAAAATATCAGCGCATTCAAACACTGAAGCTGACGATCTGACCCAAGGCCACCTCAGGAGGTCGAACAACGATCATATAGGACCTCAAGAGAGAGCTCATCGACCCTGCCCTCCACAGTAGGCAGAGCAGTGTGAAACCCAAACCAGGAGGCCAGATCTGAAGGATGAACCGACTCGGATGAAGGAATGTAGGGCTCCCGGGAGAGAGGAAGGCCAGACAAGCGAGAAAACTCCTCCAATGAAGGACCTAGCTCCAGGTCGTTGAAGGAAAACAGGTTCAGGGAAGGAACCCGGTCATAAAGCGCAACACTCAAGAGTCACCAATCAAGGTGAACCCAGTGCAAATGAAGAACCTCTCGGAAGCCTAAGGAACTCAGCTCAGAGATCTCAGACTCAGTCAATGTCACGCCCCAAACTCAGAAATCAGATTCACAAGAATCTCGATCGCCGAATCCGGTGCCGACAGCCTCCGTAGTACCCCATTCTCGGCTCCCAGCGCAACATACGCCAGATTCCGATCCTGGGATCCTACAAGGAGGATTTTTTTGAACGTACACTTGTCTTGTAATAAGCATAACCACAAGTTTACCCAAATTATAAAGGAAACATCATCATCACATATCCACTAATATAATCATTTGAGTACAATGCTGAAAGGGAATACATAAATAAAGAAAAATTAAGCTCCAGAAGACCACTGCACGCTCCAAGCTCAACACTGCTGCAACCTAACATCACCTGCACGCATCTATCATGCATAAGCTTATAAAAAGCTTAGAGGGTGGTGTAAGTGTGTGCACAATGTAAGTATCAAATGTTCAATACAATACCATCATCATACAATACCGAAATTACTGGTAATTCATAAATCGTACATTATCGGAATAACCTGAAATACTGACAAGATCATAAATCATACAATGACAGAGTAAGCGAAAATATGGACAAGTTCATAAGTCAGTCAATTATCAGAAACGTAATATAAAACAGATATGCACTAAGGAGTCATAAAGAGTCAAATATCGGATGCCGAGGATGTAATGTAATATACAAATCCTGCTAAGTCTGTCTAGGCCATATAAGTATAGAAATATAACAACCCAAAATGCCATATGCCTGCGGATGTAATGCAATATGCGATGTGAATGAAATGACCATGCTGGAGTGTGAAGTCGGGATGATAGTACGTAGTATCGCAGGCTACGGGGTCCACCATAAGGACTTTTATCCAAACCAGTCCCATACCTAAATTTGAATAGTCAGACTCAATGTGGTAGACTCCTGATCTCAGGTTAATAGCGCGCCCAACCGAAATTCTTGCCATAACGAGGTACACAACAATTAATTGCGCACCACCAGCCCGAGTGGATAGTGAATGAATGAATGAATGAAGATGCACTCCTACTCAATAAGTCCACATATCAGTACAGTTCCTCTCTGGGAAATCACCGGGGTCTATTACACTCCATACCAGATTGTCGCCCCATCGCGCGCAATAAGGTGAGTGGAAGAGACCTCACTATCCGCCTGCCAATATCGGGCCCGGCTCGTCAATAGCGGACCCATTCCTCGAGCTGGTCAGACTCAGCCTAGCATTGCCCCCTCCTCCCGGGCAGGTAAGGCTACACCCCCTTCCAACCGATCGCGACACAGTGGAGAGCGCAGCCATCTGGTAATCGGCACTCGGCGCCCATCTACCCACTCGGTCTAGATGTTGGAGCATCCTCTGGAACCAAGAGGGTTTAGGGACTTTCACCCAGGGATATCTATAGCACCCCATGTAGAACAGATTTCCGGTGTCCCATCTGGCCATCCACGATATGCCTGTGGAGGCTACGACCCTGATGTCGCTAGGGCATACAGTAATCACAGCACACAATGCAAGATGCATGAGTCATACAATCCAATCATGCATCAATCCTATGCAAACCGTGCGCTCATGTGAGACAATCTCTGCCTATCAGGGAGTCTCGTAACAACCAGCACTATGACATATGCAATGGTCAATCATATCTCATAACATACATGCAGATGATGCGTATGGGCATGGATCATGATGCTATGCAGTCACATACTCATAATTGATATCAATATCCGGCATCAACAATCGACCTCGACAATGTGGACATCTAACCAACATTGCCCCAAGAAGTGACCCTCACAGATCCAAACATATAATGTGCCCACGGCCTCACACAAGGGCCTAATATACAACACAATGGGCCTTACTCAAGGGTTACATGTACACAACAGGTGGGCTGCATCAATGAGCCGTACTAATGGGCCTCATACACATTAAGTGAGTCGCATCAATGGGGCGCACTAATGGGCCACAAGTATATCAAAGTGGATCTTATCACCTAAGCCTGACATGTACCACATTAGTCCTTACATAAGGCCACATGTAATATTATAATGGTCCCCATATACAGGTCGCATGTACAGTATAATGGACCATATCCATAGGCCCCGAACACATCGTAATGGGCCACATCCCTTAGGTCTCTCATACATAACATCAGGTCTTGCCATCTGGGCCGAAGATGCATCACAATCCACGGGCCCCAATACTTAATGGGTGGGCCCTACACCTGAGCCTTATATACGTCACAGGTGGGCCCTGCACATGGGCCTCATACACAAAGAGTTAGGCCTATCAGTAGGCCCTAGGGAGAGTGACAATGCGGACATTTAACCAACATTAATCTTACAATGTGGACGTCAAACCATCATTGCTCCCAAGGCTCGGTTCGCCTTAAATATCATTAAATAAATCATGGGGGAATCACACATTGCAATGTACCTTAGGTACATCCCATTGGGCCTCAAATACATCAAATGGGCCGTATCTCATGGGCCTTATATTCATTAAGTGGGCCACCTCAATGGGCCTCATCAATGGACCTTAGGTACTTTGCAATGGGCCATCACCCATGGGCCTTAAAATGCATCAAAATGAGCCCAATCACATAAGCTTTATGTGCATCAAATGGGCCTAATCACATAGGCCTTATATATACCAAAGTGGGCCTCAACATTAGGCCACAAATACATCAAATGGGCCTACACACATGGGCCCATATATAACAAAGTGGGCCTCAACATTGGCCTTAAAATGATCTTAAAATGGTTAGACGGTTTGGATGATACTCATGCATCATGGTAGACTCCCATGTGGGCCCACTATAACATTTATTTTCCATCCAATCCTGGGCCCACTGAAATGCTTGTTAGGGCCGTGTGGCAAGGGGTCCACCAAAAATGTTTATTTTACATCCCACCTGTTGATAAGGCCATGTAGCAAGGGGCCCACCAAAATGTTTATTTTTCAGCTGATGAGGTCATATAGACCCAGGGCCCACCGTAATGTATATTTTTTTTTACCCAACCTGGGCCCACTGTACTATTTATTTGCATCCAAACTGCTCATTGAATCACATGGCCTAGGGCCCACTGTAATGTTTATTGCCATCCAAACCCGTTCATAACGTCACGTGGCCAGGGGCCCACGTGATGGACGGCGTGGACATAACACATACATCTGAGTGGGGGCCACCGTCCACTGCCGTGGACGGACGGCGTGAGTGAAACACTTGCATCACAGTGGGTGTCACCACCCACTGTTTTGACGGTGTGGTAAGCCACACATACCACAGTGGATCCCATGTAGGGCCCACCAAAGTGTTTATTTGCAATCCAACCCGTCAATTACGTATGTCCCACCTGTTTGAGGGTTCACACCAAGTTTCAGCCACATTAAAAATTCAGGTAGGCCCCACCAAGTGTTTTATATGATTTAGGCATGTCTTCACATGATTTGGATGGTATGGCCCACCTGAGTTCAGTTTGTGGATGATTTTTGGAGCCAACGCACCATTCAAGGGGACCTATTAAATGAACGGTATAGATGTAAAACATACATCATGGTGGAGTCTACAAGTGGGCCAATGCGGCCACGCTTTTTAACGTGGACATCTCTGGACGTCATGGCACAAAGTCATATCAAAAAAGAAAATTATTTTTTTATCCTAGGTGGGACCCACATTAAACAGATCTACCCCGTCCATTGCATGTGTCTCACAAAATTAAGGGTCCAAACCAAGTTTCAACCACGTCCAAATTTTAGATAGGCCCCACCAAATGATTTTGTATGTTTCAGGCATGTCTCCACATGATTTTAGATGGTATGGCCCACCTGAGAATCAGATTGGTCCCAAACTTTGGCTCAACGCCTAAAATAGTCTGAGAAAGGTGGTGGACGGCTTGGATCAAGCAAATACCTCAAGGTGGGACCTGCATCAGTGGCCCACTGTAAAAGTATACTTTTTTCCTTTCTTTTTTTTTTAAAGTGCAGTGTGTTAACGCTGCCAGTCCAGCGTCCAGAGGCGCTGGACGGCGTGCTTTAAACAGATACAACACGGTGGGTCCCACAGGGACATGGTCCACGTTCACCAAGGTGGGTCCCACATGATCGAGGCCCACCTTACATGTACATATATATATATATATATATATATATATATAAAATAAATATCATTTATCTAATATGTAGTGGGCCACACCATTTGATGGATGGAGTAGATTTATCATGAATCGGTGGGGCCCACTTCATTTTAGGAGAAGGATAAGGAGAGAGAAAGAGAGAATAAGAGACGGTGATGGTGGGGCCTTGCTACTATGTGCCCCACATGATACAAATTACACACAAAAAAAATGGGTCCCACAAACAAGTGGTCCCTAAAAAGAAATTTAACGGTGGATCACCCACCTCTAAGCCTCCTCCTTGCTCCCTTGGCCTCCAATGCTCCTTGCCTTCGCCTTAGACGGTGGATGATGGACCTTTGATGGTGTGGATGAGAGATGAGAGGGTGGGCCACACTTGGCTTTTGGAAAAGCTTGGGAATGCTTGGACGTGTGAAATTTTTGCTTGGAGAGATTTTTTTTTTTTGAGAATGAATGAGAGAGAGAGGGGAGTGATGGGTGAAAAAGGGTGAAGGAGTGATGTGTGATGGGTTTGGTGATGGATGAAGTGATGTGAGAGTGGACTTTGGGTTGCTTGTGTAAGAGAAAGGTATGGGCATGACATGGGTTAGTTGTGCTTGGGTATGGAGTGACTTGACTTGTACTTGACATGAGTGATTGATTGATTGATGGGACATCTCGTAGAGATTCCCTCGTAATCCACAACGCGCGGTGTTTTCTCGAACTGAACGCGGGCCCACATCTCCTAGCCTGGGTATCGCCTCAGCGCGTGAGACGCGGCATCGGAACCGCGGCGACAGCGCGGTCGCACTGGTACAAGTCTCATGTCGAATGACTCAGACCGACAGAATCCGTTTCAGGATTTCGCGCAACGCCGGTTACAGATCGCGAGTCACCGAAAATCGATCGGAATGACCGCAAAAGTCTAAGGAACAGTACGAATTAGGATACGGGTTTTACAGTCAAGCTCTCTATCCAAAGACGCAAATGCTCTGAATAAGTATCGCGAGGCTGCAATCAACAAGTCTAGACAGGTACACCCTCCACGATCAGAATCCTAGGGTTAACGGGAGAATCATAAAAAATGGGCATCCTCTCATCCAACAGATCTATCTCATGATGCTGAAAGAATTCAGCATCACTCATCACATCATGTAGGGCACCCTGGAACCTGCAACAGGCGGGTTGGAGCCACCCACAACCGCCACATCAGGAGTTGTCTGAACCACACAAGCTCTAGGAGCCACAACACTCAAAATCTCCCAATTGCTAATAAGACTGACACCCTAAGCCCCGACTGCAATTTCCTGTCCTAACACTGCCTCTATATTCGTGCTGAAAATTCAGGCCAAGCTGTCTGCCAAAAAATCATCGCCCTCCAAGTCCAAACCACTCGGACCACCAAGATAGGGTCCGCCATCCATCGAAATCTGATCCATCCCATCTGCACCATTCACTACCATAATTCCATCATCCACACCATCCATGGACATCGGCCCATCAATCAAGCCATCTCCCACCACTACCACATTATCCACACCACCCAAATTGTCCGTCCCAATATCCATAAATCCCGATGGCCCGTCTACCATAAATCCATCAAACCCATCAAAACCACTCATCTCATCTAACCCAACTTCACATCCTCCATTAATGGTGATAGGGGTAATGCCATAAATGACATTGATCTCCTCAAAAGAGCCCATTGCTCCCCCACCAACCTCCATTAATCCATCCACAAATGAACTCCTTCCATCATTTATGGACCCACCTACCTTCTCACCACTCATAAACCCATCAATACCCCCATCATTGCTGGCCATAATCAGTTCAAAAAAAAGAAAAAAATAAAGAGAAATGGACAAAGGAGATGATCAGATGGACAAGGACAGGAAGGAATGTCCGAAAAAGGCCAGCAAGAATGAACAGGAAGAAGAGATGCTCGCTGGAAGAAAAGATGAACAGAGGCGGTAACCCAATTACCGCCTGCGGTACCCCGATCACCACCCCTCAGACCTGACATTTTTGCATCGATGCAGCGCTGACAAGATAGAACGGGAGAAAAAAGTCAGCGGACGGCAGTCCGATTACCGCCTGCGACAGTCCAACTGCTGCCCGGGCCCACCTTCGGCTGAATTTTGGGCAGGGTCCATCCAAGCAGGTCAGGACCCTAGAACAAACATCCATATACCCAATTGAGATCTTAAAGTCAAACAAAAAGTAAAGATGGAGAGAGAACAATATCGACAAACTGAAGTCTATAAACATAAAGATTGTACATCAGAGGATACATGAAAGTAAGATACAATAAGCTAATCATCATTAGGAAGATAAGCATCAGTATCCTGACGATGAAAGTAAGACCCCAGGATTCCTCCTCCAGCAAAATGCGCACCGCTGCCAGGGGCATAGCCAGGCCGTAAGATCGGGCCGATACCATGCTCCTCACAATAGGAACTGTATTCCCTAGATGGATCAATAAAGGCGCTAGCATCATAGCCCTCCAGTGCAGCAGTCAGCTCCCTCTCGGGCACCGATCTCCAATCAGAAGGACCAGACGATGGACTAAGTGGTACCATGAGTCTCTCTCCCAGGTATCATTTCGTCACACGAGGATCCTCAAGAATATGGCGTCGATGAGAAGCCTGAAAAGCTTCCTGGGCTCCAGGAGTAAGTGTCGTATTCGATCGAAGATACGGCCTAGACAGGAACTGTAAAAAGAAAATCAAAGATTGAGCAAAAAAAGTAACACTTGGGCAATACAGAAAAGGGAAAGATCACTCACATCACTTGGAACAATGGCATCGACATTCGACCTCCAGGCAAGATCGAAAAATAAACGCGTGCGGCTACTGTTATCCTTGTACCACAACATCATGCGAGGAAATGGAGGCAAATGGTCGATCAAAGTGGGGGCCAAATGGGGAAAATGGTAAAAAAAGTAGACCTGCATGAATCATGGTCAGAGAAGGACAAACCAGTTCATCCCTGGGAGAATATTGTAAAGATGGAGATTAAAGAAAATACCTCGATGACTAGGTAAAATTCAGTCAGGGATCGACTGATGCAACGACTGGCCTTGTCCAATCCTTCGTACAAATCATCGCACATTCTCGTGACAGAAAATCATCGCACCCATAGTGTACAAATTCAGGGCACGCGCCTTCACCACAACAACCACTTCAGTATCAGGGATGCGTCTGGCAAAGTTCGATGATAACTAGAGGAGTTTGAAGTGGGGATCGGTAAAGTCCGTTGTGTCTGGCATCATCCCTAATAGACCCATCCAATCCTCCTCAGTAGGCACTAGAAGATCATCTTCAAAAGAGATGGATCCCCCATCATATCGAAGGCATGGCTGCATGTATATATCATATGGGGTAATGCCCCACTCACCAAAAGAAAGTTGAAAAGTATGGGTGTCAGGGTGCCATCTCTCAGCCAGAGCGGACAAGAGAGACATATTTGTCCGACTCAAACGGACTTGGAACAGGTGAGCGAAGGGGGTACGCTCCAGAACCTCAAAAAATAACATATGTGGATCCTGAAACCAATCAGGTCAGTGCATCCTGACCCCACGTCCTCTTAACACAACAGGCGCACCACCCTCTCGGACAATGTTGGACAAATGTTGGCCCTCTCTGGGTACATAACATGGATCGGCTAATTGACATGAGGAGCTGGTTTCATTTTTACCATGTCAAGGCATCCTGCACATACAAAGTATCTGAGTAAGTACCCCATTTAGAGGCCCATTTGCAAAAGCCCATTTCAAGGCCCATTCCAAAAGCTCATTTCAAGGCCCATTTTCAAAAGCTCAAGGCTCATTTCTAAAAGCCCAAGGCCCATTTCAAAAGCCCATTTCCTAAGCCCACATGTCCAAATCAAGCCCAAGTTCCCCAATTGCCCCATTAATTCATTAGTGGAGGACATTTGACTATTCGATCCAGATTGTACAATAAAAACTGGACGACGACGCCCTCCTGCAAGATCGGACAGATGTTTCAAAAATCTAAAAAACACCTCAGATAAAAATCATTAGCCCCGTTTGCTCATCAGTGGAGGCAACGCGATTGTTTACTTAACTTGTACAATAAAAACTGGATGATCACGACCATCCGTGAGATCAAACGAATCTTTCAAAAATCTAAAAATATTTCAAACCATTAGCCCCATTAATTTATTAGTGGAGGCCATCTGACTTTTCTACAAATAATAATCGAACGACGAAGCCCACCAGCGAAGTCGAACGGATATTTTCTAAAAAATTTAAAAAATATGCTTTCAAATAAAATCCCTAAGGAGTCTAACTCTAAAGGAAATATATTTTCTAAAAACACACGCAGTGTGCAATACACTGAGGAATCTTTCATATTCTTCAATTGCGGTTAGTGCAAACAGCTAAATATGATTCGATCTCTTCTGGTTTCTCTGAAGGATGATCGAATCCGTGCATGATACATATACGATTGGCCCGATCTCTATATCTGGAGAGTCGTACGAATGCTAGTAAAGTGAATGGATCTCTCTGGAAAGAACCATCAAACTCGAAGTGGCAACAATCCATTGTAACCAAAGTATCAGAATCAGTAGACCGCATGGCAAATGATTACTCGCACATACCTAGTCCGGGATGTTTAAAAAAATTTGATTGATTCCAAGTCAGCGTAGTGAGTTCCCCGAAAGGCCGCACCAATGCGCAAGGCAGCTAACCACTTTGACAATCAAACAGACCAAATACTCCTAGGGTGATTACGTAGCAAAGGAATGACAGACCAAACAGCATGGGAATCCTCGTAAAGACGTAACAAATGCACAGAGGCCCTTACTTTTCAGACTTACCCTCTAATGCTATCAACAATCAGACGTGAAAGGGTTGTGATTGGTGATCCGTAAAGCCACAACGATTGTGCAAGAGGCAATTATAATATTTTTCTCAACCCTCATGATATGTGCAAGTTATCTCTTTTTCAGACAGTCGATTGACAATGATACAATGACAGGCAATAAATTCAAGTCACTACCTCTTTTTTCTAACCAGAAGGGTGGGGTGTCCACTCACTTTAACCGTCGGCTACACGGAAACTCGATCAAAGAGGGGCATCTGTAGACACCCCACCTATGCTAAATCTTGAGAAGGTTAAGACTGTCCGAGAACCATCATCATACCTTAAATCAAACCCCTAATCTCAGCCTAAACCGAACCCGAACTCAAAGCCCCCAAACTCTCAATCCGCAACCTGAAGCCCCGATCCAAACCGTTCAACATGCACACAACCCCGTTTATACCCTATACCATGACAAGATCCCCTTCACCCAAGCTGAAACCCACTTTTTTGAGCTGAAAACCCCGAAAGGAGACTTCTGGGTGAACCCGCACGACGTACAAGGCCTGCATTCACAAACCTAGCCTGAACTGAGCCCGGGCGATAGTCTGACTACTGCGGGCGACAGTCTGACTACCTACCGCCTACGGTACTTCAACTGCTGCCCCTGGCGGCTCGCGTGTGGACAGCTGTCCCAGCATCCAAAAGTCAAATTTTCTCTGGATTTACCTCTCCAGCCTTCACTATTTACCATTTTACCACATATCAAATGAGAGAGTGTCATGTGGCATTCCTCTCTTCACAACCAACCATAACTTGTCATCTCACTTTTTACCCTTCTCAAACTCAAAATTTACAACAATGTCATTGGAGAAGGCTATAAATAGCCCTCTCTTCTTCACATTTTGAACAATAATAATTTCCCATAAGTCCCTTTTCCTTAACTTAAGTGAGTGGGAGAGGGAGAGTGAAGAAGAGAGTGAAGGAGCTCCTAAGCCTCCAAAGATTTAATTTTTTCAACCTCCCCCTAGCCTTCCTCTCAACTCTTCCAACTCATAAGCCTAACCTAGAGTAATCATTGTTCAACTTATATCTTAGCCTACTCAAAGATCCAAGCCAAAGATCTATCTATGTACAAGCATTCATCATGACATATATTTCATTCTCAACCCCCCTATTCCTCTAGATTTCTAGTAAACGTATGCTTTGTGACTCGCTGAACATCAGATCTTGTCACATTATCACATCTATCCTCTAGACATGCCGTTGGACATATGCTCTGTGACTTGCCGAAATCTCGGATCTTGCTGCATCAGAAATCCGCGTGCCTGCCTAGTCCATCTTCGACCATAGCATCTGTCCCCTTGAGATTAGTTTATCACACTAAGTAGAGACCGTACATACGTATGGGCAGAGAAGGTGCCTAACACCTTTCCTCTTTATAACCGAGGTCCCTTACCTGAAATTCCGAATCGCAAACCAGGAGTTAATTTAAGGTGGGGAAGTCTTCGGATTTTCCTCACCTTACGTATTCAATGGTTCTAGCCGATTGCGGGATTCTGAAATTTTTTGGCTAGTGGCGACTCCAACATCCATAATCAACTTATCACCCCCCAATCACTCCATACAAATCGTCGATCAGCGTGGGCGCCAATTTTTCAGTGTCTACAATATACAATTACTTAAACTAAATTTCAATTAAAACTAAGTAAGGTAATTAAATCTAAGGCTTTCAAGCCAATAGAGGGTCATTCAATCACATAGACTACAAATCATATTCCTATGAAGCAACTAGTCTATAAACATAATAGTGTACATGTGTATGTGGGATGTGTTAACTATCCAATCTCCTAACATTCATTTAATCATGCATACATATAATTCATTTAAACAATCACATAAGTATAATTAAAAAAAAATGCTCAAAAGAAAATCCCAAACACAAGTATATATATTGGTTCAGTTTCCCCACTCCACTCCCGACCGACAAAATAAACCCATGAGTGTATCAAATTTCACTATTAGAGGTTTTAAATTGTGTTTACGTCTAACCTTTACATCCACTAAAAAGACTAGCTCCATTAGAGACTTAGGTGATTTTCTATAGGCTAATCACAAAGTACGGTCCTAATCTAAGGACCTACGTATACTCTCACCAGGGGCTCCCATGGAAACTAATACATACACACTCATGTCTAGTGGCCTACGCAAATACTTGATTTAGTTCCTACATAAGAATTAAGATCCTACTCAAGAATTTAATCGAGTTTGGCAATCAAACTCTTACACAAGGACTGAGTGTACAAGGACTCTATAAATGACAACCATGTTGAATTGAGCTCTGTTAATGCACTGTCTTGGGTTGCTTGTTTGATGCTATACCATGTTTCAATCAACTCCCCTATTACTCCCCCAATCATTGATTTTGATGCTTTGTCAATGCTTTAGTTCCAATATCAAACACCTTGCATTTAGTGCTCATTTGAGGTGATCAAGGTAATGGGAGGTTGGGCGAATCTCCTACAACTAATGCAATGTTGTAATCCTAAAAGATTCACCTAAATGAGTCTTCTAGAGGATTTAGACAAAAGATATATCAATATAGTTAGGTCTAATATCTAGAAAATGGAGTTTAAACTCATCTTTAAGGTAGAAGTTGGAATCCTTATTTGAGTGTTAATCTCAAGGAAGATGACTTAAAACTCATTGGTTTAGAGGCTTAGGATGATAAATATAATCATGAAATCACTTAAGCTTCTATTGCATTAAAAACTCATTCAAATACCCAAGAACCGAATGCCCTTTTATAATAAATCAATTTGCAATGGCTAAAAAATGGCTAGTTAATGACTCTTTCGATGAGATCAAACGACCTTCAATGTAATCGAATAATGGGCTGATCATTGAGAAATTTTAAAAATTTCTTTGATGGTTATTGGACTCATTCTTCGATCTGATCGAGTGGACCTTCAATTGGATCAAGTCCCATTGACAGCATGTTGATGAGATCGAGGACCACTTAAAAACTATTATTTTTAGGCATACAATTTCACTGTAGCTTAACAGCTCTTCTATCCTTACTTATCATGTTCCAATTAGGCTCCTTAGGCTAAGAGATAATCAAAAAGTTTATGTATTAAGCCATGATCATCTAGAGGTTTAAGGGGTTATTTTCGGTCAAAGGTTAAGATCACCAAGGTACTTCATTTACATGTTCTTTGTTCCTTGATGCTCATGTCCATTTGTGTCTTCTGTCTTTAGTTTCTTTGGGCTCAACTGACTCCTTGACATAATGACTTACATGATTGAAAAATAAGGTGCACAAATAAGTGCGCTAACATTATTGTGTACATAAGCCGCTTATGCCTAAGTCCAACAGATTAGGTTAGTCATGGATGTTTTAAAACTAGTATGGCCCTTTCCGTGAAGCCCATCTTAATGTATATATTCTGTATCTATGTTGCCAATCCATTTTTGTACCTCATTTTATACCACTTCTTAAAAAATCAGGAAGATTCAATTACGAGGTGTCATGCGAAACAACGATATATGATTAACAATTTATAGGCCATAAAGGTTTAAGAATAAGCTGATAATTATTTTCCCTACTTTTGGCTTTATGTGACCTTATCCACGAATTGGATTACAAGTAAAAGCTCTACAAATATTAATCTCACCCTTTTTTCAAAATTTTAATGGTAGAGCACTCAATCTTCACTGCTTCATATAGAATGGTCCATTTAAGATTTAAATTAGGATGATTTTTCATTTCATGTCCTACAATGATCTGTAGAAACGGAAGGATGGCGAGGATATAGAATACACACATCAGGGTGGGCCCCACAATTAGGGCTGCATCGTAATCAATGGAGCCGGTGTCTAACCAAACTCTTATCCTGAGCAACGATTGACACTATTCGCACTCTTACATATGACGTTGGATTAGGCCTACAATTTCTTTTCTTCAAGATCCATTCTGACCATTAAAATGTAAACACTATATTTTGAAATACCTAGAAATATGAGGTATATATAATGATCAGGTGGACCATACTAGCTAGATTATTTTTAATGGTCCAGACATAATCAAATGTTCATACTTCCAATGGTCTAGATACTATTCAAAATAGCCTCATTTTGGGTCAATGAATAAAAAGTACACAAGAAAAAAGATGGACAATGATGATCTCTAATGTTAATAAAAGTGGACCCCGATTCATTCTTAAAAAGGAAAAAGCCAAATTTGGACAGCAAACCGGCATTTTCTCAACTGTAAAGGGGCAAACATAATGTGTGTAGATGTTTTGTTGCATTCCATCATGAGTAGCTTCACTTATTTTCATATTAACAAAAATATCCTTGTTATAAATGATGAGGGGTTGGGATGATTCTACCCCTCTCGTGGCCCACCTAAGATATGCTTTCGAATCATTTTTCCCCATGGAGGAAAGCCTGCTTGGATGCATGTGATGGAATGATTGATGTCATGAATGAAATACAAACAACAACATAAAATCGTTTGTAGGATAAGCTTAACTTACACTCATGAGTAGTGGATTCAGCCTTGAAAGACATTATAGGTAGAGTGCAATGGATGATACAAGCACTATGTGTAGGGCCGTCGTGTTGTGTATGGAACATCTAATCCATCTATCTTGTGCATTCCTTGATGCTCTCTTAAGAGTCCCAAAATATATGCCAATTGATTCATCAAGTGGACCACACAGTATTGAGCAATTGGAATAGGACAACCGTCATTAAAAACCATCCAAATCACATGTGAATCCCACGGTAATGAATGGAAGTGAGTATTCGATTTACTATTTACAATAAATAAATTATTTTAGACAACTTGATCAATCTAACATACTTGTGATGTGTACGAATTTTAATGCGTGCTTAAGTATCAACCGTCGCATCATACCATAGAATTATTGGTATCAACCGTCGCATCATACCATAGAATCCAATAATTCTTACTTCTTCGTCTCCTCTCACATCTCATAAACAACTTTATCTATCTCTGTGAGGTTTTTTTTATTTTTTTATTTTTTTTTATACTCACTCACATATGCTTGCACACTTGGACTACAATAGATGCTCAAGTGTCACGTCCCAATCTCGAAAACCGAGCTCATAAAATTTTTGATCACCGAATCTAGTGCGATAACCTCCGTAGTACCCCATTCTCGGCTCTCAGTGCCCATACGCCAGATTTTGATTCTCGGATTTACAAGAAGGATTTTTCAGCGTACATTTATCTCATAAGAAGCATAATCACAAGTTTACCTAAATTGCAAAGACAACATCATCATCACATATCCACTAATATAAACAGTTGAATACAATGCCGAAAGGGAAATACATATATTGAAAATCAAAGCTCCAGAAGACCGCTGCAGGCTCCAAGCTCAATGTTGTTGCAACCTAACGTCACCTGCACGCATCTATCGTGTATAAGCTTATAGAAAGCTTAAAGGGCGGTGTAAGTATGTGTGATGCACGTGCCAAGCATATAGATATCAGAGTAAGCAGAAATACTGGCAATCCATAAATCTTACATTATCAGAGTAAAGCGAAAACATGCTGGTAAGTCCAAAAACATAATAAACTAATATTATATACAGAAAAAGCAATGTAGAACAGCTCTAAAATGCGGAGACATAGTAAGCCAAATATCATATACTGAGGATGTAATGCAATATGAAAATCCTGATGAGTCCACAAATACCGTCAATCCTCATCCATGTCATATAAGTGCAGAAACATAATAACCCAAAATGTCATATGACGCGGATCTAATGCAATATGCGATAAGAATGAAATGACCAAGCTGGAGTGCGAAGTCAGGATGATAATACATAGTATCGCAGGCTATGGGGTCCATTACAGGGGACTTCTATCTAAACCAGTCTCATACCTAAATTTGGATAGTCAGGCTTAATGTGATAGACTCTTGATCTCAGGTTAGTCGTGCGCCTAACCGAAATTCTAGCCATTGCGAAGGTACACATATCAAATTAGTTGCGCACTACCAACCCGAGTGAATAATGAATGAATGAGTAAAATGCTAAGTATATAACTCATGCTCAATAAGTCTACATATCAACATCGTACATCTCTAGGATCATCACCGAGGTCTAGTACACTCTACATGCAATCGCTGCCCACTGGACACGTAACTATGCAAGTGGAAGAGACCTCACTATCCGCCTAGCTTGTAGTCAGCCAATATCTACTTGGTACGTTGATAGCGGACCCAATTACGAGCTGGTCAAACTCAACCTAGCTATACCCACTACTCTCGGGTGGGTAAAGGCACAACCCCTTCCCAACTGACCACGATATAGTGGGAAACGTGACCTACTGGTATTCGGCATTCGGGCGCTGATGTATTTACTTGGTCTAGACGTTGAGGTATCTTCTGGCCACGGAAGTTTAAAAAATTTCACCCATGGACATCTATGGCGCCCCGATGCTAGTAACAGATTTCTGATGTCCCATCTGACCACATGCCTGTAGAGGCTACGACCCTGATATCCTTAGGGCATATAGTAATCACAATACACAATGTAAGATGCATGAGTCATACAATTCAGTCATGCATCAATCCTGTGCATACCATGTGCTCATATGAGATAATCTCCCCCTATCAGGGGGTCTCATAACAACCCACTTAATGACATATGCAATGGTCAACCACATCTTATAACAAACATGCAAATGATACGTATGAGCATGTATCATGATGTTATGCTATCATATTCTTATAATCGGTATCGATAATCGGCCTCGATAATCAGCCTAACAAATGGCATAAGGAAAGGTCATAATGTGGACATTTAGCCATCATCGTCCATCAATGTGGACATTTAACCAACATCGCTCCCAAGGAGTGACCCTCATAGGACCAAACATATAGTGGACCCATGGCCTCATACAAAGGCCTCATAAACAACATAATGGGTCGCATATAATCTCAATAAGCCTCATACAATCATAATGAGGCTTACATAAAGGTCTCATACATCACAATGGGCTGTATCACATGGGCTTCGTAACACCCCGTTCCTTTGATACTTGGGTGTTACCCATTGTTGAGGGTCAAATATTGCATATCAGACCCTAGTTTTTACATGGATTTACGCACATGACACTGTTTAACAACCTAATTTCATTGTGTTTGTGATGGAGGGTGTATTTACGAACATTGACTGAAAAATGATGCTTAAAGTAGGAAATTAACGCTCTAATGACACCAAAGGCAAGGGACGGACCCCAAGGGACTAAGATCGACGGATTTATATGCCAGAGGTTCGAGAAAATCAAGAAACTAAAGCTTAAGTGGCTTAAAAAGGGTCCAGAATACAAGATCACAAGGTTCCCACCATCTGTTCCGCTCAAAAATTTATACATGGTCTGAGGGCCATAAATTAACCGTACACGTCAAATTTCAGCCATCGGATCATTGTAAAAGTGGCCCAATGGATAGATCAGCCCATAAATTCTTGATTTGAGGCCCACTTGATATCTAGATATGCTTTAATTTTGGTCTCAACGCGTTAAATGAGCTAACAATACGAATAGTCAGAGTGGATTTCTCACGAACATCTCTAAAGGACCCTTATGTATATCACGTGTGCACGGTACACAAGTGCACCGGCTGTGCACTGAATCTCTCAAAGTCGGTCAGCGCATGCTGACCGACTCTATTTCTCAAAATAAAAAACAGGCCAGCGTCTTCACGCCGTCCGACCTTTTTTGATAGTGGGGCCCACCCCTCATTCAAAGCATGAATCTGGACCGTCCAAGGTGTCTAGAGGGGGGGGTATTAACCTCGCCAAGGTGGCCTTTTTATCCCAGGCAAACCGATGTGCGTTAACAGCTGTCAAATGCAGGATGGATGACGGAGGAGAAAATCCGATAGACCACACTGATTTATTCCAAAAAAACAGTCCTTTCCTAATGGTTTTTTTAGATCAGTCCAATGGATGGACTAGATTTCGCCGCTGACATCACTGTGAGGTCCACCAAATGTCACAGCGTTGACACGAAAGCTCTGTTTCGCAACAAAGCTTGTGGTCAAGTCTTGTGGGCCACTATCACGTATCAAGGGTCCAATTTGAACCGTCTATTAGGAGCCCAAGGGCCCTCTCACCCCAGCCTAGGTGGATAATTTCAAAGAACCATAGAGATAAAATTTTGATCATTCAAATAGAAGAAGGACGATAGCTTTACAAGTTCCGTGGGCCGCAGCATAGAACGTCTAGGAGTACCCTATTCTAACTGAAATTCCGAGGAGAAAATAATGGATGGACTGGATTTCTAAGACAACATCGATTAGGGGCCCCACCGAGCAATCAGCGTCCAAAAATATGGTTCTAAACGCAAGGGAGTTGCGTTTTATTTTTCACTGCGTAAGACTTACGCATGACGCAACGACCGACTTCCCTACCTATAAAGAGAAAGGATGTGAGGATCTTGGGGAGATCAGAATCTGGTAGCAGGAGCGTGGACATGGAGAGAGATAGAAAGTTTGATTTCTTTTTAATTTTATTTACTTATTGTCTTTTTTTTATTTGTTATTATTAGGAAATTTAACCCCATCATGTTGGGCTAAACCTGTTAGCTAGGGCTAAGACGTGAAGCTTGTAGCATGATGGAAGACCTTACTTTGTGTCATTGAATTAATTTTAATTAATGAACGACCTTGATTATAGTTTGATTAAGGAGAATGTTTTTAGTTATAGTCTTTAGAATTTGTTTTTATTATTTATTTGTTTATTTTTTGTTAAGATTTAGTCACACCATGGTTGGCTAAACCTCTTAGCTAGGGCTAAGAGGTGAAGCTTGTGGCGTGATGGGAAGACCTCTACGGCTTTGATTCATTGTTCATGAACTGATTTTGATGCTAGTTGATTTTATGGAATGCTTTCAGTTTTTAATGATGTGTTGTGACTTAAATTACAATATATCTGCGATGGCTTTGAGTATGTCCATTCCCTTTATGTTTATGACGTCAGGAAGCCCTGTTGTTCACCATCGTCTCCTGGGCATGGTTGGATGACAGTACCCTTCCTAACCTTTCATAGCATGTTAATTGGTTGGTAATTAGTTTACTTCTGTTGTTTTCTTTGTCTCCTAGGCATGATTTGGTGATGGAATCCACTCTAATTCATATACCTTTCATATCTTTAAAACTATATCAAATGAAGTTCAGTTTAATTTTCATGATTCTTGATGCAGGCATAAGATCTCCCTGATCTCTACAAGTGGATCCTCGGAATCCCGAGTTTCCTATCTCTGAATTTCTCCAAAGTTTTAGATAATTATTTCATTATTATTCCTTTAATTTCTAATTGATTTAGATTACATCTTAGTCTAATTCTAGTTCTACTTAGTTTCAGATAATGTACGAGTTTCAGTCCCTTGGGATTCGATCTCGGTCTTATCGAGTTTATTACTACATCACAACCCTGCACTTGGGGAGCGAACACTCATGATGATCCCGATTATTGAGATTAAAAAACAATTAAAACTCTACGCGTGTAGGTCAAGACTCTCGTTCAATAGTGAAGCCGACCACCACGATCCGAAGGAGTCAAGTCGAACCCAACACCAGCCCAGAAGGTAAAACTCAGTAAACTCTTAGATTCAAACACTTATGAACACAATTAATTAAATTACATTAACACCATGAATCTACTAACTACCTTAGAATAATAAATTACATTCAACCAGGTACTCGGCCTCAAATGTCTATTCAACCGTTGAAAACAAATATTGAACCCATTTGACCGACAAATTGCATCATGCGGGCTAAATACGGCCTAAAAAGGTATATAACGGCCCACCTGGACCTCGCATATACTCCAAAGTGAGCCAGGGCCTCTGTACCGGGGCCCCTAAACAAATGATCGGTATAGATTTATCACAAACGCCATGATTAGACCCTACACAGGGTGCACGTACACCATGGACTATTATGCACGACGTGCACCGGACCCAGGGGAGTGGTCAACTAGCTGTTGACGGACCCATTTACAAAAAGAAGAAATCCCTCCCGCCATTTTAAAGGCATTTGAATTTGGGGAACTTCGAACCCTAAGTGAGCCAACCCGACCGCTTTCCAGGCAATCCGAACCGTCCATTTTATCGGTGGGGCCCACCCCAACAAAACTACATAAGGATGAGGGCTCTCGCAAACGAACAAGTAGAATTGATCCCTGACCGTCTGTTATATCCTAAATAAACAGGAAGCTATCGGACCATTGGAGTTATGGGGAGAGCGGCGTCAGTTTAACCCGAGGATTTCCGACGTGCAAACGCCAGCTCTCTCTCTCTCTCTCTAACTAAAAGTAACCCAGGCAAGGAGGAATTGCAGCCGTTGTTTCCGTTTTGAGAAAAATAGAGGCATCGCTTGGAGATTTGCAGAGCAAATCTCAGCCATTGAGTCCTTTTCCCTGCCTATAAATGGGGAGGTTCAGTCCTTCCAGACTCGACATAGAAGAGAGGTGAGAAAGAAAGGAAGCAGGGAGAGAAAAGAGGAAGAAAACAGAGAGTAAGAGTGGCGTTTTTCTTGGTGAGCTTGGAGCGCACTACCCCAACTCAGTCCGTGAAAAATCGGACCGAGCCGAGTCAGTGTGGAGCCATAGCCACAACACTTGAGGGGTGAAAGAGGAAGGAAAGTGTGAGAGAAGAGAGGAAGAAGGTGAGGGTGGTCGCTGTGTGCGTGACAACCCAAGTTCGGGTTGGACCGAACTGTGGAAGGTAAAACCTTTCCCCTCCATTTTTGTTAAAAAGAAACTCTAGAAAACCCACACTAAGCTCCATCACGCCTCACCTTGGCTGTAAAACACCAAGCAACAGGGACTATGCATATGGCCATGGACAGGCTCTGTTTTGAAGATGAAATAGCCTGTTTTCGGGCATCATTTTAAGATCGAACAGGCCTGAGTATGGCCCTGTTTCAGGGCTAGGCAGTGACGTGTAAATGGCCTCGGATAGTGACTGAAACACGGACTCGGAACGACCTGCAAACGAGCTGCAGAACGCCTGGAAATCGGGCTGAAAATGATCCGAAAATGGAAGTGAAAATGGCCCTGTTTCGGGCCATTTTTGAATGGTAAAAGTGGCAGCTACCGTACCTCTAGTCGAGTACTGAGGTAGGTCGAGAAATGGCCGGAAAGAGAGCTGCGTTTGGGCCGGAAATTGGGTCGGAAATGACCTAAAAAAAAACAGCTTGGCTGTGTACGTTGACAAAGGAGGTATTAAAATAAACCTTGGGCCTCACCAAAGTTCAGCTAGGCCTCACCAAAAAGCTGGTAGGTTGCCCTGGTTAGGGACCCTGAACAAACGCTGATGGACCTCTGTTGTTTTTGTTTTAAAATAATATTAAAAATTTAAATTTTCAAATTTCGGTGTTTTCCCTCCACATTTAAATTTTGGTGTTTTTGAGGTGTTGGTTTTGTCCCACATCGGATTTGACAAGAGAAATTCTCTTGTTTATATGATAGACTTTTTGCCTAGGGCTTGAGCCCCTTTCAGGGGGCATGTGAATTTGGTATAAAAATCTCGTTGTATCCTGGAGGTCGATTGCTCTAGAAACCTGTTGCACTTGGGACGCTGTCCAAGGGGAGCAAATTCGATTTCAAGCCGAGTGACTCAGTCACGCCTCGACTCAATTCAATAAGTTTTTCTTTCTCTAAATTTATTTTCCTTTTTTGGTTCTCAATTTTTATAGTCTATTTAATTCAACATTTTATCCAACAATCTTGAAATCGAATTTTGTGTTGAATTACATAGACTATGGCTACAGTAACAGTAAATGCTTCTACTGAGTTAGCCAAAATCGAACCGTTCGCTGGACAATCCTTTAAACGGTGGAAACAGAAATTGATGTTCGCTCTTACCACCCTGAAAGTTTCATACATTTTATCTGAATCATTTACTATAGATCCAGCAAATCAAAATGAAGTAACAAATGAAAATAATTGTAAAAATTATATTCTAAACTCTTTATCCAACGAATTATATGATGTGTATGCTTCTTACGCCTCTGCTAAAGATATATGGATTGTTTTAGAAAAGAAATACATATTAGAAGATGCAGGCGCTAAGAAACATGCAATTGCTAATTTCCTTCACTATGAAATGACAGACGATAAATCTGTCACAAATCAGATTCACGACTTTCAAAGTCTAATTCATGAACTATCTGCAGAAGGAATTAAGTTGGATGAGGTGTTTCTGTCAGGAGCGTTAATAGAAAAGTTACCGCCCTCCTGGAAAGAATATAAAAATAGAATGAAACATAAGAACGGTGTTTCTTTGGAAACCACTATCGTACACATACGAATAGAGGAGGCCAATAGAATCAGGGACCAAAAAGGAAATAAAAATGAGATAGATTCAAAAGCGAATCTTGTGGAATCAAGTTGGACAAATAATAAGAAAAAGGGCAACTGTCATAACTGTGGCAAACCTGGACATTATGCGAATGAATGCAGGCTCAAAAAGAAGAATGCAAACAATCAATTCAAGAAAAAGGGAAACTTCTACAACTGTTGAAAACCTGGGCATCATGTTAAAACCTGCAGGATTAAGAAAAATAAAGATAAGCCGCAAGCTAATCTTACAGAAACAGGCAATGAGTCTGACATAGTAGTGGCTGTGGTGTCAGAAGTCTTCCTTGTAAACAACTTGGAGTGGGTGCTAGATACTGGTGCAACTAGACACGTGTGCAAGGATCGTAGCATGTTTACCTCCTACCAAGTATCAGGAGATGATGAACAGGTGTTCATGGGAAATGCTAGAACGTCTCCAGTTGTAGGAAAAGGGAAAGTACTTCTGAAACTCACTTCTGGAAAGACTCTAATGTTAAATGATGTCCTCCATGTGCCTGACATTAGAAGAAACTTGGTCTCTGGTTCGCTCCTCAATAAGGCTGGTGTCAAATTAGTATTTGATTCAGATAAGCTTGTAATGACTAAAAATGGAACCTTTGTTGGTAAGGGGTACTGTAGCGATGGTTTATTCATTGTAAATGTATCCAATGATAATAAGAAAACATCTAGTTCTGTTTATATCGTTGAACCTTTTTATCTATGGCATAATAGATTAGGTCATGTGAATGTGGCATCTTTAAAGAAAATGAAAAGATTAGGTTTATTACCTAATATATCTAATGAAGAGTTTGAAAAATGTGAAACATGTGTAGAATCAAAATTTATTAGAAAACCCTTTAAACAAATAGAAAGATCATCTGTTCTATTAGAGTTGATACATAGTGATTTAGGTGATTTTAGAAATCACATGTCTAGAGGAGGAAAAAGATATTATATAACTTTTGTAGATGACTACTCTAGGTTCACTAGAGTATATCTATTAAGGAACAAAGATGAAGCTTTAGATGCTTTTTCTAAATACAAAATTGAAGTTGAAAATCAATTAAATATAAAAATTAAAAGACTTAGAACAGATAGAGGAGGTGAATATGAATCTTCTCAATTTAGAGAATTATGTGAAAAGAATGGAATAATTCACGAAACTACAGCTCCTTATACACCAGAACAAAATGGAATAGCAGAACGTAAGAACAGAACTCTAAAAGAAATGATGAATGCCATGTTAAATAGTTCAGGCTTACCCTCAAATATGTGGGGAGAAGCAATTCTGTCTGCTTGTTATATCCTAAACAGGATTCCATCTAAATCTTCTGAACAAACACCATATGAACTTTGGAAAAATCATATTCCTAGTTATAAATATATTAAAGTGTGGGGGTGTCTTGCTAAAGTAGGATTGCCTGAAACAAAGAAAAGAAAATTAGGTCCTAAAACGACCGATTGTGTATTTATAGGGTATGCACAAAACAGTGCGGCCTATAGGTTTCTAGTTTTAAAAACTAAGGATAATATTCTATATCCCAATACAATTATAGAAGCTAGGGATGCAGAGTTCTTTGAGAACGTAGTCCCTATGAAATCTAAATCTATAGGAATAGAAAAAGTTAATGAATCAGATATTGCGTCTACTAGTAAAAATGCTTACGAGAAAGTAGTAGAAGAGATACAACCAAGAAAAAGTATTAGAGTTAGAAAAGAAACTAACCTAGGAGATGGTTTTTTCACATTCTTAGTAGAAGATGATCCTACAACTTATATAGAATCTATTAACTCTCCAGATGCAACCTTTTGGAAGGAAGCAATAAATGATGAGTTAGAATCTATTATATCAAATAATACTTGGGAACTTGTAGACCTACCACCTGGTAACAAACCAATAGGCTGCAAATAGGTGTTTAGAAAGAAACTAAAACCAGATGGAACTATCGATAAGTTTAAGGCTAGGTTGGTAGCGAAAGGGTTTAAACAAAAGGAAGGAATAGATTATTTTGATACATATTCCCCTGTAACTAGGATTACAACTATTAGAGTCTTAATAGCGATAGCCTCCATATATAAACTAGTGGTACACCAGATGGATGTTAAGACTGCTTTCCTAAATGGAGACTTAGAAGAAGAAATATATATGGAGCAACCTGAGGGTTATAAGATATTAAGTAAAGAAAATAAAGTATGTAGACTAATTAAATCACTATATGGTTTAAAACAGTCTCCTAAACAATGACATGAAAAATTTGATGGTGTTTTAAAATCAAATGGTTATCATATAAATGATGTAGATAGATGTGTATATAGTAAAATTTCTGGAAATGATTATGTTATCATATGTCTTTATGTTGATGACATGCTTATTTTTGGAACTAATATTAAATTAGTTAATGCAACTAAGAAATTCTTGTCATCTAAGTTTGACATGAAAGACTTAGGAGAGGCAAGTATAATATTGGGTATTGAAGTAACCAGGAAAAATGGTGTTATTATATTATCACAATCTCATTACATTGAGAAGATATTGAGAAAGTTTAACCATTTTGACTGTTTACCTGTCAGTACTCCTTATGATTATAGTGTGACTCTCATGAAGAATACAGAAAATAGTGTGTCTCAATTAGAATATTCCAGAATAATTGGTAGTCTCATGTATCTAACAAACTGCACTAAACCTGACATAACTTTTGCAGTAGGAAGGCTAAGTAGATATACACATAACCCTGGAAAAGAACATTGGAATGCATTGTCTAGAATTTTGCGATACCTAAAAGGTAATATGACATATGGTTTATATTATAATGGTTATCCTACTGTATTAGAAGGATATAGTGATGTTAACTGGATCAGTGATTCAGATGAGACAAAATCCACTAGTGGATATGTCTTCACTTTGGGTGGAGGAGCAGTCTCTTGGAAGTCCACTAAGCAGACATGTATTGCTCGGTCGACTATGGAATCCGAGTTTATTGCCTTAGAAAAGGCTGGATCAGAAGCTGAATGGCTTAGAAATCTCTTAGCTGATATACCATTGTGGCCAAAGCCTGTATCGGCCGTATCTATTCATTGTGACTGTCAAGCAGCTATAGCGAAAGCAAAAAGTAAAATATATAATGGAAAAAACAGGCATATTAGACTCAGACACAATATAGTGAAACATATGTTACGTGATGGAGTCATATCTATTGACTTTGTGAGGTCAGAAAAGAATCTAGCAGATCCTCTGACTAAAGGACTATCTAAAAAGTTAGTCAATGATACATCGAAGGGAATGGGGCTGGGCCTAATATATGAGCTGTCAGTGTCGGTAACCCAACCTATACAAGTGGAGATCCCATGAGATAGGTTCAATGGGTAAACAACAAGACACGAGGTAGACGATTGCACTGAGTTATATGAGCCCCTTCTATGGTGTACAGTGCGAGCAGCAACGCAGAAGGATGAGTTTTTAGAACTCTTAATGGATCCATAGCCATATATTTGGTGGTGTATACAGTTGCTGCATACACTTGATGGAATTCACCTATATGGGTGTGGAGGCGGAGGCCGCTTCCTATGAGAATCTAGGCGAATTCTCTAGAGCACTCATGAAATCCAGGTAATGGTGTATGGCCGAAACGCACCGAACCACAGAATCACTTGCAGAGGAAGAGTTGTGTGAGTGGCATGTACTTGCGATCTACATTAAAAGGATTCAGGTTCAAGACTATGGTGTCACCTGATTCCCGTATACCTGTCTTGCTTACTCTAATGTCGGTTCAAGTCTATGGTGACACCGGCACCATTGCACAACTATTTCGCTTTAATCCGAAAGCATTTTATTTTAAAACATGTGGGGGATTGTTGTTTTTGTTTTAAAATAATATTAAAAATTTAAATTTTCAAATTTCGGTGTTTTCCCTCCACATTTAAATTTTGGTGTTTTTGAGGTGTTGGTTTTGTCCCACATCGGATTTGACAAGAGAAATTCTCTTGTTTATATGATAGACTTTTTGCCTAGGGCTTGAGCCCCTTTCAGGGGGCATGTGAATTTGGTCCTGTGGGGGGGCTATGCCAATAGCTCTAATCTATGCCATTAACCACACACGCGCGCGCGCGCGCCGAGCCGAGCCGTGCCGTGCCGAGCCGAGTCCGAGTCCGCGTCCGCGACGCGACGGGACGGGACGGGCTGGGCTGGGCGCGGGTGCGGGTGCGGTGTAAGTGTACTCGCGTGAGTGTGTGTGTATGGGTACTCGCAGGACTGTATGTGCGAGAGTGTACTCGCACTTGCGCCTTTTCGTTTTTAAACCAGAGAGATGCTTCCCTTCTGGTTGGTCGCCCCTGTTGGGTTTAAACCCAACGGACCTAACCTTTTGTAAAGGGTGCTTATGCACCATTTCGAAGTCTATATAAAGACTTCCGATTCCAGTTTCAACATACGAAAAATTTCCTAGCTTATAAAACTCTCTCTGATACGGTTTTGTTACTGAGTTCATTGCTGAGTCAACTCAGCACTTTCGAATTAAACTGCAAGTGGTTCGAGCCCGTGTACAGTGAGTGCACCGCTGGGACCGGGTCATAGTCGTTGTATCCTGGAGGTCGATTGCTCTGGAAACCTGTTGCACTTGGGACGCTGTCCAAGGGGAGCAAATTCGATTTCAAGCCGAGTGACTCAGTCACGCCTCGACTCAATTCAATAAGTTTTTCTTTCTCTAAATTTATTTTCATTTTTTGGTTCTCGATTTTTATAGTCTATTTAATTCAACATTTTATCCAACAACCTCACGCTGCACCAGCAGGTGAGCCCCACCTTACCACGGTTGGTGGGCCGTGTATGTGGCCCCATCTTGGTGTTGTGGCTTATCTGGGCCGTCCGCTAGGAGACATAAGTCCCTGAAGTTTTTGGTGTGTGTGTATATATATATATATATATAGATGCTGATATATTTAATATTATATTTGTGCATGCACTAAGATCATGTGTTCCATCCCAGCCGTCTATCCATTTGACGGCCTCACCCTACAACAGTGTTGAGCCACGCAGGTGGACCCCACCTTGATGATGTAGAACGTCCAGGCCGTCCATCCATTCCTCAGGCCCTGCACGTTTGAAAAAATATATATAAGATATACACACATGCACCTGTAAGTGAGTTATAAAATATTATAATTTAAAAAGCCTCTCTATGTGTACAGCACGGTGCACATGGATTATATCCAAACCATCCATCCATTTCAAAAACACATGGACTCCCACTTGTTTCATCCTGACCGTCCATCAGCGGACAAATAGTGCTGGACGGCTTCATGTGTTGTAGAGAGGTAATGTTAGCCCCATGTGGGACCCACGTGATATGACACCAGATGCATGTGGATATAATGTTTAAATATGCCATGCATGCATGTGACGTTAGTACGATATGTTAGATACATGTAGCACTGATGTGTATATATATTTATATATGGAAAAGGTACTATGCGCTCGACCTCACGATAAGCTCCCGCAAGGTCGAGCTGTGTGGGCCCCACCGTGATGCGTGTCGACCATCAACACCATGCATTTGATGGGTCCCCTTTAAATTAGGGATATCCCTAAAATCAGCCGTATACGGAACTCAGGTGGGCCATACCATCTAAAAACATGTGAAGACACCGTTAAAACTTATAAAAGCACTTGGTGGGGCCCACCTGAAATTTTCATGCGTCTGAAACTTAGTCTGAACCCTCATCCAAGTGGGACACACATAATGGATGGACTGAATTTGCAAAACACATCTCAGTGGGCCTAAAAAATGATTATGAATGTTTTAATGGTGCACGGCCCCTCTCCACTTCTGTATGTGGTGTGGCCCACACAAGTCACGAATTGACTTAATTTTTGAGACCTAAGTCCACGATGGAATGGTGCATCTGACTGATGGGGTAGATGTTCGAAACGCATCACAGTGGGGCCCACACAGCTCAACCTCATGGGACAGACTCGTGAGGTCGACCGCATACTACCTTTTCCCATATATATATATATATATATATATATATATATATATATATATATATATATATATATATACAGGTAAACGGTACATACAGGTGGTGGGCAGTTGATGCAAACACATTTGCACCGTCCCTCTGGACGGTGCTTGTGAAACCCACCAAGTATACTCACCTTAATGTGTACTAACCATTCATCAGTGGACTCCAGCGTTGCCTTAATGTGTACTAACCATCCATCAGTGGACTCCAACGCTGGATGCGAACACCCAGCTCCATAGCTCAATTGGCAAACTAAACGTTGATACGTCATTTCAACGCTGGAAGTCTTGGTATCACCCAGATCCATAGATCAATTGGCAAACTAAATGGAGAAACCTCGTTTCAACGCTTGAAGTCTTGGTATCGATTCCTAATTGGGGTGGCTAACAGAGAAACGGTTTGGCCGCTCCTCGGGGCTCTGTGGACCCCACCCTATTGATGGTGTGCCCTATCCAAGCCATCCATCCATCTGGTGGATTTGTCATAGAGGCTGAGGAGAAAAGGAGACGGACCCCTACCTAGTGGACCGCACTGCTGATGTTTTATTTCAACCCATCTGAATTAAATGATTTTAAACTCGCAAGTATATGAATCAGATGTAGATACAGTACGTATTACGAGATCCTTCCCACAAAGATTGATTGTCATAATTCAAAATTTATAATTCCTCTTAATTAATCTAACAAATAGTTTTGCTAACAATTAAGTAAACTAACAAAAGTATATGAAAAATAATTGAGAACAATGAAAAAAATCGAATAAAGGAGAATACTAGGACTTTTGAATCTACTCTTAATTATCGTAACCCTTGTTTTACCTATTGATTCACCATAATTCAGATTGATATAAATTTAATAAATAAATAACACTCTATGTCCTTGGTCGGGCACACAGAATGTATAATCCTTTAAAGCATACAGATCATATCTTTTCATCCATGTTCAGGCATGGAGAGATGTAGATTCCTATTTCTTTCCCTATAGGAAACCTGTTCTTGATCAGACCAAACACCTAGAATAAGATTCCAAACAACATCTCCATCTAGACTTTGGTTAAACTCATATAATGAAGAAGGACGGAGTTTTCAGTAAAGCACACTAGAGAAAGAAACAAATCAATCAATTCAGATGAATTCAACAAAAAATAAGAGTCATTCAAATTAGGGGCTTCATCTCAGCCCTAGTTAAAAGATTAGGAATCCATGGGGGCAACTAGAAAGACAGAAAAATAAGATTGATAACATAAAAACATCTTTCTTCCTCTCTTTCTTTCTTCTTTCTTCTCTTTCTTTTCTTTCTCTCCTTGGCTCTGGATCTGCTCTCCCCCCTTCCAAATGTCTCAGGCTCTAATTTTTCTACAGCAAGGATGGGCACTGGAGTGCTGTAGTCGGTCAGTGCGAAACCCTTTTCGCAGTAAAGTTTGCACAACATCTTTTCGCAGTAAAGTTCGGGGCTTCATAAGTCCCTTGTTCTTTGCACTTTATCTGTAAACTCAACGTCTCCTAAGACTTTTTTGACTGATCTTCATAATGGACAGATCAGATCTTCCATCTGATCAAAGATGGTGGGCCACAAACGGCTGAAAATTCGCTTTTCACGGACATGCGTAAGCCTACGCATGTGACTGCGCTGACGTGATCAGTGGGCCCCACAGAAGTGTTTTCAGGAAAATCCACCCCGTCCATTAGATTCCTCTCGAAAAACTGGTCAAGAATGGTAGGTTTTGAATGTCTTTTGACGTGGCCCAGAGAAGCAATCACGCTGAGATCATTTTGAACGTCATAAGGCAGTCCGCTTATGGCCGCTGTATTGTTTACATGTGTATGCATGGGCACAAAATATCAACATGGTTTTGATCCTTTCGAATCCCTCTACAAGATGGACGGCTTGGATCGCCGGTACGGATGATGTAGGTGGCCCACTAGCTTCCGCAAAATGGACAGCGTCCGTCCATTACGCAGGAGTCAAAAACAGAAATTTCCATTTCCTGATGAATACGCGGGTCAGCGCCTGCTGACCGCCTTAGTTAGTCCGGTGCACGGCGCGAACATGTGGGGTACACTATGATGTTTCTAAGAAATTTGCGTCGTCCATCTATTTTATCTCCCCGATTGAAGGGTTGAGACCAAAGTTGAAGCATATCCTGTTATCAGTTGGGCCCCACGTAATGAATTAATGGGCTGATCTGGCCGTTGGGGAACTTTCATAGTGATCCAAGAGCTGAGATTTTATGTGTACGGTTAATTTATAGCCCTTAGGCCATGTATGAAGTTTCGAGCCAATCGAATGGTTGGAACCATATGATCTTGCATTCTACACCAGCTTCAAGCCTCTTTAACGTGAACGGCTTGATTTCCTCGGATTCCTGGTGTGTAAATTCTTCAGTATTAGTCCTCTGGAGTCCGTCCCCTGCTCTGATGACTTTGGAGCGTCAAATCCACGCTTATAGTGATCTTTTTTAGTCAACGCTCCTGATTACACACTGCAACAAAAACACGATTAAAATATTCCATTAAGCATTCTCATGTACGTAAAATTAGGTAATAACTGGGGTTTAATATGCAACATTCAACCCTCATCACAACCCCCAACCAAAATTTTGCTAGTCCTGAGCACGAAAAATAATTTTATAAATAAAAGATAATTCCTGTAAACTTGAGTGACTTGTGAACAAATAGTCGAGATGTGAGAATTCTAAGATTCATGAATGGTAAGTAGAATTTTCTTTCCTTGAATCAAGCTCACAGTAAACTACATAATCAAGTTTAAAATATTAATCCATTAATTATAAAATTCTAAACATTGAGTTCCACGAGTGTATAGTGCGATCTCGGCTCACAATCATTAAGAGATCCAATTGTCAATTTCATGATATCATTGGTAATTAACAATGAAATTCATGACAACTAAAACTGAAACCAACACTTGCCTTACAGATTAACTTTTCATTCTATCAGCCTTTGATTTTTTATGAACAATAACGCCAAGGAGGGGAATGAAATCCTCACCTATAGGGAGCAAACCTATAGTAAAGATCGTACACCCAGCTGATATACACATGTTTACCATGGAGAATCGAATCTTCATCTATAGGGAGCAAACCTATGGTGAAGATTATTCGACTTACCCCTTCAATTCTTCTTATAAACTGACGCTAAAATATTTTTCAGGCTAGTTCCCTTCATGCTTAGTAATTACTAAATTAATCATTCAATTATTGAACCGGAACCTTAATGTATAAGCGAGATGTGATATGCAAAATCATGACTCAATCAATGTTTAAAGCTTCTAATCATGGGTTAACAATTCAAACTTAAATGTGAAATCTAACAGATAACTGAATCCAACAGTCATATATTATCAACATTTTGTATCTTGTAATTCTGCAATCACGACTATCCTTCAAAATCACTTCAAATTCATAAGAAATTTTAGAAAAAAATTTAAAAATTTTCACAATGTTTACTCACGAACAAGAAAATACTGATTAGGTAACCTAATCTCTCATCCCCAACCTAAAATCTACATTGTCCTCAATGTAAAAGAAATAAGCATGCAATGCACATGGGACAATGAAAATAAAAGAAGAGTGATGGAAAGATAATACCTAGACAAAGAATCAAGAGGCTTTTCTAAAAATATCAACGTAAAAGTGAGTCAGCACAAGAGAGAAATCATCAAAAGAAAAATAATAAAAATAAAATCACAAAAAGAAGATCCTACCTATACCACTTTCACAGGTGCTCTCGATTGCATTTGGCGTATGCAACAAACCTTTAAACCCCTAGGTTGCCCCTAGTGGACGAGTTGTAGTCTCGTGAGAGTTTGCAGCAACGTTACCCACAAACATTAAACTAACTAACTAAAATAAAATAAAATAAAAGGTTGGATTACCTCCTAGGAGCACTAAGTTTAACGTCTTCCACCAGACAAGAATGGACCATGAATTAATCAATCTTGATAACTTGGGTCCGCTAAATTTTCTCAACACCTTGATTAACCAATCCTAGACTTTTTGGGAACAACTTGAACCGTGCTATCTAAAATGAGATAAGTGATACCATCGTCTAATAATTTAAGCACTTCCGCTCGAACAACTTCCTCCATGTTAGGGTTAAGCCTCCTTTGCATTTCACGCGACGTTTCCGCGTTTTCTTCAAGATCAGTATGATGTATACATAAAGTGAGGCTTACTCCCTTCATGTCCTCTATCGTCCACCCAATTGTTGCCTTATATTCTCTAAGCACTTTAAGCAATTTGCTCTCCTGTTTCTTCTCAAGGTTAGAAGTTATGATGACAGACGGAGTCTCAGAAGGACCTAAGAATGAAAACTGGAGGTTTTCAGATAATTTTTTAAGGTCAAGTTTAGGTGGTTTCTCAATAGATGGGACTGATTTAGACTCAGAGGGTAGAAGAGGTTCCACTTTCGCTTTCCATTTCGTAGTCTCCATTATAAGCGTAGAGTCGAGCAATGCATTGACTTCTTGGATGGAACTCTCTATGTCAAAATCCATGCCAAAATATGCTAAGCAAGTCTCAAGTGCGCTTCGAAAGATTGAAGAAAAAATTCATGCACTAGACTCTCAATCATGTCCACTTCAAATATATCATCTGAGTCTGCTAGTTGTTGTCCCGCATTGAAAACATTAAGCTTTATCTTCATGTTACCAAAAGACAACTTCATGAATCTATTCCTGCAATTTATGATAGCATTGGACGTGGCTAAGAATGGACGTCTCAGAATAATCAGGATTTGACTAGTAGGATTCTGGACAGGCTGAGTATCTAGAACGATGAAATCCACTGAAAAATAAAACTTATCAACCTAGATTAGCACATTCTCAATAACACCACGGGGTACCTTGACAGATCTATCAGCTAGTTGTAGTGTTATTTTAGTTGGTTTCAGCTCACCAAGTCCTAGATGCTCATATACAAAATATAGTAACAAATTAACACTCACTCCTAAATCAAGCAATGTCTTCTCAATCTTATGATCTCCTATGACGCAAGAAATGGTAGGAGCTCCTGGATCCCTAAATTTAGGAGGGGTGTTATGCTGAATCATGGAACTGAGTTGCTCCGCAAGGAAGACCTTCTTGTGAACATGCATCTTACGCTTCTAAGTGCATAAATCTTTAAGAAACTTAGCGTAAACAGAGACTTGCTTGATAGCATCAAGTAATGAAATGTTAATTTACACTTGTTTAAATATGTCCAATATCTCATTAAAGTTGTTTCCTTTCTTAACTGGTGTCAGACATTGAGAAAAATGTGTTTTAGGCACATAAGATCACACATGAGTGGTTCTTGGAGAGTCAGAGTGTTTTTGGACTTTGGATGCACTAGTATGTCTTTCCGCTTCATTTTGGTCCTCCAGTTTGGAATTTGATTCTTTCCTGGGCATCTCTACTTTGTTCTCGATCTGTTTGCTGGACTTAAGGGTAATGATAAATTTGGATTGCTCATGATATTGTTCCTAATTTGAGTTAGAGCTAATCTCATACTATCCTTTTGGATTTGCCACAGGTTGGCTAGGGGACTTGCCCTTCACTCTCTCACTCAATGTGGCAGCAAGTTGGCCCAACTGTACTTCTAGCTTGGCAATGGATTACGAATTTTCATGTAAGCTTTGCTGGTTAGCTAGTAAAGTTTGTTGGGTATCTTTTTGAAATTGAAGTGAACTCTGCATAAAAAGATTGAGTGTATCCTCAAGAGATGGTTTCCTAGATTGTGGAGGTACTTGTTGATACTGTGAAAACTGTTGAAGTTGTTGACTACCCACGTGGGGGTAAGGTTGCATAGGAGGATTTCCAGATAGTCCTTGTAATGCTCTGAAAATCGAGGGTCGTGTATAAACTCAACTCCCGAGTTCCAGACCGTCACTTATGCAACAAAAATGATTATGATTCAATGTTGTCCGAGTTAAAGCATTCACATGAGCAAAAGTATACCAAAACTGCAATTCATACTCCAGATCCAGTGATAAAAGCAAGCGGAAGACTAAACAATATATATATCACTGTATGGAAAAACAAAGTAGATCTCATCTGTCTCTAAAGTATGAATACATCTCTGAGTCTCATATACATATACATGAACAAAATTAAATGTTCAAAATAGTCCCACTGAAGTCCCATCAACCCAGGTCACCTAAGCAAAGCCATCATGATACTGCATGTACGAGAACTCGTCCTGGTCCTCGTCAAATTCTGGCTCTGCCTCCTGGATCTCAGCATCACCTGCATCTACAACAGGGTCTGGTGGGTGTTGCAAACACCATACCGTAATGTGGGAGTGAGTGATCAACTCAGTGGAATCATAGAGCAAAGATTAGCATGTTCACAAATCAATCATGCGATAATAGTAAAGCAGTAAATCAGACAATCCCAATACTATTGTTAGTGCAATATGACATGACGTGATGTATGCCCTCACCGACAATCTCCCTCATACGGCACCATCTTATGACCGCGGCATGCCACACTCCCTTAAGTGCTCCACATCTTCCAGGCACATACAATGTTATGGTGATATGATTTTTGAGTTGTTATTAGTCCATTCAAACAGCAGGATTGGGAAACTAAGGTACTTCCCTTGTATCAATCCCAACATAGATCCTGTCTAGGGTCGTCACTCCCAGTAATCTCATACAATGTATATTTTGTAGGTCACTGCAAGGGCTGTCAGGGCTGTTGCTCACACTCGTTGCACCGCTCTCCCATCACCTTATCAATACAGGCCTACTGTACTCTACTGCTACTGAAGGGTCGTCGCCTCCAGTAGACTCAGAATACGCTCACGGTCACTACAAAGGACTCGTCGCCTGATCAGTGTAGGCCGACAGCAAGAATATAGTGTCCCATACCACCATAATCTGCTCACAAGACTAGGTGCTCACTGGTCACTACGGGGAGGTTTGTGGCCCCAGCGTAGGCCGATAGCTCGACCACGGTGTCCCATACCACCATGCCCGGCTCATGAGTCTTCGTGGATTAAGGTACCATGGTTAACAGGGTTTACAATGGTAAGTTCAGTACCCTAGGTTCAAGTAGTTATGACTCATGCAGGGTGAACATACATCGGTCAGTCGGGTTACTTGACGGGCTTGACTAGCGCGATCGCATCTCAAGTCGAACGACATGAAGTGCGTAAAACACTTCGCGTGGCCTAACCACTGCCGCCAACTCCAAAACACGACTCGCGTTCATCGACGCGTCGTTCGTGGCCAAGACCAGCCAGCCACGAATTCGTTCGGTTACCGACTGCCTGGACTAAGTATAGTCCTAAACATTTATGGAATCACATCAGCAAATCATATGAGAGTATTGGAATTGAAATACAACCATGTGAGCATGTTAACACATGTTATAACATACAACTTAAGCAAATCTTCAAGCACATTCATTTCATGCATATAATGAAATCATGCATATAGTCAACATGTAAGAAATCATTTGTATCAGCATATTAATTGAGAAATCCATCTCAAACTAATTCATAACATCATTTAATTCAATACATACTAATACAAGCATTTATACAAACACATACACTACACACTTAAGTCTACATATAGTATGTCGACCCGAAGTGCGCAATTAGGCGAATCTCTTCGCCAAACTAATTATGCACGTATTCCTAACTTTCTAATGCGACAACAAACCATGTCAATCATATCAGCAAAATATGAATGAAATCAGCACTTCCTACAAATGACTAAAATGCCCTAAATCTCATATTCTTCGTTGATTTACGAAAAAGGAAACGGATAGCATGTTGTACGTGTCAAATGGCGATGCCATCAATAATCTACTATTAAACGACATTGAAAGCGTTGGAAACCGTCAATCAAAGCGTCTAAAATCCTCACCTTATCTCTTATGGATGCGTGATTTTGAACGGAGCGTACACGCTTCGTCTACGGCAATAAAAGAACCTAATTTACGAGTTACGTCAGCTAACATGATATGAATCCTAGTAAACCTCAAATCAGAAACTTTCTAGGGTTATTTCATACCTAAAAAAGTGGAGGAATCACCGGCCAGGTGATTGAGATGTGTTGCTGAAGCACGTACAACAGGTGGCACGAAGGCAGAAAAAATCTTTCCTAATCTCTCTCACAAATACTCACCTTTTCTCTCTCCCAATCTAGGGTTTCTCTCAAATTCGGATGGGAGAGAAGAGTGAGGGTTTCAACTCCTTTTATAAGCTTAAAAATGCCTAAAATAGGCTCCGGTACAAGGTTTACTTAGGGCATGTCCAAATCGGGGCTATTTCGGTCCAAAAGATGCTTTCTAGTGGTCCCCCTGTCGAATGCGATCGGACTTAAGCTCATGCATACCAAATCTAGCACGTATTAAGTTTTCAGTCCGGCAGGGTTCGCAGATCGCACGTGGCGGACCAGTTTCAGTTCAGCGGTCACCGCACGTAGATCAGGGCTGCAAGTCCCATGATATGAAATAAAAAAATTTTCTGATCCGAGGGTGTAATCTGGCTGAATTCTGACGGTCAGAATGTTTATACTGACACGTCAAGTCGTGTGCCAGATTTGAATTTCAAATTCCAATTCTGTCCCTATTCGCACTCTCTTCAGTCCGGGCTTAATGAAATAGCCTGTGATTATCGGTTGGACTTGATTTTTGAAATGATTGTCAAGTCCAACATGGCGGTTCTAACCGTCTAAGATAGGAGGTATCGAACTTTCGACGCGCAGTCTAGATCCAATACAAAATTTCAAAGTGGTCCAGAGAACAAACCTGCTTAGAGTTTGGTCCGAGGTTGTAGAGTATTATAGAGTCATTGGTTCTACTCGATTTGGGTCTTGTAGAATGTATTTAAAGTGATCAGGGACTATTTCTCAGCTACTCCAGCGTTGCGCTAGCTAACTTAGTCATATTTTCTAAAAGAATTAATTCTACGCAATTTCGGGTCGAGTTGGTACTCGAGTCCAAGTACGGATTTTTCACGGGCGTTACAGTCCTCCTTGTTATGGTCCTTTTGCTCAAGAAAAATTTGGATGTCTAGCCCACCCTGGGTTATAGGTGTCTGCGTAAGGATCATTCCCAGTTCTCCGAAAGGTGTTCATAGCATGTACTTATTCAGAGAGAAATTTCGGAAACGCTGCACCAGATGGACACGACTGCGTAGGATGACCAAGACTAGAACATATGGCACATGACTCTATTTGAGTTGTTTGTGGAGGTCCATTATCAAAGCATCAACTTTTTGTGTCAAGCTATCAATTTTGGCATAAAGATCTAGCGTGACTCCTATCTCATATATACCACCTTTCTTCTATAGTTGGGGACTTCTTTCACCTTTATTTGAATAGTCTCATTGCTGAGAGTTTTCACACAAAGTTTCAAAGAAATTTCAAGCTTCAACGTCACTTTTGGTCATGAATGACCCTCCACTGGTGGCATTAACCATGTGACAGTTTTGGGGTGTTAAACTGTCATAGATTTATTGAACCTGTTGCCACTTCTCAAAACTATGGTGTGGACATTTAAGAAGTAAGTCCTTCCATCTTTCCCAACATTCATGAAAGTGTTTGCCCTCTTTTTGTGTGAAATTGGTAATTTCTCTACGGAGAGTATTAGTTTTGTGAATAGGGAAGAACTTGTTTAAGAACTTCTTAGACAATTGGTCCCATGTAGTGATAGACCTAAATCCTAGAGAATTCAACCATGCTTTTACCTTATCCTTCAAAGAAAAAGGAAAAAGGCGCAAATGGATCGAATCGTCTGAAAATTTTTAGAACCTAAAGGTAGAGCAAATGTCTAGAAATTCTTTCACATGATGATATGGATCCTCCTTATCTAAACCGTAGAAGGAGGGCAACAATTGTATAACTCTAGGTTTAAGTTCAAAGTATGCTGTCGTGGTGGCTGACAACACTATGCATGAAGGTGCATTGAATTGGACAAGAGCTGAATAATCTCTAAGAGCTTTAGTTCCATTCTTGTCCGCCATTTCAAATAGGATATTTCTAAATCTTCTACGAAAGGTTCTTTCTATTTCAGGATCAAAAGGTGCTAACTCTCTGTTCAAAGATCTACGTCCTAGCATAAACTATGTTACTGCAATGTAGAAAAGAAAATTAAACTAAGATGCAACCTAAGAGAAATAAAACTGGTACTAAAAAATATGAATTCCTAAAAATAAGATAAAATTATGTAAACAAGAATTGGAAGAAAGAACCCGAAAAAGGAGATGATGGATGTTTGAAGATTTGGGAGCTTCTCCTTTTGAAGACAATCTTATTTAACAGTTTCCTTCTTCAATTCCTATAAAAAATAAAAACAAATTAAGTTTCCTAAAATAATGCGAGAAAATTTCTAAAGCTATGAATTATAATAAGAAAGAATTCTAAATCCAATTTGGACCGAACAGTCCCCTGCAACGGCGCCAAAAACTTGATGTTTTATTCAAACCAATCTGATTTAAATGATTTTAAACTCACAAGTATACGAATCAGATGTAGATACGATACGTATTACGAGATCGTTCCCACGATGATTGGTTGTCACAATTCAAAATTTATGATTCCTCTTAACTAATCTAACAAATAATTTTACTAACAATTAAGTAAACTAATAAAAGTCTATGAAAAGTAACCGAGAATAATGAGAAAAATCTAATCAAGGAGAATACTAAGACTTTTGAATCCACCCCTAATTATCCTAACCCTTGTTTTACCTATTGATTCACCCTAATTCAGATTGATATAAATTTAATAAATAAAGCACACTCTATGTCCTTGGTCGGGCACACAGAATGTATAATCCCTTAAAGCATATGGATCACATCTTTCCATCCATGGTAAGGCATGGAGAGATGTAGATTCCTATTTCTTTTTCTATAGAAAACCTATTCATGGTCAGACACAAGCACTTAGAATAAGATTCCAAATAACATCCTCATTTAGACTTTGGTTAAACTCATAGAATGGAGAAGGACGGAGTTTTCAGTAAAGAACACTAAAGAAAGAAGCAAATCGATCAATTAGGATGAATTCAACAATAAACAAGAGTCATTCAAATTATGGGCTTCATCTCAGCCCTAAGTAAAAGATTAGCAATCCATGGGGTCAACTAGAAAGATAAAAAAATAAGATTGATAAAATAAAAACATCTTTCTTCCTCTCTTTCTTTCTTCTCTTTCATCTTTCTTCTCTTTCTTCTCTTTCTCTCCTTGGCTCTGGATCTGCTCTCCCCCCTTCCAGACGTCTCAAGCTCCTCTTTTTATACAGCAAGGATGGGCGGTGGAGTGCTGAAGTCGGTCAGTGCTAAACCTTTTTCACAGCAAAGTTCGCACAACATCTTTTCGTAGCAAAGTTCGGGGCTTCATAAGTCCCTTGTTCTTCACACTTTATCCGTAAAATCAATGTCTCCTAGGACGTTTTTGACTGATCTACACGATGGACGGATCAGATCTTCCATCTGATCAAAGATGGTGGGCCACAACCGCCCAAAAATTTACTTTTCACGGACGTGTATAAGCTTACGCATGTGACTGCGCTGACATAATCGGTGGGCCCCACAGAAGTGTTTTCAGGAAAATTCACCCCATCCATTGGATTCCTCTCGAAAAACCGGTTAAGAATGGTAAGTTTCAAATGTCTTTTGACGTGGCCCAGAGAAGCAATCACGTTGAGATCGTTTTAAACATTGCATGACAGTCCACTTGTGGTCGCTGTATCGCGCATGTGTCTATGCATGGACACAAACTATCAGCATGGTTTTGATCCTTTCGAATCCCTCTACAAGATGGACGGCTTGGATCCCCCGTACGGATGATGTAGGTGGCCCACTAGCTTCTGCAAAACGGACAGCGTCTCTCCGTTACACAGGAGTCGAAAATGGAAATTTTTGTTTCCTTATGAATACACTGGTCACCGCCTGCTGACCGCCTTAGTTAGTCCGGTGCACGACGCAAGCGTGTGTACTCTATGTACACACGCTGTACAGGTGGGGTATACTGCGATGTTTCTAAGAAATTTGCACTGTCCATCTGTTTTGTCCCCCAATTAAAGGGTTGAGACTAAACTTGAAGCATATCTTGTTATTAGTTGGGCCCCACTTAATGAATTAAGGGGCTAATCTGGCTGTTGGGGAACTTCCATAGTGATCCAAGAGCTGAGATTTTATGTGTACGGTTAATTTATGGCCCTCAGGCCATGTATGAAGTTTCAAGCCAATCGGATGGTTGAAACCATATGATCTTGCATTCTGCACCAGTTTTGGGCCTCTTTAACGTGAACGACTTGATTTCTTCGGATCCCTGGTGTGTAAATTCTTCAGTCTTAGTCCTCTGGAGTTCGTCCCCTTCTCTGATGAATTTGGAGCATCAAATCCTCGCTTGGAGTGATCTTTTTCAGTCAACGCTCCTAATTACACACTGCAACAAAAACACGATTAAAATATTTCATTAAGCATTCTCATGTTCGTAAAATCAGGTAATAACTGGGGTCTGATATGCAATATTCGACCCTCATCACAACTGCCACACATAGCGGCGAGTAAAATGCCCTTTATTGAAACCCTTTTGAGCACCAGGGTCCTGGAATAGCGGGGCATCTGTCTGACCTTTTAAAACGGGTCCCGGTGACCCTATGAACAGCTTGATAGAAAAGAAAACCCCATGATGGCCCCGTGGAAACTCCAATAGTAGAAATCATGGCCTATTGATATGGCCAGATAACCTTCTCAACCATAGATTAATCCCTTTGGGAAACACTCTAACGGTGATCCCTTAAGTATAGCTAAGGGTGTAGGTGGGCGTCCCACTCATAAGGCTCACCTGATGCATGTAAGGTCCATATGGTAGGACCTGTCCAAACCACTGGTAAAGATCAGCTTGAAGCCCTATTGGACCACCTTGACTAAAAAAATACATGGTGGGCCTAACACAAGCCTAAAGGGCTTTGTATTACATTCCTTTAAACTTCTAAACAAAGCCCTAGCAATACCTGACAAATGTAAATTATAATTTTAGGAGATTCCTTGAGTAACCCCGGACCACAAGAAAGCTCAAACCAAGTTCAAGAACACTATCATATAGGTGATGACTTTCCCCTTGGGCTTTCCATTTCTAAATTAGTTAAATATAGTTTACAACAGATTACCACTATTGTGATACTTGCTTACCTGTTAACTAACCCATGAAAAATGATTACTATTTCCTGTCTTGTTGATACATTGTAAAAAATCATTATTTAAATTCTAACGCCTCATTTCATGTTTTTATTCGAAGTTATATGATATCACATGTTATTTTGATTGCCTCTGTACACAATCTCATAATACTACACGTGGAAGATTTCATGATTGTACACAAGCCACACTTGGGATGTAATTAGACAAAACGTGTGGAAAATAGGGACCTTGAATTGGTGTCATTTTGATCAAGGTATCCTATTAAAACATTCCAATGTGAAAGACCTCATGAGTCGAGGATGATGCTAATGGGACACTATGCCCGAGCTGTCGGCTTACGCTGGGCGATGAGCCCCCCGTAGTGACCACTGAGTTACTTAAATTGGCTGATTGTAACTGGATTAATAATGGCTGACTAATCATGCATTCATAGCATATTGGCGATGACGGATGGCTATTCTAGATGTTATAGCATGTGCCCTAGGGTTATTGAGGTATCAATTCGCTAGCTCCCAGACCATCGACTATCAACCCCTGTTTGACTGGATGATCATTCTCAAGTTGATGATTGCATGGGTGACGAGCCCAAGTCCAGCTGGATGTGCATCCCCAGGCCAATGTGCATTCATGCATCCATGCATCTAATAAAACTGCATATTACATGTTTTGGATTACTGCTTGTTTTTCTTTTAACTATGTTTATTAAGGAGGAGATATGTAATCTTGAGGAAAATTCACACTGAGTTGGCTACTCATCTATCAACTATCCAACCGTAGAGAACATGTAGGGACTGATGTAGAGGGCTTCGGTGCTGGCCTTGATGATGCCATCGTGGAACAAGAGGAGTATTATGAAGACGAGCCGCTTCAGGATGCGTAACATACTTTGGTGTTAATCAGTAGTTTGATACTTTATATTTTAATGGTTGGGTATTTTGGACTTATGGATTTTATAAGTAAGAACCCCGACTGAGCAGGTCGAATATTTGGATTCACATGATTTTATATATATTCCTTTTTGCTATCACACTCTGAGTTTACTTTTCGCTAGTTCTCTGATTTATAAACCCCCGGATTTCTGAAAACAAGTCTCGTACTCGGGTTTTAGAAATCGGGGCGTTACATTTATATACAACACATTGGGCCTCATCATATGAGCCTCATATACATCAAGTGGGCTACATCAATGGGCCGCACCAATGGGCCTCATAAACGTCAAGTGGGCCACATCAACGGGCCACACCAATGGGCTTCATAAACATCAAGTGGGCCTCATCAACGGGCCGCATCAATGAGCCTCATATATTATCACGCCCTAAACTCAGAGGCTCACAAAATTCTCGATTGCCGAATCCGGCGCCGACAGCATCCGTAGTGCCCCATTCTCGGATCTCAGTACTCATATGCCAGATTCCGATCTTAGGATCCTACAAGGAGGATTTTCAGTATGATTATTATTTTTTTTTGTAATAGAGCATAATCGTAAGCATAACCAAGTTACAAAACAACATCATCACCACATATCCACTAATATAAATATTTGAATACAATGCTGAAAGGAAAATACATATGTCAAAAATCAAAGCTCCAGAAGATAGCTACACGCTCCAAGCTCAATGCTGCTGCAACCTAACGTCACCTGCACGCATTTATTGTGCATAAGCTTATAGAAAGCTTAGAGGGTGGTGAAAGTTTATGCACAAGATAAGTGTCAAGTATACAATAAAGCCTATAAATCATACATCATCAGGATAAGCGAAAATACTGACAAGATCATGAATTATACGATATCAGAGTAAGCGGAAATATATTGGTAAGTCCATGAGTCATATAATATCAGAGTGCGCAATCTAGATCATAATGAGTCAAATATCAGATGCCGCGGATGTAATGTAATATGCAGATCCTGCCAAGTCTGTCTAAGCCATATAAGTGTAGAAACGTAGCAATCTAAAATGTCATATGTCGTGGATGAAATTTAATATGCGATGTAAATGAAATGACCAAGCTAGAGTGAAGTCGGGATGATAGTACGTAGTATCGCAGGCTATAGGATCCATCACAAGGGAATTCTATCTAAACCAATCTCATACCTAAATTTGGATAGTTGAACACAATGTGGTAAACTCCTGATCTCAGGTTAGTCGCGTGCCCTAACCGAAATCCTGGTCATTGTGAAGGTACATGTAACAAATAGTTGCACGCCACCAGCCTAAGTTGATAGTGAATGAATGAGTATGCAACTCATGCTCGATAGCCTGCCAACCACTGGTAGCTCACCCGTGTGGTAGCTTGTCCAGGCCTCAGCCCCGCTCACATCACACCTACCCACATCAGCGTCCGCCCACGTGTGCCCGCCCACTTGTGTAACAGTGATGGGGTGTCATAATATCATGTCAGTCCTCATATCAAGTCCACGTATCAGTACGGTTCCTCTCTTAAAAATCATCGGGGTCTATTACACTCCACACTGACTGCCGCCTCCCTAGCCACACAGCCCAGCGAGTGGAAGAGACATCACTATTCACCTAGCCAGCAATCTGCCAATACTTACCTAGCTCATCGATAGCGGACTCATTTGCGAGTTAGTCAAACTCAGCCCAGCTTACAGCCCCCTCACTCGGGTGGATAAGGCCACACCCCCTTTTAACCAATCACGACTCAGTGGGAGATACGGCCTCATGGTATAGGCACTCGCTCTCATATTCTACTCGGTCTAGACGTTGGAGCATCTCCTGATACGAATGAGGTTTAGGAATTTTCACACCCGGACATCCTAAGTGCTCATGGTGCTAGAACCAAGTACTTTCGGTGTCCTATTTGACCATCCACGATGTGCCCGTGGAGGCCACGACCCTGATGCCTCTAGGGAGTACAATGATCATGTCACACATATGCGAGATACATGAGTCACACCATCAATCATGCAGTAATCCTACGCGTACTGCACGATAATATGGGGCACTCCGTCTCATAAGGAGTCCCGTAAATGGTCTGCCCAATGGCACATGTTATGATCAGTCACTACTCATAACAAGTATACATATGATGTGTATGGGCATGAGTCATGAAATTATATCAAGATGTTATAAAGTGATGAACTATCCTCACAACAGAGATGAGCCTAGATGGCCTACACACAACAAGTATGGGCCTATCAATGGGCCATAGGGAGAGTCATAATGCGGATATTTAACCAACATTATTCTTACAATGTGGACGTTAAACCATCATTGCTCCGAAGGCATAACTCACCATACACATCATTACATTCATCACATGGAATCACACATTGTAATGGACTTTGTATACATCCCATTGGGCCTTAGCCCATGGGCCTCATATATATATATATATATATATATATATATATATCAAATAGGCCGCACCAATGGAGCCTTACATACATTGCAATGGGTCATAACCCATGGGCCCTGCATACATCACAATGAGCCTCATAACATGGGCCTCATATACATTAAGGTGGGCCTCAACAACGGGCCTCATACAAATAAAGGTGGGCCTAATCACATGGGCCTTATATATATACCAAGGTGGGCCTCAATGGATGGCCATAAATAAATCAAGATGTATATATATATTATATTTATAAATGAATCATATCAGACTGGACCATACTCCAAATAATAGTGGTGATAATAATTTCCACCATTAAAATCCTATAAGGCCCACCGTTATGTATTTTTTTTCGGATCTAACCTATTCATAAGTTAACATGGAGATAGATGAAGTGAAAGCAAAAACATTAGCTTGATCGGAACTACTGTGGCCCTTAAGAAGTTTTTAAACGGTGAATGTCCCTGTCCCCATTAGTACAAGGGTGGGAGTCTGCTTGAACTATGGATCTGACTCATTCTTTAGTTCATGCCATAAAATGAGCTTTTGAAATGGTTGGACGGTTTGGATGCAACACATGCATCTTGGTGGGCCACACTGTCCAAATAGTGGACGGTGTGGATAAAACACATACATCATTAGGTGGGTCTCACCGTCCAGTGTTGTGGACGGTGAGGACAAAATACATACACCATGGTGGATTCAACTGTCCACTGCAATGGACGATGTGAATAAAACACATACATCATTGTGGGTCCCATGTGGGGCCCATCATAACGTTTACTTTTCATCCCATCTGTTGATAAGGTCACGTAGACCTAGATGAAGAGGGAAAACAAATTTCATAATAATTCAAAACTTTTGCGTCACCCAAAAGGGTTTCAATGGCAGATGTTCAATTAACACTTTCTTGTGGTGTGGGCCACCTGAGCCCCACATACGGCTGATTTTTGGGGGGCCTACTGTCCTAAAGGGGACCCAACAAATGCACGGTGTTGATGATCAACACACATCATGGTAGGGCCCACGGATGGGACCCTGCCCACCGCCTAACGCAGCAGGACGTCGCTGGCATCCTCTGACGGTCACCAGCAGCAGCAGCGACTGCTACCTTTTTTTAATTTTTTATTTTAGGTTTTTCTAAGGTTTTTCCTAGGTGGGGCTCGTATCAGAAGAATCCACCCCACCCGTTAGATTTTACTACTTAAGATAGACCCATTAAGCCAAATATTCGATATATTTCGGTATATAGAAATATCAGGGTAGATTTCAACGGTAAAGACATAGTTTTCTATGTTGTGGCCCACCAGATACTCAAATTGGCCTCATTTTTTGGCTCAACACCTAAAATGAGCCAAGGAATGGAATAGATGGCGTGGATTGGATCAATACATCAAGGTGGGGCCTGTATGAGCAACCCTTCCCAAAAGCTTTGAACCAAAGCTAATATTTGTGTTTTTCGATTCACGTCAGTTTACACTCCACTGTGCAGTAACGTCCAGGGTCCCTAGACGCTGGACGGTTTTGATACAAGACTTATTTAAGGTGGGCCCCACCTATAGACGTGTTGTCTAGGTAGGCCACCAAATGGCTTGATGGTGTGGATAAGGCATACATCATGATGGGGTCCATCCAGGTGGGCCACATAGCCACATCATCGCGCAAAATAAAAAAGAGAGGGAAAGAGAGAGCAAGAAAGGGACATGTGTGATGGAGGGACCCCGACACTATGGGCCCTCCCTTTTCATGCATTCAATCATACACCATGTGGGTCCCAATATATGTGGGCCCACCAAATTAAATCAATGGTAGAAATCCCTTCTCCACCAAAATGAAAGGTCTAGATGACCTCTCTCAAACTTAGAAAGTAAATATCATGATGGGGTCCATGGAGAATGGCCCCATTATGGAATGATCATGAGGATCATAGTGGGTCATCGGCCACATCTAGGGTCCAAAGTGAGATCCATACCATCAATTGGTAAGCCTCACTTGGCCCATCATCAAAACATGAAAATCTAGCCTATAAATCACCCACCGTTTGATATTCTTGGTCCGATGAAACGTCAATCTCCTTATACTTCTCTTTGATGAAAGATGATAAGAGATGAATGGCTAGGATGAAAGATTTTGGGGTGGTAAGTAGGCCACACAACTCACTTTCTCTCTTGAAAAACCATGGACATGCACTTCTCTTTTGCTTGGAATTTTATGTTTGAGAAATGAGAGAGAGAGAGGGTTGTAAGGAGAGAGAGTGATGGGTGATGGATGTGAGGTGAGTGATGGATGTGAGATGAGTGATGGGTGAGGTGAGAGGCTTGTTAACTTTTGGAGTAGATTGCTTGACTTGTGGAGAAAGAAAGCATGGGTTGCTCTTGTACTTGACATGAGGTGATTGATTGATTGATTGGGTGATTGATTGATGGGACATGTTATAGAGATTCTCTTGGGATTGCAAACGTGCGGTGTTTTTCTCGAACTAAATGCGGGCCCACATCTCCTGGCCTAGGTATTTTCTCGGCACGTAATATGCGACGTCGGAACCGCGGCGACAGTGCGGTCACAATGGTACAACTCTCGGATTAAGCCGACTCAAATATACAGGATACGACTTAAGGTTATGCGCAAATGCAGATAAAAGATCATCGGTCGCCGAAATTCGACCGGGAGGACCGCGGAAGCCTACGAAACGGTACGGGTTAGGATACGGGTCTTACATATACATCAAGTGGGCCGTATCAATGGGTCACACCAATGGGCCTCATAAACATCAAGTGGGCCGCATCAACGGGCCGCACCAATGGGCCTCATATACATCAAGTGGACCGCATCAACAAGTCGCACCAATGGACCTATACATCAAGTGGGCCGTATCAATGGGTCACACCAATGGGCCTCATAAACATCAAGTGGGCCGCATCAACCGGCCGCACCAATGGGCCTCATATACATTAAGTGGGCCGCATCAATAGGTCGCACCAATGGACCTCATAAACATCAAGTGGATCAAAAATACGTCATAATGGGCCTCACTAAATGGGCCATTAATACTTTACCTTGGGCCTCATCAATGCGCCATTAATACTGCACATTAGGCCTCATCAATGGACCATAATAAATCATGACGGGCCTCAAACTTGGGCTTTAAATGCATCATAATGGGTCTTATCATTTGGCCACAAATACATCACATACATCACATGGGTCTAATACGTATCATAATGGGCCAGATCACATGGGTCTAATGTATAACACAATGGGCCGCATCACATAGGCTTCATACACAACATATCGTGCCTTATCATATGGGCCTCATATACATCAAGTGGGCTATATCAATGGGCTGCACCAATGGGCCTCATAAACGTCAAGTGGACCGCATCAACGGGTCACACCAATGGGCCTCATAAACATCAAGTGAGCAGCATCAATGGGCCCCACCAATGGGCCTCATATACATCAAGTGGGCCGCATCAACGGGCCGCACCAATGTGCCTCATAAACATCAAGTGGGTCGCATCAACGAGCGATACCAATGGGCGTCATATACATCAAGTGGGCCGCACCAATGGGCCTCATAAACATCAAGTGGATCATAAAGACGCCATAATGGGCCTCACTAAACAGGCCATAAATACTTCACATTGAGCCTCATCAATGGGCCATTAATACTTCACATTGGGCCTCATCAATGGACTATAATAAATCACGATGGGCCTCAGACTTGGGCTTTAAATGCATCATAATGGGTGTCACCATTTGGCTAAGAATACATCACATACATCACATGGGTCTAATACATATCAGAATGGGTCGCATCACATGTGTCTAATACATATCACAATGGCCACATATAATCTCAATGGGCCTCATGCCTGGGCCCCAAATACATCAAAAGGGCCTCATAAACGTCACATCAAGCTTGCCAAATGGGCCTCAAACATGGGCCTCATACAAACCAGATTGGGCCTTACACATGAGCCTCGTATACAAATCAGATTGGGGTGGCCCTACACATTCCAAATGGGCCCCATCAGATGGACAATTTGGATCAAACACGTACATTATGTGGGAGCCATGCAGATAGACGGTATGACATATACAACACATGTAGCAGGGGGCCCATCGTCCATAGTAGATGGACGGTGTGGCTATATAATACATATATCGAGGTGGATCACACATCCAACCTGATGGACGGCTGGATGTAGGACACATACATCAGCAAGGTGGGCCCCACCCCACACGTGTGACACGTGTGGGTGGGTCCCACGTCCAAGATAGATGGACGGCTTGGCTTAAAGCACATACATCACGGTACCATCCCACCGTCCCAATCAAATGGACGGTGGGGATAGAGAATACATCAAGGTGGGTCCCATCCCACACGTGTCACATGTGTGATGGGGCCCACGAGCTGCCAGGTGAATAGATAGGGGTGGAGAAACACATACATCACGGTGTGCACCACCGTCCAGCTGTTGGACGGTGTATACAACACATACATTATATGTGTGGCCTACCAGAAATTGGATCTGCTTCGTTCTTGGATGGTGTGGATGCACCACACGTGCTAAACAGGTGGGTCCCACGGGATGGACGGCCTTGATGAAACATATACATCATGTTGGTGGAATCCCATAGAACTTGCTGATGACGATACAATAGTTGTTGCTGCTGGGGTCCACAAATGGACGACCCAGATGGAAGATAGATGGACGGCATGGAATGAAGATACATCATGGTGCATCCTATAGCACTTGGTAATGTCCTTGCAATGGATGATTTGGATTAACAAATATGTTATGGGTAGGTCCCATCGTCCCAACATGGACAGTGTGGATACATACATCACGTTGGTTATGCCTCACCATCCAGCAAGCTGGACGATGGATGGCATGGATGGAAGACATGCATCAGGTGGGTCCACCACTATATATATATATATATATATAATGCTTATATCTGGTGGGTCCCACATGGGCCCACCAGCTATATGTAACATATTATATTATATATATTATATGTATATTATTATTATATCTTTGAATTCGTCCAGTCCCTTAGACATTATTGGCAGACGGTCTGGATTAACAGCTGGTGGGTCCACGCATGTGGCCCACCAGCTGTAGCAAGTTGATATTTGTGTTATCCCTTCGTCCATGCCAGCCCGAGAATGGACAATAAGGTAGGTCGGCTGGACATGGGAGCGAGATGGGCCCCGCTTTGGACAGCGGCATGGTCCACTAAATGCAAGGCATGGATCAGTTCACGCATCATCAAAATGGGCCATCAACATGGAAAGAGAGAGACAGAGGGAGAGAGAGAGAGAGAGAGAGAGAGAGAGAGAGAGAGAAAGAGAGAGAGACGTATGAAGGGGAGGGACCCCGCCACTATGGGCCCTTCCAATACAATGCATACATCAAGTATGTCCCAAATCATGTGGGCCCTAAATAAAAAAAATTGATATCTAATATTATGAACACACACCATTAGATCTTGGACTCCTCTTTCCACTGATGCATTCTAGAGCTCCAAGGGTTGAATTTCAATGGTTAAGATGATCTTTGGAGGGTAAGATTGGGTGGTAGGAAGGTGGGCCACACCTAGATTTTCTCATGAAGAGCTTGGACATTCTCTCTCATGGTGGGGTTGCTTGGGAGTAAAGAGAGATGAGAGAGAAAGAGGTGATGTAAGGGATGGGTGATGGATGGAAAGAAAGAGAGAGTTGACTTAAGGGTACTTGTGTAAGAGAGAGATAAGGTAGGGTATGGGTTGTTTGTATTTATGGATGAGATATGTACTTGATATGATTGATGTGATTGATGAGATATGTTCTCTTGGGTTTGCAAATGCGCGGCGTTTTCTTCGAACTGAACACTGGCCCACATCTCCTGGCCTGGGTATCGTATCGGCCTGCGAGACGTGGCGTTGAAACTGCGACGACGGCGCGGTCGCAAGGATACAAGTCTTGGATTGAGCCGACTTTAGAATACGGGATACGACTTAGGGTTACGCGCAAATGCCGATTATAGGTAGTGGGTTGCCGGAATTCGACTAGGAGGACCGTGGAAGCCTGCGGAATGGTACAATATAGGATACGGGCCTTACATCAAGCCTATGACCTCGTGTTGAAAATATTGTGAGTCTACCACTGAGTCATAGGGTCACAAGTCTATGACCTCATGTTGAAAACTTGTGAATCTACCACTAAGTCATAGGGTCACATGCTCTCTCTGTATGAGTTGCACTTGCCACACTTGCTAGTATACAAGAATTCTTTGTTGTAGCTTACATGGAGCCTAGTAGGGAGATGGTACAACAATAGGCTCTGTGGGGGCCACCATGATGATTCTATGAAATTTGTATTGTATATTTGTTGTGTCAGCTTATGCTAAAAGGTTAACTAGAAAATAAGGTGGATTTAAAAGTTGATTGGCCCATAACACAAGAAAAAGTAAAGATTGAGTGTCCACTATTGAACCCATGAGCACCCTTCTCTATTTTTTCTATGTAGCTGGACCTTTACTATAATTTATCTCATTTTCTCATTTTCTCCTCATTTTCCAATTTTCTTACTTTTTCTCGCTCTTAACTTCTCTCCCGGTCCACCACTTCTCAAGTGTATAAATAGAGAGAGAGAGAGAGAGAGAGAGAGAGAGAGAGAGAGAGAGAGAAAAACGAAGAAATGGTCCTCTACTCATAGAGCACTCTAATAAGCATGGCGTTACTAGTTACATTAGTTTCATCTGTTACCATGTAAAAGTCACAGCGATTAACTGATTCGAAACTTTTAATCAATAGCTTGTTAAATGGACAATCGTGATCGTTCATACAAAAATAAGTACAATTAAATAACTCATTCATCATCCCTTTTAACCAAATAACTTTCTTGAATGCTTTTGTCACTACCATGTATTCATATTCAATTGTGGAAAGTGCAACCACTGACTGAAGCTTTAACATGTAATTAATAGCTCCACCCGCTAACACAAATGAGTAACTGAAAGTCACTATTCTATTATCCACATTTCCTATATAATCTGTATCTACATAGCTTATGAGTTTCTCCTTAGAATTTTTAAAAACCAAGATGTAGTCCATCATATCTCGTATATATCGAAGGAACCATTTCACTGCTTTATAATGTTTCTTACCGGGGTTTGACATATATCTGTTAACAACAAAAATCGCATGTGAAATATCCAGTCTGGTACAGACCATGGCATACATAAGACTGCCAACCGTGCTCGAGTAAGGCACACGAGACATATACCACTTTTCTTCATTTGAAGTAAGACATAACTCTAAAGAAAGTCGAAAGTGAGCAACATGGGGAGTTCTAACAAGTTTTGCTTTTTCATTCCAAACTTAACTAAGACATTCTTAAGATATTCCTCCTGAGACAACTATAGCATGCTCATTTCTCTATTTCTGTATGTATTGATGCCGAAAATCTTCTTTGCAGCACCCAGATCTTTCATCTCAAATGTCTTTCAATATATTAATTTTAGACATGATATAGCTGGTGATAAGCATATCATCAACGTACAACACCAGACTAATGAATTCCCTATCACTCGATGCTCTAAAATATACACAATGGTTGAATTCACTCATGATAAACCATTGACTAAACATGAAAGAATCAAATATCTTGTACCACTACCTAAGCGATTATTTCAGGTTGTACAATGACCTCTTTAACCTGCAAACTAAATTTCATTTTCCCTACACCTCGAAGCCCTTAGGTTGCTTTATGTAAATATGTTTTTCTAGTTCCCCGTGTAAAATTGCAGTCTTTACATCTAACTGTTCCAATTCTAGATTGTATTGGGCAACCAAACAAATATAAATATAATAGATACTCACTTTACTAGTGGCGCGAATATCTCACTAAAATCGACACCCTCCTTCTAAATATAACCCTTTACTACCAATCTAACTTTGTATCTATCCAATTTCTTCCAGTAAATCCATTTGCAACCAATTGCTTTTCGTTCAACGGACAACTCCACAAGCTTCCACGATTAATCTTTTTTATAAAGAGTTCATCTCATCATGCATTATTGTGATCTACTTCTTTGTATCTCTTTCTTCTAGTACTTCCTGAAAAGTAGACGGATCTTCATCATCTATAATGAGAGAAAATATAATGTTCGAGTCAACCCTGTATACCAACAGTAACCTATGATCCCTTTGTGGATTTCTCCTGACAGGTGGCTACTTCACCTCTTTTTATACCTTTACATGCAACTCAAGTTCTTCAAGTATTTCACCATTGTCTGTTTCAACATTAATAACTAAATTTTTTCATTTTTTTGTGTTCATCCTTCTGAAATAAGGAATCTTCATCAAACTTGACATCCTAGCTAAATATGATTTTTCGTGAAACCTAGTTATACAATTTATAACCTTTCACTCCATCACTATAGTTAACAAAAGTACACTTCTTGGTCCTTTGGTCTAACTTATCTCTCTCAACTAACGGTACATGAGAGTAAGTATCACAACCAAATATCTAAAGCCCCAAGTAATTAACTACCTGACCACTCCATACTTCTTCTGTAATTTTACGATCAATAGCGGTAAAGGGAGATCGATTTACCTAATAGTAAGCTGTAGAGATGGCTTCAACCCATAGTTCCTTACCCAACCCAGAATTACTTAATATATCCAAGCCATTTTCAAAATAGTTTGGTTCATACATTCGACCACAACATTCTGCTCTGGTGTATGTCTCACTATGTTATGCCCTACTCTTCCCTCACTGTTACAGTTAGAGCTGGGCAGAATCCGACGAATCCAACCCGATCTGATCCGAACTGAAGGCCAAGATCAGGTCGGTTCGAGTAGGCCCGCTCAGATCCGACCCTGCATCGAGTCAAGTTCGGATCAATGGCCAATCCAGACTGATCCGATCCAATTCGCACAATGTTCATTCAATATTTTTTCCTGTAATGTTGTCCACTTGAGATTGGGATATACCTCATTTCTTGTTTAATACCATAAAATGATCTAGAAAAATAGATGGATGACATGGATGAAATAAATACATCATGGTGGGGTCCACAGAGTACCAACTGGTGGCAGGGGTAGCCAATCCATCCTCTTAAGCTCATGGCTCAAGGTGCATCGAGCACCGAGCTCTCTAATGCAAGAAAAGAGAGAAGATAAGGAAAGGGATTGGTAGGTGTACGGTGTACCGCCAGTGCATTGACGTCAGCAAGTTCTATGGGTCCCATCTCGCTAAAGTGGCCTAAGCGCGCATGCCACAAACGTGACGATGTGGACTCTACTACAAAAGCTGCAACTCCACTCGATATAGTATTCTCGATAAACTTGTAAAGATTTTCACTCCCCAGTACTTTCATAACTGTGAGTGCCCCTTTTGAAACCTTCAGGATACCTTCATAACCGGCAAACTTGCACCCACGTGTATTTAGAGCTCCTAGAGAGATTAGATTCTTCTTTAGATTTGGAGCGTGCCTCACATTAGTCAGAGTACGCTCCACCCCATCAAACATCTTGATACGAACCGAACTAATTCCGACCATCTTACATGCATGATCATTGCTAACACAAACCATGCCACCTTCATACTCATTATATATGGTGAACCAACTCCTATAAGGACACATGGTACGATGTCCCCCCCCCCAAAAAAAAAAAAAAAAAAAAAATCAAAATCCACTCATGATAGAAGTGACTGATCTTAGATATTAACAACACGTCACAGCCATCCGATCCTTCACCAGATTTCGCTTAATTAGCTTCTTTTGGTGAATCATCTTATATCTCCTCATTAAAGGTTTTGGGATATTGACCGTCTTTCTTCATATGTCCAATCTTTTGACAATTTCAGCACTTCAACTTGCCTTTGTCTTTTGACTTGGATATAGATTGTGACTTCCCCTTCACTTACTCAGACGATTTTCCCCGAGTAAACAATGCAACCATAAAAATACATTCACCTCCGCTTTTCTTTCTCAATTACTTTGACTAAAGGACTGAGATAATGGTCTCGACCTCCAAGATATCCCTACCATATCATAGAGTATCAATCAGGTACTCTTAGGACTCTGGGAAAAATGTAAAAATAAATAAAGGCTTTGTCTTCTTCATCAATTTTCACATTCACACTTGTCAACTTGGAAATCAACTTGTTGAAGATGTTAAAGTGCTGAGAGAGATCCGATCCTTCCGCTATCTTCAGAGTGATAATCTGTCACATCAAATATAGATGATTATCTCCAACTTCATTCATAAGCTCGTGGTTGTCGTCTCATTAATGACATTATAAAGGGCTTCATTAGCCAAGTACAATTAAATTGTGTTAATCGTTCTCTGATCATGTTCATCTCAATCGTCTTCCGTTATAGATTTCAGATGATGCGTTTTTTTTTTAAGGAGTGCATGTTACAACCCTTTCTGAACTAGGAGGGTTTCATCTTCAATCTTCATAGTTCAAAATTGTATTTACCTATGAATTTCTTTGTCTCAAATTTCATATTCAAACTAATACCCCAACCTACGCTCTAATATCACTTGTTGGGCACAAAAGCAACCTCAGATAAGAATCAAACAAGCAATGGAGAACGAAAAATCTAAGAAAACTTAGAGAATACATGAAATTTAACGTGAAAAACCCTTGCGGGAAAAAACCATGGCACAAAGCGCCGATCAATCCACTATAATTAGAAGAATATTACAAGAGACGGAATAACTTATAATAGAAATGCTAGCTTTCTCTAAAAAAACTCTTGAATATGTGTGTTAGGCTTCAAAACCCTCTTTTTTACCTCTAACTCTAACCATAATCATAATTATGGGAGTATTTATACATTCCCATACAAAATTAGGAAATAAAACCCACACTTATGCATTCTATAGGTCAGATCAGCACGAACCGACTCACGTCTAGCAGTCAAACAAAAAATGTGCAAAATGTTATCGTGTGCAATGTAAGAATTCATAAGAATTCACCCATAAATTTAGTTGAATCGAGACAAAAATCTTCCTTGCACTGGGATTAAAGGCACTCAATCAACATCCAAGACGATGAAAGCTCATCACCAACCTAGCCCAAAGCAGGTTGAACTGGGGCTGGTCTGGCCGAGCCCATCAGCTAAATTGTGTCATTTGAAGCCTATTAGAAATTTGTGTACGAGCATTTGGAGCCAATTTATGTACGGCAGTTGGACCATGAATTTGGACATCTATCTCTTTGCCTTTACTTTTCATGGTCACCACCAATGGACATCCATAGTTCTTGATTAATGGAGTTATCCTTTTGAATTTGCAACACTGATTATTTATTTTTTGTTGTCCACTTGAAGGCCACCGATGGGACGGCTAAGATTGAATCATTTTTTATTGTGTTGCTCAACTGAATGCACACGCACGTGCACACACGTGTGTGTCAAACTGTCCGAATGCAACTAGGAGCACCATAACTCATATACCTTATTACTTATAGTAATCTAAGAGCCCTGGAGCATCTCTCCCCAAAACTTCTAAATGACACGCAAGTTGACCTATCATAGATCTGAACCATTCATTCATGCCTATAAATAAGAGAAAGCCATGTTGCGAAAAAATAACAAATCACATCGTTTAGATGATCCCAACCCTTTTTTGTGGTCTATGAGCCATAGGTTACAATTATCAAACCAAAGTGCTATTCTAAAATCATATGCAATTCAAAGTTATTTAGTTGATATTTTGAGATGATGATTGGGGTGAGATTTTGTTTCTCCACTTGGTATTAACTGTCCATTTTTCATGCTATTGATAAGACGCTTAGAATATTACATTAGTGTGATTTGTAAAACATGGCCTGCTCCTAGTTGAATGAATGACTGAATGATTCATATTGATGACACCATTGAAGATGATAGGAAACATTGTTAATGTCCCTATGAAGGTGGGATCCCCAATCATGGATCCGAATGGTTTATTATTCATGCAACCAGGAGCAAGGCATGGTGCAAAGATCACGACAATGTTTGTGTGATTATCCTAAACGTCCGATTAATAGTATGAAAATGGGCAAATGAAAATAAGTGGAGAACAAAATAGGTCCAATTATCATCTTGAAATATGTTGTCTACAGGTTATAAACAATGGAAAGATGCAACAAAGTTGCCTCATTTAAAGGGTTAGGATCACTCAATCAACGTGATTCTTGCATGTGCATGACTTTTATGGTACTATTGAATGAACCATTTCTGATTAATGATATTGGGTCCCACCTATCATTTAAAAAGTTTAACAACGTTGGAAACATCTCCTCAAAGGTGATGTTAGCAAAACTATGTGCGAGCGCATGTGTTTTTGCTATGTCTCCACCTTCATGGTACTATAGCACTATCCCCCATCATTTTTAATAGTACATTAGGTGACTGTTCAACCATTTGAAGGGTTCATTCATTCAATGACACCAATCGCGCAGCCCTTCCATTATGGGAGTGGGGCCCACCGTGATGTAAGTGTTTTATCCATGCCGTTCATCACTTTTCTTAGATCATTTTAAGTTATGAACCTAAAAATGAAGCAGGTCCACAGCCCCGATGGACCACACTAAAGGAAGCTGTAGTGATAATGACACCCACCGTTGAAACCATTTTAAGGGCCACCATGATGTTTACTTACCATCTAACCTATTCATAAGGTCATGTAGACCTGGATTAAGTAAAAAAACAAATCTCAGCTTGATTCGAAACTTCTCCAGCTCCCAAGGAGCAGTGGACCACACTAAAGGAAGCTGGAGTGATAATGACACCCACCGTTGAAACCATTCTAAGGGCCAGTGTAATGTTTTTTTACCATCCAACCTATTCATAAGGTCATGTAGACCTAGATTAAGTGAAAAAACAAATATCGGCTTGATCCGAAACTTCTCCTACTCCTACGAAGTTTTTAATGGTGGACGTTCAATCCCCACTTTGTGGTCTATTTAAGCCCTATAAATACCTAATATTTGGCTCATACCTTAAAATTATATGAGAAAAATGATGAACAATGTAGATAAAACAATTACATCATGGTAGGCCCCATAAAGCCCTGCTAGGACGAATTGTCGTCCGGGTAGGGGTAGGACGCAACTCGTGTTCGCATGAGTAGAGGCACGTAATCAAGTAAATAAGAAAGTAGTATTTATCTGCGGCAAGTAGAGATGGGCAGAATCCGACCCAATTCAGCGGATCTGAACTGAACCGAAGACCTGAATTGGTGCAGATCGAGTAGGACCACTCACATCCAATTGTACATCGGATCGAGTTCGGATCAGTCCGAATGGATCCGATTCGATCTGATCCGACCTAATCCGCACAATGTTCATTCAACACTATTTACTGTAATGTTGTCTACTTGAGATTGGAATACACCTCATTTTTTATTTAATAACATAACATGATCTAGAAAAATAGATAGACAGCATAAATGAAATAAAGACATCATGGCAGGGTTCATAGAGCACCGACTACCAGCCATTAGCTGGTAGCAGGGGGAATAGTCAATCCCTCCTCTGTGAAGTTGTGCTCAAGGCTCAAGGTGCATCAAGCGCCAAGCTCTGACAGAGAGACAGGGGGAAAATGTTCTATGCCATCCAGCTCATGGGAATTGCCCATGAGGTCGAGCTGTGTGGGCCCCACCGTGATGTGTGTCAAACATCAACACCGTGCATTTGATGGGTCCCCTATAAATTATGAAAAATCTCAAAAATCAGTCGCATACAGAACTCAGGTGGGTTATACCATCTAAAATCATGTGAAGACATTCCTAAAACATATAAAAGCACTTGGTGGGGCCCACCTAAAATTTAGATGCATTTGAAACTTGGTCTGACCCCTCATCCAAGTGGGACACACATAATGGATGGTCTAGATTTGTGAACCACACTTAGGTGGGCCCAAAAAATGATCATGAATGTTTTAATGGGAGGGTAAGCTGTAACCCCTCTCAATGTTTGTACGTAAGTGGACTGGCAGGTGCACCACACATCATGACAGCTGGTGTATTGACGTCATTATGGGTCTCATTATGAGGTATGTGTTATATCCAAACCATCCATCCATTTGGCGGGATTCTCTTACGACTTGAGCCGAAAAATAAGACAGATCTAAAGATCAAGTGGACCACACTGCAAAAAGCAGCGAGGGTTGAACATCTACCATTGAAATAGAGGATTCGATCTGAACCGTACCCAACCCGATCCGACTTAGTTTCCTTGACCAAGTCGGATTCGGTTCGGGTCAAGCCAGCAATGCGACGGATCAAATCGAGTTAGAGGACTCGGACTTGGTACCGGATCGGATTGAGTTCAGGTCAGGCCATTGAAAGTTTCGGACCGAGTCCAGTTATACTCAATCTAGTCCAACTCGACTCGATGCCCACCTCTAGCTGCAAGCATATAAAGTATCGTATTCTATAGATAGATTGAATAGCCCAAGGAGTAGGCTTCTTGATGGGAAAACTATTCACGCTAAGAAGTCTAAAACCTGACCATCCCATTCGAATAATGACTCTATGGAACATTCTCCCAAAGAAAGCGTAACAAGTATAAAATACACCAATTTGATGATCCCAAATTTCTAATCAATAACATGAAAAATGGCCAGTCAAGATTTGGTAGAGAAACACCTCAATCATCATCTCCAAACATCTATAATTAGATCCTACCTTGTATTGCTTATGATTTCGAAGTAGCACTTTAGTTTAATTATTCTGACCAAGTGATTTGTGTTGTAAACAATGGAAGGTTGTCATTGATAAATGGCAAAGTAAAAAGGGTCACCTGCTTAATTGGAAAACGTGGCTTATTTTTCATAAGGAAATCCTGGGGGTGGACCCAACCTATAGGATGGATTGGATTTTGCAAAAACATAAAAAAGGTTGGAAGTTATCTGTTGGGTGGACTATAACTAATGGTACAATCAGTTGTGTGCGTATGTGTATTGAATACGTGCACACATACTTGTTGTGGTTTTTGCCAACTTCACTGAAGCTTTTGAGTGACACACAGGATGCCAAATCATCAATCCAGACCGTTCATACAATAATACCATAGGGAGCAAGCTGTGGTCCAAGAATCACACTGATCACGTAATCTTAAATCTAAGAATGAGGCAATGTGTTCTAACATTTTAAAAAATAATAATAATAATTAATTTTTTTTACAATCCTTAGATTACATGGTTATAATCGTCAATCCAAATTGTTACTTGAAAATTTTAAGAGTACGAGGTAGGATCTATCAAATAGATGGTTCAAAATGATGATTGGAGCTATTTTGTTTCTCAGCTCAATCTTAACCATCCACTTTCCATTCTATTGATCGGATGAATGGATCATCCTCGTAGCTTGTTCCTATTGTATGAAAGAATGGATGCTCCAGATTGATGATTGGGTATCCTGTCACTTTAAAGCTTTGAGGTAAAAGAGCCTATTCACGTACAATGCTCGACTCTAGTAGTGGTTACATACATGTGTGTGATCTAATCCGTCCATTGGGTGGTGCAACTATGTAGACCCAACTCGAAACGTAGATGAAAAGGCTTGATGGGTAGTTGAACTTGGTTGGATCTTGTCTTCAAAAAACATGACCTGGACCTCAACTCGACAAGAGCTGAACCCGGTTAAGTCTGGTGCGGGTGCTATAGGACCTGACTCCTTAACAGACCTAGATTGAAATCTGACGCGGTCTTCCTGCAGAGAGAGGGATATTCATAGTTAGGCCCAGCAGTTGAATGGTCCATTTGCCAATTCACCTACCATACTTATCCATACAGTGGTGAATAGAGATAAAACATGAATGGCCCACAGTAATAAACCAAGGTGGGCGTCTCTGCTGCCCTTTGCGGATGAGGTCGACTGATCAGGCCAGATAATATGATTGGCACACTCAATACCCAAAGAAACTAGTGTCCTAACTAAAATTGGAGGGTTGGGTAAAACTTGAGTCAGGCTCCTAAACATGGCCCAAGAGTCAGGCGCAGGCTTTAATTCTAGGCTTGTGACTGGACCCAGGCGGCTCATTGGACTGGTCCAAACATCAAGTGGGTCAACGTTATACAAAAGAGCAAACAATTTGAAGACACATGTAAGTGGTTTCATTTACCGTACATGTGTAATTTAAAAGCAATTTAGATTTAGATTGTTTCACACACATACACACACAAAAAAGCCATTTATGGAGGGAGAATACTGTAAAAGATTTCTTATATTCCTACCATTTCAAACCCTTGATTGCGCCACACTTTTCCCCACAAGGTCAGCCCTATAGGACTAGGTCCAGGGCTGAGCTAGGGCTGGGTCGCACAGACATTACCATCACTTTCACCTTGGTTGGAATGTTTAAATAGTGAAAATTACCTTAGAATCATGTGAAAATGAAAACAGGATTTGCATAAAAATGGCTGAGAAGATCCTTTCCTTTTCCACAGCGTCTCCTCAAAACCTGCATAAAAGAAGTGGATTTTTATATTTCCACTTATGGTGGAAATGAATCTTTAGACCATTGACTACCTCATTCTAAAAGAACAAGGGCTTCGAAGTTGCAAAGCCCTTTTAGACCATCCGTCCATTAATTTCCATGTGCGCCCACCTCAGCCTAGCAGCCCAAGCTTTCAGTGAGCTCATCTCTACATGGCGGGCCATTCAATCTGTTCTTTGGCCTCGACCAATGTTTAAAACATCATCACTTTCATTTCTCCTTGTTTGATATATCATAAAGCCAATGTTACATTATTACCATTCACATCAATTGTATACAAGATGCATTCATTAATCAGCCTCATTAACATAGGTGGAACATTCTTATTCATCCATGTTTGAGAAGGATTCCTCTGTTGTCTTCAGGCACTAGAAATTGGACACAACAATCATCAGCTAATGAGAGTAGGGAGCCTTGGATCTTAATATTCTAGCCATGACTACTTGCAGGTTTTAAGACAAACATGTGGTTTTTGATGTTGGTTATCTGGTGTGAGGAGTCCAACTTGATGTTAAGAGGGGCAATGCCTACCATTAGGCACGACCTCGAGTTATCTGGTGTGAGGAGACTTAACTTGATGTCAGAAGGGACAATAAACCTCAGATTCAGTATGCCTTAACCCTACCCCACATGAGACCTTCTTTTTTTTTTTGTTTTTTACACACCCCCACACACTCACGCCACACGCGCACACACCCCACACACGCACACCATGGAATTTCACCACCATGGATACTCGAACCCTAGACCCGGTGTTGAAACTCCAAGGAGTCTACCACCCGGGTAAGAGTAAGGACCCCCACATGAGACTATGAGTGCGCAATAGACAGCACATACCTTGGAGAAACCTTTGGGCACTGACACTGTTTGGATCAATGCAAAGTGTTTAGTTTGGGGACTTACAATGCTTTAACTAGAAATACAATCATGCAAAGTAATTAGTTTGGGGACACATCATGCTCAAACGAGAAAAACTCGCACATGCACTAGCTCGGACAATCCAAATCTCCATACCTACGGATATGGACTGAGAGGACTAGAATGAATGTGCTTCAGCTCGTTTCATGAGGCTACCATGTGGTCAATAAAAGTGGATGTGCCTGAATGCATACATCAGGATCATTAAAGTCCATGTGATTCAACAAGAGATCCACTTGGTCTTCCTGGGACATTACTAGTTGGCTGATCTTTTGGTTTGGACCATTGATCAAGTGTTTTAAAGGTTAGCCAACTCATTAAAAGTTTCAATTGGTTAATTGTAAGCTTTCAACATTAACTTCTAGTTTTAATGGTCAATTTACTTTCAATTGTGGTTGATGGACATCCAATGGTTAAAATGTTAAAAATTTGTTGATGCATTCTTTAGATCGACATGGGTATTGATTAAGGATGGTGATTGCAGAAAATAAGGAGATTTAGTTGATTAGAGTGCATGAGATGGGCTTGTAAACAGACTTTTGACAAAGTAGGGCACATTGCCACAAGTGGTGTCTCCTCTGAAACCTTAGGGCATGTTTGGCCACTGGATGTGGTATTAGATGGAATTAGGAGGGTTATCCTGTGCCCTGCCATCCCATCTGCTGTTTGGGATGGCGGGATGTGCCTTACCCTCGTAAACAGCACCCAGATTCGAGATGGATTTGTCAATCCCGGGATGGGAGTTTTCACCGCTATGTGGGGCCCACCGAGATATCAATGAGATATCCACTCCCTCCATCATTTTCATCAGCCCACATTCAGCCATGAAGCTGTTTTGAGACATAAAACAATGAGTGGGGCACACCAAAAGAAGATGTGGAGATGCAAATGTGACGGTCCAAACAGGCTGCTGTATATCCCATGGGCTATCCCAGACCCATGGGATCAAGGGACAAACACTGACACCATCATCATTACCTTAAAATCCATTCCATCCCTCTTAATCCCATGGGATCGGTCTGGCCAAACACGCCCTTAATTTCTTCCCTATAAATAAATCCTATCCCAAATGAAGAGGATCACTGGAAAATAGTCTGAATGGCTAAGCTACCTTGGGCATAGGGGGGAAGGGGATGCCTTTGGTTGGCCCTAGGCACCTTTCCTCAATCTGGGAATGGATCAGAGAGAGACTTGCTACTTTGGAAGATTGATGACAGCAATTTTGATGGTTTTTCTACATACACAGGTGACAGGTATGGATTTAATTCATGTGGTTTTCCATTTACAGAAACATGTGATTATCAAAACTTGGATCCTCTTAGGTTTAATCTAATAGTCTAAACTTTTCAAACTCATTTTATTCCACTGTGTTTCGAAGAAAAAAAATCGAACACACACTAATCCCTTCATCTAATATGTGCATGTGCAATTTCCATTTTGAATAAATACTTCAATGCACAGTAGCATACCCAAATGTATCGGCAGATATTCTTTGACAATGCCGACAACTGCTGGCACCAATTGAGGATATACCTAATGCATGGCCCTTCAATCTACACCACCTGAAGATATACATAATGCATGGCCCAGTTCAATCTACACGCTCCAAATACCAGTTCCGTAAGAGATGAATTGATGCATACCTTGAGATCTCATCCCCGCTTCTCACCCTAACGGCAGCACATAACCTTCGATTTCTCCAAATGCGGATCAAAATTCTGCCAAGGACACGTAGATATCACTGATCTCAGTGAGTGAGTTTGAAGATACTGGATCCTCAAATATCGTTCAGAGTGGAAACCATTTCAGGTTAGCTTCACATCCATTTCTGTTAGAACCAAAGTGACTAATAACCTTCTTTACTCCAATCTATTTGTTTCAACTCAGCCTTGTGGTTGTTGACCAAGGGTCCAGATATCAGACCATGATATACAAGTTGGAGTAGGAACTGTTAATATCAGCTTCTCACCCATTTCATTCATAACCAAACACTGACACCATCATCATTACCTTAAAATCCATTCTCAGCATCTGTTGTTTTGACTCTGGCCTCAAGGACGCTGATCAAGAAGATGTTGAAGATATCAACCCCCGATATCGTGTTTGTGCCGTAGGGACTCCTCTGATTGGCTTCTCATCCATTTCTGTCAGAACTAAAGTGATTTTTACTCGGATCTGTTGTTTCAACTCAGCCTCAGCTTTGCTGATTGAGAGTTGAAGACAACAGGTAGCATTCCGAGTAGAATCCATCCATATTGGCATCTCACCCATTTCTGGGTGCACTACAAGTGATTAAGAAACTTCTTCACTCAATGCAGTGTATCAACTCAGCCTCAGGCTTGAATCTCCCCAGTCATTGGAAAACCAGCATGCAGATAGATCTGTGTGCATGATGAAAAGTCAACCGGCAGGAGATATGGGCGGGTCAACCATGCTTTTCGATTCTTCTCTTCATTTCAGCAATGCTTTGTAACCCATGCCAATGATAGGAGACATAACGAGACCGCAGAGATTTTGGAAAGCAGCCTGGCTTCGATCCATAGTCCTGGATGCCAGATCATCAATCTGTGGAGAGGATCATGCTCAACAGTTCAGCAAATCCAGGACCATAGCCTTTGACAAGATCAGATCAAGCTAGAGAGTACCTCTGTCAAAAATCCCTGCTACAGCTACTCCCTGGAGCAGGATTTCATATCCCACTCTCCCATGTCTGCAAGATCCAGGATGTTCTTCAGGTGGGGCCCACTTTTTATTGGCTTCAGCCCAAAATTCGGGCGAGTCTGGTCATCAGGGAAGCCAGATATGTACAACAAATGCAGACCACTGGTGAAGTTTTTTCAAAAACATTTCCATACACTTGTGGCCCACATGAATGGCACATACACAGTGGTAGCCACCTGATGGATGGTGCAGATCTCATATGCACATGCCACAATGGCAAGAATAAGTCATAGGAGCAGTAGCCATCTTACTCCCACAGTCACTCATCACATTTCTCTTCCCCTGAGTAGGCGCTAAGTTGCTCCTTTATGTGTGCATATCCTTGCGCTTATCGAACCACACAGCCGATTGAAGATTTAGACGGCCATTAACCAGACCATCTCTCTCGGCCATCAGGGCATAAAGCCAGATCATCTCTCTCATCCATTATTATAATGGCTTCTCAAATTCAAACCCGACTTTACCCAAAGATCTGCAGTACTTGATGTTCTCTAACCAATGCACAATCCAGATGAACTGAGCATTGAACTCTACTAAGCTTTTGCATTCTCCTGGGCTAGCCTCTCTTCTTCACTCCGCATATGGAGCTCCTCGTAAGCTTTCATGGATTCAGCACTGAACTTCTCCATGGCCTCAAAAATCTGTTTCAGACCCACCTGTAAACTATCGACATTGGCAGTATAGCTTTCATTAATAAGCTCAGGCCGTGGAAGTCCACTCTCCTCAGAAACCAGCACTAGCTTCTTGTTTACTGTGTCCACCGCCTTATGCATCTTTTGCTGCTCCCTCTCGAGGGCCTTGATCCTACTGTCCATGTCCTTATTGACAATCATACTCTGACGCTCAACCATGTTGTGATGTTCCCAGAGTTGGAGCACACTCATGGAAAAGCTTCGCATAGCCACAAAGACTTCATTCTCTGAGATCCTTTCCATAGCTTGCGACCATTGATTACATATAACAAACACAGGAGGAGCGCCCATCCTACCAGGGGAGAAGGGAGCGATACCATCCACTGTTTCTTCTGGCACGTAGTGAATGAACTTCAAAAGCCATCCGTTCAATGCTTTGACATATCCCTTCTGGGCACCAATCCAGGCATAGAAGCTTAAAATCCAGTTCAGCAGATCCAGCTCAAGCTGCACAGTCTCTTTCATGTGAGCATCGCTAAACTTTCTACTGGAGGTGATAGCATCTAGGTTTTTAGCTTCTGTTATGATCTGACACTGACTCTGATGGCATTCATGCATGACTTTCCACATTCTTAGTAGCCTGTGAGAAAAAGAAATTAAAAATAAGGTATGACCCAATGTACAACAAAAGGAAGAAAATTTTCAAGTAGGCACTAATTGTGTGTATGCAGAAACCATAAATAAAAAATAAATAAATAAACAAATAAAACAAGAAAAATAGAAATTCGAGCATTGGCAATAGACAATTCGTGAAAGCGTGTTAATAGTCGATACAAAGATCAGTATAAGATGCATGCCATCCAACCCGATTTGGAGTTCAAAAGGATATAAAAAGTAAAAACATCATAGAGCAATGTGAAAAGAAATTTTTTTATTTTTATTTTTTGAAAGGTAACATTGCCAAGGATTGAACCCTAGATCACTCACACACTACACTGTCTCTACCAGTTCATCTAACAAGCAAGAGAAGTGAAAATAATATGTTTACCACATGTAAACACATTTTGTTTGAGTCTTAGATCTGGCATGCATCCAGACCAGTAGTAAAAGTAAGAAACAAAAAATAAAGTTTAAAAAAATGCAGGGATTTGCAATTGATAACAACATTCAACCTATAGACCAAACTTCTCAACTATTTACAAAAGGGTGAAGGATCAGATTGTTATGAACTTCCAAATCAGCATGAGTTTTGGGCTATGGATCATCCAAGAGGTGGTCCAATAATTGGACCGTAGAGAACCATAGCCATAGTGCACCAATCAAGGTTTAGGAATTTAGGAATTAGGATTGATAGTGTTTACTATAATGCTACTAGAAAAAAAAAAAATTTATATATATATGGAACTATCAGCTTAAATAAGAAATAAGAAGAAAAATTGCGCTTCTATTTGACACCTTTAGGTCCACGAAGCTTTGTACGATCCTCAACTTCAGCAGATAAAATAATGATAGAAAGGGAAATTCAACCACAAAGAAACCCCAGGGTGTCACACCAGTCACTCTCTAAGGTTTGCATCCCATCACAAGAAGGAAAAGAAATAATCTTATTCAATGGAAACTATCTGGCATCCTCAGAAATCTCATTCAATTGGCTATATATAACCTACTATACAAAAACCTACAGACTTAAAGAAGCCTAGGCTTGAAGCTACAAAAACCTACAGACTTAAAGAAGCCTAGGCTTGAAGCCTATTGGGACACAACTTTACTAAGCTGTCTCAAAACAGGTAATAAAAGAGAATGAATAAAGGAGACTAAAACACAAGTCCAACGATCATACATCTCTCTAGAAACAACCATATGTAGTCGTATATACAGCCGTAAAGCCACAAGGTTTATGATTATAGTCCAAAATACCCAAACTGATTGGCAAATAAAGCCTTTTAAAACCTTCCAATTTCCTGTGGGCTCCAGTCTAATCAGGTCATGCATGTGGGCTACTGGTTGTATCTGAGAGCCCCACAGACCAATTGAATGGGATCCTTGGCCTGAAATTATAATAGGTCAGCAGTGGGGTCCACTAGTTGACCCTGATTGATGAACCAATGGTCCTGCGTCCATATCAGATCCTAAACTTTCATTTTCAAAAATTATGCGCGGTGATGTTTTGACATATCTAGAATAAAAACTCTCCTCTTTAATGGAAATGAGCAACCATTACATCTGGGGAACCAACAAGGTAAAAGACATCAGAAGCATATGGACCTTAGTTGGGTCAGCCAAAGATTTTCCATAACTTCTACATAGAGAAGGATCAGTGCAACTATTAAACTTGACAAAGTTAACATTCATCCAACTTCACTAATAATTCTTACAAGTATATTGTAGAATCAAAAAACACATTTAGTCTAGCTATGGGATAGAGAGAATGATTGATTTCCCGCATCAACGGAAAATGGACCATTGAGGTGATGAAGGAAAAAGACACCACTGAAGGTCTTGTGTAATGCCCTTTTCGGGTCTGGACAAGTGGTGAGAAGCTAGTAACATAAGAGGTGCTTGCTCTTATCCAAGGGCTTAGAATATTTGCTAAAAAGTTTTCTAGGTCATTGACAATGGAAGGGGACTCATTCAATGTTATTGCTTTGGCAGCTTCCAATCGCAAGGAGACATGGATTTTTTCTTATTTTCCTTTGTTTCAATAGCATTCAGGACCAAGGTATTCCGTATCGGTATCAGTGGGCGTAACGGTGCCCACCAATCCCGATACAGATGCGGGGGTGTAACAGCGATACGGGAGCATATTGGCCTGTAATGGTGCTTTTTTTTTGCTAAAAAAATGAAAAAATATGGATTAAATCCGGAATATTCTAAGCATTCTAAATATGCATTCATTCATAAATTGGAACATGTTTATGGTGGTGTAACAGTCCACTCTTTGGTGAGAAGTTGTATCGGAAGACCTGATGAATTTATGAACCAGACAACCTGGAATTAATTGCAAACCTTTTATATTTAGTTTTCTAACTATATAATATCTATATAAATTTACTATAATGAATGTAATACCAAAATAACCTATATTTTCAAGTGTTCCTTTTATTTATAATACTAGTGCATTGCATACTTCGTGACTCACATGCATTTTATTTCAATATATAAAGTTTAGGGACTTTTATATCCTATTATGTAATTCATATACCTAACAATTTGATATCATTTTTCCCCATAAATCTTTTATAAAAAATTAAAATTAAAATTAAATTCAGGTAAATAGTGTTATCGATTCGGGGTTGGTTTGGGGACCATTTGATGCCCCAAACTAGCCTCAAATTAATGCAATCTATTGGCACTTATCCCACTAATGGATTGGTGGACATTTATTCGACAGGGAAAAATGAGAAGTATCAAATGGTCTTATTTCAAAAAACAATTGGAAAAAAAAAAAGGTAAATCCAGATCTCAAGCGGATTACTAGTGGGCCAGGCGGGCCACCTCGATGTATTTGTATATCAATGCCATCAATCTGTTTTGCCAACTCATTTTAAGGCATGGTCCAAAAATTCAGGTAGATCTAAATCTTCGATGGACCACTAGTGAGTATCCCTTCAAAAGTGGGGCCCACCTCAATGCATTTGTTGTATATCCACGTGGGCCATCATTTTTGCCTACTTATTTTAGGGTCTGGTCCAAAAAATGAGGTTGATCCAAATCTTAGGTGAACCACAAAATAAGGATTTAATTCCCACCATTAAAATTTTCTTAAGACATTTTTTTTTATCAAGCTACTATTTGTGATCTCCCTTCATCAAGGTCAAAGTTTATGTGACCTTATCAATAGGTTCGATGGAAAATAAACATTATAGTGGACGACATAGATATACTACACATAAATCAAGGCCGAGCCCATGTAACAAAACAGTGCAAGTGCACTGTTCAGCGTGCACCGAGAAGGAGGAGGAGGAGGAGGAGGAGGGGAAGAAGAAGAAGAAGAAGAAGAAGGGTTGCAGCAGCCTGAGAAAGACAAGGAGAAGAAAAAAATGAAAAAAAAAAAGTATGTTTTTTTTCCTATTTTCTTTTTTTTATTACTTTTTTTCCTATTTTCTTTAGGCCTGTAACAGTTGCTACAATACCGTAACGGCCGTTATGGAATGTAACGACCGTTACGGGCACAAAAAGAGGGGGCTGGCCATTACGACCCCGTAACGCGTAACAGGATCAACCGTTACCGTTACGTATTGGCCATTATGGCCAAAACATAACCGATTTTGAATACCTTGTTCAGGACCCTTATTGTCAAATGCAATCGCATATTATGCATATTGTGGATCAGATTCAATATGCCATAAGGGCATATGCGATCTGGCAAGTATGCCATGGCATACTTTAATAAACGATTACATACGCAAGTATGCAATAGCATACTGCATATGCGATTGCATATTTCCCAACATTCAATTTATTTTTTATTTTTTCAATTTAGTGCACTTTTGTCTATGAATAAGCAATCACATCCCCTCCATTTTCACTATTCTCTACTCTAAAGCTCTAAATCTCTCACTCTTTCTCTCTTACATCTCTCTCTTACTCTAATCTCTCTACAACTATTTTAAGTATTTTATTTTTACTATTTTGTAAGTTGCACTTGGTTTTTTGTAAATTAAGTTGTAACTTCTAACTTGTGAGTCGTTTCAAGTTATCCATTTATCAATAAAATTTCTATGTTCGAAGTTTTTAATAATTAATTATCTCTTAAGGTAGCTTGTTGATTGTTTTGTTAAAATTTACGTAAATATAATATAAGTAATTAAATACATAACTTAATGAAACACTCAAACTACAATGAAATAAGTAAATTAACCAAATCCAATCATGTGTACTAATTAGATAGGTTTTTCCTCTCTTTTTTTCAAAATTCTACTCTTTTTTTCAAAATATTTATTTTCAAAAAAAAAAAAAGCGACGGCCAATGCGATTAAGCGATCACATATGCAAACAACATATGCCATTCGCATGCGATTTGACAACCATATTTAGGACAACATTGCTAAGTTGAAAGCTCATTTGCTTGTGTAGGTAGGGAGGCAAATGATGTCGATGATTGTGTTGTGAAACAGGGACTGAGCCTTTTCAGCTGCCCCTTGCAGTGACGTGAGGGTCACCTGTACCATGTGCCCCTTGGTCTTTTATTTCTTTCTTTCTTCTTGCTTTTACAGTCACCAGTTGTTCGGTTTCTGCTCCTTTTTTACTTTTCTTTTTTGGTTATCTTCCAAAAAAGAATAAAGCTTTTTTTTTTTCTTTTTTTTTTTTCTTTTTTTGCCACGAGCCTATAACCATTGGAAATCCTCTTTTAACCTGAATCTTAAGAAAATGGGCAATGACACTTTCCGCTCCTGTTTATTCTTAGAGATGTCAACGGGATAGGTGAACCCAATGGGTACTAAAGCCTGGACCAACATGGGTTGGGCATGGGTGTAGCTAAATGGGTTTGGCGATAAGTTTGGGTATTTTTTTTAAAATCAAATCAATAAAGGGCTGGGTGGGGTATACACCAACCAGTACCTGAACCCACATATATCTCTATATTTTGACATAAACAGGTCGCCACCTGAGCTTAAAATGGCTTTTGTGTAGGACCTGTGTAGAATTACATACCGAATCATAAGTCTCTGTGTAAAATTTACATACCAAATCAATAATTGTAATAAAATAGTGAGTTATTTGATACCAGTGTCTTAAATAGCGGTAGTGTGATGCGTAGCGCTCAGCCCTCTATAGTGTGTACCGTAAATACGTAGTGTGCAACATAAGCTACATGATACTTCTATTTTTTTAATTTAAAAATAGGACAAATATAATAAATAGTGAAAAAAAAAGGAAAAAATATATATAAATGCCTAAAAGATGATTCATTTTATCAATTATAAGCATGTTCAAAAAAGTTATTAGTTATCATTTATCAAAAGTCAATCCACATATATAAGTCAAATCAAATAATTATCACATCAACAACTTTCTAAGCAAACCACTTTAATTAATAATGTCTAATTAAAACCACAAGTCACAATTATGAAAAGAAATAAAAATCCCATAGGTTAAAAGTATCAAGTACCATACAAGTGTCACATTCCTCAACATTAGAAACAAAGAAAACGTGAAAAAATAATAATAAACTAAAATAGTAAAAAAATACATTGTAACTTACGCTACGGACACTACGCGCTACGTAGCTATAGCGTATGCTACAAGGGAATTTACGCTAGTTGGGATGCTACGTAGCACTATGGCCACGCTACGCTATGTAGCTATGCTACCGCTACGCTACGAGCACTATTTGAAACACTGTTTGATACACGGGCTGTGTATGATGCTTGATTCGCAAGCACTAAGAAATTGTACACATGGCAAACAATATCTCAAATTAGGCCAAGTAAATTGTGAAATTTATAGTTGCTAAGTAACAGTCCCAAAATCAGATTGATTGAACAATTTTATCCTCCAACTTGTAGACATTTGTTTGTTGAAATAAGGCCATCAGATTTTATTTTCTTTTTCTTTCCTTTTAGCTGTCTAAAAAAAAATTTAAAAAAAAATAAAAAATCACCAATCCAATAAATAGATAATCAAACAAGTCAAACCTTTTGGTTCATTCTACACATAAAACTGGGGTTCACAATTTGGACAGTTTATATTTTAATTATTTGTACTCCAAGTATGCAATTTCATTGTGATAGCTTTTAGCCTTTAATCATGCGATGGATTAAACACAATAGTAAGAAGGGTTTTTTTTTTTTTAGCATAACAACATTTTTCATATTCAAGAACTAAGTAAAGCATCAGAATTATTTTTTTTGTAACCGTCATGCAGCATTTGCAATCGTGGTGTGCTGTAAAGGCTGTTATGTAAAGGTAACGGTGGCAACTGTTATACGTTACGGGTTGTAACGACCGTCATGAAAAAAATTACCTATAACTGTCTTTAACAGCCTATCATGCCTCCTATAAAGGCCATAACAGCCCCGTAATGGTCTGTTATAGGGAAAATATAGGTTTTTCGGATTTTTTTAAACATTATGGGGCAAATATAGGTTTTTTGAGTTTTTTTTTTTTTTTTTCAATTAAAAGAGAGAGAGAGAGAGAGAGAGAGAGAGAGAGAGAGAGAGAGTGTGTGTGTGTGTGTAACAGCCATTACGACCTGTATCGTAAAGGTAACGGTGGTGGCCATTATGGCCACCGTTACCGTTACGGAATACCTTGTCTGCGATGCATCGAGGCACAAATTCAGAACAGTATTATTAGTAACTTGAGTCTAACAACCATAGTTCTAAAACTCAGTGAATCAACTAAGCTCAACAAAGTCAACTTGGTGCAAGGATATCCTTGAGGAACTTGCTTGTTAGTCTGAATCAGTTAAAGACGGAATGAGACTTGAGTGGGCTCATGGGCTTGGTCGACTCTACAATACTGATGCTTACTCAAAGCAAGTAACTTGATCGGTGAATTCTTTTGAAGATAAGAAGTCATGATAACAGACTAGTGAGACTTCAACCAACGACCTTGAAAAGGCAACTGTTATGCAATCACTGGAAAGTTTTTATTTCAAAGGCAAGAAAGTATTATTAAAAAAGAGGGAAAGCTAAAGACACAACAGGCCCAGCAGAAAGCTGGCTGAAGCAGAATAAGGAAAATAGATAGACAAAACAGACACTAAGAAACGGAGGAAGACTGATGATGCAGTCATTGGAATATATGGAATCATACAACCCTCAGCCCCAGGATACGTACAATACACTCAAACCTCAAGTTCCAAAATTTAGGGCGGAAGCTTCTATATAGATTTATACAACCCTCAGCCCCAGGATATGTCCAGTATGCTCAAACCCCCAAGTTCCAAAAAGTAGGGTCCAAAGTTTTATGGTCCAGGCAGTTACAGCAATAAGCTTCGCTATGGATGGCCAATGCCAAGATCTCGCAGATTAGATGATCCTAGCCATCCCATTCAGGTGAATGTGAACCATTGTGATATTATTGTCTTAACCGTCCACTAGCACGCTACTAATCAAAGGTAAAGAGTTAAAGCTGGGATGGGTAGAATTTTTCATCAGTCCCTCAGTGGGACTCCCATCAGAACATTGATCTGGATCAAACAAACCATAGCTTCCACCTACAGGAACTCAAGCCCGAGTATCCATACATCCTTGGGTTTTGGATCATAAAATGCCTCACTTGTAAATGGAGATATGCCTACATGTTCCACAAACATATAGTGATATTACTTGATACACAGCAAAAAGGAATAGCAGTACAAAATGCCAATGGAGCATCAAAAGAAGTACATACCCTTGAATTAATTCATTAATCTGTGGCCACAACTCTTCATCCCTCAACGCACTTATCTTATTTGAGATGGAGTCAACAACCTGAATGGCTATTCTAATTTTTGTGGATAACTTCAAGACTGTAGTTCGAGTGTCATCAACTTTATGAGACTCCGCACCCTTTTCATCTAAATGTTGCAGCCGCCTGCTCTTTCTCTCATGGATTATCCGCATCTTTTCCTCAGCCTACTCAAACAATAACCAAGGAGAAGTGTCAATTAGAATTACAATGCATGTTTCAGGATAAAAAAGAGAGTAGCAACATGTGGAAACTATGAGATGCATTCAGAACAATTGTGTGCCCACAATGGATTGTAGTCAATCTGTTTGCTCAAAAAATAATAATAATTAATTAATTAATTAATTTAAAAAAAAAATACACGCAGAAAGGTCAGTTTACCCATGCATCAGAGAATGAATTTTCAAGTACTCAAAAAAATTCTAACACGATGCACGACAACCTACAAAGTAAAGCATTTTTTTTCTTTCCTTTCCTTTCTTTCTTTTTCCTTTTTTTCTCGGACTGTTAATACTTAATAGTAAGTGTCTAGAAAAGAGAGGAATAATGTACGGATGGTAGAATGAATTTTCAAATACTCCAAAAAATTCTAACATGATGCATGACACCCTACAAAGTAAAGCATTCTTTTTTCTTTTCTTTTCTTTTTTAACATGTTAATATTAATTGTATAGAAAATAGAGGAATATTGTATGGATGGTTGCAGAAAATGATTGCGCAGTACAGCTTATGATCATGCATGACAGCATCCTATCATAGTATAATACAATTGAAAGGAAAGACTAGGTGTAAAAATGATAGCATGGTTTTTAAACTGTCAGTCATAAACAAGATAAGTTTTTTATTTTTATTTTTGAAGGATACCATGATAGAATTTAAATTCAACACAGCTTCAACATTCCACAAAGCATACTATCTCATAAAGCATTAAGGATAAAGGACTCGTTAAGCAATACAGTAGAGTTGAGCTAGGACCAGGACCATTAACCAGCCTTCACCATTTTTAACCCATGAAAAGTAAGCTAGATTTCTAAAATAGAGAGAACAAAGCTCGAACTCTGAAAAGTATTCAATTCTAAAGGAATCGGTGGGTTTGGGATTTTGGAAGCTAGCGAAAATCAAGCTAATTCTTTTATGGGTATGATTTGAGAGTCGTAGACGGGAGATGAGTCATTTGATTCGATTTATGGAATTAAAGGGTGAAATTAGGAGGTCAGAGATGTGCTCTGGCTTATGGATGTAGTAGATTCATGGGTACAGGTCAACCAGTCAGCTCTACAAATGTTTCTGTAAGGGATTGGAGGCATTCCAGCCCTCCATGTTTATATGGTATGCTTGGTATCTGGTTATGTTTGGAGGCATTGAGTAAGCTGGAAATGTAATGTAAAGACAATGTGGTGAGAAATACTGCTCCATAAAAGTCTCTTTACTCCAACACCATGGTCTCTTCTCATCCTTGGCCTTACCAGAGTCATTGGTTTTGGATGGCTAGTTGCAAACAAGATCCTCACAATAGATCATTTGAGCAAAAGGAACATGATTATTACAAATGGGTATGTATCATGTGTCTCAGGGATCCTAAAATGGTCAACCGCCTATTAGTTCATTGCGAGTTCACTCCTATGGTTAGGAGAGACATCCTAAATCTCCTTGGCTTCTCTCAAGTCCTGTTGGTGACCAAGGTATTCCGTATCGGTTCGGTTAGCGTAATGGTGCCTACCGATACCGATACGGATACGGGGGTGTGACGGTGATACAGGGGGGTAACGGCCCGTAGCGGTGCATTTTTTTTTTGTCAAAAAAACATGAAAAAACATGGATTAAATCTGGAATATTCTAAACATTCCAAATATGCATTCATTTATAAATTGGAACATCTTTATGGTGGTATAACGGTCCACTCTTTGGTGAGAAGTTGTATCGGACTGTCTAATGAATTTATGAACCAGACAACTTGGATTTGACTGCAAAACTCGTATATTTAATTTTCTAACTATCTACTATCAATGATAGATATATTAGAATGAATGTCATATGAAAATATCTTACATATGTATATTTTTGCAATTATTTTTCATAATTTATTCTATATTAAGTTATTAACAATTTAACATACCTCTGTGGTTGTGACTGTGATTCCTGTCCTATGATTAACACATCATATTCTACCATTAAAACAGCAACACATTAAATAAAAAATGATTTTTCGAATTTTTTTTTTTTAAAAGGCTGAAAATAGTGTGTAAATAGAAAAAAAAAATATAAAAAATATAAAAAATATAAAATCACATCCGAAATATGTAAAATGGACATTAATATGTTCTACTATGATTAACACATCACATTCTACCATTAAAACAGAAGCACATTAAATAAAAAATGATTTTTTGAATTTAAAAAAAAAGGGCGAAAAATAGTGCGTAAATAGAAAATAATTATAAAAAAATATAAAATCACATCCAAAATCTGTAAAATAGACATTAATATGTTCTACTAAGATTAACACATCACATTCTACCATTAAAACAGCAACACATTAAATAAAAAATAATTTTTCAAATTTAAAAAAAAAGGGCTGAAAATAGTGCGTAAATAGAAAAAATTTATAAAAAAATATAAAATCACACCAAAATCTGTAAAATGGACATTAATATGTTCTACTATGATTAACACATCACATTCTACCATTAAAACAGCAACACATTAAATAAAAAATGATTTTTTGATCTTTTTTTTTTTTAAGGGCTGAAAATAGTGCGTAAATAGAAAAAAATTATAAAAAAATATAAAATCACATCCAAAATCTATAAAATGGACATTAATATGTTCTACTATGATTAACATATCATATTCTACCATTAAAACAGCAACACATTAAATAAAACATGATTTTTCGAATTTTTAAAAAATGGCCGAAAAATTGTGCGTAAATAGAAAAAAATTATAAAAAAAATAAAATCATATCCAAAATTTGTAAAATGGATATTAATACGTTCTATTATGATTAACACATGACATTCTACCATTAAAACAATAACACATTGAATAAAAACTATAAATACCTATTTTTGAGGAATTTCTAGAAAATGGCCCACGGAGCTTCGAATCAAGAAAATCCTTAATATAAGTTGTTTTTATCTATAATTTCAAGCTGAGAGTAGTCGAAAATTGCAATATGATTTAAGAAGAGTTTGGAAGAAAGAAGTATAAAAAAAAGTGAAAAATCAAACCTTAAAAAGAATATAAAAAAACTAACCGTTATTGAACCATTACGCCCTGACCGTTACGGGGCCGTTACGCATACAGAATCGGGGGGAGGGGGGGGGGGGGGGGGGGGGTGCCCATTTTGACCCCATATCGCATAACGGTCCAGGCCGTTACCGTTACATATCGGCCGATACGTAACCGATATGAGATACGTTGCTGGTGACTAATTTCATTTCGCACTAAAACCAAGTAGACCATCTTTTAAACCATGATCACAGGTCCTAGGGTTATCCTTTTTCTCTTTTTTTCTTTGTTTTTAGTTTTGTTTTGGTTATCTCCACAAGATTCTCCCAGTTGATCATCTTCAATTCAATATTATCAACTAGTTTATTATGTTAGACGGCCAAAGGGAGTATCAAACTATCAATCACCTTTCAATCCTGTCGAGTTGCAAGTGCAATTAATGTTTCTTCTTCTTTTGGGGTTTTGAGGTCAATGATGCTCCCCTATTGTGGTTTTACTAGAGGAAGATCCCGCAAGTTACTTCATCCTATACAAAATCTCTTTTGGAGCCTATGCTCCGTTGACATCCAGTAATCAATACAATCAGAGCAACTTAATCAAACTTTCAAGGCAAGACAGATGAAATGTAAAGTTGAGAGAGAGAGAGAGAGAGAGAGCAATTGGGGCATTATCTCTCAGTCTTCTTTCATAACAACCTCAGCATTTTGAAAGCATGAGATCTTATGAGATAAAAAAGAAAAGAAGAAGAAGAAGAGAGAAAGAAAGAATAGAAATATTAGAAAGCAGATGAAGTGAGGAAACATTGTTTTGCCTACTTGTTCTCCTTATTCAAGTGATGTCAGCTTAGACAACTCAAATGAGCACAGGTTTTGGTGCACAAGCTTCATAGTTCAAGGTTTTTCCTACCTTCTTTGTTCCTATTAACATGGAAGGGAACTCAATGTCATGAGGCATATTAGCAAAAGGATCATTCCTCTTGGAGGCCAAGAGATCACACTCCTGATACCTTTTGACCACGTGGGACTTGTGAGATGTCTTCTTGTCTATTGATCATGGTGTTCCATAAAGGTCGTTATGTAAAGGTAATGGTGGCAACTGTTACACATTATGAAGTCGTAAAGGCTGTAATGGCCGTTACGGAATAAAATGACCGATAAAGGCTGTTACATCCCCCGTAAAGGCCGTAATGGCCTTGTAATGGTCCATTATGGGGCCGAAACAGGTTTTTTGGATTTTTTTTTCAATAATAATAATAATGATAAGACCGTGACAGCTATTACGGGTATCATAAAGGTAACGGCAGTGGCCGGCCATTACGGCCACTATTACCGTTATAGAATACCTTGCTAGTGATAGATAACATAGAAACAAACTGTCAGCAAAAGGAGTTTTGGGACCCTCATTGTTGGCTCACTCATTACGTATGTGATTGATTGAAGTCATAATTCAGCAGTCATTTCCTTCTCTTGTTGCATTAATAGAATTGTCATTGAAAGGAGAAAACAAGACATCTAGAGCTCGGAAAATGTCTCCGGAACTGTTCAATGGTTGCTATCAAGTAAGGTGAAAGATGCTTATGGCTAATTCCAAGCTTTCCTAGGAAACTTGAACATATGATAGCCTGTTTCACAAGTGCAACCCAAATCAAAGAGATGACCTCCAAAATACTCAATGCCAAATCTTTGATAATTTTGGAAATCTTTCTGGAAACAAATTCTACCTTCAAAACTCAGAAAAGCTTGAACCCATGCCCACCAATAATTTTTCAAACAGCTCAATGCTTAGACATGTTTTCACATCTATATAAATGCATACAAGTGTCTGTCTGTGTGTGTGGAAAACAAACTGACAAATACGAATAAGAGAGTCCTTGCATGAAGTTGACAAACATTTCAATGGGATCTTCCAACCAAAAACCAAATTATCAAAAGAAAAGAGAGACCAAGAACAAAAATAAAAAATAAAAAAATCACCACCACTGCTATCATCATCATAGCCTTTGTCCCAATTATTTGGGGTTGGCTTTAACTATCCTGCTTCGCAAAAAATCTCAGATGGAACTCTGATGATTGCTTAGCAAGAGCTCCACAATTGACTGCCTAATTGACATCAACCTCCTTCAACTTGAGGCCTGTAACCAACTGCTGACTCGTTACTAGGCAGAGTTCACAAGAAAGAAGACCACATAAGATCATGAATTATATTTCACTACTGACCAGCTGGGGTAAGTAACTTCACTGGCCTGACGTGATATGGATCTCAGAGGTATAACATGAATGAACAGCAGCATGTAAAGTTCATAACAGTAATTAGCATTAACACAACATACCTTGACTTCTTCATAAAGTTTCTTCTCCCAAATGTATAGTTTCTCCAATGTGCAAGAAAGATTTCCTGACTTCATCCCCATGTCTTTATCAAAATCCACGGAAAGAGAACTGACATTATCGCTAGACGCGAACTCTTCAGCACTTTTAGAAGTAGAAGGCTGTGAAGATACCACAGATAAGGGAGTAATCACATCCAACATCTTGGAAGACACTGCAACAGAGAAGTATATACAATTTAAATGCTATACCAAGATGTTATTGAAAAAAAAAAGGAGCTAAATCTTATGGTACATGTCCTTGGGCTTCGCTTCCAAGGGAAATTAATTTTTAAACCGATTTCACCTACACTTTACAAAGCAAGAAAGCCAGGCATGCATCATTTCATAGTACAAACAACTTTTCAATTGACAAACAAGGCCCACAGCTTGATAATCTAAATCATTGTGTTGGGTCTCACTATGGATGAACTATTCCCCCAAAAAAAAAAATCCTTGATAAAGAGAATATTAAAATTTTAATTTGTAGCCTACATATAGACAATTAGAAGACAAATATAACGGTCTGCATTCAAATGAAAACGGTCCCAAATTTGGTGGCTAAGATCTTCTAATCCGAAAGATTTGTGAGAATTCTCCATCCACGCTAAGTAGCAACAGACCAACGGTTCGGATTACACAACCATGGTCTCCACCCGAAAGAATTGCGAACAAGTATATTCAGTGAAAAGTTGTGCATCATATAATTCTTCTTTTGTCAAAGTTAGATGATGCATTACAGAGGAAAGAAGAAGAATGTGGTACAGCTATCTCTTCACAGCACGTGTTGCACAGTGATAGTTGATTTATCAGTATACATCCATTCTATGTCCTAAAATGGATCAAGTGATGCATAACCCTTCCTCTTGTGCTATGAAGAGATGCCTCTTACCATAGTTCAGTTCCTTGTCTACTGTATCATTTCCATTGTTAAAAAGAATTGATGCTACCAGTTACCTTTCTTTCTCGAAAACAGAGCTGGCTGACACGTGCCAATAGGAGCACATAACACCCCATCAAAGTGATTATCACAAATACTGTAGCATTACTTAAAGAAATTCATTGACAAGTCTGATTTCAGTTAAATCGCATCTTCCAAATTCAATTGTTCTGAACAGACAACTAACTAATGGTGGTTTGACCCATGCAGATTGCACAAATTTACACCAAGTGTGCTGCAGAAAAAGGACTTATCACAACAGTGGTGATCTTCAACCCTTTCATTCAATAGGTCCCACTGTGGATAGGTCAATCGCAGGGATTGGACACAACTACCTCTCTGATTGATGGTATTTTACCATTCATTACTGACATTCTTCTCTAAGAGTCATTTACAACAAGCTGACTGGATGGTTGAGATCATCCTTTTACAGAAACACATTTATGCTGGAGTACACCAGATGAATGGCTGAGACCATGAACTGTCATGCTGACTGGATGATTGAGGTAATCCTTTTACAAAAACACATTCATGGTGGAGTTACTGGAGTACACCAGATTAATGACTAAGACCATGAGCTGTTGTGCTCCACATTCAATTTTCATGAAGGTAACAGGTATAATCAAATCTACATGCTGTAGCATTGGGACAAAGTATATTTTCCCAAATTAACTCAGTGCTAACAATTGTGTACCTTCCCATGGTAATTTTGCATGCATGCACATCAATCCTGGCCAGCCAAATTATGGCCCCATTGTGAATGAATAAGGCCTGGAAACCACACTGATTAGATAATCCTAGCATTGATGGTCATCATCAAATGGATGGTTCGAAAGAGAAAGGTCGATAGTCGAAATTCAACAAATAAAATTAGATCTAGAAGATAATCCAATCGGAGTGGTTTTTGGGCAATGCTCCACAATTCAGATGGCCTGATCTACCACAGAGCAAGCCGCATGTCCGGGGCATGCATAAATGCCAGAGATACATAATCCAACATTTAACAGAAAGTCCTTAGACAATTCCACACTAGCAGTCACGTGCAAAGATGTGATTTGGAATTGAATCCGTGACAAGGAAACGAAGATATTTTTATTTTTTTTTCCGATTTTCATCAATCTAAGCAGTCTGCATGCTGAAATCTGAGAAACAACAAACACCAACAAAGGGAGATGAAAGGGAAATTGACATCCCAACCTTTATGAATAGCGCTCTTCCCGCGGTACGGAAGCTTTCCCACCTCAAGCATCTTTGAGACCTCGCTCCCTGATTCTGACGCTCTATCGAACTGTGCCTTGATTTCTACCACGACCTCCAAAACACTCGACGAACCCCCACGCGTCTTCACCGCACCCACATTGCTCCGGCGGTCCTCCGGCGGCCGCTCCTCATTCGCAACTACATTCTTCTCCACCATGTGCACCTCATATTCCACTTCCTGGCCGAACCCGCTCCGTCTCTCCTGGTACACCGCACCCCCACCAAGTCCTCTGTTCTCCACATTCAAGTACCTGCCACCGTCGGCAGCATCCGCTGCAAGCTTCTGCTCGCCATGGACCTCTTTAACAACCTCGTGCTGGTACTCCTCGTCTTCCAGATCAGGGATCCCTTCCTCCTCTCTCACATCCTTCGAGTCGCGGCTGGGGGTGTACGGCGCAGGGTAGCTACTCTCAAACATACCGAAAGGGTTCAGAAATTCCCACGCCGAAGCCCTCGGAGGAGACGGTGGGGGGGGAGGCGGCCGAGACGTTGAAGCTTCCGCCGCAGGCTCCATGGGAGGATGCAACGACGATGACGGGTAAGAAGAGTAGTAGTGCGGCTGCTGCTGCTGCGGCTGCGGCTGCGGCTGCGGCTGCTGCTGCTGCGGCATCGACGCCGATCCAAAGAAGCTGCCGTAATCGTTGTAACCGTAATTCGAGTAATCATAAGGGTAAGAGTAAGAGGATGACGGCTCACTATAATTGACGGTTTCGACAGAGGGCACGGTGGGCCGGTTCTGCATGTAGTAAGCATTATACCGTGGCGGCATCGGGGTGTTGTCGTGGACGAATCCATGGATGTTGTCATCATGAAGAGGGGATGAGTGAGCGTCGGAGTCGATATCAGAGTCGGAGGAATGGAAATGCAGGTGAGAGCCGGAATTGGATCGGGAGTGATGAACGGCCGGGATCTGCGGAGGGTTTGAGGACAGCGATGGAGGGAGGACGATGGGAACGGGATCCGGATCCGGGTCGAGCTTCCTTTGTGTCGGGAGCTGCAAGATTGGGGACAACGGAGCTTCGTCGTGGGCGTCCACATCGAAGAAGCGGTGTAGTGAGATGCCGAGAGAGTGGAGGGATTGGGTGTAGGAAAGATGAGATTGTGAAAGCATGTAACGGTATCGGATGGCGGACTCGAGGAGTTGGGCGCGTTCACGGCAGAGGACGAGGGCCGGAAGATCGTCGAGCTTGGAACCTGTGCAGCCCATGGCTGGAGCTAGGGCTTGAGCTTATGGCGCTGACGGTTATGATGGTGGTGGGGTTTGGTTGGGATAGGTGATGAAGGGATAAGAAAGGAAGGAGGACAGAGAAGGGAATCTTGACAGCAAGGAGACTGTCGTCGGCTTGCTGCAGCAACAAGGTGAAGGGATGGAAGAAGCGCTGTGCGTAGTGCGCATCGTGTGCGCTGCGGTGTAGGTTAGTGGAGGAGAGAGAGTAGATCACTGTACTTTGTTATTTTTGTTTCCTGGTTTCTTTTGTCTTTCCCACACGCAGATCTAATCGCTGCCGCACGTGAGACGCGTACGTTTGATCGGTATCTGGACCGTCTGTTTTATCGGATGGATGGGAGATCATGGATTTGAGGTGAGGGGATGATGGAGGGTTGAAAGAAGACTATGTTTTTTTTCAACCGTTCATTGTTTTGTTGCTTGTTTGATTAGTTTTGTAGTTGGATGGTCTGTGTTTTATGGAGGAATGATCTAAATTGTAGGCCCCACGTTTTGTACGGATGTGATTTACTGAAGAATGGGATGGTTGGGATGTGTTTGCGTGTGTAGTGTTGCTTGCGGAGATCGAAAACCTCTTGTTTGTTGGGGGGAGGGATTGTGTGATCCTCGACCGAGGATTTGAACAGTACTTCGGACGAGTATTTGAGCAACGTACTCGAGTCTGGATTTATATTGATGGGGTCATATCTATCTGATCCAGACCATTGGTGTGATTAGGCCCGTCTCATTTGAGGGATTATGAACTTATTTCTTGCGGAATCATCCAAAATTGTTGAAATATGGGTTTGATTTAGACGGCTGAGAGGGAAATGAAGCGTTGATCATCAGTGAATGGAGAAAAAAGTCCGACGATTGGACATCTTATCTTTCGGGAATTCCTTCTCTGGTAAATTCCATCGGATTAACAGTTCAGATCAGCTATTCATGAGCCCCACTTGTACCCATCCAAGGCTCGAGGAGAGAATGCATTCCTCGGCTCGAGGATCATATTTCCCCTTTTCCGTATGCACTTGAAATCCGATGTTCTTCGCAGCCGCGCATCTGAGCCGTCGAGACGCAAGCGTCTTACACGTGACCAGATCAGACGCCGTTGGGAAACGGATTGGCTACTCCCCTGACACCAGCCAATGGCTGGTGGTCGGTGCTATGTGGCCCATCATGATGTACTGTTTCATCCATGCCATCCATCTATTTTTAGAGATCATTTACTGTCTGATTCCAAAAATAAGGTATATCCAAATCTCAATTCGACCCCGTTGAAGGAAATAGTTTTGAATGAGGGTCAACCATTATAAACATTTTGGGGGCTATAAAAGTTTTGGATCAAGTTGGTCTTTGTATTTTCTCTTAATCTGAGCTGTATGACCTAATCAATCTATTGGATGTCAAATAAATAGTGCATTAGGTGAATTTTAATGGTGAATATTCAATTACTATTGTTTTCATGTGGTGTGGTCTACCTAGATTTATATCCACCTCATTTTTGGTATCAGGAAATAAAATGATCTGTAAAAATGAAAGAACGTAATGGATGAAACACATACATTATAGTGGGGCCCAAAGATCACCGACCACCAGCCACGGAGCTGGTGTCAAGGGGATTAGCCAATCCGTTTCCGTTTTCGTAAAAGGTAACCATGGCCAACGTTCCCTGTCAGGCCGTCCGATCATCAGATGGTCTACACGTGTGTGGAGAACGGACGGTGAAGAGAAGGATATTTTCATAACAAGTTCAGTTTGCCCAGCCAGTGGCTCACGTTTTTAATTAAACCAGCTCACACTCATCCGATGAACGTCTGGGATGGATGTCTCATGCGCGTGATGCCTATGCATGTGTGAGGCGCTCGTGTTCAGCGCGTGAGTTTTTGCAACGGACGGGATGTCTTATAGTTTTTTACGCCCGTCGCCACCTTCACGCCGTTGGTTTGTTTTAGACTAAAGTTAGGTAGAAGATACTTTTACGAAAATGTCCTTCTTATTGTATGAATTGCCAAGAAAAACTCACTGTTTTTTTAACTTTATAGAAACCAACACCAGTACGCGTTTTACATGACTTCACCGTCGGGCGGCAGGGAGTTATTTGATACTCCGGCTGCATATGACGCTTGATACGCAGGCACTTAGAAATGTTACAAGTGGCGTGTATTAACCCGCTGCCGGTTAATTACACTATACAAAATGATAACAATCCTAACGTCCAATTCTTGCACGCTTGTGTCTTGATATAATGCCATTGTATAATTTTCATTTCTAACCATCCAATAAATGTCCATCTACCGAATATTTCCGTAATCAAATATGAGTGATTTGGGACGCTTGTGTCTTGATGCATCTAAAATCGTACTTATAATTTGGACGGTTTAATTTGAATTATTCGTATGCCAAGTAAGCAATTTCTAGTGTAATTTCTAACTGTATGTGGTCCATCACACCTGAGCATTCCGTCGATACAGACTCTGGGTGCCACTCTGGATGATTAGCAGTGTTTAGAGATCGGACGGTGTCCATCCAATGGATAATTTAGAAAAGAAAAAAATCAATTGTCCTTATGCAGGGGAGAAAAACAGATGGTTCTGATTATCGGATCATGCTATTTTTGAGTTTATGCTACATCCAGAAAATGGCCCATCTTTTCAACGGTTTAGATTGATGTACGTGACGCCACACGTACCGTGGGAGAGTTACAACCACCGCGTGGTAAAGTGCGGAACATGCGTTTGTAGATGTGAAGTTGTGTACGTGGGAATAATTTATTGGATGTGGGGCCCACCGTTTCTAGGAAGGGAAATGCTGTGGGCCCTCTCCCATCGACGTCTGATTACAGTGGGACAGTAAATTCAACCACAGTTCGTGAGGGACCGGGCAGTCCATCTGGCAGTTTCTTACCTTTAAAAAAAAACATCGTTATCTCGTCGAGGAATTCCAGCCCTACACGTACCTTTATGTGTGGCACGTGTGCCAACCTGGCAAGCGTTTGACTGTATAACTGTACGGGGGCCCTCACCGTCAAGGTGCACGCATGCGAAAGGCCAAAATTGCAGGCTGGTCGTCAGGTGCGCCGCACTTAAAAGGAACAAAACGATTTGAAAAATTAAAAACATTGGTCCACATTCAAACTACATGTGGGACCCCACGTGATGAATGGACCATCCAAGTTCATGCATATTTTCTAATGAGACCACCTCGTCAGTTCTCATGTTCCCACACTTTTTTACCTGACCCGGGTTCGTGTGGGAGGGGTGCTTGGGCAACCGGCTTGAAAATGCTTCCAACCAGCTAGCATGCTAAAACCATCCAAGGATTTCAACTACACGTGAGAACTGCGTGATTAGTGGATCATTCAACTTCATGCATGTATTCTAATGCGGAGATTATTAGGTGAGACTCCGGATCTAGGACGCAGATTTCCTCGGTGAAAGTTCCTGCCAAGGTTTATAGGTTGGCCCACTACAATGTTTGTGAGAAATCTGATCTGTTTATCCATTTTTTGAGGTTATTTTAGCTGTTGAGACTAAAATTTACGTGGATCTAAATTTAAAATGAGTCACATAAGACTAAACAGTGAGGCTTTAATGACTACCATTGAAATATTTATATAGCAACAAAAAAAAAAAAATTATTAGTCTTAGCCCCATTTGTTAAATCTAAAGCCTAAAGCCTAAAGCCTGAATCTGAAATTTGAAGCCTGAATTTGAAATCTGAAGTCAAAAAAACTTATTTGATAACTATGGTTGAAGTTTAAAAATTAAGTACCCAATTTGAAACAATTCGTTTGTTAACAAACATCTGAAATGTCTGAAATATGTTAATTTGACACATTTGCCCATATTTATCTCCTATTTGGAAATGCTTTACATTATAAAGAAATTATTTCGGAGTGTATCAACCACTAAATGAGTATCTTGGTCATCCTTGAGAGATTGGAATCCAAACTTGACCCATGAGATGAGCACGAAAAATGAAAAATACCTGCCCAATTTCAAAGTAATTGGACGGTGCATTCCAACAAAACAAACATTAGAAGTTGGTTGGGAATTAAATGGCAAATTTGTAAATAGATATGCATGCATGGCACCAAGCATACGTGGTAAGTGGATTTTGGTTATAATAGTGAGTATTGTCCGCGCATCTACTAAGCATATGGCCGACCGAAAACTCAGATCAACACCATATCTGAGCATGTGGATTTATATAATACGATCAACATGATGAAAGGAGTGGATCCTCTAAAAAGTACCAAGGGTGGACCCCACCTATTTCGAACAAACCACATAAGAAACATCCTTTTATGGTGTTAACACAAATATTAGCATGATTCAAAAATTCAATGGCCCCACGAATATTTCAATTGTGGATGTTTAGTTATCATGTTTTTAGCCCACCTGAGCATTGGATACGGTTCATCTTTGGCCTCATGTTCTAAAATGAACTCACAAAGCGGATGGATGGTGAGGATTTCTCACAAACATCCCAGTGGCCCCACCTGCGTTCCCAGCGCAGGAACTGTCAGCGAAAGGCTTTCGTAAGAGATCCGCATTCGGAACGGATTGGCTACAGTGGTCCCACCTAATAAACTGTACAGTGTTTATTTGACATCCAATCTTTTTATTAGGTCATACAGGCCCAGATGAAGGGAAAAAACAAAGATCAACTTGATCTAAAACTTTTATCGCCCCAAAAGGTTTTTAATGGTCGACGCTCATTCAACACTGTTTCCTATAATGTGGCCCACTTGAGATTTTGATTACCTAATTTTTTATCCCATACCATGAAATGATTTGAAAAAAATAGATGGATGGCATGGATGAAACACATACATCATGGTAGGGCCCACAGAGCACCGACCACCAGCTATTGGCCGGTGGCATTGGGAGTAGCCAATCTGTTCACGTCTTCTGTCCAAGACGAGGGACGTGGATTTCCTGCGAAAGCCTTTTGTAGGAAGTTCCTACACTGGAAAACTAGGTGGGGCCCAACGTGATATTTTTAAGAAATCCACTCCGTACATCCGTTTTCTGAGCTCATTTTAAGACTTGAGACCAAAACTAAGAAGGATCCAAGACTCAAGTGGGGCGCATTAGAGTAAAAAGTGGGTAGGAAAATTCCTACCGTTGAAAACTTTCTGGGGTAGAAAGTGATGTTTACATGACATCCATACCGTTAATAACGTCATTCCTACTTGGATGAACTGAAAACACAAATATTAGCCTGATTCAAAACTTCTGTGGCCCACGAATATTTCAACTGTGTACGTTCTATACTCACATTTTAGGTCCACTTGAGTATTAGTTACGACTCATTTTTGGCCTGTTATCTTAAAAATATCTCAGAAAACGAGGTGGATTTCTCAAAAACATCACGTTGGGCCCCATCCGAGTTTCCAGCAGCGCAAGAATCGGTTTTCGCAGGAAATCCGCATCCAATGCCCTGTTGTACGAGGACACGGATTGCGTACTGTCCCCACCCGTCCCTAGCTCCGACCGGGCAGTTTTGTGGGCGGGCCCACTGTGTTGTATCTGTACATCCAAACCATCAATCCCTTTTCTCAGATTATTTTAAGGCATGAACACAAAAATGATGCAAATCCAATGCTCAAGTAGACCACACCAAAAATAGTAGTGGGATCATGATTATACATCCATCGTTGAAACCTTTCTAAGGGCCACTGTGATGTTTTTTTACCATCTAACCTATTCATTAAGTCATGTATACATGGATGAAGTGAAAACACAAATATCAGCTTGATCTGAAACTTCTCCAGCTCTCAAGAAGTTTTTAACAGTGGATGTTCAATCCCCACCTTATGGTCCAATTAATCATTGGACTTGCTTCTTTTATTGGATCACGCCTTAAATTATCTGAAAAAGTGATGGACGATGTGGATCAAACACATAAATCATGGTGGGGCATAAAGAAGTTTCACATATTAAAGGTTGATTTTGTATTGCGCAAACAATTTAAAAGAAAAAATTTCCGTAGCAATTTGAAAAGGGGTACTTTTGGAAGTAAAAAATATTTGTTTTACGAAAAATCATGGAGCGCATTCCACGTTCACCATTAAGCCAGACTCCTATCACAGAAAGAATTCAGTGAAAAACCACTTAGCGCTTTCTGTCTTCCGTGTTAACAACGCATTAACAATCACCACTGAACACGAAAATTTTTTCACATTCCGCGTTAAGTGCAAAAATTCAGTGTTAACAAACATGGCCTTAGTTTTTGGTGTTTTCACTTAATCTAGTGAAAATGAACTTATAAACAGTTTGGATAGCATATAAATATTAAGGTGGAGTCCAGGAAGGTTTCAACTGTAAAAATTCTTTTCTCCACTGTATCGCCCAATTGAGTATTGGATACTCCTCATTTTTTGTCTAAGGTGAAAGTGCCCTTACTAGTGCTCTGGTTTGTCTTGTCAATTGTATCGATACACATATCGATATAATCGACCTGCGTTGTCGATGTCCTCGGAAGCTGAATCGATCACATCGAATGAGGACTTAATGTGTCCAACAACCAAATACATATATGGACAGAATTATCGATATATCGATATACCTATCGATATCATCGATATTTGAATCTCGAGTCAATCAGAAGTGACTCAATAATATCGACAGACAGTTTTCCAACGCCCCTATTTTTCAAAGAAAATCTCAAAATCCTTCGATATATCGATGCTCTTCTGATAAGATCTTAAATCAAATCTCGATAATATCGGAAGTCCATCGATGATATCGATAGTGGACGTACATGTCTTCCAGCAAATATTTCAGGTCAATTTTTATCTTTTATCGAGAGCCACTCGAGGAAATCGATATTCATATGTCGATGATATCGAGGCTGAGTCGATTGCATCGAGACTGGACACAAACTGTCCAGCGAGCTTACTAGAAAATTCATGAGATTTATTAATGCATCGACACTGCTTCCGATATCATCGATATGCAAATTCCGATGGCATCGGTTAACACTCGATCATATCCTAAAAACCTGAAATATTTCTTAACTAGTCTCTCTCATTTTTCAAATGTCGATGATCGATCCAAGTATCAATAGAATCGGAGTTCAAAATCCGATGATATCAACACCTAATCGATCCCATCGACCAGCTGGCAAGAGGCTTCAAAAGCGTATGACATGTGAGTTTGTGTTATCGAGCAGACCATTGATACTATTGAGAGTATACGCTCGATGATATCGACATTACTCGATGATATCAAACTTTATCATAAATGTGACCGTTTTATATCCGTTGGAACCTTTTGCCTATATAAAGAGAGACTTGTTCATATTGCTGGTAGAGGAAGAAGAGAGTGCTTTTGTGTGTTTTACCTTTAGATCATATACCCAAAGCCCTTTCTCTCACGGGAGTTCATCCTCCAATCTACCCTCATCATTGACATTTAATAGAGTGGATTGGGGAATGAACTTCTGCATTCAAGAATCCTTCAGCTACCATCTTAATGGCAAATCATTAAGCCGGGATGCCTTGAATGCTTAGATGATTGAAATTGTTCTGCCTCCTTTATAGGAAAACATTTAGAGAGTAGGATTCCATCATAACCTTGACCTAACTCATAGCCTTTGTAACATCCTGAAAATCGGGAGGTGGGTAGAAACCTAACTCCCGAGTTCCAGAACATCACTTATGCAACATTTTCAATGATGGATGAATGTTGGTCATAATAGTGCATAAAACATGAAGTGGATTAAGCCAAAACAACATATCATACTCCAGAGACAGTTAAATTAGCAAGCGAAAGACTGTGATAAATACATACAATATATGATTGATTGTAAGTCTCCAGAGTGTGAACATGTTACCAGGTTAACTAAATACATGTATACTCCAAAATAGAAAGAAAAGAATATACATGAGTGCTCCAAAAATATAAAATGACAAGTGTCATGGCATCTAATCAACCTCCCTGTAATCCCGTCGATCAAAACACGGAGGAGAAGTCCTCCTCAGCATCATATAAGTCCAGCTCCGCTCCACAAGCAGCGCCCTCATCTGAAACTAAAATAGGAACTGATGGGTGTCCGGAACACCATCCCGTAACGTGGGAGTGAGTAGCTAACTCAGTGGATCATAGAACAAAGATTAACATGTTATCAAATCTATCACGCGATAATGATAAAGCAATTAAAACAAACATTCCTAAATACTGTGATTAATCCATGGATGAAATGACATGATGGATGCCCTCACCGACATACTCCCTCATACAGCACCATCTGCGTCCGTGACATGCTTTCTTCCCACAGTGCTTCACATCTTTCAGATACATGCAGTGCGACGTGGATATGATTACCGAGTTGTTATTAGTCCATTTCATACAGCAGGATTGGGAAACTAAGGTACTTCCCTTATATCAATACCTAAACAATGATCCTGTCTAGGGTTGTCACTCCTAGTAATCTCATACAATGATATATTTCTAGGTCGCTGCAAGGGCTGTCAGGGCTGTTGCACGCACTCGTTGCACCGCTCCCCCATCACTTTATCAATACAGGTCTAGTTTACATCCTTAAGATTGCATCAGGACTCGTCACCCCATGCGGTGTCAAGATAAACTCAAGGTCACTACAAAGGGCTGTCAAGGCTGTTGCTCGCACTCGTTGCACCGCTCCCCCATCTACTTATCAATGTAAGCCGACAACAAGAATATAGTGTCTCATACCACCATAATCTGCTCAGAGTAGGGTGCTCACTGGTCACTACGGGGAGGTTTGTAGCCCCAGCGTAGGCCGACAGCTCGACCACGGTGTCCCATACCACCATGCCCGGCTCATGAGTCTTTATGGATCAAGGTACCATGGTTAACAGGGTTTTCAATGGTAAGTTCAGTACCCTAGGTTCAAGAAGTTATGACAAATACAAGGTGAACATACAATGGTCAATCGGGTTACTTGATGAGTCCGACTAGTACGAACGCACGTTGAATCGACCGACATGAAGTGCACAAGCACTTCGTATGGCCTAACCACTGTCGACGACTCTAGTACGACTCGAATTCATCATACACATCCTTCATGGCGAATAGAATCCGACCACGAATTCTAAACTGTTACCGACTGCTTGGACTAGAGTATAGCCTCAAGCACATGTAATGTGAATCAATAATCACGTGAGAGAGACAGAATCAAAATACAAGACATTCCAGCATGTTATCAGCATGTTATGACATACATCATAAGCAGTTAACCATATACGAGTATTTCAAACATAAGATATTCAATTCAATACAACAAGCATAGAGGAATTTATGTACATCATCAAATTAGTTGAGAATCCATTCTCAACGCTAATCTACAACACCACTTACTCAATACTTACTAATACAGACATTTATACAAACACTTAGTCCACACAATTCCAACGTACTTGACGTATGTTGATTTCAACATATAATATGACAGATCCTTATATCAAGGAGTTGTCTAGTACACACAATCATGTTCTCACATTCAAAACATATGGCAGGCATAAATCATATTGATTTGGGCATTTCAACAAACACTTAGTCTACGCACATTAGTCTACATAGCATATATCGGCCAATATGTGCATTAGGGCGAATCTCTTCACCAAACAGATCATACACGTATAACTAGTATAGGTACACGACAGATACTCATGGCAATCACATCGGCAAAATACGTACGTATACAGTATTTCCTACAAATACCTAAAATATCCTAAATCTCATATTTTCCATACGTATACGAAATGGAAAACGGACAGTAAGTTCTACATGTCAAACAACGTTCTTGTCAGCAATCTACCATTAAACGGCATTGAAAGCTTTGAAAACAGGTAATCTAAGCGTCTAAGATCCGCACCTTTCGCCGTAGAAGTGTAACGAATCGAACAGGAAGTCTACGCTTCGTCAACGTCGATATGGCGACCTAATTCACAAGATAGGTCAGCTACTTCGCTACTTGCATCGATAGAATTCCTAAAACAGGCTAAGGTTAGGATTTTCTTACCTAGAACGAAGTCGGAGTTGCCGGAAAAGCGATGCAAGTAGGTGGCTTCGACACGTGGAGCAGCAGGGAAGACTCCCTTGAAGAATCACCAGCTTCTCCCTCACTTTCTCTCTCTTTTCTCTCCTCTCTCCTACGGTTTTCCCAAATTCGTATGGGTTTTGTGAGAGAGGGTTTAAGGCCCTTTTATAAGCCCAAACATAACTAAAACAGACTTTAAGTCAAGGTATACTTGGGTTATAGCCAAATCGGGTCTTTTCCGATCTAAAAGAGCATTTCGGGAGGTCCCCTGGCCGAATGCGGTCGGACTTAAGCTCATGGATATTGGATCCTGATCACATTAAGTTTTCAGCCCGACAGTGTTCCCAGATCGCATCTGGTGGACCAGTTTCAGTTCAGCGGTCATGTAGACTCGATCGAGGATTCCAAGTACACTGACCTGAGTGAGAAATGTTCTCTGATCCGAGGGTGTATTTGGGTCAGATTCCGACGGTCTGAATGCTTATACTTAACCTGCAAGCGAAACGTGCCAGATTTATTTAAATCACATTTAATTTTTAAAGGATTTCACTCTTTCTCACACTCCTTGCTCCAGGTTCAGTACAATAGCGACTGGACATCGGTTGGGCTTGATTTTCGAAACGATTGTCAAGTCCAACTAGGTGGTCGTAATGGTCTAAGATTGTAGATATTAGACTTTCGACGTGCGGTCTAGATCCAATACAAAGTTATAAAGGGTTCCTGAGAACAAACAGGTTTAGAGTTTGATCCTGGATTTCAGGATAAGATAGCGTCAATGGTTCTATAGGTTTTAGATCTTACAGATCGTATTTAAAGCGATCAGTGCTAATTTCACAGGTAATCTAGTGTAGCACTGGCTAATTCACGTTAAATTCTAAAGAATTAGGTTCTAAATGATTTCTCTGGCTTTGAAATTGAATTTTGAGAAACTACCAAGGTACTATGGTTGACCCATTGCCTAAGGACGTCAAATTCCAGGTAGGCAAAAATTCAGAGTGTTACAGCCTTATATTGGTACATCATTTGTTACGGATCAAGGGAGCTGAAGACTCTTTGTCAACAAGGAGTAGATTTTTGCCACTGCAATAAATGAGACTCATCAACTCATCTGTAAGTATTTAGAGTCCAAAGGACCCTTTGATCATTCCTTTATAGGATTGGGTCTAAGGTGTTTCTCACCCTTGAAGTCCTCAAGGAGGCCTTCGGCGGGAGTGTACGAGGTGGGTGCATTGTTTAGACCCTTGCTCTGTAGAGAGCATAAAAATATGGTTAGAGGTGAACCAGTAAAACCTTCAGTTTGAGGTGAACTGAGTAAACCCATGGGTTTTGAGGTGAACCGAGTGAAACCTCTGTTAGGGTCTTAGGGAAGATCCTTGGCCAGTGTACTTAAATGTGGGTACGATGTGTTGACCCTTGCTCGTGAGAGTATAAACAGTTAGCCTCAGTGTAAGTCGTAAAGGTTGAAGGTGAACCTGATTTAAAACCTTAAGTTAGAGTGAACCATGTGAAACCTCCTTAGTGAAATCCGGTACACTTAAGGGTTGAATACGGTTACTGGGAGTGGAGTAGACAAGTAGTCAAACCACTATAAAAATGACTGTGTTTGCGATTGCTATTTATCTATGTGTGTGTTTGTTTATGCTTTCGTATTTACTTATCTGAGCACACCTCACACACAAACACAGTTATATCCATCATGAACTAAGCTATATATTATTATCTTTTGAATAGTTTGTGATTGGATCCTCTACCAGGCTTAGAAGCCAGGAGAGTTACCTTTTAGTAATCCTGATAATTGTTTATCTGTAAGGATTAGCGTAATAAGATTTTTAAATACACTGTAAAACTTTAAAAAGTCCTATTCAGCTCCCTCTAGGACATATTGACATATTCCTACTTCAACTCAAGTGGTCTTCACCGCTATTTCATAAAGTACTAAAATGAGGTTAAAAAATGGATTGACGGGTTGGATTTCTCCTAAACAACACGGTGGACCCAACTTTTATCCTAGAGCAAGAACTTCCTGCAAAGGCTTCCGTTTAAGACTGAATTGTTGGACTCAATTGCCCTCTCAAGCACATGTTGTAATAACGATTAAGTGATTTGTGAAAGGACAGGGGTTAGTCCTTTCTGATGGATTCTTTTTGCCTTGTGTCTTAAGGACTTATTCTTCTAGTAATAATTGCGACCAATATATTTCTCAATGGAACGAAGAGAAACATATTAAACTAGAAAAAACCAAAATAATGCTGATTTTATTTAGTACAAATGCAATGATCGTAGGGAATTCAAATATTTACCATGCCCATAGATGATGGTGGATCATGAATTTTACAAATCAAACAATTGCAAAACAGGTAATAAAATATTAAAAACTTCCTAAGAATCTATTGTAAATCATAGAATACTAAAAATATTTCTTCATTCAAACTAATAATTAATGAAAGTTTAACATAAACTTTAAATTAAACATTAAGAATAACTATAAGCTTCATCCCTTAACATTATCTAAGAGATTAACTAGTTATAGCTAACTTAAAAACAAAAGAAAAACTAAAAGATCTATTAGAACCTGTGAAGAAATTGAAGTAAAAGAACGTTGTCGGCACTCCATCTAGGCCTTTTCTTCTTTTCCAAACCTTAAAAGATGATTTGGAATAGCCTATGGACTCCTTTAAATAGTTTTGGAACTCAATATTTTGCACTGCCTCGGAAAAGTTCGTAAACCAACTTTGAATTTACACAGTTACCGCGGTTTTGATGGAACCTTCGATGGCATCGAACATTCCTTCGATGACATTGAAGACTGTATAAATATGTCCAACAACCAATTGAAAAAATTCATGATTTTTTCTATGGGATCGAAGATAGCTTCAATGGCATCAAAACTTACTTCGTGTTATTGAAGTCTATTTCTGTAATTTTTCAGAGCCATATTTTTCTAGCCCTGGAATTTCATAATATGATTTTTCTGGCCATGATTTTTCAAGATTCCTTTTCATTGGTTTCTTCACTTTAAATCTTTTATTCCTTTTATTTCTCACTTGGTTTACTTGGATATTTGGCATGTGAATTCTTCATTAATGACCTCAAAATCTCCAATTCTTCGTTAACTTCTTTTAAGCGCATATTCATCATAGGCTTCCAAATCACCTCGGATGACAAAAATGTATATAATTAAATCGAATTAAAACTTAAATGCTAGGATAACTAATATAATTGAAATAGTAAATATGTAATATTTGAGTCTCAACATGCACAATAGGTAAATCAGATGATAAACCCACTTCACATCAAAGCTAGAACCAAAAAATGTTGCAGAAGCTCTACAAGATGAATTTTGGATAGCCATTATACAAGAGGAGTTGAAACAATTTGAAAAAAAAAAAAAGAGGTGTGGGAACTTGTCCCGAGACCACAACACACAAATATCATTGGAACCAAATGAATATTAAAAAAAGAAGTCCGATGAATCTAGAAATGTTGTGAGGAACAAGGCTTCACTTATTGCGCAAGGATACTCACAAATCAAGGGCATAGATTTTGATGAAACATTTGCCCCTGTTAGGTGATTAGAGTTCAAAAGAATCCTTAAGTCCATAACATGTGCACTAAAATTTAAACTCTTTTAAATGGACGTAAAGATTGCCTTTCTTAATGGTGGTACTTGAGGAAGAAGTATACATTAAATAGCCTAAGGGACTTGTTGATCCCAAATATCCTCACCAATTATTTAGATTGAGGAAAGTATTATACGATCTAAAACAAGCTCCCCGTGCGTGGTATGAACGTTTGACATAATTTTGAATTAACCACCAATTTTCTAGGGGGAGTGTTGATAAGGCTTTTTTTTTGTCCAAAAGACCGGGAATGCCTTACTCATTGCCCAGATTTATGTGATCAATATTGTATTTGGTTCTACATGTGAAGACATAGCTCATGAGTTCACTTACTTGATGCAATCTAAATTTGAGATGAGCATGGAGTGTGAGCTTAACTTCTTTCTAGGATTATAAGTGAAACAACTTTAAAATGGGATATTCATTAGCTAGGCCAAGTATGTAAAAGAATTAGTAAAATGATTTAGTCTTGAGTTTAGCAGCACACACCACAATCCCATGAGCACCACGCTAAAGCTATCTAAAGACTGGTAAAAGTGTGTAATAACACTTGTGTCGCAACATGATAGGGAGCTTGTTATATCTCACAGCGAGTCAATCAGATATTTCATTTAGCGTAAGATCTTCGCTAAATTCTAAGCCGATCTTAAAGAATCTCACATAATCGTTGTGAAAAAAATAAAATAGATATGAGGCAAGGACTACAAATTTTGGCCTGTGGTACTTGTTTGACACTTCTACTACTATTACTGGCTATTCAGATGTCGACTGGGCTAGGAATATGGATGATCGTAAATCAACAAGCGGTGAATGCTATTATATAGGGAATTGTTTAGTGTCTTGGCACAATAAAAAGAAAATTTTCATCTCTCTGCCAACCGCCGAGGCTGAATATATAGTAGTAGATAGTTATTGTGCCTAGCTTCTGTGGATGAAGCAAATGTTGTTGGATTACAGAATTGAGCAAAACACTATGACACTATTTTGTGACAATACCAGTGTTATTAATATTTCTAAAAATCCGATTCAACATTCAAGAATCAAGCACATAAACATTTGGCATCACTTTATACAAGAACTTGTTGAAGAAAATGAGATAGTGATGGATTATACGCCCACGGAAAGACAACTTGTCAATATATTAACAAAACCTTTAGACGCTAATAAATTTGGAGATCTCCAAAAGTCCAGGTGGGTGTGTGCGATATAGGTAATTATTAGCGTAATTGTAATCATTGTCATATATGAGGATCTTTTGCCTCATTGAACAATTTTTGTGTACAAATGTGTTTGTGTATTTCTTTTCTTTTTTCTTTTTTTATTTCCGTGTCCCAAATGATTGTACAAATTTTAGTATTAAAGGTAAATTTTTTGTGTGTACATCTCATAGTTAGAATTGAAGCATGCGAAAACTATGAACTTAGGCTGTCTGTCCAGGCTTTGATGGGTCCTCGATGACATCGAAGCAGCACCTTTCATCAAATGATCGATGACACCAATATAAGGAGTGCGTGCAAAGGGTAATTTCATTTCATCTTCCGCTCGCTCCCATGTTGTCTCCTTGGCTCCTAAGTGTTTCCAACACCTCCAAATCAGCATTTGGTGACAAAAATTCTAAAAATCTTAGGGTTTCCTTGATTTTTTTTTAAAATAGTCGTAAGACAGTCTTGCTCCCATATTATCCTATTTTTCATTTTTCTATCAAGTTTCGTTGTTTTTGGTGTGTATCTCATCCATTTCCTTCGATTTCTCGGTGTTTTAAAAGAGAAAGGCAAGGCACGAATCATGGGTGAGTCGTCTAGACCCCGAAAAGTAAAAAAAATAAAAATAAAATTGCCCCACAACAGGCAAATAGAGAACGACCCCAAATGTCGTTGCCCTCACCTTTGCCTTTGCCTCCAGCCACACAGCAAGAGGCTCCTTATCCCAACCCACCCCGCCCTGACAATAAGCTACTTGAAAAATATAAAGGGCAGAAGGTGATTATAGAGAGACAAGTGGATATTGCGTGTATTCAACCCTTTAGGAATGATACCATGCTTTCAACGGTGGGTTGGGAAAGCATACTAAAATTTGGAGGTATGACCTGTGTGGACCAAGTATACGAGTTTCTGTCGCACTCTCATAACCCTCAGATTGATCTGCCTTCTATCGATGTCCAAGTCACCCAATCAACTGAGCACATTACTCCTGGCCACATTGCTCATTTGCTTAGTGTTTCACTCACTGGAGTTAGCTTACCTGACCATGATTTGACCTCTCCCATTGTTCGATCCACTGTGACCAATTTTCTGTGCAATGAGAAGGACGAACCTTGGGTGCAAGGTAATGCACTCCAATCAACCCTTATGATGAGTCAATATAGGGTACTTCATTCTATCTTCTTAACCAACGTCTACTCAAGAGGTACTAATCAAGTCGACCTCACTCCTTTTATGATCGATATCGTCTATAACATCGCCACTTGCATTAAGTTGTGTCTACCACTAGTCATACTATATCAGATTGCTCTCTTAGTCAACAACACTCATGTAACTCATCTGCCCTTTGGTCACCTTATTTGCCTACTTGCTCAAGATTGTGCGTTTCTACCCATGGCTGACACACCGAGGCCGACACCTAAGATCATACACAAGAACATCAAGAAGATGCAGCTGCCACCACTACCTGTAGCTGGCTCGGCGACGGATGCACTAGATATAACAAATCTAGAGGGTGATCAAACCAGTGAGGATGGGACTCAGTAGCCTATGAAAGTACCCTGGTTTGTCAATTACCGTGAGTGTTGAGTCAGCCAGACTGCAGAGCCTCATAGGAAGATCAATTCAAAGCGTCTACCTCAACCGGGTGTGTACACAAGCTCACCACAGGTAAATCTAAGCCTCACATCCCATGTCCCAAAATATTAAGTACTTAAACCCTTAAAACAAGTTAGAACATCATAGGGTTTTTAAGTTAAGAAAACTTTTTCAAAATCAGAAAATCTCTAAGTTTTCTTGCTTTGTCGATTTTATTAATACACATCTCGATATGATCGACCTACGTTGTCAATGTCCTCGATGACAAATTAATTTCATCGGAATGAGGATAAAAGTGTCTAGCAACTACATATATCTCTAGACGGATTTATCGATGTATCGATATACCTATCGATATCATCGATATTTAAAACTCGAGTCCATCAAAGGTGACTCGATAATATTGATAGGCAGATCTCCAGTGCTACTATTTTCAATTAAGATATCATATGTGCATCGATATATCAAAGTCCACCTCAATACCATCAATGTTCAAATCTCGATGACATCGGAAGGCTCCTCTCGATGATATTGGTCATGGGCGCGAAGATTTTTGACAAAATATTTCAGGATAGTTTATCTATGATCGAGGGTCACTCGATAGAATCGATATTCAAATATCGATGATATCGGTACGGTTTCGATGACATCGAACAGGCATAGAAACTGTCCAGCAAGCTTAAACGAAAATCCCTTGGATTTATCGATGCTTCGACACAACTATTGATATCATCGACATTCAAATTCTGATGATATCGAAGGTCCCTCGATCATTCTTGTAAACCTGATATATTTTAATGCAAGTCTCTCTCATTTTCAAATGTCAAGGAATCGAATCTCACATCGATGAAATCAAAGTTCGAAATTTGATGACATTGACACGTGTTTCGATTCCCTCGACCAGTTGGTAATAGGTTTCAAAAGCATATGACATTTAAGTTTATGTCATCAAGCGGATTGTCGATGCAATCAAGAGTATATGCTTGATGATATCGATCCCGCTCGATGATATCGAACTCTGTCATAAATGTGACCATTTTATATCTGTTGGAACCTTTTGCCTATATAAAGATAACTTGTCTATTATTGCTGGTAGAGAAAAAAAAGAGTGCTTTTGAGTGTTTTAAATTAGATCATATACCCAAAGTCCTTTCTTTCATGGGAGTTCATCCTCCAATCCACCCTCATCATTGATATTCAATAGAGTGGATTGAGGAATAAAATTTTGAATTCAAGGATCCTCCAGTTACTACCTTAATGGTAAATCATTAAGTTGAGATGCCTTGAATGCATAGATGACTAAAATCACTCTATCTTCCTTATAGGAAAATATTTAAGAGAGTAGAATCCCATCTTAACCTTGACCCAACCCGACGTCATATATTGATACATCATTTGTGTTGCGGATCAAGGAAGCAAAAGATTCTTTATCAACAAAGAAGAAGATCTTCAACAACATGCTGAATGAGACTCATCCACTTATCTGTAAGTAACTAGAGTCCAGATGACCCTTGTGATCATTCCTTTGTAGGATTAGGTATAAGGTGTTTCTCACTCCTTGTAAGTCCTCTAGGAGGCCTCCGGCGGGAGTGTACGTAGCGGGTATGTTGTGTTGATCCTTCCTCTATGGAGAGCATAAACGGTTAGGGTCTTGTGGAAGATCCTTAGCCAGTGTGCCTAAAAGTGGGTGCGTTGTGTTAACCCTTGCTTGTGAGAGCATAAATAGTGAGGATCCTTGTGTGGATCCTTAGCCAGTGTGTCTAAAATCGGGTGCTATGTGTTGACCCTTACTCAAGGAGCATAAATAGTCAGCCTAGGTGTAGGTCGTAAAGGTTGAAGGTGAACTTGATTTAAAACCTTAGGTTTGAGGTGAACCGCTATGAAACCTCCTTAGTGAAATTCGCTACACTCAAGGGTTGAGTGTGGTTACCGGGAGTGGAGTAGACAAGTAGTCAAACCACTATAAAAATGACTGTGTTTTGAGATTGTTATTCTTTTATTTGCGTGATTTACTTTAATATTTTCATATCTGAATATCCGAGATCAGTCCTCACACACATACATAGTCATATCCATCATAAACTAATTTGCATATTGTTTATCTCTTAAATAGTTTGTGATTGGATCCTCTACCGGGCTTGGAAGCCAGTAGAGTTACTCTTGAGTAATACTAATATAGGCCTGGTGTTAGGATTAGTGTAATAGAAATTTAAATTATCATAAAATTATTAAAAAGTCCTATACACCCCCCTCTAGGACATATTGACATATTCCTACTTCAACTAAAGTGGTCTTCACTACTATTTCAGCCTGAGTCCTCATTACAACGCATACTAGACTCGACCATAGTTAAACACATCATGAGACAGCAAGATCATCTCGAGCTCATTACTTAGGAGCAATCTCATCAGGGGGAGCGCCCAACGCGTCTAGAGCATCTGGTGGAGTCGTTGCAGAGGACAGTGTATGAGCTTGTTAGATTACTCACTTTCCGTCGTGATGACTCGGTCCCTCTAGAGGTTGGACCTGATAGTTAGAGTTTCAGTTTAGGCATGTTGAGATTAGGTTGACCATCTTGAGCATTAATATCTTTTTAGCTGCCCAAGATGGGGTGTCATGTTCTGGATTTTATATGTATATTATTTTACATGTGTGAGTCTAGTTAGGATCTCTCGTCATATACTTGTGGCTAGTGTTTTAGCATTTTGGATATTATGTTCTTAGTTATTCTTTGGTTGCTTCATATTTATAAAAATATATTGGGCTTGTTCTTAATATGGTTATCTTGCTTATTTTCTGAATATGCCTATTATGTTTTCACTCTCAATGCATTTAACAATTATATTTCTCAACTTCAGTGATCTCCTATGTTTATGCTAACATCATTTGCCAATCACTAACAAAAAGGCAGAGAAACATAACTCCCACCACCATTGTTTGTTTTATCTTTTTGAAAACGATGGTGTTACAAGAAGTTAGGGGAACAATAGAGAAATTCAAGACAAGGTTGTCCATGTTTGTCTTTATGTATAAAGCAATGTAATTTCAACTCCAAGACATGTAAATCAGTTTGTATTTTGAGTTGTATAGGGTTTGTTAGGTTTTTTCCACCTAATTGACAAAGGGGAAGATTAAAAGTACCCTAATTTATCAATTAGCGTGTAGTCTGAGTCTTAGAGTCACGTGAGCCATAAAGAAGACTCAAGAATAAAGACTCAAAGGGTCAGAAGCTTCAAGCTCAACTTAAGGTAAAGAAAACCTTATAACATTATCAAACCCTATACCTAAACCCTCCTAAACATAGCCCATCCTTAACCAAAAACATATAGGAAGAACCATAATAAAATATGTTAAGTGGGTATGTAAGTCGATGTATGAGTTAAGCAAGACTATTAATTTTTAGACATTGTTGATGGCATCAAAGTGCTATTGAACAACCTTCGATGGCATCGAAGGCACCTCGACGAGATCGAGCCATTTAGTCAGTTTGTCCAGCAAGAATTGATGAATTTCCTAGATTTTTCTGATGACATAAAAGCATATTCAATGACATCAAAGACCCCTTCGATGGCATCAAACACAACTTTGATGGCATCAAGAATGAGCACAAATAGTCCAACAACAAAATAAGAAAAATCTGAATTTTTCTGATGACATTGAAGTCTGTTCAATGGCATTGAACTTAACCTTCGATGGCATTGAACTTAGTTTCTATGGCATTGAGAATGTGCCCAAACTATCTAGCCAAAAATCTCAGAAATTCTTGATTTTTCCAATGGCATTAAAGCCTATTCAATGGCATTAAACTTAAGTTTTGATGACATCGAACTTAACTTCACTGACATCAAAAAAGTACTCAAACTGTCCAGTGAGTAAACTCATAAAATCAAAATTTTTACGATGACATCAAACCATCCTTCGATGGCATCGACGGACCTCTTTGATGGCATCGAAGTTTATTTTGATGACATTGTCACTGTACCTAAATTGTTGAGCAACCTCAGGTTAAAAATTTAGAATTTTTCGATGGCATCAATAAAGACTATTCAACAACTATTTGATTATCTCGTTGCTTGGGTTTAATAGAATCGAAGAAGGTTCAATGGCATCGAAGACTCTTTGATGACATCGAACCTAATAGTTTTCTGCTCACTTTTTACCGTTGGGAATTCATTCTATATAGTTATGGGGGTTGTTTCTTAGCAATTTGACGAGTATTGAAGAGAGCTTTGAGAGAGTTAATACCCATCTTCTCAAGCCCCTTTTCCTCATGGAGTTCATCATTCAATCATTCTCTTAAAGGCAATCATTAACATATTCAAAGCTTAGATTGAATAATGAACTTTGACCTTCATTGATGCTCTAGCAACCTTCCTAATTAGCAAATTTATATGCTATGAAGCATTGAATGCTTAGCCTTGAGGATCATCTCTAGTTATTAAAGATCCATCAATACTTAGGATTTACCCAAACGCTTGACCCATCAACCTCGACATCCTCATTAGAGCATCATCACTTGGTTGTGGTACAACGGAGCTAAAGACTCTTCAACAACTTGGAAGATCTTCATCAATGTGTTTAATGAGGCTCACTCACTTGTAGGTAAGTACAAGAGCCTATTTGTGTCTAAAAACCTTTCCTTGTGCAGGATTGGAAGTCATAGTTTGTTTTCATAAACTCGCTAAGTCCTTATGTAGGCCTCCAATAGGAGATTACGTGGTGTTGTTCTTGTGTAAGACTTCTCAAGTTCTTGGGTAGGAGTTGATAAAACCTTGTGTAGGAAAATAATAACCTTATGTAGTTTGTGAAGGTTTATGGTGAACCTCATTTAAAACCATTGAACAATGAAATTTGACACACTCTAGAAGAGAGTGAGACAGCCGGTAGTGGAGTAGGTACGTAGCCAAGCCTTTACATATCGCTGTGCATTGTAGTGAATGTTTTGATTCATTAGCTGTGATGTTTGGTTGAATTCTATACTCTATCTATTTTATGTACCAAATATGTTTGTCAAAATGCATGAATGATAAATTTCATTATTTTAACTACGTTTATGTACTTCTTCACATTTAAATTTTCTTGATTATTTAGAAGTAAGTGCATGCAATTAGTTTAATTAAATTTGAAAAGTCCTATTCACCCCCCTCCAGGACAATTAGACATATCTTCAATCTTCGCTTGTAGCTGTTAAGCCGCGATTTCAGTGGGCTATAGGAGGTTTTTGATGGTGAGAGTTCAATTAGTACTCTTTTCTAGTGGCATGGTCCACTTGACATTTAGATTTGCCTCTTTTTTGGTCTCATGTATTAAAATGATCTCACAAAATGGATGGAAAATTTTGATATAACATATATGTCATGGTGGGGCCCACATAACTTGGTGACATTAGGTCAGTGGTGTGTGGCACACCATGCAATTTGCTTCTACTACTAGTAGTCTCCAAATTTCTTAGTAAAGCCTTTCTTAGAAACTTTCGACACTAGGATGATAGGTGGGGCCCACCGTGGTGGTTGTGGGAAATCCACCATGTTCATTCATTTTGCAAGCTTGTTTTAGGACAAGAAACAAAAAATGAAGCGGATGAAAAACTCTAAGGGGCCACATTATAGGAAATAGTGGAAATTGGGCGCCTACTGTTGAAAACTTCCTGGGGCCACAGAATGCTCTGAACATGCTGATATTTATCTTTTCCCTTCATCTAGGTTTGTGTGAGCTTATGAAGAGGTTAGATGGAAAAACCTCATAGTGGACCCTAAGAAGGTTTCAACGGTAGTTGTTCAATTCTCGCAGCTTTTTGTTCTATGGTCTGTTTGAGTTTTGGATGTGCCTCATTTTTTGGGCTCATGCTCTATAAGACTATAATGATCTAGAAACGTTGATGGATGGTGTGGATCTAATACATAAATCAGGGACCCTTTCTACTAAATATTTTTGGATTTTTAATATCTTTGAGGTTGGCCAAATGCAATTTTATTAGAGTTGTGCACTATTAAGGTTCACGAATAGCCTGGAAAATCGAATGTTATCTTATTTTATTAAGTTGCAAGTCTACCAATCCTATCCGTTAATTCTTTTCGTGTTGTACCGAGGACCTTTTCATCTAATTCATCTGAAGTTCAAAGCTATTTAAATCAGTCATAGGTGATTTTTTTATAATTAAAATAATGTGCGTTTTGGGTTTCCAATAGGTCCTAGTAATTCAATCAAGATTGGATTGGTTGGGCCCCTGATTTGTCGATTATTCCTGGAGTATGTCGAAAATATTTTTTATCCAACCCTTATGGTTGTCAAATGGATGTTGAGTTGTGTGGGGATGTTTATTTATTTATTTAAGTTTGGATAAAGTCAAAGAATAGTTCATTATCATTTTGGGTGAGGTGTCTACACTCCTGAATGTTTTGCTCCCTCAATAGAAGTACCTATATTGAATCACAACCTACTTTCATATGAAATCCTTAGAGAGTAATTTTTTATTTTAAAAAGTATCTTAAACCAATTCTAACTGTCTATATTCCTTCTTATATACCTCCACCCTAATACACCATGGACTCTCAATATCGAGCCGGAGTTAATAACTAACCTAGAAACCAAACCCTTAGAAAAATAGGAACTTGAAAACCCTAAATAGGAACCCATTCACCATAAACCCATCAAATCCCCACAACCCAATAAAAAATAATAGGACTCTACTGGCTCAAAGGGACCCATCAAGAAAGGTCAAAGTGTAAAATTCTATATTGGTGGCAGTCTGATTGTTGCTTGCACAATCTAGCCACTTTGGGTCATCGAAGAACACCATGGTTCACCTAGAGACAACTCGTATGGAGAAAATGTAGACATGTAGCTGGGGCGATTTGATTGTCACTGGTAGGTAAAAGTCAATGAGAATTTCCTGGAGTTGTGCACAGATCTCTAAGATCTTTAGGGTGATTGTACTAAGATTTGTCCTCCCAACAACAATCTAATTATCATTAAAGGGCAAATTAGTCATTTGTCCCTAGAATGTGGTGAAATTATAAATTTTATCACTTATCAAGCCAATCTAGAAATGCCACACGTCCCTTAGTTAATCAGACTCCTCCATATGACACTTTCACCCCTAAAGTTCCTATTATTTGTAAAAGTGTCATCCCTCATTTATAACTACCCATACCTCCTCTCATTTTTACACAAACCATAAGCTTAGGAGAAATTCTACTCTTCTACGCTTATGAGAGTGAGAGAGAGAATCCTTGTCCATCCACCCCATCCATTCCATCTCAGCCATTCAACCTAGCCCTTACATACACCCAAGCCATATGGATGGTTTAACTCAATTAAGGTTAGAATTTGAGATCCATGATAATCTTTTCTTAAGAGTGTTGTAGATCTCACTACTCCTCTTAAATCTCCACATGTATGAGTGATGCTCCGACCATCCATTTATTTTTTTACCTTTTTATATTACACATCTCCCTATCACACCATTTTTGAGTGACCATTGAGTGTGTGCTGTACACCCTACCAAACCCTCGAATCCTAGTATATCAAAAACTAGGTCATTTTATCCCTTTTATTTATCAATTTATTATGTTATTTTATTTATTTTCCTATTTGTAACTATTATCACTTTAAGCCCCTATTGAGGTTGAGACATTGTGATCTCTCAGGTAATGTCTTGAATCAAGTCGTGGTCCTCTGATCAGTTTCGAGTGTTGCTCGTTATTAATCAGCTAATAAGATCACTAGGAATCTAAACAAATTCTAAAAATTCCAAAAATATAAAAAGGTAAAGACCCCTTGTGAGTGCAGGCAAAGAATGGTGCCCTATCCATTTCTTCTCATCACCTAGGTCCTTACTCAAAATCTTTGGCTGCAAGCTATATTTAGGAGTAACCTTAGTTAAGGAATCTAATTCCCACCCAAGGTGATTCTACGGTGTCTAACTAACTGTAGATTTTGAGTTTCACTCACTAGTGGTGACTCTATGCCAAGTATATAATTTACCTGATTCAATATTACGCCCCCTTGACCTGTAGTCACATATGATTACACATCGCACATGCCTAAAAAAAGAGAAATAGGAGCACCCTCCGCACATGGGGCGATCTTGCCAGACGAGGAGAATTCTTTCTCTCTCTCACACACACATATGGGAAATGGTAGTATGATGTCGAAGCTTCCCATGAGGTCGAGTTATGTGGGCCCCACTATGACGTGTGATGGAATCTACCCCATTAATCATATGTACCCTTTCATGGTGGGCCACGGACCTAAAAATTAAGCCAATCCATGACTTAGGTGAGCCACACCTAAGACGACGACTAGGGGTGGATATCCACCCATTTATATGTAACGCCCTGAAAATCAAGGGTCAAGCAGAAACTCAACTCTCGAGTTCCAATGCATCACTTATACAACATAGATAATGATGTTTAAATGTTGTTCATATTAGTGCATTAAACATGAGTGAGATTACATTAAATCAACATATCAAACTCTAGAGAGAGAATATTAAGCAAACGGAAGACTGTGATAAATATGTAAAGTATATACATGTTTCACAACCTCCAGAGTATGTGTGTGTTACTGGGTTGAACATATACATGTTTTGCTTCAAAATATATAAAATGACAAAATGTGAAGTGAAAGTGCACCTGTTAGTGCCCTAATTTGTCAATTACCATGTGTGTTGAGTCAGTCGGACTACAGAGCCTCACAGAAAGAACAATTCAAGCGTCTGCCTCAACCAGATGTGTGGAAGCTCGCCATAAGTAAATCATAGCCTCACATCCCATTTTCCAAAACACTAGGTGATTAAAACTCTTAAAAATAAGTTAGAACATATGAGGGTTTTTAGGTAAGTGAGCTTTTTCAAACATTAGAAATTCTCTAAGTTTGCTTGCCTTGTCGATTGTATCGATACACATTTTAATATGATCGACCTGAGTTATCGATGTCCTCGACACTTAATGATACTATCGATAAGAGGATTAAAAGTGTTCAACAACCGCATACTCATATGGAGAGATTTATCGATATATCAATATACCCATCAATATCATCGATATTCAAAAATCGAGCCCATCGGAAGTGGCTCGATAATATCGACAGGCAGATTTTCGGTGCCCCTATTTTTTTAAGAAAATCACTATGTGTTTTGATATATCGATGTCTTTTCCGATTCAATCTGAATTCAAATATCGATTATATCGGAAGGCCATCGATTATATTGATAGTGAGCAAGCATTTCTTCCAGCAAATATTTCAGGTTATTTTTAACTTTGATCGGGGGCCACTCGAGGAAATCGATATTCATATATCAATGCAATCGAGGTCTAGTCGATTGGATCGAGACTGGACACAAACTGCCCAGCGTGCTTATAGGTAAATCTATACGATTTATCGATCCCATCGACACGGCCTCCGATATCATCGATATTCAAATTCTGATGACATCGGTTGTTCACCAATCATATCCTAAAAACCTGAAATATTTTAAGACTAGTCTCTCTCATGCTTCAAATGTCGATAGATCGATCCCAGTATCGATGGAATCAGAGTTCGAAATCCGATGACATCGACACCAGTACCGATCCCATCGACCAACTGGCAAAGGGTTTTAAAAGTGCATGACATTTGAGTTTGTATTATCGAGTGGACAGTCGATCCCATCGAGAGTATATGCTCGATGATATCAAACTCTGTCATAAATATGACCGTTTTATATTCATTGGAACTTTTTGCCTATATAAAGAAAGACTTGTCCATATTGCTGGGAGAGAAAGAAGAGTGCTTTTGTGTGTTTTACCTTTAGATCATATACCCAAAGCCCTTTCTCTCATGGGAGTTCATCTTCTAATCCACTCCCATTCATTGACATTCAATAAAGTGGATTGGGAAATGAACTTCTGCATTCAAGGATCCTCCGGCAACTATCTTAATAGCATATCATTAAGCTGGGTTGCCTCGAATGAATAGATGACGGGAATCACTCTATCTTCCTTATAGGAAAATTCTAAGAGAGTGGATTTTTATCTTAACCTTGACCCAACCTGAAGCCAAGTACTGGTACATCTTTTGTGTTGCGGATCAAGGGAGCCGAAGACTCTTTAACAACAAGGAGGAGATCTTCGTCATCATGCTGAATGAGACTCATCAACTTATCTGTAAGTATTTAGAGTCTAGAGGACACTTGTGATCATTCCTTTCTACGATTGGGTCTTGAGTGTTGCTCACCCTTTGAAGTTCTCGTAAGAGGCATCTAGCGGGAGTGTACATAGGGGGTGCGTTGTGTAGACCCTTGCTCTGTGGAGAGCATAAACATTTAGGTGCATTTGTGGACCCTTGCTCTATGGAGAGCATAAACATTTAGTTAGGAGTGAACCAGTAAAACTCCAGGGTTAGAGGTGAACCGAGTAGAAACCTTCGTGTAAAGGTTGAAGGTGAACCTGATTTAAAACCTTAAGTTTGAGGTGAACCCTTGGAAACCTCCTTAGTGAAATCCGGTACACTCAAGGGATGAGTGCAACAGCTGGGAGTGAAGTAAATAAGTAGTCGAACCACTATAAAAATGACTATGTTTGTGATTGTTATTATCTTTCATTTATGTGATTTCCTTATATGCTTTTATATCTGATTGTCTGAGATCACACCTCATACACACACACAGTTATGTCCATCACAATCTCGTTTGTAATTTATTTATCTTTCAAGAATTTCGTGATTGGATCCTCTACAAGGCTTGGAAGCCAGTAGAGTTACATTTGAGTAATCCTGTTAATTGTTTATCTGATAGGATTAGTGCAATAGGATTTTTAAATACACTGTAAAACTTTAAAAAGTCCTCTTGATCCCCCTCTAAGACATATTGGCATATTCCTACTTCAACTCAACCGATCTTCACCACTATTTCAATTGGTATCAGATTGGGTCTCTCTTTAAGGGCTTCACTGCCTAGAGAGTGATCTTGACTGAAGTTTAGGAATATGGCCAAAGGAGAGGGCTCATCAGTCACTAGACCTCCAGTATTTGATGGTTCAAATTATGCATAGTAGAAGGCTAGGATGCACTACTTCTTGAGATCTTTGGATCATGATGTTTAGGATGTGGTTGAAAAGGGTTGTGTTACCATCAGAAAATATTGTACTTGAGGGTGGCACTACCATCACAAAACCCAAACCCAAGAAAAAGTGGACGACGTTTGACAAAAAAAAATGAACTGCTGAAGCAAAAGCAATGAACACCATCTACTGTGCCGTGTATCAAGATATATTCAATCAAATAAGTATGTGTAAGACATCCAAGGAAGCATGGGATCTACTGAAAATAACCCATGAAGGTACAAGCACTGTGAAGAGGTATAAACTACAACTTTTGACTTCACAGTTCGAAAATCTCAGGATGGAAGAGCATGAGACATTTATGGAGTTTTTCACCAAGTTGAACATCATGTATAACTTCATGGGTGGATTGGGAGAAAAAGTTCCGGTACCAAAAATATATAGGAAAATCTTAAGATCTCTACCGGAACGGTTTAATCCCAAAGTAACAATAATTGAGGAGTGTAGAAATATTAATGAGATGAAAGTAGAAGAATTGGTAGGTTCTCTACAAACTTTTAAACTATACTTCACTCAATCCCAAAAATCCAAAAACACTGTCTTAAAAACTTCTAGAAAAATAAAACATGAGGACAATGAGAGTGAAAAGGAAGATGAAGATGAGGAAGTGGCTTTGTTGGCACAAAAATTTAAAAGATTTTTTCAGAAGAATCGCGGCCGTCCCTCCAAAGTAAGAAAGGTATACAACAAACCCTCTATAGGAAAATTTGGTAAAAGAACCAAAAAACCATAATATTATGCCTGTCATGATATGAACACCTATCTTCTGAATGTCCAAACAGAAAAACTAAGGGCAAGGCAATGGCTGCCACATGGGATGATACGGATAAGTCAAATTCAAAATCAAGCAACTCAGGGAGTGATGGAGACCGAAAATCTATGAAAATACTTATGGTCTCCACTGCTTCAATCATTCCAACTGAATCTGAAGAAGAACAACAAGCTACTGAATCATTTCCATCTGACAATGAGGAAATTGAGGAAGAGGAAGAAAGAGAACAAGATAAATTACAAGACGCTTACAATCAACTTTACATTCATAGCGTCAATGTTGTCAAAAGACTTGGAATTGTTGAGAACAAAAAGGAATTGCTGCAACTAGATCTAGACAAAACCTTTGATATTAATACTCATCTGATTAATGATTTGCAACAATATCATTCAGATAATGATAAACTTGAAAGAATCAACATTTCTCTTAAATCTGAGACTGAAAGATTAAATAAATAAATTAAAACATTAAATGAGAAAAACATGATTCTTCAAAATGAAAATCATACACTTCAAGTTGAATTAGAAAAATGGCTAAACTAAACTGCAAATTTTTCCAAAGTGGTGAGAAATTAGAAAAACTGTTAGGCATGGGAAGATGTGAAGAGGACAAAAAGGGATTAGGTAATAGAAAAGCCAAAACACAAAGTGAATATGATGCACAGCCATTTGGAAAATCTGTTGCCTTTAGTAGTAACGTCAGATGTATCCCAGCTCGTCATAAAAATTGTGAGTCAGTTTATGAGCTAAACAAAAGAAATATACAATCATCACCACTCGAGCTAGTTGACAGGATTAAAGAGCCGGTAAGTCATGTGGACAAATCAGATAAAATGAATAAATCTAACACAATTAACACTCCTATCACAAAGTGGGTGATTAAAGAAAAGATAAATTGCCTTGTTACACATTCAGATCATCTACTAGGCAATGAGGCTAAATGGTACCTTGACAGTAGTTGCTCAAGACATGTCACAGGTGACAAGTCCCTTCTCTCCAACTATAAAAATCTTCAAAATAGGATAGTCACATATGGAGATGGTACCACCGCCAAAGTAATTAGACAAGGGATGATAAGTGGAATTGATTTGCTCAAAGGTGAGAATGTATTTTGCATAAACGGACTGACACATAATCTACTAAGCATTTCTCAAATCTGTGATAATGGTCATGTGGTCAAATTCAACAAAGAAGAATGCGAGATCCTAGATCAATCAGGGAAATCAATTATGAAGGGTCTTCGCACAAACAACCACTGTTACATTATTATAGAAAAAGAAAGGAGTGATATTGAGGAACACTAAGAATGAAGAAACTTTCTTAGATCATATATCAAGATCTGAACATGTGCTGAAATGAGAAATTTTTGCTGAGCTTTCAATGATACATCTGAGGTTGCACACCTCGAACTTTTTGTATATAAACATTATCATGTTTATATTATTTTTTTTTGCTGTACAGAACTTGTACAAAATTTTGTGATGTATACTGATCAAATCAAGATATGCATAAAAGTGTGTCGAAATGATGAAAAAACCTGAAAAATACTCACTTTCAATATAATTGCCTATCGTTTTTATTGATTTTATCGACCAAGGGTTGATACAATCAACGACTCTTCAGAATGTGAAAAGCCGTATGACCGTGGATGACATCAGAGACAGACTCGATAGAATCAATTGGCAACTTCTCGATATCATCAAAACAATAATCGATATGATCGATAGATGGCGCCTGATAAAAGTTAGCGGAGCGAAAAAGATGGTTTATTTTTTAAGGGTTTTTCGGTCATCTTCTTTGCTCGATCCTCTCAGCCAAATTACTAGGAGCCACGTCAGACTACTCAAATCCTTCCGTAAATCAGGTAATATTCTTCTAAAAACATCAAGGGCCCATCTTTTTTTAGGTATTTTTGGTTTATCAGGTGTTTTGTCATTTTTCTCAAATCCTTCAAAAGTTTATTGGTCCACATGGGAAAAGACAAAGGAGTAGCATCCGGTCCGAGGGAATCTTCAAGAACTACCTGACAAAAAGTGGTTGCTTCAAGAAGAAGCACACTTGTCCCGGAACGTGGGACCCCTACTCGACAATGCACAAGACAGCGTGGGTCCCAATCTGAGGCACAAATGCCACCGCCAACAACTTCTCCAATTGGAACACCTTCACTTCCACCAAAATATATGGGCAGGAAGCTTATCCAAGAGCGAAAGGTAGACAGGGAGTGTCTTAAATCAAACAACCTGGAACCCCTGTTTGTCGCAATAGATTGGCTGCCCGTTCTGGACTTTGGTGGGCCATGCCAACTTGAGAGGACATGCAACTTCCTTGTTGCATGTCATTCTCCGGTGGCTGACCCTCCTTCGTTCATGGTTTCTTTGGATGGTGATGATGTGTTGATCACGCCGGCTACAGTGGCTGCTACTATTAGACTCAACATGGTCCCGAAAGGTATCCCACAGATGGATCTTGATAACATGGACATTCAATCCAGGGTCAATCGGTACCTCTACAATGGTAGGGACATCCCCTAGCATCAAGGAAATGCATTAAAATTCAGGTATATGGATCCCAGATTTTGAATTCTGCATGGTATCTTTACTACTAACGTCTATCCCAAAGTACCAACCGGTCCGATCTCACCGGCCTTATGACCATGATCGTATACTCACTTGTCAGAGGGTCAAAGATCTACCTTCTAACTCTACTTATTTCTCAGTTGGTAAATGTCATCCACATATCCAGGGACCTTCATCTATCGTACCCCTGAATTTTTAACATGATATGCAATAGAATTGGGTTCCCATCGACTACTGTTCCGGTATTTCCGCTCTAAGTTTTCAATAAAAGAAATATCCAAAAAATGGATTTGGACTTTCACGAGTACAAGGAGAACCTCGAGGAAGAAATCCAGGCGGAAGAAGTTGAAGGAGAAGGCGGTGATCCCATGAAAGGGACTGCAATGGCTGAATATGCACCTCCTGGACCCGATCTAGCTCCATCCACATCAATAGCTGGGTATGGAAAAAGGTTCAAGCTGGACAGAATTGGGGCGATTCAGAAGGACATCCACTCAGTTCAAGAAAGGCTTACAATCTTATAAAGGATGGTTCAAGGAGTGCAGAGCACAATTTAACAATTGGTGGATCTGATGATGTGCCGATGGGATGACACGATGCCATCTCATTCTGCTCCGTAAGGCTGGTTCATGCATGCTATCATACACACCTTACTCATATATCGTGTTTGAACATCAATATCTTTTTGGATGTTTTACGCTATCATTGGTGTGTATGACAACTTTCTAAACATGCATTTTTTTTTGGTTGTCTATGCCCACAGTTGGGCTAATGATGGATACTTTTGGGTGCCCCTACATGGGCCTGGTATTTATGTTTGATGATTGATAGCTTACAACTGTCTGGGGTAGTATGTTTTTGATAAATGGTTTTGGATGAATGCTGCTCAACTGCCATACTAAGGGACAATCCTTCTTGGATATTTTGCTACATATGGCTGAATCTAACTCTCATTTTTACTGCCTCTCATTCCCCTAGTTAAATGGAGTATTTGATATGGATTTCATATGTTTTTCCTGATTATCTTATTTGCTTTTGTCAAGTTTTATTTCATGCATTCATACTACCTGCCAATGATGTATGCTTAACACTGTTGAAAATCTTTATACATCTATCTGTAAGTATGTTCTCCCATATGCTTCCTTCACAACTTCAGTCAATATCTACTGCTTTATCTTTGTCAATGACTGACAAAAAATGGAAGAAAAGTTAAAACACCCCGTGTGAAAAATTGAATCTTTGCTCTTATATGTCGCAGGTGTTAGGGGGAGCAGCTGCACTAAGAAAGGGGGAGTTTTACAGAAAGGGGGAGCAAATACTGGTTGTGTACATGGCTGTATTAGAATTTGTAAAATTATGTAAAAGCATGTACACACAATTTAGGATGTATCTGTCTAGATATTATCCTAAGGTGTTTTGGTATTTTGTCACGTAATTGACAAAGGGAGAGATTGAAAGTGTACCTGCTAGTGCCCTGGTTTGTCAATTACCATGTGTGTTGAGTTAGTCGGACTACAGAGCCTCACAGAAAGAAAAATTCAAGCGTCTGCGTCAACCGGATGTGTGAAAGCTTGCCATAGGTAAATTATAGCCTCACATCCCATGCCCAAAACACCAGGTGATTAAAACCCTTAAAAATAAGTTAGAACATATGAGGGTTTTTGGGTAAGTGAACTATTTCAAATATCAGAAATTCTCTAAGTTTGCTTGCCCTATCGATTGTATTGATACACATTTCAATATGATCGACCTGCGCTGTCGATGTCCTCGACACTTGATCAATACTATCGATAAGAGGACTAAAAGTGTCCAACAGCCGCATACTCATCTGGACGAATTTATCAATATATCGATACACTCATCGATATCATCGATATTAAAAAATCGAGCCCATCGGAAGTGGCTCGATAATATCGACAGGCAGATTTTCGGTGCCCTTATTTTTTTAAGAAAATCACTATGTGCTTCGATATATCGATGTCTTTCTCGATTCAATCTGAATTCAAATATCGATCATATCGGAAGGCCATCGATTATATCGATAGTGGGCGCACATTTATTCCAGTAAATATTTTAGGTTATTTTTAACTTTGATCGGGGGCCACTCAAGGAAATCGATATTTATATGTCGATGCTATCGAGGTCTAGTCGATTGGATTGAGACTGGACATAAACTGTCCAGCATGCTTATAGGTAAATCTATATGATTTATCGATCCCATCGACATGGCCTATGATATCATCGATATTCAAATTTCGATGAAATCGGCTGTTCCCTGATCATATCCTAAAAACATGAAATATTTCAAGACTAGTATCTCTCATGCTTCAAATGTCAATAGATCGATCCCAGTATCGATGAAATCGGAGTTCGAAATCCAATGACATCGACATCAGTACCGATCCCATCGACCAGCTGACAAAGGGTTTCAAAAGCATATGACATTTGAGTTTGTGTTATTGAGCGGACAGTCGATCTCATCGAGAGTATACGCTCGATGATATCAAACTTTATCATAAATATGACCGTTTTATATCAGTTAGTACTTTTTTCCTATATAAAGAGAGACTTGTCCATATTGCTGGGAGAGAAAGAAGAGAGTATTTTTGTGTGTTTTACCTTTAGATCATACACCCAAAGCCCTTTCTCTCATGAGAGTTCATCTTCCAATCCACTCTCATTCATTGGCATTCAATATAGTGGATTGGAAAATGAACTTCCACATTCAAGGATCCTTCAACAACTATCTTAATAGCAAATCATTAAGCTGAGATGCCTTGAATGAATAGATGACGGGAATCACTCTATCTTCCTTATAGGAAAATTCTAAGAGAGTGGATTTTCATCTTAACCTTGACCCAACCTGAAGCCAAGTACTGGTACATCTTTTATGTTGCGGATCAAGGGAGCTGAAGACTCTTCAACAACAAAGAGGAGATCTTCGTCATCGCGCTGAATGAGACTCATCAACTTATCTGTAAGTCTCTAGAATTCAGAGGACACTTGTGATCATTCCTTTCTAGGATTGGGTCTTGAGTGTTGCTCAACCTTTGAAGTCCTCGTAGGAGGCCTCCAGCGGGAGTGTACGTAGGGGGTGCGTTGTGTGGACCCTTTCTCTGTGGAGAGCATAAACATCTGGGTGCGTTGTGTGGACCCTTACTTTATTGAGAGCATAAACTTATGGTTAGGAGTGAACCAGTAAAACTCCAAGGTTAGAGGTGAACCGAGTAGAAACCCCTGTGTAAAGGTTGAAGGTGAACTTGATTTAAAATCTTAAGTTTGGGGTGAACCCTGGGAAACCTCCTTAGTGAAATCCAGTACACTTAAGGGATGAGTGTGACAGCCAGGAGTGGAGTAGACAAGTAGTCGAACCACTATAAAAATTACTGTGTTGGTGATTGTTATTGTCTTTCATTTAAGTGATTTCCTTATATGTTTTTATATCTGATTGTTTGAGATCACACTTCATACACACATACAGTCATGTCCATCACAATCTCGTTTACAATTTGTTTATCTTTTAAGAAGTTTGTGATTGGATCCTCTACAAGGTTTGGAAGCCAGTAGAGTTACATTTGAGTAATCTTGTTAATTGTCTATCTGATAAGATTAGTGCAATCAAATTTTTAAATACACTGTAAAACTTTAAAAAGTCCTATTAACCCCCCCTCTAGGACATATTGGCATATTCCTACTTCAACTCAAGGGGTCTTCACCGCTATTTCATGAAGGTCCGACTAAATCATATAATCCCTGTAATCTCGTCAATCATTACATGGTCTACATAGACCCGCCTGATAGTTATACATAGGGAAACTCCTCATCATCATCATAAAAGTTTGTCTTCGCCTCGTAAGCCTCGCCATCATCTACACGTAAAACAGAGTTTGTTTGGTGTTTTAAAACACCGTCCCAAAGTGGGAGTGAGTGATCAACTCAGTGGAGCTATAAGGTAAAGGTTAATATGTTATCAATTCAGTCAAGCAGTAATGATGAAGCAGTACAACAATCATGTTCTAAGTACTCTTGTTAATGCCGAAAGATATGCTATAATGATGCATGCCCTCGCCTGCACTCCCTCAGCGACATCATCTCATGGTCACACATGTTACTCCCACTGTGCCTTCATCGCCAAAGCACATGTAATACGGTGCATGCACGTGTTAGCCGAGTTCTTGATTAGGTTTATTCATACAGTAGATTCGAAAAGCTAAGGTACCTCCATTTATATCATTTACCCAAACAATGATCCATCTAGGTTTGTCAATCCTAGTTAATCCCATACGATAGGAAAGTTATAGGGCAACATTATCCCTGATTTGAAAAGCAGTGGATAGGCAAGTTCGTGAGTTTTCACTCGAGGTCACTATGGGAGACTCATCACCATCCGTTTAGGCCTATTTTATACTCGAGGTCACTACGAGAGGCTCGTCACCTGATTGTAGGCCGATAACTCGAATACAGTGTCTCATACCACCGTATTCGGCTCACGAGTTTGTGTTGCTCACTGGACACTACAAGGAGGCTCATCACTCCAGCGTAGGCCGACAGCTAGACTACGGTGTCTCATACCACCATGCCTGGCTCATGAGTCTTAGCGGATTGTAGTACCAAGGTTAAACAGGTTTTATGTTGGTAAGTGGTACTTTAGATTCAAGTAGTAGCATCCATACATGGTAACCATACAATAGGCCAATCGGATTACTTGACAAGTTTGATTGGTACGAGTGTACGCTAAATTAATCGACATAGAGCGCATACACACTCCTCATGGCCTAACCACTGTCGATAATCACCGTACAACTCGGATTCACCGAACGTATCTATTGTGGTGAGACTAGTTCGGCTACTCGATCGGAAATGGTTACAGATTGCCTGGACTAAGTATTAGTCCCAATCATACTCAAATACAATAGGCATTCATATATGATATTCAAAACAGAATTTAACAACCAATTCAAAAATAATTCTCATTCGGGCATTTTAACAACCATACTGCACATGTTATTATATATAGGCATTTCAACCATAAATCACGTAGTAACAAGATAGGTTACATGAAGATAACTGTAACTATAGATGAGGTAATTGAGAATCCTATCTCAACACCCTCATTAAATACATTTCAACAAATATTTTCTCATTCAGACATTTTATCAAACACTTAGACTTACCCATTTCAACATACATATAATAAATTAGTTATAACATATATTATGACAAATCCTTTCACAAGGAGTTGTCATACGTATAATAAATATGAATTCTAGATTAATAGTCATGGCAAGCATAAATCATAATTTTCTACTCTTTCAAACATTTCAACAAACACATGAAATGCATTTAGTATACAACCTAGTTTACACATACATGATATATTGAAAACGTCGTAGCTAAGATCATATAGTAGCAATCAAGTCAGACATAAATCATTGCTGACATTGAAAGCCTTGAAAACTATAACCTAAACATTTATAGTCCGCACCTTTCGTTAGTATGCTCGTTACGAACTCGGTTCGTACACCACGTCTTTGTCTACGGCACAACGGCTACCTAAATATTGAAATAGGTTAGCTATTTCACCGGTTTCTCTATTTGAATTCCTAAAACAGATTAGGGTTAGGATTTCTTACCCAAAAATGGAGTTAAAACGAGTTGAGTAGCTAGACATAAAGGTGATTTGATGAGTAGAGTAGCAGAACAAGAGTACTGCAGCAAATCCCAAAGGATCTCCCTTCGATCTCCACTCTTTTCTCCTCTTTTCTCTCTCCTCTCTTAGGGTTAGAGAAAATTCGTATGGAATGAGAGAGGGGTGGGTTTAGGGCATTATATAGGCCCATAAGTGATGTCGATGGCCCTAGAGCCATGGTATACTTAGGATATAGCCAAAGGATGGCTGTTTCGGGCCAACGGAGCTCATTTGGAGGTTCATTGCTCGCATACAGTTTGGAGAAGGTTCTCTAACAATGGATCTGCACCAGGTTAATATTTTGGTCCAATCGGATTAGTGGATCGATCGTGGAGGACTCATTTTAGTTTAACGGTCATTGTCACTCGATCAGGACCACAAATATACCAATGGGTGCAGGGAAATTTTTCTAATCCAAGGGTGTAGTTGGGTTAGAATCTGACGATCTGAAACCTTAAATTTGGCCTGCAAGCGAACGGTCCAATTCACTTAAGTTTGAGTTCATTTTCTAAAGATATTCGCGTTTCTCACACACTTCGCTCTAGGCTCAAGTTGTGCGTTTCTAGATACTATTTGGACTCGATTCCTACGATGGTTGATGGTTGTCGAGCCCAGTAAGGTGGTCATAACCTTATAGTTTCGTAGTCATCGAACTTTCGGCGTGCAGTCCAGGCCCGATACGGAGTTTCAATGTGCTTCCGAGAGCAACTGGGTTTTGAGATTGCTCCTATGTCTTTAGGTAATGTTGAGTTAGCGATTCCGATGGTTTTAGGTCTTGTAGTTTGTATAGAAAGCGGTTCAAGCTAATTCTCTGATTTATTTAATTTAGTACTTAATTAATTTTCACCTAATTTCTACAGAATTCAATCCTTAGTGATTTCTACCTAAGGTGATAATCGGGTCTTTGTACGGATTTTTTTGAGATGTTATATTATATCTTCATGATTGTGTATAGGGCCCATTGAGACGTGGCTTAGAAATCTAGTCCATCCATTATATGTATCTCACTTGGATGAGGGTTCACACCAAGTTTCAGCCGTATTCAAAAACCAAGTGGGCCCCAACAAGTATTTTTAGATGTTTTAAGCATGATTTCACACTATTTTAGATGGTCTGGCTCATTTGAGTTATGGACATTGCTGATTTTTGGGATATCCCATAGCCTAAAGGGGACCCACCAAATGCACAATATGGATGTTCAATGCACATCACAATAGCGCCAACATAGGTTGAACTCATAGTACCATTTCCATATATATATATATATATATATATATATATATATATATATATATATATAATGTGTGAAAAGGTTTTATGCGATCGAGCTCATGGGCTGTGTGGGCCCCACCATGATGTATGTCGAACATCATCACCGTGCATTTGATGGGTCCCCTTTAAATTATGAGATATCCCAAAAATCAATTGTATATGGAACTTAGGCGGGCCATACCATCTAAAATCATGTGAAGACATACCTAAAAAATATAAAAACACTTTGTGGGGCTCACCTAAAATTTGAATGCGTCTGAAACTTGGTCTGACCCCTCCTCCAAGTGGGACACGCATAATGGATGGGCTAGATTTGTGAACCACATCTCGATGGGCCCAACAAATGATTATGAATGTTTTAATGGAGAGTAACCCCTCTCAACTTTTGTGTGTGGTGTGGCCCACACAAGTCACAAATTGACTTGATTTTTAAGCCCTAGGCCCATAATGGAATGGTGCATCTGACTGATGGGGTAGATGTTCGACATACATCATGGTGGAGCCCACACAGCTTGACCTCATGGGAAGTCCCCATGAGCTCGACCGTATAAAACCTTTTTCTATATATATGTGTGTGTATGTTTGTGCATGCGCTCGCGCGTGCTCACGTATGCACATGTGCACCTTTGTAAAAGTTGGGCCTCGGGTTTCATGGGTTGCTACATCACTGGATGATATATATGGGGAAATGGTACTATAAGGTTGACCTCATGGAAACTTTCCATGAGGTCGAGCTGTGTGGGCCCCACCATGATGTTTGCAGGATACAAACACCCTGTATTTGATGGGTCCCCTTTTGGTCATGGGATATCCCAAAAATCAATCATATATGGAACTTAGGAGGGCCATGCCATTTAAAACCATGTGAAGACATGCCTAAAACATATAAAAACATTTACTGGGCCTCACATGAGTTTTGGATGCGGCCAAAACTTGGTCTGACCCCTCATCCAAGTGCGACACACACAATGGATGGGTTGTATATGTGAACCACATCTCAGTGGGCCCAATACATTATTATGAATGTTTTAATGAGAGGGTAACTCCTCTCAACTGTTGTATGTGGTGTGGCCCACCTAAATCATGGATTGACTTGTTTTTGAAGCCAGTGGCCCACCATGGAATGATGTGTGTGTGTGTGTGTGTGTGTGTGTGTGTGTGTGTGTGTGTATGGGAAAAAGTACTATGCGCTTGAGCTCACGATAAGCTTATCGTGAGGTCGAGCTGTGTGGGCCCCACAGTGATGCATGTCCACCATCAACACCGTGCATTTGATGGTTTCTCTTTAAATAATGGGATATCCCAAAAATCACTCGTATACGGAACTCAGGTGGGCCATACCATCTAAAATCATGTGAAGACACCGTTAAAACATATAAAAGCACTTGGTGGGGCCCACCTGAGTTTTGAATGCTGCTGAAACTTGGTCTGAACCCTCATACAAGTGGGAGACGCATAATGGATGGGCTGGATTTGCAAACCACGTCTTTTGTGGGCCCCAAAAATGATTATTAATGTTTTAATGGTTGCACGGCCCCTCTCCACTTCTGTATGTGGTGTGGCCCACACAAGTCACGGATTAACTTGATTTTTGGGACCTAGGTTCATGGTGGAATGGTGCATCTGACTGATGGGGTAGATGTTCGAAAGGCATCACAGTGGGGCCCACACAGCTCGACGGCATGGGACGGTGCCGTGAGCTCGAGCGCATTGTACCTTTTCCTTATATATATATATATATATATAGTTTTTCCATGTCGCACCAAAGCTTTGGATAAGGGTGAAAGTTAGGATCTAGGGGTTTTATGAGGTAATGCATCACATGAATAGTTCAGATTTTGCAATAATATCGTGGGAGGTGAGCTTTGAAAAGAGCATTCCTTTATATATATAATCCAATACAAATGTTTAACATTAAATTTAACATCAAGTCTATTTGTGGAGCCGACTATGGTGTGATATCAATCGGTATATTATGTGCCTCCTCCTTATGTCATTAGCTTCTTACAACCTTAGGTGGGTCACACATAGGTTGTATATAAAGCTCACTGTAGAAATGGATGTAGGGTATCCGGCCTCATGTACACGAGGGGAGACTTTTGGCATGCATGGAACATTAAAATCCTTCATCGTGAGGGAAAAAGGGAACTCAAAAACCCAAGGGCCTGTTTGGCCGGGCGAATCCCATAGGATTTGGAGGAATGGGATGGACTTTAAGGTAATGATGGTGGTGTTAGTGGATTGGTTTAAGATCCATGGGATTGTTGTATCCTGGGACAAGTTCACTGTATCTGTTTGGCACACCCTACGTATATTAAGATTTTACCTTCCAATCCGTCCAACTAAGGGATGAGATCAATTTTAAGGTAATGATGGTGATGTCAGTGGATTGCTGTCAGATCCATGGGATTGCTTATATCCCGGGACAAGTTCACCGGGTCTATTTGGCTAGTCAGGCATATCCCGGGATATCGCGATCCCATTCCTCCTAATAATGTGGGAAACGTCCGGCCAAACAGGCCCTAAACAAAGATTAAATTGAAAAGAAAACGAACAAAAGGATAAGAAGAAAACCCGCTAAAAAGTCTCGGGCTTCTGGACGATTTATTTTGTTGATCAAGGCCGGTCTCCATTTGGACAGCCAATTTCAGCGTCAAATCTAAGCTGCGGAAATATTCTATTCTTTCCCGTAGTTGTTGGGTTGTAAATCCTTACTAAACTATTTTGGTTCAACTCCAGCCTTTGATCCTCGGATTTAACGGCATCCAGCTCGAGATGATTCACCTCAATTATCTTCGCCGACCCAACAAAAGCGGCCATCCAAAATGATTTGGACGGTCTGGATTGATCATATGCAGGATATATATTCAAGGAATGAAGCACACGGGCATTATTGTGAAATAAAAGGGCATTTCTGTCAACATGGGTAAATGGATAAATTCTCGGTCATAATCTATCATTGACCGTTCTGTTCCCTTTATACGTACAGGTTCATAAATTCAAGGTAGGGCTATAAATGGTCTGCTTTGGCCTGCTAGAGTGCCCTTCTAAGTCTTCTAAATTACAAAATTACACAGAGCTGACTGTTCTACGGCTCATCTAGAAGTAGAAAAGTCATCATCACCGTTGAAAAATGAAAACAACAGTCGTAGAGTATTTGCAGCGAAAGAGAACCGGAATGTTATTTTATACAATCAAATTCTCAGGAGCTCCTAAGAAAGAAATAGGATTGCGTACTGAGTTACTCAGTATGCTTTTACCGTATTGAGTAAACTCATTTGAGCCTAGTATGATTGTATGTGGGTTATCCACGCAGTCCATCCGTTATTAAAGATCATTTTAGTGGTTGAGTCAAAAATATAAGTATGCCCATAGCTCAACTGGACCACACAAAAGGAAACAGTGGGAATAATGATTTCTACCGTTGAAACCTTACCAGGGCCGAAAGTGATGTTCATTTGTCATCCAACCTGTTCATAATATCACAAAGACATGGATGAAAGGAAAAGACAAAAATCAACTTGATCCAAAACTTTTGTGGGCCCCAAGAAATTTTCAACAGTAGAATTTCAATTCGCATTGTTTCCAATGGTGAGGTCCACTTGAGACTTGGATATGTTTCGTTTTTGTATTACAGCCATAAAATTATTTATTAAAATGGAAGGACGGAGTAGATAAAATATGAAAATCACGGTGGACCCCACAGAGTTTACTTTGTACGCTAAGCGTACTGAGTAACTCAGTACGCAATCCGCTTCCCCTAAGAAAAAGAGGAGCTAATGATAATCTCTGCAGTATAGAACAGACCATACTCATGCATGGATTCTTTGTATACATTCCATTTTCAGAGTTTAATCTAAACCATCCAAATTCTAAATTCTATCTTGGATTGATAACTATCTGATGGTTGAGTTTCAATTCTTAAATATTTTCGTTTTTCAACTGTCGATCGACGAACACTGATTGTGTGGTCAGAAATTTCTTATCTTTATGGTTTTATTACTGTATCCATCCTATCCAGGACACTTGTCAATATGCATGATTCACGAGATTGGTTTAGATTGACGTGCATAAATGTCACATGTGCAGAAGGTGGTCGCATGTGTATGATCCACTATAGACCGATACATCTTACATGTGTATGATCCACTATAGACCGACACAGTAAGATGTAATGCATGTATGTATAAAGATGCAAGGGGAATTTAGAATGATTTTCGTGTGACATGACGTCAGTTGCATGAAGAGAGTCCAAACTCGAATGTCATGAACATGGTCCAAACGCAAATTAAACAAATACTGCGGAATTATACGGTACTCCTGTATCGTATGCTTGAACATACTCATTCATAGAGAGCCACCATGTTATTATATACAGAAATCCAGACCGTCCAAATTGTGGGCCCCAACTCAAGTAGGTATGACGAGAAAATCAGACTATTAGATTGATCTATTTGTCTCATCTGTCATCATGGAACGCACGGCTAAAAATAGCAATATGACCTTTTCTCTACAGGAATGGTCCATAAATGAAGGGCCCTAGAAGCGTGCATGAGTCTGATGCACCTTGATGGTTTGCACTGTTGGGTTTTCAGTATGTACCAGTGGGGTCCATTGTTCAGCAATCCAGAGCATCTGTACGGTGTATGTACCTCCCAGTGGTCCTTGCAAAAAGAGAAAAGAAAAAAAGAAAAGAAAAGAAAAGAAAATCTACCACGCTGAAAATTCTGTTGTCTCTCAAAGAGAATGCTTACCATTCAAACAATAAATGGTTCCTTATTCAAAGGCCTAGGTCTTTCAATCTTACGTATTTTTCGTACATGGGTCTCTTTAACGCTATGCAGTTTTTGAAATATGTCACCATCATTTTTTGCTAAAAGAAAATAACACCCGTGCACTATTTTTTCCAAATAATAATTATTTTTTAACATTGAGTAAAAAACTATACTATAGTTAACTTCCATCATCAAAGCCTTAGGTGGAATCATATTATCATATTATAGGTGTCTATTCATGAAAAAGACATTTTACCCATAGTTTAGAAGGACAAAGATTTCCGGTGTGAAAGGCTTTCACAAGAAGTTCTTGCACAGGAAAGTTACGTGGGGCCAAAGTGATGCTGGTGAGAAAACCACTTGATCCATCCATTCGGTAAACTCATTTTATAGGGCATAATAAAAAATGAGTTGGACTTAAAACTTAGGTAAGTCACATGAGATAAAATAATAAGGATTGAATGACTAATGTTGAAATATTCATATGATTATAAAAGTTGTGTATCAAGTTAAGTTTTATATTAAGCTAAGTTTTTTGTGTTTTTAATTCTTCCGATATAAATGACATTGTAAATAATTTGGATGACATATAAGCATCAAAGTGGAGCTTAGAAAAGTTCTAATAGTAAGCATTTCTTATCTTAGGTTTTTTTTTCTTGACCGACTTAAGTTTTGTCTCATGTCATAAAATGAGGTCTTGAAATGAATGAACAAGGTGAATTTCTCACGAACGTTATAATAGGTTCTCACAAGCATTCTACTAGGCCCCACCTAGCTTCTAGCAGAGGTGCTTCCTACGAAAGCCTTTCTCAGGAAATCAGTGCCAATTTGAAAGACATAAGGATTATGATTTGAGTATGAAAGAAGAAAGAGAAAAAGGTTAGTATTGGGCTTGTAGTTTGGGAATTTCGAAAACCATCAGATATGGTGAATTTCTCACAAACATTATATTAGGCTCTACCTAACTTGCAAAATCCTTTCACATGAAATCTACACCCAATTTAGAAGAGGTAAGGATTATAATTTAAGCATTGGAGAAGAAAGAGAAAATGAGAAAAAAGAGAAAATTACTAGGATTGGGATTGTAGTTTGGAGATTTTGGAGAGGGTGATGTCTTCATTTTGAAAAGAAAATTGTTTACCAAGTCTTAGTTATTTTTTCTTTTCAAAGACTTTAAGAGGCAGAGTTTTTCAACTTTATTTAAAGAATAAAAGGTGTTATCTAAGAAAAGCGAACGAGGGAGTGTTATTTATCTTTACGCCAAAAGAAAAAGGAAAGGTGCTGTATGAGAGGGGCACGGCTTTGGGAGACTCCTAACTATAGGCCCACCTTGATATATGTGACTACATCAATACTGTGCATCTGCATTAAAAACTTATTTTAGGGCATGATTCAAAAAATAAAGCATATCCAAATCTTAAATAGATTATGGTACAAGAAACAATAGTAATTGATTATTAAAAACTTCTTATGGGCCACAAATGCTTTGGATCAAGATGATATTTTTGTGGTCTCTTCATATAGGTCTTTGTGACCTTATCAATAAGTTGGATTGCAAATAAACATTTCAATGGACTCAATGAAATTGTTAATAAGGAGGATTCATTCATCACTGTTTCCTACGGTGTGTTCCACTTAAGATTTGGGCATGCTTCATTTTTGAGATAATGCCTAAAATGAGCTTTTAAATGGTTGGATGGTGAGGATTTAAGGCAGATACATCACTGTGAGCCAGGGGTCCCACCCATCTCGGTGGATAGGGGTCTCACCCAATCCTCTCCCGTACGAGAGCGTGAGCTGGATGTACTGTACAATCTCTGACCGACCATTGTTTAATTCTTCAATACTTTATCAAGGGTCCCACTTTTTAATCCATCCTTGGACAGATGAAACTTTTTTTAAAATAACTTTTGGTAATGAACAAACCAGGAAAAGCTGTCAGGGTTATCTTCTCAACCAGCCTGGATTTCTGCTCCTTTTCTAATTGATAAAACAACTTTGTTCTCCAAAGTTTGCTACAGTACATCCTAACAGATTATAGCCATTGGATTTGAGATCTCATTCACAATCCAACTATCAATCTAATGAGATGCACAGCTGATGGTGGTTTTCTTGAAAATCTTGGAGACCGATCAATGGATTATAGAATAGTACTGCATGAACCTTAAATAATTCCAGTTCAAGCGGTTTACTTTTTGGGTATTTTTATTTACCATGAATCCCATTATATAAATGATATAGATCATTGAAACATGACTTTTGATGCAAATACTATAGTCCATATCTATTCTAGGACGTTTCACATGTCTGCCATCCATGTATTGCAACAAAACTCACGTGCAACAAGTACACGGTTTTACCCTTTTAGGGGGACATCGTGATGTGAACATATGCGTGTATTGGCATGTGTGCATGGGCCATTTGCTTTGTGTGGAGATGGTGGTTTTGAATTCAAAATGTGGCCACGTACTAATTCAAAGTAAAGTTGGTGGAATGCATGTATGAAATGTTCTGATTTTTGGTTTACAAATTGGAATATAAATGATAAAGGGAAGTCTTTATTTTTGAATGCGTACGCCGACATTCATTTGGTGGTTTACCGACTCATAGTGGAACTTCTAAGAAACCCGCTAAATTGCCTTCCTATCATTTCAAAAACAAAGCTTTCCCCAAGTAAAAAAACACTTAAGCCAATGAACTTGCTAATTTTACCAACATGTGAGAAATTTTTTACCTAGTCATGCTTTGTTTTTCTTTATATACTCGTCCACACACTTCTATATAAAACTTAAACTCATAATCCCAATATATATACACAACCCATTTACCATTGAGCCATGGTTAAAACTTGAGAAATCCTGTATACAACTTAAAAAAACGTAGTAAGACTATACATAGTTTAATAATAATAATTAAAAAAAAACAAAATTCAACTTACTTAGCACAACTCAGCTTTATTTATGCTTTTAAATATTTAATAATATTGAGAAACTGAAAAAAATAAACTAATTTTCAAGAAATTCAGCCTGAGTTTTTTAATGTGACTTGACTCGGCTAGGTTTCAAGTCAGAGCTGAGTTTTCGTGTTTTCTAAGTAAGGGTGAGGTTACTCGTGTTGCAACGCAGATCATATGCACCCCGCCAGATGTGCCAGCATGGCATGTTGATACGAGATCTAATCCATTAATTAGAGGGGCACCACAATGAAGATGCTCTAGCCCACCATGCAGGTCATGTCTAAATGTACGGCTGAAAAACTTGGCTGGAGTGTTCTAATCCGTCCACTTGTTCCTAACATCTTGGTCACCTATTGAATGGACTGGAATTATTTTTTGGCCAGAACATTTTCACCCTGAGACCCATTTATTCATTTTTTACACACGCACACGCACCTTCACACACTCATGCCATGGTGGGATTTTACCGCCACTGTATACTTGACCCTTTCTGGGTTTTGGAACTCCCGAGAGTCTACCACCGGAACGATAGCACTGATCCCTGAGACCCATTTAATGTGCCGCTGGGATGCCATGTCATTCTGAACCACGTTGACAAATGTGATGGCGTGTAGATAGTATTTCTTGTACTCGTGTGAGATTAACAAAGCAAATAGCCTGCCGTTGTACGAGTATATGACGGGTCTTTGCACATACCTCGGTTGTAGACTCAGGAGTTCAACACAGGGTCCAAGAGCCCATTGCGTGATAACGTGGTGTGAGGGCGTCTAAAAATAGAGAAAAATTGTATGACGGCTGGGATTTTTTATAAGATGATAACCAGCTGGTTATACGGCCTAACTTAAAAATAGGCTGGCTCACAGGTACATTCTTAGCACGATAGGGCCGAAAGAATGTTAAAAAGTGGACAGTAAATTCACCGTAACTTTTGACCCGATCATCATGGGGCACACAACCTATCAATCTGTACTGAGATGGGTTATCCGAAGTGAATTGATCCGTAGAGTGGGTTGTAAGTATTTGTTCGGTGAGAAAGTGCGTGTTTTGAGCTCAAAAATAAATTTTTTTTTAAAAATTACCATTTTGAGTAATTTTGATTATATATATATTAGATTTATTTATTATTATTATTTTTTTATTTTATTTTATTTAGAAATCACTTGTAATCATGATATAATAGGACTCTTCTAGCAAAAATTTGTTTGAAATTTTTATTTTTAAAAATTAAGTTTTGGAAGAGTTTTATTAGAATTATGATGTTTATTAGGATTAAAATTTTACTATTTTTGATAATTATGAATTTTATATTTTTCTATATTAATGATATATCAGGGACATATAGAGGAAACATTTATCAATCAATTTACGAATTTCTAGAAATTATTTTCTTAAAAAAAAAAAAAAAAATTTTCTTCGTAGATTTGAGGTATCTCTGTGAGGAGTCTAAAGTAGTTCCATGGATTTGGAATAATTATTCCTCTGAGAAAGATGGTGCTCGACCTCTATATGTCCTTTCTTGCGTCAGCCACTCTCTAAATGTGTCACACCCTTATACTTTTAAAAATTTCATTCCTTTGATTATACAAAGGTTATCGTAATCATTAATATTTAAAAGCAAAAGAGCTAAACTATAAAAGGGTTGGATGTGAGACCCAAATCATCTATATGAGAGCTTCTATTTGTTGCATTCTCATGGTACCAAATGAGGCTCGTCTTATATGGCTCGAATAATTGGAAATTAACCCATATTGCAAGGTTGAAGCCCCAAGCTACCGTATTTAGATATGTCTAGTTGTACTCAAGCAAGCCTCTTCAAAAGCAAAGGACGCAAGTGCGAGTATCTATCATACTGTGCTGTGTAACTTTTACCGTGCAAGATAGGAAAGGTTCTACCACCAAAATGTTTCATTCCTATTTATAACCAATTAAAGAGAGACACGTGTAATTTTATATAAGATACAAAATATATTTAAAATATGTGGAGATACTTAAAGAGGATTATACAGTTGACGTTTATTGAGTGATGTCACGCCATCCATAAAGTAATAGTGTCCAAGTAAAATGTGGTCAAGCTAGTAAAGAAGCTTGGAGTGGTTATCTGTATAGGTGGCAATCTATGAAGAAAAAAGATTATAGGGGTTTGGTAGTGCTAAAACGATATATAGTAACTATTAGAACATGAGAAGCATCTAGATGATCAATTTAAGGCTATCAATAACAATGAAACTTAGTGGAAGAAACGTCTCATACCAACCAAACTAAACCAAATCAAACCAAATATATCTTTCAATTATCTGTCATTTACATTGCTTAGTGTAATCTTTACCTTTATCTGTCATTTACATTTCTTAGTGTAATTTTTAGTAGTAATCAAAGTACTTGTTAACTTTAACTGTAATTGACGTTTACACTTATACGTTGGATTCAGTTGAAGTATCAAGCAAAGTTCTCCATCTAGAGAGGCGTTCTACAATTGTTCTGCATGACCGATTGTAAGAATTCTCTTTTGTTTTATCTGAACTAAAGAGAAAGGGTCATTTGGTACAGAAGGTAGATGTGTGACCCATTTTCAAAGAATGAACCCCACCGTCTGACAATTACTTGATCATCTTAAGCAACATTGTGTAAGTGGATGAATATGCGACCAATCTTATTAGATCTCGGTTATATATGGTCATTTTTCGACGTGTCTGCTTATCTCGGTGCTTGAGATCATAGTTGTTTGGCTTGAATTGAGCCGCACATTCAATTCTTGCATGCTCGCACTAATCATGTGACCTATATTGAAATGACAACAACATTTCTTAGCGCGCCTAGTGGGACCACAAACCTCTTGGTTGCCATAAATATTTACCGTGCACAGACTATGCAATAATTTTGTCTAGCAACAACTTTTCTTGGCACGCCCCGTGAGACACTTGCTCTAGCTTACTAGTGTGATAGTACGATTTAATCAATTAAAGATATGAATAGAAAAAAATAATCGAATTATTGCGGCTGAATCCTCGACACCAACTGCACCACCTCTAACTGAGGACATGTCGGTTTAAACGACTCTTGAATTATTAAATTTAAATACTAGTCTGATACTCAGTCCTGCCAACCAAGAATAGGCATCAACCTTTCAGACTGCTTCTCTTGAAGAGATAACGGTCGAACTTTGGGACGTGTAGCCGAATATATAGAATATTAAAGAATATGAAAGAGCTCAGGCAGAGTTGGTACATGTGCAAGTCGAATAATTCTATGTTCAAACTAAGAATGTTAACAAATGGTTGGCTAACCAGACCGAGGCCATGCATCAATTGATGACCATCATCACCGAAAGATTATCTACGAAAATGCAGTATAATGTTAAAGTAAGTTATCTTGGTAACCTGGTTTAGCCGCCATTGATACCACCCTAACAACGAAACTCACCTCCCGTTCAATCCAAGATGGGCGGAATGCTCCATTACACGCCGAGTTTAGGCAACCAAAGTGAGAGGTCAAGAATTTTGTTCTCAAAGTGCAGAATTAAGGTATGCCGGGAGGACAACCCTTCTAGTATTTTACCAGAAATTTATTGTTCCACGAGGGACGAAATTGGATAGGACCTGATCCAATGCCAATGGTTGAACCACAATAGATAGATCGTGACCAGATCATGCAAATGGTCCAAGTAGCAGGCCAAACTATTGGCCACAATGCCACACTAGTCTACCATAAGACATATCCCGAATGGATCAACCAGCAACACCCATTGTCAAGGAAATATCGATTAGATTTTTCCCTATTCTTAGGTGATCCTTTCTCAAATCGACTATCGAGCACGTAGGTTGATTCACTATGTAGTGTGGTGAACTGGCTAACAACGAACATCACAAGTTGCAACTATTTGGTCATTCATTAACGGTAACAACCTTTACATGGTACTTTAACTTAGTGCTAAATTCAATTTATACCTGGTAGGTTGATTCACTATGTAGTGTTGTGAACTAGCTAACAACGAACATCACAAGTTGTAACTATTTGGTCATTCATTGACGGTAACAACCTTTACATGGTACTTCAACTTAGTGCTAAATTCAATTCATACATGGTAGGAGATGGAGCAAAAATTCTTTTCCAAGTTCTTTTCTAAGGACAAGGAGATGACCAAGATTGATCTCACATGTTTCCGATAGTTTCTTGGAAAATCTTAAGAGAGTTACATCACCTAGTTTAAAAGAGTAAAAAGTCAGTGTAAGGTCATCACGATTGAGGCTGAATTTGTGCAACTTGCATAAGACGACTTGGAATACAAACTTTGAAAGAAATTCATTGGAACGAACTTTACAGATTTGTATGATCTAACTAGGAAAATTTTTAAATATGATGAGCACCTCTAGGAAGGAACTAGGCAAAAGAACTCGTTAATCAGAACATATTACCATGACCATAATTATGAGATTGCGATTGCCAAGGTAGTGGCATAAAAGCCACTTATTTGTTCAATACTAGTTAAGGTAGAAACAACCGCGTCGATCACACAAAAGGCTCAGAAGATATATACAATTTATATCACTCAAGCCGATGAGATGTTCGAGATACTACTCTCAGGAAGGTTTATTAAAGTTCCCTGTAATCACAAAATACACATGTCTGATGAATAAAAAAATGTTGAATATTGCAAGTGGCATGGAAAACGTTCTCATGCCACTAACAAGTGTTTTGTGTTTAGGAACGTCATCAAGGATAACATCAATAGTAGACTATTGAAATTCTTGAAAAACGACAAAGAAACAATGCTGATAGATGTTAATCCATTCTCGCCTATATTTTTCCCTAAAAGATGTGATTAAGGGAGTACTGAGAGTGACCGAGACATCATAAGTAAATACTTTTATTATGGAGTTAGGGGCATCATCCGAAAGAGTAGTAATAAAAAGACTCACTCATGAAATGACACAACATCTTAAACTGTTGTACATATTCACCCACCTCGAGGCCTGCCCCATCACCAGAATCCTGTTTGACAGTAGGGCTTATGTAATTTTCTTTGAATAAGAATGATACCAAAATTGGGAAAAATGCCGACTAATTTGATCTCGTTCGAGGTAACGGTTAGTAACTTTGTTGGACATGTCACTAACACATGGAGTACTACTGATCGACTTGACCATAGGTACTAAAAGAGCGTTGACTCCTTGATGGTCGATACTTCGTGCAACTATAATGCTTTGATCGAAAGAGATTGGATCCACTCCTTTGTGTGTGTCTTGTCGTCCTTATATTAATTTATAATATTTTAAAATAAAGATAAAGTTGAATTAGTTTTGAACGATAACAAGCCATTCTTGGCTACATCAAATGCAAATAAATCATATTACTATGAGGATGAAGTAGGACCGATTCACTTTATTAGAAGGAGCAAGCATGGATTACCAAATAGGATATCTGTAAAAAAGAATTTAGACAGTGTCATACGAGATATTACTACCATAATTCATCCAGTTGATAACATGCCAATGGACATTGTATCTTCTCAACCGGTTCCATGCTGCACCATCAAAGATATTCCATGACTAGTACACCAATAAATGAGGAGCGAATGGCTGACTTCATGGTTACGATAAAGAGGCTCAAAGAGAGCCTAAAAGATGTTCATAATGGTTTCTCTATAAATCTGGCTGATATGCTCGATCCAGCTGATGGAGCAGATGAAAACAAAACATGCATGAACTTAAAAGAAGCCCCTGGTAAGTTAGATGAATCTCAGGCTCAGGGTCTTGGTCGAGGTGAGCTTAGGAACCGAGCACAACCCTAAGCCAACTTTTATAAGTGAATTGCTAAAGCCATAAGATAAAGCTGAACTCATTGGTTTGTTCAGAGAGTTTGCTGACTGATTCACGTAGAATTACCATGAGATACCAGGATTAGATCGAATCCTAGTTGAGCATAGGTTGCCAATAAAGGAGAGCTATCGATCATACAAGCAAGCACCTAGCAAATGACAATAGAAGTTACCCGGAAAATAAAAGAAGAGATTAAATGATTGTTGAAGGACAGCTTCATCATGTCTATTAAGTACACCGAATGGATCTTGAATGTGGTCCTGGTTATAAAAAAGAATGGTAAGCTGTGAGTATGTATCGATTTTAGAAATCTTAGTTTGGCCACATTTAAGGACGAATATCTGATGCCTGTGGTCGACCAATTGATTGACCAAGTAGCCAGGCGCTAGATGGTTTCCTTCATGGATGGCCACTTTGGGTTAACCAGATATATGTTGCGATTGAGGATGTGCTAAAAATGGTATTTAGGTGCCCAAGGCCTTTGAGAACTTGTTGATGGGTAGTTATGTTGTTTGGGCTCAAGAGTACAGGGGCTACAAATCAAAGGCTGATGAATGCTTTCTTCCATGATATGATTAACGGGTTCATGGAAGTTTATTAATGTAGTAATTAAGTTGGCCGACGTAGGGGATCATTTTGCTCATTTATGCAAGTCATTTAAATGAATAAGGCTCCACAAGTTAAAAGTGATTCCTCTTAAATGCGCCTTTGGGGTGTCAGTTGGTAATTTTTTGAGATTGTACACCAGCAATAAACCGAAGTGGACTAGAATAAGGCTTGAGAAATCATAAACGTTCACTTACTAAGGAATAAATTAGAATTGGAACACTTACTTGGGCATGTCAATTTTATGCGAGAATTTATTTTCAATTGTGTAGGAAAGACTAACATTTTCTCTCCACTGATAAAACTGAACTAGGGAGTTGAGTTTAAATGGGAGGTAGAACATCAACTAGCTTTCGAGAAGATTGAACAGTATTTGATGAAGCCACTAGTGTTAATACCATCGGTCAATGGTCGACCACTCAAGTTGTATGTTGTAACATCGATAAAGTCGGTTGGAACATTACTAGCCCAAGATGAAGATGATTGGAAAGAGCGAGTAATCTACTACTTAAGTTAGGCACTCCTCATTACCGAGAGATGATACTCAACAATAGAAAAGTTATGCTTTTCTTTGAACTTTGCAGCCACCAAACTAAGGCATTATTTGTGGCCGAAAGAGTTAACGTAATAGCATTGACCAATCTAATGAAATATATGTTAAATCGGCCAATTTTGAGCAATCGAATTGGTAAATGGATTTTGACTCTGTCTAAGTTTGATCTTAGGTACTTACCTCAAAAGGTAGTAACTATACCCAATTTCTTGATCGATCATCCGTCGAACTTAGAGGGACAACTTTTCTTGGAGGTTTTAGACTTGTATCATATATCTTTGACTTTTTGAAAGTTAATTTTTGATGGCTCGAAAACCCTTTGATGGCTCGAAAACCCATAAAGCTTCAGGGGCTGGGATTATCCTAATCGCACGAAATGGAAACAAGCAAGAATTTATATTCTAGTTGAAAATTGAATGTATGAACAATCGGGTTGAATACAAGGCTATGATAATTGGTCTGAAATTACCGATGGAATTAGGTGTGCGAAACATGATAATAGTGGCTGATTCACATTTAGTGATAATTAAATGGTAGGATTGTTCAAATGCACAAGCCCATCACTATTACCATATTATGCCTTCGCATCCCAAGTGTTGGGTAGCTTCGATGAGGTGGAATTAATGCATTTAACCTAAGACCACAACATGAATGCCAATAAAATGGCGCAAATGGTTGCAAGATTGGACATTTAGAGAGGATTAGCTCGGACGAGGACCAGAGTTATAGCTTCAGGAGCCAGACTGAGAGAAGGTCCTAAGTCGGCAATCCTTGTGGGAGCAGAAGAGGATTGGAGGGTTGGAGTCTGCCGAGGAACAGGCCCCTTCGCCAAAACCTTTTTTGTATTTTGGTTTAGGAGTTGCTTTGATTATTGGAGTTGCTGTTACTGTGCTTATTTCAATCAACATATCTGTCGACCTAGTTGTCTGTCGGTCAAAAGTTGTGTCCGATTAGGGTGCAGTTCTTTTCTTTTCTCATTAGTCCATTGATGAATAAAGTCGAGTGGCGATAAGCTCAATAGATCTAGTAACTAACTGTATAATGTTCCCCCCACCATTCAAGAAAGGTTTCCATCACCTGGGAACAATTTGAAAACTTGGGCAGCTCAAAAGTCATGTTGGCTAATTGAAAAATAGAATGAAGGGAACGATGGAGTTCAATTTGATCAACGTTTGGCTGAGGGTAAGGAGGTTGATTGCAAGTCTTTTGAATGAAATGATAAGGAATACATTGGACCAGGTTGAATTGTCGAGTAAGCAAATTCAGACAATATTGCTCGATTTTAGCCTTGACATTCTTGCTAGTCTCCATTGTACCATCATTTTTGTTCTCTTCTTTCTTTTATTTTTTTGACTTGGTAAGGGCAGGGCCTTTCTTGCTAGGCGAGCGCATCTGAGTTCATTAATACGCTAAAAAAGTTACTTTGTTTCTAGGTAGTCTAGGTGCTGCTGTAATGCAGCAGCTACATCAAAATTTTCAGAACAGGTGCGAGTCAAATACCAATGATTTGAAGCACTTCTTTTTACACTATTTCGAAAACCCAAGGACTCGATCGTATGGATATGTAAAATACAGGATTTTCAATCCCATATTAATAATTATGATCTTACATATGGACAATTTCTCAATATCTTGTTCATTCACAACAAAATATTTTCTTTGTGCGTGATAAGGTAACTCTCCGAAGCTTGAAGCATAAGAGAAGTAGATTACTCATTAGTTTCTTCAAAATCGCTTGTGAACTAGGCTGGGTCAAACTCTTTTAGTAAAAAAAGGGGTGAAAGTGTAGTAACGCTTGCCAGCGTTAAGAGGGAGAAAGAGAGAATCCATATAGGTGGAAAAAGTACGGACCTCTTGAGGAAAATGAATACTATGGTAACCATAGGAAATATAAACTATATGATCAGGCATATGAGACGATATAAGAAATGAATAAAATTATTCATATAGCCACATTTGGAGAAGACATAATGGTCATCCACTATGAAAAAGACTTTTGGTGGTTAGCTCATATAAGCCTTTGTACAGGTGGCCAAGCACAAAGGGTACAAGTGCTAGTTTTTTACCTCGTGCAATCACCTCAGCTAGTTGAACATATTTATTGGTGATATGAAGTGTGTTCATATATATTAGATGTCGGCAAATCCATAGTAATAAGAAGGTCGTGTATTTTTCATACTTGATCAGGCCTTCATGTTTTTGATCGGTGAGTATGAAATAGGAGTAGACCTTGATGACCTTATTACTGAATTGTCTCAGTTCATTGTGGGCAAAGCTTGGAAAAACTGCTCCGCCAAAAGGAAGAAGTTGTGTAATGATACATATGTCCAAGATTGTTGGACTCATAGGTCCCTAACCAAAGAAGAAGGTGTTAGTGGATGAATTCCAAAAGGTCGATGATGTGGTGAGAAGTGAAGAATCTGGTATATAATTGTACAACGATTACTTTATGCACTCATATATGCTAATTTCTTTCCAAGAAGCCTCATGTTGTGTAGTGACATGCTCAAACTAGTCATGCCATCCCAACAAAGGTTTCGGCTAGGATCATGGAGTCTTCATGACATTAGAAGGATTGGGGATTAATTGAGATTGAATCAACATATTCTCGCCTGGGAAGATTGGGAAGAAGCGATCCATGGAGTGGACTTCATCAACCTTGATTTTAGGAGAGAAGGTAGGGCTGATGAAAAAATAATCACCAAGTGATTGTTTAAAGATTAACTCGTCGATGAAATTTTTAGAAAGACCTTATAATGCATATATTAGGTCATCTTGTTGGAATGTTGGAGAGATAGAGGATAATGAAGCAGTAATCGTTGATATGGGAGAGAGTTTGGTTTTGAGAGTAAGGAAACATGGAAGAAAGCTTAAGAAACGGGAAAACATATTGAAATGGGATATATATCGGCCGAAATCGGGTGTATTAATTAGGATGTAATCACGATCTCATATGGTACGATGCTCATACATGCACTGCTATGAGAATAACCATCTGTCTATGTCATTCGGAATTATCTCGGTCATGTGTGGTAAATAAGGAATCGCCACGTGTCCTACAGAACGGTTGCATTTGTGAGGGATTACATGTTGATTTTACCTTTTTCCTAATCTGAAGCATTTCGAGGAGCAATGTTGTACCCTATTTCTATCCATTCCTTTAAGAGCGAATTGAAGAGAGCCACATGTAACTTTATACGAGATGTGTAGTGTATTTAAAATATGTAGAGATACCCAAGGAGAATTTTATAGGTATATAGATAACATTTATCGAGCAATGCCATGTCGTACATAAAGTAATAGTGGCCGAGCAGAACGTGGTCGAGTCAGCAAGGAAGCTAGGAGTGATTATTTGTACAGGTATCGAGCTAAGAAGAGAAAACTTTTTAGCGGCTTAGTAGTGCTGAAACAGTTATAGCAACCATCAGAACGTGAGAAGCATCCAGAGGATCAATTTAAGGCTATAAATAACAAACTTGGCAAAAGAAATCGTCTCATACATTAGATTCAATTTAAGTATCAAGAAAAGTTCTCCATCTAGAAAGATGTTCTGCAATTGTTCTTTGTAACTGATCGTAAGAGTTTCCTTTTATTTTATCTATACCAAAGATAAAAATTCCTTTCGTATGGAAGATAGAGGTGTGACTCATTTTTAGAGGACGAACCCCATCTTTTGACAAGTACTTGATCATCTTAAGCAACGTTCTGTAAGTGTTTGAATATGCGATCAATCTTATTAGATCTCGGTCATATAGGGTCGATTTGTGACGTATCTGCCAATCTTGGTGCTTCAGGTCATAGGTGTTCAGTTTGAATTGAGCTACACATTCAATTTTCAAACACCTGCACTAATCATGTGACTGATGTTGAAATAACAACAACAATTGTAACAGGTCCATCACCATATTTGGGGCCCATAATTCATGATCAGAGACGCTCATCCTTTATAGACCACCTTGGATGATCAATGGCTCGAAAATGACGCACAGTGGATGAGCTAAAGGGTCCTTTTGGGCCTGCAAATAAAAATGCAATTTAAAATTTTATTTATTTATTTATATATTTTGCATGCAAAGTTCCGACCAATGGATGGCAGGACTGTTGGCTTACGTTGATTTGCACCTTTAACCATCCACGATAGTCCTATTAGATGAATGGTTTTGATCAACATGAATGCACCCCATGTATGATCATATGATCGATGGTAATTTTAATAATAAAGGTCAACTTAGCTCAGATGCTCTTCGGATTAATTTCCTTGAACATAGGTGGAAAAGGCCTTCTTTAATTTTTTATTTTTTTTTTCTTAAAAGAAACTTCTACCTTTTGCATTTTCTTTCCATGCATGAAAGTGTAATCTCCCATAATAAATTGAAGAAAAGGAGAGGAAACAACCCACCATCTTTCTACAAACACCACTCATTAGTCACATGTTCCACTAACCCATCTTCACGTACTCCACACGTTTCTCTATTCATTTTCAAGTTGCCCACATATGACATCATTAATCTTATTTACATCTCCATGTGCCTAACATGTAATGAACCACTGTCATTTTCAAGCACTCGAAATGTGATAATGTGCCATTGTGCAATTCGTGCGACAATTGCTATCTTCTATCTCTAAGATTCCATATTGTGCTACTGATCATCTTAAAGTGCTCAATATCTGCGAATGTGCCAGATATGCTGCCATGCTGCCACCCATTTTAAGGTGCTCCACATGCGTCACACATACCAATATGCAACTGTCCATCTTTAGAGCCCAACATATGTCATTGATCAAGATGTGCCACACCTGTGCCTAATATGTTGCGTGTACCACAGAGTATCTTTAACACGACACTGATTTTTGAATGAAAACTCTGTTTTGACAAGTAATACCTAGGGGTTGTTTGGCACCATGGATTCGGGAGAATTTGATGAGAATTCAAATTCACTGGTTGTTTGGCACCATAAAGTAATTGGGGTTTTCAAATTCCATCAAACAGGGGGTTTTAAATCCACAATAAAAGCTTGGATTACATGTAAAATTCTTCCAAGAGTTGCATGTGTAACATGTGTCACCAGACTATTAATCCATTGGACACATAACTCACTAATGATATACCAAAATAATTGCATTATCTATGATGATCATCGCCGTCCAAACGTTGTCCATGTAACTCAATGGTTAAAAATCATTGGTTAGTCACTCGGACGTGATCTTATGCTTGTGGCCCATTCAAGACTAGGAATTTCATCATTTTCAGGCAAAGTATATATTTCAATGGGCTTATTATAACCAATTGTATCAAACATTATATATGTTTAATAATTAGAGATATTAAAGTTGAGTTAGTAATTAAATTCAAACTCCCATAAATATACTATGTATAACTACTCTTGGATTAAAGTTGATTATGAATCTATGGTGCCAATCACAATTAAGAGGATTTCAAATTCAGGAGGTTCCAAGTCCACCCTCTCAAAAAAAAAAAAAAAAAAAGGAGAAAACTTTTTCCTAGAAACTGCGAAGAAAAACAATAAAGAGGAAACAACTTTTCCTTTCTCTCAATTTCTTAAAAATGTATTTTTTTGAGAACATCGTTTTCACAATTTTCTGAATGACATATGTGCATTAGTACATGACACATTTAAGGTGCTAGAAGTTGGTAAACAAGGAAAGATCCTCTAGTTGGTCTCTTTGGTAAATAGTGGGGACGGGCCAACTCCCTCAAAAGTGTGGTTGCAGTGAAAATCTGCTACTTTCTTAGGAAAATGAATACCGCAGCTGACACGCTAGCAAAATTAGGGAGTGTGCCTCTCAATCTGATAGGAACTTCTGGGAAGCTGCGGAAGCTAGGGGTGCACACGGGTCGGTTTGGTCCGATTCTAGGGTGAAACTGGAACCAAACTGTTCCTAACGGTTCTAGAATATTCGGAACTGGAACCGGAACGTTGACACCCTAGAATCGAACTGGAACCAAACCGTTAAAACTGGTTCAGTTTCGGATTGGTTCCAGAGTTCTGGGCTTTTTATAATCTAGCCCAATTGCATGTTTAATTTTATTATCTAGCCCATGTCCATCCATGTTGTGGTCCATTTGATGAATGGTTTAGATATTGTATAAAGTGTGCAAAAATACATTTATGAAAATAATTAAGTGGTGTATTATAAACCATAAATCATGAGTCAAATATGGAAACAATCAAAGGGTTCTTGGTTCGGTTCCAAGTTCGGTTCCAAGTTCGATTCCAAAGTTCAATTCTACGAATTGGATCCACAGTTTGGTTCTACGGATCGGTTCGGTTCTACATACCTTAGAATCGAGAAACGAACCAATGTAACCGGTTCTTTGATTTTTGGAACTGGAACCGGAACCGGTGCACTCTAGAATCGGACCAAACTGGACCGTTTGGTCAGTTCCGGTCCAGTTCCATGGTTCTACCAGTTCAATGTGCACCCCTAGTGGAAACTGCCAAGCATTGCTGCAACGTTTCTCTTGGATCATATGTGTGGGCCTGGGTAGTATGAGAGAGCTCTTAAATAGGTAGTACTTATATAATAGGAAGTCCTCGTATGTTTTTTTTTTTTTTTTTGGATTGATGGGTCTGCTGAATGTGCCTGCCTTTACTGTATGGACTCTTTTCTCTTGTTAATAAAATTAAGATTTTTTTAAAAATAAAAATAAAAAAATGCTGGAAGATGGACAGTGTTACATGGGGCACATGTGAGTTGTTTAAGCTAGATGATGCTTGCATGAGATATGCTGTATCCTGACACACTTAAGTTCTTCAAGATTGATGATAACACATGTGATACATTGTCACATGTTGCATGTACGAGGCGTTTGAAGACAGGTAATGGTGCATGTGGGATGTGGGTCATTAGCATGAGGGGGACATTGATACATGTAGTACATGTGAGACACTTAAAGATGGATGATTGTTGTTATGGGTAAGATAGGATGGTCCTTGAAAAAAAGTAGAACCAAGAATCAATATGAACCCCCGGACCAAACTAGCTGAAGGAAAACTACTTACTGGGAAGAGCTTACCTGTAAGATGGCTCGGCCTACTCATAGGTTGGTTCAGTCACAAGTCGGCTCGATCATAGCCCGACCTACTCATAGGTCAGCTCGACCATAGCACGACCTACTCATAAGTCGGTCCAGTCATAGCTCAACTTGATCATAGATGACCTTTAACAACCACTGGAACCAATATACTATGAGTAAATTAACATCAGAATGATACCGACCTACAAATAGGTCGGTACTATATCTAATTCAAAGGTGTCATCCACCTCATCCATCTAACCCTGTTTAAAGGTCGGATGAGCTTATTGGTTTTTGACTACTGATTGGCCTTATCCAAGTCCAATGACCCGATGATCTCTCTCGGGAATCTTTCCCCAAAGATCTCAGAGGATAAGATCAAAATCCCAGAGATCTTGGATGCCCGTGATCTAAGGGAGATCCCCAACGGATCAGAAATCTCCAAAGGGGAAGATCTTCGGCGGTATGATCTTCCTTCTAAATAGAGAAGATTTCCCGCCCGTGTGATCTTCCATCTTGACTATATAAGGAAGCCCCTAGATGGTGAAAGGTACATTCACACACATTATTACACACGACTGGTGACTCTTTTCCCTAAGATCATTTCCTACAAAGACCTGGGTCCTTGACTTAGGCATCGGAGGGTTCCCTACATTAGCTGGGGTCTCTTTTGTCCTTTTATCTCTTGTATGCAAGTGTATAAGGGTTTAAGGAAGGTCCACCGAAAAATTGCATCAACAGTTTGGCGCCTTTTATGGGAAATTAGATCAGAGTCATTTCCTTCTTTACCAGAGAGACCATAATGGCGAGAGGGAAGAAGAAAAACCGAGCCTCCCCAGTTGCGCCTGACCTTATTCCGTCCAAGAGCAGCCTGATAGTCATTAAGGTTCTGACTCCCAACATCAGGCTTATTTTGGTTCCAGGAGACAAGGTCAGAGGTCCTGCGTCAAAGGAGGATGATTGAACTCTCTCGAGCATCAGGTTGAAATGGTAAACAACAACATGAACTCCATGAGGCAGTTGTTGGAACAATTACAGCCTCAGAACGTAAAAAGGGCCACTAAGGAGGACGAGCAAGTGAGCCATAAACCCCCTCAGCCTTCCAACATGCACGTCGCCTCTCAGAGAAGCGGACAGCATGATTCGACCAATCCAGCCCCATCTCACGTTTGCGGGACTACAACCTTGCCCGCTTCCGAGCCAGGCCATGAGCTAAACCGAAAGAAGTGTGGCAAAGCTCCGGTCGAATCTACTGCTGAGAGTGGCGAGCCATGGGAAGTTAAGCTTAACGACTTGTTAGGTTAGATCTGGGACATGCCACAACTCTATCGTACGAACAAGCTAACTCTGATGGAAGAAATAATGGAGGAAATTGAGCCCTCATTTACCGCTGAAGTCACATAGGCACAATTCCCGAACAAATTTTGTATGCCTCAAATCACTCCCTTCTCGGGAGCTACTGACCCATTAAAACATCTGGAATCTTTTAGGGTCTAATAGAGCTACACAACGTGTATGACGCAGTAATGTGTCGAGCTTTCTCACTGACCTTAACCGGAGCCGCTTGCGTATGGCTCAAACAATTGAAGCCGAACTCCATCAGTTCATTCTCCCACCTCAGTCAGATTTTTGTCATGAACTTCATCGATGAAAAAAGAGACTCAAACGGGCCTCCCATCTACTTCACGTCATCCAAAAGGATGGTGAACTATAGAAAGATTACATCAAATGCTTCAATCTTGAAGCAATGTAAGTATGAAAGCATTCTGAAGAGCTTGCCTTAACAACAATAATGAGAGGACTGGGGGATCGCCAATTCCTCTTTTTATTGGACAAAAATCCACCAACAATGATGGCCGATCTACTGAATAGGTCACAAAAATATGCCAATGCCGAAGAAGCCTACGTCCCGCGAGACGCTGTCCAGAACAAAGGTCTCCCGACCAAAGAACGACAGATGAAGGTAGAACCTAGTTTGGCTGTTATAAATAAAAAGAGGAAGGACGAGCGATCACATGACAATCATCGCCCAAATAAATGGCCTGACAACAAGTTTAAGACGTACACTCCTCTTAACAAAATGCCTGAGCAAGTCTTAATGGAGATTCAGGACAAGTGTATCCTCACCTGGCCAAGTAAGTTAAAGTCCGATCCTAACAAAAGGAGTAAAAACAAATACTATCTTTTCCATTGGGATCACAGTCATTTAACACATAACTGCTTCGACCTCAAGTAAGAAATTGAAGCACTCATTCGTAGCGGTCACCTTGGGGAATACATCAGTCATCGGGAAGATTGGGCCGCATTAAAGGATGCACAACCTGTCATTAATTAGCTGACAGGGGAAATCCACATCATCTTCGGGGGCCTTGGCAGTGGAGGAGATTCAAACCAAGCTCGAAAAGCCCAACATGAATCATCGTTCATTCCAACTCAAAATGTGAGGTCCTTACTACCATCTGACTTTCAAAGGAGCAAAAAGTAGAGACCTGTATCCTGACCTTCACCGAAGAGGATGCCTGAGGAGTCCACCATACACATGACGACGCGCTTGTGGTTACACTAACCATAGCCAACTGCAAGGTATTCTGAATCCTTGTAGATACTGGATCATCAACAAATATCCTCTTCGCGTAGGCGTTTGACAAAATGGGAGTTGGCCGATCTAGACTTTTGACCTGTCAAAAATTCTTTACTCGGTTTCTCAGGTGGTAGAGTTATACCCGAAGGATCAATACAATTCCCACTTATGACCGGAGACAGACATAACCAAGTAACTATGATGATCGACTTCCTGATAGTGAACTATTCATTTGTCTACAATGCAATCCATGACTGACCATCTCTCAACGCCCTACGAGTTGTGGTCTTGACCTATCATTTAGCCATGAAATTTTTGACCGAACAGGGTGTCGAGTTGGTGAAGGGAGACCAATATGAAGCTCGACAGTGATACACAATGGCACTAAGGGCTTCACACCAAATGATGACAGTAGCTTCTCTAGACCCTTGTGAAGATTTTGAAGAAAGAGGGTTTCCCATGGAGGATCTTGTTCTCATTCCGATCGATGACTCTGATTGTAACGCCCTGAATTTTGGGAGTCGAGCAAAGCTCAACTCTCGAGATCCAACGTATCACTTATGCAACATAGATAATGATGATTAAATCTTATCCATATTAGTGTTTTTAAACATGAGTGGGATTATACTAAATCAGCATATCATACTCCAGAGTTAATGTAATTAGGCAAGTCCAAGACTGAGATAAATATATAAAGTATATAAGTGTTTCACAACTTTCAGAGTATGAGTATGTTACCAGGCTGAATATATACATGTATGGTTCTAAAATTTATAAAATATCAAAGTGTAAATGTCCAGCTAATCTATAAGTCACTATAATCCAATCGAATCAGCACGAGGTCTACATAGACCCATCTGAGAGCTGAATGTATGAGAATCCTTCCTCCTTGCCTACGAAGTCTGACTCCATTGTATAGACTTCACCATCACCTGCATCTAAATCAGAATTTAGGTGGTGTTTTAAAACACCATCCCAAGGTGGAAATGAGTGACCAACTCAGGGGTACTATAAGACAAAGATTAACATGTTATCAATTCAATCAAGCAGTAATCATAAAAAAATTCAACAATCATCTCTAACTACTCTTGTTAATGCAGGGATGATATGTGGAAATGATGTATGCCCTCGCCTGCACTCCCTCAGTGACTTCATCTCATGATCGTTTATGGAAAACTCCTTAAACGTACGCTTTCTCGTCAAAGCACATGCAATGCAGTGTATGGTCGTGTTAGTCAAGTAATTGAGGCTTATTCATACAGCAGATTCGGAAAGCTAAGGTACCTCCCTTTATATTATTAACCCAAGCGAAGGATCCATCTAGGGTCGTCAATCCTAATCAATCGCATACGATAGATAAGTTATAGGGCAACATCACCCCAATGAAAAGTAGTGGATAGACAAGTTCAAAAGTTTATACTTAAGGTCACTCCACCAACACCCTACCAATTGGAGTGCTATTTTCGAAGGGGGTCCGGATCAGACGGTTCACCCCAACCCATGCTGGGACTGCAGCCAGGCTATGCCAGTGTAGGCCGATAGCTCGAACATGGTGTCCCATACCACCATGCCTGGCTCACGAGTTTGAGTTGCTTACTGGTCACTATGGGGAGACTCATCACTCCAGCATAGGCCGACATCTCGACCACTGTGTCTCATACCACCATGCTCGACTCACATTAGTAAGGGGTACCTTAGATTCAAACAGTAGTGTCTATACATGGTAAACACATAATAGGCCAATTGGTTTATTAGACAAGTTCAATTGGTACGAGCGTACGCTGAATTAATTGACATGGAGCACATAAGCACTCCACGTGGCCTAACCATTGTTGACAATCATCGTACGACTCGAATTCACCGAATGCATCAAATGTGGCCAGATTAATTTGGCCACTCAAACAGGAATTGTTACCGATTACCTGGACTACGTAGTAGTCCCAATCATACTCAAATGCAACATGTGGAGACATGTGATAATTATATAGGTATTTAATAAAAAATTCAAGTACAACACTCATTTGAGCATTTTATTAATATATTGAACATGCTACAGAACATTTTAATTCATCCATAAATTGCGTAGTTGAAATTAAGATTACATGAATGAAATTATACATATAGATAAGGTAATTGAGAATTCTATCTCAACACCCTTATTAAATACAATTAATCAAATAATATCTCATTTAAACATTTTATCAAACACATATAACATGTTATTATACATATGCATTTTATACATAAATTATGTAGTTGAAATTAAGACTATATGAAGAAAATTATACATCTAGATAAGGTAGTTGAGAATCCTATCTTAACGCTCTTAATAAATACAATTTATCAGACAATTTTTCATTCTGACATTTTATCAAATACTTAGACTACACATTACCACATATATGAACTAAATTAGTTATAACATATATTATAATAAATCCTTTCACAAAGGAGTTGTCATACATACAACAATAATGTATTCTAGGTTAATAGTCATGGCAAGCACAAATCATGATTTCATATTCAGTCAAAAATTTTAATAAACACATGGAATGCATCATATATTCACATAGTTCACACACATAAATAAATTATCGAATATATCATAACTAAGATCATATAACAACAATCAAGTCAGACATAAATCAGTAGCTGACATTGAAAGCCTTGAAAACTATAACCTAAATGTTTATAGTCTGCACCTTTCGTCGGATTGCTCGTTTCGAACTTGATTCGAAACCTACACTCCCGTCTACAGAACAATGGTTACCTAAATCACGAAATAGGTTAGCTATTTCGTCAATTCATCTATTTGGATTCCTAAAATAAGATTAAGGTTATGATTTCTTACCCAAATTGAATTTAGAATGACTCTATAGCAATGGTGGGGAGGCGATTCAGTACGTGGAGTAGTGGGAGTGAATCCCAGCAACGATCTCCTGAACTCCCACTCTACTCCTCACTCTTTTCTTCCCTTTTCTCTCTTCTCTGACCTAGGGTTTGAGAAATTCGTATGCAATAGAAATGAAGTGGTTTAAGGGCATTATATAAGCCCAAAACTGATGCAAATGGCCCCGGGGCCATGGTATACCTGGTTTGTATCCAAAGGGCGCCTGTTTCGGGTAAATGAGGCTCGTCCGGAGGTCTATTACTCACCTACGATGCAAGGTAAGTTCCCTGACCATGGATCTAAGCCAGGTTACGATTTTGGTGTGATCGGATTAGCGGATCGACCGTGGACCTGTATAGTTCAACAGTCATACATACTCAATTAGAGCCACAAGTATATAGATTCGTGCAATGAAATTTCTCTGATCCATGGCTGAAGTTATGTCAAAATCTGACGGTCCAAAGTCTTCAATTTCACTCGTAAGAAAATGGTCCAATTTACTTAAGTTTTGGCTCATTTTTTAAAGATATTCGCGTTTCTCACACACTCTGCTCAAGGCTCAAGTTGTGCATTTCTGGATACTATTTGGACTCGATTTTTGTGATGGTTGTCAAGCCCAATAACGTGGTCATAACCTTATAGTTTCACGGTATTAGACTTTCGACATGTGGTCCAAGTCCAATACGAAGTTTCAATGTGCTCCCGAGAGCAACTGAATTTTGAGATTACTCCCAGGTTTTTAAGTAATATTGAGTTAGTGATTTTAATGATTTTGGGTCTATAGTTTGTATAGTAAGTGGTTCAAGTCAAAAATACATTCCACCGTAATTACGACATAATAAGGTCCTAGGGTAGTTATATGCCCCTTTTTGACACTTTTAGTTAGTATATTATTTTAATTATTTTTTTAGTAGTTCATCATCAAGTCTACTTCATCTTTATCAAATTTTACTAGATTTTGTGTTGTAGAAAAATTTTAAAAAGTCTAGAAGTAGCAGCTGTTCGAACTAATAATTTTTGGACAATTGTCACACCAACCTAGATTTAACTATATTAAATTTTTTTATTATATTTTTCACTTATTTTTATATGAAACTAAACTTATCAAGTTTTAATCTGCTTTTGAATCACATAAATCGGAGTTATATTGAGGAAAATATGACTTTTTGAAGTCGGTCAAAAACTGCAGCGAGGGTCCACTGAATTTCTGTGCACGGGTGGCGCTCCGCGCGCTGTTGTGATGTCTGGTGGTGATTCTGCCACTCGATATTTGAAATGAGTATATTTTACAAATCAGAATGAGTTATTCAACATGCAATATATGATTTTAGGGTAGGAGAAGCTGTTATATCCAAATAACCTATTTATTTCATGAGATTCTAAAAGGTTAATGGTCAAAAACCCATTATATTTATATATTTATTATTTGTAGTAAAATTTAGTTTAAGTATTGTCCTTCATCATTTAAACTTTAAAATTTGTGTCTAATATGAAAGAACTTAGAAATATTTGAAGAATAAGGTGGTGAAAGGTGAGATTTTTTAAGGAAATGGGTTGAAAGGGGATTAGAGACTTTGGGATTGAGTTCTAAGAAGTCAATAAGGGATCACGATCGACCCATTGCCCAAGGATGTCTAACTTTAAGATGGTAAAAATCTGAGACGTTACACTAACCCTTCAAGAAAGGTCCAGATTGGGTCATCCCTGACACCTCCGCTATGGAACAAGATAATAGATCTCCTTCTACGTTATGCAGACGTCTTTAAATGGTCTCACGAAGCATGCTCGACGTTGAACCAAAAATCATCGTGCATTGGCTGAATGTCAACCCCGACCATAAACCAATCTGACAGAAGCGTCGTGCGCTTAGCCCTGAACAATATGTAATGATCGGAGAAGAAGACGACAAGCTCCTTAAGGTCATATTTATCGAGGAAGTTTACTATCCGGAATGGATAGCCAATGTAGTGTTGGTTAAAAAGTCTAATGAAAAATAACGGGTCTGTGTCGACTACATAGACCTGAACAAGGCCTGTCTCAAAGATAATTTTTTCCTTCCTTGAATTGATCAGCTCGTCAATAGCACTGTAGGGCATGAACTACTTAGTTTTATGGACGCTTATTCTGGTTATAACCAAATTGTAATGCATCCATATGATAAGACTAAAACAACCTTTGTCACTGATAAAAGTCTTTATTGTTACCGAGTTATGTTGTTTGGATTGAAAAATGCCAGAGCCACTTACTAGTGGCTTGTCAACAAGATGTTCACCCATCAGATCAGGCGAACAATGGAAGTTTACATAGACCATATGCTCGTCAAGAGCGTAAAAGCCGCGGATCACACTTCTAATCTCGAAGAGATGCTCCTCATTATTTGTAACTATCAGATGAAGTTGAATCCAAACAAATGAGCCTTCAGGGTTAGCTCGTTAAAGTTCCTCGATTTCTTGGTTAGCCAACGAGGAATCAAAGCGAACCTTGAAAAGATTAAAGCTTTGCTCGACCTGGAATCACCAATGACAATGAAAGAAGTCCAATGACTTACAGGAAGAATTGTTGCACTTAATCGCTTCATGTCTCGAGCTATAGACAAATCTCTCCCCTTCTTTAAATAGATGAAGATAAACAAGTAGTAGACTGGACAAAAGAATGTGAAACGGCCTTCCAAAAGCTTAAACAATACTTGAGGTCTCCGCCGTTCCTCTCCAACCTGAATAAAGAGAATCCTTACTATTGTATTTGGCTGTATCAGATGCAGCAATCAGCGCGACCTTAATAAGGGAACATGAGGGGAAGAAACTTCCGGTATACTACGTCAGAAAGGCCTTAGTCTCTACCGAAATCAGATATTTGGATATGAAAAAATTAGTATTGGCGTTAGTAATTTCCTCTTAACGAGTACGGCCGTACTTCCAGGCTCAGACTATCGTTGTTTTGACCGATCAACCACTCCGTACGTTAAGTGCTCCAAAAGCCCAAAGCTTCTAGAAGACTGACTAAGTAGGTGATCGAGTTAAGTGAATTCGACATCAAATATTAACCCTGAACAACTATTAAAGGTCAGGTAGTGACTGACTTTATTGTCGAGCTTACTCCTACACTTGGACAAAGTATCGACTTGAGCATTCATGCTGACCTACCCAGGTTAGAAATTGTTCTAGACGTACTACTCGACCAAACGTCTAGCTCCTAGATTGATCCCAACGTACCCAAGTGGACGATGTATGTTGATGGCTCATCCAACTCTAAGGCAAGTGGGGCCGAGATAGTCCTGGAGACTCCTGATCGTATATGCATGCAATATGCCCTAAGATTTGAATTTCAAGCATCCAATAATACTGTGGAATATGAAGCCTTACTTTTCGAACTTAGGTTGGCAGCCACTATGGGAGTCCAACATCTTGAAGTCTTCAACAATTCATATTTGGTTATCATTCAAATAGTTGAAGTATATCAGGCCAAGAAAGAACACATGAGAACATATCTGTGAAAAGTAAAAGAATTGATTGGAAAATTTCATAAGTGCACCATAGCTCTGATCCCTCGAGCAGAAAATTCCAAAGCTGACAGGTTGGCAAAGTTGGCCACCGCAGATGAAGATGATATTCCAAGATCAGATCTGATTGAATTCCATACTAAACTTAACATCGACAAGGCCGACCTTGCCATAGCTCTTCCAGTAAGCTCGGAACTAACTTAGATGGACCCAATCATCGACTTCATCAAGGAGGATAAGATGCTCGAAGATCGGATGGAAGAACCTAAACTATGGACCAAGGCAGCTCGCTACAACATGGACAATGACATCCTCTACAAGAAAGGGTTTTATCTTCCCTATCTTAGATGTCTCCCACCAGAAGAAGCCGGGTATGTTCTAAGGGAAACTCATGAAGGTATCTGTGGAAACCACTCAGGAGACTGAGCCTTAGCCCAGAAGATCATTCGACAGGAATATTATTGGCCAACCATCCAGGCCGACGCTCGACATTACACTCAGAAGTGCAATAAATGCCAACGCTTCGTAAATATACCTTGACAACCTTCCTAAGTACTGACTCCAATGACTGGGCCATGGTCGTTTGCCCAATGGGTGATCGACATTATCAGCCCTCTCTAGACTAATAAAGGTTAGACCAAGTTTGCTGTGGTCGCAGTCGATTACTTCACGAAGTGGGCCAAAGTCTTCTGACGAAAATAACTGAGAAGAAAATAATAGATTTTATTTGGAAGAACATCATATGTAGATTCGAGATTCTTTGCACGATCGTATTTAATAATGGAAAATAATTTGATAACAAGCAATTCCAAGGAATGTGTGAAAACCTCGGGATCCAGAATGCTTATTCCTCGTTATGACATCCACGGGTGAATGGATGAGTCAAAGCAGTCAATAAAATTATCAAACACCATCTCCGAACCAAGCTCGAGAAAGCTAAGAGAGCATGGGACGAAAAACTCCCCAAGGTTCTTTAGGTGTACCGAACTACCACTTGGACAACCACTAAGGAAACTCCTTTCTCCTTGGCCTATAGGGTAGAAGCCGTCACGCTAGTAGAAATCAGGCTACTAACAACTCAGACAGATTCATTCGCTGAACAACTGAACTCCGAGCTAATGGTGATGAGTCTCGACCTCCTCGAGGAAAGGAGAGAACAAGCTCAGATCTGGATTGCTATCTGCCAAAAACAAGTAACGCGTTTCTACAATGCCATGGTAAAAGTTAGAAAGTTTTGAGATGGGGACTTAGTCCTTCTAAGAACCTTTTAAAACATTAAGGAGCCAGGCTCGAGAACCTTGGGCCCAAACTGGGAAGGGCCATATGTGATGACGAGTATAAGTCGACCTGAATCATTCCGACTAGAAGATCTCGACGATCAACTCTTACCTCATCCCTCGAATGTTGAACATCTTAAGATCTATCATCCTTAACAAGTCAATTCATAGTTTATTATGTATTGGTCATGATCAAGATAACATAAATGAAAATTCATCAATATGCTTCCTACTGGATTCGATCTACTTATTGGATCTGATCTATCTACTTAGAAAAATTTGAGAATGGGCACATCATATCGAAAAAAGTGAATTACATTGATAAGCTCTCAAGAGCATATATTACATCGACTAATTCACAAAAAACATAGAGAGAGCTTATCATTAAGCCTTGAGGGGTTGCTTGGAAGGAATGTACTCGGTAGTAGTTTTAGAGTCTGAACCAACATCTTCAACCTAGAAAGGTCTAAATTTAGATAGGCCACTTTCATCTCCTCGACGCACTTCGAGAAGGCCATCCTGTACAGAGCATCTCTGTCTCCCGTATATTCTTCGAAAAACTTATACTCTTTAACTGCATCCACTCGAACCTGAAGAATAACCACTCGAGCTTCTGTTTCCATTGTATTGAGTTCAGCCTCGGCATCCTCGAGCTTCATTCTTAGCTCCTCATTCTCGGCCTCCTTTCGGACCGACTCATCAAAAACCTCTACAAGAAGCTGTTCAGGGTCAAATATTGCATATTATCTCCCATTTATACCTTGGTTTTATGAACATAATAATGCTTAATGTTCTATTTTACTCATGTTTGTGTTACAAGGTGAATTTAAGGGCTTGGATTAAAAATATTGTTAAAAGAATGGATTTGATGCTCAAGAATCACCAACGCAAGGGATAGATCTTAGGAGACTAAGATTGAAGAATTCACATGCCAAAGATCCAAGAAAACCAAGTAAAGAATGAAGAGAATTAAAGATTTGAAGTGAAGAAAAGAAATCTTAAAATTGTCTTGAAAAAGTATATTCTGAAACTTTGGATCCTTCTGTAAAATTGTGTAGAGTGAAGTCTATTTTAAAAAACTACGTAGAGTGAAGTCTATTTTAGCAAACTGCGTAAATTTGATGTGGTTTCTAGAGTTTTTCAACCAGGTACGAAAGTTGGAGTTCCACAACTATAAATAGGACTCCCTAGAATGCTCCAAAGCATATACTAAGGTTTGGAGGAGCAAAACACAAGGGTGGAGACCCGTTGCTAAACATTTTTTTTTATTTTTTCCTTAGTTTTTCATGTTTTCTTCTAGAGTTTTAGTTCTAAGCATGTCTATGATTGGATAAACCTCTTACCTAGTGCTAAGAGGTGAAGCTTGTAGCGTGATGAGATATTTTTATTACTTTGATTTATATTTATGTTGAACTTACTTTAATTTTATTTTGATATTTAAGGAATACTTTCAGGTTTTAGTGATTTATTGTGACTTAAATTATAGTAGATCTGCAATAGCTTTGAGTATCTTTTTTTTTTTTTTTTTTTTTAAAGATTATAAGATTGGTAAATCCTGTTATTTGCCATCGTCTCATGGGCATGGTTTGGTGATGGAATCTATGCCAATTATCATAATTCTTCTCTTTTGAGAATTAGGTCAAAGGAAGTTCAAATTTGATCTTAATTGCTATATCTTTCAATTGGATAGTATAGGCCTCCAATTCCAATTGTGTTAGTTAAATCAAGTAAGGAATCACCTTAATTGCTACGAGTGGATTCTTGAAAACCCTAGTTCTCACCTTTGAATTCTTAAGTTTCTAATTACACACTTCATAATTACTCCCTTTAATTTCAGATTTTGATTCATATCTTTTTCTAGTTCTACTTCTAGTTACTTTTAGAATACACATGAGATTAGTCCCTATGGATTTGACCTCTATTTCATCAAGATTATTACTGCATCGCGACCCGACACTTGGGTTGTGAATAGAAGCTTCTTCGTTGCTTCTAGCTCAGCCTCTGAAGCAAAAGCGCAAGCTTCCGCAACAACAACCACGACCTGAGACTGATCGGCTTCAATTCCTTTCAGAAAGTGCTTCTACTTGGTCTCCTATGCTTGCTTCTGCAACTGAGCCATGTCGTAGTGCACCTTCAGCATGGAAGGAGCAAATTGCCAAAAGAGCAGAAGAAGATGTTCATATACCAAACAAACAGAAAGGAAAATAAACTACTTAAGAGGATTTACTCACTCCGAGGAGGGCCTTCATCATGGACGCCAGGATCGCTCTGAAGAAGAGTCTAGTATGCAGAAGAACTCCTTCTTGAGCACGTTTCGCACGGCCCAAGGCAGGAGCTCTTTTATGGTCTTGTGAACGCTCCCGGGAGGAGTCTCCTCCCTCTCTTGAGCTTCGGAAGGACCAATAGAGGATCTGCTAGCCTCTTTGCCCTCTATAGCCCGAGCCTTTATAGAAAGCTCGGCATTTCCCTGGACCTCCACAGGGGGAGCATCCTCATGAACGGGGGCCTCAACCGTCGTCTCAGCAGTAGCAGGGGTAGGTATTATTGTCACCCCCTCATCTTCGGTCTCTACAATGGTGGGAGATGAAGGGCCGACCCTCCCGTTGATTTTGGATGTCATCTTCGACTTTTTCGTCTTCCTCGGTACCATAGTCTCCTCGAGAGAAGGCGCCTTGCGTTTGGCGATGGACTTTAGCAGGCGGTGAGTTTCAAGAATTTCTAAAGTTCTAGAGATTGGCTAAAGCTCTTATCGAAACTCTTACTGATGAGGGCAGTATCATGACCCAATTTAAGCAGGAGCTCTGGTTGGAGGAGCACTCTTCAAGACCTATCGTCCTCTTTTAATGCTCTTGCTCTCTTGATCCATGCAAGAGACTCATCATCTAGCACAAGAGGATATTTAGGAATAACTATAACAGAAGAAGGGACACGGATAAACAAGTTAAGAATACTTAAAGTTGACCGATCAAGAAAAAACTAAGGAAGAGCTAAGTCCGAGGAATGTCGACTGCTCCCTCTAGAGGGTTATTGGGAAGCTCGTTCGGCGAGGGAACTCGAAGGATCACCGACGCTGGAATGTGGTATCCTAACCTAATTTGGTCTAGGTCGGCCTCAGTAAGGGTCGAAGCTACGGGACCCCTCGTCTCCTCCTCGCCAGAGGATTCCTCTACATCACCTTCGTCAAATAGGTTGCACTCTACCCTAACCGTCCGTTCTTCCGGGGACCTCTTTAGCGTTCTTGACAATTGTGATGCCTGGAAATCGGCATCGCTCATCATCACCAATAGTGATAGTGGGTTCGACATTGTCTGAAGGCTACTTGCCCCACTGTCACTGCTATAGACCTCCTTCTATGAGCTCAAAGAGCCAGACATGGCTGTCAGGCACCGGAAATCAGTGATAAAGGAAAAAAAAGGGAGGGGGTGAGTGAAGGAATGAAGCTCATTAGGGGAAGAATGTTGCCCGACCTCTGATAATGTCTCGAAGTCAGGTCGCTGGGAATTGCCTCTGCAAGCTAAGGAAGATGATTCAGGGATGAAAATGCAAATAGGTCTTCGAAATGCATTAGGGCTTCCTTTATATAGGGAAGCCATGTGGTAGCACTTAAGTACCCCCATCAATGCAAGTCTCGTAAAATGTCCCCTTGACTACCCAGTCTCGACACGTGGCATGACCCCATTCAGTGCCCGACTCTGCTATCAAGAAAATGCCATGCGTCTTTCTCCCATTGACTGAGCACCGAAGTGGGGGCCTGATAGTGACGTGGCCTCGAGCCACGTCATGCCACCTTGACTTCATCGTACATGATTACTAGCATGCCTCGATTCCTATGCTAACCACCGTATTCAACATTTATCATTGAATGGTTTGACCTACTACATTCCAACCTACTTCCCGCGCTTGTACAACAGGCTCGAAAGTAGAGGGCTTACTGTTATGGGTAAGATAGGATGGTTCGTGAAAAAAGGTTGAATCAAGAATCAGCATGAACCCGTAGACCAAACTACCCGAAGGAGAACTACTGACTGGGAAGAGCTGACTTGTAAGATGGTCGGGCCTACTCATAGGTTGCTCTAGTCATTGGTCCTCTCGACCATAACTCAGCCTACTCATAGATTGGTTTGGTCACGGGTTGACTCGACCTACTCATAGGTTGGTCTAGTCACAGGTTGGCTCGACTATAGCCTGACCTACTCATAGGTCGGTCTAGTCACAGGTTGGCTCGACTATAGCCTGACCTACTCATAGGTTGGTCCAGTCATAGGTCAACTCGACCATAGATTACATTCGATAACCACTAGAACCAATATACTATGAGTAAATCGACATTGGAATGATACCGACTTACAAATAGGTTGATATTGTCTACCTCAGAGGCGTCGTCCACCTCATCCATCCGATCCTATCTAAAGGTCGGATAAGCTTATTAGTTTTCGAATACCGATTGGCCTTATCCAAGTCCAACGACCCGATGATCTCTCTCGGGGATCTTTCCCCAAGGGTCTCGGAGGATAAATTAGGATCCTAGAGTTCTCGGACACCCATAATCTAAGGGAGATCCCCGACGAATCAGAAATCTCCAACGGGGAAGGTCTACAGCGGTATGATCTTCCCTCTAAATATAGAACATTTCCGCCCTATGTGATCTTCCCTCTCGACTATATAAGGAAGCCCCTAGATGGTGAAAGGTACATTCACACACATTATTACACATGATTGGTGACTTTTTTCCCTAAGATCATTTCCCATAAAGACCCAGGTCCTTGACTTAGGCATCGAAGGGTCCCTTGCATTAGCCAGGGTCTCCTTTGTCCTTTTATCTCTTGTATGCATGTATATGAGGATCTAAAGAAGGTCCACCGAAAAATTGCATCAACAGTCATACATATTAGAAATGAGTTATATTGGCAAATGGACGCATTGGCAATAGTGGGATGTTGGAAATAATCTTTCCTACCGGCATGAGAAACATAATTTCTGACTCATTTTCTAGGAAATTCCTGGTGGAAAATACGTTTTCTACGAGAATGTAAAAAAGAAAAAAAGAAAGAATTACAATCCCAGTTATTTACCTGGCAAAGGACTTTTCTTTTCTTTCCAAGAATCCAAAGAGGCACAAGGACAACATGTGGACCACCCACCCATATTCCTTTAACCTTCCATTTTATATCCATTAATTGGATGGTAAAAATTGATTGAAGAGTCCAAGTTTAGATCCATCTCCACTTACTACATATGGCGTGATCATTTATCAACCAGGAACATCATATCATGGATGAACGATTTATCAAAAACCATATCTATTAGATGAAAAAAGGATTAAGGTCTGCAGTCCATACTCAACTCTGCAAATGGGATGGGCAGTATACTCAATGACTGTAATTTTCAGTCTATGTGATCTCCCCAGTGGGACCCACTGGATGATTTGGTCTGGAATATATTGATGCAATGCAGGTGGGCCAAACCAGGTGTATCTCACAGTATCAAACCCCTTTTTATAAAGTGAGTCTCTACATCTCTAGCTTGCTAACTAAAGAGAGCATGAGTCACCGTTTTTCCTATTTTTATGTACAAGAATAAAGTTTTGTGCGTTATTATTGGGTGTTTTGTTTCCACTTCCTCATCTAAAACAAGAGGTAGTATTCAATGCTCAGGCTGGAAAATCTCCATTATGCCTAGGCTATTGGTTTTTACAAGTGGGGCCCATGATTCACTGATCAATGTTGATGGTGATGGATGGACCATCAACGAAAATATCTCAAGGTGCAACCACAACCTTTAAATATATGGCCAGAGAAACCAATAATTTAAGAATAGACTGTAAGTGGGTTTGCTCAATCAACATCGGCTAACTGCATCGGCGCTCTTCCATGTACTCTTACGACTCTCATTTCCTCTTTCCATTATCATGCTTGTATTTATAGCTCATGTTTATTAAAATGGTTTATTGCTTATTGCCGGTGTTGCTATCATGTAGTGACTTGGTATGATAGGTTTCAAGTAGATTGTAGAGATTCTAATCCTAGTGACAATAACACGGTTTTATAATCTTGGGGGTTGTTGTGACATGGACCATCCCCACCGGGACTCATAATCAATATATAGCTTGGATCATTAAACCATTGGAGCCCATTTTTGGATAGTAAAGACCAAGGTTTTGGATAGTAAAGACCAAGGGTGCCAATTGGGTATGCCCATGCTAGGACATAGTTAGAGACGGATGGTCCAGTCAGGCGATTTAAGGGGTCCACTGTGATGTATATTTATTTTATCCATGCTATCCATCCATTTTGAAAGATTATTTTTGGTTATGAGCACAACCACATCATAGGAAGCAGTGGAGATTGAATTTCCACCGTTGAAAACTTTCTAAAGGCCCACTGTGATGTATATTTGTCATCCAACATGTTCATAAGATCACATAGACCAGTATGAAGGGAAGATATAAATATCAGCTTGATACAAAATTCTGTGCCCATTAATAAGTTTTCAACGGCAAGCTTACACTTTCAATCCTGACTACTTCCTTTCGTGTGGTCCACTTGAGCCTTCAACCTACTTCCTTTTGTGGGCTCATGCCCTAAAATGATATGTAAAATTGGATGGATGGTGTTGTCCTGAATTCAACTAGTTGGGACCACTCATGTGACCGAAGGCCTATATTGGATGTATGTGTGCATGTATGATTGTGTAGGCCTGCGGGTGTCTACCTGACTCAAGGTTTTCTTTTCTTGGCTGAATTGTTGGTGCCCTTGCACCAAGATAGACAAATTAGAGATTGTATTGGGATCTAGGCTTTTCTCAACCACTGATTGATGCGCTTTGTACTCCTGCGATTTGTACAAGGGGATGTGTTAGCCCTCATGGATGAGTTCTTTTTGCCTCACGCACTTGCCTAAGGACTTTTTATTACAGCAACGTTAGCACAATACTTTTCAATCATAATGGAAGATTTGAACAAAAAAAAGAAATATTGGCTAACTAGACTAAACATGATCGATTTTATTAATATCGTGGCTCTATTACAATTATCGTGCTTTACAACCGTGTCTCTGTGTGTGTGTGTGTTATAAACATGATAGGCGCGTTGTTCATTTAATGGGTGCACTGATTGTTGCCACGCGACATGCGATGATTCATCCCTTAAAGGGCCCTATAAGAGTCCATACCATCGCATTAATGACAAAATACATAAGTTTGAAGAAAGTTCGACACAAATCTCTGAGTGTGAGTATGAATTACACATATGCCAAACATAGTGTCTGTAAATGACATTTCTTTATTAGTCCACACCAAGGCGTTGAAAATGGGTGTAAATAGACACAATGGATAAAACATATGTTGTATTTGTTTTAAAATAATATTAAAAATTTGAATTTTCAAATTTCGGTGTTTTCCCTCCACATTTAAAAATTTTGGTGTTTTTGAGGTGTTGGTTTTGTCCCACATCGGATTTGACAAGAGAAATTCTCTTGTTTATATGATAGACTTTTTGCCTAGGGCTTGATCCCCTTTCAAGGGGCATGTGAATTTGGTCCTGTGGGGGGGCTATGCCAATAGCTCTAATATATGTCATTAACCACACACGCGCGCGTGCGCGCCGAGCCGAGCCGTGCCGTGCCGAGCCGAGCCGAGCCGAGTCCGAGTCCGTGTCCGAGTCCGTGTCCGTGTCCGCGTCCGCGTGCGCGACGCGACGGGACGGGCTGGGCTGGGTGCGGGTGCGGGTGCGGGTGCAGTGTAAGTGTACTCGCGTGGGTGTGTGTGTATGGGTACTCGCAGGATTGTATGTGCGAGAGTGTACTCGCACTTGCGCCTTTTCGTTTTAAAATCAGAGAGATGCTTCCCTTCCGGTTGGTCGCCCCTGTTGGGTTTAAACCCAACGGACCTAACCTTTTGTAAAGGGTGCTTATGCACCATTTCGAAATCTATATAAAGACTTCCGATTCCAGTTTCAACATACGAAAAATTCCCTGCTTTATAAAACTCTCTCTGATACGGTTTTGTTACTGAGTTCATTGCTGAGTCAACTCAGCACTTTCGAATTAAACTGCAAGTGGTTCGAGCCCGTGTACAGTGAGTGCACCGCTGGGACCGGGTCATAGTCGTTGTATCCTGGAGGTCGATTGCTCTGGAAACCTGTTGCACTTGGGACGCTGTCCAAGGGGAGTAAATTCGATTTCAAGCCGAGTGACTCAGTCACGCCTCGACTCAATTCAATAAGTTTTTCTTTCTCTAAATTTATTTTCCTTTTTTGGTTCTGAATTTTTATAGTCTATTTAATTCAACATTTTATCCAACAACATATACAACACCATGGCCCCCACGGAGTCCCCTGATGGACCATCCATCTCTAACTAGGCTCCAGTGAGGATAGTATCCAATTTGCGACCAAAGACCAAAGATTACTTCAAAGTTGAAAAGCTGTGCAGGGTTGGTAATCCCTGAAAATGGAAAACTGTGTTTTTCTTTCTTTCTTTTAATTTTTCTCAGGTTGGTTGAGCTTAAATGACCTTAATGTTGAAATGCAGGCTGTCCACCAATAATAAGCTTTAAAATTTGTAAAAGCTTAAACCTGCTTTTTTTTTTTTTTAGCAATAATTTTTCATAATAATGCATGTAGCTATCAATTCCCCAAATATCAAGAGTGCCCATTAATTTAGTAATTAATGCAAAAAAATACCGAATGCCAGAAATTGCTATGAAGGACCCACTTTAATGCTTCAAAATATCTTCCATTGCATCAATCATTTAAATGGTGGGAGCCTTGAATGGATTGCCACATCCTCTAGGCCAACTGTCCATTTGCAAATAAATAATGGTTGGCTACTATTACCTGGTGGAAGAGAATTTTGATATTGTAACAGGCCCACCTGATGTATACCCTCGATTAATCACAGATTATCTTAAATACTTGATAGGGTTATGTAAGCTACGTTTATGCATTTTTTTATTTTTAATTTTTTATAAAGAAATTGAGAAGGCAAATTCATTGATTCAACGTGGAACCAGCTAAGCCAAGTTGCTTCGCCACCAAGGGATTCTGGTGGGCCTCTTTGGGTGGTTGAAAAAAGAAAAGAAAAGGATTTTCATTGTTTGGGTTCTTCGTTGTTTCAACAGTAGAAGAAGCAATGACGGGGAGACTTCACCGTAGATAAATTTTCAATGACAAAATATAATATTACTATTGTGATAAAAATATAAGATTTTCACTTATTATTAAATAAAATTTTAAAATAAAATTTATAAGATCTTCTTTGGTGTGTGAGGTGGGATTCGGTAGTATAGAATTACATTTAGTCTTATGTAAATTCCATCTAGCATTTGGAAACCACAAAAAGTATTAGATTAATCATGTTATCCTATGGTTTAGAGCTAATAGTAGATAGTGTAGGATTTTGAAATCCACTATATCTATGGTTCTTACACTTATGCATGTATTTTACCCACACCATCCATTCGTACATACACTTTTCATGTGATATTTAATTTGCCAATGCGCATGGATGACAAACATTAGTTGTGAAATATGGCCCATTGATTCCAATTCTAAAATGCAGGCTTCACTTAATGCAGTGTATTTTTCAAAGAAGGAATTTGATCCCAAATATAGGATTAGTTGGTCAAAATACTATGGTATTTTTAAATATTTAATCATTATGCAATAATGGTGTTAATTCAATCTAACATAAGTTTATACAATTTAATTCGGTAGTCCAAATAGACCCTAATAATTTATATTTTGAGAGTAGATTGAACTTACAAGAAATTTAGATGAGTCAAGGTTTAATCTTATTTAATCTCATCATCTTTTCATTTGAATTTGAATTTAAACTCTAATGAGACCCACCCATTAATGATTACCGGCAAATGAGCCTAGTGGGCCAATTCCAATGTGCTTTATGGACTTGGTGGACAATAATCTAATGCACTTTTCATTTCTTATAATTAAAGTTATAACATGGATAGACTTGCTCTAGCTTGATTGACTTTGATTCTGGCAATCTATAAAATCGTCCATGACTTGTTCTCCATCAGCATGGCAAGGGGTTCTATCCATGAAGACAGGCCTTAGAAGGGAGATCTATCAATCAAGACCGTCCTCTAGTTTTCTACGCCCAGGATGGCTTATTTTCAGAGATCACGCATGCGAGGAGGTCCTACCCATTATTTTATTCCCTGCCCTTATTCAACCCGTGATTAGACTGATCAGATAGACCATTGAACGTTTCAATTGACCATGAACTTAAAAGGTCACTGATTAGATTGATCAGATGGCTAGGATCGTCAGATGAATATGTAGTCTTACGCGTATATCTTCCATAATAGAGAAAACTAGATGGACGGTCCTGATTAAGAGTGAAGTGTAAGACGGAACAACCGCGGGATCGGGAGGCACGATCGCCCAATACAAGACACGTGGCATTTTAGACGGTATATCCGGATGGTTCATTCACGTGGGTCCGATGCATTGACCGGCCTTAGCTGAGATTCACAACAAACAAACCATCCTAGCCATCCAAACTGCGGCCCTGAAAACGTTTAATGATCAACACAAACTGACGGATAGGATCCTCCGTTGGATGTGATTTTCAAGCGTGCGTGATCTTCCAGCCAGGCGAACTTAGATGGATCTATGGATACGATGCCCACAGCTGCCCCCTCCTGATCCAACGCCCTGGATCAGATGATCAGGGTGGGCCTACACAAAGTAAAATTCCGATTTCCGATTTCTACCCAACAATGTGGGCGCATTGCATATTCCCCTTCCCCTCTTTAATTTTCTGTCAGCTCCAGTGTCCAGCGCCTAAAAAGCATCACACGTGCCTAGTGTGACGTACACGAACTGAGTTAGCTCGGTTAGTTTGTTAGACTTTAACTCGGGTTGGAATTGAGTTCGAGCCGAATGAGTTGATTTATTTTGAACTGACTTGAGCCGAATTCAAGTCGTGTCATCTAACTGGCCAGGACAAGTCGAGCTGTGCCAAGTTCGACTCGGTTCGACTCGTGTGCACCTAGTAGTGTCACATGTGTGACGTTTTCGGGACATTCATAGCGTGGTCCACACATCTACTGTGGTCTTTCCTGTAAAGGACGCCTGCCTACTCATCAACACGCGCACCTGGATGTATACCTTCAAATGCCATTTTCCAACCGTCCATTTCTTCGTACACGTTCGGGACTCTGGGGACCACCATGTGAACGTCCCGGATCTCGCCCGACCAACCGTATGTGTGCACCGTTAGGCGCTTGAAGAAGTCGCGAGGGAACGAGCATTACACAAGAAGAATTCATGGAGGTCTTAATCATTCCCATCCAAGTTACCAGTTTCTGACGAAAATAACCTCGACATGACACATTTCCCAAGGCAAAATCCCAAAGATTCCAAACCCTCGACGCGAGGACATGCCACAGTCGATCCAGCCTAACATGGATAGGGTACATCCCAATCTCCACAACACACGTGGCAGTGTGATTTATCAATCGGAACCGTCCATCTTGACAGTAGATCCTGGATGATAATGCTAGATATGTCAAACCGACTAGAAATACCTATCCGTCAATTTTATTTTGACATTTTAAAAAATTGTTCTACCGTTGCCACGAAGGCCACTGATCAGATTACTAGAATGGACAGTCCAGATTCCATTATGATTCTGCGATATTCGAGTTAAATCGGATCTACCGTACCATCTGCCTCTCCGAGCTGTATCTTTCTTGGAGCTGGGTCTTATGTCTGTTTTTCACCATTCTACATGACGGTGACGGATCCACCGAACGTTGGCACATGCATCAGCGCAGAGCTTGTAAATCACCCGCTATTATGATGTTGCATGCCCAAAAATTACTTCTAACATCCTTTTATGGCTGTTCGATTTGGGCCATTGATCATGATGGCCACTATATTGGATGGTTATAATAATCCAAAAGTACGAATTTTCGGGCACCCACCGTCTCCTGATTGGGGAAGATGATTGAATGGTCTGGATTGACGTAAGGTTGTCCACGTGTACGTGGGAAAATCCCCAGCTTTTGAAATGTTGGAAGGGTCACAAAGTACCTTTACCAATTCCTTTGCCATGGTGAAACTACATGTTACTTTGCAAAGCATCGCGGTTCTTATCACGCACGACTCCAGCATACACGTGGCAGGTCCACATAAAATGCAGACCATAAAACATATGATCTCCACCGTGAAAGACACATAAATCAAAATTTACATTCATCAAGAAAATCTCCACCATTAAATCTCGAAAGTAGGATTTGAGCTTATTCATAAGTCCATATATTTCCCACATAATCATTAGCATTTTGACTTGTTACCCACCATTATCCATTGCCCATCGAATGGACGGTAGAGAAGAAAAATTTCAGCCGTCCAATAGACAGGAAAATCTCTACCGATGGGACAGTTAAGGTATCCATAATGGAGATGACAATTTGAACCGTCCAGATTGTCTACAAAAGCATGCCTTATCCATATTGGAGATGACAATTTGAACGGTCCGGATTGTCTACAAAAGCATGTAAAGTGTAACTTCCCCACAGAATAGAACACTTCCTATTTACTATTTACTCCCTGAATTTAAATCTATTCCCATCCAACTTTGTTTGGAAAGCCTTCTTTTCAGTATAACTTTGTATAACTGGATCCCCCAAAATATTAAAAATCGGATCGATCTATCGATAAGTTGGTGTCTATCAAAAGTACAGTCACTATTTACACCCACCATTTTGAACCACCACCTTTGTTTCCACAAAGGGTGTATATAGTAAAATAGGGTGGCTGCAAATATCACTTCCTCTCATGTATATGTAACCGTATTCCTACACATTTGAGTCTGCACTTGTAATGATAGGAAGAAGACAAACATCTACTCCTTTCATGAAATTACGGGAGTTTTTTGTCATGTTTCTCCTCTATCAAAGCCCCTTTTGGTGATTTCTTTTTTTACTCTCTCTCTCTCTACGAATTACAGTGAGAAAGAGAAAAACCTCTCTCTCTGTCTCTAAAGAAGAGAAATGACAAAATACGTTTGTTATGAATGGCTAAGTTTAGAGAGCACATGCAAGCCATGGAACCTTTTTGAACTTTTGTTATTGAGGTTTCACGTGGCTACCATTGACACTTGGCTCTAGAGACAGTGTCATGCACATGGGTTGCATGGGAAAAGCCATGCAACGTGTCATGTTGAGCTACGTGGCAGTTTGGGAGGTGAAACGCGGCGGGTATTTTGTGGGTCATGTCTGCACTAGGGACGTTGCTAGTGGAGGCACGTGGCGTGCATGTGGTCATGTTCTCACGCTTGTTGAGCTGTGTATGGTGCATGTTATGACGGTTAGGTTTGTTTTGTGTTGGATTATTTATAGCTGAAAACGAACGGTACTTAGCTCTTCCTCCTCGTGAGAAGTGGGGCCCACATTCTCCTTCCGTTTGTAAAGTGACGGTCGACAGAATTTAATGTCCGTGCATTATTGGGTCATGAGAGAAGAAGAGCGAAGGATTCAGGAACCTCTCTCTCTCTAGCTGGCCTTGGAAAAGCGACTCGCGCGAGTGAGATGGTGCAGCGGCCTCCGTGCAAGTGTCCTCGCATCACCCACACGTGAAAGATCCAGGCCATTCATCAGCTGGGAATCATTACTAACATATTAGTCCACTCATCGAGAGAGAAGACTAGTTTGTGGAAAAATAACCAGTTGTTGACATTGGACGTAGGCCTGCGGCCCACCCGATGAGTTGACCAGATTCATATTGGGTAGGAGCATCATTTAGTGATGAATGGTCCACATGTCTCACATGTGTGCCATCGTAGTACGAGTGAGGGCTTTCTCGGTATCCGTATGCGTTCCTCTTATTTTGTAGAGTGGTTCGACAGCCTGAAAGCCATGGCGACACTTGGCAATTGCAATATCATTATCCAATGCCAATCTTTCCACGTGAGAGATGATTACGATTCATCCACGTTGTCCAGCACAGCCAGGCCCATGATATCAGCTATTCCAATCATTTTAATTTTAACCTTGCCTCTGCTGGGCTCCACTAGTGCAAAACCGAGTTCACCCTATGTTTTGTTCCAAGCCAATGATAAATAGCACTTCCCTTGCCATGCTTACACGTGAAATAACTTACTCACTGCAGTGACGTTCCATTGCTTAAGAGTCCTTTTTGTCGTTGTAGAGTTAAACCTTGTGGGAATCCTTTGACATGCACTAAATGCTTGTGTTACGCTGTGTAACTTTATCATGCCCAGTGAAATGACTAAAGAATTATATCTCTTCTTATTCTCATTTATTGTTCTTCTTTCCTTGTCCTCCCGAAAAGTACCTACATGCTATGGATGTTAGAAAAAGAAAGCTATAAAATAAGTCAAATCAAAATTAAAAAATGAAAAAAAATAAAAACTAAGAGCCACGATAAATTACGTGGTCTAACATTATACTTATATGAATGGGTAGAAACGCAATTCTTTTATTAACTCTAACGGAATATGATATAATTATAAAACTTACCACTCTCCCGCTATTTCATTATATATGAACTCTCTCATTAAAAATATTTAGTATGCTTATATAGACTTACACCACATAGAGAGGCTAGCCCAAAGCCTAGGGAAATTAGGCTTCACCATACATAAAAATAAAGGAGATGAACTTTCCTAGTAGGAAAGGTCTCTTTATAGACACAGTGGAGAGCCATGGAGAGCCATTGCCTCGGGTTTTTACACTTCAATATTCATTTAATTGAAGAGCACTTATAAGTAACAACTATTCAAGTGACACTAATAACTAAATAACAATACGTTCAGAAAATTATGCACCAAAAAAACTTCTCATTTGTAATAGGTAATTTTGTCGGCATATACATTCGTGTATATATTTTATAATAAAATTTGATGATCTTCTGCCACATCATGAATAAAGTGATACTTAAAATTAATGTATTTAGTTTGAGCATGAAATATTGGATTCTTAGATAAGCATAATGGACTTTCACTATTACAATAAATTACAATTACTCTCTACTTAATTTTTAATTCTTCAAGTAACTTTTATAGCCAAATACGTTCTGACTACATAGTCTCAATACCCAAGCAATTGCACTGTTAGCCAAAGAGAACACAAAAACTTATAGTAGATCTTCTTTTATTTTGATCTTCTACATAGTTTACATCCACAAATTCAACAATGTTTAATTTTTTCTCACTACAATAAATAACCACATTAAAAATACTCTTCAAGTAACAAAGGATCCACACAGTAGCCCAATCATCTTTACATTGGTTCACCATGTATTTACCGACTACTCCTTGTAGGCATCCTATCTTGGGGTGATAAGCTAATTGAGTTTGAATGGATGGATGAACCACCACACATTGATCCTAAATCCTAACCCTAAGAACCTAAACCATATGAAACTCAGTTCTAAACCCTCAACTCAGCCCATCCAACCCAGTCTAAAACCCTCAACTCAACCCATCCAACCTAGTCAACCTAATTAGCCTAACCCTAAACCCTAGGAACTCGAAACCCTAGTACCTTGAGTTAACTCGGCGAGTTAACTCACCCAGTCAGCCTACGGAAGCCCATAACCTAGTTAACTCACCTATCAAGCCCAAAACCAAGCCCGAACCTAAGCCCATTTCTAATCCCAATTAGAGAAATGGTCGAAACCTCAAACTACCAACCCTTACAGTAGAGCCTCAACACGCTTGGAGGATGCTACCTGCCAAAGCAGGGAGTCCAAGTGGGGATCAACGACACCCAAGTTGTCGCCTGCCACATGGCATTCCTCCTTTTTCGGACAGCTGGGTTGCTCCTTTTTCAAACCTTAAGTGTGTGGCCGAAGTGCATTTACTCTGATGCCCATCTTCTTACCCAAAATTAACATTTCACTAACTCATCCAACTTGTGAGATAATGTCATGTGGCAATCTTTAATCTCATCAACTCAACTATATTTTACCCCTATGATCACTAGGAATTACAAGAAAACCGGATTGAGAGACTATAAATATCCCCCCTCCCATTCACATTTGAAACGCCAAGCTTCGCCAAACATCCCTTCTCATTTCAAGGAGACAACCTTAATCATTTCCTCCACCAAGGAGAGAGAATGAGAGAGAGAGAGAGAGCCCAGCCCTGGTCTAGCCTAGCCTGACCAGAATCCAAGCCTCATGAGCCACTCAAGCTCAAAGATGAGCCACTCAACCTAGCCTTGTGACACTGTCATTCATCCTATCATTCAAACCTCTATCAGTTTCATTAAACCAATGTATTATCATCGTACAATATTCATTCCCTTCTCAACCCTCTACTCTTCATATACATCAGAATCATAGTGCATTTTCATCGCATCTAACTGGCCTACGTATGCTATATGTCTTGTCGATATAATCAGATATTGCCCATAAGAAACCCTAGCCAGTTAGTCATCGTTTAGTATATACATTGCATCCCATCATTTTCACTGTATCTGACTGGTGGGTGTATGTTCTTAGACCTGGCGATATAATCACACCAAGTCCACTAGAAACCTTAGCTGGTTGGTCGTCATTTTACCATAAGCATCCACATATCATCAAGCATCCTTTGCACCCCGCACTTGATCAATTCGAACGTTTGCTCTATGGCTTGCCGATATAATCGGACCTTGCCCATTAGAAATTTAGATTGATCAAACACCTTTACTACAACACCGCATTACATTTTCTACATCACATTACATTTACAGCATGCGAGAACTACCCATCTTCTTTAGAAATTAGTCAGATCTTATGAAGTAAAGACCGTACATCTGTATAAGTATAGTGGGTGCCTAATACCTTCCCTCTCTATAACCACCACCCCTTACATGGAATGTTTAAAATATAAACTTACGAGTCATCTTAGGGTTAAGGATCCTCGGGTCCTCAATCTTAAGAATTTCTATGGGCTCTAACCGACCATAGAATCGTAATAATCGGGTAGTGGAGACTCTGGTCAAATATCACATCTTTTATCCACATCACAAAAGACCTTGAGCGAGGCAACTTGTAGAAAGGAAGAGAGTAGATCTTTCGGAACCTCGGAATCGCGCTCTCCTTCACCCAACATCCACAGAATGGCGACTCCAATGAGGAGTAATTAACCACACTAATCGCAACCCAACTTGAAAAACAAGATCTTACAAATTCTTAAAGAATACCGGTTCTTACGTGTATGCATTTACATCTGCATTTATACTAAAAGAAATAAAAAATTATGCCTCCAAGAATCAGGAGTCCTCGAAAAAGTCTCCCTTATTTCAACATAATCCACATAAGATCTCAAGTAGTAATGGATAACCATGAGGAAGATGTTCAACCCTTCCACGCTCTCAATCTCGCAGAAGTATAGCTTGCTCAGCCACAACAAGCAGAAGTCGTGTCAATGACTTGCATACAGGAATTGACACATGGCATGAAGGTAATGCAAGACATGTTCCCGGAATTCATGCAAGCGCAAGTTGCCGCAACCAATAATCAAGCTGGTCCAGTTCAACAACAATATTCAGCTCATAGGCTCATTCCAGTCTCCAGTTCAAATCAAACACAATTATCCAACTCTGCACAAGACCAATGACACTAGTTAGTTCAACCCTCAATCATGGGGCATTTCTTTCAATACCCTCTCGCAGCAGGGAATCAATCTTAGAACAATCCCTCAACCAAGATTCCCAGTCAATTTTAGAACAGCCTCGCAGTTGAGGCCTCTAATCTGTTTCTAGCACATCCCACAATCAGGATTTTTAATAAGTTTTAAACCAATCCTACAAACAGGATTCCTAGTCAATTTCAAGATAGCTTCACAATTGAGGCTTCCCATCAATTTCCTTCTCAGTTTAATCCCACAAATATGACTTCCAGTCAATTTTCAGCTCAGTTTCAAACTAATCCTTCAAACAGGACCCCTAGTCAACTCCAGGATAGTTTTACAGCCAAGGCATCCCATCAATTTCCAGCACAGTTTCAAACCAATCCTACAACCGTTACTTCCAATCAAGTTTCAATTTAGATTCAAACCGATCCTGCAAATAGGATCTCTAGTCAATTTCCAGCTCATCCCGTAATAGCGATTTCAAATTAATTTCAAGAAACAACCCTGACTAGAAGCCTTGAAGCAACATTGGCGAATGCCCATAATAGGGGTTAATGTCCAACCTAATTTGATCACTGGAATGTGGAGAATACCCAACAAGGGGGTCACTTCTAGTATCTCAGCCTCCCCCACCAGGAGTGCTTTTCAATTCACTGCATAAGAGAATTCAGTTACATTTTAATAAGCTCCCTCTAATGGGAGCCATAGGATCGAATAAATCGATCACTATGCCGAAGAAGCGGAATATGCCTTGTCCTGAGAGACATTGGTCCCTTAAACGAGCTGCACAAAAATAGAGGAGCTACGAGAGCAGCTTCAAACCATGCAAAATCAGCTTCAGAGACAGATAGGGGTTGATCTCCCCTTATCAAAATTCAAGGACTTATGCCACTTTCCAGATGTGCAAGTGCCTTAGAAATTTGAGGTACCTAAGTTCAAAAGGTACGATGGCTACAAATGTCCTACAGCGCATCTCAAGGAATTCTATGGAGAGCTAAATGTAATGATAATAAATGAAGGAGCACTCATCCACCTATTACAGAAATATCTAAAAGGCGATACTTCAGATTGGTACACTTCCCTGGATTGTAACCGGATTAAGACCTGGGAACAACTATCATAGGCATTTGTTTTCACGTTCACCTACAATCTCAACATAGCTCTGTCACACCTCGAACATTGGGGGTTGAGCCGTACTTGACTCCCGAGGTCTCGGGTGTCACTTATTCTTTCATGAGAATGCAAGAGTTAATACATTTAATCAGGTATCACAGTGCGCATAAAATTAAGCTAATCAATTCAATATACTCTAAAGTAAATGATCCAAAACATCTCGCTTAAAATAGACAATATACGCATTTGTTCAGAGTACATAACGGAAGCAGGGCAAAGTAGGAGTATATAGTCGAAGAATACAAAAATGAAACGTGTCCACCCTAAGATTATGCCAACGACCTGACAATGTCCTATATCAACCCTCCAAGTGTCTAGAAGTCAGAAAGCTCCTCCTCTGAGTCCACATAGGCCTCCTCTAGTGCATCGGACTCCAGGGTATTTGCATCTAGGATAGGGTCTGGTTGGTATTTTAAAGTACTGTCCCAGAGTGGGAGTGAGTGATCAACTAAGTTGTTCCATTAACATTAAGTTACACATTATCAATTCCACAAGCACAATTAATGATAAAGTATCTTAACACCCAGTTCCTAAGTATTCTTGTTAATGTACGTGCATGCTATTATGAAATGATACATGTCTTCACTTTCCAACACTCCCTTATAAGTACCTTCGACACCTTATTCGTTAATGCCATCACTTCCTCAATGCGTGACCACAATGCCTAAGTCGCCACTACCTAAGCTAATGCAATGCGGTGAATGTTCGTGTTAGTCGATTATTTAGTTAAGTCCATTCATACAGAAAATTTGGGGAAGCCGAAGCACCACCATTAAATCAATGATCCTATCCAGATCACTTGGCCCATGGCTGCCATGACGACCTTATGCTTGCGATCCTTGATCCGATTGGGTTCATCACTCCCAAGTGAGCTCATATGATAGGCAGGTTTGTGAAATAGGTTTGTTCGCGGTCACTACGGGGAGGTTCGTTACCTCAGTGTAAACCGATAACATGGGCATAGTGTCCCATACTGATTGCTTGCCTCCAAGTACAGAGGTTCGTAAGTAATATCCTGTGAATACAAGGTCGATCCCACAGGGAGATAAATTGCGAGAAGAAAAAAATTAAATGCAAACAAACTAAGTAATAAAAACTAAACTGATGATTTGATTTTTAGAGTTTTGAATGGATGTAATTCAACTGAATTAAAATAACACCCAACCTTCAAAGTTCCACACATAGGTTAATGTTCTAAAATCATGATGACTTGGATAACACAACTAGGATCCGAGCACTATGGTCAGCCTAATCAGAAAATAAAATAGTCTAAATATTTTAAATAAATAATACAAAAGGTTAGAAAATCATGAATTTCCACCATTAATCTGTATTCTCAAGCGTCAATGATTTTAAACATTCAATATTCATGAAATAATGAATCAAAGAAATGTAACAGGTTGAAAACTTATTCTATCTAGGAAATCTAATTGTTCCGGGGTGAGCCTATCCATCAATGTGGATCTCATATGATGTAAACATATGAATCTCACATGAGGATAAAAAACTAAACCTAAATAATTGATAACATGCATACATTATTCTTCTCATCATTAAAACAATCAATCATCATAACTATAGAAATATTAAACCAATGTGCTTCCCTTATAGCTTGGGCTAGAGGGAACTTAGAAAAATAAAATTAAATTACAGAAATGAAAAGCAACAAGAAAGAATAAAAAGCTTGTAAAGAAAAATAAATTAAAACTATGAAACTTTTTAAAAATTCTAGATAAAACTCTCTAAAAACCCTAGATCTTTCTTTAGAATGCATAAAATGATGCTTAGGAATGCCTTAGGAAGCCCTATTTATAAGTGGAGAACTCCCTCCTTCAAACTGGTTTTAAAAAAAATCGAAAACTGCTTTAAAACTGCTCACTCTACGTAAATCTTTGGATGTCATCGAACAACCTTCGATGTCATCGAAGACTGGCTTTGATGTCATGGAAACTGTTTTGATGAATCTAAGATGGCATCCAAGTTGTCCAGCAATCAAACTTGATTTTTCTATATTTCTTTGATGTCATTTAAGGGCTTCGATGTCATTGAAGATTGGCTTCGATGACAGCTTCGATGTCATCTAAGCTTGGATCTTGCAAATTTCTGCACTTCCTTCCTTTTTCACTTGGTTTTCTTAACTCTTGGGGTCTTGAAATCTTCAATCTTGGTCTCTAAATGGCCATTCTTTACTTTAGTGATTCTTGAACATTAAATCCACACTTTTAACATTATTTTCACTCTAAGCTCTCAAGTTAGCCTTGTAACACAAACATGTATAAAATATATCATTAATGTAACATCTCAAAAAAATCCATACAAAGACCCGAGTACCACCTCAGGCAGAAATCATTAAGGACCAAATCCTTTAGAAATTAGACAAAGATTAATTAGGTGCTAAAATAAATCACCTGTCAAATTTGCTTGGACAGCTTTTAATACAAATTATAAGATCCAAAACTAGTAAAATCACTAACGCTTCATCACCTAAAAACTTAAGATCCATCTCAAAACCCAGTTGCTCTCAAGAGCACCATGAAACTCCTATCCGACCTGAACCGTGCGTCGAAAGTCCGATTACCCCAAAATTATACGGTTATGACTGCCTTGCTGGACTTGACAACCATCTCAAAAATTAAGTTTTAAAGGTATTCAAAAGTGCACAACTTGAGCCAGAGTGAAGTGTGTGAGAAACACGAATATCTTTAAGAAATGAACTGAAACTTAAGTGAATTGAGTCGTTCACTTGTAGGCTGAATCTAAGGATTCAGACAGTCAGAATCTGACCCAATTACATCCTCAGATTAGGAAAATTTTTTAACACATGTCAGTGTACTTGTGGCCCTGATCGAGTACTGGTGACCATTGAACTGAAACTGGTTCCCCGTGGCTGGTTCACTGATCCGATCGGGCCGAGATCTTAATTTGACCTAGATCCAATTTCAAGAAGCTTAAGTCTGACCACAAGTAGAAAAGGGGCCTCCAGATCAGCTCTGTTGGACTGAAATGGCCGGTCTTTGGCTATAACCTAAATATACCATGGCGCTGGGGCCATTCTCATCATTTCTAGGCCTATATAAGGGCCTTAAACCCTCTCTCTCCCTTCACATACAAATTTGTAAACCTATGAGAGAGAAGAGAACAAAGAGAGAAGGAAAGAGAGAGAAAGTGAGAGAGAAAGTGGGGGACTGATCCTGGGATCTTTCCTTGCCACTTCACCTGCTTAACCACCGCTTCCGTATCGCTATACCGGCAATTTTGATCCTATTGTTGGATAAGAAATCCTAAACCTAATCTATTTTAGATATTCAAATAGAGTAAATGGTGAAATAACTAGCCTATTTCATGCTATAGGTTACCATTGTACTGTAGACAAAGACTTAGGGTTTAAACTGAGTTTGTTACAAGTTTACCGGTGAAAGGTACGGACTATAAATGTTTAGGTTATGGTTTTTAAGGTTTTCAATGTCAGTAATGATTTAAGATTGACTTGATTACTGTTACATGTGCGTGGATATGACGTTTTCCATATACTATATATATATGTAGACTATATTGATCTTAAAGCATTCCACGTGTTTGTTGAAATGTTTAAATGAATATGGAATTATGATTTATGTTTGCCATGTTTATTGACTGAGAATACATGATTGTTGTACGTATGGTGAACCCTTTGTAAAGGAATTTGCTATAATACCTGTTATAACTACTTTATTACATGTATATGATATGTGTAACCTAAGTGTTTGATAAAATGCCTGAATATGAAAATGCTTGTTCAAATGCATGTAATGAGGGTGTTGAGATAGGATTCTCAATTCCCTTCTATATGGTTACAGTATCCTTTATATAACCTATCTTACTACTATGTGAGTTAAGGATGAAATGCCTATGTGTGGTAACATATGTAGTATGTGTTTTGTCGAATTGCTCAAGTAAGATTTATATTTGATTTTAGTTGTCACATGTGGTCTTTGACTACTACATGCGTATACTATTTCTTGGAGTGTGTTAGGGACTACGCCGTAGTCCAAACGATCGGTAATGATTTTCGAGTAGTGGCCGAGGTTGTTTCGCCACACCAGATAGGTTTGAGGAATCCGAGTCGTATGCTGTTTGTCGATAGTGGTTAGGCTATGTGGAGTGCTTATGCGCTCCATGTCGATTAGCTTGACGTACACTCGTACCAGTCGAGCTTGTCAAGTAACCCAATTGACCTAATGTATGTTCACCATGTAAGGACGCTACTATTTGAATCTAAGGTATCAACTTACCAGTGCAAAGCCCGTTTAACCTTTGTACCTCGATTCGCTAAGACTCATGAGCTGAGCATGGTGGTATGGGACATCGTGGTCATGTTTTTGACCTATGCTGGGGTGACGAGCTACCTCGTAATTTCTAGTGAGCAACCCAGACTCGTGAGTCGAATACAGTGGTATGAGACACTGTATTCGAGCTGTCGGCCTATGATCAGGTGACGAGCTCATAGTGACCTTGAGTATACACTAGAAACTATGTCGACATGACGAGCCTTTCCATAGTAAACTAGAGTATAAACTAGGCCTGCATTGAGGTGACGAGCCTCTCCATAGCGACCTGAAATTACTTATCATATGTGACTACTAGGATTGACGACCCTAGATGGATCATTGTTTGGGTATATGATATAAAGAGAGGTGCCTTAGCTTCCTAATCCTACTGTATGAATATTTTTAAATAAGAACTTGGCTAACATGACCATGCATCATATTGCACGGTGCTTTGGTGAGGAAGTGCACAGAGGAAGGGGTGCATGCCGCGATCATAAGATGATGTCACAGAGGGAGTGTAGGCGAGAGCATGCATCATTATCACATATCATCCTCGCATTAATAAGAGTACTTAAGACTTGATTATTGTATTGATTTATCATTAATGCTTGACTGAATTGATAACATGTTAACCTTTGCTTCATAGCTCCACTGAGTTGATCACTCACTTTCACATTCTGGAAAAGTGTTTTAAACACCAACCAGACCCTATTGTAGATGCAGAGCCAGAATTTTATGATGACAAGGAGTTCTCTTACATGCAGCTATTAGGCGGGTCTATATAGACTGTGATCTAATCGATGGGGTTACAAGGATGCTAATTAGACCCCATTACACTTGTTATTTTTACACTTTTGAAACACCCATGTATATTTATTTTGTTCATTTTTAAAGTATACATGTATATACTTAACCTGGTAATATGTTCATACTCTGAAGACCGACATCAGTTTATATACTTTGTATATCTATCACAGTCTTCCGCTTGCGAAATTTAACTGTCTCTGGAGTATAATATGCTGATTTGGTATAATCCCACTCATGTTTAAGGCACTAATATAGATAACATTTAATCATCATTATATATCTATGTTGCATAAGTGATGTGTTGGAACTCAGGAGTTGGGCTCCTACTCGATCCCTGAATTTTAAGGCGTTACAAGTTTGTATCAAAGCATGATTTAGATTAAATTGGACTAGAGTTATGGTCACACGACACACACTGACGTACTTTGACTTAGAAGGGAGCAACAAAATATAGAAATGATCGTACGATTCCCAGTTTCGCCAATCGACGAAATTGACTGAAATTGTCCCTTAGAATCGGCGCCCATACGCATCTGAGATTATGCGTGGTGACTCCAAATATTTTTTAGACCGTCAATTAATGGGTTTAGATGATAAATTGACAAGTTCCACACTCAAATAACCCAAAACGCTTGAATATACGCAAGATAGGACTCGAAACGACTCAAATGGACTAGAGGGCCCAAATAGTGCAAATTGGGGAGATCCGAAGTGGACCCCGCACACATATGGCACCCCCCGCGGGGGGGGGGGGGGGGGAGAGGGGGGATGCCATCACCCATGGAGCGAGGGTTCACCCGAATATCCAGCAGCCGGCGATGTCATCGCTGGATTGGTGATGCCTCGCCGCCCGAACGCTCTGTGCCTGTCAGGCCGCAGCGGGCCGGTGTCAGGTCGACCCCCCAACACGTGTGGGGCCCACGAAAGGGTGTGGAACCCCCTATATTCTTCTCCTTTGGCTCTCTTTCTCATATTCTCGCCCAACCAATCTTTCCAACCTTCAAAAAATTTCATTTTCCTCTCTCCAATCCTTCCTTCATCTTCATATCTCCTTCATTTCCTTCATTCCATACACACCTCCACCACCTTCATCAAAACCCATCTTCTATCTCCTTCATTTATCTCCTTTTGAGCACATAAGATCATAGTTATGTCTCATACATCTCCAGATCCAACAACCCATCCTATTCCCCATTGTTATCTCACTCAAATGGCTCTTTTCGAGCTTGTGGCAACAATATTTTCACTTTTCACACTTCTTTCTCTTATGGGGAAGAACAGGACTTCCACGGATGAAGCCGGACCTAGCGCCCTACTCGATCAAGGAGGCAGACAGGTACTGCCGCAAGTGTGAGCGTCGATCGGGAGATAAGGACAAAGTGGGATCTTGATCCCCAGGCTCCCCTCGAAAGGGCTCTACTGGCGGAGTTATCTCATGAAAGATTTGAGAGCCGTAGGGTTCAATTAAAGCACACATGGATGAGAGGCTCTTTGAGCAATATTTGGTGATGGACCACCTGATGGAAGCCGGGTGGGGTCCCATATTTGAGGACAAGACTCGAGCAAATGTGAACACTATCCGAGCCTTCTACGCGCATATACGAGAGCCAACACTGGAGCCTTTACAGTTCAAATTTCTTGTGGGAAGGCAAGAACTCACAGTCGATGTTGGCTTAATAGCCCAAATCATGGGAATGCCGTTTGGCGAGGTCCATGGTAGTGAGAAGAGTCTTACGAATGCGCGTGAAAGAGACCACCGCATGCCATTCCTTTGTGGCCAACTGGTCCACTGGAATTCAAACAATAGCCTCCTAGCATCCAAAATGACCGACGACTTCCGTCAACTCCACCACATCTTCACGTACAATGTATACCCTAGGTGGAACAATTGTAGCGAGTGTACGCGCTTGATGGTGGACTTCTTGTACCATGCTAGACAGGGAGACAACCTGTACCTACCTACCTTCATCCTATGAGAGATAGTCCTGACTACACGCTCTACTAGGATGACCATTTCACTCCCATTTGGCCAACCGATATGTAAGCTTGTACGTGAATTCAGCTACAGACTTGGCGTAGAAATTTCGGTGCCGATCTATTTCATCAACGACACTACTCCTAACAACATGAAGATTGGGCCACGACAACGTCGAGCCTAACTCTATGAGAGTGAAGATGAGACGGAGAGTGAAGATAAAGGGAGTGATGAGATAGAAGAAAGGTAAGAAGGAGAGGAAGAGGAGGCCCAAGACACTGATGAGGGCTCTCCTCCCGCTGCTACGCGAGATTGTGATAGTGATCGGGCTGCTATAGAAACCCGCTTGGCTCAACTCGAGGAGGGCCAAGTTGCCCTAAAACAGGAGATCACACAGACCCGAGCCAAGGTTGAAGAGACTCAGGCCTTCGTGAAGAAAAAATTTAGCTAGGTGTCTCATACTTTGAGGGCTATCTTGTGCTGTATGCAGGACAAGAGTGCACCTCCACTATCGTCAGATTTTGACGACTAGTCACACATGTAGTAGTCTTTTTGGGTTTGGTTTGTGCATGTTTTTTCGTTGTTATGCATAACCTTGTTAGGCATAGTAGTGTGGTAGAGTGGTTAATATGTTTCAGTGATTGAAACCTTGCTTAGATTATCTCTCATGCATCTTCTATCATGATCCATGTAATACTACATCTTATGTATTGTGACAAATTTGATAAATAAAATGCATGAAGTTTCTTTAAGTTGTATGTGAATGCTATGTAGTTGAGTTTGTGAGTATGATGAATCTAACCTGGATTGTACCCTATATTGTATATAGGGAATGCCACCTAAGGCCACACAGAGTACGACACATCTCACTCTTGGGTTTGGTTCTGCCCTAGCACCACCAGTTCCAGGGCAGAACCTGCGTCTACTTCGATGCCGCACGTGCCTTAGTCGGCTCCCCTACTGATAGGTTGGAGTAGATGATGCTCTTGATGCAACAGCAATAACAGCAGTAGTAACAATTTTTGACCACCATTGCATGGGTCTTTGCTTAGAGCATAGGTGTGGTTCCACCTGCACCTCTTATGTAGCCTGCGGGTAATATGAGGTCTAGCGGTCTCTTTGAACGATTCCAACGCTTCCGACCTCCTACCTTTGCAGGTACTCACACACCCAAGGAGGCCGAGTATTGGCTTGACCACATCTCTAAGGTGCTGAAGTCGCTGCACTGCACTGAGACAGAGCAGGTGAAGTTGATCTCCTACATGTTTAAGAAGGAGGCCAGCCACTGGTGGGACAACGTCCTCTAAACTATTACTGTTGGATATGTATGGTCATGGGAGGCCTTCGAGACGCACTTTCACGAGAAGTACTTTCCCCTTACGTATCGGCATGAGAAAGAGAGTAAGTTTCTTTGCCTCCGTCAAGGGGGCATGACAGTGGCAGAGTATGAGAACAGATTTACGGAGTTGGCTAGGTATGCTCCGTTGATATTAGCTGATCAGCCGATGTGGATGTGGCAGTTTTCTGAGGGCCTACGACCCAAGATACGCTCGATGATGTGTTGTGCTAGCATATCTACCTAAGCTGATCTAATGGGCATGTCTCTGTGAGCCGAGTAGGATGGGGATAGATTGTCCCACACACGCATGCCTATGGTTCCTAGGCCGTGATCAGATTGGCCAAGCAGGCTGTTCCTCGGCAAGAGGCCTCGTGCAGATTTGCCTCCTAGACTTGTAGCTCCACCAACCTCGATAAGGCAAGCAGACGTGTGGTGCACCTACTGCAAGAGAGCTGGCCACGTTGATGGGTACTGTTTCACTAAGATGAGGGACAATGGCTTCTCGCCGCCTCAGAAGATCAGCCACCAGCTTCCTCAGACAATTGCAGCTCCACCTCTACGGTCAGCACCAGCCCATCCATCTTTTCAGCCGCTTGCACCTCGATTCAGGTCACCTCAGTGACCCATGGTACTGCAACCCAACTGTTCTTAGCAGGCGCGAGTACATGCTCTTACAGCGAAAGTATCTGATTCAGTAGCTACAGTGCCTCTAGCTTTTAAGGTCACTGCCCAGATCCAAGGCACCCTCATATTTTTGTTGGTGGACACCAGGTCTACTATCTTGGTGATATCATGTTTTGTAGTCAACTGCTTAGGGCTGAATACAACCCCGATGGTTGGGGTGAGAGTTATCGTAACCCCAGGGACTTTTACAGATGTCACCAAGATGTGTGAGGGTTGCTTGATAGATCTACGGACCAAGACGATATGCATTGACCTGATTGTTACCATGATATACCATTTCGACGTTATCCTTGATATGGATTGACTTACTGAAATGAGGGCCGAGATCGACTGCGAGACCCGACTAGTGACAGCTCACGGGCCTGAGGGCATGAATTTTACATTTATCGTGTAGGTCAGTTACCCTTTTCGAGTTCTTTGTTACGCTTCCTTACTGAAGAATGATGATGGTCCAGTACTTAGGAACACGCCAGTAGTTTAAGATTTTAAGGACGTGTTCAGTAAGATACCTGGACTACCTCCTCAGCGTGAGATTGATTTTTTCATCGACCTAGTGCCTGGTGCGACGCCCATTTCACTGTCGACTTATCGCATGCCTTCATGTGAGATGGAGGAACTGAGGAAACAGATCAATGATCTGTTGGATGCAGGCTTTATATAACCTAGCGTGTCTCTATAAGGAGTACTTGTGTTGTTTGTGAAGAAGAAGGATGAATCTCTATGATTGTGTATTGATTATCGCAGGTTGAACCAAGTGACGGTGAAGAATAAGTATCCTTTGCCCAAGATAGATGACCTGTTTGATCAGTTGAAGGGAGCACAGTACTTCACCAAGATTGATTTACAATCAGGGTATCACCAGTTGCGCGTCAGGGATGAGAATGTGTAGAAAACACCTTTCAGGACTAGTTTTAGGCATTATGAGTTCCTTGTGATGTTGTTTGGACTCAAAAATACACCGGCCGTGTTCATGGACTTGATGAACTGGGTGTTTCGATCATATCTATTCTGATTCGTCATCGTGTTTATTGATGATATCCTAATATACTCCAAGAGTTGGGGGGGTACGAGGAACATCTGCGAGCAGTCCTTGATACTCTAAGGAAGAATTAGTTGTTTGTATAGTACAAGAAGTGTGACTTCTGGAAGGAAGAAGTCAAATTCTTAGGACATGTGGTCTCCAAGGAAAGGATAGAGGTGGACATTGCTAAGGTAGACGCAGTTCAGGATTAAGAGCAGCTCGGTTCGGTTACTGAAGTGAGGAGTTTTCTTGGCCTGGCAGGCTACTACCGTCGGTTCATTAGGGATTTTTCCAAGATAGCCAGACCGTTGTCTCAGTTGACTCAGAAAGATCTCAAGTTTGCTTAGAATGAGAAGGCAGAAGCAGCTTTTTAGGAATTGAAGGACAAGTTGACGTCCACCCCTATGCTAGTATTGCTAGAGTAAGAGGTCAAGTATACCATCTACACCGATGCTTCTGGTGTCGGTTTGGGTTGTGTTCTAATGCAGAAGGACAGGGTTATTGCCTATGCATCGTGACAGTTGAGGAAACACGAGGAAAACTACCCTATGCACGACCTGGAGTTAGCAGCCGTTATCTTTGAATTGAAGCTCTGGAGACATTACCTTTATGGAGAGGAGTTCAAGCTCTTTTGTGACCATAAGAGCCTCAGGTACATATTCATGCAGAGGGACCTGAACATGAGGCAACAACAATGGATGGAAACCTTGAAGGACTTCAATTTTGAGGTCTCCTACCATCCTGGCAAGGCTAACCTTGTGGCAGACGCGTTGAGCTATAAGAAGGCGTTAGCATTTGTGGCTCCGATAATGATAGCAGAGTGGGATATGGTAGAGTTTGTGCAGGACTTTGTGTAGAAACTTACGGTAGAGGAGCCATTCGAGAGCATCGCACATATTCGTGTTCAGTCGCTCATTGATAAAAGGATCATCGCGGCTCAGAGAGACAATGAATTATTGGCCAAGATGAGAGAGTAGGTTAGTGATAGTGAAGACTCGAAATGGAGAGTTGGTACAGATGGGGGTTTGTGTTATCGTGGCTGCCTATACATCCCAAATCTTCATGACCTGATGAAGCAAGTTCTCGAGACTGCTTACAATTCGAAGATGGCAATGCATCCTGGCAGTACGAAGATGTACGGAGACATGAAGCGCTCGTATTGGTGGGACAACATGAAGGCCCATATAGAAGAGTATGTGTCTCATTGTCTCACATGCCAACAGGTCAAGGCAGAGCATAACCGACCTCCTAAACTGCTTTAGCCCATGCCCATAGATGAATGGAAGTGGGACTTCATTTCTATAGATTTTATCTCAGGGCTATCGAAGACAAGGAAGGGGCATGACTCCATATGGGTGATCATGGACCGGTTAACGAAATCGGCTCATTTTCTCCCTATTAGAGTTTCGAACTCTGCAGATGATTTAGCTAGGCTATACATTAAGGAGATTGTACGTCTGCATGGAGTTCCTATGAAGATCGTGTCAGACCAAGACACTCGATTTACATATATCTTCTGGACTCATATCAAGGAAGTAATTGGTGTGAAACTAAAGTTCAGTACCACGTTCCACCCACAGACTTACGGGCAAACAGAACGGGTAAATTAGGTGTTGGAAGATATGTTGCGAGCTTATGTGCTAGATTTCAAGGACAGTTGGGACGACAGTCTTTCTTATGCAGAGTTTGCGTATAACAATAGTTTTCAGGCGAGTATTGGCATGACTCCATATGAGGCCTTGTATGGGCGTCCCTGTCGAGTACCGCACTGCTGGGTAGAGGTTGGTGAGAAGAGCTTGATTGGCCCAGATTTAGTTCAGGCGACTTCAGTAAAGATCGACATTATCAGGCATTGACCCTGGCAGCACAGAGTAGACAGAACAGCTACACCGATATAAGGCAGCGACAGCTAGAGTTTGAGGTTAGGGACATGATTCCTGAAAGTTTTCCCAATGAAGGGAGTTCTACGGTTTGACAAGAAAAAGAAGCTCACGCTGAGATTCATTGGCTTATTCAAGATACTGGATCGAGTGAGGGTGGTAGCGTACCGCCTGGCTTTGCCCACACTACTCATAGGTGTGCATAACGTATTTCATGTGTCGATGTTGAAGAAATACGTTTCTAATCCTTCCCACATTATCAGATGGGAGCAGGTACAGTTGAGTGAAGATGCTACTTATGTACTGTAACCGACACGTATTCTAGACCGGAAGGAGCAAGTGTTGCGCAGTAAGGTTATTCCACTTATGAAGGTACTATGGATGCATCACACTGAGGAAGTGGCTACTTAGAAACAGAAGCCAATGTCCGAAAGAACTACCCTTAAATTCTCAAAGAGTACGAAAAGGTACTAATTTCGAGGATAAATTTTTTTTTAAGGGGGTAGATTGTAACGCCTCGAAAAAATCCATACAAATACCCGAGTACCACCTCAGGTAGAAATCACCAAGGATCAAATCCTTTAAAAATTAGACGAAGATTAATTAGGTGCTAAACTAAATTAACTTAAACAGCTTTCAATACGAACTGCAAGACCCAATACTAGCAGAATCGCTAATGCTACATCACCTAAAAACTTAGGATCCATCTCAAAACCCAGTTACTCTCGGGAGTACCATGAAACTCCGTATCAGACCTGGACCGTGCGTCGAAAGTCTAATTACCCTAAAACTATACGGTTATGACCGCCTTGCTGGACTTGACAACCATCTCAGAAATCAAGTCCTAAAGGTATCCAGAAGCACACAACTTGAGCCCAGAGCGAAGTGTGTGAGAAACGTGAATATCTTTAGGAAATAAACTGAAACTTAAGTGAATTGAGTTGTTCTCTTGCAGGCCGAATATAAGGATTTAGACTGTCAGAATTTGACCCAATTACACCCTCGGATCAGGGAAAATTTTCAACACGTATCGTCAACTTGTGGCCCTGATTGAGTACCAGTGACCATTGAACTAAAACTGGTCCCCCGTGGCTGATCCACTGATCCGATCGGGTCGAGATCTTAACTTGACCTAGATCCAATGTCAGGAAGCTTACGTCTGACCGCATGCAGAAAAGGGGCCTCCAGATCATATCCGTTGGACCTAAACGACCAGTCTTTGGCTATAACCTAACTATTCCATGGCCTTGGGGCCATTCCCATCAGTTCTTGGCCTATATAAGGGCCTTAAACTCTCTCTCTCCCTTCATATACAAATTTATAACCCTAGGAGAGAGAAGAGAGCAAAGAGAAAGGAAAGCGAGAGAAAGTGGGGGACTGTTCCTGAGATCTTTCCCTGCCAGTCCACGTGCTTAACCACTTCTTCCGTATCACTATATCGGCGATTCCGATCCTATTGTTGGGTAAGAAATCCTAACCCTAATATGTTATAGATATTTAAATAGAGTAAATAGTGAAATAACTAACCTATTACATGCTGTAGGTTGCCGTCGTGCTGTAAAGAAAGACTTAAGGTTTAAACTGAGTTCGTTACGAGTTTGTCGGTGAAAGGTGCGGACTATAAATGTTTAGGTTATGGTTTTCAAGGCTTTTAATGTCAATAATGGTTTATGACTGACTTGATTGCTATTATATGTGCTATAATACCTGTTATGATTTATGATTTATGCTTGCCATATTTATTGACTGAGAATACATGATTATTGTTGAGGGTCAAATATTGCATATCTGACCTCAGTTATTGCCTGGATTTACAAACATGATACTGTTTAATTGCCTGTTTTAATCATGTTTAGGTTGCAAGGTGGATTTATAAGCGCAGAATGAAAAAGATGCTAAGAGCATAGATTTAACGCTCTGATGTCACCAAGATAAGGGATGAACTCCAGGAAACCAAGATCGATGAATTTACATGGTAGAGATCCGAGAAAATCAGGAAACTGAAGCTCAAGTGGCTCGAAAGTCAGCCAGAATGCAAGATCACAGGGTTCCTACTATCCGCTCGGCTCGAAACTTCATACAGGGTCAAGGGACTATAAATTAACCGTACATGTCAAATTTCAGCCATTCGATCCCTGCGAAAGTGTCCCAATGGCTAGATCAGCTCACAAATCGTCCATCTGGAGCCCACCTGTTATCTGGATATGCTTCCAAAGTGGTCTTGACGGTTGAAATGATAGGACAGAGAGGATGGACAGATTGGATTTTGTATATAACTCAAGGCGGGGCCCACCTTATGTAAGTAGAGTGCACCATACGGTGCACTCCCGATCCACACGGAATCAACGCACGCGGTCAGCAGGCACTGACCCGTGCCAATTTCAAAATTTTCAAAAAATAGGTAGCGGGGAATGCTGTCCATCCGTTTGATCTTAGTGGGGCCCACCCATCATGAATATTAAAAATCCGATCCGTCCACGGTGTCTAGGAGGTGGGTACGACCACAACCATGTTGATCTTTGGGTCCCATGCAAACTATTGAAATATCCTGGCCATTGAAAGCAAGATGGACGACGGAACAGAAGATCAAGTGGGCCGCACCGATTTCACTTCAAATTATGCCCTTACCGGACGGTTTTTCGTCATGAATCTAATGAACGGTGTGGATTTTTCCATCATTGTCAATATGTTACCCACCGACCATCACAGAGCATTCGCGTAAGCTTTGTTTCGCAACAGAGCCTGCGGAAGATTTATGTGGGCCACCCTCATGAATCAACAGTCTGATCTAAACCATCCATCAGGCTTGAAAAGGCCCTATAAACATGTCCTAGGTGACCGAATCTTAAAAGACCATGGAGATCAAAATCCATTCGTCCAAATAAAAGGCTAACGGTGCAAGGAAAAAAATGGATGGGACACCAAATTCGGTCCAGAAAATGTTCAATTTTACTGAAATTTCAGGAGCAATTCAATGAACGGAATGGATTCTTCCGTTACCAATGATAATGGCCTTCTTTCAGGAGTCCACCACGAGTACGGACTTCTCCTGTTGCTGCGTAACGAGTTACGCACGGACCACCGCTATCTTTGTGCGGAAATTGCTTCCCACGTCTCCACTGACCGACTTAGCAACCAGCCCTCCCTGCCATGTATAAAGAGAGAGAGAAAGAGAGGGTATGGGGCAATTCGGAAGCAGTCGTGGAAGCTTGGATAGGAGGTGGATCAGAGAGAGAGAGAGACAGAGTATTTTTAGCTTTTAATTATTTATTTTCTTCCCTGTTCTTTTATAATTTTTGAGAGATCCAGCCCACTCATGAGTGGCTGAACCTCTTAGCTAGGGCTAAGAGGTGAAGCTTGTAGTGAGATGGGAGATTCTATACTTTTAAATTAATTTTAATGTATGAATTGAAGTTGATTTAGTTTGATTAGTAAGGGAATACTTTCAGTCTTTAATGGTTTGTTGTGAAAACAATTACAATAGATCTGCGATGGCTTTGAGTATTTTTTTCTCCTGTTTATGTTTATGATATTAGGAAGCCCTGTTGTTCACCATCGTCTCCTATGCATGGTCGGATGATAATACCCTTTCTAACTTTCATAGCATGTTGATTGGTTGGTAATTAGTTTAATTATGTTGTTTGCCATAGTCTCCTGGGCATGGTTTGGTGATGGAATCAATTCTAATTCATATACCTTCCATCCCTTTGAGACTATCTCAACGACAGTTCAGTTTAATTTTCATAGAGTAGGTGTAAGATCTCCCTGATCCCTACAAGTAGATCCTCCGAATCCCTAGTTTCCTTTTCTAAATTTTCTTAAGTTTTAGATAATCATTCCATCATTATTCTTCAAATCGCAATTAGTTTAGATTTCACCTTATTCTAGTTCAAATTCTACTTAATTTTAGATAGCGTATAAGTTTCAGTCCTTTAGGATTCGACCTCGGTCTTACCGAGTTTATTACTACATCACAACCTTACACTTTGGGAGTGAACAATTGTTGTACGTATGGTGAACCCTTTGTAAAGGAATTTGTTATAATACATGTTATAACTATTTTATTACATGTATATGATATGTGTAGCCTAAGTGGTTGATAAAATGCCTGAATGTGAAAATGCTTGTTTAAATGCATGTAATTAGGGTGTTGAGATAGGATTCTCAATTCCATTATCTATGGTTACAATATCCTTTTTATAACCTATCTTACTACAATGTGAGTTAAGGATGAAATGCCTATGTGCGGTAACATGTGTAGTATGTGTTTTGTCGAAATGCTCAAGTAAGATTTATATTTGATTTTAGTTATCACATGCTCTCTTTAGCTATTACATGCGTATACTATTGCTTGGAGTGTGTTTGGGGCTATGACGTAGTCCAAGCGATCGGTAATGATTTCTTAGTAGTGACCAAGGTCGTTTCGCCACACCAGATAGGTTCGAGGAATCCGAGTCGTACGTTGCTTGTCGACAGTGGTTAGGTCACGCGGAGTGCGTCGATTAGCTCGATGTATGCTCGTACCAGTCGAGCTTGTCAAGCAATCCGATTGGCCTAATGTATGTTCACCTTGTATGGATGCTACTGTTTGAATCTAAGGTACCAAAAAACTAGTGTAAAGCTTGTTTAACCTTAGTACCTCGATCCGCTATGACTCATGAGTCGGGCATGGTGGTATGGAAAACTGTGGTCGTTCTGTCAGCCTACGCTGGGGTGATGAGCCCCTCCATAGTGTCCACAGAGCAACCCAGACTCATGAGCCAAATACGGTGGTATGCGACATTGTATTCGAGCTGGTGGCCTATAATCAGGTGACGAGCCCGTAGTGACCTCGAGTATACACTAGTCACTACGTTGAGGTGACAGCCTTTCTATAGTAAACTAGAGTATAAACCAGGATGGCGTTGAGGTGACGAGCCTCTCCGTAGCGACTGAAAAACTGCTTATCATATGTGACTACTAGGATTGAAGACCCTAGATGAATCATTATTTGGGTATATGATATAAAGGGAGGTGCCTTAGCTTCCCAATCCTGTTGTATAAATATGTCTAAATAAGAACTTGACTAACACGACTATACATCGCATTGCATGGTGTTTGGAAAGAAAGTGCACAGAAGAAGGGGTGCATGCCGCGATTGTAAGATGATGTTGCAGAGAGAGTATATGTGAGGACATGCATCATTATCACATATCATCCTTGAAATAATAAGAGTGCTTAGGACCTGATTGTTGTATTATTTTGTCATTATTGCTTGACTGAATTGATAACATGTTAACCTTTGCTTTATAGCTCCACTGAGTTGATCACTCACTCCCACATTCTGGGACGATGTTTTAAATACCAACCAGACCCTATTGTAGATGTAAATGATAGCGATGCTTTCAAGGCAGAGCCAGACTTTTACAATGACGAGGAGTTCTCCTAATGCAGCTATTAAGCGGGTTTATGTAGACCATGATCTGATCAATGGAGTTACAAGGATGCTGATTAAACCCCATTACACTTGTTATTTTTACACTTTTTGAATACCCATGTATATTTATTTTGTTCATTTTTAGAGTATACGTGTATATACTTAACCTGGTAACTTGTTCACACTCTGGAGACCTACATCAGTTTATATACTTTATATATCTATCATAGTCTACCGCTTGTAAAATTTAACTGTCTCTGGAGTATGATATGCTGATTTGGTATAATCCCACTCATGTTTAAGGCACTAATACAAACAACGTTTAATCATCATTATCTATGTTGCATAAGTGATGTGTTGAAACTCGGGAGTTGGGCTCCTGCTCAACCCCCGAATTTCAGGGCGTTACAATTAAGCATTATCGTGTTCATAAAACTAAGATATAAATGGAGAAAAATATGTAATTTTGGACACTCAACAAATACCACCATACCCGACTCCCAAGTCTTAGGGATCATGTCACAAATGGTTAATAGTGGGCCTCCCAGAGGTATAAGGTGCTTTGGATTCAGACAAGCACGATCAAACAAGGTGAACACACATGGTTGGCTAGTTAGTGGACTAATTCGGTTGACCCGGGTGAACTCTAGCACAATTGGCATTGAGTGGAAACATCTCACATAGTCTAACTACTATCGGTTGACTGTGTTCGACTTGGATCAGTCAGATATGCCCAGGCAGCCAACCTAATTTGGGTTGCCCTCATGCGTTTTAGGGTTTTCTGACCAACAGGATTAGCCAATCAATCATAAATAAATGACATACTTCATGCATTACTCAATTCAAGAATAGGAAGGGTTGCATAATAGTAAATTAAGAAGGTCCTACTTAACTTAGACATTTTACCAAACATGTAGATGTACTAAGATCGTTAAAATTTGTAAGTGATAAAATAAATTAAATGCATATGTTGGAGGATGATACAATGCATGAGCAATAATCTTAGTAAATTGAACCTACTTTAGCATTTAATCAATTGTTTAAATTACACTACGCACAATTAACAATTCATAGAGGGTCATCGATCGAAAGAATGTACACTAGTTAGCATTCGATTATTTATTCATTACACAAACCATTAATTGCGACATGGTTTCGATAAACGGTAACCCAAGGGTAATGGTCCGTACCTTGGAGTGTTGCACCAGGTTCGGGGCTCGTTCTTAGGCTAAGTTTAAATGAATTGGCTCACCGGTGTACTGTAACAAGATGATTGATTTAAAAGGGCTCATGCATTTGGTTCTTAAAGGAAAATCTCCATGAAAGGGTTTGTTACTTACCTCAAATCGTTGCCAGGGGGAATTTCGGTAATGCGGTGTGATGTGGGTGTGTTGCCGGCTGGTGGGGGCAGGGTGGATCTTCCACACCAGCTCCTCTCCTTCAATTTCCCCCATTCTCCTCCTCCTCCTCTCTCTCTCCCTTGATAATGAAAATTCGTATGAGAGTGAGGGGGTGTTAAATGAGGCTTTATATAGTGCCAAAAATGTGCACAATGGCCCTAGTCCTCCTTTTTCTATTAAGCTTGTCACGAGGGAGGATAATTTTGATTTACAAGGCCTCTCTGGGGCCCATCGGCTCATTCATGATAGGGGAAATGTTCCCCATTATAAGATCTATGGTTTGTCACAATTGGGCATAGATCAAATGCTTTAATCTATCATGACCACATTTGCGTTGAACGGTCATTGATGGTCGATCAGGGCCGCGACTATACAGAAACGAGTAGGAAAATATCCTTAACTTGTATATCAAGTTTGGTTGCAGTCTAATGGTTGGAGAGCTGTAACTTCACGAAAGAGCAAAGATGCCTTTTTACTTAAATTTCTAATTTCATTTAGGAGATTCACGCATCTCAACCCTCGATCTCTGACCCCAGTTGAGCAGTTCTGGGCACTATCCTGGTCTACCATCCGCAATGGGCTTCAAGCCCAACAAGACGAATGATTTCCTATAGTTTTGAACTTTGCGGACCTACAGTGCTTGGTCTAGCCCCTATTTGGTTTATTTGAATCTTTTTCAGTAGAACAAATCCTTGATATTCGCTTCAGGTCTCAATCATACTTAGGTTTAGCTACGTCTATGTTGGCATCATTTTACGACCCTTAAAAGTATCCGTTTGACCTTATTCGCCGTTAATTCTCAAGTTTTTATGCGCCTGCTCCCTTTGTGGTTCGCCCAATAGGGTCCTCAGGCAGGTCTATTGGTGGATGCCTTAGGATCTAATGTCATTTTGGCTTAGGTGTTACAATCTACTCCCCTTAAAAATAAATTTAATCATTAAAATTTATACTTGCTCGTAGTCCTTGAGCAATTGCGGGTAATGCTTATGAACTTCAGCTTCTATTTCCCATGTGATCTCTTCTTCGATGCGATGTGTCCACAACACCTTTACTAATGGAATGATCTTATTGCGCAACACTTGCTTTCTCCTATCTAGTATGCTTGTGGTCACAACCCCAAGTGTAGGGCCGCCATGTAGTAATAACTCGGTAAGACTGAGGTCAAATCCATAGGGACTAAACTTGTACGTATCCTGAAAATAATTAAAACTAGAACTAGAAAAAGATCTAAATTAAAATCTAAATAATTGAGAGTAATGGTGAATAATGTTGATTAAAACTTATGAATTTAAATGTGGAAACTAAGGTACCAAGGATCCACTTGTAGCTATCAAGATGCTACCTTACTTGATTCAAGGAACACAATTGGAATTGGAGTCCTATCGTATCCAATTAGAAGATAAAATAACTTAAATCAAATATGAACTTTTTATTAACATAATTCTCAGTGGAGGAGAATTGTGATGATTGAAAGGGATTACATCACCCTACCATGCCCAAGAGATGACGGTAAATAATAGGATTTACCAATCTCACAATCTCAAAACAGGAAAAGAAGATATCCAAAGCTATCACAATATCTATTGTAATTTGAGTCACAATAAATCATAAAGAATAGAAAATATTTCTTTAATATCAAACTATAAATCAATATGATTCAATAAGAACAAGAATCAAAGCAAGATAATTATCCAAACACGCTACAAGCTTCACCTCTTAGCCCTAACTAAGAAGTTTAGCCAACCATATACATGATTGAAACCAAATCTCTTAAACAAAGTATGAAGAATAAACTAGGGAAGAAAAATAACTATTTGACGGTTGCTCCACCCTTATTTTATGCTCCTTGAGACCTTTTTAAACCTTAGAAAATGCTTTGGAGCATCTTAGAGTCTTATTTATAGTTTTGGAAATCTAACTTTCGCACCGAGTTGGAAAAATCTAGAAACTACCTCAAATTTATGCACTCTGCACAGTATCCTAAAATAGACTTTCAGAACTTTCATTTTTTAGAATCGGAGTTTTGGAATATATTTTTTCAGGATAATTTTTAGGAATATATTTTTTTAGGATAATTTTTAGGATTCTTTTTTTTTTTTCACTTCAAATCTTCGATTATCTTCATTCCTCACTTGGTTTCTTTGGATCTTTGGCATGTGAATTCTTCATTAATGACTTTCAAATCTCTAAATCTTCATTTAGTAATATTTTGAGCATAAATCTTCCTTTTGATATCAATTTCACCTTAAACACTTAAAATCACCTCGTACATGTAAATAAGCATACTGAGATCGATTAAGTACTATCATGTTTATAAAAATAAGGTATAAATAGGAGAAAATATGCAATATTTCACACTTAATAGCGTGTAGGCTGCAATATATAAGTAACGTCTTCTCTAAGCTCCACTTGTTCCCACTTGATGATGTGCACAGGTTTTGAATTTTTGAAGTCATTCCTTTTATAGTTTAATTATTTTAAAGTCTCTACTTTAGAGTTTGAGGATTCTCATTTTACAAAGGTAAGAGCAGAATCCTTAGATCTTAAAGAGTTATTTTTAATATAACCCAGTGCAGACTTGTCACTACATCACGTAGATGAGGTTAGTAGTTTTTCAAGTTTCTGGTCACCAAGGGTATATTTCCAAGTGTCCTTTAAACTCTACAGGGAGAAAACTTCAAGTTTTAGTTTCTCATTTTTAGTTTTAAGTTTTTGCAACTCAGAAATCTTAAAACTCAAATATAACTTAATCTTTTCAAAGCAATTGAAAAAATGAGATTTTTCTAAAACAACTTTTTCAAGTTCTAATTGTAGTTTAGCATAATTTTCTTTTTAAAATTTCAATTTAGCCGCAATCTTACAACTTCCTCTGTATAGGCATCATATGTATCTTGAAGATCGTCTTCATTTTCAGAGTCACTTCTTAGAGTTTTATAATTAAACATATCACAATTATTTGAAGAAGTGATTATAGCTATAGTCATAAAGGCTTTTAAATCATTTGCATTTTCCTGGTCAGATTCATCGATTTTAAAATTAGTTTCAAAATCTGATGATTCATCCCAAGTAGCTATCATGTCTTTTCTTCTAGATTTATCCTTTTTAAGATATTTAGAAGCTAAATGCCCATATTTAAAATAATTAAAACATTAGTTGTCTTTTCTTTTAGATTTTTAAAATTTAAAATTTATATTTTTTCTTTTATCAAATGGTTTTTGAAAATTTATTCTTTTCTTATTTTTAAAAATTCTATAAAATTTCTTTGCCAACATAGCCATATAATCTTCATTTTCTTCAAAATCAGAATTTACATTAGATTCTTTTGAATTGAATTTAGAAGATATAAGAGCAATGGACTTGACTTTAGGAGCTTTGAAATTCAACTCTTAAGTTTGAAGAAAACCAACTATCTCCTCAACCTTCATGTTATCTGCATCCTTTAATCCCTGTATAGCAGTAACTTTTGAATTAAACTTATGAGGAAGTAGGCATAGTATTTTTGTGTAAACTTTGTTTTAAGGAATTCTATTTCCAAAACCCCACATGGAATTTACTATATCATTTAGTTTTGTATAGAAGTCCATAAGAGATTCATTTTCTTCTATACGAATTTCCTCAAATTTGGTTGTAACGATTTGAATTTTAGATTTTTCAACAATGGTAATTCCTTCATCTGTCATTTCAAGAATATCTCATGCTTGTTTAGCTATATTGCATGAAATGATTCTTTTGAATTCATCTGGCGATAGAGCATAAGTTATTGCATTTAATGCTTTTGCATTTGCACTACTTTCACTTTTTTGAACAGTAATCCAAAAGGTATATGAGGTTTCTTTCATTGATATGGTTCCATCATCGAATACTACTTCCATCATATGAGGGATACATTTAGTCACAATGGCTTGTCATACACTTTCATCAATGGATTTGAGGAAGATCCTCATCCTGGCTTTTCAATATGAATAATTAGATCCATCAAAGGGAGGTAGCCTAGTAATGGATAAGCTTTCGAAATTTGACATCTTATAGCTCTGGATCTAGCTCAAGGAGGTAAATCCAAAAAATAAAAAGAGAAACTCTCTCTGATATCACTTGAAAAGGAAAGCTAATGATATCCTAGAGGGGGGTGAATAGGATAATGTCAAATAATCGAAATAAATGCAGAATACGTAAAGAATATAAAAATCTCAATCACCTTAGTATTGAAACCTTGATTCTAAATGATTCGTAAGACAACCTTCACCTAAAATATTAGGCAGGACAACCTTATTTCACGAATATCTTTAAAATCAATCTTTTAAAATAGCAAGAGAAGATAAAAGAATTACAACATTCACTACAAAGAATGAAATAATAAATAACATCCATTACCAAAAGATTAAAGCATTCACCATAAGGCACAAGGAGTTATAGTGGTTCGGTGCTTAAAACAACTCCACTTACTCTACTCCCAAACTTACTACTCTTGTAATTTTAGCTTTCACTATAATAAGATTTTCACAGGTTCACCTTAATAACTTAATATAGTTCCTTGTGATTTTGACGGGCTATCATAATAAAACTCCTTTTGTGACTTTGAGAGGCTATCACAAGTAAAATCCCCACTGATATTTCCACAGGCTATCTCAGACAAACCTAAAATGAAATATAGTAAAATAAAGTAATTTTCTTCAAATGGAGATTCGAAGACGTGGTAGAAGCTTGTAATAAAAGAACTTCTTTCTTAAATGTAGATCATATAGTGTTCAATCAAATAAAAAATGTGTAGGGTTCTATAGATTTTATAAATGAAAAACTCAAATGCTACTTGATTCAATTCTCTTTAGATATCAAAGAAGAGTATAGATTACTCTCTCATAATAATGTTAAAATGATCTTGAGAAAAAGGAATTAAATAAGTTATAAATTAAATTATAAATACCACACAGATAGCTTGCCGATGACTTAAGCTTTTCTTTCTCTTGCAGAAGGATTATAGTAAATTGTCGTTGTTCTTTAGAATGAGAGAAAGCCTCAATTTATAGGAAAAAAGGTTAGAAATTCGCCTAGCCTAAGACTGGCTTCGGCTGGCTGGATTCCACCCGATTCGTTCCAACGGCTATCGGATCGTGTGGGATAAGATCTATCCAAAATTCGGCTAGCTGAATTTTCACAAAAATCAAAAGTTTTCATTGTTGAAATTTGACCTGCACTACTTGGTCTAGCCGAATTTCAAGCTTAGGCTGGTCAAATTTTCAACAGAGTTTTTTATTTTGCTCGGGCTTGAAGTTAGGTTGGCCGAGAAAGTTAGGGTGGCCGAATCAGAAGTTAGGCTAGCCGAATTTCATAGAAAAAACACTTATTAAAATTGAAGTTAATGAATTTTTGAAAGTACCTAAACCTAAGGTCTTTCTAGAGTTATACTACCTGTGTTTTAGCAAATATATGAGACAACTTGGCTTAAAGTTTGACTTGATTTTGTCTTAAATTCGGGCATCGACTTCTTGTGAAGATGCACTGATCTTGAGCTGATCATAAGCCGATCTTGAGCTGATCTTCAGGCATATAGAGTAGTTGTGATTCAATACTTGTGATCTGACCTTGAAGAACTTTTGTCTTATGAAATTTGATAATCCATGTGTGATAAACATAAAAGCACTTACAGAGCCCCATTAGAAGATAAAGACATTAAATACTTACAGTATCAAGGCTTGAAGACACATGTAAATTGAAGTGCCTTGGTGAACCTAGCCTTAGTCCCATTTAATTCCAAAACAACCTTCCTCTATATGATACAATTAAAAGGTAAATATTTTCTTTATCATCCTAAGTCTAAAGAGTCAAATATGATCAAGTACAGCTAGGCTTTTAGAGGTTCAGAGCTTTTAATAGCTAAACATGTTAAATTGCATAAATCAGATCTCTATCGATCGGATTGACAGATCTATCGATTTGAGTTGATCGAGTCACATATCCTATCGATCCGATCGTGAGTGGTTAAAACTGTCCAACGACCAAATTGGGTAAATCAAAGTACTATCGATTGAATCAAGGGTCTAATCGACAATGTCAATTTGAGTAGATAGAATTGACAGAGTTGTCGATAGAATCGATAGGTAGCCGTTATATAACCGTTGAAGAGGTTTTCTTGTAAAATGTGGACTCGAACCTTTGCAAAGATGATGGTTTTTTATTGTTTTAAAAGCCCCTTGGACATAACTCTTTTATTTCTCATTTAGGATCTAATCCAAGGTGTTCATGTCATCCTCCTTGTGATTCATCACTCTACATGAGCATTACAAGCTCACCTTGAAGATGAGCATATTTCGTTACATTCTATAGAGGTCAGACTTAAAACTATAGGTATATCCTTAGTCGAATAGCCTTAAAATGCACTATATAAATCCCCAATTGGAACCAACTATCTCATTAATTATACGAGATTCCACCCCATCCCACTCTCTCATCACCTTGGCATCCTCGTAGGAAGATCATTGTAAGGTTACTAATCATTGGAACTGAAGAAGATCGACTTCAAGATCGTGGGAGGTAAAGAAAAGTATCAAGATTGATCAAGCATATCAAGATAAGCACTAGTAAGTGGCTCATCCAAACTAGTAAGAATTTATTTAAGAGTCCATTGTATACTCAATTCTTGTGTAAATTTGAGTATAGAGTTTACAACTCAAACTCGATTAAGTCTCTATGTAAGCCATCGATGAGTGTGTACATATTACTTTCTGAAGTTACTGGTGAGTCTATATAAAACCTTGTGAGAGTCTCTTTGTGAGCCACCAATGAGTGTAAACATGTAGTCTCTGTGTGAGCAACCAACGGGTGTGTACATGGGTCCTCGAGGAGGATTATAAAGGTTATTGGTGAACTTATTGAAAACTAAGTGAGATAATGAAATCCAAAAAACTCAAGTTTGAGTTCGTCATCCAATAGTGGAGCAGGGATTTAGCCTAACCACTATATATCATTATGTTTACGATCGTCGATTGTGTATGATATTTTATTTATACTTGAGATTTTTATTTGTTTATTTCAAATGGATGCATGAATAGATTGCATGATATGTGCTTAATTCAGTGCACACACTAAATATAGTTATCTCACATTATAGACTACTTTACACATACAATTGAATCTCTTATAGTCTATGATCTTGGACCTATTTCACATTGTGGTGTAAATTACATTAATTGGTAAATAATTTTAAATGGTCCTATTCACCTCCCTCTAGGACTTAGCCATAATAATAAGCTTCTGCATCATGGTATCATATTAGACAACCATGCAATTTCAACATCATGAGTAGTTGATGAGGGTGGCCTGATTACTGGACGTCGAGTGTTGCATACCTTTTTTGTTATCTCTATGAAGAATGCATAACTGGTCGGCTTGATCGATGGTGCTTCGGGGCTGTCAATGGGAATTAATCTCCGATTAACACCATTTTCTTCCTTTTTAGGAAAATTCAAGAGACCCTTATTAATGTTCTCATGTATTAAGTTCTTGAACACATGTAATTCTTAGTAGAATGGGTTTTAGTCTCGTGTCACTTACAACATATTCTTATTTTTAGTTCTTTGGTCAAAGGGATCTTTTTGTGTTAGGAATTTTGATGAAGTTATGTTTACAACCCTAAGTGTAAGGTCACGGTGTAGTAATAATATTGGTGAGACCGAGGTTGAATCACTGGGACTAATCTCATACGTTTCTGAAAGTAACTAGAACTAGATCTAGAAGAAGATCTAAATTAGAAATCTGGAATAAAGGGAGTAATTGTGAATATTGTAGATTGAAACTTGCGAATTTAAAGGTGAGAACTAGGGTGTCAAGGATCCAGTTGTAACTATTAAGATGCTACTTTACTTGATTTAAGTAACACAATTGAAATTGGAGTCCTATCCTATCCAATTGAAAAATATAGCAATTAAATCAAATTTAAACTTTCATTGACCTAATTCTCAATGGATGAGGGTTTTGAGGATTGAAAGGGATTCCATCATCTTACCATGCTCAGGAGATGATGGTGAACAACAGGATTTACCAATTCTGCAATCTCAAAATAGGAAAAGAAGATATTCAAAGCTATCGCAACGTCTATTGTAATTTGAGTCACAACAAACTACAGAAAACTAAGAATATTCCTTAAAATCAAACTAGAAATCAATGAAGTTCAATATAAACAAGAATCAAAGAAAAGTAAACATCCTAATCATGCTACAAGCTTTACCTCTTAGCCCTAGCCAAGAGGTTTAATTAACCATAGACATGAATGAACTAAGAACTCTTAAGGAAACCATAAAAATAAAGGAAGAAGAAGAAAACACTTGCCAACGGATCTCCACCCTTTTGTTCCACTCCTTAAACCCTAGAAGATACTTTAGAGCATCTTAAGAACTCCTTTTACCCCTTATCCCTAGATGAGAGGTTTAATTAACCATAGACATGATTGAATTAAGAACTTTTAATGAAAGCATAAAAATAAACTAAGGAAGAAGAAGAAAACACTTGGCGACGGCTCTCCACCCTTTTGCTCCACTCCTTAAACCCTAGAAGATACTTTAGAGCATCCTAAGAACTATTTATAGTTGGGAAACTTCGACTTTTGCGCCGAGTTAAAAAATTTTAGAAACCGCCTTAAATTTACGGAGTCTGCCCAAAATCTACGTAACCTTCGACTAGTTGAGGGCAATCTTCTAGTTGAGTGGAATCTTCGATTGGTCAAAGGTCACGCGAATTTGAAAGATAATATTGCTGAAGTTTGAGCCGAAGTTTCTTAGGCTGGTCGAAGCAGAACTTGGGCTAGTCAAGGTAGAGCTTGGGCTAGTCGAGGTAGAGCTTGGGCTATTCGAACCAGAGCATGGGCTGATCAAAGCAGAGCTTGGGCTAGTCGAGCTTCATGCGTATTCCTTTTCTTCACTTCAAATCTTCGATTTTCTTCATTCCTTACTTGATTTTCTTGGATCTTTGGCATATAAATTCTTCAATCTTGGCCTCCTAAGATCTATCTTTTGCCTAGGTGATTCTTGAGCATCAAATTCATGCTTTTAGCATTCTTTACATTCTAAGGTTTTATATTCACCTTGCAACACAAACATGTATAAAATATATCTTTAAACATCATCATGTTCATAAAATCAAGATATAAATAGGGAAGAATATGCAATATTTGACACTGAACACACTTTTCAACTAGTATTTTGCTAGTCCGGAGTAAAACATGCGTGAAGTAATTCTTAATTCTTAATGTTCAAAGCTCTTCTAGAAAATAATCTTTTGTGTAAACAAGTATGAATGAGTATAATCCAAAGAACTGAGAGTGAGATTTTAAAAACTTAAAGCCGAATCAAACGAGCAATCAATCAAAGAGGTTTTTCATTAATCAATTAAAAGCATAAGTTCATATATTAAGTTTTCCTAATGTGTTTAGTGAATTTCAACTTACTTTCCATAAAAGTACTATTATTTCATAATGTTAGCCATACTCGTCACCTTAGGATTACTTGAATAATCAAGTACTGATTCCAAACTTATTCCCTTTTCTTTCTTTTTTCAGTTTTTTTATTTTATATCGACGGTCTCTTTTCATTCATTCTTTTCAGACTTTTCATTCTTTTCAAGTCTTTTCAACATACATGACCTTTTTCTCGATCTCATTATTTTTTTGTAACTGATTCTTTTCATCATTTAAGGTGGATAAAATTCTTCAGACTTAATTCTCAACATCTATCATTGATAGACATACCAACAATAAGAAATTCTAGCATAATTCATAAAAAGTAGATTGAATGTGTCTTGTGATTTAGATCAACATGATATTAAAATTTCCACTTAATCAATTAAATTGTAGAACTTCAAGTGATAATCTACTTAGTTGATCAAAATCTAGTAATTCAAAGTTCAATCTCTATCTTATCATCATACTCAAAACATTCTTAATTATATAAACTATCACTTCAATTTTCAAAAATTTTGCTCAAGGACTAAAAATATTCATTAGTTTACCTAATCCACACCCCAACTTAAAATTTACATTATTCTCAATGTAAAAGAAATACACATGCAATGCACATGAGACAATGGAACGAAAGAAGTAGTGATGGAAAGGTAGTACCTGATAAAGGAGAATATAAGTTATTCCAAGGTTCTCAACGTGAAGGTGGGTCAGGGAGAAGACTAAACCAACTGAAAGCAAACTATCCTTATCCTAAATCCTATGAAAGTAATAGACCTAATCTAAAACCCAGAAAGCAAGGCGTGGTTACTCAATCATGCGGAAAGTTCCTCCTCTGACCAGTATCTCGATAAATTTCTCAGTAGGTTTCTTAAGAAGATCATCCAAAAGCCCTTTTTTCCAATAGGCTTGGATGCCTTGGAGCATGAATGTCCAGAGAAATTTATGAACCTCAGCAAAAAAAAAAAAAATTTAATCCCATGAGGTATCTAAAGTGGATAATATTCACCTGTGACAGAAAAATCTTCGATGTTAGTACACTACGGTGAATCAAAGACTATAAGTAAGTGAAATTAAAAAAAAATTATATTAGGCAGTGTAGTCTCAACACATTTCAAAGTTTCAGACTTTAGTTCAATTTTCAGTTTCCCCTTCTTTGATGGTAAACATTCAGGATCTATGGAAGGAGGGGCTTCAGAATAATGATTCCATTAGTTAGTATCAACTACCGAGTTATTGTCTCACAAGACATTCACTATGTTTTGTATCATGGGATCATTTGAATCTGTAAAGTGTGTCAAGCATTCTTCCAGAGAGTTGAGATATTCAGTTGAGAGGGGCTCGCTCTCTATATTGAGGTCTATGGTGATATGCCTATTCACCTGGACCATAATTGAAATAGATTCATGGGAAGTTTCTGCTGTAAACTCATAATTGTCATCCCACTCCTCATCATTGTCTAATTCAGTATAGTTCACAAGTGAGTTGAGATCAGTTTTCTCACACCGTGTTTCTAGAGGATTAGAGTATGGAGTCAGAGTTGCTCTATTTTTCATGAAAGAGTTGGTCATGTTAATGTCATGGATATCGTCAGCATCTTTTGACTGTTTGCTCATGTTGAAAAAGATATTGAGCTCCAACGTTATGTTTCTAAAAGATAAACTCATAACTCCATTCTTACAATTAATTATGGCATTTGATGTGGCTAGGAATCGACGACCAAGGATGATAGGGATCTAAGTGCTCATATCTACAATGGGTTGAGTATCCGGGATGATAAAATCTACCAGATAGTAGAATTTATCAACCTGGACCAACACATCCTCGATTATCCCTCTCGATAAATGGACCAAATGATCAGCAAGTTGTAATGTGGTTCAAATGGGTTTTAACTCACCTAGACCTAATTTTTTGTATACTGAAAAAGGAATTAAATTGATGCTTGCTCCCAAGTCAAGAAGTGCGTGCTCTATCTAGTGATTCCCAATTATACAGGTGATAGTTAGGCTACCAGGATCTTTATATTTTTGTGGCATATCTTGCTTGAGGATGGCGCTCACTTTTTCTATTAGAAAAATTCTCTGTTGAATAATCTGTCGTCTCTTGGTTGTACATAAGTCTTTTAAAAATTTGGCATAAGAGGGGATTTATTTCACGGCGTCCAACAGAGGAATGTTGACTTTCACTTGTTTCAACACCTTTATAATATCTAATGAGTTAGTTAGAGGTTTTGGTACAATCAACCATTGGGGGAATGACGAAATTGGCTTACTTCGAGGTTCTGATTCCAACCCATGTGGAGTATTGCTAGGTCTATCATTCTCAACTACTTTCAGGTCATTAGACTTTTCAGCTCTTATTGGAATAGATTTGTCAATTGTCTTTCCACTCCTAAGAGTGGTGATAGACTTAGCTTGTTCCATCTGATTCGAAGAGCTTGGGTCATTAATTTCCTATTACGGTTTAGGATTGGGGAGGGGTTGGACTGGAAAAGTCTCTTTTTCCCCAATCACAAAGCGCGACTCAATCCTTTGTATAGACTTTGTAAGGTTTTACAATACTTGGAGTGTACTTTGCTAGATGAGCTCTTGAGTTTGAGTGGGGTTTTGAACCGATTCCTCTTGAAGTTTGCCTTTATTTAAGAATTGGTTAGGGATTCTTAGAGGAGTAACAATTTGTCCATTCCTCTAACTGAAGTTTGGATGATTTCTCTAATTGAAATTGTATGTGTTTGAAGTGGGTCCACTGAACGGTCTTTAATAGTTGTTCACAGCATTCAATTGCTCATTCGATATTTCTTGAAAGGCAGGTATTGTTAGACAATTTTCAGTTGTATGAATGTTGTAAGCACAATTACCGCAAACAACTTCCTTAGCCTTATCCTTCTCAAGTTCCATGCCCTCAATTTTTCTTATGAGATTAGCCACTTTAGCATTTATATCATCTTCCTCTTTCAAAAGATATATTCTGCCTGTCCCCTTTGATTAAGTAGGCTTAGAAGTAGTGCTAGGTCATGGGGAGATGTCCCATGATTATGCGATTTCAGCGAGTTTGTCAAAGTAATCCTACACATCATCGACATCTTTGTTTATGAATTCTCCATTACACATTGTCTCGACGAATTAGCGCATAGAAGATGTCAGTCCTTCATGGAAGAAACTTGTTATGTGCCATGTTTCTGTAGACACCCCACCCAGGCTAACATCTTGAGAAAGCTAAGACAATCTGAGAACCATGATCATATCCCAAACCAAATCCTAATCCCAGCTTAAACCCTAATCTGAACCATAAACCTTAAGCCCGGCCTAAACCCTAAACCCAGCATAACCCTATCTTAAACCCTAATCCAAACCCTAAACCATCACCTAAGCCAAAAGTCAACTTTTGTATAAAGCTACCTCCAACATTCACTATATTTACCATTCTACTAAGCTAAAAATCAACTTTCATATGGAATTACCTTTGTAGTTCACCCTATTTACCATCCTACCAAGCTAAAAGTCAACTTTTATATGAAATTACCCCTATAGTTAACCCTATTTACCATCATACCAAGTCAAAAGTCAACTTTCACATGGAATTATCCCTGTAGTTCACTTTATTTACCATCCTACTAAACCCAAGAGCCTATGAAAGCATGCCATGTGGCATTACCCTCTCCTCAACTAATCTCAAGCTGTCATGTCAGCTTTTATCCCTTACAAGCCTAACAATTACCACAATGCCATAAAAAAGGCTATAAATAGCCCTCTCCTCTTCGCATTTTACACACAACAATTTCAAGAGAGAAAACTCTTCTCATTTTAAAGGGAGAGAGGGAGAGAAAGGAAGAGAATGAGGGTGAGAAGGAGCTCTCAAGCCTGATAGTTCAGATTTTTCAGCTATCCCTTAGCCTCCTCCCAACCATCTCAAACTCCAAGTCTAGCCCAGATTGATCATGGTGCAATTTATGTCTTATCCTACTCAAGATCAATCCAAAGATCTTTTTATTTTATATACAAGCATTCATTATCATGACATATGTTCCCCTCTCAACCCCCCTGTTTCTCTAAATCTCTAGTGAATGTATACTTTATGACTTGCCGTACCTCGGATCCGGTCACATCAGAAATTTCTAATGATCTAGTCCACTTTTCTTTGCCTTTTTGCATAAATATCATCACATCTGTCTTTTAGACACATCTTTGGACGTATGCTCTGTGGCTTGCCGAAATCTCGAATCTTGCCACATCAGAAATCCATGTGTGCCTAGTCCTACTTCGACCACATCTTCATCCCTTGAGATTTTCTTACCACACCAAGTAGAGACCATACATTCGTATGAGCAGAGAGGGTGCCTAACACCTTCCCTTTTTGTAACCGAGGTCCCTTGCTCGGAATCCTGGATTGTAGATCAGGAGTCAATCTAAGGTAGGAGGATCTTCGGATTTCTCTAACCTTACATATTCCACGGGTTCTACCCGACTGCAGAATTTTGAGATTAAGTGGCTCGTGGCGACTCCAAACCGACAATCAAAGTTACATACCCCACAACATACATACAAGAGAAAGAACAAAAGTCAAGATCAGCTAACTGCGTGGGCACGAATTTCTTATGTTCAAAGAATGGTGACTCCGTTGGGGAGTAACTAGAACACACTGGCTGAGACCTGACTTGAAAACATGTGGTATTCCAATCTCAATTGACATTCATCATTACATTCATAGAAAAAAAAATACAAAACAGTCATAAGACAAACAACCAAACTAACTAAAAAACATCAATCTTTGTCTTACACTTGTTTGAACATCAATCCTTGCCACGACTACTCAATCCCATGTAGCTATGGCTACCCATGAAGAAGAAACGGCAGCTTTGACAGCTCCTGAAGCATCAACATTGACACCAGTACGGACGCTGACACCTCTGGCAGCTCCAACAGATTTGCCAGTTACTGCATCCTTGAGTAAGATGTCTCAAAATCTCAAGGCACTGCAGGTGCTATTACTTCGCCTAATACCAGACACCATACCGAGCATGCAGGTGGCACAACCTAGTGCTCAAAACAATTCAATCTGACAACCTCCCTTCCTCCTCCAGTAAATCTAATTCTACCTTTCCCTATAGAATCAACACAAGATCACCAACATCCTCTTCATAGTAGGAGATTTGGTCAATTCCAAGGGGCGAAACCCCTCTTATATGGTCCTTCTGAACTCGCAAAACTCCAAGAGCAATTATGCGATGTGCAGAGGAAGATAGGGAAGTAGCAAGGGGTGGATCTCCCAACCACCAAGTTCAGGGATCTTTATCCCTTTCCTGATGCAAAGTTACCTCAAGGCTTTGAGGTACCAAAATTAAAGAGATATGATGGTACGGGGTGTCCTGTGGATCACTTAAGAGCATTTCGTGGGGAGCTTAACATTGTGGCAGGTAATGACGGAGCGTTAATCCGTTTGTTTTAAAAATCCTTGAAAGGCGATGCATTAGATTGGTACACATCATTAGACTACCATCGAATTAAAACTTAGGAACAAATTTCCCAAGCTTTTATTGATCGTTTCGTATACAATCTTAATTTAGTGCCCAAAAGGGCGGATCTTGCTTCCCTAAGGCAGAGGAATGATGAGTCATTATCAAATTACATTGGATGATGGCGGGCCATGGCCGTTAGAATGAAAAATTCATTGATGACGAGGAGAAAATCTACATGATCATTAACTCGACAAACCCGAGTATCTCTAGATACCTCGTCTCATATCCGTATGCCAACTTTACCCAACTCATCCGTGCTGGGGAACAAGTCGAGGTCGGAATAAGAGCTGGGATGATCTCCCCTTGATGGCCTCATCAGGCCTCCCCAGTACAATGGATAATGGAAGGAAGGCATGTCGAATACAAGAATGGTAATGAAAGTTTTCCTGACCTCCATCTAACGAAAGAACATGATCTTATCGCCTCTACCCAAGGTGCTTAGTTCGCTCCTCGAGAGGGACAATGGCAACAACTACAATAAAGAGAGATTCCTCAAAACCCTAATCATGGTCAGCGGATGGGGATGGCCTGGGAGGTTAGTTAGTTCACACCGATAGCCCAAACTTACAGTGAGATACTAGCTATGTTAGCCTAAAGACAAATACTTACACCGCTACTGCCTAACTCCCACCAAACCCTCTGCCATAAAACTATAATGAGAATGAGTATTGTGCATACCACCAATCCCGAGGCCACACAAAGAACTATTATTTTACCCTGAAACATGCAGTCCAAGATCTGATTGATAGTTAAAGGATTGTAGTTACCTCTCCTACTATTGCCACCACTAGCTATATCGTCCAGAATTCCCTGCCACCATATCAAGTATGCCCCAACTCATCAGGAACCCCTACCAATGATATCATTCAGAGAGAATCACCTTGTCATCCAGTCCAATGCATCCATTCAATCACCGCCAACCCAACACCAATACTTCCGATTCTGTAAGGGGCACACCCAGCTAGTCCAATCTCTTCGCTCTTAAATATGCAAGGGACATCTCCAGCCGATCCAGTCTCCATGCCCCTAAGTCTACAAGGGTAATACGCTGCCGGTCTAATCTCTTCACTCTTAAATATGAAAGAGGCATACATCTCTAGCCGGTCCAGTCTCCATGCCCCCAAGTCTACAAGGGGCACACCCTGCTAGTCTCATCTCTTCGCTTTTAAATATGCAAGGAACATCTCCAGCTTGACTAGTCTCCATGCCCCTGAGTCTATAAGGGCACACCCTGCCAGTCCAATCTCTTCACTTTTAAATATGCTAGGGGAATCTCCATCTAGTCCAGTCTCCATGCCCCCAAGTTATAAGAGCCACCCTCGATCAATCCAGTCCATACATCCTTTGTCTTACAAGGGGCACCACCTACCTATCCTGCCCCTACTCCAACCCTCATGCTCTAAGAAAAAGCTCCTTCTCTGATCAACATACCACATGTCCTAACAAAACTAGGGCCCAGCTTCAATCACGTGGTAACTTTCCAGGAAGGACATTTTGCTACTCAAAGAGATTTACCTAGCTCTACTCATTCTTCGATCCTTCAAGAGAAGAGTCTAGGACAAGTGGTTCCCGCCTCTAAGGAACCGGCCAATGAAGAGATTAATGTCGAGATCTTGATTAGTCCCAAAGTATCAATCATCACTTTTCAGGTCTTTGATGTTACAGATTCATTTCATCTCCTCCCTGATCGATCTTAGATCCATAGAGTCAATGCTATCTCTTTAACTCTTCAGCAAAAGGCCAAGTATATGTTTAGAGATAATGCGCTAGCCATTCTGGATGATCCCGAACAAACCTTCATGATAAAAGCAGCCAACCATCAAGAGCTAGAGATCCCGGTCATAGACATACGATGCTCTAATGAGGACATAACATATCATAGTTTCAAAATTGAGACTGTGAATTGCATACCTCTTGCATGTCCCATCGGATCAAACTATGTCTTCCCTCCAGTCGAGCACCAACATTTTTATCAGCTTGAATATCAAGAGAATGTAGACATGAGTGAACTGAAATATCTACCTCTTATGGGTGAGATAGCAAAGCACAAATGGATCGGAGAATGTCAAAGTCGGCAAGAGGAGGATGATTCCTTCATCCACGCATCAATCAAATCCATCGGAGAAGGGATCATCTATCCGATTGGTACGCTGAGATCCACTGTCAAGGATCAAGTGAACGGAATGAGCCTAACTGAGTTGTTTGAAAATGACTCGGATAAGGGACAAGAATTTCCCCTGGTTGACTGGACCACAGTCTAGATCCTACCTGAGTTGAAAGAATCCAAAGGCTCATAAAGCATTGGGAATGAGCTGAGAAAATTGACATCCAACACCAACTCAGAGCCTAATCTTGAATTCATTATGATGTTTGGGCACGACAATGAGGGCCCACCTACTGATCCATCTAGCCCTGGCTCCTGAGGGGAGGGATTGCAGGGCAATAGCTGGTTTGTGATCCCCAAGATGACACAATAAAAGAAAGTAGTGTTTGGCTCCTCGAGCCGAATCAGGCAATCTCTAGTTCACATCGCCGTCTTTCATAAAAAAAAATCAGAAAATTTCAAAACCCAAAAACACTAGATATTTTTGAAATCTCAAAAAAATTCAGATACTTGTTGTAAGACCCATATCTTAGACCGTACCATTCTATATGAAATTGCGGTGAAGACCGCTCTAGTTGAAGTAGGAATAGGTCAGTATATCCTAGAGGGGGGGTGAATAGGACTTTTTAAAGTTTATAAAAATTATTAAAAATCCTTATCACATTAATCCTATCATAGAGTATTGATTAGGATTACTCAACCTTAACTCTACTAGCTTCCAAGCCTAATAGAGGATCCAATCACAAACTATTTAAAAGACAAACAATGTATAGATGAGATTGTGATGGATATGACTGTGTGCGCATACGATGTGATCATATATAAAGACATGCAAGGCAATCACATAAATGAAAGATAATATCAAACTCAAACACAATCATTTTACAGTGGTTCGACGACTTGTCTACTCCACTCCTGGCTTCCACACTCAACCCTTGAGTGACCGAATTTTACTAAGGAGGTTTCCCATGGTTCACCTCAAACCTAAGGTTTTAAATCAGGTTCACCTTCAACCTTTACAGAGGTTTCTACTCGGTTCACCTCAAACCCTGAAGTTTTGCTGGCGTACTCCTAACCAGATGTTTATGCCCACACAGGACAAGGGTCCACACAACGCACCCTGAGATTTCTACTCGGTTCATCTCTAACCCTGTAGTTTTACTGGTGTACTCCTAACCAGATGTTTATGCTCTCCACAGAGCAAGGGTCCACACAACGCACCCCACACGTACACTCCCATCGGAGGCCTCCTTCGAGGACTTCAAATGGTGAGCAACACTTAAAACCCAATCCTAAAAAGGAATGATCGCAAGTGCCCTCTGGACTCTTTGTACTTACAGATAAGTTGATGAGTCCCTTTCAGCGCAGTGATGAAGACCTTCTACTTGTTGATGAAGAGTCTTCAGCTGCCTTGATCCGCAGCATGAAGATCTATATATGTTAGGCTTAGGTTGGGTCAAGGTTATGATGGACTACCACTCTCTAAAGGTTTTCCTATAAGGAAGATAGAGAGGTTCCCATCATCTATGCATTCAAGGCATCCCAGCTTAATAATATGTCATTAAAGCAGCAGCTGAAGGATCCTTGAATGCGGAAGTTCATTCCCCAATCCACTCTATGAGATATCAATGATGAGGGTGGATTGGAGGATGAACTTCCTAAGAGAAAGGGCTTAGGTAAATGATAGAAAGGTTAAAACACTCCAAAGCACTCTCTACTTTCTTTACCACCAATGAAGACAACTCTCTCTATTTATAGGAAAAAGGTTCCAACGGATATAAACGGTCATATTTATGACAGAGTTCGATATCATCGATCAGTCGTCAATATGATCGAGCGTATACTCTCGATTGTATCGACCGACCTCTCGATGATAAGAACTCAATTGTCATTTCACTTTTGGAAACCTTCTGCCAACTGGTCGATGGGATCGAGAAACACATCGATGATATCGAATTTCGAACTCCGATTCCATCGAGTGATGGTTCGATCTATCGATAGGTGAAAAATAAGAGAGAAGCCTTGAAGAATTTCAGGATCACAGATATGATCGGGGAAACAATCGATGTCATCGAAATTTGTACATCGATCATATCGGTGACATTTTCGATGGGATCGATAAATCGTATAGGTTTTACATGTAAGCTTGTTGGACGAATTATGTCCTGAATCGATCCAATCGACTTGGTCTCGATATGATCGATATATGAATATCAATTTATCGACAGGCACCCCGATCAACATTAAAAGTAACCTGAAATTCATGCTGGAGAGAACATGCGTCCCACAATCGATATGATCGACTGACTCCCGATATGATCAATATTTGAGTTCAGATTGAATCGGACAGTCATCGATATATTGAAGCATTTGTTAGTTTTCTTTAGAAAAATAGGAGCGCCGGAAAGTAGTCTGTTGATATGATCGATCCACTTCAGATATGATCGATCTTCGAATATCGATGATATCGACTCGAAGGTCGATATATCGATAACTCGTCCAGAAGATTGTTTGATTACTGGACGCTTTTTCTCCTCACTCGATTGTATCGATTGATATGCCGAGGACATCGACAGATCTGGTCGATCATATCGAAAGGGATATCGATATAATCGACAGTGTAAGAAAAACTTAGAAGATTTTCTTTTTGATAAAAAGTTTTCTTGCACATAAATTCTAAGATGTTCTAGTTCTTTTTAAGGGTTTAATCACCTGGTGTTTTGGGACATGGGATGTGAGGCTATGATTTACCTTTTGGTGAGCTTCTACACATCCAGATGAGGCAAATGCTTGACTTGATCTTCTTATTAGGTGCTGTCGTCCGACTGACTCAACATACAATGTAATTGACAAACCAAGGCACGTAATATGTGCACTTTCACCATAGACTTCCGCGGTCTTACTGGTCAAATTTCTATAACCTTCGACCCATAACCGATATTTGCGCACGACTCTGATTCGTATGCCGTCAACCCGTATCGACTCAACCCAAGACCTTTACCATAAAGACCGCGCCGTCACTACTATTCCGATGCCGTGACTTGCGCGCCGAGGCGATACCCTGGTCAGGAGATGTGGGCTGTTGGTGTGAGGAAAATGTCGCGCGTTGTGAAACCCAAGAGAATCTCTTCAACTTGCCAAATCAATCCCATCAATCAATCAATCTCATCACATCATAAGTCAAGTACATGTCAAGTACACATCACCTTTCACCCATTCCTAAGCAACCACAAAAGTCAAGAATCTCTTACAAAGCTCATACCTTTCTTACACCAAAAACCCTCAAAGTCAAAAATTTCTTACACCTCCCATGCCTTTCTTACACAAATGGCCACAAAAGTCAAGAAATTCTTACACACCCATCACTCACCACATCCATCACCCATCACTCTCTCTCTCTCTCTCTCTCTCTCTCTCTCTCTCTCTCCCTTTATAACTCCCTCTCTCATTTTCAAACTCAAATCCAAGCAAGAAAAATCCATACATATGAGCTTCTCCCAAACCTCTCCAAGAGAATTTGTGTGTGGCCCACTTTCCTACCCCATCATCTCTCATCTTAACCCTCCATTCCTCATCTCCTCCATTGAAACCAAAATTAAGAAGCTAAGGAACCCAAGGGAGCAAGAAGATCGAACGGTGGGTGCTTGATAGTGGTCATTTTTCATGTTTTTAAAGTGGGCCAAGTGAGGCCAACCGATCAATGGTTTGGATCTCACTTGGGACCCTAAGATGTGGCCGATGACCCACTTGATCATCATGATCATTCCATGATGGGTCCATTCTCCATGGACCCCATCATGATGTTTATTTCATTACATTATAAGGTCATCTAGACCGTCCATATTGGTGGGGAAAGGGTCTCCACCTTTGATTTCAATTTTTGGTGATCCCATGTGCTAGGAGATTCATTTGATGTATGATTTGTTTTACAAGGGAGGGCTCATAGTGGCGGAGCCCTCCATCACACGCGTGTCCCAGTCTCCATCTCTCTCTCTCTCCCTTTTTATTTCATTATTTATTTATTTATTTTATAAGATTATAATAAGGTTGTGTGGCCTATTTGAATGGACCCCACCATGAGGCTTATATTCTATCCAAATCATCAAGTGTGGCCCACTTTGTGTGTGATGTATCCACACTATTCCCCATGAGGTGGCCCACCTAATCAGGGCCCACCTCAATGCATATTCCTTCAATGTCCAAACCGTCCAATGTCTGGGACGTTGGACGTCTCTGTAGAAGGAAAACACAAATATAAGCTCGATTCTTTTAAGCTTTTGGGGTGATTTACTCTCATAGGCCCCACCTTGGTGTATGTATCAAATCCACGTCATCCATCTCCTTCCCTGGGTCATTTTAGGCGTTGAACCAAGTGATGGGGTTGGTTGGAAGATCTGGTGAGCCATAGCGTTGAAGATTGCATCCTTACCATTCAAAAGATCATTTTTTATTTTATTTTATTTTCTAAACATGAAAAAATGCTCTATATTAGACTCGTTGGATTTGTTACGAGCTGAGGAATCCTATGGCCAGAGTGGATTCGCTTAGAGCGGGCCCCACACTCGAAAAACCTCAAAAATTCATTTTTTTTTAAAAAAAAATTTTAGCATCGGAGGCAGCAGGCGCTGCCTCTGACATAGCAGCAGCAGCAACACGCTGCTGCATATAGCGGACGGGCGGACAGCGTCCCACGGCTGCTACCGTGGGCCCCACCATGATGTATATGTGAAATCCATGCCGTTCATGAGGTGGGCCACTCCCAGCAATGGGCCCCCTCAAATTTTCAGGTCCATCCACAGCTCAGGTGGCCCACACTACAGGAAATAGTGGGATTGAACCTCTGTCATTGAAACTCTTTTGTGGGCCATAAAAGTTTTGGATCAAGATGAAATTTGTGTTTCCTCCTCAACCAGGTCTGTACGACCTAATCAATTGATTGGATGGCGTATAAACATTGTGGTGGGCCCCACGTGGAGCCCACAGTGATGTATGTGTTTCATTTCCACCGTCCCTCTATGTTGCATGTGCGTGTGCGCGTGCATGTATGTGTTTGTAGTATGTGTGCATATGTGTGCAGTGTGTATGTGTGCAGCGTGTGTGTGTGTGTGTGTGTGTGTGTGTGTGTGTGTATATTATTATATTATATATATCATTGTATTATGTTATATATAATGTTATATATTATATATATATAATATGTAGATTATATATTATTATATATAATATACATGGTGGTGAGCCTTCACGTGGAACCCCACCCTTGATGCAGGTGCTGCATCCATTCTGTCCATCCATTCTAAAAGCTCATTTTATGAAATGAGTTAAAGAATGGGCCAAATCCATAGTCCGAGTGGACCCCACCTTAGCATATTATAAGGCCCGTGAGATTGGACCCATTTGATGTATTCCAAGGACCATGGGATTAGGCCCATTTGATGTAATTTAAGGTCCATGGGATTGGACCCAATTGATGTATTTTAAGGCCCATGGGGTTAGGCCCATTTGATATGTATAAGGCCCATGGGTCGAGAATTATTGTGATGCCTTCTAAGGCCCACGGGTTTTGACCCATTGCAATGCAGATACGGCTCATTGGTGTGGCCCATTGATGTGGTCCATTTGATGAGTAAAAGGCCCATATGACATGACCCATTTGATGTATTTAAGGCCCAATGGGGTGTACCTAAGGTCAATTGTAATGTGTGATCCCAACCTGATTTATGTAATGATGTTTACTACGGGTTATGGCTTGGGAGCAATGGTGGTTTGACGTCCACATTGCAAGTATAGTGTTAGTTAAATGTCCGCATTATGACTCTCCCTAGGGCCATTGATAGGCCGTAATTGTTGGGTGTAGGCCATTTAGGCCCATCTTCGTTATAAGGATAATTCATTACTTTGTAACATGCTTAGTATAATTTCATTACTCATGCCCAAACGCATCATATATATGCTTGATATGAGGAATGTTTGATCATCGCATAAGTTGTAGGGCCGAGACATTTATGGGACTCCTTATGAGACGGAGTGTCCCACATGAGCGCATGGTGCGCACGAGATTATTGCATGATTGTATAGTATGACTCGTGCCTCTCGCATTTACGTAACATGTGACATCAGGACCATAGCCTCCATAGGTATATCGTGGTTTACAGGATTGGATACTGGAAATCTTGTTCTACATGGGGTGCTATAGATATTCCTGGGTGAAAGTCCGTAAACCCTTATGGTACCAAGAGGTTGCTCCAACGTCTAGACCGAGTGGGTAGATGAGTGTCGAGTATCGATTACTAGATGGCTACGCTCTCCACTGTGTCGTGGTCAGTTGGAAGGGGGTGCGGCCTTACTCGCCCGAGAGTAGGGGAAAAAGCTAGGATGAGTTTGACCAGCTCGAGGAATGGGTCCGCTGTCGACGAGTCGAGTCCGATATTGGCAGACGGATAGTGAAGTCTCTTCCACTTACCTTATTGCGCGCGATGTTACAGAGATCTGGTTTAGAGTGTACTAGACCCCGGTGATATCCCAGAGTTGAGCTGTATTGACATGTGGACTTAAATAAGGATTGTATGCTTGACTTGCATCTTGCATCGCATAGCCTTAGTATGGCTCATGATATTTATGGATCCATCTGCATATTCTGTATTACTCTGATATTACATGATCATATTACTACCTTGCGCACACACTTTCACCACCCTCTAAGCTTTCTATAAGCTTATGCATGACCGTTGCGTGCAGGTGACGTTGGGGCACAACAACGCTGAGGCAGGAGCGCTTTGCAGATCACTTTGGAGATTTTATTCATCATCATTGTATTTCCCTTTATGCTCATTGTTCTTGTAAAGTTTTTTATCATAGTGGAAATGTAATAGAGTTTTTGGTTGTTGTTTATGGATTATGCCTTTGGTTATGCTTATCACGATTCAAACTGATCTTGAAAATCCTCCTCGTAGCATCACAGGATCGGAACCTGGCGAATGGGAGCTGAGAGCCGAGAATGAGGTTCTACGGAGGCTGTCGGCGCTAGATTCGGTGATCAGAAATTTTGTGAGCCCTGTTTCCGTGTTTGGGGCCTGACACTTGTCAAAATCCAAAAAATAAAAATAAAAAAATTTCAAAAAGCCAAAAACATTAGATATTTTTGAAATCTGAAACAATTCAGATACTTGTCAAAATCTAAAAAAAAAATCACAAATTTCCCAAAAGCCAAAAACACTAGATATTTCAAAAAAACCAAAAATCATATATTTACCAAAATCCTAAAAATTAAAAATTTCTCAAAACACAAAATAATAGAAAATTTTTAAAAAATTAGAAGCAATAATGTGCCAGGTGCATCTGTCAAAGCACTTGAGTTTGAAATCGACTCATATGATTTCGATCTGGAGTTAGACTTCAAACTCATGGGTTTGAACAATTCCCAGGATGGGGAAAATGATGATCTGACTCTCGAGCTAGAGGATTCCCTCTGAAAGTTCGAAGCAAAGGCCAATGTCTTCACGGATAATTTTGAAATTGTAAACTTAGGATCCCTTGAGCTCCCTAGAACAATACACATCAAGAAATCATTGCCTCTTGAGTACAAGCAGAGGATGAAAGAATTCTTAAGGCCAGGACTATCCAACCTCGCACTCTCCTATGAAGCCTTATCCAAATCAAATGAAAAACTAGTCATACACTATCTGCTAGGAAGTCTAAAGTCAAGTCTGTCAAGCAAAGTTGTCAAGATCATGTCTGAATTCCACAACTTGCGCATAAATGAACATGCAATGTCCAAAAAGAACTTGTGACTAAGATGCTCCTAATGAACGATCGAGACAAAAGAGGGTGGCGATGACATCCTACATCATGGGTACGAATGAAGAAAGAAGCGAATGAAAATAAGCTCGATGCAACCAACTACATCTCGCAGACGTAAAGCACACAACGATCGTTGGGACTAACGACAAGAAAGTCTGAAAGAAAGGTTAGCAACATGATAATAATGCATATCTTATCATTGTGCCTACTAGATCCAAGGGGCAAGTTCAAGCCATTTGGGGATGACCCGTTAATCATTCGCGAAGTTCTTTCGGGAGGTGCCCTTCGTCTAACTATTATTAGGGGCTAAGATCTTCTAGAGCCCATCAACATCAACAACGTGAATATCTATCATGGATAGTCCTACCTGACTATGTCAACAACCACAATCATAAAGCTGAAGTCAAACAACAAGAGGTTAGCATTTTGAGGTACATTCCATCATCATTGCTTCCCTCCAATAAGTGTTCTAAAAAATAAAGGGTCTCTAAAAAAAGAGAAAAAGAATAAAGACACAAAAATGGATGAATAAAGCGTGCAATCCAAAAAAAAAAGAAAAAAAAGAAAAAGAGTCAAACCCAATGAGTGAGAACACAAGTCACCAACCCATTTCCCCTCAGAATAGTTTAACCCAATGACAATAGTTTTACGATCGTGATTGAAGACAAAGTCAGGTAGCTCACCAATTAGCCGACAATGAATGAAATCTAGCCTCCCTCCTCTGTTACTTGAAAAGAAAAAAAAATCAAAAGAAAAGTAGCATGCCTAAGCGAAATGGGCGAGGTGAAAACTCGAAAGGGCGCCTCAAGTAAAAACAGTGAGCATGTAGTGACTTGGTGAAAACTTAAAAAGGCACCAATGGTAAAAAGAGCACAGGTGCCAAGGGGCAGGCAAAAGCAAAAAATCAGGACATTGGGAAAATCTGAAAGGATGTCATGGGCAAAAATGACTTGAAAGGATGTCATGGGAAAAAATGACTAGAAAGTCGGTAGTGGTGAAAACCTAAAAAGGCGCTACGGGCAACAATGGTTAGAAAAGAAAAAAAAAATAGAAAATAAAAAGTGTAGGTACAGAAGAAGCCAAGGCAACGAGCAAAGTGAAGAAGCAAAAGGAAAAGTTAAGTCCCGGATCAAAATTCTTTCAAACTCTACACAAATCCAATAGGCATGATCCTAGTATACACTACTCTCAGGGAACCGAGATCCCTAATAAATAACTCAGAATACCGGATTCGATGTGGGCTAAGTTTAATATTCTGATTCCACCATCCAGGCACAAGCACACATAGACATACATGGCACAAAAATTTTCATTTCATTTTCATTTTTCATACACAATCTCATCTCTCTAAAAAAAATTACAAAAAAAAATGCATCCTCAGTGAATCCAATCTCGATCGCAACCATTAGAGTGTGAAATGACGGATCAGATCCTATTCAAAAAAATCATAAAAATATATCTTTGATACAATTCCAATAAAAGCCAGATCAATCGAAAGTCCCACGAGACCACCAGTGGAGGCAACAGAATTATCTAGACTTATTTAAAAAATGGCCATAATAAAAACTGAACGACAACTCACTCTCGTGAAATCGGATGGATATTCCAAAATCCTAAAAATATATCACAAATAAAACTCGTCAGCCCCACCAACTCATCAGTGGAGGCAACACGACTGTTACTTAACTTGCGCAAATAAAAACCAAACAACGACACCCACCCGCAAGATCAAACGGATATTTTCTAAAAAAATTCAAAAATATTTTTAAAATAAAATCCCCAAGGTGTCTAGTTCCAAAGAGGATAATTTTCAAACAAAAAATTTTCAAAAATGCACACAGCGTGCCGTACATTGAGGAATCTTCTATATTCTCCAGTTGTGGTCAGTGCAAATAGCAAAATAAGATTCAATCCCTTCCGGTCTCCCCGGAGGATGATCGAAGCCGTACATGATATAAGTACGATTGACCCGATCCCCATATCTAGACAGTCATACGAGATGAATGCATGTAAAAATGATTTGATCTATCTTTGGATAGAATTATCAAACTCAAAGTGGCGACAATCCATTATAACTAAAGTATCAGAATTAGCAAACTACATGACAAAAGATTACCTGCACATACCTAGTCTGAGATGTTTGAAAAGTTTAATCGAGTCCAAGTCAGAGTAGTGATTCCCCGTAAGGCCGCATCCATGCACAGGGCAGCTAACCAGTTTGATGATCAAACAGAACGAATACTACTAGGGTGATTACGTACCAAAGGAAACGACAGATTAAACAGTATATGAATCCTCGTAAAGCCACATCGACGTGCAGAGGCCCTACTTTTCAGACTTACCCTCTAATGATATTAACAATCTAACGTGAAAGGGTTGTGATTGGTGACCCGTAATGCCACATCAATGTGCAGGGACAATCACAATATTTTTTACAAATCCTCATGATATGTGCGAGTCATGTCTTTTCCAAACATTCGACTGATAATAGTTGTCATGCCCCAAATCCAGAGATCGGGCTCACAGGAATCCCGATCGCCGAATCCGGTGTCGACAGCCTCCGTAGTACCCCATTCTCGGCTCCCAGCGCTCATACGCCAAATTTTGATCCTAGGATCCTACAAGGAGGATTTTCCAATGTACATTTATCTCGTAAGAAGCATAATTGCAAGTTTACCCAAATCATAAAGGCAACATCATCATCACATATCCACTAATATAATCATTTGAATATAATGCTGAAAGAGAAATTCATATGTCAAAATCAAAGCTCCAGAAAACAGCTGCACGCTCCAAGCTCAATGCGGCTGCAACCTATCACCACTTGCACGCATCTATCGTGCATAAGCTCATAGAAAGCTTAATGGGTGGTGAAAGTGTGTGCACGAGGTAAGTGCCAAGTAAGCAATAACAGAGTAATCAGAGTAAGCGGAAATACTGGTAAACCCATAATCATACAATATCAGAAACACTGGCAAGATCATAAATCATACGAAATCAGAGTAATATGAAAACATGCTGATAGGCCCATAAATACCATCAGTCGTATTTAGGTCGTATAAATGCAGAAGCATAGCAACCCAAAATGTTATATGCGTGCGGATGTAATGTGATATGCGATGTAAATGAAATGACCAAGCTGAAGTGTGAAGTCGGGATGATAGTACGTAATATCGCAGACTACGGGCTCCACCATAAGGGACTTCTATCTAAACCAGTCCCATACCTAAATTTGGATAGTCAGACTCAATGTGGTAAACCCCTGATCTCAGGTTAGTCGCGCGCCCAATCGAAATCCTAGTCATGCGAAGGTACACGTAACAAATAGATGCGCACAATCAGCCCGAGTGAATAGTGAATGAATGAATGCATGAGTATGCAATTCCTACTCAATAAGTCCACATATCAGTACGGTTACTCTCTGAGAAATCACCGGGGTCTATTACACTCCAAATGGAACCGCTGCTCTCCCTAGCCGCACAGTCTAAGTGAGCGTAAGAAACCTCACTATCCGCCTGGCCAATAGTCTGCCAATACTTATTCGGCACGTCGATAGCGGACCCATTCCACAAGCTGGTCAAACTCAGCCTAGCTTTACCCCCTGCGCTCGGGTGGGTAAGGCCGCACCCCCTTCCAACCGACCACGACACAGTAGAGAGTGCAACCATCTAGAAATCGGTACTCAACGCTCATCTATGCACTCAGTCTAAACGTTGGAGCATCCTCTGGTACCAAGAGGGTGTTTAGGGATTTTCACTCAGGGCCATCTATAGTAGCCCGATGCTCAAATAAATTTTCGGTGTCCCATCTGGCCATCCACGATATGCTTATGTAGGCTACAACCCTTATGTCACTAGGGCGTAGAGTAATCACAATACAATGCAAGATGCTTGAGTCATACAATCCAATCATGCATCAATCCTGCGCATGTCATGTGCTCATGTGGGAGAACCTCCGTCTATCAGGGAGTCTCATATCATCCTGCCCAATGACATATGCAATGATCAATCACATCTCATAACAAACATGCAGATGATGCGTATGGACATGTACCATGATGCTGTGCAGTCACATACTCATAATCGGTATCGCAATCGGCCTCGACAATGTGGACATCTAACCGACATTGCCCCAAGGGATGGCCCACATAGAGCCAAACACATAATGGGCCCACGGCCTCATACAAAGGCCTAATATACAACACGATGGCCTTACTCAAGGGTTTAATACACATCACAATGGGCCTTTCACATGGGCCTAACATAGATCACAATGAGCCTTGCCCATAGGCCATGAATACATCATAATGGGCCTTACTCATGGGCCATGAATACATCACAATGGCCTTGCCCATGGGCCCCAAATACATGACATGTGGGCCCTATAAATGGGTCTTGAATACATCAAATGGGCCATGCATCATGGGCCTAATACGAGTCACAATGAGCCTCAACTACAAGTCACATGTACATCATATAGGTCTCGCCAATTGGCCTTGACAATCAAAATCGACAATCAGTCATGATAATCGGCCTTGATTGCAATCCGACAATCAGCCACGATAATCGAAATCGGTCGATAATCGGCATATAAATAACGCGGGATCCATATATGAACAACCGATCAATCATAATATAAAGATCGGCCCTCGGTCGTGGTTATATCAAATCCGATAGCACGAAACCATCCGTCTATGGCGAATGAGGCCCACTGATTAGGGTTAACCCATAAGAGAATAATGAGAATGAGAATATAAAGGCCTAAGAGAAGGTCACAATGTGGACATTTAACTAACATTATCCCAAAGGAGTGGCCCACATAGGGCTGAACATACGGTGGGCCCACGGCCTTATACAAGGGTTTGATATACGCCACAATGAGCTCTATACAAGGGCTACATACACAACAGGTGGGCCCTGCATAAGTAGCAAGTGAGACTACTCACAACATACCCATCTAGATGGGTCACAAGTATATCAAAGTGGGCCTCATAACATGGGTTTCATATATGGCCTCAGCACCAGGCCACAAATACATCAAGATGGGCCTAATCGATCATATGGGCTAAATCAACCAAATGAGCCGATACAAGCAGGCCGATCAAATAGACCGATACAAATGGTTGAATCAGATGGGCTAAGTCAAATGGGCCCCCAAATACATTAAATGGTCTATGCGTCATGGAGTTATACTAAGCATGTTATAAGGTGATGCACTATCCCTACAACAGAGGTGGCCTAGATGGCCAACACACAACAAGTACAGTCTATTAATGGGCCCTAGGGGGAGTCGTAATGTGGACATCTAACCAACATTGCTCCTAAGGCACAACCGTCATAAACATTATTATATAATCCATGCTGGAATCACACATTGCAATAGACCTTAGGTACATCTCATTGGGCCTTAAATACCTCAAATGGGCCATGTCATATGGGCCTTAGATTCATCAAATGGGCCACATAAATGGACCACACCAATGGGCCTTATGTGTCATGCAATGGGTCATAACCCGTTAGGCCTTGAATGCATCAATTGGGCCTAAACCCGTATGCCTTATACAAATAAAATGCGCTTAACCCATAGGCCTTATACAAATCAAATCGGCCTAACCCATAGGCCTTATATAAATCAAATGGGCTTAAATCATAGGCCTTATATAAATCAAATGGGTCTGGTCCCACTGGCCTTAGGATATATCAAATGGTCCAATCCTATATGCCTTACATCCACATCAAGTGGGCCCCAATAAACTGTCACAATTTCATTAAGATGGACCTCAAATCATGCCAAGATGGGGTCCACTTGGACTGTGGATCTGGCTCATTCTTTGACTCATTTTTCTGCTTAAAATGGATGGGCAGATTGGATGCAGCACCTGCATCACGGGTGGAGCCCACGTGAAGGCCCACCATTATGAATGTTGTATATATATAGTATATAAACAATATATATAATATATATACAATATAATATATATATATATATATATATATATATATAAAATACAATATAATATATGTATATATGTATATATATATATACACACACACCCGCACGCACACCCACACGCACGCATGCACACACAGCGGGCCCACCGTCCGCTGGACGGTGGGGGGATGAAACACATATACATCATGGTTGGTACCATCGTCCGCCTGGACGGTGGGTACAAACACACACATCACTGTGGGTCCCATGTGGGGACCACTGTAATGTTTAAATGCTATGCAAACCGTTCATGAGGTCACTCTGACCTGGATGAAAGGAGAACACAAATTTCAGATTGATATGAAACTTCTGTGGGCCCAAAAAAGGGTTCTAATGGTAGAGGTCAATTCCACTGTTTCATGTGGTGTGGGCCACCTGAGTTTTGGATCAGATTAAAATTTGGAGAGGGCCTGATGCTGGGGACGGCCCACCTCGTGGACAGATTGGATGATAAATAAACATCACGGCGGGGCCCACACGCAGGGCCGTGGGCCCCTGACGTTCGCTCGCCCTAAATGCTGCACGCAGCAGCGTGTAGCTGCTGTAGTTGCATCAGAGGGCAGAGGCAGAGCCTCTGCCATTATTTTTTTAAAAAATAGAAATCCCATTTTTTTGGAGTTTTTCACATCTGGGTCCCACATCAAGTAGATCCACGCCATCCATTGGCTTCTACAGGCCATGACGAGTCCATCGAGTCCAATGTTGAATATTTTTGGCCTGAAGAAAAGTTTAAAATGTTTTATAAATGGTGAAAATTACTGTTTTGAAGAGTATGGCCCGCCTGATCATCGGATTGACCTCATTCTTTGGCTCAACGCCTAAAATGATCCAAGGAATAGGATGGACGATATGGATTGGATACGAACCTCAAGGTGGGTCCTATATAGGTGGCCCACCTCCAATGCTAAAAAAAATGACAAATATTTGTGTTTTCTCGGCTACGTCCAGAGACGCTGAACTGGTCCTTTTCTTTTTTTTTTTTTGTTTAGGTATATGAACTAGGTCAAGGTGTTCCTGCTTAGGTGGGCCATCACATGGCTACCCATGCACATACGAGTTGGGCCCCATCTATAACTGGATTGGATCCAATACATGCATCCTAGTGGGGTCCATCCAAGTGGACCACACAACCATAATCTCATAAAATGAAATAAAAAAAAAAGAAATGAAAGGGAGAGAGAGAGATGGAGGGTGAGACACGCTTGTGATGGACGGCTCCGCCACTATGAGCCCTCCCTTGCAAGAGATCATACAACAAAATGGTTCCTCTTACACATGGACTAAAAAAATCAAATTCAACGATGGAGATCCTTTCTCCACCAATATGGACGGTCTAGATGACCTCCCTAATGCAATGAAATAAGCATCATGATGGGGTCCATGGAGAATGGCCCCATCATGGAATGATCATGATGATCCAAGTGATCCATCGGCCACAACTTAGGGTCCCAAGTGAGATCCAAACCATTGATCGGTTGGCCTCACTTGGCCCATCTCAAAAATATGAAAAACTACCATAATCTAGCACTCACCGTCCGATCTTCTGGCTCCTATGGGCTCCTTAACACCTTAGCTTCAACTTCAATGGACGAGATGAGGAATGGATGGCTAGGATGAGAGATCAAGGGGTGAAAAGTTAGGCCACACTTGTGGTTTGGAAGACTTGGAGAATTTCCATACGTGGGATATTTTTGTTGCTTGGAGAAGTAATTTGAGAAATGAGAAAGAGAAACTTGTAAAGGGAGAGAGAGTATGATGGGTGATGGAGTGATGGATGGGAGAGGGATGGGTGTGTAAGATTTTGTTGACTTTGGTGACATTTGTATAAGAAAGGCATGACATTGGAAGACTTTTGAGGCATTTGTGTAAGAAAAGTATGGGCATGGAAGACTTTTATAGCTTTTTTGGGAAAGGGTGAAAGTGATGTATACTTGACATGTGATGGATTGATTGATGAGATTGATGTGACATCTCGTAGAGATTCTCTTGGGTTTCGCAATGCGCAGCATTTTCCTCACACCGAACATTGGCTCATATCTCTTGACCACGGTGTCGCCTCGGCGCGCAAGTCGCGGCATCGAAACTGCAATGATGGCGCGGTCGATATGGTATTGGTCTTGGGTTGAGTCGATACAGGTTGACGGCATGTGAATCAGGGTCATGCGTCAATATCGGTTAAGGGTCGAAGGTTGCCGAAATTTGATCGGTAAGACCGTGGAAGTCTACGGAACAGTACGGACCAAAATACGGGTCTTACAATGATACAATGGCAGGTAACAGATTCGAACCACTACCTTTTTTTGACCAGAAGGGTGGGGTGTCCACTCGCTTTGGTGATCGGTTACTCGGATCCTCAGCCAAAGAGGGGCATCTACAGACACCCCTCCCAGGCTAAGATCTTGAGAAAGCTAAGACAATTCGAGAACCATGATCATATCATAAACCAAACCCTAATCTCAGCTTAAACCCTAATCCTAACTATAAACCTTAAACCCAGCCTAACCCTAGCTTAATCCAAACCCTAAACCATCACTCAAGCCAAAAGTCAACTCTTTTATAAATCTACCCCCAACATTTACTCTATTTACCATCTTATCAGGCCAAAAATTAACTTTCATATGGAATTATCCCTGTAGTTCACCTTATTTACTATCCTACCAAGATAAAAGTCAACTTTCATATGAAATTACTCTTGTAGTTCACCCTTTTTACCATTTTACCAAGCTAAAAGTCAACTTTCATATGAAATTACCCCTGTAGTTCACTCTATTTACCATCCTACTAAACCCAAGAGCCTATAAAAGTATGTCATGTGGCATTACCCTCTCCTCAACCAATCCCAAGCTGCCATGTCAGCTTTTATCCCTCACAAGCCTAGCAATTACCACAATGCCATCAGAAAATACTATAAATAGCTCTTTCCTCTTTACAGTTTACACACAACAATTTCAAGAGAGAAAACTCTTCTTATTTCAAAGGGAGAGAGGGAGAGAAAGGAAGAGAGTGAGGGTGAGAAGGAGCTCCTATGCTTCAAAGTATAGATTTTTTAGCCACCCCTTAGCCTCCTCCCAACCATCTCAAACCCAAGTCTAGTCCGGATTGATCATGGCGTAATTTATGTCTTAGCCTACTCAAGATTAAGCCAAAGATCTTTTCATTTTACATACAAGCATTCATCATCAAGACATATATTCCCTTCTCAACCCCCTTACTTCTTTAGATCTCTAGTAAATGTATGCTCTATGACTTGCCGCACCTTGGATCCAGTCACATCAGAAATTTCTAGTGATCTAGTCCACTTTTCTTTACTTTTTTGCATAAGCATCATCACATCCGCCTTCTAGACACATCATTGGACGTATGCTCTGTAGCTTACCGAAATCTCAGATCTTGCCATGTCAGAAATCCACATGTGCTAGTCCTACTTCGACCACATCCTTCATCCCTTGAGATTTTCTTACCACACCAAGTAGAGACCGTACATTTGTATGAGCACAGAGGGTGCCTAACACCTTCCCTTTTTATAACCGAGGTCCCTTGCTCGGTATCCCAGATCATAGTCCAGGAGTCAATCTAAGGTAAGAGGATCTTCGAATTTCTCCAACCTTACATATTCTATAGGTTCTACCCGATTGCGGGATTTTGAGATTAAGTGGCTAGTGGCGACTCCAAATCGACAATCAAAGCTACATGCCCACAACATACACATGAGAGAAAGAACAAAAGTCAAGATCACCTAATCTGCGTGGGTGCAGATTTTCTGCATTCACAGATTCAAAACCATGTTGTGTGCATGAGCTGACAAGATCCTTGAACCGCTCCCAACATTGAAAAAATGTTTCATCTTCCTTTTGAGCGAAGTTCATGATCGACTTTCTGATGGTGTTCATTTTATGGTATGAGAAAATTTTCTTTATGACCTCCCTTGTCATGTCATTCTATCTGCCAATAGATTGTGGACGTAGTGAATGCAACCATGTCTTAGCCTCTTCTTTTAAGGAGAAAGGAAAGAGTTTCAGCCTGATCATGTCTTCAGACATAGTAGGAAAGTATAAAGTGGCCATGATCTCATCAAACTCTTTCATATGTAGATATGGACTTTCAGATTCAATTCCATTGAACTTTGAGAGGAGTTGGATCACCCCTGGCTTGATACCTGTATTTCCTGTATTTTTTAGAAAAATCATACACAAAGATGTACTCACTCGCACCGGTTGTAAATAGTCTCATAAATTACGAGGTGGGGGTGCATGATGCACCTCATTCTCATCCTGGGCCTCCTCAACTAGAGGTTGAAATTGATTAGCAGTCATTACTTCTATTGACTCTAAGAATCTCATGTGGTGTATAGTCCTATGACGGATAGACAACCCTTCGACTAATCCTCCTTCACTCAAAAAACATAAACTGTTGTCATGAACCCACTTGGGCATGAAACACTATCTGCTTTCAAGTACAAAATCTAACCTAAAATCTAAGAATTGAAAACTATAACAAATAAGAAGTAAGAAGAGAGAGTGTTTGTTAGAACGAAGTTACCAGATTGAAGATGCTAAGTTAGGATCCTACAAAATAAAGAACACAATTAGTTTCTAAAAATAAGTTCAGAAAAATTCATTAGAATTAATCTCGTACGTTTCTGAAAGTAACTAGAAATAGAACTAGAAGAATATCTAAATTAGAAATTCGAAATAAAGGGAGTAATTATGAATATTATAGATTGAAACTTGTGAATTTAAAGGTGGGAACTATGGTGTCAAGGATTCACTTGTAACTATTAAGATACTACTTTACTTAATTCAAGTAACACAATTAGAATTTGTGTTCTATCCTATCCAATTGAAAAATATAGTAATTAAATCAAATATAAATTTTCATTAACCTAATTCTCAATAGATGAGGGTTATGAGGATTGGAAGGGATTTCATCACCCTACCATGCCCAGGAGATGATGGCAAACAACAGGATTTACCAATCCCACAATCTCAAAATAGGAAAAGAAGATATTTAAAGCTATCGCGGCGTTGTAATTTGAGTTACAAAAAATCATAGAAAACTGAAAATATTCCTTAAAATCAAACTAGAAATCAATGAAGTTCAACATAAACAAAAATCAAAGCAAAGTAAATATCTTTATCACGCTACAAGTTTCACCTCTTAGCCCTAGTTAAGAGGTTTAATTAACCATAGATATGATTGAATTAAGAACTCTTAAAGAAAGCATAAAAATAAACTAAGGAAGAAGAATAAAACTCTTGGAGGTGGCTCTCCACCTATTTGATACATTCCTTAAACCCTAGAAGATACTCTGGAGTATCTTAGGAACTCCTATTTATAGTTGGGGAACTCCAACTTTTGCACTAAGTTGGAAAAGTCTGAAAATCATCTCAAATTTACGCAGTTCGCATAAAATCTGTGTAACCTTCGACTAGTCGAGGACAATCTTTGACTAGTCAAAGGTCACCTTCGACTAGTCGAGTGGAATCTTAGACTGGTCGAAGGTCACATGAATTTGAAAGATAATGGTGCTAGAGTTCGAGCCAAAGTTTCTTGGGCTGGTCGAAGTAGAACTTGGGCTAGTTTAGTTAGAGCTTGGGCTAGTCGAGGCAGTGCTTGGGCTAGTTGAGCCAGAGCTTGGGCTAGTCGAGCTTCATGCGTATTCTTTTTCTTTACTTTAAATCTTCGATTCTCTTCATTCCTCATTTGATTTTCTTGAATCTTTAGTATGTGAATTCTTTAATCTTGAACTCCTAAGATCCATCTTTTGCCTTAGTGATTCTTGAGCATCAAATCCTTGCTTTTAACACTCTTTATAATCCAAGCTCTCATATTCACCTTGCAACACAAACATGTATAAAATATACCTTTATGCATCATCATGCTCATAAAATCAAGATATAAATAGGGGAGAATATGCAATATTTGACACTGAACAAATTACATTTGAGTAACGTATCAAATATCTCTTCGGCCTTTGTGATGTCGAACGTATATCGAGTTGAAATTTTAGTTATGCCTTTCCTCATGTTCATTATGTCAGAGGCTCTGTACTCAGCCTTTTTTAAGGCTGGACATTTGCACAGTGGTTACTAACTATGTTGGCCACAACCACCTTGAAAGAGGCATTGTAGTCCACACCCGGCCGTGCAAGTACCATGTCTGCCACAACTAGCTCATAATTTGGATCATGATAAAATGTGCCCTTAGATGCACTCATCTACTATTGTTCTTCCCATAGAATTCATTTGTACTTGGTGGCTCTAGTCGATAACTCAAACATGTCATTGACATACACACCTTCTAACTTCTTACGAAGCTAGAAACATATGCCTTTTAAGGATAATTTGGCAAATTCAACATCGAGGAGGATCATCGAACAATGGTTCCTTTTGCCCTTGAATCGGGCAATGAATTGCTCGGCCAACTCTCTAGGAGTTGCTCAATCACGAGAGGTCAGCCATAAATATTTCTAGCTTAGTGTGGTGGAACTACATATGAGATTTTCTTCCATCTTAAACCATGTCTAGACCGAATCGACTAGTAGATTGATGCACTAGGTGAAGGCGGTTCCTATTAAAGAATTTTCAAAAAGTTTGAGCTTTAAGAAGTTGTTATAGGATGCCTCACCGCATTGCGTGAAGTAATCGAAATGTTCTATGGTTGAGGTATCGCTATCCCTAGAAAATAAGATGAACTTTAAGAACTTGAAGCCTCTAGGGAATTCATAATTTTGATTGATCCACTTGGGCTACAGTTTCCTATCGGTTAGTCATACAATACGTCGATTGTTCGATTGTGATGCATGGAATGACATGATGAGGTCGAGCACTATCCTCCTCGGGGGATAATTACTTTGATTCCAGGGAGTTTCTCTGGATTCCTTACAGAGATTCCTCAAATCCACAAGGAAAAATAGAAAATAGAAATAAATTCTAATAAAATTGAAAATAAATTGATTTATAATTGTCTAATTATATGTCTCTGTTACACCATTAATAAAAGAAAAAAATCTAAAACAAATTTTATAATTACTAAAAATAGTAAAATTCTAACTCTAATAAGAATCCTAATTCTAATAAAACTCTTCTAAATCTTAATTTCTAAAAAAAAAAAAAATCACAAATAAACTTTTTTTAGAAGAGTCATAGCATAATTACAAGTTATTTGTAAAAAAAATCTAAAACTCTAAGAAAAGAGAATATTAAAAATCAAATTTACTAAAATAGTAATTTTTCCTTAAAATTTATTTTTGAACTGAAAGTATGCATTTTTTGATGAAACAGAGAGACGCGACCCACCTTACAGGTCGGTTCACCTTGGATGACCCGTTACAGTAAAGATTGATAGGTTGTGCACCCCATAACGATATCCGAATCAAAAGTTATGGCCAATTTACGATTCACCTTCTTTTGATCCAACCATGCTAGGAATATCTGTACCACGTCCTACATCAGACTCCTCCACTTGGAAAAAACTCATCCTAGAATTAATCAAGAGACTTCTCTCATGATACTTAAATGATTTTTGGTGCCAATGTTTATTAGCTTTTTCCTTATACTTTGCATTAGGCTCTTGAGCTAAAACAAATATGTACTCATGCTCTCCTTGACTTGACTAGTATGGATGAGTTCCTTCACTTGTGCTTGTAAGATCTCGCATTCTTTCGATAATATGGGCAATTAGGCAGACTTGCCCCTGAGATAAGATCAATGTGGTTTTTTATTTCTTGTATGGGAGGTAATTCCATAGGAAGTTTATCGAGCACAATCACCTTGAACTCCTACAACACTGGTTTCAAATCATTTAGGAAGTTCACAAGCTCCATATATTTTTCATTTTCAAATAATGCATGTACACTTCCATCTCCTCAGATTGTTTAATAAAATCATGGTTGTCTCTTCACTTTAAAAGTCTTGGGTTAGTTATCCGTTCCCATAGGGACAAGGATAATCTTTCTACCATCTTTAATAAATATAAATGCATTATCCTAGACTCTATACTTAGCATCAATATTGTATTGTCATGGTCGACCAAGTAACATGTGACAAGCTTCTATATTGACTACATCACACATTACTTCGTCATTATAATATTTACTAATAGAAAAGGATATACGACATCGTTCGGTTACCTTTGTTTTGTTAACCTCCTTGATCCATTCAATCATGTACAGAGATGGGTGCTTTTCTATTTTCAATCGCAGCTTTTTCACCATTATTTTTGACATGAGATGTAATACTCGTATCCTAGACAGTACTGTTCCGTTGGCTTCCGCGATCCTTCTGGTCGAATTTCGGCAATCCTCGACACGTATCCGACGTTTGGGCGTTATCCTAAGCCGGATCCTGTATACCGATATCAGCTCGATCCGAAACTTGTATCATAGCGACCGCACTTTCACTGCCGTTCCAACATCGTGACTCGCGCATCGAACCGATACTTAGGCTATAAGAAGTGGGCCTGCGTTCTTTCCGAAGAAACGCCGCGCGTTACAATTTTTGAGGGAATCTCTAGATATGTCCCATCAATCAATGTCAAGTACACACCATGCCCTAAGTACAACAACCCATCCCTTCCTTTTCAAAAGTCAAACCTCTCTCTTCCCTCACCACTCCTCTTTTACAAATTTTCAAACCCACCCATCCCTCTTTTACCAATTTTCAAACCAAACCATACCCATCCATCCCTTTACAACCACCACATCATCCACATCATCCCACCCTCTGTCTCCTTCTCATTTCTAAAACACCCTCCCAAGCACCACATGTCCAAGCCCTTCCCCCAAAGCCAAGTGTGGCCTACTTTCTCTACCCTCTCATCTCTCATCCACATCATCAAAATCCCATCAATCACCATCAAAAGTGAAGGCAAGGAGCATAGAAGGCTAAGGGAGCAAGGAGAAGGCCTAGAGGTGGGTGCTTTACCGTTAATTTGCATTTGAGGGTCCACTTGTAAGTGGGACCCATTATGATGTATATGTTGTAATCATGAGGGACCCATAGTGGCGGGGTCCCTCCATCGCCGTCCTTCTCTCTCTTCCTCTCTTTCCCTCTCTGTATCCTTCCCCTAGAATGAAGTGGGCCTCACCAACTCATGTTAAATCTACTCCATCCATCAAACGGTGTGGTCCACCACATTTTAAGTGATATGATACATATATATATACATATATATTATATTATATTAATATTATATATATATATATATACTCATTTATATATATATATATATGTATATGGTGGGCCACGTACATGTGGGACCCACCATGATGATGTGTTTATCCATGCCGTCTAGCGTCCCTGGACGCGGGACGAGAGGCATGGAAGTGGCTAACGTGGAGTGTGTGTACTGACAGGGGTGTGTACGTACAAGCTTTAAGAAAGAAAAAGAAGAAAATGGTGGGCCACTCATGCAAGCCTCACCTTGATGCATGTGCTTAATCCAAACCGTCCATCCTTTTCTTCGGATCATTTTAGGCGTTGAGCTGAAAAATAAACCCATTCTAGTTCCCTAGCGGCCCATAACATTGAGAATAATATTCTTTGTCGTTGATATACACCTCGATATTTCTGCACACCGAAATATACCCAATATTGGGCTTGATGGTCTTGTATTGAGCTACAGAGATCAATGGGTGGGGCGAATTCACCTGATGTGGCCCCCACCTAGGAGATTGGGCAGAAAGCCAGTTTTTTTTAAAAATAAATAAATAGAAGCAGCTGTTGCTGCTACTGAGGACGCAACAGCGTCCAGCGTTGGCAGGTGAATGGTCTGGCTGGACCCACGGTCCAGCCGTGGGCCCCACCATGATGTGTGTTTGTTGATCCACATCGTCCATTTGTTTGCCCCCCTCCCTGGTTGTGGGCCACCCAAAAATCAGCACTATTCGAAGCTCCGGTGGCCCACATCACAGGAAGCAGTGGATTGAACATATACCATTGAAACCCCTTCTGGGTGTCACAGAAGCCTTAGATTATTATGAAATTTATTTTGCCTACTTCATCTGGGTCCGTGTGACCTCATGAACAGTTTAGATGACAGATAAATATCACGATAGGCCCCATGTATACGTGGCCTTATGAACAGTTTGGATGGCAAACAAACATCACCGTGGCACCCTGGTCCAAGTGACCTTATGAACAGGTTGGATGCAAACAAACATCACCGTGGGACCTTGGTCCACGTGACCTTATGAACAGGTTGTATGCAAATAAACATTATGGTGGGCCCCTGGTCCACGTGACCTTATGAACAGATTGGATGCAAATAAACATTACAGTGGGCCCAGGTTGGGTGAAAAATAAGCATTACTGTGGGCCCTAGGTCTGAGTGACCTTATCAATGGGTTGGATGAAAAATAAACATTATGGTAGGCCCCACATGGGACCCACTGATGTATGTATTGTAATCCATACCTCCCATTGGTGTAGGCCCCACCATGAGGTATGTACCTCATCTATGTCGTCCATCCTTCCCACATGGAATCCACCATGATGCATGTGTTGCATCCTGACCATCCAACCATTTTGAAAGCCCATCTCACAGCTTGAGACTAAAAATGAGGCAGATCTTGGTATCAGGTGGACCACAATGCACGGTGAAGATTGAACGGCTACCATTGAAATCATTTGGGTCCCTGTGATCAGATTGGATGGGAAATAAATGTTATGGCGGGCCTTAAGAATTTTAATGGTGGAAATCCTTATCACCACTTATGATTAAGTGTGGCCCATTTGATATACACGTGGCCCACGTGGTGTGGCCCACTTACCATACTTATGGCCCATTATTGAGGCCCACCTTGATTTGTATGAGGCCCGTTGTTAAGGCCGCCTTAATAGATATGAGGCCCATGATATGAGGCCCATTGTGACGTATGCAAGGCCCATGTGATTAGGCCCAACTTGATGTATTTGTGGCCGCCCACTGAGGCCCACTTTGGTATATATGAGACCCATGGTATGAGGCCCATTGACGTATTTGGGGCCCATTTGGAAGGGCCCGATGTGATGTATATGAGGCCCTTGTATGAGGCCCAATATGATGTATTTGGGGCCCATTCGTTAAGGCCCAATATGACGTATTTGGGGACCATGGACGAGGCCATTTGCAATGTATTCGAGGCCCATGGGCAAGGCTTGATGAGATGAATTTATAGCCCATGTGCCAATGCCCATTATGACATGTTTTCGGCCCATATGATGCGACCCATAGTGATGTGTGTTAGGCCCATATGTGCAGCCGAATGTGGTGTATATATAGCCCATGTTCGAGGCCCAATATGATGTATACCCGGCCCAGATGTCGGGACCCATTGGGATGTATCTGAGGCCATGTATTGCGACCCATTGCGATGTATATTGAGGCCCATAGTTATGGCCGTTATGATATGTTTGAGGCCCATGGTTATGGCCATTATGATATGTTTGAGGCCCATGGTTGTGGCCCATTATGATGTGTTTGTGGCCCATTTGGTAAGGCTCACTGAGATGTATTTTTGGTCCATGAGTCAAGGCCCATTGTGATGTATTTCTGGCACGTATGTTGTGGCCCATTGTGATATCTTTTCGGCCCATTTATTGAGGTCCGACTTGATCTGTATAAGGCCCATTAGTGTGGCCCATTGATGCAGCCCACTTGTTGTATATGAGGCCCATTGGTGTGGCCCAATGATGCGACCCACCATGATGTGTATATTAGGCCCATTGGTGCGGCCCAATGATGCAACCCACCGTGATGTGAAGGGCCCACCTATGATGACTAGTTGAGGCTCACTTGTTGGATATTTGGGCCCACCTTATGTTTGACTCTATGTGGACCACTTCTTAGGAGCAATGTTGGTTGAATGTCCACATTGATGAGAGATGATGGTTAAACGCCCACATTGTGACCTTCCTTTAGGCCTAGGCCAATTCTCATCGATACTGATTGTATTGGCCGGTTCTGATTGTCAAGGCTGAGTATCGAGGCTGATTCATATTTGTCGAGGCTGATTCCAAGTGTCAATTTCAATTGCCAAGGCCGATTGTTAAGACTTATATGATGTATATGCGACCTATAGTTAAGGCTCATTGTGATGTACTTGTGGCCTATGGGCAAGGCCCGTTGCAATATGTATCAAGCCATGATGCATGGCCCATTTGATGTATTTGAGACCCATGTACAGGGCCCACATGTCGTGTATTTAAGACCCAAGAGGAGGGCCCACCTGTTGTGTATATATGGCCCTTGAATAAGGCTCATTGTGTTGTATATTAGGTCCTTGTGTGAGGCCATAGGCCCATTATATGTTTGGCTATATGTGGGCCATTCCTTTGGAGCAATGTTGGTTAAATGTCCACATTGTCGAGGCCGGTTGTTGATACCGATTATGAGTATGTGACAGCATAGCATCATGATACATGCCCATAGGCATCATCTGCATGTTTATTATAAGATGTGATTGACCATTGCATATGTCATTGGGCAGGTTGCTATGAGAGTCCCTGATAGGTGGAGATTGTCTCACATGAGCGCATGATATGCGTATGATTGATGTATGACTGAATTGTATGACTCATGCATCTTACATTATATGTTGTGAGTACTGTACGCCATAGCGACACCAGGGTCGTAGCTTCCACAGGCATATCGTGGATGGCCAGATGGGACATCAAAAATGTTTGGTTCTAGCATACGGGCATCATAGATGTCTTTGGATGAAAATTCCTAAACCTCCGTGGCCAGGAGACGTCCCAACGTCGAGACCGAGTGGATACATGAGCGCCTGAGTGCCGAATACCAGGAGGCTGCATCTCCCACTGTGTAGTGGTCGGTTGGGAGGGGGTGTGGCCTTACCCGCCCGAAGGTAGGGGGCAATACTAGGCTGAGTTTGACCAGCTCATGAATGAGTCCACTATCGATGTGCCAGATAAGTATTGACAGACTATTGGCCAGGCAGATAGTGAGGTTTCTTAAACTCACTTGGACTGTGCTGTTGGGAGAGGGACAGTGTCATTTGGAGTGTATTAAACCCCGGTGATGATCCCAAAGATGAACCGTACTGATATGTGGACTTATTAAGCAAGAGTTGCATATTCATTCACTCGTTCATTCACTATCCACTCGGGCAGGTGGTGTGCAACTATTTGTTACATGTACCTTCATAATGGCCAGGATTTTGGTTTGGCATGCAACTAACCTGAGATCAGGATTTTACCACATCGAGTCTGACTATCCAAATTTAGGTATGAGACTGGTTTGGATAGAAGTACCTTGTGATGGACCCCATAGCCTGCGATACTACGTACTATCATCCCGACTTCACACTCCAGTATAATCATTTCATTCGCACTGCATGTCGCATTACATCCACGACATATGGTAGGCTGACGCTGTTTGTGTTACTCATTAGGAATGTATATTGCATTGCATCCTCCGCATCTGATATTTAGCTCCCTATGACTCCTCATTTACATAGTTGATTTCTATTGCATATTTTAATGTTGTATGACTCATGACTTTGTTAGTATTTCTGTTTACTCTGATAATTCATTATCTTGTCAGTATTTTTGCTTATTCAGACATTGTACGATTTATGGATTATCAGTATTTCTGGTATTATATGATTATGGCATTGCGTTGAATACTTAGCACTTACCTTGTGCACACACTTACACCACCCTCTAAGCTTTCTATAAGCTTATGCATGATAGATGCGTGCAGGTGATGTTAGGTTGCAGCAGTGTTGAGCTTGGAGCGTACAGTGGTCTTTTGGAGCTTGATTTTCGATTTATGTATTTCCCTTCTAGCTTTGTACTCAAATGATTATATTAGTGGATATGTGATGATGATGTTGCCTTGTGAATTGGGTAATCTTGTGGTTATGTTTATTACGAGTTAAATGTACAAAAAAAATCTTCCTTGTACGATCCCAGGATCGGAATCTGGCGTATGGATGCTAGGAGCCGAGAATGGAGTACTACGGAGGCTGTTGGCACCGGACTCAGCGATCGGGCTTCTTGTGAATCCAATTTTCTGAGTTGGGGTGTGACATTCTCACTAATCATAACATCGACGATCACATTATAGACTTTTTGGCTTACAGTGCACCTCATTTGAAAGATGTTGTGTTGTTGTAAATCTATCCTTACCTTTAGTATATACAATGGTTTCCTCACGATCAAAGTGGTAGCTTGTGATTCACCATCAAAGATTGGTGGCCTGTGATTGATTACTTGTGTTACATCATAAGCATGATGACCTCAAGCTCCATCACCGATCTCTCATATTGCTTATTATTACGAACATGGATATGTCCCAAGGCTTTCACCAAACAGTTGATCGCTGCTTGCAATCCTTGCATGGCTTGTCAATTCTCTTATTGTGTGGCTTCGAAAGCCACCACCATTAAAGGATAATTCCTTAGATCATCGTCCATAGGATTGTTGCCTGCACCTCCGTTAGATGTCGTCGTCCCGAGGAAAAGCCTTGATACCAACTGATGCAGGGAAGGACATGATGAGGTCGAGCACCATCTTCCTCAAGGGATAATTACTTTGAATCCACGGAGTTTCTCTAGACTCCTCACAAAGATTCCTCGAATCCACGAGGACAAATAGAAAATAAAAATAAATTCTAATAAATTGAGTAATAATTCTCTAATTTGTATGTCTCTGTTACATCATTAATAAAAGAAAAAAAAAGTTAAACTAAAATTCGTAATTACCAAAAATAGTAAATTTCTAACTTTAAAAAAAAATCTCAATTCTAATAAAGTGAAAGGAAATGAGGCTAATCCTTCTGAATGATTTCTTTTTTCTTGTGACAATAGGCATAAGTCTACTGGCTTAAGAACTTGTTCTTACACTAACACTTTAAGTTTAAAACACTTCTCAAATGAACAGAGACACACATTCAAATTAAATAAAGTAAAATGTTGTCAATTTCATTAGATATTATAAAATGATGTTTATTTACAACCAACAACTTGCAAGACAATCAAATGAATAAATAAAAATGAAAAAGGGATAAATACGTGATATGCTTATCAGAGCAGACAAATCGAGGTTGGTGTGATGAACTAAATCGAAACTTACAAGATTTCGGTATCCAACTTAAGGTTACAGAAAAATTATCTCCATTCTTAAGGTACTATATCAGGAGCTGCTAGGTAGTAATTAAACAAAAATAAAAAGGGATAAATATCGTATACGCATATCGAAATAGACGCATTAAGTCGGGTGTAATCAAACAAATCAGAACTTAGAATATCATGGTTAACAACTTAAGGTTGCCAAAAAAAAAAAACTATCTCTACTCCTAAGGTATTGTAGCGAGAGCCGCTAGGCAGTAGCTAAACTAAGCTAATATATGCTAAGAAACATAAAGAACAATAAATAAAAGATAGAATCATGTGTTTGGTGTAGGGTCTCGAGCGCTTTTTTGATTGCTCCTTTTATAAATTGTCGAGATGGTAAAACCATTTGTTACGGTTTCCTTGTTTCTTCTGGATCCTTCGTGCTCATGTCGCAATTCTGGATATGGGAATCGCGTTGATAGCTCAAAAACTAGCGATTGGATTGAGAAGGACTTCGGTTAGATTCAGACTCTTTGACTTCTTGTCTCTTCATCTGTTGTGGGGTGTCAATGGTCTATCAGGGACCAGCCCAAGATCTGTTGAAATCCCTCTGATCAAGATAACTCGATCTAGAGCTAAACCCATATCAATCTTAACTGCTCTGTGTCTATGATGATGTTCCACTGAATGGATTTGGCCAGAGATCACCAATAGGTGTTGGATAGTCTAGATCAGGCCTCCTCTGACATTTTTCACCATTCACTGTGGGGTGGTTTTGAATGCCGAGAACGATGGATGGCCAATATTTATAACATCTTGACCACATCGGGTTGTTAATCGAGATGTGACTCTAATGGTATCTAAGTACTCTTTCTGTCTCTTCCTATCTCCAAATTATCAGGTGGACCGGATCTTTCCTTCTCATCCAGCTCTCTCATTGCCTTTGTCCCAATCGATCGATGACTTGAGATTATCCAATGAGAATCTATCCCCCAACTTAATTTTAGACCTAAATCAGATTGGCTTGGACAAGGGTTTAATCTTCAATATTCGGTGACTTCTTGATCGCTAATACTTCTCTGAACTCTTTGAAAATATATCTCATTTTAAAAGTTCTATGAGAGATGGCCTCACCTAGAGAATCATTACCAGATTTGTGATACATCTGTTCTTTGATGTATCTTTTATAAGCATGCCTGATACATTTCCTCATCAACGGGTATATTGATCATGGTCACGTGGAATCCGACAATTCACCCTTGGAGAGGCATATGAAAAGATTTGTACAATTGCATTAGTAGCAGAATAAATAACGCAGTATAAAAATCAATCAAAGATTTCTTTGGACACTGAGTAGGCTTTTAGCGTTTACCAAGCTCGTAGTACTAACACATTATAGTTTTTTATTAAGACAAGTCAGAGTGCTGAAAATAAGTGTAAGTAGATCCAAAACTTCCGTGGTCGAACAAGAAGTTTTTAATGCTCAATCACTGCTTTTTCCTATAGTGTGTGGTCCACCCAAGATTTAGGTCTGCTTTATTTTTGGTCTCATATCCTTACAATGGTACAAAAAACCGGATGGACGGCATGGAAATGTTACGCATACATCAAGGTGGGACCCACGATAAGGGCTGCACCGTGTTGGGTGACGCCGGGGCGCAACAAATTATCAGCTCCACTTGGCTGCCACTGTAACTCGTGGAGAGAACGAACAACAAGACTAGGTACAACCCAGTGCACGATGTGTCACGTATTTTTATATTCGCATTTATAATTTCTCACTTCATGCTGGTTAAGTCGTCCATCATGACTTTTCTTTTCTCGTGTATTTATAAAAAATAAAAAATCAACATCTTACACGAGCAACAGAATATCACCGACGGATTGACTGATTTGGTACAATCTTAGGTCAGAGCAAATTGTTCGTACGCGTTCACACAAAAAATAATCAATGATGGACGCCCATTCGGAATATGAGGACATGCGGTACAGCTTCCTTTCCAACCACACGTGCGGAAAATCTGAGCCGTGCCAAAGGTGGGGACCATCGTGGAGATTACCTAGGAAAAAGTTCAGTTTGATCTTCCCCTCAGGTGGGCCACATCTTCATATTGTGTCAGGTCATTGGCTTTTCATTGATCCTCATGATGCGCCTCGCCTAAGAGTTGATCTGCGTGATTTTTGTACCAGATGATCTTTATTTTGGGGCCCACGTTTTTCACGGATTGGATTTCCTACACAAGTCCCAAGCATGTGATGTTAACGGTGTAGCACGATAAGCTTGCCATGGTGGGTTTGTATGTGATCATTGTGGAAATTCTTAGGCTCCTATTACGCTAACTACACTAACGTAGTTAGTGAAGGAGGTAGGATGTCCCTTTCGAATCTCCTTTGAAAAGGAAAATAAAAAAACACTGTAACAATGGGACCATTGGTGCATACGACCACCGCGTCTAAACGATCCATTTTGGTGGAGCACCTGAACCAATGTTCCGAAGTGGAGTTGATGTAACTAATCGATGATAAAGCCAGCACTCCCACATAGGGGTGCACATGAACCGAGTTAGCTTGGTTAGCTCGATCGACTCTACTTGAAAAATTTTGATTTGGCTTAGTTGGAACTTAATTGGCGTTTTGAGCTCGATAAAATTTTAAACCGAGTTTGAGCTTGTCAAGCTTAACTTGACTCGACTTAGATTGAACCCTAACTCAAATTGTACTTGGATCGAACTAGCTCAGTGACTCAGATACTTTGACAATGATGTTGATCACTAAGTGTTAGATAAAATAACTTAATGAATTGTGAGCTAATGGCAAGGAAGGTATGTATACTAAACAAATATCATTTTATTTTTTATTTTTATATTACTAATAAGGTATTTGGTGAGATACTTGTAGATAGCTGTCATGTATTACATATAGTGAAAAATTAAAAGTACATTGCATCTATTTGTGAAAATGTCACCTAGACTTGATTTTAACTCAAACTTGGTGGACTGAGCCGAGCTAGCCAATTAGGCTCAAGGGCTGAGTTGAGTTCGAGCTGACCCGCTAGGTTGACTGGTGACCGAGCCGAGTCAGGCTGAGGCCAGCTCAACTCGGTGTACACCCCTGCTCGGCCCAGGCCTCACACCCGATACGGTGTGGGGGCATATCCACACATCTATACGCTTTAAAAGCTCATTTTAAATTACAAAATAAGAAGCGGATCCGAATCTAAGGTAGGCCACAGAATAGGAAGTCGTGGTGGTTGCGGGAACACCATTAGAAACTTCCTACGGCCCACCGTAATTTCCACTGAAAAACTTATTTTCCATCAAATCTGTTGATAAGGGAAAAATCAAATACCATCTCGATCCAAAACTTTTGTGGCTCACCGAAAGTTTTTAACGGTCAATCACCACTCCGTCATGTGGTGTCGTCCACCTGAGATTTGGGTCTACTTCCGGTTGGCTCATGTCAAAAATGAGATATAAAAACGGATAAACAGCGTGGATATACAGTACAAACATCAAGATGGGACCCACGGTCAAGGCCGCACCTAATCCACTCCCCATGAGTTCACAGGCTGCTGGTCAATGGCCAATATCCGGACCATCGCAAGTGATCCTTATCACTGTCCAATCCTGCACCGCCTGCTCGCCACTGATGAACGGATTGGATCTCTCACACATGTGACACATGGTGACGTGTACAGAAAGCAGAAATGAGATACGTACGCAGGCAGGTGCAGCTAGCTTCAAAAGCAGAAGATGGGAGACGATCCTTTGGCGGCAATGATGATTCTAGGGACATGTGAAGCTGCTTTAGATCCGCTCGAATCGATGTGGTACCTGATTGCACGTGCTTTTGGGCCCACCTGACCCACACACAAAAGAACTGCAGACGGTCGTATCTCGAGATGAAAAATGTCTTCTGAGAATATCCATCCATCCATATAAACACTGCTGAGATACCTCAATGTTGTTGCTACACACGTGGCAGATATTGACAAGATCAGAACCGTCAGATGGGTCCACTAGTGAGTGGGACACAGGCCAAACTCACACGTGGGACTATCCTGACCATTTAACCGATGGCCCATTAAATGGACGCACTGAAAGACTAAAATCAGCAACGGCTCACCTTCACTCAGAAAGTGTTCAAATTATTAGATTTTCACGATGGTCTCATCAATGCACTTTTGTCCAGTAGCCTATTAAGAGCGGGGTCCCAGTAGAATGAATGGTTCAGATCATCATACACGTGCGACATGTACTGCAGAGGATGTGTAGGCAAGGAAATATGGAGCCCATGCAGGCATCGGACACTTCCATCGTTTTCTGTTTACACGTGACGCACCGTTTCGTGGCGTACCGCGTGAGAAGGAGAATACATCTCAAAAGATCACAACCTTCCATATGAGCCTTCGTATCGTAAAACCTAAAGTAGATAGTTTTGAAAAACTCGATGAACGGTCCACTTGCAACAGGCAAAAACTGCAGAGAAATCGTGGACCGGATACATGCTGGCTCGCCAAATTATTGGTCCCTGATTGCCCTAGATGTTCGCCATGTGTACGGTGGAGATGGATGCTGGATGCAAGCGAGCCTCCAACACCAAAGCAGCTAGCGAGCCACCATGCAAATATCGCTGAGATTTGAAAAACTCGCGATAACATCAAAATATCGCCAGTTTACACACTTTACCGATTTAATGGAGGAAATATCCCATTATTCATGCGAAAATTATGTAAAATTTAATTACTTCATTAATAATTGTAGAGTTGAAATTTAAAATTTTTTTTCCTAATTATTATTTTAAAATTTATATTCAGCGGGATTTATTGGATGATATCCTGAGAAAAAACTCGGAAATAGAGAATCTCCCGAGAAATTTCTTAAAACGAGATTTTGTCAATGTTGCGACCATAAAATCCCCTATCAAAGAAAATCTAAATTTGGATCTTCTTTTCAACCTATGCAGTTGTACCTTACTTCAAAATCGAAATTAAAGGTACGAAACTCGCTGCGATTGAAGGGTGGGACCTACCTCCTCCTGGTTAACGGACGGAAGAGATGGGAGGTGGTGGGGGCCGTACAAAGGTTGTTTGTGGTGGACCATCCAATATGGTACAATTATAAATTTTTACATGACCTCTGCATGTCAAGATTTTCACTTCAAAATTCATAACCTTATCTTTGCATGGGTCACTTCTTTTCCTAACTGCTCAGCTGTGGTACTCTCTGTACGGACTATGTACGGACTTCTTGCACGTTGATGGGACTCACATGGAGGGAAGCGGACTGGCTGGCGTACCACGCACAGTTGTATAGCTGTGTATTTACGTTAGCAAGTTAGTGCGCCCCACCATGAGATACCTGTTATATCTAAACTGATCAACTATTTGGCAAACATGTCATAAGGCTTGACGAAAAATAAGGTAGATTTAACTATCGAGTGGATCACACTACGTAAAAGTAGCGAGGGATTGAACGTTTACCACCCTTGTGGGATCACCGAAGTTCTGAATCAATATGAAATATGTTTTTCATCTTCATCTAGGTCTACGTGACCTTATAAAATGATTATAGGGAAAATAAACGTTACGGTGGGCTACGAAATTTTTAACCGTGAAAATTATTATTCCGTTGTTATCTGTGGTGTGATCCAATTGATATTTGGATATGATTTATTTATTTTTATAATGTTTTAAAATGATCTCGGAAAAGTGATGAACGGTGCAGATATAATAAATACATCTGTAGTGCCTATGTAACTTTGATCTCCTCTGAACCGTTCGTGCAACTCGGAGCTCGAGGAGTGTGAGCGCTCCTCTTCGTGACGCTCCTCTTCGCGGCGACACGTACCCACCCGAAAACGGACTTCCGTTTCCTCCCTAATCCAGCTGCATAACGGACGCGGATTCCTTGCGAAAGCCTTCGGCAGGAAGTTCCTGCGCAAGGAATCCACGTGGGGCCCACTGCGATGTTTACGAGAAATCCACCCCGTTCATCCATTTTTTGTGTTAATTCTAGGATGTTTGGGAAAAATTGAACCGGATCTATTACTTAAGTCAGCCGATGACGTGAGAATTGAATGTCTGCAGTTGAAATATTAGTGGGGCCATGGAAGTTTGGAATCATGTTAATATTTATATTTTCAGTTAATCCCAATAAGAACGAGGTTATGAACGCTATAGATGGCATGTAAACATCACTTTCGATCCGACGAAGGTTTCAACGGTAAGAATTTTCCTAACCGCCTTCTCTCCTAGTACGGCACACTTGGGTCTTGAATCCAGTCCAATTTTAGTTTCATATCCGAAACTGAGCTTAGAAAATAGATGGACGGAGTGAATCCATAATTCAAATAGGGACTTCCTGAAAAGTCTTTCACAGGAATTGTCAATCATTGGCCATTGGTAAGGGACGCGGATTTCTTGTGAAAGCCTTTCGCAGGAAGTTCCTACGCTGGGAGCTTACGTGAGGCCCATTATGAAGTTTGCGAAATATCCTCTCTGTCCATCCCATTTACGAGTTCATTTTAGGACATGTTGCAAAAAATGATCCGTATCCAAAGTTCAAGTGAGCCGTGCTAAAGGAAAATGTGGTTAGAGAAATTTCTACCGTTGAAACCTCCCTGGGTGTTCGATAGTGATGTTTAGATTCTATTCATATCATTAATAACGTCATTCCTATTGGGATGAACTGAAAACAAAAATATTAGAATGAATCAATACTTCTTTGGCCCACGAATATTTCAATTGTGGATGTTTAATTATCACTTTTTTACCTCACTTGAGCTTTGAATACGGTTCATTTTTGGTAAAGTGTCCTTATATGAACTCACAAAACGGATGTACGGGGAGGATTTCTCACAAAAATCACAGTGGGCCCCACCTGGGTTCCCGATGCAGGAACTTCCTGCGAAAGGCTTTTGAAGGAAATCCGCGTCCATTGGTAAGTGGCATGGGGAAGCACATACATCATGGCGAGGCCCATAGGACACCGGCCAGGCAGAAGCGGATTGGCTAGTGAACCTCACGCTAGATATATAGTTGTTATATTGACATCAACAAGTTATGTGGGTCTAATCATGAGGTATGTGTTATATCCAAACTATCCATCCATTTTGCAAGCTCGACTTAAGGCTTAACACGAAAAATAAGACATATCTAACTATCAATTGGACCACACTACAAAAAGTAGTGGGGGATTGAACGTCTACTATTGAAACCCTCTTTAGGTCACAGAAGTTTTGGATCAATGTGAATTTTTTTCCCACTTCATTTATGTATTTTTGACCTTATGAATAGATTAGATGTAAAATAAACGTTATGGTGGGCCCTAAAAATTGTTTAACGGTGAAAATCATTATCCCCACAGCTATTTATGATGTGTTGTGGTCTAAATGATCTTTCGATATGAATTATTTTTTGAATAATACTCTAAAATGAACTCTAAAAACAGATGAACAATGTAGATATAATAAATACATCACTGTTGAGCCTATGTAACTTTGACTTCCTTTGAACCGTTCATACAATTACCTACAGCAGCTGTATAGCTGGTGTGAGGTACACCAGCCAATCCGCTACCCAACCAGGCAAGGTGAGTAGCTGGAAGTGAATTGGCTAGTGTACCTCACACCATCTATATAGCTGTTGTAGGTATATGTCATGCGAAGACGAGCACTGACGCTCCTTGATCTCCGAGCTGTACGAATAGTTCAAAGGAGATCAAAGTTACATGGGCCCTGCAGTAATGTATTTATTATATCTACATCGTTCATCTATTTTTAGAGATCATTTTAGAGCATCATCCAAAAAATGAATCATATCCAAAGATCATCTGGACCACACCACAAATAGCAGCGGAGATAATGATTTTCACTATTAAAAAATTCGTAGGGCCCACCTTAATGTTTATTTTCCATCTAATCTATTCATAAGTTTACAAATACCTGAATTAAGAGGAAAAATAAATTACATATTGATCCAAAACTTCTGTGACCCCAAAAAGGGTTTCAATGGTAGACATTTAATCTCCCACTGCTTTCTTGCAGTGTGGTCCACTTGGTTGTTAGATCTATCTTATTTTTCGTCTCAAGCCTTAAAAGGAGCTCGTCAAATGGATGGACGATTTGGATATAACACATACCTCATGAGTGGACCCACAGAACTTAATATAATAGTTATATAGTTAGTGTGAGGTACACCAGCCAATCCGCTTCCGTGAGTAGTTGATCCATTTTCGGTGCAGGGGACGCTGGAAAATCCTCGTCTGGCACTAGGGGTGTACATCGAGTCGAACCGAGTCGAGCTAGCCTCAACTCGACTCAGCTCGAACAGTGGCTGACCTTAGCTCGAACTTGGCTCGACTCGTTCCTCAAGCCTAACTAGCTGGCTCGGCTCAGTTTGGTCAGCAACTCGGGCCGAGTTCGAGCTGAGATCGATCTGAGTTCACCATTGAGGCATTTCCAAAAACACCTTAACTGCAACTTCAAAATCCCATTGTTTTAGACAATAGTTTTACTGGTATTTTTTCAAACACCTTCTAAATAACATTTTTTGAAAAAAAAGGTATTTGTTCTATATACATACCTTCCTTACCACCAGTCAGCCAAACCTTCCTTACCACCTTGCCACCAGCCACATTTCATTGAGTCATTTTATCAAACAGTTGGTGAGCAACATCAATGGCAAAGTAAACGAGTCACTGAACTAGTTCGATCCAAGTTCGATTCGAGCTGGATTCGAATTGGATTCAATCCAAGTCGAGTCAAGTTGGGGCCTACTTGAACTTGGCTCGAACTCATTTTTGAGCTCAAAAATCAGCTCGACTCGGCCCGAACTCAGCTTCAATTTGAGTTAAATCGAGCTTTTTCGAGTCAAGTCGAGTCAAGCGAGCTGACGGAGCTAGCTTAGTTCGTGTGCACCCCTATCTGGAACATAGAATCCGGTGATTGGACTGTCCAAAAGCGGATTAGATGGTCTACTACACACAATCAACCTAACTAGCATGGGTACGTGTCGAGTGAAGAGGAGCGTTGATGTTGCTCGAGCTTTGAGTTGTACAACGGTCCAAAGGAAATCAAAATAACATAGATTAAAATGATGTATTTATTATATCCATACCGTTCATCCATTTTCCAAGATCACTTTAAATCATGAGCCCAAAAATTATTCATATTCAATGCTCACGTGGACAACATTGTAAATAAAAGTGAGGACAATAATTATCACCATTAAAATATTGGTAGGGGCCACCATAACGTTTATTTTCCATCCAATCCGTTCATAAGGTAACATAGATGTCGATGAGGAGGAAAAACAAATATTATATTGATCCAAAACTTCTATAATCCTGATAAAGGTTGTAAACGTATACGTTCAATCCCCCACTGCTTGTTACAGTGTAGTTAAGTTGATCTTTGGATCTGTCTTATTTTTCTACTCAAGCCTGGCGACGAGCTCACCCAATGAACAGGCAATTTGGATATAACATACACCTCATAATGGGACCCCGATAACTTGGTGACGTCACTACATCATCAAGATCGGTGGTGGCTGGTTGACCAGCCAATTCGCTTTCGGACTGTTCTTTCCATTCAATACGAATTTGTACTCTTTAGGATCGTCCGATTGGGATGCGGATTCCCTCCAAAAGCCTTTTGCACGAAGCTACTGCAGGGGTAGTTTGTCACCAAAGATTCGGGGGGTATTTGAAAGAATTTAAGGGAATTTCAAATCTCCTTATTCTTTGTTATAATAAAGTAATAAAGTAACTGGGGGTTCAAATCTATCAAAGAGGAGGTTTAAAATCCAAGGTCTAATCTTGAGTTATATCTAAAATACTTATAATAGTTTCATGTGTAATGTGTGTATTACTAAATTATCAAATTATTGAGTACATGGCCTACTAATGATATCCCAAAACAACTAGATTATCAATTGCATCAATATAATTAATTTAATATAATGATTAGTGTTGTCGAAACTGTCCATTTAAAATACAAAAAAATCATTGGTTAGTCACTCGGACATGATCTTGTGTTTGTGGCCCATTTAAAACTTTGAATTTCATCATTTTTGGGCAAAGTATATATTTTAGCGGGCTTATTACAACCATTATGTTAAATATTACATCTGTTCACTAATTATATATATTAAAGTCAATTTATTAATTAAATTCAAACACTTATAAATATACCATGCATAGCTACTTTTAGATTAAAGTTGATTCTCAATCCAAAGTGACAAACACAATAGGAGGTTTTCAAATCCAGAGGGTTCTAAAGCCAGGGGCTCTAAATCCACAGTTTCAAATGGGCCCTCATGGCTCTGCACACTTGCTTGTGAGTAATTCACCCCTCCCATTTTTTGAGCTCATTTTAAGACTCGATGCTAAAAAGTAATCAACATCTAAGACCCAAGTGGGCGACACTAAAGAAAAAGGTGGGTAGAAAAATTCCTACCATTCAAACATTCCTAGATTGACAGTCATGTTTATATGCCAACCTTACACAGTTCATAATGTTGTTGAAATACGACTATAAACTTTTGTAGCTCCACAAATATTTCGATAGCGGAAGTTTAATCCTCATGTTTGGGGCTTACTTGAGAATTGGATTGGGATCATTTTTGGCCTGTGTTCTAAAAAAATCTCTCAAAATATATGGATCCGTGAATTTCTCACAAACATTACTATGGGTAACACAGAGATATCTCTGTGCCTTAAGTAGTGTGGTGTTCACAGATATGTCCTACAAATCCACTCCATCCATCTATTTTGGAGGACACATTAAAGACAAGATTTTAAAAATAAAGCAGCTCTTAGACTCACGTGGGCCAGACCAACAAAACAATGGGAACAACAACGTTCATCGTTAAAACCTTCCTCGAGCTGACCATGATGTTTATATGCCATCCAAACAGTTCATAAATTTATTACCACTCATATAAACTGTAGGAGCAAATATCATCCTGATACAAAACTTTTGTCACCCTGGGCGTTCAATCCTCACCGTTTGGTGTGACATGACCCACGTGAGTTTTGGATCTGCCTGATTTTTAGAATCTTGTAATATTCTAGTCTTCTGGAACAGATAGACAGAGTGGATTGTTCATAGACATCTCTATGGGCTCCACACAGCTCCGGTACAGAGATATCTCTATGCCCGGGTTACAAGCAATCCGCTCTTGTCCGATTGGTGGGTTGTAGCCCATCTACATAAGTGAGTCCGACATATTGTTGAGATTAAAGAGTTGCACGTGCCAAAATGTCAAGCGCGCGTGGACGAGAGTGATTAATATGTATTGCCGGGTATGTTGTCTTCGTGGAAAAGGATGCACGTATACCGTATAAAAGAAAAAATAATAGAAGGTCCTTGTCAAATATCCTGCAACCTAGTACACTACTGTACATTTAATACATTTTTTTAATCTAAGATCGGTCCTGGTAAAAGAGCTGATGGCCCAAAAATCAAGATGGCTGCATGCTTTTGTTGACCATGGGCATTTCATCATAATTCATACATGTTTGCACTCATGGTCCATTTCTCCCATACATGTGTTGCCAACCTCATTGTTGGACCAGCTAGAAACTCTTTTAGATTGAGCAATCTAAGCCATTGGTCTTGAGAATTTTTTTTTTTCAGTTGTATTCTAACCGTTGCCGCACTAGCTTTCGGCAAGATAGGTGGGGCCACTGTGATGTTAGTGAGAAATCCATCCCATCCTTTCATTTTTTTCTAAATCACGTGAAGATATGAGCTAAAAAATGACGTAGATTTAAAACTCAAGTAAGCCGAGGTTGGAAATAGTGCAGAGTAAATGTCCACCATAGAAAGATTCACGGGGACAGAAGTTTTGGATTAAGTTAATATTATGGTGTTTTTGGTTCACTCCGCGTGGATGGTATATAAACATTTCAATTGTAGGAATTTCTCTACCTACTTTTTACTATCATGCGGTTTACTTGAATTTTGGATCTTTCTTATTTTTGAGTTTAGGTCCCAACATAATCAACAAAATGTATGGATGGAATAAATTTCTCATAAACATCACAGTGGGCCCCACCTAGCTTTCAGTCTCATGAAGTTCCGTGGGAAAGAGCAATCAGTGTTCCGCTGTATATTTGTAGGCCAGATATTGAAGAGTTCAAGCAGATTTTCAAGAAATATTTGAAGGTGGGATGTAACCCTACCACTCTTCGGATTAAATGATTCTATTAAGTCGCTATAAAATGGTAATCAATTGAGCAATATATCAGCATATGACCCCTCAAAAGAGCCCTGACCTGATCTAGTTAGGGTTAACCCATATGGGGCCCACCTGATGAACATCCAAGATCTAGCCCACATTTGTTTGACTTTATTCTATATTACAATCACTCATGATCATATGTTTAGAGAATTTCTTCAGTGAAAATGATAGTAACATCGTACTAATACAGAGCAAAGATTCTCAAGTTATTGTACTCAGCATGTGACATGAAAATCAAATTATACTAGGCGACGAACATATCACCATTGAGTGTGTAAAAATCATGGTACCAAAAACACCATAAACCCCATGATAGCAACAATTGTAATGAGACTCTCTTTTAACCTCACCATTTGTCATTCTATGTTGGAATAATGGCCGTTTGATTTTATCACTTAAGTAGTGTCTAAATGAAGATAATAGTCCAATTATGGAGCATCAGATCTTGTGCTTACATGAGATCCACCACAACATATGAAGTTGTGTTTAGGTTCATATTTATATTGTTTGGACTATTGAAGGAAAATACTTTAGGACATGGTCTTTGTGGTTTTTTTTTTCTTTCAAAATAAATGAAATTTTAGTTATTTCTTGGAGACTCTTGAATATGATTCTTGGTGGACGGCTATTATGCATTTTAATGAATAACAACTTTGAATTCAAATAGTAGTGAAAGACTACAAATAAATAAATAAACACCATGAAAGGTTATATGTCTACTTATGAAAGAGCTTCCAAGTGTCTTTTCCATGTCTTTAAAAATCTAACCTTGGGTTGTTCTAGAAGAACTCCAATCTACTCTCTCTAGTCTGCTTATTCTTTTGTCAAATCTTTCCTAAGATTATTCTAAATTTTTGTAGATATTGTTAATTAAAAAAAAAAAATTATATGTTGTAGATGTTTAAGATACAGTTTTCAATTTTACAAGCCGAAGCCTAAATATCTCCAATTCAGGAAGACAAATTTACCATTACCCTCTTGCAAACTGATTTAAGCATCAATAAGATGCAAATATTAACTTATAGCGACAAACTAATTTAATGCACCTTACACCTATCTTCAAGTATGCATTTTTTTCTCCCTCTTTAATACATATTTCCTCTTGTAATTTTATTGTGATATTATAACTTCTTCTACGGGCCATCCTGACTTCGTTACAAGAATACTGTTTAATGTTGGGGACCGCGGAAGCACACAAAGATGAATATAGGATAGTAATCCAATTGCAACAAGCAAACACGAAAAGAACACAGAGATTTTAATGTAGAAAATCCTTTCGAGAAAAAACCACGGTATAAGGCGACAAATATCCCTATAAAAGAAGAAATTACAAAGAGAACGAGATTACCTAATTTGAACAACCTTGAATCTCACCCTTTAAAACCCTTTGACAAATTTGAAACCCTTGGAATACCTCCCAGTCTTGTTTACACCCATATTTATAAGCTATAAAAGAATTCCAAATGAAATTGAAAACAAATTTCGCAGATCCGGCGAATCTGTAAAAATCCACGCGAAACAGTTCGATTTCATCGAACACCCTTCGATGTCATCGACAATTAAGCTTCGATGACATCGAAAAACCGTTAAATCAAACCAGAGAAAAAACATGGATATTCCACAAATCTTCGATTGCTCAACCCATCTTCGATGACATCAAACATACCTTTAATGTCATCGAACACTCGTTGATGTCATTGAAAAATGGCACATTTATGTCCAGTAATCAATAGAGGAAATTCAAAAAAATTCGATGGCATCGAGCTGACTTTGATGACATCGAAGCTTGCTCGATGTCATTGAAACTATCATCAAAAAATTGTTGATTTTACAGATTTAAGACCTCTATCAACAAAAATCTCCACCATGTATTCAATTTCCAAACGTGTAGCTTCTTGTCCACTTTTCTTATCTCTACCTTGCATTGTAGCTCTACCATTGCTTCTTGTGCGCAATGCGTCATCCTTTTATGCAATCACCAAGCCTAAAGAAGTCGCACAGAACTTGAACTTTTCTACAAGAACCACCTCGGTAAGCATGTCCATCGGATTCACGTTAGTGTAAATCTTCTCCAGAGTCATACCTCCTTCCTTAAGCACCTGTTAGATAAAATGGTGATGAAAATCAATGTGTTTGGTGTAGGAGTGATAAACAAAATTTTTAGCTAAATTGATAGTACTCTCGTTATCACAATTAACCAGCACGACTTCCTGCTGAAGCCCTAATTGATTTATCATGCCTCTCAACCAAATACCTTCTTTAAACACTTTCGTCACTGCCATATATTCAGCTTCAGTCGTGAAAGAGCCATCATGGACTGAATCTTCGACATCTAACTAATTGTTCCACCCTCTGTACAAACGAGTAACCTAAAGTAGACTTTCTGAAATACACACTGCCTGCATAGTCCAAATCCATATACCCTATCAATTTTACCCCTGTCTTTTTAAAAGATAAGACGTAGTCTTTTGTACATCAAATGTATCGAAGTAGCCATTTCACTACTTCCCAATGTTGCTTACCGGGGTTTAACATGTATCTGCTCATAACACCGACTGCCTATGAAATATCTAGCCTTGTACAGACCATAACATATATTAAAATATCAACTACATTCAAATAAGGCACGTGAGACATAACATTCTTTTCTCCATTTGATTTATGATATTATTCTAAGTAAAGTTTTAAGTGATTCGTGTGGAGAACGCTAACCTACTTTGCCTTGTCCATCCCATACTTGATCAATTCTTTTTCAAGGTAATCTGTCTGAGATAACTAAAATCTGCTCATCTTCCTATCTTTATGAATATCTATGCCAAGAACCCTCTTTGCTGGCTCTATATCTTTTATCTCGAATGTCCCTGATACTTGAGCCTTCAGTACATCAATATCAGACATGTTATGACTGACGATCAACATATCATCAACATACAATACCCGGATGTAAACTTGTCATCACTTAGTGTCTTGTAATAGACACAGTGATCATATTCACTCTTAGTAAATTTTCTACTCAACATAAAAGAATCAAATTTTTTTATACCACTGCCTAGGTGACTATGTGAGACCGTACAAAGACCTCATTAATCTGCAAATCTTATTCTCTACCCATCTAACTTCGTACCTTTTGGTTGCTTCATGTAGATTTGCTATTCTAATTCCCTATACAGGAATGCAACAGCTCGAGATCATATTGGGCAACTAGTGCCAACACGAATTTAATAGATACTTGCTTAACGACTGACGTAAAAATATCTGTGAAGTCGATGTCTTTTCTCTGAGCGCAACCTATTACTACCAACCTTGCTTTGTATGTATCATGTTTTCTTTTAAACAACCACTTACATTTGATCACTTTTCGGCCGACTTGAAGCTCCACTAGCTCCCATATATTGTTCTTTTATAATGAGTCCATCTTATCGTCCATAACCGCCTTCAACTTTTTTCATCAGGTTCATCAAGAGCCTCCTAAATAGTATATAGATCTCCTTCATCTGTAATAAGAGTATATGTGATATTAGAGTCGTTCATGTATCTTATCAGTAACCTGCAATTTAAAGGTAGGTTTCTTCTCACAGGTGACTACTCTACTCTGTATGCACACATGTTTTTTTTTCTTGAGTATTATCTATATTAATCTAAACATTTACGATCAACCTTTCAGGTTTCTTTTGCTCCTCCTAATCATTCTTGCGGAATAGGGAGCTTTCATCGAATCTGATGTCACGACTAGTAATGACATTGTGTGTGACTTTATCGTATAACATGTAACCCTTCACACCAACACCATATCCAATAAAGATGTATTTTTTATCTTTATGTTCTACCTTATCTCTCTCAACTGATGGTACATGAGAGTAAGCCTCACAACCAAATATGTACAAATTTGAGTAGTCCATCTTATGACAAGTCCATACTTCCTCTTAGATCTTACAATCAATTGTCGTAGAATGAGATCGGTTCACCAAATAGCAACCCGTGTTAACGGCCTCAGTCCACAGGTCATTGCCCAACACAACATTACTTAACATGCATCAGGCCCTCTTTAAGCGAGTCTAATTCATCCGTTTAGCCATACTATTTGTTCGGGTGTGTCGCGTACTATGTTGTGCATAATGATCCATTCATCTTTGCTATATTCATTAAACTTAGTGGAAGTGAACCCACCACCATTGTCAATCCTTAAAACCTTTATTTTTTACCATAACTATTTTTCCACCTGCCTTTCATTGTCTGAATATGGTAAATACTTCGAATTTACGTTTTATAAAGTAAACCCAAACTTTTTGGGAATAGTTGTCAATGAATGAAACAAACCACGACGACCATCTGACAGAAACTTCTGGCGATGACCCTCATACGTCGTAGTGTACATAATCAAGCACTCCCTTATATACATGTTTTCATATTTAAAGGATAATGTATATATTTTACCATATATACAATGCTCGTATATATTTAAATTGGAATTATTAAATGTTAGAATCAAATAACGATCAGAAAGTACTTTCATACCCCGCTCGCTCATGTGGCCCAAACAAGCATGGCACATACGTGTAGATGTGAAATCCACAACAGTCGTTGCCTCTCCACCTACTGAAGTGCCCCTAATCAACCTGTAAAGGTTTCCATGCATCTGCGCTCTTATAACCACGAGTGCCCCTTTTGAAACTTTAAGGACATCATTAAGACCAGTGAACTTGCACCTTATTGCTTTGAGTGCACCGAGAGAAATCAAACTCTTCTTTATATCAAGAATGTATCTAACATCAATCAAGGTATGATCCATTCCATCAAATGTTTTGATGCGTACCGTACCAATAGATACAACGTTATAGGCATCATCATTTCCCATAATGATTTTTCTACCATTGTACTCTTTATAACTGACGAACCAACTCTGATGAGGAGTCATGTGATATGACGATCTTGTGTTAAGAATTCACTCATCTCTACGATCATCGTACAAGTATCTGATCATAGATATAGACAACACATCATCTGTGCTTGTCTTTTCATCAGATGTGATAATATTAGCCTCCTTGGAAGAAGCTTCTGAGTATTTTTTCTTCGACTTAGGATTTGTATAATCCTTCTTCATGTGTCCAGTCATCTCACAGTTTCAATACTTTAACTTGTCTTTGCCCTTGCTCTTGAATTTGGATCTCGACCTTGAAGATCATGTATCTTACTCAGTATTCACGCCTCTCGTAAGTAGTGCATCAGAAGATACCCCTATAGTACCATTTATCTTTTTCATGGCCTTATCCTAAAGGGATGAGATAACAGGGTCCACACTTAGGGATGAATTTTCGATGCACAATGAGAGCCTAAATTACTCATACGACGTTGGAAGAGAATTCAGCAATAGACATGCCTAATCTTCATCTTTGACCACTTCTTCCATGTTTAGCAACTTACAAATCAATTTATTAAAATTACTGATGTGGGCTTCCACATCTCCACCCACTATCATTCTGAAGTTGAACAATTATAACTTTAATATGTGCAATTTTAGAGAGACTTTTTAACATCAATGTCCTCTAACTTCGCCCACATATCCGCTGCGGTTTTCTCCCTCATAACTTTGTAGAAAACCTCATCTATTAGACACAATTGGATAGATGATTTGACATTCTTATCAAGAGTCTTTCAATCATTGTCACTCATAGATGGTCATCACTTCTCAAGAGCCACATCTTCTCCCTACTTAATAAATAAGCTAATCATCTTAACCTTCTATAACTCAAAATTATTTTTGCTTGAGTACTTCTCAATATCATACTTAACATTTCTCATTGATATGATCCTTCAGATTCAAACTTGTGCCCTAACGATATCTCTGGTACCACTTGTTAGGGGGACCGCAGAAGCATACAAAGATAAATTTAGGATAGTAATCCAATTGCACCAAGAAAACACTAAAAGAACATAGAGATTTTAACGTGGAAAAACCCTTTCGAAAAAAAATTACCGCACAAAGCGACTGATATCACTATAAGAGAAGAAATTACAAAGAGAAAGAGATTACCCGATTCGAACAACCTTAAATCTCACCCTCGCTGCATCATTTGAAACCCTTGGACGAATTTAAAACCCTTGGAATACCTCTCAATCTCGTTTACACCCATATTTATAAGCTATGGAAGAATCCCAAACGAAATTAATAACAAATTCTGCAGATCCAGCGGATCTGTGAAAATCTATGCAAAACAATTCGATGTCATCGAACACCCTTCGATGTCATTGACACTTAATCTTTGATATCATCGAAGATACTTTGATGGCATCGAAAAACTACCAAATTAAACCAGAAACAAAACATGGATATTTCGAAAATCTTCGATTGCTTGACCCAGCTTCAATGGCATTGAACATACCTTCGATGTCATCGAACACTCCTTGATGTCATTGAAAAATGACACCTTTATGTCCAGCAACTAGTAGAGGAAATTCAGAAATACTCGATGGCATCAAAATTGTCATCGACAGACTGTTGATTTTACAGATTTAAGACATCTATCAACAACATTTAATAGTCCAAATTTTCTTATACAACAATCAAGAGTGTATCTCTTCTTCACATTGCACTGAAGTTCTTCTTACATCACCTTTCAACAATAATATAGTGGAAAAAGTTTCAAAATGATAGGATCCTTACTCCTGCCTCAGTAACAAACTCACAAGAGTTTCAATATGAGGTCATGGGTTCAAGTACCCATCGTGGTGTGAGTACGTGCGTGTGTGTGGGTTGTGACTGCGTGTGTAAAAAAAGAACAAAAAAGTTTAAAAATGATAAGACTAAGATCTTAATGCTACCTATGCAAGGGTTACATCTTTAACGGTGATAAAAGATCTGTCCTTGATCAAGTTCATGAGTTATAAGTGATTGTCTAACAAATCTTACCGATGACACTAATTTTGAAGAGTCATTCAAACTATCTACCATTATAGTCAAACCACCACTTAAATGAGAGGATATCGGGATATCTTTAAATAAAGAAATGAAAATTTTTCTTTATAAGATCTACTACAGTTTATTCAATTTGAAGAGAAGCCTGGGCTTCGTATGAACAACAGGAGATCATGGCTAAGGCTAACCAAGTTGAGAATTGTGTACATCAGAAATCGGATAAGACACATTTCAATACGGATAATTGCCTCAAATGTAATAACCAATGGTTAAAAGAGAGCACATACAAGAAAGCTTTATACTTTTTATGTAAAATTTAAGCCACTTCAAGAAAGATTGCCAAAAAGTATAAAAGGAAAATGCAAGAAAAAAACAAATCAATATAGCAAAAGATATATGTAGCAGTCATTTCTAAAGTGAACATGGTGGGTAAGGATGTTGATTGTTGGGTAGGTTCTAGTGTTACCAAACTTGTTTGTAGAAATCAAAACATTTTCAAGTCCTGCAAGATAGGTGGGAATGATCTTGAATTATATATGAGAACTACATTTACAATTAAATTTGTAGGAAAATAGAAGTACTATTTAACTTCTGAAAAGTCTTTACTTTATAAAATGTGTTGCATGTACCAGATATCAAGAGGAATCTTACCTATACATCTATTAATTAATTTTGGTTTCAAACTGCTCTTTGAATCTAGTAAGTCATTTTTTTTTCTAAAAATAATGTATATGTTGGGAAGAACTATTTATCCTATAAAAACATTCAAGTTAAACTAAATAAATAAACAAAAATTCTCCTATTGATATGCGTAATTTATGTGATGTTTGGTATACTAGGCTAAGACATATTAGTTATTATAGTAAGGATACTATTCCTGGCCTTAAGCCTGTTTGGTAAAATTTACTTTCAAGACTTATCATTAAAAATTGTTATTTTCAGTAATTTTGGGAATTTAGACCTCTTGGTAATTGAGACAAATTAAGTACTTAATGTAAATATTACTTAAAATTATGATTTTTCAGCGACCAACCTTTCATTTCACACTTATCACTAAATGTGGTAAGTGATTTTCCCTTGAATTTTTGGATGAATGTTAACAAAAATATCCTTACCAACATTTTAAAATGTCAAGATTACCATTTAAAATTTTAAAACCTTATACATTCTCTCCCTAGTTCTGCTATCCGTTTCATCTTCTTCTATAAAAACTTAAGGTAAAAAATCTCTACTGCAAGAATTCGGCTTGGGTCAAAGATTTGGGGGTGAAATCTTTCTCAAATCCCTCATTCAATTGGTTTATCTTCATTTGTTTTTGAAGTGAGATTTCGATCTTTCATTGTTTTATTTATTTATTTATTTTTTTAGAATTTCAAAAGTGATTTTTTTTTTCTTCCTTTTCTATTGGGTCTGTGTGCCCAGTATGGTTTAATACCTCTCATCATCTTCATTAGCATGAATTCAAATCTAAAACCCATGCTGAAGTTAAGTGTCCTCGCATTCATGTCGTACTTAATTTTTCCATCGTACAACATTTTAAAAATGTAATGTTCAATGTTTGATCCAATTAGACGAAGGGTGTTAACAATAAGGAAGTAAGAATCAGCCAATCAAGGGTGAGGTCCGTTTGACCCATGTAACTTCTTTTTAGGTGCTTGGGACTTAGGATACCAATATCATGTAATTGGTTTCATGGGGAGTGGTCTGTGACCCTAAGTTATGTGGCCCACTGTGACATTAGTGTTATCTCGACCCCGTCCATCAGTTGTTACCTCAAAATTTTGGAAGACTCAAAACTCAAGCATGCCACACAATGAGAAATAGTAGGGATGAAATACCATCATTAAAGCCTTCGCAAGGGTGGATCATACTGATATTTGTGTTTTTACTTCATCCCCATGAGAACTACCATGTGAGTACGTTGGATATGGCATATAAACATTAGTGGTCATCAGGATAGTTTTAACAATGGATGTTTCAAACCTTTAAAAAAGTATTGTTTCCTTTGGTGGGGCTCACTTGAGTTTTTGACCTCTATCCTAACATGAACTAACAAACCTGATAGACGGATGGGTTTCATAAATCACTAGTGATCCCCACAAATCTTAGGTCACAAATTTCCCGTTCAGCGACCTATGCACTCTAGAGTAGAAGATGAACAGTGACGATCCTATATAAGAATGTCACATGTGTAGATATGGAGTGCATGATAACTTAGGTATTAGCATTCATCATCGGATTCCCACCCCTTATATAAATACCTTGAACAAAAGTTAGCACAACAACAATGAATAATGATCCTATTATACATATATTATATACCATGACACAAATCTGTATAACACAGACCAATGGTTCGAATATTTTTCATCCATAGAAGTGGCCACGCTAGGAATTAAAATGTCCCCAACGGCCTTTAAGATGAACACCTTGGTCTTTTACCTTCTAAGTACTATAACCGTACTCAACCAAAAATATGTAATTCCATCATGAAAATTTTTGGGTGATGGTCTTTCTCATATGTTGTAACACCCCGTATTTCATATACGGGGTGTAATTCATTGGTGTCGCCCTTCTAGTTATCATTAAGGTTTAAAGTATAGTTTAAAACTAGTACATATTACTATTGTTCAGCTTGAATTGAAGCCGCGATTTCAATTCTTGCACGCGAACACATCCAGTGCAAAAAATAGAAGCAACAATTGTCACCAAAACAATTGAGATTGGTGAATTTTAAACTTTATGTCAATGGCCTACATACAAAATTCGCTTAACAATTAACTTTTAAATAATCAAAGGGTAGAAATATTCCTATCTAATAAAAAATTTTCATATATTTTGGCACATACAGTAAGGCCCATGGTATAAATGGTTTGCCAATGATAACTAAGGTTTTCAATGGGTACATCAGTTATCACATCATGTGCCACCGATACAACCTTATATTACCCCTATATGAAGCTATTTCGGGACAATATCATATTGCTCACATCGATTAGTATAAGGTAAGTGCCAAGATAGGCAGACATGTAGTGTATGACTGAGATCGAAAGAGATCGGTCGTATATTCAGTCATTCGTTCAATGTGTAAAATCGGATCAGGCGATATTCAGAGGGCGAAATTTATCCTCTGATGATAGGTTGCACCTTTGCCTTCCGTACAAAAAGATCTTTCAATACAAATCAGAATAAAATGGAAAATAGATCCTTATAATTGGTTGCGAAGAACAATTAAAGGGCACATTTCGATGGATGAACTGAGTCCATCGTGCTACTGTAAACTTACATTATAATTAAAAGTTATCAGCTACTCGGTTACCACTATGGATTATATTATGGAATGTAACACATCAGGCTTAGAAAGTAAATATTACATTATGAAATATAATTTGTTCAACGAAGTATGTAAAAAAATTATATTATGGAATGTAAATTGATAGGATAATTGAATGATAAGTTGAATTGTTTGGGTTGAAATGAGACTATCTTACTTCTTGCTTTACTTTGTTATTTATAGCTTTGATCTAGTCATTCTGGATCCTTCTCACATTCTGACAGTTACCATAACTGTTTTCCGTTACCGCTCTTTAGATACTTTCCACAATTTTTGCTTTATTTGCTCCTCCTCTTGTCATCTGTTATGTAATTGTTTGAGCATGATCATTTCTCCATCGGCCACTCACACAACACCACCTGATACGTCATAGCTGCACTTCTTGAGAAATCTCCTCAGTAGATCTATACATATTTCTGAATACATCATGCGATCACACGTGACTCCCTGTATTACTCATGATAGGGTACTGCGATAGTGAAGATGAACAACCACCATTGTCAGCTCTCCGTCCCATCATAAAGATGGTTTGGATCACTTAAAAGGCCACCATAGACACCGTAGCATAATAGGCCCTAGCAGTAATGTAGCAGACCTCTGCATAAAACTCCCTTTTTCAATTTTGAGCATTGGATCCAAATCTTCAGTCCTTAATCATGCACGCTATCATGGCCAAATCTCTCATACTAGCTCAAATAATTGCCAAAGAGCATCATGTGTGAGATTCCAGTGGAGGTGGTGGGACTCACCTTTCTGGTGAATAATAATTATTGCACACCAATAATGCAATGAATCATATCTATGGCTCCGATGAATCTGGACCGAATGGTACCACCATTTCCCACAATCATCACTTTTTCTCTATTATGGTTTGAGTAGGACCCATCTATAATTTTCTTCCCCTGAGGGTCCATGGAATCCCCAATCCCTCATCACCTAATTCACCACTTGTGTAAAAGTTAAAAAGAAACATCAACTTCATATTTCAACCCGTGTTGTCATATCTTCACCTATTTTGTCCCGTCTGTATGGAGAAAACGATAGGCCCCACCATGAGGATCACCTGGCAGATAAATGAGGTTAATCCACTAATCAGGTGGACCACATCATTGGAATCGATGGACGACCGCCAGTCTGACTCAATGTACGGTTGTTGCCTTACCTAATGGACGCATTATCCGATTTTCTGCATGGTCATCTTCACGGTGGGGCCTAGCGTTTGTATGGTAAGGGTGTGCTGCAAGAGTAGCAGGTGGGGAAAGATGAACGTCAGAGTGTACGATTATGGACCTTTGTGATCCCATTATGTTGATTGTGTGAAATCCATTCCGTACATCGAGTGGACCCATCAATTTTAGAGAGATTTCCAAAATTTATCCCCATCATACGTCTAAGGTCGGCCACACCATAAGGAACAATGGAGAGGAGAAGCCAAACAAGGGCTGTGTGTTGGGTGCACCATGCAGTATTCAATCAAATCCGTTAATAAGATACGTCTAACATTATTAATTAACATGTACTCTAAAAATTAGCCTGACCCAAAATTCAGGAGGGCCATATCCTGCGTGATCTTAATAGGTTTTAGGCGTAATTTAACATGGCTACCAGCGGGGTGGCCCACCTAAATTTCGCATCAATGTCATGTTTTGTTTTTTACGGTAAAAATGTTAAGGCACATCTGATTGACGGTGTGGATATCACACTCAGAACACAGTGGGGCCCACAGAACTCGGGTGAGGATTCGCAGCAGCAGGACATCTGTGCCATACGAGAAATTTCCAACTGTACGAAGAGTATATGGCCCACAAACTTTTTAAGCTCACTCGCTTCTTACCTTCCAAGAATAATCCCCAGCTGTACGGCCCCATTTCTCAGGTCGAAAACGCCCTGCTTTCCGTCCTGATGGGAACCGCCTGGTGCTCGATGACGAGCGCTTACGCTCCTCGAAATCCGAGTTGTACGAACGGTTCAAAAGACATCAAAGTTACATACGACTCACAGTTATGTATTTATTATATCCACGACGTTCACCCATATTTCGAGATAATTTCAGAGCATTATTTAAAAAAAAAAACGAAAAGAAAACCATACCCAAAGATCAACTGTACCACACCACACCACAACGAGCAGCGGGAAAATTGATTTTCACCGTTAACAATTTTGTAGCGCCGACCATGACATTTATTTTCCATCCTATTCATAAGGTCACGAAGACCTGAATGAAGAGGAAAAGTAAATTTAATGATGATCCAAAACTTCTCTAATCCCTAAAAGGGTTTCAATGGTACACCTTCAACTCTCCACTATCTTTTACAGTGTGGCCCATTTGATAGTTAGATCTGTCTTATTTTTTGTCTCAAGCTTTAATATGAGCTTGCCAAATAGATATACAGTTTGGATATAACACAGGTCTTATGATGGGATCCAAAAAAGCAACTAAAATTCACCAGCAAAAAAGAAACAGTCCAGTGGAAGGTTTTTTTTTTATTACAAAGAAAACTTTTTCCCACTTTTATATATATATAAGTATATAAAAATATTTTTCAATCTTTTAATTTATTTCTATGTTTATTTATTTAACAAGCAAATCTCTTAAACTAAAATGAGTCACTTAACATACCACATATGATTTTGGGGTAGGAGAAGCTAATTTAGCCAACCAATGTAGCTATTTTTCAAATTTTCATCGTGGCGATGGTCAAAAATTCATTTCATTCATCTCGCGGTCAATTTCATTCATTTTATTCACTTCGCGATCAATTCGCTTCACTTCATGGTCATTTTCATACATTTTACGGTCATTTCCGGCGATTTCGTTTAGATCCACGTTCATTTCCATGCATTTCACGGTCAATTCCCTTCACTTCACAGTCATTCCTATGCATTTCAAGGTCATTTAGCTTCACTTCACGGACATTTCCATGCATTTCACGATCAATTCCGGCAATTCTGTTTAGATCCACGGTCAATTCCCTTCACTTCATGGTCATTTCTATACATTTCACGGTCAATTCACTTCACTTCACGGTCATTTCCATGCATTTTACGGTCATTCCTGGTGATTTCGTGTTGATTCACAGTCATTTCCACGCATTTCACGGTCAATTCTCTTCACTTCACGGTCATTTTCACGCATTTCATGGTCAATTAGCTTCACTTCACCGTCATTTTCATGCACTTCACAATCATTCCCGACGATTCCGTGTTGATTCACGGTCATTTCCAAGCATTTCACAGTCAATTCGCTTCACTTCACGGTCATTTCCATGCATTTCACGATCATTCCCTGCGGTTCCGAGTTGATTCACAGTCATTTCCATGCATTCCACGGTCAATTCCCTTTATTTCACGGTCATTTCCACGCATTTCACTGTCAATTCGCTTCACTTCACGGTCATCCATGGCGATTCCTTGTTGATTCACGGCCAATTCCCTTCACTTCACAGTCATTTCCAAGCATTACACGGTCAATTCGCTTCACTTCCCCGTCATTTTCATGCATTTGACGGTCATTCACGATGATTTTGTGTTGATTCATGATAATTTCCAAGCATTTCACGATCAATTCCCTTCACTTCACAATCATTTCCACGCATTTCAAGGTCAATTCACTTCCCTTCACGGTCATTTCCATGCATTTCACGGTCATTCTCGGCGATTCCGTGTTGATTCACGGTCATTTCCATGCACTTCACAGTCAATTCCCTTCACTTCACGGTCATCACCACACATTTCAAGATAAATTTTCTCCACTTCACGGTCATTTCCATGCATTTCACAGTCATTCCCAGCGATTCCGTGTTGATTCATGGTCATTTACATGCATTTCATGGTCAATTCCCTTAACTTCATGGTCATTTTCACGCATTTCATGGTCAATTCGCTTCACTTCACCATCATTTTCATGCATTTCACAGTCATTTCTGCTGATTCCGTGTTGACTCACAGTCATTTCCAAGCATTTCATGGTCAATTCCCTTCACTTCATAGTCATTTCCATGCATTTCACAGTCAATTCGTGTAACGACTTGGAAAAAAAAATCGTACAAAGATCCGAGTACCAACTTAGGCAGAAATCCCTCAGGACTAAATCCTTTAGAAATTAGACGAGAATTAACTAAGTGCTAACCTAGATTACCTATGAGATTAACACTAATCACTTTGAATACGATCTGCAAAACTCAAAACCTATAGAATCGTTAACGCTATATTACCCTAAAACCTCAAATCAATCTCTAAGCCCAGTTGCTCTCGGGAGCACTTTGAAACTTTATATTAGACCTGGACCGCATGTCGAAAGTCCGATAGCGATGAACTTAGACGATTATGACCACCTAGTTGGACTTGATAATCACCTCGAAAATCGAGTCCAAACGATGTCCTGAGACTGTTTCCTTGAGTCCGGAGTGAAGAGTGTAAAAAAGTGAAGATTTTTAAGAAAATAAATATGAATTTAAGTAATCTGAGTCGTGTTTCTTACGCGCTATTTATAAGCATTCTGACGATTAGTTTTTGACCCAAATTCACCCTCAGATCAAGGATGATGGCCCACACATGTCAAAGTACTTGTGGCCCTGATTAAGTTTTGGTGACCACTGAACTGAAACTGGTCCGCCACGGTTGATCTGAAAACTCGATCGAACTGAAAACTTAACTTGATCAAGATCTAACATCTATAAGCTTAAGTCTGACCACATTCAGTAAAATGACCTCTAAAAATGCTCCGTTGGATCGAAACAAGGCCGATTTGGTTATAACCTAAGTATACCATGACCCTGGGACTGTTTCCAAGTTTTGGGCCTATATAAGGGCCTTAAACCCTCTCTCACATATTCCATACGAATTTTAAACCCTAGCTAAGGAAGAGAAGAAAAAGAGAGAGAAAGTAAGAGAGAAGTTGGTGATTTATCCTGGGACTCTTCTTAGCTTCACTACGTGCCTAATCCACCTATTTGAATCGTTATTTCGGTGATTCTATTTTCATACTTGGGTAAAAAAATCAAACCCTAACCTGTTTTAAGGCTTAGTATAGTTGGAGTGATGAAACACTTAACCTAGTTCGTGCTATAGGCTGCTAATCCGTCGTTAACAAAGGCTTACCATTTAAATCATATTCGTTACGCTTCTATGGCATAAGGTGCGGACTATAAATGTATAGATTATGATTTTCAAAGCTTTTAATGTCGGTTAATGATAGATTTCTGACATGGGTGCTATTATACATGTCAAATGCGCTATCTGTTCTGTTTTACGAATATGTATAGTCTATGTTGTATATAGAGTATTCCATGTGCTTGTTAAAATGTTTGTATGCATATGAAATCTGATGTTGTGATTGCTATGATTAATTGTTGTTAGTACATGCTTATTATGCATGCGACAACTCCTTAGCAAAATGATTTTCCCAAATATGCAGTATGCCAACATACGTGATGTATGCTGAATAGTGTAGTCTAAGTGTTTGTGTGAATGCCTGAACGGGTTAGAAATTGGTAGAGTATGATTTTTAAGGGTATTGAGATATGAATCTCAATCACCTTACTTGTGTGTATGATTTCCTTTATGAAATGTTTGGCCTATTCTATTCATGCTAACTGTGTGTATGATTTCCTCCATGTACTGTATTCATGTTTAAGTTATATTTCATAACATGCTCATATGAATATGTAATTTGAATCAAATGTCTATTATTGAGATTGTACATGACTGGGACCATGTTATGGTCCAAGCAATTGGTAACAGGCTTGAGTTCATGGCTGAGATTTATTTGCTACGTAAGAAGTGTTTGACGAACCAGAGCCATATTAGAGTTGTCGACAGTAGTTTGGCCACACGGAGTGCTTATGCATTTTATGTCGATCAACTCAACGTGCGATCGTGCTAGTCGAGCTCGTCAAGTAACCCGATTGACCTGATGTATGTTCACCATGTATGGATGCTCCTGTTTGAATTTAGGGTTCCAAACTTACCAGTGCAATCCTGTCAACCTTGGTAACTCGATCCGTTAAGACTCATGAGTCGGACATGGTGGTATGGGACACCGTGGTCGAGCTGTCGGCCTACGCTGGGGCGACGAGCCTCCCCGTAGTGACCAGTGAGCAACCTAGACTCGTGAGCCAATTATAGTTGCATGAGACACTATATTCGAGCTGTCGGCCTACTCTGATTAGTGACGAGACCTTTGTAGTGACCTTGAGTATATCCTGAAACTGTATTGAGGTGACGAGCCTTATTATAGTATATAGAATATAACTAGACCTGTATTGATTGGTGACGAGCCCTTTACAGCGATCTAGAACTATAATATCGTATGAGATTGTCTAGGACTGACGACCCTAGAATGGATCATTGTTTGGGTAATGATATAAGGGAGGTACCTTAGCTTCCCAATCCTGCTGTATAAAAATGACTAATAATAACTCGGTAATCATACTTATAACATCACACTGCATGTGCCCCGGGTTGAATAACACAGAGGGAAGAAAGCATGTCGCCACCGTAAGATGGTGTCGCACGAGGAAGTGTGTAAGACCCGTATCTTAGTTCGTACCATTTCGTAGGATCCGCAATCTTCTCGATAGAATTCTGTCAACCTTCGACTCTTAACCTGTATTTGCGCGTGACCCTAATTCACACGTCGTCAACCCGAGTTGATTCAACTCAAGACCTTTACTATAGCGACCGCACCGTCGCCGAGGTTTCGATGCCGCTACTCGCGCACCGAGGTGATACTCTGGTCAGGAGATGTGGGCTAACGTTCGGTGCGAGGAAAACGCCGTGCGTTATAAAACCCAAGAGAATCTCTATGACTTGTCACATCAATCCATCACTCTCAACATGTTAAGTACACATCACCTTTCACCCTTTCCTAAACAAGCTCCAAAAGTCAAAAAGATCTTTCACAAGCCATACTTTTCTTACAATATTTGCCACAAAAGTCAAAAATCTCTTACACACCCATCACTCACCACATCACCCATCACTCCATCACCCATCACTCTCTCTCTCTCTCTCCCTTTACAAGTCTCTTTCTCTCTCATTTTCAAGGCACTCTCCCAAGCAAGAGAAGCCTCACACGTCCAAGCCCCTCCCTCTCTTCCAAGTTCCAAGTGTGGCCCACATTTCCATCCCAAGATCTCCCATCTCAACCATCCAAACCTCATCTCCTCCATTGGAATCGAAGCTAAGAGCTGCGGATCCCAAGGGAGTAAGAAGATCGAACAATGGGTGCTTTGATAAAGTAGTTTTCATTTTTTTAAGATAGGCTAGTGAGGCCAACCGATCAATGGTTTGGATCTCACTTGGGACCCTAAGATGTGGCCAATGACCCACCTTGATCATCATGATCATTCCATGATGGGGCCATTCTCCATGGACCCCATCATGATGTTTATTTTTCTTATATACCTAGGGTTATCTAGACCGTCTATTTTAGTGAAAAAGGGATCTCCACCGTTGGATTTTTAATTTAATGGACCCATGTGTAATAGGACCCAGAGGGCCCATAGTGTCGGGGTCCATCCATCATGCGTGTCCCACTCTCTATCTCTCTCTCTCTCCCTCTCTATTTCATTTTCTTTTATGAAATCATAATATGATTATGTGGCCCACTTGAATGGACCCTACCATGAGGCATGTATTCTATCCAAACCATCTACATGTGGGGCCCACTTTGTGTGTGTTATATCCACACCATCCTCCATGAGGTGGCCCACCTAAGCAAGGCCCACTCTAATGCATTTGCTACGTGCAACGTCCAGTGTCTGGACTTAATCCACGCCGTCCATCTCATTCCTTAGATCATTTTAGGCATTGAGTCGAAGAATGAAGTTGATCTGGGCATTTAGTGGGCCATAGTATAGGAAACTGCGGTGGTTACCATTGAAAAATTACCCTTTGCTTCTAATCACCAAAATATATTCAATATTGGGCTTGTTGGGCTCGTATTAAGCTATGAGACCCAACAGATGGGTCAGATTCATCTGATACGGGCCCCACTGGGGAAAAACCCCGAAAACCCCTTAAAATAAAAAAAAAAATACATATAGCAGCAGGTCACTGCTGCTGTCAGAAGGCACAGGCAGCGCCTGCTGCATGGTCGGGCGAGCGGACAGGCTGACCCACGGCCCCAGCCGTGGGTCCCACCATGATGCTTATTTGTCATCCAAACCATGCAACTTATGGGCCCCTTCCAGGGTGGTGGGCACTCCAAAAAATCAACCTCATCCAAGGCTCTGGTGACCCACATCACAGGAAGCAATGTGGATGAACATCTACCATTGAAACCCATTTTTGGGTCCACAGAAGTTTTGAATCAATATGAAATTTGTTTTTCCTCCTCATCCAGGTGCCTGTGACCTTATGAACGGTTTGGATGGCAAGCAAACATTATAGTGGACCACACATGTGGAACCCACCATTGATGTATGTGTTTACCACACCGTCCACGCCTGTGTGGATGGTGGAACCCACCATGATATATCTCTTTATCTCCACCGTCCAGGCAAACGGTGGAGCCCCTGATGCATGTGTTTTATTCACTCACACTGTCCAATGACAGTGGGGCCCTCCATGATGCATGTGCTGCATCCAATCCGTCCAGCTATTTTGAAAACTCATTTTTAGGCATGAGCTAAAGAATGAGTTAGGTCCATAGGTTAGTGGACCCCACCCTTGATGCATGTGCTGCATCTAAACTGTCTGTCCATTTTAAAAGCTCATTTTATGGCTTGAGCTAAGAGGAATGAGTCAGGTCTATAGTCCATTAAGACCCCATTTTGGTATATGTATGGGGCCCACCTTATTATATGTAAGGCCAATGGGTTGAGGTCCATTTGATGCATTAGGGGCCCATGGGTTATGACCCATTGAGATGTACTAGGGCCTATGGGTTGAGGCCCATTTGATGTACAACATGGGGCCCAATTAGTGTGGCCCAATTGATACATATAAGACCCATAAGATTAGGCCCATTTGATGCATTCTAAGGCCCACAGGTTATGACCCATTGCAATGCACATAAGGCCCATTGGTGCAGCCCATTGATGTGGCCCACTTGATGAATATAAGGCCCATATGATTTGGCCCATTTGATGTATTTAAGGACCAATGGGATGTACCTAAGGTCTATTGCAATATGTGATCCCAACATGGTTTATGTAATGAGATTTATGACTGTCGTGCCTTGGGAGCAATGTTGGTTTAACGTCCACATTGTAAATATAGTGTTGGTTAAATGTCTGCATTATGACTCTCCCTAGGGCCCATTGATAGGCCGTACTTGTTGTTTGTAGGCCGTCTAGGCCCATCTGCTTTGTAAGGATAGCTCATTACCTTATAACATGTTTAGTATAGTTCCATGATTCATGATCATACACATTATATGTATGCTTGATATGTGAAGTGACTGATCATAGCATGTGCCTTCGAGCAGATTGTTTAGGGGCTCCCGGTTAGGCGGTGTTGCCCCACAGAGCGCACGATACGCGTAGGATTACCACATGACTAGATAGTGTGATTCATACATTCGTATTGTGTGATATGGTTAGTGTACGCCCTAGCGACATCAGGGTCGTAGCCTCCATAGGCATATCATAGATGACAGGATTGGATAACGAAAATCTTGTTCTACATGGGATGCTATAGATATCTGTGGGTGAAAGTCCCTAAATCCTTATGGTACCAAGAGGTTGCTCGAACGTCTAGACCGAGTGGGTACATAAGCGCCGAGTGCCGATTACCAGATGGTCACACTTTTCGCTGTGTCATGGTCGGTTGGAAGGGGGTGCGGCCTTACCCACCTGAGAGTAGGGGGCAAAGCTAGGCTGAGTTTAACCAGCTCAAGGAATGAGTCCGCTATCGACGAGCTGAGCCCGATATTGGCAGACGGATAGTGAGGTCTCTTCCACTTACCTTATTACGCGCGATGGGGCGATGATCTGGTTTAGAATGTACTAGACCCTGGTGATATTCTAGAGTTGAGCTGTATTGATATGTGGACTTAGATGAGGATTTGTATGCTTGAGTTACATTCCGCATCGCATGACCTTGGTATGTCCGACATCATTTATGCTTTGCACCGCATGGCCTTGGTATTACTAATGGTATTCTTAGCTTTCATCAGCATGTTTCGCATTATTCTGATATTGCATAACTGTATTACCACCTTGCACACATACTTTCACCACCCTCTAAGCTTTCTATAAGCTTATGCATGACCGTTGCGTGCAGGTGACGTTAGATCATAACAACGCTGAGGCTTGAGCACATGGCAAATTATTTTGGAGCTTTTGGTCTATCATCATTATATTTTCCTTTATGCTCATTGCACTTGTAAAGTTTTTGATCATAGTGGAAATGTAATGGAGTTTTTAGTTATTGTTTGTGGGTTATGCCTTTGGTTATGCTTATTACAAATCAAACTGGTGTTGAAAATCCTCCTCGTAGCATCCCAGGATCAAAACTTGGCGAATGGACGCTGGGAGCCGAGAATGGAGTTCTACGGAGGCTGTCGGTGCCAGATTCGATGATCAAAAATTTTGCAAGCCTGATTTTTGAGTTTAGGGCATGACAAGGTGTAGGCGAGGGCATGCATTATGAAAATATTTCTTGCATTAATAAGAGTATCTAGGAATGTCTGATATGTATGTTTTATCATTACTGCTGACTGAATTGATAACATGTTAATCTTTTCTCTATGATTTCATTGAGTTGATCACTCACTCCCACATTCTGGGATGATGTTCTGAACACCCACCAGACTCTGTCTTAGATGCAGATGACGACGCGACTCAGGAGGCGGAGCCTGATTACTACGATGATCAGGACGAGTTCTCGTATATGCAGTTCTCTAACGGTTTCGCTTAGGCCATTCTAATCGACAGGGCTACAGGGCTTATCATTGTAGTTGAAACTATCTCTTCACATTTTGATTTTTTTTGAACTAATACATGTATATGGTGACTCAATGATGTATTCATACTCTGGGGTTCGACAGAGATCTTTTGGACTCATATACGTTTAGATACATCTTTCAATCTTCTGCTTGCATTTTATAAATTGATCTGGAGTATGAATTACTATTTTGGTATAATCCCACTCATGTTTAATGTATTGATATGAACAATATTCAATTATCATTATCTATGTTGCATAAGTGATGCGTTGGAACTTGGGAGCTAAGCTTCTGCTCGACCCCCAATTTTCAGGGCGTTACAATTTGCTTCACTTCACCTTCATTTTCATGCATTTCACCGTCATTCCCGGCGATTCTAGGTCGATTCACGGTCATTTCCAAGCATCTCACGGTCAATTCCCTTCACTTCATGGTCATTTCCATGCATTTCACATTCATTCCTGTTGATTCACGGTCATTTCCATGCATTTCACGGTCAATTCCCTTCACTTCACGGTCATTTCCACGCATTTCACGGTCAATTCCCTTCACTTTACAGTCATTTTCATGCATTTCACAGTCATTCCGATGATTTCGTATTGATTCACGATCAATTACATGCACTACACGGTCAATTCCCTTCACTTCACTGTCATTTCCACGCATTTCATGGTCAATTTGCTTAACTTCATGGTCATTTTCATGCATTTCACGGTCATTTTCGAAGATTCCGTGTTGATTCACTATCATTTCCAAGCATTTCACGGTCATTTCGCTTCACTTCACGGTCATTTCCTTGCATTTCACGGTCATTCCCGGCGATTCTGTGTAATTTCACGGTCATTTCCATGCATTTCACGGTCAATTCCCTTCACTTCACTGTCATTTCCACGCATTACACAGCCAATTCGCTTCATTTCACCATCATTTTCATGCATTTCACGGTCATTCCTGGCAATTTCGTGTTGATTCACGGTCATTTTCAAGCATTTGACAGTCAATTCCCTCCACTTCACAGTCATTTCCATGTACTTCACGATCAATTTGCTTCACTTGACGGTCATTTCCATGCATTTCACGGTCATTCCCAGTGATTCCGTGTTGATTCATGGTCATTTCCATGCACTTCATGGTCAATTCCCTACACTTCATGGTCATTTCCATGCATTTCACGGCCAATTCGCTACACTTCACGGTCATTTCCATTCAATTCACGGTCATTCTCGGTGATTCCTTGTTGATTCACGGTCATTTCCATGCACTTCACGCTCAATTCCCTTCGCTTCACGGTCATTACCACGCATTTCACGGTCAATTGGCTCCACTTCACAGTCATTCACGCCGATTCCGTGTTGATTCATGGTAATTTACATGCATTTCACGGTCAATTTCCTTAACTTCATGGTCATTTCCACGCATTTCATGGTCAATTTGCTTCACTTCATCATCATTTTCATGCTTTTCACGGTCATTTCCGCCCATTCTGTGTTGACTCACGATCATTTCCAAGCATTTCATGGTCAATTCCCTTAACTTGACAGTCATTTCCATGCATTTCATGGTCAATTCACTTCACTTCACAGTCATTTCCATGTATTTCATGGTCAATTCGCTTCACTTCACCATCATTTTCATGCATTTCACGGTCATTCCCGGTGATTTCGGGTTGATTCACGGTCATTTCCAAGCATTTCACGGTAGATTCCCATCACTTCACGGTCATTTCCATGAATTTCATGGTCAATTCGCTTCACTTCATGGTCATTTCCATGCATTTCACGGTCATTCCCGACGATTCCATATTGATTCATGGTCATTTCCATGCATTTCAAGGTCAATTCCCTTCACTTCACGGTCATTTCCACGCATTTCACGGTCAATTCGCTTTACTTAACGGTCATTTCCATGCATTTCATAGTCATTCCCGGCGATTCCCTGTTGATTCACGGTCATATACATGCACTACACGGTCAATTCCCTTCACTTCACGGTCATTTCATGGTCAATTTACTCCACTTCACGATCATTTTCATGCATTTCACGGTCATTCCCGGCAATTCTATGTTGATTCACGGTCATTTCCATGCATTTTATGGTCAATTCCCGTCACTTCATGGTCATTTCCACGCATTTCATGGTCAATTCGCTTCACTTCACCATCATTTTCATGCATTTCACGGTCATTTCCAAGCATTTCATGGTCAATTCCCTACACTTCACAGTCATTTCCACGCATTTCACAGTCAATTCGCTTCACTTATCGTCATATTCATGCATTTTACGGTCATTGACGGCGATTCCCTGTTGATTCACGGTCATTGCTAAGCATTTCACTGTCAATTCCCTTCACTTCACGGTCATTTTCACGCATTTCACGGTCAATTCGCTTCTCTGCACGGTCATTTCCATGCATTTCATGGTCCATTCCCTTCACTTCATGGTCATTTCCATGCAATTCACGGTCAATTCGCTTCACTTCACCGTCACTTTCATGCATTTCATGGTCATTTCCACCGATTTCTTGTTGATTCACGGTCATTTCCAAGCATTTCACGGTCAATTCCCTTCACTTCGTAGTCATTTCAACGCATTTCATGATCAAATCGCTTCACTTCACTGTCATTTTCAAGCATTTCACGGTCATTCCCAGCGATTCCATGTTGATACACGGTCATTTCCAAGCATTTCACAGTCAATTCCCTTCAGTTCACGGTCATTTCCAAGCATTTCATGGTCAATTCGCTTCACTTCACGATCATTTCCATGCATTTCACAGTCATTCTTGGAGATTTCGTGTTATTTCACGATCATTTTAATGCATTTCACGGTCAATTCCCTTCAATTCACGGTCATTTCCAAGCATTTCACGGTCAATTCGCTCCACTTCACGGTCATTTCCATGCATTTCACGGCCATTCCTGGCAATTCTATGTTGATTCACGGTCATTTCTAAGCTTTTCACGGTCAACTCCCTTCACTTCACGTTCATTTCCAGCATTTCACGGTCAATTCGCTTCACTTCATGGCCATTTCCATGCATTTCACGGTCATTCCTGACGATTCCGTGTTGATTCACGATCATTTCCATGCATTTCACGGTCCATTCCCTTCACTTCACTGTCATTTCCATGCATTTCACGGTCAAGTCGCTTCACTTCACCGTCATTTTCATGCATTTCCCGGTCATTTCCACCGATTCTATGCTGATTCATGGTCATTTTCAAGCATTTCACAGTCAATTTCCCTCACTTCATAGTGATTTCCACATAATTCACGGTCAATTCGCTTCACTTCACCGCCATTTTCATGAATTTCACGGTCATTCCCCGTGATTTCATGTTGATTCACAGTCATTTCCAAGCATTTCATGGTCAATTCCCTTCATTTTACGGTCATTTCCAAGCATATCACGATCAATTCACTTCACTTCAGAGTCATTTCCATGCATTTCACGATTATTCCCGGCGATTTCGTGTTGATTCAAGGTCATTTCCATGCATTTCATGGTCAATTCCCTTCACTTCACGGTCATTTGCACTCATTACACGGTGAATTCGCTTCACTTCACTATCATTTTCATGCATTTCACGGTCATTCCTTGCGATTCCGTGTTGATTCACGATCATTTTCAAGCATTTCACAGTCAATTCGCTTCACTTGATGGTCATTTCCATACATTTCACGGTCATTCCCATCGATTCCGTGTTGATTCATGGTAATTTTCATGCACTTCATGGTCAATTCCTTGTGCTTCACGGTCATTTCCACGCATTTCATTGTCAATTGCTCCACTTCACGATCATTTCCATACATTTCACGGTCATACCCGAAGATTCCGTGTTAATTCACAGTCATTTCCAAGCATTTCACGGTCATTTCGCTTCACTTCACGATCATTTCCATGCATTTCACGGTCATTCCCAGCGATTCTGTGTAGTTTCACGCTCATTTCCATGCATTTCATGGTCAAATCCCTTCACTTCACTGTCATTTCCACGCATTACACGATCAATTCACTTCATTTCACCATCATTTTCATGCATTTCACTGTCATTCCCAACGATTCGGTGTTGATTCACGGTCATTTACAAGCATTTGACGGTCAATTCCCTCCATTCACGGTCATTTCCATGTATTTCATGGTCAATTCGCTTCACTTGATGGTCATTTTCATGCATTTCACGGTCATTCCCGGTGATTCTATGTTGATTCATGGTCATTTCCATGCACTTCACGGTCAATTCCCTACACTTCATGGTCATGTCCACACATTTTAGGGTCAATTAGCTCCACTTCACGGTCATTTCCATGCATTTCACAGTCATTCCTAGGAATTTCCTGTTGATTCACGGTCATTTCCATGCATTTCATGGTCAATTCCCTTCAATTCATGGTCATTTCCACGCATTTCACGGTTAATTCGCTTCACTTCACCATCATTTGCATGCATTTCACGGTTATTTCCGCAAATTTCGTGTTGATTCACGGTCATTTCTAAGCATTTCAAAGTCAATTCCCTTCACTTCACCGCCATTTCCGAGCATTTCACGGTCAATTCCCCTCACGGTCATTTCCATGCATTTTACGGTCATTCTCGGCGATTTCGTGTTGATTCACGATCATTTCCATGACTTCACCTTCACTTCACGGTCATTTCCATGCATTTAACGTCATTCCCGGTGATTTCATGTTGATTCATGGTCATTTTCATGCACTTCATAGTCAGTTCCCTACACTTCACGGTCATTTCCACTCATTTCATGGTCAATTAGCTCCACTTCACGGTCATTTTTATGCATTTCACGGTCATTCCCGGCGATTCTGTGTTGATTCATGGTCATTTCCATGCATTTCATGGTCAATTCCCGTCACTTCATGGTCATTTCCACGCATTTCACAATCAATTCACTTCACTTCACCATCATTTTCATGCATTTCATGGTCATTTCCGCCGATTTTGTGTTAATTCACGGTCACTTCCAAGCATTTCAGAGTCAATTCCCATCACTTCACAGTCATTTCCAAGCATTTCATGGTCAATTCCCTTCACGGTCATTTCCATGCATTTCACGGTCATTCCTGACGATTTCGTGTTGATTCACAATCATTTCCATGCATTTCACAGTCAATTCCCTTCACTTCACGGTCATTTCCACGCATTTCATGGTCAATTCGCTCCACTTCACGGACATTTCCATGCATTTCACGGTCATTCCCGGCGATTCCGTGTTGATTTACGGTCATTTCCATGCACATCACGGTCAATTCCCTTCACTTCACGGTCATTACCACGCATTTCATGATCAATTTGCTCCACTTCACGGTCATTTCCATGCATTTCACGGTCATTCTCGACGATTCTGTGTTGATTCATGGTCATTTACATGCATTTCATGGTCAATTTTCTTAACTTCATGGTCATTTCTACGCATTTCATGGTCAATTCGCTACACTTCACCGTCATTTTCATGCATTTCAGGATCAATTCCCTTCACTTCACAATCATTTCCATGCATTTCACAGTCAATTCGCTTCACTTCATCATCATTTTCATGCATTTCACGGTCATTCCCGACGATTCCGGGTTGATTCACAGTCATTTCAAAGCATTTCACGGTCAATTCCCTTCACTTCATGATCATTTGCACGCATTTCACGGTCAATTCGCTTCACTTCATGGTCATTTCCATGCATTTCACGGTCATTCCCGACGATTCCATATTGATTCACGGTCATTTCCATGCATTTCATGGTCAATTCCTTTCACTTCACTGTCATTTCCACGCATTTCACCGTCAATTCAGTTCACTTCATGGTCATTTCCATGCATTTCACAGTCATTCCCTGCAATTCCGTGTTGATTCACAGTCATTTACATGCACTACACGGTCAATTCCCGTCACTTCACGGTCATTTCCACACATTTCACGGTCAATTTGCTCCACTTCACAGTCATTTCCATGCATTTCACGTTCATTCCCAACGATTCCGTGTTGATTCATGGTCATTTCCATGCACTTCATGGTCATTTCCCTACACTTCATGGTCATTTCCACTCATTTCATGGTCAATTAGCTCCACATCACGGTCATTTCCATGCATTTCACGGTCATTCCCGGCGATTCCCGTGTTGATTCATGGTCATTTCCATGCATTTCATGTTTAATTCCCTTCACTTCATGGTCATTTCCACGCATTTCACAGTCAATTCACTTCACTTCACCTTCATTTTCATGCATTTCAAAGTCATTTCTGCCGATTCTGTGTTGATTCACAGTCATTTCCAAGCATTTCAAAGTCAATTCCTTTCACCTCACCGTCATTTCCAAGCATTTCACGGTCATTTCCATGTGTTTCATGGTCATTCCCGGCGATTTCATGTTAATTCACGGTCAATTCCCTTCACTTCACGGTCATTTCCATGCATTTCACAGTCAATTCGCTCCACATCACGGTCATTTCCAAGCATTTCATGGTCCTTCCCGGCGATTCCGTGTTGATTCACGATCATTTCCATGCATTTCACGGTCAATTCACTTCACTTCACAGTCATTTCCACGCATTTCACTATCAATTCGCTACACTTCACCATCATTTTCATGGATTCACGATCATTCTCGGCGATTCCGTGTTAATTCACGGTCATTTCCTGGCATTTCATGGTCAATTCCCTTTGCTTCACGGTCATTTCCACACCTTTCACGGTTAATTCGCTCCACTTCACGGTCGTTCCCGATGATTCTGTGTTGATTCACGATCATTTCCATGCATTTCACAGTTAATTCCCTTCACTTCACGTCATTTCCACGCATTTCACGGTCAATTCGCTTCACTTAACAGTCATTCCAGTGATTCCATTTAGATTCACGATCAATTTCGTGCATTTCACGGTCAATTCTCTTCATTTCACGGTAAATTCCCTGCATTTCACAGTCAATCCCAACGATTCCCCTTCTCTTCAGGGTCAATTCCATGCATTTCACGGTCAATTTCCTTCATTTCAAAATCAATTTCATGCATTTCATGGTCAATTATGGCGATTCCCCTTTACTTTACAGTCAATTCAATGCATTGCACGGTCAATTGCCTTCACTTCACGGTCAGTTCCCTTCATTTCACGATCAATTCCATGCATTTCACAGTCAATCCATGCATGGAAATGACCATGAAGTGAATGGAATTGACCATGAAATGCATGGAAATGACTGTGAATCAACATTGAATCGCCAGGAAAGAATGTGAAATGCATGGAAATGACCATGAAGTGAACTGAATTGACCATGAAATGCTTGGAAATGACCGTGACGTGGAGGGAATTGGCCGTGAAATGCATGAAATTGATAGTGAATCTGAATGGAATCGCCGAAAATGACCGTAAAATGAATGGAAATGACCGTGAAGTGAAGAAAATTAACCGTAAAATGCTTGGAAATGACCGTGAAGTGAAGGGAATTAACCGTGAAATGCTTGGAAATGATCGTGAAGTGAAGGGAATTAACCGTGAAGGGAAATGGCTGTCAATCAACACGAAATCGCCGGGAATGACCATGAAATGCATGAAAATGACAGTGAAGTGAAGTGAATTGACCATGAAATGCGTGGAAATGATGGTGAAGTGAAGGGAATTGACCGTGAAATGCACGGAATTGACCGTGAAGGGAATTGACTGTGTAATGCATTGAATTGACCGTGAAGTAAAGGGGAATTGTTGGAATGGACCGTGAAATGCATGAAATTGATCATGAAATGAAGGGAATTAACCGTGAAATGCACGGAATTGACCGTGGAATGCATGGAATTGACCGTGAAGAGAAGGGGAATCGTTGGAATTGACCATGAAATGCATAGAATTGATCGTGAAATGAAGGGAATTAACTGTGAATCTAAATGGAATCGCTAGAAATGACTGAGAAATAAAGGGAATTGATCGTGAAGTAAAGAGAATTGATCGTGAAATGTATGGAAATGACCATGAAGTGAAGGGAATTGACCGTGAAGTACATGGAAATGACCGTGAATCTAAATGGAATCGCCGAAAATGACCGTGAAGTGCGTGGAAATGACCGTGCAGTGAAGCGAATTGACCATGAAATGCATGGAAATGACCGTGAAGTGAAGGGAATTGTCCGTGAAGTGCACGGAAATGACTGTGAATCTAAACGAAATCGCTAGAAATGACCATGAAATACATGGAAATGACAGTGAAGTAAAGCGAATTGACTGTGAAATGCATAGAAATGACTGTGAAGTGAAGGGAATTGACCGCGAAGTGCATGAAAATGACCGTGAATCTAAATGGAATCACCGAAAATGACAATGAAGTGTGTGGAAATGACCGTGCAGTGAAGAGAATTGACCATGAAGTGAAGGGAATTGACCGTGAAGTGGATGGAAGTGACTGTGAATCTAAATGGAATCATCAGAAATGGCGTGAAATGCATGAAAATGACTGTGAAGTGAAGCGAATTGACCATGAAATGCATGGAAATGACCATGAAGTGTAAGACCCGTATCTTAGTCCGTACCATTCTGTAGACTTTCGTGGTCTTACCAGTCGAATTTTGGTAACCTTCGACCCTTAACCAATATTCACGCGCGACCCTGATTCATATGCCGTCAACCTGTGTCGACTCAACCCAAGACTATTACCATAGCGATCGCGCCGTCGTTGCGGTTCTGATGCCGTGACTTGCGCGCTGAGGTGATACCCTGGTCAAGAGATGTGGCCCAACGTTCGGTATGAGGAAAACGTCACGCGTTGCGAAATCCAAGAGAATCTCTACGATGTGTCACATCAATCACATCAATCCCATCAATCAATCAATCCATCAATCAATCACATGTCAAGTACATGTCAAGTACACATCACTTTCACCCTTTCCCAAGCAAGCCACAAAAGTCTCACGTGCCCATACTTTTCTTACATAAATGCCACAAAAGTCTTCCAATGCCATGCCTTTCTTACACAAAAGGCCACCAAAGTCAACAAAGGTGTTTTACACACCCATCACCACATCCATCCATCACTCACTCTCTCTCCCTTTACAACTCTTTCTCTCTTTCTCATTTTCAAAAAATCCAAGCAAGAATCCCATACGTATGAGATTTCTCCAAGCATTCCAAAACTCCAAGGTGGCCCACTTTCGTACCCCATCATCTCCCATCCTAGCCATTCATTCCTCATCTCATCCATTGAAGTTGAAGCTAAGGTGCTAAGGAGCCCCTAGGAGCAAGAAGATTGATCGGTGGGTGCTTGTTAATATAGTTTTTTCATGTTTTTGAGATGGGCCAAGTGAGGCCAACCGATCAATGGTTTGGATCTCACTTGGGACCCTAAGTTGTGGCCGATGGACCACTTAGATCATCATGATCATTCCATGATGGGGCCATTCTCCATGGACCCCATCATGATGCTTATTTTATTGCATTAGGGAGGTCATCTAGACCGTCCACATTGGTGGAGAAAAGATCTCCACCGTTGAATTTGATTTTGTTAGTTCCATGTGTAAAAAGAACCATTTTGTTGTATGATCTCTTGCAAGGGAGGGCTCATAGTGGCGGAGCCCTCCATCACAAGCGTGTCCCACCCTCTATCTCTCTCTCTCTCTACTTCATTTTCTCTTTTTTTTAGATCCTATTGTGTTTGTGTGGCCCACTTGAATGGACCTCACCTTGAAGCATTTATTTTGTCCAAGTTTCCTTCAAGTGGGGCCCACCTTATATGTTGTACCCACATCATCCATCAGTGGTGGCCAACTTCAACAGGGCCCACCACAATGTATTTTTGGACTGAACCGTCCAGCGTCTGGGACGCTGGACGTCCCTGTACAAAGAAAGAAAAAAAAAAGAGAGCTTTGGGGTGAGCCACTTGCATAGGCCCCACTTTGATGTATATATTCAATCCACGCCATCTACCACATTCCCTACAACATTTTAACCGTTGAGCCAAAGAACGAGGCTGACGTGATCATCCAGTGGGCCATAATATCAGAAACTTACGTGGTTACCCTTAAAAATATTTTCTGATGAGTCTATGCATCCAAAAATCTCGAACTTTGTACTCATTTTGTTTGTCTCGAGCTGTAGAGTCCCATGGTCAGGATGGATCTTCCAAACTTGTGTCCCACCTGTGAGAAACCACAGGAAAACAATATTTTCAAAAAATAAAATAAAATAAGACATGAGAGAGGGAGCGCTGACAGCGCTGCCATCGCAAGAGCGGGCGGACGTTGGGCGTCCCACGGCTGCTGCCGTGGGCCCCACCATGATGCATATGTCTTATTCATGCCGTTCATGTGGTGGGTCCCCTCCAAAGTTCGGCCTCAACCACTGATCAGGTGGCCCACACCATAGGAAACAGTGTGAATGAACATCTACCATTGAAACCCGTTCTGGGGTCCACAGGAGTTTTGGATCAAGATGAAATTTGTGTATTCCCTTCATCCAGGTCTGAGTGACCTTGTGAACAGGTTGGATTTCAAATAAGCATTTAGGTGGGCCTCATGTGGAGCCCACAGTGATGTATTTGCTTACCTCCACCGTCCGCTGGACGGTGGAGCCCACCTATGCATGTGTTTTCTCCGTGCCACCCCCTGGCCGGTTGAAGGAAAAAACAAAAATAAATAAATAAAATATTTCAGTGGGCCTTCCCTGGCCCACACGCTGGATAAAAACAAACATTCCTGTGGGCCCTTGCCATTTGGATGGCAAACGAACATTCCTATGGGCCCCTCGCCATTTGGATGGCAAATAAGCATTTCAGTGGGCCTCTGGGCCCATGGGATTAGGCCCATTTGTTGTATCTTAAGGCCCATGGGATTGGACCCATTTGATGTATTCCCAAGACCATGGGATAAGGCCCGTCTGATGTAATTTAAGGTCTAAGGGATTGGACCCAATTGATGTGTCAAAAGGCCTATGGGTTAGGCCCATTTGATTTGTAAAAAGGCATATGGGTTAGGCCCATTTGATTGGTAAAAAGGCCTATGGGTTTAGGCTCATTCGATGCAATCTAATGCCCACGGGTTATGACCCATTGTAACGCACATAAGGCCCATTGGTGCGGCCCATTAACGTGGCCCACTTGATGAATAAAAGGTCCATATGAGATGGCCCATTTGATGTATTTAAGGCCCAATGGGATATACCTAAGGTCCATTGCAATGTGTGATCCCAACCTAATTTATATAAGGATTTTCTCTACGGACTATGCCTTAGGAGCAATGTTGGTTTGACGTCCACATTGCGAGTGTAATACTGGTTGGATGTCCACATTACGACTCTTCTTAGGGCCCATTATTAGTCCCATACTTATTGTGTATAGGCCGTCCAGGTCCATCTGCATTGTAAGAATAGTTCATTTCATTATAACATGTTTAGTATAGTTTCATGACTCATGATCATACGCATCATATGTATGCTTGATATGAGAAGTGACTGATCATAGCATATGCCTTCGGGTAGATTGTTTATGGGACCCGATTAGGCGGTATTGCCCTGCATGAGTGCACGATACGTGCAAGAATTTGCTGCATGATTGGATAGTTTGATTCATGCATCTCGCATTGTGTGATATGGTTACTGTATGCCCTAGCGACATCGGGACCGTAGCCTCCACAGACAGATCGTGGTTGGCAGGATTGGATACCACAAATTTCATTCTACATGGGGTGCTATAGATATCCCTGGGTGAAAGTCCCTAAACCCTTATGGTACCAAGAGGTTGCTCCAACGTCTATACCGAGTGGGTAGATGAGCGTTGAGTGCCGATTACCAGACGGTTACGCTCTCCACTGTGTCGTACTCGATTAGAAGGGGGTGCCGCCTTACCCGCCCGAGTGTAGGGGGCAATGCTAGGCTAAGTTTGACCAGCTCAAGGAATGGGTCCTCTATCGACGAGTCGATCCCGATATTGGCAGACGGATAGTGAGGTCTCTTCCACTTACCTTATTGCGCGCGATGTAGCAGCGATCTGATTTTGAGTGTACTAGACCCCGGTGATATTCCGGATTTGAGCTGTATTAATGTATGGACATAGATGAAGATTTGTATGCTTGAGTTGCATTTCACATCGCATGGCCTTGGGATGGCCGATATCATTCATGTCTTGCATCGCGTAGCTTTGGTACGGCTAATGGTTTTCATGGATCCATCTGCATATTTTGTATTACTCTAATATTGCATGATCATATTACTACCTTTCGCACACACTTTCACCACCCTCTAAGCTTTCTATAAGCTTATGTACGACCGTTGCGTGCAGGTGGCGTTGGCTCGTAGCAACATTGAGGTGCAAGCGCTTAGCAGATCATTTGGAGTTTTTGTTCATTCTCATTGTATTTTCCTTTATCCTCATTGTACTTGTAAAGTTTTTGATCATAGTAGAAATGTAATGGAGTTCTTGGTTGCTGTTTGTAGGTTATGCCCTGGTTATGCTTATTATGAATCAAACTGACGTTGAAAATCCTCCTCGTAGCATTCCAGGATCGGAACCTGATGAATGGGAGCTGAGAGCCGAGAATGGGGTTATACGGAGGCTATCGGCGCCGGATTCGGCGATCGGAAATTTTGTGAGCCCGATTTTCAAGTTTGGGGCCTGACAGAAGTTGGTATCAGAGCATAACTTAGGAATAACCGAGAAGAACATTACATATTTTCTACGAGTGTAGAATGGTTAAGTCCCGAAGTTCAGATAGCTTCGCGACCTTCCGTTACAGACCCTTAACGTGCGTGCCTTCGAGATTTTTGAAGTCGATAGGTGCCTTCGCTCTTTCCTGTATGACATGACGCGTGGGAGAGTTACCTGATCGACTCCCGCACCACCACCTGAGGATCCCGCACCACCACCTGCGGCAACCGCATTACCACCTACGATGCCCGTTCCACCACTAGAGATCTCTACTGCCCATCCTGAGTATGCTGCTCCTCCGCCAGAGACCGGTGCGGAGCCGACCGTATCTGTGAGTGCCTCACAGTTGCAGCAGATGTTACAGGCTGTGACAGCTGCGCTTCAGGGACAGGGCAGGCAGCCGGTTGTTTCACCGGCACAAGCACAGTAGGATCGTGCGAGTGCCCTCCTTCATGAGTTTCGACGGCTTGATCCCCCATGTTTCTAGGGTGAGTCAGACCTAACAGTAGCTGAGAGATGGCGTGCCGATGTAGAGAAGGTATTCGAGACGATGGGATGTACGACTGAGCGACGAGTTCGATTAGCCGTATTTCTTCTCCATGGTGAGGCTGAGCATTGGTGGACATCAGTTTTCCGGGCAACAGGCGCTGATTTTGTGTGGACTTGGGAGGATTTTATGGATCGGTTTGACCGACAGTACTTCCCTGATCACATCCGATGATAGCGAGCGTTGGAGTTTGAGGCCCTGGTGCAGGGTGATATGACAGTGGCCCAGTACGTGGCTCGTTTTGTAACACTATCCAGATTTGCACCGTATCTGGTAGATGATGAGCGGAGAGCCTATCGCTTCGAGGACGGCCTGCATTACGGTCTTCGCAGCCGTGTTATTGGGCACGAGCTTCCGACTTTTGAGGAAGTAGTGCGGAAGGCCCAGATTTTTAAGGCTGAGTGGGCGGTTCTCAGTCTGATCGCGGTCAGAGGAGAGATCGGAAGAGGCAGGCTCCTTCCAGTGATTCCCAACAGCGTCGACCACAGCAGCAGAGGCGTACAGGTCGCCCAGCCTTCCAAGCATCAGCAGCACCAGCAGCACCTCCACCACCACCTCTGAGACAGTTCACCGGCACTTGTTTTAGGTGCGGTGCGACGGGACATCGTTCATGGGAGTGTCCCAGCCCCCAGCAACAGTAGAGAGGTCCACAGCAGCAGAGGACTCCACAACAGCCTCCACCACAGCCGCAGCAGAGACCCCCACAGCAGCAGCGACAGTAGCCCCCACCACCGAGGCCACCTTAGCAGCAGCATCAGCACCAGCCTCAGAGGCCGCAGCAACAAAGGCAGTAGTTTCGACCGCCTCAGCGACCCCATCAACACCAGCAGCACGCTCAGAGGGGAAAGGCACCTCCCCAGCCGACTCAGGTTAGATTCTATGCGGCTCAGCAGGACCCGCAGTCTTTTGGAGGAGTCGTTGAGGGTATACTTCCAGTCTCTGCATGCATCGCTTGGATTCTATTTGATTCTGGTGCTTCGCACTCGTTTATGTCTGAGGGATTCTGTCGTTCGACTGGGTTGCTGACAGAGTCTGCTCGCGAGGGGTTGACCGTATCGACGCCCTTGGGGAAGACTACAGTATTAGGCCACTTCTATCCGTCTTGCCCCGTGTTAGTAGGAGAGACTTTCTTGCCCATTGACTTATATGTGTTGCCGATGTTCGAGTTCGATGTCATCCTGAGCATGGATTGGCTCATCGAGTACTATGCCATTTTAGACTGCACCGCGAGAATAGTCACGTTTTGTATACCCGGCGTGCCGCAGTTCCAGTTCATTGCTGAGCCCAGAGGAGAGCGGTTGTCTTGTTTGATGTCATGTGCCATAAAGGAGCCTATAGCTGTGAGCATCGACCATTTGCCCGTGGTTTACGATTTTCTCGATGTGTTCCACGAGATTCCTGAATTACCGCATCGTCGACTCACCGAGTTTCAGATTGATCTCGTGTCCGGTACCGTGCCTATTTCGAAGGCCCCGTATCGTATGGCACCGTTGGAGTTACGGGAACTGCAGAAACAATTGGACGAGTTGGCGAGTTGGGTTTTATCCGTCTGAGCAGTTTGCCGTGGAGAGTGCCGGTACTCTTCGTGAAGAAGGATGGCTCGTTGAGGCTCTGCATTGACCATCGCGAGCTCAACAAAGTCACGATCAAGAACAAGTACTCACTCCCTAGGATTGATGATTTGTTTGATCAGCCGCAGGGTGCACAATTTTTTTTGAAGATCGACCTGCATTCCGGTTATCATCAGATTCGGGTCTGAGAGGAGGATATTCCGAAGACGGCATTCAGGACGCGTTACAGTCATTTTGAATTTCAGGTCATGTCCTTTAGGCTAAGCAATGCACCCGCGGTCTTCATGCAGTTGATGAACGAGGTCTTCCGCCCTTATCTCGATCAGTTTGTTGTAGTCTTCATCGATGACATCCTGATATATTCGAGGACCCGTGAGGAGTATGAGCAGCATTTGGAGATTACTTTACAGACCCTCCGCGCACACCAGCTATATGCGAAGCTGGAGAAGTGCGAGTTCTGGCAGGAGGAGGTGAAATTTCTCGGTCACGTGGTGACGAGGGAGGGTGTCGCAGTGGACCCCTCAAAGGTCGAAGCAGTGCGTCAGTTGGGCCAGCCCACGACTGCGACAGAGATCCGTAGTTTCCTTGGTTTGGCGGGCTATTACCGACGTTTCATTGAGGGTTTTTCTCATATTGCTGCCTCGCTGACCAGGTTGACTTGGAAGGGCGTAGAGTTTATTTGGAGTGATGCCTGCGAGCGAGCATTTATGGAGTTGAAGGACCGTCTGACTTCCGCTCCTGTCCTCACTCTTCCCTCTGGGAGTGACGGATTTATTGTATTCACTGATGCCTCGCATATCGGTTTTGGGTGCTATCCTGATGCAGCACGGGAGACCAGTGGCCTTTGCGTCTTGTAAGCTAAAGGTCCATGAGCTGAACTATCCCACGCATGATCTGGAGTTGGCTGCAGTTGTCTTCGCATTAAAGGTATGGAGGCACTATCTTTATGGGGTCAGGTTCGAGCTCTTCTCCGATCACAAGAGCTTGAAGTACCTCTTCTCGCAGTCTGAGTTGAATATGAGACAGAAGCGCTGAATGGAGCTCCTGAAAGATTATGATTTTAACCTTCAGTACTACCCAGGTAAGGCGAACGTGGTGGCAGATGCCCTCAGCCGTCAACCACGAGGCCTAATGGCGCATATGATGATTCAGGAGTGGCGGATGCTTGAGGATCTCGCAGTATATAATTTTGAGTTCGGCCTGCAGTCTTCCATCATACAGTTATCGAGCTTATCGATTCAACACTCTCTTGTCGCTAGGGTGATCGAGGCTCAGCAGGCTGATGAGTCGTTGCAGAGTTATATGGCTGAGGCTACATCTGAGAGTCAGGCTGATTGGTATATTGGTGCAGATGGTGGACTTCGCTTCAGAGGCCGATTGTGTGTCCCGGATATTTCAGAGTTACGTAGATATCTTATGACCAAGGCACATCAATCGCGATTTTCTATCCACCCTGTCTCGACGAAGATGTACCGCGACATGAGGCGACAGTATTTTTGGACGGGGATGAAGCATCAGATCGCCAGTTTTGTGGCCGAGTGTGACACATGCTAGCGTGTCAAGGCCGATCATCAGAGACCTCCTGGTCTATTGCAGCCGTTGAGCGTCCCGATGTGGAAGTGGGAGCACGTGTCGACTAATTTCATTATGGGTTTGTCGAGGACTCAGCGCGGTCATGACGCCATTTGGATTGTTGTGGATCATCTGACGAAGTCGGCACATTTTCTTGCGATGCGTGCGACTTAGTCTATGGACTGGCTTGCGAGATTATTCATCGAGGAGATCGTGAGACTGCATGGCATTCCGGTCTCGATCGTTTCTGACCGAGACTCGAGGTTCACGTCTCAGTGTTGGAGGATCTTCCAGCATGCGATGGGGACTGATTTGCATCCTAGCATCGCGTACCATCCGCAGACCGATGGCCAGACCGAGAGGGTCAACCAGATCCTCGAGGATATGCTTGGGCCTGGGCGATTGATTTCGGGGATAGCTGGGATGAGCATCTGCGATTGGCTGAGTTCGCATACAATAACAGCTATCAGGCGACCATCGGCATGACTCCTTTTGAGGCACTATATGGCCGACCATGCAGATCACTGAGTTACTGGATCGAGGTTGGAGAGCGTCGTCTCATAGGTCCTGAGCTTGTGCAGGAGACGTCAGAGGCTATTGACATCATCAGGCAGAGGATGCGCACAGCTCAGAGCCGACAGAAGAGTTTTGCTAATCGTCGGCGTCGTCCCTTGGAGTTTGATGTAGGGGACCATGTGTATCTCAAGGTCTCACCCATGAAGGGCGTAGTTCGATTTGGAGCGAAGGACAAGCTTGCCCTTAGATTCATAGGACTTTTTGAGATCACTGGGCACGTTGGCGCCGTGGCCTATCGGCTTACCTTGCCATCTCAGTTGTCTGGTGTCCACAATATTTTTCATGTCTCTATGTTGAGGAAGTGTTGATCAGACATAGTTCCCGTTATTGATTGGCAGCCGTTGGAGGTTCGTGAGGACGCTTCTTACATTGAGCAGCCAATCCGTATCCTTGATCGGAAGGAGCAGGTCCTCAAAACCAAGGTCATTCCGTTGGTGAAGGTTCAAGTGGGTCACCATTCTGTAGAGGAGGCTTCTTAGGAGCGTGAGGCCGAGATTCGAAAGCGTTATCCTCATCTCTTTGATGGTTGATCATGTGGTATATTTTGTATGCTATCTCTAGTTTTATATAGTGATGTTATGTCTCTTCTTCTTCGTGAGTTATGCCAAGTTGCGATGATTGTATAAATTTTGAGGGTAAAATTTTTATTAGGAGGGGAGAGCTGTAAGACCCGTATCTTAGTCTGTACCGTTCCGTAAACTTTCGTGGTCTTACAGGTCGAATTCCGGTAACCTTCCACCCATAACCAATATCCACGCGCGACCCTGATTCATATGCTGCCAACCTGTGTCGACTCAGCCCAAGACTATTACCATAGCGACCGCGCCGTCGTTGCGGTTCCGATGCCACGACTTGCGCCCCGAGGCGATACCCTGGTCAAGAGATGTGGGCCAACGTTCGGTGCGAGAAAAATAGCGCGCGTTGCGAAATCCAAGAGAATATCTACGATGTGTCACATCAATCACATCAATTCCATCAATCAATCAATCCATCAATCCATCACATGTCAAGTATACATCACTTTCACCCTTTCCCAAGCAAACCACAAAAGTCTTCCATGCCCATACTTTTCTTACACAAATGCCACAAAAGTCTTCCAATGTCATGCCTTTCTTACACAAAAGGCCACCAAAGTCAACAAAGGTGTCTTACACACCCATCACCACATCCATCCATCATTCACTCACTCACCCTTTACAACTCTTTCTCTCTTTCTCATTTTCAAAAAATCCAAGTAAGAATCCCATACGTATGAGATTTCTCCAAGCTTTCTAAAACTCCAAGGTGGCCCACTTTCCTACCCCATCATCTCCCATCCTAGCCATTCATTCCTCATCTCATCCATTGAAGTTGAAGCTAAGGTGCTAAGGAGCCTCTAGGAGCAAGAAGATCGATCGGTGGGTGCTTGTTAATATAGTTTTTTCATGTTTTTGAGATGGGCCAAGTGAGGCCAACCGATCAATGGTTTTGATCTCACTTGGGACCCTAAGTTGTGGCCGATGGACCACTTGGATCATCATGATCATTCCATGATGGGGCCATTCTCCATGGACCCCATCATGATGCTTATTTTATTGCATTAGGGAGGTCATCTAGACCGTCCATATTGGTGGAGAAAGGATCTCCACCGTTGAATTTAATTTTGTTAGTTACATGTGTAAAAAGAACCATTTTGTTGTATGATCTCTTGTAAGGGAGGGCTCATAGAGGCGAAACCCTCCATCACAAGCGTGTCCCACCCTCTATCTCTCTCTCTCTACTTCATTTTCTCTTTTTTTAGATCCTATTGTGTTTGTGAGGCCCACTTGAATGGACCCCACCTTGAAGCATTTATTTTGTCCAAGTTTCCTTCAAGTGGGGCCCACCTTATATGTTGTACCCACATCATCCATCAGTGATGGCCCACTTCAACAGGGCCCACCACAATGTATTTTTGGACTGAACCGTCCAGCGTCTGGGACGCTGGATGTCCCTGTACAAAGAAAGAAAAAAAAAGAAGAGAGAGAGAGCTTTGGGGTGAGCCACCTGCATAGGCCCCACCTTGATGTATATATTCAATCCACGCCATCCACCACATTCCCTAGGACATTTTAACCGTTGAGCCAAAGAATGAGGATGACGTGATCATCCAGTGGGCCATAATATCAGAAACTTGGGTGGTTATCCTTAAAAATATTTCCTAATGAGTCTATGCATCCAAAAATCCCAAACTTTTGACTCATTTTGTTTGTCTCGAGCTGTAGAGTCTCATGGTCGGGATGGATCTTCCAAACTTGGGTCCCACCTGTGAGAAACCACAGGAAAACAATATTTTCAAAAAAAAATAAAATAATAAGACATGAGAGAGGGAGCGCTGACAGCGCTGCCATCGCAAGAGCGGGCGGACGTTGGGCGTCCCACGGCTGCTGCCGTGGGCCCCACCATGATGCATATGTCTTATTCATGCCGTTCATGTGGTGGGCCCCCTCCAAATTTCGGCCTCAACCACTGATCAGGTGGTCCACACCATAGGAAACAGTGTGAATGAACATCTACCATTGAAACCCGTTCTGGGGTCCACAGGAGTTTTGGATCAAGATGAAATTTGTGTATTCCCTTCATCCAGGTCTGAGTGACCTTGTGAACAGGTTGGATTTCAAATAAACATCTAGGTAGGCCCCACGTGGAGCCCACAGTGATGTATTTGCTTACCTCCACCGTCCAGCGCCATCCCCTGGCCGGTTGAAGAAAAAAAAAATTAAATAAATAAAATATTTCAGTGGGCCCTCCCTGGCCCACACGCTGGATAAAAACAAACATTCCTGTGGGCCCTTGCCATTTGGATGGCAAACGAACATTCCTGTGGGCCCCTCACCATTTGGATGGCAAATAAGCATTTCAGTGGGCCTATGGGCCCATGGGATTAGGCCCATTTGTTGTATCTTAAGGCCCATGGGATTGGACCTAAGGTCCATTACAATGTGTGATCCCAACCTGATTTATATAAGGTTTTTCTCTACGGACTATGCCTTGGGAGCAATGTTGGTTTGACATCCACATTGCGAGTGTAATGCTGGTTGGATGTCCACATTACGACTCTTCTTAGGGCCCATTATTAGTCCTGTACTTATTGTGTATAGGCCGTCCAGGTCCATCTGCATTGTAAGAATAGTTCACTTCATTATAACATGTTTAGTATAGTTCCATGACTCATGATCATACGCATCATATGTATGCTTGATATGTGAAGTGACTGATCATAGCATATGCCTTTGGACAGATTGTTTATGGGACCCGATTAGGCGGTGTTGCCCTGCATAAGTGCACGATACGTGCAAGGATTTGCTGCATGATCGGATAGTGTGATTCATGCATCTCGCATTGTGTGATATGATTACTGTACGCCCTAGCGACATCGGGGCCGTAGCCTCCACAGACAGATCGTGGTTGGCAGGATTGGATACTGAAATTTTCGTTATATATGGGGTGCTATAGATATCCTTGGGTGAAAGTCCCTAAACCCTTATGGTACCAAGAGGTTGCTCCAACGTCTACACCGAGTGGGTAGATGAGCGTTGAGTGCCGATTACCAGACGGTTGTACTCTCCACAGTGTCGTGGTCGGTTGGAAGGGGGTGCGGCCTTACCCGCCCCAGTGTAGGGGGCAATGCTAGGCTGAGTTTGACCAGCTCGAGGAATGAGTGCGCTATCGATGAATCGAGCCCGATATTGGTAGATGGATAGTGAGGTCTCTTCCACTTACCTTATTGCGCGCGATGTGGCGGCGATCTGGTTTTGAGTGTACTAGCTCTCGGTGATATCCCAAATTTGAGCTGTATTGATGTGTGGACATAGATGAGGATTTGTATGCTTGAGTTGCATTTCACATCGCATGGCATTGGGATGACCGATATCATTCATATCTTTCATCGCATAGCTTTGGTACGGCTAATGGTTTTCATGGATCCATCTGCATATTCCGCATTACTCTGATATTGCATGATCATATTACTACCTTGCGCACACACTTTCACCACCCTCTAAGCTTTTTATAAGCTTATGCACAACCGTTGTGTGCAAGTGACGTTGGCTCGCAGCAGCATTGAAGCGGGAGCGCTTAGCAGATTATTTGGAGGTTTTGTTCATTCTCATTGTATTTCCCTTTATGTTCATTGTACTTGTAAAGTTTTTTATCATAGTTGAAATGTAATGGAGTTCTTGGTTGTTGTTTGTGGGTTATGCCTTGGTTATGCTTATTACGAATCAAACTGATGTTGAAAATCCTCCTCGTAGCATCCCAGGATCGGAACCTGGCGAATGGGAGTTGGGAGCCGAGAATGGGGTTCTACGGAGGCTGTCGGCGCCGGATTTGGCGATCGAAAATTTTGTGAGCCCGGTTTCTGAGTTTGGGGCCTGACATGAAGTGAAGGTAATTGCCCGTGAAGTACATGGAAATGACCGTAAATCTAAATGGAATCACTGGAATTGATCATGAATTGCATGGAAATGACCGTGAAGTGAAGGGAATTGACCTTGAAGTGCATGGAAATGACCGTGAATCTAAACGGAATCGCCAGAATTGATCGTGAAATGCATGGAAATGACTGTGAAGTGAAGCGAAATGACCATTAAATGCTTGGAAATGACTGTGAAGTGAAGGGAATTGATCGTAAAGTGCATGGAAATGACCGTGAATCTAAACGGAATGTCGGAAATGACCATGAAATGATTATAAATGACTATGAAGTGAAGTGAATTGACCGCGAACTGAGTTTAATGAATGAAATTATTCGTGAAGTGAATGAAATTGATTTTTGATCATCGACTCGATGGAATCTTAGAAAATAACTACGTTGGTTGGCTAAATTAGCTTCTCTTACCCCAAAATTATATGTGGTACGCTAAGTAACTCATTTTAATTTAGGAGATATGTTTGTTAAATAAATAGACAAAGAAATGAATTAAAAGATAGAAAAATATTTTTATATACACGTATTTAGATAATTATATATCAGAGAAAAATGCATGGGAGTGCTGTGAGAGTCAGGACTTTTTTTTACCATTACTTTTGTAGGTTCTATCATGAGGTCTGTGTTATATCCAAACTATCCATCTATTTGGGGAGCTCATATTAAGGCTTGAGATGAAAAATAAGACAAATCTAGTTATCAAGTGGACCACACTATAGTGGAGGATTGAATGTCTACCATTGAAACCCTTTTATGGGTTACAGAAGTTTTAGATTATTATGAAACTTATTTTTCCTCTTCATCCAAGTCTTCGTGACATTATAAATAAATTAGGTGGAAAATAAATGTTATGGTGGGCCCTATAAAAATTTTAACCATGAAAATCAATTTCCCTGCCCTTCCTTGTGGTGTGGTCTAGTTGATTTTTCGGTATGATTTGTTTTTAATTATTATTGATAATGCTCTTAAATGATCTCGAAGTATGGATGAATGTTGTAGATATAATAAATACATGGCCGTGGGTCCATGTAACTTTGATGTCTTTTGAACCGTTCGTACGTTCGAGGAGCGTCAGCGACCGATCCTCTGGCGGGAGGAAAAGTAAGGACATTTTTGACCTAAGAAATAGCGCCGTACAGCTGGGGTTTATTCTTGAGAGCTCAAAATAAGTCAGCTTTTTTCCTCTGAATGGAACATAAATTGGTCGTCCAGTGGGAAATTTCTCATGCCATATCATGTTAGATGGGACACCTACGTCTATGTCGGCCCTTTCAATTTTACAAAATTTAAGGATGATGGCAGGATTCCATGTAGCCACCTAACTAGGGCTTTCCCATTAGACTGGTATAGTAGTTTGCTGTACCACCGGAAATTGTAGTCCTCAGATCCCACCATCATGCAAGGGACCCACCTTGGTGATCGGAACCATTTATCTCTTGAGAACTATCGTGGATGGCACACATTGAGGAAAATATCCAAATAATCCGATCCTTTAGGAGCATTTGCATGTAGAAAAGGAATGGTTGGCCCTTGTAGTCTTACACCATTCGAAGGGCAGATTTGCAACAACTAGATCATCCAATCAGGATGATCAGGTGAGTAGGATCCCTGACCGTGGGCCGACCTTCATGTATGTGCCTTGTATCCACGCCATCCATCGGTTTCAAAAGACCATTTTATGGTACGATCCCAAAAATGAATGAGATCCAATTCTCAGGCAAACAGAGTGCAGGAAACATTGGTAATTGACCATTAAAACTTCTTGTGTGCCATTAAAGTTTCAGATCGAGCTGATATTTGTGGGGTCCTTTCGTCCAGGTCTTTGTGACCTTATCAACAGGTTAGATGGAAAATAAACATTTCGGTGGCCTCCATGAAGTTTTTAATGGTGGGGATTCAATCAAGACTGTTTCCCCTGGTATGATCCACCTAAATTTGGATCTGCTTAATTTTTGAAATCATTTACTAAAATTAGCTGTCAAAATGGATGGACAGTGTGGATGTAATTAACAAATATCACAGTGGGCCTACAGGAATCCACCGACCTCGGTGCATCACAGGATCCACCCAAGCAGCGCCCATAGTAAAAAGGTTACAATTGAAAAAAAAATAATAAAAATAAATAAAAGGTACCATGATGGAAACTTTTCGTACCGGTCGGATCTTGGAAGGAAGGATCCCATGGCCCCAGTATTCCGAAGCGGATTGGCTGGTGTACCACACATCATCTATATAGCTGCTGTAGGTACGTGTCGTGCGAAGACGCTCCTAGCGACGAGTTTTCGCACGGTTCAAAGGAGATCAACGTTATATGGCCCCCATAGTGATGCATTTATCATATCTACACCGTTTATCTATTTTTAGAGATCATTTTAGAGCATTATGCAAAAACTTAATCATATCCAAAGATCATCTGAACCACACCACAAATAGCAATTGAGATAATGATTTTCACTGTTAAATAATTCTAGAGCCTATTATAATATTTATTTTCCATCCAATTTGTTTATTACGTCACAAAGACCTGAGTCAAGAGGAAAAAAAAAGTATATTGATCCAAAACTTTCATTACCCCAAAAAGGGTTTCAATGGTAGACGTTTCGGCGTGTAAAAAATTCTCGCTAGTTGAGATTTCCACCAGTGTGAGGTGTGTGTGTTAAAATTATAAAAAAGCCAAAAAAAAAACCGTAGACGTTCAATCTTTCACTTCTTCTTTCAGCGTGGTTCACTTATGGTTATATTTATCTTATTTTTCATCTCAAGATTTAGGACGAGCTCACCAATTGAATGGATGGTTTGCATATAATACATACCTTATGATCAGACCTATGAAACTTGCTGACATTAATACGTCAGTTATATAGCTAATGCGAGGTACACTTGCCAATCTGCTTCCCCAATATTCATTCATCCATCGTTTGAAACATGGGTTCCGTATAATTTTGGGAAATCCCCATCTATAGTGGGGTCCATGGTTTGGATGGTCTTGATTAATGAATGTTGTTATAATTGATAAAAGGAAAAGTTTCAACGGCCATGATGAAGAATCTTTAAGTGGCTGCGTCATTCTCAGGAGTGCATACAAAAGGCTCTATATAATGAAGGAAATAAATGTTCATACTCTACATAGGCACTTAGAGACTATTGTAATATTGTACACATATCATACAAGCAATTGGAATTAAACCGTCCACATTATGTGTCATTTTAGATGTATTAAGCTTATTTTAATTATCTGACTATCATTAGATTGGTGGATATTTATTGGACGGTCAAGGAAAAATATCCAACAAACAAGTGTCCTGGAATAAGTGGTTAGGAATGTGAGTCTTGGAAGATAACTGGAAGACTGGTTTTCACAATTTAGTTTAACTTAAGTAAATATATGCCTAATGTAACATTTTAAAGTGTCTGCTGACATCAAACAGTTCTCCATCGCATCAACAGACTCTATTGTTGAAAGATTTGAGATATCGGCTTATCAAGCAATGTTCTGGAGTATCAAATAACTCCCTTAGGTTAAATATTTCGTAGACCACACATGCAATGGACATTGATCTTTAACAGTGTAAATGGGCTGGGTCCCGGGTGGGTTGAGGTCACCATGGAGTCTGGCCCGCTTTGATGGATCGGGAACTAGACCATCATGAGAGTTAAATGGGCCTTGATTGTGGACGAGCTTGAGCCCATCTATTGGATGGGCCTTAGAACGAGGTATATAGCTGTCCGGCCCATTGACAGCCATAGACCATCGATAGCTTATTGTGCCCTTTGGGTTTCTTTGAAGAAGATAATCACAACCGTTTATTTTTGTTTTCCTCATGTGTTACTACAGGGTCCTGTTCATCAACAAGAACCGTACAGGTAGGTCCACGTTCGCTCATTCAGGCCATTTATCTGATAGGCCCCACCTAAAATCTCCCACGTTAGAAGATGCATACCATTTTATTTTGGACTATATTCTATTGAAAGTGCATCAATTCTTTTCTACTTAACCATCCATTTGTAGGCTACTGATCAAATGGTTTGAGTCCTCCAATATGGGGAGATTCTTTGCGCATCCCTCATTTGAAAGTGGGGCCCATCTATTAATGGTCTAGATTAGTGAAGCATGACCCACATGTATGGAGTTGTGCCTCAGCAAACTGTCAGACCCTACATCCTCCTCACATGTGGCACTGATTCACAGCTATCCATACCATCGATATTATGGGTCCAATTGTAGAATAACTATGTTTCTAAGAAGACACTGATGTTGAGCGGGTTGCAGACACCTTTGCGTCCAAGATGAACTAAAGAAGGCCCGATCGAAGGCAAAAGTGAACGAGACCTCGAGAAAACTAAACTAGGCATGTCTCACAAATTAGAATGTGTTCTTCATACCATGTATGATTTTAGGGTATGAGAATATACTTTAGTCAACCAACCCCGCTATGTTGGGTTGCAAACAGTGAATTTGCAAGATTCTAATAAATTGATTATCGAAAATTTATTTTATTTCCATTTTAACCATTTATAATAAGTTTTAGTTCGATTATAACTTTTGATCCATTGGGCTTTAGGAGTTGTCCAACGTGAAAATTGCTCAGAAATTTTAGGAGAACAACATGGTTATGACAATTACCATTTTTGACTGAAAACCAAGAAGTCTAGTGGAAATCATGACAGTTTATAAATAGTAAGGGAGTTTGAGTTTGATTATGAAATTTCTTTCTTAGTTTGGTATCACTGTTTAAAGGATTGTAAATTCCCTTTTATCCAAAAATAATAAATTTATTTCTATTTTCTAACTCTTATGGTGGATTTGAGGAATCTCTGTAAGGAGTCCAAAGAAGCTCTGTAAATTGAAAATAATTATCCGCTCAAGGAATACGGTGATCAACCTCATCACGCCTATCCCTGTGTCACACACAGATCAAGTAATCCTAACCATCTGATGGACAACTATTGAACGGATGATTAAAAGTAGAATAGCGGCCCAAATCCGAAGGGAAGAATCAGATGGTTGCCATGTGTACAGTTGAAGAGACACCATTTTTTAAAGTAGTGAACAACTAACATACGACTCAAGGCCACCTGGGCCAACACAACAAGCCCAAGGTCTTAACCCCATCATGGGCCCAGCCCATGAGAAGATAAATAGACATTAGAAAAATGAAAGCGCAAGGTCTACGTGCAAGATGCATATGTCGTCGCCTAACCCATGATTGGAATGGTATATATGTGGGGCCCAACCGTGAATGAGAGGCAAAAAGTGCCTACCATGTGCATTTTGCCAAACTTCGTTAAATGGTGGCAACTTGTATATATATATATATATATATATATATATATATATATATATATATATATATATATATATATATATATATATATGCATTGTTTAGATGCATGCATGCCAATACACATCATCCAAATGTGGGCCAACTATGAATGTGCATGATTGGACCGTCTTAGATATCGGAAATCACACATTGAATCTGCTGCATTTTGGCACCGCTAGCTAATTTCTCTTCAATGCTCGTTTTATGGCCACCGATGGAGCAGTTAGGTTTGTCCAATTAGTAAGATGTTTCTGGCCATGCTCCATCTACGGTGGGGCCCAGCCAATTGGGTTGCTGGACTCTAACCATAGTCAGCCACATGGAGATTTGTCTTTTTAGCTTCTCTGCCATTAATGGGATAGGAGTGTGGGGCCCACCTAGCAAATTGGTCCCAAGCATCATGTAATCCAACAGCATCTTGAACAATAGGCCGGATGCACTACAAAGCTATATGCAGGTTAAGCTTAGCCTACAACGGATGTGTGGGGCCCACTGTGACGTTTGCATCACATCCAATCCGTCTATCATGTGTGCCCCCTCAACGTTCTCCTCAGCACCCAAAATTCAGAGTGACCCAAAACTCAAATGGATAGCACTGCAAGGAATAGTTGGGATGAGGACACTCACCATTAAAAGCCTTCCAAATTGTGTGTGGGGCCCACTGTGATTTGTATATGCTACCAATCTATTTAGAAAATGCACCCCACCAGGTGAATGGACAACCGAATCATCAGACCATTCTCCAAAACTAAGGTGGGCCATGGTGTGGTCCACCTGAGTTTTGGACATGTATGATTTTTGGGAACCAAGGAGAACACGATGAGGTGAGCATGGTGGACGAATTGGACGTTGGTTAACCTTAACCTTACAAAGTATTGTAGTGGATCCAAGCTCAAAAAACGATTAGAAATCCATAGATTGCATTGGTTTTGGACGCGGATTCCCTGCCATCGGTTGTCCCGGAAGTTCATGTGGTTAAGAGCTAGGCAAGCACGTTGGGATGTTTGTGCATGAGAAGAATATATATCTTCTACTTAACACAAATAGAAAATTTATGTTTCTTATAATTTGATTGGCCCACATTATTACAAACTACATTTAATACTATAGTGCCGAAAACATCAATGATGGCATGGACCAATCACAGTGGAGGAAAACATAAATTTTTTATGTATGGCAAACAAAGGAGAAATCCACGCATTCATCCGTTTTACCCAGTTATGTAAAAAGATGAACCAAAAAATGAGATAAATCGAAAACTCAAGTAGACTACAGGTAAGTAAACACTTATAATCGGAACCTCCCTAGTGTCAATCCTGATGTTTATATGCCATTCATGGAGTTCATAAGGTCATTCCTACGGGGATGAAGTGGGAAAAGAAAAAAGAAAAAAGAAAAAAGAAAAAAGAAAAAAATGCCTGATCTAGAACATCTTTGTTTCAATCCTCACAGTTTCGTGTGGTGCGGTTCACTTGATTTTATATCCACTACAATTTTAGGCTCATATATGATCTAGCAAAGCGGATGGACGGAGTGGATTTATCACAAACATCACATCACAGGGTCCCACCTAACTACTGACCATAGGAACTTCATGGGACAGGGTGTCTGAGGCAATCCGCGTCCATTGGTTTCATCTTCTCTTTGTCGATGAACGTGAAGAAAAAGTCGCGGCCACAAGGCTGTCACAAAGAATCTAAAAAGCTGTAAGAGGTTTAAACAGCGGTGTATTATCCACCGTTGATTCATTACCAGAATCAGATGGCCAGCAAGATATCCTTATTAGTCTACAATTGGAAGGGAGAATCATGCGCTGTCCCCTTTCCAAAACAAATCCCAACGTGCATGGCACGCTTTTACTCTTCTCACGTGCTCCTAAACTCACCAACCTCTCTTTCGGTGCTCCTCAATCCTACAGATAATTCAGAGTACATGGATGTGGGGTTTTGGTACACTGCGTTGTGTATAGGATAGAAGTAGCTTGCACCTCCAATCCTAACCGTCCAAACAGTCTGACCCTGTGATTGATCGGACAGTCCTGGTGGATATGGACCGTCTATTACTTTTCCTTTCTACTGTTCGATCACATGTCCAGAATCGACAAGTTGGGATCAGATTTTGGGCGTAAATTTCAGGTTATAGTCCATCTAAAAGTGGTGATCCCCACTATTTGGGTGGTTTTGATTTTAGGTACATGACACGAGTATGACAGTATCCTCACGTGCATCCTCTGCTGCACTTGCACCAAAGCCTCATGGTCATAGATGTGTGGCGGATCTCAGGGTTTCTGTTTCGAGATCCGCCAATAGGGAGCCTGCGGAGTAAGCTAGAGCGTATGGAACAATATAAATTAATGGCTAAAAACTCAATTCATGTGGCGTGGCCCAACTGAATTATGGATTGGATTTACCTTTTTAATGTCCCTCGATCCTTCTAGGGCGTGTTTGATGAATGGATTGGATGGAATACACACCATTTTCGGGGCCCTTAATAATCTGGAATTTCCACGGGGGCCGTCCACCTCTTTATTGCGCCCGTTCTTCCCTTTGGAGTGGGCATCCTTACTTTTGGATGCGGTTTATTTTTTGGGATATATCTGATGGACGGTTTGGATGGGACAGACAGATCACGGTAGTTCCACACAGCTCGAACGTACCAGAGCTCTCACCCACACACGTTCCAATGCATGGGATCTTTCCCCAACTACCAATATCGTTTTGCATGGGGAACTGTTTGTATTTCGTTGCCTGAGCCGTCAGTGGATTCGGACCGAAATGACTGCATGATCGGATGTTCCAAACGGTCCATAGGAATGGCCCCACCATGCATGTTCTACGAATCAAAGAATCACAGCTAAAATGACACTAGAACTTGGCTTTTATGCATTCGGCTTGTATGATTTGAACCATCCATCTTCTTGGCTTTACAATGCATGGGCCATATACCATGCATGTTCCATGCAAAGGGATCGTTCTAAAAATAAATACCAAAGCACAATAAAAACAGAAAGAAAAGAAAAAGAAATTTTCAATGGAAAATGATTCAAACGATTTTTATTTTTTATTTTTCCTTCATGGGTCTTCCTTACACGATCCATATACACAGCAAAACTCACGTCTATACAAACAAAACCTCTCAAATGCCTCTTTTTTTTTAAAAAAAAAATTATTATTATTATTTTTTTATTCTTCCTTTTTTCTTTTATTTATTCTTCTACTGCGTGAGTACGTTAAGAAGAGATACTCTCGCATTTATCAAGCTCCTAAACACTCTCTCACTCTCCTTCTCAATCCCCACAATGCATTCTTCTAAAATCTCCAATCTCCTCAAAGCTCTCTTCTCATCTTCCCTCCAACGGCCCAGATTCTCCGCCCCTGCATCTTCGAATTCTCGAACCATCCAATCTTCCATCTTCGCCTTCCGTTTCAACCCCACCCAAGATCCCAATGGCTTCCAACTCTTCGACGGCCACGATACTCCGCAAAGCACCGAAACCGATACTGCCACCGTGGCTGCCTTCACTTCTCGCATGATCCCCACTAGCTCAGCATCTGCGTCCGAAACCGTTATGGTCGCGTCCGATCTTCCGATATCTCGGACGACCGATACGATCTTAGACATTTCTCTTTGGATCTTCTTCTGGGCTTTGATGAATGAAGAGATCTTGGAATCGTCGCGGCGTCGGATGGCGACCTGGGCCGCGAGCTGCTCTTCCTTGAGGCTCACCAGCGCGGCGCGGATGATGCCGTACACGTCGACGAACCGGAGGGAGTCTTCGAGAAGCTTCTCTACCCAGTGGGACCCACGGTGGAGGGATTCCTGGGATTGGGGGAGCTGGAGGAGGTCGTCGAGGGAATCGTGCACGTGCTTGAGCTGGTTCAAGCCGGCGCAGAGCCAAGCTGATGTACCACGGTCGGCTTGGGTCTCCCAGGACTTGAGGCTCTGGAGCTGATCCCTGAGTTGGGAGATGGACGGATGAGATCTGTTGGGGAGACTGGTGGAACGGACATGGTATGGTTTCTCGGGAGCGGCGGGTTTTGGCTTTGGTAGAGAGAGGGAGCGGCGAAAACCGGCTACCATGATTTAGATATATATATATTTTTTTTTCTTTTTTCTCGGGTTTGCCCTTGAGGATTTGAGAGGTGGGAAAGGAGGAAGTGCGTTTTTATACGGGGGAGGGGTGAGGGTATTTGTGGATTATTAAAATGCGCACGAGCGGGGCGAGAACAGGGGGCGAGATCCGCGAATATGTGTGGGCTGTCTGGGTCATGTGGGCGTAGGAGGACTCTCGAGGTGCTTCGCTGGACTTTTTTCAGGAAGGGGGGGCCACTTTTGATTACCTGGGCTGACAGGATTTCGACGCGTTGCATGTGAGGTCTTCTCAGTTACGCGTGCAGCATGTGAAGTAACCATGCTTGATTGGATTGCTTGAATGTTGTGGTTCTTCGAAATTAATCGATCCAAAGAACGGGTGCCCAAGCAATGGACGAACCCGGTTCGGGTCGACCCTGGTTCAGACAAGGGGCTTTGTGAGGCCCACCATGATGTATGGGTTTTATCCATGCCTTTCATTCGTTTTTCGAGATCATTTTAAAGCATGAGCCAAAAAATGATTCATATCTAAACCTCAAATGACCACACCACAAATAGCAGTGGGATAATGATTTTCACAATTAAAATATTTATAGGGCCCACCATAACGTTTATTTTCCATCCAATCTATACACAGGGTCACAAAGACAGGGACGAAGAGTAAAATCAAATATCATATTGATGCAAAATTCCTGTGACCTTCCAAGGCGTTTCAAACTGCTTTTTTCAATTCAGTCCACTTGATAATTATACCTGGATCCTTACTCTTGGGCAGGTGGTAGACTCCTCGGAGTTTCAGCACTCCGTCCAGGGTTCGAGTATCCATGGGGGGTGAATTCCCAGGTGTGTAGGAAGTGAGTGTGTGGGGGTGTGTGTGCATGCGTGTGTGTGTATATATATATATATATATATATATATATATATATATCCGTCTTATTTTTTGGCTCAAGCCTTAAGAGGATGGATGGATGGTTTAGATATATGATGTAGAGAGGGTCATGGACAGTTTCATGGCCAAGATGGACCAGAAAAGGCCCGGTTGACTATAGAAGTGATCCGGACTGTCAGGCCTTATATCAGGCATTTCTCACAATCCGGAATGAATTTTCAGGCGTAAAATATATGATTTTGGGGTAGTACGAGCTACTTTAGCCAACCAACCCCACTTTGCCAAGTTACGCAAGCCGGATACGAAATACCCCTTAATCGATGGTCGTTTTCCTATTTTAATTTCATTTTTACTATAAATAGTAAGTTTTAGTTTGATTATAACTCTTCATCCATCGGGCTTTAGGAGTTGCGCTTAATGTGAAAAGAGCTTAGAATAATTAAGAGAATGGTTTGGTGAAGCTAAATAGGACACTTACAATTTTTGGCCAAAAACCTTGCGCACTAGTAGACATCACGACCGTCTATAAATAGTAAGTTTATTATTTATAGTAAGTTGTGAATTCTAAGAGTTTTAGTTGTAGTTTGCTTCTGATTTCTCTCCCATTGCTTGGCATCCCTATTTAAAGGGTTGTGAACTTATTTATTTCATTGATTAATCAATTTTGAATTTTATTAGAATTTATTTATATTTTCTTACTTTCTTTCCTCGTAGATTCGAGAAGTCTCTGTGAGAAGTCCAGAGAAGCTCCATGGATTCAGAGTAGTTATCCTTGAGGAAGACGGTGATCGACCTCTTCACATTCATCCCTGCCTCAATTGGTATCAAAGTGAGGATTCCCCTCGGGCCGATGGTAAACAATGAAGGTACGAACCAAAATCCTATGGACGGTGATGTAGGAATTCATTATTTTTCAGAAAGAATGGAAGCTTTCCACTGGGAGAGTTAGTCGACCATGCAAGGGCTATAGGTAACCCTCGACCATCTTGCGGATGCGCTACTTCCGCCCCAAGCTCTAGGCGGTGCTCCACCACCTATGGTTGCTCCACCGCCGGTAGTTGCTACATGACACAACCCTAATTTTTGTAGAGTACTACCAGCGGTAAACCATAGGGCTACACCAAATGATTCAAGTTCTAGCGATAAAGAACTTAATGAAGGTTTTGCCCGACGATCAATCCATGGAGGCAATCATCTAAATTGTGCTGAAAGAGACTATCGAGGTAAGGTTGGACTTCCTACTTTTAATGATTTATTATGTATAGAAGATTTCTTTGATTAGTTAGTCGAAGTAGAGAGATATTTTAATTATATGTACGTGTCAGATCATAAAAGGGTAAAATTGGTAGCGTTTAAATTAAAATCTAGTGCTTATGCATGGTGGGAGTAATTATAACTCTCACGAGCCCGCCAGGACAGGGCGCCTATCTCATCATGGCCACGGATGAGACGTCTTCTTCGATCACGATTTCTCCCTAGTGATTATAAGCAAATATTATTCCATCAATACCAAAATTGCCGACGAGGAAATTGAACCGTCACAGATTAACTGAATAATTTCAGCGGTTGGCTACAAGAAACGATCTGTTAGAATCTGAGTCATAGAAGGTAACACAATTTATAGGTGGGTTGCGACCAATAATTCAGGACCGAGTTTAGATGTACCTAGTCGGAACCGTGGATGAAGCAGTTCAATTGGCGGGTAGGGCGGAAACACAACTTGTAAGAGTTTCTGTTCGTCCCTATCCTTCAACTTGACCCCCTATGACGGGTCCCACGTAGGATCCAGTGCTGGCACAAGGAAAAGATCTAGTAAGAGAACGTCCTCAACCTCCTGCAACCGCAAACCGTGATATGGGGAGCGGCTCATCCAAACCTCAGTATGCGGCACCCACAACAGCGGGCTTGAGTAGGATTCTAAATCCTTATGCACGGCCAAGGTCTAACAATTGTTACCGCTGTGGCCAACCAGGCCACTTATCAAACAATTGTCCTCAATGTCCCACAGCACACTTGACTATAAACGAAGTGGGCATTGAATATGAGGCCACAGAAGAAGACCATGACTTTGATGAATATGAAGAAGCCACTGAAGAAACAACTGGTGGCAATGAAGTGACGGGCGAGGATATTAGTGAATTTCTAGTTGTGAGGCGATTACTGTATACCCCACGAAAGGAATTACATCCACAGTGACATAATATATTTTGTACTCGATGCACTGTCAATGGAAAGGTCTATGATGTGATCATAGACAGTGGTAGTAGTGAGAACATCGTCTCAAGAGTGATGGTGGACAAGTTGCAGCTACCAACAACAAAACATCCTTCCCTGTACTCAATTGGCTAGATAAAAAATGTGAATAAGAACAAGGTAACTGAATAATGCACTATCTCGTTTTCAATTGGTAAAAATTATAAAGATCAAATACTTTGTGACGTAGTCGACATGGAAGTTTACCATATGCTACTTGGTTGACCTGACAGTCGGATCGTGATGCGACCAATCAGGGATGTTTACATATTCATCAAGGATAGTTGAAAAATAATCCTTACCCCTGTGGCACCAAAGAACTGCCCTAAAGCCTCTAAAGTGGAGGGGAGTTTCCTTTCGACCATTTAAGATTTCATGGAGGAATCCAAGAAAATCGGCGAGGTATACTCCGTAGTGGTGAAGGGCAAGGAAGAAAAACCCTCAAACATCCCTCCAAGTTTAAAAGTACTATTGCTAAATAAATTTAAAGAAGTCTGGCTTAAAGATTTACCTGTTGAATGTCCCTTTTTGTGATGTGATCATAGACAGTGGTAATAGAAAGAACATCATCTCAAGAGTGATGGTGGACAAGTTGTAGCTACCAACGACAAAACATCTTTCTCCGCATGTCACGCCCCAAACATGGAAACCAGACTCACAAAATTTCTGATCGTCGAATCCGGTGCCGACAGCCTTTGTAGTATCCATTCTCGGCTCCCAGCGTCCATACACCATATTTCGATCTTGGGATCCTATAAGGAGGATTTTTCAATGTACATTTAACTTGTAATAAGCATAACCACAAGTTTATCCAAATCATAAAGGTAACATCATCATCACATGTCCACTAATATAAATATTTGAATACAGTGCTGAAAGGGAAATACATATGTTAAAAATCAAAGCTCCAGAAGTCTGTTGCATGCTCCAAGCTTAACACTGCTACGACCTAACACCACCTGCATATATCTATCGTGCATAAGCTTATAGAAAGCTTAGAGGGTGGTGAAAGTATGTGCACAAAGTAAGTGCTAAGTAAGCAATATCAGAGTAAGCGAAAATACTAATAAGATCATAAATCATACAATATAAAAATATACTGACAAATTCATAAATCATATGATATCAAAGTAATGTGAAGACATGTTGATAGGTTCAAGAGTCAAACAATATCAGAGTACGCAATACAAATAAATTATACAAATGAGGAGTCGTAAAGAGCAAAATATCAGATGTCGAAGATGCAATGCAATATATAATTTCTGATGAGTTCACGAATACCGTCAGCTGCATCTAGGCCATATAAATGCAGAAACACAGTAACCCAAAATGCTATATGTTGCGGATGTAATGCAATATGCTGTGCGAATGAAATGACCACGCTAGAGTGTGAAGTCAGGATGATAGTACGTGGTATCGTAAGCTATGAGGTCTGTCACAAAGGACTTCTATCCAAACCAGTCCCCTACCTAAATTTAGATAGTCAGACTCAATGTAGTAAACTCTTGATCTCAGGTTAGTCGCGCGCCGCAATGAAAATCCTGACCATTGCGAAGGTACATGTAACAAATAGTTATGCACTACCAGCCCGAGTGGATAGTGAATGAATGAATATGTAACTCTTGCTCAATAAGTCCGCATATCAGTACAGTTCATCTTTGGAATCATCACTAGGGTTAAGTACACTCTACATGCAACTGCCGCCCACTGACCCCCGACCATGCAAGTGGAAGAGACCTCACCATCCTCCTGGCCAGTAATCAGCTAATATCTACCCGGTACGTCGATAGCGGACCCATTTATGAGCTGGTCAAACTCATCCTAGCTATGCCTCTACCCTCGAGAGGGTAAGGCCACACCCCCTCTCAACCGACCATGACATATTGAGAGACGCGGCCTCCTGGTATTCGGCACTCGGGCGCTCATGTATCTATTTAGTCTTGACGTTGGGGCATCCTCTGGTACTAAGAGGGTTTAAGAATTTTCACTCAGGGCCATCTATGGCAGCCCGATACTAGTAACAGATTTCTGGTGTCCCCTCTAGCCATCCACGATATACCTGTGGAGGCTACGGCCTTGATGTCACTAGGGCATACAGTAATCACAATGCACGATGCATGAGTCATACAATCCAGTCATGCATCAATCCTGTGCATATCGTGCGCTCATCTGGGAGTCTCATAACAACCTGCCTAATGTCATATGCAATGGTCAACCACATCTCATAACAAACATGCAGATGATGCGTATGGGCATGTATCATGATGCTATGCTGTCACGTACTCATAATTGGTATCAATAACTGACATCAATAATCAACCTCGACAACGTGGACATTTAACTAACGTTGCCCCCAAGGAATGACCCACATAGAGCCTAACATATAGTGGACCCATGGCCTCACAAGAGGGCCAAAATACAACACCATGAGCCTCACTCAAGAGCTTAATATATATTATGATGGGCCTTTCACATGGGCCTAACATACATCATAATAGGCTCTATAGCTTGACCCTCAAATACACTACAATGGGCCTCATACAATCATAATGGGCGACGTCACATGGGCCTAATACACATCACATGGGTTGCATCACATGGGCCTTTATACATCAGATGAGCCACGTCCCATGGGCCCCGAATACATCACAATGGGTCACAATCCATAAGCCCCTAGTACATTGTAATGGGCCTCTCACACGGGTCCATTATGCATCACATCAAGGTGGCCTCAATGGATGGCCAAAAATATGTCACATTAGGCCTCATATACATCAAGTGGGTTGCATCACATGGGCCACATATACATCATAATGGGCCTCTAACATGGGCCTAATGTACATTACAAAGGGCTTCATAGCCTTATATACATTACATTAGGCCTCGACAATTGGAATCAACCTCGATGATCGACCTCAACAGTTGGAATCGGCCTCATCAAACAGAATCGGCCTTGACAATGGAATCAACCTCGACCAAGCGGAATCGGCCTCAACAATCTGACTCGGCTAAGATACTCGACCTTGAAAATTAAAAATCGGCCTCAATAAATCAGAATCGGCCATTGGTTATGATAATCAGCCTCGATCGCTAATTGGTAATCGGCCATGATAATCAGAATTGATCGATAATCGGCCTTAATGATTGGAATCGACAATCAACCACCATAGTCAGAATCGATCGATAATCGACCGTGATGATTGGAATCGGCAATCGGCCACAACAGTCGGAATCGATCGATAATCGACCTCGATAATCGGAATTGGCAATCAGCCACAATAATCAGAATCAATCGATAATCGACCTAGATGATTGAAATCGGTAATCGGCTACAACAATCGGAATCGATCAATAATCAGCCTCTATGATTGGAATCGACAATCGGCCACAACAATTGGAATCGATCGATAATCGGCCTCGATGGTTAGAATTGGCAATCGACCACAACAATCTAAATCGATCGATAATTGACCTTGATAATTGGACGAACAAGGCCTAAGGAAAGGTCACAATGTGGACATTAAACCATCATTGCCCATTAATGTGGTCATTTAACCCACATTGCTCCCAAGGAGTGGCCCACATAGAGCCAAACGTATAGTGGGCCCATGGCCTCACACAAAGGTCTAATATACGTCACCATGAGCCTTATCGTACGGGCTTTAAATACATAACAGGTGGGTCTTTCATATGGGCCCTTAATATATCTTAATAGGCAATGACCCATGGGCCTCAGTACATCACAATAGGCCTAATCGTATGTGCCGGAAACATATCACATTGGGCCACGATATATGGGCCAGAATTACATTATAATAAGCCTCGCTAATGAGCCATAAATACACAATAGGTGGGCCCCATCACATGGGCCAAAAATACAAATAGGTGGGCCCCGAACATGGGCCAAAAATACATCATGATGGGCCACATCAATGGGCTGCACCAATGGGCCATCATATACATCAAGTGGGCCGCATCAATGAGTTGTACTAATGGGCCTTAACCCATTTAGAGGTCAATCTAGAGCATTTCCAAAGGAATGAATCGTATCGAAAGATCATCTGGACCAAAACACAAATAGCAGTGGGGATAATGATTTTTCACTGTTATAAAAATTCCAGGGCCCACCATCAAGTTCATTTTCATCCAGTCTGCTAATAAGGTCACAAAGACCTGGTTGAGAGGAAAAACAAATATCAATTTAGTCCAAGACTATCGTGGTCTAAAAGGACTTCAATGGTAGGTGTTAATCTCTCCGCTATTTTCTGTGATGTGGTCCACCTGATAAATCTGCCTCATTTTTAGTCTTAAGCCTAAGATGGGCTTGCCAATAGGATGGACGGTTTAGATACAACACATACATCAAAGAGGATCCCACACAGTTGGGTTGTGGATGTAATACATACCACAAACCCCCAGAACTTGTTGATTGCATGACAGTAGCCATGTTGCTATTGGATGGACACCATAGATAAAACACATATCTCATGGCATGTGCATGGACAGTACAGATGGAGCCTATGCATCACGGTTGGCCCCACCAGCCAACGTCCATATAAATAGATGGTGCAGGTGGCGGATGGGACCCACATAGCTTGTGACATCACTATAGCAACTATATAGATGGAGTGAGGTACACCAGTCGTCCCACTTCCCACACGTGGGAACGGTGTGGGTAAAACACTACGTCAGTGGGTCCCACATAGGGCCCACCATGACGTTGATCCTTCATCCAATCTATTAATAAGGTCACAGAGACCTGAATGAAGCGGAAAAATAAATTTCATATTGATCAAAAACTTCTATGACAACAAAAAGGGCTTCAATGGCAGACCCTCAATCCCCATTTCTTTTGCTGCGTAGTCCACTTGATACTGGATCTGTCTCATTTTTAAACTCAAGCCTTAAAATGAGCTTTCAAACTGGTTAGACGGTTTTGATGCAACACATGCATCATGGTGGGTCCCATAGATGGACGGCGTGGATGAAGCAGGTGGGGTCCCCTGCCGTCCAACAGCACAGCCAAAATGGCTGGACGACATAGATAAACACATACATCATAGTAGGTCCCACCGTCCAATGATGTGGACGGTGTGGGTGAAACACGTACACCATAGTGGGTCCCACGTGGGGCCCAACATGACGTTTATATGCCATCCAATCTGTTGATAAGGTCACGTAGACCCAGATGAAGAGGGCTAACAAATTTCATGATGATCTAAAACTTCTGGGACACCCAAAAGGGTTGCAATGGAGGACATTCAATCCCACTATTTCCTATGACATGGGCCACCTGAGTTATGTACACGGCTGATTTTTGGGGTGGCCCGCTCCCCTAAGGGGGGCTCACCAAATGCAAGGTGTTGATGTCAAACACACATCACAGTGGGGCCCACGGCTAGGACCCACGGTCCCTGCCCTTTTCAGCCCACGCAGTAGGACGCTATCGACGTCCTCTGACAGTCATTAGCAGCAGCAACAGCTGCTGCCTTAAATTTTTTTTTTTAAATAGATTTTTTTGAGGTTTTTTGGTGGTAGGGTCCACACCAGAAGAATTCACCCCACCCATTGGATTCTACAGTTCATAACAGATCCATCGAGCCCAATATTGAGCATGTTTCGGTGTATAGAAACATCAGATGGGTTTCAACGGTAGAAAATATTATTTTCTAGGAAATGACCCATCATATAATCGGATTGGCTCCATTTATTGGCTCAACGCCTAAAATGAGCTGAGGAATGAAATGGATGGCATGGATAAGGTTCATACATCAAGGTGGGGCCCGTATGAGCAGTCCATCCAAAAGTTTAGAGTTAAACTGTTTTTTTGTTAGTACGCCCATTGTCTGTTCACACTTCACTCGTCCTACGTCCAGCGTCCCTAGACACGGGACGGATAGCGTGGGTATTTCATCAAGGTGGGTCCCACATGGATGTGGCCCACCTGATTTAAATCAATCTGATACTTGCGTTTTCCACCATCATAAGGTAGGGTCCACATGACTTGGACGGTTTGGATAAGACATACATCAAGGTGGAGTCCATCCAAGTGGGTCACACATCACACAAAAATGAAAGAGAGAGAGAGAAGCACACACTTCAAGATCTTCCCCTTCAACTTGTACCCTTATGCTCCAGTGCCCTTACGAAGCTTCCTCAATTTTGAAGATGATGATATAAAGGTTGGATTAGTGAGGATCTAAGGTTGAAGATGGTTGGATTTTTGGGATGGGATGAACATCCATGGCTCTTGCAATGGGGAATGAGGAAGAAAAAGAGAGAGAGAGAGAGAGAGGTTATGGCTTGTCATAATGATGTAAGGCCATCATAAATGCCTAGGTAAGGAAAGGTGTTGACTTAAGAAGAGGATTCATTATTACTTGTGTAAGGACATGACATCACTCACCTAGGGAATGGTGACATAAGGTCAGGTAGGTCCCGTAATGTGTGGGCCACAACTATTATAATATGCGAGCCATAACTTATGATCTAAGTGTCACATTGCCGCATGAGACGCGGCGACAATGGGGTCATGACGGTACAAGTTTTGAGTCAAGCCGACTCAAATATATTGGACACGACTCAAGATCGCGGGTAAATGCCGATAATAGATCGCGGGTCACCGGAATTCGACCGGGAGGACTGTGGAAGCCTACAGAATGATACAGTATAGGATATCGGTCTTACACCGTACTCAATTGGATAGATAAAAAAGGTGAAGGAGACCAAGGTAAGTGTATAATGCACTATCTCATTTTCAATTGGTAAAAATTATAAGAATCAAATATTTTATAACGTAGTTGACATGGAAGCTTACCATATGCTACTTAGTCGACCTTGGCTATCAGACTGTGATGCGACCCATCGGGATGAGACAGTGTCTACAAATTCGTCAAGGATAGTCAAAAAATAATCCTTACCCTTATGACACTAGAGAACCACCATGAAGCCTCTAAAGTGGAGGAGATTTCTCTCTTGACATCGGTAAGGTATTTGCCGTAGTGGTGAAGGGGAAAGGAAGAGAAAACTTCAAACATCCCTCCAAATTTAAGACTATTGCTAAACGAATTCAAAGAAGTCTGGCCTAAAAATTTACTTGATGGATTGCTCCCATGAGGGACATCTAACATCACATAGACCTCGTCACTGGGACTAGCTTGCCCAACCACCCTCATTATCGGATGAATCCAAAAGAATGTGAGATACTTCAGGGGCAAGTGGAGAAATTGATCCACAAGGGTCTCTTGAGAGAGAGCATGAGCCCAGTGTCGTACCAACACTATTAACACCAAAAAAAGATGAAACATTGACATGTGTGTCGATAGTCGGGCAATCAACAAAATTGCCATCAAATATCGGTTCATAATAGCACAGTTGGACGACATGCTTGATATGCTAGAAGGGGCCAAGGTGTTCTTGTCATACCCCAAACTCAGAAAATTAGATTCATAGGAATCCCGATCGCCGAATCCGGTGCCAATAGGCCCATATGCCAGGTTCCGATCCTGGGATCCTACAAGGAGGATTTTCCAACGCACAGTTATCTCATAAGAAGCATCACCACAAGTTTACCTAAATCACAAAAGCAACATCATCATCATATATCTACTAATATAAACATTTGAATACAATGCTGAAAGGAAAATACATATGTCAAAACCAAAGCTCCAGAAGTCAGCTGCATGCTCCAAGCTCTACACTGCTGCAACTTAACATCACCTACATGCATCTAGCTTATAGAAAGCTTATAGGGTGGTGTAAGTGTGAGCATAAGGTAAGTGTCAAGTATTCGATACAATGCCATAATCATATAATATCAGAAGTACTGGTAAGATCATGAATCATACGATATCAGAGTAAGTGAAAATACTGACAAGTCCATGAGTCAATCAATATCAAAATATGCAATACAGATTAGCTATGTAAATAAAGAGTCATAAAAAGTCAAATATCAAATGCCAATGATGCAATGCAATATACAATTCCTGATGAGTTCACGTATACCGTCAGGCGTAATTAGACCATATAAATGTAGAAACACAGTAATTCAAAATGTCATATGCTGCGGATGTAATGCAATATGTGGTGCGAATAGAATGATCATGTTGGAGTGTGAAGTCGGGATGATAGTCATAGTATCGCAGGCTATGGGGACCATCATAAGGGACTTCTATCCAAACCAGTCCCATACCTAATTTGGATAGTTAGATTCAATGTGGTAAACTCTTGATCTCAGGTTAGTCGCGCGCCCTAACAGAAATCTTGGCCATTGCGAATGTACATAACAAATAGTTACGCACCACCAGCCCAAGTGGATAGTGAATGAACGGATGAATGAATATGCAACTCCTACTCAATAAGTCCACATATCAGTACTGGTCATCTTTGGAATCATCACCGGGGTCTAATACACTTTACATGCAAATCGCCACCGATTAACGTGTGATCATGAAAGTGAAAGAGACTTCACTATCCGCCTAACCAGTATTCATCCAATATCTACTTGACACATCAATAGTGGACCCATTCACGAGTTAGTCAAACTCGGCCTAGCTATGCCCCTTACGCTCAGGAGGGTAAGGCCACACCCCCTCCTAACCGACCACGACATAGTGGGAGACGCGACCTCCTGGTATTCGGCACTCGGGCGCTCATGTATCTACTCAGTCTTGACGTTGGGGCATCTTTAGGCCTCAAAGGTTTAGAGATTTTCACCCAGGACCATATATGACAGCCTGATGCTAATTATAAATTTTTGGTGTCCCATCTAGCCATCCACGATATGCTTGTGGAGGCTATGACCCTGATGTCGCTAAGGCGTACAATAATCACAACACAATGCAAGATGCATGAGTCATACAATCCAGTCATGCATCAATCCTGCACATACCGTGCGCTCATGTAAGATAACCTCTGCCTATTAGGGAGTCTCATAACAACCTGCCTAAATGACATATGCTATGTTCAACCACATCTCATAACAAGCATGCAGATGATGCGTATGAGAATGTATCATGATGCTATGCTGTCACATACTCATAATCAGTATTAATGTGGATATTTAACTAACATTGCCCCCAAAGAATGACTCACATAGAGCCTAACATATAGTGGACCCATGACCTCACACAAGGGCCTAATATATAACACTATGGGCCTCACTCAAGACCTTAATACATATTACGATGGGCCTCTCACATGGGCATAATATACATCACAACGGGCTCCATCGCCTAGTCCTCAAATGCGCCACATTGGGCCTCATCACATAGGCTTCACATACATCACATAGGCCTCAAATGCATCACAATGAGCCTCATATACATCACAATAGGCCTCATCACATAGACCTCATATGCATCAAGTTGAGGAGGAATGCTCATCACAATGGGCCTTAAATATGGGTCGCATATACATCACATTAGGCCTCGACAATCAGCCTTGATATCTGGCCTCGACCATTGGAATTGACCTTGACAATTGGCTTCGATAATCAGAATCGACCTCGATAATTGGAGTCAACCTCAATAATCAGAATTGGCATTGATGATCGGAGTAGGCCTCGATAATCGAAATCAACCTCGATAATCAGCCTTGACAATCGGAATCGGCCTCGATAATTGGCCTCGACGATCGGAATCGGCCTCAATAAGGGGTCTAAGGGAAGGTCACAATGTGGACATTTAACCATCACTACTCATTAATATGGACATTCAACCAACATTGCTCCCAAGGAGTGGCCCACATAGGGCCAAATATAGTGGGCCCACACAATGACCCAATATACATCACCATGGGCCTCTCTCGAGTGCCTAATACACACCATGATAGGCCTCACTCATGGGCTACATGTACACACATTGGGCCTCGCCATATGGGCCAGAATTATATCACAATGGCGTCGCAACAATGGGCCAATACACATCATAATGGGTAGGAAATACATCTCATTGGGCCTTACCAAATGGGCCGAAAATACATCACGTCAGACCTCATCATATGGGTCTCATATACAACATGTCGGGCCGCTTCACATGGGCCTAATATACATCACTATGGGAAACATCAATGGGCCTTATATACACAACAAGTGGGCCCTGCTCATGGGCCTTAAATACATAACATGTGAGCCTTACACATGGGTCTTGTATGCATCAAATGGGCCATGTATCTGGGTCTCGAATACATCAAATGGGCCATGCGTCATGAGCCTAATACACGTCATAATGGACCGCATGATAAGGGCCTAATACACATCAAAAGGGGCCTTGTGTACATCGAGCCAAGCCTCATCCTATGGGCTTCAAATATAAAACAGGTGGACGCCGCACATGGGCCAAAAATATAAACAGGTGGCCCCCGCACATGGGCCAAAGATACATCGCGATGGGCCTCATAGATGGGCCGCACCAATAGGCCTCATATACGTCACAATGGGCCTCATGCCTGGGCTGCATATACATTAAGTGGGCCGCATTACATGGGCATCAAATCGGCCTCGCCAAATGGGCCATAAATACACCATGATGGGCCTCATCAAATGGGCCTCAAATACATCATAATGGGCCACAACTCATGGGCCGTAAATACTCAACAGGTGGGCCTCATCACATGGGCCTCAAATACATCACCTGGGCCGCATGACATGGACCTTACACGCATCACTTAGGCCTCAATTATACATTACAAGTGGGGCTCAAATATACATCATAGGTGGGTCTTGCACATACAGCAAGTGGGTCATGGATGCTTCAGGTATGCCCTACAGATGAACGGCCTGCATGAAACACATACGTCATAGTGAGTCGCACCGGCCAAGTGGACGGATGGTGAAGATGTACAATACATGCATCAATCGTATGCCCCACATGGTACCGTCCAAAATGGACGGTGTAAATATACAATGCATACATCTACTGGGCCCCGCCTCCACACGTGCAACACGTGTGGAGTGGGTCCCACACGGACGGATAGGATATAATACATACCTCATGTCAGACCACAGAACTTGCTGATATCAAAATAGTAGCAATATATATGGGGTCCTTAGCAAATGGATGGTACAAATAAAACTCACACATCACTTGTGGTCCATACAGATGGACGGTGGATACAACACATATATCATGGAGTTCACATAAAGGACGGCTGAGATAAAATACATATACTGAGGTAAGAGCCACCATACATCACATGGTGTCCCATCGTCTAGATGATGGACAACTGGAATAGAACACCTATATCAGATGGCATCCCACTATCCTTTATTGGATTGGATGGTGAGGATACAATACATAAATCATGTGAGTCCCACCTATTGGAACATATGGATCATACAACAAGGTGGGTTACCGACCCACAGAACTTGTGGACGTTAATATAACTGCTATTAGCTGCTGTACACTAGCCATTCCACTTCACGGAGGTGGGTCCCACGTGGGGCCCACTGTAACATTTATTTTACATTCAATTTGTTCATAAGGTCACGAAGACCCTAAAAAAACAAATTTCGTATTGGTCCAAAACTTCAATGTCCCAAAAAGGGTTTCAATGGCAAATATTCACCAAAAAGGGTTTTAATGGTAGACGTTCAATACCCCACTGCTTTTTTTTATTGTGGACCACTTGAGCCCCATGTATGGTTGATTTTTGGGATATCCCAACTATTTAATGGGACCCATCAAATGCACGGTGTTGATGTTCAACACTCATTATGGAGGGGCCTGAAGTGGGCTCACTGATCCTATGGACGCTGACAGCAGCAACGACTGTTGTTTATAATTTTTTTATCTGAAGTTTTTCATAGGTGTGGCCCACATCAAGAGGACGCAGTCCGTCAGCTGGGTTCCTGGGCTCATGATGAGTTTAAGAAGCCCAATATTGGATATATTTTGATGCCTAGAAAACATTGTAGTGGGCCCTAATAATTTTCATTATTAAAATAACGTTTTAGATGGTGCAGCCTACCAGAGTTTTTGATTAATTTCATTTTTTGGCTCAACATCTTAAATGAGCTAGGTAGTAGGGTAGACGGTGGAGATATACCATACATCTAGGTGGGGTCCCGCTTCAAGCAAAATGGATGGATGGTGTTGAATAACACATACCTCGGTCACACCTACAGGACTTGGTAACATGAATACAATAGTAATATAACTATTGTAAATACTCCAGCTAATCAGGTTCTACATGGTGGGTCCCACGTGTGTGGTCCACGCATGGATGGCATGGATATGATACATACTTCATAGGTGGGCCACATTGCATCACCAAAGGATAAAGAGAGCGAGAGATAGATAGGGGGAGAGAGAGAGAGAGAGAGAGAGAGAGAGAGAGAGAGAGAGAGAGATCAGAGTAGTAGAGGGACCCTGCCACTATGGGTCCCTCTAATACAGTCATACATCAAAATGGGTCCCACCATGTGGGCCCTCAAATTAATAAAATCAAAGAAATTTAATGCTATGAACACCCACCTATGCTTCTGCTTGGACTTCTTCTTTCATTAACACATCCTAGAGCCCCCAAGGATCATAATTCAAGGGTTGAAATGAAGCTTGGATGGTGGAGATGGGAGGTAGGAAGGTGGGCCACACTAGCTCTTTCTTTTTCTCCTAGGAAGCCATGGACGTTTCCTCCTTGATAACATGGAATGGATTGAGAAAAATGAGAGAAAGAAGAGTGGTGAGATGGAGTGATGGGATGAGAGGGCATGGTGCTTGTTAACTTGTGGTAAGAAATGAATGGGATGGGTATGGGTTGTGTAAGAGAGTGTTGACTTGGGGAATGGGAGAGGGATGGGCTAGGTAAGGTTGTATACTTGATATTTTATTGATGGATTGATGTGATATGTTGTAGAGATTTTCTCAGTGTTTGAAAACACGTGGCGCTTTGCTCAAGTTGAACGCGGGCCCACATCTCCTTGCTCGGGTATCGGATCGGCGTGCGAGACGCGGCATCGAAACTGTGTCGACGGGGCGGTCGCAAGGGTACAAGTTTCGATTCAAGCCAACTTTAATATATGAGACACGACTCAGGATCACGTATAAACACTGATAACAGATTGCAGGTTATCAAAATTTGACAGGGAGGACTGCAGAAGCCTATGGAACGGTACAGTCTATGATACGGGTTTCATAGTTTTGTAAACTATATCTAAGGAGCAGGTACCATCAGATTCGTATCCGACCCGGTGATGAGTGAAAAATGGCATTCAAGACCAAGGAAGCATTGTATGAGTGGTTGGTCATGCCCTTCGACGTATCGAACGGACCAAGTACTTTTATGCATTTGATAAATCAAGTTCTAAAACTATTCACTAGCTGATTTATGGTAATATATTTTGATGACATATAGATATATAGATAGGATGAGATGGAGCATAGGAAACATATCAGGCAGGTGTTGCAGGTCTTGTAAATTAACAAGTTGTACCTCAACTTGAAGAAATATATTTTTTTAACTGACAGCTTGTTGTTTATAGGATTTGTTGTAACATCCATAGGCATCCATTTGGACGATGAAAATGTACAAGCCATTAGGGAATGACCGATCCCGACAAACATTCATGAGGTGAGGAGTTTTCATGGGTTAGTGACTTTCTATCTTTAATTTGTGCGAGATTTTAGCACCATAGTCGCCCCTATAACAGATTACATGAAAAAAAGATCATTCCAGTGGATTGATAAAGCTGACAAGAGCTTTCGTGAGATCAAGTATCGTTTGTCTACAACACTAGTCTTAATGCTTCTTAATTTTGATAAATTATTTGAAGTTGAGTGTGATGCTTCATACGTCGAAATTAGAGGAGTATTATCATAGGAAGGCAGGCTGATAGCCTTCTACAACAAGAAACTCAAGAAAGCCCGAAAAATGTGGTCGACTTATGAGCTTGAGTTGTATGCAGTTGTTCAGGCGCTGCAACATTGGCGACATTATTTGATTCAAAGAGAGTTTATTCTATACACTGACCATCAAGCATTAAAGTTTATTAAATATTATGCATGCTAGATGGGTTACGTTTTTATTAAATATTATGCATGCTAGATGGGTTACATTAGGCATCATTGTTCCACTGCTTCTTATGATGTGATCCACTTGAGCTTTGGATCTACTCCAATTTTGGGCTCATGCCCTAAAATGATCTAGCAAATTGAATGGGCTGCATGGTTAAAACACACACGTTATGGTGGGACCCACGCATTTTTCCCACCTACACATGTACCCACATCACGCTGCTATACCTGTCAACATCATGCTGCCCATCTGGAAAAATCAAAGTAAATGATTATATTTATACTGAATTTCCTGTAATTAATGCGAGTCAAATGCGCCCTTACAAAATCAAACTATAAAATTTATGTTAACTATCTTAATGTACCATGAACCAAAAAAATTACACTCATTTCATTATAGGGATTTTTCAGGCCAAATCTCCTTGGAAATTTTGGTTTTCACCAAAATATGCTTTTGTGAATAAAAGAAAATGATCGAAATGCCTCAACTATTTTTTTCTTTAAAAAAATAATAAAATCAAGAATTTAAGGCACATGTGGTTAATGTATGACACCCTCTATCTGACATATGCACAGAAACTTATTAACCACAAAATAAATAAATAATAATAATAATAATAAATAAATAAATAATTGTAACCAAGAAATCAATTGACAGGTTACAAGTGAATGTGTATATTTTTTTAGGTGGTGTAAATTATTTTTATAGCATAGTTAAAATAAGAAATGGATTCATTTTATATGTCATACACATGCCAGTTGAGCCTCATGCTTCCTTATTTCCAACACTTTTTAAAGGAAAAAAATAAGAAAATTTTATTAAAAAAGCCTCTCAGAAATTCTTGTTTCACCGAAAAGCGCCTCAACCTCTAGGAAGCACCAGAAATTGCTCTTCATGGTCCACTTTTCACTATTAAATCCATTGGAATAGTGCATTTTGGGTTAACATGATTGGTGTGTGACATCCAACCCATTTAGTAGGTACACTTGATAATGATGATCAAATAAAAATCATATGGATCCAACATCAGGTGGGCCAGACATGAATTTTTAAATTTCTAGATGATGTACTTATTATTTTTTAATGTTTGTGGCCCACCAATGATCGAATCATCTTGAATTTTTATTTATCCTTGAGACACATAAATTCAAAGGGTTAGATGTCATATAAACAACATGAGGACCCTACATCCCGAACTCCACTCAGAAGAAAAAGTGGATGAGGAAATTTTAATCATTTCAACCTCGAAGCATATTCTCGTCTATCCTCCATCTATGCTGAGGCTAATCTTATAAACGGTTTAGATCACCGAAAAAAACCACAGATCTGACGGACGGAGTCCCGACGTATCGTATTTAAAACGTCCGTGTGTATTCGAGAGCAGTTTGCATCAAACCCGTGTGTACACTGTACTGCTCAGTGAGAAATTGGAATTCGTTTTATCTCCATCGCGACAAATAATCCACTGCGTATCGCCACCCACTGGAGCCCGCATGTTGAAACGGTGAGATGATTTAACTGTCCATGTTGTAAGTACATTCTAAATAAGATATACTCCTATAGATAACCTCCATTGACGATCTGAACCTTTGGTTGTTAGAGGTGAATTCGAGCCATTGAAAATTTTCTTTCATTTTTTTCTGAGTTCATCTATGGATAGTGATATTCTTGTGATGGTAAGGATGAATCCGTTCATATTAAGCACAGTTTCGATAATACGAACAGTTATAATTAAACCACTCATCATGTGGGCCCCACTGGGAGGAGAAATATGCTGGAAGCTCGGTCGCGACGGAGGCGAAACCAACCCGACAACGTGACTGGGGAGGCGTGTTTTCCCGTTTTCCAGGGACCGCATTTTTCTGCCAAGCCTCCAGATCGTGTATCAGACGCGTGGCATATCATGTGATGATCCGAACCGGAAGCGGATTAGGTACTACCCCGCCTGTTCCATACTCGGTACAGGCGGAGACCCGGCGGACAACTGAGGGGCTCCTGTGATGTATGACTTCTATCCGCACCGTCCATCCATTTTTCCATATCATTCTAGAAGATTGGACAAAAAATAAAGCATATTCAAGTTTTAAATGGACGACAGCGGAGATTAAATTACTACCATTGAAAAATTCTCAAGACCACAAAACTTATGAATCATGATGATGTTTGTTTTTTAACTTCATCCAGTTATATATGACGATATCAACAAGCTAGATAGTAAATAAATGACATGGTGGACCTTTGGGGGAGGGGTCGAGCTGTGTAGGATCTGCTGTGATGTGTGTCACACACAACACCGCGCGTTTGATGGGTCTCCTTGAAATTATAGGATGTCACAAAAGTATGTGCTACTTGGAATTCTGGGTAGCGGTGCCATCTAACAACCATGTAAAAACATGCTTAAAATATATAAAAATATTTGATGGAGCTTACTTAAGTTTTGGATGTGGCTTAAATTGAATTTAACTCCTAATCTAACTGGGACACACATGATAGATGGCTTGAATTTGTGGACCACATCTCAGTAGGCCTAACAAATGATTATAAATGCTTTAATGAAAGAGTAATCCCTCTTAACTTTTATATTTAGTGTGGCCTACGAAATTCATGAATTGACTTGATTTTTAAACCAAAGCCCATCATAGAATGGTGCGTCTGACATGGGGTAAACGTTCGACATGCATCACGTGAGACCAACATAGCTTGACCGCATGAGAAGTTCCTATGAGGCTGACCGCAACCTGACTGCAACTATTTCATATATATATATATATATATATATATATATATATATATATATATATATATATATATATATATATATGCTCTCCTATGCACTTATACACGTGTGCACCTTTGCACACGTGCCATGTGTGTCAAATTTTCATCCCAATATAAAATTTTGGTGGGCTATGGCAAAGATAAATGCAAATTAAGGGAAGAAACCGTTTTCAATTTTCATGGCCCCTCCAAGTTTTAGATGAAAGTAAAACTTGGGCCCAAGGGGTTTCATGAGGTGCTGCTTCACTTGAACGGTTCAGATTTTGGATCCACATCACATATGATGGGTTCTCAAAAAAGTTCGTACCTGGTACGTACAAACTGGTTCGCAGGTGAGCGTTCCGCTATATATATGTACACCCCACTTTTCTGTGGACACAAAACAACGGGTGGTAGGTGATCGTTCATCTTCCAGCACAGATTCCCTGAAAAAGTGGTTCTTATACACAGGGCTAGCATGGTAGCTGATCACCACCATATGACGTAATTGAATATATTGGCTCATGACCTGTGATGTGGGCTGTCTGAATTGCAGATCTGTATCTCTCGCGTATGGTGGATGAATCACCAAAATCTCCAGCGCGCTATATATTTGTGGGCTCCAGGTCAGGAGGATAACAAAATAACAGTGTCCCACCATCCTAGCGGCTTGATTGTTGGTCATGAATGGATAGATAGACTATCCAACTTCAATCGTCAAAATTGAATGGCTAGGAATATCAAACTCATGTGATTTCCGGGTCATGTTCAATCAGAAGGCCCACATTTTGAACGGTCTAGATTGATTTAATGACATGCAGGCATGTGCGATTATATGTGCATAATTAGGTTCACGTTTCGTTATTCCTTTACTCTTAAAGAGATTCTTTTTCTTTTTGGGATACATCGAATTTGGTTTAACGGCGAGATGGACTGTTACCCACCAAATACACATGCTAAAAGAGAGGTATGCTAGGATGCATCGCGACTTATTAGAATGTGATACGTAGGGACTATATCCATTAAATCCATGGTTCCTTCGGTGATCTAAACCGTTTCTAAGAGTGGTAATAATGTAGAAGAAGTAAATATAATGAGAAACTATTTTCAGATTAATATTAACCGTCAATTTGACCATCGTTTTGTGGTCCATTGATTCGATATTTTAAGACTTATAAATCTTGATAATGTTTTATTCATCCATATTCATCGTTTTATTTCCATGGATCAACAGATTTGATAAAAAAAAAAAATACCCTAGATCCAACAGATATAGCCCCGACGCATTGTATTGTTATACGTCCGGATGTACTGGAGCAAACCTCCGCTTAAAAAACCTCCCCTCCTCTTCAATTTGCACGTTTTAATAGAAATAAGTTTTGCAAATCCAACCCGCGTGTATAACCTTGCTCTTCTACACGCCATCACACGTGCCAGTATGGCACACGTGTATGAGATCCAAAATTTCCGAACGTCCCAGATTGTCCAGATCTTCTGGCGCAAGCATCAGGTCTGTTCACCCTGAAGTTGCATCACAGTACATAAATCAAAAGGACAAGCTATTAAAAAACCATCTAGGCCGTCCATTTTTCCCTTTACATTCTCACCCACTTCAGCAGTGACCAAGCCTGAGTTTTAGGCCACATGATCTAAACAATATGGACCATCTCATGAAATGCTCGGATCTTGTAGTCATGTGCTGTGTTGGTTCGTGTGATGACGTGTAGATGGGCAGTCCATACACGCGTGTGGGCTTGGCAAACCTTCGTAGAAACATTTAGAAACAATACGAAAAAATTAGTACTATACAAAACAATGATATTTAGAAAAGAAAAAGAGAGGGAATATGCTATTCTCAAATCGTTGAAAGAGAAAAGTCATTTTTAGTGAATCCAACTTTTTCTAAAAATCTATCTCCTCGGTTTTTTGTTTTTTTTTGTTTTTCTTTTTCAGAATACGTTGTTCCAATCTAAAATGGTTTTTAATGAAACTTTGATACTTGGTAGTCTATTTTCATATTTTGCAGTCCTATCTTAATATTAGGTACACGTGGCATACGTACGTTCATGAGATCCGGACCAATCATTAAGCATGCTATATATAGAACCAAATATTCTAGAAAATTTACCAGAGGCATTACTGGGCCCAGTTTCGTCAACATAGCCACCATTGCCTCACTGAAGGGCCAGTCGCATCATCACTGATAATCCTGCCCATTCCATTCCAGGGCTATGAGGGAAAGAAACATTGAAGATTATTGTGCATCCATGTTCTCACCATTTCTCATGGGAATCAATAATAGCAAGTTAAGTATTATCTGAATGTATCCATGCCGTGAAAATTTTACAGAAATATATAGGAAGATGATTTTATGATAATATAGTTGCAGCGCATTAAACAATGTTAAATCATTATTTAAGTGATTTTGGAAGATCGATTAAAAAGAAGTGGTCATAAGACAAATGACAAAAGAAGAAGCAGAGTAGGCATGAAGTGTCAAACAGTTATAGCAACTGTCGAAACATGGGAATGATTTAGATGACCGGGACAAAGTTATAAATAGAAGAGGAATTCAATAGAAGAATAGGTCTCACACTAACTCAATCAAAACCAAGCATTATCTTTCAATTACTAATCCTTTTACATTTTGTAGTATAAATCATTCTACCGTTCTTGCAAATCAATTATATTTCTTAGTGTAATCCTTTACTTTTCTGTCTATTATTTACATTCCATAGTGTAATCTATAACGTCAATCAAGTAGCTGATAATCTTAGCTATAATTTGAGTTTACGTTCATACATTGGATTCAGTTCTTCATTTGGAAAGGTATTACGCCAGCTGTTCCCTATGACTGACAGTTAGAATCCCTTTCTCATTTCTATTTTATCTATATTGAAAAGTCATTTCATATGAAAGGAAAATGTGTAACTGATCATCCGAGGATGAACCCTACCTCTGAATATCGTTTGATCCTATTTTACACATAGAAATATGGTTGAATATGCGACTGATCTCATCCGATCTTGGTCAAATACTGCGTATTTGCCCATCTTAGCGCTTAGGGTCATAGTTGTTCGGTTTGAATTAAGCCGTAAATTCAATTCTAGTATGCCCATATTCCAACTGGTGAAAACCAGCACCAATAAGTTTTTGGCATGCGAATCATTTCTAATTTAGAGTCGTAACTCTACTAATTAGAATTATGAATAGAAGAAGCAATTGAATTGCTGGGGTCGAACCCTCTAAACCAACCGCACGACCTCTAACCGAGGATGTGTAGATTCAAGCGGCCCCTAATTAAGCATTGAATCTGGATAATAACCTGACACTTAGCATCGAGAACGAAGAGGGGGCATCGACCTTTCAGACCGTTTCTTCGGAAGAGATAACGGTTGTGCTCCAAGATGTACAATTGAGTATCCAATATGTTTACGAATATGGGAGGGCCCAAGTTGAGCAATTTTATATTCAAATTGAGAATAATAATAAATACATGGTTAGTCAGACCGAGGCCATACATCGATTGGTGATGATGATAACTTAACAAACGCCAACGACAGTTCAATATAATACCGATGGAAGTTTAATCGGTAATGTGACTCAGCCACCATCCGTGTCCCCTCCTCAGAGGAATCCACCAACAATTCCAGTTTAGGAGACATGAAATTCTCTGCCTCCTCTTGAGTTTAGACAACCAGAGTGGGAGGTTAGGAATTTTGTCCTTGAAATTTGGAATCAGGGTGTATCAAAGGATATAACCCCCAATAATTCTGCAGGAATCTGTTGTTCTAAGAGAGTTCAAACCGATTTGGTCCCGACCCACCATGTGGTGGTAGTTGAACCCCAGTGAGTGGATCATGACCAAATCATGTAAATGGTCCAGGAAGTTACAGGCCAAGTACTCGGCTGCAATACTATTCTAGTTTACCATAAGCCTTACCCTGAATGGTTCGATCAACAACATCCATTGCCACAGAATTATCTTTTAGATTTTTCCTTATTTGTAGGTGACCCTAGTCAGTCGACCATCGAATACGTTGGCCGATTTGCTATGCAGTATGACGAGTTAACAACCAATGACTATCACAAACTACAATTATTCAGTTATTCGTTAATGACTGCAGCTTTCACGTGGTATTCCAATTTATTGCCAAGAAAAGTTCCATGCATAGTTTGTCTCTAAGAATAGAGAAATAACTATGACTTATCTCACCCATTTCAGGTAATTATCAGGGAAAATCTGTGAGAGCTTTACCCGATTTAAAAGGAAAAAAACCCGATATAAGGTTGTTATGATCGAAGTCGAATTCGTGTAGCTTATACAAGACTAGCTCGAGTACAATCTCCGTAAGAAGTTCATCGAGACAAAGTTCATAAACATGTATGAACTGAATAGGAAGGTCTTCAGGTACAAAATAACTCTTGCAAGAAGGTGCTAGGCAGAAGAACTCGTCAATTGTAACATATTATCATGACCCAAATTATGAGGACGTAATTGCCAAAGTGGTAGCTAAGAAGCCACTCATATATTCAACATTGGTTAAGGCAGAACTAACCATATCGACCGCACAAAAGCCCCAAAAATTTTACACTTTTGATATCGCGAAGGCTGACTAGATTTTTAAAATTTTATTGCCTAAAAAATTTATTAGAATTCCTATAAATTATAAGATACATTCGGCTTATGAATTGTAAAAAAATGAAATACTGTAAATGGCACAAAACTCGTTTCCATTCAACTAACAAATGTGTCGTATTTAGGAACATAGTCGAGGACAATATAGACCGTGGGCTGTTGAAATTTTTTAAGAATGGTGAGGAAGTGATGTTGATCGATACAAATCCGTTCCCGCCCAGTCTCAAAGTCAATATGATAACGACAAACCTTAGGAGGGCTAATCGACCATGACTAAGGGTTGATCTCGGTTCAACCAACCATGAAAGTACAGTGCGGCGACCAGGGCAAGGGCAATGCCAACCTTCCCACCTAGTCATCACTTGATTGAATGCAATTCGACAAAATGGTTGAGGCTCATAGCTGTGCGATTAATGTGCCAGGAAGACTGTTCTAGGTGGCGACCCACCTCAACCAAGGTGGCCAGGCCGATACATGGCTCCACGTACTGAAGGTAATAATCACCATTGGTCACAGGAAATGCCATCACCCTTTGGTTGTTATACTCTCAAAGGTCAAACATCAAAGCAACGGATGGTTAAACCTCCAACAACTCAAAAGGGAGTTTGGAAGTGGGTCATACATCCTAAATTCTCGGTGGTACTAGAAACATTGTCAAACTCAAAAAAGTCATTGGCAAAGGCATAGAGCAGCCATGAGGAGGGAATTGACAGACGTGACCCCATTGAGAATAGTAAAACCATGATTGTTTTAGAGAATCCGTTTCCTTGAATAATAGGTGGCTGTTAACACAGTCAAACCGGTTCTACCTCTTGTGTTCTATGAACACGACACCAACATTGTCAACAACTATTTGAATTGACATGACTAAAAGAAAAGGACAACTGTGATAATCTATTTTATTATCTCAGTGATGAATGTTTCCTAGGAGACGAGTGGTTGGTGAATGAACTAGTTACAACTGATGAAGCATTACAAGTTACCTCACGAGCAAATGTATCATCCGACATTATGACCGACGAGATCACAGAGCACACTCGAAATCCTAATGCTCAAGAGAGCTCAGAAACACTTGGGGGGGGGGGGGGGGCATTGCCACTTGCTATGTTCCATTGCAATATGGTATTCACATTGCCTTCCAACTTCCAGGCTAAACCAACCCAACTGATTGGAATGGTGGGAAATGTGGAAGAGTGCAGTCCCCCGATGGTAATACAACATGCTTCTTTTCCATTCGAGGAGACGGTCAGAAATAAACTCGAGTCGGATGAAGTATCTCATGTAAACATAGTTACAGTGGAATAGGGAGTCACATCGAAAATGGTGGTTATAGAGAGACCCACTCATGGCATAATGCAACATCTTAAGCTATTGTACATATTTGCTCATCTTGAAGGATACCCGAATACTAGAATTTTGGTCGACGGTGGGGCTTCCATCAACCTCTTAACGCAAATAATGATGTCAAAATTGGGAAAGACAATGACTAGTTTGATCCCTTTGGAAGTTATTGTAAGAAATTTCGCTAGTTATATTATGAACACTCATGAGGTTCTGCCATTCGACTTGACTGTCGAGACCAAAATAGTATTAGCCCCATTTTTTGTGGTTGATACTTCATCCAACTACAATGCTCTACTGGGTAGAGACTTGATCCATTCATTTACATATATCCCATTGTCTCTATATCTGTTTATAATTTCTTAAATCGAGATAAAGTTGAATTGGTTTTAGCCTATGGTAAGCCTTTCTTGGCCACATCGAATGCAAATGAAGCTTATTACTATGATTAAGAAGTAGGGTCAATTCAGTTCACTGGGAGAAACAAGTATAGCTGACCGACTGTAATATCTATCAAAAAGAACCCAGATAGCGTTGTGTAAGATATCATAGAGGTGATCTATCTGGTCGATAATCTATCGAAGGACATTGTTCCTTTTCGACTGATTCCACATTGTACCATCAAAAAAATTCCATTATCGGTACATAAAAAGTAACAAGTATTAGATCGATTTCACGACTATAATAAGAAGGCTTGAAGAAAGCCTGAGAGTTGCCAACGATGGTTGTCTTGTGAACATGGCCGATGTGGACGTCTCAATCGAAGAAGAGGACACGGAGCTTAAAGAAGCCCATGATAAGCTAGAGAATTCTCAGGCCTAAGTTCAAGACCCCATGGTGGAATTCAACTTAGGGACTAAGCAATACCCAAAGCCTATGTCCATCAACGATTTGCTGAAACCCCAAGAGAAAATGCAATTGACTAAATTGCTCAAAGAGTTTGTTAATTTGTTTGCATGGGATTACCATGAGATGCCAATACTTGATCATGGTTTAGCCGAGCACAAATTACCTATAAAAGAGGGGTATCAACTGCATGAACCACCGCCTAGGAAAATGACAGAGGAAGTGATCCACAAAATAAAGGAAGAAATCGAATGACTTTTGAAGGATGGTTTCATCAGGCCTGTCAAATACGCCAAATGGATTTCGAATGTAGTCCCAATTATAAAGAAGAATGGTAAATTGTGGGTTTGCATTAACTTTTGAAATTTAAATCTAGTTATACTGAAGGACGAATATCCGATGCCGGTGGCCGATCAGCTGATTGATAGGTTTGCTGGGTACAAGATCATATCCTTCATGAATGTCCATTCTAGGTATAATCAAATTTATATAGCACTAGACAACATGTTGAAGATGGCATTTAGATGTCCTTGCCTACTAGGGACCTATTGCTAGATGGTGATGCCTTTCAGGCTTAAAAATGTAGGAGCCACATATCAGAGAGCAATGAATGTCATATTTTATGATATGATCAGCCAGTTTATGGAGGTTTATGTCGACGATGTAGTGGTCAAGTAGAATGATGTAGAAGACGATGTTGCTTAATTGTGAAAATCATTCAAACGAATTAAACTCCATAAGCTAAAAATGAACCCCCTAAAGTATTCTTTTGGGGTCGTGGCCAATAATTTCATGGGGTTCTTGGTACATCAGTGAAGGATTGAGGTTGATTAGAATGAAACTCGAGCGATCATAAATGGTAACCCACTAAAAAATAAATCAAAGCTGCAATGATTCCTAAGGAAAGTTAATTTCATGCGAAGATTCATATCTAATTGTACAGGGAAATCCAATATATTCTCGTCATTGATAAAGCTGAAGCATGAATTTGAGTTCATATGGAGACAGAGCATTATTTAGCTTTTGATAAAATTAAGGAATATCTGATGAAACTACAAGTGTTTATACCGTCAATCGAAGGTCGATTGATCAAGCTATATGTTGCAACATCAGCAGAGTCAGTCAAAGCTCTCTTAGCGTAGGACGACAATGCCCGGAAAGAGCCTATGGTTTATTACTTGAATCGAATAGCGCTCGACATTGAAAGATGTTACTCAGCCATAGAGAAGTTATGCTTACCATTGTACTTCATAATCACTAAATTAAAATATTATTTATTGGACGAAAGAGTTAATGTAATAGCAGTAACTAATCTAGTAAAATATATTTTGAATTGGCCGATGTTGAATGACCGTTCCATGACATGATAAATAAAAAACTCAAAGTCTATGTAGATGACATGATTATCAAATCTCATAGCATTGAGGGACATTTTAAGCATCTCAAGCAACATTTTGACCTCTTGGAAAAATTCAAACTACATCTCAACCTTGAGAAGTGTGCCTTCGAGGAGATAATGGGCAAGTTACATGGTTTCATCATAAACAAAGATGGTAATAGATCAATGAATTGAAAACCAAAGCAATCCTCGAGATGCCATCTCTGAACATCGAGAAAGAAATTTAGGATTTCTTGGGCCGAAACCAGTATATCAACCACTTCATTGCTCAACTCACTCTCATATGTGAACCCATATTCAAGCTACTTCGTAAGAACGTGCTAAAAGAATGCAATGCAGACTATTATGAAGCCTTTGATAAGATCATGAAGTACTTTCTTAGTCCACCAATTTTGGTCCCGCCAATGCTCGATCGACCATTGCTACTTTATATTTTAGCAGCCTCAGATGCCATCGAGTGTGTTCTTGGTAAGCACGTTGATACAAGCAGAAAAGAGTAAGAAAACTACTATCTCAGCTGCAAATTCACCGATTACGAGTCCCGATACACTCCCAACGAAAAAACATGCATCTCTCTCATGTGGGCCACTCAACGCTTATGCTAGTACATGATTGCTCATCCCATCTTTCTACTCACACGAATGGATTCGTTGAAGTATTCGTTCGAGAAGCCGACACTTACATACAATAGTAAAATGACAATAATGCTTTTCGAGTTCAACATCACTTATGTCATTCAGAAGGTAATCAAGGGGCAAACACTAGCAAATCATCTCGCAACACACTCTTCCGAACTACTGAATATTACAGACCTTCTTTCTGACAAAGATTTTTTGTTCGTTGAAGGAGAATGACTAGGAGAAAATGAGTGGACATTGTAATTCGATGAGCTTGCAATTCTAGAGGAAGTGAAATAGAGGCAATCCTATATTCCCTAGACATCATTCATGTTCCCATCTCAAAAAGGTTAGAAAGAAGCCTACATACTTGCTAGAAAGAATGCACAACAATATCGCCGCATATGAAGCCTACATACTAGCTAGAAAGAATCATTTTTCCTTGGCGTAAAGAAGTTAAGAGTTATTGAAGACTCTCAACTTATCATCAATCATACCATGAGTTAATGGAAAACTAAAGACGAGAAGTGGATTCTGTATCATGTCTACCTCGAAAATCTCATCCATGAGTTCTACCAAGTCATATTCACACATATGCCATGCGCCAAGAATCAATTTGTTGATGCTCTGGCCACACTGACATCCGTGCTAGAGATTCTACAAGATGCACCTCAGTGGGATCTGACAGTCGAGTTATAAGAAGAACCTGTAGTCTGCTTGCTAATCGAAGAAGTCAAAATGCCATTTGAAAAGCTGCCCTAGTATACTAACATCAAGTAATACCTGGAGAGTTGGCAGTATCTTGGACGACACCTCTACAAGAGGTCTTTCTATCAAGTCCTACTATGATGTGGATGAAGTTGAGGCAATAAAAATCATGACAGAAATCCATGATGGAATTTGTAGGCCACATATGAACAGACACACGATGGCTAAAAAAAAAATCTATGGTTAGGATATTTCTAGCTCATTACAGAATTAGATTGTTGCCAACACATTAGAACATGCTTCAAATGTTTGGAGCACACAAATCAGATCCACACCCTTGCTTTAGAATTATATAGCCTGACGATATTATGACCCTTCTCGATGTGGGGAATTGATGCCATCAGCAAGTTTAGCCTTAAGGCATCCAACTGTCACGAATATATCTTGGTGGTAGTTGATTACTTCACCAAATTGGTAGAAGCAACACCATATACCATTGTCACAACCTCACATGTGGTACAATTTTTGAAGAATAACATCATCATGTACATAATCCCTCAAGCCATCATTAATGATAATGGTGCACCCTTCGTGAATCAAAAGGCCGAGAAATTCATCAACCAAATTAAAGTCAAGAACCATCCATCAATCGCCTATCGACCATAGAGGAACGAAGGGGTTGAAGTTGCCAACAAAACACTCACACGCATCCTCGAGAAAATGGTCAAGTCTTATCATGATTGGTTATAAATACTTCCATATACACTTAGTGCATATCAAACATCTGTACATACTACAATGGATGTTACTTCATACGAATTCATATACGGAATGGAGGTTGTTATACCAATTGAGACAGAGATCCCTTTGTTGTGTATTTTGTTAGGGAGTGAAGTCGAAGAAAGAGTGGTTACAGGCTCACTACAATCAGCTACATCTCGCAAACACAAAGCGCATCCGAGCGTTGTGCCATTCCTAAACCTATAAAAAAAAGGATTGTAAGGGCATACAATAAGAGGGTCTGAACTAGGACGTTTAGAGTAAGAGACGTAGTAATGAGAAGATGTTTGCCTCCTTACCTTCTTGATCCGAGGGGCAAATTAAGCCAACATGGAAAGGTCGTTTAGTTGTTCGAGAAGTGCTCTTCATCAGCACACATTGCCTCATTGACATGGAAGGTGGAGATATTTCTGAGCCTATTAATGCCGACCATGTCAAGTTTCATTACAGGTAACACATTAGTACAAAATGAAAAGTTGCCCGAGGTTGGATCCCACATTTTCTCACCTATTTTCCCTCGACCAAAAAGAATTAAAATAAAAAGGACAATGTAAAAAAAGTAACGAATAAAATGTAACACCCCGTACTTTCCAGTATTCGGGTGTTACCATAAATGTATAAATAATGCAACCTAAATGTATACACTATGAAATGTTTGTACTTTGTAAAGATTTAAAACTTCATGCTAAAATAATATGTATGTATTTAATGTATATTGGATATTATAAAAATAATATTATATTAAATAAACATAATGAATAATAATTTCACAATATAAAATCAAATTATAAATAATAATGAAGCATTGAATATCTTTTATAAGTATATATACAAAAATAAAAAAAATATATATTAATATCAGTATCGGTTAGTAATATGGGACGAAAGCCTTACAAATGGCCCATTAGGACCTTTTAATCTTTGACGTCCAACTTCAAAATCACTCGACCATTAGATCTATGGGAAACCCCCATTGGGAATACCAATCACGTGGTGGGCCCTACTTAGGCATTTCATCAACTCGATCATTGGCCAAGGACCTTTAATAAGGCCTCTAAAACTAATGAACGAAGTAGATTTATCGCAAACATCACAGTGGGCCCTATGTTGCTGTGCAGGTACACCATGGTGTAGTGCACCAGGTGTGCATCAGATGTGCCAGCCAGGCCGACCAGCGTTGACTCGTGCCTTCTCTCAAACTGAGATCTCTGTCTCTCTCTCTCTCTCTCTCTCTCTCTCTCTCTCTCTTCAGGTTACACAGTGGATGCACAAGCATCCCCAATTTCTGATCGGCCCACCATATGGTCCCCACCTTGATGATCCAAACCGTCCATCAGATAGAGGATGCGTGTGAGACCAAAACCCAACTTTCACATTAGAGTTTCATGCATGTATGGACACACAAACCTCGCTGCAAAATGGCCCTACAAAATAATATTTTTAAAAATAGCAACTGTCCTCCTTGCCATGAGGTCAATCCGTGTGTTCTCTCCCTTCTCAAATCATAGCCGTCTATGTGTGTTATCTCAGCCATCCAACAACCCTCCACCTAAGAAAGTGGTTTAGGGCTTGCAAATAAACCCACGACCGGTTCCATTTTGCACACCATTTTAGAGGCAGTTTCAGGCAGAGAAGATCGGGACCCCTGGGTGTTAATCCGATGGTCTAGAAAGGGTTGGGGAAAGCATAAGAGGCATATGGATCGGGGAACAGTAGCTCACCCTCCATTTTCGCAGCCACAACCATGAAACCGACCGTTTCCTCCTTTGCTCGAACCCACCATGAAAACCTCCCTGGAGCTTCACTCTAACCATTCTCCAAGCACCTCTAAGCTCATACACACCACCTACAATAATCAGTTTGAAGAAATAAACCCCCGTTTATAATCTGCCATTAGCGCTTGCTTCTTCTTCATCGACGTTCTACCGCACCAGGTTGACCTGGTTCGACCTTGGTTGCGACCATCCTCACTCATGGACTTCTCGAGAGATGAAAGAAGAAAGAAAGAAGAAGAAAGTAAGAGGGAAGAAGTGTGGTGCGGTTGCTGTTGCACTGCACCACCCTAACCGGTCGTCCGGGCTGTGAATTGGGTCTGTTTCGTCAGAGCCGTGTCTGGATTCTCTTAGACTTGTAGCAGGTAGGAGTGAGGAGAGATAGAGAGAGAGAAGGGGGTACACGGCTAGCTGCACTAGCTCGAATGAAGCCAGCCCGACCCACTGGCGAGTTCAACTCGCTGGATCGAGTTCGGTCCGAGATGGACATGGGCCAAATCCATCCCAGGCCTTGTGGAAGGCTAAGAGATGGAGAATAAAAGGAAAGGAAGAAGAGAGGAAGGAAGAAGAGAAACTAGAGGGAAAGGTGGCCGTTGGGCTAACTAGGCTAAAACCGAGTTTGACTCGGCCAAGTTGGGTTTGGGCATGGTCCAAATGTTGCTGGATTCCCAGCGTGTGGGAAGCAAATAGAAGAGAAAAAGGAAGGGTGAAGTGGGTGGTTGTGTGTGCTGAGTCAACTCAGTCTTCAAGTTCAGACGGCCGAGTTAACACGCTGGACGTTGAGTTAGGCTGCACTTATCTCCCGCCGAGGTACAAACTCTCTACACTCTTGCATTGCAATTTAGATTTAATTACTTAATTAAATGTTGTAATTAAAAAGCTTATATTTCTCAAAATCCTAACCTTGAGTTAAATATAGGTCAAAGTCCACTATGCAACCTAGTTATTATAAACAAAATTGTGATTATGAAATAGTAGTATTTTATTTAATGATAGATCATAAAATCTATTGTCATGACTAGATTCATTATGAATAGTTATGATTATTATCAATAGCAAATATTATCAGCTTCCTTATGGGATTAGTGGAATTCTCGTTATCATGACTATTAGTATTAGCCCTTATTATGTTAATGTTAGTAAAGATTCTATTCTTACTGCATGTATTATTTAAGGGATTACTGGCCATTATAGGGGTATTAGATAATGTCGGTACAAATATGAGCTTATGAACTATCATTATTAATGTTGATGGATTAATACTCCTGTTATGGACATTATTCGATCCATTATACAACAATAATAATAATGACAAAATTAATAGTAATTTAGGATTTACATCTTAGAATCTAAGCATTTAACTAAATCTTAGGATGAAACCCTAAAACCCTAGGTTAAGACCCTAACCCCCAAAAGTGAGTAAGCTTGGATCTAATTGTACAACCTTACGATTGATAGTAGGAATTGATTCCAAGGGAACACGCATCTCGCAGCGATGGTACAGGAGATTCAAAATATAAGGTGATGATTCTTCCCCTTGAGCTTTCCATATTCCCATTAGCTTAAGTTATGGTTTTTATTAAGATTTATAATTGATATCTCCATTATATAATCACATATGTTAACTGTTGGAATTGAATTGCTATATTACATGCTTAATGTTTATCCTGCATATTTATTTCATGGCTGTGGACTATTTATGGATTGCTTATGAAATTTAAACTGGTACATTAGTGGAAAACCCCCACTTATAAATGTACACCCACACTTGGGATGCAACTTGATCGATAAGTTTCCTTTAAACATCCCAAGGTGGTAGTCTCATGGGCTAGGGATGGTGGTAATGAGATACTATGCCCGAGCCGTCATCCTACGCTGGGCCATGTGCTCCCTGTAGTGACCATGAGCTTATTTAAATTGGCTAGTTGTAATTGGAGTAATAACGGGTTGACTAATCATGCATGCATAACACAGACCAGCATCTATTACTGTCATACGTAACATACAGATTCACCTGTCTGGATATTTTACCCGAGGCACCAACCATCATCTGTTGTTATCGTACATTACTGTCATACATAACATACAGATTTACCTGTCTGGATGTTGCACTCGAGGCACCAACCACCATTTGTTATTATCGTACATATTTTTCTGTTTGGATGTTTTATCCGAGGCACAAACCGTTTGGATGTTTTACCCAGGTTGATGACTGCATGAGTGACGACCTCTATGTCCGTCTGGATGTTTTACCCCAGACAATGATTGCATTCACACATCCATACATATAATAAGACTGCATTTACTATGTTTTGGTTATCTAGATGATTTATATTATTTCTTACCTAACGCGGTGGTCTGTAATCTTGAGGGGAGTTCACATTAAGTTGGCCACTCATCCATCAAATATAGAACCGTACAGGTAGCATAAGTAGCCCTAATGATGTTCACATTTATATTGGTGAGGAGCAGGCTATGGTCGACAAGGGTGTATGATTATATTTGCTAAGGGCTGCTATAAGATTTCACAACTTAAGATTGTTACAAATTTACTTTGTTTCACATGTGATGTTATTTCATTTTGTATTTGTAAGAATAGAGACATTGATTTGTATAAGTCATTATGGGCACTCTCTTGTATACTCTAAATGTAATCACAATTTTCCTTTATGCTGATTTGTCCACTCTATGCTCATCTGCTTAATCTGATAAAAGAAAAATATTATATCTGACCATCCTTTAAGGGCCTGTTTGGCCAGGAAGATCCCACAGTATTAGGAGGGATGAGATCGACAATATCCTGGGATAGGCATGACGAGCCAAACAGATCCAGTGAACTTATCCTGGGATATGAGCAATCCCATGGATCTTAAGACAATCCACTGACATCACCATCATTACCTTAAAATTGATCTTATCCGTTGGTTGGATAGATTGGAAGGTAAAATCTCAGGATATGCAGGGTGTTGCCAAACAGACCCAGTGAACTTGTCTAGGGATATAAATAATCCCATGGATCTTAAGATAATCCACTGACACCACCATCATTACCTTAAAATTGATCCCATCCCTCCTAATACCATGGGATATGCTCAGCCAAACAGGCCCTAAGGTTAACACTCAAGTTTTTGGGACACGGGTTATATACTCGGGTCCTGAAGATTCGGGGCGTTACAAGTTGGTATCAGAACATAGTTTAGACAAACTTGGCCTTAAGAAATGATCTTATACAAACTGCAAATGTCTCAAGTTAGGATATTTGAAACTAGGAATTTGAACTTATATGAAATTCCCTTAGAATTAGGAGAGATTTGAGAATGTAGATATCCAAAACTTTAGCTCCCTTTGAAACTTTAGGGTGAGCCATTTGAAAAGAACTTTGGTTTCCCCCTATAAATTACTGGAACATCAGTTTGAAACTTGGAAACAAAACTTAGTTCCCCATTGTAGGATATCAGGGTAGCTACTTAAACCTGAAAAATAAACCTAAATGTTGTGGGTGAAAAAATACCATTGTAATGTACATAAGACCAAATGAAAACATTTCCTATACTTGACTCCCAAAATGCAATTCCTAGAGACCCAGATTTTGAATTCTTTTAAAAATTTCAGAGGCAAGGGTCCACACAGGACAAGGGTCCACACAACGCACCCTAAGGTTTCTACTCGGTTCACCTCTAACCCTGGAGTTTTGCTGGCGTACTCCTAACTAGATGTTTATGCTCTCCACAGAGCAAGGGTCCACACAACACACCCCGCACGTACACTCCCGTCAGAGGCCTCCTTCGAGGACTTCAAATGGTGAGAAACACTTAAAACCCAATCCTAAAAAGGAATGATTGCAAGTGTCCTCTGGACTCTTAGTACTTATAGACAAGTTGATGAGTCCCTTTCAGCACAGTGATGAAGACCTTCTTCTTGTTGATGAAGAGTCTTCAGCTCCCTTGATCCGTAACACAGAGATGTATATATGCTAGGCTTAGGTTGGGTCAAGGCTATGAAGGAATACCACTCTTTGAAGATTTTCCTATAAGGAAGATAGAGAGGTTCCCATCATCTATGCATTCAAGGCATCTCAGCTTAATGATATGTCATTAAGGTAGTAGCTGAAGGATCCTTGAATGCAGAATTTCATTCCCCAATCCACTCTATGAGATATCAATGATGAGGGTGGATTAGAGGATGAACTTCTTAAGAGAAAGGGCTTAAGGTAAATGATAGGAAGGTTAAAACTCTCAAAAGCACTGTCTACTTTTTCTCCCAGCAATGAAGACAACTCTCTCTATTTATAGGCAAAAGGTTCCAACGGATATAAACGGTCATATTTGTGACAGAGTTCGATATGATCGAGCAGTCGTCGATATGATCGAGCGTATACTCTCGATTGTATCGGCCAACCTCTTGATGATAGGAACTCAATTGTCATTTCGCTTTTGAAAACCTTCTGTCAACTGGTCGATGGGATCGAGACACACATCGATGTTATCGGATTTCGAACTCCGATTCCATCGATTGATGGTTCGATCTATCGACAGGTGAAAAATAAGAGAAAAGCCTTGAAGAATTTCAGGGTCACAGATATGATCGGGGAAACAGTCGATGTCATCGGAATTTGTACATCGATCATATCGGAGACCTTGTCGATGGGATCGATAAATCGTATAAATTTACATATAAGCTTACTGGATGATTTATGTCCTGACTCGATCCAATCGACTTGGTCTCGATATGATCGATATATGAATATCGATTTATCGACAGGCACCCTGATCAACATTAAAAGCAACCTGAAATTCATGCTGGTGAGAATATGCACCCCACAGTCGATATGATCGACTGACTCTTGATATGATCGATATTTGAGTTCAGATTGAATCGGACAGTTATCGATATATCGAAGCATATGTTACTTTTTTTTAGAAAAACAGGGGCACCGGAAAGAAGTTTGTCGATATGATCGATCCACTTCAGATATGATCGATTTTTGAATATCAATGATATCGACTCGAAGGTTGATATATCGATAAATCGTCCAAAAGATTGTTTGATTGCTGGATGCTTTTTGTCCTCATTCGATTGTATCGATTGATATGCCAAGGACATCGACAGAGCTGGTCGATCATATCGAAAGGGGAATCGATATAATCGACAGTGTAAGAAAAACTTAGAAGGTTTTCTTTTTGATAAAAAGTTTTCTTACACATAAATCCTAAGATGTTCTAGTTCTTTTTAAGGGTTTAATCACTTGGTGTTTTGGGACATGGGATGTGAGGCTATGATTTACCTTTCGGTGAGCTTCTACACATCCAGTTGAGGCGGACGCTTGACTTGATCTTCTTGTTAGGCGCTGTTATCTGACTGACTCAACCTACAACGTAATTGACAAACCAGGGCACGTAGTAGGTGCACTTTCAATCTCCCCCTTTGTCAATTATGTGACAAAATATCCAAAACACCCTAGGAACATGTCTAAACAGATACATTCTAAATTGTGTGTACATGTATTAACATAATTTTATAAATTCTAAACTATCATGTACACACAAACAAATTCTCCCCCTTAATTCAAAAACTCTCCCTTTCTTGTTGCGGCTGCTCCCCCTAACACCTGCAAAAAGATATACAATTTTAGCTCGGGGTGTTTTGAATTGTTCTCCCCCTTTTTCTCAGTCATTGACAAAGGTATGAGACGTGATATTGACTGAAGATTGAAGCATATGGGAGAACCACAGAGATAGATGCATATGAATGAGAACAGTGTAAAACATGCATCAATGAACATACAGGAGGGTAAATCAATGAAGCAGTCAGCACAGGCATTGTATAACCAAATGGGAATCTCAAGAAAATGAGAATTAAGTTCAGCCATATCAACAAAAAGATTTCATTGTCCAGAAATATAGGGATAGCCAAAATAAGTAAGCAAGGATGGATGCAAGATCAACTGTTTTTGACTAGACACATGGCTCTACCAAAACTGTCTCTTTTCTTACACATAGAAGGCCCGCCAGTCGTTAGTAGCTTAAGAATCTACTGCACAGAGTGTTGGAGAGCTTTCATCCTATTTTTTATTCCTGATAGTCATTGTTCGCAGTGTTGGAGTCGCTCATCAATTCTAGTAAGATTGTTTAAAAGTTGGCGCTCAAGCACATGATGCTGATGATTTGTGACAGAAACAGAACTGCAATCAGGAGTTCGATTGGACCCCCAAATAATTTCTTCATTAAGCACGGGACCACTATCTTCAAGAGGTGGAAATATCTTCGTATCTGATAAGGAAGAAGCATACACTTGTTGCGCTGCTTCATAGTCGTACCAAACTGCAGGATATACCTTATCAGATGTTTCTGGCAGACTCGCCCAGTGTGCGAGCTTGCAGATAAGAGATGGAAAAGGCAGAAATTCAAGATGGTCACTTCTGATTACCTTGATCAGCTGGTCTAACATGAAAGTCGGTAAGCATACAGAAATCTCTTGATAGACATCATACAAAATGTTGAGTGCAATGGGACTCAGATATGTGTCATTTACGTCACAAGGGTACACATTCGTGCTGAAAATACTGTGAAGGAGTCGGAACGAGATTCCTAGGTGTTTTACTGAAAGAATATTGCTATTATTTTTAGGAATTGTCCTACCTTGGCACAGTGCTTGTGTAATTTCCTCCCATCTACCCAAATCATTTAGATTTCTACTTGTGATAGGGATTTGCGTCACTTCAATGTTTAGAACATGACCAAGAACTGATGGAGTAATGTGCTTGGTGTGCTGCATGAATTTCAGACATATGCAAGGTGGATAATCTTGGGTAACATGACAACAGTTGAAGAACTGCTGGATCATTTCAAACTGATATGTCCCACCCATGTCAAACATATTCTTCCATCCAATGGTTTCCATCATGAGATCCACCCCATTAAGTTTGACAGTACTCATGAGAATAGTACGATCAACTATTGTGACTTGTTCCCAGTCCGATTGGTTTTGAGGGGATCTAGAATATTTCTCTTTCTTATTCTTGGAAGATTTTACAGATGAGAGAGCCTTACCTTTTTCTTTAATCATCTTCCTTGTATCACTTGGGTGTCAAAATTTCAGCTAGACTTCACGCACATCAAACAGAGGAACTTATCAGGGCAGAGAGCTGGCCTCTTTTAAAAGAATTTCCAATCAGTCTTTTTATTTGGGTGCCAAATGTCGATCATATCGTCCAACCTATCGATTGTATAGAGAGGTTGTCGATCGATGCTATCGAGACTGCTGTTGATGTTATCCGTGGTCACATGACTTTTCACATTCTGAACAGTTATGGATAGTATCGATCTCTAGTCAATGAAATCGAAAAAGACCATCACTTGCATTGAAAGTATTTGCTACTCAGATTCTTCCTACTTTTAGCATGCTATTATATATTTTAAAAAAATGCACTAGTTCTGTAACTATAAACGAGATAATGATCTTATACAAAACTTTCAAGGTCTCCAACCTTAAATATTCTTTTGAAGGCTCAACAAAATTACATCATTTCAGCAAATCTTCAGATTTTGATGCATAACCTGGACTAACTTCTTCTCTCTCAGTGTTTCTCAATATCATTCCTTCCTTTTCCTACAATAATGTAGCAGTGGTTATTTGTGCGAAGACCTTTCATAATTGATTTCCTTGTTTGATCTAGAATCTCGCATTCTTCTTTATTAAAATTTACCACATGCCCATTTTCACAGATTTGAGAGATGCTCAGTAAGTTATGTGTCAATCCTTTTATGAAAAAAGCATTCTCATCTTTAAACAGACTAATTCCTTCTATAATTCCCTGACCAATTACTTCAGCGGTGGTTCCATCTCCGTAGGTGACTATCCCTTTGTGAAGATCTTTATAGTTTGAAAGGAGAGACTTTTTACCCGTGACGTGTCTTGAGCAACCATTGTCTAGGTACCATTTAACGATATTGCCTGATAAATAATCTGATTGAGTAACAAGGCAATTTGTCTTTTCTTTAATCACCCACTTTGTGACAGGAGTTTTACTTGTGGTCGATTTGTTCTTCTTATTTGATTTGTCCACATGACTTAACTGCTCCTTCATCCTGTCAACTATCTCAAGGGGTGATGATTGCACACTTCTTTTATTTAGTTTATGAATTGACTCATTATTTTTGTAATGAGCTGGAATAGGTTTGGTGTTACTACTGGATGCAACAGATTTTCCAAATGGTTGTACATCAGTTTTTGTTCTACCCTTTCCATAACCTAATTCCCTTTTGTCCTCTCTATATTTTCCATTCCTAATAGTTTTTCTAATTTCTCACCACTCTGGAAAAATTTACATTTTGTAGATTCTTCTAGATCATTTTGAAGTGTATAATTTTTATTCTAAAGAATCAGGTTTTTCTTATTTAGTTCTTTGACTCAGATTTCAATGAGTTGTTAGTTCTTTTAAGTCTATCATTATCTGAGTGACATTGCTGCAAATCAGTGATTAGATGAGTATTAAAATTTGAAGCTTTATCCAGATCCATTTGTAGCAGTTCCTTTTTGTTTTCAACTACTCTAAGTCTTTTGACAATATTAACGCTATGGATATAAAGTTGATTGTAAGCGTTTTGTAATTCATTTTGCTCTTTCTCTTTTTCTTCTTCAATTTCCTCATTGTCAGATGAAAATAATTCAGTGGCTTGTTGTTCTTCTTCTCTCTCAGATTCCATGGGAATAATTGGAGTGGTGGAGATCATAAGAATTTTTAAAGATTTCTGATCTCCATCACTTCCTGAGTCATTATTTTCTGAATTTGACTCCTCCGTATCATCCCATGTGGTAGCCATCGCTTTGCCCTTGGTTTTTCTATTTGGGTATTCGTTAGATAGGTGTCCATACTCATGACAAGCGTAACATTGTGGTTCTCTGTTTCTTTTCCTAAATTTTCCTGCTAAAGGTTTGTCATCCACCTTTCTACCTTTAGAGGGGCAGCCGTGATTTCTTTGAAAGAATCTTCTGAATCTATGTGCCAGCAGAGCCACTTCCTCATCTTCATCTTCTTTTTCACTCTCACTGTCCTCATGTTTTGGTTTCTTAGAGGTTTTTAGGACAGTGTTTTTGGATTTTTGGGGTTGTGTGAAGTGTAGTTTGAAAGTTTGAAAGGAACCTACTAGTTTTTCTACTTTCATCTCATCAATATTCCTACACTCCTCAATTATTGTTACCTTGAGATTGAAGCGTTCCGGTAAGGATCTTAAGATTTTTCTACGTATTTTAGGTGTCGGAACCTTCTCTCCTAAACCACCCATGGAGTTACAAATAATGTTTAATTTGGTGTAGAACTCCATAAATGTCTCATGCTCTTCCATCCTGAGATTTTCAAACTGTGAAGTTAAGAGTTGTAGTTTAGATCTCTTCACGGTGCTTACGTCTTCATGGGTTGTTTCCAGTAAATCTCATGCTTCCTTGGATGTCCCACACATACTTATTTGATTAAAAATATCTTGGGACACGGCACATTAGATGGCGTTCATTGCTTTTACTTCAGAATTTCGCTGTTCTTTGTTGAACGCCGTCCACTTCTCATTAGGTTAAGGTTTAGTGATTGTGGTTTCATCTTCAAGTATAATTTGTTTGGATGGTACCACGTATCCTTTTTCAATTGCATCCCAAACTTCATGAACCAAAGATCTCAGGAAGTAGTACATTCTAGCCTTCCAGTATGCATAATTTGATCCATCAAATACTGGATGTCTAGTGACAGATGAGCCCTCTCCTTTGGCCATATTTCTACTTCAATGAAGATCACTCTCTAGGCGGTGAAGCCCTTAAAGAGAAACCTTGCTCTGATACCAATTGAAATTACGGTGAAGACCGATAAGTTGAAGTAGGAATATCCCAATATGTCCTAGAGGGGGGTGAATAGGAATTTTTAAAGATTTATAAGTTATTTTTCAGTCCTATCTCACTAATCCTATCACAGAGTATAAATCAGGATTACTCAAGAATTAACTCTATTGGCTTCTAAGCCTAATAGAGGATCCAATCACAAACTATTTAAAAGACAAACAATGTATAGATGATATTGTGATGGATATGACTGTGTGTGCATAGAACGTGATCATATATAAAGACATGCAAGGCAATCACATAAATGAAAGACAATATCAAACTCAAATACAGTCATTTTATAGTGGTTTGATGACTTGTCTACTCCACTCCCGGTTTCCACACTCAACCCTTGAGTGACCGGATTTCACTAAGGAGGTTTCTCATGGTTCACCTCAAACCTAAGGTTTTAAATCAGGTTCACCTTCAACCTTTACAGAGGTTTCTACTCGGTTCACCTCAAACCCTGGAGTTTTACTGGCATACTCCTAACTAGATGTTTATGTCCACACAGGACAAGGGTCCATACAATGCACCCTGAGGTTTCTACTCGGTTCACCTCTAACCCTGGAGTTTTGCTGGCGTACTCCTAACTAGATGTTTATGCTCTCCACAGATCAAGGGTCCACACAACGCACCCCGCACGTACACTCCCGTCGGAGGCCTCCTTCGAGGACTTCAAATGGTGAGAAATACTTAAAACCCAATCCTAAAAAGGAATGATTGCAAGTGTTCTCTGGACTCTTAGTACTTATAGACAAGTTGATGAGTCCCTTTCAGTACAGTGATGAAGACCTTCTTCTTGTTGATGAAGAGTCTTCAGCTCCCTTGATTCGCAACACAAAGATGTATATATGCTAGGCTTAGGTTGGGTCAAGGCTATGATGGAATACCACTCTCTGAAGATTTTTCTATAAGGAATATAGAGAGGTTCCCATCATCTATGCATTCAAGGCATCCCAGCTTAATGATATGTCATTAAGGTAGTAGCTGAAGGATCCTTGAATGCGGAAGTTCATTGCCCAATCCACTCTATGAGATATCAATGATGAGGGTGGATTGGAGGATGAACTTCCTGAGAGAAAGGGCTTAAGGTAAATGATAGGAAGGTTAAAACTCTCAAAAGCACTCTCTACTTTCTCTCCCAGCAATGAAGACAACTCTCTCTATTTATAGGCAAAAGGTTCCAACGGATATAAACGGTCATATTTATGACAGAGTTCGATATCATCGAGCAGTCATCGATATGATCGAGCGTATACTCTCGATTGTATCGGCCGACCTCTCGATGATAGGAACTCAATTGTCATTTCACTTTTGGAAACCTTCCGCCAACTGGTCGATGGGATCGAGACACACCTCAATGTTATCGGATTTCGAACTCTGATTCCATCGAGTGATGGTTCGATCTATCGACAGGTGAAAAATAAGAGAGAAGCCTTGAAGAATTTCACATCCATCACTCCATCAACCATCTTTCTCTCTCTCTCTCTCTACAACCATCACTCTCTTATTTTCAAATCACATTCCAAGCAACCCAAAAACCTCCATACGTCTAAGCTCTTTCACTCCAAGAGAGCCACAAGTGTGGCCCACCTTTCCTACCCTTTCATCTCTCATCTCAACCATCCAAACCTCATCTCCTCTATTAAAATCAAAGTTAGGAGCTAAGGAAGCCTATGGTGCAAGAAGAAGTGGTGGGTGATCTTAGATTTTATTTTTCATTCTTTTTTTTATTTAAGGGTCCATATATTTGGGACCCACCTTGATGCATGTTTGTATGCAAGAGGGACCCATAGTGGAGGGGTCCCTCCATCCTCGTGGATCTCTCTCTCTCTCTCTCTCTCTCTCTCTCTCGTATTGTGGACCCCACTATGATGTATGATCCATGCTATCTCATCCGTAGGGCCCACCTTGCTGGCCACCTTTGGGTGGGCCTGGATGTAGGGAAAACACAAATAATAGCTTGATCCAAAAGTCAGGTGGGCCACATCCCTTTGGGACCCACCATGATGCGTGTGCTATACCGACACGGTCCAGCATCCAAGGATGCTAGACATGTGTAAAGTGAGGTGCGGACTGGCAGGGGATGGCTAACAGTGATGTGAGTGACGGTGGAGTCCATGGGACCCATCACCGTCCATCAACAATTTAGTGGGCCACACCTTGATGTGTGTTTCATCCAAACCGTCCACCACTTCTAATGGTGGGGCCATGTCCAGGTGGGACTGTAAGACCCGTATCCTAGCCCATACCATTCTGTAGGCTTCCGCGGTCCTCCCAGTCGAATTCTGGTAACCCGCGATCTGTTACTGACGTTTGCGTGCTATCCTAAGCCAAGTCTTGCATATCTGAGTCAACTGAACCCGAGATTTATACCAGTGCGACTGCGCCGTCGCCGTGGTTTCGATGCCTGGTCTCGTACACCGAGGCGATACCCTGGCCAGGAGATGTGGGCTTACATTCAGTTCGAGGAAAGACGTCGCGCGTTGCAAATCCCGAGAAAAGAATCTCTACCTAACATCACATCAATCACATCAATCAAATCACTCACCCATACCTCTCCCACCAACTAATTAAAGCAACCCATGCTTAGCCTATTCCTCTTATCCCAAAAGTAAAAGAGACCCATACTTCCCATGCCTTATCTCTTACACCACTCCTCCCTCTCTCCCATCACTCCTCTTCCATCATCTCTCTCATTCTCTCTCTCATTCTCCCAAGCAACCCCAAGAGATGAATCGTCCATGGCTTTCATGGAGAAAACCATGTGTGGCCCACCTTCCTGTCACCCAATCCTAACCTCTAAAGTCGATCTCAATCGTTGAATCTTGTTCCCTTGAAGCTCTATAATGTGTTGGTGGAAGAATGAAGAAGAAGATCCTAAGGTGGGTGATTTTAGTGTTTGATTTTGTGATTTAAGGGCCCACATATGGTGGGACCCAACTTTATGTATGCATTGTATCATGGAGGAGCTCATAGTGGCGGAGCTCCTCCCATCATCACCGTTCTCTCTCTCTCTCTCTCTCTCTCTCTCTCTCTCTCTCTCTCTCTCTCTCTCTTCTTTGGTTACTTAATGGCCCACCTGATGTGTGGTGGAGATGTAGGGCATCCATCATGGTAGAGCCCACCTTGGTGTACATGAGAAACCCACACCATCCACAGACTTGGACGGTGCTGGATATCGTCTGGACGGTGCTCCACTGTGATGTATGTGTATAGCCATACTTTTCGTCGATTTTTCTTGGGCGTGGGGCCACCTCACATGTGTGGCTCGTGTGATGGTGGGGCCCATATATGTATGTATTTTATCCAGCCGTCCATCACGAGACGCTGGATGCTGCTGACCTGTAAAAAAAATAAAATAAATTAAATATATTGCATATATATATACAGAGATGTATATTTCGTGGGCCCCACATGGGACTAACCTGCTGTGGCTGAGGTCTGATGATCCAGGCCGTCCATCCGTTTGAGGATGTGAAACCCAGCTCCGTCCACCTCTTTTGTCATTTGGGCCATCCCACACGTGTGGCATGTGTGGGATGGGACCCACTTGATGTACGTGCCTTACATCCTAGGCGTCCATCCGTCTGAAAATGGTGGACCCTACAGTGATGTATGTGTTTAATGCATACCGTCCAACCATTTAGGACATGGAGCCCACCATGTTGCATACATCTGCACCGTCCGTGCAGGGACCACCATGATGTATGTGTTTCATCACCTGCCATCCGTCTGGACGCTGCTGGACGGATGTCCAGCAGCTGTGCAGGGACCGTGATGTATCTATCACCGTCCATCCAGTTTGAACGACGACGTGGGACCCACCTCGATTTTGGGTTTTATCCAGGCCGTCCGATCCATGCGGGGCCCTACCTTAACGTATTTTATCCCAGCTGTCTAGTAGACTGGACCGTGGGACCCTACTTAATGTATGCATTTTATGTGGTGGGCCAGAGGCATGTGAAATCCACACCGTCCAGCCACATGGACGGTGGATCCCACCATGAGGTTTTGTGATATCCAAACCGTCCATTCACGTGTGGAATTCCACACGTGTCTGGGTCTGGTCATTATGTATGTTTTATATCTTAACCGTCTATCTGCTGATGGGTTAGTATTCCACCAGCAATTCAGGTGATGTATTGACGTCAGCTAATGGTATGGCCTGACGATGATATAAAGACCGTCCATCTATTTTATAATCCATGCTGTGCATTTGATCTGTATCCACGCCATCCATCTATTTTATATCGACGCCGTCCATCTGTTGGACGAGCAGCAGATAGCTGCTGTAGTAACGTCATCAAGTTTCGTGGGCCACGCCATGATGTATATGATGTAGCCCACACTGTCCAGATGGTTGGACAGTGGGCCACACCCTGATGTATATATTATATCCAGCTATTTATCAGGTGGACCACACTGCAAAAATTAGTGGAGATTGAACATCCACCGATGAAACTGTTTGGGATCGCATAAGGTTTGGATTCATAGGAAATTATTTTTTTCCCCTTTAATTAAGGTCTTGGTGACCTTATGAACAGATTGGATGGAAAATAAATGTGATGGTGGACCTTGTGAAGTTTTGACTGTGAAAATCATGATCTTCACTATTATTTGTAGTATGGTCCAGATGATCTTCTGATATGATTCATTTTGTGATAATGCTCTAAAATGATCTCTAGCTATAGATGAGTGGTGTGGTCAGTTTGGGCCCATTCGGCTTGGCCCACTTGATTTGGCCCATTTGATTTGACCCATTTGGTTCGGCCCATTAGTGCAGCCCATCTGACTCGGCCTATTCGATTCGGCCATTTGACTCGGTCTATTCGACTCATCCATTCGACTTGGCTCGTTTGACTCAACCCATTTGACTCAGCCTATTCGACTCGGCCCATTTGACTCGGCCTATTCAGCTCGACCCATTCGATCTAGTCCATTTGATCCGGCCCATTTGATTCGACCCATTTGATTTATATGAGATCCAATGAGAAGTATGTAAGGCCTTTGTGTGGGCCGACTGTGATATATCAGACGCCCATGGGCGCGGCCCATTGAGATGTATCTGAGGACCATGGGCGTGGCCCATTGTGATACGTTTGAGGCCCTTGTAGGAAGACCAACGCGATATATAAGATGCCCATGAATGAGGCCCAGTGTGATGTATGTGTGGCTGTTACGTCGTGTATGAATCCCTTATATAGGCCACTCCTTGGGAGCAATGTTGGTTAGATGTCCACATTGATGGACAATGATGGTCAAATGTCCACATTGTGACCTTCCCTTAGGCCTTGTTAGGCCCATTCTCACCATTCCCTCAGTGGGTTAACCCAAATAAGTGGGCCCCATTCGTTATAGACGGATGACTCTGTGTTATCGAATTTGATATAACCACGACCGAGTGCTGATCTTTATACTATAGTTGATCAGGTGATCATCTACGGGCCCATTTTATCTATTTACTGATTATCAGTGCGATTGTTGTGATCAATTGTCAATTTCGATCGACGTGACCGATTTACCGACTCTGATTACCGATCGATTCCGATTGTCACGACCAATTGTTGATTTCGATTGATGAGGCCGATTATCGATTCTAATTTGTCGTGGTCGATTGCTGATCGAGGTTGATTATCGATCAAGGTCGATTACCGATTCTGATTTTTCGTCGGCGATTACCAATTATTGATCGAGGCCAATTACTGATTCTGATTTGTCATGGCCGATTGCCGATTGAGGCTAATTATCGATCAAGGCGAATTACCGATTTTGATTTGTCGTGACCGATTGTCGATTATTGATCGAGGCCGATTATCGATTCTGATTTGTTGTGGCCGATTGCCGATCGAGGCTGATTATCGATCAAGGCCGATTCTGATTTTTCGTGGCCGATTGCCAATTATCGATCAAGGTCGATTATCGATTCTGATTTGTCGTGGCCGATTGCCGATTATTGATCGAGGTCGATTACCGATTCTGATTTTTCGTGGCTGATTGCCAATTATCGATCAAGGTCGATTATCGATTCTGATTTGTTGTGGCTGATTGTCGATTATTAACCGAGGCCGATTACCGATACTGATTTATCGTGGCCGATTGCCAATTATCGATCGAGTCCGATTACTGATCTTGGCTGATTGTCGATTGACGTGGTCGATTGTCAATTCTTCTTGTCATGACCGATTGACTGATTCTGATTATCGAGACTGATTACCGATCGAGGCCAATTATCGTGGCCGATTATCGATTCTGATTGTCGTGGCTGATCGCCGATTCCACTTGTCGAGGCCCCATGTGATGTATATGCGGCCCGTTGTGATGTGTATCCAGCCCGTGTTCAAGGCCCAATGTGATGTATATGAGGCTTATGTGATGAGGCCCACTGTGATGTATTTGAGGGCTAGGCGATGGAACCCATTGTAATGTATGTTAGGCCCATGTGAAATGCTCATCGTGATGTGTATTAAACTCTTGAGTGAGGCCCATGGTGTTGTATATTTGGCCCTTGTGTGAGGCCATGAGTCCACTATATGTTAGGCTTTATGTAGGTCGTTCCTTGGGGGACAATGTTGGTTAAATGTCCACGTCGTCGATGTCGATTGTCAATGCCTGTTATTCTACTGACTATGAGTATGTGACAGCATAAAATCATGCTACATGCCCATACGCATCATCTGTATGTTTGTTATGAGATGTGGTTGATCATTGCATATGTCATTGAGTATGTTGTTATGAGACCCCCTGATTGGCGGAGGTTATATCACATGAGTACACGGTATGCACAGGATTGATGCATGACTGGATTGTATGACTCATGCATCTTACATTATGATTACTATACGCCCTAGCGATATCAGGGTCGTAGCCTTCACAGGCATTTCGTGGATGGCCAGATGGGATAATGAAAATCTGTTCTACATGGGGTGCTATAGATATCCCTGGGTGAAAGTCTTTGAACCCTCTTGGTTTCAGAGGTTGGTCCAATGTCTAAACCGAGTGGATGCATAAGCGCATGAGGGCCGTACACCATTAGGCCGCGTCTCCCACTGTGTTGTGGTCGGTTGGAAGGGGGTACGGCCTTACCTGCCCTAGAGGAGGGGACAATGCTATGCTGAGTCTGACCAGCTCGAGGAATGGGTCTACTATCGACGAGTTGAGCCCGATATTGGCAGGTGGATAGTGAGGTCTCTTTCACTCACCTTATTGTGCGCGATGGGGCGGCAATCTGGTTTGGAGTGTAATAGACCTCAGTGATTTCTTAGAGAGGAACCGTACTGATATGTGGACTTATTGAGTAGGTGTTGCATGCTCATTCATTCATTCACTATCACTTGGGCTGGTGGTGCGCAACTTATTGTTGTGTACCTTCATTATTGTAAGGATTTCAGTTGGGCGCGCGACTAACCTGAGATCAGGAGTTTACCACGTTGAGTCTGACTATCCAAATTTAGGTATGAGACTGGTTTGGATAGAAGCTCCTTGTGGTGGACCCCGTAGCCTGCGATATTGCGTACTATCATCCCGACTTCACACTCTAGCATAGTCATTCCATTCACATCGCATATTGCATTACGTTCGCAGGCATATGACATTTGGGTTGCTATGTTTCTGCACTTATATGGCCTAGACAGACTTAGTAGGATTTGTATATTGCATTGCATCTTTGACATCTGATATTTGGCTCTTTATGACTCCTTATTGCATACCTATTTTATATTGCGTATTTTGATATTGATTGACTTATGGACTTGTCCATACTTCTCCTTACTCTGATAATTCATGATCTTATTAGTGTTTTTGCTAATTCAGATATTGTATGGTTTATGGATTACAGGTTTTTTGGTATTATATGATTATGATATTGTATTGAATACTTGACACTTACCTCGTGCACACACTTACACCACCCTCTAAGCTTTCTATAAGCTTATGCATGATAGATGCGTGCAGGTGATGTTAGGTTGCAGGAGTATTGAGCTTGGAGCGTGCGGTGGTCTTCTGGAGCTTGATTTTTTTTATTTATGTTTTTCCCTTTCAGTGTTGTACTCAAATGATTATATTAGTGGATATGTGATGATGATGTTGTATTTGTGAATTGGGTAATCTTGTGGTTATGCTTATTACTAGTTAAATCTATAAAAAAAAATCTCCTTGTAGGATCCCAGGATCGAAATCTGGCATATGAATGTTAGAGCCGAGAATAGGGTACTACGGAGGCTGTCGGCACCGGATTCGGTGATCGGGATTCCTTTAAATCTGATTTTCGGGTTTGGGGCATGACAGGGGCCCTCCTCCCAAATCCATAGATCACCAGTAGACTGAGTGGATGTACCTCGTTTCAACGGTGGGCCTCCATAGCTCACGTGGTAGACTGTGTGAAAGATACCTCATTTCAATGCTGAGGTCTTGCATCCATCCCTAGTGGCGGTGGTAGCAGTGAAGTGTCAGCTGGCGTGGGGTCCACGAGACCCATCCATGTCGTCCATCCTATTCCTTGGCTCATTTTAGGCGTGGAGCAAAAAAATGAGGCTAATCAGATAATCAAGCGGGCCATACAATAGAAAACTATGTTTCCTACCGTTCAAAGCTATTAGGACCCACCTTACTGTATCTACACACCAAACATGCCGTATATTAGACTTGTTCAGTGTGTTTTGAGCCCTAGAATCCATTGGAAAAGTGGATTCTCAAGAAGCGGGTCCCACCTAAGAAAAACCATAGGAAACCGAAAAAAAAAGGGTCACACAGCAGCCGACGCTACTGCTGTCAGAAGCGCAGGCAGCTCCTGCTGCATGCGATGGGCTGATTGACAGACAATAGACCCACGACCCAGCCGTGGGCCCCACCATGATGTGAGTTTTGTATATCCACACCGTCCATTTTGTAGGCTCTTAGGGCAGTAAGCTGCCCTCTAAAAATCAGCCACATCCAAAGCTCAGGTGGCCCACGTCGTAGGAAACAGTGGGGTTGGACCGTCTACCATTGAAACCCATTTTTGGGTTCACAAAAGTTTTAAATCAATATAATTTTTTTTTCTATTCGACCAGGTCCGTGCGACCTTATCATTGGTTGGATGTTAATTAAACATTGTGGTAGGCCCCATGTGGGACCCGAAGATGTATGTGTTCTATCCACACTGTCCACGACACTGGACGATGGATCCCACTATGATGCATGTGGTTTAGTCACACCATCCACAGCAGTGGACGGGGGAAACCACCATGATTTATGTGTTTTATCCACGCCGTCCACACCTGGATGGTGGGACCCACCATGATGCATGTGTTGCATCCAACTGTCCAACCATTGGCCGGCTTGTCTTACAAGCTTGAGACTAAAAATAGGACTGATCTAGGGTCAGGTGGGCCACATTATAGAAAACATGGGTTTGAATATCCACCATTAAACCCTTGGGCTAGCAAATTTGGGACAATATGATATTTAATTTCCCTCTTAATCCAGGTCTTTAAGACCTTATGATCAGATTGGATGGGGCATAAATGATAAGGTGGGCCTTGAGAATTTTTATGGTAGAAATCATTATCACCACTTTGATTTGGTTGTGGCCCATTTGATGTGCATATGAGGCTCAATTGGTGTGGCCCATTTGATATACAAAAGGCCCATGTTACGAGGTCCATTGTGATGTATTCAAGGCCTATGGGTTATGGCCCATTGCAATGTACGTAAGGCCCACTTGATTTATATAAGGCCCATTTGAGGACGCCCATCTTGATGTATTTGTGGCCATGCTGTGAGGGTAACCTAATATACATAAGGCTCATGTGATGCGGCCCATTTATTGTATCTAAGGCCCATAGGTTAAGGCCCAATTGGATATATACAAGTCCATTACAATGTGTGAATCTACCATGGTTTGTATGATGATGTTTGTGATGGTCGTGCCTTGGGAACAATGTTGGTTTGATGTCCACATTGTAAGAATAATGTTGGTTAAATGTCCGCATTATAATTCTCCCTAGGGCCCATTGTTAGGCCTATACTTGTAAGCCATCTAGGCCCATCTTCATTATGAACAGCATCCATCACCATATAACATGTTTAGTTTAGTTCCTGATTCATGATCATACGCATCATATGTATGCTTGATTTGAGAAGTGACTGATTATAGCATATGCCATCGAGTAGATTGTTTAGGGGCTCCCAGATAGGCGGTGTTACTCTATATGAGCGCACAATACGTGGGACTGCTGCATGACTAGATAGTGTGATTCATGCATTTACATTGTGTGATATGGTTATTGTACACCCTAACAACATCAGGGCCGTAGCCTCCACAGGCATATCGTGGTTGGCAGGGTTGGATACCGAAAATCTTGTTCTAAATGGGGTGTTATAGATATTCCTTCGTGAAAGTCCTTATACCTTTATGGTACCAAAAGGTTGCTCTAACGTCTAAACTGAGTGGGTGCAGGAGCACCGAGTGCTGATTACCAGAAGACAGCGCTTTCCACTATGTCATGGTTGGTTGGAAGGGGGTGCAGCCTTACCCTCCCGAGTGGAGGTGGCAAAGCTAGGTTGAGTTTGACCAGCATGAGGAATGGATCTGCTATCGACGAGCCGAGTCCGATATTGGTAAGCAGATAGTGAGGTCTCTTCCACTCACCTTATTGCACGTGATGGGGTGACAATCTGGTTCGGAGTATATTAGACTCGGGTGATATTCCAGAGTTGAGTTCTATTGATTTGTGGACTTAGATGAAGATTTGTATGCTTGAGTTGCATTTCGCATCGCATGGCCTTGGTATAGCCGACATCATTCATGTCTTACATCACATAGCCTTGGTATGACTAATTGTATTCATGGATTCATCAGCATATTTTGTATTACTTTGATACAGTATAATTGTATTACTATCTTGCATACACACTTTCACTACCCTCTAAGCTTTCTATAAGCTTATGTACAACCGTTGCATGCAGGTGACGTTGGACCCCAGCAGCGCTGAGGTAGGAGTGCTTAACAGATCATCTTAGAGCTTTTTGTCCATTATTATTGTATTTCCCTTTATGCTTATTGTACTTGTAAAGTTTTTTATTATAGTGAAAATGTAATGGAGTTTTTAGTTGTTGTTTGTGGGTTATGCCTTTGGTTATGCTTATTACGAATCAAACTGATGTTGAAAATCCTCTTCGTAGCATCCCAGGATCGGGACCTAGTGAATGGGTGCTGGGAGCTGAGAATAGGGTTCTATGGAAGCGATCGACACCGAATTCAGTGATTGAGAATTTTGTGAGCCCGATTTTCGAGTTTGGGGCGTAACAGAAGTTCGTATTAGAGCATAACTTGGGAATAACTGAGAACAAAATTACATGTCTGCTATGAGTTTAAAATGAATAAGTCTCGAAGTTTGGATAGCTTACCGATCTTTCGTTATAGGCCTTTAATGTATGTGTCTTCAAGAGTTTTCAAGTTGATAGGCGCCTTCGCTCTTCCCTGTAGGACATGCCGCACAGGAGAGTGACCCAATCGACTCTCGCTCCACCCCCTGAGACTCCCGCTCCACCACCTGCGGCACCCACCCTACCACCTACGATCCCCGCTCCACCACCAGAGATTCCTACTGCCCAGCCTATGGATGCACCTCCTCTACTAGAGATCGGTTTGGATCCGACCGTATCCGTGAATGACTACCAGTTACAACAGATTTGCAGGCTGTGATGGCTACCCTTTAGGGGCAAGGTAGGCACCCCGTTATTTCGCCATAACAGGCAGAGCAGAAGCGCGCGAGTGCCTTTCTTCGAGAGTTCCGACGACTCGATCCCCTGCGCTTTCAGGGCGAGTCAGACCCGACCGTAGCTGAGAGATGACGCTCCGATGTGGAGAAGATATTTGATATGATGGGATGTACGACAGAGCGATGAGTTCGATTAACAGTATTTCTCCTCTATGGTGAGGCTGAGCACTAGTGGACATCAGTCTCTTGAGCAGCAGGCGCCGATTTTGTATGGACTTGGGAGGATTTTTTGGATTAGTTTGATCGACAGTATTTTCCTGATCACATCTAACGACATCGAGCGTTAGAGTTTGAGGCCCTAGTGTAGGGTAATATGACGGTAGTTCAATATGTGGCTCACTTTGTAGCACTGTCCAGATTTACGCCGTACTTGGTAGATGATGAGGAGTGGAGAGCCAGTTGTTTCGAGGATGGTTTGCATTACGGTCTTAGAGGCCGTGTTATTGGGCATGAGCTCCCGACTTTTGAGGGGGTGGTATGGAAGGCTCAGATATTTTAGGCTGAGTGGGCCAGTTCTCAGTCTGATCACTGTTAGAGGAGAGACCGAAAGAGGTAGGCTCCTTCCGGACAATTCCAGTAGCGTCGACCACAGTAGAGGTGCACAGGTCACCCAGCCTTTTGAGCGCCAGTAGCACCTCCGGCACCACCTCCAAGACAGTTCATCGGAACATGTTTTGGGTACGGTGTGACAGGGCACCGTATGTGGGAGTGTCCTCGCCCCCAGCAGCAAAGAGGTCCAAAGCAGCCTCCACCACTGTAGCAACAGAAACCCCCATAGCAGCAGAGACAGTAACCTCCACCACCGAGGTCACCTCGGTAGTAGCATCAGCACCATCCTCCGAGGCCGCAGCAGAAGAGGCAGCAGTTTCGACTGCCTCAGTGACCCCAGCAGTAGTAACATGCTCAAAGGGGACAGGCACCTCCCCAACCAGCTCAGGCTAGGTTCTATGCGACTTAGCAGGACCTGCATGTAACGCCCGTGAAAAATCCGTACTTGGATTCGAGTACCGATTTGACCCGAAATCGCGTAGGAATATTTTCCATGGAAATTAAACGTAAGTTAGCTAGCGCAACGCTAGAGTAGCTGGGAAATCGTCCCTGATCACTTTAAATACGTTCTACAAGACCCAAATCGAGTAGAACAGACAACTCTACAATACTCTATAACCTTGGATCAAACTCTAAGCAGGTTTGTCCTCTGGACCATATTGAACTTTTGTATTGGATTTAGACCGCGCGTCGAAGGTCCGATACCTCCTATCTTAGACCGTTAGAACCGCCCAGCTGGACTTGACAATCATCTCGAAAATCAAGTCAAACCGATAATCACAGAGTATTTCGTTGAACCCGGACTGAAGCGACCGCGAATAGGGACGAATTGGGAATTTCAAATTCAAATCTGGCACACGACTTGACGCGTCAGTATTAAGCGTTCTGACCATCAGAATTCATCCAGATTACACCCTCGGATCAGGAAAAATTTATATTTATTATCATGAGACTTTCAGCCCTGATCTATGTGCGGTGACCGCTGAACTGAAACTGGTCCGCCACGTGCGATCTGCGAACCCTGCCAGACTGAAAACTTAATACGAGGTACATCTGGTACCCATGAGCTTAAGCCTGATCGCAATCGACCAGGGGACCACCAGAAAGCAGTTTTTGGACCGAAACAGCCCCGAAATGGATAGGCATTAAGTAAACTTCGTCCCGGAGCCTATTTTCGGCGTTTTCAAGCTTATAAAAGGGGTTGAAACCCTCATTCCTTCCTTGCATCCGAATTTCACAAACCCTAGAAAAGAGAGAGAGAGTTTGAGAGAAAGGGAAGAGGAGATTTTTCCCGCTTCCGAGCCCCTGACAGTGCTGCTTCAACACTTCATTCCAATCACCTGGCTGGTGATTTTTCCACTTTTTCAGGTATAGAAAAACCCCAAAAACTTGCTGATTTAGGGTTTACATAGATTCTGAGCATGTTAGCTAACGTAATCCATGAATCAGGTTCTCTTACAGCCGTAGACGAAGCGTACACGCTCCGTTCAAAATCCCGCGACCGTAAGAGACTAGGTGAGGATTTTAGACGCTTTGATTGACGGCTTACAACGCTTTCAATGTCGTTTAATAGTAGATTATCGACGGCATCGCCGTTTGACATGTACAACATGCTCTCCGTTTCCTGTTTCGTAAATTAACGAAGAATATGAGATTTAGGGCATTTTAGTCATTTGTAGGAAGTACGGTCTCCATGCATATTTTGCTGACGTGATTGACATGATTTGTCGCCGCATTAGAGAGTTAGGAATGCTTGCATAATCAGTTTGGCGAAGAGATTCGCCAAGTTGCGCACTTTGGGTCGACATACTATATGTGGACTTAAGGGTGTAGTGTATGTGTTTGTATAAATGCTTGTATTAGTATGTATTGTATTGAATGATGTTATGTAGTAGTTTGAGATTGATTTCATGATTAATATGCTGACCGAAATGATTTCCTATATGTTGACCTTATGCATGATTGCATCACATGCATAGAAATGATGCCTTGAAGATTTGCCTAAGTTAAATATGCATGGAAAGTATGCCTTGAAGATTTGCCTAAGTTGAATGTTATAACATGTGCTAACATGCTCACATGATGTGTTTCAATTCCAATACCCTGGTATATAGCGTTAATGTAATTCAATAGATGTGTGGGACTTGACTTAGTCCAGGCAGTCGGTAACCGAGCGAATTCGTGGCTGACTGGTCATAGCCACGAACGACGCGTCGATGAATGTGATTCGTGTTGAGAGTTGGCGGCAGTGGTTAGGCCACGTGAAGTGTTTTACGCACTTCATGTCGTTCAATTCGAGATGCGATCGCGCTAGTCGAGCCCGTCAAGTAACCCGACTGGCCGATGTTTGTTCACCTTGTATGTATCATAACTGCTTGAACCTAGGGTACTGAACTTACCATTGTAAACCCTATTAACCGTGGTACCTTGATCCACGAAGACTCATGATCCGGGCATGGTGGTATGGGACACCGTGGTCGAGCTGTCGGCCTACGCTGGGGCCACAAACCTCCCCGTAGTGACCAGTGAGCACCTTGACTCGTGAGCAGATTATGGTGGTATGGGACACTATATTCTAGCTGTCGGCCTACACTGATCAGGCGACGAGCCCTTTGTAGTGACCGCGAGCGTATTCTGAGTCCACGGGAGGCGACGACCCTTCCGTGCAGTAGAGTACAGTAGGCCTGTATTGATAAGGTGATGGGGGAGCGGTGCAACGAGTGCGAGCAACAGCCCTGGCAGCCCTTGCTGTGACCTACGAAATGTACATCGTATGAGATTACTAGGAGTGACGACCCTAGACAGGATCCGTGTTGGGATTGATACAAGGGAAGTACCTTAGTTTTCCAATCCTGCTGTTTGAATGGACTAATAACAACTTGGTAATCATATCACCATAGCATTGCATGTGCCTGGAAGATGTGGAGCACTCTAGGGAGTGTGGCATGCCGCGGTCGTAAGATGTTGCCGCATGAGGGTGATCGTCGGTGAGGGCATACATCACGTCATATCATCTTGCATTAACAACAGTATTAGGATTTGTCTGATTTACTGCTTTACTATTATCGCGTGATTGAATTGTGAATATGCTAATCTTTGCTCTATGATTCCACTGAGTTGATCACTCATTCCCACGTTACGGGATGGTGTTTGCAACACCCACCAGACCCTGTTGTAGCTGCAAGTGAGGACGAGATCCAGGAGGTGGAGCCGGAGATTGACGAGGACCAGGATGAGTTCTCGTATATGCAGTATCACGACGGCTTCCCGTAGGTGACCTGGATCGAGGGGGACTTCAGTGGGACTATTTTGAACTTATTCTTTTGTTTATTTACATGTATATGAGACTCAGAGATGTAGTCATACTTTGGAGACAGCTGAGATTACTTTGTTTTTCCATACAGTGATATATATATTGTTTAGTCTTCCGCTTGCTTTTATCACTGGATCTGAAGTATGAATTGCAGTTTTGGTATACTTTTACTCATGTGAATGCTTTAAATCAGACAACATTGAATCATAACCATTTTTGTTGCATAAGTGACGGTCTGGAACTCGGGAGTTGAGTTTATACACGACCCCTAATTTTTAGGGTGTTACACTGCAGTCTTCCGTAGGAGTCATCGAGAGTATACTTTTAGTCTCTGCATGCATTGCACATGTGTTGTTTGATTCTGGTGCATCGCATTCTTTTGTGACCGAGAGTTTTTACCGATCGACCAGCTTGCCGTTGGAGTTTGCTCGTGAGGGTCTGTCAGTATCGACTCCCTTGGGGAAGAATGCAGCGTTGTGCCGATTTTGCTTGTCTTGCCTCGTTCTAGTTGGGGATACCTTTTTTCCTGTCGATCTGTTTTCACTGCCGATGTCCGAGTTCAATGTCATCCTGGGCATGGATTGACTCTTCGAGTATTATGCCATATTGGACAGCGTCGCAAGGACAGTCACGTTCTGTTTACACAGCGTGCCGCAGTTCCAGTTCATTGCAGAGCCTAGATGAGAGTTGTTGTCTTGTTTGATGTCGTGTGCCATAAAGGAGCCCATAGCGGTGGGCATCGACTAGTTTCTTGTGGTTTGTAATTTTTTCGATGTGTTTCAGGAGATTTTGGGATTACCGTCTCGTTGACTTAGAGAGTTTTAGATTGATCTTGTGCCCGATATCGCGCCTATTTCGAAGACCCCATATCATATGACACTGTTGAAGTTATGGGAACTGCAGAAGCAATTGGACGAGTTGCATGAGTTGGACTTTATCCGTCTAAGCAGTTTGCCGTGGGGAGAGCCGGTACTCTTTGTGAAGAAGAAAGATGGCTCGTTGAGGCTTTGTGTAGATTACCACAAGCTCAACAAAGTCACGATCAAGAACAAGTACCCGCTCCCGAGGATTGATGATTTGTTTGATCAGCTGTAAGGTGCACAGTTCTTTTTGAAGATTGACTTGTGTTCTGGTTATCATTAAATTCAGTTTCGAGAGGAGGACATTCTGAAGACGGCTTTTAGGACACGTTACGGTCATTTTAAGTTCCAGTTCATGTCCTTCAAACTGACTAATGCACCCGCGGTCTTCATGCAGTTGATGAACGAGGTGTTCCACCCATATCTCGATCAGTTTGTTATAGTCTTTATTGATGACATTCTGATCTATTAGAGGACCTGTGAGGAGCACGAGTAGCACCTGGAGATTACTTTACAAATCATCCGCTCACACCAACTGTATGTGAAGCTGGAGAAGTGCAAGTTTTGGAAGGAGGAGGTGAAGTTCCTCGGTCATGTGGTGATGAGGGAGGGTGTCGCAATAGACCGCTTGTAGGTCGAGGTAGTGCATCAGTGGGGCCAGCCCATGAATGCGTCCAGGATCTACAGTTTCCTTGGTTTGGCGGGCTACTACCAGTGTTTCATTGGGGGTTTCTCTCGTATTGCAGCTCCGCTGATCAGGTTGACTCGGAAGGACACAGAATTTATTTAGAGCAACGCCTGTGAGTGAGTATTTATGGAGTTGAAGGACCATCTTACGTCCACTCTTGTCCTCACTCTTCCCTCTGGGAGTGATGAATTTATTATATTTACCGATGCCTCGCATATTAGTTTGGGTGTTATCCTGATATAGCATGGGAAACCAGTGCCCTTCGCATCTCGTTAGCTCAAGGTCCATGAGCTAAACTACCCTACGCATAATTTGGAGATGGCTGTAGTTGTCTTCGCACTAAAAGTGTGGAGGCACTATCTCTATGGGGTTAGGTTTGAGTTCTTCTCCGATCACAAGAGCTTAAAGTACCTCTTCTCGCAGTTTGAGCTGAACATGAGGCAGAGGTGCTTGATAGAGCTCTTAAAGGACTATGACTTCGATCTTCAGTACCACCTGGGTAAGGCGAACGTGGTGGCAGATGCCCTCAGCTGTCAGCCACGAGGCCTAGTGGCGTATATGATGATGTAGGTGTGGAGTATGATTTTGAGTTCGGCCTACAGTCTTCTATTGTGCAGTTATCGAGCCTGTCTATTCAGCCCTCTCTTATCGCAAGGGTGATCGAGGCTCAGCAGGCTGATGAGTCGTTACAGAGTTATATGGCTGAGGTGACATTTAATGGTCAAGCAGATTGGTAGATTGGTGCAGATGGTGGACTTCATTTCAGAGGCCGATTATGTGTCCCATATATACCTGAGTTGCACAAAAGATCTTATAACTGAGGAACATTGATTGCGGTTTTCTATCCACCCCGGCTTGAAGAAGATGTACCATGATATGAGACGATAGTATTTTTGGGAAGGGATGACGCGCCATATCACTAGTTTTGTGGCCAAGTGTGACATGTTCCAGCATGTCAAGGCCGATCACCAGAGATCCCCTAGTCTATTGTAGCCGTTGAGCGTCCCGATGTGGAAGTGGGAGCACGTGTCGACAGATTTTATTATGGGCTTGCCGATGACTCAGCGCGGTCATGACGCGATCTGGGTTGTTATGGATCATCTGACTAAGTCGGCAAATTTCCTTACGATGCGTGCGATTTGGTTTATGGACCAGCTTGTGAGATTATTCGTCAAGGAGATTGTAAGACTACATGGCGTTCTAGTCTCGATCATTTCTAACCGAGATCCGAGGTTCACGTCTTAGTTTTGGGGGAGCTTCCATAGAGCGATGGGGACTAATTTACAGCTCAACACCGCGTACCATCTGTAGACCGATGGCTAGACCGCGAGGTCAACTTGATCCTTGAGGATATGCTTCGTGCCTACGTAATTGACTTCGGGGGTAGAGCATCTGCGATTGGCTGAGTTTGCATACAACAACTGCTACCAGGCAACCATCGGTATGGCTCCGTTTGAGACATTATATGGTAGACCATGCAGATCACCGAGTTGTCAGACCAAGGTTGGAGAGCGCCATCTCCTAGGTCTCAAGCTTGTGCAGGAGACGTCAGAGGCTATTGATATCATCAGATAGAGGATGCGCACAACTCAGAGCCAGCAGAAGAGTTTTAATAATCGTCGGCATTGTCCCTTGAAGTTTGATGTAGGGGACCATGTGTATCTCAAGGTCTCACCCACGAAGGGCGTAGTTCGATTTGGAGCGAAGGGCAAGCTTTTTTCGAGATTCATAAGACCTTTCTAGATCACTGGGCGCGGTGGCGCCGTGGCCCATCGGCTTGCCTTTCCATCTCAGTTATCTAGCGCTCACAACATTTTTCATGTCTCTATGTTGATAAAGTTTGGGTCAGACATCGTTCCAGTTAATGATTGGCAGTCGTTAGAGGTTAGTGAGGACACTTCCTATATTGAGCAGCCAGTCCATATCCTTGATCTGAAGGAGCAGGTCCTCCGAACCAAGGTCATTCCATTGGAGAAGGTTCAGTGGGGTCACCATTCTGTGGAGGAAGCTTCTTGGAAGCGTGAGGCTGAGATTCGAGAGCGCTATCCCCATCTCTTTGATGATTGATTATGTATTGTATTTTATATGTTATCTCTGATGTTATATGATGATGATTATGTTTCTTCTTCCACGTGAGTTATGCCTAGTTGCGATGATTGTATAAATTTTGAGGATAAAATTTTTATTAGGTGTGAAGAGTTGTAAGACCTGTATCCTAGATCGTACAGTTTCGTAGGCTTCCGCGGTCTTCCCGACTGAATTTCGGTAACCTTTAACCCTTAACCGGCATTTGCGCACAACCCTGCATCAGACGCTGTCAACATGAATTGACTCAAACCGAGACTTATACCCTTGCAACTATGCTATCACCACGGTTCCGATGCCACCACTCGCACACCAAGGCGATACCCAGGCCAGGAGATGTGGACCCGCGTTCAGTTCGAGGAAAATGCCGCACGTTGTAAAACCTAAAAGAATCTCTACGACATGTCACCTCAATCTCATCAATCGATCCCATCAAGGGTCAAGTATGTGTCAAGTACACATCACCTTTTACCCATTCCCAAGCAACCACAAAAGTTAAAAAATCTCTTACACAACCATGCCTTTCTTACACCAAGCAACCACAAAAGTCAAAAAGCTCTTACACACATCACCCACCACATCCATCACTCCATCAACCATCTTTCTCTCTCTCTCTTTACAACCATCACTCTCTCATTTCCAAATCACATTCCAAGCAACATAAAAACCTCCATACGTCCAAGCTCTTCCAATCCAAGAGAGCCACAAGTGTGGCCCACCTTTCCTACCCTTTCATCTTCCATCTCAACCATCCAAACCTCATCTCCTCTGTTGGAATTAAAGCTAAGGAGCTAAGGAAGCCTAGGGTGCAAGAAGAAGTGGTGGGGTGATCTTAGATTTTATTTTTCATTCTTTTTTTAATTTAAGGGTCCATATATGTACGACCCACCTTGATGTATGTTTGTATGCAAGAGGAGGCCATAGTGACAGGGCCCCTCCATCCTCACCGATCTCTCTCTCTCTCTCTCTCTCTTGTATTGTGGACCCCACTATGATGTATGATCCATGCCGTCTCATCCGTAGGGCCCACTTTGTTGGCCACCTTTGGGTGAGCCTGGATGTAGGGGAAACACAAATAACAGCTTGATCCAAAAGTCAGGTGGGCCACGTCCCTGTGGGACCCACCATGATGCGTGTGCTATACCCACACGGTCTAGCGTCCCTGTGAGATGCGAACTGGCAGGGGATGGCTAACAATGATGTGAGTGACGGTGGGGTCCATGGGACCCATCACTATCCATCACCCATTTAGTGGGCCACACCTTAATGTGTGTTTCATCCAAATTGTCCACCACTTCTAACGGTGGGGCCACGTCCAGGTGGTGTCCTCCTCACAAATCCATAGCTCACCGACAGACTTAGTGGATGTACCTCATTTCAACGGTGGGCCCCCATAACTCACGTGGTAGACTATGTGAAAGATACCTCATTTCAACACTGAGGTCATGGCATCCATCCCTAGTGGCGGTGGTAGCAGTGAAGTGTCAGCTGGCGTGGGGTCCACGAGACCCATCCATGCCGTCCATCCTATTCCTTAGCTCATTTTGGGCGTTAAGCCGAAAAATGAGGCCAATCGTTTAATCAAGTGGGCCATACCATAGAAAACTATGTTTCTTACCGTTCAAAGCTATTAGGACACACCTTGTTGTATCTACACACCAAACATGCCGTATATTAGACTTGTTCAGTATGTTTTGAGCCCAAGAATCCATTGGACGAAGTAGATTCTCAAGAAGCGGGTCTCACCTGTGAAAAACCATAGAAAACTGGAAAAATAAAAAAGGGTCACACCGCAGCCGACGTTGCTGCTGTCAGAAGCGCATGAAGTACCTGCTGCGTGCGAAGGGCGGACGAATGGATAGCAGACCCACGGCCCAGCCATGGGCCCCACCATGATGTGTATTTTGTATATCCACACTGTCCATTTTGTAGGCCCTTAAGGCATAAGCTGCCCTCCAAAAATCAGCCACATCCAAAGCTCAGGTGGCCCACATTGTAGGAAACAGTGGGGTTGGACCGTCTGCCATTGAAACCCATTTTTGGATTCACAGAAGTTTTAAATCAATATAATTTTTTTTTTATTCAGTCAGGTCCGTGCGACCTTATCAACGGTTGGATGTCAAATAAACATTGTGGTGGGCCCTACATGGGACCCCAAGATGTATATGTTCTATCCACACCGTTCACAACAGTGGATGGTGGAACCCACGATGATGTATCTGGTTTAGTCACACCGTCCACAGCAGTGGACGGTGGAAACCACCATGATTTATGTGTTTTATCCACACTGTCCACACCTGGACAGTTGTTGAGGGTCAAATATTGCATATTAGACCCCAGTTATTACTTGCATTTACGACCATGATACTGTTTAATGGCTCGATTTAACCGTGTTTGTGCTGTAAGGTGTAATTACGAGCTTGGACTGAAATAAGAGGCTAAAAGCATGGATTTAACGTTCAGAATTCACCAAGGGATTGGATGAGACTCCATGAGACCAAGATCAAGGATTTAAACACCGGAGATCAGAGAAATTCTAGCCACTCACTTCAAACAGGCCTGAAAAATGTCCCGAATGCATGATCACAGGGTTCCCACCATCTGATCGGCTTAAAACTTCATACGTGGCCTGAGGACTATAAATTAACCAGACACGTTGAATTTTAGCCATTAAATCCTTGTGGAAGTGGCCAACGGACAGATCAGCCCCTAATACCCTGATTTGGGGCCCACCTAATATCTGGATATGCTCCAGTTTTGGTCTCAACCGTTTAAATGAGCTGACAAAATGGATGGACAGAGTGGATTTCTCAAAAACATCATAGTGGACCCCACTTGAGCATGAGTGTGCATAGTGCACAAGTGCACTAGCCGTGCACAACAATGAAGAGTCGGTCAAACCGACCCTTGACCGACTTCCTCTTCCAAAATCAAAAAACACAACAGCGTTTACGCTATTCGACGCTGATCTGCATTGTGGGCCCCACTCATCATCTGGTTCGATGATCCTAATCGTCCATTGCATCAAGGGGGTAGCTATAACTCTCACCAAGCTCGTCTTTCGGCTCCATGCAAACATACGCACATTTCCAGTCGTTAAATGGAGGATGGACGACTAGGTTACAAGTCAATGGGCCACATCTAACTCGATCCAAAACCAGCCCTCTCTAAACGGTTTTTCGAGTAGAATTCAATGGACGGTGCGGATTTGTCAGCCGACATGGATCATGGGCCCCACCATCTCACCAGCGCAAACAAAGCTGTGTAAGCTCTGTTCTGTGGCTAGATTTGTTGATCCAGGTGGGCCACCACAGCTGGAAGATGTAAAGATCTAGTCAGTCCATCTTGTAGGATATCCAAAACCGTCCAAGGGAGGGTCTTGTTTTTGAAGAAAGATCATGAGAAGAATGTTTTTCTAACCTGTCAAATACGGCGGTTTCTTGGTCTTGCGGGAGCGCAAAACGATCCACACGCTGCATATCTTGGAGTCGATCCTTCAAACAGACTCTCCATCGACCGACCTCAGCCGACCCATGTTGTCTATAAAAGGAGGAGAAAGAGAGAGAAAAGCATCCATCAGGAGGCTAGGGAGCATCAGTTGGACGTCAGAGAGAGTTTTTATTTTTTTCCTAGTTTTTTCTGTTTTAGTTTTTCTGTTCTTTTCTTTTAAGACTTAGCTAATCATGTCTTCTCTAGGCTAATCCTCTTAGCTAGGGCTAAGAGGTGAAGCTTATACCGTGATGGGGGACTCTTTCGCTTGTGTTTTGTATTTATACTGAGTTGATATTGATTTTAGCTTAATTAATGGAATGTTTTTAGTCTTTAATGTTCTGTTGTGACTGAAATTACAATGGGTCTGCAATGGTTTTGAGCATGTTCCTTTCCTTTATGTTTATGAGTTAGGAAGCCCTGTTGTTCACCATAGTCTCCTGAGCATGGTTGGATGACGGTCCCCTTCCTAACCTTCATACATGTGATTGGTTGGTAATTAGTTTAATTTTGTTGTTTGCTTTGTCTCCTGGGCATGGTTTGGTGATGGAATCCATTCTAATTCAGATACCTTTCATCTCTTGAAAACTATATCAACGACAGTTCAGTTAAATTCTATGATTCTTGAAGCTGGCATAAGATCTCTCTAATCTCTACAAGTGGATCCTCTGAATCCCTAGCTTCCTATCTCTGAAATCTTTAAATTTTTAGATAATTATTTTACAATTATTCCTTAAATTCTATTTGATTTAGATTTCAGCTCATTCTAGTTCTAGTTCTCGTTAGTTTTAGATTACGTACAGGTATCAGTCCCTTGAGATTCGACCTCGATCTCACCGAGTTATTACTACATCACAACCCTGCACTTGGGGAGTGAACAACGGTGGGACCCACCATGATGCATGTGTTACTTCTAACCGTCCAACCATTAGCCAGCTTGTCTTACAAACTTGAGACTAAAAATAAGACTGATCTAGGGTCAGGTGGGCCTCAGTATAGAAAACATGGGTTTGAACATCCACCATTAAACCTTGGGCTACCAAATTTGGGACAATATGATATTTAATTTCCCTCTTAATCCAGGTCTTTAAGACCTTATGATCAGATTGGATGGGGCATAAATGATACGGTGGGCCTTGAGAATTTTTATGGTGGAAATCGTTATCACCACTTTGATTTGGTTGTGGCCCATTTGATGTGCATATAAGGCCCAATTGGTGTGTCCCATTTGATATACAAAAGGCCCATGTTACGAGGTCCATTGTGATGTATTCAAGGCCTATGGGTTATGGCCTATTGCAATGTACCTAAGGCCCACTTAATTTATATAAGGCCCATTTAAGGAGGCCCATCTTGATGTATTTGTGGCCATGCTGTGAGGCTAACCTGATATACATAAGGCTCATGTGATGTGGCCCATTTGTTGTATCTAAGGCCCATAAGTCAAGGCCCAATTGGATGTATACAAGTCCATTACAATGTGTGAATCTACCATGGTTTGTATAATGATGTTTGTGATGGCCGTGCCTTGGGAGCAATGTTGGTTTGACGTTCACATTGTAAGAATAATGTTGGTTAAATGTCCACATTATAATTCTCCCTAGGGCCCATTGTTAGGCCTATACTTATAGGCCGTCTAGGCCCATCTTCATTATGAACAGCATCCATCACCGTATAACTTGTTTAGTATAGTTCCCGATTCATGATCATATGTATCATATGTATGCTTGATATGAAAAGTGAGTAATCATAGCATATGCCTTTGGGTATATTGTTTAGGGGCTCCCAGATAGGCGGTGTTGCCCTACATGAGCGCACGATACGTGCAGGACTGGATAGTGTGATTCATCCATTTACATTGTGTGATATGGTTACTGTACACCTTAGCGACATCAGGACCGTAGCCTCCACAGGCATATCGTGGTTGACAGGGTTGGATACCGAAAATCTTGTTCTACATGGGGTGCTATAGATATCCCTAGGTGAAAGTTTCTAAACCCTTATGGTACTAAGAGGTTGCTCCAACGTCTAGACCGAGTGGGTGTAGGAGCACCGAGTGTCGATTACCAGAAGGCCACGCTTTCCACTGTGTCATGGTCAGTTGGGAGGGGGTGTGGCCTTACCTGCTTGAGTGGAGGGGGCAAAGCTAGGCTGAGTTTGACCACTCACCTTATTACGTGCGATGGGGGGAGGGGGGGGGGGCAATCTGGATTGGAGTGTACTAGACCCCGGTGATATTTCAGAGTTGAGCTGTATTGATATATAAACTTAGATGAGGATTTGTATGCTTGAGTTGTATTTTGCATCGCATGGCCTTGGTATGGCCGATATCATTCATGCCTTACATCACATAGCCTTGGTATGGCTAATAGTATTTATGGATTCATCAGCATATTCCGCATTACTCTGATACGGTATAATTATATTACTACCTTGCACACACACTTTCACCACCCTCTAAGCTTTCTATAAGCTTATGTACGACCGTTGCGTGCAGGTGACGTTGGACCGCAGCAGCGCTGAGGCAAGAGCGCTCAACAAATCATCTTTAAACTTTTTATCCATTATCATTGTATTTCCCTTTATGCTCATTGTACTTGTAAAGTTTTTGATCATGGTGAAAATGTAATAGATTTTTTGATTGTTATTTGTGGGTTATGCCTTTAGTTATACTTATTACGAATCAAACTGATGTTGAAAATCTTCCTCGTACCATCCCAAGATTGGGACCTGGTACATAGGCGTTGGGAGCTGAGAATGGGGTTATATGGAGGCTGTCAGTGCTAGATTCAGCAACAGGGAATTTTATGAGCCCGATTTTCGAGTTTGGGGTGTGACAGGGTGTGCATCAGATGTGCCAGCTAGGCCGAACAGCACTGACCCGTGCTATCTCTTAAACTGAGAGATTTCTCTCTCTCTCTCTCTCTCTCTCTCTCTCTCTCTCTCTCTCTCTCTCTCTCTCTCTCTCTCTCTCTCTTCGGGCTACACAGCGGATGCACAGGTGTCCCCAATTTCTGATCATAGCCCACCATATGGTCCTCACCTTAATGATCCAAACCGTCCATCGGATAAAGGACGCGCTTAAGACCAAAACCCAACTTTCACATCAGACTTTCATGCATGTATAGATACACAAACCTCGTTGCAAAATGGCCCTCCAAAACCATATTTTCAAAAATAGCAACTATCCTCCTCGCCACGAGGGCAATCCGTGTGTTCTCTTCCTCCTCAAATCCCAACCGTCTATGCATGTTATCTTAGCCGTCCAACAGCCCTGCACCTAAGCAAGTGGTTTAGGGCTTGTAAACGAACCCACGATCGGTTCCATTTTGCCCACCGTTTTAGAGGCGATTTCAGCTAGAGAAGATCTAGACACCTGGGTGGTAATCCAACGGTCTAGAAAGGGTTAGGGTGAGCATAAGAGGCGTATGGATCGAGGAACAGTAGCTCACCCTCCATTTTCGTAGCCACAACCATGAAACTGGCCGTTTCCTCCTTTGCTCGAACTCACCATGAAAACCTCCCTAGAGCTTCACTCCAAGATTCTTTGAGCTCATACATGCCACCTACAACAATCAGTTCAAAGAAATAAACCCCTGTTTGTAATCTGCCATTAACGCTTGCATCTTCTTCCTCGGCGTTCTACTGCACTGGGTTGACCTGGTTCGACCCTAGTTGCGAGCATCCTCACTCCTGGACTTCTCAGGAGATGAAAGAAGAAAGAAAGAAGAAGAAAGTAAGAGGGAAGAAGTGTGGTGTAGTGCTGTAAGTGTGGTGCAGTGCACCCTAACTGGCCATCCGGGTTGTGAACTGGGTTTGTTTCATCAGAGCCGTGTCTGGATTCTCTTAGACTTGCAGCAGGCAGGGGTGAGGAGAGATAGAGAGAGAGAGAAGGGGGTGCATGGCTAGCTACACCAGCTCGAATGGAGCCAGCCCGACCCATTGGCTAGTTTAACTCGCTGGACCGAGTTTGGTTCGAGATGGGTGTGGGCCAGATCCATCCCAAGCCTTGTTGAAGGCTAATAGATGGAGAATAGAAGGAAAGGAAGAAGAGAGGAAGGAAGAAGAGAAAAGAAGAGAAACTAGAGGGAAAGGTGGCCGTTGGGATGACTAGGCTAAAACCGAGTTTGATCGGCCAAGTTGGGTTTGGGCATGGTCCAAGTGTTGCGGGATTCCCAGCGTGTGGGAATCAAATAGAAGAGAAAAAGGAAGGGTGAAGTGGGTGGTTGTGTGTGCTGAGTCAACTCAGTCTTTAAGTTCAGACGGGCCGAGTTAACATGCTGGACATTGAGTTAGGCCGCACTTATCTCCCGCCGAGGTACAAACTCTCTACCCTCTTGCATTGTGATTTAAATTCGATTACTTAATTAAATTTTGTAATTAGAAAGCTCATATTTCTCAAAATCCCAACCTTGAGTTAAATATGGGTCAAAGTCCACTATGCAACCTAGTTATTATAAACAAAATTGTGATTATCAAATAGTAGTATTTTATTTAATGATTGATCATAGAATCTATTATCATGACTAGATTCATTATGAATAGTTATGATTATTATTATTAGCAAATATTATCATCTTCCTTATGCGATTAGTGGAATTCTCTTTATCATGACTATTATTTTTATCCCTTATTACGTTAGTGTTAGTAAAGATTCCATTCTTACTAGTTGTATTATTTAAGGGATTACTAGCCATTATAGGAGTATTAGATAATGTCGGTACAAATATGAGCTTATGAACCATCATTATTAATGTTGATGGATTAATACTCCTATTATGGACATTATTCGATACATTATACAATAATAATAATGATGACAAAATTAATAATAATTTAGGATTCAAATATTAAAATTTAAGCATTTAACTAAACCTTAGGATGAAACCCTAAAACCCTAGGTTAAGACTCTAACCCCAAAAAGTGAGTAAGCTTGATCTAATTGTACAACCTTATGATTGATGGTAGGAATTAATTCCAAGGGAACATGCATCTCGCAATGATGGTACATGCGATTCAAAATATAAGATGATGATTCTTCCCCTTGAGCTTTCCATTTTTCCATTAGCTTAAGTTATTATTTTTATTAAGATTTATAATTGATCTAATTGTACAACCTTATGATTGATGGTAGAAATTAATTCTAAGGGAACATGCATCTCGTAGCGATGGTACATGCGATTCAAAATATAAGGTGATGATTCTTTCCCTTGAGCTTTCCATTTTTCCATTAGCTTAAGTTATGATTTTTATTAAGATTTATAATTGATATCTCCATTATATAATCACATATGTTAACTGTTGAAATTGAATTACTATATTACATGCTTAATGTTTATCCTGTATATTTATATCATGCCTGTGGACTATTTGTGGATTGCTTATGGAATTTAAACTGGTACATTAGTGAAAAACCCCCACTTATAAATGTACACCCATACTTGGGATGCAACTCGATCGACATGTTTCCATTAAATATCCTAAGGTGGTAGTCTCATGGGCCAAGGATGGTGGTAATGGGATGTTATGCCCGAGCTGTCAACCTACGCTGGGCTATGTGCTCCCCATAGTAACCGTGAGCTTATTTAAATTGACTGGTTGTAATTGGAGTAATAACGGTTTGACTAATCATGCATGCATAGCACAGACCAGTATCTATTGTTGTCATACGTAACGTATAGATTTTTCTGTCTGAATGTTTTACCCGAGGCACCAACCATCATCTATTGCTATCATACATTGTTGTCATACGTAACATACAGATTCGCTTGTCTAGATATTTTACCCGAGGCACCAACCACAATCTGTTGTTATCGTAAATATTTGTCTGTTTGGATGTTTTATCCAAGGTACAGACCGTCTGGATGTTTTACCCGGGTCGATGACTGCATGGGTGACGACCCCTATGTCTGTCTAGATGTTTTACCCAGGACAATGATTGCATTCACGCATCCATGCATATAATAAGACTGCATTTACTCTGTTTTGGTTGTCTGAATGTTTTATACTATTTCTTACATAATGCGGCGGTGTGTAATTTTGAGGAGAGTTCACACTGAGTTGGCAACTCATCCATCAAATATAAAACCATACAGGTAGCACAGGTGGCCTTGATAATGTTCACATTCGTATTTGTGAGGAGCAAGCTATGGTTAACAAGGGTGCATGATTATATTTGCTATGGGCTGCTACAGGATTTCACAGCTCAAGATTGTTACAAATTTACTTTGTTTCACATGTAATGTTATTTCATTTTATATTCGTAAGAATGGAGATATTGGTTTGTATAAGTCATTATGGGCACCTCTTGTATACTCTAAAAGTAATCGCAATTTTCCTTTATGCTAATTTATCCACTCTAAGCTTATCTGCTTACTCTGATAAAAGAAAAATATCATATTTGACCATCCTTAACACTCGAGTTTTTGGGACACGGGTCATATACTCGGGTCCTGAAGATTCGGGGTGTTATATAAAACCACCTGAAATTTGGAAAACAATAAGGGCATATTTGTACAAAAGAAGGAGAAGAAGAAGAAGAAGAAGAAGAAGAAGAAGAAGAGAAAAAAGAACAGTAGTGAAAAAATAAGAGAAAAGAAGAAAAATTAAGAGGAAAATCCTTGTTTCCATCCCACCCATTTTATTCATCTTGGGCCACTCATCTCACAAAAACTCTCAGTTACTCCACGAAGCTATCTTCGGAAGGCAATGCTGGAAGACTAGGTAAAATTAAATTTAAAGGGCATCCAAAGTGAAAAGGGCAAGGTGAAAAGAAGAAAATTTGAGGGAAAAATCCTTGTTTTCATCCCACCCATTTTATACATCTCAGGCCACTCATCTCACAAAAACTCTTAGTTACTCCATAAAGCGATCTTCGGAGGGCAATGAAAGAAGGCCATGTAAAAAAAAAGGCATCCAAATCATAAAGGGTGAGGCAAAAATCTAGAAGGACAGCTTGAGGAAAAACAACGGATGCACTGCAGACTTGGTGAGAACGCGAAAAGGTGCTAAGGGAAAAAAAGGCACAAATGAGAAGGGGCGGACAAGATCAAATACTCGGGCCATAGTGAAAATTTGAAAGGGTGCTATAGGAAAATTGACATGGAAGCTACACATATTGAAAACTTGAAAGGGCATTGCAGGCAAAAAATGGAAATAAAGAAATTAAAATTAAAAAAGAAAAAGAAAATCCAAGCGTGTAGTTAAATATTCATGGATCATTAGCTATGCTCGTATCTTGAAGGCAAAGTGGGATAACCTTGATGTTCAATAATGAGCATTCCATCTAAGAGATATTTCCAAGTGTTTACTTCTGAGGGTCTTTTAAAGCCCTTGGGAATCAACTCAGAGTCCGTTGAGGATGAGTGTTGGAAAAGTCACATGTCTGATCCTTATGTCCTAAACACCATAGTACAAACCACGGGTAAAAAGGAATACAATGGCTTTACACACATATATACACAAGCACATATACAAAATAAAAAATAAAAAAAATTCCATTTCATTTCATCATTTTTACATCCATGTAAATTATCATCAACCACATACAGGTAGGTATACCACTAACCCATACTTGCGCGAAAATATATATAGCCCATGTCTGTACCTGTGTCACCAACTTATTCAATCTATAGGACGCCTCCCCAAAAGGACCCATGGATCAAATGCTTCCAATCAAGATATGCTAGCTTGCTAAGAGAAATCTCGATCCAAGGTTGCAATCTACTCTCTATGCGAATGAAAAATATCCTTATGTGTGGAGAAAATCCACCTCGATCTAGAGACGATCGTGCTCTCTTAGTAAAGCACTCCTCCCAGATTGTACCAGATGCCCTTTAAAGCCAAGGCTGGCCTGCATTCAGAACACACGGCCTCACAAACAACCAAGTGGGCCCTATATTAATGACACCCATAAGTTACCACGAGCCCGCTACATTAAATGTCAAATCAAACATCAAAATCATCATTGTGGCTAGATAAGAATTTATCTATCCGTCCATTCTATTTCCATTAGCATAAATGCAATATATTATTTGATCTTAATCGTCTAATGCTCTGATTGGGGCATTTGGACGTCATATGACAGATTAGATCCACACATTCATCACACATCATTTGATCTTGATCGACAAATACTTTGATCGAGGCATTTGGACATCGTATGACAGATCCAATCTGCATGTCGATCACTCATGCACGTATTGCATTTCCTCAAGATCGCTGATCTTGATCGTCTCGCATCTGACTTAAGCTTTTTGGGCGTCGAATGACAGATTGGATCCATTTTATTTTATTACTTCATGCATTGCATTTCATCATATCACACATTTGCGTTATCTCATTTCTATGCATCATTCAATAAGGGAACCCTGATTCCAGTCCAAATTTCTAAAAGATCTTTTGGATGTCAGGTGACAAATGAAGTTCGTTCCATTTCATCCAGCATTTTCGATCTTGACTGTCAAACGCTCTGCTTGAAGCATTCTGACATTGATTATGACCCCACTAGCGATGTTGTCCATATGTTTTAAGAGATAATTTTAGGGCACGATCCTATAGATGAAGTAGATCCAAATCTCATGTAGACCACAACATAAGAAACAATAGTGATTGACCATTAAAAACTTCTTATGAATCACAAATTTTTTGATTAAGCCAATTTTTTCATCCTTTCATCCATGTTTTCGTGACCTTATACATTCCGGTGGCCCCAAGAAGTTTTTAATGGTGAGTATTCAATCACCACTATTTCCTGTAGCGCAATCCAACTAAGATTTGGATCTACTTCATTGTTAGGATCATGCTCTAAAATGAGCTGTTAAAACAGATGGATGGTGTAGATATATGAAACATATATCACAATGGGCCCCAACAGCCAAGGATCCACCCACCTTGGTAGATGGAGGATCCACGGAAGCCGCGCCCCATCTAATCCACTCCCTATTGCATTGGCCTATTCGACCATTTATTAGCATATTGGGGCGAATTATATATATATATATATATATATATATATATATATATATATATATATATATATATATATATATATATAGAGAGAGAGAGAGAGAGAGAGAGAGAGAGAGAGAGAGAGAGAGAGAGAGAGAAATGGTACTATGAGGTTGACCTCATGGGAACTTCCCCATGAGGTTGAGCTGTGTGGGCCCCACCATGATGTGTGTCGAACATCAACACCGTGCATTTGATGGGTTCCCTTTAAGTTATTGGATATCCAAAAAATCAGCTGTATATGGAACTCATGTGGGCCATACCATCTAAAATTATGTGAAGACATGCCTAAAATGTATAAAATCAGTTGGTGGGGCCCACCTGAGTTTTGGATGAGGCTGAAACTTGGTCTTATCCCTCATCCATGTGGGACACATGATGGATGAACTGGATTTCTAAACTACATCTCGGTGGTGCAATAAATAATTATGAAATTTTAACAGGACTCTCAACTCTTGTATGTGTCGTGGCCCACCCAAGTCATGGATTGACTTGATTTTTAAGCTCGTGCCCCACAAACCCCCCCCCCCCCCCCCCCCCACACACACACACACCCACACACATACATTTATAAATGGTTTTAGAGGGTCAAGTCCGATGAGGTCGAGTTGTGTGGGCCTCACCATGATGCGTGCTAACATTTACTCCCCCTCTCCCCCACACACACATATATGGTTTTATAGGGTCGAGTCTCATGAGGTTGAGCTGTGTGGGCCTCACCGTGATGCGTGCTAAACATCTACCCCATCAATCTGATACAATATTCCGTGGTGGGCCTCGTGCTTAAAAATCAAGTCAATCCATAACTTGTGTGGGCCACACCACATACAAAAGTTGAGAGAGGTTATCTTCCCATTAAAACATTCATAATCATTTGTTAGGCCCGCCGAGATGTGGTTCACAAATCCAGTCCACCCATTATGTGTGTCCCACAAGGGGTTAGACCAAGTTTTAGATGCATCCAAATTTTAAGTGGGCCCCACAAAGTGCTTTTATATGTTTTAGGCATGTCTTCATATTATTTTAGATGGTATGACCCAACTAAGTTCCTTAGACGGCTAATTTTTGAGATATCCTATCATTCAAAGGGGACCCATCAAATGCACGGTGTTGACGTTTGACACACATCATGGTAGGGCACACACAACTCGACCTTATGGGAAGTTCCCATGAGCTTGACCTTATATATATATATATATATATATATATATATATATATATATATATATATATATATATATATATATATATATAGGGAAAAGGTACTATGCGCTTGAGCTGATGTGACGGTCCCATGAGGTCGAGCTGTGTGGGCCCCACCGTGATGCGTTTCAAACATCTACCCCATTAGTCAGATGCACCATTCCATCGTGGGCCTAGGTCTCAAAAATCAAGTCAATCCGTGACTTGTGTGGGCCACACCACATACAGAAGTGGAGAGGGGCTGTGCACCATTAAAACATTCATAATCATTTTTTGGGTCCACCGAGATGTGGTTTGCAAATCCAACCCATCCATTATGTGTGTCCCACTTAGATGAGGGTTCAGACCAAGTTTCGGGCGCATGCAAATTTCAGGTGGGCCCCACCAAGTGCTTTTATATGTTTTAACGGTGTCTTCACATGAATTTAGATGGTATGACCCACCTGAGTTCTGTATACGACTGATTTTTAGGATATCCCATAATTTAAAGGGAACCCATCAAATGCACGGTGTTGATGGTCGACACGCATCACGGTGGGGCCCACACAGCTCGACCTCACGGGAGCTTATCGTGAGGTCGAGCGCATAATAACTTTTCCCATATATATATATATATATATATATATATATATATATATATAACTGAATGCTCAGCTGCACAGCTGCACACTAGTTAGCACAGAACTCGTGTGAAATTCTTTAAGAACTCATCATATGTGATGTGAATCCAAAATTTGAACAGTCTAAGTGAAACAACACATCATGAAACACCCAACCCTAATTTTTACTTTGATCCAAAACTTTGGTAGGCCATAAAAAATGAAAATAGTTTCCTCCCTTGATTTGCATTTCTTTTTTCTATAGCCCACCTAGGGGCGTACATCGGGCTGAACCGAGTTGAACTGGGCTTAACTCAGCCCGGCTCGGTCACCAGCCAAACTCAGCTCAAACCCGGCCCGGCCCGGTCACCAGGCCAACGTGTCCAGCCCGAACTCGGCCCGGTCGGCAATCAGGTAAGTTCGGGCTAGTTTTGGACCCATGATTTGGACGACCTTGATTTTTGACTCTGCTCCATCTACTCCATGGGAAGGGCTTTGGCAGGTAACTTGAACGGCTTTGATTTTTGGGAAGGACTTTTGTAATAAAATTTTGAGACTTTGCTCCATCTACAAAGGGACTCACGATTTGGACGGCCTAGATTGCTATAAATGGTTAGGGTAAGAATTTAGGAAAAAAATTATATGCACACACACACAATACAATGCGTATTTAATGTCCCACTTCTTCCCACCGTGAGGGAAACAAACGCGAATTAGATATTGACTGGTTCAGTAGCCAATCTCAAGTGACGTCACCAAGTTTTGTAGGCCCCCACATAATGTATGTGTCCACACCGACCATCCATTTGGAGAGATCCTTTTATGGCATGAGTCAAAAAATGAAGCAGATCCAAAGCTCAAGCGAATCCCACTATTAGAAAACATTGGAGATAGTGATGCCCACCGTTAATTCATTCTTATTAGGCCCGCCATGATGTTTATTTGGTGTCAAACCTGTCTATAAGTCAACACAGACATGGGAAGGGAAAACACAAATATCAGCTTGATTGAAAACGTTTTTGGCCCCAAAGAAGTTTTTAATGGTAGACATTCAATCCCCACTATTTTCTGTGGTGGGGTCCACTTGAAGTTTGGATCTGACTTGATATTTGGATCATAGTCTAAAACTGTTTCTCGAAATGGATGAGCGGTGTGGATATAACACATACATGATGGTCGAGCTCAAAAAATATGGTGACGTCACTTCAGTAGCAAGATTGCTACTCAACTAGTCAGTAGCTAATCCGTGTCCGAGTGAAATGGGTGCGGATTGGATATTGACAAGGCCAGTAGCCAAATCGCTATTGAAGTGACATCACTAAGATTTGTAGACCCCACCATGATGCATGTGTTGTATCTATATGGTCCATCCATTTGTAGAGATCGTTTTATGGCGTTATAAAGAGAATGAGATAGATCTAAATTTCAAGTAGACCCACCAAATAAAAACATGGGAGCCATCACGCTCACCATTGAAACATTTACAAGGTCCACAGTGATGGATTTTTTAGATCCATCCTATTCATAGGCTAACATAGAGATAGATGAAGTGAAAACTAAAATATCAGCTTCATTGAAAACTATTTTGGCCACTAAGAAGTTTTGAACGGTGGATGCCACTATCCCCACTATTTTTTATGGTGGGTTCCACTTGAACTTTAGATCTATCTCACTCCTTTTGTAATGCTATCAAATGATCTTTAAAAATGATCTTAAAGCATAGATATGAAACATGCATCATGGTGAAATCCACGTACCTTGGGGACGTCACTTCAGCGGAGATTTGCCACTGGCTTTGCCAGGAGCTATTCCGCGTCCAGTAAAACATGCCCATGGAAATTGATAAGTTTATTTATATCACTCAATTCGCATGATCAGACACATGAAGTATGCAATTTTATAGGTGAAATATTGAAATCACTCCCGTTAGACAGCAGGTCAGTTCCAGCAAGCTGTGAGAGAAGACGTCGATCTTCATTAATGTCCATTAAATAAATGCGGCAGGAGCCGTTAATTTAAAGTGATAAGACGGGAGATATATGGTCTCCAACCGGACATGACAGATGAGATGGGGTGCACTTGTGCGAACATCGCAAGTCGTACGCTCTAATTTCAATTCATGAGATTCTACGTGTCCCCTAGCCTTTATACAAACCTAGACGCAACATTCAATGAAACCACGTGTACTTAAATGGCTCACGTTGCCAGTGCCACCTGTCCTCCGTCCCTCTCTCTTAAACAATTACATCTCCTTCTAGACAGCGGGAGTCTTGTGAAATAAAATGACCCATCACATCGCCATTGTCTGAGGCCCACTTATATTCCCTTAATATATGGTATTCCTTTAAAATATAAATATTAATTAATGGTAACCAGTACAACCAAAACACAAATCTGTGTCCCTGTTCATCCATCTGAGCCGTCTATGTTTCGTAAGGGTCAGCTGCTTGGTAACTGGGCTTAGATGTGATTAGGTTGAGTGGGATTGCATTTAGTCCTTAGCTAATTTTATCCCATGCGTGTGTACAGGAAGGGTTGAGATTAAGCCAGATGAAATTGTATTCAGTGTCACGTGAGATTTACATGGATTTTAAAATCCACTACACCTACAGGTTTTACATTGATACATGTGTTTTATTCAAGTTTATCTATACAAGTCTTTTACACATAATATTTTGATTTTATGTGTATAACTTGTTGAGGAGAAGCCTTCAATCTTCAAGTTTTTCATGTTACTCGACCGGTCGTGGGGGAGCCATGACTGGTCGTGGGAGGTGCTCGACCGGTCGTAGGTTCGAGCCCTGGCACGACTCGAAGTCCAGCGAGTTGTGCTGTTAGTGTAGGACTAGTCTTGAAATTTCTAGGACCAGTCGTAGGATAGATAGGACCGGTCGTAGGTTACGCAGTTTGTTCCGCGATTTTCCGTGAAACTGCGGATTTGAATCCTTTCGCAACTGGAATGCGGAAGGGAAGTTTCCTAAACTATAAATAGGTATTCCTAGGGCTTTTCTAGGTATGACAAAAGCTTTCTAAAGGGGTTCTAGAGAAATTAAAGGGTGTAGCAAGGGTGAGATTCGAAGTTGTTCGAATCGAGTAAGTCCTTTCTCTTTGTAATTGATGCTTTCATAGTGGAGATCTGTCGCTTTGTACCGTGGTTTTTTCCCGAAAGAGTTTTCCACGTTAAATCTGAGTGTTCTCTGTGTTCTCTTGTGTGCTTGGTGCCATTGGATTGCTATCCTAGATCTAGATCTGTGTGATTCCGCAGGTTCAAAACCCTCAACATAACTAGCTAACATCCGTTGTGAATTTGATTTGTTGATTACAATTCCATAATCCACCAAATGGAGTTTTGCTTAATTGATTATTTTTTTTCTCATAATAAGAATTTTATCCCAAACATACAAATTGGATGGTTAAAATACCGTGGCATTTCCAAACATGTAATTTTTGTTCAATAATGTCATTAATCCCATCTAATACAAATCCATGTAATGTAATCCCATAATCCAAACAGGCCCTAAACGTGGGGGCACTTGGATTGACTATAGCCAAATGCTTTGGATTGGCTATAAACAAATGCTTTAAGGGTGTGTTTGATTTTGAGTATTGGTGTAAATACCTGTGAAATTAGCAACTTGTACCTTAGTCAATGTACCATCCCATCACTTTTCAATTTTTGCACATTTTCATCCATCCAGACAGTTGTATCAGTTGTCCACTCTGATTCATACCATGCACTAAAATTCAATAAAATCAACGATTATAATCCTTGATAGGCACCTAAAAGATATAGAGAGTCTTATAGGAGTGGAATCACAAAGGAAGAATGCATGATCTTATAAATTAACCGTTGGTGATTTTCGAATGGAATTGATATTTTTCTATTACACACGTCAAGCATCGATTTTTAACGCTTCAAAAATGACTTTAACAAGCCAATGTCGAAATTACGTTGGATCTCCGCCACAAACAGTTAGGATCACGAGTGGCCTCCTGGCCATTGATCCAGCAGTAACTACCTCTCCTGTGGACTTAGTTTTGTGCAACAATCAAAGTAATGGTAGGCGATTGTTTGGACAATTAAAAATGTTGGACTAGACCTGAGTTTGGGCCAATACCTATGAGTGAAATGACCCATCGATTGGATGATTGGGATCCATGAGCGCTCTCACTACTCACTAGTTAAGGATAAGCCCATTGACCTTGGAGTCTTTGAGCTAAAGGTCAATGATGCAAGCAATTGAGTGTTAAGGATTTTGACCACAGTACCCTTATAGTAATGCCAAATGCCCCCAAATATAGAGTATCTTTTCTTCTTCTTTTTTTTTTTTTTTTTTTTTTTTTTTTTTTTTTTTTTTTCTTCTTTTAAAAAATTTTAATTAATAATAATTATTATTATTATATTTTTATTTATTTTATTTTTTTTTAAAATTTTTGTATAAATGCCTCCATATGGTTTATTGATAATTTTTTTTAAAATAATTTGGATGAAATTGCTCATGCTTAGAGCCTAGTGCCCATGTGAACCTTATTCTTCATTTTTTTTTTTTTAGGACTCTTCTTTCTTTTCAAGTCTTTTCAAGCATGTCTTTTGGTGACTCACCATTACCTCATTCAACTGCATTTTCTGACATATGGTCACTACTAATAACTTATTTGGTGTATGGGCACCACCAACAACTTCTACGGCCCTAAAATCAAGTATTGTTTTTGCTTCGATGAATACAATCTTTATAAATGGAAGCCACTGATAGGTAAAAGACATTTTTATGAATGTTTTATTTTATTTTTTTACATAATAATATTTTTTTAGAGATGGAAGCTACTTTGGTTGTGGATAGAGACGGATGAGTGTGTTTTTTGTCATGCGGATAAGTGGTTGTCAAAAGAAATTGGAGGTGGAGATGGATGATTATAGCTGTCATGTGGAAGACAATGAAGGAGGTAAAATTTAAATTTTATAATGTATTACCATGGAAGACAATGAACATATATTATTTATTAAGGGTTGAGGTTGTCATGTGTTAAGGGTTGAGGGGGTCTAGGTCATGGTTGTCATGTATTAAGGGTGGATGTTGTCATGTGTTAAGGGTCTGAGCCGTGGTTGTCATGTGCTAAAGTCGATGTTGTCATATGTTAAGGGTCTGTGTCATGGTTGTCATGTGTTAAAGGTTTGGGTTGTGGTTGTCATGCGTTAAGGGTCTAGGTTGTCATATATTAAGGATTGTGGGGCCCACCATGGGATATATGTTAAATCCACTATTTTCCCACTGAATTCAGAATTTAACTTAATGTCATGGGCTAAAGAATGAGTTACATAAAAAATTTTGTGGGCCCTAAAAAATTTTCAATGATAGGTTTTCAATCTCACTACTTTTTGTGGTTTGGTCCTTGAGCCTTTGATATGTCTCATTTTTGGGCTCATGCCAAAATACGATCTTTCAAAGTATATGGACGGCGTGGATAAAATACATAAATCACAATGGGTCCCACAGGACCATCCATCTCTAATTAGGTCATGTTACCCAATCCACGTCACATCCCATCATGTTGATGTGAATTTTGAGCAAAAGCCTTTTATAGGAAGTTCCTACTATCAGAAGTAATATTGAGCCAACCGTGATGTTTTTGGAAAATCCACTCTGTCCATCTATTTTAGAAGATCATGTTAAGACGTTAGGGAAAAAATTCCAGTGTAGAAAGAGATTGCCTACTGTTCAAACCTTTTTGGACACCACCGTAATGTTTATATGCAATATAAACTGTTCATAAAGTGGCCCAAATGCTCATAAGGTTCCTGTCACATGGATGAATCGAAAGAATAAAAATATTAGCATGATCCAAAGCTTCTACAGCCCCATGAATGTTTCAACTATGGGTGTATGAGTTCCACTATTTTTTATTGTGTGGCCCACTTAAACTTTGGATCCATATCATTTTTTGGGCTCATGTCATAAAATGAATTGATAAAACATCTGAAGGGTTTGAGTTTCTCACAAACAACATAATAAAGCCCACAACATTTACCTCATCTAAATCCCTCCCGTCACTATGCAATCCATGTCTGTGTTAAACCACGCATAAATTAAGGGCAGATTTCTTCGGAAGCTAAGTGGGCCTCACCATGATGTTTATACAAAATCCACCCCGCCCATTAGTTTTGTGAGCTCATTTTAGGACACGAGACTAAATATGAACCAGATCTAATACTTAAGTGGGCCAAAAATGTGAGGATTGAATGCCGACGTTGAAATATACGTGGGACCATAGAAGTTTTGAATCAGGGTAATATTTGTGTTCTCAGTTCATTCTAATAGTAATGATATTATGAACAGTATGGATGACATTTAAACATCATTATTGTCAGGCCTATGTCCTAGAGTCCATTTCATCTCTCAAGATCCTGCGATCCATCTCGTCAAATTTCGGCAACCCGCGACTTGTAGATTGCATTTGCGCGTGACCCTTAGTTATATCCTGTAAACTCGAGTCGACTCAGCCTAAGACCTGTGCCATTACGACTGTGTCATCGCCGCAGTTCCGATGCTACGTCTCGTGCACCAATCCAACGCTTAGATCATAAGATGTGGGTTGCGCATTATAATGGTCGTGGACCGTATATTGCAGGACCCACCTATCCCAAATGTCATGCTTCCCTAACAGGTAATTATGATGGTGACATCATCTTAGCCTACCTAGGGTAGGATGATGTCACCCTAGTCCATGCCTCTTATAAATAATGTAACATCCCGAAAATCGGGGGGTCGAGCAAAAACCCAACTCCCGAGTTCCAAAATGTTATTTATGCAACATAGATATGTATGATTGAATGTTGTCTGTGATAACGTATTAAACATGAGTGAGATATAGCTAGAACAACATATTATACTCTAGAGACAGTTAAATTAACAAGCGGAAGACTGTGATAGTATGTATGACATATATAAACTGCTGTGTGTTTCCAGAGTGTGAATATGTTACCAGGTTATATACATACATGTATACTCCAAAAGTAAACAAAAAGAATATACATGAGTGCTCTAAAAATATAAAATGACAAGTGTCAAGGTATCTAATTAACCTCCTTATAATCCCGTCAATCAGAACACTCATAAAGGAGAGATCCTCCTCCTCATCATCATCATCAAGTCCGGCCTCGCCTCGTAGGCCGCGCCATCATTTGCAATCACAAAAAGGTCTGGTGGGTGTCCAGGAACACCGTCCCGTAACGTGGGAGTGAGTAGCTAACTCAGTGGAATAATAGAGCAAGGATTAACATGTTCTCAAATCAATCATGCGATAATAGTAAAGCAGTAATTCAAACATTCCTAATACTGTTATTAATGCAATTATGACATGACGTGATGTATGCCCTCACCGACAATCTCCCTCATACGGCACCATCTTATGACCGCGGCATGCAATCGACCCTCAAGTGCTCCACATCTTCCAGGCACATGCAATGGTATAGTGATATGATCTCCGAGTTATTATTAGTCCATTCAAACAGCAGGATTGAGAAACTAAGGTACCTCCCTTATATCAATCCCAACACAGATCCTGTCTAGGGTCGTCACTCTTAGTAATCTCATACGATGTATATTTTGTAGGTCGCTGCAAGGGCTGCCAGGGCTGTTGCACGCACTCGTTGCTCCGCTCCCCCATCACCTTATCAATACAGGCCTACTGTACTTTACTGCTACGGAAGGGTCGTCGCCTCCCGTAGACTCAGAATACGCTCGCGGTCACTACAAAGGGCTGACAGGGCTGTTGCTCGCACTCGTTGCACCGGTCCCCCATCACCTTATCAATGTAGGCCGACAACAAGAATATAGTGTCCCATACCACCATAATCTGCTCACGAGACTAGATGCTCACTGGTCACTACGGGGAGGTTTGTGGCCCTAGCGTAGGCCGACAGCTCGACCATGGTGTCCCATACCACCATGCCCGGCTCATGAGTCTTCGTGGATCAAGGTACCATGGTTAACAGGGTTTACAATGGTAAGTTCAGTACCCTAGGTTCAAGCAGTTATGACTCATGCAAGGTGAACATACAACGGCCAGTCGGGTTACTTGACGGGCTCGACTAGCACGATCGCATCTCAAGTTGAACGACATGAAGTGCGTAAAACAATTCGTGTGGCCTAACCACTGCCGCCAACTCCAAAACACGGCTCGCGTTCATCGACGCGTCGTTCGTGGCAAAGATAAGCCGACCACGAATTCGCTCGGTTACCGACTGCCTGGACTACGTATAGTCCCAAACACATATGAATCCACATCAGCGATCATGTGAGAGTATTGGAAATGAAACACAACCATGTGAGCATGTTAACACATGTTATATCGTACAACTTAAGTAAATCATCCGACACATGCCTTTCGTACATATAATGAACTTATGCATATCGCCAACATATAGGAAATCATTTCCATCAGCATATTAATTGAGAATTCAATCTCAAACTAAATCATAATAAAATCATCAAGGACATGTTATAACATACAGCTTAAGCGAATCGTCAAGCACATGCATTTCATTCATATTATCAAATCAAGCATATGGCTAACATGTAGGAAACCATTTACACCAGCACATTAATTGAGAAATCAATCTCAAACTAATTCATAACACCATTTAATTTAATACATACTAATACAAGCATTTATACAAACACTTACACTACACACTTAAGTCTACATATAGTATGTCGACCCGAAGTGCGCATTTAGGCGAATCTCTTCGCCAAACTAATTATGCACGTAATCCTAACATTCTAATGCGACAACAAATCATGTCAATCACGTCAGCAAAATATGAATGAAATCAGTACTTCCTACAAATGACTAAAATGCCCTAAATCTAATATTCTTCGCCGGTTTACGAAACAGAAAACGGACAGCATGTTGTACATATCAAACGGCGATGCCGTCGATAATCTACTATTAAACGACATTGAAAGCTTTAGAAACAGTCAATCAAAGCGTCTAAAATCCGCACCTTGTCTCTTATGGATGTGTAAATTCGAACGGAGCGTATACGCTTCGTCTACGGCGATTAGAGAACCTAATACACAAGTTCTATTAGCTACTTCGCTAGGAAACGAAAGGAACCTCAAATCAGCAACCTCTAGGGTATTTTCTTACCTGAAAACGTGGAAGAATCACCTGAAAAGTGATCGGAGTGCGTTGCCTAAGCACGTACAGCACGTGGCATAAGCAGAAGGGAATTCTCTCCCACCTTCTCTCACAAACTCTCACCTTTTCTCTCCCAATCTAGGGATTTTTGCAAATTCGGATGGGAGAGAGGAGTGAGGGTTTCATCCCGTTTTATAAGCCCAAACTTGCTCGAAATAGGCTCGGGAACAAGTTTCACTTGAGGGGTAACCAAATCGGGGCTGTTTCAGTCCAAAAGATGCTTTCTGGTGGTCCCCTGACCGAATGCGATCGAACTTAAGCTCACGCGTACCAGATCTAGCACGTATTAAGTTTTCAGTTCGACAGGGTTCGCAGATCGCACGTGGCGGTCCAGTTTCAGTTCAGTGGTCACCGCACGTAGATCAGGCCTGCAAATCTCATGATATGAAATAGAAATTTTTCCTAATCCGAGGGTGTAATTTGGCTGAATTCTGACGGTCAGAACGCTCAATACTGACGCGTCAAGTCGTGTGCCAGATTTGAATTTGAAATTCCAATTCTGTCCCTATTCGCACTCTCTTCGGTCCGGGCTCAATGAAATGGCCTGTGATTATCGGTTAGACTTGATTTTCGAAATGAGTATCAAGTCCAGCTAGGCGGTTCTAACGGTCTAAGATAGGAGGTATGGGACTTTCGACGCGCGGTCTAGATCCAATACAAAGATTCAAAGTGGTCTAGAGAACAAACCTGCTTAGAGTTTGGTCCGAGGTTATAGAGTATTATAGAGTCATTGGTTCTACTCGATTTGGGTCTAGTAGAACGTATTTAAAGTGATCAGGGACTATTTCCCAGCTACTCCAGCGTTGCGCTAGCTAACTTACGCTTAATTTCTAAAGGAATTAATCCTAAGTGGTTTCTTTGGCTATGGAATTGGGTTCTGAACGATTTTCTAGGTGTTTTAATTGACCCACTGCCTAAGGACGTCAAATCCCAGATTGGCCAAAATCCGGGGTATTACAAATAATAATTTCTTTCCCTTCCCCATGACTTACACAAGTCATTATTACCTTACATAGCAATCATTCCGAGCCTTCATCTCTCTCTCCCTCCCTTTCTCCCTCATTTCTCATCTCCCCTAGCAAAAGAGAAGGCTTGGACTCCCACAGCCCAAGCTCATTCCTCCTATTCCAACCATCAAGAGGTCATCTCCACCATTAAAAGATAATCATAGGAACATTAGAGCATAGTGGTGGAAGAAGGAGATCTACATCCAAGGTGGGTGCTCTCTAGAGCTAGATTTCATCCTCTCCCTTAGATTTTTTTTTCTTTCATTTGAATGGGGACTTGAAGGGCCCACCAATCCATGGTGGAGATCCTCCATGATGCCCTAGATGTGGCCATTGGCCTATCATGATGCATGCATGAGCCATGGTGGGTCCATTCTCCATGGACCCCACCATGATGATTTCTGCTCTAATTCATGCCTTCTAAGGGTTATCTAGATTGATTCATGGTGGGATGTGATCCCCACCTAAGATTTTTATATGAAGGGCAATGCAATGCATGGGACCCACCTTGATGAATGTATGGTGTCTGATGCATGTATTGAGGGACCCATAGTGGTGGGGTCCCTCCACCACCCATTGTTCTATTTCTCTCTCTTTCTTTCCTTGTATGATGGCCCACCTATGATGTATGTATTTTTATCCATACCGTCCACCAAGTGGGACACACCCACTACCCAACTGGGGCCCACTTTGCTGACCATCTTGCTACCCATTTGGGCAGGCCCTGTTTGAAGGAAATCATAAATATCAGTTTGATCCAAACTTTGGTGGGCGACCACGTGGACCCCACTGTAATATATGTGTTTTATTCCCATGTTGTCCATGGCCCACCATGATGCGCGCGTGGGATCCACACCGCTCAATAGGGATGGTGGGTCCCACATGGCTGCTGTGTTGACATTAGCAAGTTATAGGGTCAGGTCATGAGGTATGTGCTACATCCCAACCATACGTCCATTTTCTGGATGATGGGGCCCACTTGCACATGTGGGACCTCCACCGTTCAGCTAGGACATGGACCCCCTAATGATTTATTTATTATATCTACACCGTCCATTGCTGGTGGGGCCCACCTAGATGTAGTGTTATATCCACTCCATGCATCCATGGGTCCCACGTGAGGCCACCATGATTAATGTGTTGTATATCCCCACCGTCCAGCTGTTGGACGGTGGGAACCCACCTCTGATGTATGTGGTTTACAGCCACACTGTCCATCTGTTTTTGGCAGGACATGGGACCCACCCCACACGTGTTGCACGTGTGGGGATGGGGTCCACCTTAATATATGTATTATCATTGTCACGCCCCAAACTCGAAAACCAGGCTCACAAAATTTTCGATAGCTGAATCTGGCGCCGACAACCTCCATAGAACCCCATTCTCGGCTCCCAGCTCCCATTCGCCAGGTTCCGATCCTGGGATGCTACGAGGAGGATTTTCAACATCAGTTTGATTCGTGATAAGCATAACCAAAGGCATAACCCACAAACAATAACCAAAAACTCCTTTACGTTTCCACTATGATCAAAAACTTTACAAGTACAATGAGCATAAAGGGAAATACAATGATAGTGGACAATAACTTCAAAATGATCTGCAAAGCGCTCCTGCCTCATCGCTGCTGTGCTCCAACGTCACCTGCACGCAACGGTCGTGCATAAGTTTATAGAAAGCTTAGAGGGTGGTGAAAGTGTGTGCGCAAGGTATTAATATGATCATGCAATATCAGAGTAATGTGGAATATGCTGAAGGATCCATGAATACTATTGGCCGTACCAAGGCCATGCGGTGCAAAGCATGAATGATGTCGGCCATACAAAGGTCATGCGATGCGAAATGCAACTCAAGCATACAAATCCTCATCTAAGTCCACATATCAATACAGCTCAAATCTGAAATATCACCGGGGTCTAGTACACTTTAAACCAGATCGCCACCCCATCGTGCGCAATAAGGTAAGTGAAAGAGACCTCACTATCCGTCTAAAAATATCGGGCTCGACTCGTCGATAGCGGACCCATTCTTTGAGCTGGTCAGACTCAGCCTAACTTTGCTCCCTACTCTCGGGCGGGTAAGGCCGTACCCCCTTCCAACCGACCACGACACAGTGGAAAGTGCAACCGTCTGGTAATCGGCATTCGGCACTCCTGTACCCACTCAGTCTAGACGTTGGAGCAACTTCTTGGTACCATAAGGGTTTAGGGACTTTCACCCAGGGATATCTATAGCACCCCATGTAGAATAAAATTTTTGGTATCCAATCCTGCCAACCACGATGTGTCTGTGGAGGCTACGACCCCGATGTCGCTAGGGCATACAGTAACCATATCACACAATGTGAAATGCATAAATCACACTATTCAATCATGCAGCAAATCTTTCGTGTATCGTGCACTCATATAGGGAAATACCGCCTAATCGGGGTCCCATAAACAAACTGCCCGAAGGCATATGCTATGATTAATCACTCCTCATATCAAGCACACATATGATGCGTATGATCAGGAATCATGAAACTATATTAAAAATGTTATAAAGTAATGCACTATCCTTACAATGCAGGTGGCCTAGACAGCAGACACACAACAAGTATGGCCTATCAATGGGCCCTAGGGAGAGTCATAATGCGGATATTTAACCAACACTATACTTGCAATGTGGACGTCAAACCAACATTGCTCTCAAGGCATAGCCCGTCGTATATATCATTATATAACCATGTTGGGATCGCACATTGCAATGGACCTTAGGTACATCCCATTGGGCCTTAAATACATCAAGTGAGTCATATCATATGGGCCTTATATTCATCAAGTGGGCCACATCAATGGGCCGCACCAATGGGCCTTATGTGCATTGCAATGGGTCATAACCCGTGGGCCTTAGAATGCATCACAATGGTTCTCGACCCATGTGCCTTATATATATATCAAATGGGCCACACCGATTGGGCCTTATATACATCAAATGGGCCTAATCCCATGGGCCTTGGAATACATCAAATGGCCTAATTCCATGGACCTTAGAATGTATCAAATGGCCTAATTCCATGGGCCTTACATCCACATCAAAGTGGGCCCCAAAGAACTACTATAACTATATTAAGATGGGCCTCAAAACAGGCTAAGGTGGGGTCCAGATGAGCTAAGGATCTGACTCATTCTTTAACTCATGATGCGAGCTTTTAAAATGGATAGAGGGTTTGGATGTAACACATGCAGCACGATGGGTCCCACTGTCGTTGGACAACGAATAAAATGCATGCATTACAGTGGGCTCCACCGTCCGCTGGACGGTGTGAATGAGTCAGGGGGGTCCCACCGTCCACAGCCGTGGACGGTGTGGTAAGCACATACATCAATGGTGGGGTCCATATGTGTGGCCACCATAATATTTGTCTGCCATCCAAACCGTTCATCCGGTCACAGGTATCAGGATGAGGAGGAAAAATAAATTTCATGTTGATTCGAAATTTCTGTGGCCCATAAAAGGGTTCCAAGGGCAGCCACATAATCCCACTGTTTCATATCATGTGGGCCACCTGAATTTTAGATTAGGCTCATTTTTAGAAGGCAGCTCGCGGCCCTAAGAGCCCACAAAATGGACGGTATGGATTTACAAAATATACATCAGGGTGGGGCCCACGGCTGGAGCGTGGGGCTGTCTGTCTGTCCGCTAGACCGTGTAGCAGGCATTGCCTGCGCCCGTCTGACACCAGCAGCATAAGCTGCATTGCTGCTTCTCCCTTTTCTCTTTTTTTTTTTTTTTGTATTCCTGTGGTTTTTCACATGTGGGACCCACATTTAGAAATTCCATCCCAGCCATGGGATTCTATGACTCATAACGAACTAAATGAGTCCAAAGTTTGAGATTTTTGGGTGTATAGGAACTTCAGGTGATGCTTCAACGGTATCCACTGCAGTTTTCTATGCTATGGCCCACCAGATGCTCAAAACAGCCTCATTCTTCTATTCAATGCCTAAAATGATTCAAGGAATGAGATGAACAGCGTGGATTGAATACATACATCAAGGTGGGGCCTATGAGATTTGGCCACCCTTAAAGCTTGAAAACAAGCTAATATTTGTGTTTTCACAGAGACGTCCAGCATCCCTGGACGCTGGACGGTCCTCACAGTGGAGGTGGCTTTATTCAAGTGGGCCACCTCATGATGAAAGGTGTGGGTACAACACAAATAAGGTGGGCCCCACTCATAGATGGCTCGGATAAAAATACTTCATGATAGGTTCCATTCAAGTGGGCCACACGGCCAAATCATCACACAAAAACATTAAAAAAAAGGGAGAGAGAGAGGGAGGTAGAGAGTGGGACACACTTATGATGGAGGGACCCCGACATTATGGGCCCTCCCTTACAATAAATCATACATCAAGTGGATCCCTTTACACATGGGACCACCGAAATCGAAAATCAACGGTGAAGATCTTTTCCCCACCAATGTGGACGGTCTACATAACCTTTTTAATGCAAGAAAATAAACTTCATGATGAGGTCCATGGAGAATGGCCCCATCATGGAATGATCATGATGATCCTAGTGGGCCATCGGTCACATCTTAGGGTCCCAAGTGAGATCCAAACCATTGATCGGTTGGCCTCACTTGGCCCATCTTAAAAACATGAAAAACTACTATTATCAAGCACCCACCGTTCGATCTTCCTGCTCCTATGGGTTCCTTAGCTCCTTAGCTTCGATTTCAATGGATGAGATAAGGTTTGGATGGTTGAGATGGGAGATGAAGGGGTAGGAAAGGTGGGCCACACTTGGAGTTTTGAAAGAGAGGGAGAGGCTTGGACATGGGATGCTTCTCTTGCTTGGGAATGTGTTTGAAAATGAGAAAGAAAGAGAGTTGTAAAGGGAGAGAGAGATGGGTGATGGATGTGTTAATGTGGTGAGTGATGGGTGTAAGAGCCTCTTTTTAACTTTTATGGCCACTTGTGTGAGAAAAGTATGGGTGGTGTAAGAACTTTTTGACTTTGGAAGCATTTTGTATAAGAAAGGTATGAGCTTGTAAGAGCTTTTGGACTTTTGTGACTTGCTTGGGAAAGGGTGAAAAGTGATGTGTACTTGACATGAGATGTGATGGGATTTGATTGATTGATGGGATTGATGTGACATGTCGTAGAGATTCGCTTGGGTTTCACAACGCGCATTGTTTTTCTCACACCGAACGCTGACCCATATCTCCAGACCAAGGTATCGCCTCGGCGGGCGAGTGGCGGCATCGGAACCGCAGCAACGGCGTGGTCGCTATGATAAAGATCTTGGGTTGAGTTGACTCGGGTTGACGGCGTATGAATCAGGGTCGCGCGTAAATATCAGTTAAGGGTCAAAGGTTTCCGGAATTCAACCGGTAAGACCGCGGAAGTCAATGAAACGGTACGGTCTAGGAGACGGGGCTTACAGCTCTCCCCTCCTAATAAAAATTTCATCCTCAAAATTTACACAATCATCATAACTAAGCATAATTCGCGAGGAAGAAGAAACATAACATCATCATATAGAATCAGATACAACATACAAAATACAATACACAATCAATCATCAAAGAGATGGGGATAACGCTCTCGAATCTCAGCCTCGCTCTCTCAAGAGGCCTCATCTACAGAATGGTGACCCCACTGAACCTTCACCAACAGAATGACCTTAGTTCTGAGGACCTGCTCCTTTCGTTCAAGGATATGGACTGGCTGCTCAATGTAAGAAGCGTCCTCACGAACCTTTAGCGGCTGCGAATTAATAACGGAAACTATGTCTGACCCACACTTCCTCAACATAGAGACATAGAAAATATTGTGAAAACCAGACAACTGAGATGGCAAGGCAAGCTGATAGGTTATGACGCCAATGCGCCTAGTGATCTCAAAAGGTCCTATGAATCTTGGGGCAAGCTTGCCCTTCGCTCCAAATCGAACTACGCCCTTCATGGGCGAGACCTTGAGATACACATGGTCCCCTATATCAAACTCCAAGGGACGACGCCGACGATCAACAAAACTCTTCTGCCGGCTCTGAGCTATGCGCATCCTCTGCCTGATGATATCAATAGCCTCTAAGGTCTCCTACACAAGCTCTAGACCTAGGAAACGGTGCTCTCCAACCTCGGTCCAATAACTCGATGATCTGCATGGTCTGCCATATAGTACCTCAAAAGGAGCCATGCCGATGGTCGCCTGATAGCTGTTATTGTACCCGAACTCACCCAATCGTAGATGCTCATCCCAGCTACCTCCAAAATCAATCGCACAAGCCCGAAGCATATCCTCAAGGATTTGGTTGACCCTCTCAGTCTGGCCATCGGTTTGTGGATGGTACACAATGCTGAGCTGCAAATCAGTCCCCATTGCTCTCTGGAAGCTCCTACAAAACTGAGACGTGAACCTCGAATCTCAGTCAGAAACGATCGAGACTGGAACGCCATGCAGTCTCATAATCTCCTCGATAAATAACCTCGCAAGCCGGTCTATAGACCAAGTCGCATGCATCGCAAGGAAATATACCAACTTCATCAGACGATCCACAACAACCCAAATGACTTCATGACCGCGCTGAGTCCTCGGCAAGCCCATAATGAAATCTGTCGACACGTGCTCCCACTTCCACATTGGGACACTCAACGGCTGCAATAGACTAGAAGGTCTCTGATGATTGGCCTTAACACACTGGCACATGTCACACTCGGCCACAAAACTGGCAATTTAGAGCTTCATTCCCGCCCAAAAATACTTTCGCCTCATGTCACGGTACATCTTCGTCGAGCCAGGGTGGATAGAAAATCGCGATCGATGTTCCTCAGTCATAAGATCTCTGCGCAACTCTGGAATATCCGGGACACATAATCGACATCTGAAGCGAAGTCCACCATCTTTACCAATCTACCAATCCGCCTCACTCTCAGATGCTGCCTCAGCCATATAACTCTGTAACGACTCATCAGCTTGCTGAGCCTCGATCACCCTTACGACAAGAGAGGGTTGAATCGACAGGCTCGATAACTGCACGATAGAAGACTATAGGCTGAACTCAAAATCATACTCTGCGATATTCTCAAGCATTCGCCACTCCTGAATCATCATATGCACTACTAGGCCTCATGGCTGATGGCTAAGGGCATCTGCCATCATGTTCGCCTTTGTTCACTCCCCAAGTGCAGGGCTGTGATGTAGTGATAACTCGGTAAGACCGAGGTCGAATCCCAAGGGACTGAAACTGTACGTTATCTAAAACTAACTAGAACTAGAACTAGAATGAGATGAATTCTAAATCAAGAACAATTGTGGAATAATTATGAATTAATTAATCTAAACTTAAGAGAAATCAGAGAAGGAAACTAGGGATTCAGAGGATCCACTTGTAGAGATCAGGGAGATCTTATGTATGTTTCATGGAAATTAACTGAACTGTCATTGATCTAGTTTTCAAGAGATGAAAGGTATATGAATTAGAATGGATTCCATCACCAAACCATGCCCAAAAGACTATGGCAAACAACAGAATTAAACTAATTACCAACTAATCACATGCTATGAAAGTTAGGAAGGGTATCGTCATCCAACCATGCCCAGGAGACTATGGTGAACAACAGGGCTTCCTTACGTCATAAACATAAAGGAAAAAGGACATGCTCCAAGCCATTGCAGACCCATTGTAATTTCTGTCACAACAGACCATTAAAGACTAAACAAAACATGCCGTTAATAAAACTAAAATCAATGTTGGTTCAGAATAAATCAAGGCTAAAAGTAGAGTCTCTCATCTATCTACAAGCTTCACCTCTTAGCCCTAGCTAAGAGGTTTCGCCAGACATGATCTAGCTCAAGATCTCTACACAAATCAAGGAAAAAGAAGAAAGAAAATAAAGAAAAAGAAAAGAAAATAAAAACTACTCTCCTGCTCGTTCCATGTCCAGCCTCACGTCTCCAAGCCCAAGCTCAAACTCCTCTCTCTCTCTCGTGGCTGCCTCTAACGTCCAACCTCGCCCAAGGTCTGATTTTTTTCCTCTCTCCCTCCTATCTTCCTTTTATATCTGAAGGAGGTCGGCCTTGCTGCCGGTTTGGAGAACCGACCTTCGTGGAGTCGATGGACTGCGTAACCTTTTACGCAGCAACAGCCTATCGCAGAGGAGCCGCAAATCGAGTTGCATTCGGCTCAGATTTTCAGACAAAACCCGTCCCATGATCTGAATTCTTTCCATGGCTGGGGTAAAGACCCCCTTCCAAACCTATTGGACGGTTCAGATCATTTGTCCGACCACGGACGGTGGCCCACGACTGGCCGTAAATTTCAGGCTGCGTTAGTTTCGGGCGCTTAATACATCCTGCGTAACAGAGCTTACGCAGCGACGTTGGTGGGGCCCACTTCTTTATCATTTTGAGAAATCCACTCCATTCATTCAACTCGTGGGGAAATTTCAGCTGGAGAGGGCCAGTTTTGGATTGTTTCTCACGTGGCCCACCTGATTTTCTGATTCACCGTCCAACCCGTTCTTGAATAATTATGATCCCATCCTCTTTGTTTCTCAAAATATTTTCACCTATGCCTTGGTAGAATGGGCCTTGGAAAACTACTGGACAGCTTGGATTGTTCATATGGACAATGGGTGGGGCCCACAACATGTCCCAGCAAGCTCTGTTTGAGCTTTCCAGCGAAGAAATGGCAGCTACCATTTTGCGCAAGGACATTGGTGGGGTCCACTTTACTGCTGGTTTGCGAAATCCAGACCGACCACTGCATTCTGCTCGAGAAACTGGTCAGAAAGGTTGCGGTTCAGCTCTAATTCGGTGTGGCACATGGAAGACTACTTCTACCATCCATTATATGCTGTTGACGAGATTTCCATGCGTACACATGCATGGTCTTGGAAAAACATCATTTGTACGGTCGGTTTTCGCTCGTAAGACGAATGAACGGTGTGGATCTTACAAATGCATGGTGATTGTGGCCCACTGATGCGTCCCAGCGGACGCAGGTTCGTCCGCTGGCTTTTGCACTAGAGAACGCGAGTCAGCGGCCGTGTTGACCGGGTGGTCTGTCCGGTGCACAGCGAGTGAACGTGGATGGGGTGCACACACTGTAAGTGGGACCCCCTAAGGTGTTGTTTCAGTAAATCCAAACCGTCCATTCAGTGTGTCATCCCTTTTAAAGGGTTGATACCAAAGTTTAATCATTTCCTGATCTATCCATTGGGCCACTTCCGCGATGATTCGACGGATGAATTTCAACGTGTACGGTTCATTTAGAGTCCTCAGGCCCTGTATAGAGTTTTGAGTCGAACGGATGGTGGGAACCCTGTGATCTTGCATTCTACACCAATTTCGAGCCATTTGAAAGTGAATTGCTGAAATTTCTCTGATCTCCGGCGTGTAAATCCTCGATCTTGGTCTCATGGAGTCTCATACAATACTTTGGTGTCTTTAGAGTGTCCAATCCATGCTTTTAATACCTTTTTGCAGTTTATGCTCGAAAAATCACCTTATAACATAAACACGATAAAATGGGCTATTAAACAGTATCATGCTCGTAAATTCAAGAAATAATTGAGGTCTGATATGCAATATTTGACCCTCAATACAACCCGCAACAAACATCTTGCTAGTCCCGAGCAAGGTATGTGAAAAATAAGTTGAGAATTATAGGATGATTTCCATAAACTCGAGTGATTTTTGCAAATAATCCAGATACCAAAACTTCTACGATTCATGAATGTTGGGCATTAATTTCTCCTGGACTCAAGCGCTTGGTAAACTTCATAATTGAGATCAAAGTATTAATCCATAAATCAGACGAATTCTGAACATTATGATCCATGAGTGTATAGTGGAATCTTAGCTAATCACATTCAGATTTACTTCTTTCTTTCATGATTTCATTGGTAATCAATAAGGTCATTCATGACAACCAAAACCTAACCCAAGTCTTGCCTCATGAGTCATTCTTCCATTCTCTTTTTTCTTTTTTCTTTTTTTTTTTTAAAGAATGTCAAGAGGGGAATCAAATTTTCACATATAGGGAGCAAACCTATGGTGAAACTAGTCGCCCAACTCTTTCCAACTGTTAATCATGGGAAATCGAATCCACACCTATAGGGAATAAACCTATGGTGAAGATTAATTGCCCAACCTTTTCAATTTTTATACCCTGATGGCAAGATATTTCAGGTTAGTTCCTTTCATGCTCAGTGATTACCAAGTTAATCTTTCAACATGGAACTGAAATCGTAATGTGTAAGTAAGACGTGACATATGCAATCATGACTCAATCAATGTTTATAACTTCTAATCATGGATTAATAATTTGATCTTAATTGTGAAATCTAACAAATAATTGAATTCAAGAATCATACATTATTAATATCACGTATCTTGAAATTCTAAGTCAAGGATATCTGTCAAAATCACTTCGAATTCACAGAAATTCTCAGAAAATTTTTTTTGAAAATTTTCACAATTTTCAAGAAAATACTGATTAAGAAGCCTAATCTCCCACCCCCAACCTAAAATCTACATTGTCCTCAATGTAAAAGATATGAGCATGCAATGCACATGGAACAACGAAAGTAAAGTGATGGGAAGATAGTACCTGGATAACGAATTAAGAGAGAGACTTTCCAAGAGATCGCAGCATGAAAGCTGGTCAGCCAAGAGAGAAAACAAAACAAAAATAACAACGAATAAAATCCTACCTAAACCACTTTCGCAGGTGCTCTCGATTGCATTTAGCGAATGCAACAAGCCTTTAAACCCCTAGGTTACCCCTAGTGGACGAGTTGTAGTCTCGTGAGGGTTTGTAGTAATGGTACCCACAAACATTGAATCATCTAACTAGAAAAATGAAATGAAAAGCTGGGTTGCCTCCCAGGAGCGGTAAATTTACCGTCTTCACCCAAACAAATAAAGTAACAATCCTAGTCTTATGAAAACAATAAACCTACCTATACCTCCATCAGACTAGGAGATCAGTCCTGGTAAACAGGAGCAATCAGAGGCATAGACATGTCCTCTGAATCAAATGTATCGACAAATGGCTTTAATCGATGTCCATTTACTTTAAACTCGTTGCCATTGTCAGGATCTCTTATCTCGACGGCCCCATAAGGATAAGCAGTGACAACAATGTAAGGGCTGGTCCAACGAGATCGAAGCTTACCCGGAAAGAGGTGGAGTCGAGAATCGTACAAAAGGACTTTCTGACCTGGCGTGAATGATTTTTGTAGAATATGTTGATCATGAAATGCCTTCATCTCATCCTTGTAAATTCTCGAGTTTTTGTACGCATCATTCCGGATTTCTTCAAGTTCATTCAACTGAAGTTTGCGTAACGAGCCAGCGTTGTCCAAATTAAAATTTAGATTTTTGATCGCCCAGTATGCTTTATGTTCCAATTCCACAGGCAAGTGACAAGCTTTCCCATAGACAAGTCTAAAGGGAGATGTTCCAATAGGAGTTTTGAAAGCAGTACGGTACGCTCATAAGGCATCGGTCAATCGGATTGACCAATCCTTACGGTGAGTGTTAACCGTTTCTCCAGGATATGTTTGATCTCCCTATTGAAAATCTCAGCTTGTCCACTTTTCTGTGGATGGTATGGGGTGCTCACCTTATGAGAGATACTGTATTTCTTCATTAAACTCTCAAATGGTATATTACAAAAGTGTGAGCCCCCGTTACTAATGATGGCTCGAGGCGTTCCGAACCGTGACAGGATATTTTCCTTTAAAAATTTAATGACCGTGCGATGGTCATTTTTGCGGCACGGAATTACTTCGACCCATTTAGCGACATAGTCTATGGCGAGCAAAATATACAAATTTTCAAATGATTGGGGGGAATGGTCCCATGAAATCAATGCCCCAGCAATCAAATGCTTCAATGATAAGGATGAGATTCAAAGGCATCATATTTCGACGGGATAATGCTCCCAATTTTTGACAACGCTCACAAGCTTTGCAAAACTCATGAGTGTCCTTGAATATAGTGGGCCAGTAAAAGCCACATTGTAGAATCTTGGCCGTGGTATTTTTAGCAGAAAAGTGACCACCACAGGCCTGTGAGTGACAGAAGGAGATGACACTCTGATGCTCATCGTCTGGCACACATCTCCTTAAGATTTGGTCTGGGCAATATTTAAACAAATATGGATCATCCCAGAAAAAGTTACGCGCTTTGGTAAAGAATTTCTTCTTATCTTGTGACATTCAGTGTATCGGTATGCACCTGTAGCAAGATAATTAGCAATATCAGCGAACCAAGGTGAATGAGAGACTCTAAATAGTTGTTCATCAGGGAACATGTCATTGATATGGGTCACCTCAAGGGAATCAGATGTATTAAGGCGAGAAAGATGATCGCCCACTACGTTCTCTACTCCCTTTTTGTCTTTAATTTTCAAATCGAATTCTTGGAGTAGAAGGATCCATCGTATCAGGCGGGGCTTAGAATCATTCTTGAAAAGAAGATACTTAAGTACCGCATGATCTGTATAAATAATGATCTTGGATCCGATCAGGTAGGATCGAAATTTTTCCAAAGTGAACACTACGGCTAAGAGTTCCTTTTCCGTGGTTGAATAGTTCACTTGGACAGGATTTAGAGTCCTACTTACGTAGTGAATGACATAAGGCCGCTTATCTTTTCTTTGGCCTAGAACTGCTCCAAGAGCATAATCAGAGGCGTCGCACCTAAGTTCAAAAGGAAGACTCCAGTCGGGTGGCTGCATGATAGGTGCAGTGGTTAATATGCCTTTAAGCTTAGTGAAAGCTTCTTGGTATTGCTCAGTCCACTCGTATGATGCATCCTTTTGAAGAAGATTACATAAAGGACGAGAGAGAAGACTAAAGTCCTTTATGAATCGCCTGTAAAATCCTGCGTGTCCTAAAAAAGATCGCACATCTCTGATGTTCTTGGGTGGAGGTAGGTTAGAGATAAGATCAATTTTTACCTTATCCACCTCGATTCCTTTGGACGAGATGATATGCCCAAGGACAATTTCCTTTTGAACCATAAAATGGCACTTCTCCGAGTTAAGTACCAAATTTTTTTCTTCACATCTTTTCAGCACACATTTAAGACTTGCTAAGCATTCGCTGAAAGATAAACCAAAAACAGAGAAATCGTCCATGAAGACCTCTAAATATTTTCCCACCATGTCAGAAAAGATACTCATCATGCATCGCTGAAAGGTGGCAGGGGCATTACATAACCCGAATGGCATCCTTCTGTAAGCAAAGGTGCCATAGGGACATGTAAATGTGGTCTTTTCCTGATCTTTAGGGGCAATTTCAATCTGATTATAACCTGAATACCCGTCAAGGAAGCAGTAATAGGAATGACCAGCTAACCTTTCCAAGATTTGATCTATAAAGGGCAAAGGAAAGTGGTCCTTCCTAGTGACGGTATTCAGCTTCCTGTAGTCAATGCACATTCTCCAACCAGTAGTAACTTTGGTCTGCACGAGTTCATTATTGACATTGGCTACGATGGTGATCCCGGACTTCTTAGGAACCACCTGATTTGGACTCACCCATTGACTATCGGATATGGGGTATATGATCCCCACTTCCAATAGTTTGAGAACCTCGGCCTTAACCACTTCCTTCATGTTTGGATTTAGTCTACGTTGTGATTGCTGAACAGCCTTTGCATTATCCTCAAGATATATGCGGTGAGTACAAATAGATGGGTTAATTCCCTTGAGGTCCGCTATCGTCCATCCAAGAGCTCCCTTATGCTCAATGAGAGTAGATATGAGCATACTCTCCTGTTCTTTTTCCAGGTGGGCAGAGATTACCACCGAGTATGTCTCATCTTAACCTAAATAGACATATTTTAAATCAGAGGGCAAAGGTTTTAGGTCAAGCTTCGGTGGCTTGAGGTTAGACGGTAGAGGCACTACATCAGTTTGGGACAATTCTTCAATTTGTGGCCTCCACCGGTTAACTTCAAGTACCGGTGCAGTATCTAGAATGGCGCATGTCTCCCTAATTATATCATCATCAAGATCATGGGAGTGGGCCAGGCACGTCTCTAGAAGATCAGAGGATAAGGTGAGAGGCATTCTATCTTCCACAAAAGAATCAATCATGTTAACATCGTGGAAATCGTCATCATCCTCTAAGTTACTGCCGTTATTGAAAAAGATATTCGATTCCAATGTCAAATTTCCAAAGGACATAGTCATGACACCATTCTTGCAATTGATAATTGCATTTGAAGTGGACAGGAATGGGCGACCAAGAATGACGGGAATCTGAGTGCTCGTGTCGTTGATGGGTTCAGTGTCCAAGATGATAAAATCAACAGGGTAGTAGAATCTATCAACCTGGACCAACACATCCTTGATGATCCCTCTTGGTACACGAATAGAACGATCAGCAAGTTGTAGTGTGGTTCAAGTGGGTTTTAATTCACCCAAGCCTAACTGTTGGTATACCGAGTAGGGAATTAGATTGACGCTCGCTCCTAAGTCAAGAAGTGCGTGATCAATTCGATAGTTCCCGATTACATATGATATGGTTGGGCAACTGAGATCTTTGAATTTTGACGGCACATCTTGTTTTAGGATGGCACTCACTTTCTCAGTCAAGGAGATCTTCTTTGAACACTTTTTCATCGTTTGGTAGTGCATAAGTCCTTTAGAAATTTAGCATATAAAGGAATCTGTTTTACAACATCAAGCAGAGGAATGTTGACTTTCACTTGTTTCAACACCTCTAGGATATCCTGAGAGTTAGATAGACGTTTTGGTTTAACCAACCATTGGGAAAACAGAGCAACTGGCTTTTCTAGAGGTTCCGGTTCAAATTTTTGTGGGGCGCCACTAGATCCATCATTGTTGTCCTCTTCTGGTTCTTGAGGCTTTTCGGGCCTAACCGGAAGGGTTTTATCAATAACCTTCCCACTCCTAAGAGTGGTGATGGATTTAGCGTGCCCCATTTGATTTGAAGAGCTGGGATTACCTGTCTCATATTGCGGTTTAGGATTGGGGATTGGTTGTGCAGGAAGCATCCCCTTTTCTATAGCCGTCATATGTGAATCTATCTTTTGTATAAAATCTCGCATTATCTGCGTCAGCTCTTGCACAGAATTTTAAGCCGGTTCTTCTTGAGGTCTCCCCTGATTTGGATTTTGATTGAAGAAACCTTGAGGGGTAGCAGTTTGTCCGTTCCTCCAACTAAAATTCGGATGATTTTTCCAGCTAGGATTATACGTATTAGAGGGTGGTCCATTGAAGGGTCTTTGATAGTTATTTACGGCATTGGATTGTTCATTCAATACTTCTCGAAAGGCAGGTATTGAAGGATAATTTTCAGTAGTATGAATGTTGCAATCACAGATGCCGCAAACACTTTCATTAACCTTAGCATTAAGATCATTATCCTCTTTTAGGAGATATATTCCTCCTTTTTTCCTTGAATGAGTCGGCCTAGACGTAGTGTTCGTCCTTGGGTAATAGTTCCATGATTGTATTTTTTCAGCGAGACTATCGAGGTAATCCCATACCTCGTCGACATTTTTATTGATGAATTCTCCGTTACACATTGTCTCGACCATTTGGTGCATGGAAGATGTTAACACATCATAGAAAAAATTCGTATTGCGCCATATTTCAAAGCCATGTTGTGGGCATGCATTAACCAGATCCTTGAACCTTTCCCAACATTGGAAGAATGTTTCATCTTCCTTTTGGGCAAAGTTCATGATTGCTCTCCTGAGGGTGATTGTCTTATGATGCGGGAAAATTTTCTTTATAAATTTCCTCTGCATATCATTCCATGTGCCAATGGATCTAGGACGCAGTGAATGTAACCACGTCTTGGCTTTTTCTTTCAAGGAAAATGGAAAGAGTTTCAGTCTAATAGTATCCTCAGATACATTAGGGAAGTATAAGGTGCCTATGATTTCATCGAATTCTTTCAGATGCAAGTATGGTTCTTCAGACTCAAGCCCATGGAACTTAGGAAGGAGTTGGATAACCCCTGGCTTGATGTCCATATGTCCTATATTCTCAGGAAAAATTATGCATGAGGGCGTACTCACCCCCGCCGGTTGTAAATAATCTCGTAAAGTATGAGGCGGGGGTGCCTGATGCACCTCATTCTCATCATGTACTTCCTCAACCCTTGGTTGGGGTAGTGCTTGAGGTTGATTTTCAGCCATAACCTCCTCTAACTCAGGAGAATTCAAGTGGTGTCTAGTCCTGCGATGGACAGTCAACCCCTCAACTAATCCTCCTTTAGTCACGAGACGTCGAGTGTTGTCGCGTGCCCACTGGGGCATAAAACACACTCAGCCCTCAAATTCTAACTTAAACCTAAGAGAAAGGAAGAAGTAAAAATCTCGAAAATAAAAGGGAAAGATGGAAAGAAGTTACCAAATTTGGAGGCCTAGGTTAAGAATCTGCAAAACAAAACAAAATAGTTAGTTTCTAAGAATAGAAAGTTCTAATTAAAAGTAAACTAATTTCTAGAGAAAGGAAGAAATTCCAAAGAAAGAAAAATTAGAAAGAGCTTACTAAATTAGAAGTTCCTATAAAATAAAAAAATTGGGTTAGTTCCTAAACAAAAACTTATAGAAAAAAATTCTAAAACAAGAAACAAGGTTAGGATTCCTAAAAAGAATTAGAATTAGAATCTCACTAAAAAGAAGAAACAAATCTTAATCTAAATCTAGAATAGAAAGGAAGAATTTAAGAAAGAATTTATCAATTTTGAAACTATCTTAGAAGCCTACAAAACAGGGAAGACAAGTTAGTTTCTAAAAATCGAGAAAATCTAAACCTAATCTTAAACTAATCCTAAAACTAATTAATTTTAAAAAAACGTAGCCGACAGTCCCCGGCAACGGCGCCTAAAACTTGTTCACTACCCAAGTGTAGGGTTGTGATGTAGTAATAACTCGGTAAGACCGAGGTCGAATCCCAAGGGACTGAAACTGTATGTTATCTAAAACTAACTAGAACTAGAACTAGAATGAGATGAATTCTAAATCAAGTAACAATTGTGGAATAATTATGAATTAATTAATCTAAACTTAAGAGAAATCAGAGAAGGAAACTAGGGATTCAGAGGATCCACTTGTAGAGATCAGGGAGATCTCATGCATGTTTCATGGAAATTAACTGAACTGTCATTGATCTAGTTTTTAAGAGATGAAAGGTATATGAATTAGAATGGATTCCATCACCAAACCATGCCCAAAAGACTATGGCAAACAACAGAATTAAACTAATTACCAACCAATCACATGCTATGAAAGTTAGGAAGGGTACCGTCATCCAACCATGCCCAGGAGACTATGGTGAACAACAGGGCTTCCTTACGTCATAAACATAAAGGAAAAAGGACATGCTCCAAGCCATTGCAGACCCATTATAATTTCTGTCACAACAGACCATTAAAGACTAAACAAAACATGTCGTTAATAAAACTAAAATCAATGTTGGTTCAGAATAAATCAAGGTTAAAAGTAGAGTCTCCCATCTATCCATAAGCTTCACCTCTTAGCCCTAGCTAAGAGGTTTAGCCAGACATGATCTAGCTCAAGATCTCTACACAAATCAAGGGAAAAGAAGAAAGAAAACAAAGAAACAGAAAAGAAAATAAAAACTACTCTCCTGCTCGTTCCACGTCCAGCCTCACGTCTCCAAGCCCAAGCTCAAACTCCTCTCTCTCTCTCGTGGCTGCCTCCAACGTCCAACCTCGCCCAAGGTCTGATTTTTTTCCTCTCTCCCTCCTATCTTCCTTTTATATTTGAAGGAGGTCGGCCTTGCTGCCGGTTTGGAGAACCGACCTTCATGGAGTCGGTGGACTGCATAACCTTTTACGCAGCAATAGCCTATCGCAGAGGAGCCGCAAATCGAGTTGCATTCGGCTCAGATTTTCTGACAAAACCCGTCCCAAGATCCGAATTCTTTCCATGGCTGGGGTAAAGACCCCCTTCCAGACCTATTGGACGGTTCAGATCATTCGTCCGACCATGGACGGTGGCCCATGACTGGCCGTAAATTTCAGGCTGCGTCAGTTTCGGGCGCTTAATACGTCCTGCGTAACAGAGCTTACGCAGCGACGTTGGTGGGGCCCACTTCTTTATCATTTTGAGAAATCCACTCCATTCATTCAACTTGTGGAGAAATTTCAGCTGGAGAGGGCCAGTTTTGGATTATTTCTCACGTGGCCCACTTGATTTTCTAATTCACCGTCCAACCCGTTCTTGAATAATTATGATCCCATCCTCTTTGTTTCTCAAAATATTTTCACCTATGCCTTGGTAGAATGGGCCTTGGAAAGCTATTGGACAGCTTGGATTGTTCATATGGACAATGGGTGGGGCCCACAACATGTCCCAGCAAGCTCTGTTTGAGCTTTTCAACGAAGAAACGGCAGCTACCGTTTTGTGCAAGGACATTGGTGGGGTCCACTTTACTGTTGGTTTGCGAAATCCAGACCGACCACTGCATTCTGCTAGAGAAACCGGTCAGAAAGGATGCGGTTCAGCTCTGATTCGGTGTGGCCTATGGAAGACTACTTCTACCGTCCATTATATGCTGTTGACGAGATTTCCATGCGTACACATGCATGGTCTTGGAAAAACATCATTTGTACGGTCGGTTTTCCCTCGTAAGACGAATGAACGGTGTGGATCTTACAAATGCATGGTGATTGTGGCCCACTGATGCGTCCCAGCGGACGCAGGTTCGTCCACTGACTTTTACGTGAGAGAACGCGAGTCAGCGCCCGTATTGACCGGGTGGTCTGTCCGGTGCACAGCGAGTGAACGTGGATGGGGTGCACACACTGTAAGTGGGACCCCCTAAGGTGTTGTTTCAATAAATCCAAACCGTCCATTCAGTGTGTCATCCCTTTTAAAGGGTTGATACCAAAGTTTAATCATTTTCGGATGACAGGCAGGCCCCAATTTGATAATTCATGGGTTGATCTATCCATTGGGCCACTTCTGTGATGATCCGACAGATGAATTTCAATGTGTACAGTTCATTTAGAGTCCTCAGGCCCTGTATAGAGTTTTGAGTCGAACGGATGGTGGGAACCCTATGATCTTGCATTCTACACCAATTTCGGGCCATTTGAGTGAATTGCTGAAATTTCTCTGATCTCCGGCGTGTAAATCCTCGATCTTGGTCCCATGGAGTCTCGTACAATGCTTTGGTGTCTTCAGAGTGTCCAATCCATGCTTTTAATACCTTTTTGCATTTCATGCTCGAAAAATCACCTTGCAACATAAACACGATAAAACGGGCTATTAAACAGTATCATGCTCGTAAATTCAGAAAATAATTGAGGTCTGATATGCAATATTTGACCCTCAATAGCCTTGCCCGGGTGGTACTGTAGATCGAAATCATAGTCTTTCAGGAGCTCCATCCAGCGCCTGTCTCATATTCAACTCAGATTGTGAGAAGAGGTACTTCAAGCTCTTGTGATCGGAGAAGAGCTCGAACTTGACCCCATAAAGATAGTGACTCCACACCTTCAGTGCGAAGATAACTGCAGTCAGCTCCAGATCATGCGTAGGATAGTTCAGCTCATGGACCTTGAGCTGACAAGACGCGAAAGCCACTGGTCTCCCATGCTGCATCAGGACAGTACCCAAACTAATATGCGAGGCATCAGTGAATACAATAAATCCGTCACTCCCAGAGGGAAGAGTGAGGACAAGAACAGACGTCAGATGGTCCTTCAACTCCATAAATACTCACTCGCAGGCGTCACTCCAAATAAACTCTGCTCCCTTCCGAGTCAACTTGGTCAGCGGGGCTGTAATATGAGAGAAGCCCTCATTGAAATGCTGATAATAGCCGCCAAACTAAGGAAATTACGGATCTCTGTCGCAGTTGTGGACTGGTCCCACTGACGCACCGCCTCGACCTTCAAGGGGTCCACTGCGACGCCCTTCCTCGTCACCACGTGACCGAGGAACTTCACCTCCTCCTGCCAGAACTCGCACTTCTCCAGCTTCACATACAGCTGGTATGCGCGGAGGGTTTGCAAAGTAATCTCCAAATGTTACTCATGCTCCTCACGGGTCCTCGAATAGATCAGAATGTCATCGATGAAGACTACAACAAATTGATCGAGATATGGGTGGAAGACCTTGTTCATCAGCTGTATGAAGACCGCGGGTGCATTGGTCAGTCCGAAGGACATGACCTGGAACTCAAAATGACCGTAACGCGTCTTGAATGCTGTCTTCAGAATGTCTTCCTCTCGGACCTGAATCTGATGATAACCGAAACGCAGGTCGATCTTTGAAAAAAACTATGCTCCCTACTGCTGATTAAACAAATTATCAATCCTCGGGAGTGGGTACTTGTTCCTAATCGTGACTTTGTTGAGCTCAAGGTAGTCTATGCAGAGCCTCAACAAGCCATCCTTCTTCTTCATGAAGAGTACTGGCGCTCCCCACGGTGAACTACTCAGACGGATAAAGCCTATCTCGTGCAACTCGTCCAACTGCTTCTGCAGTTTCCGCAACTCCAACAGTGTCATACGATACGGGGCCTTTAAAATAGGCACGGTACCGGGCACAAGATCAATCTGAAACTTGATAAGTCGATGAAGCGGTAATCTCAGAATCTCCTGAAACACATCAGGAAAATCGTAAACCATGGGAAAATGGTCGATACAAGAGGCAACAGGCTCCTCAATGGCGTAGGACATCAAACAAGGCAAGACTCTTCTCTAGGCTCTGCAACGAACTGAAACTGCGTCACGCCGGGTATACAGAACGTGAATGTCCTTGCGAAGCAGTCTAATATGACATAGTACTCGGTGAGCCAATCCATGCCCAGGATAACGTTAAAACCTGACATCGGCAGTACGTATAAGTCGGCGGGCAAGAAGGTCTCTCCTACTAACACAGGGTAAGATGGACAGAAGCGGCTTAATACTATAGTCTTCCCCAAGGGCGTCGATACGGTCAACCCCTCTCGAGCAGACTCTACTGGTAATCCAGTCGAACGAAAGAATCCCTCAGACATAAATGAGTGCAAAGCACCGGAATCAAATAAAACCCAAGCGATGCATGAATTGACTGAAAGTATACCCTCAACGACTCCTCCAGATGACTACGGATCCTGCTGAGCTGTATAAAACCTAGACTGAGCCGGTTGGGGAGGTGTTTGTCCCCTCTGAGCATGCTACTGCTACTGTTGGGGTCGCTGAGGTAGTCGAAATTGTTGCCTCTACTGCTGCGGCCTCTGAGGCTACTGCTGATGCTGCTGCCGAGGTGGCCTCGGTGGTGGGGGCTATTGTCGCTGTTGCTGTACGGGTCTCTGCCGTGGCTATGGTGGAGGGTGCTGTGGACCCCTCTGTTGCTGTGGACCTCTCTGCTACTGCTGGGGGCTGGGACACTCCCACATACGGTGTCCTGTCGAACCGCACATAAAATAAGTGCTGGTGATCTGCCTCGGAGGTGGTGCTGGAGGTACTGCTGACACTCGAAAGGCTAGGCAACCTGTGCATCTCTGCTGTGGTCGTCACTACTGGAAATCACTAGAAGGAGCCTGCTTCTTCCGATCTCTCCTCTGACCACGATCAGACTGAGAACCGACCCACTCAGCCTCAAAAATCTGGGCCTTCCGTACCACTCCCTCAAAAGTCGGGATCTCATGCCCAATAACACGGCCGCGAAGACCGTAACGTAGGCCGTCCTCGAATCGGCGGGCTCTCCGCTCCTCGTCATCTACTAGATAAGGTGTAAATTTAGACAGTGTTACAAAGCGAGCCGCATACTGAGCTACTGTCATATCGCCTTGTAACAGGGCCTCGAACTCTAACGTTCGCTGTCGCCGGATGTGATCTGGAAAATACTGTCGGTCAAATCGATCCACAAAATCCTCCCATGTCCATACAAAGTCGGCGCCTACTGCTTGGGAGACTGATGTCCGCCAATGCACAGCCTTATCGTTGAGAAGAAACACAACTAGTCGAACTCAACGCTCAGTCGTACATCCCATCATCTCGAATATCTTCTCCACATCAGCGCACCATCTCTCTGCTACTGTCGGGTCTGACTCACTCTGGAAACGTGGGGGATCGAGCCGTCGAAACTCACAAAGAAGGGCGCTCGCGCGCTCCTGCTCTTCCTGGGCCGGTGAAACAATGGGGTACTTGCCTTGCCCTTGAAGTGTAGCCGTCATAGCCTGTAACATCTTCTGCAACCGGGAGGCACTCACAGATACGGTCGGGTCCGTACCGATCTTTGGTGGAGGAGCAGCATCCTCAGGATGGGTGGTAGGAATCTCTGGTGGTGGAGCGGGCATCGTAGGTGGTAGTGTGGGAGCTACAAGTGGTGGAGTGGGATCCTCAGGTGGTGGTGCGGGAGTCAATCGGGTCACTCACCCACGAGCCATGTCCTACAGGAAGAGCGAAGGCGCCTATCAACTTCAAAACTCTAGAAGGCACACACGTTAAGGGTCTGTAACGGAAGATCACTAAGCTATCCAAACTTCGGGACTTAGCCATTCTAAACTCATAGCAAACATGTAATTTTGTTCCCGGTTGTTCTCAAGTTATGCACTGATACCAACTTCTGTCATGCACCAAACTCAAAAATCGGGCTCACAAAATTCTCGATCGTCGAATCTGGCGCCGACAGCCTCCTTACAACCCCATTCTCTACTCCCAGTTTCCATTCGCCTGGTTCCGATCCTAGGATGCTATGAGGAGGATTTTCAACATCGGTTTGATTCGTGATAAGCATAACCAAAGGCATAACCCACAAACAATAACCAAAAACTTCATTACATTTCCACTATGATCAAAAACTTTACAAGTACAATGAGCATAAAGGAAAATACAATGATAGTGGACAATAACTCCAAAATGATCTGCAAAACGCTCCTGCCTCAGCAATGCTGTGCTCCAACGTCACCTGCACGCAACGGTCGTGCATAAGCTTATAGAAAGCTTAGAGGGTGGTGAAAGTGTGTGTGCAAGGTAGTAATATGATCATGCAATATCAGAGTAATGTGGAATATGCTGATGGATCCATGAATACTATTGGCCATACCAAGGCCATGCGGTACAAAGCATGAATGATGTCGGCCATACCAAGGCCATGCGATGCGAAATATAACTCAAGCATACAAATTCTCATCTAAGTCCACATATCTATACAGCTCAAATTTGAGATATCACCGGGGTCTAGTACACTCTAAACCAGATCACAGCCCCATCGCACGCAATAAGGTAAGTGGAAGAGACCTCACTATCTGTCTGATAATATCCGGCTCGACTCATCGATAGCGGACCCATTCCTCGAGCTGGTCAGACTCAGCCTAGTTTTATACCCTACTCTCGAGCAGGTAAGCTGCACCCCCTTCCAACCGACCACGATATAGTGGAAAGTTTAACCATTTCGTAATCAGCATTTGACACTCCTGTACCCACTCAATCTAAACGTTGGAGCAACCTTTTGGTACCATAAGGGTTTAGGGACTTTCAGCTAGGGATATCTACGGCACCCCATGTAGAATAAAATTTCTGGTATCCAATCCTACCAACCACGATGCGTCTGTGGAGGCTACGATCCCGATGTCACTAGGGCGTACAGTAACCATATCACACAATGTGAAATGCATAAATCACACTATCCAATCATGCAGCAAATCCTGCGCGTATTATACGCTCATGTAGGGAAATACTGCCTAATCGGGGTCTCATAAACAAACTGCCCGAAGGCATATGCTATGATCAATCACTCCTCATATCAAGCACACATATGATGCGTATGATCAGGAATCATGAAACTATATTAAAAATGTTATAAAGTAATGCACTATCCTTACAATGCAGGTGGCCTAGACAGCCGACACACAACAAGTATGGCCTATCAATGGGCCCTAGGGAGAGTCATAATGCGGATATTTAACCAACACTATACTTACAATGTGGACGTCAAACCAACATTGCTCCCAAGGCATAGCCCGTCGTATATATCATTACATAACCATGTTGGGATCGCACATTGCAATGGACCTTAGGTACATCCCATTGGGCCTTAAATGCATCAAGTGGGTCATATCATATGGGCCTTATATTCATCATGTGGGACACATCAATGGGCCGCACCAATGGGCATTATGTGCATTGCAATGGGTCATAACCCGTGGGCCTTATAATGCATCACAATGGTTCTCGACCCATGGGCCTTATATATATCAAATGGGCCACACCGACTGGGCCTTATATACATCAAATGGGCCTAATCCCATGGGCCTTGGAATACATCAAATGGCCTAATTCCATGGACCTTAGAATGCATCAAATGGCCTAATTTCATGGGCCTTAGAATGCATCAAATGGCCTAATTCCATGGGCCTTAGAATGCATCAAATGGCCCTATGACATGGGCCTTACATCCACATCAAAGTGGGCCCCAAAGAACTACTATAACTACATTAAGATGAGCCTCAAAACAGGCCAAGGTGGGGTTCACATGAGCTAAGGATTTGACTCATTCTTTAGCTCATGATGCGAGCTTTTAAAATGGATAGAGGGTTTGGATGTAACACATGCAGCACGGTGGGTCCCACTGTTGTTGGACAGCGAATAAAATACATGCATTACAGTGGGCTCCACCGTCTGCTGGATGGTGTGAATGAGTCAGGGGGGGGGGGGGGGGGAGGGGTGGTCTGTGGACGGTGTGGTAACACATACATCAATGGTGGGGTCCATATGTGTGGCCCACCATAATATTTGTCTGCCATCTAGACCGTTCATCCAGTCACAGGTATCAGGATGAGGAGGAAAAACAAATTTCATGTTGATTCGAAATTTCTGTGGCCCATAAAAGGGTTCCAAGGGCAGCCACATAATCCCACTGTTTCATTTCATGTGGGCCACCTGAGTTTTAGATTAGGCTCATTTTTAGAAGGCAGCTCGCGGCCCTAAGAGCCCACAAAATGGACGGTATGGATTTACAAAATATACATCAGGGTGGGGCCCACAGCTGGAGCGTGGGGCTGTCTGTCTGTCCGCTAGACCGTGTAGCAGGCATTGCCTGCGCCCGTCTGACACCAGCAGCATAAGCTGCATTGCTGCTTCTCCCTTTTCTCTTTTTTTTTTTTTGTATTCCTGTGGTTTTTCACATGTGGGACCCACATTTAGAAATTCCATCCCAGCCATGGGATTCTATGACTCATAACGAACTAAATGAGTCCAAAGTTTGAGATTTTTGGGTGTATAGGAACTTCAGGTGATGCTTCAACGGTAACCACTGCAGTTTTCTATGTTATGGCCCACCAGATGCTCAAAACAGCCTCATTCTTCTATTCAATGCCTAAAATGATTCAAGGAATGAGATGAATGGCGTGGATTGAATACATACATCAAGGTGGGGCCTATGAGATTGGGCCACCCTTAAAGCTTGAAAACAAACTAATATTTGTGTTTTCACAGAGACGTCCAGCATCCCTGGACGCTGGACGGTCCTCACAGTGGAGGTGGCTTTATTCAAGTGGGCCACCTCATGATGAAAGGTGTGGGTACAACACACATAAGGTGGGCCCCACTCATAGATGGCTCGGATAAAAATACTTCATGATAGGTTCCATTCAAGTGGGCCACACGGCCAAATCATCACACAAAAATATTAAAAAAAAAGGGAGAGAGAGAGGGAGGTAGAGAGTGGGACACGCTTATGATGTAGGGACCCCGACATTATGGGCCCTCCCTTGCAATAAATCATACATCAAGTGGATCCCTTCACACATGAGACCACCGAAATCGAAAATCAATGGTGAAGATCTTTTCCCCACCAATGTGGACGGTCTACATAACTTTTTTAATGTAAGAAAATAAACTTCATGATGAGGTCCATGGATAATGGCCCCATCATGGAATGATCATGATGATCCTAGTGGGCCATTGGCCACATCTTAGAGTCCCAAGTGAGATCCAATCCATTGATCGGTTGGCCTCACTTGCCCCATCTTAAAAATATGAAAAACTACTATTATCAAGCACCCACCGTTCGATCTTCCTGCTCCTATGGGTTCCTTAGCTCCTTAGCTTCAATTTCAATGGATGAGATAAGGTTTGGATGGTTGAGATGGGAGATGAAGGGGTAGGAAAGGTGGGCTACACTTAGAGTTTTGAAAGAGAGGGAGAGGCTTGGACGTGGGATGCTTCTCTTGCTTGGGAATGTGTTTGAAAATGAGAAAGAAAGAGAGTTGTAAAGGGAGAGAGAGATGGGTGATGGATGTGTTGATGTGGTGAGTGATGGGTGTAAGAGCCTCTTTTTAACTTTTATGGCCATTTGTGTAAGAAATGTATGGGTGGTGTAAGAACTTTTTGACTTTGGAGGCATTTTGTATAAGAAAGGTATGAGCTTGTAAGAACTTTTGGACTTTTGTGACTTGCTTGGGAAAGGGTGAAAAGTGATGTGTACTTGACATGAGATGTGATGAAATTTGATTGATTGATGAGATTGATGTGACAAGTCGTAGAGATTCCCTTGAGTTTCGCAACGCGTGGTGTTTTCCTCACTCCGAACGCTGACCCATATCTCCAGACCGGGATATCGCCTCGGTGTGCGAGTCACGGCATCCGAATTACAGTGACGGTGTGGTCGCTATGGTAAAGATCTTGAATTGAGTCGACTCGGGTTGACGGCATACGAATCAGGGTCACGCACAAATATCGGTTAAGGGTCGAAGGTTGCTAGAATTCGATCGGTAGGACCGTGAAAGTTTATGAAATGGTACGGTCTAGGATATGTGGCTTACTGTAACACCCCGGATTTTGGCTAATCTGGGATTTGACGTCCTTAGGCAGTGGGTCAATTAAAACACCTGAAAAATCGTTCAGAACCCAATTCCATAGCCAAAGAAACCACTTAGGATAAATTTGTTTAGAAACTAAGCATAAGTTAGCTAGCGCAACGTTGGAGTGGCTGGGAAACAGTCCCTGATCACTTTAAATACGTTCTACAAGACCCAAATCAAGTAGAACCAATGACTCTAGAATACTCTATAACCTCGGATCAAACTCTAAGCGGGTTTGTCCTCTGGACCACATTGAATTTTTATATTGGATTTAGACCGCGCGTCGAAGGTCCGATACCTCCTATCTTAGACCGTTAGAACCGCCCCGCTGGACTTGACAATCATTTCGAAAATCAAGTCAAACCAATAATCACAGAGTATTTCGTTGAACCCGGACTGAAGCGACCGCGAATAGGGACGAATTTGGAATTTCAAATTCAAATCTGGCACACGACTTGACGCGTCAGTATTAAGCGTTCTGACCGTCAGAATTCATCCAGATTACACCCTCGGATCAGGAAAAATTTCTATTTATTATCATGGGACTTTCAGCCCTGATCTATGTGCGGTGACCGCTGAACTGAAACTGATCCGCTACGTGCGATCTGCGAACCCTGCCAGACGGAAAACTTAATACGAGGTACATCTGGTACCCATGAGCTTAAGTCTGATCGCAATCGACCAGGGGACCACCAGAAAGCAGTTTTTGGACCGAAACAGCCCCGAAATGGATAGGCATTAAGTAAACTTCGTCCCGGAGCCTATTTTCGGCGTTTCCAAGCTTATAAAAGGGGTTGAAACCCTCATTTCTCCTTCACATCCGAATTTCACTAAACCCTAGAAAAGAGAGAGAGAGTTTGAGAGAAAGGGAAGAGGAGATTTTTCCCGCTTCCGAGCCATCAACGGTTGCTGCATCAGCACTTCCTTCCAATCACCTGGCTGGTGATTTCTACACTTTTTCAGGTATGAAATAATCCCAAAAACTTGCTGATTTAGGGTTTCCTTAGATGCACAACATGTTAGCTAACGTAATCCATAAATCAGGTTCTCTTACAGCCATAGACGAAGCGTACACGCTCCGTTCAAAATCCCGCGACCGTAAGAGAGTAGGTGAGGATTTTAGACGCTTTGATTGATAGTTTACAATGCTTTCAATGTCGTTTAATAGTCTATTATCGACGGCATCGCCGTTTGACATGTACAACATGCTCTCCGTTTCTGTTTCGTAAATTAACGAAGAATATGAGATTTAGGGCATTTTAGTCATTTGTAGGAAGTGCGGTCTACATGCATAGTTTGCTGACGTGATTGACATGGTTTGTTGCCGCATTAGGGAGTTAGGAATGCTTGCATAATCAGTTTGGCGAAGAGATTCGCCTAGTTGCGCACTTTGGGTCGACATACTATATGTAGACTTAAGTGTGTAGTGTATGTGTTTGTATAAATGCTTGTATTAGTATGTATTGAATTAAATGATGTTATGTAGTAGTTTGAGATAGATTTCTTGATTAATATGCTGACCTAAATGATTTCTTACATGTTGACCTTATGCATGATTGCATTACATGCATAGAAAGTACGCCTTGAAGATTTGCTTAAGTTGAATATACATGGGAAGTATGCCTTGAAGATTTGCTTAAGTTGAATGTTTTAACATGTGCTAACATGCTCACATGATGTATTTCAATTCCAATACCTTGGTATATAATGTTAATGAAATTTCATAGATGAGTGGGACTTGACCTAGTCCAGGCAGTCGGTAACCGAGCGAATTCGTGGCTGACTGGTCATAGCCACGAACGACGCGTCGATGAACGTGATTCGTGTTGAGAGTTGGCGGCAGTGGTTAGGCCACGCGAAGTGTTTTACGCACTTCATGTTGTTCAACTTGAGATGCGATCGCGCTAGTCGAGCCCGTCAAGTAACCCGACTGGCCGATGTTTGTTCACCTTGTATGTATCATAACTGCTTGAACCTAGGGTACTGAACTTACCATTGTAAACCCTATTAACCATGGTACCTTGATCCACGAAGACTCATGAGCCGGGCATGGTGGTATGGGACACCGTGGTCGAGCTGTCGGCCTACGCTGGGGCCACAAACCTCCCCGTAGTGACCAGTGAGCACCTTGACTCGTGAGCAGATTATGGTGGTATGGGACACTATATTCTAGCTGTCGGCCTACACTGATCAGGCGACGAGCCCTTTGTAGTGACCGCGAGCGTATTCTGAGTCCACGGGAGGCGACGACCCTTCCGTACAGTAGAGTACAGTAGGCCTGTATTGATAAGGTGATGGGGGAGCGGTGCAACAAGTGCGAGCAACAGCCCTGGCAGCCCTTGTAGTGACCTACGAAATATACATCGTATGAGATTACTAGGAGTGACGACCCTAGACAGGATCCGTGTTGGGATTGATACAAGGGAAGTACCTTAGTTTCCCAATCCTACTGTTTGAATGGACTAATAACAACTTAGTAATCATATCACCATAGCATTGCATGTGCCTGGAAGATGTGGAGCACTCTAGGGAGTGTGGCATGCCACGGTCGTAAGATGTTGCCGCATGAGGGTGATCGTCGGTGAGGGCATACATCACGTCATATCATCTTGCATTAACAACAGTATTAGGATTGTCTGATTTACTGCTTTACTATTATCGCGTGATTGAATTGTGAACATGCTAATCCCTGCTCTCTTATCCCACTGAGTTGATCACTCACTCCCACGTTACGGGATGGTGTTTCCGGACACCCACCAGTCCCTTCTGTGATTGCAGATGATGGCGCGGCCTGTGAGGCGGAGCTGGACTTTATGATGAGAAGGAGGATTCCTCCTTTATGCGTGTTCTGATTGACGGGATTGCAGGGAGGTTGATTAGATACTTTGACATTTGTCATTTTGAATTTTTAGCGCCCTCATGTATATTCATTTTGTTTACTTTTGAAGTATACATGTATGTGCATAACCTGGTAATATATTCACACTCTGGAGACATACAACAGTTTATGTACGTTATACATACTATTACAGTCTTCCGCTTGCAAATTTCACTATCTCTGGAGTATGATATGCTGTTCTGGCTTAATCTCACTCATGTTTAATACCTTATCACAGACAACATTCAATCATACATATCCATGTTGCATAAATAACATTTTGGAACTCGGGAGTTGGGTTTTTGCTCGACCCCCCGATTTTCGGGATGTTACACTTACAATCATCCACACTGTCCATTTACTGGACGGGTGGGGCCTACCTTGTGATGTGTTGTATATTCATACCACCCATCCACGTGGCCCCCATGTGATGTATGTGTTTGATCTAAGTTGTCCATCTGGTGGGGCCCATTTGGAATGTGCAGGGCACACCCCATTGTGATGTATTTATGACCCATTTGGTGAGTCCCATTGTGATGTAATTGTGGCCCATTTGGTGATGCCCATTGTGATGTGTTTGTGGTCTTTGATGAGGCCCGATGTGATGTTTGAGAGGCCTATATGATGAGGCCTGATGTGACGTATATGAGGCCCATATGATGAGGCCTAATGTGATGTATATTTGCCCCATATGATGAAGCTCATTATGATGTATAAGAGGCCCATTTGGTGAGGCCTAATGTGATGTATATGAGGCCTTTGTGTGAGGTCCAATGGGATGTGTATTAAGCCCTTATGTGAGGCCATGGGCCCACTATATGTTTGGCTTTATGTGGGCCATTCCTTGGGAGTAATGTTGGTTAAATGCTCACATTGATGGAAAATGATGGTTAAATGTCCACATTATGACCTTCCTATAGGCCTTTGTTAGGCCCATTCTCATCCTTCTCTAAGTTGGTTGACCCAAATCATTGGGCCCCATTGATATGTGCATGATCCATCTATTCATATTGGGCTAACCCAAGATGTTGGGCCCCCATTGGTTGTAAGTAGGATTATTTTGATCTTGGAGTCTATCTAGGACTTATTTGGGCCCCCTAGGGCATCTAGCGGGCTATATGATAGTATGGTGAAGGAAACCCATTTCGGATCCTTAGGATTATATGTAGGCCACCTAGGTCCAACCTTGATATGAGAAAAGTTCAACATCACCATAGACGGAGGGATTCATGCTATCGGATTTGGTATATCCACAGTTGAGGGTCAATCTTTATGTTATGGTTTAGATCGGCTGTCCATCTATAGACCCCGCCTTGTATATAGGCCGATTATCGATACCGATTATAAGCATGTGATAACATACCATCATGATACATGCCCATACACATCATCTGCATACTTTTTGTGAGATGTGGTTGACCATTGCATATTTCATTGGGCAGGTTATTTATGGGACTCCCTGATAGGCAGAGTTGTCCCACATGAGCACACGGTATGTGTAAGATTGATGCATGATTGGATTGTATGACTCATGCATCTTACATTGTGTGATTATGATTACTATACGCCCGATTGACATCAGGGCTGTAGCCTCCACAGATATAGTGTGGATGGCAAGATAGGATATCGAAAATTCTTCTTAAGTAAGGGGGTGCGAAAGATGTCATAAGGTGAAAGTCCTCAAACCCTTATATTACTATGGAGGATACTCTAATGCCTATACCGAGTGTATGTATGAGAACATGAGGGGCTGAATACCAGGAGGCCACGTCTCCCACTATGTCATGGTCAGTTAGAAGGGAGTGTGGCCTTACCCGCCTGAGGGTAGGGAGTAATTGCTAGGTTGAGTATGACCAGTTCGTAAATGGGTCCGCTATCGATGTGCCAGATAGATATTGGCAAACTATTGGTTAGGAGGATAGTGATGTCTCTTCCACTTGCATGGTTGTGCGGCCAGTGTGGGGCAGCAATTTGATGTATAGTGTACTAGACCCCGGTGATTATCCAGAAGGAACTGTATTGATATATGATGCTTCAAAGACGAGATGGATTGATATGTGGATTGGTATGCTTAAGTTGTATCTTGCACACGACATTAGCTATGTAGGTCTTGCATCGTATGGCCTTGGTGTAGCTGATAGCATTCATGTCTTGCATTGTATGGCCTTTATGCGGTCGATAACATTCATGCCTTGCATCACATAGCCTTAGTATGACTAATAACATTCATGGAATTACTAGTATTTTTGCATTTCTCTAATATTGTATACTTGCATTGCTACCTTACGCACACACTTTCATCACTCTCTAAGTTTTCTATAAGCTTATGCACGATTGATGTGTACAGGTGACACTAGGATGTAGCTGAGCAGGAGCAGGTGCGTGCCGTAGAGCTTCTGAAGTTTTGTTATTATTATTATTGTGTTTCCCTTTATGTGTATTGTACTTAAAGTTTTTGATCATAGTGGATTTTATGATGATGTTCTAATTATTGTTCGTGGGTTATGCTTTTGGTTGTTTGTTTATGAAACGAATTTATATTGAAAATTATCCTTGTAAGATCTCAAGATCGGAACCTGGTATATGGGTGCCAAGAGCCGAGAATGGGGTACTATAGAGGCTGTCGACGCCGAATTCGGTGATCGAGAATTTCGTGAGCCCGGTTTTTGAGTCTGGGGCGTGACAATTATCGACCCATGGAGGTTTCAACAGTAAAAATTTTCCTACCCACCTTTTCCTTTAGGACTACCCACATGAGTCTTAAATCATGGTCATTTTTGGTCCCTTGTCCTAAAATGACCTCACAAAAAGGATGGACAGGGTGGATTTCACACAAACATTACGATGGTCCCCACTTAATTTTCAGTGAAGGAACTTCCTTCCATAGGCTTTAGTGGGAAATCTGTGTTTGTATTAGGCAACCTCCCTATTCGGAGGAAACAGATTCACTGCTCACCTTGCCGCTAGCCAATTGCTAGTGGTCGGTGCTCTGTGGGCCCCGACATGATGTATGTGTCTCATCCATGCCATTCATCCATTTTCTTGGATAATTTTATGCAATAAACCCAAAACTAAGGTAGATGAAGATCTCAAGTGGGTCGTATAATGTTGATTGAGCTCTAACCAATATAAACTTCTTGGGGCTACAAAAGTTTTTGGATGAAAATGATATTTTTTTTTTTACCTTCATCCAGGTCTGTGTGACCTAATCTACTGGTTGGATGTCAAATAAACATTACAGTTGACTCTAGGAGGTTTTAATGTTAGATATTCAATCACTACTGTTTTCCCATGGTATGGTCTGCTTGAGATTTTGATCAGCCTCATTTACAAGATAAAACATTAAAATGATGTATAAAAATGGGTGGATAGTGTGGATAAAACACATAGATCATGCTGGGCCCACATACCACCCACCACTGACCACTAGTCACCTGGCTAGTGGCAGTGTTAATAGCCAAACCGCCTCAATTCAAGACGATTTATGAAATTGGATTGCGTACTGAGTTACTAAGTATGATTTTATCATACCGAGTAAACTCAATTGGGCATACCATGAATGCATGTGGGTTATCCACGCCGTCTATCCATTTTTCCAGCTCATTTTAGTGGTTGAGTCCAAAATATAAGTATGCCCAAATCTCAATTGGACCACACCACAAGAAAAGGTGGGGATAATGATTTCCACCGTTGAAACCATTCTAGGGCCCACAGTGATGTCTATTTCTCATCCAACCTATTCATAAGATCACACATACATGGATAAGGGCAAAAAATATCAGCTTGATCCAAAACTTCTATAGGCCTCCAAGAAATTTTCAACGGTAGAATTTCAATTCACACTATTTTTGGCGATGAGGATCACTTGAGATTTGGATATACTTCATTTTCAGGCTCAAGCTCTCAAATTATTTATTAAAATGGATGGATGGAGTAGATAAAATATGTAAATCACAATGGACCCCACGGATTTTACTCCACACACTTAGCCTATTGAGTTACATAGTGCGCGATCTGCTTCCCAGATTTATCTCGAATTGTTAAATACAGAAGTGGATTGACTAGTGTAGATACTTGTCATATGAAGACGAGCGCTGACGCTCCTCGAGCTCCGAGTTGTACGAACGGGTCAGATGAGATCAAAGTTACATGGCCCCATAATGATGTATTTATTATATCCATACTGGTTATCCATTTTTTGAGATCATTTTAAAGCATTAGACCAAAAAAAAAATCATATCCAAAGCTAAAATGGGCCATACCAAAATTAGCAGCGAGGATAATGATTTTCACCGTTAAAAAATTTGTACGACCCACCATAACGTTTATTTTCCATCCAATCTATTAATAAGGTAAAAAATACATGGACGAAGAGGAAAAAAATAATTCATTTTGATCCGAAACTTCTATAACCCCTAAAAGGGTTTCAATGGTAGACGTTCAATCCCCCACTATTTTTTGGCTGTGTGGTCCACTTGATCTTTAGATCTGTCTTATTTTTCATCTCATGCCTTGAGACGAGCTCGCCAATTGGATGGACGGTTTGGAGAGAATACATACCTTATGATGGGACCCACAGAGCTTGCTAACGTCAATAAACCAACTATATAGCTGGTGTGTGGTACACCAGCCAATCCGCTTTCCTTAACTACGAACGCGGATTTCCTGCGAGAGGCTTTCGTATGAACTTCCTCCACTAAAAACTTAGGTGGGGCCCACCGTGATGTTTGTCAGGAATCCACTCTATACATCCGTTTTGTTAGCTCATTTTAGGACATTAGACCAAAAGTGAGCAATATCAAAGACTCAAGAGAGCTGTACGAAAGGAAAAGGTAATTAAGGAAATTCCTATTGTTGAAATGTCCTAGGGTTTAACAATAATGTTTACATGCCATCCATACCATTAATAACATCATTCCTATTAGGATGAACTGAAAACACAAATATTAGCATGATTCAAAACTTTTGTGGCCCCTAGAGTTGGGCAAAATCCGACCCGATACGATCCGATCCAAAGGTCGGGATTGGGTCAGATCGATTAGGCCTACTCAGATTTGACCATACATCGAGTCGAGATCGGATCAGTGGCTAATCTGGCCCACTTCGATCTGGGATCCGATTGGATCCTCACAACATGCATTCAACACTATTTCCTGTAATGTTGTCCACTTGAGATTAAGAAATACCTCGTTTTTTGTTTAATACCATAAAATGATCTAGAAAATAGATGGACAACATAGATAAAATAAATACAACATGGTGGGGTCCACAAGGCACCGACCACTAGCCATTGGTTGGTGGCAAGGGGAGTAGCTAATACGTCTTCTCTCTCCTCGAGCACTGGACTCTTGACAATGACATCATAGTACATTGTGTATTAACGTGAAGGTGAAGCGGATGGGCAGGTGTACCATGCACGTACTGGTGCATTGACGTCAACAAGTTCTATGGGTCCCATGAGGTATGTGTTATATCCAAACCATCCATCCATTTAGTGGGCTCGTCTTCAGGCTTGATCCGAAAAATAAGATAGATATAAAGATCAAGTGGACCACACTGCAAAAAGAAATGAGGGATTGAACGTCTACCATTGAAACTCTTTTAGGGGTCACAGAAGTTTCAAATTAATATGAAATTTATTTTTCCTCTTCATCGGTGATGTGCAACGTTCGATCGTCGATTGAAGACTTAATAAAATGATGTACAATAATTTTCACCATTCGATAGAGGATTGGAGGTTAATCGGATGATGAACAACACTTTGTATTGTTTCGATAAGAAACAAATGCATTTGATTTTAGGAGGATTATTTAATAATAACAAAGAAAGAATGAAGAGAACAATTATACGGAATTCATTTACATCCTTCATCTCCTTTAATTCCAAAGTAAAGTACGTACATAACACAAATAAAAAATGTTTTAATGTTAATTTCTGTAGCATTTCAGATTGCATCATGATCTTCAGTTATAGAGACATTGCTATGCCATAATATTGTTCATTTTGATTGTCGCCAAGCTTCTGAGAAGATACATTGATCTTTCACTTTATATTAGAGCTTTAATTGATCATCCTTGCATTGAACTTTTTATATAGGTAAATCAGCTGTGCAGCCACATAAGTTGTGTGCCCACATCAGTTGTGTGCTCCATCAGTTGTGTGCCCATATGAGTTGTGCGTCCCACCAATTGTGCACCGTACAACTGATATCTCAAATACCTAAATCTAGCTAAAGTTTGGATTTTTCCCTCTCTACTCTGATATTGTTCTTCTTTTATCTAAGGGGGTAGTGGAGTATTTATAACCTCTCGCATGTGTGAGCTCCTCTCAACAAACCCATTGTGCGCACATACCTATTGTGCGGTTAGATCTGTTGTGCCCCACATAACGACATCCCTTGATCTGTTTTTGTTGCGCACCGCACAACCTCTCTTCTGGAATAGCCTCCGTTGTGCAAAGTACAACCATTTCTTCAGTAACTTCAGTTGTGCACCGCACAACCCAACTTCCACGGTGACTTCTATTGTGCGCCGCACAACCCAACTTCCATACCGACCTCCATTGTGCACCGCACAACCCAATAACATAATGTTCATATAAATTTTCCAAGAATTCTCTTTCCATCTCTTGATCAATTTTTATTCCTCAACAAATGCCCCCTTAATCCTACATTTTTATCTTTTCTCTCCAAAGTGAAAATTTAGGATCTAAATATCACTTGATTTTCTCTTCATGCGCACAACCAAACTATCCACTCACAACTAGCCCTTTGCGTACAACTAGCCATTTTGGTCACAACTAGCACTTACTGATACTATAAATACTGGACTTGGCTTTATTTCTTCCATTCGGAGTTCCGTCCAGCCATCTCCTCTGCGCACAACAACTTTTAGCGCACAATAGTATTCAGCGCACAACAGCCTTTAGCGCGTAATAGTCTTCAGCGCACAACTCATCTGTGCACAACTGCCTTCTGTGCATAACTGCCTTCTGTGCACAATCTGTCCTGGGCACAACTACCCTACGCATAACAGCCTTCTGTCACAATCTTCCTATGCACAACTGTCCTGCGCACAATTTGTCCTGTGCACAACGGTCCTGCACACAACAACCCTATGCACAACTCCCCTTTGAACTTTGCATGCCTCCACCATGGCTCATTCCAAGAGACCACATTCTTCGCTTGACCAACATGCCACCGAATCTTCAGATCCTTAACCACTCGAAGCCCATTCTCAAAAGAGGGCCAAATCCACTGAAGACTATTCTTCCTTTTTCAAAGTACCACCTCCGTCGATAATCAATTTTGTCGATTGAATCCAACATCTGCCTAATCCTATCGGTCACGCTGTACTAATGAGAGAATTGGAAGGGCTGCCACGGAAGGCCATGAAACTGACTGGAAAAAATGGCTAAAGTCTGCCGCCAACTTTCGGATCGACGATTCTCATCCTGCTCTTATCGAATCTCCCCCTCCTTCTATTTAGAAGAACAAGAAGCAAAAGAGCAATGATGAAATTTTTCAGGAGAAAACATGAGATCATAACAAGAGACGATATGAAAATGTCTGGGACATGATTAAATGTAACGTCTTGGAAAAATCCGTACATAGGCCCGAGTATCACCTTTCACAGAAATCATTTAGAACCAAATCCTTTAGAAATTTAACATGAATTAACTAGCACTAAACTAGATTACTTGTGAATTTAGCACCAACCACTTTAAATACGTTCTGTAAGACCCAAAACCTATAGAATTGTTAACGCTATATTACCCTAAAATCTAGGATCCAACTCTAAACCCAGTTGCTCTCGAGAACATTCGAAAACTTAGTATCGGACCTGGTTCGCACGTTGAAAGTTTGATAGCAATGAACTTAGACAGTTATGACCACCCAAACGATGTCCTGAGATCATTTTCTTGAGTCCGGAGTGAAGAGTGTGAGAAAGTGAAGATTTTTTAAGAAATTAAATATGAATTTAGTAATCTGAGTCGTGTCACTTACGCGTCATTTATAAGCATTCTGACCGTTGATTTTTGACCCAAAATCATCCTCGGATCAGGGAAGGTGGCCCACACATGCCTAAGTACTCGTTGCCCTGATCGAGTTTCGGTGACCGTTGAACTGAAAACGGTCGATCTGGAAACCCAATCAGACTGAAAACATAACTTTCTTTAGATCCAATATTAGTGAGCTTAAGTCCGATCGCATTTAATAAGAGGACCTCCAGAAGTGTTCCGTTGGATAAAAAAGAGCCCGATTTGGTTATAACCTAAGTATACCTTGGCCCTAGGGCTATTTTCGTCAGTTTTGGGCTTATATAAAGGCCTTAAACCCTCTCTCACAAGTCCCATACGAATTCTAAACCCTAGCTAATATAAGAGAGAAAAGAGAGAGAGTGAGTGTGAAGTTGGTGTTTCATCTTGGGATTCTTCCCAGTTCCTCTACACAACAATCCATCGTATTTGAATCATTATTCCGGTGATTCTAATTCTATTTTTAAGTAAGTCAATCAAACCCTAACCTATTTTGTAGCTTAGGATAGTTTAAGTGTTGTTATCGCTAACCTATTTCATGCCTTAGGTTGCCAATTCGCCATTGACGAAGACTTATCATCTAAATCATATTCGTTTCGCATTTTTCGGCTTAAGGTGCGGACTATATACGTTTAGGTTATAGTTTTAAAGACTTTCAATGTTAGATAATGATTTATTCTTGACATGGATGCTATTACACATGCTAAATGCGCCATCTGTTTTGATTTATGTATATGTATAACCTATACTGTAAATAGAGTATTTCATATATATGTTAGAATGTCTGTATGCGTTTGAAATCTGATGTTGTGATTGCCATGATTACTTGTCATTAGTACATGATTGTTATGTATGCAACAATTCCTTGGCGAAAGGATTTGCCCTAATATATAATATGGCTGACATACGTGATGTATGTTGAATAGTGTAGTCTAAGTGTTTGTATAAATTCCTGCATGAGTTAGTATTCAGTAAAGTGTGATTTTTAAGGTTGTTGAGATATGAATCTTGATTACCCTGCTTGTGTGTATGATTTCCTCCTTGAATTATTTAGCCTAATTTATTCATGTTAACTGTGTGTGTGATTTCCTCCATATACTGTATTAATATTTAAGTTATATTTCATAACATGTTCATTTAAAAGTAGAATATGAATCAAATGTCTATTATTGAGCTTGTATGTGATTGGGACTATATTACAGTCCAGGTAGTCAGTAACAGCCCTTAAACTGGTGGTTGAGGTTGTTTTCGCCAAGTAGGATGTATTCGACGAATGCAAGTCGTACTTAGGATGTTCGACAGTGGTTAGGCCACACGGAGTACTTATGCATTCCATGTCGATCAACTCAACATGCGCTTGTCCTAATTGAGCTCGTCAAATAACCCGATTGATCGATGTATGGTCAGCATATTTGGACGTTACTGTTTGAATCTAAGGTACCGAACTCACTAGTGAAATCCCGTTAACCTTGGTACCGCGATCCCCTAAGACTCATGAGCCGGGCATGGTGGTATGGGACACTGTGGCCATGCTGTTGGCCTACGCTAGGGCGACGTGCCTCCCCGTAGTGACCAATGACCAACCTAGACTCGTGAGCCGATTATGGTGGTATGGGACACTATATTCGTGCTATCGACCTACATTGATTGGTAACGAGCCCTCTGTAGTGACCTCGAGCATATCTTAACACTGCGGACAGGCGACGAGCCTTTTTGCAGTATCTAAGGTATACTAGGCCTGTATTGATTGGTGACAAGCCCTTTATAGCGATCTAAAACTATATTATCGTATGAGATTGTCTAAGACTGGCGACCCTAGAATGGATCATTATTGGGGTATTGGTATAAGGGAGGTATCTTAGCTTCCCAATCCTGCTGTATGAAAAGGACTAATAAGAACTTGATAATCATGCTCATAACATTGCACTGCATGTGCCATTGGCGTTGGTGTAGAGCATAGTGGTAGCGATTCATGCCGCGATCGTTAAATGATGTCGCAAGATGGAGTTTGTGGTGAGGGCATGCATCATTACCTCATATCATTCTTGTATTAACAAGAGTATCTAGGACATGCCTGATTGTACTGCTTTATCATTACTACTTGATTGAATTGATAACATGCTAACCTTTGCTGTATAATTCCACTAAGTTGATCACTCACTCCCATGTTCTAGGATGGTGCTTAAACACCAACCAGACTCTGACTTAGCTGTAGGTGATGGTGATGCCTGCGAGGTGGAGTCGGAGTTTGATGAGGACAAGGAGGCATTCTTGTTCATGCAGTTCTCATGAGGGTTCATGTGAGCCATGTCCTTATTAGCGGGGATTTGGGGCTATGTTTGTAGTGATGTATCACATTTTGTTATATGTATTTTGAGACATGACTTGTAACTATGACCTGACAGAGCATACATATCTTGGGGACTCATGTTGGTTTATATATGTATTTCAATCATCCGCTTACATTCTCAGACTGTCCCTGAACTATGTTTGCTGTTTTGGCTTAATCTACTTCATGTTTTATGCACTAATATAGACAACATACACCCATCTCTAAATATGTTGCATAAGTGATGTTTTGGAACTCGGAAGCTGAGTTATACTCGACCCCTGATTTTCAGGGCGTTACATTAAATCACAGGCAGATGTGATCAAGTTCAAAAACCCTTATAAGGAAGAGACCATCATCATTCCCGTGAACCTTCAGCGTTATCTCGCTATGATTCAGAGCAAGCCATCCGATCATATGACGCAGAACTGACTTTTATATGTAGCAAATTAGGTTATAAAAGAGCCAAAAATCCTAGAAGGTTATCTTATAGAAAAATTTTTAGTATAAATGACCGGACAGATATCATATATGCGCTTCCTCACTCCATGTTATAATCCCCACACTCTGTATCTCACCCATTACTTTGAAACAGTTTAGCAATGCTTTCGCGATCGCGATTCCTTATGGGGAAAAGATAAATTCAGTACACGTGGTCTCTTGTCCTAATGTCAATTCTATAGTTCATGGGTTAGCGCAATCCTTCAAAAATATAAAGCAGTCCTCTTTGTGATGAATATATATGTAACTATAAAAGCCACCTCTGATTGCTTTCATAAAGATTTATAATGGCTTCTTAAAGCATTGGTCTTTCACCACAAACTCCTTTCATCTCCCAATTGGTGAAGTGAGCATCACTCTGTGAGATCTTCATCGAATGGTTAGTCTTCCCATCACTGGCTCTTTCCTTGACGAGTATATTCCCACAAATACAAAGTCTTCTTATGTCGCTCCCAGAAGAACACCACATTTCTGCTTCTACTGTTGAACATTTTCATGAGATGTCGTACTTCCCAGATGTACTGTGAGACCCATATCCTAGTCCATACTGTTTCGTCGACTCCCACGATCCTTTCTGTTGAAGTCTGGCAATCCGTGACGTATAATCGATATTTACGCATGACCCTAAGTCGTATCCTATAGATTTAAGTAGACTTAATCCGAGACTTGTACCATTGCGATTGCACCGTCATCACGGTTCCAACGCCGCATCTTGCATAACGATCCAATACCTTGACTAAGAGATGTGAGTTGGCATTTATTTTGAGAAAATACCATGCTTTTTCAATCCCAAGAGAATCTCTACAACATGTTCCATCAATCAATCACTCAAATCAATCAATCAATCACCTCATGTCAAGTACAAGAGCACCCATACTTTCTTTCTCCATAAGTTAAGCAACCACCAAGTCAACCCATCTCTCACCTCACATCCATCAACTCACCCATCACTCACATCCATCATTCTCTCTCCTTACATACCATCTCTCCCTCTCTTTCCCAACACAATTCTAAGAACTAAAGAGAAAAAAAGAGTGGACATCCAAGCCTTCTCATGGAGAGAAAAGAGTGATTTTGGTGGCCCACTTTCCCATCCCAAATCTATCATCCTAGCCATTCAAACCTCACCTTCCACCATCAAAGTGAGACACAAGGAGATTGGCTTTCCAACGGACCAAGAAGATCATAGGTGGGTGCTTCTATTAGACCTAGATTTCTTTTTTGATGAAGGGCCAAGTGAGGCTTGCCAATTGATGGTATGGATCTCACTTTGGACCCTAGGTATAGCCGATGGCCCACCTTGATCCACATGATCATTCCATGATGGGGCCATTCTCCATGGACCCCATCATGATGTTTATCTTCTTTGCATGGCAAGAGGTCATCTATACCGTCCATTTTGGGTGGAGAAGGAATCTTCACCATTGATCTTTGATTTAGTGGGCCCACATGCATTGGGACCCACTTGATGTATGATTAAATGCAAGGGAGGGCCCATAGTGTTGGGGTCCCTCCATCACATGTGTCTCGATCTCCCTCTTTCTCTCTCTCCCTCTTTTTTTCTTTTTGTATGATGAAATGGCCATGTGGCCCACCCGGATGGATCCCACCATGAAGCATGTATTGGATCTAATCCATTTATAGGTGGGGCCCACTTTAAATGTGTATGTTCCACACCATCCAGCTATGTGGTGGCCCACCTAAGCAGGGCCCACCTTAACGTTATTTGTATGCCTAAAATAAAAGAAAAAAGAAAAAAGAGTCCAGCGTCTCTGGACGTGAACTGGGGAAAACACAAATATTAGCTTACTTCATAAGGCTTTGGAGTGGGCCACTTGTGTAGGCCCCACCTTGATGTTAAATTCAATCCACGCCGTCCATCCCTTTCCTCAGATCATTTTAGGTGTTGAGCCAAAAAATGAACCCAATCCATTTTTTTGGTGGGCCATACCTTAGAAAACAGTGGTTTTTACCTTTTAAAATCACTTAAAATTTTCTATACACCGAAATATGCCCAATATTGGGCTTGATGAATTTGTTAGGGACTGTAAAAAGTAGTGAATGAGGTGAACTCTTTCGATGCGGCCCCACGCATGAAAAACCGTGATATTGCGCGATTCAAAAAAAAAAATGTCACATGCAGCAGACGCTACTACTGTCAGAGACACGCAGGTAGCGCCTGCGGCATTCAGGCTGGCGGACGGTAGGGACCCATAGTCCCAGCCGTGGGCCCCACCATGATACTTATTTTTCATCCAAACCGTTCATTTGATGGGCCTCTTCTTGAAGTAGGCCCCCTCTAAAAATCCGTCCCATCTGGAACTCGGGTGGCCCATGTAATGCCCTGAAATTTGGGGATCGAGCATAACTCAACTCCCGAATTTCAAAACATTACTTATGCAACATAATTGATGATGAATGTATGTTGTCTGTGTTAGTGCATGAAACATGAAATAGATCAAGCCAGATCAGCAGACATAATTCAGGGATATTGAGGAAATGCAAGCGGAAGACTTAAATACATATATAATTCAAAAAAAAATCCCCAAAATATGCATGCTCTACCCATGGTAAAATATACAACTGTGTCTCAAAAATACATGGATCAGTGGTGTAAAAATAGTCATATACACATCCCAGAAATCCCCGCTAATCAGGACAAGGCTCACATGAACCTGCCTGAGAATTGTATAAATGAGAACGCCTCCTCGTCCTCATCAAAGTCTGGCTTTGCCTCACCAACATCGTCGTCACCTACAACTAAATTAGAGTCTGGTTAGTGTTTAAACACCGTCCCAGAATGTGGGAGTGGGTGATCAACTCAGTGGTACTATACAACAAAGGTTAACATGTTATCAATCCAATCAAGCAGTAATGATAAGGCGGTACAATCAAACATGTCCTAAACATATTATATCCTCGATACTGCAATCGGACTCGTCGCCCTTATACAGTGTCAGGATATACTCGAGGTCACTACAGAGGGCTCGTCACCAATCAATGTAGGTTGATAGCAAGAATATAGTGTCCCATACCACCATAATCTGCTCATAAGAATGAGGTGCTCACTGGTTACTATGGGGAGGTTTGTAGCCCCAACGTAGGCCAACAGCTCAACCACAGTGTCCGATACCACTATGTCCCGATCATGAGTCTTAGGGGATCACGGTACTACGGTTAACGGGAGTTTCACTGGTAAGTTCAGTGCCTTAGATTCAAACAATAGCGACCAAACATGGTGAATAAACATCGATCAATCAGGTTAGTTGATAAGCTCAACTAGGCCAAGCGCACGTTAAGTTGAACGACATGGAATGCATAAGAACTCTGTGTGGCCTAACCACTGTTGAACATTCCAAGCACGACTCAAATTCGTTAAACTCTCCTACGTGGTGAAAATAACCTCAACCACCATTTAGAGTACGATTACCGATTACCTGGACTGTAGCACAACCCCACTCACATACAAGCTCAATAACTAGCATGATTTATATCCTACATTCCAATGAACATTCATGGCATATAACTGAATCTTAAATACAGTACATGGAGGAAATCATATACACATGTAACATGGATAATCTAAGTTACATGATTCATGGAGGAAATCATACACTCAAGTGTTGTGATTGAAATTCATATCTCAACAACCTTAGCAATCACACTTTACTAACTTCTAACTCATTTAGGCATTTATACAAACACTTAGATTACACTATTCCACATATATCACGTATGTCGACTCCATTGCATATTAGGGCAAGTCCTTTCACCAAGGAGTTGCCGCATTCATATCCAGCATATAACAACGACAATTAATCATGGCAATCAAAATAGCAGATTCTATACGCATATAAGTATTCTAACATATACATGAAATACGCTATTTACAATACAAAGTATACGTATACGAAAATTAAAACGGATAGTATATTTGGCATGTGTAATGACAATCATAACATGAATAAATCATTAGCTAACATTGAAAGTCTTGAAAACCATAACCTAAATGTATATAGTCCATACCCTAAACCAGAAAATACGTAAAATACGTATTCGATATGATTCAGACGATAAGTCTTCGTCAACGGCGGATACGCTACTTATGGCATGAAACAGGTTAGCTCTAACATTATTTAAACTATTCTAGGTTTAAAAATAGGTTAGGGTTAGCTTAACTTATCCAAAAATAGAATCAGAATCGCCGGAAGAATGATTCAGATATGCAGGTTCGATGTATAGATAGACTAGGAAGAATCCTATGGAGATTCGACAGATTCTCCCACATTTTCTCTCTTTTCTCTCTTAAGCAACTAGGGTTTAGGAAATTCGTATGAAATTTGGAACTAACGGTTTAAGGCCTTTTTATAAGCCTAAACTTGATGAAAATAGTCTTAAGGTCAAGGTATACTTAGGTTATAACCAAATCGGGCTCTTTCTGATCCAATAGAGCACTTCTGGAGGTCCTCTTATCAAATACGGTCAGACTTAAGCTCAGTAGTATTGGATCTTTAGTAAATTAAGTTTTCAGTCCGATCGGGTTTCCAGATCGTCTATGGTGGACCAGCTTCAATTCAACGATTACCGAACTTCGATCAGGGCTACAAGCTCTATGACATATAAGGGCCGTCTATCCTGATTTGAGGGTGAATTTGGGTTGAATTCTAACAGTCAGAACGCTTAAATATAACGCGCAAGTGAAACATTCCAGATTACTTAAAAACATATTTAATTTTCTAAAAATCTTTATTTTCTTACTCTCTTTACTCCGGGCTAAATAAAATGGTCTCAAGATATCGTTTGGGCTTGATTTTCTAGATGATTGTCAAGTCCAACTATGCAGTCGTAATGGTCTAAGTTCATAGCTATTAGACTTTCGACGTGCGGTCTAAATCTAATACAAAATTACAAAGCATTCCCGGGAGCAACTAGGTTTAGAGTTGGATCCTAAATTTTAGGATAATATAGCGTTAAGGATTCTCTAGGTTCTGTGTCTTACAGATCGCATTGAAAGTTATTGGTGTTAATTCCATAAGTTATCTAGTTTAGCGCTAACCAAAGCACATTCAATTTCTAAAGGATTTGGTTCTAATTGATTTCTGCTAAAGATTGTACTCGGGTTCAAGTATGGATTTTTCTAAGTCGTTATAGCCCACATCATGGAAAATAATGAGATTGAATGTCTGCCCTTGAAACCCTTTTGGGTGCCATGGAAGTTTTGGACGATTATGAAATTTGATTTTCCTATTCAGTAAGGGTTCGTGTGACCATATTAACAGGTTGGATTGCATATAAAGATAATGGTGGGCCCCACGTGGGACCCACAATGATGTATGGGTTTTATTTCCACCGTCCAGGTGAACGGTGAAACCCACAGTGCTGTATGTGTTTTACTCCCACCATCCAGGCGGACGGTGGAAACCCACAGTATGGCCCATGTGCTTTATTCATGCGGTCCATCTATATGGGCCCATCATGATGCATGTGTTGCATCCAAGCCATCCAACCATTTGGAAAGTTCATTTTATTGCATGAGCTAGAGAAGGAGACAGATTTAGGATCAAGTGGACCATCTAGCAAAAAGTAGTGGGGATTGAGTTCCTACCATTGAAATTCTTTTATTGTCACAAAAGTTTGGATCATTAGGAAATGTGTTTTTCCTCCTAATCCAGGTTTGTGTAACCTTATGACCAAATTGGGTAGAAAATAAATGTTATGGCGGGCCTTGAAAATTTTAATGGTGGAAGTCATCATCACCATTTATGCTTTGGATATGGCCCATTTGATATATATGGGGCTCATTGGCGTGGCTCATTTGATACACATAAGTCCCATGGGATTGTAGGCCCATTTTGATGCATTTTAAGGCACATGGGTTATGGCCATTGCAATGTACATAAGGCCCATTAGTGCGGCCCATTGATGTGGCCCACTTGATGGATATAAGGCCCATATGATATGGCCCATTTGATGTATTTAAGGCCCAATGGGATGTGCCTAAGGTCCATTGCAATGTGTGATCCCAACATGGTTTATGTAATGATGTTTACGATGGGCTATGCATTGGGAACAATAATGGTTTGACGTCCACATTGTAAGAATAATGCTGGTTAAATGTTCACATTATGACTCTCCTTAGGGCTCATTGATAGGCATGTACTTATTATGTGTAGGTCATTTAGGCCCATCAGCGTTGAAAGGATAATTCATCTCTTTATGACATGCTTAGTATAATTCCATGCCTCATGCCATACGCATCATATGTATGCTTGATATGAGAAATGTTTGATCATAGCATAAGCCATTGGACTGAGACATTACGGGACTCCTTATGAGATGGAGTACCCCACATGATCGCGTGGTACGCACGGGATTGCTGCATGACTGTATGGTGTGATTTATGCATCTCGCATATGAGTGACTTGATCATTGTACACCCTAGTGACATCAGGGTCATGGCTCCATAGGCACATCGTGGATGGCCATATCGGATACCGAAAATACTTGGTTCTAGCACTATGAGCACTTAGGATGTCCTTAGGTGAAAGTTTCAGAACCTTTTTAGTACCAGGAGTTTCTCTAACGTCTAAACCGATTGGATACACAAGCGCCCGAGTGCCGAATACCAGTAGGTCGCGTCTCCCACTGTGTCATGGTTGGTTGGGAGGGGGTGTGGCCTTATCCGCCTGAGTGAGAAGCCTATAAGCTAGGCTGAGTTTGACTAGCTCGTAAATGAGTCCGCTATCGATAAGCCGGGTAGGTATTGACAGACTACTGGTCAGGTAGATAGAAAGGTCTATTCCGCTCGCTGGGCTGTACGATTAGGGAGGCGGCGGTCACTGTGGAGTGTACTAGACCCCGATGATATCTCAGAGAGGAACTGTATTGATATATGTACTTGATGAGTACTGACATGCTTGCTTTGCATCTCGCATATGGTATTTGGCTACATAGGCCTCGCATCGCATGGTCTTAGTATGACTGATAGTATTCATGCCTTGCATCACATAGCCTTGGTACGACTGAATGTATTCATGGACTTACCCGTATATTTTCGCATTACTTTGATATTTTTCACTTGGTGCTTGCCTTGCGCACATACTTACACCACCCTCTAAGATTTTGTAAGCTTATGCACGACCTTTGCATGTAGGTGGCATTGGACCACAGCAGCGCTGAGGTAGGAGCGCACGTCAGCTTATTTTAGAGTTTTTGATCACCTTGTATTTCCCTTCCCGCATTGTACTTAAAGTTTTTGATATAGTGGATATGTGGTGACGTTATTTTATAACTTGTTTATGCTTGTAGTTATGCTCAATTACAAAAAAAAATCATACTGAAAATCCTCCATATAGGATCCCAGGATCGGAATCTGGCATGTGAGTGCCAGGATCTGAGAATGGGGCACTACGGAGGCTTCGACGCCGGATTCGACGATCGGTAATTTTGTGAGCGCGTTTTCCAAGTTTGGGGCATGACATGTACATAAAATATCTCTGCTTCAATGGCTAGCACACTTCTCATGATATTTATGGTATGTAGTTTTTACCCTTCTTCTCTTCTCCTCTTATACACATGTTCATGTTTTTCTCATACTTCTCCTCTCCTTCTTAGGTTTTCTAGTAGCCATTCTTCGGAGCTAGAATTCGCTTGTAGAAGAATAAGGGGCTCGGCCACTTTCACTCTTGAAATTGAATTAGTTGCTTTCCTGCCATATTTGTTAAGTCTGGTCGTTTTACCCAGTTTGAAATTGCCAGATTCCATTCGCCCAACTTTATTTGTAGCTGCAGGGGCCATGGCGGAAGGCAAGAAGAAATATTCATTAGCTCCTCCCATCCTATGCTCTCTGTACAGAGCTTTTGGGAATGTTACAGCACATTGCTCAAGCCTAGCAGTTGGGGCTACATCTTCCTTCACCCCATGGCACTACTTCTCGAGTTGACTTGGAGTATACTTTTCATGGAGATATAATGACCTTGAGAAGGCTTACGTTCACCCCGAGCATCCTCCCTGAAAATGGTGAAGAAGGCATAGGAATGGATTGTCGATAAGATTGAGGATATGGAATCCATCGACTTTTTTCCCTTCTACCTAACCCATCAAGCTGAAGACAGAGAGGTTGAAGACAACAATGATTTGGAGCTAATTAAAAGAACTTTCCTGATTTATATTCAATCTCGTAGACTACCACTGTGAGAAGGAGTGAAATTTTGGAGGGAGCCCTACTTCCCTTGTAGGTTTGCTAGGCAATTTGGCTATGACCAGACAACACCTCAAGTGGGAGAGGAGGTTACCCGAATAATGCAAAGTTATGAGGTTGGTCCGTATAATTGGGCCTTAATATAGAAACAACTCTTGGCCAGAAACTTTAGCTCTGGCTTTATTCTTTCAGGATTCAACTATCAGGTGCAAGCTTTATACGCCTGGATGCGCTGGTGTTCACACCATTATTACCCGGTGCGTAACTATTTTCCTGTTGACCGTCCCATTTAGATTTCTCCTCCTAGACTAAGAAATTATAGATTAGAATAAGGGATCAGATACTTAGTTGAAAAAGATCATGCAACTACTCCGGGATAGCTTTGTCGGAGGAGTTCCACAAAGGAGCCTATTAGAGAGATAAAGCCGACAAACACTTTGGAGGGATGGATGCCTTCAGATCTCCTCTTGATCTTATAAGATGAATGGGAAGACAAGGTACTCCTGTGGATGAATTCAAAACCCCTCGCGCTATTCTTTCTTCTCCCACTTGAGAGGTAGAAGGTCAACTCGTAGCTATGGCTCCCCCTACTATAAGTCACATGACAACTGCAGTTTCTCCTGATGTAGGTTAGATTGTTACTAATGCTTCTCTTATGACTCGCTCGCGAGCCAAGTCCTTATCCCCAGAAGTTTTGGCACAACAACATCCTTCTCCCGCTCGAGGTGCTCATCTTCTTCCTGTAATGACCATTTGTAAAGGAAAACAAGTAATCTCTGAAGAGGACAACTCATCAGACTATTCGGCAGATACTTCAGTCAACGAAACATCTTCTTCCACGAGTTTGACTAATGAAGGGAATATCTTAATGGATGACAACCAAGAAATGGACGCCAAAGTGGATATCGGCGAAGAAGGTGAAGTCAGGGTTGAACTCCCACCCCTCAAAAATCAATCGGATCATCCAGACGTTTCTTCTCCTGTCAAAGCAACTTCTCTTGAAGAAGAATAACTCGATTATGGTGGCTCAAGTTGTTCCCGCGGTGCAAACATTTTGATCTCCTTTGATGCTTCATATTCCCCTTGCATTGTGGAGGCTACTGATGCAATTGCACATACCACCCTCCCAACTATAATGGAGGTTTCTGCATCAAGAGAAGCAAAAATTCCCTTGTCGAACCCACAGGTAGTAGTGGAAAATGTATTTTCTCCTCAGAGCGTAGAGGTGAGCTAAGATATTGCACAAGCTCCATGAGTCGTCAGTGTGATTCCTGATGTCCCCATCCGTACTAAGAAGTCCCAAATGGTGCATCTTTCTCCCATCCAATTGGTAGCTCGAAGCTTGGAATTCTTCTCTGATCCTATCAACATTCCAACTCCAACAACTTTGGATTTCGTGAGCTTTCTCTCAATGTTACCATTACAGCTAGAGACATACCTACACCTTCTAAAGCAGGAACATCTTATGTGAAGGCTACTTCCCAAATTGCCCCCAGAGAGGGTATGCTTTCTCTTCCTTCTTATATTTTTCAAGTGCTTATATAGCTAACTTTAACATTTTTGATTATGTCTTCCTTTTTCCTTTTCAGCTAAAATTCTGCCGACTCTAAGTGGCTCTACCGGTTCCAACTTTGTAGCCACAATCTCTGATAGAATCCCCTTGGAGAAAGTGTTGCCTCTTATGTTCATCTTCTTCAAAAATGTTATCTCCGTTATGGTGAATGATTTCAAGGATTCTACTCAATGGCCCTTCTTGGACAGTGCTTTAGCTGTCCTTGAACATTCAAGAAAGCTTATTCATATCAATGTTCTTCCTTTGCATGATTCCTTGTTATAATTCTATAATTCTATAAACAATTTAGAATCAGCATGAAGTACAGTTATTCCTCTAGAAGTCTCGAGTCGTCAACGAGAATTGATGTCCATTAAGGAGAAATTTCTCGAACCGATGTCTTAATATCCAGTTACGATGCTGAGGATCAATCTCTTCATGATAGACTAAAAGCTTCTGACAAGAACAGAGTGGTTATTGAGAACCACATTTCTTTCCTGCAAAAAGAGAGCTATACTCGAAGTGAAGAAGCAAGAAGAAGAATTGAATATTTACAAGATTAAGGAAGAAATTGAAATTAATGCTCATGTTGCTGAAATTGAGAAGATTGAACAGAAGAAAAATAAAAAAAATGGCTGCCTCCATGTAGCAAGAACTAGCTGGTGTTCTTGATTAGGCCAAGATCATCCTTGAAGCCGAGCAAACTTAAGTTGTAGCACAAATTCGATTAGGAGAATATTTACAGAGATATGTAACAGCATTAGGCATACCAGAGGAATTATAAAAATATTACTCTTACATGTAAATTCTTTTGTTTCTTTTGCCTTATAATATTCAAATGAATTTCAATACTTTGTTTGAAACAGACATGTTTTCACAAATGCTATCACTGATTTCGGGTAATATTGATTCAATATTTCCTTTGCCAATTCACATAATCATCATACTTTAATCTATCATATAATATATTAACAACCTATCATAATTGTTAGTACAACGTATCCGTATGTGGTGTTTATTTTAATGGGCACGCTAGTTTTGATTTCAAAGTTATTCTTGTACATAGTTTAAGCTCTTGAGTAGTGGAGCAACCATAGTTTTTTAGACTCATAAGTAGTTGGAGTCGGGTCTCACATGAATGGTTTCTTTAACTCTTTAGAGTTCACTGGACTTATCACAATCGAGGAGTTAATAAACCACAATCCATCAGTGAAGCTACCGGGGCCATAAACTTGATGTGATTTATGGACAGAGTTGGCTGTAGTAACTCTTTAAAGTTCACGGGGCACACAAGGCTACCTTAGGGTACCAAATCCAAGGCCGCCAATCCATAATGAGGGGGTATTTTTATTTTAGAGACCCTATACTCATGAGTTACTACTGAAATCAAGCCACGAATCTAGGGGGTCTTATGCATGGTTGGCTTATCTATGGACAATGACCAAATAACGCACACTGCAGCCTACTTTTTCTGTGTCTGCAAGGTTGGACCTATTCATGGGAAAGCATTTTCTCCTTCCCCGTGATGCTGTCGGAACTAAACAGATGGCATTGGTCTCATGCGTGACTGGCTGTGTAACACCCCGCACTTCTGATACCCGGGTGTTACCATTTAAACCTGAAGCGGTGGATATTAAAACTCGACTAATGAACAAGTTAAATCTAACAGATGCAGGACGGGTCTCCCAAGCAGCCTTAAAAGCCATCCGTTAAAGGCCCTAGGAGCTGAATTACACCCTGCATCAGTCGAGAAGGTAACCTTGATTAATTACCTCAAGTTAAAACCATTTTTAAGTCAACTAAATGACGCTCCAGTAATCGACCTTCGAAGGCTAACGAGTAGCCAACTAAGCAACCCCTATATCCTAGACTCCCTTTAAATCGTCAAAACCAATTATTAGACCAATCCAGCCATTAGATCAGTGTACACTGGCTAGATCCTGGGATGTGCAATGCGGCCCACTTGGGCCTCAATCCCGCCCCAAACTGGGCGGGGATCCCTAAGTGGGGTTCCCAAGATGATTGGACTAAGTGGATTCGACGTAACCATCATAGTGGACCCCACAGTGGTGTGTGAATGCACCTTATAAACCCATGCATGAGATGCACTGGACGCACCAAGCCGGTCAAACCAACTTTGATCGACCCAAAACCAAAACAAAGATAAAAAAGGAAGAAATGAAATTCTCTCGCCAATGCTCCATTTGAATTTGATGGTCTTCGACCTCTAAAATGGCCCACCCTGAACACTCTTTGAACAATCCAAACTGTTCATTTGGCTCATGGGACCCGTGTAATCATAACCTTATAGGCTTTTAAGCCCATGCAAAGGGACAAAGATTCTGGGGTAAAACCATTCAAAGACTCACGTGGCTAAGATCTGAGGTGTGGGACCAATCTATGGCTGCATGGGTGGCCCACGATCGACCTAATCCTGCCATCCCAGCCATCCATTTTCCAGGAAGATTCATGCCCTCCCATTTCTGGGAATAGCCAAACAATGGCCTGCATAAGAAAAGCAAAAGGTAAATTTTTTCTTTTGAGAAATGGGCTCTGACATGCCCCTGGCCATTCCCTGGGCCACGTGAGGCAATCCTAGCCCTTCCTTGGGAGGTAGTACGAGATGAGAGAAGAAAGCATCTTATCTCATGAGAAAATGGTGAGAATCGTACTTTCTAGCGAGATGAATTGAAACTAATGTTTGAGGTCCAAAAACTGGGCCCCACGTTGATCAGAGGTCCCATCTGGTCCACTTAAATGGACCAAATCATGTAGAAATACATGGGGTAGTGATCTGCCATTAATGGTCAGATCATCTTCCTCGATAACCCACCCAGACCTGTTCACAAGATGGGCCCCACCGGACCAAAAAATTTTCTTTTTTGGTAGGGCAGGGCACCAAAAATCCATCCCCAGGTGTGGATGGGCCCCATGCATGGCCATTTTTCAATCACAACCATTGTTAGGGGAGATGTTTTCCAACCGTTGGTAGCACCTCTTCCCTGCCTATAAATAGGGCACTGCTACCCTCGAGATTCATACCAATGAGAGAAAGGAGGAAAGAGAGAGAGAGAGAGAGAGAGAGAGAGAGAGAGAGAGAAACAAGCCGGCCCAGTGGACTCAGGGCACACTACACCAACTCATCCCTTAAAAATCGAACCAAGTCAGGTTAGTGTGGGCTGACAGCTTCATAACTAGAGAGAGAAGAGGCGAAAAGAAGAAAGATAGAAAGAAGAAAGAGAGAGAGAGAGAGAGAGAGAGAGAGAGAGAGAGAGAGAGAGAGAGGAGTGTGGGTGCGTACTCTCCAACCCGAGCTTGACCAAGGCAAGTAACTCCTTCCCTCCACCTTCTTAAAAGCCTTCAACCCGAGCAGAGAGGGGCCGTTAAATGAGCCATGAATACGAGTTTAGTTTCTACTTGTGGCGAGCCAAAACCAAACTAAATAAATGATTACATTTTGGGCTGAAAGTCTAGCCATAATACAAGTAATAGAAGGGCCTCAATTAGGCAATGAAACAGGCTTTCAACGGGTTTCAGTTTGGGCTGTAAATGTTCCAGCACGTGGGCACTGATTCCAACTAAAAACAGGCTAGGACTGGGCCTTGAATCCAGCTAAAAACATACTGGAGATTAAGTTGGAATTAGGCCTTCAACTGGGCCTTAAACAGACTGAAAATAGACTGCCTGCTGGGCTGAGATCAGACCCAGTTTCAGTCTCAAATATGGGCCTTAATTTGAACCAAAATCAGGCCTAAAATCAAGTTGAAGATAGGCCTCAGGTGGGCCTTCATTCTCAGCCAAGAATCACCTCTCATGGGCCATGGAACCACAATGTACGATGGGTTGATATCGGCTCCTAGAATTAGGATGAAATCAGCCCAGATTCAGACCCTTTGAGACTAAAGTGAGCCTAGTCCTTGCTAATGTATGTGGGCTGCATGCTGGAATCTGATGGGCCGCACACTGACATTAGTGGGCCGCACCACATTAATCAGGGTGGGCCGCACCCTGGGGCACTAGGTGGGCCAGACCATCAGCCTGCCTTACCCTACACAACAGTTAGGCCGCACAATGCAGCAGGTAGTCCATCCGCGCACACCAGTGGACCAAGATGAGCCCATCCTAGCCTGTGGGCCATCGACAGGTAGCCCATAGGTGGTAGCTGGTGGGCCAGGTTCATTCAGCCACCCAGTTCCAAGGCCCTGGCTGCCTAGCTATGGTTGGGCCAAACCAAGACTAGTTCAGGCTTGGTAATAAACAGTTTTAAGCCCAGCCCAGGTGATTTTTGGAGCAGAAAGACTAGCCCAATGGACCTATAACCTAGTACATGTTAATCAGGACTAGCTTGGATGAAACCTCCCTTAGTACTGCAACAAAAGTATGGCAGCTTCAACCCTCTGTTAAACATCTAATTTACAAGTCTGTGATAGCCTTCCAAATGAGGAGTAATTGAGGTCTAAGGCCAAGAAACCCTATTCCCCAGTTATAGATAAGACACACGTATAATATGTATAAGTTAACATGTAGCACAGGCACAAGATAGTGGGTTGTGCCTATTCTAAGATTATGAGAATGAAGCTCACCCTGCCATGCTAAGGATGAGCTTAGAAATACCTAGGAGGCAAAGGCGAGGTACCAAAGACTTGAGATTCCTTACTTGCTTCCATAATCAGGGAACTCCACTAGTAAGGTGATGATTTTCTTCTCCTTGGGCCTTCCATCTCCAAGCTAGGCTAAGGATAACTTTATAGTAAAATTGAATGACAACCAAGAAACGATGAATCATTCGGGCAGTTGTTGAAATTTATGCCTTATAAGTAGGTTAATAATTGGTTGGTTTGCTTGGCAGTATGATTTAGAACTTATTTGAATACTTAAATAATCTAACTCATGCCTTAGACTTGATTAAAATTGGTTAGAATAATTGTGTAGTTAGCTTATTACATGTCTTAAAAATAAACTATCTGTTTAGTTTACTTAACACTTAGTAGGATGTTTGATTAGCTTACTTAACTAAATGTCCTAGAATTAGTTGGAGTACTTGATTAGCTTGACTTAAAAGCATGCTTTGGATTTATTAGAACGTCGATTAGTTTACTTGAGCACACCTTCTAAGAATTTTCTTAGTAATTACTCAAGTACAGGAGTCACTTGAATTACTTTCTTTGAGATATATGCTTTAGAAATTGACAAGTTATGAACACATGACTCTTAAACTATTTGTATATTTGAGCCTTACTTTGAATGTTGAAGCGTGCCTGAATCTCCATATGATTGCATTGGTTGTAAGTCACATATTAACTGAAATCTCTCCATGAAAACTTCTATTTAAAGAGAGTCCGTACTTAGGGTGTAATGAAACTGTAACGCCCTGGAAAAGTCAGTACTTGGACTCGAGTACCAACTCGACCAGAAATCGCGTAGGATTAATTCCTTTAGAAATTAAGTGTAAGTTAGCTAGGGCAACGCTAGAGTAGCTGGGAAATAGTCCCTGATCACTTTAAATACGTTCTACAAGACCCAAAGCGAGTAGAACCAATGACGCTATAATACTCTAAAACCTCGGATCAAACTCTAAACCGGTTTGTTCTCTGGACCTCTTTGAAACTTTGTATTAGATCTAGACCGCGCGTCGAAAGTCCGATACCTACAATCTTAGACCGTTAAAACCGCCTAGCTGGACTTGACAATCATTTCGAAAATCAAGTCCAACCGACATTCGCAGGCTATTTCATTAAGCCTGGACTGAAGAGAGTGAGAATAGGGTTAGATTTGAAATTTGAAATTCAAATCTGGCACACGACTTGACACGTCAGTATTAAGCGTTCTGACCATCAGAATTCAGCCAAATTAGACCTTTGGATCAGGAAAAATTTTTATTTCATATCATGAGACTTGCAGACCTGATCTACGTGCGGTGACCGCTGAACTGAAACTGGACCGCCACAGGCGATCTACGAACACTACTGGTCTGAAAATGGGATGTGAGCGACATCCGACATGTATGAACTTAAGTCCGATCGCGTTCGGCCAGGGGACCACCAGAAATGCCTTTTTGGACCGAAATAGCCCCGATTTGGTTAGGTATCAAGTAAACATTGTTCCTAAGCCTATTTCGGGCAAGATTTAGGTTATAAAAGGGGCTTAAACCCTCACTCCTCTCACCCATCCGAATTTTCTAGAAACCCTAGCAAGAGTGAGAGAGAAAGTGAGAGATTGTGAGAGAAGGTGGGAGAGTATTTCCTGCCGCTTGTGCTACCTGCTGCACGTGGTTAAGCCACGTAATCCAATCACTTTCCCGATGTTTATACCGCGTTTCCAGGTAAGAAAACACCCCAAACACTTGCTGATTTATCGTTCTTTAGTTTTCATAGCATGGTAGCTGACAGATCTTGTATGTTAGGTTCCCAATTCGCCGTAGACGAAGCGTATACGCTCTGTTCGAATTAATACACCTATAGGAGAAAAGGTGCAGATTTTAGATGCTTTGATTGACTGTTTCCAATGCTTTCAATGTCGTTTAATAGTAGATTATCGACGGCAACACCGTTTGACATGTACAACATATTGTCGGTTTCCTGTTTCGTAAACAGACGAAGAATATGAGATTTAGGGCATTTTAGTCATTTGTAGGAAATACTGTTTTCATCCATAATTTGCTGATGTGATTGACATGGCTTCTTGTTGCATTAGGATACTAGGAATGTGTGCATAATTAGTTTGGAGAAGAGATTCGCCTAAATGCGCACTTTGAGTCGACATACTATATGTAGACTTAAGTGTGTAGTTTAAGTGTTTGTATAAATGCTTGTATTAGTATGTATTGAATTAAATGGTGTTATGATTTAGTTTGAGATTGAATTCTCAATTAATATGCTGATGTAAATGATTTCCTACATGTTAGCTATATGCATGATTTCATTATATGTATGAAATGCATGTGCTTGATGATTCACTTAAGTTGTATGTTATAACATGTGTTAACATGCTCACATTGTGTATTTCATTTCCAATACTCTTACATGATTGCTAATGTGGATTCATAATTATTTGGGACTATACCTAGTCTAGGCAGTCGGCAACCGAGCAAGTTCGTGGTTGGCCTATCTTTGCCACAAACGACGCATCGATGAACGCGAGTCGTGTTTTGGAGTTAGCGGCAGTGGTTAGGCTACACGAGGTGTTTTACGCACTTCATGTCATTCGACTTGAGATGCACTCGTGCTAGTCGAGCCCGTCAAGTAACCTGACTGGCCGTTGTATGTTCACTTGCATGAGTCATAACTGCTTGAACCTAGGGTACTGAACTTACCATTGTAAACCCTGTCAACCATGGTACCTTGATCCACAAAGACTCATGAGCCGGGCATGGTGGTATGGGATACCGTGGTCGAGCTGTCACCCTACGCTGGGGCCACAAACCTCCCCGTAGTGACCAGTGAGCACCTATGACTCGTGAGCAGATTATGGTGGTATGGGACACTATATTCTTGCTGTCGGCCTACACTGATCAGGCGAAGAGTCCTTTGTAGTGACCACGAGCGTATTCTGAGTCTACGGGAGGCGACGACCCTTCCGTAGCAGTGAGAGTACAGTAGGCCTGTATTGATAAGGTGATGGGAGAGCGGTGCAACGAGTGCGAGCAACAGCCCTGGCAGCCCTTGCAGCGACCTACAAAATATACATCGTATGAGATTACTAGGAGTGACGACCCTAGACAGGATCTGTGTTGGGATTGATATAAGGAAAGTACCTTAGTTTCCCAATCCTGCTGTTTGAATGGACTAATAATAACTCGGTAATCATATCACCATCACATTGCATGTGCCTGGAAGATGTGGAGCACTGTGGGATGATTGCATGCCGCGGGCGTAAGATGGTGCCGTATGAGGGAGATCGTCGGTGAGGGCATCCATCATGTCATGTCATATTGCATTAACAACAGTATTAGGAATGTTTGATTTACTGCTTTACTATTATCGCATGATTGATTTGAGAACATGTTAATCCTTCCTCTATTATTCCACTGAGTTAGCTACTCACTCCTACGTTTCAGGATGGTATTTGCAACACCCACCAGACCCTGTCTTAGATGCAGGTGAGGCAGCGATTCAGGAGGCAGAGCCGGACTATGATGAGGACCAGGACGAGTTCTCATATATGCAGTACCACGACGGCTTTGCTTAGGGGGCCTGAATTGGCGAGACTTCTCAGTGGGACTCTTTTTTGGATATTTGATTTCTATTTATTTACATGTATATGAAACTCAGAGATGTATTCATACTTTGGAGACAGTTGAGATCTAGTTTGTTTTCCATATAGTGATATATATATTCTTTAGTCTTCCGCTTGCTTTTATCTCTGGATCTGGAGTATGAATTGCAGTTTTGGTATACTTTTACTCATGTGAATGCTTTAACTCAGACAACATTGAATCATAATCATTTTTGTTGCATAAGTGACGGTCTGGAACTCGGGAGTTGGGTTTATACATGACCCCCGATTTTCAGGGTGTTACAGAAACAGATTGTAGTAAGATTAGGCCCTCAACATGGTGGTTATGGATAATGACAGTTTATTCATGGGATTTACCACTTGTGGAGTGATTCCATCTAACTGACTATGGAATGACCTTTTCCACATTTGGTATTACTTTTGTTTACTCACAATTGAATCATACATACTGTCTCACTTTAGTCGCTCTATTTAATGTTTTCAATGTTCATTCGTAGTTGGCTTATAATAGTAGTTTCCCATATATGAAGAGTTAATTGGTCACGTGTTGATGAGTCTTATACACACCTTAAGGCAGTAGACTCATGGGCCGGGGATGGTGGTCATGGGACACTATGCCCGAGCCATCGACCTATGCTGGGCGATGAGCTCCCTATAGTGACCGTGAGTTTCATTAAAACTGCTGATTGTAAATGGACTAATAATGGTTGTGTTAATCATGCATACATAGCATTCGGGCGATGACGGATGACTAATTCTGGATCCTGTAGCACGCACCTTTTGTCGAGATATCATTTCGCTAGCTCCCAGACCATCGACTATCAGTCCACTCTCAGTGAGTTTGGCACTATGCATGTACTATGTACTCTTGCTAGTGACCGACTACATGCATGGGTTTTACCCCAAAGCCAGCTGAAAGAGCATCCCCAGTTGATGTGCACTCATACATCCATGCATATAATAAGATTGCATCTTATCATGTTTTGTATGCCTTGTTGTTTTATGCTACACTTGTCTAAGGCAGCAGTGTGTAATCTTAAGGAAAAATCACACTGAGCTGACCACTCATTCATCAATATTCAACCGTACAGAGGATATAGGTGCAGGGATGGACGACTGCATAGTGGACCTTGGGACTGCTACTGCCGTAATGGAGGAGGAGCCATTCGAGGATGAGACGTACCAGGAGCTAGCTACTTACTTTGGATTAAATTAGTAAATTATTTTCTTATGTTTATTTCAGTACATTTGAGAACTTGAAGTTTTGTATATGGGCCCCAGCTGAGTGGCCTAGGACATTGTTATTATTTGGGCACATTTATACTATGCTTGGTTCTGTTAATTGTACTTGATTTGTGGAATATCATTTGACTATCTACTAACATCTAGGATTTCAGGGTAACGAGTTGTATACTGGGGTAATGAAAACCAAAGCATTACAGGTCGGTGTGGACTTTTTAGCCACTTAGGGCTTATAGTCGTTAGTTTCATCCGCTGCCCGCATGAGTATGCATGTCATGACTTATACGGGATTTTTAGGGACACTGACTTCTCACTACTGCCCGAATAATATATATTGCTGATGATAATAGGTCTTATGCATATTTGGCCGTATAGACTTGTCTATCTTGATGTAGATGATAAGTGGCTATTGCTGTCGTAAGATTTATATGTGGCTGGCTATACATATAGGCTAATCCCATAACCTCGAATAGTAAATCAAAATTGATATATCACCCCTGCTGAATAACGTTTTAACAACATTCGTGTTATGTTGAAAATAGTGTATTGGCTTGGCGATGATAACAATTTCGACAAGGTGACTTTTGTGTTAATGATTAATGACGACAGCGATATTTTGTCAACTTAATAATGATCGTCGACGCATAGCGATAGTTGATGATAATACATGGTATGCTTGAGAATTCGTCTTTTATTCATTCATATGAGGAAGAATACATGACTTCACCTTTTGAGGCTATTTCATCATTTTACTTATTCTTGCCCCCTTTTGATATAAAAGCATTATTCTAATAATCTTCTAGATCAAAACCGCCTCTATCTTCAAGGACGATATTTTTTTGATGAAGCGGACATTGACTGGTATGTTAATACCTCATCCTCTTGATCCGTAACTCTGTATGCTCTATTGGAGTATACTTCGGTTATGATGTATGGCCCGTCCCATTTAGGGTCAAACTTGCCCCTTGCTCTATGGGTGACAACTATCGTCTCTTCAACGTATACACCATGTTGCCTTTCTTGAAAGAGCGATACTTGGCCTTCTTATTAAAAACGGAAGAAATTCTTCCTTGATATAATTGTAATCGCTGTAGAGCTACCAGTCATTTTTCATCGAGCAAATCCAATTCTCCAGCCTTATTCTCTCATTTTTCATCATCTATAATTGACTAATGCACTGCTATTCTAAGTGATGTGACTTGTGTTTCAATCGAGATGACGACCTCCACGCCATAAACTAACGAATATGGTGTAGCTTTCGTTGTCGTTCGATAAGTAGTCCTATAAGCCCATAACGCTTCTTATAACTTTTCATCCCAGTCGCGCTTATTTTCAGTCACTGTTTTCTTCAATATTTTCATAATCATTTTTTTGAAGGCCTCTGCTAATCCATTGGCCATGGATAGTAAGGTGTTGAGAATGAGTGGTGACTACCAAATTTCTTGCACAATTTTTCCATACCCCTATTCTTGAAAGGAGGAGCATTGTTAGTGACAATTCTTTTCAGGATGCCATGGCGATATATTATCACATGCCGAATGAAATTGATGACCTCCTTTTCTTTGACATTTCGTAATACAATTGGTTCCGTCCATCTAGAGAAATAATCTGTTGCAACCAATACATATTGTTTTCCTTTGGACGAGGGTGGGTGTATAGGACCAATAACACCAAGTCCCCAAGCAGCAAATGGCTAAGAAGAGACTGTCTGATGAATGTCTTCAGGGGTACATGTATGACGTCTTCATGAATTTGACATTCGTGACATTGCTTCATATATTCTATAACATCCTTGAACATTGTGGGCTAATAATATCTTATTCGATGCACCCGATGGAATAGATTTCGACTGGCTTGATGTGCTTCACATTCTTCGGAATGAGCCTCTCCAACACTTGACCTGCTTCTTGTCTATTCGGACATCACAATAAAATTTCATTATAAGATATTCTATATAATATTTCGCTACATATAAGGAATCTTTTCGATCTCTACTTGATTTGTTGTTTCTACGTTGAATCTTCTAGCAGAATATCATATTTGAGATAATTAACAAAAGGCTTGCGCCAATTGTCTATTGTCACCTCCATACATGATATAGGGAGTGCTTCAGCGAGTTCATTAATAATTTCTGATGACGGCAAGAACCTTCTTTCTTCTATTGTTACTTGAAGAGGACTTCAATCTGGGCAGGATAAAGTTGCTGCCAAGCAAGGTAAAGCGTTTGTCCTTACATTCTCACATCGTGGTACATGCTTGATTTCAACATGATGGAATTATACTAGCAATTACTATGCTCTTCGACAGTACGGCAGAACAACTTGCTTTCTTATTTTAAACTCGGTCGTTAGTTGATTTATGATCAACTTGGAATCCCCAAAAATCTGTAGCATTTTTATTTTCATTTCTTGAGCTATCTCCATTCCAATGATGAGGGCCTTATACTCAGCTTCATTATTTGTGTATGCGGTACCTAACGTGAAAGAATAAGGCAATAAGTCGCACTGAGGAGTAATAAATATCACTCCGACACCTGCTCCTGGTGTTCGAGAAGCGCCATCAAAATACATTTTCCATAGGTTTGGCTATTCCATCATCATAACTTGTTCATCAAGAAGTCATTGCTAACAGTCTCACTGTTTGGTACGGAATGAGCTGCTAAGAAATCTACCATTTCTTGCCCCTTAACTGGTTTCGCTATCTTGTAAGTGATCATATATTCTAAAAGTAATAACATCCATTTGGCTAATCTTCCTGATAACATCGGCCTTATCATTAGGAACTTTATAGGATCCGCCTGCGAGATTAAAATTATATCGTGGGAAAGACACTAATGTCTCAATTTTTACACTGCGAATATTATTGTTAAACATACTTTCTCAATCGGGGAATAATTGCATTCTGCGCCTATTAGAGTTCAACTCAGATAATAAAACAGTATTTCTTTTCTGTGTTCATTTACCTGTGCCAATAGGGCCCCCAACGAATTTTCAGCTCTGGATATATATAAAATAAGTGGTTTACCCTTTGTAGGAGCTGTTAATACTAGAGGTTATTTCAACAATTCTTTTATTAAATCGAATGCCTTTTGACAGGATTTGTCCCACAAAAACTCTGCTCCTTTCTTCATCAGATGAGAAAATGGCTGGCATCTTCCCGCCAAGTTTGAAATAAAACGGTGAATGTACGCTAATTTTCCTTACAGGCTTTTCAATTCTTTCAATGTTTTCGGAGGTGGCATATTTTGGATAGTCTTAACTTTACCTGGGTCAATCTCGATTCCCCTTTGCCTAATGACAAAGCTGAGAAATTTTTCTAATGACACTTCAAAGGCACACTTGGTTGGATTTATCTTCAGCTGTTTCTTTCTGAGTCGATGGAAGACTAAACTCAGATGCTCACGATGTTCTTCACGATCATTTGATCTGACTACCAGATCGTCTATGTAACATTCAACATGCTTATGCATCATGTCCTGAAATATATTCTGCATCGCTCTTTGATATGTTGCTTCGACATTCTTAAGACCAAATGGCATAACTTTACAGCAATAATTCCCAATGAAGTTCTGAATGCCATAATTTCTTCGCATTCAGGAGCCATTCTTATCTGGTTATAACCTGCATAACCATCCATGAAGGACATAATAACATATTTCATCCTACTATCAATTAACAACTTAGTTATCAACCATGGGAAATCGTCTTTCGAGCAAGCGTCATTTAGATCCCTGAAATCAACACATACCCTGATCTGTCTGTTTTTCTTCTTAACTGAGACAAGATTTGATATCCATTTAAGGTACTTGACCTCTCTGATGAACCCAACTTTTAGCAATTTATTTATTTCTTCTTCTATCAGAGGAATTAGGTCCAGATGGAATCACCTTTGCACTTGCTTAATTGGCCTTTTGTCTTTAGAAATGTTTAGCCGATGCACTACTACCAATGGTTCTAGGCTTGACATTTCTGCATAAGTCCAAGCAAACACGTCTCTGTTTTCTTTCAACAACGCGAGATACTGATTGACTTCCTTTTCAGGGAGGCTGGCGCTTATGAATGTATTCCGCGGCTCTTCTTCCATTCCTAGATTTACTTCTCGAAAACTGTCAATTGTTGGCTGGCCCTCATCTTTTATTTGCTTCAGAGCTGTTTAAGGATGTTTGATTATTTCAGAATCTATTTCTTTTGTTGGGTCAACTGTGACCATATTCACTGAAGAATTTGCCCCCCATCCTCGAAACTTCTCTCGTTTCTCTAATTGAGCCCGATTGGAATTTGAATTCCTTTCCCATAATTCAAGCCGGTTTGTTCTTCATAATTGAAATCCATGTTTTTCATAATTTTCCTACTTGTTGGGTTGTACCTCTTAAGATCTTCGAACATCAGTTCCCCATAGCCCATGTCATTATTGGCCCTTTCTTCTGTTTTCGCTTCTAAAAGGGCATAAAATTCAATTGGTTTTCGAGACTTTGTGCTAGGTTTGACATGAAATCTCTTTGGAATGACCAAGAATGGCTTGCTCCTTTCAGCGTATGGTAATAACATCGTATAGTTTGATTGTAAGATTTCCACATGTTTAGGTGATAATAATGTTAAGGGTGGCTATCCCAGCTGTGTCAAGCGCTTTGGTATGAAGTAGAATTTCTTTTTTGCATTCGCTGCCCCAGACAATTTTGTCTTTACAGTTTCTTTTCTTATCACCTTCATATGAGTGTTTCTTAGGGCTTCATTTTCATCATTCTCTTTTTCTTCATTACTAGCGAATCCATCATAGTAACTGGCATTGGTGAAGAAGGCTTCGGTTTCTGTATACGGCCTTGCATCGGCTATTACTTTATGTTATACCCCATCTTTGCAGTATTTGAAACATTGATGTAGGGTGGAAGGTATAATGCCATACTAATGCATACACGATCTTCCCAAAAGGAGGTAATATGTTGTCACTGCATTGATAACATGGCAAACAACATTTGTGGTTAGCTCTCCTATTTCCAATGTCGCTGTAATCTTACCGAGTGCGTGCTGCCCATCTTGGTTAAAGCCCTGTATCATCATTCCGCTAGGGTGCAAATTAGAATGCCGGTATCTTAATTCATTCAATATTGTGAATGGCAACAAATTTACTGCAGACCCATTATCCAACATTATTCGCTTGACCTGTTTACCGTAAATATGACCCATGATCGTTAATGGCCTATTCTGTTCCTTATCACAAGTTAAATCATCATTAGAGAAGGAAACTACTGGCATGCAATCTTCCTGTTCCTTGCGCTCCACATTTTCCATTTCCATAAGTAACGCTTCACTAACATCACTGTCGGACAGGCCCTGAATCAAGCTTTGTTGAGAATCTTCTGATAGTCTTAACGCTTCATAAACGCTGAGTCGGCCCGGTATACCTTTCAGATGACTTATCACATCATAAGTCACTTTTCCTATTTCCTTCTTTTCTTCTTTCCTATCACTGTCACTACCGGAATAATTCTTGGTTGTTTTTGCCTTTGCTGTTTTAGCCTTCAGCTTTAATGGGCTCATTACCCTTTTTCTTGATCGTAACATGATCATTACGACTTTGCCCATTGTTGTCACACCCCAAACTAGGAAATTGAATACACAGGAATCCCGATCGCCGAACCTAATGCCGACAGCTTCCGTAGTACCCCATTCTCTGCCCCCAGGGTACATACGCTAGGTTCCGATCTTGGGATCCTACAAGGAGGATTTTTCAATGTACATTTGTCTCATAAGAAGCATAACCACAAGTATACCAAAATCATAAAGGCAACATCATCATCACATATCCACTAATATAATCATTTGAATACAATGCAGAAAGGAAAATACATATGTCAAAATCAAAGTTCCAGAGGACAGCTGCATGCTCCAAGCTCAACGCTGCTACAACCTAACGCCACCTACACGCATCTATCATGCGTAAGCTTATAAAAAAGAGAGGGAAAGAAAGAGGGACACGTGTGGAGGGATCCCGACACTATGAGCCCTCCTTTGCAATCAATCATACATCAAGTGGGTCCCATTACACGTGGGCCCATCAAATCAAAAATCAACGGTGGAGATCCTTTCTCCACTAAGATGTAAGGTCTAGATGACCTTATTCATGAAAGGAGAATAAACATCATGATGGGGTCCATGAAGAATGGTCCCATCGTGGAATGATCATAAGGATCAAGGTGGGCCATCGGCCACACCTAGGGTCCAAAGTGAGATCCATACCATCAATCGGTAGGCCTCACTTGGCCCATCATCAAAACATGAAAAATCTAGCCTAATAAGCACCCACCGTTTAATCATCTTGGTCCGATGGAACGCCGATCTCCTCATGCTTCACTTTGATGGAGGATGGTGAGAGATGAATGACTACGATGAAGGATTTTAGGATGAAAAAGTGGGCCACACACATGCACTTTTTCTCTCCTTAGAAATGTTGGACGTCCACCACTCTTGCTAGCTTGAAAAATGTGTGAAGAGAAAGAGTGAGAGAATGGGTGGTTGTAAGGAGAGAGAGTGATGGGTGATGGATGTGAGGTGAGTGATGGGTGAGGTGAGAGATTTGTTGACTTTGGTGGTTGCTTGACTTGTGGAAAAGGAAAGCATGGGTTGCTTTTGTACTTGACATGAGGTGATTGATTGATTAATTTGAGAGATTGAATGACGAGACATGTTGTAGAGATTCTCTTGGGATTGCAAACGCACGGTGTTTTCTCGAAATAAACACGGTCCTACATCTTTTGATCTAGGTATCAGGTCGGTGTGCGAGTCGTGGCGTTGGAACTGTGGCGATGGTGCAGTCACAATAGTACAATTCTCAGATTAAGCCGACTTTAATCTACATGATACGACTTAGGGTTATTCGCAAACGTCGATCATAGGTCATAGGTTGTCAGAATTCGATGGGAAGGATCGTGAGAGTCGACAGAACAGTACAAGCTAGGATACGGGTCTTACAGCTCTCCCCATCTAATAAAAATTATCCTCGAATTTTAAAATATGACACAACCAATATGAATCTCAACTAAGGGACGGAAAATTCTATCACAGCATAACATGCCAACATAATCAAACTCTTAAGAGATGGGGACAACGCCTGCGAATCTCAGCCTCCTGCTCCCAAAATGCCTCATCAACACTACGATGATCTAACTAGACCTCGGATCCTGATTAGAAATGATCGAAACTGAAATACTATGCAGCCTCACAATCTCAACGGTAGGGAGCTATATCAGAAAATCTCTAAGTTATTCGAACCTAGGGATCTAACCATTCTAAGTTCTCAACAATCATAAAGTGAAAAAGTAGCTATCAGTAGATATGTGATGTTATCTTCGGGTATTCCCAAGTTATGCTCTGATACTAACTTCTACCACGCCCTAAACCCAGAAATCGGATTCACAGGAATCCATTTCGTAGAACCAGGTACCGACAGCCTCTGTAGTACCCTATTCTCGTCCCCCAGTGTACATATGCCAGGTTTCAATCATGGGATCCTACAAGGAGGTTTTTCGAATATTTATTTATGTCATAAGAAGCACAACCATAAGTATACCCAAATTATAAAGGTAACATCATCATCACATATCCACTAATATAATTATTTGAATACAATATAGAAAGGAAAATACATATATCAAAATTAAAGTTTCAAAGGATAGTTGCACGCTCCAAGCTCAATGCTACTAGAACCTAACGCCACCTGCACGCATCTATCATACATAAGCTTACAAAAGCTTAAAGGGTGGTGAAAGTGTGTGAACAAGATAAGTGCCAAGTATACTATAAAGCTCATAAATCATACATTATCAGAATAAACAGAAATACTGACAAGATCATGATTCATACGATATTAGAGTAAGTGAAAATATACTGGTAAGTCCATGAGTGTTATCTGCCGTACTAAGGCTATGCGATACAAAACATAATAAGACAATAATAGATGTTGAGGATGCAATGCAATATGCAAATCCTAACAAGCCACGAATACCATTAACCTATCTACGCCATATAAGTCCAAAAATATAGTAACCCAAAATGCTAAGTACTGCGGATGCAATGTGATATGCGGTGCGTAATTTAGGTATGGGACTGGGGATCCCATGCATTAATTACAGGCTATGGGGTCCATCATAAGGGACTTCTATCCAAACCAGTCCCATACCTAAATTTGGATAGTTAGACACAATGTGGTAAACTCCTGATCTTAGGTTAATCATGTACCCAACTGTAATCCTGGCCATGCGATGGTACACATAACAAATAGTTACACACCACCAGCTCGAGTGGATAGTGAATGAATGAATGAATGGATATGAAATTTCTACTCAATAAGTCTACATATCAGTACGGTTGCTCTCTGGAGAAATCACCAGGGTCTATTACACTCCACACCGACTGCCTCCTCCCTAGCTACACAGCCCCGTGAGTGGAAGAGACCTCACTATTCTCCTAACTAGCAGTCTGCCAATACTTACTTGGCTCATCGATAGTGGACCTATTTACGAGCTGATCATACTTAGCCTAACTTATACCCCCCTCACTCGGGCAGATAAGGCCACACCCCCTCTCAACCGACCACGATACAGTGGGAGACGTGGCCTATTGGTATTCTGCACTCGGGCGCTCGTGTTCCACTTGGTCTAGATGTTGGGGCACCTCCTGTCCTAGAAGGTTTTAAAATTTTTATCCAATGACATCCTAAGTGCGCACAGTGCTAGAACCAAGTATTTTCGGTGTCCCATTTAGTCATCCATGATGTGTTAGTGGAGGCCACGACCCTGATGTCGCTAGGGCGTATAATGATCAAGTCACATATATGTGAGATACATGAGTCACACTATCCAGTTATGCAGTAATCCTGCACGTACGGCGCGATAATGTGGGCACTCCATCTCATAAGGAGTCTCATAAATAGTTTGCCCAATGGCGTATGCTATGATCAAACATTTCTCATATTAGGCATACATATGATGCATATGGGCATGAATCTTAGAGTTATATGAAGCATTTTATATGGTGATGAAGTATCCTCACAACAAAAATAGGCCTTTATTGGTTACCCACAACAAGTATGGGCCTATTAATGGGGCATAGGGAGAGTTATAATGTAGACATTTAATCGACATTATTCTTTCAATGTGGACGTCAAACCAACATTGCTCCCAAGGCATGGTCCGCCATAAATGTCATTACATAACCCATGGTGAAATTATACAGTGCAATAGACCTTATATATATCCTATTGGGCCTCGACCCATGGGCCTCAAATACATCAAATGGGCCTCAACCTACGGGCCCTAATACATCACAATGGGCCTTAACCTATGGGCTCCAAATACATCATAATGGGCCTCAACCCATGGACCCTAATACATCACAATGGGCCTCAACCTGTGAGTCCTAATACGTCACAATGGGCCTTAACCCATGGGCTCCAAATACATCACCATGGGCCTCAACCCATGGGCCCTAATACATCATAATGGACCTCAACCCATGGGCCCTAATACATCACAATGGGCCTTAACCCATGTGCTCTAAATGTATGACCATGGGCCTTAACCCATGAGCCCTAATACATCACAATGGGCCTCAACCCATGGGCCCTAATACATCACAATGCACCTCAACCCATGGGCTCCAAATACATCAAATGGGTTGTAGCAATGGGCCGAATCAAATGGACTTCATGTATATCAATCGGACCCACCCTTCTGTATTTTGAGATCCGACCTATTCATAAGTTAACATAGGGGTAGATGAAGTGAAAGCAAAAACATCGACTTGATTGGAACTACCGTGGCCCTTAAGAAGTTTTTGAATGGTGAATGTCACTATCCCCATTACTGCAAGGGTGGGGGTCCACTTGAACTATGGATCTGACTCATTTTTAGCTCATGTCATAAAATGAGCTTTTAAAAGGGTTGGATGATTTTAATGATTTTTCAGGACGCTTAAATAGAGGCAATTCTATCGTGCCAGCTTTTAACAACTGATTCATCATGGGAATGTCTTCTTCTTTCTCAAACGCAAACTCCTCATGAGAATTTAATGACCTCTGTCTTTTATCATTGAACCTTCCTCTGGGACGGTTTGATTCTTCTTTCCTTTATCCTTTTTCCTCTTATCTCTTTTGTATCATAGTTTTTCTTTTCATGATCAACAAAATTTGTAATTAATGCATGGGATCCCCTTCTAGCTATTTTATAGTTAAACGCTGACATTTTCTCGGTCATCAGTTCCAAAGCGTGAGCTTTTGTGACGAGGTCATGGAAAGTTTTAATATCGGCACTAGTGAGACCTAACGCGATTCTTGTCTCCATGGAGTTCAGACACATCCTCACTTGTTTGTAAGAAGCTCCTAATGTCTTCCACTTGTCTATGAATTTTTCTACTGGCTCCCCTTCTCTCTATCTTACTGAGGCTAATTCTGTAATGATGATGTCACGCTTTGACGAAAAGAAGTTTGACATAAAGGCATCTTACATCTGCTTCTAAATCTACGTTGACCCTGACACTAAACTGGAATGCCACTGAAATGATTTACCTGTCAGTAAGGAACTAAATAGCCGAAGGCAATATTGTGACATTGTAGAGAAATTTCCCATGCTAGTGATGGAATGCATCAGGTGCTCCTCCGGCGATCCATCTCCATTAAAATTTTGAAAATCAGGATGCTTGAAATTGGCTAGAAAAGGAATAGCTTCCACCTCTCTTAGATCGATGTTCGATATCTAAATCTTCCAATATTCTCATGTTCTCTTTCTGTTCTCACGGCTTCTTCGACAACCTGTCGCACTTCCTCTTGAGTTATTGCCCTTACTGCAAGAGTAGACCTGAGTGATCATGCCCTCGGTGGCTGGGAGCCTTCCAGCTATTGTTCTCATCCGTTCATGACACCCATCATTGAAGGAGCCACCATCTGAGCCACATTATGTGCGAGAGTTGCTAAGGCCTCTCGGAGGTTTCTGCATTCCTCCATCAACATTTTTTATGCTTGCGCCATGTCCACCATATGATCTTCTGTAGTCGATGGAAGGCCCTCACTCGTTCTGGCCATACATACAGACTCTCCATTCCTAGACGAAACTGTTGTTGGAGCAGAGTAGGAATATATTGATAAGATGGGGCTCATCGAAAAAGGAGTTTCATTCGATTTTCCTGTACTACTGTGGCACTTGGTCAATTATGATACATTTTGAGGCGAGACGGGGGCTGTCGGACTTACTAGTGGTTACTTATCCTTTTGTTTCCTTGTCCATTGAGTTTTTGTAGCGGGCAAGGCTGTGAAATCACGCAATGTTAATGAAGGAATGGATTTCCTTGGTTATATTGCCGAAGGAGCGAGTTCAGGGTTCTTTTTGGCCACATTTCATGTTACTGGCCCCCTGATTCTTTGCAGTGATGGACTCGTCTTGCCAGCCGGGACATTTCGGGTTCTTGATCTCTTATGCGAAACGACAATCTAATCTTTCCCATCTTCTTATGCTAATTGTGAAACAGTTATGACTGTGGCAGCTGGTCACGATTCTTTTTGTTTAACTGGCATGGACTACTTGCAATGCAAAGTCTATTTGCTGGCATATTCTATGACAAATCCTGTTGACGTGAAATTGAAGACTGTCTTGTTTGGAGTGATTGTCATTAGTTGATTGTAATTTTATTTTGAATATTGCACAGGTTGTAAAAACAACATGAATCAGTACTTAAATGAGATCATGCTCTACTTTGGAGATGAAAAGGAGGATGTTCCCGCTGAGAGTCGCCATTTTGGCGTATATACAACGCCAAATAGTGGTGAAAGTTCTCATTATTGATCCTAAGTTATTATCGAGTAAATTCCCCAGCAGAGTCGCCATTTGGTTTCGACAAGAAACAAATGCATTTGATTTTGGGGGGGATTATTCAATAATAACAAAGGAAGAATGAAGAGAATAATCATGGTATTTTATTTATATTGAATTCGTTTACATCCTTCATCTCCTTTGATTCAAAAGTAGAGTATTTACATAACACAAATAAGAAATGTTTTAATGTTAATTTATGTATCATTTCAAATTGCATCATGATCTTTAGTTATGGAGACATTACTGTGCCAGAATATCATTCATTCTAATTGTCCCCAAGCTTCTGAGAAGATACATTGATCTTTCAATTTAGATTAGAGCTTGAACTGATCATCCATGTAGTGAACTTTTCATATAGCTAGATCAGCTGTGCAGCAACATAAGTTGTGCGCTCCACCAGTTGTGCGCCCATATGGGTTGTGTGCCGCACGACTGATATTTCAAATACTTGAATCAAGCTAAAGTCTGGATTTTTCCCTCTCTGCTCCAATATTGTTCTTCTTCAATTTAAGGGGGTAGTGGGGTATTTATAGCCTCCCGCACGTGTGAGCTCCTCTCAATAAACCCTTTATGCGCACATACCTATTGTGCAGTTAGATCTGTTGTGTGCTCATATTAGTTGTGTGTCGCACAACAACATCCCTTGATCTGCTTCTGTTGTGCACCACATAACCTCTCTTCCTGAACAACCTCTGTTGTGTGAACTACAACCATTTCTTTAGTAACTTCAATTATGCACCACACAACCCAACTTCCATAGTGACTTTTGTTGTGTGTCGCACAACCCAACTTCCATACTAACCTCCATTGTGCACCGCACAACCCAATAACATAATGTTCATATAAATTTTCCAAGAATTCTCTTTCCATCTCTTGATCGACTTTTATTCCTCAACATATATCGTTTGATTGTTGATTGTACGCTGATCAAGCGATCGTTGATGTTGTGCATCATTCCATTATCAATAAGGGAATTGATGACATGATTTATGGTGGTATGTACCGTTCAATCGTTGATTGGAGATTGATCAGATGGTCGACAACACTTTGTGTCGTCCGATTGTTGATTATGAGGTCGATTAGGCGATCATCAGTAATGCACACTGTTCGATCATCAATCAAGAACTTAATAAAGTAATCTATGTTGGTTTCCACCATTTATTTGATAAGCATACAGATAGATGAACACAAGAACAGATGGAGGGAATCTCAAATATCACATTTATCCAAACTTTTGTGGCCCCCAAGAAGTTTTCAATAGTACAAGTTCAATTCTAGTTATTTAGGATGATCCACTTGGGCTTCGGATATGCTTAAATTTTAGGCTTATTTCACAAAATGCGCACTAAAATGTATGGACAATGCCATTTAGACACATACATCACGTGTAGGCCACATAGAGTTTACTTAGTGTTCTTAGCTTAGTCGGTGTTAGTGGGTGTTACCCATACAACTACATAGAGAGAGAGAGATGGGTGTTGGGAGCGGATAAGCTACTGTGTACCTGAGTAATACCTTAATGGGTGTTACCCATACTATAGGGCCCACCTTGATGATATGTTAGATATCCACACCGTTCATTCGTTCGTATAGCTCATTTTAGGATGCGTATTAAAAAAATTAAGCACATCTGATGATTTTTTCTTAAGCCACCAGAAATATCTATCGGGAAATCACATTAATTTCTTATAGTGTGTTTTCTTTAGAAAAAATTAATAGTGGATTCCACGTGATTGGGAGGTTAATCAAGCCATCATTTCCACCATTTTGATTGAAACTACGGTTGTTACAAAAAGTCTGATTTGGTATTTTTGTAACACGTTGACTTAGTCATTGCTAAAACAAACTATTTGCAATGACTTTTACGTCGTTACAAAACCTAACGTTTTGCAATGATACTCAATTCATCGCATGAAGTGGACATTAGCGATGACAATTGAAACGTATCGCGAAAAGTATTTCCCACCATGTAATCTCCTATTAAATAACTTGTGCGATAGGTTTTTATAATGTCAATTGTAGCTCATTGCAAAAATATTGAATATTGGCGACGACCTACAATGTTGTTGCAAATACTCTACCCTTTCGCAATGAAACTGCAGTCATCATAAAAAGCCTAAGTTGGATTTCTCGCAATGAGCTCACGTAGTCGTTGCTAAAGTAAAATGTTTGCAATGACTTTTATGTCATTGTAACGACACTCGATTCATCGCATGAAGTTGACATTAGCAACGACAATTGAAATGCATCGCGAAAAGTATTTCCCATCATATAATTTCTCACTAAATAACTTGTACGTAGGTTTTTGTAATGTCAATTGTACCTCGTTGCAAAAATGTCCAATATTGGCAACAACCTACAATGTTGTTGCAAGTACTCTACCCTTTCACAATGAAACTATAGTCGTCACAAAAAGCATAAGTTGGTATTTCTCGCAACCAATTGACGTTGTCATCGCTAAAACAAATTGTTTGCAAGGATTTTTGTGTCATTGCAAAACCTAACGTTTTGCGATGACACTCAATTCATTGCATGAAGTGGATATTATCGACGACCATTAAAATGCGTCACGAAAAGTATTTCCTGCCATGTAATTTTCTACTAAACAACTTATGCGATGACAATTGCAGCTCATCGCAAAAATGTCGAATATTGGCGACGACATACAATGTTGTTACAAATACTCTACCTTTTCGCAATAAAACTACAATTGTCGAAGCTTAAGTTGATATTTCTAATAATGAGTTGACGTAGTTGTTGTAAAAAGACCTGTGGAAAAAAGTCTAATTTTTGTATTTGTGCAACGAGTCACTAAAGCCACTATTTGCAACAACCTTTGTGTCGTCACAAATTATTTTTTTTCGACCACACATAATTCATTACAAAAAGTGGTTATTAACGAAAACTGCTTAATCTTGTCACGAAATGTTTTTCCCGCCACATGATTTCCTAAAAAAAACTCATACGTCAAGTTTTAACAACAAGTTTTGCGACGAAAATTGAAGCTCGTCACAACGAAAGTGATTATTAACAACGATTTAAAATACCATTGTAAATAGTGGTTTTTTTGCGACAACGAAGAATGTTGTTGTAAAAATTCAACTTTTTGCGATGAAATTAGACTCGTTGCTAAAAAACTCTTCGTAAAAAGTTTAAATTGTTGTAATGTGATTAGTAAATTCAACTTACAATTATTATCATTCATGCAATTTGGCACAAATTAGCATATAATTTACCACATCGTACAATATTAAAAAAAAAATACTCAAATCAGTACATCAATCATTTAAATCATCACAAATAATTTATTTTAATTCCAATGAATCATAATACATGTTGGGTTATTCACATGAGTCTAGTAGTATAGACTCCGCAACGTAATTAAGTTTGTTTAAATTCTGAGGTTCTATTAATTATATCAACGATATTATTATTCATCTAGTTTTATTATATGGTGGGGCCCACCTTTCATTAACATCCAAGGTGACCAAATCCTAAATGATTAGATGATTAAAATTTCTATTTAAGTTTTTATCTTTTATTTCATTTTTAAGATTATAAAATAGAATGGAAATTGCTTGATCAGGGTGGCTTGTTGGATGACTAGATCATTTAGATTCTTGAAGTCTTATCATGTTTTGCCTCTACACATTAGATGAATGGTGTGAATCTAACCACACATACAACGATGGCCTATCTCGACCTTCTATGCCAGGTGATACCAAAACTTGCACAAAAATATAAGATTCCCTTATTAAACACTTCTAGATCTGACTAATGCGGCCTATCCGATGGTCAGATTGATCTGAAAATTAGGACCCTTGTATATTTTGGCCTTAGGGATCATATGATCCATACAGATCTAATTTGATTTGACTAGATACACACCAATCACAATTATAAAATTTTAGACTTCCCTCACATTTACATCGTATCTATCCATAATTCAATGCAATGAACGTGTGGCCGATCCACACCATTCATTACATAGATCGAATCAAATTACCTTAAATGTATAAAAATACTAAAAGAATGATGATATACATATCTGATCTAAGATATACAAAATTCTCTTTATCCATTTCTCTGTTGTCATAGGTAGCCTTTTTGTTAATATCTAATTTGGATTAGAACTCTTTTTACGACATACATTTGAGTATTTAAATCTTAAGAGATGTGGGGACGGTTAGGGGCATTGAAACGCCCTGAAAATTGGGGGTCGATCATAACTCAGCTCCCGAGTTCCAAAACATCACTTATGCAACATAATGAATGATAATTGTATGTTGTCTATGTTAGTTCATAAAGCATGAGATAGATCAAACCAGATCAGCAGACATAATTCAGGGATATTGAGGTAAAGCAAGCGGAAGACTTAAATATATAAATAATTCAAAAATAATCCCCAAATGATGCGTGCTCTGTCCAGGGTAACATATATAACTATGTCTCAAATACATATATCAACTGTGTAAAATAATCCAATACATATCCCAAAAATCCCTGCTAGTCAGGACGAGGCTCACATGAACCCACCCGAGAACTGCATAAAGGAGAATGCCTCCTCATCCTCATCAAAGTCTGGCTCTACCTCACCAGCATCGCCATCACCTGTAACTAAATCAGAGTCTGGTTGGTGTTTAAGCACTATCCCAGAACGTGAGAGTGAGTGATCAACTCAATGGTACTATACAACAAAGGTTAACATGTTATCAATCCAATCAAGTAGTAATGATAAGGCAGTACAATCAAACAAGTCCTAGATACTCTTGTTAATGCAAGGATGTATGAAGAATGATGCATGCCCTCACCACAATCCCCTCTGTGACATTATCTAACGATTGCGGCATGAATCACTTCCTCAGTGCTCTATCACCAATGCCGTTAGCACATGTAATGCGATGAGATGAACATACGTACCAAGTTCTAATTAGTCCTTTTCATACAGAAGGATTGGGAAGCTAAGACACCTCCCTTGTATCAATTCTCAACATTGATCCATTCTAGGGTCGTCAGTCCTAGGGAATCTCATACGAAGTTACGGTTCGAGGTCGCTGCAAGGTCTGTCAGGGCTGTTGCGTGCAATCGTTACACCACTCCCCCATTATCCTATCAATACAGGCCTACTTGTATCCTTAAGATTACAACAGGACTCGTCGCCCTTATGCAGTGTCAGCATATACTCGAGGTCACTACAGAGGGCTCGTCACCAATCAATGTAGGCTGACAGTAAGAATATAGTGTCCCATACTACCATAATTTGCTCATGAGATTAAAGTGCTCACTGGTCACTACGGGGAGGTTTGTAGCCCCAGCGTAGGTCGACAGCTCGACCGTGGTGTCCCATACCACCATGTCCAGCTCATGAGTCTTAGGGGATCACGGTACCACGGTTAACGGGAGTTTCACTGGTAAGCTCAGTGTCTTAGACTCAAACAGTGGCGACCAAACATGGTGAACAAACATCGGTCAATCGGGTTAGTTGATAAGCTCAACTAGGCCAAGTGCACGTTGAGTTGAACGACATGGAATGCATAAGCACTCCGTGTGGCCTAATCACTGTCGAACGTCCCAAGCACGACTCAGATTCATTGAACTCATCCTACGTGGCAAAAATGACCTCAACCACTATTTACAGAATGGTTACTAATTACTTGGACTGTAGTACAGCCTCATTCACATACAAATTCCATAATAGGCATATGAGTCATATTTTACAATCATACAAACATTCATGCAGTATAACTTAAATGTAAATACAATACATGGAGAAAATCATACACTCAAGTATGGTAATGGAGATTCATGCCTCAACAACCTTAGCAATCATATTTTTACTAACTACTAACTCATTTAGGCATTTAAACAAATACTTAGATTACACTATTCAACATACATCAGATATGTCGATGCCAATGTACATTAGGGCAAGTCCTTTTGCCAAGGAGTTACTGCATACATATCAGATATATAATAATGAAAAATAATCATGGCAACCAAAATAACAGATTCCATACGTATACAAGTATTCTAACATATTCATTAAATACGCTATTTACAATATAAAGAATACATATACGGAAATCAAAATGGATAGTGCATTTGGCATGTGTAATGGCAATCACAACATGAATAAATCATTATCTAACATTGAAAGTATTGAAAACCATAACCTAAACGTATATAGTCCACTCGTTAAACCAGAAAATGCGTATAAGAGGTGATTCAGATGATAAGTCTTCGTTAACGGCAAATACGCTACCTATGGCATGAAACAGGTTAGCTAGAACTTCACTACAACTAGTCTAAGCTTCAAAACAAGTTAGGGTTAGCTTAACTTACCTAAAAACAGAATCAGAATCGCCGAAAGAACGATTCAGATAGGCAGGTAGATGAAGAGATGGACTAGGAAGAATTCTACGGAGATTCGACAGATTCTCCCACACTTTCTCTCTCTTTTCTCTCTCTTGGAAACCTAGGGTTTAGGAAATTCGCATGGGATTTGAAACTAAGGGTTTAAGGCCTATTTATAAGCCTAAACACGATGAAAATAGACTTAGAGCTATGGTACACTTATGTTATAACCAAATCAGGCCTGTTCTGATCCAACGGAGCACTTCTGGAGGTCATCCTATCAAATGCGGTCGGACTTAAGCTCACTATCATCAGATCTTTAGTAAGTTAAGTTTTCAGTTCAATCGGGTTTCCAGATGGTTCGTGGTGGACCAGCTTCAATTCAACGGTTACCGAACTTAAATCAGGGCTACAAGTTCTATGATATGAAAGGGCCACTTATCCTGATCTGAGGGCAAATTTGGGTCAAATTCTAATGGTTAGATTGCTTAAAAATAACGTGCAAGTGAAACGTTCCAGATTACTAAAAAATATAATTAATTTTTTAAAAATTCTCATTTTCCTACTCTCTTTCCCGGCTCAATAAAATGGTCTCAGGACATCGTTTGGGCTTGATTTTCTAGGTGATTGTCAAGTCCAACTAGGCGGTCATAATGGTCTAAGTTCATAGCTATCAGGCTTTCGATGCGCGGTCTAGAACCAATACAAAGTTATAAAGTATTCCCGGGAGCACTTGGGTTTAGAGTTGGATCCTAGATTTCAGGGTAAGATAGCGTTAAGGATTCTCTAGGTTCTGGATCTTATAGATCGCATTGAAAGCTATCGGTGCTAATTCCATAAGTAATCTAGTTTAGCGATGGCTAAAACATATTAAAGTTCTAAGGGATTTGGTTCTAATAGATTTCTGCTAAAGGTGGTACTCGGGTCTAAGTACAAATTTTTCTAAGTCATTACAAGCATATATAAGGTAGACGAATTGATGATACAGATAAGATAGAGATAAAAAAATATATAATAGAGATAAGATTAAAAAAGTCTATTATTATTATTATTATTATGAGAATTTCACGGCCGTTACATTCTACCCCCCTAACATAAAATTTTCATCCTCGAAATTTAGAAACTAACATCTCAAAATTTTCTAGTTCTAATGGCGTTTGTTACGTTTATGTTATAAATGGTTTTAGACACTGGATTGGTCTCTTAGTTTTTTTTTTTTTTTTAAATAGTAAATTTATAAGTACATAAATTTTAAGTAATGAATTTATAAGTAGGTAAAATTTCGTTAAAAATTAAGGTTTATAGAAGATTAAAAAATTCAAACAGTGAGGGTTGTCTAGAAATAAATGATTTTTTCAGTTAAAAAATTAAATTTGGTTTTTAAAATTTTAAATTTCTAGTTTCTTAATTATTTTCTTTTTAAATCGGTTTATCAATATACGATGTGGCCTTTAAATCACCTTAATTAGAATCATACTTAATTAGTTATGAGTTTCTCAAATCAGGAACCATGGAATTACTCTTTACATCTAGAAAAAAGATAATCTTGACCAACATACTGCATGTCCCAGACATAAGGAGGAACTTAGTCTCAGGGGATCTCTTGGGCAAACCTGGGATGAGGGTTGTGTTTGAGTTGGGCAAGCTGATATTATCCAAGAATGAGAACTTTGTGGGTAAGGGTTATGCTTATAATAAGATGATCAAAATTTCTTTGAATGAAAAGAATTCTTATGCTTACATGATTAAGTCTGTAACACTATGGCATGGTAGACTAGCACATATTGGCTAGAGTACCATAAAACTCATGCCTAAGAATGTATTAATATCATACAATGATAATGAAAAAGATAAATGTGAAGTATTTATATGGTCTAAAATAACTAAGAAATCATTCCCAAGTGTTGAGATATCATTTCAAATATTAGACCTAGTACATACTAACATATGTGAATTAAATGGTGTTTTTACCCGAGGAGGGAAGATGTACTTTAAAACGTTTATAGATGATTGTTCAAGATATGTGTATGTATATCTGTTAAAATAAAAAAATGAAGCATTTAACGCATTCAAGATCTATAAATCTGAAGTAGAAAATAAATTAGTTAAAAAGATTAAAATCCTTCGTAGTGACAGAGGAGAATACTTCTCTAATGAATTTTTTACCTATTATTAGGAATAGGGCAAAATAAACCAGTGTAAAACACCCTATACACCACAACAAAATGGTGTAGTAGAGAGAAAAAATAGGACCTTAGTTGAAATGGTAAACTCAATGTTAATACAAGTAAAGTTGTCATTAAGCCTATGGGGAAAGCGCTATTAGCTGCGTGTCATGTTCTAAATAAAATCACATCTAAGAAAACCAAGACCTCTCCATACAAAACATGGAAAGAAATAAAATTAAACCTAGGGTATCTTACAGTGTGGGGGTGTCTCGCATATTGCAGAACTCAAAAATAAAAAAGAACTAAATTAGGACCTAGAGCTATCAGATGTGTCTTTATAGGATATGCAAAAAATAGTAAGGCCTATTGACTTTTAGATTTAGACTCCAATGTAATCATAGAGTATAAATATGTAGAGTTCTTTGAGAACTCTTTATTTACAGAGAATAAGAATACTGAGATTTAATCTCCTAATGAAACTATAGAAGAAACACAACAAGAAGTTGAAACACCAAGTGAACCTCGTAGGAGTTAAAGAGCAAGAGTAGAGAAATTTTTTTATCTTGATCAAATAGACTCAGCGTCTCTTATTTCATCTAGTAGAGGGTTATAGAGAGAAGGTTATTAGGAAAATACATATGGTTTTAATTATAGAAGATTAACCTAAAACCTTTAGTGAAGCTATGACTTCAAGTGACTTTGCCTTTCGGAAAGAGGCCATTAATGACGAAATGGATTCGATTATATCAAACCAAACATGGGAACTGGTGGATCTACCTCCAGGTTCTAAACCAATAGGGTGTAAGTGAATATTTAAGAAAAATTATCACACTGATGGAACAATTCAAACCTTTAAGACAAGATTAGTTGCTAAGGGTTTTTGACAGAAAGAATGAATCGATTATTTTGACACATATTCACCAGTGGTTAAAATAATATCAATTATGATTTTATTCGCTCTAGCATCCATATATCATCTTCATATCCATCAAATGGATGTGAAGACAGCATTCATGAATGGTGATTTCGATGAGGAGGTATACATGAAGCAACTAGAAAGGTTTGTTCTACTAGATAATGAAAGGAAAGTGTGTACACTTGTTAAGTCTTTGCATCTATTAAAATAATCACAAAAACAGTGGCATGATAAATTTGATTCTAAAGTTTTGTCATATGATCTTGCACATAACATTGCTGATAAATGCATATAATCAAAGGTGTGTAATGATTATATTGTAATCATATGCTTGTATGTAGATAATATGTTAATAATCAGTAATAAAATGGATGGTGTAATTGTAAAAAAGAAGTTTCTCTCTTCAGTTTTCAAAATGAAGGATCTTAGATAGGTGGATATTATATTAGGTATTAAAGTTTAAAAAACATATTAGGGGTTATGCATTGTGCCAGTCTCATTATATTGAGAAAATACTAAATAAGTTTAACTACTTGAAAATCAAAGAGGTAAAAACCCCATTTGATCCAAATATCAGTTAAAAGAAAACACTGAAAGAGCGATTGCACAACTAGAGTATGCTAGTGTTATAGGCAGTCTTATTTATGCGATGTAATGCACAAGACCAGATATAGCATACGCTGTGAGTAAACTAAGTAGGTTTACTTATAATCCAAGTGTTGAACACTGGAAAGCTATAAATAGAGTTCTAGGTTATCTAAAAGAAATCAAACAACTAGGGTTATTTTACTCAGAATTTCTAGCAGTGATGGAAGGATATACCAATGTAAGTTAGATGTCGAGTGCAGGGAACAACAAGTCCACTATAGGGTGGATATTCACCTTAGGAGGTATGACTATATCTTGGGGATCCAAGAAACAAACTTGCATAACACACTCAATAATGGAATCTGAGTTCATTGCTTACACTAAGAAAAGTTTCAAATTGCAAGATATCTTTCTTTATGCATAGTAACTATTCTTCTATCTCTGGTAGATATATTTTTCCATTGTTTTAAAAAACCAGTGGGGGATTGTTGAAATTGGTGATTCTTTTGAAAAAATATTTCAAAATTTCGAGATGTTGCCGCCAAAACATTTTTTGGGAATTTTTAAATAAAAAGTGTGGTGTGTCCTTTTGTCCCACATCGAAAATGTTAGGAGAAGTTTTTGGGTTTATATGTGGATGTGTGTGTAGTATTCTTACTTGGAATTTTGGAGAATGAGACATTTGGGTTGCGTGTTCCAGTGGGTAGAACTGGAACACACGCTTGCGCTCGTGATCTCGCATGGGCGTGGGCGAGGCATGGGTAGTGTGGCTGTAGTGGTGCTAGTTGGCGCACTTTACACTTCGCACATGCTCATCATGCCGCAGAGTGGTCGTTCCTTCGTGACCTTACGCGAATCTTCGTGAGACGGTGCGATGGATCCAGTAGGAGCCTAGGTGCGACGGATCTGAGATGAGCTAAGGCTTTATAGGTGACTGAGAACGGTCGGATCCTTAATCCAAAATGGTTAGATATTTTTGAAAATGGCTATCTACCTTGAAAGGTACAACGGTTCAAAAACGGACGGGCCTTGATGATCCAATGGTCAGATCTTCCGATCAGAAACGACCAAAATTAATGATCAACTGTCAAAAATATTTTCTAAACATTCTAAAGCATTGATGGCCACCTAGCAATGGCCCACTCCCTGGTGCCTATATAAACGGGACCATTCTGATCCAAATTAATAATCTCAAACACCAATCTCTCCCATTCCATCAGATTCTCTAGAAAGCATCTCCTTCATAAGAATATTGTGAACATATCCACTTTTGATTCTATCAGAATAGATCTGCCCCGTTGAATTATTCCTAAGTGGACCCATTATGATTACTGCATGCCGGATCCAAACAGGCTTTATCTTATCCTGGAAGCAATTCGCCTATAACCCATCAACAATTGATAAGGGGGTGAATCACGCTTTAAGGAAGGCATATTATTTTACGTGATTCAGCCAAGAAAAATGAAGAAATTGAAATTTATTTTATTTCATTTTTATTTTTTGGTATATCCAATCTTTTTTCTAACAAATCCTCACCATCCAATTGGTGGCCATTAAATCTGTAGTTAATAGGAAACTGGTCGTGGATCTAAATGCGAGTTAGGATGGGATGGGATGGTTAGAGCAGCGAGGTTGTTGGGATATGTTGCAGCCACCGTCACCTCTGTTAATAAGGGGTGTTGGCACTTGGTTCTTGTGTATTTTTTTATCACGTGTGGGCAGGTGAGCCAAAATTCTTAAAATGGCTTGATTCATACCGAATCACCTTCCGACTCCAAGCATAAAAATAAGTAGATATGTCCAATGTCAACATATGAACATATATAACCAGATTATAAGAAGATCGGTCGCTCATTCAGTCACTTACAGAATTTTATAATGATCAGGTGATTGTTGGAGGGTGAGCTTCTTCCTTCGAAGATAGGTTGCACTTAATTTGACTTTTACAATAAAGAACTTTTTTAAAATACTAGTACAATCAAACAAAAGAAAAAACTCACAAGCACATCATTAAGAAATTCAATGAGATGATGGTAGTTTATGCTCAAACTACTCCTTAGATGAGCCTATTTCTCTCTTTCTCTATTTCTTATTATTATGATTTTTGTAATCATATGTAGTCAGCTTAGGACACATTTTGTTTTTCTATTGGCCTTGTAATATAGTATATTTATTTTATTTTGTTTCTTTTTTGTGTTCGATTTCGATCTTTTATGCATGACTGATGATCAATTTAGCCATTATTTTATTTTATTTCCTTTTTGTGTTTGATTTCGATCTCCCATAAACTAAGATGATATGCTTTTAAAAACCAACCATTTATGAGATTTCTCGCGATCTTTCCATCCATATCACAAAGAATGTAAGAACCACAGGGAAGCACCATTACCACTGTGAATGGTTCCTCCCAAGTTGGTGACCATTTGTGGAACTCAATATTCTTAGTTTTAAGAGGAAATATTACTTTCCAGACCATGTCTCATTCTCCAAAAGCCTTTTTTTTTTTTTCACTTTCTTGTTACAAGCTCGGGCAATTCACGCTTTGTTAAACACAATAGAATCCAACACCTTTTTTTCTTTCACTTTCTTGAGTTCGACCATAGTAGCTTCTATGAACTCAGTTATGTTAAATTAGCCTAATATGCTACTTGTAATGATGGTATAGTCACTTCCAAAGGTAACACAACATGATGTTCATACATAAGACTGAATGGACTCATCCTTATGCTTGTATGAAATGAATTCTGATAAGCCCAAAGAGCTTCTAATAACTTAATATGCCATTATTCAGGATTCTCATTGATCATCTTGAGCAAAATATTCTTAATAATCTTGTTGTTGGCTTTGTCCTAGCCGTTGGCCTGAGTATAGTAAGGTGATGGGTGCAACAGTTTAATTTTATCCTAATTGGCCATTGCTTTGACTTCCTTAGATGAAAATGATGCACCTTGGTCCATCATAATTAACTCAGGGATTCCAAATCAATGAATTATATGAGTTTCAATGAATTCAACAATCTCCTATCTTCGTTGCTTATCTCGACCGGATGAATGTTTTTGGTCAATTTTCTCTAAAAAACCAAAGGTAATGATCTCATTTGCATGGTTATTGTTCTTCCTTCAAATCCTTGGGTGATTTGAAGTCTCAATGCCAATTGTGCTATTTCATTGGTATTAATATTATATTCTCGAGTTACATGTTTCAACTCGACCTCATCGAATCTGTTTAGCAACTGATTTACCAAAGCATAATATGGTTGGAGGGCTTTACTTGTTCATTTAAATGAAACAACTAATTGGTTAATTACTAATAAGGAATTTCTCATCACTGATTCATTTTTTACTCCTAGTTCGCTCATCAATTATAAACCGATTATCAAAGCCTTATATCTAGCTTGATTATAAGTACACTCGAACTTAAGCTAGAATGCAAACTTCTATTTATTTGATTTTTATTTTTTAATTTTTTGTAGCTGGGTTGATAAGAAAAATTCCTTTTATTTATCCTCTAAGGTCATTGAACCATCTAATACTTCCAAATGAAGCTGACTTTCTATGTGCGAAGGATGATGGCTAGAAATTTTACCATGGCTTATCCTTTTACAGCCTTTTGTGGCACATACGTTAGATCAAACTAAAATAATATGAGAACCCATTTTTCCAATTCAACCATTTAGAAATGACTAATTTAACATATATTTTACTAAATCAGTTATTGAAATTACATTTATTGACTTAGCCAATAAATAATGTCATAACTTTGTGGCCGCAAAGTACAATAATAAACTTCCCCATAGAAAAATATAGTTTTGTAGTACCTAACAATGTTTAGGTAAGATAGTAAACCACTCATTCTTTTAGATCATAATTCTCTTGTGCCACCATATACATTCATACATATAATATAATATTATATTATTATAATGATTATTATATTCCTTTTTTTTTTTAAAAAAAGAAGGAAACTCAACATCCAATGTCCGGATAGATGGACGGCCGGATGAAATGCATGAGCTACAAAGACCTACCGCCCAAGCAATGGACGGTGTGGATCTCATAATACATGCCTCTAAGTGGGTCCCACTAATCTGGACGGTCTGACCATCCAGATATAGACGGTATGGATATAGCATATACATCATGGGTGGGTTACGTCCTTGATGGACGGCTTGGCCAAAACACCTTCATTAGGTGGGGTCCACACGTGTGGATATAAAATAAATAAATCAAGGTGGGCCACGTCCAGATAGTTGGACTGTCTGGATACAATGCATACATGGGCCCACGTCCATGGTAATGGACGATGTGGATATACATCACTGTGGGTCCAGCACCGTCCACAGGCTGCTAGATAGTGTGGACTCAATGCACACATTAGGTCAGGCCCCACTGTTCCAAGCTACTAGATGGTGGGGATACAACATATGCACTAAGGTCGGTCCACATGGTGGCCCACCAGGTTTAGATCAAATTGATATTTGTATTTTCTCTCCATCCAGGCCTCTCCAAACGAATAAGTAGGTGGATCCTACCCATTGGACAGATAGCGTTGATAAAACAATCACATCATGTGGGGCCCACATTCTGGACAACGTGGATATACAATAGATACATCTAGGTGGGTCCCACGTTCACGTGGCTAGATGGCATGGATATGCAGCACATGTGTCAGATGGATCACACACTCCAAACAGATGGACGCCATGGACAATACATATCATTAAGGTGGTCCATCAAAAGAAGAGCAGACAGAGAGAGAGAGAGAAATCAGATGGTGATGGAGGGACCCCGTCACTATGGGCCCCTCTTTTATACAATGCATACATTAAGATGGGTCCCACCACAAGTGGGCCCTCAAATCATCAAATCAAATCATAAAATTACCCACCTTTGATCTTCTTAGACTTCTTCTTCCATCAACGCATCCTAGAGCTCTAAGGGATGCATTTCAACCGTTGAGATGGACTTTGGATGGTGGATATGTGAGGTAGGAAGGTGGGCCACATTAGGCTCTCATCTCCTTGAAAGCCATGGACATCCACTCTCTCTTGGTTGCTTGGGAGATAGAGTTTGAAATGAGAGAGAGAGAGAGAGAGGGGATGGGATGCAAGAGAGAGAGAGGGGTGGGTGATTGAGTGATGGGTGATGGGGAGAGTTGACTTTAGGGTACTTAGTTGTAAGAGAGAGTTAAGGATTGCTTGTACTTGAGGATGGGATGTGGTACTTGACATTTAATGTGATTGATGGGACATTTTCTTAGGATTGCACTGTGCGGCATTTTTCTCAAACAGAATGCGGGCCCACATCTCCTGGCCCGGGTATCTCCTCGGCACGCAAGACACGACGTTGGATCCGCGGTAACGGTGCGGTCGCAAGGGTACATGTTTCGAATCGAGCCTACTCTGATATATGGGACATGACTCAAGATCGCGTGCAAACGCCAATAACAGATCGCGGGTTGGCAAAATTCGACCGAGAGGACTATGGAAGCCTTTGGAACGGTACGGTCTAAGATTCAAGCCTCACAGCTCTCCCTTCCTAATAAAAATTTCATCCTCAAATTTACAAAATAGACAAGGGAAGAGTAAACATCATCAAGTATATAAGTCAAGGCACAATCAATCTACCAAAGGATGAAGATAGTGCTTTCTAATCTCAACCGTACCCTCCCAAGATGCATCATCAACACTATGGTGACCCTATTAACCTTCGGATCCCAGATTAGTGGCGATCAAAACTGAAATACTATACATCCTCACAATCTCAATGATAGGGGGCTATATTAGAAAATCTCTAAGTTATTCAAACTCGGGAATATAACCATTCTAAGTTCTCAACAATCATAGAGTGTAGAGTAGCTATCAGCAGATATGTAATGTTATTCTCAGGTATTCCTAAGTTATGCTCTAATACCAACTTCTGTCACACCCCAAACTCAGAAACCGGGCTCACAAAATTCTCGATCGGTGAATCTGGTGTCAACAGCTTCCGTAGTACCCCATTCTCGGCTCCCAGTGTTCATACGCCAGATTTTGATCCTGGGATCTTATAAGGAGAATATTTTTTCATATACTATTATCTCGTAATAAGCATAACTACAAGTTTACCCAAATCACAAAGGCAACATCATCATCACATATCCACTAATATAAACATTGAATATAGTGCTGAAAGAGAAATACATATATCGAATCAAAGCTTTAGAAGACCGTTGAATGCTCCATGCTCAACACCGATGCAACCTAACGCTGCCTGCATGCATCTATCGTGCATAAGCTTATAGAAAGCTTATAGGGTGGTGAAAGTGTATGCATAAGATAAGTGTCAAGTATTCAATACATTGCCATAATCATACACTATCGAAAATACTGGTAAGATCATGACTCATACGATATCAGAGTAAGCGGAAGCATACAGGTAAGCCTATAAATCATTCAATATCAGAATATGTAATGCGGATCGACTATACAAATACAGAATCATAGTGGGCCTAATATCAGATACTACGGATGTCGATGATGCAATGAAAATTGTAAATCCTACTAAGTCTATCTAGGCCATATAAGTGCAGAAACATAGCAACCCAAAGTGTCATATGCCACGGATGTAATGCAATATGCAATGTAAAGTGTCATATGCCACGGATGTAATGCAATATGCAATGCAAAGTGTCATATGCCACGGATGTAATGCAATATGTGATGCGAATGAAATGACCAAGCCGGAGTGTGAAGTCGGGATGATAGTACGTAATATCGCGGGCTACGGGGTTCACCATAAGCGACTTCTATCCAAACCAGTCTCATACCTAAGTTTGGATAGTCAGACTCAATGTGGTAAACTCTTAATCTCAAGTTAGTCGAGTGCCTTAATTAAAATCCTGGCCATTACAAAGGTACAAGTAATAAATAGTTGCACACCACCAGCCTGAGTAAATAGTGAATGAATGAATAAATAAGTATACAACTCCTGCTCAATAAGTTTACATATCAGTACTGTATATCTCTGGGATCATCACCGGGGTCTAGTACACTCTACATGCAACCTTCACCCACTGACGCGCGACCATGCAAGTGGAAGAGAACTCACCATCCGCCTGGCAAGTAGTCAGCCAATATCTACCCGACATGTCTATAACAGACCCATTTATGAGCTGCTTAAACTCAGCCTAGCTATGCCCCCTACCCTCAGGTGGTTAAGGCCATACCCCCTCCCATCCAACCATGACACAGTGGGAGACATGGCTTACTGGTATATGGCCCTCATGTGCTCATATATATCCATTCAGTCTTGATGTTTGGGCATCCTCTGGTACCAAGAGGGTATAAGAATTTTCACCCAAGACCATCTATAGCGGCTAGATGCTAGTAACAGATTTTCGGTGTCCCATCTAGCTATACACGACATGCTTGTGGAGGATACATCCCTGATGTCGCTAAAGCGTACAGTAATCACAACACACAATGCAAGATGCATGAGTCATACAATCCAGTCATGCATCAATCTTATGCATATCATGCTCTCATGTGAGACAATCTCTGCCTATCAGGGAGTCTCATAGAAACCTGCCTAATGACATATGCAATGGTCAATCATATCTCATATCAAACATGCAGATGATGTGTATGGGCATGTATCATGATGCTATATAGTCACATACTCATAATCGGTATCATCAACTAGCACTGATAATCAGTGACGATAATCGGCCTCGATAATCATCCTATACAATCGACCACAATAATCAGAATCAGCCTCGATAATCGAAATCAGTCCTCAACAATCGGAATCATCCTTGACAATCGAAATCAGCCTCGATAATTGGTCAACAATCAGAATTGGCCTCGATAATCAAAATTAGCCTCGATCATTGACCTTAACAATTAGAATCGACCTCGACAATCAAAATTGACCTTAACAATCGGAATTGGCGTCGATAATTGGCTTCAACAATCAGAATCGGCCTCGATAATCGGAATCAACCTTGATAATCGACCTTAACAATTGGAATCGGCGTCGACAATCAAAATTGGCCTTGAATAATTAAAATTGATAATTTGCCTCTACGCAAGACGAGATCCATGGATGGACTGCCGATGATGGACCAAGTAATATCAATGGGGCCCAATCATTTGGGGTAACCCACTAGAGAATGATAAGAATGGGCCTAACCAGGCCTAAGGGAAGGTTATAATGTAGACGTGTAACTATCATTGCCCATCAATGTGGACCTTTAACCAACATTGCACCAAAGGAGTGGCCCACATAGGGTCAAACGTACAATGGGCCCGTGTCCTCACACAAGGGCCTAATATGCATCACCATAGGCCTCGTTCAAGGGCCTAATACCCATCATGATGGGCCTCACTCATGGGCCATATATGCATTACATTGGGCCTCACTCAAATGGGTCACAATACAACATGTTGGGCCTTAACGAATGGGCCACAAATGTAACAAGTTGGTCCTCGTATAAGGGCTTCATATATCACATCGGACCTTACCAAATGGGCCCCAAATACATGACAATGGGCCTCATCAAATGGACCCCAAATACATCACATCGGGCCTCATTAAATGGGCCCTAAATATATCACATGGGCCATATCAACGGGCCACACCAACTACAACATTCATCCATCTTTAGATATCATTTTAGAGTATTATTTAAAAGGATTGAATCATATCAAGAGATCATCTAGACCATACCACACATAACAGTGGTCATAATGATTTTCACTGTTAAAAAATTTCCAGTGGTCCCACCAAAGGTTTATTTTCCATCTAGCCTGTTCATAATGTCCCAAAAACCTGAACTAAGAGGGAAAAAAAATTTCATATTGGTCCAAAACTTTTGTTACCCAAAAACATTTCAATGCTGGATGTTCAATCCCCACTATTTATGGCAATGTGGTCCACTTGATAACTAGATCTGTCTCATTTTTAGTCTCAGACCTTAAGACGAGCTTGCTAATAGGATGGACGGTTTAGATACAACACATACATCAGACGTGGGCCCCATCGTCCAAGGTCTGGATGATGTGGATGCCACACGTGTAACCTAGCTCCACCGTCCAGAGTACTGGATGGTGAGAGGTACTCCAGCCAATCATCAGTAGGTGGGTCTTACATGGGCCACCATATACATTCATACATATAATATAATATTATATTATTATAATGATTTTTATATTCCTTTTTTTTTAAAAGGAAACTCAACATCCAATGTCCAGATAGATGGACGACCAGATAAAATGTATGAGCTACAAAGACCCACCACCCAAGAAATGGACAGTGTGGATCTCATAATACATGCCTCTAGGTGGGTTCCACTGATATGGACGGTCTAACCATCCAGACTATGGACGGTATGGATACAGCATATACATCATGGGTGGGTCACATCCTTGCTAGATGGCCTGGCCACAACACCTTCATCAAGTGGGGTCCACATGTGTGGATATAAAATAAATAAATCAAGGTGGGCCACGTCCACACAATTGGATTACCTGTATACAACGCATACATGGGCCCACGTCCATGGTAATGGATGATGTGAATATACATCACTGTGGGTCTAACACCGTCCACAGGTTGCTGGACAGTGTGAACTCAAACACACATTAGGTCAGGCCCCACCGTTCCAACCTACTGGAGGATGGGGATATAACATATGCACTAAGGTGGGTCCACGTGGTGGCCCACCAGGTTTAAATCAAATTGATATTTGTATTTTCTCTCCATTCAGGCCTATCCAAACGAACAAGCAGGTGGATCTTGCCTGTTGGATAGACAGCGTGGATAAAACAATCACATCATGGTCGGCCCACATTCTAGACAGCGTGGATATACAATAGATACGTCCAAGTGGGTCCCACATTCATGTGGCTGGATGGCATAGATATGTGGCACATGCGTCAGATGGGTCACACACTCTGAACAGATGGATAGTGTGGACAATACATATCATCAAGGTGGGCCATCAAAAGAAGGAGAGAGAGAGAGAGAGAGAGAGAGAGAGAGAGAGAGAGAGAGAGAGAGAAATCGGATGGTGATGGAGGGACTCCGCCACTATGGGCCCCTCTTTGATACAATGCATACATCAAGATGGGTCTCACCACAAGTGGGCCCTTAAATCATCAAATCAAATAATAAAATACCCACCTTTGATCTTCTTGGACTTCTTCTTCCATTAACGCATCCTACAGCTCCAAGGGATGCATTTCAAAGGTGGATATGGACTTTAGATGGTGGAGATGGGAGGTAGGACGGTGGGCCACATTAGGCTCTCATCTTCTTGGAAGCCATGGATGTCCACTCTCCCTTAGTTTCTTGGGAGATGGATTTTGAAATGAGAGAGAGAGAGAGGGGGGGATGGGATGTAAGAGAAAGGGATGGGTGAGTGAGTGATGGGTGATGGGGAGAGTTGACTTTAGGGTACTTGGTTGTAAGAGAGAGTTAAGGGTTGCTTATACTTGAGGATGAGATGTCGTACTTGACATTCGATGTGATTAATGAGACATTCTCTTGGGATTGCAACGTGCGGTGTTTTTCTTCAACTGAACGTGGGCCCACATCTCCTAGCCCAGTTATCATCTCGGTGCGCGAGATGCGACATTAAAACCACGGCAACGGCGCAGTCATAAGGGTACAAGTTTCGAGTCGAGCCGACTCTGATATCTGGGACATGACTCAGGATCGTGCGCAATTGCCGATAATAGATCACGGGTTGACGAAATTCGATTAAGAGGACCGCGTAAGCCTATGGAATAGTATGGTCTAGGATACGGGCCTCACATCCATTATCGACCAATACTCTAGAAATTGGACATTCTTCCCAAGTTGGTCTTTCAATCACTATCTTTTTAGAATGTGACCCTGTTTCGACTGAAATAGTTAATATATTTTTTATTTCTTCCTCAGAATTGAAAGAACCATGTGGTATAACTATAAGAGGACTAAGTTCCTTCACATCTCCTTCCATTTTATTTGGTTAGGATGGTTTAGCTTGAAAACTCAATGGCAATGTAAGCACCATGTTGCAATCTAAGACCATTGGTGGAAATGAGCCAAACTATATTATCGAATATGGACATTGCCCTTGGGTGTTTCTAAATTCGATTGCTTGTCATCTTATCTTGTGACTTCAAGTTTTATTTCCTCATCTTATTTAGATAAAGCTTGTTCTAGTGATTTTACTTTTACCAGTAATTCTCCATTCAAAAGATTATCTGAAAAACATTCATCACTGACATATTCAGTCAATCCTTCAACATCCAGCCTCCTTTTTTAGGATTTTGGTCATTCCTGAGTAACTTATTAACTCCTACATGAAGTTCGATCACATTAATCGATATTTATTTCTCTTCAAGTTTTGGAATTACACACCTTGATCATATTTATGAGAACTTCATATGAGGTTCACCCATACAATGACTAATTGTCTTCGTTTCGTAGCCTACTGCCTTTACCAACACCATTTTTTAGTATGTGTCATCCCTTCTAGTACTATCGAAAAGTTTGGATGACTCAACCTTTTATCAGCTCCTTTTTTATTAGGTTGAGGTTTAACTATTCTTTGTCTTAAGATGGACCTAGGACGATTGCTGGCGTGCTTGACCCTTTACATTACACCAAAACAATGAAAAAAGGACGGTTGAAAACCGTCTCAAAAGGCCAAAAAGGACAGTCCTGGACCATCGCAACGGCCGTCAAATTTTGACGTGCCATATTTTTTAAAGGACGGCCATAAACCGTCTCTAAAGAAGGACGGTCATGGACCGTCTCTAAAGAAGGACGATCATAGACTGTCTATAATGATATGTAATTAGTGGACTTATATGAAGCTAAAAAGGACGGTCTATGACCGTCTGTAAAAAGGATGGTCCTAAACCGTCTGTAAAAAGGACGGTCCTAGACCGTCCATAAAAAGGATGACCCATGACCGTCAATAAAAAGGATGGTTATAGGCCGTCTCGTATGACCTGTAAAAAGACGATCATAAACCGTCTCTTATGAACTAGAAAAGGACGGTCTATGACCATCCTTTAAAAGGACAGTCATGAACCATCTCTTATGAGTCTGAAAAGGACGGTCATGGACCGTCTCTTATGAACATGAAAAGGACGGTCATGAACCGTCTCTTATGAGTCTAAAAAGGACGGTCATGGACCGTCTCTTATGAACCTGAAAAGGACGATCTTCAACCGTCTCATATTTCCATATACACCTGTTATACATCTATTACAACATCGTATTCTTCCTGATATACACCTGTTATATAATATATTTCATCATTCACATTCACATCCATCTAAACCCAAACTACATAAATCCATCCAAACATAAACTACATTCATCCAAACATAAACTACATCCATCTAAACACAAACAATCTTATCCACATTACATTCATCCATGCATAAATATGCTCACACCAACCCTGCAAAACTTCAAATTATGAGCCAAAATACCAAACGGTTTCTCATCTAACAAAAACCAAAACTAAATCATAATATTCATACTCTATAAAGACTCCCAAGGTGAAGAATTACTTATAGAATATGATGCGATGAGGCTTCTGTTCTGTTGCTTGCCTGAATGCAATCAGTTGTTCTCTGCCAAATACCATAGATATTCTTTAAACACTGAATTCAAACACTTTCACCAAAGATCATACAAAAACAGAGGACAAAAAGACTTACCGGATCATCCCTTTGTTCATTGAACCTCTCTAAGGATCTTGCACAACTTGAAAAAGATCTCTTATCAGCACTTGCCGATGCGTTAAGGTTAAGGTTAAGGTTATAGGTTATAGTATATAGATTTATGTTTAGGTTTAGGTTTAGGTTATAGGTTTAGGTTAAGGTTTAGGTTTATGTTATAGGTTATAGTATATAGGTTATAGCTTTAGGGAATTGAGAATAGTTTAAGGTTTAGGTTTAGGAAATCGGGTTTGGGTTTGGGATGGGGTTTAGGTTTGGGTTTTCAAGTTTAGGTTTAAGTTTAGGTTAGGGAATTGAGATTAGGATTAGGTGTAGGTATAGGTTTAAGGATTTGAGAATACATTTCAGTTTTAGGTTTAAGTTTAGGTTTTAGGCTTTAGTTTAGGTTATAAGTTTTGGTTATAAGTGCAGGTTATAGGTTTAGGTTTAAGTTTAGGTTTAGGTTATAGGTTAAGCTTTTGGGAATTGAGAATAGGTTAAGGTTTAAGTTTAGGAAATTGGGTTCGGGTTTAGGATCAGGTTTAGGTTTGGATTTTCAATTTTAGGTTTAGGTTAGGGAGTTGAGATTAGGATTAAGTGTAGGTTTAGGTTTAAAGATTTGAGAATACATTTAAGTTTTAGGTTTAGGAAATTGGGTTCGGGTTTTAGGTTTGGGTTTTCAAGTTTAGGTTTAGGTTTAGGTTAGGGAGTTGAGATTAGGATTAGGTGTAGGTTTAGGTTTAGAGATTTGAGAATACATTTAGGTTTTAGGTCATAAGTTTTGGTTTAGGCTAAGGTTATAGGTTTAGGTTAAGGTTATAAGCTATAGGTTTAGGGAATTGAGAATAGGTTAAGGTTTAGGTTTAGAAAATCGGGTTCAGGTTCGGGATCGGGTTTAGTTCTAGGTTTTTAAGTTTAGGTTTAGGTTTAGGTTAGGGAGTTGAGATTAGAATTAAGTGTAGGTTTAGGTTTAAGGAGTTGAGAATACATTTAGGTTTTAGGTTTAGGTTTAGGTTTTAGGTTATAGGTTAAGGTTTAGGTTTTAGGTTTAGGTTAAGGTTAGGTTATAGGTTATAAGTTAAGGTTTTAGGTCATTGGTTTTGGTTTAAGTTTATAAGTTTAGGTTAAGGTTTAGGTTTAGGTTATAAGATATAGGTTTAGGGAATTGAGAATAGGTTAAGGTTTAGGTTTAGGAAGTCCGGTTCGGGTTCGGGATCGGGTTTAGGTTTGGGTTTTCAAGTTTAGGTTTAGGTTTAGGTTAGGGAGTTGAGATTAGGATTAGGTGTAGGTTTAGGTTTAGGTTTAGGGATTTGAGAATACATTTAGGTTTTAGGTTTAGGTTTAGGTTTAGGATATAGATTAAGGTTTAGGTTTAGGTTTAGGTTTCAGTTATAAGCTATAGGTTTAGGGAATTGAGAATAGGTTAAGGTATAGGTTTAGGAAATCGGGTTCGGGTTCAGGATCAGGTTTAGGTTTGGGTTTTCAAGTTTAGGTATAGGTTTAGGTTAGGGAGTTGAGATTAGGATTAGGTGTGGGTTTAGGTATAGGGATTTGAGAATAAATTTAGGTTTTAAGTTTAGGTTTAGGTTATAGGTTAAGGTTTAGGTTTCGATTATAAGCTATAGGTATAGGGAATTGAGAATAGGTTAAGGTTTAGGTTTAGGAAATCAAGTTCAGGTTCTAGATCGGGTTTAGGTTTGGGTTTTCAAGTTTAGTTTTAGGTTTAGGTTAGGGAGTTGAGATTAGGATTAGGTGTAGGTTTAGGTTTAGGGATTTGAGAATACATTTAGGTTTTAGGTCATAGGTTTAGGTTTAGGTTTAGGTTATAAGTGTAGGTTCTAGATTTAGGTTTAGGTTAGGTTATAGGTTTATGTTTAGGGAGTTAAGAATACATTTAGGTTTTAGATTTAGGTTTAGGCTTTAGGTTATAGGTTAAGGTTTGGGTTTTATGTTTAGGTTAAGGTTAGGTTATAGGTTATAGGTCATAGGTTTTGGTTTAGGTTAAGTTTATTAGTTTAGGATTAGGTTTAGGTTAAGGTTTAGGTTTAGGTTATAAGCTATAGGTTTACAGAATTGAAAGTAGGTTAAGGTTTAGGTTTAGGAGATCGAGTTCGGGTTTGGGATCAGGTTTAGGTTTGGGTTTTCAAGTTTAGGTTTAGGTTTAGGTTAGGGAGTTGAGATTAGGATTAGGTGTAGGTTTAAGTTTAGGGATTTGAGAATACATTTAGGCTTTAGGTCATAGGTTTAGGTTTTGGGTTTATGTTTAGGTTATAGGTTTAGGTTTAGGTTATAAGTGTAGGTTCTAGGTTTAGGTTTAGGTTAGGTCATAGGTTTATGTTTAGGGAGTTGAGAATACATTTAGGTTTTAGGTTTAGGTTTAGGTTTTAAGTTATAGGTTAAGGTTTAGGTTTTGTGTTTAGGTTAAGGTTAGGTTATAGGTTATAGGTTAAGGTTTTAGGTCATAAGTTTTGGTTTAGGTTAAGTTTATAGGTTTAGGTTTAGGTTAAGGTTTAGGTTTGGGTTATAAGTTATAGGTTTAGGGAATTGAAAATAGGTTAAAGTTTAGGTTTTGGAAACCAGGTTCGGGTTCGGGATCGGGTTTAGGTTTAGGTTAGGGAGTTGAGATCAGTATTAGGTGTAGGTTTAGGTTTAGATATTTGAGAATACAATTAGGTTTTAGGTCATAGGTTTTGGTTTAGGTTAAGTTTATAGGTTTAGGTTTAGGTTTAGGTTATAAGCTATAGGTTTAGGGAATTGAAAATAGGTTAAGGTTTAGGTTTAGGAAATCGGGTTCGGGTTAGGGATCGGGTTTAGGTTTGGGTTTTCAAGTTTAGGTTTAGGTTTAGGTTAGGGAGTTGAGATTAGGATTAGGTGTAGGTTTAGGTTTAGGGATTTGAGAATACATTTAGGTTTAGGTTTTAGGCTTACGTTTAGGTTATAGGTTTACACTACAAGAAAAGGGGTTTTTAGCAATGAAACTTTTAGCGACGAAAAAAACTTTCGTTGCTAAAAGTTTACTTTTAGCAGCGAAATAGTAAATTCGTAGCTAAAAGTCACTTTTAGCAACAAAACTTTTTGTCGCTAAATATTGTGAACATTTTTTTAAAAAATACCAAAACGAATCCAAAGGTTTACTTTTAGCAACGAACACTTTCCTAGCTAAAAACTTGGTTGGGACTTATAGCGACGAAACTTTCCATCGCTAAATGTGTGAACTCTTTTGACTTTTAACTACAAAACTTTTCATAGCTGAAAAACATGGCTGGGACTTTTAGCAATGAAAATTATCATTAGTAATGTGTAAACAGTTTTTGATATAATATCCAAAGGTTTACTTTTAGCTAAGAACATTTTCATAGCTAAAAACGAAAGCTTTACTTTTAGCTACGAAAATTGTTGTAGCTAAAAAAACATGGCTGGGACTTTTAGCAATGAAAAGTTCCTCGCTAAATGTGTGCAGAGTTCTTGAAATAAAATCCAACGGTTTACTTTTAGCTATGAATATTTTCGTAGCTAAAAAACGTGGCTACAGCTTTTAGCGGCGAAAATTTTAGTCGCTAAAGTCTTTTTTTTTTAAAAAAAAATCATCTCATATTTCCTTTCATCATATTTTTCCTGATATACACCTGTTATATAAAATATTTCATCATATTCATATTCACATCCATTTAAACCGAAACTACGTAAATCCATCCAAACATAAACTGCATCCATCCAAACATAAAATGCATCCATCCAGACATAAACTACATTAATCCAAACATAAACTGCATCCATCCAAACATAAACAATCCTATGGAAAAAAATAAATGAAAAGAGAGAGAACATATGGGAGGTGATCCAGGCAAATGAAAAGAAAATTAACCTTAACCTAGGTTAAGGTTTAGGTTGTAGGTTTTGGTTTAGGTTAAGGTTATAGGTTTTGGTTTGGGTTAAGATTTAGGTTTTGGGTTTAGGTTAAGGTTATAGGTTTAGGTTATAGGTTATAGCTTTGGGATTTGAGAATATGTTAAGGTTTAGGTTTAGGAATTCGGGTCGAGTTCGGGATCGGGTTTAGGCTTGGGTTTTCAAGTTTAGGTTTACGTTAGGGAGTTGAGATTGGGATTTGGTGTAGGTTTAGGTTTAGGGATTTGAGAATAGGTTAAGGTTTCAGTTTAGTAAATCGGGTTCGGGTTCGGGATCAGGTTTAGGCTTAAGTTTTCAAGTTTAGATTTAGGTTTAGGTTAGAGAGTTGAGATTAGGGTTAGGTGTAGGTTTAGGTTTAGCAATTTGAAAATACATTTAGGTTTTAGGTTTAGGTTAAGGTTAAAGGTTTAGCTTAGGTTTAGGTTATAGGTTATAAGTTATAGGTTTAGGGAATTGAGAATAGGTTAAGGTTTAGGTTTAGGAAATCGGGTTTGGGTTCGAGATCGAGTTTGGGTTTAGGTTTTCAAGTTTAGGTTAAGTAGTTGAGATTAGGATTAGGTGTAGGTTTAGGTTTAGGAATTTGAGAATATATTTAGGTTTTAGGTTTAGATTAGGTTTAGGTTATAGGTTATAGGTTATAGTTGTAGGGAATTGAGAATAGGTTAAGGTTTAGGTTTAGGAAATCGGGTTCGGGTTTGGGTTTTCAAGTTTAAGTTTAGGTTAAGTAGTTGAAATTAGGATTAGGTGTAGGTTTAACTTTAGGAATTTGAGAATACATTTAGGTCTTAGGTTTAGGTTTAGGTTATAGGTTATAGTTGTAGGGAATTGAGAATAGGTTAAGGTTTAGGTTTAGGAAATCAGGTTCGGGTTTGGGATTGGGTTTAGGTTTGGATTTTCAAGTTTAGGTTTAGGTTAAGTAGTTGAGATTAGGATTAGGTGTAGGTTTAAGTTTAGGAATTTGATAATACATTTAGGTCTTAGGTTTAGGTTTAGGTTTTAGTTTTGGTTTAGGTTATAGGTTTTGGTTTAGGTTATAGGTTATAGGTTTAAGATAAGGTTTAGGTTTAGGTTTTAGGTTTTAGGATTTGGGAATAGTTTTAGGTAATAAGTATAGGTTTAGGTTAAGTTATAGGTTTTGGGATTTGATAATGGGTTCGGGTTTAGGTTATAGGTTTTGGTTTTGGTTTAGGTTATAGGTAATAGGTTTAAGATAAGGTTTAGGTTCAGGTTTAAGTTATAGGTTTTGGGATTTGAGAATGGGTTCGAGTTTAGGTTATAGGTTTTGGTTTTGGTTTAGGTTATAGGTTTTGAGATTTGAGAATGGGTTCGGGTTTAGGTTATAGGTTTTGGTTTTGGTTTAGGTTATAGGTTTTGGGATTTGAGAATGGGTTCGGGTTTAGGTTATAGGTTTTGGTTTTGGTTTAGGTTGTAGGTTTTGGTTAAGGTTATAGGTTATAAGTTATAGCTTTAGAGAATTGAGAATAGGTTAAGGTTTAGGTTTAGGAAATTGGGTTTGGGTTCGAGATCGGGTTTGGGTTTAGGTTTTCAAGTTTAGGTTTAGTAGTTGAGATTAGGATTAGGTGTAGGTATAGGTTTAGGAATTTAAGAATATATTTAGGTTTTAGGTTTAGATTAGGTTTAGGTTATAGGTTATAAGTTATAGTTGTGGGGAATTGAGAATAGGTTAAGGTTTAGGTTTAGGAAATCGGGTTTGAGTTTGGGATCGGATTTAGGTTTGGGTTTTCAAGTTTAGGTTTAGGTTAAGTAGTTGAGGTTAGGATTAGGTGTAGGTTTAAGTTTAGGAATTTGAGAATACATTTAGGTCTTAGGTTTAGGTTTAGGTTTAGGTTTTTGTTTTGGTTTAGGTTATAGGTTATAGGTTTCAGATAAGGTTTAGGTTTAGGTTATAGGTTTTGGGATTTGGGAATAGTTTTAGGTTATAAGTATAGGTTTAGGTTAGGGTATAGGTTTTGGGATTTGATAATGGGTTTGGGTTTAGGTTATAGGTTATAGGTTTAGGATAAGGTTTAGGTTCATGTTTAAGTTATAGGTTTTGGGATTTGAGAATGGGTTCAGGTTTAGGTTATAGGTTTTGGTTTTAGTTTAGGTTATAGGTTTTGGGATTTGTGAATGGGTTCGGGTTTAAGTTATAGGTTTTGGTTTTGGTTTAGGTTATAGGTTTTGGGATTTGAGAATGGGTTATAGGTTTTAGGTTTAGGTTTAGGTTAAGGTTAGGTTTAGGTTATAGGTTTTGGGATTTGGGAATAGTTTTAGGTTATAGGTATAGATTTAGGTTAGGTTATAGGTTAAGGTTAAGGGATAGGTTCTTGGTTTTGGGATTTGAGAATGGGTTCGGGTTTAGGTCATAGGTTTTGGTATTGGTTTAGGTTATATGTTTTGGGATTTGAGAATGGGTTCGGGATTAGGTTATAGGTTTGCTTTTGGTTTAGGTTATTGGTTTTGGGATTTGGGAATGGGTTCGGGTTTAGGTTATAGGTTTTAGTTTTGGTTTAGGTTATAGGTTTTGGTTAAGGTTATAGGTTATAGGTATAGGTTTAGGTTAAGGTTAGGTTTAGGTTATAGGTTTTGGGATTTAGGTATATTTTTAGGTTTTAGGTATAGGTTTAGGTTAGGTTATAGGTTTTGGGATTTGAGAATGGGTTCGAGTATAGGTTATAGGTTTTGGGATTTGGGAATATTTTTAGGTTTTAGGTATAGGTTTAGGTTAAGTTATAGGTTTTGGGATTTGAGAATGGCTTCGGGTATAGGTTATAGGTTTTAGTTTTGGTTTAGGTTATAGGTTTTGGTTAAGGTTATAGGTTATAGGTTTAGGTTTAGGTTAAGGTTAGGTTTATGTTATAGGTTTTGGGAGTTGGGAATAGTTTTAGGTTATAAGTATATGTTTAGGTTAGGTTATAGGTTTTGGTATTTGATAATGGGTTCGGGTTTAGGTTATAGGTTTTGGTTTTGGTTTAGGTTATAGGTTTTGGTTTAGGTTATAGGTTATAGGTTTAGGATAAGGTTTAGGGTAAGGTTTAGGTTTAGGTTTAGGTTATAGGTTTTAGGATTTGAGAATGGGTTCAGGTTTAGGTTATAGGTTTTAGTTTTGGGCTAGGTTATAGGTTTTGGGATTTGAGAATGGGTTTGGGTTTAGGTTATAGGTTTTGGTTTTGGTTTAGGTTATAGGTTTTGGTTAAGGTTATATAAGTTATAGGTTTAGATTTAGGTTAAGGTTTGGTTTAGGTTATAAGTTTTGGGATTTGGAAATAGTTTTAAGTTATAGGTATAGGTATAGGTTAAGGTTTAGGGATAGGTTATAGGTTTTGGGATTTGAGAATGGGTTCGGGTTTAGGTCATAGGTTTTGGTATTGGTTTAGGTTATAAATTTTGGGATTTGAGAATGGGTTCGGGTTTAGGTTATAGGTTTTGGTTTTGGTTTAGGTTATCAGTTTTGGATTATGTTATAGGTTAAGGTTAGGTTTGGGTTATAGGTTTTGGGATTTGAGAATGGGTTCGGGTTTAGGTCATAGGTTTTGGTATTGGTTTAGGTTATAGGTTTTGTGATTTGAGAATGGGTTCAGGTTTAGGTTATAGGTTTTGGTTTTGATTTAGGTTATAGGTTTTGGTTTAGGTTATAGGTTATAGGTTTTGGTTTTGGTTAAGGTAAGGTTTAGGTTATAGGTTTTGGGAATTGAGAATGGGTTCGGGTTTAGGTTATAGGTTTTGGTTATAGGTTATAGGTTATAGGTTTAGGATAAGGTTTAGGTTTATGTTTAGGATATAGGTTATGGGATTTGAGAATGGGTTCGGGTTTAGGTTATAGTTTTTGGTTTAGGTTATAGGTTTTAGGATTTAAGAATGGGTTCGGGTTTAGGTTATAGGTTTTGGTTTTCGTTTAGGTTATAGGTTAAAGGTTTAGGATAAGGTTGAGCTTTAGGTTTAGGTTATAGGTTTTGGGATTTGAGAATGGGTTCAGGTATAAGTTATAGGTTTTGGTTTTGGTTTTGGTTATAGGTTTTGGGAATTAAGAATGGGTTCGGGTTTAGGTTATAGGTTTTGGTCTTAGTTTAGGTTATAGGTTTTGGGATTTGAGAATGGGTTCGGGTTTTGGTTATAGGTTTTGGTTTAGGTTATAGGTTATAGGTTTAGGTTTATGTTAAGGTTAGGTTTAGGTTATAGGTTTTGGGATTTGGGAATAGTTTTAGGTTATAAGTATAGGTTTAGGTGTAACACCCTGAAAATCGGGGGTCGTGTAAAAACCCGACTCCCGAGTTCCAGACCATCACTTATGCAACAAATATGCTGATGTTTCAATGTTGTCTAAGTTAGTGCATTAATATGAGTGAGATTATACCAAAACTGCAATTCATACTCCAGATCCAGTGATAAAATGCAAGCGGAAGACTGAAGAATATTTATATCACTGTATGAAAAGCAAAACAATCTCGAACTGTCTCCAAAGTATGAATACATCTCTGAGTCACATATACATAAAATGTCGTATAACAGTCCAACTAGCAGAACCCCGCCGATCCAGGCCACCTATACAAAGCCATCAGAGAACTGTATATACAAGAACTCATCCTAGTCCTCGTAATAGTCCGGCTCTAGCTCCTGAATCGCCTCACAACCTGCATCTAAGACAGAGTCTGGTAGGTGTTGCAAACACTGTCCCATAACGTGGGAGTGAGTAATCAACTCAGTGGAATCATAAAGCAAAGATTAGCATGTTATCAAATCAATCACGCGATAATAGTAAAGCAAACAAACAGACATTCCTAGATACTGTTGTTAATGCAAGTATGAAATGACATGATGGATGCCCTCATCGACATATTCCCTCATGCGACACCATCTTACGTCCGCGGCATGCTTTCTTCCCTCAGTGCTCCACATCTTCCAGGCACATGTAGTGCGATGTGAAAATGATTACCGAGTTGTTATTAGTCCTTTCATACAGCAGTATTGGGAAACTATGGTACCTTCCTTATATCAATCCCAACATAAATCCTGTCTAATGTCATCACTCCTAGTAATCTCATACGATGGTATATTTCTAGGTCGCTGCAAGGGTTATCAGGGCTGTTGCTCGCACTCGTTGCACCACTCCCCCATCACCTTATCAATACAGGCCTAGTTGTACTCTTGTTGCTACGGAAGGGTCATCGCCTCATGTAGACTCAGAATACGTTCGAGGTCACTACAAAGGACTCGTCACCATTCAGAGTAGGCCGACATCTCGAATGTAGTATCCCATACCACCATAATCAGATCACAAGTCTAAGGAGCTCACTGGTCACTACGGAGAGGTTTGTGGCCCCAGCGTAGGCCGACAGCTCGACTACGGTGTCCCATACCACCATGCCCGGCTCATGAGTCTTAATGGATCAAGGTACCATGGTTATTAGGGTTTTCACTGGTAAGTTTAGTACCTTAGGTTCAAGCAGTTATGACCAATACAAGGTGAACTTACAACGGTCAGTCAGGTTGCTTGACGAGCTCGACTAGTACGAGCGCACCTCAAGCTGAACGACATGAATTGCATAAAATACCTCGTGTGGCCTAACCACTGCCGCCAACCCAAAGCACGACTCGCATTCATCGACCCGTCCTTCGGGGCAAATAGAAGCCAACCACGAATTCGAATCTATTACCGACTGTCTAGACTAGAGCATAGTCCCAAGCACTTGTAATCAACATCAGTGATCATATGAGAGTAACAGAAATGAAATACAAACAATCCAAGCATGTTAACAACATGTTAAAACATACAACATAAGCAAATCAACCAAACACATGTATTCCATATATATGAGGAAATCAATTCAATAACAACATGGAGGAAATCATGTGCATCATCATTTTAATTGAGAATTCAATCTCAAGACTAATCTACAATAACATTTACTCAATACATACTAATACAAACATTTATACAAACACTTAGTCTACACACTTTAGTTTACATAGCGTATGTCGACCCAAAGTGCGCATTAGGGCGAATCTCTTCGCCAAACAGATCATACACGCATATCTTGTATAATAACATGATAAATAAACATGGTAATTATTTTATCAAAATATGGACGTATACAGTATTTCCTACAAATGCCTAAAATACCCTAAATCTAATATTCTCCGTGCGCAGTCGAAATGGAAAACAGACAGCATTTCTACAGTCAAACGGTGTTCTTGTCGATAATCTACTATTAAACGACATTAAAAGCTTTGAAAACAGTTAACCTAGGCATCTAGAATCCTCACCTTTCACCGTAAAAGCGTAACAATTCGAGTAGAAACTCTACGCTTCGCCAACGTCTGTATGACGACCTATATCACAAGATAAATCAGCTACTTCGCTAATTGTATCGATGCAGCCCCTAAAACAGGTTAAGGTTAGGGTTTTCTTACCTATAATGAAGTCAGAATCACCGGAAGAGTGATTAAAACATGGTGATTAAGTGCGTGTAGAAGCCGGATCGAGTGGCAGGAAGTTTCCCTCACAACTCTCACCGAATCTCTCTCTTTTCTCTCTTCTCTTTTCTAGGGTTTTAGCAATTTCGTATGGGAGGGTTATGAGAGGGTTTAAGATCTTTAAATAGGTTAGAAAATCATTTATTTAGACTTTAAACCAAAGTATACTTGGGTTATAGCCAAATCAGGTCTTTCTCGATCCAAAAGAGCATTTCTGGAGGTCTCCTGACCAAATGTGGTCAGACTTAAGCTCATGGATATTGGATCCTGATCACATTAAGTTTTCAGTCCGATAGTGTTCCCAGATCGCAGTGGCAGACCATTTTCAGTTTAGCGGTCACTGAGATTCGATCGAGGATTTCAAGTACACTGACCTGAGTGAGAAATGTTTCATAATCTGAGGGTGTATTTAGGTCAGGTTCTGACGGTCTGAATGCTTATACTTAACCTGCAAGAGAAACGTCCCAGATTTATTTAAATCACATTTAATTTTTAAAGAATTTCACTCTTTCTCACACTCCTTGCTCCAGGCTCAATGAAATAGCCTCAAAACATCAGTTAGGCTTGATTTTCAAAGCGATTGTCAAGTCCAGCTAAGCGGTCATAATGGTCTACGATTGTAGATATCGGACTTTTGATGCGCGGTCTAGATCCAATACAAATTTTTAAAGGATTCCTGAGAGCAAACGGGTTTAGAGTTTGATCCTAGGTTTCGGGACGTTATAGCGTTAACAATTTCACAAGTTTTGGGTCTTGTAGAACATATTTAAAGCGAACAGTACTAATTTCACAGCTAATCTAACATGGTGCTAGTTAACTTACGCTTATTTTCTAAAGGAATTAATCCTAAGTGATTTCTGATCGAGTTAGTACTCGGGTCTCTGTACGAATTTTTTCGATACGTTACAATCTACCCCCCTTAAATAATAAATTTTATTCTCAAAATTTATACCTTTTCGTACTCCTCGAGAAGCTGTAGGTAGTTCTTTCTGATTTTGGCTTGTCTCCCAAGTAGCCTCTTCTTCAGTGTGATGCGTCCACAATACTTTCACAAGGGGGATGACCTTGCTACGCAATACCTGCTCCTTCCTGTCTAGTATACGCGCCGGTCGCAGTATATATGTAACATCCTCACCTAACTACACGTGCTCCCATCTAATGATATGAGAAGGATCAGGAATGTATTTCTTCAGCATAAAAATATGAAATACGTTGTGTACGCTCGCGAGAGGCGTGGGCAAAGCCAGACGATATGCCACTGTACCCACACGGTCAAGAATCTGGAATGGACCAATGAATCGCGGTGCTAGTTTCTCCTTCTTCCCGAACCGAAGAACTCCCTTCATAGGGGAAACTCTCAAAAATACGTGATCTACAACCGCAAACTCTAGCGGGCGCCGTCTCGTATCGGTATAACTCTTCTGTCTGCTCTACGCTGTAAGAAGCAGGCGTCTGATGATGTCAATCTTCTCCGAGGTCGCTGCATTATCTCTAGACCAATCAATCTGCGCTCACCGACCTCTGCCCAGCAATGCGGTGCTTGGCAAGGATGCCCATACAAGGCCTCATAAGGTGCCATACTGATACTCGCCTGAAAACTATTGTTGTATGAGAACTCCGCATATGTAAGACAGTCATCCCAACTATCTTTGAAATCTAACACACAAGCCCACAACATGTCCTCTAGAATCTGTTTCACCCGCTCTGTCTGTCCGTCCGTTTGTGGGTGGAAAGTAGTACTGAACTTCAACTTCACACCCATAACTTTCTGGATGCGAGTCCAGAAAATAGAAGTGAAACGCGTGTCTCTGTCCGACACGATCTCTAAGGGAACTCCATGTACACACACTATCTCTCTGATATATAACCTTCCCAACTCGTCTGCAGAGTTCGTAACTCTATCGGTAGGAAGTGCGCCGACTTCTTCAACGGTCGACGATTACTCAAATGGAATCATGTCCCTTCCTCATCTTCGGCAGTCCCGAAATGAAATCCATAGAAATAAAGTCTCACTTCCACTCAGCTATAGGCATGGGCTGAAGGAGACCAGGAGGTCGGCGATGCTCTGCCTTCACCTGCTGGCAAGTGAGACAATGGGACATGAAATTTACGATGTGGGTCTTCATGCCATCCCACCAATAGGTCCTCCCCACGTCGTGATCCATCTTTGTGCTACCCGAATGCATCGCAAGTCTGGAACTGTGTGCAGCCTCGAGAATCTCTTGTCTCAAGTCAAGGATATCTGGGACACATAGGCGACCACGATAACGTAAGCCCCCATCCGTTCCAACTCGCCACTCGGCGTTTGCATCATCACTAGCCTCCTCTCGAAGCTCAGTCAGGCGCTCGTCATCCCTCTGCGCTGCGATGACTCTGTCATAGATAAGAGGTCGCACTTGAACATGTACCATAAACTCAAATGGCTCCTCCACAGTGAGTTTCTGCTCAAAGTCTCGTAAAAACTCAACCATGTCTCACTCGGCAACCATCAGCGGAGCCACAAACTCTATCACCTTCTTGCGGCTCAACGTGTCAGCCACAAGATTCGCCATGCCAGGATGGTAGAAAACTTCGAACTTAAAGTCCTTCAATGTCTCCATCCATCACCGTTGCCTCATATTCAGGTCCCTCTGTGTGAATATGTATCTAAGGCTCTTATGGTCACTAAAGAGCTCGAACTCCTCTCCATACAGGTAGTGTCTCTAGAGCTTCAATGCGAAAATGATGGCTGCCAACTCAAGGTTGTGTGTAGGGTAATTCTCCTCGTGCTTCCTTAATTATCTCGAGGCATATGAAACCACCCTGTCCTTCTGCATATGGACACAACCCAGACCAACGCTAGACACGTCGGTGTATATCGTGTATTTAACCCCTTGCTCTGACAATACTATCACAGGGGCGGACGTCAGCCTGTCCTTCAGCTCCTGAAAAGCTGCCTCCGCCTTCTCATTCCAGGCGAACTTCAGATCCTTCAGTGTCAACTGAGTCAAGGGTCTAGCTATCTTGGAGAAGTCCTGAATGAATCGTCGATAGTAGCCAGCAAGTCCCAGGAAACTCCTCACCTCGGTAACCGAACCAGGATGCTTCCAGTCCTGTACCGCGGCTACCTTAGCAAGGTCCACCGCCATCCCATCCTTGGACACCACATGTCTTAGGAACTTGACTTCCTCCTTCCAGAAGTCGCACTTCTTATACTGTGCGAACAACTGGTGCTGTCTTAGTGTATCCAGGACTAATCGCAAGTGCTCCTCATGCTCTTCTCAACTCCTGGAATATACCAAAATATCGTCTATAAACACGATGGCAAATCAATAGAGGAATGGTTGAAATACTCTGTTCATCAGATCCATGAACACAGCTGGTGCTTTCGTAAGATCGAACGACATCACGAGGAACTCGTAGTGGCCAAAGCTGGTCCTGAAAGTTGTCTTCTGCACGTCCTCATCCCTGACGCGCAGCTGGTGATACCCTGACTGCAGATCAATCTTCGAGAAGTACTGCGCTCCTCTCAGCTGATCAAACAGGTCACCAATCCTAGGTAAAGGGTATCTATTCTTCACCATAATCTGATTCAACCTGAGATAATCAATACACAATCGCAGTGAACTATCCTTCTTCGTCATAAATAGCACAGGTGCTCCCTAAGGAGACACACTTGGTCGTATGAAACCAACCTCCAACAGATCATCAATCTGTTTCCTCAACTCCTCCATCTCACACGGGGCCATGCGATACGTCGGCAGTGAGATGGGCGTCGAACCGGGTACCAGGTCGATAGTAAAATCAATCTCACGCTGAGGTGGCAACCCAGGAATCTTCCTGAACAGATCCTCATAATCACGGACTACTGACATGCGCTCAAGTATCGGGGCATCAACATCCCTCAATAAAGAAGCGTAGCTAAGTACTCGAAAGGGGAGATTAACCTGCACTGAAAATGTAGAGGACGTGCCCTCCGGCTCGTAGACTGTCACTATACGAGTCTCGCAGTCAATCTCAGCCCTCCCTGCAGTCAGCCAATCCATGCCAAGAATGACGTCGAGATAATAGAGAGAGGGGTCGACGACAAGGTCAATAGCCATCGTCCTGCTCCCTAGATCCAGTACATAACCCTCACACATCATAGTGGCATCAGAAAAGGTCTCGTGCGCTGTAAGAACTCACACTCCATCCATCCAAGTAGTCGGTAGCCCAAGACGCTTGACTACTGAATGCGATATCAATGAAATCATGGATCCTGTATCCACCATAACAAATATAGGAGTACCTCCAATGTGGGTTGTGACCTCAAAGGCTAAGGGTTGAGCAGTCTCTATCCCGGATGCCTCTACTGTCAATGCATGAACCCGAGCCTACTGTGGATGGTTCAGCCGCAGTACCATGGGCTGTTGAGGCGGCCAGAATTGAGGTGCGGGAGGTCTGAAAGAAGGATTCGCAGGAGTTGATCGTAGCGGTGGAGCGGATAATTCTTGTGGGCAAGGACGGTTGATCTTCTACGGTGGTGAAAACCTGCTATCCCTCATCTGAGCAAAACAGCTCTCTGCAGTGTGACCTAGTCTCCCACAGTAGGTATAGGTCACACCTGGGATAAACATTAAACGTGCAGATGTGGTCAAGCAGACAAAAATCATCAGACATGTGAGACGCTAAGAGGCTCTTATTACGCTGCCACTCAACTAAGCCACTACATAGGAACCTGGTGCGGCGATCTCGCTCATGAACACTCCTCAGGTTCTTAGCACTTGGATGTACCTCTCCAAGAGGCACATTTAGAAGTCGAGCTATCAACCGAACATCGATCGTGGCTTCCCGATCTCTATCAAAGGGAATCCTGAACTGCAATGGCTCCAACGTAGGGTCCCGAATATGAGCATAAAAGGCACGAACAGTGCCCAGGTTCGCACTAGACTGGCCTTCAAAGAGTGGACCCCACCTGGCAGCTTCGATGCGCTCAAACAATAAAAACTCACCAAAGAGCCGCTCATCCACATGCGCCTCAAATAGAACCTTACAATCAGTATACGCGTCGTGGGCCAAGTCTGCCAAGAGTGCTCTCCCTATGGGAGTGCGGGAATCCAAATCCCACTTCGTGTGTAGCTCTCTCCCAACATTTGGACTAGCAGTGGCACTTGAACTAGCGGTGCCACCTCTCGGCTTCCTTGAATGTTAAGGGCGACTAGGCCCAGCTTCATCCGCGGCAGTCTCCTCTTTCCCATGAGAGAGAGGATGGTGGAAAGAGAGAAAAAGGCTAGAATAGCCTCTACAAAGGCCATAAAAAATGAAAGAAAAGGGGAGAAATGGCTGACCTAGTGGGCTATCACGAATCTAGGTCTGATAGAGGGGGGAAACAGGCCCCAAAAGGCTAGGGTTACAAAGGGAAAAGGGTAAAATGGGTTGGATTGGAGGCTTACATGATTTGAGCTTCAAATGGGGGGTGTAAGAGCTCTAAAAGAATGAGAATGGAGAGAGAAGGGAGTGTGTATGGCTGTGAACGATGGAGTGGCGTGGATTATGGCCGAAAATGATGATGAGAGCGATTGAAAACGGGATTTGCAAGGGAAAACAATAAATGGAAGAGGTAAGGAGAGCTTGGGGGTGCATTTTATGAAGGAGGTAGGGGTTTGGGGTGCTTTTAACGGATGGCCCACACCTACGGGGGCTACCCTAACCCTCAAACTACATCGGCCCGATGGCTCGGCGACCTTTGTGTCATTTGACGAGGCCTAGCCATTTGGGCAAGGTCCTCCTGCCCTGAGGTCCCCAAAAATATGTGGGTCCCACCTCGGATCATCTTAGACTAGCGTGGATAGGCCCATGACTCCGTTTTGCACTATTTCAGGTCATTTCGGGCACTATCTGACGTATATTCACATTTAGTGATTTTTAACGGCTGGGATAGGGTCTATAGAGGTCTAGACCCACCCACATATGAACTAGAAGTGGTCTGGGGTCGTTTCATGCTTCCACGGATGCACACGGACTCGATCAAAATGATCGATTTGAGTGAACTTCGCCAATTGGCGAAACTGGGGTCCTATGAGTGTTTCTACGTTCTTCTCGCACCCACCTAAGTCAAAGGGTGACAACATATGTCACGTGACCATAACCCAGGTCCGGTTTAATCCAAAGAATGCTCTTATACCAACTTGTAATACCCTAAAAATCGAGGGTCGTGTAGAAACCTGACTCCCGAGTTTCAGACCATCACTTATGCAACAAATATGTTGATGATTCAATGTTGTCTGAGTTAGTGCATTAACATGAGTGAGATTATACTAAAACTGCAATTCATACTCCAGATCCAGTGATAAAACGCAAGCGGAAGACTGAAGAATATATATATCACTATGAAAAATAAAATAATCTTGAACTGTCTCCAAAGTATGAATACATCTCTGAGTCACATATACATAAATTAAACCAAAAATAAAATGTTGTATAACAGTCCAACTAGAAGAACCCCTCCGAACCAGGCCACCTATGTAAAACCGTTAGAGAACTGCATATACGAGAACTCATCCTGGTCCTCGTAGTAGTCCGGCTCCAGCTCCTGAATCGCCTCACAACCTGCATCTAAGACAGAGTCTAGATGGTGTTGCAAACACCGTCCCGTTACGTCAGAGTGAGTGATCAACTTAGTGGAATCATAGAGCAAAGATTAGCATGTTATCAAATCAATCACGCGATAATAGTAAAGTAAACAAACAGACATTCCTAGATACTGTTGTTAATGCAAGTATGAAATGACATGATGGATGCCCTCATCGACATACTCCCTCATGCGACACTATCTTACGTCCGCGGCATGCTTTCTTCCCTCAGTGCTCCACATCTTCCAGGCACATGTAGTGCGATGTGAAAATGATTACCGAGTTGTTATTAGTCCTTTCATACAACAGTATTGGGAAACTAAGGTACCTTCCTTATATCAATCCCAACACAGATCCTGTCTAGGGTCGTCACTCTTAGTAATCTCATACGATGGTATATTTCTAGGTCGCTGCAAGGGCTGTCAGGGCTGTTTCTCGCACTCGTTGCACCACTCCCCCATCACCTTATCAATACAGGCCTAGTTGTACTCTTGTTGCTACGGAAGGGTCGTCGCCTCACGTAAACTCAGAATACGCTCGAGGTCACTACAAAGGGCTCGTCACCAATCAGCGTATGCCGACAGCTCGAATGTAGTGTCCCATACCACCACAATCAGCTCATGAGTCTAAGGTGCTCACTGGTCACTACGGGGAGGGTTGTGGCCCCATCGTGGGCCGACAGCTCGACCATGGTGTCCCATACTACCATGCCCGACTCATGAGTCTTAATGGATCAAGGTATCATGGTTATCAGGGTTTTCACTGCTAAGTTTAGTACCCTAGGTTCAAGCAGTTATGACCAATACAAGGTGAACATACAACCATCTGTCGGGTTGCTTGACGAGCTCGACTAGTATGAGCGCACCTCAAGCTGAACGACATGAAGTGTATAAAACACCTCGTGTGGCCTAACCACTGCCGCCAACCCAAAGCACGACTCGCTTTCATCGACGCGTCCTTCGTGAAAAATAGAAGCCAACCACAAATTCGAATCTATTACCGACTGCCTGGACTAGAGAATAGTCCCAAGCACTTGTAATCAACATCAGTGATCATATGAGAGTAACAGAAATGAAATACAAACAATCCAAGCATGTTAACAACATGTTATAACATACAACGTAAGTAAATCAACCAAACACATGTATTCCATATATATGAGGAAATCAATTCAATAACAATATGGAGGAAATCATGTGCATCATCATTTTAATTGAGAATTCAATCTCAAGACTAATCTACAACAACATTTACTCAAGACATACTAATACAAACATTTATACAAACACTTAGTCTACACACTTTAGTTTACATAGCATATGTCGACCCAAAGTGCGCAATAGGGTGAATCTCTTCGCCAAACAGATCATACATGCATATCTTGTATAATAACATGATAAATAAACATGGTAATTATTTTAGCAAAATGGAAATGGAAAACAGACAGCATGTTCTACATGTCAAACAGCGTTCTTGTCGATAATCTACTATTAAACGACATTAAAAGCTTTGAAAACAATTAACCTAAGCATCTAGAATCCTCACCTTTCGCCGTAGAAGCGTAAAAAATCGAGTAGAAATTCTACGCTTCGCCAACGTCTGTACGACGACCTATATCACAAGATAAATCAGCTACTTCACTAATTGTATTGATGCAATCCCTAAAACAGGTTAAGGTTAGGGTTTTCTTACCTAGAATGAAGTCAGAATCACCGGAAGAGTTATTAGAACACAGTGATTAAGTGTGTGTAGAAGCCGGATGGAGTGGCAGGAAGTTTCCCTCACAACTCTCACCGAATCTCTCTCTTTTCTCTCTTCTCTTTTCTAGGGTTTTAGTAAATTCGTATGGGAGGGTTATGAGAGGGTGTAAGGTCTTTAAATAGGTTAGAAACTCATCTATGTAGACTTTAAACCCAAGTATACTTAGGTTATAGCCAAATCGGGTCTTTCCCAATCCAAAAGAGCATTTTTGGAGGTCCCCTGACCAAATGCGGTCGGACTTAAGCTCATGGATATTGGATCCTGATCACATTAAGTTTTTAGTCCGATAGTGCTCCCAGATCGCACATGGCGGACCAGTTTCAGTTCAGCGGTCACTGAGATTCGATCGAGGATTTTAAGTACACTGACCTGAGTAAGAAATGTTCCCTGATTTAAGGGTGTATTTAGGTTAAGTTATGACGGTTTGAATGCTTATACTTAACCTGCAAGCGAAACGTGCTAGATTTATTTAAATCACATTTAATTTTTAAAGAATTTCACTCTTTCTCACACTCCTTGCTCCAGGCTCAATGAAATAGCCTCAGAACATCAGTTGGGCTTGATTTTCAAAGCGATTGTCAAGTCCAGCTAAGCGGTCATAATGGTCTACGATTGTAGATATCAAACTTTCAACGCGCGGTCTAGATCTAATACAAATTTTCAAAGGGTTCCTGAGAGCAAACGGGTTTAGAGTTTGATCCTAGGTTTCAGGACGTTATAGCATTAACAATTCCACAAGTTTTAGGTCTTGTAGAACGTATTTAAAGCGAACATTACTAATTTCACAGCTAATCTAACATGGCGCTAGTTAACTTACGCTTATTTTCTAAAGAAATTAATACTAAGTGATTTCTGATCGAGTTAGTACTCGAGTCTCTGTACATATTTTTTCGAGACGTTACATTAGGTTAGGTTATAGGTTAAAGTTTAGGGATATGTTATAGGTTTTGGGATTTGAGAATAGGTTTGAGTTTAGGTTATAGGTTTTAGTTTTGGTTTAGGTTATAGGTTTTGCTTTAGGTTATAGGTTATACGTTTAGGATAAGGTTTAGGTTTAGGTTTAGGTTTAGGTTATAGGTTTTGGGATTTGAGAATGGGTTTGGGTTTAGGTTATAGGTTTTAGTTTTGATTTAGGTTATAGGTTTTGGGATTTGAGAATGGGTTCGGGTTTAGGTTATAGGTTTTGGTTTTGGTTTAGGTTATAGGTTTTCGTTAAGGTTATAGGTTATAGGTTTAAGTTTAGGTTAAGGTTAGGTTATAGGTTTTGGGATTTAGAATAGTTTTAGGTTATAGATATAGGTTTAGGTTAGGTTATAGGTTTAGGTTTTGGGATAGGTTTTAGGTTTAGGGATTTGTGAATGGGTTCGGGTTTAGGTCATAGGTTTTGGTATTGGTTTAGGTTATAGGTTTTGAGATTTGAGAATGGGTTCGGGTTATAGGTTTTGGTTTAGGTTTAGGTTATAGGTTTTGGTTTAGGTTATAGGTTAGGGTTAGGTTTAGGTTATAGGTTTTGGGATTTGAGAATGGGTTCGGGTTTAGGTCATAGGTTTTGGTATTTGTTTACATTATAGGTTTTGGGATTTGAGAATGGGTTCGGGTTTAGGTAATATGTTTTGGTTTTGGTTTAAGTTATAGGTTATAGGTTAAGGTTATAGGTTATAGGTTAAGGTTATAGGTTATAGGTTTAGGTTTAGGTTAAGGTTAGGTTTAGGTTATAAGTTTTGGGATTTGAGAATAGTTTTAGTTTATAGGTATAGGTTTAGGTTAGGTTATAGGTTAAGGTTTAGGGATAAGTTATAGGTTTTGGGATTTGAGAATGGGTTCGGGTTTAGGTCATAGGTTTTGGTATTGGTTTAGGTTGTAGGTTTTGGGATTTGAGAATGGGTTTGGGTTTAGGTTATAGGTTTTGGTTTTGGTTTATGTTTATAGGTTTTGGGTTTTGGGAATGGGTTCGGGTTTAGGTTATAGGTTTTGGTTTTGGTTTTGGTTATAGGTTTTGGTTATGGTTATAGGTTATAGGTTTAGGTTTATGTTAAGGTTAAGTTTAGGTTATAGGTTTTGGGATTTGGGAATAGTTTTAGGTTATAAGTATAGGTTTAGGTTAGATTATAGGTTAAGGTTTAGGGATAGGTTATAGGTTTTGGGATTTGAGAATGGGTTCGGGTTTAGGTTATAGCTTTTGGTTTTGGTTTAGGTTATAGGTTATAGGTTTAGGATAAGGTTTAGGTTTAGGTTTAGGTTTAAGTTATAGGTTTTCGGATTTGAGAATGGGTTCGGGTTTAAGTTACAGGTTTTGGTTTTGGTTTAGGTTAGAGGTTTTGGGATTTGAGAATGGGTTCGGGTTTAGGTTATAGGTTTTGGTTTTGGTTTAGGTTATAGGTTTTAGTTAAGGTTATAGGTTATAGGTTTAGGTTTAGGTTATGGTTAGGTTTCGGTTATAGATTTTAGGATTTGGAAATCGTTTTAGGTTTAATTATAGGTTTAGGTTAGGTTCTAGGTTAAGGTTTTGGGATAGGTTATAGGTTTTGGGATTTGAGAATGGGTTCGGGTTTATGTCATAGGTTTTGGTATTGGTTTAGGTTATAGGTTTTGGGATTTGAAAATAGGTTCGGGTTTAGGTTATAGGTTTTGGTTTTGGTTTAGGTTATAGGTTATAGGTTAAGGTTATAGGTTATAGGTTTAGGTTTAGGTTAAGGTTAGGTTTAGGTTATTGGTTTTGGGATTTGGGAATAGTTTTAGGTTATAGGTATAGGTTTAGGTTAGGTTATAGGTTAAGTTTTAGGGATAAGTTATAGGTTTTGTTATTTGAGAATGGGTTCAGGTTTAGGTCATAGGTTTTGGTATTGGTTTAGGTTATAGGTTTTGGGATTTGAGAATGGTTTCGGGTTTAGGTTATAGGTTTTGGTTTTGGTTTAGGTTATAGGTTAAGGTTAGGTTTAGGTTATAGGTTTTGGGATTTGAGAATGGGTTTCGGTTTAGGTCATAGGTTTTGGTATTGGTTTAGGTTATAGGTTTTGGGATTTGAGAATGGGTTTGGGTTTAGGTTATAGGTTTTGGTTTTGGTTTAGGTTATAGGTTATAGGTTTAGGATAAGGTTTAGGTTTAGGTTTAGGTTAAGGGTGTGGTCCCTGCAAATACAAATACAAATATAAACATGGCCTGTCCAAATGGTCAGGCCCTTCTAATGTCGTCCATATAAAATGGACAGCTTAAACATGTTCATAACAGCGGTTCCCACCTTCCAGAGACCCCCACTCTTCTGGATAGCTCCGAAGCACATCCGGGTCTGCTCCATTAATTTTAAGCAAATGCATAAACACAGCCTGTTCAAATGGCTAGGCCCCTCCAATGTCGTCCATATGACATGGACAGCTTCATCATGGTCATAACAGCGGTTCTCACCTTCCAGGGACCCCCGCTCATCCGGATAGTTCCGACGCACATCTGTGTCTGCTCCATTAATTTCGAGTAAATACATAAACACGGCCTATCCAAATGGCCAGGCCCCTCCAATATTGTTCATAGGAAATTGACAGCTTCATCATGGTCATAACAGCGGTTCCCACCTTCAAGGGATGCCCGCTCAACATCCAGATAGCTCCTACGCACATCCAGGTCTGCTCCATCAATTTCGAGCAAATACATTTAAAAATAAGGTAGGCATTTATTTTTTTATGGATGAAAACCAATCTTGAAGACTATTCATCAGGCAGTCACTACAATGGATAGTAGTTGGACATTGAATGATTAAAAGCATTAACCACTTCTGTTGCTTTTCTCCATATACACTAGATTCATAGGCTAAAAAATTGCCATTGAGTTCATGTTTTATGTTCGGTTAGTAGAGACGGACAAGCTCTTTATACTATATGACCTACAGCTGGTGAAAATTTCATGTAAATTATACGAGGTTTACAGTAATCATGGAGATTAGAAAATTTCTAAGTATGTGCATTTCAATCTGAGCTATTTTTTTAATCATGATAGCCTTGGGTGGGTTGATACGAGGGATGGGTTAATTACAAGAGGCCTGATTAAAACTGTATTGGGTTATCTTGCCGGACATAATCATTTCTGGACCAGCAAGATAACCCAATATAGTTTTAATCGGCCTCTTGCAATCAACCCATCTCTCGTATCAACCCTCCCAAGGCTATCGTCATTAGAGAAATAACTCAGACTGAAATGCACATACTTGGAAATTTTCTAATCTCCAAGATTACTGTAAACCTCATACAATTTACTTGAAAATTTTATAACACGAAATAGTACATGAGTGAGAGAAGACAACGTAACCTTTTATATAGAAGCCAGAAATTGATAGGTTGGGATTGTCCTATCGAGGAGATTCTTGGGCATAGTCCATTTGCTGTTGGGACAAACACGCATGGGTTTGGATTATTAGACCATGGACCCCACCTGTCATTGAAAACCAAGGATTAAAATGGTGTGACAATCTATATGTAGTAATATATATATATATAAATCCCTTGTGTAGTATTTGTGGATTATGTATTCGTGGATAATGTGTAGTTGTGTACTATCATTTATATAAGAACATGTCCTGACTATATATGGACACACATACTAAGACATACGTATGTGAGATTGGTGAAGCTAAATTTCAATGGATCACATTAACTCGACAAAATTAAATTTCAAGGTCAGTCTTGGAGTGTTGTCATTCCACTATTAGCTCATATATGGTAGTTACACATATGATGAACGGTTCCAATCTTTGGATCATCTGTACATGTGGGCCCATGATGGTGATCCTGAACCAGTACATAGGGGAAGCAAAACCCATAAAGAAGATCTACCCCTAGCCAAACAACCACACAAACTATAACAACCATCAAACTACATACATACATGTCATAAAGAAATAAGGAAAAAAATAAGGCATCATTTTTTAATCCATGTCTGTAACACCCTGAAAATCGGGGGTCGTGTAAAAACCCAACTCTCGAGTTCCAAAATGTCACTTATGCAACAAATATGATTATGATTTAGATGTTGTCTGAGTTAGTGCATTAACATGAGTGAGATTATACCAAAACTGTAATTCATACTCTAGATCCAGTGATGAAACGCAAGCGGAAGACTAGAAGATATATATATCACTATCTGTGAAACAAAATAATCTCGATCTATCTCCAAAGTATGAATATAACTCTGAGTCACATATACATTTAACAAATCAAAAATTAAAGGTCATATGATAGTCTAACTAGCAAAATCCCGCTGATCCAGGCCGCCTATTCGAAGCCGTCAGAAAACTGCATATACGAGAACTCGCCCTGGTCTTCTTAGTAGTCCGGCTCCAGCTCCTGAATTACCTCGCTATCTACATCTAAGACAAAGTCTGGTAGGTGTTGTAAACACCGTCCCGTAATGTGGGAGTAAGTGATCAACTCAGTGGAATCATAGAGCAAAGATTAGCATGTTATCAAATCAATCACGCGATAATAGTAAAGCAAGCAATAAAACATTCGTAAACACTGTTATTAATGCAAGTATGAGATGCAGTAATGGTGCGTGCCCTCACTGACATACTCCCTCATGCGACACCATCTTACGTCAGCGGCATTCTTTCTTTCCTCAGTGCTCCACATCTTCCAGGCACATGCAGTGCGATATGGATATGATTACCGAGTTGTTATTAGTCCTTTCAAACAGTAGGATTGGAAAAATAAGGTACTTTCCTTATAACATTCCCAACAAAGATCCTGTCTAGGGTCGTCACTCCTAGTAGTCTCATACGATGATATATTTCTAGGTCTTACAAGGGCTGTCAGGGCTGTTGCTCGCACTCATTACACCGCTCCCCCATCACCTGATTAATACAGGCCTAGTTGTACTCTTGTTGCTACGGAAGGGTCGTCGCCTCTCGTAGACTCAGAATACACTTGAGGTCACTACAAAGGGCTCGTCACCAATCAGAGTAGGCCGACAGCTCGAATGTAATGTCCCATACCACCACAATCGGCTCACGAGTCTAAGGTGCTCACTGGTCACTATGGGGAGGCTCGTCACCACAGCATAGGCCGACAGCTCGACCACGATGTCCCATACCACCATGCTCGGTCCATGAGTCTTAATGGATCAAGGTACCATGGTTATCAGAGTTTTCACTGGTAAGTTCAGTACCCTAGGTTCAAGCAGTTATGACCAATACAAGGTGAACATACAATGGTCAGTCGGGTTACTTGACGAGCTCGACTAGTACGAGCGCACCTTAAGCTGAACGACATGAAGTGCATAAACACCTCGTGTGGCCTAACCACTGCCGTCAACCCAAGCACGACTCGGGTTCATCGATGCGTCCTTCATGGCGAATAGAATCCAACCACGATTTTGAATTTGTTGCCGACTGCTTGGACTAGAGTATTGCCCAAAACACTTGTAATCTAAATCAATGATCATATGAGAGTGACAAAAATGAAACACAAATAATCCAAGCATGTTAACAACATGTTAAAACATACAACATAAGCAATTCAACCAAACACAAGCATTTCATGTATATAAGGAAATCAATTCAATATAACAAACATGGAGGAAATCATGTACATCATCATATTACTTGAGAATCCAATCTCCAAACTAATCTATAACAACATTTACTCAACACTTACTTATACAAAACTTTATACAAACACTTAATCTATACACATTAGCCTACATAGCGTATGTCGGCCAATAATGTGCATTAGGGCGAATCTCTTCACCGAACAGATCATACACGCATAACTAGCACAGGTACACGACAAATACACATGACAATCATATTAGCAAAATACGTACGTATACAGTATTTCCTACAAATACTTAAAATACCCTAAATCTCATATTCTTCGTACATATTCGAAATGATAAAACAGACAGCATATTCTACATGTCAAACAGCATCCGTGTCACTAATCTACTATTAAACGGCATTGAAAGCTTTGAAAACAGGTAACCTAAGCATCTAAAATCCTCACCTTATGCCTTAGGAACGTAATGAATCGAATAGAAACTCTACGCCTTTGCCAACAACGATATGACAACCTAATACACAAGGTAAGTCAGCTACTTCACTACTTGTATCGATAGAAATCCTAAAACAGGTTAAGATTAGGGTTTACTTACCTAGAATGAAGTTAGAATCACCAGAAGAGTGATTTGATGGCGATAGCTAGGTACGAATAGCAACAAGTTAGAGTGACAGGGACTTTCCCTCACAACTCTCACACAATCTCTCTTTTCTCTTCTCTTTCCTAGGGTTTCTTGTAAATTCGTATGAGAGGGATGTGAGAGGGTTTAAGGTCCTTAAATAGGTTAGAAACTCACCTATTTAGACTTTAAACCAAGGTATACTTGGGTTATAACCAAATCGGGTCTCTTCCGATCCAAAAGAACATTTCTGGAGGTCTCCTGACTGAATGCGATCGAAGTTAAGCTTATGGATGTTGGATCCTGATCACATTGAGTTTTCTGTTCGATAGGGTTTCCGGATCGCACGTGGCGGACCAGTTTCAGTTCAGCGGTCACTGAGACTCGATCAAGGATTCCAAGCACACTGACATGAGTGGAAAATGTTTCCTAATCCGAGGGTGTATTTGGGTCAGATTCCAACGGTCTAAATGCTTATAATTAACCCGCAAGCGACACGTGCCAGATTTATTTAAATCACATTTAATTTATAAAGAATTCTACTCTTTCTCACACTCCTTGCTCCGGACTCAATGAAATAGTCCCAGGACATCATTTGAACTTGATTTTCGGGGTGGTAGTCAAGTCCAACTACGCGGTCATAATGGTCTAAGTTTATTGCTACCAGACTCACGACACGCAGTCTAAGTCCATTACAAAGTTTTAAAGGGTTCCTGAGAACAAACGGGTTTAGAGTTTGATACTAGGTTTCAGGATGTTATAGAGTTAACGATTCCACAAGTTTTGGGTCTTGCAGAATTTATTTAAAGTGATCAGTGCTAATTTCACAGCTAATCTAACATAGCGCTAGTTAACTTACGCTTAATGTCTAAAGGAATTAATCCTAAGTGATTTCTGCCTGAGGTGGTACTTGGGTCTCTGTACAGATTTTTCTGAGATGTTACAATCTACCCCCTTTAAACAATAAATTTCGTCCTCAAAATTTACACCTTTTCATACTCCTCGAGAAGCAGTGGGTAGTTCTTTCTGATTTCGGCTTGTCTCCTAAGTAGCCTCTTCTTCAGTATGATGCGTCCACAATACTTTCACAAGGGAGATGACCTTACTACGCAATACCTGCTCCTTTTTGTCTAATATACGCGTCGGTCGCAGTATATATGTAACATCTTCACCTAACTACACCTGCTCCTATCTGATGATATGGGAAGGATCAGGAACGTATTTCTTCTGCATAGAAACATGAAATACATTGTGTACACTCACGAGGGGCGTGAAAAAAGTTAGACGATATGCCACTGCACCTATAGGATCAAGTATCTGGAATGGGCCAATGAATCGCGGTACTAGCTTCCCCTTCTTTCCTAACCGAAGAACTCCCTTCATAGGGGAAACTCATAGGAATACGTGATCTCCAACCGCGAACTCTAACGGGCACCATCTCGTATCGGCATAACTCTACTTCCTACTCTACGCTGTAAGAGGTCGATGCCTGATGATGTCAATCTTCTCCGAGGTTGCCTGCACTAACTCTGAGCCAATCAATCTGCGCTCGCCAACCTTTGCCCAGCAATGCGGTGCTCGACAAGGATGCCCATACAAGGCCTCATAAGGTGTCATACCGATACTCACTTGAAAACTGTAGTTGTACACGAACTCCACACAGTTATCCCAACTATCGTTGAAGTCCAACAAGCAAGCCCGCAGCATGTCCTCTAGAATCTGGTTCACCCGCTCTGTCTGCCCGTCCGCCTGTCGGTGAAATGCAGTACTGAGCTTCAACTTCACACCCATAGCTTCCTGGATGCGAGTCCAGAAAATAGAAGTAAAGCGCGTGTCTCTGTCCGACACGATCTCTGAGGGAACTCCATGCAGACGCACAATCTCTCTGATATACAGCCTAGCCAACTCGTCTGGAGAGTTCGTGACTCTGATCGGAAGGAAGTGCATCGACTTCGTCAAACGGTTGACGATCACCCATATAGAGTCGTAGCCCTTCCTCGTCTTCGACAGTCCTGAAATGAAATCCATAGAAATAAAGTCCCACTTCCACTCAGCTATAGGTACAGGCTGAAGGAGACTAGAAGGTCGACGGTGCTCTGCCTTCACCTGCTAGCAAGTGAGACAGCGGGATACGAAATTTGTGATGTTGGTCTTCATGCCATCCCACTAATAGGTCCTCTTAACATCACGATACATCTTTGTGCTGCTCGGATGCATCACAAGTCTAGAACTGTGCGCAGCCTCGAGAATCTCTAGTCTCAAGTCGGGGATATCTGGGACGCATAGGCGGCCACGATAACGTAAGCCCCCATCCATTCCAACTCGCCACTCGGCATCTACATCATCACTGACCTACTCTCAAAGCTTAGTCAGACGCTCATCATCCCTCTACGCCGTGATGACCCTATCATCGATAAGAGGTCACACCTAAACATGTGCGATAAACTTAAAAGGCTCCTTCACAGTGAGTTTCTGCTCAAAGTCTCGCAAAAACTCAACCATATCCCACTCAGCTACCATCAGTGGAGCCGTAAACTCTATCGCCTTCTTGCGGCTCAACGCGTCAGCCAAAAGGTTCGCCTTGCCCGGATGGTAGGAAACTTCGAACTTAAAGTCCTTCAAAGTCTCCATCCATCGCCTCTGCCTCATATTCAGGTCCCGCTGCGTGAATATATACTTGAGGCTCTTGTGGTCGCAAAAGAGCTCGAACTCCTCTCCATAGAGGTAATGTCTCCAGAGCTTCAATGCGAAAATGACAGCTACCAACTCAAGGTCGTGTGTAGGGTAATTCTCCTCGTGCTTCCTTAATTGTCTCGAGGCATATGAAATCACCCTGCCCTTCTGCATAAGGATACAACCCAGACCAACGCTAAATACGTTGGTGTATATTTTATATTTAACCCCTTTCTCTGGCAATACTAGCACAGGGGCGGACGTCAGCTTGTCCTTCAGCTCCTGAAAAGCTGCCTCTGCTTTTTCATTCCAGGCGAACTTCAAATCCTTTCATGTCAACTAAGATAGAGGTCTGGCGATCTTCGAGAAATCTCGAATGAAACGTCGATAGTAGCCTGCCAATCCCAGAAAACTCCTCACCTCAGTGACTGAACTAGGCTGTTCCCAGCCCTGAACTGAGGCTACCTTGGTGAGGTCTACCGATATGCCTTCCTTAGACACCACGCGTCCCTGGAACTTGACTTCTTCCTTCCAAAAGTCACACTTCCCAAACTGAGCAAAGAACTGATGCTGTCTAAGAGCATCCATGACTGAGCGCAAGTGCTCCTCATGCTCCTCTCGACTCCTGGAGTATATCAAGATGTCATCAATGAATGTCATGACAAATCAATAGAGGAATGGCCGAAATACCCTGTTCATCAGGTCTATGAACACGGCTGGTGAGTTCGTAAGACCGAACGACATCACGAGAAACTCATAATGGCCAAAGCTAGTCCTGAAAACTGTCTTCTGCACATCCTCATCCCTAAGGCGCACCTGGTGATATCTTGACTGAAGATCAATCTTTGAGAAGTACTGTACCCCTCTTAACTGATCAAATAAGTCATCTATCCTGGGCAAGGGATACTTGTTCTTTGTCGTCACCTGATTCAGCCTACGATAATCAATACACAATCGTAGAGTACCGTTCTTCTTCTTTACAAATAACACGGGCGCTCCCCAAGGAAACACGCTAGGGCGTAAGAAACCCTTCTCTATCAGCTCATCAATCTGCCTCCTCAGTTCCTCCATCTCACATGGAGGCATACGATACGTCAGTAGCGAAATGGGTGTCCCACCGGGTGTTAGATCGATAGTAAAGTTGACCTCACGCTGAGGAGGTAGCCCTGGGATCGACTTGAATACATCATCAAAATCTCGTACTACAGGGATGTCTCTCATCCCCGGACCATCATCATAATCCAACAGAGCAGTGCAACAACTCAGTCGAGAAGGATGACTGACCTGAACCGGAAAGGTGAAAGCTGTGCCCTCAGGTCCATAGGCTGTCAACAACCTAGTCTCGCTGTCAATCTCGACTCGCATCTCGGTGAGCCAATCCATACCAAGTATGACGTCGTAGTGGAATAGGGAGATAACCAACAGGTCAACAGTCACTGTCCTGCTACCCAAGTCTATCAAACAACTCTCGCAGACTCTAGTATGTCAGAAAAATCTCCTGTAGCCGTAATGAGAGTCGTCCCATTCGCGGGGGCTATAGCCAATCCCAGTCTCTTGACCATTGTGCATGAAATGAGGGAAGTAGTGGACCCAGTATCCACCAGTAGGAAAAAGAAAATATCTGCAATCTGTGTCATAACCTCGAAAGCCATAGGACTACCGTCTAATACCTTGGATGCCTCAGCTGTGAGCGCATGCACCCGAGCCTACTGTGGTCGATTCGACCGCGGTACCATGGGCCGTTGAGGCGGCCAGAACTGAGGTACTGGAGGTCTGAAGGAAGGATGGGTGGGAACTGACCGTAACGGTGGAGCGGATAATGCCTGTGGGCGAGGACGATCGATCTTCTGCGGTGGTGAAAACCCACTCTCTCTCATCCGAGCAAAGCATCTCTCTGCAGTGTGACCCTGTTTCCCGCAGTAAGTACAGGTCACACCTGGGCATCTCATCGGGAGTACTGGCGCTGTGATCTGAGGAGGAGAGTCGATGCGAGTCCTCTTGCCGAGGAATGGCCTGCTCTGGGTATCAGGTCGTGGCCTAGCAACCATAGGGCCACGAGAACGTGCCAGTCGATCTACATCCTGCTCTGCCTGCATGGACATATGTATCAGCTCGGCATAAGAAGGTATGCTGACACAACACATCTTCGATCCAATGTCAGGTCGTAAGCCCTCAGAAAATCGTCGTATCCACATCTGCTCATCAGCAAGTATCGTAGGGATGTATTTGCCCAACTCTGTTAATCGATGCTCGTACTCCGTAACTGACATGCCTCCCTACCTGAGGCACAAAAACTCATTCTCCCTCTCATGTTGGTAGGTCTGCGGATAGTATTTCTCATGGAAACGGAACTCAAATGCTGCCCAAGTCTATATGTAGCCAACTGCAACCGTCCGCAGTATACTATCCCACCATAAGCTGGCCTCTCTTTCGAACATGAAAGTGGCCAACTCAACCTGCTCAGACTCCGAGCAGTGCAGTATCCTCAACATCTTCGAGATGCGGTTGAGCCAGTACTCGGCCTCCTCGGGTCTGTGAGAACTCACAAAAGTAGGAGGCCACAAGCGTTGGAATAACTCAAGTAGGCCTCTGGCATCAGCAGCATTCCCCGTAGGGTAGGCAGATGGTGCAGGATGAGCCATACCCTCATCCTGAGTCGAAGTCCCAGCATCCTCAGCTGGATGCACAGATGGCACAGGTGGAGTTACACTCCCACCCTGGGCTAAGGCCCCTGCGATAGTAGTCAAAAGCTGCTGATGCTGCTGGTGCATCATAGTCATTAACTGCTCAAACCTATCAGGAGGTGGAGCAGGCTGAGGCATATACTGCGTCGAGGAAGACGTACGGTACTGTTCACGAACTGGCGGTGTGAAAGGTGGTGGTCCAGCTGCAGGACCTGCAGAGGCTGAGACTCAGGTGCAATCTCACGAATCAGGCCCACAACAGGGTCCATATGATCATCACTCTGGGGAGGGACCCGATCCATCAGCTCTCCCAGCGTAAGACGTGTCGTTCTCCGAGTAACCTTAGGTGGCATTCCCTATATTCAAAATAGGGTGCAACCCAGTCAGTTTTAGCAATATCACATACACACCACTCAATCATTCACATAACAAACCGAAGAAACTCCATGCATTTCAATTAATCAAAATTTATCACAATATAAGAGATATAACTTTACATGCATCATGACAGGAAGCGCATGGGAAACTAAGCTAGCGAAACCTACAACTGCAACACAAACTAACTACTAAGCCTTCTCAGGCTCACACATAGAAAATACAAAACAACCTACATACGATCAATAAACATCTGTAATCTAATCACTCGTCCGAGTCTAGTAATGGAGGAGGGACACCCTTATCCTTCAAGCAACACAGAATGGCCTTCAAGGTGCGAGTCACCTTGCCAAACTTCTGCTTCATGACGGCCTTGGTACCCCCAAGCTCTTGTTTTACCTCGGCCCGGAGTTCTTGGACTTCCCGTCGCAAAGCAACCTGACTCTCCTCAAGTCGGGCTATGTGAGCATCCCTAGCAGCCTGAGTTGTAGGAGGAGGACTCTCCTCAGTATCCTGAGCCTCCTCTTCTTCTTCTTCCTGGCCTTCTTCCTCTATTTCTGTCCCACCTTCTTCTTCACTTTCATCCTCTTCACTATCATATTCACCCTCGCTGTCATCATCAAGCTGAGCCTCACTCTGCCGAGGCCCTATCTTCATTTGGTTCATAGTAGTCTCGTTGATGTAATGAGCTGGCATAGGCAACTCCAGCCCAAGTCTGTAAGCAAACTCAAGCGCAATCTTACATATGAGCCGACCAAAGGGAAGTGACTCAGACGTTCTTCTCAATTTCGCTACGAGGATGATCTTGATGGGTTTTTTGACCCGTCGTCCTTTCGCAACTGGGATGCGCAAGTCGCGCAAGTCCTTTCGCAACTGGGATGCGCAAGTCCTTTCGCAACTAGGATGCGAAAAGGAGTTTTCTTAAAACTATAAAAAGGGGTCCCTAGGATTTTTCTAGGGTATGTTGTGTGAAGAAAAGCACAAGAGGGTTTTCTAAAGGGTTTAGGGATATCAAAGGTGAGAGTGAGAGAAAAGAGAGAGAGGAAACTTGTGGAAGGGAGCCGTCGTCTCAGCGCTTCTAAGTCCTCGTGATCAGTGAGATCTCTATTTTTCCTTTATTCTCTTATTATTTATCCGCTCTTGCGTGAGTGAAGAAGGTTGTATCTTTCTACTTCATAGTGGATTGTTGATCTGGACGAGGTCCCGTGGTTTTTACCTCTTTGAGGGTTTTTCACATAAAACTCTCTTGTGTGGTGTGTGATTGTTCTTTGATTGATTTTCATTGCATTGTTATTCCATAATTCTGGTTTATTCTGGAGGGCTAGATCCTAAGGTTTTGTGCAAGGCCCCCAACAAAGTGGTATCAGAGCGCCGAGTTCATTGAACGAGTAGGATTGGTTTGGAATTATGGAAGGTGGCTTAAGGATGATCAACCTCAATGGTTCTAACTGGAATATATGAAAGGCTAAGATGGAGGACTTGCTTTATTGTAAGGATCCATATTCTCCAATTTTAGGCATATCAGCAAAATCCAAGGATATGTCTGATGATGATTGGAAGAAGTTGGACCAGAAGGCGGTGGGGTTTATTAGACAATGGTTGAATGATTCTGTATTCCACCATGTGTCTACGGAAACCTCAGCCGCTAGCCTATGACTGAAACTACAAGGGCTGTATGAGAGGAAGACAGCCGATAATAAAATTTTTCTGATAAGGCGACTTGTGAATCTCAAGTTCAAGGATGGTGGTTCTGTGGCCGAGCACATGAATGAGGTCAGTAATATAGTGAACCAACTCTCTTCTATGAAGATGGTCCTAGATGATGAATTGCAGGCTTTACTATTGCTTAGTTCATTGCCTGACAGTTGGGAGACATTGGTGATGTCTTTAAGTAACTCCGCGCCAGACGGAAAGATATCCATGGAACAGGTTACTAGCTGTCTCTTCAATGAAGAGACAAGGAGGAAGTTCAGGGGTCTACTCAGCAAGAGGCACTTGTGACACAGGAACGGGGGAGAGGAAAGAACAGGAAGGGCGGGAAGGCCTGAGATAAATCAAGAGGCAAGTCAAGTAACAGAAAAGATGTTGAATACTGGAATTGTGACAAGAAGGGCCACTATAAGCATGAATGTCGTAAGGATAAAAACTACAAGAAAGGAAAAGGAAAGGAGAAGGAAGATGAATCTTATTCTACTGCGGTCACTTCAGATGGCGACGTTGTTATTATTCTTTCCACAGATCACGATGTATGTCTCACGGCTACGAGTTAAGACACCGACTGGGTGATTGACTCAAGAGCTTCTTTTCATGCGACTCCACGTAGGGATTTCTTCACAAGCTACAAGTCAGGTGACTATGGGACCGTGAAGATGGAAAATTCTTGCGTATCGAAGATCGTGGGAGTTGGTGATATTTGTGTGAAGACCGATGTGGGCTGCGCATTGGTTCTCAGGGATGTGAGGCATATCCCAGACCTTCGCCTTAACTTGATGTCGACGGGAAGGTTGGATGATAATGGCTATAAAAGTCGGTTTGCTGGTGGGCGTTGGAAGCTCATCAAGGGTTCGTTAATCGTAGCCAAAGGAAAAAAGTGTTACACCCTGTACAAGGCAAGTGTCAGTGTATGCAAGGATGGGTTGAACGTAGTAGAAGATTCAGCTATTGACATGTGGCACAGGCGTCTAGGCCACATGAGTGAAAAAGGGCTTCAGCTAATAGCGAGGAAGCGGCTCCTTCCAGTCATGATAGGTATACCTCTCAAAACCTATCTTGATTGTTTATCAGGGAAATAGCATAGAGTTTCATTCATTAAATCTGTTGCGCATGTTAATAAAGTGCATGCATTAGATTTAGTTTATTCTGATGTTTGTGGTCCTATGAGGATAAAAACCTTGGGTGGGGCATTGTATTTTGTTACTTTTATAGATGATGCATCTAGGAGGGTTTGGGTTTATGCATTGAAATCTAAGGACGAGGTCTTTGGTGTGTTTAAGTTGTTTCATGCTATGGTCGAGAGAGAGGTTGGTAGATCATTGAAGTGCATCCGCACTGATAATGGTGGTGAATTCATTGGCAACTTTCATGAGTACTGCAAGTCCCTGGGTATACGACATGAACAGACGGTTCCCAAGACCCCCCAGCATAATGGTGTAGCTGAGCGAATGAATCGTACCATTGTTGAGAGAATCAGATGCATGTTATCCCATGCGAAGTTGCCCAAGACGTTCTGGAGAGAAGCAATGTACACAGCAGTGTATCTGATAAACAGGCTCCATCAGCCCCGTTGAATGGAGAAGTGCCTGAGAAGGTGTGGACTGGACAGGATCCATCGTACAGTCATCTCAGGGTGTTTGAATGCAGGGCATCCGTTCACTTACCAAAGGAAAAGAGGTCCAAGCTCGATATGAAGATCAGGCAGTGTGTGTTCTTAGGGTACGGTGATGAAAAATTCAGTTACAAATTATAGGATCCAACCGAGAGGAAGCTCGTCAGGAGCACAGATGTAGTTTTCTTTGAAGATCAGTGTATAGAAGACATTGGTAAGTCAGAGAAGAACCAGCCTAGTTCAGGTGAGCTAGAGGACATGGATCCAGTTATTCCTCCCGTGGTGCCTAATGACGGGGGAGTACAACAAGGTGCAAAGGACGAGGGAGTTCCTTCAGAAGATGGACCAGGGGAGCAGCCCCCACTTGATCCACCTGTTGAGCCACAGGTGAGGAGGTCATCTAGGGATAGGTAGCCGTCTAAGATGTACTCACCGCATGAGTATATTATGCTGACTGATGGGGGAGAGCCAGAAGATTAATTTGAAGCCCTAGCCGATAAGCATAAGGAGGAGTGGTTGAAAGCTATGCAAGAGGAGATGGAATCCTTGTATAAGAACCACACCTATGACATGGTGAAACTGCATAAGGACAAGAAAGCTCTGAGCAACAGGTGGGTGTTCAGAAAGAAGGTTGAGCAGAAGAATTCACAGACGAGGTTCAAGGCCAGACTTGTGATAAAAGGGTTCGGTCAGAGAAAAGGTGTTGACTTCGAGGAGATATTCTCACCAGTGGTGAAGATGACATCCATACGGGTGTTGCTTGGGTTGGTGGCTAGCATGGATCTGGAGATAGAGCAGTTAGATGTTAAAACTCCTTCCTCCATGGTGACCTGGAAGAAGAGATCTACATGCACCAACCAGAGGGGTTCGAAGTCAAGGGCAAGGAGCATATGGTGTGTAGGCTGAGGAAGAGCTTGTATGGGCTGAAACATGCTCCATGGTAATGGTACAAGAAGTCCGATTCGTTCATGTTACAGCATGGGTATGACAGAACGGAGTCGGACCACTGTATGTTCACATGCAAGTTCTCAGATGGTGATTTCATAGTTCTGCTCTTATATATTGATGACATGCTCATCATGGGAAAAGACATCAAGAAGATCGAAAGGCTGAAACAGGAGTTGGGCAAGTCGTTTGCGATAAAAGACTTGGGCCCAGCTAAACAAATCCTAAGAATGGAGATAACTCGTGACAGAAGTAGCAGAAAGCTTTGGCTGTCACAAGAGCGGTATATTGAGAAAGTCTTAGAGCGGTTCAATATGAATGCAGCGAAGTCGGTCAGTACTCCACTGGATGGTCACTTCAGATTAAGCGACAGGCAGTATCCCAAGATGAAGGCAGAGGTGGAAGAGATGCAGAAGATACCCTACGCTTCAGCTGTAGGAAGTTTATATATGCTATGGTGTGTACATGCCCAGACATAGCATATGCAGTTGGGGTTATCAGTCGGTATCTTACTAATCCTGGCAAAGAGCATTGGGCAGCCGTGAAATGGATACTGCAGTATCTAAGAGGCTCATCCAGGTTGAGCCTATGCTATGGTGACGGTAAACCTGTGATAGAGGGCTACACATATGCAGATATGGCAGGTGACATAGACTCCAGGAAGTCTACATCAGGGTTCATGTTCATGTTTGCAGGGGGAGTAGTTTCTTGGCAGAGCAAGCTACAGAAGGTCGTAGCATTGTCGACGACAGAGGCCGAGTACATTACAGTCAAAGAGGCATGTAAGGAGATGCTTTGGATGAAGAGGTTCCTACAGGAACTTAGCCTGAAGCAGGAGGAGCACATGGTCTATTGCGATAGTCAGAGTGCTATACACTTGAGAGTAAGAATCCAAGTCAGCATTCCAAGTCAAAACGCATAGAAATTTGGTATCACTGGATCAGGGATACTTTGGAACAGAAGGTGTTACAGCTTGAGAAAGTCCACACGGATGATAATGGGTCAGACACGATGACCAAGGATTTGCTTAAGGGAAAGTTTGAGGTTTGTAGAAACCTAGCTGGCTTAAAGAAGGTGAATCCCTCCTAGGTCAAAAAGGGAGAGATTTGATGGGTTTTTTGACCCATCGTCCTTTTGCAACTGGGATGCGCAAGTCCTTTTGCAACTAAGATGCGCAAGTCCTTTCGCAACAAGGATGCGGAAAGGAGTTTTCCTAAAACTATAAAAAGGGGTCCCTAGGGTTTTTCTAGGGTATATTGTGTGAAGAAAAAGTACAAGAGGGTTTCTTAAAGGGTTTAGGGATATCAAAGGTGAGAGTGAGAGAAAAGAAAGAGTGGAAGCTTGTGGAAGGGAGTCGTCGTCTCAACGCTTCTACGTCCTCGTGATCGGTGAGATCTCTGTTTTTCCTTTATTCTCTTATTGTTTATCCACTCCTGCGTGAGTGAAGAAGGTTGTATCTTTCTACTTCATAGTGGATTGTTGATCTGGACGAGGTCCCGTGGTTTTTACCTCTTTGAGGGTTTTTCACGTAAAAATCTCTTGTGTGGTGTGTGATTGTGCTTTGATTGATTTTCATTGCATTGTTATTCCATAATTCTGGTTTGTTATGGAAGGCTAGATCCTAAGGTTTTGTGCAAGGTCCCCAACAGATCTGTCGCAGCACAAACATGGGCATGCACACGTTCTCTCCCTGGCTCACTTGATACAGAAAATCTACCATGAGACACATGCATTCACTGCGATTGCTCCACCTGGGATAAATATTAAACGTGCAGATGTGGTGAAGCAGACGAAAATCATCCGACATGTGGGTCGCTAAGAGGCTCTTATTACGCTACCACTCAACTAAACCACCACATAGAAACCTGGTGCGGCGATCTCGCTCACGAACACTCTTCAGATTCTTAGCACTTAGATGTACCTCACCAAGATGCACGTTGAGTCGAGCTATCAACCTAACATCGATTGTAGCTTATTGATCACTGCCAAAGGGGATCCTGAACTGCAGCGGCTCCAGTGTAGGATCCCGAATATGAGCATAAAAGGCACAAACAGTGCTCACATTAGCACGAGACTCGCCCTCCAAGAGCGGACCCCACCGGGCAACTTCGATATGCTCGAACAATAGAAATTCACCAAAAATTTGCCCATCCACCTGTGCCTAAAAAAGAACCCTGTGATCCATATACGCACCATGGGCCAAGTCTGCCAACAGTGCTCTCCCTATGGGAGCGTGGGGATCCAAATCCCACTTCGTGTGTAGTTCTTTCCCAACACTTGAACTAACGACGACACTTGAACTAGCGATGCCACACCTTGGCTTTCTTGAACATGAAGGGCGACTAGGCCTAGCTTCATCAGCGGCACTCTTCCTCTTTCCCATGAGAGAGAGGACGGTGGAAAGGGAGAAAAAGGCTACAATAGCTTCTATAAAGGCCATGAGAAAATGATGAAGGGGAGAGAAAGGGCTGACCTAATGGGCTGCCACGAATCTAGGTCTAAGAAAGGAGGGAAACAGCCCCAAAAGGCTGGAATTGTAAAGGAAAAAGGAAGAAACATGAGGGGTTAGAAGCTCACACGATTTGAGCTTCAAATAGAGGATGTAAGAGCTCAAAACATGAGAGAATGGAGAGAGAGGAGAGTGTGTACCACTGCAAACGATGAAGGGGCGTGGATTGTGGCAGAAAACAGCAATGAGAGTGGTTGAAAATGAGATTTGAGAGGGAAAATAGCAAATAGGAGAGAAAGGGAGAGCTTGGAGGGCTGATTTGTGAAGGAGGTAGGTGTTTTCGAATGAACTAAGGGGCGAACCCTGTATGACGGGGCCCCATTTAACCACAAAAGTCATCAGCCCAGGCGGCCCGGCCCGAAAAGCCCGCCAACCGACGAGGCCTCGCCGAACCGGTGAGGTCCTCGCCGACCTCTGTGATGTTCGGCGATGCCTCGCCATTTGGGCGAGGTCCTCCTGCCCTAAGGACCCCAAATGCATGTAGTTCCCACCTTGGATCATTCTAAATTAGAGTGGGTAGGCCCATGACTCCGTTTCGAACCATTTCGGGTCGTTTCGGGTACTAACTATTGTACATCCACCCTTAGTGATGTTTAACAGCTGGGATATGATCAATAGAGGTCTAGACCCATCAATAAATGATCTAGAAGTGTTCCAGCGTCATTTTATGCGACCATGGATGCACACAAATTCGATCAAAATAATCGATTTGAGTGAACTTCGCCAATTGGCGAAGCTAGAATTCTAATGGTGTTTCTCTGGCTTTCTCGCACCCACCAAAGTCAAAAGGGCGACAGCGTACATCGTGTGACTATAACCCAGGTTCGGTTTAATCTAAATTATGCTCTGATACCAACTTGTAACACCCTAAAAATTGGGGGTCGTGTAGAAACCTAACTCCCGAGTTTCAAAACATCACTTATGCAACAAATATGATTATGATTTAGATGTTGTCTGAGTTAGTGCATTAACATGAGTGAGATTATACCAAAACTACAATTCAAACTCCAGATCCAGTGATAAAATGCAAGAGGAAGACTAGAAGATATATATATCACTCATGTATGAATATAACTCTGTTAATGCACTATCTGTGAAACAAAATAATCTCGATCTATCTCCAAAGTATGAATATAACTCTGAGTCACATATACATTTAAAAAACTAAAAATTAAAGGTCATATGATAGTCCAACTAGCAAAATCCCGCTGATCCAGGCTGCCTATTCGAAGCCGTCAGAAAACTGCATATACGAGAACTCACCCTGGTCCTCGTAGTAGTCCGGCTCCATGTCCTGAATTACCTCGCTATCTACATCTAAGACAGAGTCTGGTAGGTGTTGTAAACACTGTCCCGTAACGTGGGAGTGAGTGATCAACTCAGTGGAATCATAGAGCAAAGATTAGCATGTTATCAAATCAATCACGCGATAATAATAAAGCAAGCAATAAAACATTCCTAAACACTGTTATTAATGCAAGTATGAGATGCAGTAATGATGCGTGCCCTCACCGATATACTCCCTCATGTGACACCATCTTACGTTCGAGGCATGGTTTCTTCCCTCAGTGCTCCACATCTTCCATGCACATGCAGTGCGATATGGATATGATTACTGAGTTGTTATTAGTCCTTTTAAACAACAGGATTGGGAAACTAAGGTACTTCCCTTATATCATTCTCAACAAAGATCCTATCTAGGGTCGTCACTCCTAGTAGTCTCATATGATGATATATTTCTAGGTCACTGCAAGGGCTGTTAGGGCTGTTGCTCGCACTCGTTGCACCGCTCCCCCATCACCTTATCAATACAGGCCTAGTTGTACTCTTGTTGCTACGAAAGGTTCGTCACCTCTAGTAGACTCAGAATACTCTCGAGGTCACTACAAAGGGCTCGTCACCAATCAGAGTAGGCCGACAGCTCGAATGTAGTGTCCCATACCACCACAATTGACTGACGAGTCTAAGGTGCTCACTAGTCACTATGGGGAGGCTTGTCGCCACAGCGTAGGCTGACAGCTCGACCACGGTGTCCCATACCACCATGCCCGGCTCATGAGTCTTAATAGATTAAGGTATCATGGTTATCAGAGTTTTCACTGGTAAGTTCAGTACCCTAGGTTCAAGCAGTTATGACCAATACAAGGTGAACATACAATGGTCAGTCGGGTTACTTAACGAGCTCGACTAGTACGAGCGCACCTTAAGCTGAACGACATGAAGTGCATAAACACCTCGTGTGGCCTAACCACTTCCGTCAACCCAAGCACGACTTGGGTTCATCGACGCGTCCTTCGTGGTGAATAGAATCCAACCACGGTTTCGAATCTGTTACCGACTGCCTAGACTAGAGTATAGCCCCAAACACTTATAATCTAAATCAATGATCATATGAGAGTGACAGAAATGAAACACAAATAATCCAAGCATGTTAGAAACATGTTATAACATATAACATAAGCAATTCAACCAAACACAAGCATTTTATATATATATAAGGAAATCAATTCAATATAACAAACATGGAGGAAATCATGTACATCATCATATTAGTTGAGAATCCAATCTCCAAACTAATCTACAACAACATTTACTCAAAAATTACTTATAAAAAACTTTATACAAACACTTAATCTACACACATTAGCCTACATAGCGTATGTCGGCCAATAATGTGAATTAGGGTGAATCTCTTCGCCGAACAGATCATACATGCATAACTAGCATAGGTACACGACAAATACACATGTCAATCATATTAGAAAAATACGTACGTATACAGTATTTCCTACAAATATCTAAAATACCCTAAATCTTATATTCTTCATACGTATTTGAAATGAAAAAATAGACAGCATGTTCTACATGTCAAACAACATCCTTATCACTAATCTACTATTCAACGACATTAAAAGCTTTAAAAATAGGTAACCTAAGCATCTAAAATCCTCACCTTACGCCATAGGAGCGTAATGAATCGAATAGAAACTCTACGCCTTTGCCAACAACGATATGACAACCTAATACACAAGGTAAGTTAGCTACTTCGCTACTTGTATCGATAGAAATCCTAAAACAGGTTAAGATTAGGGTTTACTTACCTAGAATGAAGTCAGAATCACCGGAAGAGTGATTTGATGGTGATAGCTAGGTACAAATAGCAACAGGTTAGAGTGACAGGGACTTTCCCTCACAACTCTCACACAATCTCTCTCTTTTCTCTCTTCTCTTTCCTAGGGTTTCTTGCAAATTCATATGAGAGTGATGTGAGAGGGTTTAAGGTCCTTAAATAGGTTAGAAACTCACCTATTTAGACTTTAAACCAAGGTATACTTGGGTTATAACCAAATCGGGTCTCTTCCGATCCGAAAGAACATTTTTGGAGGTCTCCTGACTGAATGCGGTCGAACTTAAGCTTATGGATGTTGGATCCTGATCACATTAAGTTTTTAGTTCGATAAGGTTTCCATATCGCACGTGGAAAACCAGTTTCAGTTTAGCGGTCACTGAGACTCGATCAGGGATTCCAAGCACACTGACATGAGTGAAAAATGTTCTCTGATCCGAGGGTGTATTTGGGTCAGATTCCAACGGTCTGAATGCTTATAATTAATCCACAAGCGACACGTGCCAAATTTATTTAAATCATATTTAATTTATAAAGAATTCTACTCTTTCTCACACTCCTTACTCCGGACTTAATGAAATAGTCTCAGGACATCATTTGAACTTGATTTCTGGGGTGGTCGTCAAGTCCAACTACACGGTCATAATGGTCTACGTTCATTGCTACCGGACTCACGACACGCGGTCTAAGTCCATTTTAAAGTTTCAAAGGGTTCCTGAGAACAAACGAGTTTAGAGTTTGATCCTAGGTTTCAGGATGTTATAGCATTAACGATTCCACAAGTTTTGGGTCTTACAGAACGTATTTAAAGCGATCAGTGCTAATTTCACAGCAAATCTAACATAGCGCTAGTTAACTTACGGTTAATGTCTAAAGGAATTAATCCTAAGTGATTTCTGCCTGAGGTGGTACTCGGGTCTCTGTACGGATTTTTCTGAGATGTTACAATGTCTTAACCCAATCCGTTGATTTCTCACAAACATCACGGTGCCCCCTTTGCTTCCTGCCTACTATGACAGGCAACCCTCTCCTTACCATAGCAATCCTCATTTTGGATGACATGTATTCACCATCTCTTCAGATACTCACCAATATTGGACATTTGTTTTTCTAATTTAGACCACTTATTCTTTTTCATTTACCATTCCTTTTGATTTCCACAGTTTGACACCTAGGATCATTTAGTTTGTATGATTTTTAAGTTGTTGCTGACTTATAATAGGCCTTATTTATCTGGATGGTTTCAATTGAGAAACATAAATGCCTGGCTACACGTATACACATGCATAGATTTTAACACCCTGTAAGCGTATGGAATGAATTGCTTCAAATTGTGCTTTCACATAATCATACATATGCATGGATGTGAATAGCTGCCAAAAGCATATCAAATGAATCCCTTCAAACTGTATGTTTACTGATGCAACACTTCATCCTGTCTAATAATGTAAAAAATAGGTATAAGAGCGCAAGGAAATTCATAATAGAGTGAGAATTTTCCTGATGTTCATCCCTACCTAGAAAACAATGACAGCCTAAGGCACTGTTTTGATGTACTTCGATTTGGGTGTACTAAATATTCCGCTCAAAGGTAAGCATCCATGTCTTTGTTGCGTTCTCAATATGTTTGGTATTTATATATCATAGATCATCTTCTCAAACTTACTCTGAAGGTATGATGCCAAAAGGGTTTTTTTCTTTTCTCTTCTTTTTTTTTTTCTTCTCTTTCAATGGCAGGTATTATGCAATGATCATACTGGTGATGTACAAAATATGAGAAATGTGATGGCTAGTCAGTAGAGTAGGATATCAAACCCAACTCTCTCCAAAAGCACCAATGTGGTGCCTTCATGCAAAGATCCATATGGCCCAGAAAATAGGCTGGTCTATCAGAAGACCCTTGCATGTATGAAGAAAATGGATGGTTAAAACATTGGCCAGTACTCCAAATTTGACATCCAAACAAGTCTCAACTGATGAATACTGGAAAAAGGCCTGCTTATTGAGCCATGACACATATAAGGTGGGGCCTGCCTCACATCCGTCCCACATCTTGATTTTATTTTAAAATATGGATGGATTAGTATTTCGAGCATCTTGAAGTCACAATATCCAACACCTTGTCATGTGCCCATCACCATGGCTAGATTCCTATGTTAGTTTTGGACCATTTAAAAAATGGTGGTGACTCTTCAAACATACACATGGCATAGTAGTACGGCATTCAGACTGTCCAAATTGCTGACCCAACCATGGATGGAGAAAAATTGAAAAGTTGCACTGAGAAAATAATATTAACCATCTGATCTTTCCCTCCAATGGGAACACTCACTATTTTACTTTTCACCATGGATTTGATAGCCATTAATTGGATGCTTAGTTTTACTCGATCAGTATATTTTTTGTTACATGCTCCATCCACAGTGCGACCACAGTTTGGATGGGTCTAATAGCTGTACATCAGTGCAGCACGTGAGGATGAGTCACCACCATTTCTCAAATGGTGCAAAACCAACATACAAGTCTGACTTGGATCCATCTGTCACAGTAAATCTTTTATTCTGCCTAGTAGCAACTGCACCTAATGGTAGTATTTGCAAATGCTGGTCCCAAGATGATCTTGAATTTTTTGCTCAACTACCACGAGAATGAAGCCAATCCAAAATAGCTGGGACAAGATTGCAATGATGATGATATAGCAGCAAATCTTTATCTGTGAGGAGCAAGTCAGAACTCCCATTCACCGAAGGCCTCTAATTCTCAGACAGCTTCAAGAATCCTCAATAGATAATAATAGTTCATAGCTGGTCAGAATTATTATTTTTTTTATGAACTGTGAAGAAGCTCTATCTAATAAATCAGGCTAAATCCCCAAATCCCTAAATTAGTATTGAGATTGAGAGAGATTGATAGAGAGAGAGAGAGATACCTCACGGTCAATTGAGCTTCAGAGAGAGAGAGAGAGGAAGTCCGGGCATGCGTGGGTAGGGCGTCCAGCAATGGTCCGCGAGAGAGAGGAAGAGAGATACAGAGAGACAGAGGAGGTAGAGGATGCGAGAGAAATAGAGAGGGAAGAAGGAGGAGAGATCAGAGAGAGAGGAAGAGAGAGTCAATGAGAGAGAAGAGGGAGAGGAGGGAGAGAGCGCTGGAGGAAGAGAGAGCAGCGAGAGAGAGAGAGAGAGAGGGAGGTTGTGTCGTTTGGGTGTAGGGCATCTCTTGAACGCCCTACTTTGGCTGACGTCCCCAAGATCTGTGGGCCCCACTATGATGTATTTGTTATATCCACACCGTCCATCCATTTTGAGATATCATTTTAAGTCAGGAGCCTAAACCTAAGGCAGATAAAAATTTGTAGTGGACCCCACCATAAAAATAGTGGGGAGAGTGATTCCTACCGTTGAAACTATGTTAAGGCCCATCGTGATGTTTATTTGAAATCAAACTTGTTCAAACGTTAAAAAAATACCTTAAATAAGGTAAAACACAAATATCATCTTGATATAAAACTTTTGTTGCCTTTAAAAGTTTTTAATGGTGGGCGTCACTATCCCATTATTTTTTGTGTTGGGGCCCACTGGAGCTTTAAATTTAACTCGTTCTTTGGATATTGCCCTAAAATGATCTCTACAAATGGATGGAAGGTGTGGATATAAAACATACACCATGGTGGGGCCCAAAAATGAGAGTATACAAAATATCAGGTGGACCACACCACATGAAAACAATAGTGATTAGATATTCATCATTAAAATCCTCATAAGGCTGTACCATTTATTTGGCAAAGTCAAACGAGCCTAAGAGACCTCACTACCTGCCTGTGGACAGCCAATCACCAATAAGGCCTGACGGTAGCGGACCCATTTACGAGCTGGTCAGACTCAGCCTAGCAATGTCCACTACACACCAGGCAGGTAAGGCCACACCCCTCCAACCGACTACACGACAGTGAGAGTCGCAGCCTAACGGTATAAGGCCCTCGTGCACTCATGTATTCCATCCGGTCACGGCGTTGGAGCAGATTCTTAGTACCATGAAAGTTTTTGAAATTTCACCCATGGGCATCATATGCACCCGGTATGCTCAACTAATATTTTTGGTGTCCACACATACGACCATCTACAAATATCCCTGTGGAGGCAAGGCCATGATGAAGCAAGGGCAGATATCCACATGCTATGTAATGTCAGATGCATGAATCATACAATCACCCATGCATCAATCCCAAGCATCCATCTCTTAGGGAGATAGCAACATGTCCTACACAATGGCACTACCATGGCCAATCATACCTTAACCAAGCATGCATATGATGTGTATGTGAGTGGGCCATGAAGATGAATAGGGGTGCCAATACGATGAAGATGAACTCTCTACCTAACCATGAAGGGTCTAGGTACTTAACCAATTCCTCATAAGGAATATAACCTTTAGTGGGGGCCCATATACCTGGGGTAGCCGACGAGACTGAGGAGAACAATGGTATGAGTCTAAATAGATGAAACAGCCTAGCAAGGGTCTATGGTGGGCCTTTAACCACCCATAGAATCCCATGGGCCTACCTTAGGGCTACCAATGTGGACATCCAACCAAAATTAGTCTCCAAGAGATAGCCCATCTCTAATTATTCATGGATCAAGGCCCAAGGCCCATGTAATATCAGAAATAAGAAATGAGAAGCCATAATCATACCACAAACACTCATGTTTGGCTTAAGAAAAGGGCGGCCCAAGTCCTACCTAAAATATGGGTCCAGGGGGAACACACACATAACCCAACCCATATATACTACTATAGGCCCATAGGGGAAAGGTTAGAGCCCAACATAAAGGCCACTAATCTCATATATTATGGTGGCCTAGTGGGCAGCCCATTGCTCAAACCACATGAGCAAATGTCATGTTTTTAGTCAAGTTGGGCCTACAACCCGGCCCAAGTATAAAGTTGATTTGGTGAGAAATTAAGGGCCCATATACTTGTGTAATTTGGCCTACTAACCCAACACAATAGTATGGTAAAAATGGGCCAAGAGTTCAATGGGCTTATCTGAAAAGTTTCAACCCAATTGGGCCTAAAGAGTTCAACAACTAGCTACATTCATGGACCTAATTAAATTCAACTGTGGTGGGCCTCAAAAGTATATTTATTAAGCCCAACATTTAAGGAACCAAAGGTATAAATTATTTTCTCTAAGATCTTCATAATTGTGGTGGGCCCAACTCCTCAAAATTTCAGCCTAAGGCCAAGCATAATTATAACATGTTGCTGTCCTAAATTTGGGCACTCCATTGGAGTGGGTCCAAGGCCTCTAAAACTCTGAAAATTGAGGGACAAGGTCCCTCATCATGCATACAATGCGAGAAAACCCAAAAAGGTGGCCCACCATCAGAAGAAATATATTCGAATTATGGTTTTTATCAAGGCATATTGCTGGACTGCACAACAGAAAAAATTTAGGAGTCCCGCCATCTTGGCCCATTCTTTTGGATGCCTAAATGGGGTTATTTAAGGCTGAAATTTTATAGAGTGATACTTCCATAGGTGAGACACACCCCCACAAAATTTCAGAATTTTTATATATTTCTAAGTATTTTAATTAATTTAAACAATACAAACTATCCAGAAAATCAGATAGACCTGGACATCCCAACGTGGTGGGCCAGTCCGGCCCTTGCCACAGTGTGTACAGGGGTCCATTGGCCCTGAAATTTGGTAGGTGATTCCTAAAATGAGTATAACACATCCCTACAAAATTTTAAAATTTTTATACATCTATAAATATTTTAATTTATTTAGATAAATTAATCTGTCCTAAAAATCAGACTGATCTAGACACTATATTATAGTGGGCCAGTCCAGCCACCACTATGGTACGTACAGGTGTTCATTGGCCCTCAAATTTTCTAGGTGGGTCTTACCATGAGTAGGTCACCTACCTATAAATTTTTATAATTTTTAAACACCCATAAGTATTTTAATAAATTTCAGAAATCCAATTATCCATGGTGGAATGTTGCTGGAACATTGCAGAAAATTCAGACTGTCCACCTCACTTGGACCACACCTTTGGGACCTCAACCAAGGTCAGATGAGGCTGAAATTTTGGGGACATCAAGATGAGTTTCTAAAATTTCAGAAAAGTATATTTAATGGGTATGAATAGTCCCCCAAACAGTCCCAAAATCTGGTCCAAAAGCAACCAGAAACTGTCCAGAAAATTCTGGACAACAACATGTACTTAGATAAAATTTATTATATAAATTAAATAAAAAGAGAAATACATTAATGGAGGATGGTATAGCCTTCCTTAGTGGGCCCCACAAATTTTCATGTCATAATCTAAAGCCGACACACCTTGCATGCATCATTAAGGCATCAAGTAGGACACCCAAAATCAAACAATGGACAGTTTGGGCATCCCACCTTATTGAAATTTCTAGATGCCCTAGGCCCACCAAATGGGCCACACACATTAGGAAATAAAATGAGAGAAAAGAGAGATAGAAGGACAATCCAGCCATAGGGAAAGGGCTCCGCCACTATTGAGCCCTCCCAAGATCAATCACACTCGCACATCATACATAAATTTACATTTATAACATGGATCTTGCACATGCATGACTTATAATTAAAATGCATGGTGAGGATGTCATCCCCACCATGGTTATAAGGTCTAGATGACCAAAACATGATATGATATGAAAGAAAACTGGCATGATGGGGCCCATAGAGAAAGGCCCCATGCATGGATCATGCATGGATAAGATAGGCCATTAGGCCACAACTATGGAATTGTGTGGGATCTCCACCATTGATTGGTGGGTCCTACACTTTTCTCGTGAAAAAAGAAAACATCTAGGCTATAGAAATCAGATTTTTACATCTAGAGGAGCACTCATCTCAAAGATCTCCACCAAACTCTCACACTAAGGTCCTTTAGCACTAAGGGAGATAGATCAATGGTGGAGATGGGGTTTCAAGAGTTAGATGGTGGGGGATTAAGGAGGAAGGTAGCTAGAAAAATGGAGGAAAATGGGCTGGAGAAATGGAGGAAAATTTCTAGAGAAGAGAAGAGAGAGAGAAATAAAAGGAAAAGAGAGGGAAAATCTTTTTAAGGAAAGTAATCATTAACCTATGGTGATACAAACAATGTTGCTAGGGTAAGTTAGGTGTAGGTGGTGTGTGAGGTCTTGGTAGTGTGAGTTATGGAGATTTAGGTAATGTGTGTAGTCTGTGTTGGAACTTGTGCAAAAGAGGGAGTGTGGGCCATATGCACCACTCCAAGGTGGGTCACATGATCAAAATTAAGGGCCATAGAATGAAACGTACACAACTTATGATTCCCACATCGGATGGACGCACATGATGCGACGTTGGAACCACGAAAATAATGCGGTCGCAATGACATAGGTCTCAGATCGATCCGAGTCGGGTCTACATGACCAGACTTAAGGATGATTGCAAACACTATCTGAGGGTCACGGGTCGCAGAAATTTGACCTGTAGGACTGCGAGACCACAAGAAATGAATGCACACTCACACACACACATGCGAACTTGGGTCGGGTCTCACAACCCTCCCCACCAATAAAAAAATTCCATCCTCGAAATTGACCAATATAAGACAAAAGAGAAGATAAAACACCACCATCATGTAGCAATCATCGTACAAGGAAGGCAATACAAACAATCAAATATCTATCAATCATTAAACAAATGGGAATAACGCTCTCAAATCTCGGCCTCGCATTCCCAAGACACCTCAGCCTCCGAATGATGACCCCATTGCACTTTCACCAAGGGAATGACCTTGGTCCTGAGGACCTGCTCTTTCCGATCAAGAATACGAATTGGCTGCTTAATGTAAGAAGCATCCTCACGGACCTCAAGTGGCTGTCAATCAATCATAGGAATAGTGTCCGACCCACATTTTCATAACATAGAAACATGGAACACGTCGTGGATCGCGGACAACTCAGGATGTAAGGAAAGCCTATAGGCCACAGCGCCTGTGCGATCGGTAATCTTAAAAGGTCCAATAAATCTCGAGGCGAGCTTGCCCTTCACACCAAAGCGAACCACGCCTTTCATAGGCGAGACCTTGAGATACACCATGTCCCCGACTGCTAACTCGAGAGGTCGACGCCGATGATCAGCATAACTCTTCTGCCGGCTTTGAGCTGTACGCATCCTCTGCCTAATAACATCAATAGCCTCCGACATCTGTTGCACAAGCTCGGGACCTAAGAGACGGCACTCTCCAACCTCGGTCCAACAATTAGGAGATCTGCATAGTCTACCATAAAGTGCCTCGAAAGGAGTCATGCCGATAGTCACCTGATAACTGTTGTTGTATACAAACTCGGTGAAGCGCATTGCTCATCCCAACTGCCCGCAAAGTCGATCACACAAGCCCTGAGCATATCCTCAAGGATCTGATTGACCCTTTCGGTCTGCCCATCCGTCTACGGATGATAAGCGGTGCTGAGATGCAAAGTGACCCCCATCGCCTGCTGGAAACTCCTCCAAAACTTAGACGTAAACCTAGAGTCTCGGTCTGAAACAATTGAAACAGGGACGCTGTGCAGTCTCACTATCTCCTCAATAAATATCCTCGTCAAACGGTCCATAGACCAGGAAGCACGTACTGGAATGAAATGAGATGACTTTGTCAAACGATCGATGATAACCCAGATGGTATCATGACCACGCTGAGTCCTCCGCAAACCTGCGATGAAATCCATCGATACGTGCTCCCACTTCCACTCTGGAACACTCAACGACTGCAAGGGACCAGGGGGTCTCTGATGATCGGCCTTGACACGCTGGCATGTGTCACACTCGGCCACAAAACTAGCAATCTGGTGCTTCATCCCCTGCTAGAAGTACTGCCTTCTCATGTCACGATACATCTTCGTGGAGCTCGGGTGGATAGTAAGTCTCGATCGGTGTGCCTCGATCATCAGATCACGACACAACTACGGTACGTTCGGGACACACAAGCGGCCGCTAAAGCGTAATCCACCATAGGAACCAATCTACCAGTTTGACTGCTCCACGGATGCTGCCTCTGCTCGGTACTCCTGAAGTGACTCATCCGTCTACTGAGCTTCGATCACCCTAGCCACTAAAGAGGGTTGAATCGACAAGCTCGAAAGTTGAACAATAGAAGACTGCATACCGAACTCAAAGTCAAACTCTGAAACATCCTCGAGCATCTGCCACTGTCGAACCATCATATGTGCCACCAGGCCTCGTGGCTGACTGCTAAGCGCGTCCGCCACCATGTTTGCCTTGCCCGGGTGGTACTGAAGGTAAAAATCATAATCTTTTAGCAACTCCATCCATCACCTCTGCCGCAGGTTTAACTCAGACTGTGAAAATAGATACTTCAAGCTCTTATGGTCCGAGAAGAGCTCAAACCTGACCCCATATAGATAATTCCTCCACACCTTCAGTATGAAGACAACTGTTGCAAGCTCTAAATCATGAGTGGGGTAGTTCAGCTCATGGACCTTGAGCTGGCATGGGGCATATGCTACTGGCTTCTCGTGCTACATCAGTACAGCACCCAAGAAAACTCTAGAGGCATCAGTAAAGACAATAAAACCCTCACTCCCTTTAGGAAGAGTGAGGACAGGAGCGGATGTGAGGTGGTCCTTCAACTCTGAAAATTCCTTCTCGTAAGCGTCACTCCAAACAAACTCGACGCCCTTTTGCATCAATCGGGTCAGTGGTGCAGCAATACGGGAGATACCCTGGATAAATTATCGATAATATCCCGCTAGACTAAGGAATATGCAAATGTCAGACGCGTTTATGGTCTGACCCCACTGACGCCTGCATCAACCTTCGAGGGATCCACGACGACACCCTCCCTCGTCACCACATGACCGAGGAACTTCATCTCCTCCTGTCAAAACTCACACTTCTCCAGCTTCGCATACAGTGGTGGGCACGGAGGGTCTCAAGAACAATCCGTAGGTGCTCAGCATGGTCCTCACGGCTCCTCGAATATATAAGAATATCATCAATAAATACCACCACGAACTGATTGAGGAACGGCCGAAAAACCTCGTTCATCAGCTGCATGAATACGGCGGGCGCGTTGGTCAGTCCAAATGACATGACCAGGAACTCGAAGTGACCATAACGTGTCTGAAAAGTCATCTTCGGAATGTCCTCCTCTCGGACCCGAATCTGATGGTAACCGGAACGCAAGTCTATCTTGGAAAAATACTGCTCACCTTGTAACTGATCGAACAGATCATCAATACGGGGAAGTGGGTATCGGTTCTTGATGTTGACTCTATTGAGCTCACGATAATCTACAATGAGTCGCAATGAACCATCCTTCTTCTTCACAAATAATACCGAGGCTCCCCAAGGTGAACTGCTGGGATGAATGAAATCTAACTCCCGGAGCTCATCTAACTGCTCCTGCAGTTCTCGCAACTTCAACGGTGTCATCCGGTAGGGGGCTTTTGAGATAGGCACGGTACCGGGCACCAAATATATCCGAAACTCCACCTACCGACGCGGTGGTAAACCCGGAATCTCCTGAAACACATTCGGGTACTCACAAATAACTGGCAGCTGCTCAATACTCTCTGCCACAGAATCCTCAACGACCGAAGCCAAGAAGCAAGATAACGGCTCTTCTCTGGGCTCGGCGATGAACTGAAACATTGGCAAGCCTAGAATATGAAATGTAACTGTCCTCGTAGCACAGTCTAAGATGGCACGATACTTCGAAAGCCAGTCCATACCCAGAATCACATCAAATCCTGACATCAGCATCATGAACAGGTCGGCGGGAAGAAATATCTCGCCCACTAGCACTGGGCAAGAAGGACAACGATGGGTCAATATCACAGACTTCCCCATGGGAGTTGAAATGGTCAAGGCCTCGGACACGGACTCCAACGGAATACCGGTCGATTGGCAAAACTGCTCGGCCACAAAAGAATGGGAAGCACTAGAATCAAACAAAACATGAGCAATGAAAGAAGAAATAATAAGAATACCCTCAACGACTCCACCGGTCGATGACTGTAGGTTCTGGCCTGGCGCCTGCTGCACAATAAAAATGGCCCTGAGCTAGTAGGGGAAGCAAACCGGAAGACTGAGGGTCCTGAGTCTGAGCCTGCTGGGCTGCTATATATACTGGACCTAGGGATCGAACAACATACGGATATCCCCTCTGCTGGTTCTGTGGTTGCTGCTGTCTCTTTGGAGGTCTGCCTGGCTGCCTCTGCTGCTGAGGAGGAACCCTAGGAGCAGCGGGTGGAAGCTGAGCTCTCTATTGCTGCTGAGGAGGACGAGGTGGAGGCAACTGCGTTGGCCTCTGCTGTTGAATGGGGAGAGGGCATTCATGCCTCCGATGCCCAGCCTGTCCACAGCTGAAGCATACACCTGAAAAGGGGCCGGAAGATAAAGAGACTTGCGGTGCTGATGATGAGGAAGAAGCTACTTTCTGAACCGCAGGCTGCTGAAGTCCTGATCTGCCCCTCCTTCTCTACTGACGGTGCTACCTAGAACTACCAACTAGCGCTCTCCTCTTTCGGTCTCCACCAGAACTCTGCTCTCTCAATCTCTGGGTCATAGCCCAGTCCTCCTCATAAACTAGTGCTCGATGAACAACCTAGTCAAACCTCTCCAAACAATGCCTACCACACGGCTACGAAGTACAGGACGCAACCCAGTCACAAAACGACGTGCCCTCATCTTCTCATCGCTGGTCAGATGAGGAGAAAATCTAGACAAGGCTAAGAAACGGGCCTCATACTGAGATACAGTCATATCACCCTGTACTAGGGTCTCAAACTCAATCGTCCGCTGGATCTGAACGTGCTCAGGGAAGAACTTCTGGTCGAAACGGATCACGAACTCCTCTCATGTCCAAACGAACTGAGGCCCGACCATCCTGGATACAGATGACCATCAATGACAGGCCTCACCCTGAAGGAGATAGGTCGCAAGAGATACTCTCTGGCCTGCAGGACACTGTATAGTGTAAAAAATCCTCGCAACCTCAATGCGCCAAGCCTCGGCAGCAGAAGGGTCAGGATCACCACTAAACCTCGGGGGATCATGCTGTTGGAACTCTCGGGCTATGGCACTAGCATGGGGTAAGTCAGACTGCCCGAAAACCTCAGCGGTAGTTGGCTGATGGGTCTGTAATGCGGTGGCAACAAGCTGCATCAACTGCTGAAAATGTTCAACTCCTATAGGTATTGTTGGAAAGGCAGGGGTGGCACTAGCCTGGGGCGGAGGCATGGGTGCAGTTGATGGGGTAGGAGCCTCAGTAATTAGAACAGCAGGCTGAGGAGGGGGGATAGGTGGGGGAACCGGAGCGACTGGAGCCTCTGCAACCTAAACAGCAGGCAAGGAGGAGGTATAAGTGGGGGAACCGGAGCAATTGGAGGTACAGGCACAACGGGTTCAACTGGAGGAACAGGCCGGATCGGGACCTTAGGAATCGGATCCTCAACTACTGGAGCAGGAAGTGCTCGAGTAGGATGGGTACCTCGGTCGCCTCGTCCACGGGCACCACGACCACGGGCGCCACGAACACGAGTGACACGACCACGTGGCATCGTCTACAAAATAATTATGACGCAAGGAATCAGGTCAATTACATGCTCAAGACGGAGCAAAAGGAAGGATCTCAGGACACTACTTGCCTCATGTTGATGGCAGACATACGATGTTCTCCTAAGTCATTCTAGAATTACTTGCTATGCTTTGATACCAACTCCTGTCACGCCCCAGACTCGGTAACCGGAATCACAAGGGATCCGAAACAGCCTCCATAGTACCCCATTCTCGGCTCCTGAGGCAGGTTTTGATCTTGGGATCCTACAAGGAGAATTTTCATAATAGTATAATCATTACCAATATGAGCATACCCAAGATCACAGCAAGTACATCTGAGAATAACAAAGGCACACATCACAAAATTCACTATAAATTTAAACTTTTTCAATCATCCATAAAGTCCAAAAGGACATACATGAGATAAAAGAAAAAGAGGGAAAGGTCGGTAACACTGGAGTCTTCAAATGCTCAGCTCTACTCCACGCGCTGCTGCTACGATGCCTGCCTAGAATCTCCTGCATGCATCAATCGTGCATAAGCTTATAATAGCTTAGAGGGTGGTGAAAGTGTGTGACAATGGTGCACAGAAGAATAGTAGGAGATGCAAGAAGGGAAATATGCTCAATGAAAAAATCACTAGCCTTACCAAGGCTTATCATGAATATAATGTGATGAGTACTGAATGTTATACCAAGGCAATGCATGAAGGGGGCTTGTATAGCTAATGCTAATACGATGCAAGTAATGCCCGTGCTCACATCCAAATCATAAGTCAAGTACATTTCCAATCATAAGGAAATCGTCGGGGTCCATTACACTGCTGAATAACTGTCGCTCTATAGACCCCGTAAATTCAAACGAGCCTAAGAGACCTCACTACTCGCCTGTGGACAGCCAATCACCAATAAGGCCTGACGGTAGCGGACCCATTTACGAGATGATCAGACTCAGCCAAGCAATGTCCACTACACACTAGGCAGGTAAGGCCACACCCCTATCCAACCGACTACACGACAGTGGGAGTCGTAGCCTAACAGTATAAGGCCCTCCTGCGCTCATGTATTCCACCCGTTCACGGTGTTGGAGCAGATCCTTGGTACCATGGAAGTTTTGAAAATTTCACCCATGGGCATCCTATGCACCCGGTATGCTCAACTAATATTTTCGGTGTCCACACATACGACCATCTACGAATATCCCTGTGGAGGCAAGGCACTGATGAAGCAAAGGTAGATATCCACATGCTATACAATGTCAGATGCATGAATCACACAATCACCCATGCATCAATCCCAAGCATCCATCTCTCAGGGAGATACCAACATGTCCTACATAATGACACAACCATGGCCAATTATACCTCAACTAAGAATGCATATAATGTTTAAGGGAGTGTGCCATGAAGATGAATAGGGGTGCCAATACGGTGCATATGAACTCTCTACCTAACCATGAAGGGTCTAGGTACTTAACCAATCCTCATAAGGAATACAACCTCTAGTGGGGGCCCATATACCTGGGGTAGCCCACGAGACTGAGGAGAAAAATGGAATGAGCCTAAATAGATGAAACGGCCTAACAAAGGTTTATGGTGGCCCTTTAACCACCCATTGAAGCCCATGGGCCTACCTTAGGGCCACCAATGTGGACATCCAATCACAATTGGTCTTCAAGAGGTAGCCCATCTCTAATTGATTATGGATCAAGGCCCAAGGCCCATGTAATATCAAAAATAAGAAATGAGCAGCCATAATCATACCACAAACACTCATGTCAGGCTTCAAAAAAGGGCGGCCCAAGGCCTACCCAAAATTTGAGTCGAAACACACACATAACCCAATCCATATATACTACTATGGGCCCATTGGGGAAAGGTTAGGGCCCAATATAAAGGCCACTAATCCCGTATATTATGGTGGCCTAGTGGGTAGCCCATTGCTCAAACTACATGAGCAAATGTCATGTTTTTAGTCAAGTAAGTTGGGCCTACAACCCGACCCAAGTATAAAGTTGATTTGGTGGGCAACCAAGGGCCCATATACTTGTGTAATTTGGCCCACTAACCCAACACAATAGTATGGTAAAAATGGACCAAGAGTTCAATTGGCCTATCTGGAAAGTTCCAACCCAATTGGGCCTAAAGAGTTCAACAACTAGCTACATTCATGGACCTAATTAAATTCAACTGTGGTGGGCCTCAAAAGTAAATTTATTAAGCCTAAAATTTAAGGAACCAAAGGTATAAATTATTTCCTCTAAGATCTTCATAAATGTGGTGGGCCCCACTCCTCAAAATTTCAACCTAAGGCCAAGCATAATTATAACATGTTGCTGTCCTAAATTTGGGCACTCCATTGGAGTGGGTCCAAGGCCTCTAAAACTCTAAAAATTAAGGACTGAGGTCCCTCATCATGCATACAATGAGAGAAAATCCAAAAAGGTGGCCCACCATCAGAAGAAATATTTTTGAATTATGATTTTTATCAAGGCATATTGCTAGACTACACAACAGAAAAAATCTGGGAGTCCAGCCATCTTGGCCCATTCTTTTGGATGCCCAAACGGGGTTATTTGAGGCTAAAATTTTATAGAGTGATACTTACATAGGTGGGCCACACTTTCAAAAAATTTCAGAATTTTTATATATTTCTAAGTATTTTAATTAATTTAAACAATACAAACTGTCCAGAAAATCAGACAGACCTGGACGTCCCAACGTGGTGGGCCAATCCGGCCCTTGCCACAGTGTGTACAGGGGTGCATTGGCCCTAAAATTTGGTAGGTGATTCCTACCATGAGAATAAAACATCTCTACAAAATTTTAGAATTTTTATACATCTATAAATATTTTAATTTATGTAGATAAATCAATCTGTCCTAAAAATCAGACTGATCTGGACACTATATTATAGTGGGCCAGTCCAGCCACCGTTATGGTATGTACAGTTGTCCATTGGCCCCAAAATTTTTTAGGTGTGTCCTACCATGAGTAGGACACCCCCCTATAAATTTTTATAATTTTTAAACACCCATAAGTATTTTAATAAATTTCAGAAATCCAACTATCCATGGTGGAATGTTGCTGGAACAGTGCAGAAAATCCAGACTGTCCACCTCACTTGGACCACACCTTTGGGACCTCAACCAAGGTTAGATGGTGGTAAAATTTAGGGGACATAAAGATGAGATCTCAAAATTTTAGAAAAGTATATTTAATGGGTATGAATAGTCCCCCAAATAGTCCCAAAATCTGGTCCAAAAGCAACCAGAAACTATCTAGAAAATTCTTGACAGCAACATGTACTTAGATAAAATTTATTATATAAGTTAAATAAAAAGAGAAATACATTAATGGAGGATGGTGTGACCTTCCTTAGTGGGCCCCACAAATTTTCATGTCATAATCTAAATTCGACACACCTTGCATGCATCATTAAGGCAGCAAGTAGGACACCCAAAATCAAACAATAGGCAGTTTGGGCATCCCACCTTGCTGAAATTTCTAGATGCCCTAGGCCCACCAAATGGGCCACACACATCAGGAAATAAAATGAGAAAAAAGAGAGATAGAAGGACAATCCGGCCATAGGGAAAGGGCTCTGCCACTATTGAGCCCTCCTAAGATTAATCACACCTGCACATCATACATAAATTTACATTTACAACATGGATCTTACACATGCATGGCTTATAATACAAATGCATGGTGAGGATGCCATCCCCACCATGGTTATAAGGTCTAGATACCCAAACATGATATGATATGAAAGAAAACTACCATGATGGGGCCCATAGAGAAAGGTCCCATGCATGGATAATGCATGCATAAGATAGGCCATTAGGCCACAACTATGGGATTGTGTGGGATCTCCACCATTGATTGGTGGGTCCTACACTTCACTCATAAAAAAAGAAAACATATAGGCTATAGAAATCAAATTTTTACATCTATAGGAGCACCCACCTCAAAGATCTCCACCAAACTCTCACACTAAGGTCCTTTAGCACCAAGGGAGATGGATCAATGGTGGAGATGGGGTTTCAAGGGTTAGATGGTGGGGGATTAAGGAGGAAGGTGGCTGAAAATATGGAGGAAAATGGGCTGGAGAAATGAAGAAAATTTTCTAGAGAAGAAGAGAAGAGAGAGAAATGAAAGGGAAAGAGAGGAAAAATCTTTTTCAGGAAAGTAATCATTAACCTATGGTGATACAAACAATGTTGCTAGGGTAGGTTAGGTGTGGGTGGTGTGTGAGGTCTTGGTAGTGTAAGTTATGAAGATTTAGGTAGTGTGTGTAGTGTGTTGGAACTTGTGCAAAAGAGAGTGTGGGCCACATGTACCACTCCAAGGTGGGCCACATGATCAAAATTAAGGGCCATAGATTGAAACGTACACAACTTATGATCCACACATCGGATGGACGCACAAGACACGGCGTTGGAACCGCAACAACAATGCGGTCGTAATGACATAGGTCTCAGCTCGATCCAAGTCGGGTCTACATGACCGGACTCAAGGATATTTACAAACACTATCTGAGGGTTGCGGGTCACCGAAATTCGATCGGTAGAACTGCGAGACCACAAGAAATGAAATGCACACTCACACACACACACATGCACACATGCGAACTTGGGTCGGGTCTCACAGAGTGTCATGAGTTAGTCGAGTCAACCTGACGAGTCTTGAAAAAATTAACACCAAGTCACATAGGAGATTAATTAAGTTTCTTAGCGACTTAACTCAAACATCCAATACAAGTTTCGAGTTGAATCGCCTAGTTTTAGAACCATGTTGTACAGTGGTTGGTAACAAAAATGCATGAAACTGTCAGAAGCATACTGTTCGTCGTGTAGGTGTAATTGAGAAGTATAGTTATGTTATTCATCATGTGTGTGTTCTCGAGAAGTATAGCCATGTAACATGCTGTATCCAAGAAATAAAAATTCACTCCTACTGATAATCTCTCATCCATATAATATGCCACCATTAAAGTATATCCATTGAAGAAAAAATAAATGTTACCAGTCTAGAAAGATCTCAATGGTGAACGTTTCTCTTTTTTTTTGGAAAGGATAACTTGGGCTTTAGATCAATCTCATTTTTAGGTTCATCCCTTAACATGAATGATCTCCCTTTGAGGAATGATCTCCCTCTGTTACTAATGTAGCTTATATTATTCCATTGCCTTCTGTTGCATATAATTGTCCTTGCAAACCTTAATGAGCTTGTATATTACATTTTCTTGCCTTAAATTATTATTGTGATTAGTTTGTTTATAGTTGTGACTTGTAATTTGTAGTTTTGTAAGTTAGATAATTAGTTACTCGTTTGAGGATTTCTATGGGGCTATACATAGATATGGTGTATTTTTGGTGGCATAAAAATCGCTCAAATTGTCCCATTTTAGACAGTTCAAGGTTAGATGGATAATATACTTTCATATAATCTATTTCAATGTTCATGCCTAATCCACGGTCCATCTCCTCATTTCTCTCTGGATATGTTTCTTCCATTCCGTATCCAATGCCAAATATCTTTACATTGCTTTAGATATTTGGCATCAGAATGTAATGTAAGATATACTTATCTGGAGAGGCATGGGGAGATGCTGCCAGATTTTCGGCGTGGACATTTAAATGAGAATATGAAAGTATTACAACTTATCAAACTTTAGATGAGTAACTAATTTAAGATTTCATTGTATTAGCTTAGAAAATATTGGAGCTGACCCGGATGTGCGTCAGAGCTATCCGAATGTTGAGCGGGGGTCCCTGGAAGGTGGGAATTTCTGTTTATGTTCGGGTAAGGTAAAATGCATGATTTTCATTTTCAACTGTTCATCATAGACTGACAGTACTTGTTTCAATTTTCCTGGATGGATGATGAATGTATTTGTAAATGTAAATGAAAATAAACAACTTATGATATATATATATATATATATATATATATATATATATATATATATATATATATATATATATATATATATATATATATATATATATGTTATCAATGGAGGATACATTGGTTAGGGGGACATGAAATTCTTGTAGCTTATGGTATGGTGCCCCAATATAAGTTGTATGTTACTAGTATGTAGTAGATAATACTAGGTTCAATAGTAGATAGTACTAGAGAATACCTAAACCTGATTCGAATCCGAAACCGAACCTGATTCCCTAAACATAGACTAAACCTATAACCTAAGCTTAAACCTATGATCTAAACCTATAACCTAAACCTAAAACTTATAACCTAAACCTAAACCTATAACCTAAACCTATACTTATAACTTTAACCTAAACTTATAACCTAAACCTATACTTATAACCTTAACCTAAACTTATAACCTTAACCTTAACCTAAACCTATACTTATAACCTAAACCTAAACATTAACCAAAACCTAAACCTAAACTTAAAAACCTAAGCCTAAACTTAAAAAATCTAAGCCTATAACCTAAACCCGATCCCAAACCCGAAACTTAACCTATAACCTATAACCTAAACCTTATCCCATAACCTATAACCTATTCCCATACCCAAAACCTAGAACTATAAACTAAACCTAAACTTATAACCTTAACCTAAACTCATAACCTTAACCTAATCCTAAACATATAAGCTAAACCTATAACATAGCCTAATCTTAAAGCTTTCTCCAGACTGACTCTAGTCTTTTCATTATAGAGATGGATAAGAGTTGGATGCAAGCCAAGAACAGGTTTGGCCCAGAGTATAAACAAGGGGTTCGAGAGTTCATGGAATTTGTGCGAAATGGGACAAATTCAGGGAATAGGATTAGGTGTCCATGTCGAAAATGTATGAACTTGATATACAAGACTTTAAACAAAGTAGAGGATGATTTGTTCATAGTTGGGATTGACCCGGGTTACACTTGGTGGGTCCATCATGGTGAAGATATGACCCATAGAGTTGAGGCCACTGAAGTCAACGAAGACCCAATTGTGCCGGATGATGAGGGTGAAGACGTTGACGAAATACAAGATATCATAAGTAATGTGTTCAGGGGAATAATTGTGGATACTGATTTTGCAGCAACAAGCAGTAGCCAAGATATTCCTCCAATGGGTGATGTCGAATCAAATAAGTTTAGTAGGTTGTTGAGGGATGCGCAACGTCCTCTTTATCTGGGATGTGAGAACTTCTCCAAGTTGAATTTTCTTACAAAGTTACTTCATTTGAAGACAATAAATCATTGGAGTAACAAATCATTTGACATGTTGCTTGAGTTGCTGAAAGAAGCATTACCGGCTGGTGAGACATTGCCCAAGTCTCATTACGAGGCAAAATCCTTGATGTGAGACTTGGGCCTTGGTTATAAACTCATACATGCATGTATAAATGATTGTTTATTATATAGGGAAGAGTATGATAAGGCTGAACAGTGTCAAAAATGTCGAGAGTCTAGGTGGAAGTATGACAAAGCTGGGCATAAGAAAATTCCATAAAAGGTGTTAAGGTACTTCCCATTGAAACCCAGATTGCAAAGATTATTTATGTCTCGTAAGACGCTGAAGATATGAAGTGGCATAAGTTGAAACACGTTCATGATGATAGTACCCTGAGGCACCCTGCGGACTTTGAAGCCTGGTAAAATTTTGACAAGCAACATGACTGGTTTGCAGAGAATTCTCGTAATGTTCGACTAGATCTTGCAAGTGATGGTTTTAATCCATTTGGTAATATGAGTAGCTCATACAGTATATGACCAGTGGTACTTATACCCTACAATTTACCTCCTTGATGGTGTATAAAGGAGTCATTTTTCATGATGTCATTGCTTATTCCTGGACCCAGGTCACCTGAGAATGACATCGATGTGTATTTGAAACCGTTAGTAGATGAGTTAAACGAGTTGTGGAGTCAAGGTGTAGAAACGTATAACACATTTGCAGGACAGACATTTTGATTGCACGCAGCAGTCTTATGAACAATAAATGACTTTTCCGCGTATGAAAATTTGTCTGGGTGGAGCACGAAGGGCAAGTTGGCTTGTCCTATATGTGGTATTGAGACTTGTTTATTATCATTGAAGCATGGTAGAAAAATGTGTTATATAAGCCATCGTCGCTTCCTTTCGAGCTATCATAGTTGGCGTAGGAAGACGATGATCTTTGATGCCAAACAAGATCATAGGCTACCCCTGAAAGAGCTATCTGGAGAAGATGTGATACAACAACTGAGTAACATTGGAGAAGTTACATTTGGTAAGGCATCGCACTTGAAGAAGAGAAAACGTATAGTATTGGACTATAATTGGAGAAAGAAGAGTATCTTTTTTGAGTTACCCTATTGGAGTGATCTGAAATTATGACACAACTTGGATGTCATGCATATTGAGAAAAATATATGTAACAATATCTTCGGAACATTGATGAACATAGAGAAGAAAACAAAAGACAGTGTCATGGCTCGATTGGATTTATAAGAAATGGGTTTAAGGAAAGTGTTGCACTTGCAACCACATAGAAATTCGTATACTATACCAGTAGCCTACTACACGTTGACAAAACTAGAGAGAAAGCATTTATGTGAATGGTTGAGATTGGTGAAGTTTCTCGATAGGTATGCATCAAACATATCTCGGCACGTAAACGTTACGGACTGTAAGGTAACAGGCCCGAAAAGTCATGATTGTCACGTCTTTCTACAACGCCTACTGCCTGTTGTGATTCATGGATTCATGAGCAAGGATATCAGTGCGGCGTTGATTGAGTTGAGGATATTCTTTAAGGATTTGTGTTTGAAATCGTTAAACATAAATGTTATTAAACGAATGGAGAGGGACATTGTTGTAATCCTTTACAAACTTGAAAGAATATTTTCACCTGCATTTTTTGATGTCATGGTACACCTAGCGATTCACTTACCGCATGAGGCGAAGCTTGCAGGCCTAGTACAATATCGTTGGATGTATCCGATCGAAAGGTGGTAGAACCTATTAAAATTTTTATTCATTTCGTAAACTACATATATCCATGTTTTCATACTCTTAACATATTGGTTTTGTGTACAGATACCTTCACACACTCAAACAATTTTTGAGGAACAGGGCACGCCCGAAGGGATCCATAGCTGAGGCGTACATTGATAATGAGTGCCTTATATTTTGCTCCTTGTATCTTTGTGGCATAGAGACTAGATTCAACCGACAAGATCGGATTGCTAATGAAGGGCAGGAGCATGAACAAGGACTCATATCTGTGTTTGCACATAACATTCGTCCTTTAGGATCCCCGACGTTTCAAGATATGGACGTTGGAGATCTAGCAAGGGTGAGGTGGTATGTGTTGCATAATTGTGAAGAAATAGAGTCATATTTGGAGTAAGTCTTTCACCTGATTATTATTTTTTCATTTAAACTCAGAACCTTAATGTTTCTTGCTGATGGCGTGTCATTTATGTATAGCGAACACATAGATGAGATGAAGTCCAAATTCCCCACAAGTTATAATCGAATGCATCAGGATCAGTTTCCACAATGGTTTGAAAAATGTGTAAGGTTTCACATTGTATCTCTCCACACTTAGAATTTTCGTTGAACCGCACATTATTTGAACCTAAGAAAATTCCTAAATAATTACATTTTGTACATGATAATAGATGAAGACGTTGCGCACAAGCAACTCTGTGGATGCGTCTAATGTACTATACTCGCTGGCATGTGGCCCTGATAGACGTCTATCTAGATATACAGGTTGTATTATAAACGGGATTCGATTTCACACCGAAGAACGTGACAAGTATAAGATCACATAAAATAGTGGGGTGGTTGTGAAGGGAACGAATGAGGAGGATAAAATTGACTTTTATGACATTTTGACAGATATTATTAAGCTAAATTATTGTATGAGAAAGCAGGTGTACTTATTTAGATGTGGTTAGTGGGACGTTAAAAATACGAAGTTGGGAATACAGACTGATAACTACTTTACGAGCATAAATTTATCTCGAAAGTGGTTTAAGGACGATCCATTTGTCCTTGCCAGCCAAGCTGAATAAGTATTTTACCTCGCTGACACCAAGTTAGGCGGCTCTTGGCACGTGGTGTAGAAAATAAAGCTCAGGAACGTATTTGACGTTTCCGAACCAGAAGTTGACGATAGCGAGGACGGGAGAAATGACACATCTAGTGTTGAACAAGCATATCAAGAAGACGTACCATCTACAGATATAGGGACTGATTCAAGTGTTGATATTGATGTGGTGCAATTGGACAGAGATGATGTGCCACCTGATCATGTTGATGCCTCAACAGTACGTGACATTGTTAGAGATGATAATGGTTTTATTGAAGGATCCATTGCAGACGATGAAGAGAAAATATTGTTCAGCGATAGTGATGATGAAGAAGAAATAGTCCTAAGCGATAGTGATATAGATGAAGATTATTAAATGTACACATGATTTACATGTCATTTTTCAATTCGAATATGTATATTTAATGTAGAATGACAATGCATAATGAAATTTAACAGGGTTATAGATTAAAGTTTACAGTTTTAATATATTCTTCTTGCATTATAGTGTAATGGTCGAATATGTATATTTAATATAGAATGACAATGTGTAATGGAATTGACATTGTTTAAATTTATAAGTTCGTACCTCACACATATTCAGTGATGGCACCAGGTGGGAGAGTACGTCGTTCGCGCACTAGATCTACCCCTTCTACCCGTGATGGGACGGAGCCAGCATCGCCGCCACATGTTACATCGCAGTCGTCGGATCCCTCAGTCACACATACATCGGGCATTACATGTAAGTCTAGATATATATTTCTTTTAATGACTTTGGTATATGTTTAGACTTACATATTTCTTTTACAGCAGCGTCGTCGACCAGCCAACGAGGACGTGGACCCACGCATGGGTTACTTTTACAGCGACTTACACATGAGGGTAGGGTGACGGTAGAGTTTCCACATGACTGTATTATACCTGTTGGGAACAATGCAAGATTGTTTACGTCGGAGGTCGGTGTCTTATGCCTATCTATGATCCCCGCCATCACCTCCCGTTGGGCAGACATGACAGATGATGTGCGGCAGTTCATTCGTCAGTGCCTTCAAGTAAATTTATATGTTATGTGTTTTATTTACATATGTAATGCCCTAAAATTCGGGGGTCGAGCATAACTCAGCTCCCGAGTTCCAAAACATCACTTATGCAACATAAACAATGATGGATGTATGTTGTCTGTGTTAGTGCATAAAACATGAAATAGATCAAACCAGATCAGCAGACATAATTCAGGGATATTGAGGAAATACAAGCGAAAGACTTAACTACATATATAAATAAAAAAGAATCCTCAAGATATACATGCTCTGCCCAGGACAATATATACAACTGTGTCTCAAAATACATGTATCAAACTATGAAAAATCATCATATACATATCCCAGAAACCCCGCTGGTCAGGACAAGGCTCACGTGAACCCACCTGAGAACTGCATAAATGAGAATGCCTCCTTGTCCTCATCAAAGTCTGGCTCCGCCTCGCCAGCATCGCATTCACCTGCAACTAAATCAGAGTCTGGTTGGTGTTTAAGCACCATCCCAGAACGTGAGAGTGAGTGATCAACTCAGTGGTACTATACAGCAAAGGTTAACATGTTATCAATTCAATCAAGTAATAATGATAAGCAGTACAATCAAACATGTCCTAGATACTATTAATGCAAGAATGATATGAGGTAATGATGTATGCCCTCACCACAAACTCCCTCATGCGACATCATCTAACGTTCGCGGCATGAATCACTACCATTGTGTTCTCACACCAACATTAATGGCATATGCAGTGCGATGTCATGAGTATGATTACCAAGTTCTTATTAGTCCTTTTCATACAACAGGATTGGGAAGCTAAGACACCTCCCATATATCAATCCCCAAACAATGATCCATTCTAGGGTTGTCAGTCCTAGGAAATCTCATACAATGTTACGTTTCTAGGTCGTTGCAAGGGCTGTCAGGGCTGTTGCACGGAATCGTTACACCACTCCCCCATCACCAAATCAATATAGGCCTAATTATATCCTCAATACTGCAACAGGACTCGTCGCCCTTATACAGTGTCAGGATATACTCGAGGTCACTACAGAGGGCTTGTCACTAATCAATGTAGGCCGACAGCAAGAATATAGTGTCTCATACCACCATAATCTGATCACGAGAGTAAGGTGCTCACTGGTCACTACAGGGAGGCTCGTCGCCCCAGCGTAGGCTGACAGCTTGACCACAGTGTCCCATACCACCATATCCGGCTCATGAGTCTTAAGGGATCACGGTACCAAGGTTAACGGGAGTTTCACTGGTAAGCTCGGTGTCTTAGATTCAAACAGTAGCGACCAAACATGGTGAACAAACATTGGTCAATCGGATTAGTTGATAAGCTCAATTAGGCCAAGCGCATGTTGAGTTGAATGACATGAAATGCATAAGCACTCCGTGTGGCCTAACCACTGTCGAACATCCCAAGCACGACTCAGATTCGTTGAACTCATCCTGCGTGGCGAAAACGACCTCAACCACTATTTACAGAACGGTTACCGATTACCTAGACTGTAGTACAGCCCCAAGCACGTACAAACTCAATAACAGGCATATGATTCATATCCTACCTTCATATGGACATTCATGTCATATAACTGGAACTTAAATACAGTACCGGAGGAAATCATACACACATTTAACATGAATAATCTAAGTTACATAATTCATGGAGGAAATCATACACTCAAATATTGTGATTGAGATTCATGTCTCAATAACCTTAGCAATCACACTTTATAAATACTAACTCATTTAGGCATTTATACAAACACTTATATTATATTATTCAACATACATCACATATGTCGATTCTATTACATATTTAGGCAAGTCCTTTCGCCAAGGAGTTGCCGCATACATATCATGCATATGCCAACGAAAAATAATCATGGCAATCATAACGACATAATCCATACATATACAGGTATTCTAACATATACCTGAAATACTCTATTTCTAACATAACTTATACATATACGTACATTAAAACATATAGCGCGTTTGGCATGTGTAATAGCATTCACATCATAAATAAATCATTATCTATCATTGAAAGCCTTGAAAACCATAACCTAAACGTATATATTCCGCACCTTAAACCAGAAAATGCGTATTCGATATGATTCAGACAATATGTCTTCATCAACAGCGGATACGCTACCTATGGCATAAAATAGGTTAGCTATGACTTCATTTAAACTATTCTAGGCTTTAAAACAGGTTAGGGTTGGCTTAACTTACTCAAAAATGGAATCAGAATCACCGGAAGAACGATTCAGATATGCAGGTTCGATGTGTAGATGAACTGGGAAGAATCCTACGGAGAATCAACAGGTTCTCCCACACTTTCTCTCTTTTCTCTCTCTTGAAAAGCTAGGGTTTAGAAAATTCGTATGGAATTTGGGAATGAGGGTTTAATACCTTTTTATAAGCCTAAACTCGACGAAAATAGCCTTAGGGATAAGGTATACTTAGGTTATAACCAAATCAGGCTCTTTCTGATCCAATGGAGCACTTCTGGAGGTCCTCTTATCAAATGCGGTCTGACTTAAGCTCACTAGTATTGGATCCTTAGTAACTTAAGTTTTCAGTCTGATCGAATTTTCAGATAGTCCGTGTTGGACCAGATTCAATTTAACGGTTATCAAAATTTGATCAGGGCTACAAGTACTATGACATGTAAGGGCTACCTTTCCTGATCCGAGGATGAATTTGGGTCAAAATCTAATGGTCAGAACGCTTAGAAATAACGTGCAAGCGAAACTGTCCAGATTACTTAAAATCATTATTAATTTTCTAAAAAGCTTCATTTTCTCACTCTCTTTACTCTGGACTCAATGAAATAGTCTCAGGACATCGTTTGGGCTTGATTTTCGAGATCATTGTCAAGTCCAACTAAGTAGTCGTAATGGTCTAAGTTCATCGATATCGAACCTTCGACGTGCGGTCTAGATCCAATACAAAATTACAAAGCATTCCCGAGAGCAACTGGGTTTAGAGTTGGATCCTAGATTTCAGGGTAATATAGTGTCAATGATACTATAGGTTTTGGGTCTTACAGATTGTATTGAAAGTTATCGGTACAAATTTCACATGCAATCTAGTTTAGTGCTAGTTAAAACATATTAAAGTTCTAAGGGATTTGGTTCTAAATGATTTCTGCTAAAGATGGCACTCGAGTCTAAGTACGAATTCTTCTAAATTGTTATAATATATGTATAGTTTAAAATTGATGGAGCAGACCCGGATGTGCGTCGGAGCCATCCGGATGTTGAGCGGCGGTCCCTGGAAGGTGGGAACCGCTATTATGACCATGATGAAGCTGTACATTTTCTATGGACAGTATTGGAGGGGCCTGACCATTTGGACAGAACATGTTTATGCATTCATTCGAAATTAATGGAGCAGACCCGGATGTGCGTCGGAGCTATCCGGATGAGCGGGTTTCCCTGTAAGGTGGGAACCACTGTTTTGACCATGATGAATCTGTCCATTTCCTATGGAAAACATTAGAGGGGCCTGACCATTTGGACAGGCCGTGTTTATGTATTTGCTCGAAATTAATTGAGCAGACCTGGATGTGCGTTGGAGCTATGATGTTTTAATTTAAACCAATTTGATTTAAATAATTTTAACTCGCAAGTATACGAATCAGATGTAAATATGGTATGTATTACGAGATCGTTCCCACGAGGACTAGTTGTCGCAATTCGAAATTTAAGACTCTTCTTAACTAATCCAACAAATATTTTAGCAAACTAATAAGTAAACTAACACAAATCTATGGAAAATAACTGAGAACTATGAGAAAAATTCAATCCAGGAGAAGACTAGGACTTTCAAATCCACTCCTAATTATCCTAACCCTTATTTTACCTGTTGATTCATCCTAATTCAGATTGATATCAAAATAAACAAAGTACACTCTATGTCCTTGGTCGGGCACACAGAATGTATAATCCTTTAAAGCATATGGATCACATCTTTCCATCCATGGTCAGGCATGGAGAGATGTAAATCCTGTTTCTTCCACTATAGGAGACCTGTTCATGGTCAGACACAAGCACCTAGAATAATATTCCAAACAACATCCATATCTAGACTTTGGTCGAGCTTATAGAATGAAGAAGTACGGAAATCTCAGGAAAGCACACTAGAAAAAGAAACAAATCAATCCAATTAAAATAAATTCAACATAAACAAGAGTCAATCAAATTAGGGGCTTCATCTCAGCCCTAGCTAAGAAGTTTAGCAATCCATAAATTTAATTAGGCAAAAGAAAATAAAAAGTAAAAACATTAAAAACATCTCCCTTATCTCTCTTCTTCCTTCTTCTCTCTCTCCTCCTTGGCTCTGGATCTTCCTTTTCAAGGTTTGAACCTTCCTCCCAAGGTCTCTGAATGCTCCCCACGTCCAAAACCTCCTTATATAGCTGCTGGAGTGGTGAAAATTGGACTTGAATCGGATTTGGAAAGCTATCGCATGCGCAGCGAAAGCCTTTTCGTAGCCAAGTTCAGTGCCTCGAAACACGCCACTTTTCTCGCTCAAATTCTAAAGAAACACCGTCCCTTAAGATTTTATTGGGTCCTCTACATGATAGACGGTTCATATCTGCCATATGATCAAAGATGGTGGGCCAAAACTGCCTAGAAAAGTCAGTTTTCCCGAATGTGTGAAACCTTTCGCACCATTTCGCTGTTGTGATCGGTGGGCCCCACAGAAGCATTTTTTGAAAAATTCACCCCATCCATTGGATTCAGGATGAAATTTCAGTCAAGAATGGGTAGTTTTGAATGTCCATTGGCATGTCTCAGAGAAAAAATAACTAAAAGATCAGATTTGAACGCTACAGGGCAGCCCTTTTGTGGCCCCTGTATCGCACACCTGTGTACGCATGGATGCAAAAGGTCAGCATGGTTTTATAGCTCTCGAAGCCCTCTACAAGATGGACGGTGTGGATTATCCGTACGAGGCATGTGTGGGGTCCACTATCGACCGCAAAAAGGGCCAGCGGACGTGCGTTGGCTGACGCTAAAAGGAAAGTTTCCTTTCCTTTTTTTGTTTTTCGATGCTTGCCGTGCACGGCTAGTGCATATATGCACTATGCACATTTCGTACATGTGGGGTCCATGATGATGTGTTTCTGAAATCTGATCCAGTCATTCATCTTCCTCATATTATTTAAGCCGTCAATACCAAAGTTGAGGCAGTTCCAGATATCAGGTGGGCCCCAAATTGAAGATTAATGGGCTGATCTGTCCGTTGGCCCACTTTTCGAGATCTTTAATGGCTAAAATTTAATATGTACAGTTAATTTATGGCCCACATCGCATGTATGAAGTTTCGAATCAATCGGATGGTGGGAACCATGTGATCTTGCATTCTGGACCATTTTCGGGCCTTTTTAAACGTGGACGGCTTGATTTTCTCGAGTTCCTGACATGTAAATTCTTCAATATCGGTCCTCTGGGGTCTGTCCTTTTGCTTTGGTCACTTCAAAGCATCAAATCCATGCTTTTAATATCCTTTTTCAATCAACGCTCTTTATTACATCCTGCAATAAAAACACATTTAAAATACAACTTTAGGCTTTATCATGTACATAAAATTAGACAATAATCAGGGTCTGATATGCAATATTCGACCCTCATCACAACCCCCAACCAGCATTTTGCTAGTCCCGAGCAAAACATTTGAAAAAATAATTTCAGAAATAAGAGAATTCCTGTAAACTCAAGTGACTTGTGAACAGATAGTGAAAATGTAAAAATTCTAAGATTCATGAATGGTATGTGGAATTTTCTCCAGGAATCAAGCTCATAGTGAACTACATGAACAAGTTCAAAACATTAATCCATTAATTAGAACATTGTAAACATTGAGTTCCACGGGTGTATAGTGTAATCTCGGCTCACAATTATTAAGAGATCTGATTGTCAATTTCATGATATCATTGGAATTCATGATAATCAAACCTGAAACCAACACTAGCATTACAGATTAACTTTTCATTCTACCAGCCTTTGATTTTCTTGAAGAGTAACGCCAAAGAGGGGAATCAAATCCTCACCCATAGGGAGCAAACCTATGGTGAAAACTTGTTACCTAACTTCTTTTCTAACTATCAACCATGGGGGATCGAATCTACACCCATAGGGAGCAAACCTATGGTAAAGATTATGTGACTTACCCTTTTTATTCTTCTTTACTGCACATGAAATTTTATTTTGGCTGGTTCCTTTCATGCTTTGTGATTACCAAGTTAATCATTCAATATCGAATCGAAACCTTAATGTGTAAGCGAGATGTGATATGCAAAATCATGACTTAATCAATGTTTAAAGCTTCTAATCACGGGTTAACAATTCAAACTTAAATGTGAAATCTAACAGACAACTGAATCCAAGAGTCATAAATTACCAACATCACGTATCTTTTAATTTTAAAATCACAACTATCCTTCAAAGTCACTTCAAATTCATAAGAAATTTTAGAAAATTTTAAAAATAAATAAAAATAAATAAATAAATAAATAAATAAAAAATAAAAAATAAAAAATTTTCTTTTCACACTTTTTGCTCAAGATCAAGAAAATACTGATTAGGTTACCTAATCTCCCACCCCCAACCTAAAATCTACATGGTCCTCAATGTAAAAGAAATAAGCATGCAATGCACATAGGACAATAAAAGTAAATGACTGATGGAAAGATAGTACCTGAAACAGAGAATCAAGAGGCTTTTCCAAAAATATCAATGTAAAATCGAGTCAGCACAAGAGAGAAATCAACAAAAAGAAAATCACAAAAAGCAAATCCTACCTATACCACTTTCGCAGGTACTCTCGATTGCATTTAGCGTATGCAACAAGCCTTTAAACCCCTAGGTTACCCCTAGTGGACGAGTTGTAGTCTCGTGAGGGTTTGCAGCAATGTTACCCACAAACATTGAATTAACTAACTAGGAAAAAGAAATGAAAAGAAAAGCTGGGTTGCCTCCCAGGAGCGCTAAGTTTAATGTCTTCAGTCAGACAAGAATGGACCATGAATTAATCAATCTTGAAAACCTGGGTCCTCCAAATTAACTTCCTCAACATCTTGATTAACCAAATCCTCCAAATAAGGTTTTAGTCATTGACCATTCACTTTGAAAATATTTCCGTCCTTAAGATTTTTAATCTCAACTGCTCCATGAGGAAATACTGTTACTACCTGATAAGGACCATACCATCACGAACATAGTTTTCCAGGAAAGAGGCGTAACCTGGAATTATACAATAAGACTTTCTGACCTGGTTCAAATGTCTTGCGAAGAATTGATTGGTCATGAAAAAATTTCGTTCGTTCTTTATAAATTTTTGCATTCTCATATGCCTCATTTCGAATTTCTTCTAACTCATTGAGTTGAAGTTTACGGTGCGATCCAGCCTTGTTCAAATCAAAATTAAATGTTTTGATGGCCCAATAAGCATGATGTTCTAATTCTACAGGTAAGTGACATGCTTTCCCAAAGACAAGCCTATAGGGAGACATTCCAATTGGGGTTTTGAATGCTGTACGATACGCCCAAAGAGCATCATTTAAACGTTGCGACCAATCCTTACGATCAGGGCGAACTGTTTTCTCTAAAATTTGTTTAATCTCCCGATTCGAAACTTCTACTTGACCACTTGTTTGTGGATGGTATGGAGTTGCAACTTTATGAGTGATGGAATATTTCTTCATTAAAGATTCAAACGGTTTATTGCAAAAATGAGTACCACCATCACTTATGATTGTCCGAGGAGTACCAAAATGAGAAAAGATATTTTCTTTCAAGAAGAGAACCACAACTTTGTGATCATTTGTTTTACATGGCACTGCTTCCACCCACTTAGAGACATAATCGACGGCCATAAGGATATACATATAATCGAATGATGGGGGAAACGGACCCATGAAGTCAATACCCCAAACATCAAATATCTCAACAATGAGAATATTGGTAAGTGACATCATGTTCCTACGAGAAATATTACCCATACGTTGGCATCGATCACATGTAGAACAAAAGGTATATATGTCTCGAAAAAGTGTAGGCCAATAAAATCCACTTTGTAAAACTTTTGCAGTTATTTTCTTTAAACCAAAATGACCACCACATGCATGGTCGTGACAAAAGGAGATTATACTATGAAACTCACTCTCAGGTACACATCTCCTAATGACCTGGTCAGGACAGAGTTTGAATAGGTATGGATCATCCGAGAAGAAATGTTTAACCTCAGCAAGAAATTTGGATTTATCCTGTTTAGTCCAATGAGAAGGAATCTGACTTGTAACAAGATAATTTACAATATCCGTATACCAAGGTAATTGAGAAATAGCTAAGAGTTGTTCATCAGGGAAAGACTCGTTCATTAGCACAAGATCCACTGTGGGCTCCAAGACAAGTCTAGACAAATGGTCGGCTACCACATTTTCGGAACCCTTTTTATCCCAAATTTCAATGTCAAATTCCTGTAGCAAGAGAATCCAACGAATCAATCGAGGTTTAGCATCTTTTTTAGAAAGAAGATATTTCAATGCTGCATGATCTGAAAACACTATAACCTTCGATCCAATGAGATATGACCTAAATTTGTCTAGAGCAAATACCACTTCCAACAACTCCTTTTCAGTAGTAGAGTAGTTCAATTGAGCATCATTTAGAGTCCTACTGGCATAATAAATGACATGAGGTATTTTGTCCAATCGTTGTCCTAAGACGGCTCCAACAACATAATCAGAAGCATCACACATAAGCTCAAAAGGTAAACTCCAATTAGGTGGTTGGATGATTGGAGCAGAAGTTAATAAAAGCTTTAACTTGTTAAAAGCTTTCCAACAATCATCATCAAGGTCAAATGCGACATCCTTAGCTAATAAACTGCACAAGGGTCGAGAAATTTTGCTAAAATCCTTAATGAATCTCCTGTAGAATCCTGCATGCCCTAAAAATGATCTAATTTCCTTCACCGTTCTAGGTGGAGGAAGACTAGAAATTAAATCAATCTTGGCTTTATCAACTTCAATGCCTTTACTTGAAATAACATGCCCAAGTACAATCCCTTTTTGAACCATAAAATGACACTTTTCCCAATTCAATACCAGGTTCATTTCTTTACATCTTTTCAAAACTAGAGATAGATGGTATAAGCATTCATCAAAGGAAGAGCCAAAAATGGAAAAATCATCCATGAAAATCTCGAGGAAACGCTCAACCATGTCTGAAAAAATACTCATCATGCATCGTTGAAAAGTAGCAGGCGCATTACATAGCCCAAATGGCATACGCCGATAGGCATATGTACCAAAAGGACATGTAAATGTTATTTTCTCTTGATCCTTAGGAGCAATGGGAATCTGATTGTACCCAGAATAACCATCCAGGAAATAATAATAGCTGTGCCCTGCCAATCTCTCTAGCATCTGATCTATGAAAGGAAGAGGAAAGTGATCCTTCCTTGTGACCAGGTTCAGTTTACGGTAATCAATACAAACTCGCCAACCTGTAGTTATGCGGGTTGGTACTAATTCATTATCATCATTTTTTATCACCGTAATCCCAGACTTTTTTGGAACAACTTGAACTGGGCTGACCCACCTGCTATCCGAAATAGGGTAAATGATACCAACATCTAACAATTTAAGCACCTCCGCACGTACGACCTCTTTCATGTTAAGATTAAGCCTCCTTTGCATTTCACGTGATGTTTTTACATTTTTCTTAAGATGAATACGATGCATACACACAGTGGGGCTTATTCCCTTTATGTCCGCTATTGTCCACCCAATAGCTGCCCTATGTTCTCTAAGAACATTAAACAACTTACCCTCCTGTTCCTTATCGAGGTTAGAAGCTATGATGACAGGCAGGGTTCCAGAAGGACCTAAAAATACATACCTGAGAGTTTCAGATAATTGTTTAAGGTCAATTTTGGGTGGTTTCTCACCAGAAGGGATCGGTTTAGATTCAGATGGTGGAAGAAGTTCCACTTTTGCTTTCCATTTTGTAGTATCCATTATATAATTAGAGTCAAGCAATGCATTGACTTCTGCGATGGAACTTTCTATGTCAAAGTCTGTGCTAAAATGTGCTAGACAAGTCTCCAGTGTGTCTTCGAAAGATTTAAAGAAAGAGTCATGCACTAGACTATCAATCATGTTCACCTCAAAAATATCATCCGAGTCTGCCGGTTGTTGTCCAGCATTGAAAACATTAAATTTAATCTTCATGTTACCAAAAGAAAACTTCATGACTCCATTTCTGCAATTTATAATAGCATTGGATGTAGCTAAGAATGGACGTCCCAAGATAACTGGGATTTGACTTGTAAGATTCAGGACAGGCTGAGTATCAAGAACGATGAAATCCACTGGAAAATAAAACTTATAAACTTGGATTAACACGTCCTCAATAACACCACGGGGCACCTTGACAGATCTATCAGCTAGTTGTAGTGTTATTTTAGTTGATTTCAGTTCACCAAGTCCTAGCTGTTCATACACAGAATATGACAACAAATTAACGCTCGCCCCTAAATCAAGCAATGCTTTCTCAACCTTATGATCTCCTATGACGCAAGAAATGGTAGGAGCTCATGGATCCCAAAATTTAGGAGGGGTATTATGTTGAATCATAGAGCTGATTTTCTCTGCAAGGAAGACCTTCTTATGAACATGTATCTTACGCTTCTGAGTGCATAAATCTTTAAGAAACTTAGCGTAAGCAGGGACTTGCTTGATTGCATCAAGCAATGGAATGTTAATTTGTACTTGCTTAAACATCTCTAATATCTCATTAAAGTTGTTTCCTCTCTTAACTGGTGCCAGACGTTGAGGAAAAGGTGCTTTAGGCACATAGGATGACACAGGAGTGGTTTTTGGAGGGTCAGAGTGCTTTTGGACTCTAGATGCAATAGTATGTCTCTCCGCTTCATTTTGCTCTTCCGGTTTGGAATTTGATTCTTCCCTAGGCATTTCTACTTTGTTCTCGATCTTTTTACCGGACCTAAGGGTAATGATAGATTTGGCTTGCTCATGATATTGTTCATGGTTTGAATTAGAGCCAATCTCAAACTGTCCTTTTGGATTTGCTACAGGTTAGCAAGGGAACCTCCCCTTCTCTCTCTCACTCACTGTGGCAACAAGTTGACCCAATTGAACTTCCAGCTTGGCAATAGATTGAGCATTCGCATGTACGCTTTGCTGGTTAGCTAGTAAAGTTTGTTAGGTGTCTTTTTGAAATTGAAGAGAACTCTGCATAAAAAGATTGAGTGTATCCTCAAGAGATGGTTTCCTAGATTGTGCAGGAGCTTGTTGATATTGCGGAAACTGTTGAGGTTGTTTTCCCGGCAACAGCACCAAAAACTTGATGTTTTAATTTAAACCAATTTGATTTAAATGATTTTAACTCGCAAGTATACGAATCAGATGTAAATATGGTATGTATTACGAGATCGTTCCCACGAGGACTGGTTGTCGCAATTCGAAATTTAAGACTCTTCTTAACTAATCCAACAAATATTTTAGCAAACTAATAAGTAAACTAACATAAATCTATGAAAAATAACTGAGAACTATGAGAAAAATTTAATCCAGGAGAAGACTAGGACTTTCGAATCCACCCCTAATTATCCTAACCCTTATTTTACCCGTTGATTCACCCTAATTCAGATTGATATCAAAATAAACAAAGTACACTCTATGTCCTTGGTCGGGCACACAGAATGTATAATCCTTTAAAGCATATGGATCACATCTTTCCATCCATGGTTAGGCATGAAGAGATGTAAATCCTGTTTCTTCCTCTATAGGAGACCTGTTCATGGTCAGACACAAGCACCTAGAATAATATTTCAAACAACATCCATATCTAGACTTTGGTCGAGCTCATAGAATGGAGAAGTACGAAAATCTCAAGAAAGCACACTAGAAAAAAGAAACAAATCAATCTAATTAAAATAAATTCAACATAAACAAGAGTCAATCAAATTAGGGGCTTCATCTCAGCCCTAGCTAAGAAGTTTAGCAATCCATAAAATTAATTAGGCAAAAGGAAATAAAAAGTAAAAATATTAAAAACATCTCCCTTATCTCTCTTCTTCCTTCTTCTCTCTCTCCTCCTTGGCTCTGGATCTTCCTTTTCAAGGTTTGAATCTTCCTCCCAAGGTCTCTGAATGCTCCCCACGTCCAAAACCTTCTTATATAGCTGCTGGAGTGGTGAAAATTGGACTTGAATTGGATTTGGAAAGTTATCGCATGCGCAGCGAAAGCCTTTTCGCAGCCAAGTTCAGTGCCTCGAAACACGCCACTTTCCTCGCTCAAATTCCAAAGAAACACCGTCCCTTAGGATTTTGTTGGGTCCTCTACATGATAGACAGTTCAGATCTGCCATATGATCAAAGATGGTGGGCCAAAACTGCCTAGAAAAGTCAGTTTTCCCGAATGTACGAAACTTTTCGTACCATTTCTCTATTGTGATCGGTGGGCCCCACAGAAGCATTTTTTGAAAAATTCACCCCGTCCATTGGATTCAGGATGAAATTTCAGTCAAGAACGGGTAGTTTTGAATGTCCATTAGCATGTCTCAGAGAAGAAATAACTAAAAGATCATATTTGAACGCTACAGGATAGCCTTTTTGTGGCCCCTGTATCGCACACGTGCACGCATGGATGCAAAAGGTCAGCATAGTTTTGTAGCTCTCGAAGCCCTCTACAAGATGGATGGTGTGGATTATCCGTACGAGGCATATGTGGGGTCCACTATCGACTGCAAAAAGGGCCAGCGGACGTGCGTTGGCTGACGCTAAAAGGAAAGTTTCCTTTTCTTTTTTTATTTTTCGGTCAGAGATGGTTAAACCGTCTCTGATGCTTGCCGTGCACGGCCAGTGCATATATACACTATGCACATTCAGTACATGTGGGGTCCATGATGATGTGTTTCTGAAATCTGATCCAGTCATTCATCTTCTCATATTATTTAAGCCGTCAATACCAAAGTTGAGGCAGTTCCAGATATCAGGTGGGCCCCAAATTGAAGATTAATGGGTTGATCTGTCCGTTGGCCCACTTTTCGAGATCTTTAATGGCTAAAAATTAATATGTACTGTTAATTTATGGCCCACATCGCATGTATGAAGTTTCGAATCAATCGGATGGTGGGAACCATGTGATCTTGCATTCTGGACCATTTTCGGGCATTTTTAAACATGGACGGCTTGATTTCCTCGGGTTCCTGGCATGTAAATTCTTCAATATTGGTCCTCTGGGGTCTGTCCTCTTGCTTTGGTTACTTCAAAGCGTCAAATCCACGCTTTTAATATCCTTTTTCAATCAACGCTCTTTATTACGTCCTACAATAAAAACACATTTAAAATACAACTTTAGGCTTTATCATGTACATAAAATTTGGCAATAATCGAGGTCTGATATGCAATATTCGACCCTCATCAAGCTATCCAGAAGAGCGGGGGTCTCTGGAAGGTGTGAACCGCTGTTATGACCACGATGAAGCTGTCCATTTTCAATGGACGGCATTAGAAGGGCCTGGCCATTTGGACAGGCTGTGTTTATATTTTTATTTGTATTTGCAGGGACCACACCATTAACCGAAACCCATAACCTAAACCTAAACCTAAACCTAAACCTTATCCAAAACCTATAACCTATAACCTAAACCAAAACCAAAACCTATAACCTAAACCCAAACCAAAACCTATAACCAAAACCCATTCTCAAATCCTAAAACCTACAACCTAAACCAATACCAAAACTTTTTACCTAAACCCGAACCCATTCTCAAATCCCAAAACCTATAACCTAAACCAAACCTTAACCTATAACCTAAACTAAAACCAAAACCAATAACCTAAACTCGAACCCATTCTCAAATCCCAAAACCTACAACCTAAACCAATACTAAAACCTATGACATAAACCGGAACCAATTCTCAAATCCCAAAACCTATAACTTATCCCTAAACCTTAACCTATAACCTAACCTAAGCCTATACCTATAACCTAAAACTATTCCCAAATCTTAAAACCTATAACCTAAACCTAACCTTAACCTAAACCTAAACATATAACCTATAACCTTATCCAAAACCTATAACCTAAACCAAAACCAAAACCTATAACCGAAACCCGAACCCATTCTCAAATCCCAAAACCTATAACCGAAACAAATACCAAAACCTAGGACCTAAACCCGAACCTATTCTCGAATCCCAAAACCTATAACCTAAACCTAACCTTAACCTATAACCTAAACCAAAACCAAAACCTATAACCTAAACCCGAACCCATTCTCAAATCCCAAAACCTATAACCTAAACCAAAACCAAAACCTATAACCTAGACCCGAACCCATTCTCAAATCCCAAAACCTATAACCTAAACCAAAACCTAAACCTTATCCTAAACCTATAACCTATAACCTAAAACAAAACCTATAACCTAAACCCGAACCCATTCTCAAATCCCAAAACCTATAACCTACACCTAAACCTAAACCTTATCCTAAACCTTAACCTATAACCTAAACCAAAACCTATAACCGAAACCAAAACAAAAACCTATAACCTAAACTCGAACCCATTATCAAATCCCAAAACCTATAACCTAACCTAAACCTACACATATAACCTAAAATTATTCCCAAATCCCAAAACCTATAACCGTAACCTAACCTTAACCTAAACCTAAACCTATAACCTATAACCTTAACCAAAACCTAGAACCTAAACCAAAACCAAAACCTATAACCTAAACTCGAACCCTTTCTCAAATCCCAAAACCTATAACCTAACCTAAACCTATACTTATAACCTAAAACTATTGCCAAATCCCAAAACCTTTAGCCTAAACCTAACCTTAACCTAAACCTAAACCTATAACCTAAAATCCCAAAACCTAGAACCTAAACCAAAACCAAAACCTATAACCTAAACCCAAACCCATTCTCAAATCCCAAAACCTATAACCTAACCTAAACCTATACTTATAACCTAAAACTATTGCCAAATCCCAAAACCTTTAACCTAAACCTAACCTTAACCTAAACCTAAACCTATAACCTATAACAAATCCCAAAACCTATAACCTAAACCAAAACCAAAACCTATAACCTAAACTCAAACCCATTCTCAAATCCCAAAACCTAAAACATAACCTGAACCTATACTTATAAACTAAAACTATTGCCAAATCCCAAAACCTTTAACCTAAACCTATTTAACCTAAACCTAAACCTATAACCTATAACAAATCCCAAAACCTATAATCTAAACCAAAACCAAAACCTATAAGCTAAACCCGAACCCATTCTCAAATCTTAAAACCTATAACCTATAACCTAAACCAAAACCTATAACCTAAACCCGAACCCATTAACAAATCCCAAAACCTAAAACCTAAACCTAAACCTAAACCTATGACCTATAACCTAAACCAAAACCTATAACCTAAACCAAAACCTAAACCTATAACCTAAACCCGGACCCATTATCAAATCCCAAAACCTAACCTTAACCTAAACCTATACTTATAACCTATAATTATTCCCAAACCTATAACCTATAACCTAAACCTAAACTTATAACCTATAACCTAAACCAAAACCAAAACCTATAACCTATACCCGAACCCATTATCAAATCCCAAAACTTATAACCTAACCTAAACCTATACTTATAACCTAAAACTATTCCCAAACCCCAAAACCTATAACCTAAACCTAACCTTAACCTAAACCTAAACCTATAACCTATAACCTTAACAAAAACCTATAACCTAAACCAAAAACAAAACCTATAACCTAAACCGGAACCCATTCTCAAATCCCAAAACCTATAACCTATCCCTAGACCTTAACCTATAACCTAACCTAAAGCTATACTTATAACCTAAAACTATTCCCAAATCCTAAAACCTAGAACCTATCCCTAAACCTTAACCTATAACTTAACCTTAACCTATATTTATAACCTAAAACTATTCCCAAATCCCAAAACCTATAACCTATCCCTAAACCTTAACTTATAACCTTAATTAAACCTATACTTATAACCTAAAACTATTCCCAAATCCCAAAACCTATAACCTAAACCTAAACCTATAACCTATAACCTTAACCAAAACCTATAACTTAAACCAAAACCAAAAACCTATAACCTAAACCCAAACCCATTCTCAATTCTCAAAACATATAACCAAACCTAAACCTATACTTATAACCTAAAACTATTGCCAAATTCCAAAACCTAAAACCTAAACCTAACCTTAACCTAAACCTAAACCTATAACCTATAACCTTAACCAAAACCTATAACCTAAACCAAAACTAAATCCTATAACCTAAACCCGAACTCATTCTCAAATCTCAAAAGCTATAACCTAACCTAAACCTATACTTATATCCTAAAACTATTGTCAAATCCCAAAACCTATAACCTAAACCTAACCTTAACCTAAACCTAAACCTAAAACCTATAACCTTAACTAAAACCAATAACCTAAACCAAAACCAAAACCTATAACCTAAACCTGAACCCATTCCCAAATCCCAAAACCTATAACCTAAACCAAAACCAAAACCTATAACCTAAACCCGACCCCATTCTCAAATCCCAAAACCTATAACCTAAACCTAACCTTAACCAAAACCAAAACCTATAACCTTAACCTAAACCAAAACCTAACCTTAACCAAAACCAAAACCTATAACCTATAACCTAAACCAAAACCTATAACCTAAACCAAAACCAAAACCTATAACCTAAACCCGACCCCATTCTCAAATCCCAAAACCTATAACCTAAACCTAACCTTAACCAAAACCAAAACCTATAACCTATAACCTAAACCAAAACCTAACCTTAACCAAAACCAAAACCTATAACCTATAACCTAAACCAAAACCTATTAACTAAACCAAAACCAAAACCAAAACCTAAACCCGAACCGATTCTCAAATTCTAAAACCTATAACTGTAAGTGCTATGGTTTGAATCCTCTTTGGTTGTCAAATTTTGTGTGTCAAAACCTCTATATGTGTCTTGTGATTGTATCTTGTTAAATATGTTCGAGAAACCACGTCAACACTTCGAGATAAGAAGATGAACTACAATATTGACGATATTAAAAAAGAGTTCAAGTTGAAGACTCTAGCTCGAGTTCAAGTTCAAGACTCAAAGTTCATGTATATTCAAGATTAAGACTTAAGCATAGTTAGGGAACTGAGTGAAACTCAAATTGACATTGACTTCAAAGCTTGTGAAGTGTTCAAGCAACATCAAGAAGAACTCAAGCTTCGTAAAGTTCAAAGTCTAAGCAAATGAAGGTTCAATGTCCTTACTTATTGAGGTTTGATTGACCTTAGGTTGACCTTTAGAGTAGGTCACTTTGGATATATAATTCATATATCTTTTACAAGTGATTTTGGTCTGTTCTAAGACTAGTCCTAGACCCTGTTCGACTAGTCCAAGAACTGGTTCGACCAGTCCAAGAAATTTCAAGACCAGTCGAAGTTTTGTTGTAAATTATGAGATTTTTTCTGTTCGGCTACGACCAGTCCTGGAGTCTACTCGACCGGTCGTGGGATGGTCTCGACTAGACCTTCGACCAGTCGTGGAGCTAGGACTCAAACTCCATCGACTAAATCAAGTGTCACACAACCAGTCATGTAAGGGTCTCGACCAGTCGTGGACTGCCTTCGACCAGTCGTGGACTACCTATGACCAGTCGTGTAACGGCTTTATCTGATCGCGCCCGAAAATTCAAAAATCTGTTTCTTCTTCGACCAGTTGTGGTGACCCTAGGACCAGTCAAAGATGAATTTCTGCAGCTATAAATAGCACACAAATTTTAAAGTTATTCATCGAAAATTAAGTGAATTTGAAGCTCCACTCTGAGATAAGTTTGTGTTTGATTTTAAGCTATATTGTGTATAATTCTATTTCCTTTTGTTAGCTTTTTACTATTTGATTTGTCTAATACCCTGGATTTTTGTCAACCTGGGATTAGACGTCCTTAGGCAATGGGTCGACCATATCACCTTGGTAACCTCTCAGAACCCAATTCCAAAGCCAAAGAAATCATGTAGAACCTAATTCTTTAAAATTTAACGTGAATTAGACAGTGCCACACTAGATTACCTGTGAAATTAGTACCAACCACTTTAAATATGATCTGTAAGACCCAAAACCTCTAGAATCGTTGACGCTACGTTACCCTAAAATTTAGGATCAAACTTTAAACCGGTTTGTTCTCAGGAACCCTTTGAAACTTTGTATTATATCTAGACCGCGCGTCGAAAGTCCGATACCTACAGTCTTAGACCGTTATGACCGCTTAGCTGGTCTTAACAATCGTTTCAAAAATCAAGCCCAACCGATGCTCTGAGGCTATTTCATTGAGCCTGGAGCAGGGAGTGTGAGAAAGAGTGAAATTCATTTAAAATTAAATGGGATTTAAATAAATCTGGCATGTTACGTTTGCGGGATCAGTATAAGCATTCAGACCGTTGGAATCTGACCCAATTACACCTTCGGATCAGGAAACATTTCTCATTCAGGTCAGTGTACTTGGAATCCTCGATCGATTCTCCGTGACCGTTGAACTGAAACTGGACTGCCACGTGCGATCTGGGAACTCTACCGGTCTAAAAACTTTGGGTGAGTAGGATCTGATACGCATGAGCTTAAGTCCGACCGCGTTCGGCCCGGGGACCTCCTGAAATGCTCTTTTGGATCGGAAAAGTTCTGATTTGGTTATAACTCAACTATACTTTGTTCTCAAGTCTATTTACGTTAGTTTTTAACCTATATAAGGGCTTTAAACCCTCTCATATCTCTCCCATCCGAATTTGGATTAAACCCTAGAAAGAAAGAAAAAGTGAGAGATTGTGAGAGAGTTGTGGGAGGAATTTCCTGCCACTTGCACCAGCTATTGCACGTACCGAAGCACCGCATTCGAATCACTTTCCCGGTGATTTTCAACGCACTCCTAGGTAAGAAAACCCTAACCTATCGCTGTTTTAGGGATTCCTTTGATACAAATGGCGAAGTAGCCTATGTATCTTATGCATTAGGTCGCCTTTACGCCGTTGACGAAGCGTATGCGTTCAAATCGAATCAATACACGTCTTGGGCAAAAGGTGCAGATTTTAGATGCTTTAATTGACTGATTTCAAGCTTTCAATGTCGTTCAATAGTAGATTATCGACGAGCACGCCGTTTGACATGTAAAACATGCTGTCCGGTTTCCATTTCGACTGCGTATGGAAAATATGAGATTAGGGTATTTTAATCATTTGTAGGAAATACTGTTTACATCCATATTTTGCTGAAATGTTTACCACGGTTATTTGTCGTGTTAGGATACTAGGAATGTGTGCACGATCTGTTTGGAGAAGAGATTCGCCCTAATGCATACTTTGGGTCGACATACGCTATGTAGACTAAAGTGTGTAGACTAAGTGTTTGTATAAATGTTTGTATTAGTATGTATTGAGTAAATGGTGTTGTGAATTAGTTTTGAGATTGTATTCTCAATTAACATGCTGATGTATATGATTTCCACCACATTCGCTATATGAATTGATTTCATTACATATATGGAATGCATGTGTTAATTGATTTGCTTACGTAGTATGATATAACATGTGTCAACATGCTTGTATTGTTTATATTCTTTTCTGTTACTCACATATACTTACTGATGTTGATACACAAATGCTTGGGGCTATGATCTAGTCTATGCAGTTGGTAATGGATTGAATTCGTGGTTGGTTTCAAATTGCCACGAAGGACGCGTCGATGAACGCGAGTAGTGCTTTGGGTTGGCGGCAGTGGTTAGGCCATACGAAGTATTTTATGCACTTCATGTCGCTCAGCTTGAAATGCGCTCATACTAATCGAGCCCGTCAAGCAACCCGACTGGCCATTGTATGTTCACCATGTATGAGTCATAACTGCTTGAACGTAGGGTACTGAACTTACCATTGAAAACCCTGTCAACCATGATACCTTGATCCACTAAGACTCATGAGCCGGGCATGGTGGTATGAGACACTGTGGTCGGGCTGTCGGCCTACGCTGGGGCCACAAACCTCCCCATAGTGACCAGTGATCACCTATAACTCGTGAGCCGATTGTGGTGGTATGGGACAATACATTTGAGCTGTCGGCCTACACCGATTGGTGACGAGCCCTTTGTAGTGACCTCGAGCGTATTTTGATTCTACGGGAGGTGACGACCCTTCCATAATAAGAGTACATTAGGCCTGTATTGATAAGGTGATGGGGGAGCGGTGCAACGAGTGCGAGCAATAGCCCTGACAGCCCTTGCAATGACCTACAAATATAATACCGTATGTGAATACTAGGAGTGATGACCCTAGAAAGGATCTATGTTGGGATTGATATAAGGAAGGTACCTTAGTTTCCCAATACTTCTGAATGAAAGGACTAATAACAACTCGGTAATCATTATCCATATCGCATTACATGTGCCTGGAAGATGTGGAGCACTGCGGGAAGAAAGTATACCACGGGCGTAAGATGGTGCCGTATGAGGGAGTATGTCGGTGAGGGCATCCATCATGTCATTTCATGCATACATTAACAACAGTATCTACGAATGTTTGATTGTTCGCTTTACTATTATCGCGTGATTGATTTGATAACATGCTAATCTTTGCTCTATGATTCCACTGAGTTGATTACTCATTCCCACTTTACGGGATGGTGTTTCGGACCCCCATCAGTCCCTATTTTGTTTCAGATGATGGCGCTGCTTGTGAAGTGGAGCCGGACTTGATGATGATGAGGAGGATCCCTCCTTTATGCAGGTTCTGATTGACGGGGTTACAGGGTTACTGATTAGATGCCAGTACACGTGGTATTTTGTCTTTTATTTTTACACCATGTATATTCTTTTTGCTCATCTTTTGAGTATACATGTATATGTTTAACCTGGTAACATGTTCACACTCTGGAGACTCACAAAAGTTCATATATTCTTTATATCTATCACATTCTGTCGTTTGCTAATTTAACTATCTCTAGAGTATGATATGCTATTTTGGCTTAGTCTCAATCTTGTTTAATGCCATTCTACAGACAACACACATTTATCATTATCTATGTTGCATAAGTGACGTTCTGGAACTCGGGAGTTGGGTTTCTACCCGACCCCCGATTTTCGGGATGTTACAATTTGATTCTATATTCCAATCTGATTTGAAAAGAGGAAATATTATTTTCCTTCTTCTGGAAATTAAAATCAAATAGAGCTAGCCTAGTCTGATTTAGTTTAAAATCAATTAGAACTTAGAACCATTATAAAGTGAGTATCGGACATTGAACTTTCATATTCGAACATCTACTCCAATTGGTTCTTCCGGGCTATTACAAGAGGAGAAATCCAGGTATTTTACAATTTTGTAAAATTTTTATTCTTTTGGTTTTTGTTTGGGATTCGTCAGAAAAATTCCATTTGTGTAGTTATCTGAGGAGAGCCAGAAAACTCAGAAAATAGTGTGGGTTTTTAGATTGTGTATGCCCAAGTTAAAAAGACAATTGTGAAGGTTTTAGGTGAACTTGCAAAACCTATTTTGATAGTGAACGCTAATATCCCTGTGAGGATATTAGGAGTGGAGTAGCATTCTATGTGGCTGTTGTGAAACAGTTGGTGTACACACAAGCAAACCATTATAACTCTTTGTCTTATGGATTGAATGCTTGCTTAATTCTTTATTTTCATCATTCAGTTTTGTGGAATGTACATGTGGATGTGAATGCTATAACAATTTACATTTCAAGCAAGTGTGGAGAATGTTGTAATAAATTAGATTTAAATTTCTGTAATTTATTTCAATTCCTTGCAATTTATTTATTTCTATTCAGATTGAGTTCTTGATTCAAAAGACGTTCTAGAAATAAGATTGTCCTACCATAAGCCCTTGTTTATTATGGCGTAAGGTTGTCCTTAGAACTGAATTTGAGTCAACCTCTCAATGCTTACTTATTGAGATTGATTTAATTTCAGCATTGTGAATTAATTTATTATTGTAAGGCTATTTCTTTATTTTATTCCGTAATATTTATTTTAATTTGGCATAGTCATATTCACCCCCCTCCCCCCCCCCCCCCCCTCTAGGACATATAGCTTGGCCATTTCAAGTGGTATCAGTGACTGATAGCTCGTTCTTATTACTTTTTTTTTGGATTTATTTCCTGAGCTAACGATCTAAGCTATATTATAAGATGTCAAATTTCGATAGCCTTTCAGTCACTAGGCCTCCACCATTTGATGGCTTTAACTATGCCTATTGGAAAGCCAGAATAAGGATCTTCCTCAAATCAATGGATGAGAGTGTGTGGCAAGCCACAGTGACCAAATGAAAACCCCCTACCACGAAAGTGACTGGAACCAACGGTTCAAAAATAATGAGAGTGTCTCCTTATTTCTCATGGACTACACTTCAGAAAAGTGAGAGTAGTGCCAATGCTAAAGCACTAAATGCTATCACTTGCACACTATCACCAGATGAGTTCAAAAGAATCATATCCTATGATACTACAAAGTAAGCCTGGGATATATTAGAAATGACACACGAGGGTACATCAATTGTCAAGAAATCTAAAGTCCAACTCCTCACAACTAAATTTGAAGAAATTCATATGGAGGAAAATTAAATGTTTATGGACTTTTACACTAGATTGAATGACATTGTAAACTCAATGTGGAGTTTTGGCGATAAAATCCTAGAAAGTAAAGTGTGTGCAAAGATACTACGCTCTCTTCCTGAACGGTTCAACTCTAAAATAACCGCGATCCAGGAACTTCGTGATATGGATAACATGAGGGTAGAAGAACTAGTTGATTCTTTACAAACCTATGAATTAAATTTTAAAGCTCCTAAAGGTAAATCTATTGCTTTAACATCTTCTAAAGGTATTTCTCAAGAAAACTCGGATTTAGAAAATTCAGAAGATGATATGGCGTTTTTAGTAAAAAAGTTTTACAAGATTTTTAAAAGTAAGAAAAGGGTCGATTTTCAAAAGACAAACGAAAAGAAATGATCTAAACCAAAGTCTAGAACTTGAAAGTCTTTGAAAGATAGTCAATGTTACAACTGCCAAGAATATGGGCATTTAGCAAACAAATGTCCTAAAAAGGACAAACCCAAGAAGAAGGGTATGTTGGCTACTTGGGACCAATCTTCTGATTCTGAAGCCTCTTCTGAATCAGAAGATTCTAAAACCGAGTCGGGCAATGATGTAAAAGCCCTTATGACTCTAGCCAAGTTCACATTCTCAGATCACGACGATTCAACTAGTGAAGAAAATTTGCATAGTGATCATGAAAATGAAGAAGATCTTCAAGATGCTTATAATGCCTTGTATAAGGAAAGTTGTAAAATTGCTGTCAAACTTAAACTTCAAAAAGAAAAGTTTTCTAAACTCAAAGAATGTTTTGAAACTCTTGTTTTAGAAAAATCTCAAATTTTAGATTGCTTTGAAAAATCAAAATGTGATCTGGAATTCAAAACCTCTCTGATTAAAGATTTGAAATCTGAAAATGAGAAACTTAAAAATGAAGTATCTTCTCTTCTGAGTTTGAAGGACACATGGAGATATGACCAAGGTGATCCAAAGTTAGAAAAATTATTATTCAGATCAAGAAAATGTCGCAATCGATCCGGTTTGGTCTATGATAAGAATATACCTCCTAAACAGAAGGATACTCCTCTTAAATTTATGAAAGGAGAAGCCTCAAACTCAAAAGAGAAAAGTACTTATCAAGGTTTTTCTAAAAATACAAAAACTTTCAAAAACCTAAAAGCAGCTATGTCAATTTCAAAAATCAGATCAGAAATCCTCTAGCTAAAAAGATAGTTGATTACTTAAGGAGCTCTTAAAATCTAACTCAATAGGTCATTCTTATAACTACAATCAAAATAAGACCAACTATACTCCTAAGCCCAAAACTGTTCTGAAATGGGTTCCTAAGGTTGGCTGCTTGGTTACTCACATTGATTTTAAAGTAACAAGCCATTCAAAGTGGTACCTAGACAGTGGATGCTCCAGGCATATGACAGGAGACAAAGCTTTATTCACCGATCTTAAAGATATAACTGATGGGTCAATCACTTTTGGTGATGGAAGCAATTGCAAGATTATTGGTAAAGGTACGGTTCAAATTTACAATCTTCCTTTATTTAAAGATGTTTTATATGTTGAGGGGCTAAAACACAACCTGTTAAGCATATCTCAAATATGCGATAATAACCATAGTGTGAAATTTTCCAATCAAGGTTGTGAGATCATAAATAGAAAGGGTTCTGTAATATTAACTGGTCGCAGAACTTCTGAAAACTGCTATATAGTAAGTGATGGTAGCTCATCTAACCAAAAGTGCTACATGGTCCATACCAATGAGATAAAATTATGGCATAAACGCCTTGGACATGTGCACTACCGAAATTTATACAGATTAAGCAAATGAGAAGTAATAAGAGGTTTACCTAAGTTACAAAAAGTAGAAAAAATATGTGGTGAATGCCAGTACAGCAAACAAACTAGGAGCTCTCACAAAAAGGTGAACTCCAATGCCACATCAAGACCACTCGAGCTTCTCCATATGGATCTTATAGGACCAACTAGAATAGAAAGTCGAGGTGGCAAAAAATAGATCTTGGTTATCGTAGATGATTATACATGATACACTTGGGTTTCATTCTTAAGAGACAAATCAGAAACCCTTGATGAAGTGAAAAATATCATTAAACGGATCCAAACTAAAAAATGTTCTCAAGTCAGTAAGATCTGTAGTGATCATGGATCCGAATTTGAAAATAGCAGTTTTGAGAAATTTTGTAGCGATTAGGGAATATCGCATGAATTCTCTGCACCCAAAACACCACAATAAAATGGTATTGTGGAAAGGAAAAATAGAGTGCTGCAAGAAATGGGAAATGTTATGTTGAATAACATGAAGCTCCCTAAAAATCTATGGGCTGAAGCAGTGAATACTGCTTGCTACATTATTAACCATGTTTATACTTATAAATCAAATAATAAAATGGCTTATGAAATGTGGTTTGACAAGAAGCCTACTATCAAATACTTTCATTTTTTTGGCAGCAAGTGCTACATTTTTCGTGACTGTGAAAACTTGGAAAAATTCGACACTAAAAGTGATGAAGGGACCTTTTTAGGATATTCTTTAAACAGTCGTGCTTATCGTGTATTGAACAACAGGACTGGTGTGATTCAAGAGTCAATTAATCTGATCATTGATGATCACTTTAATACACCTGCCCCTAGTTTAGACAATGATGAAGTTCTTGTAATTGAAAAACCAGATACTTCATCAAGTAAAATTAATTCTGAATTAAGGACTGTTAAAGATCATCCAACTACTCAAATTCTTGAAAACCCTCTCAGTGGTGTGCGCACTCATAGACAATTAAAAGACATGTAATTATGTATGTTTTACATCCCAGATTGAACCGGTAAACGTAAAAGAAGCACTTTCTGATGAAAACTGAATAGTTGCGATGCAGGAAGAAGTTAATCAATTTGTTCGTAATGATGTCCGGTATCTTGTTCCTAGACCTACAGATAAACACATAATTGAAACAAAATAGATTTTCAAAAACAAGTATAATGAACTTGAAAATATTATTCGAAATAAAGGAAGACTAGTTGTATAGGGGTACACACAAATTGAAGGCATCGATTATGATGAAACCTTTTCCCCTGTAGCCAATCTTGAATCTATCAGACTTTTTATATCCATCGCATGTATTAGGAAGTTTAAAATTTTTCAAATGGATGTGAAGAGTGCCTTTTTTAATGGCGATTTACATGAAAAGGTATATGTGGAACAACCTACAGGGTTTGAAGATCCTAAGTTTATTAATCATGTATATCGTCTTAAAAAAGCTCTCTATGGTTTGAAACAAGCTCCCAGGGAATGGTACGAAAAATTGACAAAGTTTTTACCGAGTCACAATTTTCAAATGGGCAGTGTCGATAAGACACTCTTTGTTAAGAAGCATAACGATGATATTTTAATGGTTCAAATTTATGTAGAAGATATTATTTATGGATCAATGTGTACTAACATGACTGTTGAGTTTATAGAGTTAATGAAATCTAAATTCAAAATGAGCATGGTTGGAGAATTAAATTATTTCTTAGGGTTGCAAGTAAAACAACAACCTGATGAAATTTTTATTTCTCAAACCAAGTATGCTTTGAACTTGATTAAGAGGTTCAGATTTGAGAATGGTAAGAATTTTGATACACTTATGAGTACAAATCTAAGACTGTCAAAAGACTCTACATGTAAAGATGTAGATCCTAAATTGTATCATAGCATGATTGGTAGTTTGCTTTACTTAACTGCTAGTAGACCTGATATTGCTTTAAGTGTTGGAATTTATGTTAGATAATCCTAAAGAATCTCACTTAACTGTTGTTAAGTGAATTATTAGATATATCGCAAGTTCAGTTAATTTGGGTCTTTAGTATCCTTATGATACTAGTGTTCAATTGGCTGGGTATTTAGATGCTGATTGGGCTGGTAATATTGATGACAGAAAATCAACCAGTGGTGGTTGTTTTTACATTGGAAACTGCTTAGTTTCTTAGTTTAGCAAGAAGCGAAGTTTCATATCACTCTCAACTGCTGAGGCTGAATACATTGCAGCTGGAAATGCATGTACTTAGCTAGTTTGGATGAAACATATGTTGAGTGATTATGGTATCGTACTGGATTCAATGGTTTTATACTTGTAACACCCTGGATTTTGGCTAACCTGGAATTTGACGTCCTTAGGCAGTGGGTCAATTAAAACACCTGAAAAATCGTTCAGAACCCAATTCCATAGCCAAAGAAACCACTTAGGATAAATTTCTTTAGAAACTAAGCATAAGTTAGCTAGCGCAACGTTGGAGTGGCTGGGAAACAATCCCTGATCACTTTAAATACGTTCTACAAGACCCAAAACGAGTAGAACCAATGACTCTAGAATACTCTATAACCTCGGATCAAACTCTAAGCGGGTTTGTCCTCTGGACCACATTGAATTTTTATATTGGATTTAGACCGCGCGTCGAAGGTCCGATACCTCCTATCTTAGACCGTTAGAACCGCCCAGCTGGACTTGACAATCATCTCGAAAATCAAGTCAAACCGATAATCACAGCCTATTTCGTTGAACCCGGACTGAAGCGACCGCGAATAGGGACGGATTTGGAATTTCAAATTCAAATCTGGCACACGACTTGACGCGTCAGTATTGAGCGTTCTGACCGTCAGAATTCATCCAGATTACACCCTCGGATCAGGAAAAATTTCTATTTATTATCATGAGACTTTCAGCCCTGATCTATGTGCGGTAACCGCTGAACTGAAACTGGTCCGCTACGTGCGATCTGCGAACCCTGCCAGACTGAAAACTTAATACGAGGTACATCTGGTACCCATGAGCTTAAGTCTGATCGCAATCGACCAGGGGACCACCAGAAAGCGTCTTTTGGACCGAAACAGCCCCGATTTGGTTACCCCTCAAGTGAAACTTGTTCCCGAGCCTATTTCGGGCAAGTTTAGTCTTATAAAAGGGGTTGAAACCCTCACTTCTCTCACCCATCCGAATTTGCTAGAAACCCTAGCAAGAGTGAGAGAGAAAGTGAGAGTTTGTGAGAGAAGGTGGGAGAGCTTTTCCTACTGCTGCTGCACGTGCTTAGGCAACGCACTCCGATCACGTTGCCGGTGATTTCTCCGCGTTTTCAGGTAAGAAAAACCCTAGAAAGTTGCTGATTTGCTGATTCCTTGGTTCCATAGAGAAATAGCTAATAGATCTTGCGTATTAGGTTGCCTAGTCGCCGTAGACGAAGCGTATACGCTCCGTTCGAATTTCAACATCCATAAGTGACAAGGTGAGGATTTTAGACGCTTTGATTGACGGTTTACAACGCTTTCAATGTCGTTTAATAGTAGATTATCGACGGCATCGCCGTTTGACATGTACAACATGCTCTCCGTTTCCTGTTTCGTAAATTAACGAAGAATATGAGATTTAGGGCATTTTAGTCATTTGTAGGAAGTACGGTCTACATGCATATTTTTCTGACGTGATTGACATGGTTTGTCGCCGCATTAGGGAGTTAGGAATGCTTGCATAATCAGTTTGGCGAAGAGATTCGCCAAGTTGCGCACTTTGGGTCGACATACTATATGTGGACTTAAGTGTGTAGTGTATGTGTTTGTATAAATGCTTGTATTAGTATGTATTGAATTAAATGATGTTAGGTAGTAGTTTGAGATTGATTTCTTGATTTATATGCTGACCTAAATGATTTCCTACACGTTTACCTTATGCATGATTTCATTACATGCATAGAAAGTATGCCTTGAAGATTTGCTTAAGTTGAATATTATGACATGTGTTAACATGCTCACATGATCATGTTTCAATTCCAATACCTTTGTATATGTTACTAATGTGATTCCATAGATGTTTGGGACTTGACTTAGTCCAGGCAGTCGGTAACCGAGCGAATTCGTGGCTGACTGGTCATAGCCACGAACGACGCGTCGATGAACGTGATTCGTGTTTAGAGTTGGCGGCAGTGGTTAGGCCACGCGAAGTGTTTTACGCACTTCATGTCGTTCGACTTGAGATACGATCGCGCTAGTCGAGCCCGTCAAGTAACCCGACTGGCCGATGTATGTTCACCTTGTATGTGTCATAACTGCTTGAACCTAGGGTACTGAACTTACCATTGTAAACCCTGTTAACCATGGTACCTTGATCCACGAAGACTCATGAGCCGGGCATGGTGGTATGGGACACCGTGGTCGAGCTGTCGGCCTACGCTGGGGCCATAAACCTCCCCGTAGTGACCAGTGAGCACCTAAACTCGTGAGCAGATTATGGTGGTATGGGACACTATATTCTAGCTGTCGGCCTACACTGATCAGGCGACGAGCCCTTTGTAGTGACCGCGAGCGTATTCTGAGTCCACGGAAGGCGACGACCCTTCCGTTGCAGTAGAGTACGGTAGGCCTGTATTGATAAGGTGATGGGGGAGCGGTGCAACGAGTGCGAGCAACAGCCCTGGCAGCCCTTGCAGTGACCTACGAAATACACATCGTATGAGATTACTAGGAGTGACGACCCTAGACAGGATCCGTGTTGAGATTGATACAAGGGAAGTACCTTAGTTTCCCAATCCTGCTGTTTGAATGGACTAATAACAACTTGGTAATCATATCACCATAGCATTGCATGTGCCTGGAAGATGTGGAGCACTCTAGGGAGTGTGGCATGCTGCGGTCGTAAGATGTTGCCGCATGAGGGTGATCGTCGGTGAGGGCATACATCACGTCATATCATCTTGCATTAACAACAGTATTAGGATTGTCTGATTTACTGCTTTACTATTATCGCGTGATTGAATTGTGAACATGTTAATCCCTGCTCTCTTATCCCACTGAGTTGATCACTCACTCCCACGTTACGGGATGGTGTTTCCGGACACCCACCAGTCCCTTTTGTGATTGCAGATGATGGCGCGGCCTGTGAGGCGGAGCTGGACTTGATGATGAGAAGGAGGATTCCTCCTTTATGCGTGTTCTGATTGACGGGATTGCAGGGAGGTTGATTAGATACTTTGACATTTGTCATTTTGAATTTTTAGCGCCCTCATGTATATTCATTTTGTTTACTTTTGAAGTATACATGTATGTGCATAACCTGGTAATATATTCACACTCTGGAGACATATAACAGTTTATGTACGTTATACATACTATTACAGTCTTCCGCTTGCAAATTTCACTGTCTCTGGAGTATGATATGCTGTTCTGGCTTAATCTCACTCATGTTTAATACATTATCACAGACAACATTCAATCATACATATCCATGTTGCATAAATAACATTTTGGAACTCGGGAGTTGGGTTTTTGCTCGACCTCCCGATTTTCAGGGTGTTACAATACTGTGATAATTCCAGTGCGATAAATATTTCAAAAAACCCAATCCAACATTCACGTACTAAGCACATTGACATTAGATTTCATTATATTCATGAATTAGTGGAAGAAAAAGTAATATCCTTAAAATATCTTCCTACTGAGACTCAACTTGCTGACATATTCACTAAACCACTCGACAAAAGAAGGTTTAATAAATTGAAATTTGATTTTTGTATGTGCAATTTAAAATGATTGATTATGCATGTTTGTAGCATAGTATATATATATATATATTAATATATTAATGATTTAGATTTTAAAATTTTAAAAAAATTACATATTTTTTATGGTACACGACCAGTCGAGGACGTACTCGACCAGTAGTGTCACGACCGGTCGAGGATAACCCACGACCAGTCGTGTAGCGTGCTGATTATTTTATTTAGGAGAAAAACTTCTTCCTCTTCATTCTAACCCTCCTCACCAATGAGCCGACCTACGACTAGTCGAACCCTTGTGTTCAATTCCTTCAAGTTAGAGCATTTTGATTATTTTTCTTGAAGATTCATAGTCTTTTTTCTTCAATTTCTTGATTATTATTGTCTATTTCAACTCTTTCTTCAAGTTTTTTGGGTTTTCTTTCTTATTTGCTGATTCTAGAGAAATCCATCTCTATTTTCTTGAAATTTTTTATTTTTCTTCAAGAAAATAGACCCTGGAGCTAAAAAGAAAAATTCTAGAGGTTCTTCTTCTTCTAGATAAAATGTTATCATTAGACGCCATCTTAGGGCTCCCAAAGATGATCCACCATATGTTCATGATTTGCGTATGTGCAAGGTAATTATAAAAAAGGCCGTTGATTTAAACCATATCGCTCTTTTCAATATTTTTCCTCTCCTTTAAACTGTAGGTTGGGAAAACATTTTACGCTGGGGTGGGCCAGCATACCAGTTCATAGCGCAGGCCATGGTAGCATGCATAACTGAATTTTCTACTGAGCAACTGACTTTTACTATTGCTACTAGAGAAGGGTCTTTTTCTATTGATCGACATTTAATCTCAAGCCTTATGGACATATCAGTAAATGATGATGGTATTCATCCTAGCACACTTGCTGAGAAAGTGTCAGAATCTGAAAAATGTGTTTATACTAGAGCATTGTGTAACATGGATGCATCATGGAATCAAACTGGGAATGCCCTTGCAACCAGATATTTGTTGCCCAGATATAGAGTCTTACATCGTATCTTTATCTCTAATCTATATCCCAGCTCTGAAAATAAGACTGAGTTGACTCTGCTTATGGTTCGTATTTTGTACTCAATCGTTACTGATGCTAAGATCTGTTTGCCCTCTTTAATCTGTTACTATATCATTCAATTCCGTATTCATCCTGGTCATAGTGATATTCCATTTGGGTATCTGATGAATGTGTTAGCCACTCACATGTTAGTAGCTATGCCCGTTGGAGAGGCTCTTATCTAACACCTTATATTCAACAACTCCAACATAAACAAAATGAAGTTAGAATTGGCTCGAGGCCAAGTCGATGTTGGAGAAGGTGGAGCTGCTGCTGAAGCCGGAAATGATGAAGAGGGTGATGCTCTTCCTCCGGATGATATCAATATGGATGATATTTTTAATGAAATTGATTCTGACTCAGGGAATGATCATGACTATGAGCCATCTGATTTTGATGCACGTTTGAGTGCATTAGAGGAGAAGGTAGAATAGATGAATGTTGTCCATAATCTACAGTTTAAAAATATGCGTAAGTATTTTAGACACTAACAAAAAGGCCTTCATCAAATTGATCCTACCATACCTGCTCCTTCTTCTAGATCAGATTGAGGATTTTACACTTTGGTTTATAATAACTATAAGACTTTGCTTTATCTCTGTTTGTGTGACTGAGTTTCTTTGACTTGCCTTGATAATGTTTTATGATATGATATTCTGACTTCTTTATTAATTATCCTATTTTTTATTCTTCCTTTGTCATATTTTTGACAAAAAGGGAGAGAATTGTGGGATTGATTATGAGATATGATGATTGGTAGGTGTACTACTCAGGTGGAGTTGGTAAACTTACAGGATGTATTATGCTTGGTTATCTCATGACATCTGGTGCATGATTCTTTATTGATGCTTGTGCTCTATTTCTCTTATTGTATTGTGTGTTTTGTCACAAATTTGACAAAGGGGGAGATTGTAAGTGCTATGGTTTGAATCCTCTACGGTTGTCAAATTTTGTGTGTCAAAACCTCTATATGTGTCTCGTGATTGTATCTTGTTAAATATGTTCGAGACACCACGTCAACACTTCAAGACAAGAAGGTGAACTACAATATTGACGATATTAAAGAAGAGTTCAAGTTGAAGACTCTAGCTCGAGTTCAAGTTCAAGACTCAAAGTTCACGTATATTCAAGATCAAGACTCAAGCATAGTTAGGGAACTGAGCGCAACTCAAATTGACATTGACTTCAAAGCTTGTGAAGTGTTCAAGCTACATCAAGAAGAACTCAAGCTTCGTAAAGTTTAAAGTCTAAGCAAATGAAGGTTCAATGTCCTTACTTATTGAGGTTTGATTGACCTTAAGTTGACCTTTAGAGTAGGTCACTTTAGATACATAATTCATATATCTTTTACAAGTAATTTTGGTCTGTTTTAAGACTAGTCCTGGACCCTGTTCGACTAGTCCGAGCACTGGTTTGACCAGTGTAAGAAATTCTAAGACCACTCGAAGTTTTGTTACAAATTATCAGATTTTTTTTTGTTCGGCTACGACCAGTCCTGGAGTCTGCTCGACCGGTCATGGGATGGTCTCGACTTGACCTTCGACCAGTCATGGAGCTACGACTCAAACTCCAGTGACTAAATCAAGTGTCGCACGACTAGTCCTGTAACGGTTTATCCGATCACGCCCGAAAATTCAAAACTCTGTTTCTTCTTTGACCAGTTGTGGTGACCCTAGGACCAATCGAAGATGAATTTCTGCAACTATAAATAGCACACGAATTTCAGAGTTATTCATCAAAAATTAAGTGAATTTGAAGCTCCACTCTGAGATAAGTTTGTGTTTGATTTTAAGCTATATTATGCATAATTCTATTTTCTTTTGTTAGCTTTTTACTATTTAATTTGATTATATATTCTAATCTGATTTGAAAAGAGAAAATATTAATTTTCTTCTTCTGGGAATTAAAATCAAATAGAGCTAGCGCAGTCTGATTTAATTTAAAATAAATTAGAACTTAGAACCATTATAAAGTGAGTATCAGATATTGAACTTTCATATTCGAACATCTACTCCAATTGGTTCTTCCGGGCTGCTACAAGAGAAGAAATCCAGGTATTTTATAATTTTGTAAAATTTTCATTCTTTTGGTTTTTGTTTGGGATTCACCAGAAAAATTTCATTTGTGTGGTTATCTGAGGAGAGCCAGAAAAATCAAAAAATAGTGTGGGTTTTTAGATTGTGTATGCTCAAGTTAAAAAGATAATTGTGAAGGTTTTAGGTGAACCTGCAAAACCTATTTTGATAGTGAACGCTAATATCCCTGTGAGGATATTAAGAGTGGAGTAGCATTTTGTGTGGCTGTTGTGAAACAGTTGGTGTACACATAGGCGAACTACTATAACTCTTTGTCTTATGGTTCATCATTCAGTTTTGTGGAATGTACATGTGGATGTGAATGTTGTAACAATTTATATTTCAAGCAAGTGTGGAGAATGTTGCAATAAATTAGATTTAAATTTCTGTAATTTATTTCAATTCCTTGTTATTTATTTATTTCTATTCAGATTGAGTTGTTGATTCAAAAGACGTTCTAGAAATAAGGTTGTCCTATCATAAGCTGTTGTCCTTAGAACTGAATTTGAGTCAACCTCTCAATGCTTGCTTATTGAGATTGATTTAATTTCAGCATTATGAATTGATTTATTATTGTAAGGCTATTTCTTTATTTTATTCCGCAGTATTTATTTTAATTTGGCATAGTCCTATTCACCCCCCCATCTGGGACATATAGCTTGGCCATTTCAATAACCTAAACTAATACCAAAACCTATGACCTAAACCTGAACCCATTCTCAAATCCCAAAACCTAAAACCTATCCCTAAACCTTAACCTATAACCTAACCTAAACCTATACATATAATCTAAAACTCTTCCCAAATCCAAAAACCTATAACCTAAACCTAACCTTAACCTAAACCTAAACCTATAACCTAAAACCTTAACCAAAACCTATAACCTATCCTAAACCTATACTTATAACCTAAAACTATTGCCAAATTCCAAAACCTATAACCTAAACCTAAGCTTAACCTAAACATAAACCTATAACCTATAACCTTAACCAAAACCCAAAACCTAAACCAAAACCAAAACCTATAACCTAAACCCGAGCCCATTCTCAATTCCCAAAACCTATAACCTAACCCAAACCTATACTTATAACCTAAAACTATTGCCAAATCCCAAAACCTATAACCTAAACCTAACCTTAACCTAAAACTAAACCTATAACCTTAACCAAAACCTATAACCTAAACCAAAACTAAAACCTATAACCATAACCCGAACCCATTCTCAAATCCCAAAACTTATAACCTAAACCAAAACCAAAACCTATAACCTAACCCAAACCCATTCTCAAACCCCAAAACCTATAACCTAAACCTAAACCTAAACCTTATACTAAACCTTATCCTAAACCTATAACCTATAACCTAAAATAAAACCTATAACCTAAACCAAAACCAAAACTTACAACCTAAACCCGAACCCATTCTCAAATCCCAAAACCTATAACCTAAACCAAAACTAAAACCTATAACCTAAACCCGAACCCATTCTCAAATCCCAAAACCTAAAACCTAAACCTAAACCTAAACCTTATCCTAAACCTATAACCTATAACCTAAATCAAAACCTATAACCCAAACCAAAACAAAAACCTATAACCTAAACCCGAACCCGTTATCAAATCTCAAAACCAATAACCTAACCTAAACCTATACTTATAACCTAAAACTATTCTTAAATCCCAAAACCTATAACTTTAACCTAACCTTAACCTAAACCTAAACTTATAACCTATAACTTTAACCAAAACCTAACCTAAACCTATACTTATAACCTAAAACTATTGCCAAATCCTAAAACCTATAACCTAAACCTAACCTTAATCTAAACCTAAACCTATAACCTATAACATTAACCAAAACCTATAACCTAAACCAAAACCAAAACATACAACCTAAACCCGAACCCATTCTCAAATCTCAAAACCTGTAACCTAATCTAAAACCAAAACGTATAACCTAAACCCGAACCCACTCTCAAATCCCAAAACCTATAACCTAAACCTAAACCTAAACCTTATCCTAAACCTATAACGTTTAACTTAAAACAAAACCTATAACCTAAACGAAAATCAAAACCCGAACCCATTCTCAAATCCCAAAACCTATAACCCAAACCTAAACCTAAACCTTATCCTAAACCTATAACTTATAACCTAAATCAAAACCAAAACATATAACCTAAACCCGAACCCATTATCAAATCTCAAAACCTATAACCTAACCTAAACCTATACTTATAACCTAAAACTATTCCCAATCCCAAAACCTATAACCTAAACCTAACCTTAACCTAACCTTAACCTAAACCTAAACTTATAACCTATAACCTTAACCAAAACCTATAACCTAAACCAAAACGAAAACCTATAACTTAAACCCGAACCTATTATCAAATCCCAAAACCTATAACCTAACCTAAACCTATACTTATAACTTAAAACTATTCCCAAATCCCAAAACTTATAACCTAAACCTAACCTTAACCTAAACATCAACCTATAACCTATAACCTTAACCTATACCTATAACCTAAACCAAAACCAAAACCTATAACCTAAACCCGAACCCATTCTCAAATCCCAAAACCAATAACCTAACCTAAACCTATACTTATAACCTAAAACTATTGTCAAATCCCAAAACCTATAACCTAAGCCTAACCTTAACCCAAACCTAAACCTATAACCTATAACTTTAACCAAAACCTATAACCTAAACCAAAACCAAAACCTATAATCTAAACCCGAACCCATTCTCAAATCCCAAAACCTATAACTTAAACCAAAACCAAAACCTATAACCTAAACCCGAACCCATTCTCAAATACCAAAACCTATAACCTAAACCTAAACCTAAACCTTATCCTAAACCTATAACCTATAACCTAAAACAAAACCTACAACCTAACCCAAAACCAAAACCTATAACCTAAACCCGAACCCATTATCAAATTTCAAAACCTATAACCTAAACCAAAACCAAAACCTATAACCTGAACCCGAACCCATTCTCAAATCCCAAAACCTATAACCTAAATTAAAACCAAAACCTATAACCTAAACCCGAACCCATTCTCAAATCCCAAAACCTATAACCTAAACCTTATCCTAAACCTATAACTTATAACCTAAGCCAAAACCTATAACCTAAACCAAAACCAAAACCTATAACCTAAACTCGAACCCATTATCAAATCCCAAAACCTATAACCTAACCTAAACCTATACTCATATTCTAAAACTATACCCAAATCCCTAAACCTATAACCTAAACCTAACCTTAACCTAAACCTAAACCTATAACCTATAACCTTAACCAAAACCTATAACCTAAATAAAAACCAAAACCTATAACCTAAACCCGAACCCATTCTCAAATCCCAAAACCTATAACCTAACCTAAACCCGAACCCATTCTCCAATCCCAAAACCTATAACCTAACCTAAACCTATACTTATAACCTAAAACTATTACCAAATCCTAAAACCTATAACTTAAACCTAACTTTAACCTAAACCTAAACCTATAACCTATAACCTTAACCAAAATCTATAACCTAAACCAAAACCAAAACCTATAACCTAAACCCGAACCCATTCCCAAATCCCAAAACCTATAACCTAAACCAAAACTAAAACTTATAACCTAAACCCGACCCCATTCTCAAATCCTAAAACCTATAACCTAAACCTAACCTTAACCAAAACCAAAACCTATAACCTATAACCTAAACCTAAACCAAAACCAAAACCTATAACCTAAACCCGAACCCATTCTCAAATCTCAAAACCTATAACCTAAACCAATAGTAAAACCGATGACCTAAACCCGAACCCATTCTCAAATCCTAAAACCTAAAACCTATCCCTAAACCTTAACCTAAACCTATACTTATAATCTAAAACTATTTTCAAATCCCAAAACCTATAACCTAAACTTAACCTTAACCTTAACCTAAACCTATAACCTATAACCTTAACCAAAACCTATAACCTAAACCCGAACCCATTCTCAATTCCCAAAACCTATAACCTAACCTAAACCTATACTTATAACCTAAAACTATTCCCAAATCCCAAAACCTATAACCTTAACCAAAACCTATAACCTAAACCCGAACCCATTCTCAAATCCCAAAAGCCTATAACCTAAACCAAAACTAAAACCTATAACCTAAACCTGAACCCATTCTCAAATCTCAAAACCTATAACCTAAACCTAAGTTTAACCTAAACCTAAACCTATAACCTATAACCTTAACCAAAACCTATAACCTTAACCAAAATCTATAACCTAAACTAAAACCAAAACCTATAACCTAAACCCGAACCCATTCTCAATTCCCAAAACCTATAACCTAACCCAAACCTATACTTATAACCTAAAACTATTCCCAAATCCCAAAACCTATAACCTAAACCTAAACCTTATCCTAAACCTAAAACCTATAACCTATAACCTAAACCTAAACCTAAACCTAAACCTAAACTTAAGACCTAAATGTATTCTCAAATTCCTAAACCTAAACCTACACCTAATCCTAATCTCAACTACTTAACCTAAACCTAAACTTGAAAACCCAAACCTAAACCCGATTTCCTAAACCTAAACCTTAACCTATTCTTAATTCCCTAAACCTTAACCTATAACGTAACTTAAATCTAAACCTATAACCTACACTTATAACCTATAACCTAAACCTAAAACCTGAATTTATTCTCAAATCCCTAATCCCAAACCTACAGCTAATCTCAACTTCGTAACCTAAACCTAAACCTAAACCTAAACTTGAAAATCCAAGCCTAAACCTGATCCCGAACCCGAATCCGATTTCCTAAACCTAAACATTAACCTATTCTCAAATCCCTAAACCTAAACCTACACCAAATCCTAATCTCAACTCCCTAACCTAAACCTAAACCTAAACTTGAAAACCTAAACCTAAACCCGAACTCGATTTCATAAACCTAAAACCTTAACCTATTCTCAATTCCCTATAGCTATAACCTATAACCTTAACCTAAACCATAACCTTAACCTTAACCTTAATCTTAACCTTAACCTTAACCTTAACCTTAACCTTAACCTTAACCTTAACCTATACTTATGAATTCTAATTTATTTTATAAAAGTTCATTTATGACTAAGTTATTTTCTTAATAAGTTTATTACCTTAATCTATTATTTACAAAACTGCAGGATAAATTTCACTTAGATTTGAGTGTTCCGCACATCTCGTATGCCGTCGACGACATGATGAAGGAGTGGTTCAAGGCTTACCGCGGTAAGTTATACCGGCAGTACAAGCGGTCCACGAGCCACGAGGAGCCCGCACAGTCTGCACCGCCTCACGTGACCCGTGAGGACTGGTGGATACTTTGCGATAGGTTTTTGTCTAATTCTTTTCAGATAATATTTGTATATTTACGATATCTTAACGTAATAATTAAATTCACAATTAATAACAATGCATTATGTATAATGTGTTCAGAAGAGGAGCAAAATAAATTCTGACAATAGGAGAAAGTTAAAAGTGAACCACATAGCTGGTTCAAAGTCATTTGTACGACTTCGTCATGACATGGTAATTAATTAGTGGTAATTTTTATATTCTTTCCATGCATTTATATTAACTCTATTTTTCTTTCGATTGTGCAACGAGATTCCATCACTGGCCAGGAGCCCAGACCAGTAGCCTTCTACAAAGGGACTCACTGTCGATAGGCGAGTGGATCTTGGGTACATCCTAAAGCCAGCAAGATTTGGGTAAAAATCATTACATTGTAAAATTTAATTGCATTAAATTATAATAATGTCATGTATTATGAAAATTCATATGTTTTCATTGCAGGAGGAGATGGACACCTTACGCAGTCAGCCCACTCCCGATAGTACTCAGTGGAGTGAGCCAGAGATCCTGAGTCAGGTGCTTGGCACCCGTTCTGGATATGTACGTGGACTTGGCCATGGTGTCAAGATCATGACACCCGCTAGAGCTGCCTCCAGCCGATCCGTCGTCGTTGGCGACAGCGCCGTACGCCGATCTGATACCGCAGAGAGAGAGGTTCAGCAGCTACAGGTTGTCGTCGATGACATCAGAGATCAACTGGATAGGCAGAGGGAGGAGCAGGAGAGGAAGATGATGGAGGAGCTGATGAGGCAGAGGGAGGAGTAGGAGGGGAAGATGGAGGATCAGCTGGCAAGGCAGAAGGAGGAGCAGGAGAGGAAGATGGAGGATCAACTGGCAAGGCAGAAGGAAGAGCAGGAGAGGAAGATAGAGGAGATATGGGTGGAGCATGAGCGACGGATGACGGAGATGTTTCAAGCTTTCGCTGCACGCTTACCTACCGATGCCCCACCACCTTCGCCTTCATCTTTATGATTTTTTCTTTTTTATTTATGATGTTAAACTTATATGTATTTATGCATGAATGAATGTGATGCGTATAAGATTGTTTGTGTTTGAATGTATGTAGTTTATGTTTGGAAGGATTTACTAGTTTGGGTTAGATGGATCTGAATGTGAATATGATGAAATTTGACAGGTGTATTATGATATAATAGGTGTATATCAGGATGTGAATATGAATATGATGTTATAACAGGTATATCAGGATGAATATGATGAAATATATTGCAATAGGTGTCTATCAGGTATTTTGCACGGAATTTTCTATTGGACATTTTTTTAAAAAAAAAAAGACTTTTAGCAATAAAATTTTTCGCCGCTAAAAGTTACGTACCTATTTTTAATGACAAAATTTTTCGTTGCTAAAAGTTTTTAAAATATTATAGGGACGAAATTTTCATTGCTAAAAGTTTTTTTAAATATTATAGGGACGAAATTTTCGTTGCTAAAAGTTTTTTAAAATATTATAAGGACAATTTTCGTTACTAAAAGTTTTTTAAAATATTATAGGGACGAAATTTTCGTTGTTAAAGTTTTTTAAAATATTATAGGGACAAAATTTTTGTTGCTAAAAGTTTTTTAAAATATTATAGGGATGAAATTTTCGTTGCTAAAAGTCTTGTAAAGCATTTTTAACTGCGAAATTGTTCGCCATGAAAACTGAAAATATATTTTTAGCAACAAACCTTTTCGTTGCTAATAGTCTTGTAATATTTTTTTAGCGACGAAAAGTGGCGTCGCAGAAAGATGAATGAATATTTTTAGCAGCGAAAATTTTTGCTGCTAAAAGTTTTCCAAAGATTTTTTAATAACGAACAGTTTCGTTGCTAAAAGTGGAATAATTATTTTTTACAGCAAAAATTTTCGCTGCTAAAAGTCTTGTACAGTTTTGTAGGGATGAAAGTTTTCACTGCTAAAAGTCCTCCACAGATTTTTTTAGCAACGAAAGTGGAACAATTATTTTTTGCAGCGAAAAGATTTACTGCTAAAAGTCATATACAGTTTTTTTTTACGATGAAAGTTTCGTCGATAAAAAGCTTCCATTTAGCAACGACTTCAATTTTTTGGTTGTTGAAAGTTTATAGGGACGGTGTATTAGCAACGAAATTAGCGACAAAAAGTTTCGTCGCTAAAAACCTTTAGCTACGAAAAGTTGGCTTTTAGAGACGAAACTTTTCGTTGTTAAAAGTAGGATTTCTTGTAGTGTTAGGTTTAGGTTATAAGTGTAGGTTCTAGGTTTAGGTTTAGGTTAGGTTATAGGTTTATGTTTAGGGAGTTGAGAATACATTTAGGTTTTAGGCTTAGGTTTAGGTTTTATGTTTAGGTTAATGTTAGGTTATAGGTAATGTGTTAAGGTTTTAGGTCATAAGTTTTGGTTTAGGTTAAGTTTATAGGTTTAGGTTTAGGTTTAGGTTTTAAGCTATAGGTGTAGGGAATTAAAAATAGGTTAAGGTTTAGGTTTAGGAAATCGGGTTCGAGTTTGGGATCGGGTTTATGTTTGGGTTTTTAAGTTTAGGTTTAGGTTTAAGTTTAGGTTAGGGAGTTGAGATTAGGATTAGGTGTGTGTTTAGGTTTAGGGATTTGAGAATAGGTTAAGTTTTAAGTTTAGGAAATCGGGTTCAGGTTCGGGATCAGGTTTAGGTTTGGGTTTTCAAGTTTAGGTTTAGGTTTAGTTTAGGAAGTTAAGATTAAGATTATGTGTAGGTTTAGGTTTAGGGATTTGAGAATAGGTTAAGGTTTAGGTTTAGGAAATCGAGTTCGGGTTCGGGATTGGGTTTAGGTTTGGGTTTTCAAGTTTAGGTTTAGGTTTAGGTTAGGGAGTTGATATTAGGATTAGGTGTAGGTTTAGGTTTTGGGATTTGAGAATACATTTAGTTTTTAGGTTTAGGTTTAGGTTTTAGGTTATAGGTTAAGTTTATAGGTTTAGCTTTAGGTTTAGGTTATAAGCTATATGTTTAGGGAATTGAAAATAGGTTAAGGTTTAGGTTTAGGAAATCGGGTTCGAGTTCGGGATCGCGTTTATGTTTGGGTTTTTAAGTTTAGGTTTAGGTTTAGGTTAAGGAGTTGAGATTAGGATTAGGTGTATGTTTAGGTTTAGGGATTTGAGAATAGGTTAAGTTTTAGGTTTAGAAAATTGGGTTCGGGTTTGGGATCAGGTTTAGGTTTGGGTTTTCAAGTTTAGGTTTAGGTTTAGGTTAGGAAGTTAAGATTAAGATTATGTGTAGGTTTAGGTTTAGGGATTTGAGAATAGGTTAAGGTTTAGGTTTAGGAAATCGAGTTCGGGTTCGGGACTAGGTTTAGGTTTGGGTTTTCAAGTTTAGGTTTAGGTTTAGGTTAGGGAGTTGAGATTAGGATTAGGTGTAGGTTTAGGTTTAGAGATTTGAGAATACATTTAGGTTTTAGGTCATAGGTTTTGGTTTAGGTTAAGGTTATAGGTTTAGGTTAAGGTATAGGTTTAGGTTATAAGCTATAGGTTTAGGGAATTGAGAATTGGTTAAGGTTTAGGTTTAGGAAATTGGGTTCGGGTTCGGGATCGGGTTTAGGTTTGGGTTTTCAAGTTTAGGTTTAGGTTTAGGTTAGGGAGTTAAGATTAGGATTAGGTGTAGGTTTAGGTTTAGAGATTTGAGAATACATTTAGGTTTTAGGTCGTAGGTTTTAGTTTAGGTTAAGGTTAAGGTTTAGGTTTAGGAAATCGGGTTCGGGTTCGGGATCGGGTTTAGGTTTGGGTTGTCAAGTTTAGGTTAGGGAGTTGAGATTAGGATTAGGTGTAGGTTTAGGTTTAGAGATTTGAGAATACATTTGGATTTTAGGTCATAAGTTTTGGTTTAGGTTAAGGTTATAGGTTTAGGTTAAGGTTTAGGTTTAGGTTTAGGTTATAAGCTATAGGTTTAGGGAATTGAGAATAGGTTAAGGTTTAGGTTTAGGAAATCGGGTTCGGGTTCGGGAACGGGTTTAGGTTTGGGTTTTCAAATTTAGGTTTAGGTTTACGTTAGGGAGTTGAGATTAGGATTAGGTGTAGGTTTAGGTTTAGGGATTTGAGAATACATTTAGGTTTTAGGTCATAGGTTTAGGTTTTAGGCTTAGGTTTAGATTATTGGTTTAGGTTTAGGTTAAACATGTAGGTTATAGGTTTAGGTTTAGGTTTTCAAGTTTAGGTTTAGGTTTAGGTTAGGGAGTTGAGATTAGGATTAGGTGTAGGTTTAGGTTTAGGGATTTGAGAATACATTTAGGTTTTAGGTCATAGGTTTAGGTTTTAGGCTTAGGTTTAGGTTATAGGTTTAGGTTTCGGTTATAAGTGTAGGTTATAAGTTTAGGTTAAGGTTTAGGTTATAAGCTATAGGTTTAGGGAATTGAGAATAGGTTAAGGTTTAGGTTTAGGAAATCTGGTTCGGGTTCGGGATCGGGTTTAGGTTTGGGTTTTCAAGTTTAGGTTTAGGTTTAGGTTAGGGAGTTGAGATTAGGATTAGGTGTAGGTTTAGGTTTAGGGATTTGAGAATACATTTAGGTTTTAGGTCATAGGTTTAGGTTTTAGGCTTAGGCTTAGGTTTAGGTTAAAAGTGTAGGTTATAGGTTTAGGTTTAGGTTATAAGTGTAGGTTATAGGTTTAGGTTTGGGTTTTCAAGTTTAGGTTTAGGTTTAGGTTAGGGAGTTGAGATTAGGATTAGGTGTAGGTTTAGGTTTAGGGATTTGAGAATACATTTAGGTTTTAGGTCATAGGTTTAGGTTTTAGGCTTAGGTTTAGGTTATAGGTTTAGGTTTAGGTTTAGGTTAGGGAGTTGAGATTAGGATTAGGTGTAGGTTTATGTTTAGAGATTTAAGAATACTTTTAAGTTTTTGGTCATGGGTTTTGGTTTAGGTTAAGGTTATAGGTTTAGGTTAAGGTTTAGGTTTAGGTTTAGGTTCTAAGCTATAGGTTTAGGGAATTGAGAATAGGTTAAGGTTTAGGTTTAGGAAATCGGGTTTGGGTTCGGGATTGGGTTTAGGTTTGGGTTTTCAAGTTTAGGTTTAGGTTTAGGTTAGGGAGTTTAGATTAGGATTAGGTGTAGGTTTATGTTTAGGGATTTGAGAATACATTTAGGTTTTATGTCATAGGTTTAGGTTTTAGGCTTAGGTTTAGGTTATAGTTTTAGGTTTAGGTTATAAGTGTAGCTTATAGGTTTAGGTTTACGTTAGGTTATAAGTTAAGGTTTAGGGAATTGACAATAGGTTAAGGTTAGGTTTAGGAAATCAGGTTCAGGTTCAGGATCGGGTTTAGGTTTGGGTTTTCAAGTTAGGTTTATGTTTAAGTTAGGGAGTTGAGATTAGGTTTAGGTGTAGGTTTAAGTTTTAGGTTATTGGTTAAGGTTTAAGTTTTCAGTTTAGGTTAAGGTTAGGTTATAGGTTATAAGTTTAGGTTATAAGTTAAGGTTTAGGTTTAAGGATTTGAGAATAGTTTTAGGTTATAAGTAAGGTTTTAGGTTTAGGTATAGGCTTAAGTTATAGGTTATAGGTTATATCTTTAGGTTAAGGTTTAGAAATTTGGGTTCGAGTTTGGGTTTGGATTCGACTTTAGGTTATAAGTTTTAGGATTTGAGAATAGTTTTAGGTTACAAATAGGTTTAGGTTGGGTTAAAGGTTAAGGTTTACAAATTTGAGTTAAAGTTATAGGTTTAGGTTTAGGTTAAGGTCTAGGGATTTAAGTTAAGGTTATAGGTTTAGGTTTTGGTTTAAGTTATAGGCTTATGTTATAGGTTATAGGTTATATGTTTAGCTTAAGGTTTAGGAATTCAGGTTCGAGTTTGGGTTTGGATTCGGATTTAGGTTATAGGTTTTAGGATTTGAGAATAGTTTTAGGTTATGAGTATAGGTTTAGGTTGGGTTATAGGTTAAGGTTTAGGGATTTGTGTTAAGCTTATAGGTTTAGGTTTAGGTTATAGGTTTAGGTTTACGGAATTGAGTTTAGGGTATAGGTTTAGGGAAAGGTTAGGTTAAGGTTATAGGTTTTGGGATTTGGGAATAGTTTTAGGTTATAAGTATAGGTTTAGTTTAGGTTATAGGTTAAAGTTTAAGGTTTAAGGATTTGAGAATAGTTTTAGGTTATAGGTAAGGTTTTAGGTTTGAGTATAGGCTTAAGTTATAAGTTCTAACTTATATATTTAGGTTAAGGTTTAGGAATTCAGGTTTGGGTTTGGGTTCAGGTTAAGGTTATAGGTTTTGATTTTGGTTTAGGTTATAGGTTTTGGTTTTGGTTATAGGTTATAGGTTATAGGTTAAGGTTTAGGTTTAGGTTATAGGTTTTGGGATTTAAGAATGGGTTCGGGTTTAGGTTATAGGTTTTGGTTTAGGTTTAGGTTATAGGTTATAGGTTTAGGTTAAGGTTTAGGTTTAGGTTATAGGTTTTGGGATTTGAGAATAGGTTTAGGTTAAGGTCATACGTTTAGGTTTAGGAAATTGGGATTGGGTTCGGGTTCGGGTTTAGTTTTTGGTTTTCAAGTTTTGGTTTAGGTTTAGGCTAGGGAGTTATGATTAGGATTAGGTGTAGGCTTAGGTTTAGGGATTTGAGAATACACTAAGGTTTAGGTTTAGGAAATCAGGTTCGGGTTCGAGATCGGGTTTACGTTTGGTTTTAGGTTTAGGTTTAGGTTATAGGTTATAAGTGTAGGTTTAGGTTTAGGTTTTAGGTTTAGGTTTTAGGTTTAGGTTATAGGTTAAGGTTTAGGTTTAGGTTATAGGTTTTGGGATTTGAGAATAGGTTTAGGTTATAAGAATAGGTTTAGGTTTAGGTTAAGGTTATAGGTTTAGGTTTAGGTTTAGGTTAGGTTATAGGTTAAGGTTTAGGGAATTGAGTTTAGATTATAGGTTTAGGTTTAGGTTTAGGTTAAGGTTTAGGTTTAAGGATTTGAGAATAATTTTAGGTTATAAGTAAGGCTTTAGGTTTAGGTATAGGTTTAAGTTATAGGTTATAGGTTATATGTTTAAGTTAAGGTTTAGGAATTCAGGTTTGGGTTCGGGTTTGGATTCGACTTTGAGTTATAAGTTTTGGGATTTGAGAATAGTTTTAGGTTATAAATAGGTTTAGGTTGGGTTATAGGTTAAGGTTTAGGGATTCTCTAGTATTATCTACTATTGAACCTAGTATTATCTACTACATACTAGTAACATGTAACCAATATGGGGCACCATACCATAAGCTACAAGAATTTCATGTCCCCCTAAACAAGGTATCCTCCATTGATAACATATATATATATATATATATATAATATATATATATATATATATATATATATATATATATATATATATATATATATATATATATATATATTAAGCTTTTTATTTTCATTTACATTCCCAAATACATTCATCGTCCATCCAAGAAAATTGAAACAAGTACTATCAATCTATGACTAACAATTGAAAAGAAAAATCATGCATCTTATCTTACCGACCGCCTTATGTTTCTTTTGACCTTTGTAACTCTCATATTTGTTGTAGCTGCTAGTTCACCATCAGTAGTCTACCTAACCAAATCTTTGTGCAGTCCCTCCATTTGAAACAGTGGCTGAAGTTACAAGAAGTAAGGTTAGGTTATAGGTTAAGGTTTAAGGATTTGAGAATAGTTTTAAGTTATAAGTAAGGTTTTAGGTTTAGGTATAGGCTTAAGTTATAGGTTATAGGTTATATGTTTAGGTTAAGGTTTAGGAATTCGGGCTAATACATTTGAAAACAACATAAATATATGTAAAAGCATCTAGATACCTAGGGAAGCCCTCTCATATTTGTATTGTTGGTTACTCATCCCTTTGTCTACAAGCCACAATCGACCAACAATTTCTATCGCTACTTATACTCTGAAACCAATACAAATATAACTGGGAAACAATATAAGGAATAAGAAAAAATGAATTTACCTGTACACATCATTATATGTAAAAGTAACTGATATATGTGAAAGCAATGTTCAAGAATGAACTAGCTAGTGGACCAAAAATGCAAATAAATTGACTTGCTTTGAAGTTTGAACAAGCTTTGAGTCCCTAGTCCCAAACGCTTGATTATTCAAAATAGGCCTACTTAATGGACTTGGGCATTTTTCATATGATTGACGACATACTCATCCACTCAGCCAAACTGAGCACGGAAAACAAATGACTTTTCATGGAATCAACTGAGTCCTTTTTCACATTTCATGAAAGCCTAGAGTTTCTCATTACCTGACATTGCATATTCCTCTGTTTGTAGCAAAAATTAGTATTTGTGATAGTGAGCTTTCTAGGGCGTGGTTAAGGTATGAAAAGCATTCTATATCGAGCATGTGAACCTGCAAATAGGATATGTCAAACCAGAGGAACTGTGAAGAAAACTAACCCATGTAGGAAATGAAAGTGGCTTGAAAGGAAAAGGCACCTCATCAATGAATAGGACTCCAGGGACAAGCTCTCCTACCATTGCATCAATGTTTGTTAACAACCTGTTACTCATGTAGTTTTTTTAACAAGACTGACGCATTTCCATGGGACTCGCTACTAATTGCCTTAATACAATGAATGATATCTAAGGCTGCATTTGGGTGCTCCAAATATCATGAGATTCCATGTTATTTCATGATTAAGCAGCCTCATTTGTTGCAAAATATCATGAAATTACATGATATTTTGTGCAACCAAATGCACCTTAAAATAATGAATTTACATTAAAGCCTCAATTCAAACAGTTTCTTCTGTCCCCTAGTAAGATTCGAGTAGTCTACTTCGACATTTTCCTCAACAGGCTGTCGATTATCACCATCAACATGTTCTTCACCATTAGTGTTTTCTGCTACACCTAGTTTTTGTTCTTCATTTTGATCAGAGCCATCTAAGAAGGATGGGCCTCCACCACCTCCCTTTTTAATTTCTATAACAATACATAAAATAGTCAAAATTGAGAAAGAATTAAATGATTGAAATGGATGAATCATTACAATACTAGAATATAATATCATAATGTCTTCATGAGGTAATTGTGAGTTGTTTGATGCAACAAAATCCAATGAAGGAATTGCAGATTTTTTATTTTTCATTAAAAGATGAAACTTTATTAAAAACGGCAAAGCCGAAATAAAAAGAGTAACAAACAACAAAAAAGACAAAGAAAGAGGAAGCAAAAAAAAATTACTAAGGTTGCAGCCCAACCAAGTTTCTAAATCAGCCAAATGTAAAATGAGATAGACATGAAGTGGTTGCATTAATTGTTATTTGATAAATTGATGAAGAAGGCACAAAGATTATTTGGTAAATCTGAAATAAAGTGTGTTAGCTAAAATGTCATGTTGCAACTTAATTATTGCAATCAAAATCAGTCTATACCCAAACAACGGCAGTCAGTTACAACACACGCACACTCATGTTGGGGTAAAAACTAATCCTTCCTAGTTTACTCATGAAAATATTGTTGGGTTTATGATATTATTTCACAATCTGCAAATTACTTTTTTTTAATATATATATATATATATATATATATATATATATATATATTCATGCTTCTTCAGTTAAAAACCAACAAATAAGTAGGCTAGCCCAGAGCATTAGTACAGATCATAGGAAGTCGGTACCATGAGTTTAGCCCTGCTTTGCGGCCATACCCAAAGGCAATGATATGGCTTCTAACCTTCCAAGAAAGACAATAATCTTGGATATTATCTAGGGAGACAATGATCTCTTCGAGTTAATCAAAATCCAACTAGCAGATAGGTCTAATGCCTAAGAAAGGTCTAAAAGAAAGATTGACTAACAAGAATTCATGCAAGATCCAAGCAAACTCTCCCAATTCCCATCACGAACAACACATTAGTGTTGAAATTTCAGTCCGTAGGTAGATACATCAAGAGAAAAGGTACAATAGCAATCAAATAGATCTTTGATTTGTAGCGTGGTGTCCCACAACTGTGTATGGTGCATGTGGAGAGTTCATGCAGGCTGAACATAGTTCAGCATATAAAACAACAATAAAACTGCCCCATGTAGAACTAGCAATGATCGTAAGAACTGTAAGCCCAAAATTGTCAGGGTAAGAAGATACAAGTACAACTCCAAAATTTACTGTTTTCCATGGGCTTGATTTTGATGAAGTTTGAATTGGAATCCCCATCTGCATTCACAGCAACATCAGATTAATTACAAAAGGAATGCACCTAAAATTCACATAGGTAAAATGGGAGATCAACAAATGCACACCCACCAAGCTTTTGGCATAATCAGTTCCACCACATAAATAGAAAGCCACACTAATGCTAATGTCATCATTAGGCTAATGCTAATGCTGCCAAAATCAATAACACATTTGACACTTGCAAAAAGGAGTTGCAGAAGGCAATGGCAGTCCATGATTGGAACAGAGCACATTGCAAAAAGAGACTCACCTCAACACTGCTTTTTCAAAAACCCTCCAAAATGGGGGTTTAGATTAGATTAAAATCCAAATACACCATATTCCAACTGCCAAATGCACCTTCAAACTAAAATCCCTTCAAATACACCAAATGCCAAACTACCAAACACACCCTAATAAAACATTTGTATACACCTGACCATGAAATACTTTTTATCTTATCATCCTTCATCTCCATGAAAACAGGCTTACATTTAAAATGTCTAGAAAATATTACAAATTACCCATGGCAGATTGAAGACACCCAAATTCAAATGCTACACATTATGAACCCCACACAGGTGGCACAGCCCACTGGCAATTCATATCAAACAAAAATTTTACAGTCCACAAAACAAACAGCCGATATAATAAATAATTAATATATTCTTTTCCTAATAGCTGAGTCAACATGTACTCTGAAACTAGTGTCCATGCACCACTGGTATCAGACACGACATAGGGAAGAATAAGTGTCCTCGTTACATAGAACTTTACACTTACTGACTTTACCATAGTCAACACAGCTATCGGCTCGCAAATTATTGAACAGAAAACATGGATATAAATTCTTAAAAAAAAAAAAAAAAAAAAAAAAAAAAACTGGAAGTCGATGTTCAACTTGATATAAATCAATATATAGATATAAATTGATCGAGTTGAACATCGGCTTGACTCAAGCAACACAAATCATGGATAGAAATTCTAATAAAATCAAAGAAACTATAAGCATTTTTCATTTCAATAATAGAAATTCCATAGAAAAATAATAATAATAACAGAACGTTGTAATATATCATCATCTAAGCCTTATACCAACTAATTGGGGTTAGCCACACAAATCTTACTCTGCCATTCAATTCTAGCAGATTAATTAGAGTATACCACTAGCTACTACCAGATGCATTTGTTTCCATTTCTTTCCTTTCAATAAAGGGTTCTGATAAAATAGGTAAAATTTGTGTTAGCACAGGATGCAGTGGGAGTCGGCTGGACATATGTCCCACCATCTAATAATGGTGTGTGGGATTCTTAACTTCACAATCTGAAATGAAGTTTTTTTAAAAAAATTTATTCCAGCGGCGGTGACTTATGCGTACACTGGCGGCCACGTGAAAACGCCGCTCATTCTAGATCTATACTGGCGTTTCATTAGGGCTGCCAGTGATATTGTGCCGCTAATACGGAGATTTCTTGTAGTGCAAATATCTAAAATTTGAAGAACTATAGCTGATTTGATAATATTGCAACATATGTAAGCAAATGTATTACTTGAATTCCATGGCCAGGCACATGTATCACTACGTGCAACTCATTAAAATTATTGTTACTCAAGTATATGCAACAACATATATATGCAAGTAAGGAAAACTATTACTAGAATTCTGATAGAAGGCCATAGGCACATAGATTACTTCACTACATCTGCAAGAATTAATATTAGTATTTTTTTTCCATCATCACCACCGCATCATCATATGCATCCTTATGCAAAGCATGAAAAAAACTAGCCCCACAAACCTCATTAAACTACACAATAGTCCATTCCAAAGGCATTCCTAACTAGGATCGATTCCTTGCAGAGCTAGAAACGCAACCAAATGAGGCACTCCCCATTGGAATTCTGTCCCTGCTCGAAATCAGGAAAAAAAAGCGAATAAGAAGTTCAAATCCAATTCTCACCCATCCCACTTGTGATCTGGGCAAAGGCATCTACCAAAAAAATGGGAGAAATTTCAAAACCAAATCCTCCAACCAAATGACACAACATCAATCTGCCCAATCTCACCACCTCACAAGAAGCATCTGAATACAGTACTATGTAAAATCAGATCTAGAAAGATACAAACAAGTTCAGCGAAGCCAATCTCTCTCCAAAATAATCAGATCTACGAGAAACATAAACCGATATCATAAAATGAGTAACAGATCTACAAAAAGAACATCAAGGAATATATCATAGATCTCAATACACACTACCAGATCCAACCCCCCCCCCCCCCCCCCCCCCCCCCAAAAAAAAAAAAAAAAAAGAAAAACATCAAATACAAAATTCATAGCCACGATCTTCACTGAATGGTAGTATAAAATGTAAAACAACAATAAAAACCTTTGATTTACAAAAGGAATGATCGAAACCCTAGATTACAAAAGTAATGATGGAAACCCTAGATAATCATGGCTGCCCAAGCAACCACTCTTGCCCTATTTGGGTGTAACCCACACAAATCGGGCGGGCCGCACATAAGGTGGACCCTGCTGTCCAAATGGACGACCCACCAAACCATACACGTCTAGGTGAGTCCCACCTCCCACTGCCCAAACACACCCTAAATCCCCAAATCCCTAAATCCCCAAATCCCTAAATCCTTAAATCCCTAAATCCCTAAATTAGCTAATAAAATGGATGGATAGCATGGATATGTGACACATACCTCGTGGTGGCCCCATGGTCGGAGACTCATCACTGAGCTGTTAACCAGGGCCGCGGTTTTCAAAGTGAAAGAACCGAGAGTGGATTGAATGTGACACGGCATGGAGATATACCTGTGTGCCTGGGGCTGTATGGAACCACAGAGCGGTTGAGAGAGGACCGAGAGAGAGAGAGAGAGAGAGAGAGAGAGAGAGAGAGAGAGAGAGAGAGAGAGAGAGAGAGAGTGAGAGAGAGAGAGAGGGTGCGTGAGAATGAGAGAGCACCGAGAGAGACAGAGAAACGGAGAGAGAGGGCATGGTTGAGAGAGGACCGAGAGAGAGAGAGGGCGTGGTTGAGAGAGGACCGAGAGAGAGAGGGGCGCGGTTGAGAGAGGAAACAGAAAGAGAGAGGGTGTGCGAGAGTGAGAGAGGACACAGAAAGAGAGAGGGTGTGCGAGAGTGAGAGAGAGAGGGAGAGACTGAGAGTGTGAGGAAGGACACAGAGAGAGAGAGAGACTTGAAGTCTCTCTCAGGAGGCTACTTACGCTGACACCAGCGCCAAGGGCTAGTGGTCTGTTCTCTGTGGGCCCCACCATGATGTATGTGTTTCATCACTGCCGTCCATCTATTTTTCCATATCATTTTATTGTATGAGATAAAAAATGAGGTATTTCCCAATCTCAATTGGACCACATTATAGGAAACATTGTTGAATGAGCGTCAACCTTTAAAAACCTTTTGGGGGCCATATAAAGTTTTGGATCAATCTGATATTTTTTTTTCCTTCATCTAGGCCTGTATGACCTAATCAATAGATTGGATGTCAAATAAAAAGTACAGTGGGCCTTAGGAGGGTTTTTATGGTGGATATCCAATTGCTATTGTTTTCATGTGGTGTGGTCCACCTGAGATTTATATCCCTCTCATTTTTTGTATCAAGCCCTAATATGATATGTAAAAATGGATGGACGGCATGGATGAAACACATATGGGACCCATAGAGCACCGACCACCAGCCACAGGTCTGGTGTAAGGGGAGTAGCCAAACCGTTTCCCTCTTGGATGTCATACAGTGAGGACACCAAGTATTATGGCCCCAGTATGATGTATTTGATATATCCACACATGTGATTTAATCTCCATGTTTCTTACCGTATGGTCTACTTTAGCCTTCGATCTAAATGATTTTTTGTTTCATGCCCTATAATAATATTTCAAAATATATAGATGCTTAGATAGAACACATATTTTTTAAGGCCCTATAGGGCCCCTTATACCCTAAGCATACTGAGTAAATCCTGTAGGGCCCACCATGATTTATTCATTTTATCCACTCCATCCATCCATTTTAACATATAATTTTATTAGATAAGCTCAAAAATGAAGCCTATAAAAATTTGAAGTGGACCACATCATAGGAAATAGTATAAACTGAATGTCTACCATTGAAAAATTTTAGGAGGCCACTGAAGTTTTGGATCGAGTTGATATTTTAGTTTTCCTTTCATCCATGTATTTGTGATCTATTTAACAGGTTGGATGACAAATAAAAATCACTGTATGTCATAGGAAGATTTCAACAGTGGAAATCATTATTCTAGATCAAGTTGATATTTTAGTTTTCCTTTCATCCATGTATTTGTGATCTATTGAACATGTTGGATGACAAATAAAAATCATTGTAGGTCATAGGAAGATTTCAACAGTGGAAATCATTATTCCCACTGTTTCTTGTGGTATGGTCCACTTAAGCTTTGGATATGCTTTAATTTTGGGCTCAACCACAAAAATGATATAGAAAAATAGATTGACAGTGTGGATAAACCAAATGCATTCACTGTGTCATTGTTAATTGGATACAGCAGGGTAGGATGCAATGTGCGTTGAAACCCTTTCGGGGGTCACAAAAGTTTCGGATCAATATGAAATTTATTTTTCCTATTCATCCAAGTATTTGGTCCACACCACATGAAATGGTCTTAATTGAATATCCAACATTAAAAACTTCTTGTGATTGAGCTAAAGTATGAGGCAGATTCAAAGTTCGAGTGGACCCCATCACAAAAAGTAGTGGGGATTGAATGCCTACCATTAAAACCTTCATTTGGGCCGTAGAAGTTTTCAATCAAGCTATAATATATACATTTTCCCTTATTTTCCCATGTATGTATTAACTTATAAAAAGGTTGGATCTCAAATAAACATCGCGGCGGGCCCTAAAAAGGTTTCAATAGTGGGTGTCACTATCCCACTCTTTTCTATGGTGGGTTCACTTGAACTTTGGATCTGCCCCGTTAGTTAGATGCACCATTCCATGGTGGGCCACGAGCTTAAAAATAAAGTCAATCCATGACTTGGGTGGGCCACACCACATACTATAGTTGAGAGGGTTACCCTCCCATTAAAACATTCATAATCATTTATTGGGCCAACCTAGATGTGGTTCATAGATCCAGCCCATTCATTATGTGTGTCCCACTTGGATGAGGAGTCAGACCAAGTTTCATACACATCCAAGACTCATGTGGGCCCCACCAAATGCTTTTATATGTTTTAGGGATGTCTTCACATAGTTTTAGATGCTATGGCCCACCTGAGTTTCGTATACGACTGATTTTTGGACTTAAAGGGGACACATCAAATGCATGGTGTTAATGTTCTACACACATCATGGTAGAGTGCACACAGATTAACCTCATGGGAAGTTCCCATGAGGTAACCTTATAGTACCATTTCACTATTTAGGTAACTCCTTCATGGGTGTTACTCTAACCGTGTAGGGCCCACCTTGATATATTTTATGTATATCGACACTGTCCATATATTTTTCCATTATATTTTAGGATAGGATTTCAAATCATAAGAACTCAATAATCTCAGGCAGGTCATACCAATCAAAACAATGATGAATAACTATTAAAAACCTTTTGAAGGCCAGAAAAGTTTTGGATCAATTTGATCTTTGTGGTTTACCTTCATCTAGATCTTTTTTACATTATCAACAAGTTGGATTGCAAATAAACATTACTAAAACCTTACAATGGGCTCTTTATAATTTATAATGGCGAGGTACTATATTATCATTCTTTCCAGTGGTGTGGACCACTTAAGATTTAAATCTACATAATTTTTTATACCTAGCCCAAAAATGGGTTGGAGAAACATAGGGGCAATAAGGATATACAACGCATCATCAAAATCTCACTTTTGTTATCTAACTTTTCAATTTTTCTTATCAAAATACAAAATTTAGTTTTCTTTTTTAAAATATATATTTTTTTTACAATTTGTCAATTTTTTTACAATTTTGTTTAATTTAAAATTTTATTTTTTTTTCAAAATATCTTTTTTTTTAAATCTCACTTTTGTTATATAACTTTTTAAGTTTTCTTGTTATAATACAAAATCTAGTTTTCCTTTTTAAAAAATATATTTTTTTACAATTTTTCAATTTTTTCACAAATTTGTTTAATTTTAAAAAAAAAAAATTTCAAAATATCATTTTTTAAATCTCACTTTTGTTATATAACTTTTTAATTTTTTTTGTCAAAATACAAAATCTAGTTTTCTTTTTTAAAAATTATATTTTTTTTTTACAATTTGTCAATTTTTTCACAATTTTGTTTAATTTTTTATATTTTCCTTTTCAAAATATCATTTTTTTATTAAAATCTTTTTTTTTTCAAAGTTATCAACATTATTCAAAGTTCTTAATTTATTTTTTCAAAATGTAGATTTTTATAAAATCACAATTTTTTTTTTTTTAAAACATTGTTAATTATTTTTTCTAAGCTCCTTAAATATTTTCTATTGCAGGTCATACCTACGCATTAGAGACGGTTAAGGATCGTCTCTAATACAGATGGTCTTCCACGGTCCTAGAGTAACGGTCTCTAATAAAGATGATCATTGACAGTCTCTAATAGAGACGGTCTATGACAATCTCTAATAGAGATGGTTTTTGACAGGGCAATAAGACGGCTAAGGACCGTTTCTAATAGAGACAGTCAGTAACAGTCTCTAATAGAGACGGTCATTGACACTCTCTAATAGAGACGGTCTTTGACAGTCTCTAATAGAGAGTGTTTGACAGGGCAATAAGACGGCTAAGGACCGTCTCTAATAGATATGGTCTTTGACAGTCTCAGATTACAAGTAAAAGACGGCCAATGATAGTCTTTAATACGGACCGCCAGTGACCGTTTCAGATGACTGCATATAAGACGGTCGAAGACCGTCTCTAATGCAGACGGTCTTTGACCATCTCAGATGAGGTATATAAGACGGTCAAAGATCGTCTTAAATTATTTGCGGACACAGAACATTTAAAGACAATATTAGGGACAGTCAAGAGCCGTCCCTAATTTTAGAGACGGTTTATGACCATCTCTAAAGCGTCTTTAAACCAAGCAATTTTAGAAACGGTCCAAAACCGTCTTTAAATCCGTCATTTTTTTCCATTTGTCACGTAGTGTTATTAGTAAAAAGAATTACGTTCTTTCACGTTGGAATGACTCAGTTTCTACCTCATAATTAGGCTAATAAAACTACTTGTTTGGCCAATTCGACCTCTTACATCGCTTACATTAGCGATGGCAATTGGAATTCATCATCTTTAAATGTGCTTTGGTTTGTTCGATCGTATGCATGTTGGGCCATGGTCCTCTTAACAGCATCCCTTTCCTTAGCCTTCTCTTTTTTAGTTTCAAGGTCGATTTTTTATCACAGTATGTAATGCCCCGGGTTTTCGTAACCCAAGTATATGACTCGTTTTTCAAAAATTCGAGTGTTAACTTTTAAAGATAGTTAAATTTCATATATATTTTTTCTTTTATTTTCTCTTTTAGAGTTGGCAGTTTTGCGGAAGAGAAACAAATCAAGCATAAAGAAAATTGTATATTCATTCAAATTATAAGAGTGGCTGCTCAAATGACTTATACAAACCAATGTCTATATGATAACAAATATAATAAATACACAGTTTAACACATGAGAAATAATAAAATACATATAAACTTGAGCTGCAAGATTACGCAGCTTCTTTCGACAAATACAACTATGCATCTGTGATAATTATACCCCACTCCTCACCAATTTGGAAATGAGTATCATTTAAACCACCTGTACTACCTATACAATTATATATTCGATGAATGAGTGACCAACTCAATGTGAATTCTCCTCAAGATTATACACCGCCACATTAGGTAAGTATAACTTTAATAAAATCATTCAATATAATCCAATGCAATCTTACTAAATGCATGGATGCGTGAATACACATCAACTGGGGATGCTCATCCAATTGACTTTTTGGCGAAACCCATGCATGTGGCTAGTCACCAGTGAAAGTACATCCTATCCATACGTAGTGCCAAACTTACCGAAAGTGAACCGATAGTCAGTGGTTTGAGAGGTATGTGCTACAACATCCAGAATTAGCCACCCGTCATCTCCCATATGCTATAAATGCATGATTAGCCAAACCGTTATTATTCCATTTACATCTAGCCAGTTTAAGAAAGCTCAAAGGTCATTACAAGGAGTTTATCACCCAACGTAGGCCGACAGCTCAGGCATAGTGTCTCATTCCCACCATCCTTGGCTCATGAGACCTCCACCCTAGGATATTTAATGGAAGCCCATCGACTAGTGGCCAGTCAAAATTCAATATGTGAGACTTACCATTACATTGTTATATGGGAATGAACCATCGAAGCCACATAGGGCAGATATCAAATTGTAGGACAAATACCAAATCGAAGCGATAAAAAGTCGCACTAAGTAAATACTAAATCGAAACAGTAAAGAGGTCACGTAGGGCGATATTAAGTCAGGGTGGTAAAAATGTTATCCCTAAAGTCATGTGGGCACAATAACCTATGGATGGTAAACCCACGTTAATATTCCACCACTAAAGGTAACCTCTAAGTTAAGGGTCCATTTCCAACACATTCTGTCCCGTTACATCTTAAGTGTGGGTTCGCATACATAAGTGGAGTTTTCCACTATTAAATGTAGTAAATTGAATTCTATATGCGACTTCCAAGCAATTCATTAGCATTAGGAAGTGTATGGATACAACATGCAAGATATTTGTTGATAATAAAATTCATGACTACTACAAGGGATCATAAATCAAAGGCATAAACTATCAATTGGAATTTAAATGGAAACTAACATGCAAGATTTAATGAATGTTGCATGTGAATATAGTTTACAAGCTATCAGTTGTAGTTCATTCCTTAAGATTCGATAACTAATGTAAGTGATCATGAGTTATAAGATACCAATTATAATTCAAATGAAAACTATCCCTTATACTAATTTGAAAATGGAAAGCTTAAGGGAAAGAAGTCATCACCTTGTAAATCAAATCACCAACTGATGATGCAAGGAGTTGCGCATGCCTTTAAAATAGAACCTTCAAGCTCGCACAATTGGTATGTTAGGGGGAACCTGATGTCGATACGATCATGTCCTAATACTCTCAACTTGGTCAGTCCACACATGATCACAACCCGATAAAAACTATCAAGGACCTACAACGGTTTAATTTTAAAAACAGTAACTGAGACTCACCTAGCCAACTCATCTGAACCAACTTGACAAAGGTAACTAGTTTCCCCTCGCATAGACTCAAAGCGATGCTATGCCATGGCCCACTATTTGAAGTAGTTGTCTACGATCGCCCCAAATTTGATTAACTAGGTGTGTTTTAAGAGGCAAGCTCCCATATGAAGGAAATATATTTTCTACATTAATTTCTTAAGAAATTAAGATTAACTCTAATCTACTGCAAAACCTCAATCAAATGAGCGGTTGATGCTTAACTCACCTTAAAAATCTGAATCCCTCTTAGTTAGAGAGAAGCACGACCAAGTTATAGCAACGGATCCAGATCAATCCCTAAAAAAATAAATCAAACACTAATTCAATGACTCAATGACCCGTTGGTGTAAGAAAAGAATCCAACTCAACTTAGTTGTCCTAAAACCAGTTTAAGAGTGAGCTTACTAACTCAATGGGGGTCAGTACCTTGGAGACACCAAATCCAACCTCTATCACCTATTGAACTTGTTGTGATGAATGGCTGACTCAACCTAGCTTCCGCCTCTGCATTTCTACTGAGTTAACTCGCAGCAACCACATGCCGAAATCCACCCTGGTTCAGCATCAGATCAAATAGCAACAATGCCTCAAGCTCGACTCAGCGCTTAAGGATTATCAGTCAGAGATGACTCTGTTTTGCAACTTAGTCGATAACTCGCCACTCTTTCAAAGTATCTCTTCCTTGAGTTAGTGAGTCGGGACCTTACTGAGCCCAGCACTTTCGGCTGAAAGGTTGATGGTCATGGAACTCAACTCGAGATTGACTAGATGCTGCCTTAGCTCAGGTGAGTCGAGTCGACTCGGCAACAATGCAAACCCACCAACCGTTCTTGCTTTCTCTCTCTATCTCTTATATTCTTCTCCTCTCTTTTTCTTCCCATCTACTGAAGTTCCAGCAGTTGCAACCAGATGACTGGGTTCAAAGCGATCCAAGCTGCATCGACTCGATGCAGGAAGATAGGCAGCGATGTAGCCGCACTCTCTCTCTCTCTCTCTCTCTCTCTCTCTCTCTCTCTCTCTCTCTCTCTCCCTTTGCTTTTCTTTTCTTTCACTTTCTATCTCTCTCTCACTTCCAACACCATCACCAGATGGTGAGAGCTTGAAAATGGCAATCTAAACTGAGTCTGACTCAATTTGGAGAAACGGGGAAGGTGATCGGCTTCCATGAAAAATTTTGAACGCTCATGTATTCCTTCAGAACGGCTATGCTAAATGGTGTAGATGGGTCTTTTGAAGTTTAAGGGGCCCTAAAATTGACAGTTAAGATCAGTTTTTGAGGTGGGTTCCACAGACGAAGGTTTCGGTTGGCTTACCTTTGAGCTGCTATAAGAGATGGAGGAAGACTGATGCTGTCGATCCTATTCTCATTATAGAAAACCCTAGCTCTCCTAAGGCGTATGATCTGAACTAAATGACCAGAATCGCTCTAGTTTGCAATTGCCTCCAAGTACATGTGGTATACCAAAAACCGGACATTGGTTTTTCCTCTGGTATTGAGAAAGCCCTAAACTAGCTTCCTATGAATGGATGGCTAAGATTTCCCTGGTTTGAATGGTGGAGATGCAGAGATGGGATGTTACACGAATCGCCAAGTTAGCAACAGAACAGGTTTCCATTTTAAAAAACCGCCGCATGCATGCCTCTATCTGTGCTTATATTCCCACACACATGTGTTATGAAATGTGTGGAATGACCTAGGTTCTGGTCAGATCTCCTTCATGGACATGATGGACAGTTTTGATCGAGCATCTAAGCAATGGAGGTAGGCCACGACTTGAACAGTTGAACGGTCGCTTGCCCATTCAAAACGCGCTGAGCACACGAGTGAAAATGGAAGAAGATATCTTCCTTCTTTTGGAAATCCTGGTCAAACCCATTTTGACTAGGTCCGATGTACCGCAGTTATACATGGGTTGTGTACATGTGCAATTGTGTGGGGCCCACAGTGATGTTTTGTCAAAATCCACTCCATCCATGATTCTCTATGGGCTCATCTGGGTCATCCGACCAGAGATGAGGAAAATCCAAAGCTTAAGTGGGTCGCACTAAGCAAAATGTGGTCAGTGTTGGTTTTCCATCAATCCGATGGTTGGATTAGTTCTTCGTACGATCATTAGTGATTCTTATGATTTTTAGCCCTGCCTATATGAAAATCCATAGTGGATTTAGTGATCTAAGACCCCAATTGTAACATCGAAGGGCGAATTGTTGAACTGAGTATGGCACCCCGATTAAGGGTCATTTAGTACTTGAAAGGACCATTCAGTTAACATTCTAACTGTTAGTCGTTAATCCCGAACAATCCAATGGTTGGATTTGTCAATCAAGGAGATTACAACCCCAAAATTAGATCCATCTGGCGGTGTGATGGTCCACTTTTAAAACTAAAGGGTGGATCATTTGATTTAAGGATAGTGATTTTCTTTTAATAGTCAGATCGAGACTAGAATGAATGTGAATGTTCACTTAAACTAGGTTTTTATTTATACTAAATTAGGTTAGTTGGTAACACCTGAGTACTGAAAAGTATGGAGTGTTACACAGTCGAACCACCCTTTGCAAATTAATGGTGGCCATATTAATTTCCATATTGGTTGGAAATAGATCAGTATCAATCATCATTGCTTCTCTTTCTTTTTTTGAGAATTTTAGCAATTCTTAGTACATATTGTCTTAGATAACATTTCTGAAAGTAACACATTTGTTAGTAGAATATGATCGAGTTCTATGATATTTGCAATAATTAACTTTCATTAATTCTTCCACTGTTAGTATCTTATGGAAAATAGAAACTTTGATAAATTTCTCAGCCAACATGATATCAAAGATCTCATCAGACCGACTAATATCAAAGGTGTACGTCCATTGCACCTTCTGATTGGGCAGTGCAGTTGCCTTTGTTTTAACTAATGCTGAGTAAACAAATGGTTGTATAGCCATTGCAACATCATAGTTAGGATCATAATAATATGTTCCCATTGACGAATTCTTCAGTTGTATTGACTCCTAAAGCATATCCTCATATCGAGATACCTTCTTAATTAGATCATAAAGATTTGTTAATTCTATCCCGATAAACTTTTGTTGAAGTTTAAATTCTAAGATATCTTGGGCCAACTAGATGAATTCTGTCTCATTTACACCAGATTTTTTCACTTTTAAATTGGGCAATATAATTTTTAATTGATTCCCTTAACGGTTGTCGAAACCGTGCCAAATCGATCATAGAAGTTTTCCTCTCCTTATAAAAGAACTGGGCATTACATTTTTCTTTCATCTCCTACTAAGTTTGTATGGAATTTAGCAGTAGATTAAAATACCAAGTAAAGGCTAACCTAATAAGTGAATGGATAAATAATTGCAATTCACAATAATTTTTATTAGCCAACTCTCCACACTATATGGTAAAATGACCCATGTGTTTTATGATCGATTGACTTATATCACCTGTAAACAATGTAAAATTAGGTTAATAATTTCTCAAAAATAGATATAGCCAGTCGATCCAATTAGGATAAGGGTTATGATAAATTGCAGTAGTGGTTAAGCCAAGAACCATGCCCATTACTTGATGGACCAATTGTACAATTTTATTCCGATTCCAATGTAGTTGTAAAGCAACTAAAGGTGGTTCCAGATCAAGCTGGTATTGTTCCTCATTATAAGGTTGATTCCTGGATAAAGGTTGCCCTTAAGCATCTCTTGATTCTTGACTTTAGGAACTAAGTTCCTATTATCACATTCAGGATGCTTGAAATCCATAGGTGGAGGTGAATTTCTCACATTCTGTGTTGGTATAGGTATGGAAACATATTGTAAATTTTGTCGTTAAGGGATAGCCTATGGCACTGGCTGTACCAAGGGTACTAGGGCCAAATTCCCAGCATAACTAGTATCAACCTGTAACACCCCAAACTTTCTATTACTTAAGTATTACCGTGTAACATAATTTGGTATAAACACAAACCTAGCTTAAGCAAACATTCAGGTGCATTCTAGCATAAATCCGACAGTTGAAAGCAATCCCCAGCCATATATCAAGCTATCCATCCATTATTATTCAAGATGGACCATCTGTAACACCCTGAATTTTTTACCAACCTGGGATTAGACGTCCTAAGGCAATGGGTCAACCAAAACACCTTGGTAGCCACTCAGAACCTAATTCCATAGCCAAATAAATCACTTAGGATTAATTCCTTTAGAAATTAAGCGTAAGTTAGCTAGCGCTACGCTGGAGTAGCTGTGAAATTGTCCCTGACCGCTTTAAATACGTTCTACAAGACCCAAAACTTTTAGAATCAATGGTGCTATAATACCCTGAAACCTAGGATCAAATTCTAAACCCGTTTGCTCTCAGGAACCCTTTGAAACTTTGTATTGGATCTAGACCGCACGTCGAAAGTCCGATACCTACAATCTTAGACCATTATGACCGCCTTGTTGGACTTGACAATCGTTTCGAAAATCAAGCCCAACCGACGTTCAGAGGCTATTTCATTGAGCCTGGAGTGAAGTGAGTGAGAAAAGGGTTAAGTTTGGAAATTTTAATCCAAATATGGCACGTGACTTGGCACGTTATTATTAAGCGTTCTGACCGTTAGAATTCAGTCAAATTACACCCTCGGATCAGGAAAAATTTCTCTTTCATATCATGAGACTTGTAGACCTGATCTAGGTGCGGTGACCGCTGAACTGAAATTGGACCGCCACGTGCGATCTGTGAACTCTTTCAGTCTGAAAACTTGATGTGTGCTAGATCCAGCATGCATGAGCTTAAGTCCGATCGCGTTCGGCCAGGGGACCTCCCGAAACGCTCTTTTGGATCGGAACAGCCCCGATTTGGTTATACCTCAAGTAAATATTGTTCCCAAGCCTAATTTGGGAAGAAATTAGGTTATATAAGGGCTTTAAACCCTCACTTCTCTCACCCATCAGAATTTGCTAGAAACCCTAGCAAGAGTGAGAGAGAAAGTGAGAGTTTGTGAGAGAAGGTGGGAGAGATTTTCCTACCACCTGCTGCTGCTACTACACGTGCTTAAGCGACGTATTCCAATCACTTTGTTGGTGATTCCGACGCTTTTCTAGGTAAGAAAACTCTGTCCACTTGCTGATTTAGCATTTCGTCAATTCAAATAGCAAAGTAGTTAATATAACTTGTGAAATAGGTCGCCTGTTCGCCGTATACGAAGCGTATACACTCCGTTCGAAACGATACACATCTAGAGTGAAAGGTGCGGATTTTAGATGCTTTGATTGGCTGATTTCAACGCTTTCAATGTCTTTTAATAGTAGATTATCGACGGCAACGCCATTTGACATGTACAATATACTGTCTGTTTCCTGTTTCGTAAACGTAGGAAAAATATGAGATTTAGGGCATTTTAGTCATTTGTAGAAAATACTGTATACATCCATATTTTGCTGGAATGGTTGACATGGCTTTTTATCACATTAGGATATTAGGAATGCGTGCATAATCAGTTTGGCTAAGAGATTCGCCCAAATACGCACTTTGAGTCGACATACGCTATGTAGACTTAAGTGTATAGACTAAGTATTTGTATAAATGTTTGTATTAGTATTGTAAGACTCGTATCTTGGTCCGTACCTTTCCGTACACTTCCGCGGTCTTACCGGTCGAATTCTGGCAACCTTCGACCCTTAACCGATATCTACGCGCGACCTTGATTCATGTGCCGACAACCCGAGTCGACTCAACCCGAGACCAATACAATAGTGACCGCGCCGTCGCCGCGGTTTTGATGCCGCGACTCGCACACCGAGGCGATACCCTGGTCAAGAGATATGGGCCAATGTTCAGTGCGAGAAAACACCGCGCGTTTCGAAACCCAAGGGAATCTCTACGATGTGTCACATCAATCACATTAATCCCATCAATCAATCAACCCATCAAGCCATCACATGTCAAGTACACATCACTTTATTCCATTTTCCCAAGCAACCACAAAAGTCTTCATCTCCCATACCTCTCTTACACAAAAAGCCACAAAAGTCTTCACCACCCATACCTCTCTTACACAAAAGACTCAAAAGTCAATATTTTCTTACACAAACATCACTCACCACATCCATCCATCACTCTCTCTCTCTCCCTTTACATCACTCTCTCTCTTTCTCTCTTTCTCATTTCAAAATTTCCAAGCAACAAAAAATTCTAAGAGCCCCCACGTTTGGAATTTTGCAAGAATTCCTAAACTCCAAGTGGCCCACCTTCCTACCCCATCATCTCCCATCTCAACCTTCCATTCTCCATCTCCTCCATTGAAGTTGAAGTCAAGATGCCAAGGAACCTCTAGGAGCAAGAAGATCGGACAGTGGGTGCCTTTATAGGGTAGTTTTTCCTATTTTTTTATGATGTGCCAAGTGAGGCCCACCGATCAATGGTGTGGATCTCACTTGGGACCGTAAAATGTGGCCGATGGCCCATTTGGATCATCATGATCACTCCATGATGGGGCCATTCTCCATGGACCCCATCATGATGTTTATTTTCTTTAGAAAGGTCATTTAGACCATCCATACTGGTGGGGAAAGGATCCCCACCGTTGATCTTCAGTTTTGATGGTCACATGTGCAAATGATCCACTTGATGTATGATTTCATGTAAGGGAGGGCCCATAATGTTGGGGTCCCTCTATCATAAGCCGTGTCCCACTCACTATCTCTCTCTCTCTCTTTTATTTCTCTTATTTTTATTTTATTTTATTTTAGTTTATTTTTATGCTATATGATTGTGTGGCCCACTTGAATGGATACCACCTTGATATTATTTTTTTGATGTATTCAAGTGGGGCCCACCATATACATTGTACCCATATCATTCATGCGTGGTGGCCCACTCCATCAGGGCCCACCACATTGCATTTATTTTAATGGACCAAGACCGTCCAGCATCTCAGACGCTGGACGTTTCAAAGGAATGAAGAAAAAAGAAAGAAGTAAAAGAGAAGCTTTTGGTGGCTTACTTGCTTAGGCCCCATCATGATGTATTTGAACAATCCAAGCCATCCATCCTCTTACCTATGGTGTTTTTAGCCGTTGGGTAGAAGTTTTGGCCTGATTGGAAGACCTGGTGGGCCATAACATCGAAGAACGTACCACTACCATTCAAGGATCTATTTTTTTATTTTATTTATTTTCTATCATCAAAAAAATTCGAACTCTGAACTCATTTCGACTGTTGCGAGCCACTGATCGCAATGGCCGGGGCGGATTTCATTTTGGCGGGCCTCATGTGCGAAAAACCTTAAAAAAAACCATTTTTTTTTTTGTTTTTGGAAAGAGGCAGTGCCTCTGCCTTCACGTCAGCGGTAGCAGGGCTGGCCGCACCTGCGTGCAGCCAGTGGGATGGGTGGACATCCAGAAGGGGCCCATGGCCCTGCGTGTGGGCCCCACCATAATGTTTATTTTCATCCGACCTGCTCATGAGGTGGGCCACCCCAGTGGTGGGCCCCCCTCCAAAAATGAGACAGATCCAAAACTCAGGTGGCCCACACCACGTGAAACAATGTGAATTGAACTCTACCATTGAAATCTGTTTGGGGCCCACTGAGGTGTTGGATTAAGCTGAAATTTATGTTTTCCCTTCATCCAGGTCCGAGTGACCTTATGAATGGGTCGGATGTCATCTAAACATTACGGGGTGGGCCCCACATGGGACCCACAATGATGTGTCTTAAAGACCACCGTCCAGTGGACGGTGGCGCCCACCTTGCTGTTGTAATGCTTCCACCGTCCGCTGGACGGTGGAGCCCTCTTGATGCATGTGTTTTATGCACGCCATAGCGTGTGTGCAGAGTGTGTGCGTGCTGTGTGTGTTGTATGGGTGTGCATGCGTATGTGTGTGTATACATACATACACATACATATTTATATAATATTGTATATATATATTATATACATTGTTTATATACTATATATTTTCATAACATTCACAATGGTGGGCCTTCACATGGGCTCCACCCGTGATGCAAACATTGTATCCAATCTGCCCATCCATTTTAAGCAGATCATTCTATGGAATGAGTCAAAGTATGAGCCAGATCCACGGTCCAAGTGGACCCCATCTTAGCATGATTTGAGGCTCATCTTAATGTAGTTATGACATTTATTGGGGCCCACTTTGACGTGGATGTACAGTCCATGGGATTGGACCATTTGATATATTCCAAGGCCCTTGGGTCCAGACCCATTTGATTATATAAGGCCTATGGGTTAGGCCCATTTGATATATATAAGGCCTAGGGGTTTAGGCCCACTTTGATATGCTTGTAAGCTCATGGGTTAGGCCCATTTGAATTGTTTAAGGCCTAGGGATTTAGGCCCATTTGACTCATATAAGGCCTATGGGTTGCGGCCCATTTGATGTACATGTGGGGGCCCAATTAGTGTGGCCAATTTGTCACATATTAAACTCATGAGACTAAGCTCATTTGATGCAATCCAAGGCCCACAGATTTGACTCATTGCAATGCACATAAGACCCACTGGTGTGGCCCATTTACGTGGCCCATCTGATGAATAAAAGGCCCATAGGATATGGCCATTTGATACATATATGAAAAGCCCAATGGGATGAACCTAAGGTCCATTGCAATGTGTAATCCCATACCGATTACGTAGCGATGATTAAGAAGATCGTGCCTTGGGAGCAATGTTGGTTTGACGTCCACATTGCGAGTGTAATGTTGGTTGGATGTCCACATTACGACTCTCCTTAGGGCCCATTACTGGGCCGTACTTGCTGTGTTTCGGCCGTCCAGGTCCATCTGCATTGTAAGATAGTTCATTTTATTATAGCATGTTTAGTACAGGTTCATGACCCATGATCATACGCATCATATGTATGCTTGATATGAGGATTGACTGATCCTAGCTTTTACCTTCGAGCAGGTTGTTTATGGGCTCCCGGTTAGGCGGTGTTGCCCTACATGAGCGCACTATATGCGCAGGATTTGATGCATGACTGGATAGCGTGAATCATGCATATCACATTTGTATGACATGGATATTGTAGCCCTAGCGACATCGGGGTCGTAACTTTCATAGATGTATCGTGGTTTGCAGGATTGGATACCGAAAATCTTATTCTACATGGGGTACTATAGATATCCCTGGGTGAAAGTCCCCAAACCCTTATGGTACCAAGAGGTTGCTCCAACGTCTAGACCGAGTGGGTAGATGAGCATTGAGTGCCGATTACCAGACGGTTACGCTCTCCACTGTGTCGTGGTCGGTTGGAAGGGGGTGAGGCCTTACCCGCCCGAGTGTAAGGGGCAATGCTAGGCTGAGTTTGACCAGCTCGAGGAATGGGTCCGCTATCGACGAGTCGCGCTCGATATTGGTAGACAGATAGTGTGGTCTCTTTCACTTACCTTATTGCGCGCGATGTGGCGGCAATCTAGTTTAGAGTGTACTAGACCCCGGTGATATTCCATATTTTGAGCTGTATCGATACGTGGACATAGAGGAGGATCTGTATGCCTGAGTTGCATTGCACGTCGCATGGCCTTGGGATGGTTGATACCATTCATGTCTTGCATCGCATAAGCCTTGGTACGGCTCATGATATTATGTTTTCATCTGCATATTCCGCATTACTCTGACATTACATGTTGATATTACTACCTTACGCACACACTTTCACTACCCTCTAAGCTTTCTATAAGCTTATGCACGACCGTTGCGTGCAGGTGATGTTGGATCGCAGCAGCACTGAGGCAGGAGTACGTTGCAGAGAATTTTAAAGTTTTTATTCTTTACCATTGTATTTTCCTTTATACTCATTGTACTTGTAAAGTTTTTGATCATAGTAGAAATGTAATGGAGTTCTTGGTTGTTGTTTGTGGGTTATGCCTTTAGTTATGCTTATTACGAATCAAAATGACATTGAAAATCCTCCTCGTAGCATCCCAGGATCGGAACCTGGCGAATGGGAGCTAGGAACTGAGAATGGGGTTCTACGGAGGCTGTCGGATTCGGTGATCGGGAATTTTGTGAGCCCGATTTCTGAGTTTGGGGCGTGACAAGTATGTATTGAGTATAGGGTGTTGTGAAATGGTTTTAAGATTAAATTCTCAAGTAATATGCTGATGTAAATGATTTCCATCATGTTGGCGAGATGTATTGATTTCATTATGTATAGGAAATGTATGTGTTGAATGAAGTCCTTAAGTGGTATGTTATAACATGTTTCAACATGCTTATTTTTTTGTATTTCATTTCCATTACTCTTATATGATTGCTGATGTGGAATCACAAATGTTTGGGGCTATACTTAGTCCAGGCAGTCGGTAACAGAGTAAGTTCGTGGTTTGCTGGTATTTGCCACGAAGGACGCGTCGATGAACGCGAGTCGTGTTTGGAATTGGCGGCAGTAGTTAGGCCACACGAAGTGTTTTACGCACTTCATTTGGTTCGACTTGCAATGCGCTCATACTAGTCGAGCCCGTCAAGTAACCCGACTGACCGTTGATTGTTCACCCTGTATGAATCATAACTGCTTGAACCTAGGGTACTGAACTTACCGTTGGAAACCCTGTTAACCATGGTACCTTAATCCATAAAGACTCATGAGCCGGACATGGTGGTATGGGACACCGTGGTCGAGCTGTCGGCCTACGCTGGAGCCATAAACCTCCCCGTAGTGACCAATGAGCACATTAACTCGTGAGCAGATTATGGTGGTATGGGATACTATATTCTAGCTGTCAGCCTACACTGATCAGGTGACGAGCCCTTAATAGTGACCGCGAGCGTATTCTGAGTCTACGGGAGGCGACGACCCTTCCGTAGTAATGAGAGTACAATAGGCCTGTATTGATAAGGTGATAGGGGAGCGGTGCAACGAGTGCGAGCAACAGCCCTGGCAGCCCTTGCAGCGACCTACAAAATATACATCGTATGAGATTACTAGGAGTGATGACCCTAGACAGGATCTGTGTTGGGATCGATATAAGGGAAGTACCTTAGTTTCCCAATACTGTTGTATGAATGGACTAATAATAACTCGGTAATCAAATCAACATCACATTGCATGTGCCTGAAAAATGTGGAGCACTGTGGGAAGAAAGCATGCCACGGGCGTAAGATGGTGCCGTATGAGGGAGATCGTCGGTGAGGGCATCCATCATGTCATGTCCTATTGCATTAACAACAGTATTTAGGAATGTTTGATTTATTGCTTTTCTATTATCACATGATTGATTTGATAACATGTTAATCTCTGCTCTATTATTCCACTAAGTTGATCACTCACTCCCACGTTACGGGATGGTGTTTTCGGACACCCACCAGTCCCTATTGTGATTGCAGATGATGGCACGGCCTGCGAGGCAGAGCCAGACTTGATGATGAGGAGGAGGATCCCTCCTTTATGCGTGTTCTGAACGATGGGATTACATGGAGATTCATTAGATGCCATGACACTTATCATTTTATATTTTTAGATCACTCATGTATATTCTTTCTTTCTATTTTGAGGTATACATGTATATGTTTAACCTGGTAACATGTTCACACTCTGGAGACTTATAATCAATTATATATTATATGTATGTATCACAGTCTTTCGCTTATTAATTTAACTATCTCTAGAGTATGATATGCTGTTCTGGCTTAATCTCACTCATGTTTAATACATTAACACAGACAACATTCAATCATATACATTTATGTTGCATAAGTGATGTTCTAGAACTCGGGAGTGGAGTTTTTACTCGACCCCCCGATTTTTAAGATGTTACAGATGGTATCAGAGCATGATTGAGATTAAACCGGGCATGGGTTATGGTCACGCGACATATGCTGTCGCTCCTTTGACTTAGGTGGGTGCGAAAGGAATCTAGAAACATACGTAGGACTTCAGTTTTGCCAAGAGGCGAAGTCTACTCAAGTCGACCATTCGATCGAGTCCGTAACGCATCTAGGGTCGCGTGAAGCAACCTAAGTAGCTCCTAGGTTGTAAGTAGACGGGTTTGAGACATTCTCTGAAAGGTTCCAAACCTGAAAATGTGAACCCTTGGGCTGTGGGGCAACCATAACCCTTACATTCAACCGCTAGGGCTTAAAAACCCCGTTTCACCAAATTCTTTCAAAATTCTTCCTCTCACCACCCCATTCTTCAATTATTTTTTATTATTTTTATGTTAGGAATTGATCTTAATGTGAAAATGATATAAAATCATGCTTAGATAAAATTTTACAATGAATAGTAAAAATATGTGAAAATTGGCCTTTTGACCATTCCAAATTTGAAATATTTTATAACTAATGGGTTAGTTCGATGGATTGGCTCCTCCTACCCCAAAATCATATGTTACATGGCCTATAAGTTCATTCAGGTTTACAGATTGGCCCCAGAACACCCCAAATGGAGAGTTGGGCCTCCCTAGACCAAACTACAATGAACTGGGGTGGGACCCATAGTTATTTGAGACCCCCAGGGCGGGGGGGACCCAACCCATGTGGTCCCACCGGCCGGATTGGGAGATGGCCGGCGATGCCATCGCCGATCCGGCGATGCATCGCCGTAGGTGGGCCCTGTTTGGGCTGAAATCTGGGCGCATGTGTTTTTGGAGGTAGGGCACCCCTCCTATATGCTGTCCGTCCCTTAAAACCCCCTAAATCCTACACTTCCTTCACAAAAACGCTCCAATGCCCCCCCCCCCCCCCATTTCCATTTTTCTTGTTGCCCTATCTCAAAATGTAGCTCCAAATCCCTCCTAATCCCTTCCATTGCTAAAAAGACGCCTTTCCATCCTTCCATTGTGATTAGCAACCCTCTTCGATCTCCTCGTTTGAAGCTCCCACAACCTTCATGCAAGGCTGAAATCGTGTGGAGCTCCATTTCTCTTTATAGTGCTCTTTTTCCTTTAAAAATCCAGCCTTTGGGAGCTTGATGCATCCCTCTACAGGGTCTAGATTTGTTTCAGTCCATTTAGGCAACCATTTCCTCCACTTTTCATGGCTATTGTTAAGGCTGTTTTAGCCTTTTTTTTCTCTCTTTCCACCATCCTCCCTCTCAATCCTATTTCTCCATTTTTTTTTGCTTAAGGAATACTAAAAATATATGGCCGAGAGAGCTCTAGTGAGCAACAGACAGTATTAGACTCGACAGTGTTAAAGAAGGTAAGTCAGGACTGTGGTAGAGTCCTTTGGTAGAATTAGGCATCTGTGTCGTTGTCTTGTAGATTGTTTGATTACCGTTTTGAGATTTTTGTGTTTTGTTGTTATTAGGTTTAGTGAAGTCAGAGGTAGAAAATGTGTTTGTGTTTGTGGTTTGGCCTTAGCATAGCCGAATGCGTTCCTGTCATAATCCATGTGAAACTTTATTCCGTGTATTGTAACAAATTTTGTTGAATGGAGTGCATGCCGTTTCGTTTGTTGTAAGGTATTGTCCCTAGATTGGGTGTATCCTATGATTTCCATTGCCATGTTGTAAATCCCGGGATTAAGCCTACAAAATTAGTTTTTATCCCACCCCACCCTCTTACCAAGCATGCCACACCCAATCCCGACGTGGGATTAGGAATGCAGTTCCTTTTAATGCAACTTAATGCTACTGGCCATATAGGCCCTTGGCGTTTTAGACCTAGAGTTAAGTACTCCTGGAATTGAAGGATCTGACGATATAGGAAATCCAATTCCATTTAGATAATCTTGACCCTAAGCAATAGAGCAATTCCCTGTATTAGTAATGGTATGGAACCATTTAGCATATAAACTTAGGCTTTGGATTATAGCTACTGAGTTACAGACTAGGCTACTAGTTACCTTAAGTAGTGTAAAGCCTGTATATGCTAAGGAATTGTAGGTTAGATTTGGTTGAAGTAGAACCTTATTCCTTCGATAGATCCCCTTATTACTTATAGACTTCTGTTGTAACCCATAGGAAAGTGGTTTTAACTTAGAACCATTCACTCTCAGGGAAAATTTATAAATCCCTCAAATTGAATTTAGAATGAACTAGCACGCCCCTTAGAATTGCCTTCCCCAAGGGCTTATTGCATTCGGGAACGCGGAGTAAAGGAACTGTATATGTAAGCGAAGTATTCGCGGTTTAAATCGAATTCTTAATCCTAGTGGTTACCAATAAATCCAATGCTTTGATCAAGCAGAAGATCGGCATCGACTCAGATTAAGAACTGATACAACGAATTTTCTGTCCTGATTAGACAGAAGGTTCAACGTATCCGACTCAGACCCACTACACAACCTTTCTTCTGTGATGGCCCAACCACCTACAACCAAACGTGATCATATTGCCTTTGGGAAATGGCGAGGACTTAAAGCCAGTAGAGAATTAGACATCTTGCCACCAACTCATACCTGCCCCTGAACTCAACCATAATAGAGATTAGGCTCATCTCTATCACCATAGATACCAATGCCATAGAACGCATCATTAGCAAAGGAAAACCACTGTAATGAGAGGTTGTTTCCCAATTCATGTCAAGGATAGCCCCTAAGTTGCACCTCGTTCCGATATACGGAGCGATGTAAAGATTCTTGAACTTTAAGTAGAACCAAGTTTTAAGGGGGGTAGAACGTATTGAGTCCAATCCAGTTAGGTCAGCCAATGCAACCGTTCGATCAGAGTGGCGCAGCGGAAGTGTGGTTGGCCTCTTCCCCACTGGCTCAGGATCGAAACATTTGATTTAGATTATACGTACGGTTAGGTCATTAAATAGGATTAACCCTTCCTTAGAATGTCAATACTGAAGTCTTGCTAGATACTCCTTACCCTTCGCCAATTTTGGGGACAAAATTGTGTTTTAAGGAGGGTAGATTATAACGCCCCGAATTTTTTGTCAACCTGGGATTAGACGTCCTTAGGCAATGGGACAACCAAAAGACCTTGGTAACCACTCAGAACCCAATTCCATAGCCAAATAAATCACTTAGGATTAATTTCTTTAGAAATTAAGCGTAAGTTAGCTAGCGCTACGCTGAAGTAGCTGTGAAATTGTCCCTGACCGCTTTAAATACGTTCTGCAAGACCCAAAACTTGTAGAATCAATGGTGCTATAATACCCTGAAACCTAGGATCAAATTCTAAACCCGTTTGCTCTCAGGAACTCTTTAAAACTTTACATTGGATCTAGACCGCGCGTCGAAAGTCCGATACCTACAATCTTAGACCATTATGACCGCCTTGTTGGACTTGACAATCGTTTCGAAAATCAAGCCCAACCGATGTTCAGAGGCTATTTCATTGAGCCTGGAGTGAAGAGAGTGAGAAAAGGGTTAAGTTTGGAAATTTTAATCCAAATCTGGCACGTGACTTGGCGCGTTATTATTAAGCGTTCTGACCATTAGAATTCAGTGAAATTACACCCTCGGATCAGGAAAAATTTCTCTTTCATATCATGAGACCTGTAGACCTGATCTAGGTGCGGTGACTGCTGAACTGAAATTGGACCGCCACGTGCGATCTGTGAACTCTTTCGGTCTGAAAACTTGATGTGTACTAGATCCAGTATGCATGAGCTTAAGTCCGATCGCGTTCGGCTAGGGGACCTCCCGAAACGCTCTTTTGGATCGGAACAGCCCCGATTTGGTTATACCTCAAGTAAATATTGTTCCCAAGCCTAATTTGGGAAGAAATTAGGTTATATAAGGGTTTAAACCCTCACTTCTCTCACCCATCCGAATTTGGTAGAAACCCTAGCAAGAGTGAGGGAGAAAGTGAGAGTTTGTGAGAGAAGGTGGGAGAGATTTTCCTGCCACCTGCTGCTGCTACTGCACATGCTTAAGCGACGTATTCCAATCACTTTGTTGGTGATTCCGACGCTTTTCTAGGTAAGAAAAATCCTGTCCACTTGCTGATTTAGCATTTCGTCAATTCAAATAGCAAAGTAGTTGATATAACTTGTGAAATAGGTCGCCTGTTCGCCATATACGAAGCGTATATGCTCCGTTCGAAACGATACACATTTAGAGTGAAAGGTGCGGATTTTAGACGCTTTGATTGGCTGATTTCAATGCTTTCAATGTCTTTTAATAGTAGATTATCGACGGCAATGCCGTTTGACATGTACAATATACTGTCCGTTTCCTGTTTCGTAAACGTAGGAAAAATATGAGATTTAGGGCATTTTAGTCATTTGTAGGAAATACTGTATACATCCATATTTTTCTGGAATGGTTGACATGGATTTTTATCGCATTAGGATATTAGGAATGCGTGCATAATCAGTTTGGCGAAGAGATTCGCCCAAATGCGCACTTTGAGTCGACATACGCTATGTAGACTTAAGTGTATAGACTAAGTGTTTGTATAAATGTTTGTATTAGTATGTATTGAGTATATGGTGTTGTGAAATGGTTTTGAGATTGAATTCTCAAGTAATATGCTGATGTAAATGATTTCCATCATGTTGGCTAGATATATTGATTTCATTATGTATAGGAAATGTATGTGTTGGATGAAGTGCTTAAGTGGTATGTTATAACATGTTTCAACATGCTTATTTTTTTATATTTCATTTCCATTACTCTTATATGATTGCTGATGTGGAATCACAAATTTTTGGGGCTATACTTAGTCCAGGCAGTCGGTAACAGAGTAAGTTCGTGGTTTGCTGGTATTTACCACGAAGGACGCATCGATGAACGCGAATCGTGTTTGGAGTTGACGGCAGTAGTTAGGCCACACGAAGTGTTTTACACACTTCATGTCGTTCGACTTGCAATGCGCTCATACTAGTCGAGCCTGTCAAGTAACCCGACTGACCGTTGATTGTTCACCCTGTATGAATCATAACTGCTTAAACCTAGGGTACTGAACTTATCGTTGAAAACCCTGTTAACCATGATACCTTGATCCATAAAGACTCATGAGCCGGGCATGGTGGTATGGGACACCGTGGTCGAGCTATCGGCCTACGCTGGGGCCACAAACCTCTCCATAGTGACCAGTGAGCACATTGACTCGTGAGCAGATTATGGTGGTATGGGACACTATATTCTAGCTGTCGGCCTACACTGATCAGGTGACGAGCCCTTTGTTGTGACCGCGAGCATATTCTGAGTCTACGGGAGGCGACGACCCTTCCGTAGCAATGAGAGTACAGTAAGCCTGTATTGATAAGGTGATGGGGGAGCGGTGCAATGAGTGCGAGCAACATCCCTGGCAGCCCTTGCAGCGACCTACAAAATATACATCGTATGAGATTACTAGGAGTGACGACCCTAGACAGGATCTGTGTTGGGATCGATATAAGGGAAGTACCTTAATTTTCCAATACTGCTATATGAATGGACTAATAATAACTAGGTAATCATATCAACATCACATTGCATGTGCCTGGAAGATGTGGAGCACTGTGGGAAGAAAACATTTCGAGGGCGTAAGATGGTGCCGTATGAGGGAGATCGTCGGTGAGGGCATCCATCATGTCATGTCCTATTACATTAACAACAGTATTTAGGAATGTTTGATTTATTGCTTTACTATTATCGTATGATTGATTTGATAACATGCTAATCTCTGCTCTATTATTCCACTGAGTTGATCACTCACTCCCACGTTATGGGATGGTGTTTTCGGACACCCACCAGTCCCTATTGTGATTGCAGATGATGGCGCGGCCTGCGAGGCGGAGCCGGACTTGATGATGATGAGGAGGATCCCTCCTTTATGCGTGTTCTGAACAACGGGATTACAGGGAGATTCATTAGATGCCATGACACTTGTCATTTTATATTTTCAGATCACTCATGTATATTCTTTCTTTCTATTTTGAGGTATACATGTATATGTTTAACCTGGTAACATGTTCACACTCTGGAGACTTACAATCAATTATATATTATATGTATGTATCACAGTCTTCCGCTTATTAATTTAACTGTCTCTGGAGTATGATATGTTGTTCTAGCTTAATCCCATTCATGTTTAATACATTAACATAGACAACATTCAATCATATACATTTATGTTGCATAAGTGATGTTCTAGAACTCGGGAGTGGAGTTTTTACTCGACCCCCGATTTTCGGGATGTTACACCATCACATCATTAAAGGAACCTATTTTTAGCTTTCAATTTCACTGATAAACAAATCTAACTAACCATCTCAGATTTAGAACTCTGAAACACGAGATCCATGCCATTCATCGAGGTCACACCTTCCTGTAGGTGGATTTGGCACTTAATCACACAACATAGCCACCTGAACTATAAATCTACTTCATCTATGGATTCCCGTCCTAACTTGGATAGTTGAAGTAGGTGATTAGTGCAAGTTCCACAAATTGAATCTATGGACCCCACTCTAGGACGATGAGTGCGCACTCACAATACACTTTCATTGATCAAGTAGAAGATCTGATCTGTCCATTAGGCCCATAACATATCATTAGATGATATCCACCAAATTATCACCTAATTCAAAATTTCCTGAAACCATTGATGGTATAAAAAAAATCTGGCCACAAATTGACGTAACTCAATATTTAAAGTCCCACCACCTGATCATCACATCTAGGCTAATAGATCACCAACTCAACTATTAAAACTTATCTAGGTAGACCCTAGGACCCTTATAACCGTGGAAGATCATATTGAATGAAATCTGGCCATCGGATCGATGAAAACTTACAATTAAAGGATAAAAACCCAAATTTATGGCCCATCTGGTTGCTGGATCTGCTGAAAATTGGTCTAATGACCTGTTCTAAGACCCGTATCCTAATCCGTATTGTTCCATCGACTCCCGCGATCCTTCCCGTTGAATTTCGGCAACCCGCGACCTATGATCTACGTTTGTGCACAACCCTAAGTCGTATCCCGTAGATTTGAGTCAAGTTAATCTGAGACGTGTATTATTGCGACTGCGCCCTCACCGTTGTTTCGACGCCGCATATTACGCACCGATTCGATACCTTGGCAGGGAGATGTGGACCCACGTTCCGTTCAAGAAAATACAGCGCATTTGTAATCCTAAGAGAATCTCTACAACATGTCCCATCAATCAATCACTCAAATCAATCAATCAATCACCTCATGTCAAGTACAAGAGCAACCCATACTTTCTTTCTCCACAAGTCAAGTAAACCCCAAAAGTCAATAAATCTATCACCTCACCCATCACTCACCTCACATCCATCACTCCATCACCCATCACCTCTCTCTTACAACCATCCCATTCTCTCTCTCTTTCTCTTCATACTTTCCAAGCAACACTAAAGAAGTAAAAGAGTGTGGATGTCCATGGTTTTTCATGAGAGAAAAGAGTGTTATGTGGCCCACTTTTCACCCCAAATCCTTCATCTTAGCTGTTCATCTCTCATCATCCTCCATTAAAGTGAAGCACAAGGAGATCGGCATTCCATCGGACCAAGAAGATCGAACGGTGGGTGCTTCTATAGTTTAGATTTCATATTTTTATGATGGGCCAAGTGAGGCCTACTAATTGATGGTATAGATCTCACTTTGGACCCTAGATGTGGCCGATGGCCCATCTTGATCCTCATGATTATTCCATGATGGGGCCATTCTCCATGGACCCCATCATGATGTTTATTTTCCTTGCATGGATAGAATCATCTAGACCTTACATTTTGGTGGAGAAAGGATCTCCACCGTTGATTTTGATTGGTGGTCCCATATGTAATGGGACCCACTTAATGTAAGATTGAATGCAAGGGAGGGCCCATAGTGTCGGGGTCCCTCCATCATGTGTCTCTCTTCTCTCTCTTTTTCCCTTGATGTATGTAATTTATCCAAGTTGTCCACCTTTGTGGGGCCCACTTGACGGACGTGTTAGATCTACACCGTCCAAATCATGAGGGCTCTACCTTAATGGAGATGGGAAAGTTCAAATATCAAATTGATCCAAAACAAGTGGGCCACGTCCATGTGGGACCCACTAGCCATGGTCCCCACACATGGGACCCACCTTGACAAATATATCCAAGCCATGTGAAGTGTGTACAGACAGGGATGCACTACAACACGTTTGGACGTGCTCTATCAAAAACAAAAACACTAGCTTGGTTTAAGCTTTTTGGGTGGGCCACTCGTGAAGGCCCCACCTTTATGTATGGGTCCAATCCATGTCGTTCATCCTGTTCCCCAGATCATATTAGGCGTTGAGCCAAAAAATAAAGCCAATCTGACTATCTAAGGGGTCATAGCGTAGAAAACAGTGGTTTTTACCATTGAAATTCACCCTGATGTTTTTTTACACCAAAACATATCGAATATTAGACTTGATGGGTTTGTCCTGGGCCATAAAAACCAATGGTCAGGTTAGAATTTTCTTATGCGGACCCACCTATGAAAAACTGCAGCAAAACCTTTTATATATGTGTGTGTGTGTGTGTGTGTGTGTGTGTGTGTGTGTGTGTGTGTGTGTGTGTGTGTGTGTGTGTGTGTGTATATATAATACATATATCTACAGCAGCCCTGCTGCTGCTGACGTCCAGATGACATACAACAAGGTGTTGCTGTGCTACTGCTGCGTACGTGAAGGAGGGCAGGGACGTGGGCCCCACCATGATGTTTGTTGCACATCAACACCGTGCATTTGATAGCCCCCTTCTGGGACCATGGGCCACCCCCAAAATCAGCCGTATGTGGTGCTCAAGTGGCCCACATCATAGGAAACAGTGTGATTGAACCGCTGCCATTGAAACTCTTTTGGGTGTCACAGACGTTTTGGATTAATATGAAAATTTATTTTTCCTTTTCATCCAGGTCTATGTGACCTTATCAACAGTTTGGATGACAAATAAACGTTATGGTGGGCCCCACATGGGACCCACGTGATGTATATGTTTTATCCAAGCCGCCTGTCCAAGGCTGGGCGCTAAGTCAATATTAACATTGTACATCTACTCTGTCCATCCATTTTTGCACCCATCAGGGATGGGCCCACTACCTCATGGGACCTACTCCATGGACGTTAGCCCAAACAGAAGGTGGATCCAAATCCCAAGTGGTCAACATGAGGAAACATTGGTGATTGGATGTCCACCGTTGGAACCAGTTGGGGCCACTTGCACGTGTCAGAGACCCCACCTTGAGGTGCCTTTACCACCCAACCTACACATAGGGCCATCAGACCTGGTTGAAATTGAAACACAAATACCAACTTGGGTTGATATGCTGGACCCACCACAGCGTGAGGCCTGTTGTGATGTATGTATCTTATCCACATTGTTCCTATTGGGACCCACCATGATTTCTGTGTTTTATACACACCGTGCATCTATTCAGCTCATATGGGGTGGGCCCCTATTTTGATAATATGTTGTATATCATGCTGTCCATTTTACTTCTCAATATGGGCGCACCATGATGTATGCGTTTGATACACGCCGTCCATTTATATATGGGGCCGACAATGATGTATGGGCCTTAACCACACTATCCATTACTGATGAGGCCCAACAATTGTATGGGGCCTATGGTGAAGTATAAGAGGCACTATGAAGCCTAATATGTTGTGATTAGGTAATTTTGTGATGTATTTAAGGCCCGTTATTAAGGCCCACCTTGATGTATATGAGACCCGTTATTGACGCCCACCGTGATGTGTATGAGGCCCGTTGTTGAGACGCATCTTGACATATATGAGGACCATATGATGAGGCCCATTTGATGTATTTGAGGCCCATGGGTCGAGGCTCAATGGGATGTATATAAGGTCTATTGTATTGTGTGATTCCACCATGGGTTATGTAATGACATTTATGGCGAGTCATGCCTTCGGAGTAATATTAGTTTGACATCCACATTGTAAGAATAATGTTGGTTAAATGTCCACATTATAACTCTCCCTAGGGCCCATTGATAGGCCCATACTTGTTGCGTGTAGGCCATCTAGGCCCATTTTCGTTGTGATAGTAGTTCATCACCTTATAACATGCTTAGTGTAACTTCATAATTCATGCCCATATGCATCATATGTATGCTTGATATGAGTGACTGATCATAGCATATGTCATTGGGCAGACCATTTATGGGACTCCTTATGAGACGGAGTGCCCACATTATCGCGCAGTAGCGCAGGATTGCTGCATGACTGGATAGTGTGACTCATGCATCTCGCATATATGTGACTTGATCACTATACGCCCTAGTGACATCAGGGTCGTGGCCTCCACAGGCACATCATGAATGGCTAAATGGGACACCAAAAATACTTGGTTCTAGCACTGTGGGCACTTAGAATGTCCTTGGGTGAAAATCCTAGAATCCCCGAGGCCAGGAGGTGCCCAACATCTAGACCGAGTGGAACATGAGTGCCCCAGTGCCGATTACTAGTAGGCCACATCTTCCACTGTGTCGGCGTCGATTAAGAGGGGATGTGGCCTTATTCGCTCGAGTGAGGGGGCTATAAGCTAGGCTGAGTATGACCAGCTCATAAATGGGTCCGCTGTCGACGAGCCGAGTAGGTATTGGCAGACTGCTAGCTAGCAGATAGTGAGTTCTCTTCCACTCGCTAGCTAGGGAGGAGGTAGTCGGTGTGGAGTGTAATAAACCCTGGTGATTTCTCCAAAGAGAAACTGTACTGATATGTGGACTTATTGAGCAGAAATTGCATATTCATTCATTCATTCATTCACTATCCACTCAGGCTGGTGGTGAGTAACTATTTGTTACGCGTACCTTCGCATGGCCAGCATTTCGGTTGGGCGCGAGACTAACCTGAGATCAAGAGTTTACCATATTGAGTCAGACTATCCAAATTTAGATATGGAACTGGTTTGGATAGAAGTCCCTTATGTTGGACCCCATAGCCTGCGATACTACGTACTATCATTCCGAGTTCACATTTCAGTATGGTCATTTCATTCGTACCACATACTACATTGCATCTGCAGTACTTAGCATTTTGGGTTACTATGTTTTTGTACTTATATGGCCTAGATGAGGTTGATGGTATTCATGACTCGTCAGGATTTACATATTGCATTGCATCCTCAGCATCTGTTATTGTCTTATTATATTTTGCATCGCATAGCCTTGGTACGGCTGATAACACTCATGGACGTACCAGTATATTTTCACTTACTCTGATATCGTATGATTCATGATCTTGTCAGTATTTTCGCTTATTCTAATGATGTATAATTTATGGGCTTTATGGTATACTCGGTACTTATCTTGTGCACACACTTTCACCACCCTCTAAGATTTTGTAAGCTTATGCACGATAGATGTGTGCAGGTGGCGTTAGGTTGCAACAGCGTTGAGGTTGGAGCGTGCAGCTGTCCTTTGGAGTTTTGATTTCGATATACATATTTCTCTTTCAGCATTGTATTCAAATGATTATATTAATGGATACGTGATGATGATGTTGCCTTTATGATTTGGGTATACTTGTGGTTATGCTTCTTATGAGACAAATGTATGTTGAAAAATCCTCCTTGTAGGATCCCAGAATCATAACCTGTCATATGTACACTGAGGGCCGAGAATGGGATACTACGGAGGCTGTCAGCACTGGGTTCAGCGATCGAAATTCCTGTGAATCCAATTTTCGGGTTTGGGGCGTGACACCTGTTATGAGTAGTGGAGTTGGGTTGACAATGTGGATTCACTAAAACATCACTATGGACCACACAATTGATCCCGTGTGTGCATAGTGCATGTGCACCAGTAGTGCACTGGACTACATTACCAGTTAAAGTCAAGCTGACCCAACATTCCCAAACAAAGAAGTTTTCCTCTCTTCTTTTCCCACCAACGACAAACGGAGACCGTTCATTTGAAATGAGGCCCACCCTCATCACCTAGACTGATGATCTAAACCATATATTTTGTTCAGAGCAGTGGGCTGACTAAACCCCAACAATCCTCTCGTGATGGAACACCCATGCACATGCACAATCTCATGCACAATCCCGCCTACGTGCAGTTGTTTTGCCGAAAACGAAAATTTTGTTTCCATGGTGCCAGGTTGGAAATCCATTCCAGCTCTCCCTTCTCAATCCCAACCCTTCATTTAGGGCTATCTTGGTCCTCCATTTCACGAGGATTAGGGCTTCATTCCTTAACAAAATAAAAACCACAACCAGTTTTAGTTTTACAGGCTATATTTGGAGGTGGTTTCTACTAGACCAAATCTGGACCATTTGCTATCAATTTGATGGTTTAGAAATGTTAGGGAAACACTATAAGATAGTCTTGGATCGAGTGCAAACCAATCCTAGTACCCATTCTTGCAACAACCCTAGAAAACAACCATTTTCCTATTCGCTTGAACCCACCACCTAAACCTCAACGGAGCTTCATTTTCCTTCTTCCTCAAGATTTATGGGATACATCTAGGTCATCCAGAAGCTCCATCTTGAAGGAATAAGTACCGGGTTGAGATCTGTCATTAATGCCTAAGGTTTCTTCCTCGTTCGGAGTTAAGTCGCTCCACACCGAGTCTGTTCGAGTCTGGGTTCATTTAGGCTCTGTTGAGCTCCCAAACAAGAAGAAAGGAAAGAGAAGCAAATGTGTGTGTGTGTGTGTGTGTGTGTACGACATCGACCCAGCCTAATTGAGTCACCAACTCATGGGCTACTGTTGAGTCAACTCATTGCTAGGGTGTTGGGTGGTGAGTCTGGATCGAGTCCAGGCTCAGTTAAGTGCGGGCCTGGCCTAGTCTAATAGGAGAAGAGAAATAAGAGAGGAAGGGAACCACCATCCAGGTGACTTGGTTCGAGCCTATGAAACTGCTAAGTCAACTCATTAGCGTGAATCAATACTGTCCCTGAGTCACGACCCAAACTCTGGTCTAGTTGGTGCAACTCTAGATGATTCAAAAGGCAGGAGGAAGAAGGTAGAGAAATAGAGAGAAAGTGGAAGGAGAAAAGGAAAGTATGGTGAGAATTGTGTTAACTAGACTTGATATGTAGGAGTCTGACTCACTGCCGAGTCAGTCGGGCCTTGACTCATTAACTCTTTGAGTCGGTTGGATCTAGTTAGCTGCTTGTTGCGGTTGTGTTGAGGGAGGCAAGGAGAAAGAGAGAGGGAGAGAGTCTAGTTCACGGTTATGTTGAGCTGAGTCAATTCGGGTGTCAAATTCAGTTGATTCAAGTCGAATCAACTATAGGTGTGTTTCTCTCTCAAACCTTGCATTGGAATTCTAATTGAAGCATTAGTTGGTTATTTTGTTTCCTAATCTCAAGTAAGATGTAACTTAATATCACATTTTTAGTTTCTTTTCGTTTAAGCTAGGAGTGAGTCGAGCATATCCTGGGAAGATCCTAAGGGCGCGCTTCTTGACAACATTAATAGGTAATTTGACACATAAGGTGATGATTTCTTCCCCTTGAGATTTGTACTTTCCTGTTAACTTAAGTGATAGATTTCTCATTTTAATTTCGGTTGATAATTGATATCTCTATTTCGTAGTTACTTGTGCTAGTTGTTGGAATTCTAAATTATGTGCTCAATATTTATCCTACATGAACATCTATATGTTGTACTTATACATCTTTTCATGTTTATGGATTACTTGTAGAACTTGAATTGGTACATTTATTAGTGGAAAAATTCATTATTATTTGTAAATCCAGACGTGGGATGTAATTTGATTGAATGTGCTTAAAATGGACCCTCAATCTAGCAGTTACATCAATTGGTGAGTTAGATGGAATATTTAAGTGAGCTTACCATCCATGGGTTGTTATATTTACATGGCTCTCGGGAATGACCTTTTTATCGCTTCGATTTGGCATTTGTCCTGTGTATTTTCCTTATATGGTTTCGACTTAGTATTTACCTTATGTTGCATCGACTTAGTATTTACTCTATATAATTTCGATTTGGTATTTGCCCTATGTGGCTCTAATTCAATATTTTCCCTATGTGGTATTAATGGGTCATTTCCATACAACCATGTTGTGGTAAGTTCCACTTGTTAAGCTATGTTTGGCTACTAGTCGATAAGGTTACTATTAAATATCCTAATGTTGGAGTCTTATGAGCCGGGGATGGTGGTATAGGACACTATGCCTGAGTTGTCAACCTATGCTGTGTAATGAGCCTCCCATAGTGACCTTTGAGCTTTCTTAAGTTGACTAGTTATAATCAGAATAATAATGGTTGGGTTAATAATGCATTCATAGCATACGGGCAATGATGGGTGGTTAATTCTGTATTCTATAGCACATGCCCTTATTGTGGTATCATTTCACTAGCTCCTAGACCATCTACTATCCACCCACATACATGATGTATGATGAGCTTAGTCACTATGCTTGTAAATGATGTACACATGTAATGTGCTTCGCTGGTGATCGGCCATATGCATGTGCTTCGCCTAAATTCCAATTAGATGAACATCCTCAGGTCGATATGCACTCATGCATCCATACATTTAAGTAAGACTGCATCTCATAATGCTTTGAATGCCTTATTCTTTAAAACTATGCTTGACTAATGCAACAATATATAATCTTAAGGGGAATTCACACTGAGCTGGATACTCAGTCATCGAATATAGAACCGTTCAGGTAGTGTAAGTGGTTTAAATGATGTTTATGTCCAAATTGGTGAGGAGCAGGGTACAATTATCAGGGTTACATGGCATCATCTGCTAAGAGAAGCTGCATGATTTTTTAGCTCAAGATCACTTGCAATGTATTTGGTTTCATATGTTTAATTATTTCATTTTGTAGTTGTATATATTAAGATATTGATTTGTACAAGTTTTATGGGCAACTGCTCTTATATTCTGAATGAACATATAAATTGCCATTATGCTTGATTTGTTAATCCTCCACTAATCTGTTAACTCTCCAAGAAAAATGAAAAAGTAATACCTGAAATTTGGCTATCTTTAAAGGTTAACACTTGAATTTTTGGAAAACGAGTTATATACTCGGGCTTTGAAAATCAAGGCGTTCCACAACTTGTTGCTGAAGAATAACTGGTCCTCTCTCGACAAATGTAGACTCCAATCGATTCATACTTTCGGTATGGCTAACCATTCACTTATTAAAGGCTTCAATCTAATCCCATGATTGTTCATGCTGAACTTATGACATTTACGCGATATGTCGAAATTCACTTTAAACATCTACTATCCCTGCTGACATAATTTCAAAAGATTTAACCTGAGACAATGACGCTCTATCTGGATTTAATTAGCAGTACAAGCACCAAAATAGGTGGTGGATTCACTTACTCGGGTACCTGTGACACCTGCACCTCTTCCTCTTAAGCAGGAGGTTCATTAGTAGCTAGGAAGCATTACTGCCACTTCTTCAACTCATGATTTATCATAATTACTGCACCGGTAAGTATTCTTACAATCAAATTACCATTGGACATGTCAAAATCGTTTGGTTTTTTGCACAACTTGTACAAAAAATAAAAATTTCTGATAGCCAAGTAGTTTTTTCTAATGTCCCACTGAGCATGCCAAAAACCGTTGGCACTCTGTAGTTTATTTTTTGTCACATGTGTGTGTGCGCATGTGCAGGCGTGTCAGAATTGATATTGTGACTCAATTCAAAATGAATCATCTTTCAACTCCAAGCGTCGAAATAAGCAGGTAAGTCTGATGTGAATGTATATGACTAAATTTTGAGAAGATCGGTCGCTTACTCAACCACTCACAGAATTTTGTAATGATCAGGCGATTGTCAAATGATGAGGTTCTTCCTTCGAAGATATGTTATGCTTTGCCTTCCATAAGAAAAGACTTTTTAGAATACTAATATAATGAGATAAGAAAAAAAAAAACACACAATTGGTCTTTTGGAGCGGCTGCAAGAATGTATCTCTTAAAAGAACTGCTTGATATTAGATAAGGATCAAGTCCAGTACATATGAGCATAGACCTGGATTATAATTAAAAACTAATAATTATTACTACTAAATTATCGCTACTCCTAGGATAATTGAGATGAAGATAAAATTTAATTTGTATGGGATTGGTTGCTATTTTTGTTAGGTTGATTTTCTCTGAAGATTTCCTCTCTTATTTATAAATTTTTACTACATAGCTTATTTTTTCCTCCAATTATTATGATAGTCGAAGTCTTTATCTAAATCCTTTTTTTCTTTTTTTTTTAGTACATAGCTTATTTTTTCTCCACTTATTATGATAGTTGAAGTTTTTATCCAAATCTTTCTTTTTTATACGTTTATTCTCCAAACTCTACCTTTTTTTTATCCTTTTTCATTCATTCATCGGCCACACATCGTCCACATTGTTTTTATTAACATCGCAGTGGCGATTATAAAATCTGTGCATGGCAGCTATAAGATCTTTTCATTTACCTCTTTATCTCTGGTGGAGCGCACTCGTCACTCTTGTGGACTGTAATGGGACCGCCAGAAATAGGGTACAACAGAAGCAAAATCTTAGTCGTTGATGGCAGCACATGCGTTTCTGTCCATTCTGCTTTACACTTGAATTGAACATTTAGTATGCTGGTCCACTATCTGAACCGTTCATAAGGTGGATCTTATCTGGACCGTTCATAAGGTGGATTTTATCGTGATCGAATTATATTCTGCAAATCAAATGGGTCGGATGAACTACCTGTCCAATAAGTGGACATTAACGTGTTAACTTTCAGTGATCTTCGTTTCCAATTTTCTATTTGTAGGCCACAGATTGGATTTTGCTAAAACCGTTCAATCAATGAGATTTTTCTACGTAGGAACCACATGATGAATGGTCTGAATCGTATAGCTGTGCCACGTGCCTGCTTTGATTGTTAGGAACGACAGGTAAGGAAATCCTTCCGCTATTCTCGGTGTAGATTTTCACATTTAAAGGACAACCCATTACGAGAGCAAACGTGGGGGACTTGAATCCTCTGAAACATGGAAACGGATTGGCTGCTGACCCTGCCATAGCCAATGGTTAGTGGTCGGTGCTCTGTGGGCCCCACCATGATGTATGTGTTTCATCCATGCCGTCCAACCATTCTTCCAGAACATTTTATTGTATGAACACAAAAACGAGGTTGATCCAAATCTTAAGGGGACCGCACATCGTTGATTCAACGCCCACCATTAAAAACTTCTTGGGACCGCAAAAGTTTAGGATCAAGCTGATATATTTTTTACCCATCATCTAAGTATGTATGAACTAACCAATAGGTTAGATGTCAAATAACCATTGCAGTGGGCCCTAGGAGGTTTTTAATTGACATTTAATCACTACTGTTTTATCGTGGTGTGGTCTACCTGAGATTTATATCTACCTCATTTTTGGGATTAAGCCTTAAAATTATCTTTCAAAATGGATGGATGGCATGGATAAAACACATACATCATGTTGGGGTCCACTTAGCACCAACCACTAGCCACCTAGGTGTTGGCAGCGTCACTAATAGGGTTGTACACGAACAGAGCTAGCTCGGTTAGCTCGCTTGACTTGACTTGAAAAAGCTTAATTTGACTCGGTTCGACGCTGAGTTCAAGCAGAGTTGAGCTGATTTTTTGAGCTCGAAAGTAAATTCGAGCAGCCCCAGCTCGACTTGACTCTGATCAAATCCAGCTCGAATCAAACTAGTTCAGTGACTCGATTACTTTGCCATTGATGTTGCTCACCAAGTGTTTGATCAAATGACTCAACAAAATGTGACCGGAAAAAAAGAAAGTATATAATCATTTTTCATATGCCCCATTTCTTAAAACATTGGTTTTGGAATTTCTTCTTTGATGTCTTCTCTCAGATCACATCATCACGTTAGCAGTGGGATGTGGAGCCAAGACTGACGAGATCTCTCTCTCTCTAGATCTCTATTCAGGTGATGAGTAGTGATATGACAATAGAGCAAGGTCAGATCCTTCTATTCGGGCCAGCGTTCTAATCCTGTGATCACATATCAACACACACAAAAAGGATTGTTGAAAGAGATCTACAACGGTCCATGGTAGAAATGATGGGCCACGGTATGACTCAATGTAGAGTTGGACTTAATGTACAATTGGGATAGGAGCGTTCACCATTAAAAACCATTCAGATTACACGTTGGCCATCATGTTTTTCATATACCCCATTGTTGCTGTGCTACATATACTATGATTTTGAAGTTGCAGTCAAAGTGTTTATGAAAATGCCTCAACGGCGAACTCGGCTCGATCTTAGTTTGAACTCTGTTCGAGTTGGGCCGAGCTGCTGACTAAAACGAGCCGAGCTGGCCAATCAAGCTCGAAGATTGAGCCGAGCCGAGTTTGAATTGAGGTCAACTAGTGACCGAGCTGACTCGAGCTAAGGCCGGCTCAACTCAGTTTGATTCAATGTACACCCCTAGTCACTAGCCAAACCAAGTCCCTAAAAACACCCAGTATGTGGGGCCACCGTATACAATATGTGAACTCCACTTGGTCTATCAGGTTCTATCCTCGATCTTAAGCCCTTGACGCCAAAATCAGCTAGACCCACACCTCATATGTGGCCCACTTCGTGGAATAATGCGATGGAATGCCAACCATTGGTCATCACCTTTATCAAGCCCGTTAATCAGGTCTAATTTAGTAGGATAAAGAGAGGAAAATTCAAGCCGGTATAAAATTGAGGTGGACCATAGCATGTTAACTTATTGGCTTTGGAAGAAAGTTTACATTTTCACATTGATGTGGCCCACATAAGTTTTTAATTGAGCTTATCTTCTATATGTGCAGTCATAACGATGGTTCCCACTTGACAGAAGGAGTAGATTTCACATATACAATACGGTCGACCCCACAGAGCTGGGTGCTTTCCGTAGGGCATACAATGGGTTTTATCTAGGGGTGCACGTCGAACTAGTAAAACCATATAAGCGAACTAGAATTGACCAAACAGTCCATTTCTAATTCCAAAATTTAAAAAACCGATTACATCGGTTCGGTTCTTGGTTTGGGGGTATGTTGAACCGAACCGAACCGTGAATCAAACCATCGATCCGAACCGTGGAACCGAACCTAGAACCAAACTTGGAATCGAACCAAGAACCTTTTGATTGTTTTCATATTTGACTCATGATTTATGGTTTACAATGCACTATTTGATTGTTTTCATAAATGTATTTTGGCATACATTATATAATATCTAAACCATTTATCAAATGGATCACAACACGAATGGACATAAGCTAAATTATAAAATAAAAGATGCAATTGAGCTGAATCATAAAAAGCCCAGAACCATGGAATCGATCAGAAACCGAACCAGTTTTAACGGTCAGTTCCGTTCCAAATATCCTAAAACCATTAGGAATGGTTCAGTTCCGGTTTCACCCCAGAACCGGACCGAACCAACCCAGTGCACCCCTAGTTTTATCGATGATTCCAGTCCCAGATGTATGATCCGTTTCTCAAGCTTCGAGTGGAGTCTAGGTCACATCTTAGTCGGTTAATCCCTGACCATGGGCCCACTTCGATGTATGTGTTGTATGTCTAGGCCGTCCATCTGTTTTTCCATATAATTTTAAGATGTGGCCCTAAAAATTAAGTAGATACAAATGTTAGGTGGAGCACACAACAGGAAATAGCGGTCATTGAACACCCACCATTAAAAACTTCCAAGGATGCACCGTAATGGTTTTTTCAATCCAACCTGTTGATAAGGGCACACAGCCCTGGATGGAGAGAAAACACATATGTAAGCGTGGTATAAAACTTTTTTGGCCTACAGAAAGTTTTTAATGGTCAATAACCACTGTTTCGTGTGGTGTGGTCCCCTAAGATTTTTATCAGGTTCTTTTTTCGGACCATGTTTTAAAATAAGGTGTCAAAACGGATGAACGGTGTGGATATACAAAAAATACACAGATGTGAGCCTCACGGTCAGGAACCCACCCACCAAGCAGTTACCGTGCCTACCTAGTATTCTTGGGTTTTTAGTTATAACGAGTGGGGCCCGATCATGCAGAGGCTACGCCCTGATAACCTCTCAGTTTGGAACATCCAAGACATCCAATCTCTGGTCTTTTCTCCGTTGAATCTGAACCGTTCTTATATATTTGCAGGGAACGGTTAGGGCACAAAGAATGCACGTGCGGGCCATCTTATTAAAGCGAGTGGATCACCGAAAAGTGGTTATCACTTTGTACAGACTGAAGGACCAAGGGGACAGCATATCCAACGGTTGAGGATCATCTTAACTACTCGAGGAATGGGAATCCACCCGAATCCTGCTCCACGTGTACCATATAATTCCTCGGGTAATGATAGGCCATCCGGATCCGGGACGCGGATTGCCTACTGACGCTGCCAGTTGCAAGGTTGCTAATGGACGGTGCTCAATGGGCTCCACCATGATGTATTTTTATTTATTTATTTATTTTTTTATCCATTCCGTCCATCAATTTTGGATAGTTATTTTAGCCCATGGGCCAAAACATTAGACATATGAAAATATCAGGTGGACCACACCACAAGAAAACAGTAGTAATTAAACGTCTACCATTAAAATTTTCCCAAGGGCAACTGTAATGTTTATTTGCCATCCAACTTGTTGATTAGGTCACACAGACCTGGAAAAAGGGAAAACAGAAATATCAGCTTCATCCAAAACTTTTTTAGTCCGTAAAAAAGTTTTAATGGTGAAAGTTTAATCACCACTGTTTCCTTTGTTGTGGTCCACATACTACTTGGATCTGTCTCATTTTTGGAATAATTCCTTTAAATGATCCGTAAAAATGGATGGACGGCGTGAATAAAATGCATACATAATGGTGGGCCCACATCGCACAGTTCATTAGCTACTGACAACGTCAGTACGCAATCCACTTCCCCGGATCCTGCTCCAGGTGTGATCATATGATTCCGAAACCTCATCCACGTGTGATCATATAATTCCAGATCTTTCTCCACGTGTGATCATTTAATTCCTCGACGAATGGGATGCCAATGCTAATGGAATGTGTGTGCGAGATTCCGGTGGTTCATCTGGTGGGCCCCACCATGCATGTTCCAGTGGCCCAAAAATCCGGAGATTCTGGTCATAAGTTGGCCAACACGTATATATAGAAAGGTGGAGTATACAGTTGGCATGACCCAAAGGTGGTGTATATTACTTTGGATCCATTTTTCACTGATCCCAACCGTTGATACGATGGGCCTCATCACGCAGATAGATCCCATGTATTGGAAGATTCAAGCTGTACAATAGTTGGCCTTTTCCTGTTTGAATGTGTACAGTTCGATCACGTAGTCAAGGTTCAAGATTCTTTCTATGTTGAAGAATTTCCGTCCATTACCCATCCACAGTAAGGCCGGTACTATCAACTGTCAGGTCATTAAACCGTGGGCCCAGGTTGTAAAAACTGAAACCCCGAGGGTAGTAGGTTAGTGTCATTTCTTCTTGGATCAACAGTTCATATACCAGTCCATTTTTTGAACGGTTAGGATTGCCTTAACATGAAAAAGAAGACCACCCAAAGCCCTTCTATTATAGGCCCCATCTCCTGAAGTGGACCATTGATCCGCATGGCTGATTATCATGAAATATCATGATATTTGGTGCAACCAAATGCACTCTACATAAAACTTTCAAAATCGCGATCACCATTAAGGCTATGGGAATCGTCCACCCTGGCTCTGTGGGCCCACCATGTTGTATATATATGTAAATCCACTCCGTCCATCAGGTGAGAAACCTTATTTGAAATGTACATGCAAATGATCGTTCCTATAGAAAACTAAGATGATTCATATGATGGGAATGATGTAAAATTGCTCTTAAAACCTCTGAGTTTGCAGGGTGTGGCCCGCATGAGCTTTGGAACAGACTGTTGTTTTTTTAATCTTCCTTTATTCTGGTGCGTTATACCTGATTAACGGGTTTGATGAAAGATACAGACCATGTTGGCCCCATAAACAAACTCCTGGTTTGCACCTTATCTCCATTATTCCCAGTTATGTGGCCCACCTCATTCATGAGTCTGACTGATCTTTTTACGTGTGGCCTAATATCAACTAATGAACCTGATAGATAGAGTGGATGTTGGACACATAACATAGTGGGCCCCACAGAGCTTTGTATTTAGGGGCTACCTAAAAGGGTGTTGTAGACTATTCCAGGCCCTACTAAAGTGCTGCAAATCTGACTCGGGGACATGGCCCACCAAAAGTTGGGCTAGACTTGGTCCGGATTTTGCTGGATCCTAATGTATTTGCACACCTTGAAAATACAAGCGAACTCCGCGTATTACTTTATTTTTAATGCAACGTGAGTCAACACAATGAGAATGATTGATTTGATATTTGAATAACCATTTCCTCACCCAACATACATGTGTAAACAGGTCTGTCAACCAGTCGGGTAGAGCTGTCAACGGGTTTGCCTTTGGGCCAGGTGCTAGAGTACCCTTACCTGGATTTGCCCAGACCTGGTCTTAGATTTCTTTTAGGTCCAAACCATAATCCAATAGGCTTCGGGTAACCTTTAGGTCTCTGGACCTTGGTATCAGATTGGGTCTGAGTCAAATAAGGGCATTCATATGGTTAGGCTCACCTGATGATGGATGGACAAACATGTGTGCCACTTTGACACATGCACGGTATACAAATAGGCTCAATGCTCTCCTACGTGCATATGGATTTGGACCCTACCCAACTTGATTTTAACCAAGTTATATATATATATATATATATATATATATATATATATATATATATATATATATATGGTCCAAGTTGGTGGAACCCTATTTCTAAATGGATCTTTATATTTAACTGCAGACTTCAATCAGAGATACTTATTGGTTCGGGTAACAGTCTGTGGGCCGTTGGACTAGGCTGGCATTTGGGTTGGGTTTGGGTTCAATTCCTAGGCCCATGGGAGAAGCTTAGGCTTAACTATAAGAGCACATTTGATTGTTACATTGGGTTGGGCTATCCTTGGCTTGGACCGAGTCCAAAACTATACATGAAAGCTGTTACAAATACCAAAATTCCTTTGCAGTACACATATTCATGATTTCCAATTTTGCTGTTCTCTTCCATTCTCAAGTATGGGTGTTTTTGGATATGATAATTATAATTTACGTGATATTTTGTAAATTCTTGTTTTGTTAGGAGTGGTGAATAATTCGTGCCCACATGTGTATAATTGTCTCACAAAATCTTAATTAATAGCTTATTTGGATGGAAAGTGACGCTAGGGAGCCCGTGAGGTCGAGCACCATTTTCTTCAGGAGGATAACCATTCCGAATCCATGAAACTTCTCTAGACTCCTCATAGATACTTCTCGAATCCACAAGGAAAGAAAACAAGAAATAGAAATAAATTCTAATAAAATCATAAATTGATTAATGAACAAAATAAATGAGTTCACAATCTTTTAAATCGGGATTCCAAGCAATGAGAGAGAAATCAGAATTAAACTATATAACTAAAACTTCTAGAAGTCGCAACTTACTATAAATAGTAAACTTACTATTTATAAATGGTCATAATGTCTACTAGCGCGTAAGGTTTTCGGCCAAAAATAGTAAGTGTCCTATTTAGCTTCACTAAGCTGTTCTCCTAATTATTCTAAGCTCTTTTCATGTTGGGCACAACTCTTAAAACCCAAGGGATGGAGAGTTACAATCAAACTAAAACTTACTATTTATAGTAAAAACGAAATTAAAATAGCGAACGTTGATATGGTGGTATTTTGAAAATCCGGCTTATGCAACCCAACGTAGTAGGTTGGGTGGCTAAAGTAGCTCATTCTGCCCTAAAATCATATATTTTACGTCTGATAACTCATTCCGGATTGCAATATACGCTTGATTTAAGGTCCGACAGTCCGAATCACTTATGTCGTCGACCGGGCCTTTTCTGATCCATTTTGGCCACAAAACTGTCTACAACCCTCTCTACATCATTCCCCTTCACTTTAAAAGAATTCATCCTCGAATTCTGGTTCTACTCTAATTCATGATAATTGGTTAGGTCCACGACGTTGAAAGTCCATGAGATTACCATGTCATCTAAAAGATCAACAACGTAAGCATTGTCATTGATCTTTCAGATGTTTGGTACCAGTCCAATTTTCTTATTCTTTAACTTATTATACTCCCGGTTGGAATTTTTTTTTTGTACAGATGGACTATAACGTGGTCACCCACCTCGTACTTTTTATCGTCGATGCTTGTCCGCTTGCTCCTTATACTTTTCGTTCAAGGCATGTAGCATAGTCTGTATCTTTGTATGAATGCTTATGATCCTGTCTACCATATGTTATGTTGCAATGCTCATGTTTGGGAGCTTAGGCAGAGGGACTAAGTTAAGTGTATGGCGAAGTATTTATCCGTAAATAATCTAGAACGGGAATTTCCTGGTAGAGAGGTTCTCCATGCTGTTGAATGAAAACTCCGCTTCAGACAAGGCCAAATCCCACAGTTTCAGTTTTTCTCCTGAAATACATCGAAGGAAGTTTTCCAACATGCGACTCACAACCTCGGTTTGCTCGTCAGTCTATGGGTGGTAGGCGCTGCTGAACTGAAGTCGTGTATCGAATCGAGTCTACAAATTCCGCCAAAAGTGACTAATGAACTTCGTGTCACGGTCAAAAATAATAGTCATGGGAACCCCGTGTAGTCGCACGACCTCTCTGAAGAATAGATTCACTACGTGTATTGTATCATGAGTCTTCTTACATGGAATAAAGTACACCATCTTGGAGAAACGATCTACTACCATGAATACCAAATCCATGCCAAGTTGTGTTCATGAAAAATCAAGCACAAAATCCATAGATAAATCCTCCCAAGGGTTGTTAGATATGGGTAACAGGGTGTAGAGGCTTGTATTTTAAGATTGTCCCTTCGAAGTCTGACAAATATAACAACATTGGACTACTTTTTCTCACATCACATACCAATTACGACCAGTAATGTCGCTCTTCCACAAGAGCTCGCGTCTTGTCTCGCCCAAGATGTCCACTAAGGCCACCTCCATGTAACTCTTAGATGATTTGTTCCCTTAATGGACTTTTGGGTATGCACAATCAATTCTCATTGAAAAGAACTCGTCTTACATATGTAAGTCGCTAGGGTAATCTTCTTGACATCTAACCTATGTATCTTTCAAGTCGTCGTCGTCGATATATATGTCCTTGAGGCACTCGAACCTGACAATTTCATTGCTCATAGTTATTAACAAAGTTACACGGTAATTCAGTGCATTGACTACTTTATTATATTGCCCAGAATTATGTTTCGGCACGAATGTGAATTCTTGTAAAAACAAGAGCCACCTAAAATGTACATGGTTAACGTTAAATTTAAGAGCTTAATAATCTGTAAAAAGTATGAATTCCATTTAAATCAAATAATGTCACTAGTGTCACAGTGCCTGAACCACTATGTATAATTCGATCTCATATATAGACCACTTCTTACGTGCATCACTAAGTTTCTCACTGTAGAAGACTACGGGCCTACCTTCTTGAGACAAAACTCCTCCAATTTCAACATATGAGGCATCACATTCGACTTCAAATACTTTGTCAAAGTTGGGAAGTATAAGACTTGGGTTTGTGGACAACCTGCACTTAATTTCAGCAAAGCTCCTATCGGCTTCGTCAATCCACTGAAACTGCCCATTCTTCATGCAATCTCTGATTGATAACACAATGGTACTAAAATTCTTTACAAACCGACAATAGAATATTGCCAGCCATGAAAGTTTCATACTTCGTAAATATTTGTGGGAACCGAGCATTCTCTGATTGCCTTCACCTTTTCCTCATCCACCCGAATGCCTATGGATATTACGACAAAGCCCAGAAACAACAAGTTATTGGTCATGAAGCTGCACTTTTTAAAATTGAGATGCAGTTTATTTTCAGTGACCACTTGAAAGACCTTCTTGAGGTGTTCCATATGGGTACTTTCATCTTTACTGTATATCAAAATATCATCAAAATAAATCACGACAATCCACCCAATAAAAGGTTTTAGAATTTAGTTCATCAACCTTATGAATGTACTAGGTGTGTTCAAAAGACCAAAGGGCATAACCATTTATTCGTACAAACCTTGGTCTTAAAGGCTATCATCCACTCATCACCCGGTCATATTTGAGTCTGATGGTAGCCCCTTCTCATATCCAATTTAGAGAACAATTTCGCACCATCAAGCACATCCAACATATTGTCCAGTCATGGTATGGAAAACATGTATTTTATGGTGATTTTGTTGATCACCCGATTGTCACAAACATGCACCAACTCCCATCGTTCTTAGGAGTTAATAGAGCAGGTATGATTCGTAGGCTCATGCTTTCTCAGATGAGACTCTTACGAATCAGTTCTTCCACTTGCCCTTAAGAATTTCACACTCCTTCGGACTCATCCGATAGTGAGGATGATTTGGTAAGCCGAACCTAAGGATAAGATCGATATAGTGTTGGATATCTCACATGGGAGGTAATTCATCCGGAAGGTCATCAGGCCAAATATCTTTAAACCCATGCAGTAAGGGTTTTAGTTCATCAATGATGTTGCTGGGATTGAGTTCTTTCCCTTCCATAATTAGTGCATAGGCATGTCTTGTTTTTTTAGATTCATTTACGAAGTCCCAAATAGTTAAGAGAAACTGACCCTCCACTTTAGAAGTTTCAAATGGTCTACTTGGATCCATAGGGGCCAAAATGGTTTTTCAGCCATCCTTAATGAAGATATACACATTATCTCACTCTTTAGGAGTGACGTCACGATCGGATTGCTAGGGTCGATCAAGTAGTATGTGACATGCTTCCATATCAATTACATCTCCCGAAGTTTGGCTGAAAATTCCATCATTTTTCCCATGTTTCCTCGCATTTTCGGTTATTAGCGATATTATCGACGATATCGATATTGTTTCCGTATCCCTGGTTAGTGAAACTTGTAGCAATTGCAATACTTCGAATACTGCTCATTGCTCCCACTGTCGATGATCACATCACAGACTTTTTGATTCACCATGCACCTAGTTCAGAAGATGTTATATCATTGTGGGTGTACTTATTTCCTTGGTGCATACAATAGTCATGACAAGCGATTTGTTATGACCTTGTTGAGCCCAACCTAACTCGTCCATTTCATCTTCTGTAGCATAATCTGGTTCCCCAATACCTGGATACTCATCAACGTATTTAGTAATACTATCATTGATGGAGAGGTTCGCCACTTGTCGCTGGGGACAAGTATTTGATAGGTGGCCTGGTTGGCCATAATGAAAGCAATGGTTCCCCCCTTGGTCAAGCATAGGGGTTCGAGATCCTTCTTGGGCCAGCAGCAGTTGATACGCCCCTTTGGGGCCTAGTTTGTCCACTTTCTTGATCTCGGTTCATGAGTATAGGAGGTTGAGTGCGTGCTTGTATAGGCTCCTTGTCTTTGGGCTATGAAGCTCCTTGGGGTGGGCCTGTCACAACAATCTTAGCGGTAGGATAGGTCCATGTGTTGGGATGTTCAAGTTATACTTTCGCTCGGGTAGCCAACTTGATTGCATCGTTCATCATCCAAACGAACCCCATCTGTACTCGATCTTAAATCGCTATACGCAACCCACCGTTGAATCGGGTGACTTGTTGCGATTTAGTTTCGTCCAAATTGTTACGCGCCACTAAGCAGTAGAATTCTTTCACATAATCTCTCACTGTCCGACTACCCTGCAAAAAACTTTGGTATTATTGGAATAATACCTGATTGTAGTCATTAGGAAGAAATCGTGTGCATAGCAGTTGCTTCATCCATAGCAATGTGCGGATTGATGCTTTCATCTTTCTTGCTCGTATGAGTTGTAGTTGCTCATACTTAGCAGAAGCTCCACCTTTTAACTTATAGGTCACAAGCTTGACCTTTTTTGCTTCAGGGATGTCTATATAGTCGAAGAATCTCTCAACCTCAGAAAGAGCCAATCGAGAAAATCCTCAATGCATAGTTGGCCATTAAAACAAGGGATATCAACCCTCATCTTAAACTCCCGATCTGCCAGATCACCACCTTATTTGGGATATTGGAGGACTATGTCATTGACCTCCTCGTCGCTGGATCGTCCTTCCTAGGAAATGATTATTTGGTTCATTGCTGACATTATTCCACGATCAGGGTGATCACAAGTTTCAGCAATAGGTGGTGGTGGATTACCACCATGAACATGGAGTTGCCCCAGGGTCTCCGCTAAGCAATCCTCCATGCGATATGCCAAGAGATCCGACATATGATTGATGGAAGCCTGCAGCCCTTACATGACTTGTCGATTTTCTTGATGTGCTGCTTCAAAAGCTGCCACCATTAAAGGTAAATTACCTGCAGCACTGTCCATGGAATTATTGCCCGACTCGTCGTTATAAGCATAAATCCGAGGAAAAGTCTCACTTTAATACCAAATTGATGCAGGGGAGGACATGAGGTCGCGCAATGTCTTCCTCAAGAAGATAATTTTTCTAAATCCACGGAACTTCTCTAGACTCCTCACAAAGACTTCTCGAATTCATGAGGAAAGAAAGTAAGAAAATAGAAATAAATTCTAATAAATTTGTAAATTGATAGTTGACCGAAATAAACGACTTCACAACCCTTTAAATAGGGATACCAAGCAATGGGAGAGAAATCATAATCAAACTATAACTAAAACTCCTAAAATTCACAACTTACTATAAATAGTAAACTTACTATTTATAAACAGTCATGATGTCTACTAATGCATAAGGTTTTTGGCCAAAAATAGTGTCCTATTGAGCTTCACCAAGATGTTCTCCTAATTATTCTAAGCTCTTTTCACGTTGGGTGCAACTCCTAAAGCCCAACGGATGAAGAGTTATAATTAAACTAAAACTTACTATTTATGGTAAAAACGGAATTAAAATAGGAAAACGATCGTTGATTTGGTGGTATTTCACAAATTAGCTTGTGCAACCCGGTGTAGCGGGTTGGTGGCTAAAGTAGCTCGTTCTACCCCAAAATCATATATTTTATGTTTGATAACTCATTTCATATTGCGAGATATGCCTGATTTAAGGTCCGATAGTCCAAATCACTTTTGTCGTCGACTGGGCCTTTTCTGATCCATCTTGGCCATGAAACTGTTCGTGACCCTCTCTACATCAAAAAGGAAATGATAGAAAACACCATTTCACGGGAAACTAACTTATATTGCTTATTAAATATTTTTTTTCCTAGAAATTTGTAGAAAAAATATATTTTTTTTATATATATAAAATAAGTGAATTTATTTTCCCAATACCACTCCCTAATTATATAAGGATTTTTAACGAATGGTTATTGAGCTATTTCTTGTGTTTTTACAATTAAATGACTCTTATTTATACCATACTTTCTCATTACCCCTTCAGATCTTTTCCTTATATAATGGCAGAAACTAACTACTATTTAAAATTTTCATTTACAGATGCGCACAACCTATATTATTTTTTAAAGGTTTTGATACCTACCCTTTCATCTGTCGTCAAAACAGAGCTTCTTTTTAAAAACTCTCTTAAATATTCCACCGTTAGTCATTTTTTGCTCACCAACTAATTTAGATACATAACTGATATTGTATTTTTTTTTTAAAAAATAAAAAATTAATGCCCTCAATTATTTCAAAGCCTTTTTATGTTTTCTTTTTCATCTCTCAACCCTCTCAAGACCAAAGAAGCTATCGTGCCTCTCTGTCTCTCTCTCAAGCCTTGTGCCTCTCTCTCTCCTTCCCACCTTCACACATCTTTATCCCTCTTACTCAAAAATTTATTCACCAGAACACCTTCTCTCTCACCTAAACCCAAAATTTAGACCTAGACGCTTTCACTAAATGGGCAGGATTGAGTCATCCCATCAAATAGTCAGACCCATTTATAAATGGGTGTGTGTCTAGTAGAGGGAGATCCACCCAAATGCATTTATAAATGAGTCGGGTCTAACAGGTCTCATTTTCCCATATTGCTTGTCAAGGTATACCGGCATTTTTACCGGGTCTGGACGGGTCTGAGTCTACATGGGTCCCTTGCAACATAAACCAGACCCACCCATTTACTAAATGGGTTCAAGTCGGATCGGGTCGTGCCTAATATAAAGCAAATTAGATCTACACCTATTTAGCAACAAAGTCTGGTCTTGAACCCAGACCTATACCATTTAACAAATGAGTCAAGCCTGGAATGGGTCTAGGTACCCTAGTTAGTCCAGCCCATTCTAGGATTAAGATCTTTCAACAACAGGGTTTTCAAGATGTATAACTAATTACCATTAAGATCAATATGGTCCATATCCTACATACCTGTGTGTTGGTCGTTTTAAAAATTCTAACTTCGTAAGACGTTGCATCACGATGAGACATCGTCTTTAAGTCTTCTCCCTGCCTTCTTCTCTAACTATTACATAAAGGTACATGAGGTGAGAAAACCCATCAATGGAGGCATAAAAAATACCCATTGGGGCAATTTAAATAAAATGATATGTTACCACCTTCCAACTAACTGATGGAGCAATACTACATCAAATCATCGATTCCAAATTGATCGACTTATTCTGTGAAGAAATATCACATGAGAAACCATGTGATTTGTACCGTCCACGCATTAGTTTGGGCCATCCATCAAAGTGCCCCACTAAAAATGGGGCATCTATCACCCTCAACTTGAAACCACCCAGTTGTAGGATCCAGTTGCATGTATCTAAGCTATCCATTGGCCACTCAACCAAGATCATTTTAAATTTGGTTATTTCTAACCATTAAATTTGATTACTCATCCAATCATTCTATCATTTATTGACACTCCACATGTGCAGGACATATGATATAAGAATCCAATCCATCTGTTATGTAGACCATATGATAATGTATTCAATAGATGGTGAATAGTCATGGATGTACCACACGTGTCTAAAACTTAAACCAAGGAGATGAATGGTGGACCAAAATACGAAGACCCTATTAGAGACCTCCAATGTCTTAAACTAGAGTCTTCTTTCACAAAAAGGATCGTGGAACCATCATTACTCCACACATGTGGAGGAAGAATATCGGAATATGTTATCTATTTAAGGGGTAGACATGAGGCATAGCATGTAGGTTCAGTGGGTGGTTATATGAAGGTTACATGTGAGGTGCAACACTAGAATCTACTTAAGCCTAATCCGTATTATGGTCCATCTTGGTCTTCCTGGAATCTCATAGAGTGAAAGGGAAATTTTTTTCTTAGATGATCAGTGACTTTCATTCTTAATTTTTTTCATCAATTTCAAGTGTTCATTTTTATTTTCATAATTTCTAAAATTATTTTTAAGATTTCTTTCTTATTTTTAATTCTTGTTATACAATTCAAGATCCTACATAAGAGATCTTTCCTATTCTCAAGTCAAGACTCCATATTCTTGGCAATAACATTGTGAGACCCTTAACCTTAGTATCCATTTTGTTCCGTCGGGTCCCGTGGTCCTACCGGTTGAATTTCGGTGACCCGCGAAGCGATCATTCTTAAGACCCGTCATGTAAACCCGACCCGAATCGACCCAAAACTTATACCATTGTGACCGCATCGACGCTGTCGTTCCAACGTCACGTCTCGTGCGTCAATCCAAGGAATAGATCTAAAGTTGTGGTCCGCACCATTTTTGGGCCCTTAATCATGTTGTGGGACCCACTTTACCCCATGTACATGTTTTTCCATATGGTTCCACTCTAGTTTGTCATTTCTCATGCAAGCTACACCCTAGGCATGATGTCATGCCTAACACTCTAGAATGATGTCACCTAGAGCATGCCTTGCTTCATGATGACAAGCATGCTCTCTCTCCCCAAAACCCATCATTTCTCATCATTCCTATCTCTACCAACCATTTCCCTCCATTCTCTCTCTCTCTCTCTCTCTCTCTCTCTCTCTCTCTCTCTCTCGCATTCTCTCCTCTCGTCTACCTTGGACGTCCATGGGAGAAGCTCCCCTTCTCCAGCCCCCTTGCAACTAAAAATCCCTTTAATCCCACCATTTAAGACCCATCATCACCATTAAACCTCACCATTTGGAGCTATGGAGCCTAAAGCTTGAAGAAGAAGGGAGATATTGATGTGGGTGTACATCTAGAATTAACTTTTTTGATTTTCTTCTTCTTGTGATCTGAATTTTTATTTTTGAAAGCTTGTATGTTACGCCCTAAACTCGAAAATCAGGCTCACAAAATTTTCGATAGTCGAATCTGGCACTGACAGCCTCCGTAGTACCCCATTCTCAGCTCTCGGCACCTATACACTAGGTTCCGATTTTGGGATTCTATAGGGAGGATTTCTAACATGATTTTGATTCATAATGAGCATAACCATAAGCATAACCCATGAACAATAACCACAAGAACACCAACACAAAATCCATTATGATAAAAAACTTTAAAGTATAATGTGTATAAAGGGAAAAACAAGATAATAATAACGGAGACTCCTGAAGCTCAACTGCACGCTCCTACTGTGACTAAGCTACGGCTGCATCCCGGCGTCACTTGTACGCATCAATCGTGCATAAGCTTATAGAAAGCTTAGATAGTAGTGTAAGCGTGTGCGCAATATAAGTGTACTGAGAATGCAATGACAACGTAATGTGGAATCATGCTGATGAGTCACTATGCCAAAACAATGAAAAAAGGATGGTTGAAAACCATCTTAAAAGACCATAAAGGATGGTCTTCGACCATCGTAAGGACCGTCAAATTTTTGGGCATCGTATTACTTAAAGGATGGTCAGAAACCGTCTCTAAAGAAGGACGGTCATTGACCGTCTATAAAGGTAGTTATAAGAGGACTGTGATGAAGCTTAAAAGGACGGCCCTGGACTGTCCATAAAAAGGACGGCCTTAGACCGTCCGTAAAAAGGACAGCCCTGGACCGTCCTTAAAAAAGACTGTTACAGGCCATCTCTAATTAAACCATAAAACGACGGTCTTAGACCGTCCTTAAAAAGGACGGTCATGGACTGTCCTTCAAAAGGACTACTACGAACCGTCTCTTATGATCCTGAAAAGGACGGTTATGGACCGTCCTTTTAAAGGACTGCTATGGACAGTCTCTTATAACCCTGAAAAGGACGGTCTTTGACCGTCTTATATTTGAATATACACCTATTAATATCGTATTCTTCCTGATATACACCTGTTATATAATATATTTCATCATATTCACATTCACATCCATCTAAACCCAAACTACATAAATCCATCCAAACACAAACAATCTTATCCACATTACATTCATCCACGCAGAAATATACATATAAGTTTAACATCATAAATTAAAAAAGAAAATCAGCAACAAATTTTTTATTTTTTTTAAATGTCTTTCATCTAATAAAAAAATATTCAACCAACAAAACATTATAATTCCTCAATCCACTTTTAAGGGCGAGGTGGGAGAAATAGAGCTGGGCACGGGAGTACTCAACTCACCTAACTTGACTCGTCATCAAAGGGTCCCTGCAGCAGCAGCCACGGTCTCCATTCTTGTCTTTTTTAGCAAGTCTCAAGTGGTTTAGGAAGGACATACTGTTTTCTGCATCAACAAAAATCATCCTAAAAATAAATAACTACAGTGGTATCAGCTTTTTTTCCTTAAAGAAAATTACTTATTGACACGTTTAAATCTCACCAGGTTTTCTATGTAGCTTTGTTGCTCATATTGGTGGGGGAGAAAGTAGAAATGGCTGAATTCATCTTTGAACAACTACTTTCTTTGGCCTTAGATGCAGTGACATCTAAAGCAAGCTTCGAAGAAAATATTAACATTTTGAGAAAAAAAGTAAACGAGTTGAAAAGCCAAGCGAACAACATGGAGGAAGAATTGAATACAGGAAAGGTAATGTATGGGAAGAAGCTAAAGAGAGAGGTTCGGGATCAGGTTTAGTTTATAAGCTATAGCTTAAGGGAATTGAGAATAGGTTAAGGTTTAGGTTTAGGAAATCGGGTTCGGGTTCGGGATCGGGTTTAGGTTTGGGTTTTCAAGTTTAGGTTTAGGTTTAGGTTAGGGAGTTGAGATTAGGATTAGGTGTAGGTTTAGGTTTAGGGATTTAAGAATACATTTAGGTTCTAGGTTTAGGTTTAGGTTATAGGTTATAGGTTAAGGTTTAGGTTTTAGGTTTAGGTTAAGGTTAGGTTATAGGTTATAGGTTAAGGTTAGGTTTAGGTTTAGGTTATAAGCTATAGGTTTAGGGAATTGAGAATAGGTTAAGGTTTAGGTTTTAAAAATCAGGTTCGGGTTCGGGATCGAGTTTAGGTTTGGGTTTTCAAGTTTAGGTTTAGGTTTAGGTTTAGGTTAGGGAGTTGAGATTAGGATTAGGTGTAGGTTTAGGTTTAGGGATTTGAGAATACATTTAGGTTTTAGGTTTTAAGTTATAGGTTATAGGTTATAGGTTTAGGTTTAGGTTTAGGGAATTGAGAATAGGTTAAGGTTTAGGTTTAGAAAATCGGGTTCGGGTTCGGGATCGGGTTTAGGTTTGAGTTTTCAAGTTTAGGCTTAGGTTTAGGTTAGGGAGTTGAGATTAGGATTAGGTGTAGGTTTAAGTTTAGGGATTTGAGAATACATTTAGGTTTTAGGTTTAGGTTTAGGTTTAGGTTTTAGGTTATAGGTTAAGGTTTAGGTTTTAGGTTTAGGTTAAGGTTAGGTTATAGGTTATAGGTTATAGGTTAAGGTTTTAGGTCATAGGTTTTGGTTTAGGTTTAGGTTTAGGTTTCGGTTTAGGTTTAGGTTTATGTTATAAGCTATAGGTTTAGGGAATTGAGAATAGGTTAAGGTTTAGGTTTAGGAAATCGGGTTCGGGTTCGAGATCGGGTGTAGGTTTGGGTTTTCAAGTATAGGTTTAGGTTTAGGTTAGGGAGTTGAGATTAGGATTAGGTGTAGGTTTAGGTTTAGGGATTTGAGAATACATTTAAGTTTTAGGTTTAGGTTTAGGTTTTAGGTTATAGGTTAAGGTTTAGGTTTTAGGTTTAAGTTAAGGTTAGGTTATAGGTTATAAGTTTAGGTTATAGGTTATAGGTTCAGGTTTTAGGTCATAGGTTTTGGTTTAGGTTAAGGTTATAGGTTTAGGTTTAGGTTATAAGCTATAGGTTTAGGGAATTGAGAATAGGTTAAGGTTTAGGTTTAGGAAATCGAGTTCGGGTTCGGGTTCGGGATCGAGTTTAGGTTTGGGTTTTCAAGTTTAGGTTTAGGTTTAGGTTAGGGAGTTGAGATTAGGATTAAGTGTAGGTTTAGGTTTAGGGATTTGAGAATACATTTAGGTTTTAGGTTTAGGTTTAGGTTATAGGTTTAGGTTAAGGTTTAGGTTTTGGGTTTAGGTTAAGGTTAGGTTATAGGTTATAAGTTTAGGTCATAGGTTATAGGCTAAGGTTTTAGGTCATAGGTTTTGGTTTAGGTTTAGGTCATAGGTTTAGATTTAGGTTAAGGTTTAGGTTTAGGTTATAAGCTATAGGTTTAGGGAATTGAGAATAGGTTAAGGTTTAGGTTTAAGAAATCGGGTTCGGGTTCGGGATTGGGTTTAGGTTTGGGTTTTCAAGTTTAGGTTTAGGTTTAGGTTAGGGAGTTGAGATTAGGATTAGGTGTAGGTTTAGGTTTAGGGATTTGAGAATACATTTAAGTTTTAGGTTTAGGTTTAGGTTTTAGGTTATATGTTAAGGCTTAGGTTTTAGGTTTAGGTTAAGGTTAGGTTATACGTTATAAGTTTAGGTTATAGGTTATAGGGTAAGGTTTTAGGTCATAGGTTTTGGTTTAGGTTAAGGTTATAGGTTTAGGCTAAGGTTTAGGTTTAGGTTATAAGCTATAGGTTTAAGGAATATAGAATAGGTTAAGGTTTAAGTTTAGGGTATGGTTTAGGTTAAGGGTGTGGTCCCTGCAAGTACAGATATAAACACGGCCTATCCAAATGGCCTGGCCCTTCCAATGCTGTCCATTGGAAATGGACAGCTTCATCATGGTCATAACAGCAGTTCCCACCTTCCAGGGACCCCCGCTCATCTTGATAGCTCCGACACACATCCGGGTCTGCTCCATTAATTTCGAGCAAATACATAAACACGGTCTATCCAAATGGTCAGGCCTCTCCATTGCTGTCCATCAGAAATGGACAGCTTCATCATGGTCATAACAGCGGTTCCCACCTTTCAAGGACCCCCGCTCATTCGGATTGCTTCGACGCACATCCGGGTCTACTCCATTAATTTCGAGCAAATATAAAAACACGGCCTGTCCAAATGGTCAGGCCCCTCCAATGCTGTCCATAGGAAATGGACAGCTTCATCATGGTCATAACAGCGGTTCCCACCTTCCATGGACCCTCGCTCAACATCCGAAGAGCTCCGACGCACATCCGGGTCTACTCCATCAATTTTGAGCTAATACATTTAAAAACAACATAAATATATCTAAAAGCATCTGAATACCTGGGGAAGGCTTCCCATATTTGTATTTTTGGTTACTCATATCTTTGTCTACAAACCACAATCGACCAACAATTTCTATTGCTACCTGTACTCTTAAACCAGCACAATTATAACTGGACCTGTACTCTGAAACCAACACAAATATAACTGGAAAACAATACAAGGAATAAGAAAAAATGAATTTACCTATACACATCATTAAATATTTTCCTATAAAGAGGTGATATTATATCTTTGATAGTCACAACCTGTATGACAAAGAAAAATGCAACCGATAGAGTTTGTTACAATTCAAAGGAGAAAAAAGATTTGTGGCTGCACCGATATTCTAGTACATTACGTATAGCTGCCTACGTACCCAAAAAGTTAGATTGGGATCAACCCACTACGTAGTTCTTTTTAATTAACCAAGTTACTAAAGGTCATAAATTTCATATTTAACAAAGTATCATTAAACGTCGTCTCAAATCGTTTCTGGTTGGTGCATTTAAAAAAATTCAAACAATCAATGTATATTCTTGTTACATCTCATACTGCAACAAGAGACAACGTTCTATCAATACTTCAGTTACATTTGAAATTGAAATCCTTTAGTGACTTGCTTAATAAAAAACAAATGACAACAAGCCATAATTAATAAAAAACAAAAGCACCTTTACCCATGGCAGTGCATGTCAATGTGGCATGTGTGTGGGATATCCAGACTGCAATGGACCCATTGCATAGGTATCATTAGGTAAAAAATAAGGCCCGTCCAGTTATCAGGTGAGACACACATGTACATAAACTATTGACAGTTATAAAAGTGTGCAGTCCACATTCAACGTCCACATGTTGCCTGCTTGATGAGTGTATCAGCCTGAATTTTTTTGCAAAGATATCTACATAGTGGCCACCTGATGCCCAAATTGAATTTCATGTAGCTGGTTTACAGTTGCACACAGGATGAGCAGAAATCCAGAAACATATCAATAAACAAGAAAACAAGTAAAACAAATCCTACACATGTACAGGCATAAAACACGGAAATGGTGATAGAAGTTGTGGAAAAAAAGGGAAGGAGCAAAAATAGGCACATAATATCATACAAACCCATGGAACTAACAAAAGTACAAAGGATTCACCGTGTATTTCTAAATTTATATGGAATGTGATAATGCACCAATGTCAAATGCAAAGTAAAAAATTACCTGTTTTGACCTTGACATCAAAAAATCCATCTTTCTTGATTCTTTACATAATTTCTTTTCATAAGAGGCCTTCAATACCTCTCTCCAGAGCAAAATGGCCACAGATATTAACTACCGTGTGAACATCACAATACTTAGAGGCATATAGGAGAACCACGTTTCCACTTGCAATAGCCTTTTTTAGCAATAAAGTACTTCCCCAACACACAAAAATGCAATTTAGCAAGTTCCATAAACCATTTTTTATTTGAGAAGAGTAGCTAACCATGAAATGACACATAATGCTTGTAATATAGAACTGGATCAATCCCCAGTAAAAGATGGAACTAAAATTCAACAAAAAAGATGGCACCAAAATCAAACTGCAAGAAAAAATAATGGCCAATGGAAATTAAAAACACTCCTTGATGTCCTTCATCTATCTATACAACTTTCAAATCCTCAGAAGATTGTCACAACACTTTTAGACTTCTAATTTTTCACTCTTGCAAACCACACATCTTACACTTTCATTATTGAAAAGAAAAAGGTGCTTTCTGGCATATGTGGATTGCAGAATATTATTGATAATTTAGAATGAGCCTTGCTGCGAGTACATGCGTGTACAATAGAGCTCTAGACGCTGCACATGTGACAGCATGGCACATGGGTGCGAGATTTGATCCATCCATCAGGTTGGTTGACCTTCTATACGTTTTTCCAAAAATAAACCTGGTCGAGTTAGCACATAAGCTTCAATATCAGAAACAGGTGGATAAGTTAGAAATTTTAGATCTGTACATTTGTTTTACTAACTGTGGCCCACCTGAGCAGCCGACCAGCCTGATTCTTGGGCTAGGATATCAACATAGTGGTGCCGTTCTAATGCAAGGATTGGATCTTGGATCTCTCGCGCCATGCAAGCACATGTGTGGCATGTACATGAGCATTCTTGCACACATGTGTGGGCTTAGCAAAGCTCATTTAGAATAATTGTAAAACTCAAGCAACAAAAACAAATGTATAGCCATAGGCAGGGCACAACTATTATACTCTGGAAGATCATTAGCTGGTAAGAAAAGAACATACAAGGAAGAAGAAAATTATGTAACATGCTTTAAAGCAAGGCTGACTAAAGAAAATATGATTTGTGCACAAGGCACAAATGAAAAAAAAATAAATAACGAAAATCAAAATCAAAACCTTTAAGATGAGATAGAAAAGCAAGCATGTCATTAGAGTTGCCTAATACTTATTGTGGAAAGAAAAAGTAAATCATAAAAAAATGAAAGCAAGTGATCTAAGAAAAAAATGTGATCTAAGAAGGATTTTCTTTTGAATTGATGTCAATAAAGGAAATGAGAACAAAAAATTAATACAAAAGATAAGATAGGATCAGGATGGTTCACCTTGGTTGTAGCACATCACTAGTTGGTAAAAGTTATCTTTCAATGAACACCAACTGATTTAGGATCAACTTGACAAAGATCCTTCAAGTTGAAATGCAGACGGAAAAATGTAGTAATGTCAAAATATTTCAAGACCAATTACCCTAGATAATAATAGCTTTCCACACGTAGCATTACCTGATTTAAATAGAGAACTGCAATTGATTATTTGTCCTACCATGACTGAAACTTGAATGATATGCTCTTGGGGAAGTAACGACAAACGCGCAAGCATTTTGCACCAATCTCTAATTGATGATAACCAAGTTAGTAAAAAAGCAAGCCACATTCGTGATATTACTATAAATGCTAATCTCACAAAGAAATATCTGGATTGATGAAAAGAAAATGGAATATAATGAGAGGATATAAAGTAAGAGGTCACCTGCAGCAACGAACTCCAGCTCCAATGAGTACTTCTGGAGACATAATTGTAGTCTTCTTTCCAAGAGTAGCAACAATAACTGCCACAAATTCAATAGGATTAACAAAGTACTTAAATAGTAGAAAAATAAAAGTAAATTACTCACAAAACATCCATTGAAGCCAATTACTTTTTAGTAACTTCTCTATCTTTTATAATCAAACAGAAGCATTTCAAGCCATTGATTCAAGAAAGTAAACAGTGCATATGGGTGAATGCTCAAACTGAGTCACTGGTCAAGTCAAGTGGAAATAGTGAAATTGTAATTCCTTAGCATGCATATTGAAGGAGTGAGCTCCAATGTCACTACTACCACATTAGCTAAAGAAGAATTTCCTTAGCATGCATATTGAGGGATTGAACTCCATTAGCTAAAAAAGGGATTCCAATAACCTTTAAAAAATAAAAATTATTATCTACTGAAAATTTCTATCCACTTGAACTTTCTTTTTTTTAGGACTTCAAAAACCCTAATCATATCCTCATGATTAAAGTGAACAAATGCAAGCTAAGACATGAGTAGTTTGACCCAATAAACAAACAATAAAAATAACCAACAACCTGTAAGAAAATAATAGTAAGGAACACAAGAAACTACCAAAAAAGTTAACCTTACTCCTTACGGCCAGTCAAACCAAAAAGCATATGAAGGATGAACTAAAAATATGAATTATTTATCCATTAAACTGACCTACATCCTTAACTACAAGTAAAAAAGCTTAAACAGAAAACTGACCAAAAAGGGACTTGAAAGAAACAGGTGATGCTCCAATCAACGATCTTAACAATTAACAAAAGATCTCAAAAATGGGAAAAATAAGCACATCCACCAAAGTATAGCCAAATCACATTGGTAGTTTCACATAAACACAACTCTTTAAAAATTTTGAATACAACAAACAACTACTGCTTTTAAACTAAATGTAAGGGCATTTATGAAGGGGAAAAAAAAAGCGCTCTTGAACTCTAGCAAACTTGCAAACATCTTCATATCTCCATGTGCATTTCATGTTCGCGTCTAATATCTGTATATCTATCCATATTGCTGTTAGAAGTTAAAATAAGTTTGCTAAATTTTCATTTTTATAAATAATTTACTTTTTAAAAACTTTTAATTGACTAAAATGCCCCTTGAATCTATAACATTTTATGGCATGAGCCCAAAAAATGAAGATCCAAATCTCAGGTGGACCATATCATCGGAAACAATGGTGATTCAACACCCTACCATTAAAAACTTCCTACGGCCCACTGTAATGTTTCTGTAATTTTTATTTTCCATCCAACATGTTGATAAGGTCAAACAAACCTCCATGGATGGTATAAAAAAAAAAAAAAAAAAAAAATTAGCTCGATTCAAAACTTTTGAGGCTGATTAATGGTCAATCATCATCTTTTCCCATGCTATTGTCCACCTGAGAATTGGATCTACTTATCTTAAAATGATCTAGAAAAATAAATAAAATAAATACATCAAGGTGGCCCCACTGCAAGGGCCGCACCTAATCCACTTTAACAATCTGGAAAAACTTATGTACAAAATCACAACATATAACAATGTGAATGCCAGAAAATGATTAGGCAAGATCTTTCAATCTAGGCATGTTTTCAAATATCATAGATGGATACGAGCTTCTGGATTAAACTTATAACATTCTGAGATAAAAAAGTCACATGACTCACCTTAGAAGGGCGATCGACTGGCGATGAAGTTGCCGTTCAAAAGAGGGAAGGGAGATGAAGAAAAGGGCAGTCGAAAGAGGGAAGATGAAATTTCCTCTTTTGAAATGGGATAAGAGTTCAAATCCAAAAAATGTGAGTTTTCCATATTTTAAAAAATAAACTATATTCACATCCGTACAATATAGGGTCCATTTAGTGGATGGTTAAGATATTATTACATTAGATAATTATAACTATAAACCATCTACAACAAGACCCATCATTTGGATGGTTTGGATAGCCATATATCAAACCCACATTTTCTACAAATGAGTCACCACTATTTTTAAAAAAAATGCAAAACTGACAGGTTTTCACTATACAAATGAAAATGGTAGCTTTGCTTTGGATTTGGTAGGGCTCTATAGGCCCCATTATAATGTTTATGTTTAATCCACATCGTAAATCCATTTTTAAACAATCTTTTCAGGCTAATACCAAAAAATTAGCTTGAAATAAATCTCTAGTGAATAACACCACAGGAAAACAGTAGCGATTGAACGTCCACCCTCAAAAATGGATCTTTTAGCTACGGATTATGGGGTTTCAGCTATGGATTTTAGTCACCTGAAATACCAACTGCTGAAACTGTAGCCAAAACAGCCACACATCCGTTGGCTTAACCCTATTTTTTGGTAGTGGACCCACCATGATGTATGTGTTGCATCCATGCCGTCCATCTATTTTTACAAATCATTTTATGCTATGTGACCAAAAATGGGGTATATCCCAATCTCAAATGGACCACATTACAGGAAACAGTGTTAAATGAGAGTCGACCATTAAAAATATTTTTGGGGCCATAAAAGTTTTGGATCAAGCTGATTTTTGTTTTTTCCCTTCATTTGGGCCTGTATGACCTAATCAACATGTTGGATGTCAAATAAATAGTACAGTGGGCCTTATGAGGATTTTAATGGTGGATATCCAACCACTATTATTTTCATATGGTGTGGTCCACCTGAGATTTATATCCCTCTCATTTTTATGATCAAGTGATAAAATGATCTTTAAAAATGGATGAACAGAATGGATGAAACACACATCATGGCGGGGCCCATAGAGCATCGACCACCATCCACGAGGCTAGTGGCTGGGAGAGTAGCCAATCCGTTTCCCAATTTTGGGCGTGAATGGGGTAAGACGGACATGGATGTCCTGTTCGGAGCTCTGTGGGACCCACCATGATGTATTTTGTTTATCCATTTCATCCATTAATTTTAATAAATAATTTTAGTACATGATCCCAAAAATAAAGTAGATTGAAGGCTCAAGAGGACCACGCCATAGGAAGCACATGTGATTTAATCTCCATGTTTCCTACCGTGTGGTCCACTTTAGCCTTCAATATACCTGATTTTTTGTTTCATGACCTATAATAATATTTCAAAATAGATGGACAACTTAGATGTAAAACATATATTTTTGTAGGCCCTATAGAGCCCTTATAGAGCCCTATAATAATATTTCAAAATAGATGGACGGCTTCAATATAAAACATATATTTTTGTAGGCCTTATAGAGCCCTATAAACTAATATTTTTTCTTAGATCATTATAAGGTATCATGCAAAACATTAGGCAGGAACAAAGCTTGAGTGGAGAAGTTTCGGATCAAGCTCATTATGTGTTCCCACTTGGATGAGGGGTTAGACCCAGTTTTAGCTGCATTTAAAACTCATGTGGGCCCCACCAAGTTCTTTTATATTTTTTTAGATGTCTTCACATAGTTTTAGATGGTATGGCCCACCTGAGTTTCGTATACAAATGATTTTTGAGATATCTCATAAGCTAAAGGGGGCACATCAAAACTATGTGTATGTCGCACCTTATTCCATGTCTGTATTAACTCATAAACAAGTTGGATCTCAAATAAACATCGCGGCGGGCCCTAAGAAGGTTTCAATAGTGGGTGTCACTATCCCACTCTTTTCTATGGTGGGTCCACTTGAACTTTGGATCTGCCCCGTCAATCAGATGCACCATTACATGCTGGGCCACGACCTTAAAAATAAATTCAATTCATGATTTGGGTGGGCCTCATCACATACGATAGTTCAGAGGGTTACCCTCCCATTAAAACATTCATAATCATTTATTACGCCCACCTAGATGTGGTTCATAGATCTAGCCCATTCATTATGTGTGTCCCACTTGGTTGAGGAGTCAAACCAAGTTTCATAAACATCCAAAACTCATGTGGGCCCCACCAAATGCTTTTAGATGTTTTAGGGATGTCTTCGCATAGTTTTAGATGCTATGACCCACTTGAGTTTTGTATACAACTGATTTTTGGACTTAAAGGGGACACATCAAATGCATGGTGTTGATGTTCTACACACATCATGGTGGGGTGCATAGATTAACCTTATGGAAAGTTCTCATGAGGTAACCTTATAATACGATTTCACTATTTAGGTAACTCCTTCATGGGTGTTACTCTAACCTTATAGGGCCCACCTTGATATATTTTTTGTGTATCGACATCGTCCATTCACTCTATTTTACTGATCATTACCCTCAATTTGACTAGTTACTCGCCTCGATCATACTACATATGAGAAAGATATTGAGCAAACAAGATCGATCAACAATTTGAGTGAATTTTGATTTAAACATCTGAAGTTATTTACTCTTCATGTCCGGACTAATCAGATTGTCCAAAAAATAGTTAAAGGTTGTTCATAATATCAAAATTATATAAATGAATAGAAAACACAAACATTAGCTTGATTCAAAACTTCTATGGCCTCCAAGAAATTTTAAATGGTGGAGGTTCAATCACACTATTTCCTGTGGTGTGGTCCACCTGAGCTTTGGATATGCTTCCTTTTTGTTCTTTAGACCTCAAATTATCTATTAACATGGATGAATGGAGTGGATAAAATAAATAAATAACGGTGAACCCCACAGAGTTTACTCTAGTAAAGGTAACGAGTAACTCACTTAGATGTAGTGGAGAAAGGTTTCCTTAAAACATTTATAATTATATATTGGGTCTGCCTAAATGTGATTCACATATCCAACCCACTCATTATGTGTGTCCCACTTGGATGAGGGGTAGACCAAGTTTCAACCGCATCCAAAACTCATGTGGGCCCCACCAAGTGCTTTTATATTTTTTAGGATGTCTTCACATAGTTTTAAATGGTATGGCCCACTTGAGTTTCATTTACCGATGATTTTTAAGATATCTCATAACCTAAAGGGGACACATCAAATCCACGGTGTTGATGTTTGACACACATAATGTGGGGCCCACAAAACTCACTAATATCAATTCTTAGGTTCTCACGAGGTCAGTAAGTTGGGTCACAGTTTTAACTAGAATATTTGGCCCATTTTACATGTCTAGTCCATTCACTCTATTTTACTATCAATACTCTCAATTTGACTAGTTACTCACCTCAATCAAGTTATATATGAGAAAGATATTGGGCATACAAGATTGATCAACAATTTCAGTGAAATTTGATTTAAACATCTAAAGTTATTTACTCTTCAATTTGAACTGATTAAATTGTCCAAAAATGATTAAAGGTTCAATCAGTGGATGTGCCTAATAATTTAGTAATTTTATTTTTCACAAATAAATTTAACATTTTGTTTTTTAAAATGTATATTTTTTTTACTCTTTTAACTAAATATCATTTTTATTATAAATAAATTTAACATTTTTTCTTTTACAAAATTTAGTTGTCTTTTTTAAAAAAAATATATATTTTTTACAATTTATCAATTTTTTCACAATTTTGTTTAATTTTATAAATTTTCTTTTTCAAAATATCATTGTTTTATCGAAAATTTTTTTTCAAAATTATCAACATTATTCAAAGTTCTTATTTTTTTTTTCAAAATCTAGATTTTTATAAAATTATATTTTTTTTTTCAAAATTTAAAATTTTCTTAAACACTGTTAATTATTTTTCTAAGCTTCTCAACTTTTTTTTTTTTTTTCAAAATTCATAATTTTTTGAGCTTTTTAATTTTTGACCTGAGCATAATAGAGACGGTTTAGGACCGTCTCTAATAGAGATGGTCCTTGACAGTCTCTACCAGAGATGGTTTTTGCCAGGGATATAAGATGGTTTAGGACTGTCTCTAATAGAGAAGGTCTGTGATAGTCTCCAATAGAGACGGTTTAGGACTGTCTCTATTAGAGACTGTCCTTGACCGTCTCTAATAAAGATGGTCCTTTACAGTCTCTGAAAAAGACGGTCATTCCCAGGGCTATAAGATGGCTAAGGACCGTCTCTAATAGAGACGGTCTTTAACAGTCTCAGATTATAAGTAAAAGATGGTCAATGATTGTCTCTAATGCGGACGGCCAATGACCGTCTCAAATGACCGTATATAAGACGGTCAGCGACCATCCTAAACGATTTGTGAACATTCAGATTTTTAAGACAATATTAAGGACGGTCAGGGGCTGTCTAAAATGTTAGAGACGGTTTATGGCCGTCTCTAAAGCGTCTTTAAACCAAACAATTTTAGAGACGGTCCAGAACTGTCTCAAAATTCATCATTTTTTTCCATTTTTCACGCAGTGAGTACATGATTGCAATCAGAGCCATACCAAGGCTATGCGGTGGAAAACATCAATGCTATCGGCCATATCAAGGCCAATAATCATGCATGTCAATCCTCATCCACATATCAATGTAGCTCCCCATCTACATATCAATGCAGCTCATGCATTAGAGCATCAAATATAAGTACGGTTCTCATGCATGTCAATCCTCATCCACATATCAATGTAGCTCCTCATTAGAGCATCAAATATAAGTACGGTTCTCACGCATGTCAATTCTCATCCACATATCAATGTAGCTCCTCATTAGAGCATCAAATATAAGTACGGTTCTCACTCTAAATAATCACTGGGGTTTAATACACTCCAATTGCCACTACCCCTTTCTCAGGCACGCAGTCCAAGTGAGCGTAAGAAACCTCACTGTCCCCATGACCAATAGTCTGCCAATACTTATCCGGCACGTTGATAACAGACCCATTCACAAGCTGATCAAATTTAGCCTAACAATCCCCTACCCTCGGGCGAGTAAGGTCACACCCCTTTTCAACTGACCACAACACAGTGCGAGACACGACCTCTTGATATTCAGCACTCGGGCGCTCATGTTTTCACTCGGTCTTGACATTGGAGTTATCCTTTGGTACCATCGGGTTTAGGAATTTTCTCCCAGAGACATCTATGGCACCCCGATGCTAGTAACAATATTTTCGATATCCGATCCTGTCATCCACGATGTGTATGTGGAGGTCATAACTCTGATGTCGTTAGGGCATATAGTAATCATGTCATACAAATGTGAAGTGCATGAATCACACTACCAGTAATGCAACAATCCTGCGCATATCGTGCACTCATGAAAGGCAACTCCGCTTATCAGGGAGCTCATGAACAATCTTCCTGAAGGCATATGTTATGATCAGTCACTCCTGATATCAAGCATACATATGATGTGTATGAGCATGAGTCATGGAACTATACTAAACATGTTATATGGTGATGGATTCTGTTCATAACGAAGAGGGGCCTAGACGGCCTACACACTACAAGTATGAGCCTATCAACGGGCCCTAGGGAGAGTTACAATGCAGACATTAAACCATCATTGCTCTTACAATGTGTACGTCAAACCATCATTGCTCCCAAGGCATGACCGCTAAAACATCATTACATACATCGTGGTGGAATCTCGCAATGGGCCTTATATACATCACAGTTGGCCCACACAAAGGTCTCATATATGTCTCATTGGGCCTCATATAACTTAAGTGGGCCGCATCATGTGGGCCACTCTAATGGGTCAATCATGCATCAAATGGGCTACATCAAATGGGCCGAAAAAAAAGGGTAGATTCAAATGGGCCAATCGAATGGGTCGAATTAAAGGGTCCGAATTAAATGGGCCAAATCAAATGGGCCGAATTAAAGGGGCTGAATCAAATGGGTCGATTCATATGGGCCGATTCAAATAAGCAGATCAATTGGGTCGAATCAAATAGGTCAAGTCGAATAGACCGATTCGAATGGGCCGAGTCAAATAGCCAAGTCGAATGGGCCGAGTCAAATGGTCGAGTCGAATAGACCATTCATTCATTGTTAAAGATCATTATAGAGCATTAAAAAAATGAATCATATCCAAAGGATCATCTGGACCATACCACAAATGACAATGGTGATAATGATTTCCACAACTAAAAATTTAGAGGGCCCACTATAGCACTTATTACCCATCCATACTGTTCATAAGGTCGTAAAGACCTGGATATAGAGGGGAAACAAATATCACATTGGTCCAGCGTCCAGTAACCCAAAGGGATTTTCAATAGTGGGCGCTCATCCCACTGTTTTTCTGCAGTGTGGTCCACTTGATATTAGTTCTGCCTTATTTTTAATCTTAAGCCTGGAGACAGGCTTGCCAAATGGATAGACAGTCAGATTCAACACATGCATCAGAGGGTGGGATCCACCATCCCAGCCTACGGATGGTGTGGATAAGACCCATACATCACGTGTGGTCCCCATAAAATTGGGATGGATGGTTTGGATGGATGAAATCCATTAGTGTAACGCTCTGGAAAAATTCGTACTTGGACTCGAGTACCAACTCGACTAGAAATCGCGTAGGATTAATTCCTTTAGAAAATAAGCGTAAGTTAGCTAGCGCAACGCTAGAGTAGCTGTGAAATCATCCCTGATAGCTTTAAATACGTTCTACAAGACCCAAAACGGGTAAAACTAATGACGCTATAATACTCTGAAACCTCGGATCAAACTCTAAACCGGTTTGTTCTCAGGACCTCTTTGAAACTTTGTATTGGATCTAGACCGCGCATCGAAAGTCCGATACCTACAATCTTAGACCATTATAACCGCTTAGCTGGACTTGGCAATCATTTCAAAAATCAAGTCCAACCGACATTCAGAGGCTATTTCATTGAGCCTGGAGTGAAGAGAGTGAGAATAGGATAGATTTGGAATTTTGAAATTCAAATCTGGCACACGACTTGGCGCGTTATTATTAAGCGTTCTGACCGTCAGAATTCAGCCAAATTACACCCTCGTATCAGGAAAAATTTCTCTTTCATATCATGAGACTTCTAGACCTGATCTACATGCGATGACCGCTGAACTGAAACTGGACCGCCACGTGCGATCTACGAACACTACTGGTCTGAAAATGGGATGTGAGCGACATCCGACGTGCATGAGCTTAAGTCCGATCGCATTCATCCAGGGGACCTCCCGAAATATCTTTTTGGACCGAAACAGCCCCAATTTGGTTAGGCATTAAGTAAACATTGTTCCCAAGCCTGTTCTGGGAATGTTTTAGGTTATAAAAGGGCCTTAAACCCTCACTTCTCTCACCCATCCGAATTTACTAGAAACCCTAGCTGGTGTGAGAGAAAAAGTGAGAGATTGTGAGAGAGAGTGGGAGAGATCTTCCTGCTGCTTGCACTACCTGTTGCACGTGCTTAAGCAACACACCTCAATCACTTTCTCGGTAATTCCGCCGCATTTCTAGGTAAGAAAACACCTTAAATACTTACTGATTTGAGGTTCTGTCGATTTCTTAGCAAAGTAACTTATACATCTTGTGAAATAGGTAGCCTGTTCGCCGTAGACGAAGCGTATACGCTCCGTTCGAATCGGTTCACCTCTAAGGAAAAGGTGCTGATTTTAGATGCTTTGATTGGCTGATTTCAACACTTTCAATGTCATTTAATAGTAGATTATCGACGGCAATGCCGTTTGACATGTACAACATGCTGTCCGTTTCCTGTTTCGTAAGCAGACGAAAAATATGAGATTTAGGGCATTTTAGTCATTTGTAGGAAATGCTGTTTTCATCCATATTTTGCTAATATGATTGACATGGCTCTTTGTCGCATTAAGATATTAGGAATGCGTGCATAATCAGTTTGGTGAAGAGATTCGCCCAAATGCGCACTTTGAGTCGACATACTATATGTAGACTTAAGTGTGTAGACTAAGTGTTTGTATAAATGTTTGTATTAGTATGTATTAAATTAAATGGTGCTATAAATTAGTTTGAGGTTGAATTCTCAAATAATATGCTGATGTAAATGATTTCCTACATGTTGGCTGTATGCATGATTTCATTATATGTATGAAATGCATGTGTTAGATGATTTACTTAAGTTGTATGTTATAACATGTGTTAACATGCTCACATTGTTGTATTTCATTTTCATTACTCTTATATGATTGCTGATGTGAATTCATAAATGTTTGGGACTATACCTAGTCCAGGCAGTCGGTAACCGAGTAAATTCGTGGTTGGCTTATCTTTGCCACGAACGACGCGTCGATGAACGCGAGTCATGTTTTGGAGTTGGCGGCAGTGGTTAGGCCACACGAAGTGTTTTATACACTTCATGTCGTTCGACTTGAGAGCTCGTGGTAGTCGAGCCCGTCAAGTAACCCGACTGACCATTGTATGTTCACCTTATATGAGTCATAACTGCTTGAACCTAGGGTACTGAACTTACCATTGTAAACCCTATTAACCATAATACCTTGATCTATAAAGACTCATGAACCGGGCATGGTGGTATGGGACACCGTGGTCGAGCTGTCGGCCTACGCTGGGGCCACAAACCTCCCCGTAGTGACCAGTGAGCACCTATGACTCGTGAACAGATTATGGTGGTATGAGACACTATATTCTTGTTGTCGGCCTACACTGATCAGGCGACGAGCCCTTTATAGTGACCGCGAGCGTATTTCGAGTCTACGGGAGGCAACGACCCTTCCGTAGCAATGAGAGTACAGTAGGCCTATATTGATAAGGTGATGGGGGAGCGGTGCAACGAGTACGAGCAACAGCCCTGGTAGCCCTTGCAGCGACCTACAAAATATACATCGTATGAGATTACTAGGAATGATGACCCTAGACAGGATCTATGTTGGGATTGATATAAGGGAAGTACCTTAGTTTTCCAATCCTGCTGTATGAATGGACTAATAATAACTCGGTAATCATATCACCATCACATTGCATGTACCTGGAAGATGTGGAGCACTGTGGGAAGAAAGAATGCCGCGGGCGTAAGATGGTGCCGTATGAGGGAGATCGTCGGTGAGGGCATCCATTATGTCACGTCATATTGCATTAACAACAGTATTAGGAATGTTTGATTTACTGCTTTACTATTATCGCATGATTGATTTAAGAACATGTTAATCTTTGCTCTATTATTCCACTGAGTTAGCTACTCACTCCTACGTTATGGGATGGTGTTTGCAACACCCACTAGACCCTGTCTTAGATGCAAGTGAGGCAGCGATTCAGGAGGCAGAGCCGGATTATGATGAGGACCAGGACGAGTTCTCATATATGCAGTACCACGACGGCTTTGCTTAGGTGGCATGGATTGGCGGGACTTCTCAGTGGGACTATTTTTGACATTTTGATTTTGTTTATTTACATGTATATGAGACTCAGAGATGTATTCATACTTTGGAGACAGTTGAGATCTATTTTGTTTTTCATACAGTGATATGTATATCTTTTAGTCTTCCGCTTGCTTTATCACTGAATCTGGAGTATGAATTACAGTTTTGGTATAATTTTACTCATGTGAATCCTTTAACTCAGAAAAAATTGAATCATAAACATTTTTATTGCATAAGTGACGGTCTGGAACTCGGGAGTCGGGTTTATACACGACCCTCGATTTTCAGGGTGTTACAATTAGCATGGGGCCATGAGCACATCAGATGGATGGACGACATGGATAGAACAATACATCAAGGTGGGGTGCATGATGCACGGTAGATGGATGGACAGTTGGGATTTAAGATGGATGGACGGCTTGGATGTGATACACCCATTGGTGGTGGGCCCCATCTGCCACCATCCAGATGGACGATGGATAAAACATATAGATTTATGGTGGATCTCACCCGTCCAGCGTGCTGGATGGTGGATGAAACCTCACAAAAATGGTGAGGTCCACCACTTGCTGATGTCAAGGGCCCCAACCACTCCATCTAGGAGGGTGGGTCACACGTAGGGCCCTCCTCTCTCTCTCTCTCTCTCACACACACACACTTATATAAAATATAATATATATATATATATATAACACTTATTTTATATATATATATATATATATATATATATATATATATATATAAAATAAGTGTTATATATATATATATATTATATTTTATATAAGTGTGTGTGTGTGTGTGTGTGTATTGTACATTCCTTTTTTTAAAAAAAAACCAGATAGTCTAGCATGCTGGACAAATTTCCACCAAGAAATCCCACCATCCTTGATGGATGGTGGGGATAAAATGCATGCCTCAAATATGGTGGGGCCCACATGGCAACGGCCACTAGCTAATCCATTATTAGATGGGTCCCACGCGTGGAACCCACTGACTCAAGAAGAGTAGATATTTGTGCTTTTTCGTCCAATGGATCCATTAGGTGGGTCCCACAAGGTAGAAGGCATGGATAAAACATATACTTCGTGGTGTTCCACACACACAAGCACACCATCATCCATACAAGAGAGAGAGAGAGAGAGAGAGAAAGAGAGAAACGGTGAGCTAGAGGGACCCCGCCACTATAGGCCCCTCCCTACATTGCATACATCAAGTAGGCCCTAGAATTGAAATCAAGGGTGGATCGCCCACCTATCGGCCTTCTTCTTTAGCTCATTGGACTCCTATGCTCCTTGCCTTCAATTTTAATGGAGGTAGATGATGAATGAATGGTTGAGATGGGAGATGAGTGAGTGGGAAAATGGGCCACACTTGAATTTGGGAGAGAGAGCTTAGACGTTGGGTTTTTTTATTACTTAGGAGTGAAGAGAGAATAAGAAAGAGGGAGAGAAGTGATGGGATGAAAAGGTGATGGAGTGATGGGTGATGGGTGGAGTGATGGAGTTGTAAGAAAGGAATGGATGGAGAGAGAGAGAGAGAGAGAGAGAGAGAGAGAGAGAGAGAGAGAGAGAGAGAGAGAGAGTTGACTTTAGGAATGGGAAGAGAGAATGAGAATGAGGGAGAGAAGTGATGGGATGAAAAGGTGATGGAGTGATAGGTGATGGGTGGAGTGATGGAGTTATAAGAAAGAAATGGGTGGAGAGAGAGAGAGTTGACTTTGGGAATGGGAAAGGGATGAGTTGCTTGTACTTGTGGTATGGTGTGTACTTGACTTAATTAATTGATTAATTTATGGGACATGTTGTAGAGACTCTCAGAATTCGTAATGCGCAGCATTTTTCCTCGAGGTGAACTCGGCCCACATCTCCTTGCCTACGAATCAGATCAGTGCGCGAGTCACGGCGTAAGAACTGTGGCAATGCGCGGTTGCAAGGGTATAAGTTTCGAGTCGAGTTGACTCTGATATGTAGGACCCGGCTTAGGATCACTCACAAAAATCAGATACAGGTCGAGGTTTGCCGGAATTTGACTGGAAGGACCGAGGAAGCCTACAGAATGGTACAGACTATGATACGGGCCTTACATTATACGACCCACCAATCAATGGTGGAAATCCTACATGCCTCTATTTATGTGGCTAGTGACCCACTTCATGCATGCATGTTGTCATGATAGGCCATTCTCCATGGACCCATCAGGATGATTTCTTTTTTTGATCAATGGTTGTTGGGTCATTTAGACCTAAGATTGCATGGTGAGGATGATATCCCCACCTCAGATTTTCTTTGTATGTAGAGATCCATGTATTCATGGACCGATGATGTATGGTTTGGAATGTTGGAGGACTCATAATGGCGGAGACCTCCCATGGCCGCGATTCTCACTCTATCTTTTTCTCTCTTTGAACTGTTCCGCCCGGATAGTCACCTTCTGCATCCTACCATGCCTATGTTCCAATTCGTTGTTGAGCCCAGAGGAGAGCCATTGTCTAGCTTGTTGGCACGTGTTGTTGAAGAGTCAGTGGCTGGGTGTTTTGAGCAGTTACCGATAGTTTGTGAGTTTCCAGATGTGTTTCAAGAGATTTTAGGTTTACCACCGCGCCAGCAGATAGAGTTTTAAAAAAATATGGTGCCTGGTACTGCGCCTATCTCTAAGGCCATGTATCGGATGACACCGATGGAGTTACAGGAACTGCAGCCATAGTTAGACGAGTTGTTGGAGTTAGGTTTTATTCATCCCAACAGTTCACCATGGGGAGCCCCAGTATTGTTCGTGAAGAAGAAGGATGGCTCGTTGAGGCTCTACGTGGATTATTGCGATCTCAACAAGGTCACTATTAAGAACAGATACCCACTCCTGAGGATCGATGATTTGTTTAACTAGTTGCAGGGTGATCAGTTCTGTTCCAAGATTGACTTGCACTCCGGTTATCATCAGATTCAAGTCTAAGAGGAAGACATTCCGAAGATAGCTTTTCGGATGTGCTATAGTCATTTTGAGTTTTAAGTCATGTCTTTTGGGCTGGCTAATACACCTGCCACCTTTATGCAGCTGATGAATGAGGTCTTCCAGCCCTACCTTGACCAGTTTGTCTTAGTCTTCATCAATGATATTCTGGTGTATTCGAGGACCCGGGAGGACCATGAGATACATTTGCGGATAGTGTTGGAGACCCTCCGTGCCCACCAGTTGTATGTGAAGCTGGAGAAGTATGAGTTCTAGCAGGAGGAGGTGAAGTTCCTTGGTCACGTGGTGACGAGTGAGGGTGTCGCTGTGGACCCCTTGAAGATCGATGCAATGCGTCAGTGGGGCCAGCCCACAAATGCATCCAAGATCTGTAGTTTCCTTGGTCTAATAGGATTTATCAGTGATTCTTTAAGGGATTCTCTTACATTGCAGCACCGCTCACTCGGTTGACATGAAAGGGTGCTGAGTTCATTTGGAGTGACGGTTGCGAGGAGGCATTTGTGAAGTTAAAGGACTACCTCACATCCACTCCCATCCTCACTCTTTGCTCTGGGAGTGATGGGTTCATTGTGTTTACCAATGCCTCCAAAGTTGGTTTGGGTGCTGTTCTGATGTAACACGGGAAGCTAGTGGCATATGTCTTGTGCCATCTCAAGGTCCATGAGCTGAACTACCCCACACATGAACTGGAGTTGGCAGCAGTTGTCTTCGCACTGAAGGTGTGGAGGCATTATGTCAATGAGGTTAGGTTCGAGCTCTTCTCGGACTAAAAAGCCCGAAGTATTTATTTTTACAGTTCGAGCTGAATATGTGACGGAGGAGATGGATGGAGCTCCTGAAGGATTATGATTTCGACCTTCAGTATCACCCGGGCAAGAAAAACATGGTGGCGGACGTACTCAACCGTCAACCACGAGGCCTGGTGGCATAGATGATGGTTCGTGAATGGAAGATGCTCGAAGATGTATCAGAGTTTGACTTCGAGTTTGACCTGTAGTCCTCTATTGTTCACCTCTTATGCTTGTCGATTCAACCCTCCCTTGTCGCAAGGGTGATCGAGGCTCAGTAGACAGATGAGTCATTACAGAGATATCGAGCAGAGGCAGCATCCATGAAGCAGTTAGATTGGCAGATTGGTTCCGATGGTGGACTTCGCTAGAGAGGCCGATTGTGTGTTCTAGACATGCTAGAGTTGCGTAGAGATTTGATGACCGAGGCACACTGATCATGACTTACTATCCACCCGGGAACCACAAAGATGTATAGAGATATGAAGAGTCAGTATTTTAGGTTAGAGATGAAGCACCAGATTGCTAGTTTTGTGGCCAAGTGTGACACTTGCCAGCGTATTAAGGCCGACCACCAGAGGCCCCCTAGTCCTTTACAGCCATTGAGCGTTCCACTGTGGAAGTAGGAGCACCTGTCGACTAATTTCATCATGTGCTTATTGAAGACTCAGCACAGTCACAACACCATTTAGGTTGTCGTTGATCATCTGATGGAGTTGGCACATTTTATTCCGATGCATGCAACCTAGATATTGGATCGGCTTGCGAAGGTATTCATTAAGGAGATAGTGAGACCACATAGCATCCCCGTTTCGATCATTTCTAACCGAGACCCCAGATTTACGTCTCAGTTTTAGAGGAGCTTCAACAGGCTATGGGGTCCACTTTGCAGCTCAGCACCGCTTATCATCCACAGACCGATTGGCAGACCAAAAGGGTTAACTAGATCTTAGAGGATATGCTCAGAGCCTGTGTGATTGACTTCGTGAGTAGCTGGGATAAGCATTTGCGTCTAGCTGAGTTTGCATACAATAACAGTTATTAGGAGATCATTGGCATGGCTCATTTTGAGGCACTGTATGGCAAACCATGCAGATCTCCTAGTTGTTAGATTGAGGTTAGAGAGCGTCATCTCTTAGGTCCAGAGCTTGTACAACAAATGTCAAAGGTCATTGACATCATTAGACAGTGTATGCGCATAACTCAAAGCTGGCAGAAGAGCTTTGCAAATCATCGGCGTTGTCCTCTGGAGTTTGCAGTAGGGGACATGGTGTATCTCAAGGTCTCACCCATAAAGGGCGTGGTTCATTTTGGAGCAAAGGACAAGCTTTCCTCGAGATTCATACGACCTTTCGAGATCACTGAGTGCATGGGCGTGGCCTACAGGCTTGCCTTACCTTCTGAGTTATCTGGTATTCACAACGTGCTCCATGTATCGATGTTACAGAAGTGTGGGTTGGACATTATTCTAGTGATTGATTCGTAGCCCCTTAAGGTCTGTGAGGATGCTTTTTATATTAAGCAGCCGATTCGCATCCTTGATCGAAAAGAGCAGGTTCTCCTGACCAAGATCATTCCCCTGGTAAAAGTTTAGTGGGGTCATCATTCAGAGTCAAAGGTATCTTGGGAACGAGAGGCTGAGATCAGGGAGCGCTATCCGCATCTATTTGTTGATTAATTATATTGTATTATATGTATTATATGCTGTTGTATGATGATTGATATATGTGATGATGCTTTTGTCTCCATTTTGTATTTTGTCCTGGATATGGTAAATTTTGAGGATGAAATTTTTTGTTAGCTGGGGAGAGCTATGAGACCCTTAACCTTAGTATCCATTTTGTTTCGTCGGGTCCCGTGGTCCTACTAGTCGAATTCTGGTGACCCGCGACCTATAGACTTCATTGCGATCATTCTTAAGATCCATCATGTAAACCAGACCCGGATCGACCCAAAATCTATACCGCTGCGACCGCATTCGCGTCGTAGTTCCAACGCCGTGTCTTATGCGTCAATTCGAGGAGTAGATCTAAAGTTGTGTCCCGCACCATTTTTGAGCCCTTAATCATGTTGTGGGACCTACTTTACCCATGTACACGTTTTTCCATGTGAGCCCACTCTAATGTGTCATTTCCCATGCAAGCTACACCCTAGGCATGATGTCATGCCTAGCACTCTAGAATGATGTCACCGAGAGCATGCCTTGCTTCATGATTACAAGCATGCTCTCTCTCCCCAAAACCCATCATTTCTCATCATTCCTATCTTTACCAACCATTTCCCTCTCTCTCTCTCTCTCTCTCTCTCTCTCTCTCTCTCTCTCTCTCATTCTCTCCTCTTCTCTACCTTGGACATCCATGGGAGAAGCTCCCCTTCTCCAACCCCCTTGCAACTAAAAATCCCTCTAATCCCATCATTTAAGACCCATCATCACCATTAAACCTCACCATTTGGAGCTATGGAGCCTAAAGCTTGAAGAAGAAGGGAGATCTTGATGTGGGTGTACATTTAGGAGTAGCTTTTCTGATTTTATTCTTCTTGTAATCTGGATTTTTTTTGGGAGCTTGTAGGACCCACCAATCAATGGTGGAGATCCTACGTGACTCTATATGTGTGGCTAGTGGCCCACTTCATGCATGCATGTTTACCACGATGAGCCATTCTCCATGGACCCATCATGATGATTTGTTTTTTGATCAATGGTTGTTGGGTCATTTAGACCTGAGATTGCATGGTGGGGATGATATCCCCACCTTAGATTTTCTTTGGATGTAGAGATCCATTTATGCGTGGACCCATGATGTATGGTTTGGATTGCTGGAGGACTCATAGTGGCGGAGTCATCTCATGGATGTGATTCTCACTCTCTATCTTTTTTCCTCTTTGTCCCTGATGATGGTGGCCCACTTGATGTGACCAAAGCATCCCATACCCATCAGATTTTTGGGACGTCTAGGCTCACTATGCTGGACGTCCAGGCCCATGTTGATTGTTTGGGTTAGATGACCATTAAGGCCAGATTTCTTAGATGTTTTTGTAAGGGGAGTGGGCCTAGAATATTTGTGTCCCATCTAGGTGGACCCCACTTGTTTAATATAAGCTTTAATCCCTCTAATTATTTTTCTATGGACTAAAAATAGACAGCATATGGTGCTGTCTAGATTTCAGGCCCACTTGATGTATAGTTTTGGACATTGTTTCAAGATCTGTTTGCAAGGCTTTTCTTCCTAAATTTTTTTTTTTAGCATTCTCTGAGGTGTGGACCCTACCTTGATGTAGGATGGAGCTCACACCTTTCACCCTTGATTTGAGACCCATGGAGTGGGCCCAAGAGGGCTGGGCAGTCCAGATTTTCTAGACTGTTCAACAGTCCTGCATGTTGAAAATGTCCCTATATTGGCCTAGTTTTAGAGATGATGGGCCACTCTAGTCGACCCCACATGTTGTCCATTTATGGGTGCATACAAGCCACCCATTTTTCCTTTGATTTGGTAGGCCTAGGTGATGAGGGTCGCATACTGCATATTAGATCCTGATTATTGCCTGATTTTAAGTACATGATAATGCTTACTGTCGTATTTTAATTGTGTTTTTATTGCAGGATGTAATTAGGATTGTGAACTGAAAAAGAGCATTACAAGCGTGGATTTGACGCTCTGAAGTCATCAGAGCAGGGGACGGAATCCAGAGGACCAATATTGATGGATTTACACACCAAGGATTTGAGGAAATCAAGTCGTTCACGTAAAAGAGGCCCGAAATTGGTGCAGAATTCAAGATCACATGGTTCCAACCATCCATTCAGCTCAAAACTTCATACATGAGATTAGGGACATAAATTAACCGTACAAAACAAATTTCAGCCTTTAAAGATCTCAGGAAGTGGCCCAACGGCCAGATCAGCCCATTAATCTCTAATTTCAGGCCCACCTGATATCTGGAATTGCCTCAACTTTGTTCTCGACGGTTTAAATAGGGAGACAAAGTGAATAGAAGGATTTGATTTTGCAAAAGCATCACAGTGGGCCCCGTATGTGATGCATGCACACCATACATATCATGCTCGTGCCGTGCATAGGACCCACCAGTCATTCCAAGCGGGCACTGACCCGCGTTTTAAGTGAAAAAGGAAGTTTCTGTTTTCATGCCATGTAACGAACGGATGCTGTCCGTTTTGCGAAAGGAAGTGGGCCACCATCAGGGCCCATACGGGCGATCCAAACGGTCCATCCTGCAGAGGGGGAAAAACCCATCAAAACCATGATGATCTTAAATATCTATGCACGCGCACGTACTGATCACATAGAGCATAAAGGGACCGTCTGATATCGTTGCAGCAAGATTACTTCCTTGGGCTGCATCATCGGACGACCAAAACCATCCATTTCCCGTCGAAATTGTAAGGTGAAGACAATGGACGGTGTGGATTTTCCCACAAGACATCGGAGTGGACCCCACCAACTTCCTTCATTTTTCCATTTTCGACTGCGTAAAAATAGCAATAGAGATGGTCGGTTCGCATTTGTGGGCTCCATACATTGTCCAAACGGACAATCCATACCGTTCATTCGTTCCCTGGAGCAGCCATAGCCCACGCCTAGCTAATGAAATTTGAAGACATCACGTTATTGGTATTTCAACCATTCAAAATGCAGAATGGATGGTAAGTTTTAAAACTCTGTGGGCCGCATCAATGGACACCCAAAACTATCCCTGTCCGACCAATTTTTCAAGAGCAATCCAATGAACGGACTGGATTTTGTAGATAGTATCAATGTGGGCCCCACCGAGCACCACAACATAAACAGTGTGTGAAATCCCTGTTTTAACATCGGACGCTAGCCATCTTTCTCTGTCATGGCACGATCATGACCTTGATTAGATGGACGATCTAAACCGTCCATCGTGTAGGCCATTGAAAACAGTCCTAAGGGACGTTAATTATTTGGAAATCTTTTGGAAAGAAAGCAGGAAAAAGGACTTTGTTGTGTTGCCTTTCGCTGCGAAAGGTGCTGCAGACGCTACCAGCTGTGTAAACAGAACTTACGTATTCTTCACGCACCGACTCTAGTGCTTATGCAGGCACCGACCTCCTTGCCTATAAAAGCAAAAAAGAAGAAAGAGAGAGGGGGATTGAGATCTGGGCTAGAGCCTGGAGAGAGCCAAGAAGAGGAGAAAGAGAAGAAAGAGGAGTGAGAGAGGAAGGAAGAAGGGAGATGTTTTTAGCATTTAAATCTTATTTTTCCTTCTTTTTATTTGAAATTATGGATTGCTAAACTTCTTAGCTAGGGCTGAGATGAAGCCTCTAATTTGAATAACTCTTGTCTATGTTAAATTTATTTTAATCTGATTGATTTGTTTTTTTCTCTATTGTGCTTAACTGTAATTTTCATGCTTCTCCATTCTATGAGCTCAACCAAAGTCTAGATATGGATGTTGTTTGGAATCTTAACTAGGTGCTTATGTCTGACCATGAACAGGTTTTCTATAGAGGAAGAAACAGGAATTTACATCTCTCCATGCCTGACCATGGATGGAAAGATGTGATCCATATGCTTTAAGGGATTATACATTTTATGTGCCCAACCAAGGACATAGTTTGTAATTTATTTAATTTTTATCAATCTGAATAGGGTGAATCAACAGGTAAAACAAGGGTTAGGATAATTAAAGGTGGATTAGAAAGTCCTTGTCTTCTCCTTGATTGGATTTTACTCATTGCTCTCGGTTATCCTTTTAGATTATTTTTCTTAATCACTTGCTAAATTATTTGTTGGATTAGTTAAGAAGAGTCTTAAATTTCAAATTGTGACAACCAGTCCTCGTGGGAACGATCTCGTAATATGTACCATATCTACATCTGATTCGTATACTTGCAAGTTAAAATCATTTAAATCAGATTAGTTTAAATTAAAACATCAAGTTTTTAGAGCCGTTACACGGGACTGTTTCGGTCCAATAAGATTTAGGATTCTCTCTTATCATAATTCATAGCCTTAGGATTTTACTAACTATAGGTTAAAGTTTTTTATTTTATTTTATTTTAGAAACTAACATATTTCCTGTTTTGTAGGGTCTTGACTTGAAGTTCTGATTTGGTAATCCCATTCTAATTTCTATTTTTAGAATTAGGGTTTATTTCTAATTTGGAATTTCTAATTCTAGGCTTTCCTTTTTAAAAATTTTCTATTTTCTAATTTTAGATTTAGATTTTTCTTTCAAGTAGTTTTCTATTTTCTAGTTTTAGAAAATTTTTCCTTTTTAGAAACTAACTTAGCTTTGTAGTCCTAAGATTAGAAACTTTTTTTTTAAGAAAATAACCGTTGCTTAGGATTTTTCTAGTATTATTTTAGGAATTTTTTTTATTTTTATTTTTTACAGGATTTGAAGAAAGAAGCTATTAAATAAGATTGTCTTCAAAAGGAGAAGCTCTTAAATCTTCAAACATCCATCATCTCCTTTTCCAGGTTCTTTCTTCCAATTCTTGTTTATATAGCTTTCTCTTATTTTTAGAAATTTATAACTTTTAGTTTTAGTTTTATTTCTCTTAGGTTGTATCTCAATTTAGTTTAATTTTCTTTCCTACATTGCAGTAATTCAATTTATGCTAGGACATAGATCTTTGAACATTGAACTAGCACCTTTCGATCCTGAAATAAAAAGAACCTTTCGTAGTAGATTTAGAAACATCTTGTTTGAAATGGCAGACGAGAATGGAACTAAAGCTCTTAGAGATTATTCAGCTCCTGTCCAATTCAATGCACCTTCATGCATAGTGTTGCTAGCCACCACGACAACACACTTTGAACTTAAGCCTAGGGTCATACAGTTGTTTCCATCTTTCTATGGTTTAGATCAGGAGGATCCATATCATCATGTGAAAGAGTTTCTAGACATTTGCTCGACATTTAGTGTCACGCCCCAAACCCGGAAATCGGATTCACAGGAATCCCGATCACCGAATCCGGTGCCGACAGCCTCCGTAGTACCCCATTCTCGGCTCCCAGCATTCATATGCCAGATTCCGATCCTGGGATCCTACAAGGAGGATTTTTTTTTTGTACATTTAACTAGTAATAAGCATAACCACAAGATTACCCAATTCACAAAGGTAACATCATCATCACATATCCACTAATATAATCATTTGAGCAAAACACTGAAAGGGAAATACATAAATAGAAAATCAAGCTCCAGAAGACCACTGCACGCTCCAAGCTCAACAATGCTGCAACCTAACATCACCTGCACGCATCTATCGTGCATAAGCTTATAGAAAGCTTAGAGCGTGGTGTAAGTGTGTGCACAAGGTAAGTGTCAAGTATTCAATACAGTGTCATAATCATATAATACCAGAAAGCTTGTAAACCGTAAACCATACAATGTCTGAATAAGAAAAAGAAATACTAATAAGATCATGAATTATCAAAGTAAGCAGAAGTATGGACAAATCCATACATCCATCAATATCAAAATACATAATATAATGAGGAGTCATAAGGAACCAAATATCCAATGCCAAAGATGCAATGCAATATGCAAAACCCGCTAAGTCTGTCTAGGCCATATAAGTGCGAAAATATAGTAACCCAAAATGTCATATGTCTGCAGATGTAATGCAATATGCGATGCGAATGAAATGACCATGCTTGGAGTGTGAAGTCGGGATGATAGTACGTAGTATCGCAGGCTACGGGGTCCTCCACAGTGGACTTTTATCCAAACTAGTCCCATACCTAAATTTGGATAGTCAGACTCAACGTGGTAAACTCCTGATCTCAGGTTGGTCGCACGCCCAACTGAAATCCTTGCCATAACGAAGGTACACAATAATTAGTTGCGCACCACCAGCCCGAGTGGATAGTGAATGAATGAATGAATGAGCATGCAACTCCTACTCGATAAGTCCACATACCAGTACGGTTCCTCTCTGAGAAATCACCGGGGCCTATTACACTCCAAATCAGATTGCCGCCACATCGCGCGCAATAAGGTAAGTGGAAGAGACCTCACTATCCGTCTACCAATATCAGGCTCGACTCATCGATAGCAGATCCATTCCTCGAGCTGGTCAGACTCAGCCTAGCGTTGCCCCCTACTCTCGGGCGGGTAAGGCCGCACCCCCTTCCAACCGACCACGACACAGTGGAGAGCGTAACCATCTGGTAATCAGCACTCAACGCTCATCTACCCACTCGGTCTAGACGTTGGAGCAACCTTTGGAACCAAGAGGGTTTAGGGACTTTCACTCAGGGATATCTATAGCACCCCATGTAGAACAGATTTCTGGTGTCCCATCTGGCCATCCACGATATGCCTGTGGAGGCTACGACCCTGATGTTGCTAGGGCATACAGTAATCACAGCACACAATGCAAGATGCGTGAGTCATACAATCCATTTATACATCAATCCTATGCAAACCGTGCGCTCATGTGAGACAATCTTCGCCTATCAGGGAGTCTCATAACAACCAGCACTATGACATATGCAATGGTCAATCATATCTCATAACAGACATGCAGATGATGCGTATGAGCATGGATCATGATGCTATGCAGTCACATACTCATAATCGGTATCAATAACCAGTATCAACAATCGGCCTCGACAATGTGGACATCTAACCAACATTGCCCCAAGGAGTGACCCTCACAGATCCAAACATATAATGGGCCCACGGCCTCACACAAGGGCCTAATATACAACACAATGGGCCTTACTCAAGGGTTACATGTACACAACAGGTGGGCCCTGCTCATGGGCCTAATATACATCACAATGGGCTCCTCTGCTTGACCCTCAAATGCATCACAGTGGGCCTCATCACCTAGGCCTCGATATACATCACATTAGGCCTTAGGCACGGGCTGAATACACATCACGTCGGGCCTCAAATACGGGTTGCATGTTCATCACATTGAATCTCGACAATCAGAATCGGTAAACGGCCATGACAATTCAAAATCGGTAATCGGCCTTGATCGATAATCGGCCTCGATCGATAATCGGCAATCGGCCTGGTCGATAATCAGCCTCGACCGATAATCGATAATCGGCCATCAGAATCGGTAATCAGCTGTGATCGATAATTGGCAATCAGCCACGACAAATCAGAATCGGTAATCAGGGTCGATAATCGGCGTCGGTTTGAATTATCGACACCGATAATCAGTAGATCAACAAAGCGGGGTCCATGAATGATCAACCGATCAACCATAATATAATGATCGGTCCTCGGCCGTAGTTACATCAAATCTGATAGCACGATGCTATCCATCTATGGTGAATAGGGCCCACTTATTTGGGTTAACCCACAAAGAGGATGGGCCTAACAAGGCCTAAGGAAAGGTCACAATGAGGACATCTAACTGTCATTGCCCATCAATGTGGACATTCAACCAACATTGCTCCCTAGCAGTGGCCCATATAACGTCAAACATAAGGTGAGCCCATAGCCTCACGTAAAGGCCTAATGTACATCGCATTGGGCCTCATACAAAGGATATATATACAACAAGTGGGCCTTGCACATCGGCCTCAGATTCATCGCATGACCACAACCCATGGGCCAAATGCACATCATAATGGGCCTCATTAAATAGGTTGCAAAGTGTCACAAAAGCCATGCCATATGGGCTAGAAATACATAACAAGTGGGCCTCCAATATCCAACAAGTGGGCCTTGAATATTCATCAAAGGTGGGCCTTGTACCGATAGAAAGTGGTCTACACATCATAACTGGGCTTACCAAAGGCCCAGCCAAAGAACGGCTTGGATAACACACACATCACGATGGGTTGCATCATTAGGCCGCACCAATGGGCCTCATATACAACAAGTGGGCCACATTAATGGGTCACATGTATGTCAAAGTGGGTCTGACGGATGGGCCACAAACACATCGAAGGTGGGCCTTATGGATAGGCCATAAACACATCAAAGGTGGGCCTAATAACATGGGCCTCATATATACATCGAATGGGTCACCTAATTGGCCTTACATACATTGCGATGGACCATAACCCATGAGCCTTGCATAGATCACAATAGGCCGTATCACATGGGCCTTATATTCATCAATGGGTCGTATTATTGGGCCTCACGAATAGGCCTTATATACCTTTCAATGGGCCATAACCCATGAACCTTAGAATACATCAAAATGGGCCCAATAACATAGGTCTTATGTTCATATCAAGGTGGGCCTCAACAACGGCCTCATACACATTAAGGTGGGCCTTAATAATGGGCCATAAATATGACAAGATGGGCCTTATACATATACCAAGGTGGGCCTCAATGGATGACCACAAATAAATTAAAAAAACGTATATATAATATACACAAATGAATCATATCAAAAGATCAACTGGACTGCACCTAAATAACGGTGGCAAGAATGGTTCCCACCATTAAATTCTCAAAGCCCACCATAGCATTTATTTCCCGTCCAATCTATACAAAAGGTCACAAAGACCTGGATTAAAGGAAGGTAATATCATACTAGTCCAACCTTGTCATCCAAGGATTTTGATGGTGGACAGTCAATCCAACACTGTTTCTATAGTGTGGTCCACATGACTCTAGATCTGCCTTATTTTTTTATCTCAAGCCTTAAAATCTTATTTCAAAATGGTTGGGACTGTTTGGATGAAACACACGTATTATGGTGGATTGCATCACATACATCAGTGGGTCGCACTTGGGGCCCACCATAATGTTTACTTTCCATCCAAACCTATTGATAAGGTCACATGTCCAGGGGGGGGGGGGCACTGTAATGTTTATATGATATCCGAACTGTTCATAAGGTTATTCAGACCTAGGGCCCACTGCACTGTTTGTACGACATCCTAACTGTTCATAAGGCCACTAGGGCCCACTGTACTGTTCATTTGCATCCAATTTATTCATAAGATTACGTGGACCAAGGGTCCACCATAATGTTTAATTGCATCCAATCTGTTCATAAGGTCCCGTGGACCAAGGGCTCACCAAAATGTTCATTTGCATCCAATCTATTGATGGGGGTCTCGTGGGACCTGGGGTCCACCACCCAAACCGTTGATAGGGTCAGGTGGACTTGGTTGAAGTGGAGAAATAAATATCATCTGATCCAAGACTTCTGACCCAAAGAAACAGGCTTCAATGATACACATTCAATCCCACTGTTTCCTCTGTTGTGGGCCACCTGAGTCTTGGATGGGCCTGAATTTTCGGTGAGGCCTGCTTCAGTAAGGGGTCCACCATATGGACGGTTTAGATGGAAAATAAACATCAGGGTGGGGCCCACTGTTGGAGCCATGGGTCTGCCTTTGTCCGCCCGCCAGCCGCTGGACGGCAGGTTAAAACACATACATTATGATGGGTTCCCACCGTCCGCCTGGACGGTGGGATGAAACACATACATCTCTGTGGGCTCCACGTGAGGGCCCACCGTAATGTTTGTATGCCATCCAAACTATTCATAGGGTCACACGGACCCTGATAAATAGGAAAAACAAATTTCACTATGATCCAAAACTTCTGTGGCCCAAAAAAAAAAAGTATCAATGGAAGGCATTTATCATCACTGTTTTCAGTGATGTGGGCCACTTGAACATTAGATCGTCCTGATCTTTGGAGGGGGGCCAGTTCAGGGGGTGACCCATCCGATGAACGGTGTGGATACCGAATATACATCATGGTGGGGCCCACAGCAGGGGGCCGTGGGTCCCTGCCTTCGTCCGCTCGTCAACGCAGCAGGACGCTGCACGGCGTCCTCTGGACGCTACAGCAGCAGCGCCTGCTGCAAGGTGATTTTTTTTTTTTAAAATTATATTTTTTGTGGTTTTTCATACAAGGGGCCCACATCAGAAGAATCTAATCTAGTCACTGGATTCCAGGCCTCAAGACGGACCAAATGAGATCAATATGTAATGAGTTTTGGGCAAATAGAAGAAACAATGTGAGTTTTAATGCTAATTCCACTATCTCCTATGGTATGGCTAGCTTAAAAATCGGATTGGTCTCAAATTTTATCTCAACGTCTAACATGATCTGGGGAATAGAATGGACAGTGTGGATTAAACCCACACATCAAGGTAGGGCCTGCATACGTAGCCCACTCCAAAGCTTGTTAAACCAAGCTATTTTTTTTTTTTATTTACAGTTCACGTCCAGCGTCCCTGGACGCTGGACGGCTTGAACACATGTAGATAAGGTAGGCCCCACCTCTTAGACGGTAGATGAGCCACCAAAAGGTTGGGTGGTGTGGATAATATACACATCAAGGTGGGGTCCATCCGAGTAGGTCATACAATCATTTCATCACACAAAATATATGAAAAGGAGAGGGAGAGAGAGAGGCACCCACCTCAGGATCTCATCTTCTTCTTCCGCCTATAGCCCCTAGAGCTCCAAGGGAACAAGATTCAATGGTTGGGATTGATTTTGGAGGGTTGGATTAGGGGGTGGAGAACTTGTAAATGGTTGGAAATGGAGAGCTCTCATGGACGTTGGGAGCTCTCTCTCTCTCTTGGTAGAAAATAAGAAAGAAAGAGGGAGGGAAAGAGAGAGGTGGTAGTTCCTAGGCAATTAATAAGTTTGACTAATGGGGAAAAAGGGAATGGGTGGTTGCTTGAAAGGAGTTATGGCTAGGATAGGGTAAGGTAGGGTAGGGTGATGTCACCCCTAGGGTGACATCATAGTAATTATGGCTTTCTAGAAAAATACATTAACAGGTATAGGTGGGTCCCGCGATCAAGCGATCGATGGTCGGGATAATGCACGGGCCTGATCTCATAATCTGAGTGTCGCATTGATGCACGAGATGTGGCGTCGGATTCGCGACGACGACGTGGTCGAAATGACACAGGCCTCAAGTTGAGTCGGCTTGAGTTTACAGGTGTGATTCAACAACACGTGCAAATGCTGTTTACACGTCGTGGGTCGCCAGAATTCGACTGGAAGGACCGTGGGATTTTATGGAACAGTACTTGCTAGGATATGGGTTTTACATTTAGGTCCCAAAACTTTTCAGACGATTCGATCCGTACGCACCTTTTTCCTTTTTCTTTGAAGGATAAGGTAAAAGCATGGTTTAATTCTCAAGGAGTTGGGACGATCACTACATGGGACCAACTGTCTAAGAAGTTCTTAAACAAGTTCTTCCCTGTTCACAAAACGAATGCTCTCCGTAGAGAAATCACTAATTTCACACAAAAAGAGGGGAAGCACTTTCATAAATGTTGGGAAAGATGGAAGGACTTGCTTCTTAAATGTCCACACCATGGTTTTGAGAAGTGGTAACAAGTTCAATACTTCTATGATGGATTGACACCCCAAAACTGTTGCATGGTTGATGCCACCAATGGAGGATCATTCACGACCAAAAGTGATGTCGAAGCTTGGAATTTCTTTGAAACCTTATGTGAAAACTCTCAGCAATGGGACTATTCAAATAGAGGTAAAAGAAGTCCCCAACTACCGAAGAAGGGTGGTATATATGAGATAGGAGTCACGCCAGATCTTTATGCCAAAATTAATAGCCTGACACAAAAAGTTGATGCTTTGATGTTAAATAATGGACCTCCACAAACGACTCAAATTGAGTCATGCGCCATATGTTCCAGTCCCGCCCATCCTAGGCAGTCTTGTCCATCTAGTGCAGCATTTTCAGAATTTCTCTCTGAACAAGTACATGCTATGAACACTTTTCGGAGACCTAGGAATGATCCTTACTCAGACACTTACAATCCAGGGTGGGCTAGGCATCCAATTTTTTCTTGAGCGAAAGAACCACAAGGAGGACCATCTAAAAATTCTCCTATGCAATCTTACCCACAAGTTTACAGTCAACAACCTCAGCAGTTTCTACCGTATTAAAAAGTACCTCCACAATATAGGAAACCATCTCTTGAGGACACACTCAATCTTTTTATGCAAAGTTCACTTCAATTTCAAAAAGACACCCAACAAACTTTACTAACTAACCAACAAAACTTACATGCAAATGTGCAATCCATTGCCAAGCTGGAAGTACAGTTGGGTCAACTTGCTACCACATTGAGTGAGAGAGAGAAGGGCAAGTTCCCTAGTCAACCTGTGGCAAATCCAAAGGGACGGTATGAGATTAGCTCTAACTCAAACGAAGAATAATATCATGAGCAAGACAAATCAATCATTACCCTTAGGTCCAGTAAACAGATCGAGAACGAAGCAGAGATGCCTAAGAAAGAATCAAATTCCAAACTGAATGACCAAAATGAAGCAGGACATACTAGTACATCCGAAGTTCAAAAGCACTCTGACTCTCCAGGAACTACTCATGTGCCAACCTATGTGCCTAAAGCACCTTTTCCTCAACGTCTGACACCAGTTAAGAAAGGAAACAACTTTAATGATATATTGGAGATGTTTAAGAAAGTGCAAATTAACATTCCGTTGCTTGATGCTATCAAACAAGTCTCTGCTTACGCTAAGTTTCTTAAAGATTTAGGCACTCAAAAGCGTAAGCTGCATGTTCATAAGAAAGTCTTCCTTGAAGAGCAACTCAACTCCATGATTCAACATAAACTCCTCCTAAATTTAGGGATCCAGGAGCTCCCACCATTTCTTGTGTCATAGAAGATCATAAGATTGAGAAGGCATTGCTTGATTTAGGGGCGAGCATTAATTTTTTGCCATATTCTGTATACGAGCAACTAGGACTGAGTAAGCTAAAATCCACTAAAATAACACTACAACTGGCTGATAGATCTATCAAGGTGCCCCGTGGTGTTATTGAGGATATGTAAATCCAAGTTGAAAAGTTTTATTTTCCAGTGGATTTCATCGTCTTAGATACTCAGCCTGTCTAGAATCCTACTAGTCAAATCCCGGTTATCCTGGGAGGTCCATTCTTAGCCATATCTAATGCTATTATAGATTGTAGGAATGAAGTTATGAAGTTGTCTTTCGGTAATATGAAGCTTAAACTCAATGTTTTCAATGCCAGACAACAACCGTCAGACTCGGATGATATATTTGAAGTGAACATGAGTGAGAGTCTAGTGCTTGACTCTTTCCTTAAATCTTCTGAAGACACTCTTGAGACTTGCTTAGCGCATTTTGCATATTCAAACGATCTCTTGTCACAAGAAATAGTGAATGCCTTACAAAATAATACCTCGGCAGTTGTCATGAATCGAGAGAACCCGTATTCTGAAGTACCTCCTTCCCCGGATCCTGAATGTTTACCATTAAATGAGGAAGAGTTGAAAATTGAACTACGGAGTGAAACATCGGCGTTTGTTGAGACTACACCACCTATTACAATTCTTTTTGAATTTCATCTACTTGTAGTCTCTGATTCATCATGGTGTACTAACTTCAAAAAATTTTCTGCCACAGGTTAATCATATATACTTTGGACACTTCAGACGATAAAAAGAACACTTTATGCTGAGGTCCCTCAATCTCTGGTTATTAACGCTCTAAGACATCCAATCCTACTGCAAAACGGGCTTTTGGATGATCTTGTTGAAAAACCTTCTGAGAAATTTACCAAGATACTGGCCAATGGTCCATGATTACTTTCATTGCTCGTCTGGCTGAAGACATTAAACTTAGCGCTCCTGGGAGGCAACCCGACCTTTTATTTCATTTTGTTTTCCTAGTTGGTTAGTTTAATGTTTGTGGGTAACATTGCTACAAACCCTCACGAGACTACAACTCGTCCACTAGGGGCAACCTAGGGGTTTAAAGACTTATTGCATACGCTAAATGCAAACGAGAGCATCTACGAAATTGGTATAGGTAGGATTTTATTTTCGTGATTTTCTTTTTTTTATTTTACTTTTGTTAATTTCTCTCTTGTGCTTACTCGCTTTTACATTGATATTTTTGGAAAGACTCTTGATTCTTTTGTTCAAGTACTATCTTTCCATCACTCCTCTTTTACTTTCGTTGTCCCATGTGCATTGCATGCTTACATCTTTTATATTGAGGATAATGTAGATTTTAAGTTAGGGGTGGGAGATTAAGTTACCTAATCAGTATTTTCTTAGTCTTGAGCAAAAAATGTGAAAATTTTTAAAAATTTTCTGGATTTTCTTATGAATTTGAAGTGATTTTGAAGGATAGTTATGATTTGAAAATTACAAGATACAGAATGTTGGGAATTTATGCCTATAGAATTCCTCCATATGTTAGATTTCACAGTTAAGTTTGAGTTATTAACCCATGATTAGAAGTTTTAAACATTGATTGAGTCATGATTTCACATATCACATCTCACTTACACATTAAGGTTCCAGTTCGATAATCGAATGATTAACTTGGTAATCACTAAGCATGAAGGAACCATCCTAAAATAAAAAATGAAAAAATTCATGTTCAGTAAGAAGAATTAAAATGGTAAGTCGAATAATCTTCACTATAGGTTTGCTCCCTATACGTGTAGATTCGATCCCCCATGGTTGATATCTAGAAAAAAAAAGGTTAGGTGATAAGTTTTCACCATAGGTTTGCTCCCTATAAGTGAGGATTTGATTCCCTTTCTTGGCATTACTGTTCATGAAAAAAATTCAAAGGCTGATAGAATGAGAAGTTAATCTATAAGGCAAGTGTTGGTTTCAGTTGTCATGAATTCCATTGTTAATCACCAATGACATCATGCAATGGACAATTGGATCTCTTAATGATTGTAAGCCGAGATTACACTATACACCCATGGAACTTAATATTTAGAATTGTTCTAATTAATGGATTAATAGTTTGAACTTGATTATGAAGTTTACCATGAGCTTGATTCCATGAGAAAATTCTGTTCCCATTCATGAATCTTAGAATTCTCACATCTCGACTATTTGTTCACAAGTCGCTTGGTTTACAGGAATTGTTTCTTTTATTTCTGAAATTATTTTTTGCATGTTTTGCTCGGGACTAGCAAAATGCTGGCTGGGGGTTGTGATGAGGGTCGAATACTAGGCTCACCCCATTGGGTGCACAAGATGGGGCCAACAACATTGTATTTCTACAACAAAATTTTTCTGGACCTTGTTGTCCACTTTTTGTAAATTGTTAAATCATGTGTGTGTGTGTGGCTTCCTAATGACTCTTTTGGTGGCCCACCTTGCTGAGACCCTATCCATATGCATCAGGACATCCAGGCCATCCATTTTGGGGGCATATTTCCTAGGCCAGTAGCCCTACTAGACGTCCCAAGTGGGGTTAATGTCCAACATGGGCTGGGCATCCCACCCCCCTTGAGCCCACCATGATGTAGTGTTTCATCCATCTGTCCGCCCATTGGGTGTGGCTTGCGTGGACTAGTCCACTCCCTAGTGGACATCCAGATGTGGGGTCCATTCTGATGTATGTTAGCCACACCATCCAGGCCTTGGACCGTCCACCCCTATGTGGGATGCCCATTGCCTTGGGCTACTGCTGGACTTGCAGTCCAACAGTAGGCCCATTTAATTTATGTGATGCATGTCCACTCTCCATCTGGTGTGGCCCCCTGTGTATATTATTGGCCACCATGGAATTAATATTCACTTAATTTTACTAATTTCTATACCTAAGCAAGCCTAGGAAGTTAGGTGGGCTAAAAATCCATCAAGGGGCCTTAAAAGTACATTGTATATGGCTGAAATTTTGAAGGGTGTGTGTCATGTCCCAAACCCAGAGATCGGACTCACAGAAAGCCCAATCGCAGCATCCGATGCCGACAGCCTCCGTAGTACCCCATTCTCGGCTCCTAGCATCCATATGTCAGATTTCAATTTCGGATCTTACAAGGAGGATTTTTTAACATACATTTATCTCATAAGAAGCATAACCACAAGTATACCCAAATCATAAAGGAAACATCATCATCATCATCACATATCTACTAATATAAACATTTGAATGTAGTGCTAAAAGGAAAATACATATATCGAAAATCAAAGCTCCAAAGGTCCATTGCATGCTCCAAGCTCAACGTTGTTGCAACCTAGCACCACCTGCACACATATATCGTGTATAAGCTTATAGAAAGCTTAGAGGATGGTGAAAGTGTGTGCATAAGGTAAGTACCAAGTATGTAATACAATACCATAAACTATACAATATCAAAATAAGTGAAAATACTGACAAGTCCATGAGTCATACAATATTAGAGTACACAAAACGGATCAACTATACAAATGAGGAGTCATAAAGAGCCAAATATCAGATGTCAAGGGTACAATGCAAAATGTAAATCCTGCTAAGTCCGTCTAGGTCATATAAGTGCAAAAACATAGCAAACGAAAATGTCATATGCCTGCGGATGTAATGCAATATGCGATGCGAATGAAATGACCAAGCTGGAGTGTGAAGTCAAGATGATAATACGTAGTATCGCCGGCTATGGGGTCTATCACAAGGAAATTCTATCCAAACTAGTCCCATACCTGAAGTTGGATAGTTAGACTCAATGTGATAGACTCCTGATCTCAAGTTAGTTGCGCATCCCAACCGAAATCATGGTCATTGCGAAGATACACGTAACAAATAGTTGCACACTACCAACCCGAGTGGATAGTGAATGAATAAATGAATGAGTGAATATGCAACTCCTGCTCAATAAGTCCACATATCAGTACCGTACATCTCTAGGATTGATGTTTTATTTAAACCAATCTGATTTAAATGATTTTAACTCGTAAATATACGAATCAGATGTAGATATGGTACGTATTATGAGATCGTTCCCACGAGGACTGGTTGTCACAATTTCAAATTTAAGACTCTTCTTAACTAATCTAACAAATAATTTAGAAAGTGATTAAGAAAAATAATCTAAAAGGATAACCAAGAGCAATGAGTAAAATCCAATCAAGAAGAAGACTAGGACTTTCGAATCCACCCCTAACTATCCTAACCCTTGTTTTACTTGTTGATTCACTCTAATTCAGATTGATATAAAAATAAATAAATCACATTCTATGTCCTTGGTCGGGCACACAGAATATATAATTCCTTAAAGCATATGGATCACATCTTTCCATCCATGGTCAAGCATGGTGAGATGTAGATTCCTATTTCTTCCTTTATAGGAAACTTGTTCATAGTCAGACACAAGCACCTAGAATAATATTCCAAACAACATCCACATCTAGAATTTGGTTAAGCTCACAAAATGGAGTAGTACGGAAATCTCAGTTAAGCATACTAGAAAAAGAAACAAATCAATCGGATTCAGATGAATTCAACATATAACAAGAATTATTCAAATTAGGGGCTTCATCTCAGCCCTAGCTAAGAAGTTTACCAATCCATGTGATTAACTAGTAGAAAGGTAAGATTGATCAAGGTAGCACATATTCCAATCATAATTGTAAAGGAAAGAAAAATAGGATTGATAAAGGAAAGAAAAAAAACAAGATTGATCTCCCTTCTTTCTTCCTTCCTCTCTCTTTTTCTTTTTTTCTTCTTCTCTTTTTCTTTCCTCCCTTGGTCTGCTCTAGATCTCCCTTTGCTTTGCATGTCTCAGGCCCTTTTATAAATGCCAAGGGTGGTGGAGTGCTGAAGTCAGTGCATGTAAGCCTATTATCCAGCGAAAATCGGAGCTTCACAAGTCTTGATTTCCTTGCCTGATGTCAGTAAAATCAACGTCTCCTGGAACATTTTGAGATGTTCTACATGATGGACGGCTTGGATCAACCATCTGATCAACGGTTTGATCGTGCATCCGCCCCAAAGTCGGCCAATTTTCGAACGGTGAAACAGAGATCGCGGATCTCTTTCGCTGTGACACTGGTGGGGCCCATTCCTTCATTATTTTGGGAAATCCATTCCGTCTATTGGATGGAGGAGGAAATTTCGGTTAGAGATGGGTGCTTTTAATCGTCCATTGAAGAGGCCCACAGGTTTATCATTTCTGTCGTCCATTCCGTTTTTGAACGGTTGGATTTCCATAATGGCTTTCTTTTAAAATTCAGTCACCTAGGTCTTGATAACATGGGGCTTGGAAATCTGATGAATGGCTTGGATTGTACTGTTGAAATACGGTGGTGGCCCATAAAACCCAACCGCGGCTCCCTGTTCTTTTGTTTTCGCAGACGGAAATAGGAGTTTCCGTTTTGAGATGGTCAAGAGTCGGTTTGATCGACTCTCTCTTGCCATGCACGACTAGTGCAATTGTGCATTATGCACACTCTGTACATGTGGGGTCCACAACGATGTTTCTTGGAAATCAGCCCTGTCCATCCATCTTGTCTCCTCCTATAATGCGTTGAATCCAAAGTAGAGGAATATCCAGAGATCAGGTGGGCCCCACTTAATGAATTAAGGGGCTGATCTAACCGTTGGGCCACTTCTCGAGATATCCAAAGGTTAAAATTTAATATGTGAGGTTAATTTATGGCCCTTATCCCATGTATGAAGTTTCAAGCTAATCAGATGGCCAGAACCATGTGATCTTGCATTCTGGCTAGTTTTCGGGCCTGTTTAATGCGAACGGATTGATTTCCTCGGATCCTTGGCATGTGAATCCATCAATCTTGGTTCTCTGGAGTGCGTCCCTTACTTTGGTTACTTCAGAGCATCAAATCCATGCTTTTAATATCCTTTTTCAATCAACGCTCCTGATTTCATCCTACAACAAAAATATAATAAAAAATACTCCATTAAGCATTATCATATACGTAAAATCTGGCAATAATCGGAGTCTGATAGCAATATTTAACCCTCATTAAGGATCATCACCGAGGTCTAGTACACTCTAAACTGGCTACCGCCCTAGCCGGCTGCGTAGTTTAGTGAGTGGAAAAGACCTCACTGCCCGCTTGCCAGTAGTATACCAATGCCTACTCAGCTCATCGATAGTGAACTCATTTGGGAGCTGGTCAAACTCAGCCTAGCTTACAGCCTCCCTCACTCAAATGGATAAGGCCACACCTCCTCTCAACCGACCATGACATAGTTGGAGACGCTACCTAATGGTATTCGACACTCGGGCGCTCATGTATCCACTCAGTCTAGATGTTGGGGTGTCTCCTGGCCTCGGAGGTTTATGGACTTTCACCCACGGACATCTAAAGTTCTTAGGTGATCGAACCAAACAGTTTTAGTGTCTCATCTGGTCATCCACGACATGCTTATGGAGGTCACAACCCTGATGTCGTTAGGGCATATAGTAATCACAATCACATAATGCAAGATGTATGACTCATGTAGTCCAATCATGCATCAATCTTATGAATATCGTGCGCTTGTGTGGGATAACTCCACTTATCAGGGAGTCCCATAAACTATCTGTACTATGGCATATGCAATGGATAATCACATCTCATAATAATCATGCAGATGATACGTATGAGCATGTATCATGATGCCATGCTGTCTCATACTTATAATCGGTATCAATGACTGGCATCAACAATCAGCCTTGACAATGTATACATTTAACCAACATTGCCCCTAAGGAATGGCCCACATAGAGCCTAACATATAGTGGACTCATGGCCTCATATAAGGGCCAAATATACAATACCATGGGCCTCACTCAAGAGCTTATTACACATCACGATGGGCCTTTCACATGGGCCTAACATATATCACAATGGGCTCCATCGCCCGGCCCTCAAATGCATCACAATAGGCCCTCATCACATAGGCCTCATATACATCACATTGGGCCTTAAAAATGGGCTGAATATACATCACAACAGGCCTTAAATATGGGTCGTATATACATCACATTGGGCCTCAAATATGGGACAAATGCACATCATAATGGGCCTCAAATACGGGCCTCATATGCATCACATTGGGCCTCGACAATCGGAATCGAAATCGGCCTCGACGATCAGAATCAGAATCAGAATTGGGCTCAACAATCGAAATCGGCCTTGATAATCGGCCTCAACAATCAGAATTGGAATTGGCCTCAACAATCGACCTCAACAATCGGAGTCAGAATTGGCCTCGACAATCAGAATCGAAATCGAAATCGATAATTAGAATCGGAATCGGCCTCAATAATCGGCTTAGATAATCGGAATTGGCCTCGATAATCAGAATCGAAATCAGAATCAAAATCGAAATCAGCCTCGACAATCATAATCGAAATCGGCCTCAATAATCAGCCTAGACAATCGGAATCAGACTCAATAATCAGCCTAGACAATCGGAATCAGAATCGGAATCAGCCTTAATAATTAGCCTCGACAATCGGATCGGCCTCAATAGTTGGCCTCGACAATCGGAATTGGAATCGGCCTCAACAATCAGAATTGGAATCGGCCTCAAAAATCGGCTTCGACAATCGAAATTGACCTCGACAATCAAAATTAGCCTTAACAATCGGCCTCGATAATCAGAATCGGCCTTGACAATGGGCCTCGACAATCGAAATCTGCCTCGATAATCGAAATCAGCCTTGACAATCGGAATCAGCCTCGATAATCAGAATCAGCTTCTATAATCGACCTAAATAATTAGAATCAGCTCTAGCAATTAGCCTCGATAATTGCGATCATCCTCGACAATCGACCTTGACAATTGAAATCGACCTTGATAATAAGAATCGGCCTCGATAATTAAAATCGGTCTCGATAATTGAAATCGGCCTCGATAATTGAAATCGGCCTCGATAATTGAAATTTGCCTCGATAATCAGAATCAACCTCGACAATCAAAATCAGCCTCGACAATCAGAATCGGCCTTAGCAATCAGCATCGGCAATCAGAATCGGCAATCAGAATCGCCCTCAGCAATTGGCCTCGATAATCAGAATCAGTAATCAACCTAACAAAGGGCCTAAGAGAAGGTTACAATGTGGACATTTAACTATCATCACCCATCAATATGGACATTTAACCATCATTACTCCCAAGGAGTGACCCACATAGAGCCAAATGTATAGTAGGCCCATGGCCTCACACAAGGGTCTTATACATCAAGTGGGCCGCATTAATGGGCCGTACTAATGGGCCTCATACACATCAAGTGGGCTGCATTAATGGGCCACACTAATGGGCCTAATATACATCACAATGGGCCACATCAAATAGGCCACACTAATGAGCCTTACCAAATAGGTCAGAAGTACATCACAATGGGCCACATCAAATGGGCCGCAATTGCATCAAGGCGGGCCTTAACAGATGGGCCACCAATACATCAAGGTAGGCCTCATGGATGGGCCATAGATACATCAAAGTGGGCCACATTTACTGACCGCACCAATGGGCCCACCATCTACAAGTGTGTCGCATCGATGAGCCATAAATACATCTGGGTGGGCCCCATGGATAGCCATAAATACATCAAGGTAGGGCCCACCATATTCTCTATACAATCTGGTCATAAGGTCACAAAGACCTAGATTAAGAGGGAAAACAAATTTCATATAGATCCAAAACTTCTGTAACCCCAAAAAGGCTTTCAATTATAGGCGTTCAATCTCCATTATTTTCTGCACTGGTCCACCAATAGACAGCATGGATATATAATAAATACATCAATGGTGGGTCCCAGACAACACACTAATGATGATCAACACTGTCTAAACATCGTCTATGTAAATCAACATTGCCCAAACATTATCTGAATAAATCACACCATCTGGACACTGTCCCGCTCATCAGCACCGTCCAAATATTGTCCAGCACTGACCAGATGGTCTGAATAGTGTGGATGAAATAAATACATCACTGTGGTATCCATGATTCAGATGGGACCCACAGAACTGGCTAACGTCAATACATCAGCTATATAGCTGATGTAAAGTACACCAGCCAATCAGCTTCCATCCCAAGGTAGGTCCACACGTGTGGCCCACCAGTCCGGGTGAATGGACGAATGGAGTGGATTACACATACATCACGGTGTCTACACCTACCACCATCCAAATACGGACGATGTGGATATAAGATACTTACATCAAGGTGGGTCCCACGTGGGGCCCACCAGACATACCTATATATATAATATATTATATACATTATTATATATATAACTATTGAAGTCAGATGAATGGATGGTTTGGGTGTAAGGCACGTACACCAAGATGGGGTCTTCACATGCACCGTCCAGGTGGACGGTGCTGGATAAAATACATACATATAGGTGGGCCCCACCCTCGCATGAGCCACATGTGTGAAATGGTCCCACATTCCAGAGAAAAGGATGGAAGTTTTAGATATAAAACATATACATCAGAGGTGGGGGCCATAGAACTTGCGGACATCCTGCAGTGGGATGGCCCACTATCTAGATGATGGATGGCGTAAATAGAACAGATACATCATAATGGCCCTACACAGCACCTTCCAAATGGACAATGCAGATAAATACATCATGGTAAGCTCCACGGATCTCGCTGACATCACTCCCTCAGCCATATAGCTGGTGTGTGAGGAATCCCAGCTAATCCACTCCTCATCAGGTGGGTCCCACATGGGGCCCACCATAATATAATATTATACTTTAATATATATATATATATATATATATATATATATATATATATAAAGAGGGAGGGAGGCTTCAACGTCCAGCGTCCAATCTGGACAGATGGCTTGAATGAAACATAAACATCAGTGGGGTCCACGGTTGTTGGCGCACTATCGCAGCTACATGGCTGCGTGGGTCCCACCGTCCCACACTGTGGATGGTGAGGATCAACATCAAGGTGGGTCAGAAATGAAAAGAGAGAGAGAGAGAGAGAGAGAGAGAGAGAGAGAGAGAGAGAGAGAGAGAGATAAGAAGGGGAGGGACCCCGCCACTATGGGCCCTCCCTAAATACAAAGCATACAAAAAGATGGGTCCCACCATATGAAGCTTGGATGGTGAAGATGGGAGGTAGGGATGTGGGTCACACATAAAGCTCTCTCTCATGGAAGCTCTTGCTTGGACGGTTACTTGGGAGATGGAGTTTGAAAATGAGAGAGAGACAAATAGTGGATGAGATGTAAGAGACGGAGGTATGGGTGTGATGGGTGAAAAGGTGAGTGATGTGTACTTGACATGTAAGGGTGTGTAAGAGAGAGAGAGAGAGAGTTGACTTTGGGGATGCTCTTGTACTTGATGTAAGGTCACTGATGTGCACTTGATTGATGAGATATATTATAGAGATTCTCTGGGGATTACAAATGTGTGGTATTTTCTTGAACTGAATGCGGACCCACATCTCTTGGCCTAGGTATCTCCTTGGTGCACGAGACGCGACATTGGAACCATAGTGACGGCACGGTCGCAAGGGTACAAGTCTTGGGTCGAGCTGACTCAGAATCACCGAATGCGACATAAGATTGCGTTCAAATATCAATTTCAGGTCCAAGGTTGCCGAAATTCAACTGAGAGTATCGCGGAAGCCTATGAAATGGTACGGGCTAGGATACAGATCTCACAGTGTGGGGCCCACCATATTGAGAGGCTTGTGTTTATGTTTCATGCTTTTATTTTTAAATTTTTATGCTCAATTAGTGCTCTTAGAGGCCCACTTTAGTTGAATTATGAGGACATTAGATGATTCAGAATTTTAGGACATCCAGTAGACCCAAATTGGGCTAGGACATCCAAGCTTGGCCTAGTTGTATGTATGGGCTGTTTCCACCATTATGCTGGACTTGTGGACTAAATTATAAATGTGATTAGGTCCTTGAATGCCCACCAAAATTACCAGTTTTTGAGCTAATGTTGCAAAGCCCGTTTGACCCAACTTTGACATGATTTTTACTTATGTGTTTGGGCTTATGGGCTGCCCACTAAGACTAACATAATGCATGGATTAGTGGCCATTGAGACTCGGGCCATGATTTGCCTCTTTTGGCCCATGTTGTTGTATGTAGGTTGGCCCATTTTCTTAAGTCCCATTATGTGGAATATATGTATATGGCCACCCCTTTTATTCTTATAATGGATTTGGGCCTTGGGCCTTGCTTTTAGATAGATTATGGTTGGGCCACTTTTAGGGGATAATGGTAGTTAAATGTCCCCATTATGGACCCCTCTAGGCCCATTTGTTAGGCCTATTCTCATTTAAGTGTGGTTGAATGTCCACCTTAGATCCTCGATAGGCCTGTCCTTATCTTTAGGCCCATGATATTATTGTTAATTGGCTACCCCAAACTATTGGGCCCTCACTAATAGTTGTACTCCCTTCATATAATGTAAAATTGTCTAAGTACCTAGACCCCTCCCTGATTGAGAGGAGAGTATAACATCATCGTATGACATACATAGCTTAATCCATGTTTCATCCCCATGTACACCTAGACCCGAGGAGAGTATATCTCATGACACACTTAGTCATTTTCATGACTCATGAGCATCGTATGTGTGCTTGGTAGATGGTTGATTTGTCACGGCATTATGCCTTTGAGCAGGTTGTTAGGAGATTGCCCCTCTTGAGCGTGATGGATACATAGGATCAATGCATGTTTGATTGGTGTGGTGCATGCATCTGGCATTGTCATAGCACACTGTCATTCGCCCTAGTTTCATTAGGGCCATAGCCTCAATAGACACCTTGTGGATGACTGAGTTTTGGACATGAAAAATATTCATTAAGCACTGTAGGGCACGTAGGATGTCATTGGGTGAAAATTCCAAAACCTTCATGGTACTAAGAGATGCTCCAACACCAAGACTGAGTAAAAAATATGAGTGCCTGTGCCTTTACCATTAGGCCACGTCTCCCACTGTATCGTGGTAGGTTGAGAATGGATGTGGCCTTACCTGCCTGAGTGAGGGGGCAATAGCTAAACTGAGTCTGACCAGATCGTAAATAGGTCCGCTATCGTCATGTCTTATTGGTGTTGGTTGTCCACACGCAGGTAATAAGGTCTCTTACTCTCATTGGGCTGTGCAACTAGGAGGGCGGCAGTCAATAGGTAGTGTATTTGACCCCAGTGATTCTCTTAAGAGTAACTGTATTGATATGTGAACTTAATATGAGGACTGGTATGATTACATTGCACCTTGCATATAGCAATCGGCTATGTAGGCCTCTTATTGCATCGCCTTGGTATGGCGCTCAGTACTCATATGTTGCATTACATAGCCTTGTTATGGCTGATAGCATTCATGCTTGATATAGAATAACTTTGGTATGGCTGATAGTATTGATGATATTCATGGTTTTACCAGCATTTCTGCATATTCTAATACTGAACCCTTGGCGCATGTCTGCACACACTTACACCGCCTTCTAAGCTTTCTATAAGCTTATGCATAATTGATGCGTGCAAGTGATTCCAGGCCAGTGAGTGGAGCAGGAGCTGGGGCGAGTCACTAATCCTCCTGGAGTTTTCTTCTTACTGTACTCATATTTTCCTTTTCGAAAGTCTTGTATTGTAGAAATTTAAATTTCTAGTGGATTTTATAATGATGTTCTTATAGTTATTTTCTGTGGTTATGATGTTATGATCTTGGGTATGCTCGTTATGAATCAGACTTGTATTATTGAAATCCTCCTTTTCGGATCCCAGGATCAGAATGGGCACCAGGAGAGGAACCTGGTGAACAGACACCAGGAGCCGAGAATGGGGTATTACGAAGGCTGTCGCGGCCGAATTCGACAATCAAGATTTTTGCAAGCCCGGTTCCTGAGTCTGGGGGCATGACAAACATCCTAGGTAAGTATCTTTAAACATGCATGTGCCAAAAAGTATGTCTCATAAGACATTCTAGCCCTTCAAGTCAACCGTGATTAACTATTAAACATGTACATATTAGAAACTCAAACGGAACTGTACATACTTTCACTCAAGCATAGTGTGTTGAGTAAACTTTGTGGGCTCCACCATGATTTTTGTGTCCATTTTTCTAGCTCATTTTAAGATTGACCCTAAAAATTGAGGCATATCCAAATCTCAAGTGGCCACATCATAGGAAATGATAGGGATTTAATGCCTATCGTCGCATCTTGGGGGCCACGGATGTTTTGGATCTTGGTGATATTTGAGTTTTTCCTTAATTCAGGTTTATGTGATATAATCAATAGTTTGGATGGGAAATAAACATTATGGTGGGGCCCATGTTGTTTTTAGTGGTAGGCATTAAATCACCATTATTTTCCTATTGTGGGGTTCACTGAGATTTGTATCTACCTTAATTTTGAACTCGTGACTTGAAATAATGATCCACGAAGGATGGACGACATAGATTAAACACACACACATCATTGTGGGATTCACAATATAGTCCATTATTTGTTTGAAAATTTCACCCATTGACGTTAGAGATATAATCGTTGAATTTATTTCAAAATGGGGATAAAAATCTTTTTATGATATAATAGTTGGATTCAGTAGCCATCATTTAGTCAAGGTCAAACAACGAAATTCTCGACCATATTTTGAAAGAATACATTTGTTTTTTAAATGATTTTGAAAGAAAGTTCTACGTTGATAATAGCAAAAAGGGTAGGCAGCATATGTCAAACTTCTTTTAGGAATGATGAAATAGAAAAAGAGGCCATATTGACCACAAATGCCATATGTATCAACAACTTGGCTTTTATGACCAATAATTAGTAATATAATATAAGGTTTTCTCTCACTAATATGTGGTATTACCTTTTATGATCATAACATACATTATAAAGTTATTTATTTATCTATTGATGTCATTTTATAAAATGTATAATAAATTTTGCTCCTATTAAATTGTTGTTTTATCAATTATAATCATTACTATTTATCATGGGATTTTTTCTATGCATGTGGATATGCTATTCATAACTTAATAACTATGATGAAATTCTCTAACTCTAATGTCTCAAAGTCTTATCAAGTGCATTCTTTGAAAGTAATTTTACACTTATTTAATTTATATCCATAGATTAATCTTTATATTCATTAACTAGTCATTTCAAATTATCTCACATAAAATGATAAGAGGTCATATTGGCCTCACATGCACATACATGTCAATAACTTGGCCTTTATGGTCAATAAATACTAATATAATATAAGATTTTCTCTCACTAATATATGAATTTATCTTTTCTGATTATAACATATATTATAAATTTATTTATTTATCTATTGGCATTATTTTCACAAAATGTATAATAAATTTTGTTCTTATTAAATTGTAGTTTTACTAATTATAATCATCACTACTTATCATGGAATTTTTCTACTTATGTAGATATGTCATTCATAAGTTAATAACTATGTTGGAATTCTCTTACTTGAGTGTCTCAGAGTCTTATCAAGTGCATGCCTTGAAAGTAATTTTATTCTCATTTCATTTATCCGTAGATTAATCATTATATTTGTTAACTAGTCATTTGAAATTGTCTCACACAAAATGATATTATACATGAGCTAATAGATCCATTTTTCACTTATATAATTGCATTTATATGATATGACCCATTAATTAATTTATCCATACATCATAACATCTTAATTTGATAGCATTCTAACAAACTAATTTTCTTGATAAGTATAATCTATTGATTTTTTGTCTTCCTATGCATGAGATTAATTTGACCATCACTTGATATGTAATATCCAATAATTGAGAACTTTTTGGCTACCCAATCCACTGATTTTACTTATCACTCAAGACACCTATAATAATTTAGTGGACATTCTCTCTATTCTAAGCATATATACATGATCAAATCACCTATTATATTTAACAACTAATATAGCTAAACAATAAATGAATATAATAATGACTCGATTATCCGTATAGTGATTCGTAACAATGTTATATCAATCATATAGTGATTTATAATAAGGTTACACGATGAATAATTAAATATCACATATATAAAATAATGTTCAACACCATAAAACAAGTATTAATATATGAAAAGGTAGATAAATAAGATGTTTTGAACATTGAGAATTTTTATTGTCTTCCTTATTGAGAAAGAATGGATGTTAATTTAAAATAGCTATTGGTTACAATGCACATATCAAGTCATTACATTTGACAACATTTAATTTTTATAAATTACCAATTTGTTTATATTTATATATGTGGTTTATTCCAGTGATTTGATGACTGAGTTAATTCAATTAACAATACAAGAAATGAGGAAATTCCCCACCCATTTTTATCGACAGCCAACACAAACTGTAGGTTTATACATGAATGGCCAATGGTTTAGCGTGGCCACTGATAATGTGAGAAGCCATGGCCAGCGAAATAAACAATTACACCCTCTCTCATAATAAAAAGTTGTTTACCCCCATTTTACCTTATTACATCAAAAGCCCTCCTTTTCCAAACCCTAGCCCTCTTCCTGATCATTGCTATCTCCAAACCCTAACCCTCCTCTTCTCCAAACTTTCCCAGTCGCCTGCCACACCACCATTACAAGTAGAGTATTGTGTCTATTCTACGTTCTACTCCAAACCTTAACCCATCAACCATCAACGTTGTTCATAGTCCTCCACATCTCCGGTAGTAGCAGATCTCAACCCAGTGCATGGCTGCCCAACCTTCATCAACAATAGCCACCATCACATGAGGTTGTTCATCCCTCATTGTCAACAACCAAACCCATCTCCACCCGCAACAGCCTACTATTAAATCCGGCGTTTTTGTTCTGTCATCCATTTGCAGCGGCAATCATCAAATCTGATAATATTAAACTGGAAAACCCAAATCTGAGCTCCTGACACCAAAATTGTTGTTGCGTCTACACTGCTACCGTTCACCAAATCTTCCACCAATGATCTCCATAGCTTTACATCTTGATTTGGGATCAACTACGTTTTTCTAATTCATTAGATCAATGACCCTACTTATTAATGAAAGTGGCTAAAGATTGTATCTGGAAGTGTTGTGTTTAAATTCCAAGATCATCTTCATTGTTTGAATTTGCTGGAATCTTTGTATGATTGTTGATTGATAATATTTTTAGACCATTAAGAAGGAATATGCCATTGATCTGTTATAATGGACAACATCTCTGATCGCTTCTAGATCATAATATGCTCGTGTTGACATTGTGGCCCACCTTGGCCTGGATGCTCTCATCTACTATGATCGGACGAACTAGAAGGTGTTGGATGGTTTAAGATCTGGTCATTATCTGTTGTAAACTCATCCAATAGATCTTCAAGTAAGATTAAGATGGGTCTATCTTCATTTCCCTCCTTTTCATCACTTTCATCTTCTACCCGTCTCTCTACAACTGCTCTGAAAGATGCTTGCTATATGTTTGTTCAGATAATGCGATTCATAGTGCCACTACTAAGAAAAACCTACACAATGTAGGTTTAGTTTTCTTCCTTAACACATTTATTCATGTTTGATAATGTTGATTGAAATTCAAGGACTTATAGTAATTACTTGATTATTTTGTAATTTGTACATGTTTGTTAGGTATTAGGACCCTAAATGTTTTGTGGTAGGAACATTTCCTGCAAATACAAGTGCTTAAAGACATTAGGAATGAAATCTTTCAAAATGAAAGAAAGAAAGAAAGAAAGAAAAAAAAAGACAACAGGAATGAAAACTTGTAATGATTCCACCTTTGGTATGGGTGTTCCCACCTCAATATTAGTTGATAGATAGCTAAGGAATTTTATTGGAAAAACAAGACATGCAAAAAGATATTTACAAGTAACAGAGATTGCAACACTAGAAGGTTGCTTCCTAGAGAACCCTATGCTATTGATTAATAGGTGGATGACTAGGCTCCATGGACGTGGTCAAAATGCAATATCAATGTTGACAATAAGTGAATTTCATTGAGGCCAGTTGTGCAAATTGCATTAGACAAGGTAGCTCTTGCATTGGGTTAAATAGTTAATTGTTGTCTTCTAAATTAGAAAATGTTATCATGATTCATGACCAAAATTATATATTCAAGCATATATAGTTTTATAAACAAGTTAACATCTACTAATATATGCAATTTTTGTGCATCTTGCCTAAAGAAACAATTCTTACAGCTGCACATGCAGGTCATCTTTTATGTTTATTACTTACAAATCAAGAATCACCCAAAAAGAATTGAAAAAACGGGTAAGCTTTTTCTTCATTGCTTGTATAAAAGAATTGGCCCATTTACTATACATCCAGTAATTTCTACCTTATATACAAACATGTGTAATACAACTATGAAATATCTATTTATATGTTCCATTGAGATATCGGGTTTACATTGTCATGTAATTAATTTTCATTCAACACTAGTTCCTGACAAAGTCATGTGCTATTCTGTTCATCGTTATTTTCTGGTTGGTTGAACTTCTCTAATCTTTGTGAGAGAAACAGTGCTTAAACAAACATTCTACAGGCTTTATGTTTCTAAGGGTGCATTACAACAAGAGTTTATCAACATTTTGCATGCAGAGGCATATATTTGTTATGTCGTCTGCAAATAGACAATTGAAGGAATGGTTGGCAACGGGCACCAACAAGTGGGGAAAGGCCAATATTTAGATGGTTGGGATCAACCATTTAATGCATCGTTTAGGTTATGGCCCACCCCAAATTTGTGCACGTATATCCCTTGAGCATAAGGTCATTTTCTATTGTTCAATGCACCATTTGGGACATCCGCTAGAAATAGGCCCTCAATAAAATCTTTATTGCCATTAAATAGAATAAAAACATAATACAGGCCCATTTTATTCCTATTCATTCCAAAGTTATAGCTCTTACATGGGTTATGATTTAGGAACTGTCATGTTTCCAAAGTTTGGGTCCAATCAGGAAGCTTGGGTTGGATGTTCTACAATAGTGAAATTAGTTGGGGCTCATAAATGACAAATTTTATTTAAAAAGTCACAAAGAAATTATAAGAAAACCCATGATTAGTACGAGATGCGAGGCTTGATATTTAGAAGTCTCTTGTATCATTTTGGTTTGAGACAATTACATAATCGTTTTATTTTTGAATGTACTGGATAGTTGCAAGCTTCTGCCCATGTATTACAAAATTACAAGTTTTCTTTGTCCATGAATTAGGATGAAGATTGGTGTAAAATGTATCAAACTGATATGATATTTCAGAACTTGATTAACAAATCGAGGAAGACTTTTCTATATCAATTGTTAAGGACAAAAAAAAAGTGATTTGATATTGAAGAGCAACTAGTACAAATACCTCCGTTGAAGCCTTTAAGAAAAACTTTGTTTAACATTATAATTGGTTGATATGTCAAACACATGTAGTTTTTGTTATGTTTTGAAGCAATGTTTGAAAAAATAGAATAAAAAAAACTGACATTCTGATTTTGTTTGCTCTCACACTTTCCATGAATGGAAACAAACTATCTTCTACTTTACCAGTTTCATGCTACATATGTAATTTCTTTTTAATGCATGAGAATATATTTTGGATGGGCTCCTGACTATCGTCTATATAGTTGATACCATTTGCTTTTTTTACTTCATTCTACTCATGAGGATGGCTTTTAGTTATCACAAGGATTTTTTAATTTAATTTTTTTTTTTGTTACGGATTATCATAGTTTAACTGGAGTAGGGTCAGCTCAACTGAAGTTAGTTAGATGTAGTCTTCGCCTAAGAAATAAACAGCACATAACGATTATGATTTTCATGAATTTGTATATAATCCTAAGATTTTAGGATTTGTTACCCTGTATTCTTCTTAAGTTGATCTAAGCTTTATGCTTTGTAGTGAATTTTATTTTACTTTTATTTATTCTTTTCAGGTTTATTCTACATTGATTTTTTTGATTGCATGTTTCCTCTATTTATGATTCATTATCTTCCAGATTGACGGGAATCGAGTTGAAGCTACAGCACAGAAGAGTAACATGTATGCATGAGGCCTACTCCTTGGCCATAAGAGTTTCGTGAGTCGCAACCAACTCAAGATGAGTCTTAAATCCATAAATAGAAGCATGTTTAAATTTTTGGGTTTCTAACAAACTTGAATCATCTTCTCCACCAAACTTTCCTTTAATTGAGTGTTAATCCCCACAAAAAAAAATCATCTATTTATCTTCCTTTTTAGTAGATATTTTCTAGAGCCTTGCTAAGTGCACCTGGCGTGTTCAATGAAGCTCATTTGCACACCACAAACACGGCAGCATGGCACATAACTAGGTGCCAGATCCAAACCATCCACTAGGTTAGTCCAACCCTCTACATGTTTTTCCAAAAGTTTGTGCATGGGACAGCAGGAAGATTAACATTACTTGTAACCAGCTATAGGATAAAATATCCTACAACCCTTTCTTCACATCAAGTATCTCCATTCATTTTCCTTTTTCGATTCTCAAGAGATTTGTTTCTCTAATACTTGTCATGCTAGTTTTAAGTTACACTGTATAAAAGAACTAGATAAGAATCTAAACTAAAGAAGGCTATAGAGAATAAAAAAAGACTCTTAACTAGTTAACTAGATAAGAATATGAACTCACAATCTCTACTCTTTAGGAAAAGGTTCAGGTGCATACGAAGTTCGGAGATTGCATCTCTCAGTTGGTTCATGGTGTTTGGAATTTTTATTCATGGGTCTGGGTCCACGTTTCATAGATTTAAAATGTTGTCATGATGGGACTCACTATGGATTGGATGGCCCGTGCCTTAAAAGTCCTGCTCAAAATGCCCAAATGAAGGGTTTTCTCAGCAAAGGGTATAAATGCAAGCTTGAATCCATCAACAATAGCAAAATTGTGTTTCAGTTACAAAGGAAGTATCATTAAGGAACCCTAATCCTTAACTCTTACCTCGGTTAGAAAACTACCCGTCTTGTCAGGTTTTGTATATGTCAGTTTGTTACAATGAAATCCTTTATCGAGACCCTTGTTGTTTTAAAAGCCTATTTTTTATTTGTAGGTTTCAATATGAATCTTCATTTCTTGGCTTTTCGTTATGGAAATTGTTAATACATGTCGTTAAAAACCTTAGTTTTAGAAGTCTTATAATTTCATGTCTGCATTTTGTTTGTTGATTCTCACTATATTTTAGCTTCTCTCTTCTTCTTTTTTCTCACTTTCATGAGGCAAACTTCTAGATCTTGCAAACCTTGAACATGTTATCTTACTTGAATTTCTCTGTTTTGTTCTTTACAAAGTTTCCAATATCAGTTGTGCAAAGGAGCTACTCATTGTCACGGCCATGGAGTGATACATAAGGTTTTATTTATTTATTTATTTATTTATTTATTTTCCAATATCAGTTGTGCAAAGGAGTTTCCAATATCAGTTGTGCAAAGGAGCTTCGCAATTGAGAAATTACCTTACAAAGATTCAAAGACACAACTGGAATCAGAGTCCTTTCTTATCCAATTGACAAGAAGAGATTTGTCATATCTCTGAACTTCTCATAAATCTAATTATCAATAGATAAGAATGGTGAAAATTTGGAAGTGATTCCATCACTGAACCATGCTTAGGAGACTATGGCAAACAATAGCAATTTACCAACCTTACAACCAATCATAAAAGAATTGTGAATGTTAGGAGTAATTCTGTCACCCAACCATGCCCAAGAGACAATGGTGAACAATAGGGCCTCGTAAGTTCACAATATCATAATGAAAAGAATATACTCAAAGCTATTGCAGATCTACTGTAATTTAAGTCACAATAAACCATTAAAAAAATAAAAGTATTCCTTAATAATTGAATTAGAATCCATAAGAGTTCAATAACCATGAATCAAAGCAAAGCCACCTTCCTAATCACACTACAAGCTTCACCTCTTAGCCCTAGCTAAGAGGCTTAGTGTCACGCCCCAAACTCAGAAATTGGATTCATAGGAATCCTGATTGCCGAATCCGGTAACGACAGCCTCCGTAGTACCCTATTCTCAGCTCCTAGCGTTCATAGGCCAGATTCCGATCCTGGGATCCTACAAGGAAGTTTTTTTTTATACATTTAACTCGTAATAAGCATAACCACAAGTATACCTAAATTACAAAGGCAACATCATCATCACATATCCACTAATATAATCATTTTAGTACAATGCTGAAAGGAAAATATATAAATCAAAAATCAAGCTCCAGAAGACTGTCGCACGCTCCAAACTCAACATTGCTACAACCTAACATCACCTGAACGCATCTATCGTGCATAAGCTTATAGAAAGCTTAGAGGTTGGTGTAAGTGTGTGCACCGAGTAAGTGTCAAGTATTTAATATAATGCCATCATCATACAATACCAAAATTATTGGTAATTCATAAATCGTACATTATCGGAATAAGCAGAAATACTGACAAGATCATGAATTATCAGAGTAAGCAGAAATACTAACAAGATCATAAATCATATGATGACAGAGTAGGCGGAAGTATGAACAAGTTCATAAGTCAATCAATACCAAAATACACAATATAGAACAACTATGCACTAAGGAATCATAAAGAGTCAAATATCAGATGACGAGGATGTAATGCAATATACAAATCCTGCTAAGTCTGTCTAGGCCATATATGTGCAGAAACATAGCAACCCAAAATGTCATATGCCTGTGGATGTAATGCAATATGCGATGCGAATGAACTGACCATACTGGAGTGTGAAGTCGGGATGATAGTACGTAGTATCACAGGCTACGGGTTCCACCACAAGGGACTTCTATCCAAACCAATCCCATACCTAAATTTGGATAGTCAAACTCAACGTGGTAAACTCCTAATCTCAGGTTAGTCGCGCTCCTAACTGAAATTCTTGCCATAAAAAAGGCACATAACAATTAGTTACGCACCACCAGCCTGAGTGGACAGTGAATGAATGAATGAATGAGCATGTAACTCCTACTCAATAAGTCCACATATCAGTACGGTTCCTCTCTAGGAAATCACCGGGGTCTATTACACTCCAAACCAGATTGTCGCCCCATCGTGCATAATAAGGTGAGTGAAAGAAACCTCACTATCCGCCTGCCAATATCGGGCCCGGCTCGTCGATAGCGGACCCATTCCTCGAGCTGGTTAGACTCATCCTAGCATTGCCCCCTCCTCTCAGGCAGGTAAGGCCACACCCCCTTCCAACAGACCGCGACATAGTGGGAGACGCGGCCTAACGGTATATGGCCCTCATGCGCTCATCCATCCACTCAATCTAGACATTGGAGCAACCTCTGAAACCAAGAGGGTTAAGAGACTTCACCTAGGGATATTTATAGCACACCATGTAGAACAGATTTTCAGTGTCCCATCTAAACATCCATGAAATACCTGTGGAGGCTACGATCCTTATGTCGCTAGGGCATACAGTAATCACAATACACAATGCAAGATGCATGAGTCATACAATTCAGTTATGCATCAATCCTGTGCATACGATGTACTCATGTGAGACAATCTCCGCCTATCAGGGAATCTCATAACAATATGCCCAATGACATATGCAATGATCAACCACATCTCATATTAAAATGCAGATGATGCATATGGGCAAGTATCGTGATGTTATGTTGTCACATACTCATAATCGGTATCAATAACCTGCAACAACAATCGACATCGACAATCGACCTCGATAATGTGGACATCTAACCAGCATTTCCCCCAAGGAGTGACCTACATAGAGCCTAACATATAGTGGACCCATGGCCTCACACAAGGGCCTAATACACATCACGATGGGCCACAAATATGGGCCACATATACATCACATTGGGCCTCAAGCGTGGGTCACATATATAACATATAGGTCTCAACAATCGACCTCGGCAAATCGAAATCGGCCTCGACACTCGGAATCGGCCTTGATACTCGACCTCGACAATCAGAATCGACCTATACATTCAGCCTCTACACATCAAAATTGGCCTATACAATCAGTCTCGACACATCAGAATTGGCCTTGATACTCGACCTCCACAATCAGAATTGGACTATATAATTAGCCTCGACAAATCAGAATCGGCCTCGACAATATGACTCAGCCTAGCAAAGGGCCCAAGGGAAGGTTAAAATGTAGACATTTAACTATCATCGCCCATCAATATGGATATTTAACCATCATTGCTCCTAAGAGGTGACCCACATAAAGCCAAATGTATCATGAGCCCATAGTCTCACACAAAGGTCTAATACACATCACATTGAGCCTCACACCTGGGCCTCAAATACATCCCAATGGGCCATGTCCCATGGGCTTTAAATACATAATAGGTGAGCCTACACATGGGCCTTATACACATCAAGTGGGCTACATCAATGGGCCACACTAATGGGCCTAATACACATCACTATGGGCCCCTCACCTGGGCCTAATACACATCTGTATGGGCCGCTCAAATGGGCCTAACACACATCAAGAGGGGTCGGGACAACAGCCTCATATACATCAAGATGGGCCCATCGAAATATCATCTAGACCGCACCATGAATAGTAGTGAAGATAATGATTTCGCTGTTTAAATATTTCACAGGCCCACCGTAACGTTTATTTTCCATCCAATCTGATCATATAATCAAAAACCCTGGATTAATAGGAATAACAAATATCATATTGATCCAAAACTTCTAGAATCCCTAAGGAGTTTCAATGGTAGGCGTTCAATTCTCCACTATTTTTTGCAGTGTGATCCACCTGATAAATCTGCCTCATTTAGTGGATGGACAGTTTAGATGTAACACATACCTCGTGACTAGCCCACCATCTAAAGGTTTGGACGGTGTAGATTTACAACACATCAAGGTGGGTCCCATGCACTGGACAGTGCAGGTAAAATACATATATCATTAAGGTGGGTCGCACAAATAAGCGGTGTGGATCCAACCCACATGCTGCAAACAACAGCTATATAGCTGGTGTGCTGTAGACCAACCAATCTATTCCACTGTGGGTGGATCACATGTGGGGCCCACCGATATATACATGGATATATATATAATATTATATTAATCATCAAATCTAGTGCCTAGCCCTAGACGGGCGGCTGGATAAAACGTATACATCACGTGGGGCACCTTTAGACGGCGTGGATAATTGCATCAAGATGGGTCCACGTGTCCATGGCCCACTTGATCGAATCAAGTTGATCTATACACAGATTCTGTTAGACCAACCGTCACAACACATAATATGGTGGGTCCACGTCCAGATGCTTGACCGCCCAAATACAACCCATATGTCATGGTGGCCCCCACAGAACTCGCTGATGTCATACAACAGCTATTGCTGCGGGTACTGGTGGGAGGTACATGAATGGATGGTGTGGATTAAACCCACACAACACATGGGGTCCTTGTAAATGGACGGTGTGGATCAAACCTACACAACCTGCTGACATCAACACCACAACTATATAACTGGCGTAAACGTACACCACACTAGCCAATCCATCCAGACAAGTGAGTCCCACGTGGGGCCCATCAGATGGACGACGTGGATATTAAAACATCAAGGTGGGCCACCGTCCACGTCTAGGGACTGGACTTGAGAATGAAACACATACATTTTGCGGTCCCACGTGTGGAGCCACGTGCCACCAAGGTAGGCATGGTTGGATCGAGTAAATAAAACACTTACATCATGGTGGTGTTCCACCTATTCAAGAAAGGACGGTGAGGATAAACATCACATGGGCCCCACATACGCTGCTATCATTACAGCAGATATATAGTTGTTGAGGTACACCAGCCACTCGGCTTCCAAGTAGTGGGTCCCACATGCTCAAGATAGAGCTGATATTTGTGTTTTCATTCACTCGTCCAGGCATGCTGGATGTCTAGCGGACGGACAGTCTAGATGGGCACGACATCAAGGTGGGGTGTACGACAGATGGATGAATAGTTAGATATAACACATACCTAGTGGGGTCCACAAGCTGCAGACATCAGAGATGCAGGATATAATATATAATATATATTATAATATATATAGTATAATATAATATAATATATTACATATAAAATATATTATATCTAAATATCTTTAAAACGCCCACCGTCCAGACCCTCTGGATGTTCCGGACGGTGGGACCTAACACATCCATCACGGTGAGTCCACAAGCATGGCCCACCTCAAAACATATATAGTATATGTGTGTGTGTGTATGTATATATATATATATATATATATATATATATATATATATATATATATATATATATATATATATATATATATATATATATATTATATCTATTAAAATATTATTATTATTATTATTATGCATCCAGTCCAGTGTCCTTAGACGATGGATGCATCACACGCATCATGGTGTGGCCCACCCAATGGTTGGATGGCCTGGATGGGTCCCACTGACCCGGATTGAAGAGGAAAAATAGATTTCATAATGATCCAAAACTTTTGTGACAACCCAAAGGGTTTCAATGGCAGACAATCAATCACACAGTTCCTTGTGATGTGGGCCACCTGAGCACAACATAAAGCTGATTTTTGGGTGACCCACTGCCCAAAAAGGGGGCCATAAAATGCACGGTGTGGATGTATGACATAAACATCATGGTGGGGCCCACGGCTTGGACCCGTGGTCCCTGCCCGTCTCGCCTACACAGGAGCACAGCAGGATGCTATGCACCATCCTCTGACGCCAGCAGCAGCGCCTGCTGCCTCTTGCTCATTTATTTATTTATTTGAAAAATAGAATTTGTTTGAGGTTTTTCTCATGTGGGGCCTGCATCAGATGAATCCACTCCATCCATTGGATTTCATAGCTTGATACTGTCTAAAAGGGCCCAATATCCAGTATGTTTTGGCGAGTAGCACATCAAGGTAGGTTTTCAATAGTAACAATACTGTTTTCTATGGTATGGCCTGCCAGGAAATCGGATTGGGCTCATATTTTGGCTCAATTTCTAAATTGAGCTAGGGAATGGAATGGACGGCGTAGATTACACTCATACTTCAAGGTGGGACTTGCATGAGCAGCTCACCCAAAAGCTTCAAACCAAGCTGATATTTTTGTTTTCACATGGCACGTCTAGACGTGCATCCCACTGTTGGGTCACCCCTCATTACACGTCCAGCATCCAGGGATGCTGGACAGTGTGAATAAAAGTCACTCTAGGTGGGTCTCACATGGACAACATTGATCACCATCAAAGTGGGCCACACCTCATCAGCAACATAAAAAAATAATTAAAAAATAAAGAAAGAGAGAGAAGGAGAAGAACCCACATTTGATCTCTTCTTCCTTCTTCCGCCGACATGATCTAAAGCTCCAAGGGGACGATTTCAACAGTCGAGATGTTCTTTGAATGGTGGAGATGGGAGGTAGGAAGTGGGCCACACATAGCTTCTCCTCTCTCATGAAAAATGTTTGGTCATTGGCTTGCTTGGGGTTTGCTTAAGAAATGGAGAAAATGAGAGAGAGAGAGAGAGAGAGAGAGAGAGAGAGAGAGAGAGAGGATGGGATGGGTGTGAGTGATGGGTGATGTGTACTTGACATGTAAGGGATGGGTTTGTAAGAGAGAATTGACTTTAGGGGAGGGGTGATTGTACTTGACATGATGTGGTGATTGATGGGATTGATGAGATTAATTTGACATGTTCTCTTTTGGGTTTTGTAACTGCACGACATTTTTCTCGAACTGAATACGGGCACATATCTCCTAGCCTGGGTATCGCCTTGGTGCGTAATACGCGGCGTCAGAACCGCGCCGATGGTGCGGTCGCAATGGTATAAGTCTCGGATTAAGCTGACTCAAATCTATGAAATACAACTTAAAGTTGCGTGAAAACGTCGATTATAGGTCGCAGGTCACCGGAATTCATTGAGAAGGATTGCGGGAGTCGACGGAATAGTACGGGCTAGGTTACAGGCCTTACGCTTAGCCCATCATAGACATGATGAGGCTACGAAAACATTAAAGCTAAAAGAAAATCAAAAGAAAAAGGAGAAGGAAAAAGGAAAATGCTTGTTGTCGGTTCGCCCCATGCCTCCACGGCTGCCCATTCCTGTTGAGGGTCAAATATTGCATATTAGACCCCAGATATTGTCAGGATTTACGAATATAATGCTGTCTAATGGCTCGTTTTCTCATTCTTGTGTGGCAAAGTGATTTTATGAGCATGATAGAAAAAAGGACGTTAAAAGTTGAGATTTAACGATCTGATGACGCCAAAGGCAAGGGACACACTCCAGGGGACCAAGATTGACAAATATACATGGTCAAAAATCCGAGAAAAGTTAGAATTGAAGCTCAAGTGTCCTGAAGGACGTCCAGAATGCAAGATCACGAGGTTCCCACCATCCGTTTGGCTCGAAACTTCATACGTCGCCTGAAGACCATAAATTAACCGTACATATAAAATTTCAGCCATTGAAGATCTCGGGAAGTGCCCCAACTGACAGATCAGCCCATAAACCGTTGATTCTGGGCCCACCTGATAACAAGATATGCTTCAATTTTGGCCTCAACCCCTTAAATAGGGAGAAAAAGTGAATGGGTGGAGTTGATTGCTCAAAAACATCAACATGGACCCCACGTCACATGGTGTGTACACAGTGCATCAGTACGCTGGAGGTGTGTTGCAACTCAAGTCAGGTCAAACCAACATTTGACCCGTCTCTCCTGCAGCAACGGCAACTTCCATTTTCCTCTGCGGAAAACGGTTCGCGTGGGCCCATTTGCGGAAGCCAGTGGGCCATTATGATGGCCCACATGACAAATCCATACCGTCCATCGCATAGAAGGATCAAATCTATCCAAAAATCAAGTGATCTCATGCCAAGTCTAAGACGAGATCTGTCCGAAATAAGCTTCCGAAATAACATCAAGAAACCACCACGGTTTTGAGTTCTGCTGCATAACAAACTCAAAGAGGGCCACTGGAATTTGATCCGAACCGTTCATGAGTGTTTAGAAACATGGCCGACTGTATCAGATTGGCAGTGTGGAAAGAAATATTCCCGGAAGAAATAGGTTTCCTGTTTCTTCAAAGAAATCGCAAAACGAGGCTATGCGAAGAGGATAGTTCGCTGGGAACTGTTGCGCAACCATAGTGGTGATCGGACCACTAATCTGGACCGTCCATTCAATCAAGAGGTGGGACGTGACCCTCTCCTAGGTGTCCTTCTCTTGCCAGGCGTGCACACACATGTAAATCTCGATCAAACGTAAGATGTACGGTGATAAGAAGAGTCCATGGACCACACCGAATTCAAGCCATAACGCGTCATAACTAAACGGTTTTTCGAGAGTATTGCAATGAACAGTGTGGATTTCCCAACCAACCTCGATCATGGGTCCCACCGAACACATCATCGCGTCTTTGTTTACGCAAGAACAACGCTCGCGACTGCCGTTCGTTGGGAGGATGTGTGGCCCACATTTATCATTCTGATGGATGATCCGAACCAGCCAATGTACTCAGGGGGAGAAATAGACCAAATCCTGATCCTTTCCATCCATCCATGCACAAGAACAGGAGTGCACAGTCCAGATCTTTCGTCGTTCGTCGATCAACGTCGTGGCCCACCAAAAGCTTGTATCCTCTTCAAATTTGGCATGATATCCTAAATCAACATCTCAGAGCCAATGGACGACTCTGATGAGAAGTGAAGTTGCTGTAAGTGGGTCTCACAGATACCACGGACTCTAACACCCAAACTTACGTCCGCTTTTTGCTGCGAAAGCACTCCTGGTCCATCGACTCCAGCAAGGAGAGCTCTCCATCGCCCTTAGCAGTCTATAAAGAGAGAAGAACGGAGAGAGAAAAAGAGAGAGCTTAGATTGGACGTGGGCAGAGAGACAGATAAGCAGAATTTATTTTCTTTTTCTTTTTATTTTTATTTTATTTTATTTTATTTCTGTTTAAGGGATTCAGCCATTCATGTTGGGCTGAACCTCTTAGCTAGGGCTAAGAGGTGAGGCTCGTGGCGTGATGGGAAGATTTTATGGCTTGGATTATGTTAGTTGAACTATTTTGATGATTAGTTTTGATTATAAGGAATTGCCTATAGTTTTTAATGGTTTATTGTGACTTACATTACAGTAGATCTGCGATGGCTTGAGTAGTTCCTTCCCTTTTTATGTTTATGACGTCAGGAAGCCCTGTTGTTCACCATTGTCTCCTGGGCATGGTCGGATGACGGTACCCTTCCTAACCTTCATACATGTGATTGGTTGGTAATTAGTTTAATTCTGTTGGTTGCCATAGTCTCTTGGGCATGGTTTGGTGATGGAATCCATTCTAATTCATATACCTTTTATCTCTTGAAAACTAGATCAATGTCAGTTCAGTTAATTTCCATAAAACATGCATAAGAGCTCCCTGATCTCTACAAGTGGATCCTCTGAATCCCTAGTTTTTTATCTCTGATTTTCTTAAGCTTTCGATAACTATTCCATCATTATTCTCCAAATCATAATTAGTTTAGAATTCATCTTATTCTAGTTCAAATCCTACTTAATTTTAGATAACGTACAAGTTTCAGTCCCTTGGGATTCGACCTCGGTCTTACCGATTTTATTACTACATAACAACCCTGCACTTGGGGAGTGAACAATTCCACGTCCATAGGATAATCCCCTCACTTCCTTCTTTCCCTCTCTTTTATAGGCAGCAGGGAAGTCGGGGCGTCTTACACAGCAATCCGTGTGTGCAGAAGAAAACGCAAAGGCCATCTTGCGTTTGATTTTGTTTTTAGGACGGCTGAACGTCTCAACTCTTGTTTAGCTTCATAACTATGGTCATCCCCACCTTCTTCAGCCTGTGAATGGTCCAGATCGGCCATCTGATCTTTGATAGTTGGCCATAAGATCTCACGGTCGCCAGATCTCTCAAACGTGCGTAACGCATGCAGTTTCCATTTTCTGTTGAGGTTGGTGGGGTCCACTTCGGCTATCCTTTCCAAAATCCATGCCGTCCATCGGATTCTTCTCGAAAAAACAGTCGGGTATGGTCTGTTTTGGCTCAGATTCAGTGCAGCCCACAGACTCTTTCTTATTACCGTTTATCATCCCTGTTGTAGCTTTAGGAGCAGTTCTCGCGCTACTTTGTAAGACTTCTTTTAGGTTATTATCAGCCGGACCGTTGGATTCTAATGGACGGTCCGGATTAATCTTTTAAGCTGGGATGATGGTCCATCTAAAATCAAACACAAGACTCTTTTTACATTACGTAGCGGGAGAAGATGGAATTTTAAATTCCTTTTCAAACTCATCGGTCAACAGGCAGTTTGACCAGTTTAGCTGGTTCAATGCACAGCACCTTCACGTGTGCTGCATACGCACACGACCTAAGGTGGGGTCCTCTGTAATGTTCATGAGACATCCATTCACTTTACCACCTATTTTAAAGGGTTGAGACCAAATTTGAAGCATATCCAAGTATCAGGCGGGCTCCAAATTAGAGTTTTATGGGATATATGTCCTTTAGGCTACTTCCACAAGGATCCAACGGCTGAAATTTGACGTGTACAGTTAATTTATGGTCCTCAAGCCATACATGAAGTTTTGAGCTAATCGGATGGTGGAAACTCTGTGATCTTGCATTTTGGACGCTTTTCATGCCCGTGTAATGTGAATGGCCTGATTTCCTCAAATTTATGGTATGTACTTTCTTCGATATCGGTCCCCTGGAGTCCATCCCTTGCCTTGGTGATTTTAGAGCATTAATTCAATGCTTTGAGTACCATTTTGCAATCCAGGCTCCTAAATTCACCTTGCGGCACAAACGTGATTAAAATATGTCATTAAACAGTATCATGTTCGTAAAAGAAGATAATAACTGGAGTCTAATATGCAATATTTGACCCTCAAAAAATTTCATATTCGTTTCCCATTTTAGATTGCTACACCTTGGTATAAAGCTCATGAGGTGTTGTTGAGATCTACCTATTACTCAACTAGAGTGGACATGGGTTAATCTATTTTTCTTTCTTCGTCTTTCATTACATTATATGAAGTTGAAGAAGAATAGCCTTAAAATGCTAATTTGTTTGTTTGAATTGTTGTATGTGTGGTGTCATGATTTTTGGTAATAAAAAATTATTTTTGCCTCCATGAATTATTTAATATTCATGATAATTTCCTAATAGCCATCATATCTGATAAATGAGCGGAGTTGTAGTCTTTGGTGTCATAGTTTCATGAATTACCATAAAATTGATGTTCCTATTTCATTGAATTGGTCTCTTGTAGGAAAGTCATTGAAATCCCCATTGCTCCAGCTTCTCTGTTTCTATAAAAATTATATCCAACAACTGTACTTAGTTCTTGACTTCTTGTACTCTTCCTAAAACTTAGTAATTTTATTGAAATTTCTTCCGGTTATGCATTTTGATTTTTAAACTCAACTATTTTATTTCTTTTGGTTGGATTACCAAAATGTTTAAAATAGATATTATGCCTTTTCCATAACAGCAGCCATGTTCAATTATTCATCCTCAAATGATCGAGCATCCTCATGTTTTCAGTACAATTTGAAGAAAACAAAAAAATAAAATAAAATAAAATAAAATAAATTAAAAATGCAGGTTTTTTTCAATCATGGTCACAATCTCTCTCTCTCTATAATTGTTGTAAAACTTCTGCCAATATACAAGTAGGATCATACTCGTGTTTTTTTAGTTGCATATGCTACTTACAGGTAGGATCATACTCATGTTTTGCAATAAAACATGTTGTTTCTTCATTAGAATGTTCTTGTTTACAGATATCATTAATTGGAAACAAGGCAATGATTAACGACTGGTTAGTGGTGAAAGTAGTGCTGGTAAAACTAAAACCAAGAAAATGCTTATGCAATATCTTGCCTATATATGTTTCTTTCTTCTATTAGTATTGTACAGTTATTATATAGAATGGTTTGATGGATGTTTTGATTGGTAGTTTGAACAATTGATGGCTCGGTGGATTGTATTTCTGTCTTCCTAATATGCCATTCTATGAAAGGATACCAAGTCAAATCATTTTTCTCAATTTCTATGTAAGTTCTTAGCTCATAAAATACATCTTTGAAGGGGTATATTGTATTTTTTTTTATAAGCTACTTTGGTTTTTATTATTATGCAGCTTATTTAGTATGGATGGAGATTTTGCACATGTATTAAACTTGTGGAGCTTCAGAATAAGCATGGATTCTTATTGGTCATTGTTGATGTAAGTGTGGCTTCCAATTCTAATTAAAGCTACATGATTGTGCCATACAAAATAGTGATTGCACTACACCAAAATTGGTTATCAGGTACGGCTAGTGCTTTGGTTCAGAAACGTTATTAAGCCGTTTCTAATTCAACGCGGTTCTAAACCGTTTCCGAATGCAACCCTCTTTCCACGTATGTTATTAGGGCTCTTCGCTTTCCCCTTTTCTTCAATCTCTCGTCTCACATCTCTCTCTCTCTCTCTTCGAATCTCGTCGTTCTGCCCTCCTGCTCTTCTTCTTCTCTACACCCTCAACACCGAAACTTCTCTCTCTCTCACATCTCATTTCGGTCTTTGAATTGCAATGGAGAAATTTCAAATCCCTAGCTCTCTCTCTCTCTCTCTCTCTCTCTCTCTCTCTCTCTCTCTCTCTCTCTCTCTCTCTCTCTCTCTCTCTCTCTCTCTCTCTCCCCCCCCCCCCCCCCCCCCCCCGAAGTTGGAAAGGTGAGCAATTTCTCATTCTCTTTTCTATGATTTCAATCGAAAATCTTGACTTCCTTTGAAGAAATGATAACTTTCTTCCATGATTTTGGAATGTCTCTCCTTGCTTGATGCATCTATATGTCATTCTTTTCCCCAATTTTCTGCCTTTTAATAATTCATTTAGGGTTTCTTTCATACTAGGCAACAAGGTTGCGAAGTTTTGATGCAGAGCGATGAGGTATAACCTAAGAATGGTCGAAGTTTTGATGCAGAGCGACGAGGTATAACCTGAAATGATTTCAGAAGAAATAGTATATATTGACAGATCTTCAAATTTCTCTCTTCTAAACAACTTGTGGGTGGATTTATGTCCATCCTTTGCAAGGATTTGGGAGAAAAACCAACATTTCAAATCGGATTCAACATTTTCTCGAATTTGGGATCGTTTTTCAATCGGTGAGGTTTTTTTCATTTCAATCCATTGCTCTTTGTTTAAATCATATAAAAACAGAGAGAAAATGTTTAAAATCGTTGATTGAGAATGAAGGATTTCAACCTTTGATTTCGAGATTTGAGGGTAAGTTATCCGATTTGGGGAAAAGTAGGGAAAATTCAAAATTTCCCCAATATCTCCCAAATTGCTTGCAATCTTACACTCCAAACATGGAATCAAACATATATCAAGCTTAATCTACTGATTTATGAAGTTTCTGTGAAATTTCAAAAAATAAAAATAAAATTAATATATATATATATGTTCGAAATTTCACTCATAGCAGTGGTCAATTGAGTACAATTTCATAGTATGAGGAGTGTTTGCTGAAATGATCATCACATACACTCTAATTTCAAGATTTAAAGGTAGGTCCGATTTGGAGAAAATTGGGGATAATTCAAAATTTCACAAAGTCATTGCAATCTTACACTTCAAACATGAAATCAAACATGTAGGAGGCATGATCTCCTAGGTCATGTATTTTTTATTTTTATTTATTTTCAGAATTAAATAATATTTTTACTTAAAATTAAATTAAAAAATAAGAAATAAAATTATTATTTAAAAAAAAAATTCTACCAGTGGTAAATTCACTGCTTTTTTTAAGATTAAAAGGTGTTTGATGATTATAAATTTATAAATATATAATTATAAATTTATTTAATAAAATTTTTAAGGGCTTATTAATTATATATTGCTTATTAATTATTTAATAAATAATTAATAAATGTGAAAGAAAAAAAATTTGATGTAGTACCCTGATTTTGCTAACGTAATGTTCTTTTGCAGGTAAAACATACTAGAGTAAGAGGGAGAGCCTGATATTGGATGGAGATACGGCTGACTATTCCCAATACTCGATTCGGTGGAGCTATCCAGAATGAAAAATCATTGTCTACCACTGATTTTTATATAACTATTAACTTATAGGCAGTTATCTGTTTGGATGGTGATGGTTGCAAGTTAAGAAGTGGACTGGTGAAAATTGAGGAAGGTTTAACTCTTGACACATTAATTGCTTGTGACTCATGTGATCTTTGGTAAGTACATTTCTTTGACAAAGCTTCCTAGAAACCAAACTAATGATAATTGCCAACTCTTAAACTCACTGACACACGTGCCCTTAACCGCAAGATGACTCTCATGCACCATCTCTGCAAGGTAACACCTTTCATCCAAAGTGATGCTTTTTCTTCCTTTAGGCTATTAGGCAGCAGTCTTTGAAATATAATGCCAACAATTAGTCTTTTCTTTCAGTTTCAGCTGGCAATGTCCATTTGAATTCCTGGTGCATGTATACATTTCTTTGGTGTATAATCGCTTACCTTTTGACCATTGTCTGTAATGTGTTTTTAGGTATCAAGGTGGACTACTACATGCTGTCCACGCTGGACTGCATGGATAGGTAGGTCACACCTTCGACAAAATGAACGGACGGCATGATTATACAACATATTCATCAAAATGGGTCCCATAATGTGTTTTATCTTGTTCTTTCTATGAATTTGGCTTCTTCGTTTTTCTAAACATGTACCTATGGCATGCATTTTCAGATCCGAATTTGGAGCTATTTTGGCCTACTTCTACATATGCAGTCGTACAAATCTCTTTGGAGAGTAAAAAAAGGTGCACTTGTTATCCTCTGCCAAATACAAATGCTAGCCCATTGTTAATTGATAGTAGGCTCTAAACCTTTTTTTTTTTTTTTTGGTGTGTGATATTTGCACTTGTATACTTTGGCTTTCAGTTCTGACAAGTTGGGCCTATGGTCTGGTGGGTCAGACCATTAGTCTCTTGCATATGATCATGGAAGTTTTGTGGTGTTTAAAGAGCAAAACAATTGGTCAAGATAAGCATACGGTATGCCACACCATGAAAAATAGTGCATTGGTAGACATCTATTGAACTACTATCCTGTTTTTTTGGGTGAATGGTAATTCAAACTTTTAAAAAAAAAAAATTCTTAAAAACTGAAGTGGCATAGTGACTTCAACGTTGATACAATTGAAAAGGTGTGCCTCATACCAAGCTTCAGTTTGAAAATTTACATTATCTTATCCTTCTCTTGTCTATTTGTATCAAAGCTTCAAGGTGATTGTAGTAGCTTTAGTATTTGTTGTGCCAAAAAAAAAAAAAAAAAAAGGCATACTGCAGCCTTTTCTTATGCAACCTTTTGGAGGATTTCGGATTGCAATATTCATATTCAGAGGTTACTTGTCTAGTTGCTTCCATGTGGGAGTTATGGTGATGTTATTGTTGCATGGTACAAGTTTCATCTGATTCTGGACATTCATGCAAGAAGTATGAGCCAATATGCGTCCAGGATGAACCTTTGAGTGTGATTCAACCAGTTCCTTACCAGACTGCAAATGGGACACTACGCATTCTATTGCAATAGTTATGGTGATGTTATTGTAGTAAGGTTTTACTGTTCACAAATTTCATGCAAAAAAAGCTTTCACTCTTCATGAAGCTCCTAATTATTATTATTATTATTTTCTTTTTTCTGTTCTTTTTTTTTTTTTCCTTGCATCCAGCTCTTTCATGTTTGCAAATGCAGCAGTTTGTTTTGAAGAGCTCGTGTCTACTTACCCTGGACCTTTAGTGTTTTGAAGACCTGCACTATATGAGCAATATTGGAACTTTTGGCACATGCTTTTGCTACTGATATGCTAGCATGGTTGTGTTGAGTTTTCAAATGGTGTGTGTGTTCAATTGGAATGTTGTTTTATTCATAATCCATGTTTACCTCTTATGTGCACATTTGGCTGGCATTTCAATGGTTTTCCTTGTGAAAGATTTGTTAGGACTGAAGTGAAAGAATACTTAATCATCAAAGTTCATGTACCTGTATCCCAATGAGCGTTTGCATGATTGATACCATATTTTAGTATAGAAAATCTATTAGTTTGTTTCTAATTCCGCCCTTCAATTAATGGGTTGCTTTGTGGGTTACTGCAGGGAAGGCTTCCTTTTATGGAACCAAGACGAAAGGTGGATAAAGCCCAAGTATTGAAGAGGTGTTGCTATAGAGTTAAATGTTTTGTGGGTAAAGTGTTTTTTTTTTGTTAAGAATAAACTCATTTTTGCTTTGGTTTGTGTTACACATTTTTCTTTAGTCCTTTTTCTTTCTTAAAAGCATGCTTCAATAAACTTCATTGTGGTTGCAGAAACTGACTCTGGTTTGTCCAACATGCTCGAACGTAAGTCTCTTACTTGTTCATGTGTCAAATGGTTTTCTATCATGACTTGTAACTTTAATCTTTCAAGAATATGTATAAGTAACGACACTCTTTTTTATGGTTGTAGCTGCCTGTCTCTATTTGCTTTTTCCTCTTAGCAATGAAATTCTTTACCTACGAAGAAAAAAAGGGAAAAAAAAAAAAAAAAAGAATATGTATCAATAATGACACTTTCTTCCTGGAGATTACTTTTCAAGAGTTACTCTAGCAGTTACTGAAAAAGAAGCAGCAGGTATCATCTGAGTATGTTTTAATGAAATTCTGTTAAAATTTGCATTTTGTATTATTTAATGTCATTGATTATGTTTTCACTGTAGGAGCACAATGGACAGGAATTGTAACAACCATTGCAGTGGAAATGCTGAAAGCAAATTTTGTAGATGTTGTCATTTGTGTGCAGAGGTGATAGCAGTGTTTTATTTTAGTAGATCAAAGAATAAAGGTTGCTGGTTGTTAGCTGACAGTTATTTCTTTATTGTGTCTTTTTAGTGATCCAGAGGACAAACTTACTCCAAAGCCAGTCTTGGCCAGGTATGTAAACTGCATTTTAAATGAAATGCTGTCTATGCCACATGTGATCTAAGTGAAGGTATCACCCTTAATAGAGTTGAATGGTTGAATCATTGTGTAGTTTATGGAAAAATCAGATTTCCACGGCGAATAGTGTTCGCTTAGATCAGATTATATATCCAAATCATTGTGTAGTTATTTGGGGTTTTTGTGTCTAATACCATCCCTTAAAAATAATAAGTTTTGAATAAAAATGTAATTTTGACTCAGATTACTGTCCTTTTTTGAGAGATCTCTCAAGGCCAACATACTCCAATTTCCATTCCATAGAGCTTGTTGACAGCTTTTCAACGCATATGTACACGCAAATCCAATTACTGGTCACAAAGATATAGTTCATATTAAGGTCACATTTACCCAATCAAGGGCCTTCTAGCCCCAATTCGTAGGATCCTGGTCCTCCATTTGTGCCATTCACGACCTGTTCACGACGCTTTTTACATCATTAGCACATCCACCTATCCATGCATGCATACATACAGACGTAGATGCATGGGTAAAGAGATTTTCATTTGTTTTTTACTGATTCATGTTATTTTTATAGGGAACACTTTCAGATGGACGGGTAATAGCCGTGAAGCAACTCTCGGTAGCATCTATCAAGGAAAGAGTCAGTTTGTAACAGAGATTGCTACCATATCTGCAGTGCAACACCGGAACCTCATGAAGTTGTATGGATGCTGCATTGAGGGAGATAAGCGGGTTCTGGTCCAGGCCATTTATTTGGTGGCACTACACCAAAATCGTTAATCTGGAACGAGCAGGATTTTGGTTTAGAAACGTTAATGAGCCGTTTCTGATTTGAAACGTTAATGAACCGTTCTGCATTTCGTTGCTGTTTTAACGCTGTAGGTTGTTATTTTCACTGTTTTATTGGTGTTTGATCTATCATCAGACTGAAGGGAGGGAGTGAGTGGGTTCCGCAACAACAACAGCACAAAGACGATGGAATCTGCCTGATCTGCCCTTCTTCTCAGATCTGTAGTAAGTCTCCCTCTCTCTTTCTCTCTTCCTCCCTCTCTCTCTTCCCCTCGAATCTCGACCCTTGATCTCTACAGATCCATGTCCTCGGATCTCTAGATCAGAACCCTAGGGCCCATTCTACACTTTGTAATTGGAATTTGTTGGTTTTCGTGAAATGGGATAGTCGATTTTTTATGTTTGGATGCAGTTTGCAATTTGTTAGGGGTTTGAGAGAGCGAGAGAGACGAAGAATACTGAGGAAATTCGAGACAGAGTAATATGGTAAAGGGGCTGAGCTTTCACAGCAAGAGGCCATGTATCCCTTGCAAAGTGCCTTTTCAATCCCTTGCACGGATCGTTGTCTTAGAACTCCTCTCTCTCTTTTATAATTTGATCTAAAATGTTTATATCCAAGCAATGATGATGTTATCATGTGCTTGTGTTCATTGCATTGATATGTGGCTGATCAAGTATATGTTTTACTTTTCATTTCCAAGTGTTTTTGAAAAAAAAAAAAACTTTTTTCTGATTTCTCTCAAATTTATACTCTCCTGAGCTTGATTCAAGGTTCAGGAGGTTGATCTGCTTGTTCCCTGGGCATAATAAGAAGGGTAGGTTCTAAGTGGTGATAAAACCTGCTAACATCTTTTGTGGAGTGACTGATCTATCATAGGAAAGTTATTACACAATAAAAAGGTTGTAAATTACTGTCAGTGTTTGCAGTTTGTATTGTTAGTGCCTATACTATGATAACTCAATCAATGGTACTCAAGCCCTGACTGTGGATGCCCATGCACGCACACACAAAAGGAAGGAAAAAAAAAAAAAACTGGATTGGAAGACTCCTGACCCTTCAACAGCTGGCCAGGAAGGTTAAGAAAGAAAATACAGCTATGGTTTGCTTTCAACCAATAGAAGGGCCAAATTATCTATAGTTACAATCTTCCAACATGATGGATGTTTTGTGCATGGACAATCCATTGTTAGGTTCGTCCATGGTGGATCTTCCAACATGCATCATTTCATCTAAACAAATACATTTCTTAATCAAATGTTATTAATTTTGAGGCCAATTCCAAAACTTTTCTAACCTTTTTGAAATTTCTTTTCTTGCATACCGAATTTTGTTCTTAATGCAAAGGACAAAAGCATACAAAAGTTCTGTATACTTCTCAATCAAAACCAATGTATTTTTCAATTGCAACACGAACAGAACACATCTATGAATAGAGCTAGTCCTAATGACAATGACTTGGGCATGCTCGAATTTGAACAGAGCACATCTTGTTCAAATCTCCTCCGTTTATGTGAATACATTGCTACTACTACGTATCTCAAGGAATTTGGATATAAACATGAAAAGGTATACATAGTATTCTACCAGTTGACTTGGTGAGTGAACCCACCAATGTTTCTGCGTTCTTTCGTAACTATGGCATCTTGCAAAATATGATCTATATCTTGGGCATTAGAATATCAGGAGAAAATGGCAACCACAGTTATATGAGTTGTTTGTGATAATTTTGCTTCTGATGTTCTTGGCTTGTTTGGATGCTCTTCTGAAATCTAATATGAAACCACCTTTTTTTTATTATTATTATAGATTCACCATTTATTTTCTCAACTTTTGGTAGTTCATTGTACAATGTTTTATTTTTGAATTTTCAAATTGCAAACACAGTAATACAAGTTTAGATGATTTTTCTCCTGACTATCTCAGCTTGTTTGGATGCTCTCTTCAAATATGATTTGAAACCACCTTTTTTATTTATAGATTGACCCTTTATTTTTCTTTCTTTCTGTAGTTTATCAACTTCTATGTCAGCTTTTCTTCTTAAATGCATCAAAATGTTTTAGAAGCTACAGCTAAGGGTGTCAATAGGCCAGGCTTAGCTTGGAACAGCTAGTTGGTAGTGCAGAGGCTGCAGTTGAGGAAGTTATATGGCAAGGGGTGAGTTTCCTTAGTAATTCCTTCATGAATACCATTAGTACAATTTTCTATTTATATTATGACCATGCCTTTTTCGTGTTATGCTTATTTAGGTGGCTCATCCAAATAAAATTTCTGTTGGGGGTCATTCCTATGGGGGATTCATGATGGCAAACCTCCTAGCACATGCTCCCCACCTTTTCTGCTGTGGAATTGCTCGTTCTGGAGCATACAACAGAACGCTTACTGTTATATTTGAGGCGAAAAATTTGAAAATAAATCACTTAAAGATAGGCTTAAGGCGCGTTACGATGTCGCTATCTTTAAGGCGATATTCGCACCCTATTGGTGATTAAACCAATTTGCAAGAGGGTTACAGCAAATCCGCCTCCAGGATACAATAAGCCTCTTCTTCAAAACCGGTGAAATGTGGGTTTCGGCCTGCAAAACTGAAAAATCGCACCTCGAACACACTTTTACAGTATACAACCCTGACTTCTATGCTGTTATAATTTACCCCCTGAAAACTGTTTGTAATTTACTGCCTAAAAACTATTTGCAGTTTAGCGCCTGAAAACTGTATTTTTCAAAGGAACATCTAAAAACGTAAATTGAGAAGAAGAAGAAGATGGAGAAGAGATTGTTGAAAATTATAAATTTGGATTGACACATAGGTGGGTTTATATAGAATCATAAGAGATGTTTAAGGCCTTTTTCATGAAAAGACATCTTCTTCCATGGTGTCTTTTCACCAATGGTGGTGTCTTTCCAACAATGGCATCTCTCCATTTCAAATTCAAAAGATGCTCCCTTTACCAAGAGGCATCACCATTCACACCAACAATCACCAAAGTCACAACCCTTCTTTTTCAATTTTCTTTTCTTATTATTTTTTTTAAAAAAAGCCCTACAATCCCCCACTATTTTTCAAAATACAGAGGTCAGGGTATGTAAGGAAAATATGTACATAGGAGAAGGTGTCTTATGGACACAAATAAATCAAAGTTGAATCAGAATCCTTAGTGACCATGGTCTTGAACTAAGTATTGTATATGACACAACCAGACATATTACACATACATATATTTCAATTGTCATGTGTTCTAAAATTATAGCACATTAACGGCCTTGTGCTCTGTCCTAGATTCATGAGTTCATGAGAGTAGCCAAACCTCTCGAACATCAGGAAGCAGCCCCACTTCCAATACTCATATAGGTGAGTCCTTATGAATGCCCCTGTAACTATAGCACCCTTGGAAGAATTCATTAAGAGCAGCAGCTCATCCTCCTTTTTATCATTACAGGTACCCAGCATTATACATACATCCAGGAATGAGACAGATAGAAAACATACAGTGCTGCTTCAGCCACTTCATATGAGGTACTTTACCCATTGAACGTATTAACTTAGGTTGGGTTTTCCTCATCCGGTGTCTATGAAATTGACTTAAGTCTCATTCTTCTTAATGTTTTACTGACAACATCCCTTGTCAGTCCCTTGGTGAACGGGTTCGCTAGATTCTGGAAAGATTGTACATATTGTATTGTTATAACACCATCACCAAGTAATTGCCGCACAAAACTGTGTCTTAGACTAATATGTCTGGATTTTCCATTATAAGTCTTGTTATATGCTTTTGATAGTGTCTCTTCACTATCACAATAGATAGAGACCGATGGTAAAGGCCTTACCAATAATAGTATTTCTAATAATAAGTTTCTTAATCATTCTACCTCTTTACTACTAGCTGTCAAAGCTATGAATTCAGATTCTATGGTAGAGTGAGATATGAAAGTTTTCTTCTTAGATCTCCAAGAAACGGTAGCTTCTCCAAGTGTAAAAATCCATCCACTGGTAGACTTGGATTCATTAGAATCAATGACCCAACTTGCATCATACACTAGGGTAATCAGAAAAATGTAAACCATAGTTAATAGTTTTTCTCAAGTATCTGAGTACTCTAGAACAACATTCCAATGATCTAAACTTGGATTACTTATAAACCTACTCAATTTACCTACTGCAAAAGCAATATCAGGTCGAGTAGAAATCATAGCATACATAAAACTGTCAATCACCTTGGAATACTCTAACTGAGATACACTATGACCTTCATTTTTAATTAACTTGATATTAGAATCAAAATGAGTAGAAATTGGGTTCTTATCATACTGATCAAACTTTTTGAGTATCTTTTCAATATAATGTGATTGAGATAGAATTATACTATCATTTTTTCTTAATAGCTTGATACCTAAAATCACATGAGCTTTACCCATATCTTTCATGTCAAAACTAGATGATAAGAATCTTTTAGTGTTATTTATAACTTCTAAACATGTCTCAAAGATTAGCATATCATCTACATAGAGACATATAATTACTCCTTTATTACCAGAGAATTCTGAATATATACACTTATCTGATTCATTAATTTTAAAGCCATATGAGGTGACTACTTTATCGAATTTTTCATGTCATTGCTTAGGTGCCTGTTTAAGTCCATATAGTGACTTGATCAATTTACACACTTTATTTTTCTGTCCTGGAATTATAAAACCTTCTGGTTGTTCCATGTAAACCTCTTCATCGAGGTCACCATTTAAAAAAAGCTATCTTTACATCTATCTGATGAATTTCTAACTTATGAATGGATGCTAGAGCAACTAAAACTCGGATAGTAGATATCCTTGCTACTGAAGCATAGGTATCGAAAAAATTAATACCTTCTTTTTGTGTAAATTTCCTAGCCACTAATCTGGCCTTAAACCTTTCTTTAGTTCTATCTGGTCTTAATTTTCTTTTAAAAATCCATTTAAAGCTTATTGATTTCGATCCTAGGGGCAAATTCATAAGTTTCCATGTTCCATTTTGTAATATAGAATCCATCTCATCGTTTATAGCTTCTTTCCAAAAAGAAGCATCCTGAGATCTAAGGGCATCATCTATTGTTACAGGATCATTTTCTATGTTATATATCAACATGGTTTCATCTGTTATGTTATCTTTATCTCCTTCTATTAGCAGAAGGTAGAAGTCGGGTCTGAAAGATGTAACTTTTCTGATTCTGTTGGTCCTTCTAGGTTCTATGTCCTCTTTATCGAGACTGTTGATATCTTTATCAGGTATTTGAGAACGACTGCTTGTACTAGGATCTTGAGGTCTTATCTCTTTTCTAGTTATAGAAGAGAATGAGTTTTCATAAAACTCGGTATCTCTAGATTCTATTATAGTGTTTATCGGGATCGTATGATTAGACTCTACAACTACAAACCTATAAGCCTTACTATTTTGTGCATATCCTATGAAAATACACTCAAGAGATCTCAACCCTATCTTGAGCCTTTTAGGATCAGTAAGCCTAACTAAGGCTCTATAGCCCCATACCTTGAAGTATGAGATGTTAGGAATCCTATTCTTCCATAGTTCATATGGAGTCTTACAAGTCTTAGAGTTATGTATCATATTAAAGATATAACAGGCAGTCAATAAAGCTTCTCCCCAAAATTCTGAACTTAAACCCGCATTATTGAGCATAGAGTTTACCATGTCTATGAGAGACCTGTTTTTCCGTTATGCTATCCCATTTTGTTGGAGTGAATAGGGAGATGTAATTTGGTGAATTATAGCATGAGTTTTACAAAACACTGAGAATTCTAAGGATAGAAATTCTCCTCTCTTGTCCGACCTTAGAATTTTAATGTTTCGGTCTAATTGATTCTCAACTTCTACATTGTATATCTTGAATTTTTGTAGTGCCTCATCTTTATTCTTCAATAGGTATACTAAGGTATAATGGGAGAAATCATTTATAAAGGTTATGAAGTACCTCTTTCCCCCTCTTATTATTAAACCACTCATTTCACATATGTCATTATGAACTAGGTCTAAGAGTTGTGATTCTCGTTCCACCCTTGGAAACGGTTTTCTAGTTATTTTGGATTGTACACAAATACTACATTTGTTATTAAGTTTTGTATACTTAGGAATTAGATTAAGATTAGACATATTATCCATTCTATAATAACTAATATGTCCTAATCAAGCATGCCAAACATCATATGAATCAAGCATATAAACTGAAGAAGAATTTTCATTTACGAGGTTCAATTTGAACATTCCATTGGATACGTAGCCCTTCCCTACATATACCTCATTTTTAGACACAATCAATTTATCAAATTCAAATAGGAGTCTGAATCCAAACTTAGTCAGTAGAGTAGTTGATATAAGATTCCTCCTAATATCCGGTACATGCAGCACATCGTTCAAAGTAAGGACTTTTTCAAAAGTTAGATTAAGACGTATCTTCCCTTTTCCTACAACCTTACATGTGGAGGCATTCCCCATATATAGTTCTTGATTATCCCCCACTAATTCGTAGGAATTGAACATGTTGTAATTTTTACAAACATGTCTGGTAGCGACAGAATCTACCCACCATTCAAGATCCCCATTCAACATATTAACTTCAGAGACGACAGCTGCTAGATTCATGTCTTCCGTCATATTGACTTGCCGTTTCTTTTCTTACATTTTCTGTTTGTATTTTCGGCAGTCTTTCTTAAAGTGACAAGGGATTTTGTAAAAGAAGCATGGACCCTTCTTGGAAGTATTTTTTTTGAACCCTTGGTTATTAGTTTTGAGCCTATCATCTTTCTTGAAAGGTGGCTTCTCTAATTCTCGATTCACACTATTCTCGACCATATTAGCGTTGCTTAGGGACTCCTGTTGTTCTTCATTTTTATCACAGAGCCTAGATTCTTCTTCTATTCGAAGAAACATTACGAGGTCCTCCAAGGACATTTTCTCTTTTTTCTGTTTCAATGATTTTCTAGTATCCTTCCATTTGGGTGGAAGTTTAGTAATAATGGTGAATACTTGGAAAGATTCGTCGAGATTAGTGTCATCAGCAATAATTTGTTGGATAATGACCTATAACTTGTGTACTTGATCAAGGACAGATTTTTCATCCAACATTTTGAATTCTAAAAATTGGCATACTAGGAATTTTTTGTTACCTTCATCCTCTGATGTGTATTTGGTAAGCAGCACCTGCCACAAATCCTTAGCAGTCTTCTTTTGACGGTAAATAGCATATAATGAATTGGAAAGAGCGTTGAAGATGTGACCTTTGCATAGGCAGTCGTTATGCTCCCAATTTTGTCTCTTTTGAATATGTTCTAACGTATCATCGTCAGATGGTGGTGAAGGAGAATCTTGAGTGAGCACATGATCCAACTTGAGTGATGTGAGGAAGAGATGGACCCTCGATTGCCATCGAAGAAAATTTAAGTCGTCAAACGGTGTAATTCGAACAAAGTCAAGATGACCCATAGAAGAGGCCATAATATCGCCTTAAAATTATTATATTTGAGGCGAAAAATTTAAAAATAAATCACTTAAAGATAGGCTTAAGGTGTGTTACGATGTCGCTATCTTTAAGGCGATATTAGCACCCTATTGGTGATTAAGCCAATTTGTAAGAGGGTTACAGCAAATCCGCCTCCAGGATACAATAAGTCTCTTCTCCAAAACCAGAGAAATGTGGGTTTCAGCCTGCAAAACTGAAAAAATGTACCCCGAACACACTTTTACAGCATACAACCCTGACTTCTATGCTGTTATAATTTACCCCCTGAAAATTGTTTGTAATTTACTGCTTAAAAACTATTTGCAGTTTAGCGCCTGAAAACTGTATTTTTCAAAGGAACATTTAAAAATGAAAATTGAGAAGAAGAAGAAAATGGAGAAGAGATTGTTGAAAATTGTAAATTCGGATTGACATAAAGGTGGGTTTATATAGAATCATAAGAGATGTTTAAGGCCTTTTCCATGAAAAGACATCTTCTTCCATGGTGTCTTTTCACCAATGGTGGTGTCTTTCCAACAATGGCATCTCTCCATTTCAAATTCAAAAGATGCTCCCTTTACCAAGAGGCATCGCCATTCACACCAATAATCACCAAAGTCACAACCCTTCTTTTTCAATTTTATTTTCTTCTTATTTTAAAAAAAAAAACCCAACACTTACTCCTTTTGGTTTTCAGGTATGGCCCCATTCATGATACCTATTGAAATCGAAGGCCTTATGAAATCTAATAGGGTGAATTATTACCTCTTGGAAATAAAGTTCCTATTTGTGTGGAAATGTCAAGGTGATAGTTGTGGCTGATTCAGTTATTTTCTATGCATGTAATGTATGCTCGAATATATTGATGTACTTGTTAGTGTATCTTTTGAGATGCTTATAGATATATATTTTAGGTTTTTTCTTTTTCTGTTTGTGTTCTTCCTGGAGTCTCCCTTTTGTTTTTGCTTTCTTTCCTTTTCTGGTGCATGCAGACTGGAACCTGAGTGTATTGCACAGACTCTTTAGCCAGATGATTGGATAATACCACTAGCTTAGGATTTTTAATGTTGCATTTGTTGATATTAATTTTGAGTTTTGTACTGAGGGTTTTTCATTTAACAACTGTTGGACTTGCTTTGGCTTGCAGGATGCAAGAGGAAATGACGTGGATCTTAGCACTTATAAGGGAAAAGTTCTGTTGGATGTAAATGTCCCATCTTAGTGGTAGATCATCATATCAGATTATTCTCCTATTTTTATATATATTTTTTTTCATTCTATTTTGCTATAATCTAATTGATTATTTGCAGTGGATTGACTAACTCAAACCACACAGAACTTAAGTCAGCTATACGAAAATTTTAACCAACACATACCTTTAAAGCTAATAACTAGTAAATATCCATCTGGTGCCTGATGTGACTCAATCTCTAACTGGATCCAAATCCATTTAAGTCAGGTTGGCTTGCCTAGGGCATCCCAAAGTACTATCTAGTTCTTCTATTTTTCTCCCTTAAGTTGCGACTCTAATATAAGAATATTTGAAAAGAGCACCTACTGAAGAAAATTCCTCACTCTTAAGTGATCCTGTTTTCATCAAATGTGCAGGTTTATTTCACCATGTATGACCAACTCAATAGCTCAACTAGCAGACTGAGTGGAGATACCTCGTTTCAACACTTGAGGTCTTGGTATCGATTCCTAGTGGGGGTGGATAACATGGAGTGTGTGTACTGACATGGGTGTGTACTAACAAGCTAACCTAAAAAAAAAAAAAAGCGTGCTTTATTTAGATGGTTAGTTTTACAATGTTTTACCCTGGTTGTTAATGAAGTGAAGAATCATCAATTGTTTTACTGACATTTCTATCACAACTTATTTAATCTTTTGAATTTAAGTAATTAAATTTTTCGCATACTTTTGTCTTCTTGTCAAGACTTGAATGTGTTGGAAGTTGTATCGCTGTAGAATCTGTAGATGGGAACCATCAACTCTCAATAGGTGCCAACATCATAGTTGCCACTAGTGCTGGAGCTGCAACAACCATTGCCACCAATCCACTCTAGGTGGTCAAGATGAGATTTTAGGTATTTCACATATGATGAATCCTTTGTTTCCTTCTTTTTTTGAAATATCATATAGGATAAATCCTAAAGGCTTAGATGATGATGATGATAAATCTAACTTACCTGTGGTCATTGCACTTAAATTTTTGAATGGGTTCCTGCAATTTTCTAGTAATTTTATACTTGCTTTTTTGTCCCAATCGTCTTAGGAGTTGTTATCTTGTTGTTACATGGAAGATTTATACATTCCCATGTATTAGTGATTTAAATAAAATAGCATTATCTCTTTCCAAACAAACATGAGATAGTCTTGAAATAGAAATTCAGAAATCCTAATAAGTGTAAAATCCCAAAATCATAATTTATTTTTCTCTGCTCCTGAAATTTCCATGAGCCAAACAGCCTAAAGAAGTCTATCCCTACTTGATACATATGAAAACCATACTCCATTTGATATATCTACCTTTATTTAAGCGTTATAGTTTTATAGAACCTGTTAGGATTAACTATTGCTAGAAATGGAAAATTATGAAAACTTAAACATATACTCTAGCCTCAAAGATTTAATTAACATATAAAGGAAGATTCAGGTTGGACAAGTACAGGAAACGTGTACTGCAAAAGAACTATGTGAAATTCTTAGTAGTTTTCACTTCGCGTTACGACAAAAAAATAAAATAAAATAAAATAAAATAAAATAAAAATCAGCTTGTTTGATAATCCTTTTATTTTTTGTGTTCTTTAAATCAGCTCTATAACTCGTAAGCATCGTTGGTTGGCCTCAGTGTGTGGAAGGTTAGTGTCTTCTCTACCTTCAATCACATTGGAGCGACTGCATTTATTTTTTTAGCTCATGGTTCATTCTATCTTGGTTTTTTTTTTTCTTTTTTTTTCTGTTGTTGTTGTTGTACATCATGGATCAGCAAGGCGAGGATCTGTTTTAGGCAGATAATAATATGCAGTGGTAGTTGTAGTTAATTGAAGAACTTAAGGGTCTGTTTGGATAGTGATTAGTGAGACAAGAAAAGATTGTTACCCAAGATTTTCATGACATAGATTCCCATGGATTCCATTTGGGAGGTTTTACCCGCATATGTTACCTGCTCCGTGGGCATTTATGCCATTTTAATCGAATGTTGTTATGCTACTAATGGACATGCATTCATGTTGAACTTGTCCACATTTTGCTATGGTCTTTCAAAGTTCTCTAGTGGGGTAATGAGTACCCTTGACTTCTATCAATCTCCCCCTGTTGATTTCTTACTGTTTCTTCTAGCATTCATAAGGGATTCTGCTTTCGTCAAGGAGTTTCATCAGCAATTTCAGATCTCACTGAAAGGTTGCTTCTTGAGGAGCGAGACCCCCCGCAACTCCCCAGGAGAGTCTTTATGAGGCGCCTCCATTTGATGAGGTAGGATTTCAAGCTGAACTAGGTAACCCTTTTGTACAGTTGTCTTAAACTTGCATCATATATACATGTCGTTTTCAAATTTCATGTTGATATACAAGCCCTTGCACATGCTGTGGAGCTAACAAGACAAGGGGCATTTGACAGCTTGAGATTTGCTAAAGGAGAGCTATTTCAGGAATTTCAGGTTCTTTTTCATTTTTATACACAATTTTAACATCCAGAAGAGGGTTACACTTATCTAATTGAGTGAACAACAGGCGCACTTGGAGGAGCCTGAGAAAACTGCATATAACAAGCTGTTAGGAAAAAAAAAAAAACCTATTGGCCAATATTTTGTTTGCTTGTGATTTGATGCCTAACGGCCTTTATTAACTTCATCTATTACTGCACGTTTCTTTCTTCATCGCCTAACGGCCTTTATTAACTTCATCTATTACTGCACGTTTCTTTCTTCATCGACTCCTCCAGGCGGTCCTTCAACCGGTGTGCCCATTCTTCATTGAGGGCCTATAAAATGAATATTAGATTTTGGCCTTGCCATCGTCATTTTGAGCTGAGTCCACTCTTTTAATGCTTATATAGGTTTTGAATGCATATAATGTTGGTGCAAGAATATTCAAGGTCAACTTCATCATTATAATGTAAAATACATGTTTGAGCTATCCCTGACATTGTGGAGCTCTTCATCTGCCTGACGACTTTCATTGAAGTTTTCATTAAATAATGTTTCAGATTACATCATGGTCGTTTTTACTATCTTTTGATTCTTATATGAATATGGTTTCAAATATATTTGTTTCTTTCTTTATTTATTTTATTTTATTTTTTATAGCAGGTTTTTTGGTTTAAAATCGTTCTGAAATAAGAAAAAAAAAAAATCGTTCCTAAATATGACTATTGGCACCAGAACGGTTTAAAATCGTTCCTAAAAAAGGGTACCCAAAACGGTTCTGAATCGTTCCTGTTTTTCTGCGATGCCTCATTTAGAAAAGGTTTGAAACCATTCCCGTGACATTTAGGAACGGTTTTAAACCATTCTTAAATGATGATTTTGGTGTAGTGTTGATTTGATGCACTAGCATTTATCTAGAGTTTCTTTAGGTCCATGGGACACTAGTTTGTGGCAAGCATGGTGGTGGAGTGGTAGATCAGTTTGATTGCCAGAATGATGTGGATATATGTATCAGAACTTTGAGCAAGGTTGCAAGTTACAGGTTGCTATGGTGGTTTCATTGTATGCAAGTAATTCAATTTGTGTTTCCACAGAAAATATGATTGCCAGATGGAGTGATTATATATATATATATATATATATATATATATATATATATATATTTGGTGTTCGAATTATGTTGTTTATGCTTTTTAGTATTCATAATAGGAAGCAGCATCAAATTGCAGTTGTGTTTCATTGAAGTCATTTTTGAAATAATGTGGTAGTAATTTGTAGCTCAATTCCTCAATACGAATGCTAAGAAAGTTACTTGCAACTTGGTTATCACTTTATTCAACTAATGATTTGAATTCATTTTAATATGCATCCAAACGCACATTACATAGGATTCATAATATTTGAAAAGAAAGGAGCTTACCTAGTAATGCATCTTGAAGGATTTTACTAAGGAAACCCATTAGATCTATTTTTGGATGACTGGATGTATAATGTTTGAATTTATCAACTAGATTCATACATGGATTCTATCAACGCAAGTTGCTACACCTTTGTTCTGAAATTCCATTTGAACAACAAAAAGTGGAAATAGCCTTTATCCTCTGTCAATATTATGCTGCTTGTTTTGGAAGCTCAATTGACAAACACCGGTTTGCATGTAAAAGAGGTAAGAAATACCATTATTATAATTTCTTTATTAATTTTTTTTTAAAAAAAACAAGGCAGTGGCTACGGCTACAACAATTCATTGTTCATGTAAAAGAAATTAATGTAGACTTACATGAGCCCAGAAGTACCTCTACATATGTCGCACTGCTGGCTAACTTGGCACTTACACTGGATGTATGAGTTGTGCATCAGGTGAGGCCAATGCATGGATGAACTAGCCTTTCAATTCAAGTTAACAAGTTTTTGAATTATGCTTAGCCCAAGATAGGCCCAAGAAATGTCGCACCCCAGACTCGGAGACTAGGCTTACCAGGTTCCTGATCACTGATTCCGGCGCCGACAACCATCGTAATACCCCATTACATGGGTTCAAAAGGGAAAATACATGGCCCAATCCACATACAATAACATGGGCCTATAGGAAAGGTTATGGCCCAAAGATAAGGTCACTAAATCCATACATTATGGTGGGCCTAGTGGCCAGCCCATTATCCCAATCACATGGGCAAGAATCACATTCACATTAAGCAAATTGGGCCTTACAACCTTAGCACAAGAAGCTAGTTGATTTGGTGGGCAACCAAGGGCCCAATCCACACATACATTTCCATCCCAACATAATGGTGGAAATAGCCCATAAATCCACTGGGCCTAGCTAGGACATTCCAGCCCATTTGGGCCTACAAGATGTCCTAAAATCTGGTTGCACATAGGTCCATATAACCCAACCAAAGTGGGCCTCCAAAATGCATAAATTAAGCCCAAAGGCTAAGGGAATAAAAGCATGAAAAATATCCCCACAAACCCTCACAATATGGTGGGTCCCACACCCTTAAACTCTAGCCACAATCAATGCATTTTAATAAGGTACCCAGCTAGATTTTTATTTTATTTTTTGTCCACCAGCTATCTTAGCTACCTAGGACTACTAGATCCCAGTAAAATGATTTTCTAATTGGAATGCAAATTCAGGGTGGTCCAGAAATATGTACAGGGGGTCCACCACATGAGTGGCTAATCATCACACGAAACAAGTGGGCCATTTTGCTGGACTGAGAGTCCAGCAGCAACCCAAGCAGTGGGCGTCCCACATGGGCCTGGACGGTCCAAAGGTTGGATGGCCAGCCCACACCAAAGCTCAAAGTGGGCCACACCTCGGATGTCCCACTCAGGAGTCAGCCACATCCAAGTGGGCCACACATATGAGTGGAAGCATGGATGAAACACCACATCAAGGTGGGCCACAACAAGGTGGGATGGCCAGCCTTGCTTGACGTCAACCACCTTGGGACGCCCAGCAAGGTGGCTGGTCTAGCCACCTGTCCCAAAAATCCGGCAGCCCTAATAGCCTATGGTCAAGCTATGTGGGTCCCAGCAAGGGTAGGCCACCATAGAATTAAATTTTAATATTTTAAACACAAGCTAAGTATTTTTACAAAAATAGGTAGCAATGCTTATCTAGAAATTTCTTCTAGAGTAGATGTTGTTGTCCCCATGTTTGGCACCTCGTGGGGTGGGCCTAGGCTTGTCCAAATCACTAAAAAATTGGTAGGTTTTTTGGTTCCACATATGGACAGTAAGTGGAGTCTACTGGAGTGGCCCACTTACTCCAAAAATCAAGATGAAAATGATCGTTTCCAACATGCAATGTTGCTGGACTGTCCAGAAATTTCTGGACAGTCAGCCTCCTTTGGCCCATCCCATAGGTCTCAATCAAGGGGTAATGGATGTGGGCCCCATCCCAAATCAAAGTGGGGTCCATACCTCAGAAAATCCCCAAGGAAATTAGGGAAAAAGAACCATACAAACAGTCCCAAACAATGCCCAAAAATCTTACCACAGATGGGCCTAAAATTTGGACAGCAACATATGTAGTCCAAATTTCAGTCCATAGAAAAATGACCAAAGGGTTTTATACCCAATTACATTAAGTGGGGTCCACCTAGATGGGTCATAAAAATCCAGATCCATTACCATAACAAAATTTCTAAGAAAATCTATGTTTAGAGGCCATCCAACCCATGCATGTCATGGTGGGCCTGGACGTCTAGCCAGTGGGCCTGGATGTCCTACTTTTCTGGTGGATCTGAGATTTTGCTAACCACATCAGTGAGCCACAAGTCTCTAGCAACAAAAGGAAGAAAATAGGGAGAAAGGGAGAGAGAGAGAGAAATCACGGCCATGGTGGAAGGTCCCGTCACTATGAACCTTCCACCTTCACATCCACTACACTTAGAACTTACATGCATGCTATTTACAAATCAAGGAAATTGCTGGGGGTACCAACCCTACCATGCATGCAAGGTCTAGATGACCTATGGAGTGCTAGATCAAGGGAAAAAAATGCATCATGGTGGGTCTATGGAGAATGGCCCACCATGGAAGAGATCATACATGAAGTAGGCCCATGGCCTCTAATCTTGGAGCCATATAGGACCTCCACCATTGATTGGTGGGTCCTACATGCATCCAAACATGCTAGAAAAAAGAAAAGCAAGAAGCAAGAAGGAAGAAGTGGCTTCAAGAAGCACCCACTTCCAAGATCAAGCTCCAAACTTCAAACGCTAGCTTCAATGCTTCAAGGGAGATGATCTAGTGGTGGAGATGAAGATTTAAGGGTGGGATTGAGGGGGAGAAAGGAAGAAAGCTTGCTGGAATTGGGGAGGGAGGTTCCACCATGCAAGAGAGGGAGAAGGAGAGAAAATGAGAGGAGAGAGAGAGAGAGAGAGAGAGAGAGAGAGAGAGAGAGAGAGAGAGAGAGAGAGAGATGGGAGGTAGTAGCAATGAAATGATGAATTTGGGAGAAGGAGCTAGCTAGGGAAGAGGAATTCATCATGGCACATGGGAGAAGCAACCAAGATCTCATGATTACTCTCTAGGAAAGAGAGGCAATCATAATTATGTTATAGGTAGCTAGCAATGAGTAGATAGCATGGAAAGGAGAGAGCACTAGGTGGGCCCACATGGGAAAATGTGCCCATGGGTCTAGGTGGGTCCCACATGCATGATCAAGGACCAAGAATGGTGGGATCCATATCGCAAGATGTATATGTCAGAATTATGTATGAGACACAGCATTGGAACCGCGGCGCCGATGTGGTCTCAAAGGCATGGGTTTCAAGTCGATCCAGGTCGAGTGTAGATGATGGGACTTAAGGATGACCACAAATGGACTCTATAGGTCGCAGGTTACCGAGATTCAATCGGTAGGACCATGGGACCTAAAGGAATGAAATGGATACTTAGGTAGGGTATTACATCTCTCCCCACCAACAAAGAAATTTTGTTCTCGAAATTTTCCATAACTAGAACAAAACAAGGGAAGGAACACAAAAATATTATATATATATATATATATATATATATATATATATATCAATCAACACATGACAAGGCAATACATAATATAATATAATCAATCAATCCACAAACAGATGAGGATAGCACTCCCGAATTTCTGCTTCAAGCTCCCAAGATGCCTCTGCCTCCGAATGATGACCCCACTGAACTTTTGCCAAGGGAATGACCTTAGTTTGGAGAACCTACTCCTTCCGATCAAGGATGCGAATTGATGGCTTACTGTAAGAAGCATCCTCACGGACCTCAAGGGGCTGCCAATCAATCACTGGAATAATGTTCGATCCACACTTTTGCAACATCGATACATGAAACACATCGTGGATACCAGACAACTTATAAGGTAAGGCGAGCCTATAGGCCACGGCGCCTACGCACTTGGTGATCTCGAAAGGTCCAAACAATCTCAGGGCAAGCTTGCTCTTCGTTCCAAATTGCACCACGCGTTTCATGGACGAGACCTTAAGATACACCATGTCCCCAACTACAAACTCAAGAGGTCAACGCCAATGATCAGCAAAAAAATTTTACCGGCACTGAGCCGTGCGCATCCTCTACCTAATAATATCAATAATCTCTGACGTCTGTTGCACAAGCTCAGGACCTAGGAGATGATGTTCTCCAACCTCAGTCCAACAACTAGGAGATCTGCACGGTCTGCCATATAGTGCCTTAAAATGAGTCATACCAATGGACGCCTGATAACTGTTCTTGTACGTGAACTCAGTCAGGCGCAAATGCACCTCCCACCTACCTATAAAGTCGATCATGTAAGCTCTGAGCATATCCTGAAGGATCTAGTTGAATCTTTTGGTCTGCCTATCCATCTGCAGCTGATAAGCGGTGTTGACCTGTAAAGTGGTCCCCATCACCTGCTGAAAGCTCCTCCAAAATTGAGACGTGAATCTGGGTCTCGATCAGAGACAATCTAAAATAGAATGTTGTGCAGTCTCACTATCTCCGCAATGAATACCTTCACAAGCCGATCCAATGTCTAGGTTGACGCATCGGAATAAAATATGTCGACTTCGTCAAACGATCAATGACAACCCAGATGACATCGTGACCGCACTGAGTCTTCGGAAAGCCCATAATAAAATCAGTCAACACGTGCTCCCACTTCCACAGTGGAATGCTCAATGGCTGCAAAGGACCAGGGGGTATCTGGTGGTCATCCCCGACCACAAAACTAGCAATTTGGTGCTTCATCCCCGACCAGAAATACTGCCTCCTTATATCTCTGTACATCTTTATGGAGCCTGGGTCGATTGTAAGTCTCGATCGGTGTGCCTCGGTCGTCAGATCTTTACGCAACTCTAGTACATCCGGAACACATAATCGGCCTCTGTAGCGAAGTTCACCTTTGGAACCAATCTGTTAGTCGAATTGCTCCACGGATGTTGCCTTTGTTTGGTATCCTTTTAACGACTCGTTTGTATAATGAGCCTCAATCACCCTTGCGGTAAGAGAGAGTTGAATCGACAGGCTCAAAAGCTAAACAATGGAGGACCGCATGCCAAACTCAAAGTCCAACTCTGATACATCCTCGAGCATCTTCCATTCACGAACCATCATCTGTGCCATCAGGCCTCATGGCTGATGGCTAATCACGTTTGCCTTGCTCAGGTGGTATTAAAGGTCAAAATCATAATATTATGGGAGCTCTACCTATCACCTCTGTCGCATATTCAGCTAACTGTGAAAAAAAATACTTTAGGCTCTTATGGTCTGAAAAGAGCTTGAATCTGACCTCATAGAGATAATGCCTACACACCTTCAATGCGAAGACAATTGCTGCCAACTCCAAATCATTCGTGGGGTAGTTCAACTCATGGACCTTGAGCTGGCGTGAGTTATATGCCATTGGCTTCTTGTGCTGCATCAGAACAGTACTCAAACTAACTTTCGAGGCATCGGTGAAAACCACAAACTATCACTCGCATTAGGAAGAGTGAGGACAAGAGCAGATGTGAGGCGGTCCTTCAACTCTAAAAATGCCTCATCACAGGTGTCAATCCAGATGAACTCGGTGCCCTTCCGTGTCAACCAAGTCATTGGTGCAGCAATACAGAGAAACCCTCAATGAATCGTCGATAATATCCCGTTAGACCAAGGAAGTTATGAATCTCGGATGTGTTCGTGGGATGTCCCCACTGACGCACTACATCAACCTTCGAAGGGTACACAGCGACACCCTCCCTTGTCACCACGTGACCAAAGAACTTCACCTCCTCCTGCTAGAACTCACACTTCTTTAGCTTTGCATACAGCTGGTGAGCATAGAGAATCTCCAACACAATCTGCAAATACATCTCATGTTTCTCCCGGGTCCTCGAATACACCAGAATATCATCGATGAAGACTACAATAAATTGGTCGAGGTTAGGCCGGAAGACCTCGCTCTTCAGCTGTATGAAGACGGTGGGTGCATTGGTCAACCCAAAAGACATGACCAAAAACTCAAAGTGACCATAGCGCGTCTGAAAAGCTATCTTTGGAATTTCCTCCTCTCAAACCCGAATCTCATGATAACTAGAGTGCAAGTTAATCTTAGAAAAGAACTGAGCACCATGCAGCTAGTCGAATAAATCATCAATCCTTGGGAGTAGGTATTTGTTCCTAATAGTGACCTTGTTGAACTCACGGTAATCCATGCAAAGCCTCAACGAGCCATCCTTCTTCTTCACGAACAATACTGGGGCTCCCCATGGCGAACTGCTAGGATGAATAAAACTCAACTCTCACAACTCATCCAATTTCTCCTGTAGCTCCTGTAACTCCATCAATGTTATCCGATATAGGGCCTTTGAGATAGGCATGGTACCGAGCACCAAATCTATCGAAACTCTATCTGCCAATGCGGTGGTAATCTCGAAATCTCCTGAAACACATTTGAAAATTCAGAAAAAACTGGAAACTATGCAAAACACCCAGTCACTGACTCCTCAAAAACACAGGCCAACAAGCTAGACAATGGCTCTCCTCTGGGCTCGGCAACGAATTGAAACATAGGCAAGTCAGGTATGCAGAACATGATCGTCCGGGCAGAACAATCTAACACGGCATGGTACTTGGCAAGCCAATCCATACCTAGGATAACATCATAATCGGCCAATGGCAATACGAACAAGTCCGTGGCCAGGAACATCTTTCTAACTAGCATGTGACAAGATGAACAAAGATAGCTCAAAACTTCAGACTTCCCCAAGGGAGTCAAAACTGATAGGGCCTCGTGAGTGGACTCCGACGAAAGCCAGTTGATTGACAGAACTCCTCGGCCATGAATGAATGGGATGCGCCAGAATTAAATAACACATGGGCAATAGAAGCAGAGATAAGAAGAATACCTTCAATTACTCCTCCAAAAGACGACTGAGGGTTCTGCTAAGCGGCGTAGATTTACCCCGAGCTAGTAAGGGAAGCAAGCCTGAAGACTAAGGGTCATGACCTTGCACCTGCTGTGTGGCATATACTTGGCCCTGGGTCTGCGGGGGAGGTGGTTGTGCCCTCTGTTGCGGTCTCTTCTACTGCTGCAGCCGCTGCGGCGGCCTACCCTGCTGCCTCTGCTATTGTGGAGGAGGCCTAGGAGGCTAATGTTGGGGTCGTTGCTACTGTTGAGGATGGTGTGGGGGCTGCTACTGGGGATGAAGACACTCGCTCCTACAGTGCCCTGTCTGCCCATAACCATAGCAAACGCCAGTAAATGGCCCAGAAGAAAGAGCTACTAGCTGCGAAGAGGATGAAGCTGGCTACACTGTTGACAGTCTAAACCCTAAACGGTCCCTATATCATCGATGCTAACGCTGATGGGAGCTACTAGAGGGCGCCTTCTACTTTTGGTCTCCACTCTTCTCTCTGGACCTCTAAGAAATAGCCTAATCCTCCTCATAAACCAAGGCCCTATGCATGACCTCGTCAAATGTCATCAATAAATGTTTCACCACGCAGCTATGGAAGGCGGGACGCAAGTCGCTCATAAAATGGCTAGGCTTCCACCTCTCATCATCCACTAAGTCGCGAAGCGAGACAAAGCAATAAAGTGAGACTCATACTACGCCACTGTCATATCACCCTGGACTAATGTCTCGAACTCTAAGGGTCTTTTCTCCTGAATCTGCTCCAGGAAGAACTTCTGGTTGAAACGATCCACGAAGTCCTTCTAGGTCCATATAAAATTAGGCTCGATGGATCTGGAAACAGAAGCCCACCAGTGCTGGGCCTCCCCCTTGAGAAGAAAAATGGCCAAAGGAACTCGCTGTTGTGATGTACATTGCATGGTGTCGAAGATCCTCTCCACCTCTGTACTCCATAACTTGGCCACTGTGGGATTGGGCTCACCCCTGAAACGTGGGGGATCGTACTGTCAGAAATCTCGAAACAAAGTGCTCGCTCACATCTGCTCGGCCTACTCAGGAGTCTCTATAGGATGCCTGCCCTGTCCCTAGAGGGTAGTGGTGACGGCCTGCAACATCTGTTATAGCTACTCAACTCCAACTGGAATGGTAGGCACGGGAGGGGCTACACTGGCCTCAGGTGGAGGCACAGGAACTGCAGGAGCAGGAGCCTTACCACGGCCACGGGCACTATGACCACGAGCACCTCATCTAAGCGGCATGATTTACATAAGAACAAAGGTGATGGACACCATTAGATTAGAATCCTCAAGGGATTCGGATACTAGGAAAACAGAATCAAAGAGAGAATGCGCTTGAAGTAGATATTTAATGTCATCTTGAGTTACTTTTGGGTTATTTTGTTATGCTCTGATACCAACAACTGTCGTGCCCCAGACCTGGATACCAGGCTTACCAAGTTCCCAATCGCCGATTCCAGCACTAACAGCCTCCGTAGTACCCCATTCTCGGCTCCTGCCGCCCATTCACTAAGTTCCAATCCTGGGATCCATAAGGAGGATTTTTATAACATAAGTTTGGTTCATAATGAGCATACCCAAGATCATAACATCATAACCACAGGTAATAACTACAGGAACATAATTACAAAATTCACTAAGAATTTAAAATTTTACAAGACACATGGCTCAAGGGGAAATACAAGAACTATATAAGAGCAATCTCTAAAAGGTCCACGGCATGCTCTACACTTCTGCCCTGCTACCGTTGCTGCCTAGAATCACCTGCACACATCATTGTGCATAAGTTTATAGAAATCTTAGAGGGCAGTGAAAGTGTGTGTAATACCAGTACCAGGAATACAATATCAGAGTATGCAGAAATGTGGCTAGAACCATGAATACCATCAATTCTGTCAGCCATACCAAGGCTGTGCTATACCAAGTAGGAATGCTACAAGCCATCACAAGGCTATACAATGTGACATATAATTATTAGGCACCATACCAAGGCGATGCAACAAGAGGCGTACATAGCCAATACTATATGCAAGGTGCAATGTAATCATGTCAGTCCTCATCGTAAGTACACATATCAATATAGTTTCACTCTAGGGAATCCACCGAGGTCAAATACACTACCCGCCGCTCTCCTAGCCACACAGCCTAGCGAGCGTAAGAGACCTCACTATCCGCATATGAACAGCCAATCACCAACAAGGCTCAACGGTAGTGGACCCATTCACTCACTCAGGCGGGTAAGGTCAGACCCCATCCCAACCGACCACGTTACAGTGGGAGACACAGCCTAAATATAAAGGCACTCGAGCGTTTATGTTTTTCACTCAGTCTTGGCATTAAGGCATCTCCTGGTACCATGAAGGTTTAGGGGCTTTCACCCAAGGACATCTTAAGTGCCCGAAATGCTTAAGTAACATTTTCGGTGTCCAAATCCAACCATCCACGACATGATTGTGGAGGCTAGTCCCTGATAAAGCAAGGGCGATTATCCATATATTATGCAATGACAGACGCATGAACCATACAAATCAACTATGCATCAGTCTCGAGCATCCTATGCACTCAAGAGGGGCAACTCCATCCCTTAGGGGATACCACAATATCCTACCTAATGGCATAACCATGACCAATCATAATCTTAACCAAGCACACATATGATGTATGTGGGATGGGTCATGAAGATAAGCAAGTATGTCATGCGGTGATGTTGTACTCTCCACCTAACCAAGTAGGGTCTAAGTACTAAGATAAATTCCATAAGGAACACAACCTCTAAGGGAGGGGGGGGAGCTCATAAGACTAAGATAAACAATGGCATGGGCCTAAATGATAAGAATGGGTCTATTAAGGGTCTATGGTGAACATTTAACTACCTATAAATGCAAGTGGGCCTAGCCAAGCCTAGAAGGGTACACAAATGTGGACATTTAACCACCATTTATCCTAAAGAGGCATCCCAATAACAATCGACCCAGAATCAAGGCCCGTGGCCCAAGCACAATCATAAACGAGAAATAGGCAGATATATATGAAATAGCTATGAAGACTGCTTGAGTTGAAGTCGGAATATGCCAATATGTCCTAGAGGGGGGTGAATAGGACTTTTTAAAGTTTTAAAATGAATTTAAAAATCCTAATGTACTAATCCTATCAGATATGCAGTTATCAGGATTACTCAAATGTAACTCTACTGACTTTCAAGCCTAGTAGAGAATCCAATCACAAACTATTCAAAACATAGCAATATAGAACTTAGTTCATGTTGGATATGACTATGTATGTGTGTGAGGTATGATCTCACAAATTCAGATATTAAAATATAAAGCCAATCACACAAACAAATGAATAGCAATTGTAAGACCCGTATCTTGGTCCGTACCTTTCCGTAGACTTCCGCGGTCTTACAGGTCGAATTTCGGCAACCTTCGACCCTTAACCAATATCGACGCATGACCCTGATTCATGTGTCAACAACCCGAGTTGACTCAGCCAGAGACCAATACCATAGCGACCGCGCCGTCGTTGCGGTTCCGATGCCGCGACTCGCGCGCCGAGGCGATACCCTGGTCAAGAGATGTGGGCCAACGTTCGATGCGAGAAAACGCCGCGCGTTACGAAAACTAAGGAAATCTCTACGATGTGTCACATCAATCACATCAATCCCATCAATCAATCAACCCATCAATCCATCACATGTCAAGTACACATCACTTTATTCCCTTTTTTCAAGTAACTACAAAAGTCTTCACCACCCATACCTCTCTTACACAAAAAGCCACAAAAGTCTTCATCTCCCAGACCTCTCTTACATAAAAGCCTCAAAAGTCAAGCTTTTCTTACACAACCATCACTCACCACATCCATCCATCACTCTCTCTCTCTCCCTTACATCACTCTCTCTCTTTCTGTCTTTCTCATTTCAAATCTCCAAGCAACTTCCAAGCTCCATACGTATGGAGTTTTGCAAAGCCTCCTAAGCTCCAAGTGGCCCACCTTCCTACCCCATCATCTCTCATCTCAACCCTCCATTCTTCATCTCATCCATTGAAGTTGAAGCTAAGGTGCCAAGGAACCCCTAGGAGTGAGAAGATCGGACGGTGGGTGCTAGATCATTCTAGTTTTTCTTATTTTTATGGTGGACCAAGTGAGGCCCACCGATCAATGGTGTGGATCTCACTTGGGACCCTAAGATAAGGCCGATGGCTTACTTGGATCATCATGATCATTCCATGATGGGGCCATTCTCCATGGACCCCATCATGATGTTTATTTCATTTAGAAAGGTCATCTAGACCGTCCATATCGGTGGGGAATGGATCTCCACCGTTGATTTATATTTTTAATAGTCCCTTGTTCAAAGGGATCCGTTGATTGTATGATTTATTGCAAGGGAGGGCCCATAGTGTCGGGGTCCCTCCATCACAAGGCGTGTCCCACTCTCCATCTCTCTCTCTCTTTTATTTTATTTTATTTTATTTTATTTTTATGCAAGAGGATTGTGTGGCCCACTTGAATGGATCCCACCTTGAGAGTTATTTTGTGCAGGTTTTTATTCAAGTGGGGCCCACCATATGCGTTGTACACACATCACCCATCCGTGGTGGCCCACTTCATCAGGGCCCACCACAACTATTTTTTTTTTTAAGAGCAAACCGTCCAGCGTCTGGGACGCTGGACATTTCATAAGAAAGAAAAAGAGAAAAGGGAAAGAAGGAAAGGAGCTTTTTGGTGGCCCACTTGCATAGGCTCCACCCTGATGTATCGCTCTAATCCAAGCCGTCCATCCCTTTCACCATCTCATTTTAGGCGTTGAGCCAGAAAATGAGATTGAACGGAGCACCTGGTGGACCATAGCGTCAAAGATCGCACCCTCACCATTCAAACATCATTTTCATAATTTATTTCACTTCCGTAGCATTTTAAAATTTGAACTCTGGACTCATTTAGACGGCCTTGAGCCGCTGATCGCAATGGCCGGGGCGGATTTCACTTTAGCGGGCCCCACGTGCGAAAAAACCAGGGAAAAAGGGTTTTTTCTCTTTTTTGTAAAACGAAATGGCAGAGGCAAAGCCTCTGCCTCTGACTACGGCAGCGCCCGGGCGGGCGGGCGGGCGTCCAGCAGGGACCCACGGCTCCAGCCGTGGGCCCCACCTTGATGTTTGTATACCATCTAAACGGAGCCGTGGGCCCCACCTTGATGTTTGTATACCATCTAAACCGTCCATGAGGTGGGTCCCATCCTCAGGTGGGCCCCCTCCAAATTTCAGGACAATCAAAAACTCAGGTGGCGCACACCACATGAAACATTGAGATTGAGTATTTACCATTGAAATCTTTTTGGGGCCCACAGGATTGTTGGATCAAGCTGAAATTTATGTTCTCCATTCATCCAGGTCCGAGTGACCTTATGAATGGGTTGGATGCCAGGTAAATAATACTCGGTGGGCCCCACGTGGAGCCCACAGTGATATATGCATTTTATCTCCACCGTCCGCTGGACGGTGGAGCCCTGAGTGAGGTGGTGACGGTGGAGCCCCCTGGGGCGTGCGTGCGTGCTTGCGTGCGTGTGAGCGTGCAGAGTGTGTGCGTGCTGTGTGGGTATGCATGCGTGTGTGGGTGTGTGCATGTATATATATACATATATACTTATATATACCATATGTAATATATGTACATATTATACTGTTATAATAAATATGATGGTAGGCCCTCATGTGGGCCCCACCCTTGACGCATGTGATACATCAAGACCATCTATCCCTTTGATTTAGCGAAGGGTTATGGGCTAGGCCCATTTGGTTTATGAAAGGCCTATAGGCTAAGTCCATTTGGTTTATGAAAGGCCTATGGGCTAAGCCCATTTGGTTTATGAAATGCACATGGGCTAGGCCCATTGGATTCATTTAAGGCCTTAGAACTTAGGCCATTTGATGTGTTGCAAGTCCATGGGACTAGGCCCATTTGATGTACTTCAAGGCCATGTAATTAGACCCTTTTTGTTGAAATTTTAAAGCCATGGAAGTAGGCCATTTGATATATTGTAGGGCCCATGGGACTAAACCCATTTGATTATAAAAGGGTCCATGGGATTAGGCCCACTGGATTTATTTGAGACCCATGAGTTAGGCTCATTTTATTTGATTAAGGCCTAGGGGCTTAGGCCCATGTGACTCATGTTAGGCCTATGGGTTGAGTCCCTTTTTATGTACATGTGGGGGCCCAATTGGTGGGGCCCATTGGTCACATATTAGACTCATGAGACTAAGCTCATTTGATGCAATCCAAGGCCCACGGATTTTGACCCATTGCAATGCACATGAGACCCATTGGTATAACCCATTTATGTGGCCCATCTGATGGCCCATAAGATATGGCCATTTGATATATATGTAAGGTCCAATGGGAAGAACCTACGGTCCATTGTAATGTGTAATTCCATTACAGACTAACTAGCGATATTGCAAAGATTGTGCCTTGGGAGCAATGTTGGTTTAACGTCCACATTGCGAGTGTAATGTTGGTTGGACGTCCACATTACGACTCTCCTTAGGGCCCATTACTGGGCCATACTTATCGTGTATAGGCCATCCAGGTCCATCTACATTGTAAGATAGTTCATTTTATTATAACATGTTTAGTACAGTTTCATGACTCATGATCATACGCATCATATGTGTGCTTGACGTGAGAATTGTCTGATCATAGCATTTACCTTCGGGCAGGTTGTTTATGGGCTCCCGGTTAGGCGGTGTTGCCCTACATGAGCGCACGATATGCGCATGAATTGTTGCATGACTGGATAGCGTGAATCATGCATTTCGCATTTGTGTGACATGGTTATTGTACGCCCTAGTAACATCAGGGCCGTAGCCTCCACAGACGCATCATGGTTGGCAGGATTGGATACCAAAAATCATGTTCTACATAGGGTACTATAGATATCCCTGGGTGAAAGTTCTAAAACCCTTATGGTACCAAGAGGTTGCTCCAACGTCTAGACCGAGTGGATAGATGAGCACTGAGTGCCGAATACCAGTTAGCTGTGCTCTCCACTGTGTCGTGGTCGGTTGGAAGGGGGTGCGGCCTTACCCGCCCAAGAGTAGGGGGCAATGCTATGCTGAGTTTGACCAGCTCGAGGAATGGGTCCGCTATCGACGAGTCGTGCCCGATATTGGCAGTCGGATAGTGTGGTCTCTTCCACTTACCTTATTGTACGCGATGTGGTGGCAATCTGGTTTAGAGTGTACTAGACCCCGGTGATATTTCATATTTGAGCTGTACTGATGTGTGGACATAGATGAGGACCTGTATGCTTGAGTTGCATTGCACATAGCATGGCCTTTGGATGGCCGATACCATTCATGTCTTGCATCGCATAAGCCTTGGTACGACTCATGATATTATGGTTCCATCTGCATATTCCGTATTACTCTGACATTGCATGTTCATATTACTACCTTGCACACACACTTTCACCACCCTCTAAGCTTTCTGTAAGCTTATGCACGACCGTTGCGTGCAGGTGACGTTGGATCGCAATAGCGCTGAGGTAGGAGCACGTTGCTGATCGTTTTGGAGTTTTCGTTCTTTACCATTGTATTTCCCTTTATGCTCATTGTACTTGTAAAGTTTTTGATCATAGTGGAAATGTAATGGAGTGCTTGGTTGTTGTTTGTGGGTTATGACTTTGGTTATGCTTATTACGAATCAAACTGACATTGAAAATCCTCCTCGTAGCATCCCAGGATCGGAACCTGGCGAATGGGAGCTAGGAACCGAGAATGGGGATCTACGGAGGCTGTCGGCACCGGATTCGGCGATCGAAAATTTTGTGAGCTCGGTTTCTGAGTTTGGGGCGTGACAGAAGTTGGTATCAGAGCATAACTTGGAAATAACCGAGGACAACATTACATGTCTACTATGAGTGAAGAATGGCTAAGTCCCGAAGTTCGGATAGCTTCGCGACCTTCCAATACAAACCGTTAATGTGTGTACCTTCGAGAGTTTTGAAGTTGATAGGCACCTTCGCTCTTTCATGTAGGACATGACACCTGGGAGAGTTACCCGATCGACTCCCGCACCACCACCGGAGGATTCTGCTTCTCCATCGAAGGCTCCATCTTTACCCCCTGCGTCTCCCGTTCCACCCTCAGAGATTCCTGCTTCCTTCCCTGAGGATGACATTCCTCCACCTGAGGCCGATGAGGAGCCGACTGTGACTGTTAGTGCCTCTCAGTTACAGCAGATGTTACAGGCTGTGACAGCCGCACTACAGGGATAGGACAGACGCCCTTCTGTTTCACCAGCTCAGGCAGAGGAGGAGCGCGCGAGCGCCTTACTTCGTGAGTTTAGATGGCTTGATCCCCCACGTTTCCAGGGCGAGCCAGATCCGACTGCAGCAGAGAGATGGCGCTCTGATGTGGAGAAGATCTTCGATACCATGTCATGTACGACCGAGCAGCGCGTCCAGTTAGTCATATTTCTCTTTCAGGGTGAGGCCGAGCATTGGTGGACCTCTATTACCCGAGTTGCCGGACCCGATTATGTCTGGACATGGGAGGACTTTGTGGACCGATTCGAGGAACAGTACTTCCCCAACCATATCCGTCGTCAGCGAACTTTAGAGTTCGAGACTCTGGTGCAGGGAGACATGACCGTGGCACAGTACGCGGCCCATTTTGTGCCTCTATCTAGATTCACACTGTACATGGTTGATGACGAGTGGCGGAAGGCCCGCCGTTTCGAGCACGGCTTACGTTACGGCCTTCGAGGTCGTGTTATTGGGCATAAGCTCCCTACTTTCCAGGCAGTAGTACAGAGAGCTCAGATTTATGAGACTGAGTGGGCCGGTTCTCAGTCTGATCGTGGTCAGAGGAGAGACAGAAAGAGGCAGGCTTCTTCCAGTCCTTCCCAGCAGCGTCGGCCATAGTAGCAGAGGCGCACAGGTCGCCCAGCTTTTCGAGCACCATCAGCACCAGCAGCACCTCCACCACCACCTTAGAGGCAGTTCACCGGCACTTGCTTCAGGTGTGGTGCGACGGGACACCGTTCATGGGAGTGTCCCAGCCCCCAGCAGCAGCAGAGAGGTCCATAGCAGCAGAGACCTCTACCGCAGTAGCAGAGACCCCCACAGCAGCAGCGACAGCAGCCTCCACCACCGAGGCCACCTCAGCAGCAGCATCAACATCAACACTAGCCTCAGAGGCCGCAGCAGCAGAGGCAGAAGTTTCGACCCCCTCAGTGACCCCATCAGCAGCAGCAGCACGCTCAGAGGGGACAGGCACCTCCCCAGCCGGCTCAGGCTAGGTTTTATGCAGCTCAGCAGGACCCTCAGTCTTCTAGAGGAGTTGTTGAGGGTATACTTCTAGTTTCTGCATGCATTGCACGAGTGTTGTTTGATTCTGGTGCATTGCACTCCTTTGTGGCCGAGAGCTTCTGTCGATTGGCTGGCTTACCGTTAGAGTCTGATGATGAGAGCTTGTCAGTATCGACTCCCTTGGGGAGGACTACAATGTTAGGATAATTTTGTTCGTCATGCCCCGTTCTAGTTGGGGATACCTTTATGCCTGCCGATCTGTTCGTTTTGTCGATGTCTGAGTTCGACGTTATCCTAGGCATGGATTGGCTCGCTGAGTATTATGCCATATTGGACTGCGCCGCGAGGACCGTCACGTTTTGTATACCCGGCTTGCCGTAGTTCGAGTTTGTTGCAGAGGCCAGAGGAGAGCGGTTGTCTTGTTTGATGTCTTGCGCCATAGAGGAGCCTGTTGCCGCTTGTATCGACCATTTGCCCATGGTTTGTGATTTTCCCGATGTGTTCCAGGATATTTCGGGATTACCGCCTCGTCGACTCACCGAGTTCCAGATCGATCTCGTGCTCGGTACCGCGGCTATTTCGAAGGCCCCGTATCGTATGGCACCGTTGGAGTTACGGGAACTGCAGAAGCAGTTGGACGGGTTGCGAGAGTTGGGTTTTATCCGTCCGAGCAGTTCGCCGTGGGGAGCACCGGTACTCTTCGTGAAGAAGAAGGATGGCTCGTTAAGGTTCTGCGTTGACTACTGCGAGCTTAACAAAGTCACGATCAAGAACAAGTACCCTCTCCCTATGATTGATGATTTGTTTGACCAGCTGCAGGGTGCACAGTTCTTTTTGAAGATTGACCTGCGTTCCGGTTATCATCAGATTCGGGTCCGAGATGAGGACATTTCGAAGACGGCATTCAGGACGCGTTACGGTCATTTTGAGTTTCAGGTCATGTCCTTCGGACTGACCAATGCACCCGCGGTCTTCATGTAGCTGATGAACAAGGTTTTCCGTCCATATCTGGATCAGTTTGTTGTAGTCTTCATCGACGACATTCTGATCTACTCGAGGACCCGTGAGGAGCGCGAGCAGCATTTAGAGATTACTTTGCAGACCCTCCGCGCACACCAGCTGTATGCGAAGCTGGAGAAGTGCGAGTTCTGGCAGGAGGAGGTGAAGTTCCTCGGTCACGTGGTGACGAGGGAGGGTGTCGCAGTGGACCCCTCGAAGGTCGAGGCAGTGCGTCAGTGGGGCCAGCCCACGACTGCGACAGAGATCCGTACTTTCCTTGGCTTGGCGGGCTATTACCGACGTTTCATTGAGGGTTTTTCTCGTATTGTAGCCCCGCTGACCAGGTTGACTCGGAAGGGCGCAGAGTTTATTTGGAGTGACGCCTGCGAGCGAGCATTTATGGAGTTGAAGGACCGTGTGACGTCCGCTCCTGTCCTCACTCTTCCCTCTGGGAGTGACGGATTTATTGTATTCACCGATGCCTCCCATATCGGTTTGGGTGTTGTCCTGATGCAGTACGGGAGACCAGTGGCCTTTGCGTCTCGTCAGCTCAAGGTTCATGAGCTAAACTACCCTACTCATGACTTAGAGCTGGTTGCAGTTGTCTTCGCACTGAAGGTGTGGAGGCACTATCTTTATGGGGTCAGGTTCGAGCTCTTCTCTGATCACAAGAGCTTGAAGTCCTCTTCTCGCAGTCTGAGTTGAATATGAGACAGAGGCGCTGGATGGAGCTCCTGAAGGACTATGATTTCGATCTCCAGTACCACTCGGGCAAGGCGAACGTGGTGGCAGATGCCCTCAGCCGTCAGCCACGAGGCCTAGTGGCGCATATGATGATCCAGGAGTAGCGGATACTTGAGGATATCGCAGCGTATGACTTTGAGTTTGGACTGTAGTCTTCCATTGTACAGTTATCGAGCTTGTCAATTTAACCCTCTCTTGTCGCTAGGGTGATCGAAGCTCAACAGGCTGATGAGTCGTTGCAGAGTTATATGGCTGAGGCTGTATCTGAGGGTCAGGCTGATTGGCAGATCGGTACAGACGGTGGAATTCGTTTCAGAGGCCGATTATGTGTCCCGGATATTTCAGAGTTACGTAGAGATCTTATGACCGAGGCACATCGATCGCGATTTTCTATCCACCCGGGCTCGACAAAGATGTACCGTGACATGAGGTGACAGTATTTTTGGGTGGGGATGAAGCGTCAGATCGCCAGTTTTGTGGCCGAGTGTGACACGTGCCAGCGTGTCAAGGCCGATCATCAGAGACCTCCAGGTCTATTACAGCCGTTGAGCATCCCGATGTGGAAGTGGGAGCACGTGTCGACTGATTTCATTATGGATTTGCCGAGGACTCAGCGCGGTCATGACGCCATTTGGGTTGTTGTGGATCGTCTGACGAAGTCGGCACATTTCCTTACGATGCGTGCGACTTAGTCTATGGACCGGCTTGCGAGACTATTCATCAAGGAGATTGTGAGACTGCATGGCATTCCAGTCTCAATCATTTCTGACCGAGACTCGAGGTTTACGTCTCAGTTTCGGGGGAGCTTCCAGCGAGCGATGGGGACTAACTTGCAGCTCAGCACCGCGTACCATCCGCAGACCGATGGCTAGACCAAGAGGGTCAACCAGATACTTTTGGATATGCTTCGGGCCTGCGCGATTGACTTCGGGGGTAGCTGGGATGATCATCTGCGATTGGCTGAGTTCACGTACAATAACAGCTATCAGGCGACCATCGGTATGGCTCCTTTTGAGGCACTATATGGCAGACCATGCAGATCATCGAGTTGTTGGACCGAGGTTGGAGAGCGCCGTCTCCTAGGTCCCGAGCTTGTGCAGGAGACTTCAGAGGCTATTGACATCATCAGGCAGAGGATGCGCACAGCTCAGAGCCGACAGAAGAGTTCTGCTGATCATCGGCGTCGTCCCTTGGAGTTTGATGTAGGGGACCATGTGTACCTTAAGGTCTCGCCCATGAAGGGTGTAGTTCGATTTGGAGCGAAGGGTAAGCTTGCTCCAAGATTCATATGACCTTTTGAGATCACTGGGCGCGTTGGCGCCGTGGCCTATCGGCTTGCCTTGCCATCGCAGTTGTCTGACGTCCACAACATGTTTCACGTTTCCATGTTGAGGAAGTGTGGGTCAGACATAGTTCCCGTCATTGATTGGCAGCCGCTGGAGGTTCATGAGGACGCTTCTTACATTGAGCAGCCAGTCCGTATCCTTGATCGGAAGGAGCAGGTCCTCAGAACCAAGGTCATTCCGTTGGTGAAGGTGCAGTGGGGTCACCATTCTTTAGAGGAGGCTTCTTGGGAGCGTGAAGCTAAGATTCGAGAGCGTTATCCTCATCTCTTTGATGGTTGATCATGTAATGTATTTTATATGCTATCTCTGATTTTATATGATGATGTTATGTCGCTTCTTCTTCATGAGTAAAGCTTGGTTGCGATGCTTGTTTAAATTTTGAGGACGAAATTTTTATAAGGAGGGGAGAGCTGTAAGACCCGTATCTTGATCCGTACCTTTTCGTAGACTTCCACGGTCTTACCGGTCGAAATCCGGCAACCTTCGACCCTTAACTGATATCGACGCGCGACCCTGATTCATGTGCCGACAACCCGAGTCGACTCAGCCCGAGACCAATACCATAGCGACCGTGCCGTCGTTGCGGTTCCAATGCCGCGACACGCACGCCGAGGCGATACCTTGGTCAAGAGATGTGGGCCAACGTTCGGTGCGAGAAAACGCCGTGCGTTGCGAAAACTAAGGGAATCTCTACTATGTGTCACATCAATCACATCAATCCCATCAATCAATCAACCCATCAATCCATCACATGTCAAGTACACATCACTTTATTCCCTTTTCCCAAGCAACCACAAAAGTCTTCACCACCCATACCTCTCTTACACAAAAAGCCACAAAAGTCTTCATCTCCCATACCTCTCTTACACAAAAGCCTCAAAAGTCAAGCTTTTCTTACACAACCATCACTCACCACATCCATCCATCACTCTCTCTCTCTCCCTTACATCACTCTCTCTCTTTCTCTCTTTCTCATTTCAAATCTCCAAGCAACTTCCAAGCTCCATACGTATGAAGTTTTACAAAGCCTCCTAAGCTCCAAGTGACCCACCTTCCTACCCCATCATCTCTCATCTCAACCCTCCATTCTTCATCTCATCCATTGAAGTTGAAACTAAGATGCCAAGGAACCCCTAGGAGCGAGAAGATTGGACGGTGGGTGCTAGATCATTCTAGTTTTTCTTGTTTTTATGGTGGACCAAGTGAGGCCCACCGATCAATGGTGTGGATCTCACTTGGGACCCTAAGATAAGGCCGATGGCTTACTTGGATCATCATGATCATTCCATGATGGGGCCATTCTCCATGGACCCCATCATGATGTTTATTTCATTTAGAAAGGTCATCTAGACCGTCCATATCGGTGGGGAATGGATCTCCACCGTTGATTTACATTTTTGATGGTCCCTTGTTCAAAGGGATCCGTTGATTGTATGATTTATTACAAGGGAGGGCCCATAGTGTCGGGGTCCCTCCATCATAAGGCGTGTCCCACTCTCCATCTCTCTCTCTCTTTTATTTTATTTTATTTTATTTTAGTTTATTTTTATGCAAGAGGATTGTATGGCCCACTTGAATGGATCCCACCTTGAGAGTTATTTTGTGCAGGTTTTTATTCAAGTGGGGCCCACCATATGCGTTGTACACACATCACCCATCCGTGGTGGCCCACTTCATCAGGGCCCACCACAACTATTTTTTTTTTGAAGAGCAAACCGTCCAGCGTCTGGGACGCTGGATGTTTCATAAGAAAGAAAATGAGAAAAGGGAAAGAAGGAAAGGGGCTTTTTGGTGGCCCACTTGCATAGGCCCCACCCTGATGTATCGCTCTAATCCAAGCCATCCATCCCTTTCACCATCTCATTTTACGCGTTGAGCCAGAAAATGAGATTGAACGGAGCACCTGGTGGGCCATAGCGTCAAAGATCGCACCCTCACCATTCAAACATCATTTTCGTATTTTATTTCACTTCCATAGCATTTTAAAATTTGAACTCTGGATTCATTTGGACGGCCTCGAGCCGCTGATCGCAATGGCCGGGACGGATTTCACTTTAGAGGGCCGCACGTGCAAAAAACCCCGGGAAAAAGGGTTTTTCCTCTTTTTTGTAAAACGAAATGGCATAGGCTTTGCCTCTGCCTCTGACTACAGCAGTGCCCGGGGGGGCGGGCGTCCAGCAGGGACCCACGGCTCCAGCCGTGGGCCCCACCTTGATGTTTGTATACCATCTAAACCGTCCATGAGGTGGGTCCCATCCTCAGGTGGGCCCCCTCCAAATTTCAGGACGATCAAAAACTCAAGTGGCCCACACCACATGAAACAGTGAGATTGAGTATTTACCATTGAAATCTTTTTGGGGCCCACAGGATTGTTGGATCAAGCTGAAATTTATGTTGTCCATTCATCCAGGTCCGAGTGACCTTATGAATGGGTTGGATGTCAGGTAAATATTACTCGGTGGGCCCCACGTGGAGCCCACAGTGATGTATGCATTTTATCTCCACCGTCCGCTGGACGGTGGAGCCCTGAGTGAGGTGGTGACGGTGGAGCCCCTTGGGGCGTGCGTGCGTGCGTGCGTTCGTGTGAGCGTGCAGAGTGTGTACGTGCTGTGTGGGTATGCATGCGTGTGTGGGTGTGTGCATATATATACATACATATATACTTATATATACCATATGTAATATATGTACATATTATACTGTTGTAATAAATATGATGGTAGGCCCTCATGTGAGCCCCACCCTTGACGCATGTGATACATCCAGACCATCCATCCCTTTGATTTAGTAAAGGGCTATGGGCTAGGCCCATTTGGTTTATGAAAGGCCTATGGGCTAAGTCCATTTGGTCTATGAAAGGCCTATGGGCTAAGCCCATTTGGTTTATGAAATGCTCATGGGCTAGGCCCATTGGATTCATTTAAGGCCTAAGAACTTAGGCCATTTGATGTGTTGCAAGTCCATGGGACTAGGCCCATTTGATGTACTTTAAGGCCATGTAATTGGACCCCTTTTTGTTGAAATTTTAAAGCCCATGGAAGTAGGCCATTTGATATATTGTGGGGCCCATGGGACTAAACCCATTTAATTATAAAAGGGTCCATGGGATTAGGCTCACTAGATTTATTTGAGACCCATGAGTTAGGCTCATTTTATTTGATTAAGGCCTAGGGGCTTAGGCCCATGTGACTCATGTTAGGCCTATGGGTTGAGTCCCTTTTTATGTACATGTGGGGGCCCAATTGGTGGGGCCCATTGGTCACATATTAGACTCATGAGACTAAGCTCATTTGATGCAATCCAAGGCCCACGGATTTTGACCCATTCAAATGCACATGAGACCCATTAGTATGACCCATTTATGTGGCCCATCTGATGAATAGAAGGCCCTTAAGATATGGCCATTTGATATATATGTAAGGTCCAATGGGAAGAACCTATGGTCCATTGCAATGTGTAATTCCATTACAGACTAACTAGCGATATTACAAAGATTGTGCCTTGGGAGCAATGTTGGTTTGACGTCCACATTGCGAGTTTAATGTTGGTTGGATGTCCACATTACGACTCTCCTTAGGGCCCATTACTGGGCCGTACTTATCGTGTATAGGCCATCCAGGTCCATCTACATTGTAAGATAGTTCATTTTATTATAACATGTTTAGTACAGTTTCATGACTCATGATCATACGCATCATGTGTGCTTGACGTGAGAATTGTCTGATCATAGCATTTACCTTTGGGCAGGTTGTTTATGGGCTCCCGGTTAGGCGGTGTTGCCCTACATGAGCGCACGATATGCGCATGAATTGTTGCATGACTGGATAGCGTGAATCATGCATTTCGCATTTGTGTGACATGGTTATTGTACGCCCTAGTGACATCAGAGCCGTAGCCTCCACAGACGCATCATGGTTGGCAGGATTGGATACCAAAAATCTTGTTCTACATAGGGTACTATAGATATCCCTGAGTGAAAGTCCCTAAACCCTTATGGTACCAAGAGGTTGCTCCAACGTCTAGACCGAGTGGATAGATGAGCACTGAGTGCCGAATACCAGTTAGCTGTGCTCTCCACTGTGTCGTGGTCGGTTGGAAGGGGGTGCGGCCTTACCCGCCCAAGAGTAGGGGGCAATGCTATGCTGAGTTTGACCAGCTCGAGGAATGGGTCCGCTATCGACGAGTCGTGCCCGATATTGGCAGTCGGATAGTGTGGTCTCTTCCACTTACCTTATTGTATGCGATGTGGCGGCAATCTGGTTTAGAGTGTACTAGACCCCGGTGATATTCCATATTTGAGCTGTACTGATGTGTGGACATAGATGAGGACCTGTATGCTTGAGTTGCATTGCACATAGCATGGCCTTTGGATGGCCGATACCATTCATGTCTTGCATCGCATAAGCCTTGGTACGGCTCATGATATTATGGTTCCATCTGCATATTCCGTATTACTCTGACATTGCATGTTCATATTACTACCTTGCACACACACTTTCACCACCCTCTAAGCTTTCTGTAAGCTTATGCACGACCGTTGCGTGCAGGTGACGTTGGATCGCAATAGCGCTGAGGTAGGAGCACGTTGCTGATCGTTTTGGAGTTTTCGTTCTTTACCATTGTATTTCCCTTTATGCTCATTGTACTTGTAAAGTTTTTGATCATAGTGGAAATGTAATGGAGTGCTTGGTTGTTGTTTGTAGGTTATGACTTTGGTTATGCTTATTACGAATCAAACTGACATTGAAAATCCTCCTCGTAGCATCCCAGGATCGGAACCTGGCGAATGGGAGCTAGGAACTGAGAATGGGGTTCTACGGAGGCTGTCGGCACCGGATTCGACGATCGGAAATTTTGTGAGCCCAGTTTCTGAGTTTGGGGCGTGACAGCAATCGCAAACACAGTCCTTTTTATAGTGGTTCGACTACTTGTCTACTCCACTCCCAGTTGTTGCACTCAACCCTTGAGTGTACCAGATTTCACTAAAAAGGTTTCCCAGGGTTCACCTCAAATCTAAGGTTTTAAATCAGGTTCACCTTCAACCTTTACACAAAAGTTTCTACTCGGTTCACCTCTAACCCTTGAGTTTTACTGGTTCACTCCTAACCAGATGTTTATGCTCTCCATAGAGCAAGGGTCCACACAACACACCCAGATGTTTATGCTCTCTATAGAGTAAGGGTCCACACAATGCACTCCCACCGAAGGCCTCCTACGAGGACTTCAAAGGATGAGCAATACTCAAGACTTAATCTTAGAAAGGAATGATCACAAGTGTCCTCTGGACTCTAGATACTTACAGATAAGTTAATGAGTCTCATTCAGTGCAATGACGAAGATCTCCTCCTTGTTGTTGAAGAATCTTCGACTGCCTTGATTCGCAACACAAAAGATGTACCAGTACTTAGCTTCGGGTTGAGTCAAGGTTAAGACGGAAATCCACTCTCTTAAAATTTTCCTATAAGGAAGATAGAGTGATTCCTGTCATTTATTCATTCAAGGCACCTCAGCTTAATGATATGCTATTAAGATAATTGCTGGAGGATCCTTGAATGCGAAAGTTCATTTCCCAATCCACTCTATTAAATGTCAATGAATGAGAGTGGATTGGAAGATAAACTCCCATGAGAGAAATGGCTTTGGGTATATGATTTAAAGGTAAAACACACAAAAGCACTCTCTTCTTTCTCTACCAGCAATATGGATAAGTCTCTCTTTATATAGGCAAAAAGTTCCAACGGATATAAAACGGTCATATTTATGACAGAGTTCGATATCATCGAGTAGGGTCGATATCATCGAGCGTATACTTTCGATGAGATCGACTGTCCGCTCGATAACACAAACTCAAATGTCATACGCTTTTGAAACCCTTTGTCAGTTGGTCGATGGGATCGGTACTGGTGTCGATGTCATCAGATTTCAAACTCCGATTCCATCGATGCTAGGATCGATCTATCGACATTTGAAGCATGAGAGAGACTAGTCTTGAAATATTTTAGGTTTTTAGGATATGATTGGGGAACAACTGATGTCATCGGAATTGGCATATCGATGTTATCGGAGGCCGTGTCAATGGGATCGATAAATCGTATAGATTTACCTATAAGCTCGCTGGACAGTTTGTGTCCAGTCTTGATCCAATCGACTAGGCCTCGATAGCATCAACATAAGAATATTGATTTCCTCGAGTGGCCCCCGATCAAAGTTAAAAACAACCTAAAATATTTGCTGTAAGAAATGCGCATCCACTATCGATATGATCGATGGCCATCCGATATGATGGAGATTTGAATTCAGATTGAATCGGGAAAGACATCGATATATCGAAGTACATAGTGATTTTCTTGAAAAAAAGCAGTGGCACCGAAAATTTGCCTGTCGATATTATCGAGCCACATCTGATGGGCTCGATATTTAAATATCGATGATATCGATGGGTGTATTGATATATCGATAAATTCGTCCAGATGAGTATGCGGTTGATGGACACTTTTAGTCCTCTTATCGATAGTATCAATCAAGTGTCAAGGTCATCGACAGCGTAGGTCGATCATATTGAAATGTGTATCGATACAATCGACAAGGCAAGCAAACTTAGAGATTTTCTGATGTTTGAAAAAGTTCACTTACCTAAAAACCCTCATATGTTCTAACTTATTTTTAAGGATTTTAATCACCTAGTGTTTTGGGACATAGGATGTGAGGCTATGATTTACCTATGGCGAGGTTCCACACATCCAATTGAGACAGGCGCTTAAATAGATCTTCCTATGAGGCTTTGCAGTCTGACTGACTCAACACACACGGTAATTAACAAACCAGGGCACTAGTAGGTGCACTTTCAATCTCCCCCTTTTGTCAATTACGTGACAAAATACCAAAACACCCTAGGATAATATCTAGACAGACACATCCTAAATTGTGTGTACATGCTTTTACACAATTTTACAAATTCTAATACAACCATGTGCTCCCCCTTTCTGTAAAACTCCCCCTTTCTTAGTGCAACTACTCCTCCTAACACCTACAACATATAAGAGCAAATATCCAATTTTCCACACGAGGTGTTTTAACTTTTCTCCCCCTTTTTGTCAGTCATTGACAAAGATAAAACAGTAGATATTGACTGAAGTTTTTAAGGAAGCATATGGGAGAACCACTTACAGATAGATGTATAAATATTTTTAACAATGTTAAGCATACATCATTGGCAGGTAGTATGAATGCATGAAATAAAACTTGACAAAATCAGATAAGATAATCAGGAAAAACATATGCAATCCATATCAAATACTCCATTTAACCAGGGGACATCATATATCTCTATGGCAGTAAGAATAGAATTATATGTGGCCATTTTCAACAAAATATTCATCATTCAAAAACACGTACTGCCCTAGAAAGCAGTAGACTACCAACCATCAGACAGAGATATCAAGCCCATGTAGGGATAAAAAAGGATCAAGACACAACTTTAACATAATCTGTAAACCTGTAATTCATCACACACATAACCATGATCATAGGGCATTTAAAAAGATACTTAAGCCTAAGTATTCCAGAAAGATTCCAGGTATGTGATAAATGAAAAGAGAGCCTGGACATGCTTTATGAAGAAGGGAGAATGTTCAGAATCTGTTCCGTAGCATGTTGCAGCGACTCCAGTCGTTGTCAGATTTCTGAAAGATGGGCTTCACATTTATCAAGTTTCTTCATCATGCATGATTGAGCATCCAAAATATTTTGTAACATATCTTGCACTGGGATATCTTGAATGTTGTTTGTGGTATCGAGGCTGTGAATAGACTTACCATGGCTTGAGATTTGATTGGTTCTTTCAACACAAGAGACTTTGTCATAGAGGTTCAGATTATGGATGTCTTTATAATTGAACCAGCTACATGGGTGTGGGAGATTATGAGTAGGTGGCAGATCGAATTAACATGAAAGCTTAGATAGAAGACATGGAAATGGAATTATAGTGATGGATTCTTCTGAAGACACACGGATTAACTGTTGTGAAATTAGAGTGGGTAGACATACTGAAATCCCTAGATGAACATCATACAAAATGTTCAGAATGTATGGAGAGAGATTGTTGCCAAAGACTTCCAGGGATAGACATTAGTGCTGAAAATACTGTGAAGAATCTTATAGGTAGGATCAAGGTGGTAGACACGGAGTATATTCTTTGTATTCCTGAGAATTGTGGCACCATTGCACAATGCTCGAGTAACTTCTCCCCATACACTGAGACCATTCATGTTTCTATTGGATACGGGTATTCCAGTGGATTCTATGTCAATCAGTCTGCCTATCAACCTTGGCATGATGCATTTGTCCCAATTTATGACTGCAACTGAGATGAGAGGAGTATCCTTTTCAACATTGTAAACAAGGCTTAGAAATTGATGTACCAGATTTTGTTGATATGTTCCACCAAGATTCACAACATTGTCCCACCCGATCTATTTTAAGATGTTGATAATCTTAAACGATTCAATGCTCTTTCCATGGATTGCTCGTTCTGCCACGAGGTTGATGTTAAACAGGGAAGAAGAAGTTGTCGCATTCTGCTTAACTTTCCTGTTCGAAATTAAGGTGCTTCGAGGAAGAGCTAACAAATGTTTTTCTTTGGTCATCTTCGAAGAGGATGAACAGATGTGAGTCCAAGTCTGAGATCAGATGTACTTTCTTTATTCTTCAGATAACATGGTTATAGATGCCATTGATAGTCCTGAATTTTGAGTTTCACTCAGGAGTTTGGGAGAAGATTAACTACCCCAATGCTTCGGCTACCTAGAAGAACGTTGATGCTATCGACACTTTGTCGATATGAAGATATTCAATATGATCAATCGACAGTTATACTGAAAGTGAGTGTATATATATATATATATATATATATATATATATATATATATATATATATATATATATATATATATATATATATATATATATATATATATATATATATATATATATATATATATTTCCAACAATCAGATGACTTCTCAAGTATTCTTTTAGATTTTTTAGGAGTCAAGTATATAAGAAAAATTTTATACAATCACTGTACATACAGAAATATAAACATTTGAATGTTTATATACCAAAAAAATAGAGGTCTGGAACCTCAGATATATCATTTTGAGCTCAGCAAAATTGCATCATTGCAGCAAATATCCAGATCTAGATGCATGACCTGGACTTGTTCCTTTTTCTGCTTGATTTTTCAGGGTATACGAAAGTTAATCATCAGACAATTCAGTTTCTCTTTTACTACCCATTGCGAGACAGATTTCTTCATTCTGTCCTTTTCTTTAGGTAGTGATGGATAAGTGTTTCTCCTAAGTGGACTTTTATCATTCAGTGTTTTTCTGATCGGTTTGAATTTTCCAATGTGATTTCGATCAGAGTTATGTGAGGTCCGTCTTGGTGCCAGGCATTCAAACTTATAATGACCCATATCACCACATAAATGACAAACTAGAGAAATTTCTATATTGCTACCTGAAGCAGCTAGTTTTGTTGGAGCTTTATTTCCAGTTTTCTTTTTAATTTTCTCATACCCTAGGCCACTCTTATCTCTTTCTTGTCTTCCCATCCCTGATAACTTTTCTAGCTTCTCACCACTTTGGGAAAATTTGTAGTTGATTTCAGCAATTCTCCTGGATTTTTCTAAGTCAATGTTGAGTGAGTGATTCTCATTCTTGAGTTGCGCATTATCATCTCTTAACAATTCAGCCTGGTTCACAAGTTTTGATAATTCTATTTTTAGGGATAGGTTTTCTCTTTGTTGCAAATCATTGACTAACTGTGTGTTAATTTCCAAGGTTCTGTGCAAGTCTTTTTGTAACAATTCCTTTTTATTTTTAGACATACCGAGTCTTTTAAGGATATGGATGCTATGAATATACAGTTGATTATAAGCATCTTATAGTTCATCCTTTTTAACTTCTTCTTCCTCTTCAATTTCCTCATTCTCAGATAAAGATGATTCAATAGCTTGCTGTTCTTCCTCAGATTCAGTTGGAATGATCGAAGCAGTGGAGATCATAAGTATTTTTAAAGATTTTCGATCTTCATCACTCCCTGAGTTGCTTGATTCTAAATTTGACTCTTCCATATCATCCCACGTGGCAGACATTGCCTTGCCCTTGGTTTTTCTGTTTGGGCATTCGGTAGATAGGTGTCCATACTCCCGACAGGCATAGCATTGTGGTTCTTTGGTTCTTTTTCCAAACTTTCCTGTAGAAGGTTTTTCATCCACCTTTCTACCTCTAGAGGGATGATTACGATTCTTTTGAAAGAATCTTCTGAATCTCTATGCCATCAAAGCCACTTCCTCATCTTCATTTTCCTTTTCACTCTCACTGTCCTCATGTTTTTTTTTTCTAGAAGTTTTCAAGATAGTGTTTTTGGATTTTTAGGATTGAGTGAAGTGTAGTTCAACAGTTTGTACAGAACCTATCAATTCTTCTACTTTCATCTCATCAATATTTCTACACTCCTCAATTGTTGTTACTTTGGGATTAAACCGTTCCGGTAGAGATCTTAATATTTTCCTACATATTTTTGGTACCGGAACTTTTTCTCTGAATCCACCCATGGAGTTACAAATAATATTCAACATGGTAAAAAACTCCATAAATGTCTCATGCTCTTCCATCCTGAGATTTTTGAACTGTGAAGTTAGAAGTTGTAGTTAAGACCTCTTCACAGTGCTTGTGCCTTCATGGGTTGTTTCCAGTAGATCTCATGCTTCCTTGGATGTCTCACACATACTTATCTAATTGAATATATCCTGAGACATGACATAGTAAATGGCGTTCACTGCTTTTGCTTTAGCATTTCATTTTTCTTTGTCGAATGTCATCCACTTTTCTTTTGGTTTGGGTTTTGTGATGATAGTTCCACCCTCAAGTACAATCTCTTCTAATGGTACACATAACCCTTTTCAACCACATCCTAAACATCATGATCTAAAGATCTCAGGAAGCAGTGCATCCTAGCCTTCTAGTATGCATAATTTGAACCATCAAATACTGGAGGATTAGTGACTGATGAGCCCTCTCCTTTGGCCATATTCCTAAACTTCAGTCAAGATCACTCTCTAGGCGGTGAAGCCCTTAAAGAGAGACCCTTTCTAATACCATTTGAAATAGTGGTGAAGACTGCTCGAGTTGAAGTTGGAATATGCTAACATGTCCTAAAGGGGGGTGAATAGGACTTTTTAAAGTTTTACAATGTATTTAAAAATCCTATTGCACTAATCCTATCAGATATGCAGTTATCAGGATTACTCAAATATAACTCTACTGGCTTCCAAGCCTAGTAGAGGATCCAATCACAAACTATTCAAAAGATAGCAGTATAGAACTTAGTTCATGCTAGATATGACTATGTATGTGTGTGAGGTGTGATCTCAGAAATTTAGATATTGAAATAATAAAGCAAATCACACAAACAAAGGAATAGCAATCGCAAACACAGTCATTTTTATACTGGTTCGACTACTTGTCTACTCCACTCCCGGCTGCCGCACTCAACCCTTGAGTGTACCGGATTTCACTAAGGAGGTTTCCCAGGGTTCACCTCAAACCTAAGGTTTTAAATCAGGTTCACCTTTAACTTTTACACAGAGATTTCTACTTGGTTCACCTCTAACCCTAGAGTTTTACTGGTTCACTCCTAATCAGATGTTTATGCTTTCCATAGAGCAAGGGTCCACACAAAGCACCCGGATGTTTATGCTCTCCACAGAGCAAGGGTCCACACAACGAACTCCTAATGTACACTCCCATCGGATGCCTCCTACGAGGACTTCAAAGGGTGAGCAACACTCAAGACCCAATCTTAGAAAGGAATGATCACAAGTGTCCTCTAGACTCTAGATACTTACAGATAAGTTAATGAGTCTCATTCAGTGCAATGACAAAGATCTCCTCCTTGTTGTTGAAGAGTCTTCGGCTCCCTTGATCCGCAACACAAAAGATGTACCAATACTTGGCTTCGGGTTGGGTCAAGGTTAAGATAGAAATCCACTCTCTTAAAATTTTCTTATAAGGAAGATAGAGTGATTCCCGTCATCTATTCATTCAAGGCATCCTAGCTTAATGATATGCTATTAAGATAGTTGTTGGAGGATCCTTGATTATGGAAGTTCATTTCCCAATCCACTCTATTGAATGTCAATGAATGAGAGTGGATTGGAAGATGAACTCTCGTGAAAGAAAGGGCTTTGGGTATATGATCTAAAGGTAAAATACACAAAAGCACTCTCTTCTTTCTCTACCAACAATATGGATAAGTCTCTCTTTATATAGGCAAAAAGTTCCAACGAATATAAAACGGTCATATTTATGATAGAGTTCGATATCATTGAGTGTATACTCTCGATGGGATTGACTGTCCGCTCGATAACACAAACTCAAATGTCATACGCTTTTGAAACCCTTTGTCAGCTGGTCGATGGGATCGGTACTGGTGTTGATGTCATCGGATTTCGAACTCCGATTCCATCGATACTGGGATCGATCTATCGACATTTGAAGCATGAGAGAGACTAGTCTTGAAATATTTCAAGTTTTTAGGATATGATCGGGGAACAAATGATGTCATCAAAATTTGCATAATAATGTTATCGGAGGCCGTGTCGATGGGATCGATAAATCGTATAGATTTACCTATAAGCTCGCTGGACAGTTTGTATCCAGTCTCGATCCAATCGACTAGACCTCAATAGCATCGACATAAGAATATTGATTTCCTTGAGTGGCCCCTATTCAAAGTTAAAAACAACCTGAAATATTTGTTGGAAGAAATGCGCGCCCACTATTGATATGATCGATGGCCTTCTGATATGATTGCGATTTGAATTCAGATTGAATTAGGAAAGATATCGATATATTGAAGTACATAGTGATTTTCTTGAAAAAAAGCAATGCGCCAAAAATCTGCCTATCGATATTATCGAGCCACATCTGATGAGCTCGATATTTGAATATCGATGATATCGATGAGTGTGTCGATATATTGATAAATCCATCCAAATGAGTATGCGGTTGCTAGAAACTTTTAGTCCTCTTATCGATAGTATCGATTAAGTGTCGAGGACATCGACAACGCAGGTCGATTATATCGAAATGTGTATCGATACTAGAGATTTTCTGATGTTTGGAAAAGTTCACTTACTCAAAAACCCTCATATGTTCTAACTTGTTTTTAAGGGTTTTAATCACCTAATGTTTTGGGACATCGGATGTGAGGCTATGATTTACCTATGGCAAGCTTCCACACATCCGGTTGAGGCAGGCGCTTAAATAGATCTTCCTATGAGGCTCTACAATCTAACTGACTTAACGCACATGGTAATTGACAAATCAGGGCATAGCAGGTGCACTTTCAATATATATACTACTTACATCACATGTTGGGCCTCAATAAGTGGCCCAATGCCTACGCATATTACATGGGTTCAAAAGGGCTAATAGCCTGGGGTAGCTCATAAGACTAAGATAGACAATGACATGGGCCTAAATGATAAGAATGGGTCTATCAAGGGTCTATGGTGGACATTTAACCACCCATAAATGCAAGTGGGCCTAGCCAGGCTTAAAAGGGTACACAAATGTGGACATTCAACCACCATTTGTCCCAAAGAGGCAGCCCAATAACAATCAACTCAGAATCAAGGCTCGTGGCCCGAGCACAATCATAAACAAGAAATGGGCAGATATATATATATATATATATATATATATATATATATATATATATATATATACTACTTACATCACATGTTGGGTCTCAATAAGTGGCTCAATGCCTACGCACATTACATGGGTTCAAAAGGGGCAATACATGGTCCAATCCACATACAATAACATGGGCCTATAGGAAAGGTTATGGCCAAGAATAAGGTCACTAAATCCATACATTATGAGGGGCCTAGTTGTCACGCTTCGAACTCGAAAATCGGGCTCACAAAATTTTCGATCGCCGAATTTAGCACCGACAGCCTCCGTAGTATCCCATTCTCGACTCCTGGCACCCAAACACCAGGTTTCGATCCTAGGATCCTACAAGGAGGATTTTAAGCATAATTTTATTTCAGTATAAGCATAACCATAAGCATAACCCACAAACAATAACCACAAGAACATCACAAAATCCACTATGATAAAAAACTTTGAGTGCAGTGCGTATGAAGGGAAATACAAGATAATGATAGTAACAGAAACTCCAAAAGCTCGGCTGCACGGTCCAACTATGACGAGGTTACGGCTGCGTCCGGGCATCACCTGTACGCATCAATCGTGCATAAGCTTATAGAAAGCTTAAAGGGTGGTATAAGTGGGTGTGTAATGTGCACATGCTCAAAATGTAATATCAAAATGATGTGAAATCATGCCGATGGGTTCATGAATGCAATAAACCTTACCAAGGTTATACAATGCAGGATATGAATGCTATCGGATATATCAAGACCATGCGATGCCAGATGCAACTCAAGCATCCCAATCCTCATCCAAATCCTCATACAGGTCATCAATATCAGTACAGTTCTCAGTCTGGATAATCACTAAGGTCTAGTACACTCTACGCCAGCTTGTCGCCCCTATCCAAACGCACAACTGGGAGAGTGCAAAAGACCTCACTATTTGCCTGCTAATATCGGGCCCGGCTCGTCGATAGCGGACCCATTCCTAAAGCTAGTTAAACTCAACTTAGAAATTGTCCCCTCACTTAGGTGGGTAAGGTCACACCACTTTCCAACCGACCATGACACAGTGAGAGACGCGGCCTACTGGTATACGGCTCTCGCATGCTCATGTATCCACTCGGTCTCGACGTTGGAGTCATCCTCTGGTACCATAGGGTTTAGGGATTTTCACCTAGGGACATCTATGGCACCCCAATGTTAGAAACAGTATTTTCGATATCCAATCTAGCCATCCACGATGTGTCTTTGGAGGCTATGGCCCTGATGTCGCTAGGGCATATAATAATCACGATCACACAAATGTAAGTGCAAGAATCACTCTACCAGACATGCAACAATCATGCGCATACCGCATGCTCATGAAGGGCAACTCCGCCTATCTGGAAGCCCATAAGCAATCTACCCGAAGACATATGCTATGATTAGTCACTCCTCATATCAAGCATACATATGATGTGTATGAGCATGAATCATGGATCTATAGTAAACATGTTATATGGTGGTGGACTCTACTCATAACGAAGATGGGCCTAGATAGCTTACACACAACAAGTATGGGCCTATCAAGGGCCCTAGGGAGAGTGACAATGCGGACATTTAACCAACATTATCCTTACAATGTGGGCATCAAACCATCATTTCTCCTAAGGCACGGCCTGACTCGAACATCATTACTTAAACCATGGTGGAGTCACACATTGCAATGGGCCTTATGTACATCCCGTTGGGCCTCGGCCCATGGGCCTCATATATATCCAAGTGGACTTCAACATAGGCCTCATATATCACATCGGGCCTAATTAAATGTGCCGAACAATGGGCCAAATCAACTAGGCCAAGTCAAATGAGCCGAGTTGAATGGGCCGAATCAAATGGGCCCAAACGAACCACACCATTCATTTGTAGATAGAGATCATTTTAGAGCATTATTTAAAAATTATATCTAAAGGAACATCTGGACCATACCACAAATAATAGTGGTGATAAAGATCTCCACCGTTAAATTCTAGTGGGACCTACCATAGTATTTAATTCCATCCGGTCTGTTCATAAGTTCATAAAGATTAGGTATTAAGAGGATAAACAAGTATCATATTGGTCCAAGACTTTTGTACCCAAATGGGGTTCAATGGTAGGCATCCAAACCCACTATTTCTTGTAGTGTGGTCCACATGATATTAGATTTGTCTTATTTTTAGTCTCAAGCTTAGGACTGCCTCACCAAAAGGATGGATGGTTGGATGAACCAATACATCAGAGTGGGGTCCAATTATGTGGCCCACCTAAGATGGCTTGCCAAACGAACGGACGGTAGGGCTACAACACAGGCATCATGGACGGTACGGGTACAACACATGCATCACTGGTGGTTCTCACCAAATGGACTGACCGTGTGGGTATACATGCATACATAGTGGGTCCCACATGGGGCCCACCATGATGTCTATCTGCCATCCAGACCATTGATAAGGTCACCCAGACCCAGATGAAGAGGGAAAGCAAATTTTATAATGATTTATAACTCCTATGACACCCAAAGGGTTTTAATGGCAAACGTTCAATCCAACTATTTCCTTGCCATGTGGACCACCTGAACTCCTAGTATAGCTGATTTTGTAGGGGGGCCCACTGCCCTAAGGGCCCCATCAAAATGCACGGTGTGGATATCAATGCTCATCACAGTGGGGCCCACGGCTGGGACCCATCGTCCCTGCTCGTGTTCGTCCTTAGCACAGCAGCACAGACACCACTGGCGTCATCTGTCAGAGCAACAATGCTGCTACTGTCTATGTTTTTTTTTTAAATCACGTAATATGGGGTTTTTCATACGTGGGGCCCGCATCAGTTGAATCCACTCCAGCCATTGCATTTCATGGCTCAAGACAGTCTAAACGAGCCCAATATTTGGGGTATTTTGGTGTATAAAAGACTTCAAAGTGTATTTTAATGGTAAGAACAACTATTTTCTATATTATGGCCCGTCAAATAATCGGATTGGCTTCATTTTTTGGCTCAACGCCTAAAATGAGCTAGGGAATGGGATGGATGGTGTGGATCAGCCCCATACATCAAGGTAGGGCCTGCATGAGCAGCCCACCCTAAAAGCTCAAATATATTATTTTATATTATGTTTTTTTGTTAACTTGTCAGTGCACACCCATGTCAGTACACGCACTCCATATTAGCACCCCCTACGTCCAGCATCCAGGGACACTAGACGGCATGGATTAACACAGCATCATGGTGGGTCCCACATGGACGTAGCCCACCTATTTAGATCACCTGATATTTGTGTTTTTCCTTCCGTCCGGGCCCACTAATGGGCTGGATGGTGTAGATCCAACACATCTAAATGACGGGTCCCACATGAAGGTAAATAGATTAAAATATGTACTCCATGGTAGGACACACACATATTAGATGGGCCACACACCCCTTCATCATCATCATCATATAAAGAGAGAGAGAGAGAAATACATGTGAAGGGGAGGGACCCCGCCACTATTGGGCCCTTCTAAATACGTTGCATACATCAAGTGGGTCCCACAATAAGTGGGACCTAAAAATGGAATTCAATGGTTGATCACCCACCTATTTGCACTCCTCCTTGATCCATTAGCCTCCTTAGCTCCTTATCTTCACTTTTGATGGAGGTTGATGGGGTTTTGATGGTGAGGATAAGAGATGAGAGTGTAGGAAGATGGACCACACTTGGCTTTGGGAGAGAGGGGGTTTGGACATGGGATGTTGTTGCTTGGGAGTGAAGAGAGTGAATGAGAGAGAGAGGGAAGTGATGGGTGAAAAGGGATGGGGTGAGGTGTGATGGGTGATGGGTGGAGTGATGGGTGAAGTGATGCAAGAGTTGAGTTTGGGTAGCTTGTGTAAGAGAGAGGTAAGGGTAGGGCATGGGTTACTTGTACTTGACTTGATGTGTGATGTGTACTTGATTGATGGGATTGATTGATTGATTGATGAGACATGTTGTAGAGATTCTCTCGAAGTTCGTAATGCGTAACATTTTTCTCGAAATGAATGTGAGCCCACATCTTCTAACTTAGGTATCGATTCGGTGCGCAAGTCACGGCGTTGGAAACGCGGTGACGGCGTGGTCGCTAAGATAAAAGTTTCGGGTTAAGTCGAGTCACGTATACGGAACTCGGTTTAAGATCACGCAAAAATGTCGGATAAGGGTAGAAGGTTGCCAGAACTCGACCGGGAGGACCGTGGAAGTCAACGGACAGTATGACATAGAATGCGGATCCTACATTAGTGGGCAGCCTATTATCCCAATCACATGGGCAAGAATCACATTCGAGTTAAGAAAATTGGGCCTTACAACCTTAGCCCAAGAATCTAACTGATTTAGTTGGCAACCAAGGGCCCAACATAATGGTGAAAATAGCCTATAAATCCACTAGGCCTAACTATGACATTCCAGCCCATTTGGGCCTACAAGATGTCCTAAAGTCTTGTTGCACATAGGTCTGTATAACCCAACCAAAGTGAGCCTCCAAAATACAATAGTTAAGCCCAAAGGTTAAGGGAATAAAAGAATGAAAAATATCCCCACAAATGCTCACAACATGGTGGGCTCCACACCCTTAAACTCCAGCCATAAACAATGCATTTTAATAAGGTACCCAGCTAGATTTTTTTTGTCCACTAGCTATCTTAGCTACCTGGGCCTGCTGGAGCCCGGTAAAATGATTTTCTGAATGGAATACAAGTCCAAGTGGTCTAGTAATATGTACAAGGAGTCCCACCACATAGGGAGTGGCCAATCATCACACGAAACAAGTGGGCCATGCTGTTGGACTGAGAGTCCAGCAGCAGCCCAAACAGTGGACATCCCACATGGGCCTGGATGGTCCAAAGGCTGGACGGTCAGCCCACACCAAAGCTCAAAGTGGGCCACACCTCAGATGTCCCACTAAGGGATGGGCCACGTCTAAGTGAGCCACACATATGGGTGGAAGCATGGATGAAACACCACATTAAGGTGGGCCACAACAAGGTGGGACGGCCAACCTTACTAGACGACAACCACCTAGGGACGTCTAGCAAGGTGGCTAGTCCAGCCACCTGTCCTAAAAATCTAGTGGCCCTGATAGTGTAACGCCCCAGATTTTTTGCCAACCTGGGGTTAGACGTCCTTAGGCAATGGGTCAACCACATCACTCTTAGGAATCACTTCTAAAGCCAAAGAAATCACTTAGAACCAAATTCCTTTAGAAACTAAACGTAAGTTAACTAGCGCTACGTTGGAGTAGCTGTGAAATTGTCCCTGATCACTTTAAATACGTTCTGCAAGACCCAAAACTTGTAGAATCGTTGTTGCTACGTTACCCTAAAACCTAGGATCAAACTCTAAACCGGTTTGTTCTCGGGAACCCTTTGAAACTTTGTATTGGATCTAGGGCACGCGTCGAAAGTCCGATATCTACCATCTTAGACCGTTATGACCGCTTAGCTAGACTTGACAATCATTTCGAAAATCAAGCCCAACCGACGTTCAGAGGCTATTTCATTGAGCTTGGAGTGAAGAGAGTGAGAAAAAGGTTAGATTTGGAAATTTGAAATTCAAATCTGGCACATGACTTGACGCGTTATTATTAAGCGTTCTGACCGTCAGAATTCAGCCAAATTACACCCTAGGATCAGGAAAAATTTCTCTTTCATATCACGAGACTTGTAGACCTGATCTAGGTGCGATGACCGCTGAACTGAAACTGGACCGCCACGTGCGATCTGCGAACTCTGCGGGACTGAAAACTAGGCGTGAGCAGGATCCAGTATCCATGAGCTTAAGTCCGACCGCATTCGGCCAAGGGACCTCCAAAAGTGCTTCTTTGGACCAGAACAGCCCCGATTTGGTTATACCTCAACTGAACTTTGTTCCCAAGCCTAATTTGGGAAGGTTTTAGCCTATATAAGGGCCTTAAACCCTCTCACAACCCTCCCATCCGAATTTGCATGAAACCCTAAGAAAAAAGAGAAAAAATGAGAGTTTGTGAGAGAGTGTGGGAGTGATCTTCCTGCAACCTGCACTAGCTGTTGCATGTGCTTAAGCAACGTATTCCAATCACTTTTCCGGCAATTCCAACGCACTTCTAGGTAAGTAAAACCCTAAACAGTTGCTGATTTAGCATTCCGTCGATTCCAATAGCGAAGTGGCTTATACATCTTGTGTATTAGGTCGCCTGTTCGCCGTAGACGAAGCGTATACATTCCGTTCGAAATGATACACGTCTAAGGCAAAAGGTGAGGATTTTAGACGCTTTGACTGGTTGATTTCAACGCTTTCAATGTCGTTTAATAGTAGATTATCGACGGCAACACCGTTTGACATGTAGAACATGCTGTCCGTTTTCCATTTCATATACGTACGGGAAATATGTGATTTAGGGCATTTTGGGTATTTGTAGGAAATACAGTATACGTCCGTATTTTGCTGAAATAATTTCCATGGCTATTTGTCATGTTATGATATTAGGAATGCGTGCATGGTCTTTTTGGCGAAGAGATTCGCCCTAATGCGCACTTTGGGTCGACATACGCTATATAGACTAAAGTGTGTAGACTAAGTGTTTGTATAAATGTTTGTATTAGTATGTATTGAGTAAATGGTGTTGTGTAGGAGTTTTGAGATTGAATTCTCAAGTAATATGCTGATGTAAATGATTTCCATCATGTTGGCTATATGTATTGATTTCATTATATACATGAAATGCATGTGTGGGATGATTTGCTTAAGTTGTATGTTATAACATGTGTCAACATGCTTATAATGTTGTACTTCATTTCTATTACTCACCTATGCTTACTGATGTTGATGCACAAATGCTTGGGGCTATGACCTAGTCCAGGCAGTTGGTAATGGATCGAATTCGTGGTTAGTTTCTATGTACCACAGAGGACGCGTCGATGAACGCGAGTCGTGTTTGGGTTGACGGCAGTGGTTAGGCCACACGAAGTGTTTAATGCACTTCATGTCGTTCAACTTGAGATGCACTCGTGCTAGTCGAGCCCGTCAAGTAATCCGACTGGCCATTGTATATTCACCATGTATGAGTCATAACTGCTTGAACCTAGGTTACTGAACTTACCATTGAAAACCCTGTCAACCATGGTACCTTGATTCACAAAGACTCATGAGCTGGGCATGGTGGTATGGGACACCGTGGTCAAGCTGTCGGCCTACGCTGGGGCCACAAACCTCCCCATAGTGACCAGTGAGCACCCTATTCTAAGCAGATTATGGTGGTATGGGACACTATATTCTTACTGTCGGCCTACACTGATTGGTGACGAGCCCTTTGTAGTGACCTTGAGTTTATACTGACACCGCATGGGGGCGACGAGTCCTGATGCAGTCTTAAGGATAATTAGGCCTGTATTGATAGGGTGATGGGGGAACGGTGCAACGAGTGCGAGCAACAGCCCTGGCAGCCCTTGCAGCGACGTACAAATATAACATCGTATGAGATTACTAGGAGTGACGACCCTAGACAATCTGTGTTGGGATTGATATAAGCAAAATACCTTAGTTTCCCAATACTGTTGTATGAAAAGGACTAATAATAACTCAGTAATCATATCAACATCACATTACATGTGCCTGGAAGATGTGGAGCACTGAGCAGTACGCAAGCATGCCGCGGACGCAAATGGTGCTGTATGAGGGAGAATGTCAGTGAGGGCATCCATCATGTCATGTCATATACATTAACAACAGTATCTAGGAATGTTTGATTAATTGCTTTACTATTATCGCATGATTGATTTGAGAACATGCTAATCTTTGCTCTATGATTCCACTGAGTTAATTACTCACTCCCACGTTACGGGACGGTGTTACGCACACCAAACAGTTCCTATCTTAATTGCAGATGATGGCGATGCTTGCGAAGCAGAGCCGGACTTGATGATGATGAGGAGGATCCCTCCTATATGCAGGTTCTGATTAACGGGGTTACAGGGTTACTGATTAGATTCCAATATACTTGGTATTTTGCCTTTTCTTACACACCCATGTATATTCTTTTTATCATTATTGGGGTATACATGTATATGTTTAACCTGGTAACATGTTCACACTCTGGAGACCCACAACAGTTCATATACTTTATATATCTATTACATTCTTCCGCTTGCTAATTTAACTGTCTCTGGAGTATGATATGCTATTTTGGTCTAATCCCACTCATGTTTTCTGCACTAATATGAACAACATTCATCCATCATTGAAAATGTTGCATAAATAATGTTCTGGAACTCGGGAGTGGAGTTTTTGCTCGACCCCTAATTTTTGGGATGTTACAGATATCCTATGACCAAGCTAGGTGGGTCCCAGTAAGGGTGGACCACCATAGAATTAAATTTTAAGATTTTAAACACAAGCTAAGTATTTTTACAAAAATGGGCAGTAATGCTTATCTAGATATCTCTGCTGCAGAAGATGTTGCTCTCCCCATGTTTGACACCTCATGGAGTGGGCCTAAGATTGCCCAAATCACTGGAAAATTCATGGGTTTGATGGTCCCACAGATGGACTACAAGTGGGGTCCACTGGAGTAGCCCACTTACTCCAAAAATTAAGATGAAAATGATCGTTTCCAACATAAAATGCTGTTGGATTGTCTAGAAATTTCTTGACAGTTAGCCTCCTTTAGCCTATCCCATAGGTCTCAATCAAGGGGTAAAGGATGTGGGCCCCATCCCACATCAAAGTGGGGTCCATACCTTAAAAAACCTTCAAGGAAATCAGGGAAAAAGAACTATACAAACAATCTCAAACAATGCCCAAAAATCATACCACTGATGGGCCTAAAATTTGGACAACAACATATGTAGTCCAAATTTCAGTCCATAGAAAAATGTCCAAAGGGTTTTATACCCAATTACATTAAGTGGGGTCCACCTAGATGGGTCATAAAAATTTCATATCCATTACCATACTAAAATTTCTAAGAAAATCAATGTTTAGAGGCCATCCAACCCATGCATGTCATGATGGGCCTGGACGTCCCACTTTTCTGGTGGATCTGAGATTTTGTTGGCCACATTAGTGGGCCACAAGTCTCTAGCAACAAAAGGAAGAAAATAGGGAGAAAGGGAGAGAGAGGGAGAGAGATCAGAGCCAGGGTGGAAGGTCCCATCACTATGAACCTTCCACAGTCACATCCACACCATCCACTATACTTAGAACTTACATGCATGCTATTTACAAATCAAGAAAATGGCTGGGGGTAGGGACACCATCCCTACCATGCGTGCAAGGTCTAGATGACCTATGGAGTGTTAGATTAAGGAAAAAAATGCATCATGGTGGGTCCATGGAGAATTGCCCACCATGGAAGAGATCATACATGAAGTAGTCCCATGGCTTCTAATCTTAGAGCCATGTAGGACCTCCACCATTGTGGGTCCTACATGCATCCAAACATGCTAGAAATGGGAAAGCAAGAAGAAGGAAGGAAGAAGTGGCTTCAAGAAGCACCCACCTCTAAGATCAAGCTCCAAACTTCAAAGGCTAGCTTCAATGCTTCAAGGGAGATGATCTAGTGGTGGAGATGAAGATTTGAGGGTGGGATTGAGGGGTAGAAAGGAAGAAAGCTTGCTGGAATTGGGGAGGGAGGTGGATGTTCCACCATGCAAGAGAGGGAGAAGGAGAGAAAATGAGAGAGAAGAGAAAGAGATGGGAGATCTCATGATTACTCTCTAAAAAAGAGAGGCAATCATAGCTAGGCTATAGGTAGCTAATGAGTAGATAGCATGGAAAAGAGAGCACTAGGTGGGCCTGCATGGGAAAATGTGCCCATGGGTGTATGTGGGTCCCACATGCATAATTAAGGGCCAAGAATGGTGGGATCCATATCTCAAGAAGTACATGTCAAACTTATGCATGAAACATAGCGTTGGAACCGCGGCACCGATACAGTCGCAAAGGCATGGGTTTCGAGTCGATCTGGGTCGGGTCTACATGATGGGACTTAAGGATGACCGTAAACGGACTCCACAAGTCACGGGTTGCTGGGATTCGACTGGTAGGACTGCGGGACCTAAAGGAATGAAATGGATACTCAGGTAGGATCTTAGAAGAAACATATTTGTATTTAGCCTAAGCCATCTTTAAAGAAAACTTCCATACTAGATGGGCCTCATTGCCTTTTGAATTTGGCCTCCATACTATTAATCTCTTTCATATAGTGGCAATTGTTAGCCAAACACCATGCTTTTTTCAAAATTCTTAAAAATGGAAATTTGTGCAATTGTTATGGAAATTTATGCAGCAAATTTTAATTAATTTTGGAATGGTCCTCGTCAATTTTGCCTAATGGTGGGCATTCCCTTCGATTTGACACTTGTGGATGGTTTTTATGTTTTGTGTGGATGCTTAAATCATGATCTGATGGATTTAGATTGTGATTTTTAAGAACCGGGTTTGACATTTTAGAATTTCTTTCAAACACGAAGGTTGACTTAGCTTTTTGCCAATTAGGCAATTGCTTTTTGTCGCACAATGGAAATTTTCTATGAATGTGGCAATTTTTTGTGAGAAGTTATGGGAAGAGAGAAATTGCCATTTAACTTGTGATGGTTGGGTATTGATTTTCATGGAATTACATCAATGAAAGTTCACACTTGTTTAAAGACTGTTCATTGCTTTCCTTAGTAAACTCAGTTATATTTCAAAAGGACTACAAAATGGATTTACTTGTACTTTTCTGAACTAGGAATTAGTTTTCTTACTGATGTTCACAGCTTCTTAAATCAATTCCATGAAAAATGAGGATGACATAAATATTCTGAAGTACGGTGCATTTGGACATCTAATTGGATCTCAAATTTCATATATCCAAAGTTTTCCTTTATAATGATTATAGAATTAGCTATCTAGGTTGCTCTTCTTCTTCTTCTTCTTTTTTCTTCGTTCGGTTGCTCTTTTTTTTCGTTCTTTTAAATTTGTTAGTTAAAGATGCAGATTTCCCCCATATCATGGAAAGTTTTGTTTCAACTTGAGCCTTGTTGTTCTTGATTTGGCTAGAAAGCATTTATTCTTTAAATAATCAAATCCATCCACACACCCTTGGGTAATGAAAATATATATTGTGCTGGCAATTTTTGTATTCATATGATATTTTGTGAACCTACTAAAGTTTGTATCCGTTTTCTCTTATTCACTAAGTTATTTTATTATATTTTTCTTTTCGTTGCAAGGAGTGTTTAGTAAAGTAAAGTTAGCGGTAATGGTGGATACTCACAATCAAATGTTCAGGTGAGATATATATGGTTTCCTTGTATGTTTGTGTGCTTATATGCTGTTAACTTGAAATGAAATTGGGTGTATGTGGTGTATACATTTAGTGTTGGGAGGCAAATCAAAGGCATTGGAGTTTCCACTTTTTCATGGCTTTCCAGATTTTTGGATCAGGCCACCTAGGGAATTTCATGAGGTTACTCATTTAGTGTTGTTTCCACACCTCCTAAGGATTTATTTCGTAGTGATTGGTTCTATAGTTATGGATTAAATCCATAGCCATTTCTTCAAAAGCAATGGCCATGGTCTTACTGCGAACTATAACCATAGCTATATATCTTCAGCTACGGCTTTTATCTGTAGCCTTTGACCCTTTTTCTAGTAGTGCTTACATGAAGCTGCGTCTAGCACAACTGCCGGTAAAGGCCGTTGACCGTGAGCAAAACTTTTACCAGCGCTGCCTTTGCTGGCACTTACTTGACTGCTGATAAAAGTTTTACTGGTGGTTTTCTAGGCCTTAACTGATGGTTTTAACCACCAGTAAAGGTCAATTTTGTTGTAGTGTAACCTTCATTATAATACCTCCCCAAACTTGATGTCATCATTGTGTTGATGAGTTTGCTATGAAGGATGATGGAAAGTCCATTGGTTAAGATGTCAACAAGCTAATCTTTTGTGGAGATGAAGTAGACTTATAAGTTGTTCTTAGCTTCTTTATTACATATAGAATGGAAATTCACTTCAAAATGCGTAGTTCTAACATGAAATACATGATTTATCGATAAATATATAACACTAATGTTGTCACCCAAAAATGTGGGTGCACAAAAGATGAACATTCCAAGCTCATTGAAGAAAGTTTGAAGCTAAGTAATTAGTCGCAATACAAGCATGTGTACAATATTCACTCTCAATGATCGAAAGGCCCATTGTCAATTGTATACGTGATTTCCATAAAATAAGATTAGGACCCAAAAATATGGTGTAGGCTCCTTGAGATTTTCAATCATTGTGACAACCAGCCCAATTGGCATCAGTTTATGCCAAAAGATGAAGTAGTAAGTTTTAAACACTGTAGGATTCGCTTGACAAGAGTCCAATGGTCTTTAGTAAATTGTTGCATGAATTAGTAAGCTCTGTTGACTGCAAAGGAGATATCTGGCTTAGTGAGAGTCACATATTAGAGAGCAATAATGATGCTGTGATATAGTGTAGGATCAAGTATGAGAGTGCTCAATTATTGCGATAATCTATTATTCAAGAAAATAGAGATGAAGACATCTTTTTAACCATTCATCTTTGTTTAGTGAAGGAGCTTAAAGATATATTTGTGCTGAAGAAGATGAAGATTGGTTAGGGTAAGGGTAACTTCAATGCCCAAGAAGAAATTAGCACACCAAAGTCCTTAATTACAAATTCACATCCGAGTTGTGATAGGATATAAGAAAGAGCCAGTATTTGATTGCTCAGAATAATGGTATTATTAACGTAGATGGGGAAGAAGATGATTATCCCATCTCGGTGATAAATGAATAGAGATGTATTTGTTTTGGAACTAATGGAACTAAGTTTAATAAGAAAGCGATGGGATTTTTCCTCCTTAGTCCAAGCTGCTCGACTAGTCAAGTGAGCTACTTGACCGGTCGAGTGGTGCTCGACCAGTTGAGGGTCCAGCTCGACCAGTCAAGTGGGCCACTTGACCGGTCGAGGATCCTGCTCAACTAGTTGAGGTTACATAGATTCAGTCCGAATTTGGTGCAGACTACGTAAATTTGAGGCGGTTTCGCAAGAGGTACGAAAGGGAGTTGCCTAAACTATAAATAGGGGTCATAGGGTTATTCTAAGGCAATGCAAGAAAGTTTTCTAAAGCTTTGCAAGGGTTTACTCAAGGGTTTAACACTATCAAAGGTGAGAGAGAAAAAAAATAGAGAGAGAGGAAGCTTATGGAAGGGAGATTCTACTTGTAGAGGTGATCTACTTCGCAGTTGACATCTCAGTGCTTCTACATCCTCGTGATCAGTGAGATCTCTCATTTTTCATTATTTTCTTATTGTTCATCCACTCCTGCGTGAGTGAAGAAGGTTTGATCCAAGCAGTGTGTGCTTGTGAGCAGTTGTAACGTTCTACCTCATAGTGAATTGTTGCTTTAGATGAGGTCCCGTGGTTTTTACCTCTTTAAGGGTTTTCCACGTAAAAATCTCTTGTATTGTGTGGTTTGTGCTTTGATTTATTTCATTACTTTATTATCCCATAATTCTGGTGTTCTTTGAGAGACTAGATCCTAAGGTTTTTATATAATGGCTCCCAACAAAATAGTATCAAAGTGTTTCAGGTTAGTTGAACGGAGTGGGATTAGTTCTGAATTATGGAAGGTAGCTCATCAAGGATGATTAGTCTCATTAGTTCTAACTGGACCATATGGAAGGCTAAGATGGAGGACTTGCTTTATTACAAAGACTTGTATGCTCTGATTCTAGACATATCAGCAAAGTCTAAGGATGTGTTAGATGATGATTGAAAAATGTTAGATAGGAAAGCCGTGGGGTTTGTTAGACAATGGTTGGATGATTCTGTATTTTATCATGTATCTATAGGGACCTCAATCGCTAGCCTATGGTTGAAATTATAAGGGTTGTATAAGAGATAGACAGCTGACATTAAGATTTTTCTGATAACACGACTTGTGAATCTCAAGTTAAAAGATGGTGGTTCTGTGGCTAAGCATATGAATGAAGTCAACAATATATTGAACCAGCTCTCCGCTATGAAGATGGTCCTAGATGATGAATTACAGACTTTACTATTGTTTTAGCTCATTGCCTGATAGTTGAAAGACATTGGTGGTGTCTCTGAGTAACTCTACGCCAAACGAAAAGGTGTCCATGGAAGAGGTAACCAGTCGTCTCTTCAATGAGGAGACAAGGAAGAAGTCTTAGGGGTCTACTTAACAAGAGGCTTTTGTGATATAAGATTGAGGGAGAGGAAAGAAAAGAAAGGGCGAGAAGGCCCGATATAAATCAAGAGGCAAGTCGAGTACTAGGAAGGATATTAAATACTAAAATTATGATAAGAAGGGCCACTACAAGCATGAATGTCATAAGAAGAAGAATGACAAGAAAAGAAAAGGAAAAGAAAAGGAAGATGAATCAGACTCTACTGCGGTCGCTTCAGATGGTGACATTGTAATTATTCTTTCAATAGATCACGATGTTTGTCCCACAGCTACGAGTCAAGACACTAACTAGGTGATAGACTCGAGAGCCTCATTTCATGCAACTCTATGCAAAGATTTCTTCACAAGCTACAAGTCAGGTAACTTTAGGACCATGAAGATGGGAAATTCTGGCATATCGAAGATCGTAAGGGTCAGTGATATTTGTGTGAAGACCAATGTAGACTACACATTTATTCTCAGAGATGTGAGGCACATTCCTGACCTTTGCCTCAACTTGATGTTGACGGGAAGGTTGGATGATGATGGCTATAAAAGCCAATTTGTTGGTGGGCGCTGAAAGCTCATCAAGGGTTCATTGATCGTAGTCAGAGGAAAGAACTGTTGTACTTTTTACATGACAAGTGTCAGTATGTGAAAGGGTGAGTTGAATGCAGTGGAAGATTCAACTTTGACATATAGCACAGGCGTCTAGGCCACATAAGTAAAAAAGGGCTACAACTACTAGCAAAGAAGCGACTCTTTCGAGACGTAACAGGTATACTTCTCAAAACCTATATTAACTGTTTATCAGGGAAATAGCATAGAGTTTTATTTGTTAAATCTGCTTCTCCTATTAATAAAGTACATGAATTAGATTTGATTTATTCTGATGTTTGTGGTCCTATGAGGACAAAAACCTTGGGTGGGGCATTGTATTTTATTACTTTTATAGATGATGCATCTAGGAGGGTTTAGGTTTATGCTTTGAAATTTAAGGATGAGGTCTTTGATGTATTTAAATTGTTTCATGCTATGCTCGAGAGAGAGAGAGGTAAATCATTAAAGTGCATTTGCACTGACAATGGTGGTGAATACACAAGTAACTTTCATGAGTATTATAAGTCCCTAGGTATATGGCATGAACAGATGGTTCCCAAGACCACCAGTATAATGATGTGGCCGAGTGAATGAATAACACCATTATAGAGAGAATCATATGCATGTTATCCCATGTGAAGTTACCCAAGACATGTTGAGGAGAAGCAATGAAGATGGCAGTGTATTTGATAAACAGGTCTCCATATCAGCCCCGTTGAATGGAGAAGTACCCGAGAAGGTGTGGACTGGATAAGATCCATCATACAATCATCTCAGGGTGTTTGGATGTAGGGCATCCGTTCACATACCAAAGAACGAGAGGTCCAAGCTCGATATGAAGATTAGGCAATGTGTATTCTTAGGGTACGGTGATGAAAAGTTTGGCTACAGATTGTGAGATCTGACTGAGAAGAAGCTCGTCAAGAGTAGAGATGTAGTTTTCTTTGAAGACCAATGTATTGAAGACATTTGTAAGCCAGAAAAGATGTAACCTAACTCAGGAGAGCTAGAGGATATGGATCCGGTTATTCCTCCCATGGCGCCCGATGACGGGGGAGTACAATAAGGTGTAGAAGATGAGGGAGTTCCTACAGAAGATGGATTGGGGGATTAGCCCCCACCTGATCCACCTGTTGAGCCACAGGTGAGGAGGTCAGCTAGGGACATACAATCGTCTAAGAGGTACTCGTCACATAGTGCATTATACTCACTGATGGAGGAGAACCAGAAGATTATTCTAAGGTTCTAGTCGACGTTTATAAGGGGGAGTGGTTGAAAGCTATGCAAGAGGAGATAGAATCCTTATATAAGAACCAGACCTATAATATGTTGAAATTGGCTAAGAGCAAGAAAGCTTTAAGTAACAAGTGTTTGTTCAGAAAAAAGATTGAGTAGAAGAATTCACAAACGAGGTTCAAAGCCAGACTTGTGGTGAAAGGGTTTGGTCAGAGGAAAGGTATAGATTTGAGGAGATATTCTTATCAGTTGTGAAGATGATATCCATACAGGTGTTACTTGGATTGGTGGCTAGCATGGATCTGGAGATAGAGCAGTTAGATATTAAAACTGTCTTTCTCCATGGTGACCTAAAAGAAAATATCTAGATGTACCAACCAGAGGGGTTCGAAGTTAAGGGTAAAGAGCATATGGTATATAAGCTGAGGAAGAGCTTGTATGGGCTAAAATAAGCTCCAATGCAATGGTACAAGAAGTTCGACTCGTTCATATTAAAGCATAGATATGACAGAACGTAGTTGGACCATTATGTGTTCACGCGCAAGTTCTCAGATGGTGATTTCTTAGTTCTGTTATTATACGTTGATGACATGCTTATAATGAGTAAAGACATCGAGAAAATTGAAAGGCTGAAATAGGAGTTAGGCAAGTCATTTTCTATGAAAGACTTAGGCCCAGTTAAACAGATCCTAGGAATGGAGATAACTCATGACAGAAGCAGCAGAAAGCTTTGGTTGTCACAAGAGCGGTATATTGAGAAAGTCATAGAGCGATTCAATATGAATGCAACGAAACTAGTCAGTACTCCACTGGATAGTCACTTCAGATTGAGTGACAGGCAGTGTCCCAAGACGAAGGCAGATGTGGATGAGATGCAAAAGATACCCTACACGTCAGTAGTAAGAAGTTTGATGTATGCTATGGTGTGTGCGACCATACATAGCATATAGGATTGAGCCTGGTATCTTACCAATCCTGGTAAAGAACATTGGACAATGATAAAATGGATACTGCAGTATCTAAGAGGCTCATCCAGGTTGAGCCTATGCTATAGTGATGAAAAACTTGTGTTTAAGGGATACATAGATATAGATATGGCAGATGACATAGACTCCAAGAAGTCTACATCAGGGTTTATGTTCACGTTTTCAAGGGGAGCGGTCTCATGGCAGAGCAAGCTACAGAAGGTCGTAGTATTATCAATGACAGAAGCTGAGTACATTGCAGTCATAGAGGCATGTAAAGAGATGCTTTAGATGAAGAGGTTCCTACAAGAACTTAGCCTAAAGCAGGAGCAGTACGTGATTTATTACGATATCCAAAGTCTTATACACTTGAGCAAGAATCCAAGTCAACACTGCAAGTTAAAGTACATAGAGATTCGGTATCACTAGATCAGGTATACTTTGGAATAGAAGGTATTACAGCTTGAGAAGGTCCATATCACTAGACATGATGACCAAGGCATTGCTCAAGGGCAAGTTTAAGGTTTATAGAAACATGATTGGCTTGAAGAAGGTAATTTCCTCTTGAGTCAGAAAGGAAGAGATTTGATGGGATTTTTCGTCCTCAGTCTGAGCTACTCGACCGATCGAGTGAGCTGCTCGACTAGTCAAGTGAGCTACTCGACCAGTCGAGTGGTGCTCGACTCAAAGTCTAGCAAGGTTTTAGTTTTGGAATCCCATGGTGCTTGACCAGTCGAGGTTCAGGCTCGACCGGTCGAGGACCCTACTCGACTAGTTAAGGTTACGCAAATTCAATCCGATTTTGGTGCAGACTATGTAAATTTGAGGCTATTTCACAAGAGGTGCAAAAGAGAGTTACCTAAACTATAAATAGGGTTCCTAGGGTTATTCTAGGGCAATGCAAGAGAGTTTCCTAAAGCTTTACAAGGGTTTACTAAAGGGTTTAGGGCTATCAAAGGTAGGAGAGAGAGAGAGAGAGAGGAAGCTTATGGAAAGAAGATTCTACTCGTAAAGGTGATCTACTTCGTAGTTGACATCTCAATGCTTCTACGTCCTCGTGATCTGTAAGATTTCTCCTTTTTCATTATTCTCTTATTGTTCACCCACTCCTACGTGAGTGAAGACAGTTTGATCCAAGTGGTGTGTGCTTGTGATCAGTTGTAACGTTTTATTTCATAGTGAATTGTTGCTCTGGACGAGGTCCCATGATTTTTACCTCTTTGAGGGTTTTCCACGTAGAAATCTCTTGTATCATGTAGTTTGTGCTTTGATTTATTTCATTGCTTTATTGTCCCATAATTTTGGTGTTCTTTGGGAGGCTAGATCTTAAGGTTTTTGTGCAATGGCTTCAAACAGAAACATGCTAAGTTGTTTAAACCAAACACAAGGGGCCTGTTTTAAGCTACAAAATAACTTCCTTAGTCGACATATATGATGAGAGTGTTTCTTATCAATAAAGTCAGGAGGTTTGAAAATAAAAATTTTATCTGTTAAGTTACCTTTAAGAAAAGTATTGTGGACATCTAATTGTTGGATCGGCCACCCTTTTAAGATCGTTATAGAGAGGATAGTCTAAATGGTAGTGGGTTTAACAATCAGGCTTAATGTTATAGTTGTATAATCAATGCCTTCTTGTTGAGTATAGCCCTCAATAATTAAGCGAGTCGTATGACATTCAATGGAGCCATCGTCACGTTGTTTAATTTTGAAAATTCATTTACTCCCAATACATTTTTTATTGACAGGAGATGTTAGATCCCAAGTATCATTCCTAGTAAGGGCATTAAATTCAGAAGACATTGTCTCACACCATTGAGAAAATTTTGAAGGCTTGGGCGAAACAAGTGAGTTCACTATCAATGGGACCGGGAAGGGTTAAGGGATATTTGGTAGTTGTATAAGTTTGAAAAGAGAAGAAAAAAAAAATTAGGTTTATGGGTGCTAACTTTGAGCCAAGTAGTTATGGGGTGTATGTTTCAGTAGTAGATAAAAGTGATTGAGTGGGTAAGGCACAAATGATAAAGGAGAAGAGTTGTGAAAAGAGTCATGTAATTGTAGGATAATGGTGTTAGAGAGAATGGGAAGGATAGGAAACTTAAGTGGTCTGACTAAGACCTTAGGTGGTTTGATTTAAGGATGTGAGGGACTGTGAGAGTGAACTGATGGTGATAGAGGAAGTGAGAAGAAGTGGGGACTTAAGTAGAGTGGGTAAGGCTTAAAAGGGTGCGGTTTGAAGGTGGGAGGGTGGTGTAATTATTGTAGTTTCTAAAGTATGGGTAGGCTTAAGAGTGATTCAATGGTATATAATAATTGAGATTTCTTGAAAGGGTGGACTATGGGTAGGAAAAATGAGATATAGAGAGGTATAAAATGGTAGTAATGAGATATGATAAAACATATTTGGCGCATCATTATTTTGGTTGAAGGATGGAGGTTCAATGAATGAAAAAAAAAAAATCTTATTAAATATGAAATGCCACGCAATGAGAAGTTTACGTGTTATGAGATTAAAACATGTATAGCGTTGATGGCATGATTTATAACCAAAACACACATACACAATCGTTGAACTAGTATTATAGCTTGTAGGAGGTATAGGGGTGCAATAAAAGATACCGAGCACATTTAAAAGTATGTAAAAAAATATATACATTGGTGCATATCCAAATATATTTTTCATAGGATGAGGTATTCTCAAGATTTGTCATGAGATGATGATTAATTAGATAGATTACTGCTTCAAATACATGATTTCAAAATTAGATTGGATTAGAGCCATTAACTATGAGATTAAATGCAATTTTCATGATATTTTTCTATTTTTCATTCAGCAACACTATTCTTGTTCACGTGTATGAGGGCATCATATCTTAGACATTGCAGTTACAGGCAAGATTGTCTTTAGTATTTCTGTATATTGCATGTTTACATATATTAAGAATATGATATCTATATATATATATATATATATATATATATATATATATATATATATAGTAATCAAATTCTCAATATTTAACTAGTCTACTTAATGAATTGTGTGTTTCGATTTCATGATCTATTATCGTTTTTAAATCATTTAAAAAGTGTGTTATAATTTCTCATTTGATTAATAGTTGGTCTTAATAAAAGTTAGATGGTGACAATAACTTGCCCATTTTAGTGCAAATGCGGATGGGTGTAAAACAAGTTGAAAATCGAAGAATTTCCTAATGAAAGAATGGATTGCAGCAATTGAATAACTATGTGAGTGACAGTCTTCTCAATACGAATATTATAACTTACAAAGCATTCATGCTTATCATCTTAGCCTTGTTCTAGAAAATTTTTATTAGCTTTATTAATCTTATTCCCATGGTCCTAACACATATGATTGTTTGGAACATTTTCATAGGACTGGATGTAAGCCCACCTGAAAATAACCCTCTAATTTAGGAAGTGTTGTGAGCCCCATTTATATGTTTAAAAAGTGAGGCTGAATGGGAGGGAAAAGTAACCGAGTAATTTTTAAAAAAAATGTTAAATAAATTAAGTTATATGTATATATGGTTGACTAACAACATTGACTTACAATATATCGATTTTGTAGTGAAAAAGAATTTAATTCTTCATTTGTGGTTTTGGATGTGATGAAGGAGGAGGGATTTAAGTCGGATATCTTTAATTATAATGTGATTATTGTGGGGCTTTGTAAGGAAGCTAAGTTGAGATATGCATGTGATATTGTATCTATAAACTCTATTAAATTATATATATTTGAGTATGTTGGGATTTGGTCTGCGAAATCACATAGATATGGATCTAGGATAGCAATCCAAGAGAACCAAGTAAACATAAAAGAACATAAAGATTTAACGTGTAAAACCCATATGAGAAAAAACTACAGCACAAAGCGACAAAAATTCCACTATGAAAGTACAAATTACAAAGATGGGCGACTTACCCGGCTTAAGCAATCCTCAAACCTCACCTTCTTTCCATCCCTTGAAACCTTAGAACCCTTTTAGAAATACTTAAAACCTCTTAGAATAATACCCTCTCAGTCTGCGTACAACCCTTTATAAAGTTTTAGAAAGAAGCCAAAATGGAATAGGAAACAAAAAATGCAAAATTCACGTTTCCACAAAAAATATGGGTAAAACCTTTGATGACATCGAACTAGCTTCTATGTCATCGAAAATTGACAAAATGTGTCCAGCGAGCAGGGCTGAAAATCCAAAATAAATTCAATAACATCGACTTACTTCGATGTCATCGAACCCACACTGTTAAATTTATGACATCTGTCAGCAATAATCTCCAACATGTCTTCAATTTTCAAGCGTGTAGCTTCCTGTCCTCTTCTCTTATCTTTGTCTTGCATTATAGTTTCATCAATGCTTCTTGTGCAAACTCCAACCTTCTTTTATGTCATCGTCAAGTCCAGAGAAGTTGCAAAGAACTTGAACTTCTCCTTAGGAATGACTTTGGTGAGCATGTCTGCTGGATTCACGTTAGTGTGAATCTTCTCCAGAGTTACGCCTCCTTCTTCAAGCACTTATTAGATAAAGTGGTGATGAACATTAATGTGTTTAGTACATGAATGATAAATAGAATATCCAAATTGATAGCGCTCTCATTATCATAGTTAACTGGTACGACCTTCTGCTGAAGTCCCAACTGAAATATCATACCTCTGAGCCAAACACCTTTTTTAAACGCTATTATCACTGTTGTATATTATGCATCGGTAGTGGAAAGAGTCAACATGGACTGAAGCTTCAACATCCAACTAATTTCTCCGCCCGCTAGTACGAACGAGTAACGTGAAGTTGATTTTCTGGAATCCAAACTACTTACATAATCTAAATCCACATACCCTACTAACTTTGCCCATGTCTTCTCAAAAGTTAAGACATAGTCTTTCGTACCTCGAATGCATCGAAGTAGTCATTTCACCGCTTCCTAATGTTGCTTGCTGGAGTTTGACATGTATCTGCTCACAACGCCGACTGCCTGTGAAATATCTGGTCTCATACAGACCATTACATATATTAAACTGTCAACCACATTTGAATAAGGTACATGAGACATAACCTGCTTTTCCTCATTTGATTTAGGACATTGTTATGAGGAAAGCTTGAAGTGAGGTGCGTGGGGAACGCTCACTGGCTTTACATAGTCCATCTCATACTTGATTAGCACCTTGTAAAGGTATTCTACCTGTGATGATCAAATCCTACTCTTCTTCCTATCTCTATGAATATCTATGTCGAGAGCCCTCTTTGCAGCATCCAGATCTTTCATCTCGAATGTCCTTGATAATTGGGTCTTTAGTACATCGATTTCAAACATATCATGACTGGGGATCAACATATCATTAACATACAATACTAGGATTATGAATTTTTCATCACTCAGTGTCATGTAATAAACATAGTTATCGTATTCACTCTGAGTAAATTTCTGACTCAATATGAAAGAATCAATTTTTTTATACCACTATCTAGGCAATTGTTTTAGGCCGTACAATAACCTTATTAACCTACAAACTTTTTTCTCTTCCCCTTTAATTTCGTAGTCCTCTGGTTACTTCATGTAGATCTACACTTCTAACTCCTCAGGCAGGAATGCAGTCTTAACATTTATTTGTTTCAACTCGAGATTGTCACGTCCCAAAGTCGAAAACCGAGCTCATAAAATTTTTGATCACCGAATCTAGCTCCAACAGCCTCCGTAGTACCCCATTCTAGGCTCCCAACACTCATATGCCAGATTCCAATCCTAGGATCCTACAAGGAGAATTTTCAACATAAAAACTTTTTTAAGTATAAGCATAAGCATTACCAAGTCACAAAATAACATCACCACATATCCACTATAATCAAAGAATTTAAGTACAATAAAGAAGGAGAAATACAAGACAAGTATCAAAACTCCAGAAGCTCTGTCGCACACTCCTACCTCAGCTCAACTGCAACATCCTAACGTCACCTGCATACATCTATCGTACATAAGCTTATAGAAAGCCTAGAGAGTGGTGTACGTGTGTACGCAACGAAGGTGTCAAGTATACAATACAAGTCCATAAATCATACAATGTAAGAAATACTGGCAAGTTCATGAATCATATGACATCAGAGTAAGCAGAAATACTGACAAGTTCATGTGTCATATAATATCAAAGTAAGCAAAAATACTAACAAGTTCATGAGTCATACAATATCAAAGTAAGCAGAAATACTAACAAGTCCATGAGTCATACAATATCAGAGTATACAATGTAGATTGACTATGCAATGTGGGATCATAGTAAACCAAATGTCATATAATGAGGATGCAATGCAATATGCGGTGCAAAAGAAATGACCAAGCTAGAGTGTGAAGTCAGGATGATTGTACACAGTATCGCAGGCTATGGGGTCCATCACAAAGGACTTCTATACAAACCAGGCCCAAACCTAAATTTAGTTAGCCAGACTCAATGTGGTAAACTCCTGATTTCAAGTTGGTCACGCACCTCAACCGAAATCCTGGCCATTGCGATGGTACACATAACAAATTAGTTGCGCACCACCAGCCCGAGTAGATAGTGAATGAATAAATGGATGAGTAAAATGTTGAGTATGCAATTCCTGCTTAATAAGTCTACATATCAGTACCGTACATCTCTGGGATCATCACTGGGGTCTAGTACACACTACACTGGCTGCCGCCTCCCTAGCCACACAGCCAAGTGAGTGAAAGAGACCTCACTACCCGCTTACCAATATCAGGGCAGCTCACCGGTAGCGGACCCACTTACGAGCTGGTCAAACACAATCTAGCTTACAACCCCGTCACTCGGGTGAATAAGGCCACAATCTCTTCCAACCGACCATGACACAGTGGAAGACTGGGCCTAATGGTATACGGGCCTCATGCGCTCATGTATATCCACTAGGTCTAAATATTGGAGCGTCCTCAGGTACTATAAGGGTTTATCGCACCCCATGTAAAAAAAAAAGATTTTTGGTGTCTCATCTAACCATCCACAAAATGCTTGTGGAAGCCACGACCCTGGTATCGCTAGGGCATACGGTGATCATATCACAAAATACAAAACGCATGAGTCATACTATCCAGTCATGCATCAAACCTGCGCGTACCGTGTGCTTATATGGGGCAACTCCATCTCTTAGGGAGTCTCATAAATAATCATCCCAATGACACATTCTATGCTCAATCACTCCTTATAATAAGCATGTGAATGATGTGTATGAGCATGTATCATGAAGTATACTAAGCATGATTATAATCACATACATCATGGTGATCTTGTATAAGGCGGCCAATGGCACGTATAATAAATGGGTGGTGTGCACATAATTACACACACATGGTGGGCCTCACACATCATAACTGGGCCTCACCCATATAATGGGCCTTACACATACAATGAGCCTTACATATATAATGGGCCTCATACAATCACAATGGGCCTTATACAATCATAATGAGCCTCATACAATCATAATGAGCCTCATACAATCACAATAACCCTCATACCATCTCAATGGGTCTCATATAATCATAATGAGACTCATGCAATCACAATGGGCCTCATACAATCACAATGAGTCTTATACCATCTCAATGGGTCTCATACAATCATAATGAGCCTCATACAATCACAATGGGCCTCATACAATCACAATGGGCCTCATACAATCACGATGGGCCTCATATAATCGCAATGAACCCCATATAATCACAATGAGCCTCATATAATTACACTGGGCCATATACAATCACAATAACTTTATGCAATCATAATGTTATGCTAACACATACTCAATGCGTACACTAACATAGTCGTAATTAATAATCGGCATATATATATATATATATATATGGTAGGGTCTATAAAAGGACCGTATATCTAATCAATAACATGAGGATCGGTCCTCAACAGTAGATATACCAAATATGATATCACAGATTCTTCTATATGTGGTAATGATGTGCTCTCCCCATATGAAGGAAGGGCCTAAATGGCCTACACACATCAAGAATGGGCCTAGATGGCCTACTTATATCAAGATTGGGCCTAAGAAAAAGGAGTGGGCTTTCTCACCCGTTCCATCACATGGCAATTCGGGGCTTCCTAAGGGCCCGATAAGCATAAGGCGGGCTCTACAAGGTATAGTGGAAGCATAATTCATAATGGGGGCTCAACAATTTGGGTTAGCCCACTAAGAGAATATGAGAATGGACCTAACAATGGGCCCTAGAGAGGTTACAATGTAGACATTTAACCATCATTGCTCTTACAATGTGGACATTTAACCACCATTGCTCCTAAGGCTTGGCCCATTAGAACCTATCCTATAATGGGATCCATGGTCTTTATACTAATTAGGAAAATGGATGGACATCATATACATCATCATAATATCACGGTGGAATCACACATCACAATTGGGCCTCATATATACAATGCAATGGGCCATACTTCACAATAGACCTCACATAAGGGCCTCATAGGCATCACGATGGGCCTCATCACATGGACCTCACATATATCACAATAGCCTCATCACACGGGCCTTACATATATCACATTGGCCTTATCACATGGGCCTCACATACATCACATTGGCCTTATCACATGGGCCTCACATACATCACATTGGCCTTATCACATGGGCCTCACATATATCACAATAGCCTCATCACACGAGCCTCACATACATCACATTGGCCTTATCACATGGGCCTCACATACATCACATTGGCCTTATCACATGGGCCTCACATACATCACATTGGGCCTCATCACATGGGCTCATATACACCACATTGGGCCTCATCACATGGGCCACAAATAAGGGCCTCATATACATCACCATGGACTTCATCACATGGGCCTCATGTAGATCACAATAGGCCTCACATAAATTCTATGTAAAACAGACTATGGGCGTAGGGCATAGGGTTGGTTCTGGGTCATTTTAGAGTCAAATTCATAATCACGTGGGGCCTACACATGGTGAAAGAAACTAACCAGCTGGTAACTCTATGTATGGGCTTTACAAATTATAGGGCGGGCCTCATTGGTTGGGTGAGTGCAATTTACAGTAATGGCCTAAACATGGGTACTTGGAGAAACTGTGCAGGAAAATAGTGTAGAATTAGTTTTAACTCAATTTTAAGTATATCCCAATGATCACGAGGGACCACATTGGGATGGAATGCGGTGAGCATGGTGAGCAAGACGAGTGAGACGAGAGCGACATTCATGCTTCTTCATGGAACAGAGTTCGCCCCCAGAATCCTGCACGCTACCCCTTCTTCATCTTCGCTGCTAATCTTTCTTTCAATACTTCAACTGAAGATCTCCATCGCATATTCGGAAAATTTGAAAAGCTGAAAAACATTTTTATTCCATGGAATAGGAACCTCAATAAGCCCAGAGGTTTCTCTTTCATACGATTTGTTTATGAGCAGGAGGCATTTAACGCCATCCAATGCCTCCATGAGAGACGAATCGATGGACGGATCGTGCTCGTTGAGTGGGCAAAGTCTCAAAACCTAGGGCACGAACAACATCAGGATCCAAGGGTTAGGGCCCCTAGTCTTCTGAGAAGACCTATGCTACGTCCAACTGCTCCTCTGAGAGGTGTTGTTCCCATTCATCAATCCAACAACTCCTCAGTTTATCGGGAGATTGATCCGACTAGGGTGCCTTCCTATAAGGAAGTATTGAAGCCAGAGAGCCAGGCTCCTGAAGATCGGTAATGCATCCTTCAAGATCGCCCCAACCTGTGAGAGCTGCCCCAGATTCTTCTATGATCCGGACAGACGATCGCACTATAAGATGTATCCTTCAAACTCTTTCCTTTACTCTAATCACCACAGTGGAGAATGAAGAGGTTTCCATCCTTCACTTAATCGATACCTTCTGAGCATCTTCTTTGGCCAGATTTCAGGTCGATTTTACTCAAGTTGCTCAAGTTCAAATCCAACGAAGAGCGATTACAGTTCCTTGCCACTCCTAATCTTCACAAGAAAATGCAAATTTCGTCCATTGAAGCTTGGAAGTCGGAAGGGGCAGCCAGTCGAAATGGGATCTGGATTCATCTATACAAAATCCCGCCGCATGCTTGGTACCCAGAGGCCATCGAGAGTGTGGCCAAAAGCTATGGGGAGGTGCTAGAGATAGACAGATTGACCACTGTGGGGGTCTTTCAAGGATTTGCTCGAGTCCATATTCAACCGGCTACCAACATCTCCATTCAAATACCAGGACTCATGGAGGTCCTTGGGATAGTTTTCCCTATTGAAGGCTACATTGAGGAGAAGAAACCTTACACTCTAGTGGATCACCTTACTCCGACTTCAACTTAGAGGGCTACATCCACGAGCGAATGGATGTCCCAATCCTTCACTCATTCTTGTAGGCCTCAGCAACAACCCCCAACAAATAATCGACAAAATGCCGTAACCAATTCGAATCCTTCCAACCAACTGGCCCTGCTCGATTCAAATCCCAGCAGACCAACTCAAAAATCACCAGAAAATGTTCCTCGTAATGAGGCAGCCAGAGAGATTCAATCCAGCCAGCAGGCCCCGCTCGACTCAATTCCCAGCAGTCCAACTCAACAATCATCAGAATTTGCTCTGCAGCCAATGAGAGTCACGCCAACCAGTTGGCCCTAATTGATTCAAATCCTAGCAAGTCTCTACCACAATCTTCCGTAGATGTTTGTCACAATGTTGTCTCTAGTGCGCTTCAGGTCATCCAGTAGGCCTTGCTCGAGTATGCTCATCTCCTGTATCCTGATGCTCCCCCATCAAATCAGCCCCTACCCCTCTCTTGCAATTGTAACCGCCTGCTAGAGTACCCATACCTATTCGTCCATTCAATCCTACTCCTTCTAACACCACTCCCCCAAGCCCTGTCTTGCATCTTGACCTCCCAAGACCTTCTAGCCCCAATACACCTAACCCTGATACCCCCTACCCCTGCTTCAGCGTCTCCTTGCACCACACCCCGTCCCATTCAAGTGATTTCAGTAACCTCCCCTTCTTCTCCCAGATGCTTCCTGAGACGGAATAAAGCCCGTTCGGAGGGCTGCTCACCCCTTCTACAGAAAAATACCTTAAATAGCTGAGTCTCGAGCAGGCCCATCCAACATTGCTGGAACCATAAAGATGAGGCCAATATAAGGAAAGACAACTTAGAATCCTCCTTCCCAGACAATTCTAGTGACTTTACGGTGGACCTATTTTCATTCTTTGATCAAGATCAGCTCAATCAGTCCCCTTCAAATATCTCTACCACAGTAGATACCCAGCTACCACCTGATCAACATGATTCTCTGTTTCATATACAAGCTGCAGCCCACCCTCCAGTAACCAGTAATATCAAGCAACAAATAAGACGACCAAAGGCGAGAATCCAAGCTTCGAGTATATGGTATAGCAGATTATAAAATTTGAAGCGTCGGGCAGTGAACTCGGGATGTGTCACGGATGGATAACGCAATTATTTGGAATGCACCTACGGTTACAGCTCTCAAACAGATGGTTAACAGATTTCACCCCTATCTTTTGGCGATCCTTGAACCCATGCAAGCAGAGGGAAAAAGGGTCGCACTGGGTCTCAAATTGGGATTTCATGGCTCGGTTTCAAATGGTGATCAGGGAGGAAAAATATGGATTTTCTTCAAGAATCAGCTGCAAGTGTTGACGACCTCCATCTTTAATCAAATGGTAACATTATCTTTTTCTTATCCTCCACGCCATCAATCAACTCGATAATGATGCTCTGTTGGCCCTCCTTCGATGGTAGAGGTTAGAGCGACAACCCCTTCTCTGCCCAAAGATGGGGCTGTGGGTCCTGATGGCTTCTCGGCGGCATTCTATGCGGCTTGCTGGGATATAGTGGGTAACGACATCCTCAAAGCAGTGGAGGATTTCATGGCAGGATCTCCCCTCCCCAGAGCTTTCACGTCAAATCTCATCTGTCTAATCCCCAAATCCAACTCAGCCACAAGCTTATCTGAATTTCGGCCAATTAGTCTATGTAATATAATCTATAAACTCTATGCCATGCTGTTAGCTAACCGGCTGAGCATTTTATTGCCTAAGTTGATTTCATAGGAACAAGGGGCCTTCGTCAAGGGGAGATCTATAGCTGAACACATTACGCTTGCCCAGGAGGTTATAAGAGATATAAATCGAAAAGTCCAGGGGGGTAATCTCATCCTTAAATTTGACCTCGAGAAAGCATACGACAAGTTGAATTGGGATTTTCTGAAGCAAGTTCTCCTCAAATTTAGCTTCAGTCAGCGGTGGGTTCATCTCTTGAAAAATTGTTGGGGGAACAACTAGTTCTCCGTTCTCATTAATGGTGAACCGACGGGCTTCTTCAAATCCCTTTGAGGATTGAGACAGGGTGACCCTCTCTCCCCTACTCTGTTTATCATTGCGATGGAGTCATTTTCTGGAAATCTTAACCTCATGATCGCGAGTGGTGGATGTCAACCTTTTGCATTGCGTCGGGATAGCCCCATCACCTCCCACTTGCTATACGCTGATGATATCCTTCTCTTCACAAATGGAAAGAGAGAAAATCTCCTCCAACTCAAGAAATTTCTGACCTTATTCCAAGAAGTTACAGGCCTAAAATTTAACCCTCGGAAGAGCTGTTTCATCTATTCTAAGGCCCTTCCTCCTGTTAGGATAAGATCCACGAAGAGAATTCTTGGCTTCCGTAAAGCTACCGATGGCATCAAATACTTGGGGGCCCTTCTCGACGCTGGCAGAATCAGATCCTTGGATTTTCTTTTCTTGATAGAAAAGGTCGACAACAGGATATCTGGTTGGGCTAGTAGACTGATCTCTTAAGCTGGCAGAATCATGCTCATTCACCATGTTCTAGGTAGCTTTCTCATTCATATAATGTCAGCGATGCACATCCTAAGTCAGGTGATCGACAAGATTGAAAAAAGTTTCTCTAACTTCTTTTAGGGTTGGTTTGAAGGGAAAAGGAAACACCATTGGGTGGCATGGAATAGAATTGCCAAACCCTTTGTAAGACCCATATCCTAGTCCATGTCGTTCCGTATGCTTTCGCGGTCCCTCCGATTGAATTCTGGCAATCCTCGACCTGTTTCTGACTTTTGCACGTGATCCTAAGCTGAGTCCTGCATGCCGAAGTCGGCTAGAACCGAAATTTGTATCATAGAGACCGCGCCGTCGCCGCGGTTCCAACACCGTGACTCGCGCATCGAACCTATACCTAGGTTGGAAGATGTCAGTCTGCGTCCAATTCGAAGAAAACATCGCGCGTTGTAATCCTGAGAGAATCTCTACCATCCATCAAATCAATCAATCAAATCAAATCAATCAAGTACAAAGTAACCCATCACCCCATCCCATCCCAAGTACACAAGCTATTCCTCAAGTCAACCCTTTCTTACACAACCCATACCAACCATCACTCCCTTACATCCCATCCTCTCTCTCTCTCTCTCATTTCTTCCAAGCAATCCTTTCATGGAGCACCCACGTCCATGTCTCCCATGAGAAGCCATGTGTGGCCCACTTCCCACCTCCTATCTCCACCATCCTAAAAACGTCTCGACCATTGAAATCATCCCCTTGGAGCTCTAGATCATGTTGGCAGAAGAAGGACGAAGAGATCTTGAGGTGAGTGCTTCTCTCTCTCTCTCCTTCTCTTTCTCTCTCTCCCCCTTCCCTATTTGTGACCCACCTGATAGATGAGTTTACCCACGCTGTCCGCAAGTGGGACAGCCTTGCCGTCCATTTGCACGGCTCAGATCTGATGATTGGTGGGCTGCACCGTAACAGCAGCAACAAGACCGTCCACTTGCTTGGACAGGCCTGTTTGCAAGAGAAACACAAATATCAGCAAGATCTCTAGCTTGCAGTCATCGTGTAGACCCCACCTTGATGTACCGTGTTCATGCCATTCAGCTGGGATAATGGAACCCACCTGATGTGGTACCTTGTCCAGCAGCATGACCGGTTACCTGGCCCACCTTATGGACTCCACCAGCTATGATCGGCCTCTATGCTCTGCATCTTCTCAGATCAGCTTCTCATACCCACACAACCCACTGATCAGACGGTGGGGACTATTCATCAAGCGGACCATGCTCACGGATCCAGGTCAGACCAGAGCCTGGTCTCTATTTCATGACCGTTCCTGACCCCGAAAACTCGGTTCATCCTCTATGTCCTCACAACAGATCACACCTACTTCTCCACTGTTGACGTTGAAGCTAAGTGGGCCGTGACCAAGTGTTCATTTAGGTAAGAACATAACCCATCAACGGCTAATGCGCGTTCACTGACCATCTACACGGTGCCAGATCCATAACAGCAGCAGCTGCCGATGGCTGCTGTACGTGCAGCAGCAGCAGCTCCGCGGGCCACCAGATGTATGGTTTCATCAAGCTGTCCATTGGCTATGATGGTGGACTCTACCGGGATGCATTGTTTTATCCAAACCATTCATCCATTTGCTGGTGGGGTCCACCTTATGCTTTATATCCACGCCAACCATCCATCTCTGGGCCTACTATATGGTATGTGTTAAATCCATTCCATTTAACACCTTGGATGGGTGGGACCCACCCCTATGTATTGCACCATCACCGTCCAATCTCTGGACGGTGATTGGTTGGACGCTATCACCCCTCACTCCCTCCGCACACATAGTCGTATATACACTTATATGATATATTATTTTATTATATAATATTTATATTACGCAATGACATGGTGGGTTACTCCCACGTGGGACCCACCTATAGCGTGTAGATCATCACCGTCCAAAGAGGTCTGGATGGTGGGTTTGGGCAATCCCTGTCTCTGACATATACATATATAATATATAATATATAATATTTAGTTTTATAATATATACATATATAAATAAATATATATATATATATATATATATATATATATATATATATATATATATTACATACTAGTGGGGGCCACTATATGGACCGTACCATGATGTATGGTTTTATCTGCAGCGTCCAGTTGTTGGACGGTGCAGCTGGCCTAATATCCAAACCGTCCACCCATCTCGCTGGGACAGGCAGGAGATTTGTGCAGCCACCATGATGTATATGTTGTATACCTGCCGTCCATTTTTGTGTGGACGTGGGGCCCACTTTGGTGACATACTGGGTGCAGCATGGCCCCACCATGATGCACGTGTCGTATACCTATTACCCATCCATCTGACATGATGGGTCATGTATGTGGACCCCACTGATATATGTGAATCGTCCATCCTTTTGGCTAACTTGCCTCAGGGCTTAAGACTAAAAATAATGCAAATCTAGTTATCAATTGGACCACACTGCAACAAACAGTGGGTTTGATCGTCTACCATTGAAATCTCACTTTCGGTTACAGAAGTTTTGAATTAATATGATAATTGTTCCCTCCCCCTGTCCGGGTCTTTGTGACCTTGGGAATAGACTGGATGGAAAATAAACACTATGGTAGGCCACTGAAAATTCAACCATGGAAATTATTAACACCACTGCTATTTGTAGTATGGTCTAAATGATCCTTGGAATATGATTCTTAAATAATGCTCTAAAATAATCTCTAATAATGGTTGAAGGGTGCTGTTGGTACGGCACATTTGTTTCGGCCCATTGACTTGGCCCATCTGTATCGGCCCATTTGATTCAACCCATTAACTCGGCCCATCTGTATCGGCCCATTTGATCAGCTCAATTGATGTGGCCTATTTGACTTGACCCATTTGATTCAACCTATTAACTTGGCCCATTTGTATCGGCCCATTTGATCAGCTCAATTGATGTGGCCTATTTAACTCGACCCATTTGATTCAACCCATTAACTCGGCCCATTTGCATCGGCCCATTTGATCAGCTCAATTGATGTGGCCTATTTGATTCGACCTATTTGATTCAGCCCATTAACTCGGCCATTTGTATCGGCCCATTTGATCAACTCAATTGATGTGGCCTATTTGACTCGACCCATTTAATTTGGCCCATTTGATTTGGCCCGTTGATATGGCCCGATGCTATATATATTGGCCCATAAGTGAGGCCCACTGTGATGCATATATGCCCCATAAGTGAAGCCCTTGATGATGTGTATTAGACCCTTGTGTAAGATTGTGGACCCATTATACGATTGACCTTATGAGCGTCATTCCTTGGGAGCAATGTTGGTTAAAGGTCCATATTGATGGACAATGATGGTTGGACATCCACATTGTGACCTTCCCTTAAGCCTTGTTATGACCATTCTCATCGCTGTCAATTGTCGAGGCTAATTATCATAACCGATTGTCGATTTCGATTGACATGACCGGTTTGCCGATTCTGATTATCGATCGATTCTGATTATCACGACCGATTGTCGATTCTGATCGACATAACCGATTTACCGATTCTGATTACCAATCTATTCCAATTGACGTGACCGATTGCTGATTTCGATTGTCGTGACCTATTGTCGATTCTGATCGACGTGATCGATTTTTCGACCCTGATTATCGATGCCGATTACCGATCGATTCCGATTGACGTAACCGATTACTGATTCTGATTATCGTGACCGATTGTTGACCCTGATTATCGATGCCGATTATCGATCGATTCTGATTATCATGATCGATTGGCAATTTCGATTGACGTGATCGATTTACCGATTCTGATTATTGACCGATTTCGATTGTCATTTTCGATTGCTGATTAGCGATCGAGGCCATTTATCATGACTAATTGTCGATTCCGATTGACGTGACAGATTTACCAATTTTGATTACTGACCGATTATGATTGTTGTTGTCGATTGCTGATTAGCGATCGAGACTGTTTATCATGACCGATTGCCGATTCCGATTGACTTGGTCGATTTGCCATTGACCAATTTCGATTGTCGTTGTCGATTGCTGATTAGCGATCGAGGTCATTTATCATGACTAATTGTCGATTCTGATTGACTTGATAGATTTACCAATTTTGATTACTGACCGATTCTGATTGTTGTTGTCGATTGCTGATTAGCGATCGAGGTCGTTTATCATGACCGATTGCCGATTCCGATTAACTTGGTCGATTTGCCGATTCTGATTGTCGATATCGATGTCGATACCGATTGTCGATTCCAATTCTGATCTGTTGAGGCTGATTGTATAGGCCGATTCTGATTGTCGAGGCCGGATATCGAGGCCAATTCCGAATGTCGATTTCTTACTGTTGAGGCTGACCTCGATTGTCGAGGCCGATTTCGATTGCCAAGACCGATTATCGAGACCTATATGATGTATATGCGACCCGTAGTTGAGGCCTATTGTGACATGTATTAGGCCCATGATGCAAGGCCCATTATGATGTATTCATGGCTCATGGGCATGGCTTATTGTGATGTATTCATGGCCTATGGGTAAGGCCCATTATGATATGTATTTGGCCCATGATGTGTGGCCCACTTGATGTATTTTGAGGCCCAGGTACGTGGCCCATTGGATGTATATGAGACCTATTAATGCAATCCACTTGATGTATATTGAGGCCCACAGGTCGTAACCCATTATGATGTATTTGAGGACCATGGGTCGTGGCCCATGGTGATGTATATTAAGCCCGTGTATTCAACCCACTAAGATGTATATTAGACCGTATGATGAGGCCCATTATGATATATTTGAAGCCCATGGGATACGGTCGATTTAGATTGTATATGACCATTTAATACGGCCCATTGGGTTTACATGAGGCCCATTGTTGTGGCCCAGCCGATGCAACCCACTTGATGTATATGAGGCCCATATGATGAGGCCCATTGAGACGCAGCCCACTTGATGTATGTGGCCCTTGTGTGAGGCCATGGGCCCACGATATGTTTGGCTTTATGTGTGTCATTCCTTGGGGGCAATGTTGGTTAAATGTCCACATTGTCGAGGTCGATTGTCGATGCCGGTTATTGGTACTGATTATGAGTATGTGACTGCATAGCATCATGATACATGCCCATACGCATCATCTGCATGTTTGTTATGAGGGGTCGTCAACTATTACATATGTCATTGGGCAGGTTGTTATGAGACTCCATGATAGGCAGAGGATATCTCACATGAGCGCACGGTATGTGCAGAGTTGATGCATGATGGATTGTATAACTCATGCATCCTACATTGTGCGTTGTGATCACTATACGCCCTAGCGACATCAGGGCCGTAGCCTCCACAGATATATCGTGGATGGTCATATGAAACACCAAAAATATTTAGTTCTAGCATACAGGTGCCATAGATATCCCTAGGTGAAAATTCCTAAACCTCCGTGGCCAGGAGATGACTCCAACGTTGAGACCGAGTGGATATATGAGCGCACGAGGGCCGTATACCAGTAGGTCGCGTCTCCCACTGTGTCGTGGTAGGTTAGAAAGGGGTGTGACCTTACCCGCCTGAGTGAGGGGGTAACTTCTAGGTTGAGTTTGACCAGCTTGAGGAATCGGTCCGTTATCGACAAGTCGGGCCCGATATTGGTAGGTGGATAGTAAAGTCTCTTCCGCTCTCCCAGTTGTGCGTTCGGATAGGGACGGCAAGCTGGCGTAGAGTGTACTAGACCCCGGTGATGATCCCAAAGATGAACTGTACTGATATGAGGATTTAGTGAGCAGGGGTTATATAGTCATTCATTCATTCATTCACTATCCACTCGGGCTGGTGGTGCGCAACTATTTGTCATGTGTGCCTTCGCAATGGCCAAGATTTCGATTAGGGCACGCGACTAACCTGAGATCAGGAGTTTACCACATTTAGACTGACTATCCAAATTTAGGTATGGAACTGGTTTGGATAGAAGTCCCTTGTGATGGACCTCATAGCCTGCGATAGTACGTACTATCATTCCGACTTCACACTCCAGCATGACCATTCCATTCACACCACATATTGCATGATATTCGCGGCATACGACATTTTGGGTTATTATATTTCTGTATTTATATGGTCTAGGTACGGCTGACGCTATTTGTGATACTCATTAGGAATGTATATTGCATTGCATCCTTTGCATCTGATATTTGGCTATCTATGATTCCTCATTTGTATAGTTGATTTGTCTTGTGTATTCTAATATTATATGACTCATGGACTTGTCAGTATTTCCGCTTACTCTGTTATCGTATGATTTATGATCTTGTCAGTATTTCTGTTTACTCTGATAATTCCTGATCTTACCAGTATTTCTACTTATTCCGATATTGCACGATTTATGGATTACCAGTACTTCCGGTATTGTATGATTATGACATTGTATTGAATACTTGATACTTACCTTGTGCACACACTTACACCACCCTCTAAGCTTTCTATAAGCTTATGCATGATAGATGCATGCAGATAATGTTAGGTTGCAGCAGTGTTGAGCTTGGAGCATGCAGTGGTCTTCTGAAGCTTGATTTTCTATTTATGTATTTTTCTTTTAGTCTTGTACTCAAATGATTATATTAGTGGATATGTGATCACGATGATGCCTTTGTAAATTGGGTAATCTTGTGGTTATGCTTATTATGAGTTAAACATATAAAAAAAATCCTCATTGTAGGATCCCAGGATCAAAAATCTGCGTATGGATGATAAGAGCCGAGAATGGGGTACTACGGAGGCTGTCAGTACCGGATTCGGCAAACGGGAATTTTGTGAGCTCGGTTTCCGAGTTCGGGGCGTGACACCCTTCGAGGAATGAGGATAGGGAATTAGAAGATTAAAAGATGTTATGGATGCTCATCATCTTAAGTTAGTTTGGGCAGTTAAATTTGGCGACGATTCAAGTCCTTGGAGAAATATCATGCACAGCAAACACAATAGGGACATCCGGTCCAATGATCTTACGCCTCGTTCCTCTGTCCCGTCGCCAATATGGAAAAAAGTCAAGTCCATGTTTCCCCTCCTGTCGGAGATTGTTCAGTGAGACGTAGGCCACGATGATCTAAACTTTTAGACTGCCAACTGGCTAGGCAGGGGATCCCTCCAACGTCTACTTGATAGCCCGATTCCTCTAGAGCTCAATAATCTGCAAGTGAAAGACGTCATTAGTCGATCAGGTCCTCTTCCCCCCTCCCGAGTTTTTTCTTTCCTTCCTCAGCAGATCATTGATGAGATCTTCAATGGTGGTTTCTCAACGTCCGACTCTAACTCAGACTATTTCTGGCCACTAGCATCTTTAGGCTCTTTTTCCTTGCGATTAGCTTGGAATCTTTTGAGAACATCTTCCCTTCCTATTCAATGGGCCAACTGGATCTAGCATGCCTCTCTTCCTCCAAAATTCTCTGTCTTCCTGTGGAGAGTTCTTCTCAAAGCGACCCCGGTAGATGACTGTGTCCAAGCTAAAGGCGTTGTGCTAGCCTCCAGATGCTGCTGCTACCTCCAACCTGAGAACGTCATACCGCAATCGGAATCAATAGCTCACCTGTTCCTTTTTGGTTGTCATGCTCGTGCACTTTAGACTGCATTTGGGACACTCTGCGGAGTTCCTCCTCTGATTCAAAACTCTGTTGCAGGGAAACTTGCTCATTGGAGAAATGCAACTGCTCCAAATGCAGCGTCTATATCTGTCAGAACCCTGCTCCCCATCCTCATCATATGGGAGATCTGGCGATCCAGGAATGGGGCGGTTTTCGACAGCTCACCTATGGACTTCTTGAGATCTATGGCCCGAGTCAGGTGGTGGGCTAATTTGGTTATTGGTTCCGAGAAGATGGAAAGTCTTCAGTGGCCCCCGAACTTTTCTCTCTTGAAGCCGGTTTCTTCTCAAAAGTGTCCAGCCGCTATTTTTGTGAAATGGAAGTTGCTGACCCCAGGATGAGTTAAAATAAATGTTGATGGCTCGGCTTTATCTAATCCTGGCCTGTCAGGTGGGGGCAGCATCTGCAAGGATGATTCTGGTGAATTTGTATTTGCTTTCTCGACGACTTACGGGGTAGGGTCAAATAATCTAGCAGAGCTTCATGCTATTCATGATGGGATGGTGCTCTGTTTGGAGAGAGGTTTGGAAAGAATTATAGTTGAATCCGACTCATATTTGGTAATTTCCAGTCTTACTACTCAGTCCAAGATTCCTTGGAAATGGAAACCTTAGATTTCTAGAATCAACTATCTTTGCAGTTTAGGCCACTTCTCTTTCTCCCACACTTACAAAGAGGGCAACAGTCCTGCAGATAGTATAGCCCGTCTTGGGAGTCTCCGTCAACTTTCACCGACTCATCTTGATCCCAGGTCTCTTCCCCTTCAAATCCGTGGGATGATTTTCTTGGATAGGGTCGGGATTGGGTCTATCAGAACTTATGTCAGATAGATGATTTTTTGTTGCGTTTCCTTTTCTTGTCTCTTCTTTGTGAATAAGTGGACAGATGCGTCCCCTCACGATAGGTCCCCTCTCTTTATTTTAGTGGCAAGGGGACCCGAAATTTTTCCTGTGTAGTGCGTTGTACACCAATCTTTTCTGCAATGAAACAAATTTTTGAAAAAAACAAAAAAAATAAAAAAATAAGGGACCACATTTTAATGTGCTGCTAGGTGCCCTTGGTTGTACTATATATGCACTTCAAAAATTATAAGTTAGGATCAACTGATTGTGCACACTTGATATTCGGTAGAGGGTCAAACATAGGCACTTTAATTTTTTGCACAACCATACTTGGACCCATTTGAGATCCACTCCCTGATCATGTGAGGTCTGATTTGGCCTAATTAAAATATTATTTATATATTTATTAGTGTAGGTTAGATGTTCCAAGTAGTGGCCTACTCAAACCCCCTGTGTGTGGTCCACTACAGAGGCCCAAAGTTGGTACAAAACACAATTAATCAGAAATTTTTCAAAAATGGGGTATGTCTCAACTAACCCTCAATTCCCAAACACTTAGGGAATCATTCCTGACAAAAAGGTGGGACATCTCAGCTCACTTATATAATGATTAAACATCCCCAAAGTGGGACCCTTAACTATAGGGTGTGGGGTCCACTACAAGGTGTCAAAGAGGCCTACATGCAATACAGTTAAGTACTTAGAAAATTTTCAGCAAATAGAAAATGTAAAGGGAATGAAATAGATCTAATGGCAAGTGGGGCCCACACGCTAACGAAGCATAGATAAGGAACACACAACAATGTACATGGGTGTCCATTTTAAAATGTATAAATCATAAGTGATCCCACACCCAAGTGGGTCACTGAGAGGATAATTATTAGGTATAACATGGATCCAACATATTTATCAAGTAGCACATGAAATATATATTGATGAAATCTCTATAATCAGACTCTCCGTTAGAAGATCCGATCCAATGAATGGTTTGGGAACAAGTCATTCAGGCCGTTTATAGGTTTCCAACCATAGAAAGCCTTGAATCCATCTGCACCACACATAGAAAATTCAAGATTTGTCCTTACAGAAGTATCTATCGGTCCAGAATTTTTTTAAATTTTATCATGAAAGAATTTGATCATGGGGACCATATATATGATTATTAACTATCTCAAGTAAGTTAAAAGTAAATATCAAATACATCTGACGGTTGGAATTACAGATATGGCTCAAACAAGAATGGTCATAATAAGCCTCCAAACAGATCTTTCATATAAGGCTAAGATCTCAGCCATCTAAACTCCGATTGAGGTTTATTATATACCGTTGGAAATCTAGATCAATTTTCTATGAATCCAATGGAACATATATTTTTAATACTTTCATTAAAGAAGTTAAAAATGGGTCCATTTTAGGTAAATTAGAATCCTGCATATGTTGTTGGACAGCAGCCAAGTAAACTTGATGGTACGGATGATTGGACCGTTGGATGGCTACCAAATTTGGTCCAAAGTTAGTCAATGTTGCGATTCATATCATTCCCAAGTTTTAACTCTGATCTTTGGATGATTGATTTTATACGATTTTTAAAAGTTGTTGTCCAGGTACAAAAACAAGATTACTTATGAAGGGTGTGGGTATAAAGTTCATTAAGGTGGGGTCCACGTGAGTAGGCCACCCCACTCCAAAGACAAGCTTACATTTATGTTTATCCCAGGGCAGTAAGGTGGGCCACAAACAAAATAATAATAATAATAATAATAATAGTAAATAAATAAAAATTAGAGAGAGAGGGAGAGGGAGAGAGAATGGTCAGTGGTGGCAGGAGCTCCACCACTATGAGCTCCTCTCATGATTCTACCACATATACATCAATGGGTCCCATCCATGTGTGGGCCCACAATCATAAAAATATCAAGGGTGGAAATCCCATTTCCACCACAAATCAAGGCTTAGGTGGCCATATCAAATTATATATCATAGGAACTTCATGGTGGGATTCATGGAGAATGGTCCCACCATGGATAGATACATGCATGATGTGATGGGTCTTAGGCCACATCTAGGGACCAAGATGGGACCTCCACTATTGATTGGTGGGTCTCACTTTCCCTATGCTAAAAAAAGGTAAAGATCCAATCAAGTACATGAAAGAAACAAGTCCTACGAAGCACCCACCTCAAATCTTCAACTCTTTCTTCCTCCTTAAGGTCCTAGAGCTCCAAGAGGGAAGTTTCTATAGTTGAGATGAGATCTAGAGGGTTGGATTAGGGGGAAATGAAGCTTAGAGGGGCTGGACTATGGAGCTTTCATGGACGTCTAAGTCTCTTGCCAATGGAGAAATGAACAAGAAAGGGAGGGAAGGATAGAGATAAGAGAGAGAGGGAAATGATTGTTGAAAAGTAATTATGACTTGTGTAAGTCATGGGGAAGAGAAAGTAATTATGGGCTAGGGTCATCATTGCTTTGACTAGCAATCATTGATGGCTTAGGGTGATGTCAGCCTAGCCTAAGGAATGGTGTCATTGTGATAGGTGGGTCCTGCAACGTGCGGTCCACGACCATTATAATGCATAGGCTACATCTTATTATTTAAGCGTCGCATTGACGTATGAGATGCGGCGTTGGAACTGCGGCGACGATGCGGTCACAATGGTATAGGTCACGGGTTGAGTCGACTTAGTTTGATAGGATGTGACACAGGGACACTCGTAAATGTTTTCTATAGGTCGCGGGTTGCTGAAATTCGACCGGGAGGACCGCAAGGTCCTAAGGAACGAAATGGTCACTAGGACACAGGCCTGACAGAGATCGTATTGGGCAACCAATGCCAACATGAATCTGATAGACACCTGCTTAACCACCAGCGCAAAAATCTCTATGAAGTTAATTCCTTTCTCTAAGCATAACCCTTCGCTACCAATCTAACTTTGTATTTATCATATTTTTTTTTAAGAACCACTTGTATCCAATAGCTTTTTGGCCCACTGGAAGCTCTACCACCTCCCATGTGTGATTTTTGTGTAACAAGTCAATCTCATCGTCCATAGTCGCCTTCGCTGTTCTGCATTAGGCTCACTAAGAGCCTCCTGAATAGTAGACAAGCTCGCCTCATCTGTAACAAAGGCATATGCAATATTAAAGTCGTCTCTGTATCTTGCTGATAACCTGCGATCACGTGGTGGGTTCCTTCTCACACGTGGCTGTTCCACCTGATCCTGTACCTCTGTCTACACATTTATTTTTGTCTGAGTATCATTTGTGTCAATCTGGACATCTACGATCAATTTTTCTAGTTCCTCTTGCTCTTCTTGATCATTCTTGCAAAATAGAGAGCTTTCATCAAATCTAACCTCACGGCTAGTGATGACCTTGTGTGACCTTGTCGAATAACCTACACACCAACACAATAGCCAACAAAAATATACTTTTTAGCTCTATGCTTTGGCTTATATATCTCAACTGACAGTACATGAGAGTAAGCTTCATAACCAAATATGCACAAATCTAAGTAATCCAACTTATGATCACTTCATACTTCCTCTAGCACTTTACATTCAATTACCTTAGACAGGGACCGGTTCACTAAATAGAAAGCCATGTTAATAGCATATGTCCATAAGTCCTTACCCAATGCAGCATTACTTAACATGTATCGAGCCCTCTCCTAGAGAGTCCGATTCATTAGCTCAGACACACTGTTTAGTTCGAGCATGTGGCACACTGTGTTATGCCTAATGATCCTTTTATCCTTATAATATTCATTAAACTTAGTGGAAGTGAATTCTCTACCATTATCAGTCTTTAAAACCTTTATTTTTCGTCTTAACTGTTTTTTTACTATTACCTTCCATTATTTGAATATAGTAAAATCTTCAGATTTACATTTCATGAAGTAAACTCAAACTTTTCTGGAGTAGTCGTCAATGACTGAAACAAACCATGACGACCCCCCAATGAAAACTTCTGGAGATGACCTCCATACGTCAGAGTGCACATAATCCAATACTCTCATACATACATATTTTTCAGTTTTAAAAAAAATAATCTAGATTATTTACTATGTATACAATGCCTAAATATATCTAAATTAGAATTTTTTTTAAGCTGGAATCAAACAACGATCAGATAATACCTTCATGTCCCGCTCGCTCATGTGGCCCAAACGAGCATACCACATACGTAAGGACATGGAATCTGCAATAGTTATTGTTGTTCCACCTGATGAAGTGCTCTTGATCAACCTGTAAAGGTTTCCGTGCCTTTGCGCTCTCAGAACCACGATTGCTCCCTTTAAAACTTTAAGGATATCATTAAAACCGGTGAACTTGCACCCTATAGCCTCGAAATCGGACTTTTCTTCATATTAGGAACGTGCTTGATATTAGTCAAGGTAAGCTTTATCCCATCAAACATCTCTACGCTCACCGTACCAATAGCCACAACATCACAGGCATTGTCATTACTCATAAAAACCTATCAACCATCGCATTCCTTGTAACTGGCGAACCAACTCTGATGAGAAGTCATGTGATATGATGCTCCTGTATCTAGTATCCACTCGTCTTTATGATTGTCGTATAAGTGATCAATCATAGAAACGGACAAAACATCAGCACCACTTATCTCTTCATCAGATGTGACCACATTGGCCTCCTTGGAAGAAGCCACTGAATTTTTTTCTTCGCTTTAGGATTTTTACAATCCTTCTTCATGTGTCCAGACATCCCAGAATTCTAACACTTTAATTTTCTTTTTCCCTTACCCTTGAATTTGGATCTAGGTATAGAAGATCTTATACCTCGCTCAGAATCTCTATCCCTCGTAATCAGTGCATCAGAAGATGTCGCCGTTTAACTTTCTCATGGCTTTTCCTTGAAAGGCTGAGATGACGGTGTCGACACTCAGGGTTTTATTTGCAGTGTACATCGTGTCCTTAAATGACTCATAAGATGTAGGTAAAGAATTCAACAATATACATGCATGTTCCTCATCTTTGACCGCTTCCTCTATATTCAGCAATTTACATATTAATTTATTATAATTGCTGATGTGGGCTTTCAGATCTCCATCCTCTGTCATCTTGAAGGTATAGCACTATAGCTTCAAGTATAGGTAATTTTTAAAGGACTTTTTCGCATAGATGTTTTCTAACTTCCCCCACAAACTAGCTGCAGTTTTCTCCATAAAAATATTATAGAGAACCTCATCCGTGAGACATAAACGGATGGAGGCTAAAGCATTACTATTAAGGGTTTTCCGTTCTTTGTCTTTTATAATCGATTTCTGCTTCTCAAGAGCCTTAATCTCGCCTTGCTTGGTGAATAAGTTAATCATTTTAACCTTCCATAACTCAAAATTATTTTTGTCAGAGTACTTCTCAATATCAAACTTGGTGTTACCTATTATTGCTAATCCTTCATATTCAGATCTGTGCCCCAACAATTACTCTGATACCACTTGTTGAGATTTAGTCCGCAGAATCACACAAATATGGATCTAGGCTAGCAATCTAAGAGCACTAAGAAAATACAAAAGAACACAAAGATTTAATGTGAAAACCCTTACGGGAAAAAACCACAGTACAAAGTGACAGAAATTCCACTATGAAAGCATAGATTACAAAGATGGAGGACTTACTCAGCTTGAACAATCCTCAAACCTCACATTCTTTCCGCCCCTTGAAACCCTAGAACCCTTTTAGAAATACTTAGAACCTCTTAAAATACACACCTAGTCTGTACACAACCTTTTATATAGTTTTAGAAAGAATTCAAAACAGAATATGAAACAAAAAACACAAAATCCGTATTTCCTTAGATGGTGATAGATGTTCGTAGGAGTGATGAGGGGAGTGGAGGTGGTCATAGCTGAAACATTAGCTAGTGTTTTACTCTAATGCTACGAAAAGGCATGTAAACAGCATATTTTGGATACTGAGAATTTTACTTCTCTAACTTGTTGAGAGAGGAGAAGTTTATTGGATATAACTCTTGGTGACAACGTATGTGTCAGGTAATTACAATTGACAATACTTAATTTCTATGTACAACCTGTTGTTTATATTTACATACAATGTTTACTCCTATAATTTGGTGATCGAGTTGATTCCGTCAACCATCCTTAATAATATATGATGGGTCTAAATACATTATTAGCCATCAAGCTAGCTACTGCTTGAGCACAAGGAACACCCAATGGTTCATAATAATACAATCATTCGTGAAAAGTTTTAAACCTTTTTATATCAAACTATATATAAATTTATAGTTATTCAATTTAAACTCCACTGCATTTTCAAGTATAGTGTCATCTACTGCTCTTGACTTAACAACATCAAGTTTTTATATTATTTTTCATATAGCAGTTTTTAACATACTATACACCGTAAAAGGACTTTCACTTCTCATAGCTAATAAAAGTATTCTTCTATATTCCACACATTTTCTTTATTGTGCATACATGTATGCACAGACATATGCATGGCATGTGTGCTCATCTCTAGCTCACATAATCTCTGGCTCTTTATTTAATGATCATCTAACCTTTTTAGTGGTTCATCATACATATCCTAAGATTTACCAATCCATCTCTATAAATCCAAACGCATGCTATTCTAATCCAAAACCCCATCTACCAACATTCTTAATATCTCCCAATTGGCCTATAATAGGTAAACATGTGGGTCCGAGTCTGCACAGGCTAAGGATGAATGATGGTTTCAAACTATACTTGATCTAATAGTTTGGATGACTATTCTTCAAATAAGAATATCAAAGTTTCAAAATAAGAACTATAGTTCTAATCTATGAAGATCCATCTCTTATTTCAAGAGACAAAGATATGTCTTAAACGAGAAAGCCAAGGCCCAAGTCATAGATTTATTTTAATCCATGTAACATAATTTGAATACATATTCTTTAAAAGAAAACATATTTCTAGCATGAATGAAATACTATTTGACTTCTACTAGAAATAGCGTGCATGGGTTTATCCCATGGAACCAAACATGCATATCCACCCTTCAACTTCTAAGCCTTGTGTAGAATGGGCCCTAATGAAGCCAATATAATTCATAAAAAAAGACATTTTTTCATGTTATGTGCATAAGTATGATCTCTCATAATGACTATTTGGATAGGTATAGCTATAATATTAAATAACCTTAACATAGATAATTGATCAAATCATAACAATAACCATACGAATAAGATGCTCCATAATAATTAAAAATGATGAAATGGGCCATATTGGAAGGTGCTTCATAATAATTAAAAATAATGATATGGTCCATATTGGGTACATGTGCACACATGTTCCAACAATGTAGCCGTCCAATATAAAGAGGGAGTACAAAGCCATCCAACCCTTTTTCCAAACCATGAAAGAAAGAGCATGGGTTGTAGATGTTCAACATTACCTGTAACCATAACCACAACGGGCAATTTTTGAATCTAAAGGCTCACAACCACAAAAATCATACCAGCTAAAACGGGCTTTTTAGAGATGGATCATCTTATTAGGGCAGTCAATGGGCTAGCGACCTGCTGGCTAGGGCTGTCTTGGTTTGGGGCATGCCCAGCCAAAAATAGAAGCTCATTTTTTAATTGGGTGAGCCCATTAGCCCTACCAAGCTCAAACAGGCCCAGATATTTTTAGGGTTTAAAGGGCAGTCAATGGGCCGTACCTAATGAACAGCCCAGATTTTGAACAAAGTGTCTGGCCAGGCTTGGTCTGTACATGGGTTGGGTTTGGGCATGTTTGTTTTGTTCCATATGGGTCCTGGCTGTTATTGGGCGTAAGATTTACTATGCTGACGGGACTTGGACGGACCTCAGCCGTCGATCTTATCAAGTTGAATCAGATCTGGCAAATTGCACCATTTTGACGTATGCGATTGCGTGTACATGGATAAGGCATGCATGCTTGTGGGCTTAGAAAAATCACAATGTTAGGTATGTGAATTGAGTTATTAGTATAATGGTCCAAGATTCCAATGAAGAGGCTGTATATATATGAAAAAGATAACAACAAAAACAAGGTGGAAATTTTGAACGGTATAATGAGATATTCAAGACTTTCATGTGGACCCCACCCCACCATCAGTTGGAGGTTCCGGATGACCATGGATCTCACCACGTTTGGCGCATGCGGATGACTATGGAGACCCCACCTTAATAATGATCCGGCCCAAAAATCATGCTGGTCTAATCATTAGATGGAAAAATGGTCATTCGCTCCATCCCTTTTCTCATTCACAAGTGTATTGCTGCAACTTGAGTCAGGCTCAACCCGAACCCCTGGCATAAGCTGAGATGGGGTTGGGCTCAGGTAGAAATCCATAATCCGATCATGATCTGGTTTGGTTCGGGTTGAGGCCTTGGGCAACCCGACTCTAGATAGATTGAGAGATCCCAACTCCAACCGGTTGGACTACAATATATGGTCCACCCATCAGATAAATAGCAAAAATAAGCTATATCTACTCATGAGGGGTGTGCCCATTGTGGGCCCCATTGTGATGTGCATGGACATCCACACAGCACATTTGATAGGTCCTCTCTAGGCCGGATATGACTAAAATCATCAGAAATCATGCCTAAAACATCTAAAAGCACGTCAGTTTTGGAATCACCTAATATTAGTGTGACCCTTCATCCAAGTGAGACAAGCGCAATGAATAGGTTGGATGTCTAAAGCACATCTCACTAGGCCTTACAATGGATTAGCATCCACTCCTAACTTGTCTGTGTGGCCCACCCAAGTCATGAATTCGCCTGAATTTTAGGTCCATGGCTCACCATAAAAAGTTGCATCTGATTAATGGGATGTCCCACTGTAATGTGTGTCAAACATCAACACCGTCTACTGGATGGATCCCCTTTAGGTTTTGGTATATCCCAAAAATCAGCCATATACGGAACTCAGATGGGCCATACCATCTAAAACCATGTGAAGACATGCCTAAAACATATAAAAACACTTTGTGGCACCTACATGAACTTTGGATGCAGCTGAAACTTGGTCTGGCCCCTCATCCAATTGGGAAACACACCATGGATGGGCTGGATTTGTGAACCACATCCCGGTGGGCCCAATAAATGATTATGAATGTTATAATGGGAGGGTAACCCCTCTCTCAACTGTTGTATGTGATGTGGCCCACCCAAGTCGTGGATTGACTTGATTTTTAAGCCCGTGCCCCACCATCGAATGGTGCTCGTCATGTTAACTATCCGCATGTGCTGCGGCTGCAAGCTGGCAAGAATTCATTTTCTGAGTAGAACTCGATGCCAGGTGCTAACAGGATTCCAGTAAGCAGAAATGGGAGTAATTTGCAGATGTGCCAATGTAGCACATGTGTGAGATCCAGGTCATTCCTCAGATGGACCCTAGCATTAGCATGTCCTGATGGAGAAATAAGATCAATTCTACTCATGGGGCGGGCCATGTCAATGAGAAAGATGGACAGATAAAAAGTCTATGCTAGGGCGAAATGATGAGTGGAGCATCCCTCAACCACCCATCAGATCAAAATGGTAATCACCTAATAGTGGACCCCAAATCTAACACCCACCACTTCTTTTCTGCAACAGCTACTGAGGAAACACTACATGATACAATCAATTCCATCCAAAAATCAAGTACTTAGAAATCTACATTTAGGTGAGAGCAATACCAGCAGCACGCAAATCTATGTAACTGGATTTAACAAGTGCAAACAAAAGCTCTTAAGGACATAGGGTCCGCTTTGCATGATCAGTCCAGCTGACTCCACCATTTGATCTGGTATGAGTATCCACCGGGCAACAACGAGTTTCCTTTCGTCCAAAAAGCCGCTTTCTTCAGGGTGCTCCCGCTGCTTCCACCTGCACGATGCCAAAAAAGCATTGGCTTCAAAGCCACTATGACGAAAAACTCACCTCAAGGGCTTTGCGAAGCAAGCCCTTATCGTGATAGGGAAAGCCGTAGCATACCTAACTTTAGGGCTTTTGCTCATGGAGCCTCCAATTACGGATGGCATCCAGAACGAAATGAGTATAATGTATTGGCAAGAGCTTTTGAGTGCAAGGAAGTGGAAGCAATAATATATCATCCAAGTCAGGCTAGTTTATTCTCAGGCCTCCATACTCCACGTACATACCCTCATTTGAAAACGACTTTGTTCACGGCTGACCATATCTTGTGTGCAATATAGAAAAACAAGCACCAAGTAACGGAATTGCAGCACTCACCTTTCAGCTCTTCAATGGGAAGCCTGAAGAAAAAAAAAAAAAACATTAAAACAACAATACTCAACCAATATCTAGGAAAAAGATACACACCTAATTAGATTTTTATTTTATTTTTTTAGTTAGGTGCTAACTTCCCTTGACAGATGATGAGCGAGCAATGAATTCCATCTGTTTCGGGATGCTGATGCCAGAACAAACGCCATTCATCTTCAAAAAAACAGAACATAGAGCATCTTGGAATTTAAAAATAATGGAGCATAGCTTCCTACACAACAAGCGCAGTCAAGAAACACACCCATAAAATGTCATTTTCTGTCAAACAACATTGCATCCTATTCAAGGCATGGATTGGAGTATCATACAAGTTAATGTCATAGTCAGCACGAAGCTGTCCTTTCATTTGGTAGTTGTTTGGATGCCCCTATAAAAACTTGTTTGTAAACAGGTAGGTGTTTAGATGGAAAAATATGCTCATAAAGTATTTAAAAGTTGTAATTACTTTACAGGAAAACTCTCCTTTTTCCAAGCAAAAACTAACGTTTCAAGTAGCAGGTTAAGGCTTTACAGCTGAAAAGACACTATATATAGCAGAATACGATAGTTGATGCACATGCATGTTGTGAGTCTTGTGATAGACCCACTGTGATGTGTACATACATCCAATCTGCCCATCATGTGTGTCCCTAAGTGCTCTCCTACAACTCACCCACCCACCCACCCCACAAAAAAAGAAAAATAATAATAATAATATATAATAATAATTAAAAATTAAAAATTAAAAAAATTGAGTGATCATCAAGTGGGCCACATCATAGGGAACAATTGGGATGGGATGCCCACCATTAAAATCTTCCAGATTGTGTGGGCCAAGCAATTCAATAATGTTAATGATGGCCATTACATTACCGTTATGATATAGGCCTTAACAGTCATTATGGCCCAATTAAAAATAATCAAATAAATAGAAAAAAGGGACCATCACGAGGCCATAACATGTAGTGGTACCCATAGTTACCGTTACATAACCCATTTTTTATGCCATGCTGCCAGCCCACTGATGGGTGTAGGACATCCAATCCGTCTAGCATTTTATGTCCATTGATGCTCTCTTAGGACCCCAAAAAATAAAGCTCTTTTTGCGATTTGAGGATTTTTGCAAGATTGAACACCCCAAGCTCCATGGTGTGAATACCCACTTTATATATTGTAAACACTTAAGTTGGCCAAACACAAATGGTTCACCTGTAAAACTTAAAAGCCAATTAGATAGCATGTACTCTATTCAAGTGTATAGTGTTTACCACTAAAAACTTTACAAACATCCAAATGATCCCTTATATTCATCAATAATTCCAACCATTTAAAGGGGGAAAAAGCATACAAATAAGACCAACTTCTCAAGCCTAGAACATCATATTCAATAATGTGATTGGTATATGTTAGAGAGAGAGAGAGAGAGAGAGAGAGAGAGAGAGAGAGAGAAAATTTAAAATTAAAAAAAAAAAAAAAAAAAAACCTTTGAGAGATAAAAAGACTAACTAGAGCTAGAATCCAGTCCCCTTATTTATATTAGGTGATGTTCTAAAAAAAAAAAAAAAGGACCTTATAGGCAAAAGAAGAAAAATAAAAGAAAGAAAAATAATAAGAGAAATTTTGAGATGAAAATAAGAGGTGGTCCACGGTCTAGAAATATGCATGTCTACCCTCCCATCCAGCTGAGGCATATATATATATAGCGGAACACTCACCTACGAACCAGTTCGCACGGACTACCTACAAACTTTTTTGAGAACTCATCATATCTGATGATTCTCGAAAATCTGAATGGTCTACATGAAGCGGAACCTCATTAAACCCCCTAGTACCAATTTTTACTTTGAACCAAAACTTTGGTGGGCCATAAAAATGCAAACATTTTCTTCCCTTGATTTGAATTTCTCTTTACTATGGCCCACTAGAATCTTAGATCAGGGTGAAAATTCACCCCTTATGGTTTCACGGGATTCCACATCTTATGGACCATTCGGATTCGACACCCATGACACGTGTGGAAAGGTGCGCATGTGCGTAGGTGCGTAGGAGAGCATGCCTATATATATATATATATATATATATATATATCAATTATGTCCAGCTTGCCAAGAATATGCTGTCCAACTTCAATGGTAAGAGCTTTTGTAAAAATATCAAGTAGAGCAATATATGAAACAAAGTAAAACATAATGACGCAGCAACCTTCATACGAATAAAGTGATAATCATCTTCAACGTGGTTTATCCGCTTATGAAAAACTTAATTAAAAGCTATATGACATATAGGCATAGAAGTATTTATTGGGAATCCCAATTCAGAAAGAGAAAAAGATTAACCACAATTTTTCGCATGCAATATTTGTCATAGCATGGTACTTAGCCTCAACACTGTATCATACAACAATTGTCTGCTTCTTAATTTTACAGGTAAGGAGATTACCTCTGAAAAAAGTACAATATCTTGTCATAGAGCATCGAACATTTGACAAACCTACTCAATCTATATCAGAATAGCTTTTAATATCAATATTATTGTGACAACTAAACAAGGTGCCAAGTTCTGAAAAATTGCTTCAAGGTAACTGGATTGAGGAGCATGTACGAACCGACTAACCAAATTTATTACATAAGATAAATCTAGGCAAGTAATATTCAAATATATCAACTGACTAACCAAATGCTGGTACACTCAATGCTCACTAAGAAGTTCCCCCCATCATCAGCCCAAAGTTTCTTATTAACTTCTAACAGATAATTAATAGGTTTAACACCATGATAACCAATTAAATGCAATAAATCAAAGGCGTATTGTCATTAAGACAAAACAATGCACTTCTTAAAACTAGAGATTTCAATTACTAAAAAGTATTTTATTAGTCACAAATCCTTCGTGTTAAAAACCTTGCTTAGATGGACTTTCAACTCAGAAATTGCACTAACATCATCACCTGTAACAATGATATTATCCGCATACATACTCACAACGGAGACACGTTATACACACTGCTTGGTAACAGAAAATGATCGGAGTGAATGTAAGTAAATCCAACACAAATTAGGGCCCCAATAAAGTTCTCAAACCAAGCTCGAGGAGCCTGCTTCGAATCATATATAACCTTCTTAAAATGCTAGACCTTTCTTCCCCATTTCTAGCAAAACCAAGAGGGGGAGCATATAAATCTCCTCATCTAGATCACTGTCCAAAATTACATTCTTAGCATTCAATTTGTGCAATGACCAATTCAAATTTGCAGTAAGAGAAATTATTACCTGCACCGAATTCATCTTAACAACAAGAGATAAAGTCTCAAAATATCTGCATAAACCCTTTAGCTACAAGATATGCTTTATATCCAGTTACACTACCATCAGGGTTGTACTAATAAGCATACATCTAGCTGGTAAATAAGTCAACCCCCATGTATGGTAAGTAAGCCAACTCTCATGTACAATTCCTCTTGAGAGCAGCCATCTCCTCCTCCATAACCTATTGCCATAGAGGTGAATTAAGAGCTGCTTTAAGATTTTTAGGAATAGTTAAAGAATAATACTTAAGGGTAGCAACAAAGAACTTGTGAAATGAAAATAAAATTATAGAAAACAAACCATTCAATGGGATGAGAAGTACATCGTCTCTTGACTTTCTAATAGCAACAAGCAAATCCAAGCATGAGTCTAAAGATGGATCGGAATAAATAGGCAAGCTTGTACAAACACTATCATTACTTGCCGCCAATGTTCAAATTATCTCAAATATTATCTTTATCTTCGGGTTAGCGATATCGATAACACTAGTAGCGATACCGATAACATTGGTAGTATCAGAAATTCCAGGTATTAGCAATGTATCGCTAAGTATCACCAACGTATCAATATTACTAATGTAATCGTCAATATTTTTAACTATGTAAAGTCTAGGTGTCGCTTGTATTGCCAATGCATCAATATCGCCAATATTTTCAATTATGTAAATTCTAAGTAATGCTTGTATCATAAGTGTATCGACGATATTTCAATAATATCGCCAACATATTGATATCATCAAAATTTTGTTTATTAGCTTGTTTATTTGCCGCAATCAAGCGATAATGAAGACAAAGGCAACAACAGCGAGATCGATATGATGAAGAAGGCAACGGCGAAGAAGACAACAGCGAGATCGAAGGTTCAAAGGAATAAAAACGTTGAATCGGGAGTCTCGGATCGACAACACGGATAGAACGATTCAGAAGAATGGACTAAAGTTATACAGAAAAAATAAAAAATAAATAAATAAAGGGGGTACCATCGACTATCCGACCTTATTTGTTAGAGGTTTTCCAAAAGGATGGCTTCCATTCAACATCTCAAGAGTTTTCGGGCGAGCGGGTGCAGTTATGGATGTGGTTATGCCAAGGGACAGATCTACTGGTCAATACAGAGGGTTTGCCCTCGTCAAGATGAGCTCAGAAGAAGAACTCTCCAGAGTTGTTCTTATGCTTCATGAAGAACGCTTTGGAGGGATACCTTTGTTGGTCCAAAGAGCAAGATTTGGTCTAGATCGAAAACATAGGAGGAGCACACCCCAAATCTCCGTGGAATCTGCGGGGATCCAAAGCCCCCCCCCCCCCCCCCCCCCCCCCCCCCCGGCCAATGTTATCTCCTTCAACGAAGCCCTTATCAATCCCTCTGGTTTACTAAAGTCAACACAGCCTCATGAACCCAGTAGAACAAAGAAATGCAAGAAGAAGGAATCAGATAAAGTCATTCTTGAAGAGATCAAATCTGCTCACAATCTGACTATTAGTCAAGAACGTTTGGATCTCTCCAAGAAGCATCTGCAGGATTCGGTGGTGATTACCACCAGAGAGGGGGCTTCCATCTCTCAAGTCGGAGGCTGGATTGATAGTTGTTGTATAATCAATCCAGAGCAATATACAATCAAACCCATTGGATACAATGAGTTGTGGATTAAGGTATGCCCGGACCTTAATCTAGGCATTCTGATAATGGCAGGAGCACTATATAAAGATAGACCAGTTATCAAGTACAAACTTGGGAAGAATTTTCTATCTTTGGAGGGGAAGATGTCTGGATTCTCATCTGGGGAATTCCGTTTGAACTCGTGTATGATGATTTTCTCATATCAGCGGCTTCAGTTTTAGGATCCTTCACCGATTTGGATCTCAAAACCAAGAACGGAGAGGAGGTGGCAGTGGCCAAAGTCCGGGTTCGCAGAAATAAGGGAGATCCTCTCCCGACCCACATCTAGGTGCTTGCAGAAGGTAGACAGATCAAGATGATGCCGCTGCAGAGGGAAGCAAAGGATGACCCTGCTCCGAGATGGGGAGATCTTTAGAAACTTAAGGAACCCAACCCACCTTCCATTACCAGGTTTGTCGATCCTGTGAACGAAGGAGTACAATCTCCATACTCTCGAGGAGCTCCAAATCCCAGCCCTCTCTTTCCAGCTGTAGCACTCGATGGCTCTGGCAGAGCACAGTCCCATCGTAAGACGTGTGGCAAACATCCCTCAGTCCACGCTCCTTCGATCGATGCTACCGAGTCACGCGTAGAGGAAGTCATCTATCAGGACTCCAATCGCAAGGGGCTCAGGACATGCAGCACCGCCTCTCTCTATCAATCGGAGAAGAGATTGCCACGTCAGCACAAGGTCCAAGCCTTCTCGCACACGCCTGAGCGCACTCCTAGCGTTAATATCTTGAAGCCGCGCGTTAATGGATGCTTTTATACAATATCTACAACGAAAATTGCACTGAACCCGAATTTTAAAGAACATGGGGCATTCCTTCATCATTTAGGATAGCTACATGTTCGTGTCCAAATGTTGCGGCGTCAAGCATATAAAATCAGGATTTTTCTTTCTTTCTTTCTTTTTTACCTTTTTTTTTTTTCCTTTTTGGTACTAAAGAACGGGACTTTTTTAATCCATGTGATTGGACATTACATTAATCTAAAGATAATTTACTAACATAAGAATAATATTCAGATCATGGCTTTACTTCTTCTCCACAAATCAAGTCCATGAAAATGAAATGTTAGTTGAATCACACAATAGCATCATAGAAAGCTAACAGCTGTTGTGGTGTAACAATACCTCATGCTCATGCCCGTGCCCATGAGAGTGTTCTTCATGGCCCTCCCAAGGATGCCGCCAGCCCTATAGAAACATAAGCACGTTAAAGTAATCAAGACATGTTAGAAGATTAAAAATAAAAAATTTATAAAAAAATGGGGAATAAAAGGAAAAAAAAAAAAATGCTTACCAACACCACAGGACCATCTCGTTTAGCCCTGTAAAAAACCCAAAACCTGAAAAAGCAAGACATGGAACGAAAGGGTTTATCTCCACTGGTGTTATACATGATGACCAATATACAACTAGACTATAAGTGTGAAGCAAAGCAGCATGAGATTCTGCTGCGGGAGTGGGGAAGCGACTGTTTCAAAATGTTAGCAAGTATAAACAGCTAGGAAGTGGGAGCAGGAGCATGAGTCGGAAGCACAATCCGAAGCAGAAGCAGGAGCAGGAGCACAATTCCGAAGTGCAATTAGAAGCGGGAACAACACCTAGTTAGAAGTATCATGCAAGTAAGCGCTAAACCGTGAACCCACTTGCGACCATTTTAAGAAGCAAACACATTACAGCCTAGTACAGATTGTGTTGTATATGGGCATCCTTGGAGACTTGAACCCACAAGCAATGGAGACATATAGGACTGTCAACAGGCCAGGCTGGTGTTAATTTGGGCCTGGATTTTGAACTGATCAAGCCTCGCCTATTCAAATATTGTATATTACTTGACCCACACCTGGCAGCAATGCTATAGCCAGTCCCGAGTCCAAGGAGACTGCTGAGCAATCATGAGAGTTCCAGCTCTGAATCTTGCGATTGGCATAATGGAATTTGTAAAGCCACGTAGCTGGGACAAGGCTATGATGATGGCTTGACTGGGCCCTATTCAAAATTTATCATTAATATTTTGTTGAAACTAATGGTTACTGGTTAGGATTAAAATCAACAACTGGTTAAGAATTGGATAAAAGTTTCTTTTGCTTGAAAAGCGTACATATGCATGTAAGAGTATTTATTAAATAGTTGAATAAAGACTTGAAGTTTTCTGTACTTAGAGAGGGATTCCTTTAGAAAGCGTTCCTTAACTCTTTAGGTATGATGCTCAAAGACAATAGGTGTGATGCAAACCACTCAAGGTATGTATGATAAATCTATGGTTTGACCAAGGCATTTGGTAACAGTAATGGCTTGCTGTATGGCCACTACAATATAGGGCCCATTACAACCCTATTTATTGTGAAGGAAGTGTCTCCTCCTCCTCCTCCTCCTCCTTCTTGTGTGTGTGTTTGTGTTCTTTTTTACATAATTTGGTGCCAAAACATATTAATAGCATTTAAAGTCTTGAAACCCACCCCAGTTAGCATGAAGGAGAAAACTGAATCCATGGTGATTTCATGATTGTGGGGCTAGGATGCATTATGAGATGTTAAGGTTAATGTCTTGATGATTTGGTTAGAGGTTGGCAGACTTATGGATTCCTTGGTTAAGCAACCTGAGACCTAATGTTAGATTAGGAGAGCTCTCCATACAAAGCTCAAAAGATAAATTTATATAGAAATTTCCTTAGTAATTTGTTTCTTACTCGTGTTGGAGGTTTACCAAGAGACGATAGTGTTGAGGTGAAGGTGGGGTTAGCAGCTCCTGTTGGGTTGAAGTTCTGAATGAAGCAAAGGTTTGAGTTCTTTTGGAGGTTTAAGATTCTTTAAGAATCCAAGTGGATCCTATTATCTTGGAGGGGCACTCTCGAATCTCAATGACACTAGATGGGAGAGTAGAGTGTTTTTTTTTTTTTTTCAAAATCCATGAGCTCTAGCAGTTTGTGAGGGTTCTCTTGTTAGTTTTTTCGGTGGTGTTCATGACATTTTACCTCTTCCTTTGTGTTTGACATTTGCAAGACAGTCTCCTTGATAAACATTTCACTTGCATAGGGAATCATTTCTCGCTTTCTTTATGTATTATCCATTTTTATCAATAAAATTTAGCTGTTTCTCATGGAAATGGGAGGGCAGGTTGCCCATATCAAAGAGGCTCCATTAGCAAGCTACTGATCTTTGATGGTCAATGGCTATTTGATAAGATCAGGTGCACGGTGTATCCACTTGAAATTTTGAGTTACGATAAATGAAGTGTAGATGGGTTTTTTTTCTTTTTCTTTTTCTTTTTTTCTTTTTTTCGTCTCTTGCAATATGGAAGGCCCATGCCTTAGGTTAAAAGTCCGGCCCCAAGGGTTCCCACATCACGTGTGATGAGTTCTGAAAAAGTTCTCGTGAGAACTAGTGCGCAGGTGACCATTCCCTCTCTCTCTCTCTCTCTCTCTCTCTCTCTCTCTCTCTCTCTCTCTCTCTCTCTCTTTACATACATAAATACATATATATATAACCTCTTCCCACCTAACCACTATTAGGGCAGATGGGTCTAACCACCCCTCTGATTCTACAATATATATGGCCTCGGATTACGATTTATGGCTTAAATCATTCAAAGGACAAGCTAGATAGACAAATATCAATCTCTCAATAATCTCTTTTAACTCTCGTTGTTGCTCGTCCACTGTACTATCTGCCTTCTTTTGATCTTGAGTAGTACCCACTTATTACCTATTGCTTTCCAATTGGAATGAAGATCTACAAGTTCCCAGACTTTGTTCTTCTTCATGGAAGCGATCTCTTCGTCCATAGTAATCACCCAATTGGCATCCTGATAAGAATAAGGTTCATCATCATCAACCACAACATGAGAGAATGACTACCCCTCAATATCAAAGTATCTTCGGAAAATCAATCATCTTTTCCTTCGACATAACTCAGTAGCCTGCTAAGATATTCTCTCACTGTCCTGACAAACTATACCACTAGATATGGACCGCTCGCCCTCGGCTTTGTGGAGATACCTTACCGTGTAGACCATCAGATCTTGAGGGCTCACTCTTCCGCACAGACTTTCAGTGGTATCAAAGTAAAAAAAGATTATTGAGAGATTGATATTTGTCCATCTAACTTGTCCTTTGAACGATTTAAGTCATATATCGTAATCCGAGGCCATCTATACCGTAAAATCAGAGGGGTGATTAGACCCATTTGCTCTAGTAGTGGTTAGGTGGACCGCATAATTTGAACCGTTCATCCTCGGCTTTATGGAGGTCCCTTATCGTGTAAATCGTCAGACGGAAGAGTGAACCCTCAAGATCTAACGGTCTACACAATAAGAGACCTCCACAAAGCCAAGGATGAACGGTCCAAATCTAGCGGTCCACCTAACCACTACTAAAGCAGATGGATCTAATCACCCCACCGATTCTATGGTATAAATGGCCTCGGATTACTATATATGGCTTAAATCGTTCAAAGGACAAGTTAGATGGACAAATATCAATCTCTAAATAATCTCATTTTATTCTCGTTATTGCTTGATGTGTCATTCACGAGATAACATCTTCCCATTTATAAGGAATGAAAGGGAGTTTGGATGAGACCAGAAATTATCTGATCTTATCCTTATCTCCTCATCTGAATCTTTATTTAAAGTGAATTTGTAATTCAACTTCAAATGAACAAAAGAAAAAAATGATTATCAAAAAAGAGGCTAAACCTCATGTGACCCGCCCACTAGTGATTGCCCACAAGTGGATTCCACTGGCCTATGTCCAACATCTCCCACTCAATCACGGATAGGCACAAAAAAGATTGTCCATCTAACTCGTCCTTTGAACAATCTAAGCCATTCATCGTAATCCGAGGCCATCTATTCCGTAGAATCAGAGGGGTGATTAGACCCATCTGCTCTAGCGGTGGTTAGGTGAACCGCTAGATCTGGACCGTTCATCCCCGGCTGTGGAGGTCCCTTATCGTGTAGACCGTCAGATCTTGAGGGCTCTCATACCACTGAAAGTTTGTGCGGAAGAGTGAGCCCTCTAGATCTGACAGTCTACACGATATGGGACCTCCTCAAAGCCGAGGATGAACGGTCAAGTTCTAGTGATCTACCTAGCCACTACTAAAGCAAATGGGTCTAATCACCCCTCTGATTCTATGGTATAGATGGCCTAGGATTACGATCTATGGCTTATATCGTTCAAAGGACGAGTTAGATGGACAATCTTTTTTGTACCTATCCCACAATATGATTGAGTAGGAAATATTGGACATAGGTCAGTAGAGCCCACTTGTGAGCAATCACTAGTGGGTGGGTCCCATGAGGTTTAGCCTCTTTTTTTTATAATCATTTTTTCTTTCGTTCATTTAGAGTTGAATTACAAATTCAACTTTAAATGAAAATTTAGATGAAGAAATAAGGATAAAACCGGATCATTTCTAGTCTCATCCAAACTCCCCATCCTTCCCTATAAAAGGGAAAAGGTTCTCTAGTGAATGACACACCAAGCAACAACGAGATTAAATAATTAAAAATAGATTAGTGAGAGATTGATATTTGTCCATCTAACTTGTCATTTGAACGATCTAAGCCATAGATCGTAATCCGAGGTCATCTATACCGTAGAATCAGAGGGGTGATTAAACCCATTTGCTCTAATAGTGGTTAGGTGGACCGCTAGATTTGGACCGTTCATCCTCAGCTTTGTAGAGGTCCCTTATCGTGTAGACTGTCAGATCTTGAGGGCTCACTCTCACTCTTATATATATATATATATATATATATATATATATATATATATATATATATAAGGATATGGATACAGAAACAATATCGATATCGTCGATAATATCGCTGATAACCGAAAAGCGGGAAAACATTGGGAAAATGGTAGAATTTCAGTGAAACTTCAATAGATGCTAAAATACATATATTTGCATAGTTAGGAATAAAAAGTTTGCAAAAAGAATGTACACACAGTAAGTTCCCATTTAATGGGGGCTTAAAAGCATGTGTCGTCGTAAGAAACAGTCTAAACATCCCATCCATCCCATCTAACCATCCAATCGTCCATCCAAACATCCATCAATATTGCAGAATCTTGGCAACTCATGATATTTTGCCAAAAAATATCAACAACTGAAAAGGAAACGAAAGATTGTAGTCTTGATATCGTGCATGTTGCAATAATGATAATACTGAGATATTATTAATATTAGCAATGACAAATTGAAAATTGCATACAACAATGTGCTCATAAAAAAATGAAATAGAATATTTTTTAATAAACAAACTTTCTGTGTATTTTTACGTTGGCGATATTATTTAAATATCACCAACACACTTGTGTTGCAAGCGTCCTAGAATTTACGCAGTCAAAAATATTGACGATATCAATACATTAGCAATATAAGCGACGCCTAGAATTTGCACAATTGAAAATATTGGCAATATTGATACATTGGCAATACCTAGCGATACATTGTTGATGCCTGGAATTTCTAATGCTACCACTATTATCAATATCGCTACCGGTGTTATCGGTATCGCCAAGCTGGAGATATTTTGATAATATCGGAGATAATTCAAACAAGCCTGGAACCTAAGACCTTAATGTCGAAACACGTCTTGTCTACCATTGTGCTACGAGTTCAAACCCTCGATAAGTTAACATGCTTTCATATCCCTTCACACCAATCTCAGTAGAAATCCTTTTAGGTCTTCCTCTTACCTCTAATTAGGCCAATGAACCCCTCTACAGATCAAACTCCAATGAAAAAAGGGCATACCAAATCAGATCTTATCATTATTAATAGTGAATAGTTTGTTGGGGATGTTGATGCTTCAATGTATGCCCTAGGTAGTTGGTTAGCATAGTAGATGGTTATTGTTAGGCCTTGTAAAGTTGTAATTCAATTTTATTTTATTTTATTTTTCTAATTAATAAAGTTTCACAATATCCATCAAAAAATGAAACAATCTCCAATCTTTGTCGCACATGACCAAACCATCTCAATTTGATCTTTAGCATTTCATCTCTTACCACAACTACTCCTATGCCACTTTTCTTATTACTTCATTCCTAATTCTACCCTTCATAGTTTTAAGTTTTCATATGGAGAATAAAAAATGAAGACTTTGGCAAAGAAAAGGGTTATAAAGAGCCTAATTAATCTCTCATAATCTAATATTATTATAATCAACCCTAATAAGCCACCAAAAACAAAAAAAGGAATGGCTTCCATAAGAGCATAAAAAAATAATACATCCACAAAAAAAAAAAAAAAAAAAAAAAAATAATAATAATAATAATAATAATAATAAAATAAATACGATATTTCCACTCATATACATACACACACTCCATCTACACTCCCCCTCAAGCTGGAGCATATAGACGTTATGCATGACAAGCTTACTCATAATAGCTTGAACATGAGAATGATAAATTTCTTTATAAGAATATCTATAAGTTGATCATTAGTGAGAACAGTTGGGGTACGAGTCAAGCTCTTAACAATTGGTATCAAAGTCAACACTACAATTCGCTTTTGAGTCACAAAAGAAGTCACGTATAGTAAGGGCAACCTGAACTAGAGTGAAACCCCCACGACCAAAAAAAGATTGTGTGGACCATGGTGTGTCGTAACGGCCATTATAGGGTCGTGAAGACTATTATATAAATGTAACGGTGGCAACCATTAACAGCGGCTCCTCAAAAATAGTCTTAATGGCCAGAATCCACTAATTTTCCCCCTCTTGGTGTGCTAAAAAGGTTAAGATGCAAAATGGAGTTGCGGGTGAATGTGTGCATTAGCAGGGCCAAGGAATAGTCTCGCCTAAAAATGGGGCGGGGACACCCTGTGTTGTCAAAAAAGAAAAAGAAACAAAAAAGGAAATGAGGAAATGTAAAAGAAATGTAAAACATACTTTATTTTGTATGTTTACTGATGTTTTAGTGACTAATTGGTCATAAATTGCAGGTTTTACAAATTATGGTTTATAAGTTAAGCGAATCTTGATATACCTATAATCATCTTAGCCTTGTCCCAGCTATTTGTGTTTGGTTTTATGAGTCATGTTTTACCAATCATTCCTATCTAAGGCCCTATCCTTAGGAAGTGAGCAAGCCTTCATGTCCATTCTCATCACTTAAATAAGTCATTTAAGGTCTTCCTTTTTTATGTGTTATCCTAATGATGTTACCCTAAATGAATGATTGAGAAACTTTTTGGCTTTGCTACTATAGAAGATGTAATGTGTGTGCATATGTATTCGGGTGGAAATCTCATATTTCTTATCATTATCGCCAGTGACGACAATGTCATCAAAGTAAACAACTACAACAGTGAAGGATTTGCTAGTGTCTATAATACACACCGAATGATCACACGTACTATGCCGGAACCCAATCTCTGAAATGACATTCCTAAATTTCTCAAATCACGCTCTCGGTGATCGTTTACGGCCATACACTGCCTTTTTAAGTTTGTAGGCTTTTCCTCGAGTACCAGATGGTTGAAAACAAAGAGGAAGAGAAATATAAGCTCCTTTTTTAAGATTTCCAAGAAGAAAGGCAGTCTTCACGTCTAGCTGACAAGGGCCAATGACGATATGTAGCCACATACAATTATACATGTAGTTCGACTTGGCAACTGTAGCAAATGACTCATGACAATCAACTCGAAGTCGTTGCTTGAATCCCTTTACAACTAGATGAGTCTTGGGTCTCACAAGCCATCTGAATTATGTTTGACGGTGAACACCAATTTACATCCAATAGTACGTTTTATTGTTAGGGCGATAAACTAGATCTTATGTTCTATATTTTTCAAGAGTAGCTATTTCATTCATTATTATAACTTTCCAATTAGGATTAGTATATACCAATTGTTAAGAACCTAACCCATATACTAAAAGCCCTAGGACTAATCGAGTGCACTGAGTTAGACCTTTAAATCAAATTGTAACATACCACCATTGATGTAGGACAATTAACCACTTGCTCTAAAAGCTCGAACTGATAGAGCATATCCCTTTATCTCATGTCCCAGGCCCCAAATTCATGGGTTAGGTCCTTGGCCAAACCCTCCTCGTGGGCCCCAAATCCATGGGTTCCACCCTACACGAGCCACCCGCCTCACATGGGCCCCAAATTCATGGGTTATGCGGGCTACCCACCCCGATTGTGCCCCTGCATCCCACAGGCCACCCCACTCGAGCCCGGTGTGAAAATGCTGTCGCATTAACCATCCTCTACGACTGATATCCGTGGTGGATCACTCTATAGCGACACTCACTCTGGCCTCTTTTATAGGTAGCCCATTCCACTCAGAAAGGGCATTGTTGCAGCACTTTGGTTATCTAGGTAACCCTTTCCACCCTGGGACCACACGGTGGTTGTACTCTAGTCATCCACATAGCCCTTTCCAAGTCGTGGGGGCTTTCACTCTAGATCAAGTTGCCCTTACCGTACGCAGCCTCTTCTGACTCAAACACAAGATGTTGCGTTAGCTTTAATACCAATTGTTAAGAACTTAATTTATACCCCAATTGTTCTCACTACTAATCAACTAGAAAATATTCTTATAAGGGAATTCATCATTCTAATGTTCAAACTATTATGAGCACACCTACATGAGTAACGTCTATACTTCAACTTGAGGGGGAGTGTAGATGGAGCGTGCATGCATGCATATGTATTTTGGTGGAAATATCATATTTCTTTGGTGTGGATGTATGCCATTTTGGTGCTTCTATGGAAGTCATTCTTTTTTTTCTTTTTTCTTTTTTACTTATTAGGATTTATTATAATAATATTAGAGTGTAAGAGATTGATTAGGCTCTTTATAACCATTTTCTCTCTCAAAGTCATTTTTTATTCTCTATTTGAAAACTTACTAGGAATGATAAAATTAAGAATGAAGTAATCGGAAAAGCAGCATAGGAATAGCTGCAGTAAGAGATAAAATGTTAAAGATCAAATTGAGATGGTTCGAATATGTGCGACAAAGACTAGAGATTGCTCCATTTTTTTATAAATATTATGAAACTTTATTAAACAAAAATAGCAAAAACAAAAAATAGAATTACAACTTTACAAGGCCCAACAACAACCATCCACTAAGTTAACCAAACTACTCAGGACATGTACTGAAACATCAACATCCCTAACAAATTATTTCCCATCAATAATGATAAGGTCTAATTAGGTACTCTCTTCTTTCACCGAAATTTGATTTGTGAGAGGTTCATTGGCTAGGGTTGAAGGGCCTAATTAGAGATGAAAGGAAGACCTAAAAGGATTTATATTAAGCTTGGTGAGAAGGGATATGAAAGCATGTTAACTCATCGAAGGTTTGAGCTCATAGCAGAATGGTGGACAAGACGTGTTTCAGCATTGAGAACTCAGGCCATCTTACCTATAAAAAATAAATAAATAAATAATAATAATAATGCTCTAGATAGGATTGATTAGCGAAATAGGATTCATGAAGCTTATCCCAAATCATCAGGATAAGGTATGATGATGTGCTTCACTCTCGTAACTCCACTCCATAAAACTAAGTGTTTAAGGGGTGAGCCTTCCATATAGCAAGAGACAATTTTTGTGACCTTATCAACAGGTTGGATGGCAAAAGAAATTATGGTGGACCCTAGAAGGTTTTTAATGGTGGACATTCAATCACCACCGTTTCATGTGGTGTGGCCCACCTGAGATTTGGATCCACTTCATTTTTTAGCCCAAGCCCTATAATGAGCTAGAAAAACTCATGGATGGAGGGGATTTACCCTGCGACATGTTAAGGTGGGCCCCACTATCACGGCCTCACAAATCGGGGCCCAATCCCAGTTTCCAGGCAAGAAAAAAGACCTGCGACTGCCAAGAGGGAGAGAGGGAGAGAGCGGTGGCAGTTGTAGAAAGAGAGAGAACAAGAAACCCTATTTCCCTTCTTTATAGAAGCTGAGAGCCAACCACCCAGTAATGACTGATCAATGGTGGTTGTTGGTGCTGTGAATGGAGCTCTGCTGCTAATGCTGTTGTAGGAACTAGATTGGCTGTGCTGCTGCTTGGTCAGCTAGAGCTTCTTCAATGGCTGGAGCCTCTTCTTCATTGACAGGAGCTTCTTGGCTATTAATGGTGGTTGGAAGGTTGGTGCATTTCCCCCACTTCCCACCTTTTCAAAAATCAGACCGCTGGACCTGTAAGTCACTTACAGGGAAGTGACTTCTCACCCCCAGCCCCCTGCAGTTTCCTAGAAGATTTGCCTGTAAGTGACTTACAAGTGAATTTCCTCCCCCAAACACCACCTGTAAGTGACTTTCCTGTAAGTTACTTACATTTTATCCAACTTAAAGGCATCCAAACAGGCCCTAGCAGACTCTCTAACTTAAACTCCCAAGCTACACATTGACATGGCCCTTCTTCTTTGACACCTAAGCATCCTAATAGCACTGGGTGAGTGGCCATGACCTCCCATGCCAGCCATACACATTACAAAATATCCCAAAAACCCCCACTGATATGATCGATCGAGGTATCTAGTGCCCCTGATCGGTTGCAATCTTTAACTAAGATGAGATCGAATGGACGACAACAAATTCCATCCACAGAATATGAAAATTCACAGGATTTGTTCACAAAATCAAGAAATTTTTTGAAATAAAAGAGGGATGGCATGAATGGAGGAGATTCAGTTCAAACAAATCCAAATGCAATCACAGATGAAGGGATTGAAGGGCTGTGGTAGCACATGAGTCGATTGTTATGGTTTTTCGATGGATGGATGGATCGATAGAGATGGAGACATACCACATGATGGCGCACATGCCTTTTCCTTTGAGAACATGCCACCTCTTTGGGTGGTGAAGCGTCATGCCTTTGTACGTCGTTCCGTGCCCGTCCCCCATCTCTCTCTCTCTCCCTCCCTCTCTTCCTCTCTCTACACCCTTTAGGTTCCGTTGTGATTATGGGAAGCGGATTGGCTCGTGTCCCACGCATCAGCCATCTAGCGGTGTGTTGACGTCAGCAAGTTCCGTGGTTCCCATCATGAGGTATGTGTTATATCCAAACCGTCCATCCTTTTGGAGATCTCGACATAAGGATTAAGACGAAAAATAAGATAGATCTAAATATCAAGTGGACCACACTGAAAAACGTAGTGGGGGATTAAACGTCTATCATTGAAACCCTTTTGGTGGCCCCAGAAGTTTTGGATCAATGAGATTTTTTTTTCCTCTTCATCCAGGTGTTTGTGACCTTATGAACATATTGGATGGAAAATAAATATTACGGTGGGCCCTACGAAAGTTTTAACGGTGAAAATCATTATCTCCACTGCTATTTATGGTGTGGTCCATTTGAGATTTGGATATTATTAATTTTTTGGATCATACTCTAAAATGATTTCGAAAAATGGATGAACGGTGTAGATAATAAATACGTCATTGTGGGGCCCACGTAACTTTGATCTCGTCTAAACTGCCGTAGTTGTGCCAATGGGGCGGCGGACACGGCCATGTATGGGCCAGATGTTCCCACCAGTCTGGGCCCAGGCCAATGATGAGTGAAAGGGTTGTCAACGGGTACCCCGACCCGATTGATCCTATCCGATTTTAATGGGTTTGTGTTCCATTCATTGGACCTGTTGAGAAATCGTGTGGGGTTTGGGGTCTCACGATTTGGGTCCAGTCGGGTTCTGGTTGGGTCAATATGTTGGACCTGGCTAAATTCAAGTCAGATCTAGGATAGTTGAGGTAGTTTTAAGGGATCCGTAAATGAGTGATGGAATTAGAGGTTAATAAAATGCATTTGAAATCTACATGTTTTGTTTGGATGGAGTAAATGAGAAGAATTAAAATGCATTGGAATTTTTATATATTCACAAAAAAATATGTGACATCCCAAATCAATTTTAATATTCAAACTAGTACAGATATGTGATATTTAATATAATGATTGTAATAAGCCTATTAAAATATATACTTTAGCAGAGAGAGAGAGAGAGAGAGAGAGAATTTTAAGCCTCAGTTGGGCCACAAACGTAATGATCACCAATAAGCAAATTGCCAATGTTTTCAACCTTTGAACTGTTTAGATCATTCTAGTGGTGTGATTTTAGTGATTTAATCAACAATTGAATTGTTTTCAAGTATCATCAGTGTGTCACGTATATGGTGAACAGGTGTGTAGTGGCACATTTTGTTTACTCGTGCGACTCACCAAGAGCTCAAAAAGACATTTCATCCCATTTATTTCCAAATCCTCTCTCAAATAGAAGATTTCATTTACAAACTCATTTACTCCCATTTTATTTTATTTTCATTAAGGCTGTACACGAGTCAAGCTAGCTCGAAAAGCTCTCTCGATTGGGCTTGACTCAGCTCAGATTGACTCGGCATGAAAGGCCGATTCAAGGCGAGTCAAGCTTGTTTACTAAAGCTCGAGTTGAGTTCAAGCCAAGTTCGACCATGGTGTATTTCAACTCGACTCGACTCGAACTTGAACTCGACTTGAAGCGCGAGCTCGAGCTCGACTCGGCTTGAGTAATATATTTTAATAATATATATTATATATATTATATTAATATTAAATATAATATATATATGTTTAAAAAAGAAGTTAAAACTTAAAAGTTTTTACTAAAAAACCCTACTCGACCATACCCGTCCCCATTCCCTCTTTTTCTTTCCCTTTACCCTACCGAGATAAACTCGACTCGACTCAAACCACTAGCTCAACTCGAACTCGACTTGAAAGCTTTGGCAAACATGCCAAGCTTCAATGTTGAGCTCGAGGGCGAGCTCGAGCTCGAGCTCGAACTCGAGTATAGCATGGACAAGTCAAGCCAAGCTTGGCCTACCTCGACTCGACTCGACTCAATGTACAACCCTAATTTTCATGCATTTACTCACATCCAAACACACCTCAAGTGCTATTTACTTCCATTTACTCTCGGACTTCCCCATTTATCTCCATTTATTCCTATCCAAACGACCCCTAATAGTGAATTTGTGTGTGCACCCCAAACTTTTAATTAGCACACGGGTGACCTATTGTTGATCCGAACCATCCATTCATTCATACAACTAAGAGCAACCCATAAAGCAAAAAATCATGCCAATTAGGTGATCCTAAGCTTCCAATCACTACCAAGAAAATGGATAGTTAAAATTGATAGGAGAAGCAAAATAGTTCCAATCATCATGTTGGAACATCTATTAAATATATGCCACTTTGTTGTTGCTTATGATTCTAAAGTAACACTTTGATCGATGATTCTAAGGGCTTGTTTGTTAATGCTGAATTTTTGCACTTAACACGGAATTGGGAAAATGTTCTGTGTTTAGTGGTGTTTGTTAATGCGTCGTTACTGTGGAAGAAGGAAAGCGCTAAGTGATTTTTCACTGAATTCTTTCCGTGATAGGGATCTGGCTTAATGGTGAATGCAGAATGCGCTCAGCGAATTTTTGATTAAACAAAAAAAATTGCTTCCAAAATTACCCCTCTTTAGGTTACTACGGCAATTTTTTTTTCTCTTTAAATTGTCTGGGGCAATACAAAATCAAATTTTAACCAAACATCTTTATGCCCCACCATGATGTATGTGTTTCATCCATTTTTAAAGATCATTTTAGGGCTTGATAAAAAAAATTAGAGGAATACAAATCTTAGGTGGACAATACCATAGAAAAATAATAGTAATTGGATATCCACCATTAAAATTCTCCTAAGGCCTAATGTACTGTGTATTTGACATCCAATCTGTTGATTAGGTCATATAGACCTAAACAAATGGAAAAAAACAAAGATCAGCTTGATTCGAAACTTTTATGGGCCCCAAAAAGTTTTTAATGGTCGACATTCATTTAATACTGTTTTTCTGTAATGTGGTCCACTTGAGATTGGGATATACCTCATTTTTGGTATCATACCATAAAATGATCTAAAAACATAGATGGAAGGCATGGATGAAACACATACATCATGGTGGGGTCCACATAGCACCGACCATCAGCCATTGGCTGGTGGCAGGGGAGTAGCTAATCTGTTTCCGCATACACGGATTGGATACTAACAGAGTTAAGTCACCAAGTTATGTGGGCTCCATCATGATTTATGTTTTGTATCCACACCGTCCATCCATTTGGAAATATAATTTTAGGTAAAGATGCAAAGAATGAGTTAAATCCAAAGCTCCAATGGACCTCACCACAGAAAATAGTGGGGAGCGTGATGCCCACCATTAAAAACTTAAATAGACTACAAAAGTTTTTGATCAAGTTGATATTTGTTTTTCCCTTCTTTCATGTCTGTGTTAACTTGCGAATAGGTTGGATTTCAAATAAAAATCTCGGTGAGCCTTAGGAAAGTTTCAACAGTAGGCATCAATCTCGCCAATATTTTTTGTGGTGTGGTTAACTACATATTTGGATCTGCCTCATTCTTTAACTCATGCTCTAAAATTAAATCTCCAAATAGATGAACGGTGTAGATAAATCACATACATCATGGTGGGCCCACATACATCATAGTGGGCCCATGGAACTTGATGACATCACTTCGGTAGCGAATCTCGCTATTCAACCCGTCAGTAGCTAATCCGAGTCCAAGTAGGATGTGGAATCGGTTGGCGTACCTCACACCAGCTATATAGTTGTTGTATTGATGTCAGCAAGTTCTGTGGATCCCATCGTGAGGTGGGGAGTCTTATTTGAAGGTTTTATTGCTACTGGTGTTCAATCCTATACAACACATAGTGACAATCTTCCCGCTAAGAGGAATTGAGGGCCTTATGATGATATTTTAGTCTTTTATTAGGTATTTTAGTTTATTTGAATTAAATATAATGATTTTATTTTCATTTAATAAAAAATAATTTCTTTATAATGTAAAACATTTCCAAACGAGAGATAGGGACAAATGTGTCAAATTAACATATTTCAGACAATTAAGATGTTTGTTAACAAACAGTTTGTTTCAGATTAAGTACTTAATTTTTAGACTTCAGCCATAATTATCAAACAAGTTTTTTTACTTCAGATTTCAAATTCAGACTTTAGATTTCAGATTCGGGCTTCAGATTTTAGATTCGGTCTTTAGACTTCAGATTTAACAAACGAGGCCTAAGTAATTTAGGACTCACAAATAATAGATTATTATAACAAATTAGCTCTATTCGAAGAGTTAGGATCATCTAATTAGCGTGAATCTTGCACCATACCTTGCATCTAGTTGTATGAATGAATAGATGATGTTTTTTTTTTACACACAACCACACACTACATGGGTACTCAAGCTCATGACCTCAATGATGAAACTCGTAGGTCTACTATTGAGCCATGAGTAGGGACCTGAATGAATAAATGATTCGGAGACACCAAACCATATAATACATACATACAATAAACACACACACACACACACACACTACTATGAGGTCAACCTCTTGGGAGCTTCCAATGAGATCAAGCTATGTAGGCCCTACTATGATCTATGTCTGACATCCACACGTGCATTTGGAGGGTCACCTTTAAATTACGAGGATATCCCAAAAATTAGTCGTATCCAAAACTCAAGTTATACCATATGAAACCATGTGAATTTGTGCCTAAAATGTCTAAAGCCACTTGGTGGGGCTCATCTAAGTTTCTGAAACTTAGTGTGATCCCTCATCCAAGTGGGATACACACACAATGGAGGGGTTGAATATTCGAACCACATCTTAATGCATCATCTAAACGATCATGAAGGTTTCAATGGGTGTGTATATCTACTCTCAATTGTTGTCTTTTGTGTGGCTTGCTTAAGTCATTGAGTGGCCTGCATTTTAGGGTGCATCTAATTGATGGAGTGGATGTTCGACATAGATTATGGTGGGGTCCACATAGCTCAACCTCATTATACAATTTTCCATATGTGTGGGTGCACGTGCTCATTTTTATGTATGTGTGTATAGCTCAATCTCTTCCTAAGAAGTCTCTAAGAGACTTGCGGGTAAAACTGACAGAGTTCAGGTGGGTCTCACCTTGCCATGTATGTGAAATCTACTATAACCATCAAATGCGTTGACTCATGTTAGGGTTAAGGAGAAAAAAATAAGTTGGTTTGTGATTCAAGTGGGCCACACGATCGAAAACAACACATAAGTAGATTATGAGCTTAAGAAATTCTACGATTTTTAGTCAACCGTGGATTCTAAGCTTCATTGGTTAGTGGTAATTTCATATACTCGTATGCATTATCATATCTAAGTCAATACTACACTCCATCTAAGTGGTATCCAAAAGAAGGAGAAGAAAAAAAAAATAAAGGAAAAAGAAAGATGGGTTAAGGATCATGGCCCTTGGTCCATGCTGCATGAATGAGCATTCACAAGCCCACTTGAACCACAGACTAGCTTGATTTTTAGGCCTCATGCCTAACATGGGCTAACACGTCCAAGGGTCGAAGTGGATATTGTTAAGGGACCGCAGAAGCACACAAAGATGAATCAAGTGGAGTAATCTAATCACACTAAGCATGCACAACACAAACACAATGGATTTAACATGGAAAAACCGTAGCAGGAAAAATCATGGCACAAAGCGACAGTAAGAACTATGAAAGCAAAAAATTACAAGAGAAAAGAGATTACCTAATCCAAACAACCCCAAGCTACACCCTTGAAACACTTAGAACGAATTTGAAAGCTCTAAATACCTCCCAATCCCGATTATACCCAAATATATTGACTTTGGAAGAATCACAATCAAAATAGGAAACAAATTTGGCAAATTCATAAATATACACATATATTTAATGACACCTTCAATGGGACTTTGATGTCATCGAACTTAACCTTCAATTGCATCGAACTCAATTCGATGTCATTGAAATAACATCAAAATTGTCCAGAGACAAAACATGGTATTCCGAAAATTTTTGATTGCATTGACCCATCTTTGATGGCATCAAACTTGGACTTCAAAGTCATTGAATACTCTTTGATGTCATCGAAATGACACTTAATATGTCCAGCAACCTACTAGTGAAAATTTAGAAAACTCAATGACATCGAGCCAACTTCGATGACATTAAAGCATGCTCGATGACATCAAACCTATCATTGATAGATGGTTGAATTTACAGATTTAAGACATTTATTCAACAATCTCCACCGTATCTTCAATCATCAAATGTGTAGTTTCTTGTCCTCTTTTCTCATCTCTACCTTACATCATAATTTCATCATCGCTTCTCGTGCACACTCCATCCTTCTTTTATGCCTTCGCTAAGCCTAGAGAAGTTGCATAGAACTTGAACTTCTCTATATGAATCACCTTGGTGAGCATGTCCATCAGATTCACACTGGTGTGAATCTTCTTCAAAGTCATGTCTCCTTCTTCAAGCACCTGTCAGATAAAATGGTAACGAATATCATTGTGTTTAGTATGTGAGTGATAAACAAAACTTTTAGCCAAATTGATAATGCTCTCACTATCACAATTAACCGGCATGGCCTCCTGTTGAAACCCCAATTGATTTATCATGCCTCTTAACCAAACACCTTCCTTAAATGCCTCTATCACTGCCATGTACTCAGCTTCTGTTATGGAAAGGGCCATTACTGACTGAAGCTTCGACATCTAACTAATTGCTCCACCTGTTAGCACAAACAAGTAACCTAAGTTGACTTTCTGAAATCAATATTGCCTGTGTAATCTGAATCAATATTGCACAAACGAGATCTATTGCGCGATGCACAACGAGGGACCTGCACGATGGTGGACCCGGAACTCATCTTATGGTGCGTAATAAGCCTATTACACACATAATGGCCTCTTATTCATGAGTTACACCTTCGTGATTCTTCCAAGAGCTTGGTCAATTTGGAAGAAAATTAACTTCTGATGGATCGAAAAGATCTACAAGGAGATATCGTTTCCACACAATAGCTTCTGCATTCGGAAAACCACATTATGAATTGAAATGTTGTCAAAATTGACAATTGAATGAGACTGGACTATTGTATTATACACTTTATTTCAGAATTAAGTGGAATATGAGGATGTAAATGAATTCCAAAATTAATAAATATTTCATGATGATTGTTCTCTTATCTATTTCTTTGTTATTATTAAATGATAAATCCCCAGTCTTAATACATTCGTTTCTTATCGAAATAAACACATTGCCTTTTAGAGACTTCTAAAATAGATGGATCATCGCTCCATTATTGCTTACCATGGTATCAAGTTTTCCATAGAAGTCTCTTAAGTGGTCTATACGACACCTTGTACCATCAATTTTTTTTTAAAAAAAAATGGTACCTCAGAGTCTTTACGTACCAATGCATTAAGAAGGGCACAGAGGTCCCTGAACTTGGTGGATAGAAGATCCATCCAACGATGCTTCTACAACTTTATCTTCATCTCTTTCAATTGTTCTCAGATTTGCTTGATTTCAGAGGAACTGAATGAGAGAGAGATTTTGCCCCTTGCCAAGCTTGCCTATATTCTTCTTGTAATAGTTGACTTTGTTGATAACCCTGTGACTCCTGCTTGGAGCAAGTTGGACCTAGTCATTGCTCCCATTATCGAGTTTGTTGGGATAAGACTAAAAAAAGAGATTGCACATAAACCCTGATTGTAGGAGGAGATTGAAATTGATTGGAACTCCCATTAAGGATAAGATGTTGGAATTAACTAAGAGTCTCAACTATGGGATATTGGAATTGACTCACATTCATGAGAGGATATTAAAAGTAACGCCCTAATGGGGGAGTTGTTTTGGATGAAGATCTTTGTTGGAAAAGTATCGAAAGTCCTGTGTGAATCTTGATTACTACGGTTAGATTGAACTGGAGATTAGGAAAAGGGCAAGAGTCAGTTGTTGTGTTAAACTAGCCTAGGTGTTGGTTGTTGGAATTTGTACTTGTGTGAGCTAGCGAAGCATTTCTTGCATGATCTTTGTATTCTGGGCCAGATCTTGGATGCAAGAAATTATCACTGATTTTGTAAGATTAAGTTGTAGAGGTGGGGCTTCGAGCATTTCAAAGGCCGTGAGAGTTTCTTTATCGTAATTTTCCATGGTCGTTTGAGATCAAGTTCAAATTGGGCTGTGGTGGAAGGGATTTGCTTGGGAATGTCTAACCTGAAGAGGTGCAATGGTTTTTGTTGATGTCAAAATCAGGACCACCCTTCACTCAATGCTGAGAACTCAAAACGGACCCTGGTCTTGCATAAAAAGATAAGCACAGAAGACCCTGGTTTAAATAGGGGACCCTGTAATGCCTAAGTCAGGCTAGGGAATCTGGGTCTAAGTTGCATAATGTAGAGAGAGGGTATGAGATATTGCGTACCTGTTGTAATGGGTTCCTCTAGTATTTATACCCATGAGGTGTTAGGATCATGGCTTCCAATCTCAGCATGATTTTCTCAATCAATGGATGTCGTGCGTGAGAAGATATCGACCGCTATCTTTAGATCGTGCGTTGGTTCACTTTCCCATATGCCTTAATGGGGCATATCTATGGGCATGATCTTTAGCCATGTCCATACTGGGGTTGGTTCCGGAACTCGGTCTCCCGATCCGTTGGTCGGACCTTATGATTGGAGTCTGTGGTTGGAGTACGTCTCCAGCCTTCAAGATTTGAGTAAGGCTCATCTCGACCGATCTAGGGCCGTAATTATTCATATGAGGACTCCAGACAAGAGCTTGGCTCGGTCGATCCATGGCCATAGTTCTTCGGAAGAGAGCTCCAGACAAGAGCTTGGCTTGGCCAATCCAGGGCCTTAGTTCTTCGGATGAGAGCCCCAGATGAGAGCTCCAGACAAGAGCTCGGCTCGACCGATCTAGGGTCGTTGTTCTTTAGATGAGAACCCCATATGAGAGCTCTAGACAAGAGCTCGACTCAGATTGCCCCGTCTCTCTCCCCAGTAACCCTAATTTTGGAATCATAGTTCAGAAGTAAGGCCAGACTGATCGCGATGTTCTCCTTCCGAGGCCTCACTGATCAATTTAGTGTGCTTGAGTCGGTCCTTATCGAGTCTGCTCACGTTTTTCCCATAATAGAAGCCCCCTAATCTCTTAGTCTGAGGCTAGACTTAGAAAGTAAATTCCTAGGAAAATGAGGCGCCATTTTTGCTCATGATAACAGGTCGAGGTAATCGAAGTGCAATCGTCCCGATGATTACGCTTAGAGATACGTGCATGGTATGGCGGTTGTAGTCTTTCGACTTCTGACCTCTGGACGAGGGACGCGTGGTAGGCGGTTATGAATTCCAATTAATGGAGCTGGCGAAATGATGCCACGTGCTCATGGAGGGAGGCGAGAGGTCGCCCGCGCCACAATGACATTTAATACTGAGGGACTCAGACCAAAGCACATGAGTCCAGACATATAGCTTACTTCCACATGTCCCATTAGGCTTGGGTCCGAGCCATTTCAACTTCGAAGACAACTAACTGTCTACAATGATGGCGTTCAGCTAGTGGAGGCTATATAAACCCTTTAGTGTCCTCATGTAAATCCTCTTGCCTTTGAATTCTCGCTCCCTCACTCTTCATTTTTTCTTCCCTTTTTGAATCGTTCTCTGCTGGGAAAAGATTTTTTCTGCTAGATAAAGAGATTTCGTCAGCCGGAGAAGGGATCTTGCTTGGAAGAAGTCACCGTAGTAGAGAGAATATCTGGCAGAGTAAATCATCTACCGCATTGTGAGTCCACTGCTTTAGTTCTTTCTTCCATTATGTCCAGTAATTCTAACAAAGTCCAAGGGGTCTGAGGGACATTTGTGGACTCCGCGCCAGAGGCCTCAGGCTCGGAGCTCGGGGACTCTGAGGGTCCCCTAGAAGCTATACCGCTACATCCGTGGACTAAGAAGACTGCAGGCCCACAAGCCAAGAATCAAGGCGCGAGGCCGAAGAAGGCTCCTCAGGACCCGGCAGGAAGGTCTAAGGCCGGTCCTTCAGGAGGTAGACCCATAGTAGCAATTCCTGGGGGCTCAATTTTGAATGAGTCTTAGATGGCTTAGATCCGCACCGACTACCAAATTCCTAACTCGGTGCATATCCGAGCTCCCTCTCCTCTGGATCATCTGGGTGCCCTTGCTGACGGGGAGATTGTCATATTCATCTGCGCCTTTTAGTGTGAACTTCAATTTCTCACCCATCCGTTTGTGTGTCTGGTATCCGCACAACTGAAGCTAGCCCTGGGCCAGTTTGCTCCAAACGCTTAGTGGATCCTAGTTTCTACCTTCATTCTTTGACATCAAGTGAAAAGTTAACACCAATGTACCCCGAGTCTAATAACCCGACTTCCCGGCTCCAACAAAGATTGGAAAGGTAAGTGGTTTTGGGCCTCAGGGAAATGGGAAGCACCTACCACTGAGCTCAGTAGCATGCGAGTCCGAGTTCCCACAAAATTCTTCAATCTAGGTCGAACATCTTTTTATTCTATATTGCATTTTCACGTCTAACTCGTCTTTTCGTATTCTAATTTTTCTTCTGCCTTTGTTTGTAGTCCAACCAAAAGGACAGTCTAATCTCTCTTCTTTACACCAAGCCCATGTTACTAGGGCTCGGGTGCTTGGCTAGGATCAACGCATTTGCCACGACCTCCTCAGTGGGGATAACCTCATGTCATTGGGCTTCTGCAGATTTTTATCTCATCCTTTTGCTCTAGGTAGGTGGGGTGGGTGGTATGATTGGCTAAGGATTCCTCTATAAGCTTTGCTTAGACTAACTCCCTTCTTTTGTATAGGAATGGCTGAAGCATCTGGTTCTAGGAGGAAGAGGTCAGCTGTAGTGCGCCCTCTCATGAGCGTGGTCCTTGCTACCGAGCTAATGACAAAGGTGGTAGCCAAGAAGAAGAACACTTCTACTGCAGAGCTTGGCCCGATCGAAGCCAAACTTACAACCGCTCCGACCCCAGCCTCTGTGGCCCCACAAGCCCCCGAAGCCCTAATTAGAGCCAAGCCCATCATCATTTTGACTCCAACTCCTGAGGGGCAACCCTCCGAGGTTCCACCCCCAACTCCTGCTTACCCTCCTGGGATCGAGAGAGAAGTTGTTGGAGAGACTCCCAATGTTGATTTCTCCCGCCATGGGGGAACCTCTGAGGCCCTTGCCCAATCTGCTGCTTATCTCACTACTACCGAGGTCAATTTCCTAGCCGGTAGGACTAACGCCTTGGTCGGGTATACTACTATGCCCGAGGCTATAGCTCAAGCCTCCGAGGCCAACGGGGTTGGGAGAATGACCGAGCCTACCCTTCCAGAGATTTTTCTTCCTGGCTACCACATGTCGTTGCTGAACGAATGGGCGGCTAAACATGTGCCCAAGTTGTCCATTGTCAGCACTCTCTCTCGCACTTATGCCTCATTTATGAATGATTTCGCCTCGGCCTGCTATCAGTCGTTACCAATGTTCGTGGCAGTTAAAGACAGGATGAAGGACATGGATTGGCTTGAGGTAAACAAGGTCGAGCTCAAGAAGCTTTTACAAGGTTCAGCTAGCGAACAGGAGGAGCTGAAGAGGCTCGCGGATGAAGGTCAAGCGAGGGAGCGAACGCTCCAAGGCGAGGTCAACTAACTCCAAGCTCGCTTGGATGTAATGAGCCCCAAATCGTGCATCTGTAGGGTGTTGTTGACCACATGGAGGCTTCCATCGAGCACATAAAGGCGGACATCGCACAGCTCTTGGACAACCTCAGGAGGGCAAAGCACGGAGCTGCCGAGGGGCTGACTCAGCAAAGGGCTATCCTTGAGGCCTGAACTACTGCAGAGTTAGAGAAGCAGTGAGGGGAGCTTGAGGCTTTGTCATCCTTATGGGTTGTTGCAGCAGTGGTGGAGTACAAGGAGTCTTCAGAGAGAGCCAAAGAGTTGGATGAATTGTATCTTTATGCCTATAACGCTGGTTATGACGCCTGCCTCGTTGAGGTTCGAGAGCTCTACCCCGACATCAACCTCGATTCTATCATTGCGGATGAGGCCGAGGAGGTTGAACTAGCTCAGACTAACATGCAGGGGCCCGAGAACGCCCCAACTGTTGTCGAGAAGGCCCCTGATGTTCAACCTCCTAGCCCAGCAGCTGGCCCCTCTTCTCGGAGGGAAATGAAATATTTTACTTACTTTTTTCTTTTTGACATGGAATATTTGTGGATGATGATTTTTTGGATATTTATGGATGATAATTTTTAACCATCTGACCCTCGGTTAAGGTGATAATTTTATATGCTGATTGTTGAATGATGATTTGTAGATGTTAAACCTTTGTTAAATAGAGAGATGACCTCTTAAGAGGTCGGCTCACCTAAGGATTTCTTCTCCGCGCATGAGAGGTGATCCTTAGCCATTTTGTAGATCTTTGTGGTATGATGAACTGACCCCTTCTTTAAGGGATCAGTTCACCTAAGGGTTTCATCTTTGCACATGAGAGCCGACCTTTAACAAGTCCGTAGATTTTTTCGAATTAACGAGTCGACCCCTTCTTTAAGGGAATGGCTCGTAGAGTTCACCTCTAATCATGAGAGATGACTCTTTGTATAGTAGATAAGCTGAACAGGTAAACCATGCAGAAGAAATGACACTTTTATTAACCTTAAAAGAGTAGTAGATCTGAGTTGTACATTACTTTTATTGAAGGCCTTAAGCGGTCAATAACTTCTTTTTCCTCATGGATAGTAGATCTTTAAGTGCTCGGCATTCCAGGGGTGAGGTAGTGGACGTCCTTCCAAGTCTTCCAAATTGTAAGAGTCGGGCTTTGTCGATCTGACCACACGATAAGGCCGTTCCTATTTCGGTACGAGCGTCCTGGCTACAATTTTCGTAGTGACCTAGAAGACACGACGGAGGATGTCACTACGGAGGATCAGGTCACCTGGTCGGAATCACCTCGTCTTAACCCTAAAATTGTAAAATTGCACCACTTTCTGATGCCGAGCTGCGACTCAGAGTCTGGCGACATCTTTGGCTTCTTCAAGTAGGTCGAGGTTTGCCTCGATCTACTCAGCACTCTGATCCTCCCGATAGTTTCTGATCCAAGATGTGGGGAGGCTGATCTCAACTAGGACAATTACCTCTGAGCCCTAAGATAGTGAAAAAGAGTTTCCCCAGTAGACAACTGGGCTATGGTCCTATAGGCCCATAGGACAAATGGGAGCTCATCCGGCCAGTTTTCCTTTACTTTTTCTAACTTCATCTTGAGGTGGTTCTTAATAACCTTGTTTAAGGCTTCCACTTGCCCATTAAACTATGGATGACGAAATGAAGATTATGCATTCACGATGCCGAACCCCCTACACATACCTCTGAATCTGTCGTTTTCGAACTGCTTCTCGTTGTTGTAGACAATGGTATGCGGGACTTCGAACTAACAGATAATATTCTTCCAAAAGAAGTCAGTCACTTTTTACTCCGTGATCTTCGCCACCAGCTCGGCTTCGGCCCACTTGGTAAAGTAGTCAACCTCTACGATAGCGAATTTAACCTGTCCCTTTCCAGGGGGCAGAGGCTCAATGATGTCGATCCCCCACTGGGCAAATGGCCATATCCCACTCATAGGAGTCATCTCTTCTGCTGGCTGCCTCGGGACAACAATGAATCTCTACCACTTGTCGCACCTCTGGACATTACTCTTGGAGTCTTCTCGAATGGTCAGCCAGAAGTAACCCTGAAGAAGTATCTTTAGGGCCAGAGCTTGGCTACCGGAGTGATTTCCATAGATTCCCTCGTGTATCTCTCTAATCATAAAGTCTGCTTCATCAGGTCAGAGACATTTGAGGTAGGGTTGTGAGTGTCCCTTCTTGTACAGAGTCCCGTCCAAGATTATGTATCATGATGCTCTGATCTTCTAGCGTCAGGCCTCTAACCTGTCTTGAGGGACTTCGCCAATATTGAGGTATTTGAAGATCGGATACATCCAACTCGGAGTTACCTCTACTGGATTGACCATTTCCTAATCAGCTCAGTCGATACTCGGGCTATCCAGAAATTCCACAAGGACAATCCTGGGAATTTTCCCTTCAATGGCCAAGGTTAGCTTCGCGAGGCCGTCAGCCCAAGGGTTCTTTGCCCTTAAAATTTGATTGATAGCACAGCTTTTGAACCTTTCTATCAGCTTCCTGGCCTCAGCCAAATAAGCTACCATCCTCATTTCCTTGGCCTCCTACTCGGTGGAGATGTGGTTCACAACAAGCTAGAATCGCATCGTACTTTGAGGACCCCCAGACTAGCCGTGTCACGCCTCAAACTCGAAAATTGAGCTCACAAAATTCCTGATCGCCGAATCCGACGCCGACAGCCTCCGTAGAACCCCATTCTCGGCTCCTGGCACACATTTACTAGGTTCCGATCCTGGGATGCTATAAGGAGGATTTCTAATCATCAATTTGAATCGTAATGAGCATAGCCAAGCATAACCCACGAACAATAACCACAAGAACACCATCATAAAATCCACTATAATAAAAAACTTTGAGTACAATGCGTCAGAAGGAAAATACAAGATAATGAAAATAACAGAAACTCCAAAACCTCGACTGTGTGTTCCAAACTGCGAACTGTATGCTCCAACTACAGCAAGACTACGGCTGCGTCCTGACGTCACCTGCACGCATCGATCTTGCATAAGCTTATAGAAAGCTTAAAGGGTGGTGTAAGTATGTGCGCAATAAAAGCGTGCTCAGAATGCAAGATCAGAGTAATGCGGAAACATGCTGATGAATACATGAATGTAATCAGCCGTACCAATGCTATGTGGTGCAAGATATGAATGCTAACAGCCATATCAAGACTATGTGATGCGAGATACAACTCAAGCATGCCAATCCTCATCATATATCAGTACAATTCTCATTCTGGATAATCACTGGGATTTAGTACACTCCAAAAGGCACTATCACTTTACCAGCCGCACAGTCCAAGTGAGCGTAAGAAACCTCACTATCCGCCTGGCCAATAGTCTGTCAATTCCTATCCGGCATGTCGATAGCAGACTCATTCATAAGCTGGTCAGACTCAGCCTAGTATTGCCCCCTACCCTCTGGTGAATAAGGCCACACCCATTTCCAACCAACCACGACACAGTAGGAAATGTGGCCTTCTGGTATTCAGCCCTCGTGCGCTCATATATCTACTCGGCCTCGACGTTGGAGTCATCCTCTGGTACCATCGGGTTTAAGAATTTTCACCCAAGGACACCCACGATGTGTTTGTGGAGGCTTTGGCCCTGATGTCGCTAGGGCATACAATAATCATGATCACATAAATGCAAGTGCATAAATCACCCTACCAAACATGCAATAATCCTGCGCACACCGCGTGCTCATGTAGGGCAACTCCGCCTATCAGGAGGCTCATAAACAATCCGCTCGAAGGCATATGCCATGCTTAATCACTCGTCATATCAGACATATATATGATACGTATGATCATGAATTATGAATCTATTCTAAACATGTTATAGGGTAATGGGCTTGTGCATAACGGATATGGGCCTAAACGGCCTACTCACTACAAATATGGGCTTATCAGTGGGCCTTAAGGAGAGTGACAATGCAGACATTTAACCAACATTATCCTTACAATGTGGACGTCAAACCATCATTGCTCCCAAGGCATAACCCACTATAAGATTCAACACATAAACCATGGTGGAATCACGTTATAATGGGCCTCACGTACATCCCATTGGGCCTTGACCCACGGGCCTCTAATACATCAAATGGGCCTCATGTATATGGGTCTCGTATATATCAAGATAGGCCCCAACGGGTGGGCCACAACTACATTAAGATGGGCCTAATCACATGGGCCTTATATTCATCAAGTGGGTCGTATCAATGGGCCTTACGTACATTGCAATGGGCCATAACATAACCCATGGGCCTTACATACATCACAATGACCTCACAACAAGGGCCTTATACATATATATTAAGGTGGGCCTCAACAATGGGCCATAATTATATTAAGATGGGCTTGATCGTATGGGCCACATATAAATCAAGGTAGGCCACAACAACAGTCCACAAATACATTAAGATGGGCCTAGTCACTTGAGCCTTATATACATACCAAGGTGGGATCCACTTGAACAATGGATCTGACTCAGTCTTTAATCCCTGCCAAAAAATGGGCTACCAAAATGGTTGAACGGTTTGGATGCAGCACATGCATCATGGTGGGTCCCATGTGGGGCCTACTATAATGTTTATTTTCCATTCAACCCATTGATAAGGTCACTCAGACCTGGGGCCCACAGTAATGTTTATTTTTCACCCAACCTGGGCCCACCGTAATGTTTATTTACATCCAATCTGTTCATAAGTTCACGTGGACCAGGGGCCCACCATAATGTTTATTTACATCCAATCTTTCCAGGGCCCACAATGATGTTTGTTGCCATCCAAACTGTTCATGAGGTCACTCAGACCTGGGGCCCACCGTTCTGTTTATATGACATTCAACCTGTTCACAAGGTTACGTGGACCGGGGGGGGGGGGGGGGGGGGGGGAGGGGGGGTTCCACCTGTTGATAGGGTCACGTGGACCAGGGAGCCCACCGTATTGTTTATTTTTCACCCAACCAGTTGATTGGGTCACGTAGACAGGGAGCCCACCAAGATGTGGTTCACAAATCCAGCCCACCCATTATGTGGGTCCCGCTTGGCTAAGGGTTCAAACCAAGTTTTAGCCACATCTAAATTTCAAGTAGGCCCCACCAAATGATTTTATATGTTTTAGGCATGTCCTCACATGAGTTTAGACGGTATGGTCCACCTGAGTTTCGTAAACGGCTGATTTTTGGGATATCCCATAATTTAAAGGGGACGTACATTTCCCACGCAGCCGGAGGCGCTGCCTGCATCTTCTGTCAACAGGACGTTGTTGCTTTCATTTTATTTGAAATCCATTTTTCTGTGGTTTTTCCCAGGTGAGACCCGCATCAAGGAAATTTGCCCCGCCCATTGCATTTCCTGGCTCGATACCGTCAAACAGAGTCTAATATGCAGTATGTTCTTATCAGGTAGAGACATTAGGGCAGGTTTTAATGGATTGTAAAGGTGAAAATTATTTTTTTCCATGTTAGGGCCCACCAGAAAATCTGATTGAGTTCATCTTTCGGCTCAACGCCTAAAGTGGGCTGAGAAACGAAATGGATGGTATGGATTTGATTTGTTCATCAGGGTGGGGCCTGTATGAGCAACGCTCCTCAAAGCTCAATTACCCCCTCTCTCTTTTTTTTCGGCTTGAAAGTATACACCCCTGTCAGTGCACGCACTCCATGTTAGCCTCACTCAACGTCCAGCGTCCAGGGACGCTGGACGGCATGGATAAACTGAGGCATCACGGTGGGTCCCACATGGATGTGGCCCACCATGCATGTATATATATATACATATATATATATACACACACACGCATATAATATTCATATAATATAATATATTATATATCATCTCACCTAAAATGTGGTGGGCCACACCATTGATGGATGGAGTAGATTTAATATGAGTTGGTGGGGCTCACTTCATTCTAAGGGAATGATAAAGGGAGAGAAAGAGAGAAAGAGAGGATGACACGAGAAGGGGAGGGACCCCGCCACTATTGGGCCCTCCCAAATACAATACAAATATCAAGTGTGTCCCACAACATGTGGGCCCTAGAATGGAATTCAATGGTTGATCACCCACCAATTGCACTCCTCCTTGATCCCTTAGACTCTTATGCTCCTTACCTTCTCTTTTGATGGTGGTTGATGGACTTTTGATGGTGGAGATGAGAGATGAGAGGGTGGACCACACTTGGTGTTTTGGGGAAATCTTGTGAATGCTTGGACATGTGGAGATTTTTATTGCTTGGGAGGTTTGAGAAATGAGATAAAGAGTGAGGTGATGGGTGAAAAAGGATGGGTGAGGTGTGATGGGTGATGGGTTTGGTGATGGATGAAGTGATGTGAGAGTTGACTTTGGGTTGCTTGTGTAAGAGAGAGGTAGGGGTAGGGTATGAGCTACTTGTACTTGACTTGATGTGTGATGTGTACTTGATTGATGGGATTGATTGATTGATTGATGGGACATGTTGTAGAGATTCTCTCGAAGTTCGTAACCCACAGCGTTTCTTCGGAATAAACGCAAGCTGACATCTTCTACCCTGAGTATCGGATCGCTATGCGAGTCGCGGCGTTAGAACCGTGGCGACGGCGCGGTCACTATGATACAGGTTTCTGTTCGAGCCAACTTCGGTATGTGGGATCCGGCTTAGGATTACGCGCAAACTTCGGATACAAGTCAAGGATTGCCAAAATTCGACCGGAAGGACCTCGAAAGCCAACGGAACGGTACGGACTAGGATATGGGTCTTACAAGCCGCCAATCTGAGTCCAGCAAACAGATCTTCATACTCTGCCTCATTATTGGTAGCCTTAATGTCAAGCCTAATGGCGTACTAGATGGTGGTGGAATCGAGCGCAACTAGGACGATCCCTACCTCGGCGTGCTTAGAATTGGACGATCCGTCCACAAAAAGGGTCCATTTGTTCTCTCCTTTATCCGGCTCTACATCCCTGTGAAGCAAGAGAGCTGGCGGAGTCACGGGGATGCCTCCGTACCCGCATCTACGACCTCAGCATTCAAACTGGTGAATTCTGCTATAAAGTCAGCCACTGCCTGACCCTTGATCGCCATCCTCAGTCGATATTGGATGTCGAACTCTTCAAGTTCTATCGCTCACTTAGTAAGCTGACTCGACACCTCAGGCTTCTTAAGAACTTTTTTGAGGGGGGAGTCTGTCAGGACAATGATGGAATGTTCCTAGAAGTACAGACACAGCCTCCAAGTTGAGACAACTAGGTTGAGTGTTAATTTCTCCATACTCGAATATCTGGTCTTGGAGGGTACCATCACCTTGCTCACATAGTAGACAAGATGTTGTCTTCCCCCCACCTCTCTGATAAGCGCAGAGCAATAGCTGAGGCTGAAACCGCTAGATATAAGAGCATGGGCTCGCCCTCTTTAGGCTTGGATAGCAAGGGTGGCAAGCTCAAGTACTGCTTCAGTTGTTGGAAAGCTTACTCACAATCTGAAGTCCAGTCATCTTTCTTTTGACCCTTCAACCATTGGAAGAAGGGAAGGCATTTGTTAATGGCTAGGGATATGAACCGTACGAGCACTGCTACTCACCCGGTGAGGCACTGAATCTCCTTTATTATCCAAAGTGAGCTCATGTTGAGCAGTGCCTTGATCTTGTCAGGGTTTACTTTAATACCCCTCTGGCTGACTTGAAACCCAAGGAATTTTCCCAAACCTACTCCGAAGGTGCATGTATCAGGATTTAGCTTCATGCGGTACTTCCGGAGGATTGAGAGGTTTCTTCAAGGTCTGTAATATGGTTGGATGCTTTAACACTCTTGACGAGCATATTATTAATGAAGACCTCCATGGCCCGACCAATTTATCTAGTGAACATCTAGTTCACCAACATCTAATACGTCGCTACAGCATTCTTCAGGCCATAAAGCATGACCCGGTAATAGTAAAGCCCTTTATCTGTTACAAAGGTTGTCTTCTGCCTGTCTGGGGAATGCGTCGCGATCTAATTATACCCAGAGTAGGCGTCTAAGAAGGAGAGCCACTCATGCCCAGCTGTGCTGTCCACCAGCAGGTCAATTCTAGGTAAGGGGAAGCTGTCCTTAGGGTAGGCCTTGTTCAGGTTTGAGTAATCTACACAAACCCGCCACTTCCCATTTTCTTTCTTCACAAGGACCACATGTAACACCTCAGATTTTTACCTACATGAAATTAGACGTCCTTAGGCAATAGGTCAACCATAACACCTTATAACCTCTCAGAACCCAATTCCAAAGCCAAAGAAATCATTTAGAACCAAATTCTTTAGAAATTTAATGTTTTTTAGCTAGCGCTAAACTAGATTACCTGTGAAATTAGCACCAACCACTTTAAATACGATCTGTAAGACCCAAAACCTCTAGAATTGTTAACGCTATCTTACCCTGAAATCTAGGATCAATCTCTAAACCTGATTGCTCTCGGGAGCACTTTGAAACTTCGTATCAGATCTAAACCGCACGTTGAAAGTCTGATATCCATGATCTTAGACCATTATGATCGCTTAGTTGGACTTGACAATCATTTCAAAAATCCAGCCCAAACGATGCTCTGGGACGGTTTTCTTGAGTCCGGAGTGAAGAGTGAGAAAATGAAGATTTTTAAGAAATTAAATATAATTTTAATAAATCTAGCACGTGTCACTTGCACGCTATTTTTAAGCGTTCTGACTATTAGATTTCGACCCAAATTTACCCTCGGATCAGGATAGGTGACCCTTAATGTTATAACACTTGTGGCCGTGATTGAGTTTCGATGACCGCTGAACTGAAACTGGTCTGCCACGGTCGATCTGAAAATTCGATCGGATAAAAAAACTCTGCCTGACCTAGATCCAACGTCAGGAAGCTTAAGTCCGACCGCACGTAGAAAAGGGGCTGCCAGAAGTGCTCCTTTGGATGAGAACAAGCCCACTTTGGTTATAAAATAAGTATACCTTGGCCATAAGGCCATTTTCGTCGCTTTTGGACTTATAAAAAGGGCTTAAACCCTTACTCTCTCATTCCATACAAATTTCCTAAACCCTAGGAGAGAGAAGAGAGAAAAGAGAGAGAAAGTGTGAGAGAAGTGGGAGAACCTTCCTGCTATTCTTTCCTGCCGATCTACGTGCTTACCCATCGCTTTACGGTCGTTATCTCGATGATTTCGGCTTCATTCTAGGTAAGAAAACCCTAACCTTAACCTGTTTTAGGGTTTTTATCGATAACAGTAGTGAAGTAGTTGACTTTCCTTGTGTAATAGGCTGTCATATCGATGTTGGCGGAAGCATAGAGATTCTATTTGATTCGTTACACTTCTACGGTGTAAGGTGCGGATTTTAGATGCTTAGGCTACCTGTTTTCAAAGCTTTCAATGCCGTTTAATGGTAGATTGTTGACAAGGATGCTGTTTGACATGTATAACATGCTGTCTGTTTTTCATTTCAAATACTTACCAAGAATATGAGATTTAGGGTATTTTAGGTATTTGTAGGAAATACTGTATACGTATGAATTTTACTGATAAGATTGCCATGAGTATTTGCTGTGTATCTATACTAGTTATGCGTGTATGATCTGTTTGGCAAAGAGATTCGCCCTAATACACATTTTGGCTAACATATGCTATGTAGGCTAATGTGTGTAGACTAAGTGTTTGTATAAATGTTTGTATAAGTATTGAGTAAATGAGGTTGTAGATTAGCGTTGAGATAGGATTCTCAACTATTTTGATGATGTATATGATTTCCTCCATGTTTGTTATATTTGAATTGATTACCTTATATATATGAAATGCTTGTGTATGGTTAAATTGCTTATGTTGTATCTTATAACATGTTGCTAACATGCTTGAATTACTCGTTATTTCAATTCTGTCTATCGCATATGATTACTGATTCAGATTACATGTGCTTGGGACTATACTCTAGTCCAGGCAGTCGGTAATAGATTTGAATTAATGGTTAGATTTTATTTGCCAAGAAGGACGCGTTGATGAACCCGAGTCGTGCTTTGGTTGACGGCAGTGGTTAGGCCACACGAGGTGTTTATGCACTTCATGTCATTCAGCTTGAGGTGCGCTCATACTAGTCGAGCTTGTCAAGCAACCCGACTGACCATTGTATGTTCACCTTATATTGGTCATAACTACTTGAACCAAGGGTACTGAACTTACCAGTGATTACCCTGATAACCATAGTACCTTGATCCATTAGGACTCATGAGCCGGGCATGGTGGTATGGGACACCGTGGTCGAGCTGTCGGCCTACGCCGTGGCGACGAGCCTCCCTATAGTGGTCAATGAGCACCTTAGACTCGTGAGCCGATTATGGTGGTATGAGATACTATATTCGAGCTGTCGGCCTATTCTTATTGGTGACGATCCCTTTGTAGTGACCTTGACCGTATTCTGAGTCTACGTGAGACGACGACCCTTCCATAGCAACAAGAGTACAAACTAGGCCTGTATTGATAAGGTGATGGGGGAGCGGTGCAACGAGTGCGTGCAACAGCCCTGACAGCCCTTACAGTGACCTAGAACCATATCTTCGTATGAAAATACTAGGAGTGACGACCCTAGACTGAATTATTGTTAGGAATTGATATAAGGGACGTACCTTAGCTTCCCAATCCTACTGTATGAAAAGGACTAATAATAACTCGGTAATCACATTCATATCGCACTGCATGTGCCTGGAAGATGTGGAGCACTGAGGGAAGAAAGCATGCCGCGGACGTAAGATGGTGTCGCATGAGGGAGTATGTTGGCGAGGGCATACATCATGTCATTTCATTCTTGCATTAATTACAGTATTTAGGGATGTTTGATTTGCTGCTTTATCATTATCGCTTGATTGATTTGATAACATGTTAATCTTTGCTCTATGATTCCACTGAGTTAGCTACTCACTCCCACGTTACGAGACGGTGTTCTGGACACCAACCAGACCCTGTTGTACTTTCAGATGATGGCACGACCTGCGAGGTAGAGCCAGACTTCGAGGATGATGAGAAGGCATTCTCCTATATGCAGGTTCTGATCGATGGGGTTACAGGGTTAATGATTAGATGCCAATACACTTAGTATTTTGCCTTTTATTTAAACACCCATGTATATTCTTTTTGGTCATCTTTGGAGTATACATGTATATAGTTAACCTGGTAACATTTCACACTCTGGAGACTTACAATCAATTATATATTTTATGTATTTATCACAGTCTTCCGCTTGCGAAATTTAACTGTCTCTGGAATATGATATGATGTTTTGGCTTAGTCTCAATCTTGTTTAATGTCATTCTACAGACAACATGCATTCATCATTATCTATGTTTCATAAGTGATGTTTTGGAACTCGGGAGTTGGGTTTCTACCCGACTCCCGATTTTTGGAGTGTTACAGATGGTATCAGAGCATGATTTGGATTAAATTGGGCCTGGGTAATGGTAACACGATGCACTCTGACGCACTCTGAATTAGAAATGGGGCGATAAAACTTAGAAACCATATTAGAATTTCAAGTTTTACCAACAGGTGAGACTATACGGTAATTTAGTCCATAACGTATCTTTGATCGCGTGAAGCAACCTAAGGCGCCTCTAGGCCATCAGTCAACGGGTTTGAGTTGTTCCCTCAAGAATTCCAAACCTAGAAATGAATGTCCTTAGGTTGTGGGTCAACTACAACCCTTACACTCAATCTCAAGGCCTAAAATCCCTTTTTATCCAATTCCTTCAAAATCTCTACTTTTACCACCTCATTTTTTAACTTTTTCTAAGTCCTTTCATACTAGACATAAATCTTAACGTATAAATGATGGAGAATAATACTTAAATAAAAATTTACTATAAATAGTATGTATATGTATAAATTGGACTTTTGACCATTCAAATTATGGAATCACATGGAATAAATGGGTTAGTTGGATAGATTAGCGTCTCCTACTCCAAAATTATATGCTACACGTCACATAAACTCATTTCAGTTTGTAAATTGGCCCCGAAAATACCTCAAATGGAGTCGGGGGCCAAATGGAGCACTTACAGGGGGACCAAGGTGGGACCCACATCATTTTGGACCCAAGGGGGGGGGGGGGGGGGGAGGACCTCGCTGAAATGGAGAGCCCTCACCTAACCGGTCAGAGGTCAGCGAGGACCTCGGCGGTTCGGCGAGGCCTCATCGGTCAACGAGCTCGGATGGGTCCGTGCTTCAGGCCGATGGTGTTTGGGGTCTAATGGGACCCCTTCATACTGGGTTCGACCCTCCATTCACTCCAAATCTTATACTTCCTTCACAAAGTGACCCTCCAAGCTTTCTTTTTCCTCCAAACTTGTTATCTTCCCTCTCAAACCTCCCTTCCAATCATTCCCTCTCTCATTTTTTGTTATTTCCTTCATCCCTCTACTGATCTCAGCCATACCCAACATCTACTTCTTCCCTTTTCTACGGTTGGAGCTCTCATAGCTCCCATTCGAGCTCCAAAACGTGCCAGCCCCTAACCCCTCCTATCTTGATCTTTCCTTTCTTCTATTTTCCCTTTCTTTGACCCATTTCATTCCTCTTTCAGACCTAGATCCATAGAAACCCATTAGGTCAGCCCTTTTTCTTCATTTTCTTCACTTTTCATGGCTCTTTTGAGCTAGTTATAGCCGTCTTCTCGACCCCTACGCTTCTACCGACGGGTGAGACCAAACACAGTAGCTTAGTCCATAAGCAGTGACCATCTAGTGCTAGGACATCTAGAGTTTTGGACCTAGAGTTAGTACTCCTAGACTATATAAGAAATCCAATTCCAATTAGACAATCTTAACCCTAAGCGATAGAACAATTCCCTTTAGTAGATATGGTATGAAACCATCTAGCATATAAGTTTAGATTTTGGATTACAGCTAGTGAGTTATAAACTAGGCTACTAGTTATATTAAGCAGTGTAAAGACTGAATATACTAAGGAATAGTGGGTTTAATTTAGTTGGAGTAGGACTTCATTCCTTTGATAGATCCCCATAATACTCAGAGGCGTCCTTGGTAACTCTTAGGAAAGCTGTTTCGATTTAGAGACTATTCATGCATAGTCAAACCAGCACGCCCCTTAGAATTGCTCTCCCAAGGACTTAGTATGATTGGGGACATGGAGGAGAGAAACTATATATAAGCGAAGTATTCGTGGTTTGAATCGCATTCACAATCCTGGTAGTTGCCGATAAATCCAATGCTCTGATCAAGCAGAAGAACGGCATCGACTCGGATTAAGAATTGATACGATAAATTTTCTGTCATCGCGGGGCAGAAAGTTTATGTATCCGGCTCAGACCCACTACATAACTTTTCTTCCGTGTTGGCCAGACCACCTACAATCAAAAGTTATTGCTTTGCCATTGAAAAATATTGAGGACATATATCCAATAAAGATTAGACATCTTACCGCAACCTCACACCTGCCCTTGAACTCAATCACAATAGAGATTAGGCTCTTTTCTACAACCATAGGTACCAATGCCATAGAATGTATCATTAGCAAAGGAAGGCCAATGTAGTGAGAGGTTGTTTCCCATTTCATGTCAAGGATAGGCCCTAAGTTACACCTTGTTCCGATATACGGATCAAGACATAGATTCTTAAACCTTAAGTAGAACTAAGTTTTTAAGGGGGGTAGAACGTATTGAGCCCAATCTAGTTAGGATTAGCTAATATTACCGTTGGATCAAAGTAGCGCAGTGAAAGCGTGGTTGGCCTCTTCCCCACTGGCCTAGGATCGAAGAAGTTGATTTAGATTATACGTAAGGTTAGGTTCTTAAATAGGATTTGAACCTTCCTTAAAATGTCAATACTAAAGTCTTTATAAGGACTCATTACCCTTAGCCAATTTCGGAGATGAAATTATATTTTAAGGGGGGTAGATTGTAACACCTCGAATTTTTGCCTACCTGGAATAAGACGTCCTTAGGCAATATGTTAACCATAATACCTTGGTAACCTCTCAGAACCCAATTCCAAAGCTAAAGAAATCATTTAGAACCAAATTCTTTAGAAATTTAATGTGTTTTAGCTAGCGCTAAACTAGATTACCTGTGAAATTAGCACCAACCACTTTAAATACGATCTGTAAGACCCAAAACCTCTAGAATTGTTAATGCTATCTTACCCTGAAATTCAGGATCAATCTCTAAATCCGGTTGCTCTCGGGAGCACTTTTAAACTTCATATCGGATCTAGACCGCACTTCGAAAGTCTGATATCCATGATCTTAGACCATTATGATTGCTTAGTTGGACTTGACAATCATTTCAAAAATCAAGCCCAAATGATGCTCTGGGATGGTTTCCTTGAGTTCGGAGTGAAGAGTGTGAGAAAATAAATATTTTTAAGAAATTAAATATAATTTTAATAAATCTGGCACGTGGCACTTGCGCGCTTTTTTTTAGCGTTCTGACTGTTAGATTTCGACCCAAGTTTACCCTCAGATTAGGATAGGTGGCCCTTACATGTCATAGCACTTGTGGCCCTGATCGAGTTTCGGTGACCGCTGAACTGAAACTGGTCCGCCACGATCGATCTGAAAATCCGATCGGATAAAAAAACTCTGCCTGACCTAGATCCAACGTCAGGAAGCTTAAGTCCAACCGCACGCAGAAAAGGGGCTGCCAGAAGTGCTCCGTTGGATGAGAACAAGCCCACTTTGGTTATAAAATAAGTATACCTTGGCCATAAGGCCATTTTCGTCGCTTTTAGACTTATAAAAAGGGCTTAAACCCTTACTTTCTCATTCCATACGAATTTTCTAAACCCTAGGAGAGAGAAGAGAGAAAAGAGAGAGAAAGTGTGAGAGAAGTGGGAGAACCTTCCTAATATTCTTCCCTGCCGATATACGTGCTTACCCATCGCTTTACGGTCACTATCTCGACGATTCCGGCTTCATTCTAGGTAAGAAAACCCTAACCTTAACCTGTTTTAGGGTTTCTATCGATAAAAGTAGTGAAGTAGCTGACTTCCCTTGTGTAATAGGTTATCATATCGATGTTGGCGGAAGCATAGAGTTTCTATTTGATTTGTTACGCTTCTACGGCGTAAGGTGCGGATTTTAGATGTTTAGGCTACCTATTTTCAAAGCGTTCAATGCCGTTTAATGGTAGATTGTTGAAAAGAATGCTTTTTGACTTGTAGAACATGCTGTCTGTTTTTCATTTCGAATACGTACGAAGAATATGAGATTTAGGGTATTTTAGGTATTTTTAAGAAATACCGTATACGTATGAATTTTGCTGATAAGATTGCCATGAGTATTTGCCATGTATCTATGCTAGTTATGCGTGTATGATCTGTTTGGCGAAGAGATTTGCCCTAATACACATTTTGGCTAACATATGCTATGTAGGCTAATGTGTGTAGACTAAGTGTTTGTATAAATATTTGTATAAGTAAGTATTGAGTAAATGAGGTTGTAGATTAGTGCTGAGATAGGATTCTCAACTATTTTGATGATGTATATACTTTCCTCCATGTTTGTTATATTTGAATTCATTACCTTATATATATGAAATACTTGTGTATAGCTAAATTGCTTATGTTGTATCTTATAACATGTTGCTAACATGCTTGAATTACTCGTTATTTCAATTTTGTCTATCTCATATGATTACTGATTCAGATTACATGTGCTTGGGGCTATACTCTAGTCTAGGCAGTTGGTAACAGATTTGAATTCGTGGTTGGATTCTATTCGCCACGAAGGATACGTTGACGAACCCGAGTCGCGCTTTGGTTGACGGCAGTGGTTAGGCCACACGAGGTGTTTATGCACTTCATGTCGTTCAGCTTGAGGTGCGCTCGTACTAGCGTCAAGCAACCCGACTGACCATTGTATGTTCACCTTGTATTGCTCATAACTGCTTAAACCTAGGGTACTGAACTTACCAGTGATAACCCTGATAACCATGGTACCTTGATCCATTAAGACTCATGAGCCGGACATGGTAGTATGGGACACCGTGGTCGAGCTGTCAGCCTACACTGTAGCGACGAGCCTCCCCGTAGTGACCAATGAGTACCTTAGACTCGTGAGCCGATTATGGTGGTATGGGACACTATATTTGAGCTGTCGGTCTACTCTTATTGGTGACGAGCCCTTTGTAGTGACCTCGAGCGTATTCTGAGTCAACGTGAGGCGACGACCCTTCCGTAGCAACAAGAGTACAAACTAGGCATATATTGATAAGGTGATGGGGGAGTGGTGCAACGAATGTGTGCAACAGCCCTGACAGCCCTTGCAGCGATCTAGAACCATATCGTCGTATGAGAATACTAGGAATGACGACCCTAGACTGGATCATTGTTGGGAATTGATATAAGGGAGGTACCTTAGCTTCCCAATCCTACTGTATGAAAAGGACTAATAACAACTCAGTAATCACGTTCATATCGCACTGCATGTGCCTGGAAGATGTGGAGCACTGAGGAAAGAAAGCATACCGCGGACGTAAGATGGTGTCGCATGAGGTAGTATGTTGGCGAGGGCATACATCATGTCATTTCATTCTTGCATTAATTACAGTATTTAGGGATGTTTGATTTGCTGCTTTATCATTATCGCTTGATTGATTTGATAACATGTTAATCTTTGCTCTATGATTCCACTGAGTTAGCTACTCACTCCCACGTTACGGGACGGTGTTTTGGACACCCACCAGACCCTGTTGTACTTTCAGATGATGGCACGGCCTGCGAGGCGGAGCCAAACTTTGAGGATGCTGAGAAGGCATTCTCCTATATGCAGGTTCTGATCGACGAGGTTACAGGGTTAATGATTAATGCCAATATACTTGGTATTTTGCCTTTTATTTAAACACCCATGTATATTCTTTTTGTTCATCTTTGGAGTATACATGTATATAGTTAACCTGGTAATATGTTCACACTCTGGAGACTTACAATCAATTATATATTTTATGTATTTATCACAGTCTTCTGCTTGTGAAATTTAACTGTCTTTGGAATATGATATGATGTTTTGGCTTAGTCTCAATGTTGTTTAATGTCATTCTATAGAAAACATGCATTCATCTTTATCTATGTTGCATAAGTGACGTTTTGGAACTCAAGAGTTGGGTTTCTACCCGACCCCCGATTTTCGTGGTGTTACACCACGTTTGCAATTCAGTCCGAATAGCGTACCTCTTCGATGAATCTGATGCTGAGGAGCTTCGACACTTCTTTTGTTATGGCTGTGTACCTCTCAAGGTCGAATGCTCTCCTTTTCTGCTTTATTAGCTTATAATGTGGGTTCATATTCAGCCTGCTGACTATAACATCTGGAGAGATGCCCGACATGTCTTCGCACGACCATGCAAAGACGTCCTTATGCTGCCGCATGAAGGTCAACATCTGAGATCGCTTCTTGGAATCGAGCAACGATCCGAACTGAATAGTTCTACTTGGGTTAACTTCCTCGAGCGAGACGATCACTAAGGCCTTCATGGAGGAGTCTTCTGTAGGGGTTCTAGGGTCGAGCACATTTACAGTGAGGGCTTGTGTCACGCCCCAAACTCAGAAATAGGGCTAACCAAAATTCTTGATTGTCGAATCTGGTGTCGACAGCCTCCGTAGTACCCCATTCTCGGATCTCAGTGTCTATACACCAGATTTCGATCTTGGGATCCTACAAGGAGAATTTTTCAATGTACATTTAACTCATAATAAGTATAACCACAAGTTTACCCAAGTCACAAAGGCAGCATCATCATCACATATCCACTAATATAAACATTTGAATACAGTACTGAAAGGAGAATACATATGTCAAAAATCAAAGCTCCATAAGTCCGCTGCATGCACCAAACTCAATACTGCTATAACCTGACACCACCTGCACGCATCTATCGTGCATAAGCTTATAGAAAGCTTAGTGAGTGGTGAAAGTCTGTTCACAAGGTAAGTGTCAAGTAAGCAATAACAGACTAATCAGTGTAAGCGGAAGTACTAACAAGTCCATGAGTCATACAATATCAGGATACACAATGTAAATTAGTTATGCAAATGAGGAGTCAAAGCGAACCAAATATTAGATGTCGAGGATATAATGCCATAAATCATACAATATCAAAATGGGCGGGAATATATTGATAAGTCTGTAAGTGTCATCAGCCGTACCAAGGCTATGCAATGCAAGGCATGAGTACTAATGGCTATATCAATGCAGAAACATGGCAACCCAAAATGCTAAGTATTGTGGATGCAATGTAATATGCGGTGCGAATGAAATGACCAAGATGGAGTGAAGTTGGGATGATAATACGTAGTATTGCAGGATATGGGGTCCATCACAAGGGATTTCTATCCAAACCAGTCCCATACCTAAATTTGGATAGTCAGACTCAATGTGGTGAACTCCTGATCTCAGGTTAGTCGCGTGCCCAACCAAAATCTTGGCCATGCAAAGGTACACAATAATTAGTTGCGCACCACCAGTCCAAGTTAATAGTGAATGAATGAATGAATGAATATGCAATTCCTACTTAATAAGTCTACGTATCAGTACGGTTACTCTCTGAAAAATTACCGGGGTCTATTACACTCCAAACCAAATTATCACCCCATCGCACGCAACAAGGTGAGTGGAAGAGACCTCACTATCCGCCTGCCAATATTAGTCTCGGCTCACCGATAGCTGACCCATTCCTTGAGCTGGTCAGACTCAGCCTAGCATTGCCTCCTCCTCTCAGGCAAGTGAGGCCATACCCCCTTCCAACCGACCATGACACAGTGGGAGACGCGACTTAACGGTATGCGACCCTCATGCGCTCATGCATCCACTCGGTCTAGACGTTGGAGTAACCTCTGGAACTAAGAGGGTTTAAAGACTTTCACCCAGGGATATCTATAACACCCCATGTAGAATAGATTTTCGGTGTCCCATCTGGCCATCCATGATATGCCTGTGGAGGCTACAACAGTGATGTCGCTAAGGCATACAGTAATCACAACACACAATGCAAGATGCATGAGTCACACAATCCAATCATGCATCAATCATGCGCATACTGTGTGCTCATGTGAGGTAACTCAGCTTATCAGGGAGTCCCATGATCAACCTGCCATATACAATGGCCAACCATATCTCATAATCAAATATGTAGATAGTGCGTATGGGCATGTATCATGATGTTATGCTGTCACATACTCAGAATCGGTCTCGATACTCAGAATCGACCTCAATAATCAGAATCGGCCTCGATACTAGGAATCGGCCTCGATAGTCAGAACAGCCTCGATGCTCGGAATCGACAATCGAATCGGCCTCGATAATTAGCCTCGATAATCGGCCATGAAAAATCAAAATTGACAGTCAGAATCGGCTTCGACAATCGAAATCAGCTTCAGAATCAACAATCGACCATCAGAATCGGAATCGGCCTCGACAATCTGACTCAACCTCGACAATTGAAATCAGAATTAGCCTCGACAATCTGACTCGGCCTCGATAATCGAAATCAGAATCAGCAATTAGGATTGATAATCGAAATCGATAATCGAAATCGATCGATAATCAAAATAAAAAAATTGGTCATGTCAATCAGAATCGACAATTGGTCAAAAAAATTGAAATTGATCGATAATCAGAATTGATAAATCGGTCACGTCAATTAGAATCAACAATCGATCATGATAATCGGCCTCAATCGTTAATCGAAAAATCGGTTACGTTAATCGAAATCAGTAATTAGTTATGATAATCGGCCTCGATCGCTAATCGACAATCGATAAATCGGTCACGACAATCTACACCGATAATCAGTATCGATAATCGGCACCGATAATCAGGGTCGATAATCAACGTCTACCTCGATAATTGGTACCTATAATCAGTAGATAAACAAAACGGGGTTCATAGATGATCGGCCGATTAACCATAGTATAAAGATCGGCACTCGGCAGTGGTTATATCAAATTCGATAGCACGGAGCTATCCGTCTATGGTGAATGGGGCCCACATATCTGGGTTAACCCATAAGAGAATTATAAAAATGGGTCTAACAAGGCCTAAAAGAAGGTCGTAATGTGGACATTAAACCATCATTGCCCATCAATGTGGACATTTAACCAACATTGCTCCCAAGGAGTGGTCCACATAGAGTCATATGTATAGTGGGCCCATGGCCCCACACAAGGGCCTAATATACATTACCATGGGCCTCACTCATGGGCCACATATACATCACATTGGGCCACATCTCAGGGTCGAAAACACATCTCAATGGGGTCACATCACATGGGCTACATCATAACGTGCTGCATTACCTCAAGTGGACCACATCACATGGGCTGCACCAATGGGCCTCAAACACATTAAGTGGACCGCATCAATGGGCCTCATATACATCAAGTGGGCTCCATTAATGGGCCGCACTAATGGGCCTTGTGTACATCAAGCGGGCCTCATCATAGGGGCAGCATCATCTACACCATTCATCTATTTGTAGAGATCAATTAGAGTATTATTTAAAATTATATCATATCAAATGATCATTGGACCATACCACAAACAACAGTGGAGATAATGATTTTCACTTTTAACCATTCATCGGGCCCACCATAATGTTTATTTTTCATCCAATCTGTTCATAAGGTCACATGGACCTCAATTAGGAGGAAAAATAAGTTTCATATTTATTCAAAATTTAGTGCTCTCAAACGGGTTTCAATGGTAGTCATTCAATCCCCCACCGATATTTACAGTGTGGTCCACTTGATAAATAAATCTATTTTATTTTTAATCTTAAGCCTTAAGACAAACCCAACCATTTGGATGCACGGTTTGGATATAACGCAAGCATCAGCGGGACCCACAAAACTTGCCAACGAAATCACAGCAGTGGGTTCCACCGAACTTACTGACGTCACCAGCAACTATGGCTGGCGGGGTCCCCAGATGGATGGTATAGATAAAATGATTACATTATGGTGGGGCGCACCCTCAAACGAACGGTGTTGATGAGCACTTGCATCACCAAGTAACCCACCGTCCAGCAATATGGTCGGTGGAGATAAAGCACATATATCATAGCGTGGTCCATGGTCCAAATCAATGGATGGACGGCATGGATGAAATCCACACATGATGTGGTGGTCCCTTGTATTAAAGGTGGATTCCCACCGTCTAATTCAATGGATGGTGAGCATGGGTGACGAAACAGATGCATCTGGTGGGTTCCACGTATGCCACCAGCTATATAATTATAATATATATAATATTATATTATATGAATGCTTACATCTAGTGGGTCCCACGTAGGCCCACCAGCTGCATATAATATAATATAATATATTATATTATATTATATTATATATATATATATATATATATACATTTATATAATATTATATGTATTATTATTATTATTATTATTTAATGCCTAGGCCCTGGACCTTGTTGACGGACGGCCTGGATGAACCACATATCATGGTGGTACCATGATTTAACAGTGTGGATCACACACATTCTACCAAGGTGGATCTTAACGTCCAGCGTTCTAGACGGTGCAATTTCAACAGATAAATTAGGGTGGGGTCCACAGATGTGGCCCACCAGCAAAAGGGATGGACAGTTTGATATAAAAAATACCTCATGCTCAGCCCACCATCCTGAACAGATGGACGGTGAGGGTTAAATACATAAAAGTGAGCATTTGCATATGCACCGTCCAGGTGGATGGTGCTGGATAAATGCATGCAAATAGGTGGGCCCCACCCTTACATGAACCACACGTGTGAGTGGCCCACGACCATGGAAAACGGATGGAAGGTGTGGATGTTCACATACGTCACGCTGGTCCACACGGTCCTAGGTGAAGTGCCACCCTGCCAGAAGCTACTCTGCGTCCATTGTAAGGGGACCCACAGAACTTGCTATCATCATCAGCAGGAAGGGGCTCACCCTCCAAAAATGGACGGACGACTGGGATTAAAACCCAATGTAATGGTGGGTCCCACCGTCCAGTAGCCTGGACGGTACTGGATACACGAGCAGGTGGGACCCCTAATGATGGACGACCTAATGTCCCACTGTCCAAATATACTGGACGGTGAGGATAAAACAGATATATCAAGGTGGGTCCCCACGTGGGGCCCATCATAATATTATATTAATATATACTATACATATATGAATATTATATTAATTTATTTATTATATGTACACCCTCCAGCATCCAGATGGACGGTCTAAGGGGCCCATCTCTGAACGGTGTGGATTGACATAAACATTACGGTGGGTCCACGTGAGTGTGGGTACCACAGCTGCTCTGTAGCATGGATGAATCACATATATCATGAGTGGGGGTCCACAGGACCGTTCAACCTGTCCAGCACCATCCAGATGGCCTGGACGATGTGGATGACACAAATACCTCATTGTGTGGCCCATTAGCAGGTGGGCAGTTAGGATCTAACACATACACATACGTGGGACCTACTGAACTTGTTGATGACAGTCAACAGATGGGTCCCACCATCTAGATGGTTGGATGCAACACACGCATCATGGTGGGCTCCACGATGATGGATGGCATGGATATTTCATACACATAGGGTGGGCCACACATCGGAGAGAGAGAGAGAGAGAGAGAGAGAGAGAGAGAGAGAGAGAGAGAGATACGATCATGAGAGGGGAGGGACCCCGCCACTATGGGCCCTCCCTATACATGAATATATCAAGATGGGTCCCACATATGTGGACCCTCAAATCATGAAATCAATAAATAAAAGCACCCACCTTTGATCTCTTCTTCCTTCTTCCGCCAACATGATCTAGAGCTCCAAGGGGATGATTTCAACGGTCGAGATGTTCTTTGGATTGTGGAGATGGGAGGTAGGAAGTGGGCCACACATAGCTTCTCCTCTCCCATTGAAAATGTTTGGACGTTGGCTTGCTTGGGGTTTGCTTGAGAAGTGGAGAAAATGAGAGAGAGAGAGAGAGGATGGGATGGGTGTGAGTGATGAGTGATGTGTACTTAACATGTAAGGGATGAGTTTGTAAGAGAGAGTTGACTTTAGGGGAGGGATGGTTGTACTTGACATGATGTGGTGATTGATGGGATTGATTTGACATGTTCTCTATTGGGTTTTGCAACTACGCCGTGTTTTTCTCGAACTAAATGCGGGCACACTTCTTCTGGCCTGGGTATCGCCTCGGCGCGTGAGACGCGACATCGGAACGGCACCGACGGTGCGGTCATAATGGTACAAATCTTCAATTAAGCCGACTCAAATCTATAGGATATGACTTAGGATAGTGATCAAACATTGATTATAGGTCGAAGGTTGCCGAAATTCGATGGGAAGAATCGTGGGTGTTGACGGAATAGTACGAATTAGAATACAGGCCTTACAGCTTGCTTCACTAAACCTTTTTTAATTTCCACAGAGTAACACCTCTAAGCTTTACGCTGGTCTCCTCGGACATACGCAACTCCTCCCTTTGCAGGGAACTTCATTATAAGATGGTAGGTGGACATGACCGCCCTCATGGCGTTAAGGGACGACCGACCTAGTATGACATTGTGCACCGACGGCATGTTCACAACGAGAAAGTCCACCAGAAGAGTAGCCTGATGCTACCCCTCCCCTGCTGTCATATAGAGGGAGATGGCTCCCTTGGAGATTACCTTGTCTCCAATGAAACCGTGCAAAGGGGTCTTCACCGGTCAGAGGTGCGACTTATTGATCCCCATTCTTTTGAATGCCTCAGAGTAGATGATATCAGCCGAGCTTCCAGTGTCGACCAAGATGCGTTAAACCTTGTGGTTAGCTATAGTTATAGCCACAACTAGAGCATCATTATGTGGATGATGGATTCGATGCCCGTCATCTTCTGTAAAGGTCAAGTTGTAGGGACTCACCCGGAGCTCTTTCCTTGGCCTTTCAGCCAAGTGGACATAGTACTCAGGATTCAAACTCTGGGAATTGGCTTTACGAGCCCTATTCGAGTCACCTCCTCTCGACAAACTGCAATAGATCGTGTGGATCTTTGTAGCCTCTTCTATGGTCTTACTGGGCTGATCTTCCCTTCGAGCTGACTTATCTTCCTTATTGTATCGCTGTAGATGACCCTTATGGATGAAGGTCTTGATTTCATCTTTGAGATCCATGTAGTTGCTAGTATTGTGACCGTGGTCATGATGGAAGCGACACTACTTGCGCTTATCTTGCTGACCTGCCTCGGCCTTCATGAAAACTGGGTACTACAGGAGTTTTTGGTCCCTGATATCTAGCAAGATCTACTCTGGAGATGTGTTGAGAAGAGTGTACGAGCTAAACTTGCTCTCGGGTCTCCTGCTTAGTCGGCGATCGTGATAAGACCTATCGTCTAGCCTCTTACTCGATGATTGCGGCTCTTTGTTCCTTGGCCTCTTTCCCTTGGATGACTGCTCTGTAGCCTAGACATTCTTGCGAGAGTTGAAGAATTCCTTGACATTGGTGTATTTCTGAGCTCGGCCAACGAGCTCAGCCAAAGTGGTTAGTGGATTATTCCCAATTGAGAAGACGAACTTTCCCTCATTGAGTCCGCTGAACATGGCAGAGAGTGTCATCTTATCGTCATAGTCATCCACTAACGGTGCTTCTTCATTGAAGCGGGCAATGAAGTCTTTCAGCAACTCCTTGTTTCCTTGTTCAAGAGTGAATAAATGGGGCATCGGCTTCCGACTCTTCTCACCAGCAATGAATTGGGTCATGAATAATCTACTGAGCTCTACAAGGGAACCGATCGACTTCGGTTTAAGTTGTCGATACCAACTCCAAACAGACCCGGAGAGAGTTATCAAGAAAGCCCTACACATCATCGCATCCATGGCGGACTGAAGTTGCATCCAAGAGTGGTAGGATTCCACATGCTCTAACGGGTCCCCAAATCCCAAATATTGGATGACTGGAGGCATCCTGAACCTTTGGGGCATTACCTTGTTTATGATTTCTGAAGTGAAGGGAGGCTCGATCTCTTCCATCATTGCCTGTACTACAGTTGGAGTGGGAATTGCTTAGTTCCACTGTAGAGTCTGGATCTGGTTACGGAGCTCTGCAAGCTGAGTTTCCTAAGGGTTCTGATTTTCCACCACTGCTTCCTGGGGAACCTTTTCCACCTCAGGCGTTCTGCCCTATCTTCTTCTCTCCACCTAATGGAGGAGGTTAGTTGGGGCCAGAGCCGAGGTTACAGACACGTAGGATGGTTCTGCATCTCGAGCGGGATCCGAGACTCGGGCAGATCGGTTTTGAGATGCTACATTCCGCGTAAGATTGAGAGCTTGTGCGGATTGATCTTAGGACGCCCTGACCCAAGAACTTACTTAATGCAGTCGTTCCTTGGGTGCCGAGGTCACCTCCACCAGGTTAAGAGGTGTCTGCCGACTTTGTTGTGCCTTCATTTGATTGATCTCGTCCTTCAGCATATGAACTTCATTTTGTAGCGCTTTGTATTTCCCTCCTCAGCTCCGAGTCCATTGGGATGGCCCTATCGGAGCCGATTCAGTATGCAACAGTGAAGATGATTGATGTTGTCCGCTTGGTTCGGGCTCCATTGTTATCACCTTCTTTTTCTCTCTCGCCATTTCTGGTAAAGTATTCTAGCCTTTTGTTTCTCTTCCCACAGATGATGCTAAAAAATGTTGATATTAAAATCTAGACCACCCTCCACTCAATGCTGAGAACTCGGAACAAACCCTGGTCCTACACAAAAAGGTCAGCACAGGGGACCCTGACTTGAATAGGGGACCCTCTGATGCCTAAGTCAGGCTAGAAAATCTGGGTCTAAGTTGCGTAATGCAGAAAGAGTGTGTAAGATATTGCATACCTGTTGTAATGGGTTCCTCTAGTATTTGTACCCATGAGGCATTGGGAACATGACCATCAATCTCGGCACGATTTGCTCAATCAAGCAGATGTCACGCATGCGAAGATATCGGTCACTATCTTTGGATCGTGTGCCGGTTCACTTTCTCGTATGCCTTAATGGGGCGTATCTATGGGCGTGATCTTTGGCCACGTCTATACAGGGGTTGGTTCTGGAACTTAGTCTCCTGAGCCATTGGTTGGACCTTATGATTGGAGTCCATAGTCGAAGTACATCTCCAGCCTCCGAGATGTAAATAAGACTCGGCTCGGCCGATCCAGGGCCGTAGTTCTTCGGATGAGGACTCTAGACAATAGCTCAGCTTGGCCAATCCAAGGCCACAGTTCTTCGGATGATGATTCTAGGCAAGAGCTCGGTTCGGCCAATCCATGGCCGTAGTTCTTCAGATGAGAGCTCCAGACAAGAGCTTGGCTCGGTCGATCCAGGGCCATAATTCTTTTGATGAGAGCCTCAAATGAGAGCTCTAGGCAAGAGCTCGACTCAGATTGGCTTGGCCTCTCTCCCCAGTAACCCTAGTTTTGGAATCATAGTTCAGAAATAAGGTCGGACTAGTTATGATGTTCTCCTTCTGAGGCCCTACCGATCGATTTAGTTTGCTTGAGCCGGTCCTTAATGGGTTTGCTCACATTTTCCCATAACATTTTTGATCTTTTAAGATTTTTTATTTTTGGGTTTAGGGTTGCAATGAATGTTGTGTGAACACCTAAGTGCTATTGATTATCAAGGATTCAAGAGATCTTATTTTTTAAGTCAGGTTACGACTAGTCAGGCTAGCTTGTTCCCATAGAGTTGTCATTCTATGGATATTGGATCCTGAGTGGCGGACCGCACTCATGTTAGTGATACGTTTAGATGTGTTTGTGGGGTGATTGAAGAGATGTTATATTTGATTGGAGTCATCACTAGCTAAGTAATTTGATTCCACAATCGACTAGGCCATGTAGAAATGTTAGGATAGAGAATCAAAGGATTCCCTACCTTAAGAGTACTCCTTGATCAGTGGCTAGAGATTATGACTAAGGAACTATGGTTACAAAGAGGGAAGATTTAGGCAGCTACTCTGCATGTACAAATGTACGTTCTCTACTTCTTAAGATCTCACGATTTTTTTGACGAATATGATTAGTTCTTATGCACTAATGATGCAGGGGTATGTGTAATGTTGTGTTAAATGCACTACCTATGATAAGTTGTAGTTTTAGATGGATAAATGTAATGCCTTGAAAATCGAGGGTCAAGCAGAAGCTCAGCTCCCAAGTTCCAACGCGTCACTTATGCAAACATAATGATGATTGAATGTTGGTCGTATTAGTGCATTAAACATGAGTGAGATTATATTAAAACAATATATCATACACCAAAGTTAATGTAATTTGACAAGCGGAAGACTGAAATATATGCATTTAATTTTTAAAAATGTTTCACAAAGTTCAGAGTATGAGTATGAAACTGGGCTAAATATATACATGTGTTGTTTCTAACCAAATAAAATGCACGAAGTAAATATGTTCAACTAAACAAGTATCCTGGTAGTCCCTGAGCATTGGTATGAGATCTACATAGATCCACCCAATAATTAACGTAGGTGAACTCTTCCTCCTTGCCTACGAAGGCCAACTTTTCTGTATAGATCTCGCCATCACCTGCATTTAGACCAGAGTTAGGGTTGTGTTTTAAAAATAATGCCACACGTGGGAATGAGTAGCTAATTCAGTGGAACTATAAAGAAAAGGTTAACATGTCATTAATTCAGTCAAGCAGTAATGATAAAGTAGTAGATCAAATAATCCTAAGTACTTGTTAATGGAGGAATAGTATGCTGTAATGATGCATGCCCTCACCTGTACTCCCTCAGCGACATTATCTCACAATCACTCATGGCAAACTCCCTAAACATGCGCTTCCTTGCCAAAGTACATGCAATGCGGTGCATGATTGTGTTAGCCAATATTTTATTACGTTTATTCATACAGTACGATTGGGAAGCTAAGGTATCCCCCTTTATATCATTAACCCAAACATTGATTCATCTAGAGTCCTCAATCCTAGTAGTCGCATAAGATGGCAGTTCTAAGTCACTATGGAGAGGCTCGTCACCTCAGCGCAAGCCTAGTTATACTCGAGGTCATTATGGAAAGGCTCGTCACCTTAGCGTAGTCCTAGTATATACTCGAGGTCACTACGAGAGGCTCGTCACCTGATAGTAGGCCAACAGCTCGAATACAGTGTCTCATACACCACCATATTCAACACATAAGTTTAGGTTGCTCACTGGTCATTATGGAGAGGCTCATCGCCCTAGCGTAGGCTGACAGCTCGACCATGGTGTCCCATACACTACCATGCCCGACTCATGATTCTTAGCAGATCGAGGTACCATGGTTGAAACGGGTCTTTACATTGGTAAGGGATACCTTAGGTTCAAGTAGTAGCGTCCATAAATGATGAACATATGTTGGGCCAATCGGGTTACTAGTTGAATTGATCGACATGGAGTGCGTAAGCATTCTGTGTGGCCTAACCACTGTAGATAAGTAGCGTATAACTCCGATTCATCGAACTTGTCCAACGTGGCGAGACTAGTTCGGCCACTCAATCGAGAACTGTTACCGATTGCCTGAACTAAGTATTAGTCCCAATCACAATCAAATACAGCAAGTAATTACATGTGATAGTCATAACAATATTGAGCAAGTTAATTAAACATTTCATTCATTTGAGCATTTTTATGAAACACAAAATGAACATGTCATTACACATATATATCTCATACATAAATCACATAGTTGGATTTAAATTACATGAAGGAATTTTATTCATATAGCTAAGGTAGCTGAGAATCTTATCTCAACACCCTTGTAAAGTACAATTCATCGAAAACTTACTCATTCAGACATTTTATTAAACACTTAGGCTACACATTTCAACATACATGATATAACTTAGTAATAACATATATTAGGGAAAATCCTTTCACATATGAGTTGTCATACCTATAACAATTATGTATCCTAGATTATTAGTCATGGAAAGCACAGAAATTCCATATTCATTTAAACATTTCAACAAACACATGAAATGCATAGTTAGTAAACATAGTTTATACACATGTGATGTATGAAAAATATCGTATCTAAGGGTATATGGTGACAATCAAGTCAGTCATAAACTATTACTAATATTAAAAGTCTTGAAAACCATAACCTAAACATTTATAGTCCGCACCTTTCACCGGTTAACCCGTACCGAGCTCAGTTTGAAAATGATGTCTTTGTCTATGGAACAACGGCTACCTAAATCATGAAATAGGTTAGTTATTTTGCCTATCACTCTATTTAGATATCTATATCAGATTATGGTTAGGATTTCTTACCCAACAAAAGGATTGGAATTACCGGTATAGTGATACGGAAGCGGTGATTCAGCCCGTGGAGTGATGGGTCGAATCCCAGCAGTTATCTCTCACTCTCTCTCACTTCTCCTCACTTTCTCCTTCTCTTTTCTCTCTCTTAGGGTTAGGAAGTCATATGGAATAGAAATGACATGGGTTTAGGCCCTTATATAGGCCTAAAACTGATGGAAATGGCCCCATGGCCATGGTATACTTAGGTTATAGTCAAAAGTCAGTTGTTTTGATCTAACGGAGTACATCTGGAGGCCCCTTTCCTGTATACAGTCGGGAGTAAGTCTCCCAACATTAGATCTAGGTCAAGCTAAGTTTTTAGTCCGATCGAGTTTGAGGATCGACCACAGAGGACCTGTTTTAGTTCAACAGTCACAGGTACTTGATTAGGGCCACAAGTACACTGACATATGTTACAAATTTTTCCTGATCTGAGGGTATAATTGGGTCAGATTCTTATGGTCTGAATCCTTAGATTTGGCCTGCAAGTAAACGACTCAATTCACTTAAGTTTTAGTTCATTTTCTAAAGATATTCGCGTTTCTCACACACTTCGCTCTGGGCTCAAGTTGTGCATTTATGGGCACTATCTGGATTTGATTTTTGAGATGGTAGTCAAGCCCAGTAAGGCTGTCATAACTGTATAGTTTTAGGATAATCGGACTTTTGACACGCGGTCCCTGTCCGATACGAAGCTTCAATGTGCTCCCATGAGCAACTGGACTTTGAGATTGATCCTAGGTTTTTCAGGTACTGTAATGTTAACGATTCTACTACTTTTGGGTCCTAAGTTCGTATTTAAAGTGGTTCGAGCTAATTTCATAATTAATTTAGTTTAGTACTTAACTAAATTCCACCCTAATTACGACAGAATAAGGTCCTAGGGTAGGAGAGGCTGATCTTTCCAATAACCTATTCGTTTTGTGAGATTCCATACGGTTAATGGTCAAAAGCCCATTTTATTTCTGTATTTACTATTTACAGTAAGGTTTAGTTTAAGTATTATTCTTTATCATTTAAACTTTAGGATTTGTGTCTAATGTGAAAGTACTTAGAAAATTTTAAAGAACATGGTGGTGAAAGTTGAGATTTTGAAGGAAATGGGTTGAAAAGGGGATTTGGAGACTTCAGGATTGAGTTCTAGAAGTCAGTAAGGTGTTATGATCAACCCATTACCCAAGGACATTTATTTTCAAGTTTACAAAAATCCGGGATGTTACAATCTACCCCCCTTAAAAATAATTTCATTTCTGAAATTGCCTAAGGGGAGTACATAAAGATTTGATTATTTCATTTGCCTAAGTTTTATTAATTTTAAGTTTATGTGCGTAGTAGGGTGTATACTGTCTATACTAGTTTGATACATTTTTGTCTACCCTCCTTAAAAACTTATTTCTTTATCTCGTATTTTATACCCTGATGGTTTGCTACAATTTCTTTCTTTATCTATTTGGAGTCTTGACGATGATTCTCATCTATTTAGAGTAAGATATTTATTTTCAATGGTTGACCAATACGGAGAGACAGCTGTAGTGGGCTTAATCCTGATACATCGATCATCTACCTGACCAGGGTAGAAGGCTCATCGTATCTCTCCCTAGTCCTAGTAGATCCTGGTCTTCTGCTCGGTCAAAGCAGTGAGTCCATTGGTAGTCACCCAGGATTGAGAATTGGGTCAAGCCATGAATGTTTTGCAGTTGTACATTTTAGTAACTCCGTAGTCTGATCACTCTAAAAGCTTAGGGAATATCTAATATTGAAAAGTTCAAATTTCCTATCTATAAGGTTGCCCTTTGGGTCTTGGTCTAAGAGAGTCCTCGCCTTAATTTATGTCCAATGTAGGGGTTAATAAACACCTTAATAAATCATCCTAAAAGGGTTTCTAATCATATAAAGTTGGTCAAGGATTTTATTATGTTCATATTTAACGAGTGAATTTGTGGATGCACTGACCTCAACTATTGTAATTCAGCTCATACCCGTTGTTACAAATTGGTTTAATACTTAAACCCTAATTGTTGTTATTCCAGTAACTTTATTGTTGACATTCTAAGGAAGGTTCAGCTCCTATTTAGTGACCATTTATTGACCTAACCTTTCGTCTAACCTGGATCAATTTTCTTTGATCCTGGGCCAGTTGGTTATGGGCCCACCACGCTTTCGCTGCGCCACTTTAATTAAATTGAAGCATTAGCCGACCTAACTAGATTGAGATCATAATGTTCTACCCCCTTTAAAAATATTTTTTTTATTTCAAGGCTCAAGAATCTATGTCATGATCCGTATGTCGGAACAAAGTATACTTTAGGACCTATCCTTGACATGAAATGGAAAATGATCTATCAATACATTAGTCTTTCTTTCTTCGATAATGTGTACTATAGCACTGGTACCTATGGTTATGAAAAGGAGCTAAAGTAATGGGTGTTGTGGTTGATTCTAGGGCCGAGTATGAGTTTATGGTAAGATGCCTATTTGAGTTGTCTGATTAAAATTGAGTTTCCTGAACTTGAATTTAACTATGCTCGAGCACTACACATATTCTCATACTAGCTAAGGAGATCCTATGGTTTACATTATTAATTTATTGGGTTTCCTAACTGTCAAATTTTACATAATCCTCATTCCCAAGGTCTTAGGGTAGTTCTATACCCTTTTTCTAGCACTTTTAGTTGGTATATTATTTTAATTATTTTTCTAGTAGTTCTTCATCAATTTTACTTCATCTCTATTAAATTTTCTTAGGTTTCATGTTGTAGAAAAATTCTAAGAATTATAGAAGCAGCAGTTGTCCAAACTAATAATTTTCAGATACTTGTCACAATAACCTATATTTGACTATATTAAAATTTTTATTATATTTTTTATTTATTTTTATATAAAACTATACTTATCAAGTTTCAATCTGGATTTTGAATCACCTAAATTAGAGTTATAATGAGGGAGATATGATTTTTTTAAGTTGGATAAAAAGTACAGAAAATGTGCTACCCGGCCCGCTGGATGGCGAGGCCTCGCCTATCCGGCGATGTCATCGCCGGTCCCTGGACACTGGGGTAATGCCATACCTCCTCCCCCCCCCCCCCCCCCCCCCCCCCAACCGGGTGCCGTATGTGTGCTAGGACCACCTCAGGTCCCCCCGATTTCCGTCGTTTGGCCTCTTGAGTTAGTTTATGGCGTTTTCGAGTCTCATCTCACGTATATTCACACTTTTCGGGTTCTTTGCATGTGGAATATATTGAATTATTATCTAAACCCGTCGATTGATGGTATAGAAAGGAAATGGGATCATTTCATATGATCATAGACACTTACAGGTCAAATTTCAATGGTTAGTTTCGCATATCAACAATTAGTTTCGTCGACGGGCGAAACCTGGAATCCTATGACTGTTTCTATGTTTCGTTGCCCCCTCCTCTGTCAGAGTGTGTCAGAATACGTCGTGTTATCATAACCTAGGCCTATTTTAAAGTAAATCAAGCTCTGATACCATCTTGTAATGCCCTGAAAATCGGGAGTCAAGCAGAAGCTCAGCTCTCGAGTTCCAATGCATTACTTATGCAACATAGATAATGATGATTGAATGTTGGTCATATTAGTACATTAAACATGAGTAGGATTATACTAAAACAACATATCATACTTCAGAGTTAATGTAATTTGGCAAGCAGAAGACTGAAATATATGCATTTAATTTTTAAAAACGTTTCATAAAGTTCAGAGTATGAGTATGAAACCTGTCTAAATATATACATGTGTTGTTTCTAACCATATAAAATGCATGAAGTAAATATGTTCAACTAAACAAGTATCCTAGTAGACCTTGTGCATCGGTATGAGATCTACATAGATCCGCCTGATAATTGAACATAGGAGAACTCTTCCTCCTCGCCTACGAAGTCCAACTTTTCTGTATAGACCTCGTCATCACCTGCATCTAAACCAGATTTTAGGTGGTATTTTAAAAATACCGCAACAGGTGGGAATGAGTAGTTAATTCAATGAAACTATAAAGTAAAGGTTAGCATGTTATCAATTCAGTCAAACAGTAATGATAAAGCACTACATCAAACAATCCTAAGTACTCTTGTCAATGCAAGAATGGTATGCTGTAATGATACATGCCCTCACCTGCATTCCCTCAGCGACATCATCTCACGATCGTCCATGACAAACTCCCTAAACGTGTGCTTCTTCGCCAAAGCACATGCAATGTGGTGCATGGTCGTGTTAGTCAATAGTTTATTAGGTTTATTCATATAGTAGGATTGGGAAGCTAAGGTACCCCACTTTATATCATTAACCTAAACATTGATCCATTTAGGGTTGTCAATCCTAGTAGTCGCAAACGATGGTAGTTTTAGGTTGCTACGGAGAGACTCATCACCTCAGCGTAGGCCTAGTTATACTTGAGGTCACTACGAAAAGGCTTGTCACCTTAGCATAATCCTGGTGTATACTTAAGGTCACTACGAGAGGCTCGTTACCTGATCGTATGCCGATAACTCGAATACAATGTCCCATACACCACCGTATTCGGCTCATGAGTTTAGATTGCTCACTGGTCACTACAGGGAGGCTCGTCGCCCAAGCATTGGCCGACAGCTCGACGACGGTGTCCCATACACCACCATGCCCGACTCAAGAGTCTTAGCGAATCGAGGTACCATGGTTAAAACGGGTCTTTATATTGGTAAGGGGTAACTTAAGTTCAAGCAGTAGCGTCCATACATGGTGAACATATATTGGGCCAATCGGGTTACTTGACAAGCTCGACTGATACGAGCGCACGTTGAATTGATTGACATGGAGTACGTGAGCATTCTGCTTATCCTAATCACGGTTGACAAGCAGCGTACGACTCGAATTCATCGAACTGTCCAACGTGGCCAGATTAGTTCGATCACTCAATCGGGAACCATTACCGATTGCCTGGACTAAGTAATAGTCCCAATCTCAATCAAATGTAGCAAGAAATTACATGTGATAGTCATAACAATATTGAGCAAGAAAATCAAACATTTCAGTCATTTGAGCATTTTTATAAAATATAAAATGAACATGTCATCACACATATACATCTCATACATAAATCACATAGTTGGATTTAAATTACATGAAGAAAATTTATTCATATAACTAAGGTAGCTGAGAATCTTTTCTCAACACCCTTGTAAAGTATAATTCATCGAAAACTTACTCATTCGGACATTTTATCAAACACTTAGGCTAAACATTTCAATATACATGATATAACTTAGTTATAACATATATTAGGGAAAATCTATTCACATATGAGTTGTCATACCTATAACAATTATGTATCCTAGATTATTAATCATGACATGCACAAATTGAAATTCCATATTCATTTAAACATTTCAACAAACACATGAAATGCATAGTTAGTAAACATAGTTTATATACATATGATGTATGAAAAATATCGTATCTAAGGGTATATGGTGGCAATCAAGTCAGTCATAAACCATTACTAACATTAAAAGCATTGAAAACCATAACCTAAACATTTATATCCGCACCTTTCAACGGTAAACCCGTACCGAGCTCAGTTTGAACACGATGTCTTTGTCTATGGCACAACGGCTACCTAAATCATGAAATAGGTTAGCTATTTCACCTATCACTCTATTTAGATATCTATATCAGATTAGGGTTAGGATTTCTTACCTAACAACAGGATCAGAATTGCTGGTATAGTGATACGGAAGCGGTGATTCAGCCCGTGGAGTGGTGGGATCGAATCCAAACAGTTATCTCTCACTCTCTCTCATTTCTCCTCACTTTCTCCTTCTGTTTTCTCTCTTTTCTCTCTTAGGGTTAGGAAGTCGTATGGAATAGAAATGGCATGGGTTTAGGCCTTTATATAGGCTCAGAACTGATGAAAATGGCCCCAGAGCCATGGTATACTTAGGTTATAAGCAAAAGTCGGTTGTTTTGATCCAACGGAGCACATCTGGAGGCCCCTTTTCTGCATACGGTCGGAAATAAGTCCCCCGACATTAGATCTAGGTCAAGCTAAGTTTTCGGTCCGACCAGGTTTGAGGATCGACCGTAGAGGACTTGTTTCAGATCAACAGTCATCGGTACTCGATCAAGGCCACAAGTACACTAACATGTATTGAAAATTTTTCCTGATCCAAGGATGTAATTAGGTCAGATTCTGATGGTCTGAATCCTTAGATTTGTCCTGCAAGCGAACGACTCAATTCACATAAGTTTTAGTTCATTTCCTAAAGATATTTGTATTTCTCACACACTTCGCTCCGGGCTCAAGTTGTATGTTTTTGGCCCCTATCTATATTTTATTTTCGAGATGGTAGTCAAGCCTAGTAAGGTGGGTCATAACCGTATAGTTTTAGGGTAATCGGACTTTTGACACGCGGTCCATGTCCGATACGGAGCTTTAATGTGCTCCCATGAGCAACTGGGCTTTGAGATTAATCATAGATTTTCAGGTACTGTAGCATTAGCAATTCTACTAGTTTTGGATCTTGCAATTCATATTTAAAGTGGTTCGAGCTAATTTCACAGTTAATTTAGTTTAATACTTAACTAAATTTCACCCTAATTATGACATAATAAGGTCCTAGGGTAGGAGAGGCTGATCTTTCCAATAACCTATTCGTTTTGTGAGATTCCATAAGGTTAATGGTCAAAAGCCCATTTTATTTATATATTTACTATTTATAGTAAGGATTGGTTTAAATATTGTTCTTTATTATTTAAACTTTAGGATTTGTGTCTAATGTGAAAGTACTTAGAAAATTTTGAAGAACATGGTGGTGAAAGTTGTGATTTTGAAGGAAATGGGTTGAAGAGGAGATTTGGGATTGAGTTCTGAGAAGTTAGTAAGGTGTTATGATTGACCCATTACTTAAGGACGTCTATTTCCAAGTTGAAAAAAATCCGGGATGTTACAATAAATTCGCCTTGACTGCTTACTTGCTGAAGCGATAAACCAATTAATCTAAGTTTTTGATGGACAAGATTCGATTAACATGGCAAGTCATAAAGCATATGTTTGAACTAATCAAGTGCCAAGTGTTATGTATGTAAGTCTATATTTGTGATGCTATGTGTGTACTGTACTATGTTAAATGCAATGCTGACGATAGGCCACAGTTTTGTCTGGGTAAATCTACCTTGACTGCCCAATTGTCATGCATAAACTAATCGATCAAATTTTCGGATGGACAAGATTCGATTATATCACCAAGCACAGAGCGTACACTCAAATTGATTAGGTGCTTAGCTCTATGCAATGCAATCTTGATAGATGAGATAAGTAGGGGGTTGAGAAGGGAATGAATGTTGCAGAATGCTAAGATAAGAGTTGAGGAAGCTAATCTCAAAAGTTGAATGGATGGATGGATGGTAATGTTGTAAAGATTGGATTAAGTGGCTTGAATCTGGGCATGGATTGCTAAGGAGACTAGTGATCTAATTGGATTAGGCTAGACCTATGCTAGGCTCTCTTCTACTGCTCTTTCCTCTCCTTGGTGGAGGGATAGAATGGCTAGGCTAAGGGTGGCTTAAGGGAACTGAGGGATGGAGAGTTGTCTTGGTTCTATTAGATTGATGAAATGAGAAGGAGATGGGACTATTTATAGTCTCCCAGCCTGATTTTCTGGTAATTTTTGGCAAGTTTAGGGTTGTGGAGGGCTTTAATGGCTGAGATTTGAGATTGCCACATGACAAGATCTCCATGAATAGATGGGATGGTAAAATGGTAAATATGGGTCAAGGAGGGGGTATTGGAGTCAAAGAACCTTACTGCACACTTGCACCTCATCCCTGGATCAACTCCACGTGCGTATAGCTTGCCCTACCAAGGCAAGAGAGCCGCCACATCACTGATGGTTCCCAGGGAGCCACTAGTGCTACACAGGCTCTCCTGCTTTGACATGTGAGCTCCACTACTCGTGTGGAGGCTCTGTCTCAAGCGATGTCGAGTTGATGCATGCCCTAGATTTCTAATGGGCTTGGAATTGGGCTTGATTCAGAGTGGATTTTGGGCTTAGTTTAATAATGTGATTTGACTAGGTAGCTGACTAGGTGAGCTGACCAAGTGAGTCAACTCAATGGGTTGACTTAGCGAGTTGACTAGGCTTGACTAGATTTTTCCTAATGTTAGCTTTTATGGTTAGGGTTTAGCTGGGTCTAATTAACTAGGTTAATTGGGTTTTGGCTTTAAGTTAGGGTTAGGTTTTGGGTTTAGATTTAGGATTAGGATTCCTAGGGTATATGCTTCTAGGTTTAGGGTTCAGGGGTTATGCCTCAGGTTTAGCATTTTGTCTTACTTTAATTAGCTTATTGGCCTGGGGTGGGGTGTCCACACCCCACTAATATTTTCAAAAGCCTATCGGATGCTGCCCATTTTAATGGCCAATCCACCACTAATCTAACTTGGCCGACCAATGGCATCACCTAATGTCATACTAATTTCATTAAAATGATTTAATAATTAGAAAAAAAAATAAACCCTATCAATTCTTAGTAGAAATGGTTCCACAACGAGCTTCAAGACGATTTAACACTTATAGCTTTTGACACATGTGATGCGGTTCTAATCGAAAAACCAATCATGGGACCTATTGTTTGATTGAGTGCCTTTAATCTTATATGGAGAAGGCAATTTTCAATTCAATCGAAGGATCTGTTATTCGAACGAAATTTCTAGATTCAACCCTTGACTCGATGTAACATTTTGTGCATTTTCGATTCGACACTTGGTCTGACTAAGGAATGTCAGTTTTGTTCAGGCATACCGAAAGTTATATTTGGTCCGACCGTTTGGAATGCGAAAGTGCGGGTTTTATTTCCTAATCTTGTATGGGGGTATATATGTACATTCGTAATTGCGATTAGGGAATGTAAATACAAGAGTTAAGGGTTTTAAAAGAGATTCTAGGGTTTTTATGATAAACTGTTATATCTTTTGTAATTTTCTAATTATAGTAGATTGATCGTTGCTTTGTCCCATAGCTTTTTCCTTAGAGGGTTTTCCACACAAAATCAATGTTTTTTGTGTTTGTTTGATCTTTTTTTTTTTTTTTTTCTATACTTTCTTTGATTCGTTCTTAGGTTGTTTCCGCAACACCCAACACTCGATGTAGTCCAAATCCAAAAACGTTCTTATAGAGACCCAGCTCAAGTATGCCACTAGTACAGTCGATACCAGCCTTGTCTAGGTTTTAAAATATCGGTCACCACCAACCCACAACTCCCTTGTAAAAACATACGGATGCAATGTGCTTCTTGTCTAGGACCCTTAATGAAGGAATTGAAGTTGAAACTTGTTGAAGAGATGGAAAAAAGAAAAGAAAAGAAAAGAAAAGAAACACTACTAAGTGGACGTTGCATTCGAAATTTGCATTGAACGTTGACTAAGCATATGATACATCATATACCAACATTGTAACATTTTTCAAATCAAAACTAGTACAATAGTCAGCCAAGTGAAACCTATGTTATTTGCTCTCTTCCTTCTGCCTTATCGAGAAGAATGTACAAGGAGTTAATTTCAATTGAATGTGTATATATATATTGAAAAATAAATGAAGGTTTTGAAAGGCTTAGATATTGAAAAAAAAAAAAGATACTTTCAAATTTTGATTAAGAGGTTTGAAAGAAAAATGTAGATTTTAAAAACAAAATTGAAATTTTGATTTTAAAAATGAGAATTAAAAAAAAAACAAAAAAAAATAACAGAGAAGTTAAAAAAAAATATAAAGATTTAAAATTTTTTGAGAAGTTTGAAAAAAAATGAGATTTTAAAAGAAATTTAGAAGTCTGGAAAAAAAAAAAAGAGATTCTGAACAAAAAATTGAGAAGTTTGTAAAAAAATTGAGATTTTGAAAACAAAAATCAATTTTTTTTTAAAAAAAAGAAATATGAAAGATAATCAAATTTAATGGTTTAGGGTTTAGAGTGTGTTTAATTTGAGGTTAGGGTTTAAAGTTGTAGGTCAAGGGTTTAGGCTAAAAAACTGAAAATTAAGTTCAACAACAATTGTAATATTCAAGAACAAATTGAGAAGTTTGAAAAAAATTGAGATTTTGAGAAGAAAAGTTTTTTTAAAAAATTGAAAAAAATAAAAAAATTAGAAAAAAAAAATATAGAAGCCTTCTTGTCCTACCCACCTGTCACTACAAGCCGGAACCGTAATGTACAGACGTGCTCTATCCGTATCCCAAATGGCTCCATAATTTCGGGTCATGTAATGCCAACTAGATGAACCAACCAACAAATTAACAATGCACAAAATGATCAAATGGTCCAATATATAATGCTAATTAATTACATAAGATGGTTAGCCAAAGTGTATGTATGCTAATTAATTACATAAGATGGTTAGCCAAAGTGTATGTACCTGAGCCACATTGGCCCATGATGTCTGTTTGGCCACCTTGATGGAGGAACTTGATTGCTTGGTAATTTGGGTTCTGGCTACTCTCTTCCACTCTTATTGACAAGTTATGGTTCTTGTAGTCACGAGGAATCCAGTACCACATTTTCTAGAAAATCAACGTTAGTTGGTGGTTTTCACTTACACGGGCTTACAAGAATGAAATGAATAAACCAAGATTGGGAAGGGTGTGGCTAATTCGGAAAGAAGGGTGTTCAAAAATCAAAAGTACCAGTGACATTGTTTTTAGAGCATGGAATGTATGGATGTGCAAGTACTAACAAAAGAAAGGAAAGGAGTTTGATGTTTTTGGGGGTGGATAGATTAGACACTGAAATCCAGTGTATAAACTATCTTTATTTCCAATCTGATTGATTGCTACCTCTTGGATGGGCAACAGTCCAAAAGTTGCATTTGGTAATTGGTCATTTTTCATGGACTTTTTCTACACATCCCAAAGCATTCTTTCAATTTTCATCCAAGAGATGGGCTTTATTTTTTATACGCACAATGCCTGTTTGTAAATCAAATTTCACTTTTCGTATGCACTTGTTTTTGGTGGGACCCAACTAACTCAAGCACAAAAGAAGGTAGTCAAGAAGGGTGGGGCCACCAAAACGTGTGGGCCAGTAACCCACCAAAATTTAATATAAAGGTGGATTTCACTCTCTCTCATATTCGACATAGACAATCCCAGCCCTTTGCATTTCTTGGTCCATGTTCCTCCAACCCATGGGTATGAAAGCGATCTGTTGGTGAGGACAACATCCGTTCCATCATCTTTATTCAAATCCGTTAATATCACCTTAACTCCATCCCTACTGGAAAGGGTCGTGTTCTTGCACCCCACCTATCCATTGATAGCCCTCTACCCAATGTGGACCCAAACCGGCCCGGTAAGATCTGAATGTCGGTTACCCAAATATAGATACTATGCCGACTTGAATCCAACCCACTGATAGCCATAACGAGAGACCTGGTCCAATCACCAGGTAGGCCACCATCATACAAAAAATAAACCATCATTATATATATATATATATAGAGAGAGAGAGAGAGAGAGAGAGAGAGAGAGAGAGAGTTATAACAGTGGTCTTTTCTCTCTTCTATCGCACTCAAGTTTTGAATCCATTTTAATTTTGGTGTAATGTATTAAAATGATATCATAGATATAATTCAACGGAATAGATATAATACATGGCTACTCAATCACCATAATCAATTTTATTTTTAAGGGCGAGGAAAGCCGTAGAGATACGGTAAATCCGTTACTGAAATTAGGAGAGCGTGAGTTTTAAGGTGTGTTTTGATTCACGTCTCACAAAAGTGAGGTGGGACTGTGTCAGCAATTCCATCCATCGTACATGTGTAATTTGAGCAAGCGGATTGGTTGTTGTACCAGCCACCTGCCATATAGCTGCTGCAGGTACGTGTCATGGGAGGAAGAGATCTAAGTTGTATAAATTGTCTAAAGGATATCAAAGTTAATTATATGCCCATACAGTGATGTATTTATTATACCTATAATATTCATTTATTTTTAGAGTATTATTCAAAACATGAATAACATCCAAAGATCATTTGGACCACAATGCAAGTAGCAGTAGAGATAATGATTTTCAGTGTTAAAAATTTCATAGGGCTGACCATAACGTTTATTTTCCAACCAATTTCTTCATAAGGTGATAAGGACATAAATGAATATGAAAAACAAATTTCATATTGAATCAAAACTTCTGTGACTTTAAAAAGGATTTCACTGGTAGACATCTAATCTCTCACTACTTTTTTCAATGTGGTCCAATTGATAGTTATATTTATCTTATTTTTCATCTTAAACCTTAAGATAAGTTTGCTAAATGGATGGTTCCTCACTCTTACTCGGGTGGTAGACTCTTTGGAGTTTCAACACCAAGTCAAGGGTTCGAATACCCATGGTGGTGGAATCCCATGGCGTGCGTGTGTGGGGTGTGTGTGCGTGTGGCGTGAGGTGTGAGGGTGTGTGCATGTGTGAAAACAAAAAACAAAAGGTTTACTAAATGGGTGAATGGTTTGGATATAACACATACCTCGTAATAGCTTGCTAATGTCAATGCAGGAGTTATATGGCTGGTGTGAGGTACACCAACGAATCCGCTTCCGTAATATGAAGTCATGTTTCAATATCCAAACCTGCTTATGATGGTACGTAGGAAATGTACTTGCTTCAAAACATCAGACGCAGATTGCGTGATGTGCCACACACGTGTTGACGTGGCAAAATGATGTGAGCCCCATCATATTGTAGGTGTTATATCCATACTGTTCATCCATTTTTTGATATCATTTTTAAAAAATGAGGCAGATTCAGGTCACAAATGGACCACACCACAGAAAGCACGGGGGACAATGTGGCCTACCGTTGAAAGCTTTTTAGGGGTTAGAGAAGCTTTGGATCACGCTGATATTTGTATTTTCCCCTCATCTTTGTTAGTGAAATCTCGTGAACAGGTTGATGGCAAGAAAACATCACGGCAGGCCCTAGGAAGCTTTCAACGGTGGGTGTCATTGTTCCCACTACTCTTTGTGCTGTGGTCCACTTGAGCTTTAAATCTCTCTAATTTTTTGATTCAAGACTTAAAATGGTCTTGTAAAACGTATGAACGGTTTGGATATAATACATACAGCGTGTTGGGCCACAGCAGTTTGCCACATCAACACACCACCACGCAACCCGCTTCCCAAAAAGGGCGCGGACTAGGTACTACCCCCGCCTGTTCCGAGCTCGGGATAGGCGGAGGCCCGACGGGCCACCTGTGATGTATGATTTCTATCCACACCGTTAATTTATTTTTTCATATCATTTTAGAATAATGGACAAAATATAAGGCATATTAAAGGATTAAATGGACCACACAGTGGGGATTAAATTCCTACCGTTGAAAAGTTCTGTGGGACCACAGAGGTTATGATGATATTTATTTTTCCACTTCATCCAGTATATATGATCGATGGGAAATAAATGACACCGTGGACCATATGAAATTTTCAATGGTGGACGTCGTTAGCACTGCTACTTCCTGTGGTGTGGTTCATTTGAGCCTGTGATCTACCTTAGTTTTTGTCCAGCATTTTAAAATGATAGGAAACAAACAAAAACAAAAGGATGGACGGTTTGAATAAAAGTAATACATCACGGGCCTGCGCCTGTCCCCAGCTCGGAACAGGCGGGGTAGTACCTAATCCGCGCCCACGGTGGACTATCGGTAGCCTAGACCTTACCTGGCATATCGCCCCACTCTCTATTACACACGTGGCTGTATGGTTGGTAAATCAAGACCGTCCATGAAGTGGGACTCACATTCTAATTACTTATGGCACAAAACCATACAAAAAGAAGGGTCGTGGTCTTTCGGTTGATGGATATTTTACGTGGATAATGGACGGTTTAAAGGTGGCATTGTTTCTTGTATCCAAATCAATATTTGATTAACCCCTAATGATCCTATCTTTTCATGCACAAGCCAACATGGCAAGTGTGTTTGAGACTTTAACAATGCACAATGGGTGGACATCACCGTGAATGTGGACTATTCGCGATTTGTTTCAACCGTTGTTGGGATAATATTGTGGGCCTCTTAGATTGTTCCCAATGTGCTGGCTCATATGTGAAGACGATGCATTAGGGGCCAACATAAATCCCAACTTAATTTCTTTTGATCATGATGCTCCGTAAAGTCATTTGGGTCATACATTTTAACTATTTCTTTTCTTCCGTGAAACTAGCCGTGTCGTAGTATTCTATCAATATCTGCGTGTGTTTTATCAATTATGATGTATGCTTCATTTCCTATAAAATGATTTTTTTTAAAACTCATGATTACATTACTGAGTTAATGCATGAATCAGGGTTCTCTTAGGAGTTTCAACACCGGGTCAAGGGTTTGAGTACCCATAGGTGGTGAAATTTCACTATGCGTGAGTGTGTGTGTGCATGTGTTAAATTATTTTTTTTAACAAAAAAGTTAATGCATAAGCCATAATTCAGCAGTTCATATCATTTAGATGTTGAGTTTCATTGTGGATGGACTTCTACTCATAATTCAGCCGTTTATATCATTTAGATGTTGAGTTTCACTGTGGATGCCGGATGAACTTCTCGACAAATTGAGCTTCAATGTCAGATATTGCTCCCACTCAAGTAGAGTTCGCCTTAAACAACATGCAAAATCAATCCACCAACAAATCCCCATTCAAGGTTGTATATAGGTCGTGTCTCCAAATATACACCCTACCTAGTCCTTTTGCCTAAGTTATCGAGTATGAGTGTTGTGGCAGAAAATATGGCGTACTATAGACACCCCACTTAAAGGTAACAAGTTTCTCAAAACCCAATCGACCCAAGTCAACCCATCCAACCCAACTCGATACAACCAACTCAGTCAGTTCAACCCAGAAACAAACCTGAAAATTGGCCCATATGCTAGTCCCATCAATGTTTAGAACTTGAGAGACAAAACCTCAAGGGACCTAAGGTTAGCAGGGCTATCCTGGGAGCCTACAGGAGAGCTCCCTTGCTTTAGACCTTGGTGTTACTTACTACGTGGGAATTCTCCAACTTCTTAAGGGGTAGTCAGGCAAAGTGTGGCGTTCTCCTAGTTCTATGGCAAGCATGCAAGAAGAGGAAACGACTCCGCAGACCTCTACCATAGCTAAAATTACAATTTTCGTGCTTGATCCAATCGTTCGGATTACACCATGTGACGATCTCAAATCACAGCCCTTGAACCCTTTCCAACCCTAAAATTCTTAACTATTTCCAAAAACTAGCTAAAAACGATATAAATAGCCCTCTCTTTCTCATTCGAAACCATCCCAAAAACTTCCAAATCCCCGACTCATCTCCACCAGGCCTTTAGCCATCCATAGTCACCTCATCCCTCCAACAAGGAAAAGAAAGAGTAGAAGGAGAAGAGTCCAGCCCAGGTCAGCCTAGTGTAGTCTAGCCTTTAGTCACTTGAACCACAAAAACCCCAATATAAGTCACTTGATCCAATCCTAGTGATAAAATAATCCACCCTTCCACCTAACCTCGATCAACCTCATCCAAACTCACATTGGCATTGTGAAGTATCCATTCCCTTTTCAATCCCCCTGCTTACTTCGTTCATCAGCATTGGATTACATCCATTGCATTTAAGCACCCAGCCTTCTCAAGTGCATGCTCTGCGGCTTATCGAAATATCCGATCCTACCCATAAAAAAACTTAAGTTGATTGATTACTCCACCGCTTCAATAAGTGAGTGAGTCAAGCTAGATTTGTCTGACTCAGGCCATCGTTTGTCATCGACATCGCATTATCATTGCATCACACCCACCCTTGCATTCATCAGTAGACAAGAACTAAACCCACTCCCTAATAGTTTGTTCAATCCTGTGAAGTAGAGATTACACAGTTGTGCAAGCAAAGTGAGTGACTAACACCTTTTCTCTCTGTAACCTTGGTCCCTTATCATGAATCTTTGGTCATATATCGAGGAGTCATTTTAAGACAAAGAACCTTCAAATTCTCTCTCCTAATGTCTATACAGTGTTTAGCTAACTGTAGAAGTGGAGTAACTGACTAGTGGTGACTCCAGTCACACATATTACCTCTACACCTCAAACAAAGCACACAAGCCCCTAAAAAGGCATATGTGACCGCAATCCATCACCTAGATGGATTGGATCATGATAATGCATGCCAATGCTCAAAATAGGTTACAAGAGTCCAATGTTAAGTACAAGAAAGACACTAATAAATATCAGCACTAAAATGTATTTGAAGTGGGTCATAACGTTCTAGTTCACCTACACAAGGAGAGGCTTTAGACAGGAACATATAATAAGCCAAGTAATAAGAATATAGGCCATGTTCTGATCTTCAAGAAAATCAATGATAACACTTATATTGTTTATTTTTCCAAGGGCATGGAGATCTCACAGAGTTTCAATGTGGTAGACCTTTATGAATATTATGAGCCAAGTATCCATTAGATAACTTGAGGATGAGTTCTTTCTAAGTTGAGAGGACTGATGTAAGATGTATCACAAAGACATTCTTAGCATGACTGGACCAAAAGATAGCCAAATGGCAACTGAAGTAGTCTGTTAAATCTGGGCTCGATCATGTATACTTCATTTACTAAAAAATGATATTTTGGGCTATGATTACATTGCGACGTCAATGCATGAATCATAATTCAACAGTCCAAACTATTTAGATTTTGAGTTTCATTGTGGATGGACCATGTCTTATAGGACAATCTTAACCTTTCATTGGCTTATAAATAAATCGATGGTTAAAAGAGAAATAAGGGTTCTTCAATTAGTGTAAAAAGATGAAAAAACATAAAAGTCATCCAATGATAAATTTTAGGAGTACTAATAAAACATGGATATTCATGAATTTAACTTTTAAGGGTTTGTTTAAATCACAAATGAAAATTTGGTGCTTTTGAGATATTAGTAGCTTAATATATATATATATATATATATATATATATATATATATATATATATATATATATATATATATTGTTTGGTCAATTCAATCAAACACGAGGCCACATGTGTGAATGAAGGCCTGTATTTGGATTTCAATGCGTGGGCCTGCCAGAGTCTACTTGACATATAAGGTTTGATTGAATCATTAGTGTTCCCCTTACTGAGATAGATTGGAGACTAGATCCTCTTAAATCGATGGTGTTCCATATGTTGAGATAGATAGAATGAAGATTGGACGTATGATACAATTATCCTCTCAACCAACGGTTGTGATTCATTTAGGCAATTTGTGAAAGGGCAGGGGTTAGCTCTTCTGAATGAATTCCTTTTACCTTGTGATAATAGACTTGCATATACAAACTTAAAGACTTGTTCTTTCAGCATGATTCACTAACATAGTTTAATAATAAAAATAATAGAGAAAGAAGATATAAGTTGAAAGTGTTTTTCTACTAATGATTTTATAATAATAGCACTCATGATCGACTTAAGGGACGGTGATCCGTTCATTGCTCAATTGTCACTAAGCATTATAGCGGGATAGACATTAGTTCGTCACTGGATTAAAACTGACCGTCATGGCGAGCCAACTGATAGAGGGCAGATCTTCGACAATCTATTTGTTACTCGGTCGGAACTGAGTTTTATGGCAAGATGGCCAGTGAAGTGACAACCTATTCGTGGTCTCAATCGAAACTGAGCACATGACAAGACGGTAATGAATCAGCTATTTGTTCGTCGTCTAGTGTGTACCAAACTTTGTGGTGAGATGACCAGCAGAATCACCTAATATATGGTAGAAAAGCCACACAACCTTCCATTCAAAACTGAGCGATCTTCCTCATGATCCAACGAGATACCATGGATGAAGGGTGGAGGATAAACTATAAACTAAAACTAATTGTGGACACCATGCTATGAGTAGCGATGAGGCTAAAGTAAAAGATAAATGTCCATGGTGAATGAATAAATAAAGTTGTACTTGGTTGTAATGACATGGAGCCCTTCGCGGAGTACTCCTTATATAGGCTTCTGTGATGTAGTGGCCTTGTGTAGTTGTGAAGGATTTAGACGTTCGGCTATGCAAATTTAATTAATTTTTTCATGTAAAAGTAGCATATCGTGTGTGACCATATGTACAAGAGAAAGACTTTTACATACGTCGACCGGAATCCTTACATCTTTAGACTCCCACAATGGAAAGTTGCTAGAGTCATTATGTCACCTAGCTTTAACATCCATAGAGAGTTTCTTTTGGTAAGGTTTTGGTATTTAATGCTTGATAGAGATCTCATTTGATGTGATTCCTACATTTAATGCTGAGAGAGAGTCATGCTCTAATGAGACTCTTGGTTTTATAAAAAGCACATTTATTAGAATTCTAGAATTTATGCTCTCTCATTTGCAAGTCTCTTACTTCTTCTCTTAAAGTTGATTTACACCACACATGGCATAGTTGCCACGTGGCATCTGTAATACCCGTATCCTAGATCGTACCATTTCATATTCTTCTGCGGTCCTTCTGGTCGAATTCCGGCAACATTCGACCTGTATTCGACGTTTGCGCGCGAACTAAGCCGAGTCCCGCATATTAGAGTCGACTAGACCCGAAACTTGTACCTTAGCGACAGCACCGTCACCGCAGTTCTAACGCCGCGACTCGCGCACCGAATCGATACCCTATTAGAAGATGTGGACACACGTTCGTTTCGAGAAAATACCGCGCATTACGAATGTTGAGGGAATCTCTACGACCTATCCCATCAATCAAGTACACATCACACATCAAGTCAAGTACAACTAACCCATGCCATGCCCATACCTCTCTCTTACACAAGCTACCCAAAGTCAACTCTCTCTCCTCCCTCATCATTCCTCTTTTACAAGTTTTTCAACTCAACCCATACCCTTTCTTACAACCACCACATCACCCATCCCTTTAACCCATCCCCTCACTCTTTCTCTCTCATTTCCCCAAGCAACTCCCAAGCTCCATACGTCCCAACATTTCAAGCAAATCTCAAAGGCCAAGTGTGGCCCACTCTCTCATCTCTCATCCTCACCATCAAGATCTCATCATCCACCGTTAAACCCAAAGGCAAGGAGCTAAAGAAGCTAAGGGAGCAAGAAAGAGGCCTAGAGGTGGGTGATTTACTGTTGATTTTCAATTGAATGGCCCACTTGTGATGGGACCCAATCTAATGTATGTGTTGTAGTCATATGAGGGACCCATAGTGGCGGGGCCCCTCCACTATGCCGATCTCTCTTTCCTTCTCTCTATCTATCTCTCTCTTCCCTTTTCCTTGTTGATGGCCCACCTAATAAGTGTGTGTGTGTGGCCCACCATGAAGCATGCATTCTATCTAGGCCGTCCACCGAGTGGTCCACATGGCCGTTCATTTGGATGTGCATGATCAAAGGAAAACACAAACATCAGATTGATCAGTGGACCACGTTCATGTGGGACCCACCTTGATGTGTGGGCCACGTTCAGGTGGGACCCACCTCAATGATGATTTTATCTATGCCGTCCAGCGTCCTAGACGCTGGACGTGCTAGGGGTTGGTTAACGTGGAGTGCGTGTATTGACATGGGTGTGTATTGTTTTTTTTTTTAAAAAAAAAGGGAAAAAGTGCTTTTGGGGTGAGCCGCTCATGCAAGCCCCACCTTGGTGTAAGTATTCAATCCAAGCCGTCTATCCCATCTCCCATATCATTTTAGGCGTTGAGCTGAAAAATGAGGCTGATCCGTCTTCCTAGCGGGCTATAGCAAGAAGAATAGTATCATCACCTTTGAATTGCACCTTGATATTTTCTATACACCAAAACCCATCCAATATTGGACTTGATGAATTTTCCTAAGGCGGGCCCTACCTGCCAAAAATCGTAAGAAAATGATTTTTTTTAAAAAATAAAATTATATATATATATATATATATATATATATATATATATATATATATATATATATATATATATATATATATATATATATATATATATATATATATATATATATATATATATAAGAGGTAGCAAGAGACGTACCAGAGGCGCAGAGACGCTGGCCAGTGGGCCCCATCTGACGGCCCCACATGATGTATGTGCAGTATCCATACTGTCCATATGATTGGCCCCCTCCTGCATGTGGGCCACCCCGAAAATTTGGCATGCTCAATGCTCAGGTGGTCCAAATCACAGAAAACGGTGATGATTGAATGTCTACCATTGAGACCCTGTTGGGTCAAAAAAGTTTTGAAGTAGTATGAAATTTGTTTTTCCTCCACAATCCAAGTCCACGTGACCCTATCAACAGGTTGGCTGGAAAATAAACATCACCGTGGGCCCCTGGTCCTTGTGACCTCTGAACAGGTTGATGGCAAATAAGCATTACGGTAGGCCCGCTCCTTGACGTGTTGCCCTATGAATAGGGTGGATGGTAGATAAATATCACGGTTGGCCCCATGTACACGTGGCCTTGCCAACAGATTGGATTCAAATAAATATTACAGTGGGCCCTGCCCTGGTCCACGTCACCTTATGAACAGTTGGATTGCAAATAAACATTACAGTGAGCCCCTTGGTCCATGTGACCATATCAATAGGTTGGCTGGAAAATAGACATTTTGGTGGGCCCCCTATTTATGTGACCTTATCAACAGATTGGATAGAAAAATAAACATTATGGCGGGCTTCACATGAGGTTCACTTTGGTAAATATGGGCCCATGTATTTAGGCCCATCTTGATGTATTTTTAGGCTCATTATTGAGGCCCACTTGGATGCATATGGGCTGATGTGTTTAGGCCCATTTTGATGTATTTTTAGACCCATTATTGAGGCCCACTCTGATATATATGGGCTCATGTATTTAGGCCCATCTTGGTATGTATATAGGCCCAATGTTGAGGCCCACTTTGGTATATATGGGCCCATGTATGTAGCCATCTTGATGTGTTTATAGGCCCGTTGTTGGGGCCTACCTTGATATATATAGGACCATGTTATGAGGCCCATTTGATGTATTTGTGGCCCATTGTTGAGGCCCACTTTGATATATATAAGGCCTATGTGATTAGGCCCATTTGATACACATAAAGCTTATGTGATTGGGCTCATTTTAATGCATTCTAAGGCCCATGGGTGATGGCCCATTGCAAAGTACCTAAGGCCCAAGGTGGCCCACTTGATGAATATAAGGCCCATGAGATACGACCCATTTGATGTATTTGAGGCCCAATGAGATGTACTTAAGGCACATTGCAATGTGTGATTCCGCCATGATTTATTTAATGATATTTAAGGCGAGCCGAGCCTTGGGAGCAATGATGGTTTGACGCCCACATTGTAGGGATAATGTTGGTTAAATGTCCGCATTGTCACTCTCTCCTTAAGGCCCGCTGATAGGCCCATATTTGTATTGAGCAGGTCGTCGAGGCCCATTTTTCTTTATACGCAAAGCCCATCATCTTATGTCATGTTTAGTATAGATCCATGATTCATGATCATACGCATCATATGTATGTTTGATATGACGAGTGACTGATCATAGCATATGCCTTCGGACGGATTGTTTATGAGCTCCCTGATAGGCGGAGTTACCCGACATGAGCATGCGGCGCATGCAGGATTGTTACATGTTTGGTAGGGTGATTCATGCATTTGCATTTATATGATCATGATTATTACATGCCCTAGTGACATCAGGGCCATAGCCCCCATAGACACATCGTGGGTGGCTGGATTAGATACTAAAAAATGTTTGATTCTAGCATACGGATGCCATAGATGTCCCTGGATGAAAATCTCTAAACCCGATGGTACCAGAGGATGACTCCAATGTCGAGACCGAGTGGATGTACGAGTGCACGAGGGCCGTATACCAGTAGGCCATGTCTCCCACTTTGTCGTGGTAGGTTGGAAAGTTACCCGCCTGAGTGAGGGGGAAACTTTTAGGTTAAGTTTGACCAGCTTGAGGAATCGGTCCGCTATGGACGAGCTGGGCCCGATATTAGCAGGTGGATAGTGAGGTCTCTTCCGCTCTCCCAGTTGTGTGTTCGGATAGGGACGCCAAGCTACCGTAGAGTATACTAGACCCTGGTGATTATCCAGAATGAGAACTGTACTGATATATGATGAGGATTGACATGCTTGAGTTGCATCTCGCATCACATGGTCTGGATATGACCGATAACATTCATATCTTGCACCATATAGCCTTGGTACGGCTGATTGCATTCATGTATTCATCAGCATGATTTCACATTTTTCTTACCTTGCATTCTGAGCACACTTATATTGCGCACACACTTACACCACCCTCTAAGATTTCTATAAGCTTATGCACGATTAATGCGTGCAGGTGACGCCAGGACGCAGCCTTAGTCTCACCGTCGTTGGAGCGTGCAGCTGAGCTTCTGGAGTTTTTGTTATTGTCACTATCTTGTACGCATTATACTTAAAAATTTTTATCATAGTGAATTTTGTGATGGTGTTCTTATGGTTATTGTTCGTGGGTTATGCTTGTGGTTATGTTCATTACGAATCAAATCATGTTTAAAATCCTCCTTGTAGCATCCTAGGATTGGAATCTGGTATATGGGTGCCGGGAGCCGAGAATGGGGTACTACAGAGGCTGTCGGCGCTAGACTCAGTGATCGGAAATTTTGTGAGCCTGGTTTCCGAGTTCGGGGCGTGACAGCATCTCTTTAGGCCATTTGATTTGGCTAAGCCATATCACGTGTAAGAAATAATGGAGAGTATGAGTAGAATTTTGTCCATCATATAATGTGAGATGTCTACATTGTTCACTCCCCAAGTATAGAGTTATGATGTAGTAATAAACTCGGTGAGACCGAGGTTGAATAACAAGGGACTGGAACCTGTACGTAATCTGAAACTAAATAAAACTAGAACAAGACTAAGGTGAAATTTAAATTAGAATATTTTGAAAGAGCAATTGTGAATTGATTAATTAAAAACTAATAAAAATAAAGGTGGAAACTAAGGTGCCAAAGATCCACTTGTAGCAAATGAGGAAGCTACCTTGCATTAATTTAAGGACACAACTGGAATCAGAGTCATATCCTATCTAATTGGTATGAAGAGATTTGTCAGATCTCTGAACTTCTCATGGATCTAATCATCAACAGATAAGTTTGGTGAAGATTTGGAAGTGATTCCGTCACCTAACCATGCTCAGGAGACTATAGCAAATAACAACAATTTACCAATCTCATAGTCAATCATGAGAGAATTGTGAAAGTTAGGAAGGGTTCTGTCACCCAACCATGCCTAAGAGACAATGGTGAACAATAGGGCCTCCTAAGTTCACAATCTCATAATGAAAAGAACATACTCAAAGCTATTGCAGATCCATTGTAATTTAAGTCACAACAAATCATTAAAAACTAAAAGCATACCGTTATAGCCAAACTAGAATCCATAAGAGTTCAATAACATAAATCAAAGCAAAGCAAACACCCCAATCACGCTACAAGCTTCACCTCTTAGCCTTAGCTAAGAGGTTTAGCCTAACAACATGATTAGGATAAATCCCTTAAATAAAAATAAAATAAACAAAAGAAAAACAACTCTACTCTCTCCCTCGTTCTGTGCTTCATGTCCAGTCCAAGCCGAGATCTGTTGATCCTTAGCTCTCTCCTCTCCTTTTCTTATATAGTTGCTGGAGGTCGGCTGGGAGTGCGTAACTGGAGTCGGTGGAGCTTTTACAGCTCCTTTCGCAGTTGTGTGCGAAGTAAGAACATATAAGCTCTTGCGTTGGCTGCCGGTGGGGCCCATCTTCTGTGATGTTTGAGAAATCCACGCTGTCTATCATCTTCTTCTCGAAATTTCGATCGGGAATGGGCAGTTTTGGTCATACGTTGATATGGCCAAAAGAGATAATTAGGCGCAAAGGTAGCTAAATGGTCACCAGAGATCAACATAAATTTGATTGGTTTTGCTCCCTTTACCTGATGGATGGTTCATATCAAGCATTTTCTGCATGATGGTGGCCCACAATGAATGGACATAGTGTCTGTTGTGAAACAGAGTCGACGCACGTCGACTCTATGAAGTGTGATGGCCCACTGATTGCTGTCAGGTGGAAGATCCACACCGTCCATTGGATTCAGGACGAAAAGCCGTCGGGGAAGGGCAATTTGGGTTGATTTCGGTGTCCCACAAGATCTTTTATTCTACCATCGATCGTCTGTTTGAACGGTTGAATTCTGATACACGTTGTCTCCTAAAATTCCGTCACATAGGCTTTGGTAAGAGAGCCTGTGATATTCTAATTGACGGTCCAGATCATCCATTTGGATGATAGGTGGGGTCCACTAGAGAAACTTAATCGGATGGGGACCGTCCTCGACGTGTTTTGAAAATTTTTTTAAAGAGGCATCGGTCAGCGTATGCTGACCGATTTCTTGATTTTTGGTGCTCGTCCAGTGCATGTGTGTTGTGCACACACACCTTGTAAAGTGGGTCCCATCTTGATATATATGAAGAATCTGATCCGTCCATTCCTTTCCTCATCCCATTTAATGCATTGAGACCAAGATTGAAGCATATCCAGATATCAGGTGGGCCCCACATCAGGATTTAAGGGGATGATCTGTCCGTTGGACCATTTTCACAGGGATCCAATGGTTCAAATTTGACATGTATGGTTAATTTATGGTCCTCAAGCCATATATGAAGTCTCGAGGCAAACAGATGGTGGAAACCTTGTGATCTTAGATTCTGACTGACTTTCAGGCCACTTGAGCTTCAGTTTCTCAATTTTCTTAGATCTCTGACATATAAATCCGTCGATCTTAGTCCCCTGGGGTCCGTCCCTTACCTTGGCGTCATCAGAGCTTCAAATCCACGCTTTTAGTACCCTTTTTCAGTCCAAGCTCGTAAATATACCTTATAGTATAAACACAGTTAAATTGGGCCATTAAACAGTACCATGTTTGTAAATCTAGGCAATAACTAGGGTCTGATATGCAATATTTGACCCCTCAACAGATATGTGGTGGTATCATATTAGCTTACGAAAGTGTGCTAAAAATGGATATAAATAATGCATCCCACATCTCTTTGCATTCAAAGAATATACTTGGAGAATGTGAAGAGATACTGACTAATTATTTTTTTGTATACATTTTTTACTATTCACAATCAGTACTATTCAGCCATTATTTATAGTCGGTACTATTCACGACCACTATACACTTGATACTATTCATGGCTGACACTATTCATCTTGCCGGTGTCACTATTCATCCAGCTGATGGCATTATTCGTTTGCTTGGTGTCACTATTCATCCAGTTGACGACACTGTTTATGTAATCAATTTTACTATTCATTCCATTGGTAACACTATTCATTCGGCCATTGACACTATTCATTTGGCCAATGTCACTATTCATCTCGCCAACGACACTATTTATTTGATCGATTTCACTATTCATCTAACCAGCGACATTATTCATCTGACTAATTTCACTATTCATCTAGCTAGTTACACTATTCATTTGTTTGATGTTACTATTCATCCAACCAATGGCATTATTCATTCAGCCAACAAAACTATTGATTTGGCTGACAACACTATTCATTTGACCAATTTCACTATTCATTCGGTCGGTGCCACTATTCATCCAACCGACAACATTATTCATTGAACACTATTTTTTTAGGTGTCAACAACATAAGAAGTTGCAGCCCCACCCTCAATCTATTGGACACCTGTAGAAAAAAGTTGTAGCATCAAATGCACAAGAGGTTACCCCCATCGTGCTAACCAGCGTTGATATAATATTGCCCCCATGATATGAGTTATGAAAATTGGATTCATAGGAATCCCGATCGTCGAATCCGGTGCCGACAGTTTTCGTAGTACCCCATTCTCGGCTCCTAGCACTCATATGTCAGATTTCGATCCTAGGATCCTACAAGGAGGATTTTTTTTATTTTTTATTTTGAAATGTACATTTAACTAGTAATAAGCATAACCACAAGATTATCCAATTCACAACGGCAACATCGTCATCACATATCCACTAATATAATCATCTGAATACAATACTGAAAGGGAAATACATAAATAGAGAATCAAGCTCCAGAAGACCACCGCACGCTCCACGCTCAACACTACTGCGACCTAACATCACCTGCATGTATCTATCGTGCATAAGCTTATAGAAAGCTTAGAGGGTGGTGTAAGTGTGTGCACAAAATAAATGTCAAGTATTCAATACAATACCATCATCATACAATATCAAAATTACTGGTAATTTATAAATCGTACATTATCAGAATAAGGAGAAATACTGACAAGATCATAAATCATACAATGACAGAGTAAGCGGAAGTATGGACAAGTCTATAAGTTAATCAATATCAGAATACGCAATATAGGACAGTTATGTAATAAAGAATCATAAAGAGCTAAATATCAGATGCTGAGGATGTAATGAAATATACAAATGCGAATGAAATGACCATGTTTAGAGTGTGAAGTCGGGATGATAGTACATAGTATCGCAGGCTACGGGGTCTGCCATAATGGACTTCTATCCAAACCAGTCTCATACCTAAATTTGGATAGTCAGACTCAATGTGGTGAACTCCTTATCTCAGGTTAGTCGTGCGCCCAACCGAAATCTTGGCCATGCGAAGGTACATAACAATTAGTTACGCACCACCAGCCTGAGTGGATAGTGAATGAAACAAATGTATGAGTATGCACTCCTACTCAATAAGTCCACATATCAGTACGGTTCCTCTCTGAGAAATCATCGGGGTCTATTACACTTCATACCAGATTGCCGTCCCATCTCGCGTAACAAGGTGAGTGGAAGAGACCTCACTATCCGCCTGCCAATATCGGGCTCGACTCGTCAATAGCGGACCCATTCCTCGAGCTAGTCAGACTCAGCCTAGCATTGCCCCCTCCTCTCGGGCAGATAAGGCCGCACCTCCTTCCAACCGACCACGACACAGTGGAGAGTGCAGCCATCTAGTAATCGGTACTCGGCACTCATCTACCCACTCGGTTTAGACATTGGAGCAATCTCTGGAACCAAGAGGGTTCTGGGACTTTCACCTAATGATATCTATAACACTCCATGTAGAACAGATTTTCGGTGTCCCATCTAGGCATCCACAATATGCCTGTGGAGGCTACGGCCCTGATGTCGCTAGGGCATATAGTAATCACAGCACACAATGCAAGATGCATGAGTCATACAATCCAGTCATGCATCAATCCTGTGCAAACTGTGCGCTCATGTGAGACAATCTCCTCCTATCAGGGAGTCTCATAACAACCAGCACTATGACATATGCAATGGCCAATCATATCTCATAACAGACATACAGATGATGCGTATGGGCATGGATCATGATGTTATGCAGTCACATACTCATAATCGGTATTAATAACCGTCATCAACAATCGGCCTCGACAATGTGGACATCTAACCAACATTGCCCCAAGGAGTGACCCTCACAGATCCAAACATATAATGGGCCCACGGCCTCACACAAGGGCCTAATATACAATACAATGGGCCTTACTCAAGGGTTACATGTACACAACAGGTGGGCCCTGCTCATGGGCCTAACATTCATCACAGTGGGCTCCTTTGTCTGTCCCTCGAATGAATCACAATGAGCCTCATCACCTGGGCCTCAATATACATCACATTAGGCCTTAGACACGGGCTGAATAGAATACACATCACGTCGGGCCTCAAATACGGGTCGCATGTTCATCACATTGGGTCTCGACAGTGAGAATCGACAATTGGCCATGACAATTCAAAATCGGTAATCGGTCACGATAATCGGCCTCAATCTGTAATCGGTCACGATAATCGGCCTCGATCGGTAACTGGTCAATCGGCCATGGCAAGTAGAATCGACAATCGGCCACGTCAATCAACAATCAGCCATGATCGGTAATCGGTCACGATAATCGGCTTCGATCGGTAATCGATCACGATAATCGGCCTCGATCGGTAACCGGTCAATCGGCCACGACAAGTAAAATTGACAATCGGCCACGTCAATCGACAATCGGCTATGATCGGTAATCGGTCACGATAATCGGCCTCGATCGGTAGTCAGTCACGATAATCGGCCTCGATCCGTAACCGGTCAATCGGCCACGACCAGTAGAATCGACAATCGGCCACGTCAATCGACAATCGGCCATGATCGGTAATCGGTCACGATAATCGGCCTCGATCAGTAATCGGTCATGATAATCGGCCTCGATCGGTAACCGGTCAATCGGCCACGATAAGTAGAATCGACAATCGGCCACGTCAATCGACAATCGGCCATGATTGGTAATCGGTCACGATAATCGGCCTCGATCGATAATTGGTCACGATAATCGGCCTCGATCGGTAATCAGTCACGATAATCGGCCTCGATCGGTAACCGATCAATCGGCCACAACAAGTAGAATCGACAATCGGCCACGTCAATCGACAATCGGCCATGATCGGTAATCAGTCACGATAATCGGCCTCGATCGATAACCGGTCAATCGGCCACGACAAGTAGAATCGACAATCGGCCACGTCAATCGACAATCGTCTATGATCGGTAATCGGTCACGATAATCGGCCTCAATCGGTAATCGGTCACTATAATCGACCTCGATCGGTAACCGGTCAATCAACCACGACAAGTAGAATCGACAATCGGCCACGTCAATCGACAATCGGCCATGATCGGTAATCGGTCACGATAATCGGCCTCGATCGGTAATCGGTCACGATAATCAGCCTCGATCGGTAACCGGTCAATTGGCCACGACAAGTAGAATCGACAATCGGCCACGTCAATCGACAATCGGCCATGATCGGTAATCAGTCACGACGAATCAGAATCGGCCTAAGGGAAAGTCACAATGTGGACATTTAACCATCATTGCCCAATAATGTGGCCATTTAACCAACATTGCTCCTAAGGAGTGGCCCTCATAAGGTCAAACCAAACATATATAGTGGGCCCATGGCCACCCACAAGGGCCATATATATCACAATGGGTCGGCATCACATGGGCCTCAAATACATCATATGGGCCTCAACATATGGCCTCAAACATGGGCCATAAATACATCTCATCAGGCCTCGCCCATAGGCCTCGAGTACATCACAATGGGCCTCACCCATGGGCTTCAAATACACAATAGGTGAGCCCTACACATAGCCTTATACACATTATATCAATGTATCGCACTAATGGGCCTCATACACATTAAGTGAGCTACATCAATGGGCTGCACTAACGGGCCTTATACATATTGAGTGGGCTACATCAATGGGCCGCACTAACGGGCCTCACACTCATCAAGTGGGCCGCATCCACGGGCCGCACCACATGCCAAAAAAAATAAATTGTATCGAAAGATCATCTGGACCGCACTCCAAATAGCGGTGGAGATGATGATTCAAAAATCATCTGAACCATACCACAAATGGTAGTAGTGATAATGCTCTCCACCGTTAAAATCCTATAGGGCCCACTACAGAAAATTGTGGGAGCAGCTACACCCATTGTTAAACATTTATAGGACTCATCGTGATGCATTTTTGAGATTCAACTATTCATAAGTTAACATAGAGATAGATAAAGTGAAAACAAAAATATCAGCTTGATTGGGAACTGTCGTGGCCCTTAAGAAGTTCTGAACGGTGGATATCACTGTCCCCATTAATGTTCAATGGTGGGGTCTGTTTGAACTTTAGATCTGACTCGTTCTTTCGCCCATGCCGTAAAATGATATTTCCAATTGGTTGGACGGTATGGATACAACACATGCATCATGGTGGGGCCCACCGTCCAAAGCCTGGATGGTGTGGATAGAGATACATCACGGTTGTGACCCACAGAGATTGCTGCCTCATCATCGCAGCAATATAGCTGGTATACGGTACCCAGCCAAGCTACTTTCCCTGCAGCAGGCAGGCCCCGTAGATCAAACGGATGGACGGCGGAGATAAATACATACATCAAAGGTGGGCCCCACCACCACACGTGTCACATGTGCAGGGTGGGTCCCAACGTCCTAAAAAGGGAGGGTAGTGGATAGAACACATGCTTCAACGGTGGGTCTAACCGTCCAGTAATCTGGATGGTGATGATTTAAAACACATACGTCATTATAGGCCCTACACGTGCAGCTGCTGCATGTGTAGAGTTACAACACATACATCATTATAGGGCCCTCATCAGCCAACGGATGGTGCAGGTGCAACGCACCAAATGGAGGCAGACCCCACGCGGACAGTTGGATGACACACATACCTGATGGTGGGGCTCACATAACTTGCTGACGTTAAGGCAGCAGCAGCTGCATGCTGCGTGGGACCCACCAACCTTGCTTGGGCGGTGTGGATCTCCTCAAATGGGACCACACGTGTGGGAGTTCATGCCCCACCAGATGACGGTGGATGATGCTCATACAGCACAGGAGACCCAAAGAACTTGCTGACGTCAAAAATTTACAGCGGCTATGTAGCTGCACGGCACACCAGCCATTCAACATCCACCGTTCGTGGATTGGACGGTGTAGATGTAAAACACTAAATCAAGGTGGGCCCCACACGCGGCCATGGTGGGGTCCACGTCTAATGGGTGGACGGTAAGGATATAACATGTACCTCACGTTTAGGGCCACGGAACTGGCTGATGTTTCACAGCAATGTCCAGCTGTGGAGCCCTCAGAACTAGTGACGTCAGCTCCTCAGCATTCGGTTGCTGGTCATCCATCAGATGGACGGACCAGATGAATCACCGGCATGGGGTGGGTTCACTAGGTGGATGGTTGTAACACCCCGGATTTTGGCCAACCTGGGATTAGACGTCCTTAGGCAATGGGTTGACTAAAACACCTGGGAAATCGCTCAGAACCCAATTCTATAGCCAAAGAAATCACTTAGGATTAATTCCTTTCGAAACTAAGCATAAGTTAGCTAGCGCTATGCTGGAGTAGCTATGAAATTGTCCCTGACCGCTTTAAATACGTTCTACAAGACCCAAAACTTGTAGAATCAATGGTGCTATAATACTCTAAAACCTCGGATCAAACTCTAAACCGGTTTATTCTCTAGACCTCTTTGAAACTTTGTATTGGATCTAGACCGCCCGTCGAAAGTCCGATACCTGCAATCTTAGACCGTTATAATCGCCTAGTTGGACCTGACAATCATTTCAAAAATCAAGGCCAACCGACATTCAGAGGCTATTTCATTGAGCCTGGAGTGAAGAGAGTGAGAATAGGGTTAGATTTGGAATTTGAAATTCAAATCTGGCACACGACTTGACGCATCAATATTAAGCGTTCTGACCGTCAGAATTCAGCCAAATTACACCCTTGGATCAGGAAAAATTTCTATTTCATATCATGAGACTTGCAGACTTGATCTATGTGCGGTGACCGCTGAACTGAAACTGGACCATCACGTGCGATCTGAGAACTCTGCCGGACTGAAAACTTGATGTGTGCTAGATCCAGTATGCATGAGCTTAAGTCCGACCGCATTTGGCTAGGGGACCTCCAGAAATGCTCTTTTGGACTGAAACAGCCCCGATTTGGTTACCCCTCAAGTAAACATTGTTCCCAAGCCTATTTTGGGCAAGATTTAGGTTATAAAGGGGCTTAAACCCTCACTCCTTTCACTCATCCGAATTTGCTAGAAACCCTAGCAAGAGTGAGAGAGAAAGTGAGAGATTGTGAGAGAAGGTGGGAGAGTATTTCCTGCTGCTTGTGCTACCTGTTGCACGTGCCTAAGCAACACACCTCAATCACTTTCCCGGTGATTTCACCGCATTTCTAGGTAAGAAAATATCCTAAACACTTGCTGATTTTTTGTTCCATCATTTTCATAGCATGTTAGCTTATGGATCTTGTGTATTAGGTTGTCTATTCGCCGTAGACGAAGCGTATACGCTCCGTTCAGAACGATACACATTTAAAGTGAAAGGTGCGGATTTTAGACACTTTGATTGACTGTTTCCAATGCTTTCAATGTCGTTTAATAGTAGATTATCGACGGCAACGCCGTTTGACATGTACAACATGCCGTCCGTTTCCTGTTTCGTAAGCAGACGAAGAATATGAGATTTAGGGCATTTTAGTCATTTGTAGGAAATACTTTTTTCATCCATAATTTGTTGATGTGATTGACTTGGCTTCTTGTCACATTAGGATACTAGGAATACGTGCATAATTAGTTCGGCGAAGAGATTCGCCTAAATACGCGCTTTGAGTCGACATACTATATGTAGACTTAAGTGTGTAGTTTAAGTGTTTCTATAAGTGCTTGTACTAGTATGTATTGAATTAAATGGTGTTATGAATTATTTTGAGTTGATTTCTCAATTAATATGCTGATGTAAATGATTTCCTACATGTTAGCTATATGCATGATTTCATTATATGTATGAAATGCATGCGTTGAAAGATTTACTTAAGTTGTATGTTATAACATGTGTTAACATGCTCACATGGTTGTATTTTATTTCCATTACTATTACATGATGGCTGATGTGAATTCATAATTATTTGGGACTATACCTAGTCCAGGCAGTCGGCAACCGAACAAGTTCGTGGTTGGCCTATTTTTGCCACGAACGACGCGTCGATGAACGCGAGCCGTGTTCTGGAGTTGGCGGCAGTGGTTAGGCCACGCGAAGTGTTTTACGCACTTCATGTCGTTCGACTTGAGATGCGCTCGTGCTAGTCGAGCCCGTCAAGTAACCCGACTGGCCTTCGTATGTTCACCTTGTATGAGTCATAACTGCTTGAACCTAGGGTACTGAACTTATCACTGTAAACCCTGTCAACCATGGTACCTTGATCCACAAATACTCATGAGCCAGGCATGGTGGTATGGGATACTGTGGTCGAGCTATCGGCCTACGCTGGGGCCACAAACCTCCCCGTAGTGACCGGTGAGCACCTATGACTCGTGAGCAGATTATGGTGGTATGGGACACTATATTCTTGCTGTCGGCCTACACTGATCAGGCGACGAGTCCTTCGTAGTGACCGCGAGCGTATTCTGAGTCCACGGGAGGTGACGACCCTTCCGTAGCAGTGAGAGTACAGTAGGCCTATATTGATAAGGTGATGGGGGAGCGGTGCAACGAGTGTGAGCAACAGCCCTTGCAGCGACCTACAAAATATACATCATATGAGATTACTAGGAGTGACGACCCTAGACAGGATCTGTGTTGGGATTGATACAAGGGAAGTACCTTAGTTTTCCAATTCTGCTGTTTGAATGGACTAATAATAACTCGCTAATCATATCACCATCACATTGCATGTGCTTGGAAGATGTGGAGCACTGTGGGATGATTGCATGCCGCAGGTGTAAGATGGTGCCGTATGAGGGAGATCGTCGGTGAGGGCATCCATCATGTCATGTCATATTGCATTAACAATAGTACTAGGAATGTTTGATTTACTGCTTTACTATTATCACATGATTGATTTGAGAACATGTCAATCCTTGCTCTATTATTCCACTGAGTTAGCTACTCACTCCCACGTTACGGGATGGTGTTTTCGGACACCCACCAGTTCCTATTTTGGTTGCATATGATGGCGCTGCTTGAGAAGCGGAGCTGGACTTGATGATGATGAGGAGGATCCCTCCTTTACGCGTGTTCTGATTGATGGGATTACAGGGAGGTTGATTAGATACCTTGACACTTGTCATTTTATATTTTTAGAGAACTCATGTATATTTTTTTTGTTTACTTTTGGAGTATACATGTATGTATATAACCTGGTAACATGTTCACACTCTGGAGACATACAACAGTTTATATATGTTATACATACTATCACAGTCTTTCACTTGTAAATATTTTGAAACTCGGGAGTTGGGTTTTTACTCGACCCCCGATTTTCGAGATGTTACAACGGTGTAGATAAAGCCCATACGTCATGGTGTGGCCATCGTCCAGGTCGGCTGGACAGTGCAGATCCAACAAATACCTCAATGTGGACCCCACCCACACGTGTGGGGAGGGGCACGTCCTTGACGGACGGCTGCATAGAACACATACAAAAAAAAGGTGGGTCCACACGTGTGGCCCACCTCAGCTAAGAAGAAAGCTGATATTCATTTCCCTTCAACGGTCCAGCGGCAGTTGCTGCTGGACACCTGACCGTGGACCGTCAGGATCACCACTCTCCCGTGATCTGGCCAAGCAAGATGGGTGGTCTAGATGTAACGCATACATCATGCAAGGTGGGCCCTACATGCTGTCATGGTGGGGTCCATTTCCAATGGATGGACGGTCTAGAATAAAGCACATGCATCGGGGTAGTGCCTGCAAAGGGTTCAACCGTGGGCGTCATCATCTTCACTATTTCCAGCTGTGTGGTCCACCTGAGATCTGGATCTCCTCACCCAGGCCACAAAATGATCTGGAGAGGTAGATGGATGGTGTAGATATGATACATACCTCGTGATGGAGGCCCATTGAACTTGGTGGCAACTATCCAGCAACCACATGTTGCTAAAATCCACTGCCCATGGTTGGACAGCATGGGTACAATACATAGATCTGGTGGGCGGCATGGTGAAACACACATTGTGGCAGGGTTCCACCATCCATGGCCTGGACGGTGGGCCATGCATTCTTCACAGCAGGCCCCACATGCTATGGACGGTCTGAAAAGTCTGTTGGGTCCCACGTGGCGGCATGACATGGATCAAGTGGGCCACATGCATCACAAGAGAGGGAGATAGAGAGAGAGATCGGATGAGGTGGGAGGAGCTCCGCCATTATGAGCTCCTTCATGATAAAATGCATAGATCAAGATGAGTCCCACCACGTGTGGACCCTCAAATCACAAAAAGAAATCAAATGATAAGTAAAACACCCACCTTTTGCTTCTTCTTGGGCTCCTCCTCATCATGGCTCCAATGTGATATGATTCAATGGTCGAGATCGGTTTTGAAGGGTGAGGATGGGAGATAGGAAGGTGGGCCACACTATCTCTCTCATGGGGGAGCTTGAACGTGGTTTTCTTGGAAGGAAAATGAGAAAGAGAATGAAAGAGATAGAGATGATGGGAGAGAGGGAGGAGTGGTGTGTAAGAGATAAGGCATGGGAAGTATGGGTCTCTTTGACTTTTGGGATAAGAGGAATATGCTAAGCATGGGTTGCTTTAATTAGTTGGTGGGAGAGGTATGGGTGAGTGATTTGATTGATGTGATTGATGTGATGTTGGGTAGAGATTCTTTTCTCGGGATTTACAATGCGCGGTGTCTTCTTCAAACTGAACGCGGGTCCACATCTCCTGGCCTGGGTACTACCTCGGCGCGCGAGACGCGGCATCGAAACCGCAGGGACGTCGTGATCGCACTAGTACAAGTCTCGGGTCGAGCCAACTCTAATATATGAGACACGACTCGTGATCGTGCGAAAACGTCGATAACTGATCGCGGGTCGCTGAAATTCGACCGGAAGGATTGCGGGAGTTGACGGAACAGTACGGACTAGGATACGGGTCTTACAGGCAATATTGATCGTATTTGCTGCATGTTCGGCCACTGGTTGTCATTTCTCAGTTAGTCTAAGAAATGATGATTTGATTCACTGGACGCACTCAATCAACTTTCTCCACAATTCTGAAATTCATCATTTGGAAGTGAGAAATTTGTCTAGAGGTGTGCATATCTTATTCAAGGTGCATGTAATCTCCAATGAATTGTTTTCGGAGGATGATCTAAACTCATGGATTGCATGTGTTGGGAGATGCTCGTCTATTAAGGGCATATCCTTCTGCGCATGCCTTCTTTACTCTTTTAGTTTCTTTTTTTAGTTTAGATCTTCTAAATATATTGTTGAACTGTTGAATTCTTGGTTACGTACACACGTGTCCTACGAGGTGTGCTAAAAATATGTCTAGTCAATTTAATAAAATACAAGGCCACACGTGTGAATGAGTGCCTATATTCAAATTTCGATGCGCAGGCATGCGAGAGTCTATTTGGCTCAACGGTTTGATTAAATTGTTGTTCCCTTGTGTCGAGATGGATAGATTAGAGACTGGACACAAGATTCAATTATCCTCTTAACCACCAATTGTGCTTCGTTTAGGACATTTGTGAAAGGGTAGGGGTTAGCCCTTCTAAATGGATTATTTTTTCCTTGTAACAATAGATTCATATCTAAGGACTTAAAAACTTATTATTTCAGCGTGATTCACTACCATAATTTAACTTTAAAAATAATAGAGAAAGAAAATATAAGCCAAAAGTGTTCTTCTATTAATGATTTTACAATAATGACACTCATGATCAGCTTGAGGGACGACGGTCCATTCATTTCCAAATCGAGACTAAGCTGCATAATAGGATGGTCGTGATGTGTGGGATGGACGTTTGTCTGTCGCTGTAACACCCTGAATTTCGAGGGTCGAGCAAAGCTCGACTCCCGATATTTCGAACATCACTTATGTCCTGTGGAAGATACTTTACTGATTTCTTCCATGTTGATCAGTTAAGCATGCATAGAATTTGACTAAACGGTGTATCATACTCCGGATTTAATGAAGTTAAGCAAGTGCATAAATCTAAGACATATCTACGTAAATATGTACACATTCCACAAAACTCCTTCCAGAGTATGAATCTGCGACTGAGTTCAATATATACATGTATAAGTTAAAAATGAACAAAATGTGGTAATGTAAATGTATTCAACTAAGCCCTGATGCCCAGCGTTCCCTGCGTAATAGTACATGGCCTACATTAGCCCGCCCAAGGGTTGGAAGTATAGGAGAATTCCTTCTCCTCATCCAAGAAGTCCTGCTCCAACTCATAAACATCGTCTGTACCCGTATCTAAATCAGCATTTGGTTGGTGTTTTAAAACACCATCCCATAGTTGGAGTGAGTGATCAATCAGTGGTTTTATAAGGTAAAAGCTACACATGTTGTCAAGTCAATCAAAGCAATAATGATAAGGCAATCATAGCAGTCACTTCCTAACTATTCTTTTTAATGCAAGAATGGAGTGTAAGCAATGATGCATGCCGTCACCCATCAACACTCCCTTAATACGTGATTCTGACCGCCTGTTTCACATATAACAACACTTCCTCAAATGTGCGATTCTAATGCCTTTTCATGACATTCTAACTAATGCTGTGTGATGCATGGTCATGTTAGCCAAGTGATCAATTATGCTCATTCATCCAGTAAGTTTAGGAAGCTAGGGTACCTACCTTTTTAATATTGACCCAAATCGAACCTTAGGGATCGGACAACCGCAACGTCCTCTTCTTGTGTTCTGGATCCATATAGGTTCGTCACTCCTAGACAAACACATACGATATGCAAGTTGCAAGAAGTGGTGCTCGCGGTCATTATGGGGAGGCTTATAACCCCAGCATAGGCTGACAGCACGAAAATGGTGTCCTATACTACCATATCCGGCTCACGAGTCTTAAGGATCATGGTACCATGGTTAAAGGTGGATCTTTACATTAGTGAGGGGTACCTTAGATTCAAACAATCACGTCCATACATGGTGAACACATGATAGGTCAACCGGTTCATTAGGCAAGCTCGATTGGTATGAGTGCACGCTGACCTAATCGACATGGAGAACAAAAGCGCCCCTCATGGCCTATCCATTGTCGACAGTCGTCGTACGACCCGTATCTTTCAGGTTCACCCAAGGGGCCAGACTAAATCGGCCACTCAAACATGGGCGTTTACCGAATTCCTGGACCACGATTGTAGCCCCATTCCTATCCAAATGCTGCTAACACCCACGTGTAATATCTATCTCAGTATTCGACAAACAATCCTAGTGAATTTTTTATTTGGCATTCCATCAAACACATAGATCATGTTAACTACAACTTGCATTTTATCAACTGGTTATATAAAGAAAATACATAGGCATAAGACAACAAAGAATCCTACCCTAATAATCATCGTAAGTACCAATCATCAATTATTTTTCATTTAAAAAATTTATCAAACACATAGACTATGTTAGTTACAACTCACATTTTTATCAATTCGATACACATAAAAGTATATACGCATATGACATGATGGTAAGCAATAATCATCATCTATTCTCATTTAGACATTTCATCAAACACATAGCCTATGTTATCTATTATGTGCAATCAGTCAATTTATTTCATAGAGAATTAGGCATGTTGAAGACAATACAAGTTCCTGTAGTCACAGTCATAGTATACATAAATCATTAGCTATAATAAAAGCATTGATAAACTGCAACCTAAGGATTTATAGTCCGTACCTTTCAGTAGTACGCTCGACTCAGACTCGGTCCTAAGACTATGTTTCCAAAAAATGAAACGTCGGGCACCTAAACGATTAAATGAGTTAGCCAGGTTGGAGAAAAACTATCCGGGAGATCTATATCACTATTAGGGTTGGTATTTCCTACCCTAAGTTGTAGTTGGAAGCATCTCAGTAGCAAAACGCGGTGGTGATTTAGGCCATGGATACGTGGGGGAAGGTCTCCCACAGTTGCAATGATTTTTTCCAAGTTTCTTTTTCTCTACTTTTCTCTTTTCTCCTTTCTCTTCTCTCTCCCCTTAGGGTTTGCAAAATTTGTATGTGAGAGAGGGGGTGAAATGAGAGCTATTTATAGCCCCAGATGAGGTGCAAAGGGCCTCAGGGCCACTTTGTACTATGTTTATACCCTGTGGGTGGCCCTTTTTTACGAATAGCACTCTTAGGGAGACCCACCACTCATCTACATCATGAGGTACACTCCTTGACAATGGATTTATGCTAGGACACGATTTTGGTGCGATCGGATAAGCCGATCGACTGTGGAGAACCTGTGTCAGTTCAACGGTCATACGTGTCCAATCGAGGCCACGGTTATACAGACATGTGCAGGAAAATTTTCTTTCTCCATGTGTGAAATTTGGACACAAACCAACGGTCCAAAATCCTCAATTTTGTGTAAGAGCAAATGACCCAATTCACTTAAGTTTTCATTCATTTTCTTAGGATATTCGCATGTCTCACGCTCTTAAGTCACGGCTCAAGTTGGGCGTTTCTGGACACTATCTGGGAGTGATTCCCAATATGGTTGTCAAGCTCAGCAGGATGGACATCGTCCTATAAATTCAAGGTCATCGGACCCCCGACATGAGGTCTAGGTCCGTTACAGAGTTTCGGTGTACTCCCGAGAGCGACAGGCCCTTGGGATTTCTCGTAGGTCTTCAGATGACATTAAGCCAGTGGTACTCCTAATTCTAGGCCTTCCCATTTGTAAAAATGGTGGCCGAAGCTTAACCCACCGACTATTTAACACTTAATTAAATCCCATTTAAATTATACTACCAATGTGTCCTTGGGTCGTTCAGTTTGAGGTTATACTCGGGTCTTTATATGGATTTTTCTGGGATATTATAGTCACTCAATCAAAATCAAGCGTCATGATGAGATGATCGATGAAGGGTGAATCCTCGACAATATGTTCATCGCTCAGTTGGAATTGGGCTTCGTGACGAGATGGTCGGTGAGGTGACAGCCTATTCATGGTCTCAATCGAAAGTGAGCATGTGGCGAGATGGCCATGAATCGATTATCCATTCATCGTTTGGTGTGAACCAAACTGTTGGGGGCCTTGCACAAAACCTTAGGATCTAGCCTCTTGAATAAACCAGAATTATGGGATAATGATGTAATGAAAACAATCAAAACATCAATCACACACCACACAAGATATTTTTACGTGAAAAACCCTCAAAGAGGTAAAAACCATGGGACCTCATCCAGATCAACAATCCACTATGAAAACAGAACGTTAAAACCGATCACAAGCACACCTTGCTGTGATCAAACATTCATCATGTAAGACCCGTATCCTAGATCGTACCATTCCGTAGGACTCCGCAATCCTTCCGGTGGAATTCTGGCAATCCTCGACCCGTTATCGATATCTGCGCTTGAACCTAAGCTGAGTCCCACATATCAGAGTCAACTCGACCCGAAATCTGTACCTTAGTGACCGCGCCGTCGCCGCAGTTCTAACGTCGTGACTCGCGCACCGACCCAATACCTAGGGTAGAAGATATAGGCTTGCGTTCAATTCAAAGAAAACACCGCGCGTTGTGAATTTTGAGAGAATCTCTACAAGATGTCCCATCAAATCATGTTAAGTACACACCATACCATGTGTACATGTAACCCATCCCTCCCTTTTCAAAAGTCAACTCTCTCTCTCCCCTCACCATTCTTCTTTTCCAAAATTTCAAACTCAATCATGCTTCCACATCATCCTTCCTTACACCACCATTCCCTCCATCCCTTTCACCCATTAAATGCTTCACTTCTCTCTTTTCTTTAAAAAAAAACTCTCTCTTAAGTAACCATTCTAATGTCCAAACCCCTCCCAAGCTCTCTCGCAAACAACAACAACTTGTGTGGCCCACCTTCCCTACCCTCTCATCTCACAGTTCAACTGTTCATTCATCATCTACCACCGTCAAACCCGAAGGCAAGGAGCTAAGGAAGCTAGGGGAGCAAGAAGAAGGAAGAAAGGTGGGTGATCCATCGTTCATTTTAATTTTAAGGGTCCACTTGTTGTGGGACCCACTTGATGTATGTGTTGAAACCATGGAGGGCCCATAGTGGCGGGGTCCCTCCTCTTTATCACCGTTTCTCTCTCTTGTTCTCTCTCTCTCTATCCTTATCCTTTTCCTTGAATGATGTGGGCCTCACCAATTGTAAGACCCGTATTTTAGTCCGTACTATTTCGTAGACTTCCGCAATCTTACCGGTCGAATTCTGACAACCTTCGACCCTAAACTAATATTTACGTACGACCCTGATTCATATGCCGTCAACCCGTATTGACTCAACCCAAGACCATTACCATAGCGACCGCGCCATCGCTGCGGTTCCGATGTCGCGACTTGTGCGCCGAGGCGATACCCTGGTCAAGAGATGTGGGCTAACGTTCGGTGCGAAGAAAACACCGCGTGTTGCGAAACCAAAGAGAATCTCTACGATGTGTCACATCAATCCCATCAATCCCATCAATCAATCAATCCATCAATCTATCACATGTCAAGTACATGTCAAGTACACATCACCTTTCACCCATACCCAAGCAAGCCTCAAAAGTCAAAAAGGTCTTACACGCCCATACTTTTCTTACACAAAAGGCCACAAAAGTTAAGGATTTCTTACACACCCATCACTCACCACATCCATCACCCATCACTCACTCTCTCTCTCTCTCTCTCTCTCTCTCTCTCTCTCCCTTTACAACTCTTTCTCTCTTTCTCATTTTTAAATCTCCAAGCAAGAAAATCCCACGTATGAGCTCTCCAAGCTTTCCAAAACTCCAAGTGTGGCCCACTTTCCTACCCCATCATATCCTATCCTAGCCATCCATTCCTCATCTCATCCATTGAAGTTGAAGCTAAGGTGCTAAGGAACCCATAGGAGCAAGAAGATCGGACGGTGGGTGCTTGTTAATATTAGTTTTTCATGTTTTTGAGATGGGCCAAGTGAGGCCAACCGATCAATGGTTTGGTTCTCACTTGGGACCCTAAGTTGTGGCCGATGGACCACTTTGATCATCATGATCATCCATGATGGGGCCATTCTCCATGGACCCCATCATGATATTTATTTCATTACATTTAAAGGTCATCTAGACCGTTCATATTGGTGGAGAAAGGATCTCCACCGTTGAATCTGATTTTTGTTAGTTCCATGTGTAGAAGGACCCATTTTATTGTATGATCTCTTGTAAGGGAGGGCTCATAGTGGCAGAGCCCTCCATCACAAGCGTGTCCAACCCTCTATCTCTCTCTCTCTCTCTCTACTTCATTTTCTTTTTTTAAGATCATATTGTGTTTGTTTGGCCTGCTTGAATGGACCCCACCTTGAAGTATTTATGTTATACAAGCTTTCTTCAAGTGGGGCCCACCTTATATGTTGTACTCACATCATCCATCAGTGGTGGCCCACCTAATCAGGGCCCACCACAATGTATCTTCCTCAAGGACCAAACCGTCCAGCGTCTGGGACGCTGGACGTCCATGTAAAAAGAAAAAAAAAAGAAAAAGAAGGGAGCTTTTGGGGTGAGTCACGTGCATAGGCCTCACCTTGATGTTTGTATCCAATCTATACTGTCCATCCTATTCCTTGGATCAATTTAGGCGTTAAGCCAAAAGATGGGGTTGATCGGAGTATTTAGTGGACCATAATGTCGAAAATAACATTGTTACCATTAAAATCTATTTAGATTTCTTCTACATGTCGAAAGTGGGCCGTTAGCGGACTCGTTGGGCTTGTTTCGAGACAGGGAAGCTAGTGGACGGAGTGGATTTATGCGATGTGGGCCCCACACCCAAAAATCCTCAAATCAGCTTTTTTTTCAAAAAAAAAAAATAACAAGCGAGAGGCAGAGCCTCTGCCTCTTTGATAGCGGCCGCAGCAGCACGCTGCTGCGTGCAAACGGCGGGCAGGCAGACAGCCACCCACGGCCCTTGCCGTGGGCCCCACCATGATGTATATGTCTTGTCCATGTCCTTCATTTGGCGGGTCCTTCACTGAGGCGGCCCCTCCAAAAAAATATGAGGCTGATCTGATGCTTGAGTGGCCCACGTCATAGAAAACAGTGTTGATTGAGCGCCTACCATTGAAATCCTTCTGTGGGCCATAGAAGTTTTGGATCAAGATGAGATTGGTGTTTTCCCTTCATCCAGGTCTGAGTGACCTTATGAACGGCCTGGATGGCCTATAAACATAATGGTGGGCCCCACGTGGAGCCCACAATGATGTATGCGGACGGTGGAGCCCACTTGATGCATGTGTTTTATTCACGCCACCAGGCGTGCGTGTGTTGTGTGTGTGTGTGTGTGTGTGTGTGTGTGTGTGTGTGTGTGTGCGCGTGTGTGTTTGTTGTGTGTGTGCAGTGTGAGTGTGTATATATATATTATATTATTTATAATATTATATATCTATATATATACAGATATATACATATACTATTATGTAATTTATATATTATACTATTTATAATATACTCGATGGTGGGCCTTCATGTGGGCCCCCACCATTGATGCAGGTGTTGCATCTAATCTGCCCGTCCATTTTAAAGATCATTTTATGGAATGAGTCAATGATTGAGCCAGATCCACAGTTCAAGCGGACCCCATTTTGACATGATTTAAGGTCCATCTTAATGTATTTGTGACAGTTTATTGGGGCCCACTTTGATGTGGATGTAAGGCCCATGGGATTGGACCATTTGATATATCCCAAGGCCCGTGGGACCAGACCCATTTGATTTATATAAGGCCTATGGATTTAGGCTCATTTGACATATAAGGCCTATGATTTAGGCCCATTTGATTTATATAAGGCCTATGAGGTTAGGCCCATTTGATTTATATAAGGCCTATGGGTTAGGCCCATTTGATTTGTATAAGGCCTATGAGTTTAGGCCCATTGGATTCTTATAAGGCATACGGGTTTAGGCCCATTTGATGCATTCAAGGCCCAACAGGTTTTGACCCATTACAATATACCTAAGGCCCATTGGTGTGGTCTATTTATGTGGCTCATTTGATGAATAAAAAGCCCATATGACATGTCCCATTTGATGTATTTAAGACCCAATAGGAAGTACCTAAGGTCCATTGCAATGTGTGACCCTAACACCGATTATGAAACGATGTTTACGACAATCGTGCCTTGGGAGCAATGTTGGTTTAACGTCCACATTGCGAGTGTAATACTGGTTAGATGTCCACATTACGACTCTCCTTAGGGCCCACTGTTAGGCCCGTACTCATTGTGTATAGGCCATCCAGGCCCATCTGCATTGTAAGGATAGTCCATCTCATTATAACATGTTTAATATATTTCCATGACTCATGATCATACGCATCATATGTGTGCTTGATATGAGGAGTGACTGATCATAATATATACCTTCGGACAGATTGTTTATGGGACCCCGATTAGGCGATGTTACCCTGCATGAGCGCACGATACCCGCAGGATTTGTTGCATGATTGGATAGTGTGATTCATACATTTCGCATTGTGTGATATGGTTATTGTATGCCCTAGCGACATCGGGGTTGTAACCTCCACAGACGTATCGTTGTTGGCAGGATTGGATACCAAAAATTTTATTTTACATGGGGTACTATAGATGTCCCCGGGTGAAAGTTCCTAAACCCTTATGGTACCAAGAGGTTGTTCCAACGTCTAGACCGAGTGGGTAGATGAGCGCTGAGTGCCGATTACTAGATGGCTGCACTCTTCACTGTGTCGTGGTCAGTTGGAAGGGGGTGCGGCCTTACCCGTCCGAGAGTAGGGGGCAAAGCTAGGCTGAGTTTGACCAGCTCGAGGAATGGGTCCGCTATCGACGAGTCGAGCCCGATATTGGAAGACAAATAGTGAGGTCTCTTCCACTTACCTTATTGTGCGCGATGAGGCGGCGATCTGGTTTAGAGTGTACTAGACCCCGGTGATATCCCAGAGTTGAGCTGTATTGACATGTGGACTTAGATGAGGATTGTATGCTTGAGTTGCATCTTGCATCGCATAGCCTTAGTACAGCTCATGATATTATGGACCCATCTGCATATTCCGCATTACTCTGATATTGCATGATCATATTACTACCTTGTGCACACACTTTTACCACCCTCTAAGCTTTCTATAAGCTTATACACAACCATTGCGTGCAGGTGACGTTGGGGCGCAGCAGCGCTGAGGCAGGAGCGCTTGGCAGATCATTTTAGAGTTTTTATTCTTCATCATTATATTTCCCTTTATGCTCATTGTACTTATATAGTTTTTGATCATAGTGAAAATGTAATGGAGTTCTTGGTTGTTGTTTGTGGGTTATATCTTTGATTATGCTTATTACGAATCAAACTGACGTTGAAAATCCTCCTCGTAGCATCCCAGGATCGGAACCTGGCGAATGGGAGCTGGGAGCCGAGAATGGGATTCTACGGAGGCTTTCGGCACCAGATTCGGCGATCGAAAATTTTGTGAACCCAGTTTCCGAGTTTGGGGTGTGACACCAATCTATGTTAAATCTACTCCATCCATCAAACGGTGTGGCCTACCACATTTCAGGTGAAATCCACCGTCCATTTTAGGATGGTGGGTAGTCCCACATACTATATCATATATTATGTTATTATATATATATATATATATATATATATATATATATATATATATATATATAAACATACATATATGCATGGTGGGTCATGTACATGTGGGACCCACCATGATGCTTGTGCCGTATACTGAATGTCCAGCGTCCAGAGACGCTGGAAGTGGCCAGGAAAATCGTGGAGTGTGAACTATGGTGTACGGACACCATAAAAATATCAGCTTGGTTCACGACTTTTGAGTGCACCATTCATGCGGGCCCCACCCATGATGTATATGTTCAAACCATGCCGTCCACCTAATTTTCCAGCTCATTTTAGGCGTTGAGCCGAAGAATGAAGCTGATCCAAAACTCTGGTAGACCACACCGTCTAAAATCATGTGAAGACATGCTTAAACATATAAAAACACTCATTGGGGCCCACCGGAAATTTGGATGCAGCTAAAACTTGGACTGAACGGTCCACCACATGGGACACATGCAATAGATGGAACGGATCATCCTTTTGTGAGCCCCACAGTTGAAAATAAAAAAAAATAATGCAAAAATGCATTTACGCTGGCAGCGCCAGCGTCTGACGCCGCTGTAGCAGCGTCTGACGCCTCAGTAACAGCGTCTGCTGTGATGCTGGAGGGAAAGTGGGCCCCATCACAGGCCCCACCATGATGTATATTTGATATCCACACCGTTCATCGGGTGGGCCACTCCCTGAAGTAGACCCACCCCAAAAATCAGCCATGTAGTGTACTCAGGTGACCCACATCATAGGAAACAGTGTGATTGAACGCCTGCCTTCAAAACCCATCTAGGTATCATAGAAGTTTTAGATCATTATGAAATTTATTTTCCTCTTCTTCAGGGCACGTGTGACCCTATCAACAGATTGGATGATAAATAAACATCTCGGTGGGTCCCAGGTCTATGTGGCCTTATCAACAGTTTAGATGGCAAATAAATATTACGGTGGGCCCCTGGTCCGTGTGACCTAGGTCCACTTGACCCTTTCAACAGTTTGGGTGGAAAATAAGCATTACGGTGTGCCCCAGGTCTGTATGACCTTATCAACAGGTTTGGGTGGAAGATAAACATTTTAAGTGGGCCCCAGGCGTGTATGACCTTGTCAGTAGGATGGATGGAAAATAAACATTATGGTGGCCCTACTTAGGACCCACTTATGTATGTATTGCGTCCACACCTTTCATCAATGTGGACCGCCACCATGAAGTATGTGATTTATCTATGCCGTCCACCCCTATGGGACATATGCATGTGTTGCACCCAAACTGTCCAACCATTTTAGAGATAATTTAAGGGTCATGGTTAAGGCCACCTTGATTTGCATAAGGCCCATTGTTGAGGCCCATCTTGATGTATTGGTGGTCCTTGTTTAGGCCTACCTTAATATATACACAAGGCCCATTATGGTGAGATCCCACCATGGTATATATATAAGGCCCATGTGAATGGGCCCATTTGATATAGTTATGGCCCATTGTTAAGGCCCACTTTGATATATATGGGGCCCATGTGATTAGGCCCACCTTATTATATTTTGAGTCTCATGTTATGAGGTTAATGTGATGTATGCAAGGCCCATGGGTTATGGCCCATTGCAATGAACGTAAGGCCGTTGGTGTGGACTAATGATACGACCCACTTGATGAATATAAGGCCCATATGATACGGCCCAATTGATGTGTTTAAGGCCAATGGGGTGCAATTAGGTCCATTGCAATGCGTGATTCTTCCGTGGTGTATATAACAATGTTTATAACGAGTAATGCCTTGGGAACAATGTTGGTTCGACGTCCACATTGTAGGTACAATGTTGGTTAAATGTCAGCATTGTAACACTCCCTAAGGCCCACTAATAGGCCCATACTTATAGTAAGTAGGCCGTCTAGGCCCATCTCCATTATACACAGGACTCATCTCTATATACATGTTTAGTATAGATCCATAATTCATTATCATACGCATCATATGTATGACTGATATGAGAAGTGACTGATCATAGCATATGCCTTCGGGCAGACTGTTTATGGGCTCCCTGATAGATGGAGTTACCCCATATGAGCGCATGATATACACAGGACTGTTGCATGACTGGTAGTGTGACTCATGCACTTGCATTGTGTGATTGTAGTTACTGTATGCCCGAGCGACATCAGGGCCATAGCCTCCACAGCCACATCGTGGGTGGCTGGATTGATATAAAAAATATTTGGTTCTAGCATACGGGCGCCATAGATGTCCCTGGGTGAAAATCTCTAAACCCGATGGTACCAAAGGATGACTCCAACGTCGAGACCAAGTGGATATATGAGCGCACTATGGCTGAATATCAGGAGGCCGCATCTCCCATTGTGTCGTAGTTGGTTGGAAAGGGGTGTGGCCTTATCCGCCCGAGGGTAGGGGGCAATACTAGGCTGAGTTTAACCAGCTCATGAATGGGTCCACTATTGACGTGCCGGATAGGCATTGACAGACTATTGGCTAGGCGGATAGTGAGGTTTCTTATGCTCACTTGGACTGTGTGGCTTGGAGAGCGGCAGTGCCATTTGGAGTGTACTAAGCCCCAGTGATTATCTAGAATGAGAACTGTATTAATGTATGATGAGGATTGACATGCTTGACTTGCATTCTGCATCGCATGGCCTGGATGTGGCCGATCACATTCAGATCTTGCACCGCATAGCCTTGGTACAGTTGATTGCGTTCATGTACTCATCAGCATGATTTTACATTTTTTGACCTTGCATTCTAAGCACGCTCTTATTGTGCACACACTTACACCACCCTCTAAGCTTTCTATAAGCTTATGCACGATTGATGCGTGCAGGTGACGCCAGGCCGCAGCCTTAGTCTCACCACCGTTGGAGCGTGCAGCCGAGCTTCTGGAGTTTTTGTTATTGTCTCTATTTTGTATTTTCCTTTCCTACGCATTGTATCTAAAGTTTTTGATCATAGTGGATTTTGTGGTGGTGTTCTTATGGTTATTGTTCGTGGGTTATGCTTTTGGTTATGCTCATTACGAATCAAATCATATTAAAAATTCTCCTTGTAGCATCCCAGGATCGAAACCCGGTATATGGGTGCCGGGAGCTGAGAATGGGGTACTGTGGAGGCTGACGGTGCCAGATTCGACGATCAAAAATTTTATGAGCCCGATTTTCGAGTTTGGGACGTGACACATCACTCACGCAGGAGTGAATAAACAGTAAGAAAAATAAAGAAAACGGAGAGATCTCACCGATTACGAGGACGTAGAAGCGTTGAGACGACTGCTCCCTTCTACAAACTTCCTCTCTCGCTTTCTTCTCTCTCTCACACCCTAAACCCTTTAGCAAACCCTTATAAAGCCTTTAGGAAACCTTCTTATAATTTTTCTCATATGTGAAAAACTCTAGAAAGTCCTTTTTATAGTTTTAGGAAACTCCTTTCTGCATCCCTGTTGCAAACGGACTCAAATTCGTAATTTTGGCAAAAACTGCGTAACCTAGGACTGGTCCTAGCCGCCTACGACTGGTCGTATCTCACCTATGACTGGTCATAGACCGCGGAGAAAATTAGCAACAACTCGCTAGACTTTGAGTCGTGCCAGGGCTCGAACTTACGACCGGTCGAGCGCCTCCCACAACCGATCAAGCAGCGCGATGAAACCCTCTAAAATTTTAACCACTGCACCGTCTCTCCTCTGAACTGAGGAGAAAAACCTCATCAAATCTCTCCCTTTCCAACTTAGGAGGAATTCACCTTCTTCAAGCCAGCCAGGTTTCTATAAACCTCAAACTTGCCATTGAGTAAAGCCTTGGTCATCATGTCTGACCCATTATCGTCCGTGTGGACTTTCTCAAGCTGTAACACCTTCTGTTCCAAAGTATCTCTGATCCAGTGATACTGAACCTCTATGTGCTTCGACTTGGAGTGCTAACTTGGATTCTTGCTCAAGTGTATAGCACTTTGACTATCGCAATAGGCCACGTGCTCCTCCTGCTTCAGGCTAAGTTCATGTAGGAACCTCTTCATCCAAAGCATCTCTTTACATGCCTAAGTGACTGCAATGTACTCGACATCTGTAGTCGACAATGCTACGACCTTCTGTAGTTTGCTCTGTCAAGAAACTGCTCCCCCTGCAAACGTGAACATGAACCCCAATGTAGACTTCTTGGAGTCTATGTCACCTGCCATATCTACATCTGTGTAGCCCTCTAACACAGGTTTCCCGTCACCATAGCATAGGCTCAACCTGGATGAGCCTCTCATATACCGCAGTATCCATTTCACTGCTGCCCAATGCTCTTTGCCAGGATTGATAAGATATCGGCTGACCACACCAACCGCATATGCTATGTCTGGGCGTGTACACACCATAACATACATCAAACTTCCTACAGCTGACGCGTAGGGTATCTTCTGCATCTCTTCCACTTCTGCCCTCATCTTGAAACACTACCTGTCGCTCAATCTGAAGTGACCATCCAGTGGAGTACTGACCGGCTTTGCTGCATTCATATTGAACCGCTCTAGGATTTTCTCAATATACCGCTCTTGTGACAGCCAAAGCTTCCTGCTGATTCTGTCACGGGTTATCTCCATTCTTAATATCTGTTTAACTGGGCACAAGTCTTTCATCACAAAAGACTTGCCCAACTCCTGTTTTAGCCTGTCGATCTTCTTGATGTCTTTTTCCATGATGAGCATGTCATCAACGTATAAGAGCAGAACTATGAAATCACCATTTGAGAACTTGTGCGTGAACACACAGTGGTCCGACTCCGTTCTGTCATACCCATGTTGTAATATGAATGAATCGAACTTCTTGTACCATTGTCGTGGAGTTTGTTTCAGCCTTTACACGCTCTTCCTCAGCCTATACACCATATGTTCCTTTCCCTTAACTTCGAACCCCTCTGTTTGGTACATATAGATCTCTTCTTCTAAGTCACCATAAAGAAAAGCAGTTTTAACATCCAACTACTCTATCCCCAGATTCATGATAGCTGCCAACCCAAGCAACACCCATATGGATGTCATCTTCACCACTGGTGAGAATATCTCCTCGAAGTCTATGTCTTTCCTCTGACCCAACCCTTTTACCACAAGTCTGGCCTTAAACCTCGTCAGTGAATTCTTCTGCTCAACCTTCTTTCTGAATACCCGCTTGTTGCTCAAAGCTTTCTTGCCCTTAGGCAGTTTCACTATGTCATAGGTGTGGTTCTTATAAAAGGATTCCATCTCCTCTTGTATAGCTTTCAACCACTCCTCTTTATGCTTATCGGCTAGGGCCTCAGAATAATCTTCTGGCTTTCCCTCATCAGTCAGCATAATGTACTCATGCGGTGAGTACCTTTTGGACGGTTGTCTGTCCCTAGATGACCTCCTCACATGTGACTCAATAGGTGGATCAAGTGGGGGCTGCTTCCCCGGTACATCTTTCGTAGGAACTCCCTCGTCCTCTGCACCTTGCTGTACTCCCCCGTCATCAGGCACCACAGGAGGAATAACTGGATCCATGTCCTCTAGCTCACCTGAACTAGGCTGGTTCTTCTCTAGCTTACCAATGTCTTCTATACACTGATCTTTAAAGAAAACCACATCTCTGCTCCTAACGAGCTTCCTCTAGGTCGGATCCCACAATCTGTAACCGAACTTTTCATCACCGTACCCTAAGAACACACACTGCCTGATCTTCATATCAAGCTTGGACCTCTCGTCCCTTGGTACGTGAACGGATGCCCTGTATCCAAACACCCTGAGATGACTATACGATGGATCATGTCCAGTCTACACCTTCTCAGGTACTTCTCCATTCAACGGGGCTGATGGAGACCTGTTTATTAGATACACCGTTGTGTGCATTGCTTCTCCCCAGAACGTCTTGGGCAATTTTGCATGGGATAACATACATCTGATTCTCTCAACAATGGTGCGATTCATTCGCTCAGCTACACCATTTTGCTAGGGGGTCTTGGGAACTATCTGTTCATGCCGTAAATTCAGAGACTTACAGTACTCGTGAAAGTCGCCAATATATTCACCACCATTGTCAGTGCGGATGCACTTCAATGATCTACCTATCTCTCTCTCGACCATAGCATGAAACAACTTAAACACACCAAAGACCTCGTCCTTGGATTTCAATGCATAAACCCAAACCCTCCTAGATGCATCATCTATAAAAGTAATAAAATACAATGCCCCGCCCAAGGTTTTTGTCCTCATAGGACCACAAACATCAGAATAAACTAAATCTAATGCATGCACTTTATTAACATGAGAAGCAGTTTTAAAGAATGAAACTCTATGTTGTTTCCCTGATAAACAATCAAGACAAGTTTTGAGAGGTATACCTGTCACGTCTGGAAGGATCCGCTTCCTTGCTAGTAGTTGAAGCCCTTTTCCACTCATTTGACCTAGACGCCTGTGCCACATGTCAATAGCTGAATCTTCTGCTGCGTTCAACCCACCCTTACACACTGACACTTGCCTTATAAAGGGTGCAACACTTCTTTCCTCTAGATGCGATCAACGAATCCTTGATGAGCTTCCAGCGCCCACCAGCAAATCGACTTTCATAGCCATCATCATCCAACCTTCCCGTCGATATCAAGTTGAGGCAAAGGTCTAGGATATGCCTCACATCCCTGAGAACCAACGTGCAGCCCACATCGGTCTTCACATAAATATCACTAACTCCCACGATCTCGATACTCTAGAATTTCTCATCTTCACAGTTCCATAGTCACCTGACTTATAGCTTGTAAAGAAATCTCTGCGTGGAGTTGCATGAAAAGAAGCTCCTAAGTCAATCACCCAATCGGTGTCCTGACTCTTAGCCGTGAGACATATATCGTGACCTGCTGAAAGAATAATAACAATGTCACCATCTGAAGCGACCGCAGTAGAATCTGATTCATCTTCCTTCTCCTTTCCTTTTCTTTTCTTCTCGTTCTTAGCCCTACGATATTCATGCTTATAGTGGCCCTTTGTAAGACCCGTATCCTATCCCGTACCATTCTATAGGCTTTCGTGGTCCTTCCGGTCGAATTCTGGTAACCCGCGATCTGTTAGTGACATTTGCACGCTATCCTAAGCCAAGTCTTGCATATCTGAGTCGACTTAACTCGAGATTTATACCAGTGCGACTGTGCCGTCGTCGCAGTTCCGATGCCGCGTCTCGCACACCAAGATGATACCCTGGCCAAGAGATGTGGGCCTGCATTCAGTTTGAGAAAAGACGCCGCGCGTTGCAAATCCCGAGAAAAGAATCTCTACCCAACATCACATCAATCAAATCACTCACCCATACCCCTCCCACCAACTAATTAAAGCAACCCATACTTAACCTATTCCTCATATCCCAAAAGTCAAAGAGACCCATACTTCCCATGCCTTATCTCTTACACACCACTCCTCCCTCTCTCCCATCACTCCTCTCCATCATCTCTCTCATTCTCTCTCATTCTCCTAAGCAACCCCAAGAGATGAATCGTCCATGGCTTCCAAGGAGAAAACCATGTGTGGCCCACCTTCCTATCACCTAATCCTAACCTCTAAAGTTGATCTCAACCGTTGAATCTTGTTCCCTTGAAGCTCTACAACATGTTGGTGGAAGAATGAAGAAGAAGATCCTAAGGTGGGTAAGTTTATTTATTTGATTTGTGATTTGAGGGCCTACATATGTGGGACCCATCTTGATGTATATCTTGTATCATAGAAGGACCCATAGTGGCGGGGTCCCTCCACCACCCGATATCTCTCTCTCTTTCTTCCTTGTTTGATGGCCCACCTGATGCATGCATTTTATCCACACTGTCCACCGAAGTTGGACGCTTTTTCTGTCCAACCTACGACCACTAGCTGCCTGATTTACGGCCTGTGTGACCGACCAGTCACACAGGCCCAAATGGGGAAAAGACATCACAAATATTGGCTTGATCCCCGGCTGGTGAGCCATATATATGGACCCCACCTGGCTAGATGAATGTATCCAGATTGTCCGTCCAGAAAAAAAAAAAAAAAGAAAAAGAAAAAGCCATAGGGCTAGGTGGACCATGACCATGCTAGAACAACTGCTGTCTAGACCTTTCAGGTCTGAACGTAGGTGAAATATACTACCTGCTTGATCCACTCGAGTGGGCTGCATACACATGGACCCACCTTGATATATGTTTCATCTATACCGTACACCTGCTGGGACGAGGGACCCACCTTAGTGGATACCTTGTATCCACACGTGTGAGGCCTACATTGATATATGCATTTTGTACCTGCACCGTCCAGCTCTGGACGGTGCCCTGTGGGACACACCTTTGATGCATGTTTTATACCATCCATTTGTTTTGGGCGTGGACCCACCCCACACGTGTGGCACATGTGGGTGGGACCTACCTTGATGTACGTATTCTGTATCCTTGTCTCACGTCTGATGGAAGACGTCAGCAAGTTCTGTGGCCCCACCATGAAGTATGGTTTATATCCAACCGTCCATCATCTGCTGGGCGTGGGTTGGACGTTGGTGGACCACCCACGTGGCACCACACCATGTTGTATGTGTTCCTCCTGCCGTCCATCTGTCACTGGGCCAGCAACTCACCACCTATTCGGCTGCTGGATGGACAACAGCAGTTCTGTCCAGTCATGAGGTATGCGTTATTCCCATACCGTCCAGGTCAGGGGTCCCCACCATGATGACGTGTGATATCCACACCGTCTATCACGTGCAGGGCCACCATGATATGGGTTTTATACCCTCACGTGTGGACCCCATCCTGCTGTATGCTGGATCCACACCATCCACTGGGACCCACCTTTGATATACGTGTTACATACCTGCCATCCAGAGGTTTGGACAGTGGGTCTGGGCCTGGTGTATGTGTTGTATACACACCATCCGTTCATTTAGTGATCTGGTTGAAGAAAAAAAAATAATAATAATAATATTTTAATATATATGTATATTGTATATTGTATATGTATTGAGGTGGGCCACGCGTGTGGACCCACCATGATGGATGTGTGAGGTCCCACCGTCCAGAACGTCCAGAGGGACGGTAAAAGATATTTAGATATAATATATCTTATATATAATATATGATATTATATTATATATAATATATTATAATATATAATATATATTATATATCCTGCAGCTCTTACGTATGCAGCTTGTGGACCGCACTGGGTATGTGTTATATCTAACCGTTCATCTATCTGCCGTACGCTCCACCTTGATGTATCGTTCTACCCATGCCATCCATCCTAATTATGTGGGACCCACCAGCGATGATGGTCTCGCCGTCCAGCAATCTGGACGGATGAAGCCCATCATGATATATGTTTGTATACGTGCCGTCCATTTATCTCGCAAGCTCATCTTTAGCTCAAGACAAATAAATAATAAATAAATAAAAATGAAGCAAATTCAATCCTCTGGTGAGCCACGTACGTGGACCCCACCCCTGATGCTTGTATTACATCCAAACCGTTGATTCATTTGATGGACAACCACCTATGTAGACCGGGCTTTATATATGTGATCCATCCAAATCGTCCATCCATTTGGCCACCTCGTCTCATGGCCTGAGACCAAAAAATAAGACAGGTCTAGTATCAAGTGGACCACACTACAAAAAATAACAGTAGAGTTGAATGTCCACTATTGAATCCCTTTTGGGTTCCAGAAGTTTTGATTCAATATAATATTTATTTTTCCTTTCCTGTTCAGGTCCTCGTGACCTTATGAACAGACTGGATGGAAATTAAGTGCATTGAGAGGATCAACTGGAATTCAATGGTGGAAATCATTATCACCACTGCCATTTGTGGCATGGTCCAGATGATCTTTGGATATGATTTTTTTTAAATAATGCTTTAGGAAAATCTCTAATAATGGTTGAAGGGTGTTGTTGGTACGGTCTATTTGTATCGGCCCATTTAATCAGCCCAATTGATGTGGCCTATTTGACTCGACCCATTTGATTCAGCCCGTTGATATGGCCCAATCTTATATATATCGGCCCATGAGTGAGGCCTAATGTGATATAGTCGAGGCCCGTGGGCGAGGCCCAATGCGATGTATTCAAGGCCCGTGGACGAAGCCCAATGTTATGTATTCGAAGTCCAATGTGATGTTTTTGTGGCCTATGGGTAAGGCCCATTACGATATGTATTAGGCCCATTAATGCGGCCCATTGGTGCAGCCCGTGGACGTGGTCCATTTGATGTATATGAGGCCCACTGGGATGGCCCTTGTGATATGGCCAACTCGATATATATGAGGCTCATTGGTGCGGCTCGTGGATGCGATCCACTTGATGTATTTGATGGCCCATGGGTTGAGGCCCAATGAGATGTACATAAATGCCACGAGTGAGGCCCAATGAGATGTATGTGGGGCCTTTGTAGGGGGGCTGAATGTGATGTATATTAGGTCTATTGCGATGTGCGATTACTTTATGATGTATATAATGATGATTATGCGGGCCACTCATTGGGAACAATGTTGGTTAAATGTCCACATTGATGGGCAATGATGGTTAAATGTTCATATTGTGACCTTTCTTTAGGCCTGGCTAGGCCCCTTTTTCGTCATCCTCTAGTGGGTTACCCCAAACGAATGGGCCCCATTGATATCGTTTGGACCATCATCGATCATCCATCTATAAACCCGGTCTTGAGGCCGATTCTGATTGATGTGGCCAATTTTTTTTGAATATCGATAATCGATCGAGGTCGATTATCGATTAATTTCGATTGTCGTGACCGATTGTCAAGTAGCGATCGAGGTCGATTATCGTGACCGATTGTCGATTCCGATTGCTGTGGTCGATTTACCGGTTCCCATTGTTGTAGCCCACCTTGACATATATAAGACCCATTTCAGGAGGCCCATCTTGATGTAGTTATGGCCCATCCGTTGAGGCCCACCTTGATATATATATATAAATATATATATGAGGCCCATGTGATTATGTCCACCTTGATATATACATGAGGCCCATGTGATTATGCCCATTTGATGTATATGAGGCCGAGTATCGAGTCCGATTCCGAGTATCGATTCCGATTGTTAAGGCCGATTTCGAATGCCGAGGCCGATTGTCGAGACCTATATGATGTATACCCGACCCGTAGTTGAGGCCTATTGTGATGTGTATTCAGCCCATGTTTAAGGCCTAATGTGATGAATAAGAAGTCTATGTAATGAGGCTCATGGTGATGTATTCATAGCCCATGGGCAAGGCCCATTGTGATGTATATTACGCCCATGACGCATGGCCTATTTGATATATTTGAGACCTATGTGTAGGGCCTACATGTCATGTATTTGGGGCCATGAACAAAGCCCACCTATTGTGTATATGTAGCCCTTGAGTAATGTCTATTGTGTTGTATATTAAGCCTTTGTATGAGACCGTGGGCCCATTATATGTTTGATTCTACGTGGGCCATTCCTTGGGGGCAATGTTGGTTAAATGTCCACGTGGTCGAGGCTGATTATTGATACCGATTATAAGTATGTGACAGCATAACATCATGATACATGCCCATACGTATCATCTGCATATTTGTTATGAGATGTGATTGACCATTACATATATCATTGGGTAGGATGATATAAGACTCCCTGATAGTCGGAGGTTATCTCACATATGCGCACGACATGCACTGGATTGATGTATGACTGGATTGTATGACTCATGCATCTTATATTGTGTGTTGTGATTACTATACGCCCTAACGACATCAGGGTCGTAGCCTCCACAGGTATTTCGTGGATGGCCAGATGGGACACCAGAAATCTGTTCTACATGGGGTGCTATAAATATCCTTGGGTGAAAGTTTCAAAACCCTCTTGATTCAAGAGGTTGCTCCAACATCTAGACCCAGTGGGTAGATGAGTGCCGAGTGCCGATTACCAGATGGCTGTGCTCTCCACTGTGTCGTGGTCGGTTGGAAGGGGGTGCGGCCTTATCTGCCCGAGAGGAGGGTGCAATGCTAGGCTGAGTCTGACCAGCTCGAGGAATGGGTCCGTTATCGACGAGCCGGGCCTAATATTAGCAGGCGGATAGTGAGGTCTCTTCCACTCACCTTGTTGCGCGCAATGAGGGCGACAATCTGGTTTAGAGTGTAATAGACTCCGGTGATTTTCCAAAGAGGAACCGTACTAATATGTGGACTTATTGAGTAGGAGTTGCATGTTCATTCATTCATTCATTCATTCACTATCCACTCGAGCTGGTAGTGCGTAACTAATTGTTATGTACCTTCGTTATGGTAAGGATTTCGGTTGGGCGCGCGACCAACCTGAGATCAAGAGTTTACCACGTTGAGTCTGACTATCCAAATTTAGGTATGGGACTGGTTTGGATAGAAGTCCCTTGTGGTGGGCCCCGTAGCCTGCGATACTACGTACTATCATCCCGAATTCACACTCCAGCATGGTCATTTCATTCGCATTCCATATTGCATTGCATCCTCGACATCTGATATTTGGCCCTTCATGACTCCTTGTTGCATAGCTATTCTATATTGCGTATTCTGCTATTGATTTACTTATAGACTTGTCCGTACTTTCGCTTACTCTGTTATCGTATGATTTATAATCTTGTTAGTATTTCTGTTTACTTTGATAATTCATGATCTTGTCAGTATTTCTGCTTATTCCGATACTGTATGAATTATGGATGACCAGTAATTTCGGTATTGTATGATGATGGTATTGTATTGAACATTTGATACTTATCTTGTGCACACACTTACACAACCCTCTAAGCTTTTTATAAGCTTATGCACGATAGATGCGTGCAGGTGATGTTAGGATTGCAGCAGTGTTGAGCTTGGAGCGTGCAGTGGTCTTCTGGAGCTTGATTTTCTATTTATATATTTTCCTTTCAGTATTGTACTCAAATGATTATATCCGTGAATATGTGATGATGATGTTGCCTTTGTGAATTGGGTAATCTTATGGTTATGCTTAATACTAGTTAAATGTATATATATATAAAAATCTCCTTGTAGGATCCCAGGATTAGAATCTGACATATGAATGCTAGGAGCCGAGAACAGGGTATTACAGAGGCTATCGACACTAGATTCGGCAATCAGGATTCCTATGAATCCGATTTCCAGTTTTGAGGCGTGACACCCTTCTTGCCACAATTCCAGCATTCAACATCTTTTCTGTTACTCGACTTGCCTCTTGATTTATCTCGGGCCTTCCCGCCCTTCCTGTTCTTTCCTCTCCCCCGTTCCTGTGTCACAAGTGCCTCTTGCTGAGTAGACCCCTGAGACTTCCTCCTTGTCTCTTCATTGAAGAGACAGCTAGTAACCTGTTCCATGGATATCTTTCCATCTGGCACGGAGTTACTTAGAGACACCACCAATGTCTCCTAACTGTCAGGCAATGAACTAAGCAATAGCAAAGCCTGCAATTCATCATCCAGGACCATCTTCATGGAGGAGAGTTGTTTCACTATATTTCTGACTTCATTCATGTGCTCGGCCACAGAACCACCATCCTTGAACTTGAGATTCACAAGTCGCCTTATCAGAAAAATCTTATTACCTGCTATCTTCCTCTCGTAGAGCCCTTGTAGTTTCAGCCATAGGCTAGCGGCTGAGGTTTCCGTAGACACATGGTGGAATACAGAATCATCCAGCCATTGTCTAATAAACCCCACTGCCTTCTGGTCCAACTTCTTCTCATCATCATCAGACATATCTTTGAATTTTGCTGATATGCCTAAAATTGGAGAATATAAATCCTTACAATAAAGCAAGTCCTCCATCTTAGCCTTCCATATGGTCCAGTTAGAACCACTGAGGCTGATCATCCTTGATGAGGCACCTTCCATAATTCTAAACCGATCATACCCGTTCAATAAACTTAGTGCTCTGATACCACTTTATTAGGGGGCCTTGCACAAAACCTTAGGATCTAGCCCCTCGAACAAACCAGAATTATGGGATAATGATGTAATGAAAACAATCAAAACATCAATCACACACCACACAAGATATTTTTACGTGGAAAACCCTCAAAGAGGTAAAAACCACAGGACCTCGTCCAAATCAACAATCCACTATGAAAATAGAACGTTACAACCGATCACAAGCACACCTTGTTGTGATCAAACATTTATCACTCATGCAGGAGTGGATAAACAGTAAGAGAAACAAAGAAAACGAAGAGATCTCACCGATTACGAGGACGTAGAAGTGCTGAGACGACTACTCCCTTCCACAAGCTTCCTCTCTCTCTTTCTTCTCTCTCTCATACCCTAAACCCTTTAACAAACCCTCACAAAGCCTTTAGGAAACCTTCTTGTAATTTTTTTCATATGTGAAAAACCTTAGAAAACCCTTTTTATAATTTTAGGAAACTCCTTTCCGCATCCCTGTTGCGAAAGGACTCAAATTCGTAATTTCACGTAAAAACTGTGTAACCTAGGACTAGTCCTAGAAATTTCAGGATTGGTCCTAGCTGCCTACGACTGGTCGTAGCTCACCCACGACTAGTCATAGATCGTGGAGAAAATTAGCACAACTTGCTAGACTTTAAGTCGTGCCAGGGCTCGAACCTACGACCGGTCGAGCGCCTCTTACGACTGGTCAAAGACCACCTACGACTGATCGAGCAACGCGATGAAGCCTTCCGAAATTTCAGCCACTGCACCATCTCTCCTATGGACTGAGGAGGAAAACCCCATCACAAACTTTGTGGCAAGATGGTCGACGGAATCACTTAGTACATAGCAAGAAAGCCTCGCAACCTTCCATTCAAAGTTGAGTGACCTTCCCTAGACTACTGCATTGAAAAGTTGTTAGTCCTTATTTTATTTAGCTTTGACATCTGTAAAGAGTTGCTTTTGGCAAGGCTCTAGCATTTAATACTAAATAGAAATCTCATTTGATGAGATTTTGACATTTAATGATGAGAGAGAGATTGTTACTTTAATGAGATTCTTATTTTTGTAGAGTATTTTTAATAGAAATCTAGCCTTTAACGCTGCCTCACATGTGCATGTCTCTAATTCCTTTTGAAGTTGATCTACACTATACATGGCATATTTGGCAAGTGGCATCTCCTAAGCCCGTTTGATATGGCTACTCCAAATTATGTGAAAGCAATAATGAAGGGCATGAGTCGGAATTCACCCATTATTTACCCTGTGATGATGATGCCAACATGTATGCTAAATATGGTGTATGTGTGAACAATGCATCTGAATGGTATGAATATATTCAAATAAGATTTTCTGACGCTAGTGACTCATCAATTACTGAGCATGACTGTGCTAGAGAAAGCTTTGTGGGTCTCACCATGATGTATGTGTTCTATCAAGATTGTCATCCATTTTTCCATATCAGTTTAGGGACTGAGCCTAAAAATGAGGTAGATCTAAATCTTAGGTGGACCATACCATGAGAAATAGTGGTGATTGACTGCCCACCAATAAAAAAACTTCTTGGGAGCTACAAAAGTTTTGGATGAAGAAGCTGATATTTATGTTTTCTCTTCATACATGTCTGTGTGACCTAATCAACAAGTTGGATGAAAAATAAATGTTATGGTGGGCTTTAAGAAGATTTTAATGGTGGGTGCTCAATCGCTACTATTTCCTTGTGGTGGGAACCACCTGAGATTTCGATTCGCCTCATTTTTTTGCTCTTGAACTAAAATAATCTTAAAAAAAATGGATGGACAATGTTAATAAGATACATGGATCATGGTAGGGCCCATAGAGATATTTCCAGTACCGAGCCTATATTGGAGGGTTCACTACCAAAGTTGAGTCCAAGATTTGCAGGATAATGTGTGGCCCACTGATTCTGCTTGATCTTTTATCTCTTTAATGATTGTTATATGGAGTACATTATTTTCTTTTTCAACCAAACATAGGGAAATGTCCTACCAGTCCATTTTTCTTTCTTTCCTTCACAATCTTACTAAATGGGTTTATGGGTCCACATTCAACTGAAGAGAGGACGAAAGATCAAATGCTAAGATCTTCAAACTCGGATGATAGGAACTCTTGGCTTCGACAATGAGATGTTGGTGTGAACCTGGCTTGCCTACTCAGGAAAACTTAGACACATGGGATGTAGTTATTACTTTGGACTCAATCGCTTGGTGGTGAGTTGGAAAACAACTCGCCAAGTTTCAAGTCAAGTCACCGAGTTGCAGAACAACTATAATTTTAAAACTCATGACTCGACTTGAAACTTGGTTGGTTCAACTTGACTTAACGAGATTTCAAGCCAAGTAATAAAACAGAATTCACATTGACTTGGGAAGACTTGTTGAGTTTACTCGCTCACTTGGTCGAGTCAATTCAACACTCTTAGTTGGTACCCTACTTAGGTTGTTGTTTCTTATTAGTTATCCCATACAAAACTATTTGTAATATTTATTAATTTTTCTAATATTTTATTAGTTTATAATAATTAAATATTCAGTGGATTCCTAGTTACACACATGTCCCACTAGGTGTGTTAAAAATATGTTCAGTCAATTCAATCAACACGAGGCTACACATGTGAACGAGGGCCTATATTCAAATTTCAATGTGCAGGCGTGCCAGAGATTACTCGAATCAAAGGTTTGATTGAATCGTTGGTATTCCTTCACATCGAGATAGATAGATTAGAGACTGGACACATGATCTAGTTATCCTCTCAACTACCGATCGTGCTTCATTTAGGCGATTTGTGAAAGGGTGGGGGTTAACCCTTCTAAATAGATTCTTTTTTCCATGTAATAATAGACTTGCCTGTAGAGATTTAAGAACTTGTTCTTTTAGAATGATCACTATCATAGTTTAATAGTAAAAATAATAGAGAAATAAAACATAAGCCAAAAGTATTCTTCTATTAATGATTTTACAATAATGATACTTACGATCGGCTTAACGTACGACGATCGCTTCGTTGTCCAATCGAGACAGAGCTTTGTAGTAGGACAATCATGATGTGTAGGATAGATGTTTGGGCATTGCTTAGTCAAAATTGGACTTCGTGGCGAGATGACCGGTGAGGTGACAACCTATTTGTGATCTTAATCGGAACTCAGCACGTGGTGAGATGATCGTGAATCAACTATCCGTTCGTCGTCTGTTGTGGACCAAAGTTTATGGTGACATGGTCGGCGAAATCACCTATTATGTAACAGGAAAGCCTCACAACCTTTCGTTCAAAACTGAGTGATCTTTCTTGTGATCAAGAGAGATGTCATGGATGAAGGGTGGAAGGATAAATTAAAAACACAAACTAACTAGAAACTCATTCTATGAGCAATGATTGGGCTAAAATAAAATAAATAGAGTATAAGATAAATATCCATGACAGACGGATAAATAAAGTCGTGCTTGGTTGTAACGACGTGAGGCTTCAAGCCCTTTGTAGAATGTTGATTATATAGGCTTGTAGGAGGTGGTTTCTTTACCTCATCTTCAGCATCGTGAAGGATCTCTATGTTCGGCTATGCAAATCTCCCTAATTCTCCCAAGGTGGCCTATCGTATGCAAACACATGTACAAGAAAAAGACTCTTGTGTGCGTCAACCAAAAACCTCACGTCTCTAGACTACCAGATTGGAAAGTAATTAGTCCTTATGTCATCTGGAGAGAGAGAGCCTTACTTAAATGAAACTAATGCTTTTATAGATAATACATTTAATAATATAAAAAAATAATAACATTTAATGCTCTCTCACATGTGCATGTCTCTAATTACTCTTAAAGTTGATCTACACCAGACATGGCATAACTGCCACATGGCATCTCATGCATAGGCTCATTGATCTGACTGGCTACTCCAAATTACATGAAAGAAATAATGGAAGGCACAAGTAGAATTTCACCAATCTTTTAACCTGGATGCCAATATAAGGTTGCATCTCATTAGCCTAGGAAAATAAACTAAAAGCAGGTATAAACACATAGTGTAAGTGTGAACAGTGTATGTGAATGGTATCAATATACACCGATAATATTTTCCTACTTGGATTCACCTGTGACTCTTCTATTATTGAGCACGACACCCTTCAGTGCTAGAGAAAGCTTTGTGGGCCTCACCATGATGTATGTGTTCTGTCAACACCATCCATTCATTTTATTTTTTTTTAAAGATCATTTTAGGGACTGGGCCCAAAAAAAAATGAGATAGATCCAAATCTTAAGTCGACCACACCATAGGAAACAATGGTGATTGAATGCTCACTAATAAAAATTTATTGGGGGCTATAAAGCTGATATTCGTGTTTTCCCTTCATCCAATTCAATGTGAGGTAATCAACATATGGCAAATAAACATTACAACGGACCTTAGGAAGTTTTTAACTATGGGTGTCCAATCACCACTTTTTCTAGTGGTAGGTCCCACCTGAGATTTGGATTTGCCTCATTTTTTAGCTACTGCCCTAAAATAATATGGAAAAATAGATGGTGACGTTGATGAGACATACATTATGGTGAGGCCCACAATGATATTTCTAGGACCGAGCTCGATACTAGAGGGGTCACTACTGAAGCCATGTACAAGATTTGCAAGATGACATGGGACCTACTAAATCCACCGGATATTTAGCTCTTTACTGATTGTTAAATGGATTACATTATTTTCTTTTCCAATCAAACATAGGCAAATGTCCCATCAGTTCATTTTTCTTTCCTTTCCTTCACCCTCTTACTAAAAGCTTTAAGGGTCCACATTCAACTGAAGATCAGGGTCCCAAAGATAAAATGTCAAAATCTTCAAATTTGGATGATAGGTATCTTCGCTTCAACATTGAGATATTGGTGCTGACTTGCCTACTTGGGAAATTTTAGACACATGGGCTGTTGTAATTACTTAAGACTTAACCGCTTGGTGGTGAGTTGGAACACAGCTCAGCCAACTTTCGAGTCTAAGTCACCAAGGTGCAAAAGAACTGTTGGTGTATTTTTATGGAACAACTCCTCTGGATCGGATCTTCTTCCACCTTCACAAACAACACTATCAAGGGGACCCTAGCTAGAGCCGGGGAGCCTCCGATGCTTAAGTTAGTCGTTTTCTCGATGGCAAAGGGGTTTTTTGAGTTTTGTGTCTCGTACCTTTCTCTGTAGAAAGCTCTGATATTTATAGATCTTAGGAATCCTTATCATCCGAGGATTCTTCTCCTGATTATTCGGAGATTTCACTGATTGCTCCCGATCCCGAGAATCTCGGGATCGGATACCCGTATTCTTGAATTTTCGGAGTGGTATTTGCATTCATACCGCCTTCTCTTGTCTCGGCTCAGTCGCTACTGACTCAAGGGGAGTCTTGGCCGAGTTGGGAACATAAGTTTTCTGCCTTCTCACGAATGGAAAGTCTCGGTGATTATTCATCGTTCTTCCTTACTCTGTAGCCGATAGAACCAACTCGTTAAGTCGGTTTTATTCTATCGGTCAGGTGGCTTATAACATACTCAGCCTTCTGTAGGCTTCAGCAGACGAGATTATCACTCCGACAGAGAGACTTTAATCGTCTTCTGCTTATGCCTCTAGGCCTATCCCTTATTCTCTCGGCTCTGACCGTTGTCTCGGACTCTTCGGGCAGCATCTGCAAAGCCGACCTACTTAGAATCCGAGTCTCTGGACTTGACATATTATTTCCCAATAGTAAGCCCCCTTACTCCTTGTGTCGTTCGCGGCATCAAGGAGTAACGAGTTTTTAGGTCGGTTCGTATTAGAGTCCGAGGTTATGATGAGGCGTTTAATGCTCCTTGAGTCGTCTCTAACGTATGACGTTGCGTTCTCTGAGGCAGCACGTGTGGCCAGCAGTCAGGTCGTTTCATCCGCGTATGATATTTAGACGCGTGGCAAAGACGTTACCGCAGTCAGTCAGCGTGCGTCACGTGTCAAGCAGGGGAGCCGAGACAAACGACGATTCGTTTTTCCATTAAAAGCCCCACCACGTGGCACGACTATAAAAAGGCCGGGCGGGAGGACTGTGCAAATTTTATTTTCGTGTTTCTCCCTCCCGCTCGTATCTGCTTCCGAGTCTCCTTTCTCTTCTTCCTTCTTCCCTCCGCTGTCGTTTCTTGCTTCGTCACCTCCCTTTACATTCGCTGTCATTTTTCCCGGTGAGTTCTTTCCTCCCATCTTTTTAAACTTTAATGGCTGTGCGTGGCTCTCAAAGCCCCCAGGAGGGAATTTTCGACGATGAGGGTGTACCCCAACATCTTTGGGACGTTGCGGAACCGCCCTCCCTACTGACGAAGTTTACCGTCGGCGCTGATGCCGCATTCCGGCTTGTAAGGGAGGCCGATGACTCATCGGCTGAATGCCCCGCTCAGGCCGGTCCGTCCAGTGGTGGAGTGTCTCTGTTAACCCGTCCAGAGACCTAACCTCGAGATGGATCAGCAGGAGGAAGAAGAAGTAGACGACATTGTTATAGGCGAAGGGATGGATGCTTCAGCCCCCATGAACCAAACTGTGGAAGCCTCTGAATCCTCTTCGAAGGGAGAAGAAGGTGAAGACTAGCCGAGTGGCCTCGTCGGTTCAATTCTAACCGAATCTGACCTAAACCGGATCAGGGCTGCATATCATGTCCCTGACTCGGTCGTACTCTGTCTCCCTCGTTCGGGAGATTTGCCCGACCATCCTCCTGCGGGGATGGTCGTAATTTTTCAGGTCAAGATGCAATGTGGCTTGCGCTTGCTACTTCAGCCCATTACTCGTGATTTCTTATCCCGAGTCAAAATAGCTCCCAGTCAAATTGTCCCAAACGCGTGGAGGAGCTTGTTCGGGTGTGCAGTGCTGTGGGCCGAGTTAGAACAGCCTCCACTAACAGTCGACGAGTTTCTCTACCTCTACCAAGTCAGACCAAATCTAAACTTCTCTAGCATCTACTTCCTGAGTGCATGGAGAGGCAAAGGGGGGTCTTTGATAACCGACCCACCTACTTCTAACAAGTACTGGAAGAAGAGGTGGTTTTGGGCTTGCGGTCAGTGGAAGTCGGCCGATACGTGGCCGTACGAGCCTCAAGTCTCTCGCACGTTCCGGAGAGCAGGTGATTCGGTGACCCGTCCCGATAATCTCTCTCCTCCCTTTTTTTTATAGCCGATCTGACCTCATAATGTCTTGCAGATATTTTAAAGAAGAGGGAAAAACTTGAGTCCGGGGCTCTAGCTCGGGTAAGAGATCTGAGGAAGCTGAGCGCAGAGGAACGGTCTTGGAAGTTGCTACTGCAACCCGAGCGCCTCCATCTTGCGGGTCTAAACTCATTCGTCTCAGGTAACTAGACCCGCTCTGCTTCGTCCTTTCGATTTCCTGTTTAACTTTTCATTCTTCTTTGCAGACCTTCCCAAGGCTCGTCCAATTCTCAGGTCGGCTCCTGCTTCTGATAGCATGGCCGGATCTCGTCCGTCCCTAAAGCCAATTTCTAAAGTGAGGGCCCCTCCGATGTCAGCTATTTTGTAGGGGTCTCGACCCTCAAAGCAATAGAAGACTGCTGCAAAAGCCAAGGAGCCCACTGCCTCGCCTGCTCTCGTCTCTGTCGCCCCACAAGTGGTCGTGCTTTCTAACCCTGATGAGAGGATGGAGGAAGCGGAGTCGAGCCTTTCGATCTCTCAGTCGGTTCCCGAGCCAGGACTCATGGTGGAAGAGGCCCTGAGGCCGAGAGAAGTACCTTACGCGGAGTCTTCGAGAGGAGAGACGACTCAACAAGAGTCTCCCTTGGCCAAAGTCATCTCGGTGATGATTCCTTGGGCTCTCGCACATGGGATGTAAAATCCTTTCTCTCTATTTTTCGTTATTTTTTGACTACGTCCTTATTTATAACTTAGTCTCCTGCCCACAGCTGGCTCCTTGCCTTGTCAAAATCTGCTCGGAGCTAACTGCTGCTCAAAAACTTACGGCCGAGACAGAGACTGCAAGGAGGATTACGGCCAAGGCAGAGGGTCGTAGAGAGATTACTAAGGGTCGTATCGGCATCATGACCGGCGATCTGTCAATCGCTCGGAAGGCTGCAGAAGTTCCAAGATGGTTCTCGAAGGAGCCAAAGCTGACAATGTCCACTTGACCTCACTTCTGAAGGAGGCTGAGGAAAAGCACCAACATCTTCTCTGTGTTCACAACGCCTGCAAGGGCACTCTTGTTCGGGCTAAGGCTGAGGCCGCGACCCTCATCCATAAAGCGCAGGAAGAGACCCACCGAGCCAAGGAGGCAGAAGAGCGCGTCGTAGACGCCTTTCTTCAGTCATCAGAGCTTGCAGAAGAAAGGGATCGCCTTTACCAAGGCGGTTACAGGGCTTACGTTTTGGAGATGAAGGCTGCCTTCCCCGACCTTGATCTCTCTGCCTTTGATGCCGACAATCCTGAGGCCGAGGCTACTGGTGACGACGCTACTGACGGGGGAGCCCCTGCTGCTGCTGACGGGGTCGACCCTTCCGGGACTGCATGAAGAACGGTCCTTGACCGAGGGAGATAACTCTCTCTGTCGTCCATTTTTCATGTATCTATAGCCTAATCTGTAACCCGACGTTAAACACTTAAGAAAAAATAGAATTTCTTTATTTTTATTGAATCGACTTTAATTACATCTCTCTTCCATTATTCTTCAGCACTTTCTATTCTGTTTCATGGGTAATAGACCTTGAGGTGTTCGGCATTCCACGGGTGAGGCAACAGTTGCCCATTTAAGTCTTCTAGGTGATACGTCCCAGGGCGGATAGTGCTGGAGACGACATAGGGACCTTCCCAATTGGGTCCCAATGTGCCCACCCCAACTTCCTTCGTGTTTGGAAATGTCTTTCGGAGGACTATATCACCAGATCGGAATCGTCTGATCTTGACTCGTCTGTTGTAAAACCGAGAGACTTGCCTCTGTCGAGCCATCATTCGTAATCGAGCTCCTTCTCTTCTTTCTTCCAACAGATCGAGTCCGACTGACAGAAGTTCATTATTTTCTTTTTCGCCGAATGTATTGACTCGGGCCAAGCTAATACCAATCTCAACTGGGGCCACAGCTTCTGAGCCAAAACAAATGGAGAAAGGAGTTTCTCCCATGACAGTCCGAGCTGTAGTTCGATAGGCCCACAATATATTCGGGAGTTCCTCGGCCCATGCTCCTTTTGCTTCATCGAGCTTCGTTCGGAGATGTTGCTTTATAATTTTATTGACGGCCTCGACCTGTCCATTTGTTTGAGGATGATGAGGTGAGGCATACACGTTTCGAATCTCGAAATTACTGCACATCTCGCGGAATTGCTTATTATCGAACTGCCTCCCATTGTCGGTAATGATGGTCCGAGGTATTCCGAACCAACAGATGATATTTTTCCAAACAAAGCTAGTGATCCTCTGCTCGGTAATCTTCGCTAATGGCTCAGCCTCGGCCCACTTCGTGAAATAGTCTACTGCAACCACAACAAATTTGGTCTGCCCTTCCCCAGAGGGAAGGGTCCAATGATGTCGATCCCCCACTGTGCGAAGGGCCACGGTCTGGACATCGGAGTGAGTTCCTCAGGGGGTTGTCTCGGGACAACCGCAAATCACTGACATTTGTCGCACTTTTAGACGAACCTTTTAGAATCATGTTGTATCGTCGGCCAATAATACCCTTGTCGTAACACTTTGTTGGCGAGCGAACGTCCGCCTGAGTGATTCCCACATATTCCTTCGTGTATTTCCCATACGACATACTCGGCTTCATGGGAGTCCACACATCTTAATAGGGGAGCGTGAAACCCTTTCTTGTACAGTACACCATTTAAGATGGTATAACGCGACGCTCGTACCTTTAGACGCCGTGCCTCGATGCGATCCTCTGGTAGTTCTCCATCATTGAGATACCGAACGATTGGATCAAACCAAGTGAGTTCCGACATGATAGGAAGTATGGCCAAGTTTGTAGCCAAATCTGCCGGCTCATTTATACTCGGTTTTGCTACAAACTCGATCGGAACCGACCGAGGTATGGTGTCTTCGTCGGCCGAAGTGAGCTTAGCTAACAAGTCGGCTTTAGCATTGTCGACCCTGGGTATCCGAATAACTTTGCATTCCTGAAACTTGCTGATTAATTCTTTGGCTTTTTCCATGTACGCCTTCAGTTGTTCTTTCCGAGTTTGATAAACGCCGGAAACTTAGTTGACGACCAACTGTGAGTCACTGAAAACGTTGAGATGGGTGGCGCCTAAGCTTGTGGCGAGTCTAAGGCCGAGTAACAAGGCCTCGTACTCTGCTGTATTGTTCGACGCTTGAAATCCAAGTCGCAAAGCATACTGCATACAAGTTTGATCGGGAGTTTCTAATACCACCACGGCCCCACTTGCTTTGGAGTTGGATGAACCATCGACGAATAGCTTTCAGGATGTCGGGTCAGGCGAGGGATCGAGAGAGGAAGAAGCCCCTGATTCAGTAACCTTCTCAGAATCATGTGCTGTGTAATGGTTGGAGGTTACTTCAACAAGAAAATCAGCAACAACTTGTCCTTTTATAGCCATTCTCAGCCTGTACTTTATGTCGAATTCACTCAATTCGACAGCCCACTTTGTAAGTCGGCCGGAAGCTTCTGGCTTTTGAAGAATCTGGCGCAGCGGTAAGTCGGTCACAACAATGATGGTGTGAGCTTGAAAATACGGCCGGAGTCACCGCGAAGATACATCCAGAGTTAAGGCTACTTTCTCGAGCTGAGGATACCTCGTTTCTGCCGGTAGTAAAGCTTTGCTAACATAGTACACTGGCAGTTACCTCCTTTCGTTCTCTCGTATTAAGGCTGAGCTGATTGCTGCATCGGATACAGCCAGATATAATAATAAAGCTTCTCCTGGCTCGGGCTTAGACAGTAGTGGTGGGGACCCGAGGTAAGTCTTCAGTTCTTGAAATACTTTTTCACATTTGTCCGTCCACTCCATCATCTGTCGTCCCTTTAATTGCTTGAAGAAAGGGAGACATTTATCTGTGGCTCGGGACAGAAAGCGGTTAAGTGCGGCTAATCTCCTTGTCAACCTTTGGATGTCTTTGATTATTTTCGGAGACTCCATATCAAGTAAAACTTTAATTTTCTCAGGATTCTCTTCGATTCCTCGCTGGCTAACGAGGAAACCGAGGAATTTTTCTGAGCTTACACCAAAAGCACACTTACTTGGATTCAACTTCATTCCATACTTACGTAAGGTCAGGAACATTTCTTCCAGGTCCGCCACATGGTCGGCTGCTTGTATACTTTTGACGAGCATATTGTTGATATACACTTTCATCGTTCGGCCAATTTGTCGAGCGAACATTTTGTTCACTAACTTTTGATAGGTTGCCCCGGCGTTCTTCAAACCAAACGGCATCACTCGGTAACAGTAAAGGCCTTTGTCAGTGATAAAGGTAGTTTTTGATTTATCATTTTCATGCATTACAATTTGATTGTAGCCTAAGTAAGCATCCATAAAACTAAGCAATTCATGGCCCGCAGTACTGTCTACCAGCTGATCAATGCGAGGAAGAGGGAAGCTGTCCTTAAGGCAGGCTTTGTTCAAATCTGTATAATCTATACAGACTCGCCACTTCCCATTGACTTTTTTCACGAGTACAACATTGGCTATCCACTCTGGATAATATATCTCCTCGACGAATTTGGCTTTAAGGAGCTTTCCGACTTCCTCTTCAATGACAGCGTACCTTTTCAGGCCGAGAGGGCGACGCTTCTGTCGGACGGGCTTGTAAGTCAGGTTGATGTTGAGTCGGTGCATAATGACCGAGGGATCGATCCCGGGCATGTCTTCCAGGCTCCAAGCAAATATATCGGCGTACTGCCGAAGCAAGGCGATCACTCGTTCCCTAAGAGGTGGACTCAAAGACGAGCCGATCTGCACTACTTTCGACGTGTCTGTCTCGGTTAACGGTTCTGAGACGAGTTCTTTCATCAGTTGCCCTCGTTCATAAGATTTGATTTGAGGGTCGATCGATTCGATCATCGAAACTTCCGTCGGCGCCTTGACTGCGGTGGCATAGCATCTTCGAGAATCTTATTGATCTCCTTTCACAATTTCTACTCCTGACTCAATCGAGAATTTCATGGAAAGGCGGTAAATAGATACCACTGCTTGAAGGAGGCTTAGGGAAGGTTGACCGAGTATGACATTATACACCGATGGTTGGTCCACAACTAGGAAGTCAACCATTATTGTTGTCTGATGAGGTGCAGTCCCGGCAGTGAGTGGTAGTGAGGCGATTCCCTCGGAAAGTACCTGTCCACCCAAGAATCCTATCAGTGGGGTTCGGACCGGCCGTAAGGTCGATCGTCCGATGCCCATTTTGTCGAATGCTTGGGTGAACAGTACATCCGCTGATGAGCCAGTGTCTACCAGTATTCGGAACCCCTTTCTGTTCGCGATGTGAGAGCAACGATAAGTGCATCATCATGGGGATGGTGAATGCCTCGGGCGTCATCCTCAGTGAATGAGATGCAATATCGTTCTCCCTTTTTCTCCTTCAAAGGTCGGGACAGCAGAAGAATCTTAGACTCCAGGCAATCGATGCTTCTGGCGTGATTTTTCCTGGCGTTATTTGAATCTCCGCCGCCCTGATGCCCTCCAATGATCGTTCAGATTTCTTCCGTGGGACGATCTTCACTTGGTCCTGCTGGAACACCAGACCCTTCTGTATGTTCTCTGAGTCAGCCTTCTTTAATTAGCCGCTCAATCTCGTCCTTCAACTGAAAACAGTCACTCATATTGTGACCATGATCACGATGATAGTGACAGTATTTGTTCTTGTTCCGTCGATTCGGGTTCCCTCAGAGCTTTTCGGGCCAGTTGACGAAACCTTCATTCTTAATTTCTATCAACACTTGTTCTTGAGATTTATTTAGGGGGGTGTATGTGAAAAATCTCCTGTCGGGTCACTTTCTCGACCTACCATCGTCTCGTGTCCTGTCGTCTTTTCGCTTCTTCCCCCCGGCTGAGTCAGTTTCTTTCTTGGCTGGCTCTTTAGCCGAGGGCTTCACATTCTGGACCTTCTCTCGTAGGAGTCGGGTCTCTTCAGCGTCAGCATATTTGTCCGACCGAACCATGAATTCGCCCAGGGTCTCGGGCGGATTCTTGTCCAATGATGCCAAAAAGGGTTTATCTCTCACGCCTTACATGAGAGCGTTAAGAGCTGTCTCCTCAGAATGCTTTCGGACCTGTAGAAATTCGAAGTTGAAGCGCTTGATATAGTCCTTCAATAGCTCTCCTTCCTTCTAAACTATGTTATTCAGATGTGCAGGCGGCTTTAGCTTCTTCTTTCCGCCGATAAAATTATTGCGGAAGGCGTCACTGAGCTCGGTGAACGACGTGATTGACCTCGGTTTTAATTGCTTAGACCAAAGTCGGGCCACATTAGTCAAGGTAAGAGAGAAAGCTCGACACATAACAGCATCCGAGGCATCGTGCAACTCCATATAGGTTCTGAAGAATTCAAGATGCTCTGTCGGATCGGTTTTGCCAGAAAAGGGAGTTATCTGAGGTAGACGGAACCTTTCCGGCAACCGCATCTGCATCACTTCGTCCACAAACGGAGAAGCCTTTTCCTCGGATTTAGTCGGATTTGAGTTCTGACCGTGCTTCATGCCGGCCATCTCTTTTTCTATTTTTTCATGGACCTCGTTCTTGAAATCTTACATATCGGCTTTTCAAGGTTCCGTACTTTCCGTCGTTTCTTCTACAGGGAGCCGGCTTCGCCTCCTCTGATCTATTCTATGTCGCAGACCAGAGGGAGCTAGAACGACCGTTGCAGAGCGAGCGGGCGCTGGCTAAATCGGTCCTTGATGCTGACTTGGTCCTTGGGGTTGAGTCGGCTGTCGAGGCGACTGTGGAGAAGTAAACGGTGCTACAAATGTTGGCGGGAAAACCTGTGCCGACTCGTGACGCTACTGCATCTGCTGATTACACAGTTGTTACAGCATGTGTTTCATAACTACCATCTCGGAACGCATCTCTTGGACTTCCCGATCCAAGTGCGCATTCCCTCGGCTAGGCTGGCTGGTAGTCGCAGGCGGTACTGTTGGGAGAGCTCCCTGAGCTGTGCTAGCAGCGGCCTCCCCCTCTTCATCTGGATCCGTCCTCCTAGTTCTCGCCATTCAATAGATTACAGAAAATGGCTTTTTGTCCGTTCCCACAGACGGCGCTAAACTGTTGGTGTATTTTTATGGAACGGCTCCTCTGGATCGGATCTTTTTCCACCTTCACAAATAACACTATCAAGGGGACCCTAGCTAGAGCCGGGGAGCCTCCGATGCTTAAGTCAGTCGTTTTCTTGATGGCAAAGGGGTTTTTTAAGTTTTGTGTCTCGTACCTTTCTCTGTAGAAAGCTTTGATATTTATAGATCTTAGGAATCCTTATCATCCGAGGATTCTTCTCCTGATTATTCGGAGATTTCACTGATTACTCTCGATCCCGAGAATCTCGGGATCGGATACCCGTATTCCTGAATTTTCAGAGCGGTATTTGCATTCATACCACCTTCTCTTGTCTCGGCTCAATCGCTACCGACTCAAGGGGAGTCTCGGCCGAGTTGGGAACATAAGTTTTCTACCTTCTCATGGATGGAATAGTCTCGGTGATTATCCGTCGTCCTTCCTTACTCCGTGGCCGACAGAACCAACTCGTTAGGTCGGTTTTATTCTATCGGTCGGGTGGCTTATAACATACTCAGCCTTTTATATGCTTATGCAGACGAGGTTATCACTCCGACAGAGCGACTTTAATCGTCTTCTGCTTATGCCTATAGGCCTATCCCTTATTCTCTCGGCTCTGATCGTTGTCTCAGACTCTTCGGGTAGCGTCGGCAAAGCCGACCTACTTAGAATCCGAGTCTCCGAACTTGACATATTTTTTCCTAACAAGAACCTTAATTCTAAAACTCGTGACTTGACTTGAACAACTCAGCGAGATTTCAAACCGTCTCCTTCACCCGCGAGCAATAGCTCTGGCGTGCCACCTTGTAATTGAATCAAATTCGCATTGACTCGAAAAGACTAGTTGAGTTTACTCACTTGGTCGAGTTAATTCACTCTTTGCTGGTGCCCTGCTTAGGTTGTTGTTTCTTATTAATTATCCTATATAAAATTATTTGTAATATTTATTACTCTTTATAATATTTTATTAGTTTATAATAAGTAAATACCGAGTGGATTCAAGTCAAGCCTTCAAGTCAACTCAATCTAGCTGAACATCAAGCCGGGTTTTTGGGGTTTTTAAACTATGCTTTCAACAGTTTGAATGAAGAAATGAAACCATTGGTTCCAAAGAAAATGCCAAACAAGCTAACTATTTTCGGGAGAGGATTCGGTGTTACAGTGGTGTTATTCTTACTGTGGGTCCCACCTTTGATATATTTTATATCCAAGCCGTCCATCTGTTTTTCCAGCCCATTCTAGCTCATTGTCCCAAAATTGAAGCGTATCCAAATCTCAGGTGGACCACACCATATGAAAAGGTGGTGATTGAATGCTTACCATTAAAAACTCCCCAGGTCCCGCTGTAAACAGATCCGTAATGTTTATTTTCCATCCAACCCTTCTATAAGGTCAATCAAACCTGAAAAATACAAAGATCAGGTTGATCCAAAACTTTTGTGGCCTACAAAAAGTTTTAAATACTCATTCACCACTTTTTTCACCGGTGTGGTCCACAAGATATTTTGATCTGCTTAAGTTTTTGGATAACGTACTAAAATGAGCTGAAACAACGGATGGGCGGCATGGATATACAACATATTCATCAAGGTGGGCCCCACGCGGGAGTGCCCCAACAAATGTGGCATCAGTCCCCACCAATGTTTCTAAAACCCGATCAGATGCCACCCATTTTAATGGGCAGTCCACTACTGATCCAACTGGATCAACCAATGGCATCACATGATATCCTACTAATTTAATTAAAATTATTTAATAATCAGAAAACATAAACATGATATCATACTAATTTAATTAAAATTATTTCATAATCACAAAAAATACAGGCTGTCAATTCTCAGCTAAAATGGTTTCACAGCGAGCCGAAGATGATTCAACACTTGTAGCTTAGGACCCATGTGATGCTTTTCAAATTGAAAAATCATTATTATGTGATGTAGAGTGGGTCATGAACACTTTCATTTCCAAGATGGATCAGAGAAATCATGACCTCCATATCCTTTATAAAACAGTTATATCTCGCAAACTGAAATGATTTATTCAACGTATCATATATGATTTTGAGTAAGAGAAGCTACTTTAGCCACCCAACCCACTACACTAGGTTGCCCACACTGAATTTGCGAGATTCCATCGGATCAACGGTCAAAAATTCCTTTTAATTTCATTTTTATTATTTATAGTAAGCTTTATTTCTATTGTAACTCTTAAGCTGTTGTTTTAGTAGTAGAAATCATGAAACTAAATATTTATAAGTTATAAATTTTAGAAATTTTAGACTTCTTCCAAGGATTGTAAATTCTTTTTTATTTTTTTATCATAAATAAATTTTAGAAATTTTAGAATTCTTCTAAGGATTGTAAGCTATCAATCATTTTATTTTAAATTATTAGAAATTATTTTCCATTTCTCCCCTCGTGCACTCAAGGAATCTCCGTGAGGAGTCCAGGGAATCTCCGTGAGGAGTCCAGGGAAACTCATGCACTCGTGCACTCGAGGAATCTCCGTGAGGAATACCGTAATCAACTTCGTCACTTTCATCCCTACGTCAATGTGAGACCTGATGCAGTCCAAATCTAAAACGGTTCTTACAGGGACCCAGCTCAGGTATGCTACTGATCCAGTCAATACCAGTCTGGTACAGGTTTTAAAATATAGGTAACCATCAACCAACCCACAACTCCCCTGTAAAAAGATAGGGATGCAATGCAACTCTTGTCTAAGACCCTTAACGGAGGAAATTGAAACCTGTTGAAAATATGGACGTTGCATTTGAAATTTGCATTGAACATTGACTGAACATGTGATGCATCATCTATCAACATTGTAACATTTTTCAAATCAAAACTAGTACAATAGTTGCAAAGTGAAACCCACGTTATTTGATCTCTTCCTTCTACCCATCAAGAAGAATAAACGAATAGCAGTTAATTTCAATTGAATATGTATGTAATTTCAATTGAATGTGTATGTACATTGTATAGGCATCACTTCCATTGGCTGTTGTCGCAGGTGGGGCAACCTTCTTGAGCAATGTCATTGATTTGGACACCTGAATCATAGACCACTCCAGCTTTCCAATCCGCCGGAAGGACATGCTTCGCCCACACCCACTTCCCGTCGTAACCACCCGTCACCACTAGCCGGAACTGTAACGGCCCAGCCGGTGCTCTATCTGTATCCCAAACGGCTCCATAATTTCGGGTCATGAAACGCCAACTAGATGAACCATCCTACAAATTAAAAATGCACAAAATGATCAAATGGTCCAATATATAGTGCTCGTTAATTACATAAGATGGTTAGCCTTAGTGTATGTACCTGAGCCACATCGACGCCCATGATGTCTGTTTGGCCACCTTGATAGAGGAATTTGATTGCTAGGTAATTTGGGTTTTGGCTACTCTCTTCCACTCTCATTGACAAGTTACGGTTCTTGTAGTCACAAGGAATCCTGTCCCACATTTTTGAGAAAATCAACGTTATGGGATTACAAGAATGAAATGGATAAACCTAGACTGGGATGGGTGTAGGTAATTCGAAAAGGGTGTTCAAAAATCACAAGTGTCAGTGACATTGTTTTTAGAGCATGGAATATATGAGTGTGGAAGTACTAATTACAAAAGAAAGGCAAGGAGTTTGATTTTGGGGGTGGATAGATTAGGCACTGAAATTCAGTGTATTAACTATCTTTGTTGTCTAATCAGTGCAAATCAAGATGGCTACCTCTTGGATGGGGCCCACAACCCAAAAGTTGGATTTGGTAATTGGTCATTTGTCATGGACTTTTGCTACACATCCCTAATTTTCATCCAAGAGATGGGTTTATGTTTTATATACACAGCTCAAAAGTTGCATTTGGTAATTGGTCATTTGGTATGCACATGTTCTTGGTGGGACCCACCTGACTCAAAAACAAAAGAAAGCCAGTCAAGAAGGGTGGACCCCACCAAAGGTTAACATAAAGGTGAATTTCACTACCTCTTATATTCCACATCGACAATTCCAGCCTTCTTCATTTCTTGGTCCATGTTCCTACGACCCATGGCCATGAATGCTTTGTTGCTGAGGACAAAATCCGTTCCATTATCTTTATTCAAATCCGTTAAAATCACTTTCACTCCACCCCTAGTGCAAAGGGTCGTGTTCTTGCACCTCACCTATACAAAATAAATAAATAAAAGAGAAATTTCAAGCCACATACAAAAAATATAAAAAATATATATATTAAGAAAATGAAAAAAAAAAAAAACCTGAAAGCAGCCACCACACCCAACTCCTCCTCTGTGGAGTTTAGAGCTCCCAGCTGCAAGGTATCCACCGTTAAATGCTACGGCCATGGTGCCATACCCACAGGCCCCAGCTACATGAAGTCCAACAAAGGAAATTAGAGGAGAAAAGAACAAAAACTAAAAATAAAAACATGTACGTATACCAAAAATAAATATGTTTTGAAATACTTCTCTAGAAAGAAAACCATCAAATACCCATGTGGGTATTTATGTGTATCATATGTATTGAAATACGTACATGTGAGAGATGAGGGAGATGAAAAGTAGGCAGCCTTTGATTGATGGACACATCGATCACAAGCAATTGCAGAGGAAATTAAAAGGCAGAAAAAAGCAACAAAGAGAACCATGTTTTCTGTTTTGAGTGGAAGAGATGGAGAGAGAGATCTCTTATTTATATGAGGAATCAAGGAGGGTGCAGTGCAAGACAGGTGTATGAAACTTAGATAGTCCGGACGGGTTTGTTTATTATTATCTTGATTTTATCGTAATTTGGGTGGGAAGGAAAGGGACATGCACTTGCTTCTACGCGGTGGGCCAAAAGGAAAATGCCCTCTTTCTCGCCGACTTTGCACGCGTAGGTAACAGCTGTCCATCGAAAATCCAGTAATCTATTCACGGTTTTACACGGATTTCATTAATGATTGTATCTAAAAATGACGGTGGTCCACCATTCCTAGACTTGGCTGGCAGTTTACTGGATGGGGTCCACATGGTTGCATGTTTGGATGATCCAAGTGGTGCGTCTGATTAGCATTAATGTCGATGGCCTGCAATGTACAGATACAAACGATTGGATACTGGCCTACCATTTTTTATTTTTTTTTTGGATGGTTGAGTAGTTATGACTCAACCGTTCATCTGAATTCCGTCCATCAAACGGTTGGGATCATCAAATGGGTGTGATCAGTCCATCTAAGGTACTACTGACCAGATTGACGGTTCTGATCATCCTAACATGTAGGGCGTGGATTGTGTGACTGGCATGGTTTTCAGACGGGGATGAGCCCCCATGCAACTCGTCCGAGTCGACTCGGCTTCTGGATTTCTCCATCCGTTTCAGCTCGTTGCCACGGGCGGACGCGGATGCGGATTTCCTGCAAATGGCTTTCGCCGGAGGTTCCTGCTCTGGAAACCGAGGAGGCTCACTGTGATTTTTGTGAGGAATCCGCTCCGTCCATCCGTTTTTTGAGATCATTTTCGGACATCTAACCAAAACTGAATAGGAACAAAGGCTCGATTCTGCTGTACTAAAGGAAAACGTGATTAGGGAAATGCCTACCGTATAAACTTCCTGGGTCAGAAGTGCTGTTTACATGCCATCCATACCGTTCATAACGTCATTTATACTGGGATGAACTGAAAAAACAAATATTAGCATGATTCAAGACTTCTGTGGCCCCACGAATATTTCAACTGTGGACGTTCAATTCTCACGTCTTCAACCCACTTAAGCATTGGATTCGGTTCATTTTTGTTTTCATATTCTAAAATGAACTCACCAAACGGATGGACGGGGTGGATTTCTCATAAACATAGCACTGGACCTCACCTTGGTTCCCAGTGCAGAAACAAACTTACTGCGAAAGCCATTCGCAGGAGATCCGCGTCCACCACGAGGGAATCGGATTGGCCACTCCCCCTGCCACCACCCAATGGCTGTTAGTCGGTTCTCCGTGGGCTCAACCATGATGTATGTGTTTCATCCATTCCGTCCATCTATTTTTCTAAATCCTTTTATAGTATTAGACCAAAAATGAGATATATTGCAATATTAATGGACCACATTACCAGAAATAGTGTTGAATAAACTTAGACCATTAAAAACTTTTTGAGGGCTATAAAAGTTTTTTTCTCAAGCTGATATTTGTTTTATCCCCTCATCTGGGTCTGCATTACCTAATCAACAGATTGGATGTCAAATAAACAGTACAGTGGGCCTTTGGAAGATTTTAATGGTGGATATCCAATCACTATTGTTTTCCTGTGGTTTGGTCCACCTGAGATTTATATTTTTATATTTTTTGGGATTAAGCCCTAAAATTATCTTTAAAAATGGATGAACGGAACAGATGAAGAAAATACATCATGGTGGACCCACATAGCACCGACCATCAGCCTCGGGGCTTGTGTCAGGGGGAGTAGCCAATCCGTTTCCCACCACGAGCGGCCCTCCCGTCGGGGAACGGATTGGATACTCCGCTGACACTAGCCCCGTGGCTGGTGGTCAGTGCTCCGTGGGCCCCTCCATGATGTACGTGTTTCATCCATTCCTTTCATCTATTTTTACAGATCATTTTAGGGCTTGATAAAAAAATTTGATAGGGATATAAATCTTATGAGCCACACAACAGGATAAAAAATAATGAATGGATATTCATAATTAAAATCCTCCTAAGGCACACTATACTTTTTATTTAACATCCAATCTGTTGATTTAGTCGTAAAGATCCAGATGAAGGGAAAAAATAAATATCAACTTGATCCAAAACTTTTATAGCCCGTAAAATATTTTTAATGGTCAAAATTCATTCAACACTGTTAACTATAATGTCGTCCACTTGAGATTGAGATATAATTAGTTTTTCTTATCATATCATAAAGTGATATATAAAAATATATGGACAGCATGGATGATACACATACATCATGGTGGACCTCACAGAGAACCGACCACCAGCCAATGGCTAGTGTCAGGGGGAGTAGCCAATCCGTTCCCCTCCTGTCGAGGCGCAACTTGGCGGATGCCCAGGAAGCACCGACGTGGGTGGTACCCTGACCGTGGTGCCCACCTCGATGTAGACGTTGTATATCTATGCCGTCCATTCATTTTTTCAACTCATTTTATGGCATGGTCCCCAATTTAATAGGAAAAAAAAAAAAAAAATCTTAGGTGGACCACATTATAAGAAACAGCTGTAAATGACTATTAAAAACCTTTTGTGGGATACGAAAGTTTCTGATCAAGCTGATATATGTGTTTTCCCTTCATCTATATCTTTGTGACCTTATCAACAGGTTGGATGGAAAATAACATCACAGTGGGCCATGAGAAGTTTTTAATGGTGGACGTTCAATGACCACTGTTTCCGGTGGTGTGGTCCACCTGAGATTGTATTTGCTTCATTTATGGACTGATGCCATAAAATGGACAGCGTAGATATACAACGCATAAATCTATGTCGGCCCCACAGTCCGCGTACCACCCACATCGCTTGTTCCAGCGTACGAGCCAAGCCGTGCCCCTCCTATTGACCCAGTTGGGGCCCCGACTCACGACCCGAATCTGAAAACCATCGTAACTGGCGATCCATTTCAAATAGGTGGGCCCCACTTTTGTAAACAATGGGGGACAGGTGTAACACCTGAATTAGTAGCTAGTGGACCACCAATCCGGTCCTCTTTTTATTAAATGGTATGCGGGGGGCTGAGTGTGTGGGGACATGTCCCAGGAAGTTAGTTTCCTTCCCATCCTGGTTTTAAGCCCTACGTCCAGAAGTGCTAGTACTGTGTAGTAAAATGACCGAAATGCCCTTGGAAGGTAGGGTCGCATTGCTCATAAATTAGGTACCTTCAAAAGGGTATTTTGGTCATATGCTGATAGTACTTATAGGCCATTGATTGATGTGGGAGGTTGAATTGCTTAATCCAGACGTTGGATGACAAAGGTGAGGGGTTTAGTGCCGACGCTTTTGATGACTCGTCATCGAGTGGACAGATAAGAGCAAAGGAAATTATCTGATACTCTGGCAGTGCGTGATGGTTCATAAGCACTCACTCAGCCATCCTACGCTTTCAATATTCTTAACTCAAATCAGACCGTCCAAATAGCTTTGCCCACTATATATAGGTCATGTTTCCAACATCAGAATGGATGAACCATTCTAACATCTCATAAATCGACATTAGTTAGTTGAACTTCTACGGTTGAAAATTTTTCAATTCTGTCGACCGGCGAGGTATGAAATCAGTTCAGAATAAACTTTTAGTGTATAACCCATCTAACTCTGAAGAGGGACACACAGTTTGGACGGTCTGATTTGATTTAGGAGAGTACCATGTATGCAATTTACAAGTAAATAAGCATGAACCATAGACCAGGCCAGAATATCTTAGATTTTATCTTTCCTGCAAGCAAAGCAAGAATCATGCCAAAACTACAGCTAGGAAGAGAAATGTCAGGATTTTTGTTATCATGAAATATTCCTGAATCGAATGTACAGTGCACCATGCTGGAACTTTGTGGTCCTAGCTCAAATGGATGGTGAACCATGTCACAACTCGGAGCTGGTGGGCTCGAACCAGTGTACCTAAACAGTATTCCTTTCTAAAAAAACGTACGTCTGGCATCTCATATGGTCTAATCAAAAGGTTAGGTATAAGATGCTGCTATCTCACACATTATTTAATGGGATAATTGTAAACATCTCATCTCTAATTTAGTTTATTTGAAGGAGAATTGATTTTGAATACATCTTAATGTATTATAATAAGATCGGTCTGGACTCCAGCCGTTGGATTTAGGCCTTTTTTAGTGGCATCAATTATTTATATGATAGGGTGGTGGCAGTACATGTCGAGCTAAATTATCAATGGTTAATTTACTTTTATTGAGAGCTTTTATTTGTTATCTTTTTGCCTTGGAAAGTAAGAGTTGTTATAAAAATGATTTGGATTATTGGCAGGAAATATCGCGTTGCATTACACCCAGATGTATTGGAGCAAACTTCCATTTGAAGGCACGAGTTAAGATTAGGGACCCTCGAATGCCTAAGTCAAGCATATGAACTCACAGTAGCTGTAGTAGAATCGGAATAGTTGTCTATACCTTTTACTCATGGCGGGGGGTATATTTATAGGTTTTTTTAAGCGATCTTCATATTTAAGTTGATTTGCTAGAGGGGCCCATATTGGAGTCAAGACTCTAATTTTGAGAATATATCCAACTTTACCTCGTTTAGTGTGATTTTTAGCGGAGATCTTGGGAGGTAATCTCATCTGTATACGGAGAGGATTCTTCTTTCTATTATGAGGTCAAGGTCGCTACCTTAGGTCGAGTCAGTATCAGAGGTCGAGGTCGCTACCTGAGATTGGGTCAGTATCCGAGGTCGGTATCTGAGGTCGAGTTGGGGGCTAAAGTAACAACTGAGGCCGAGGTAGAAAGTATCTAACACCAAAGGTCAGGGTGATTTTTCAGCCCTCAAGCAATATACAAAGTCGCCGAGTCTTATAGCTCAGCTCATCTGTCTTATACATTTGTTTAGCTCCATTTTACCCATAACAACGGTCGTCTTACTTTCGAGCTCTATACTTTACGAGCTCAGGAAGTAACTTTTGAACTAATCTATAGCAATGAGTCTTGATTCTTTAACTAGAGAATGTCAGCTCGTTACATATATGTTTCTCGATTTTGTTGCCTAGTAGCTAATGCGGGAATTAGAAAGAAATGGGCTTGTCGTGGTGATCCAGGAGGATATTATGACAATATCTTCGTACGAGGAGTCATGCACTGAGTGGTGAGTGTCATTTTGCTTTATGTGTGGGCGGTCATATATGATGACTTAGTAGATATAATAGTCGAGCATGTAGGTTTTTAAGTCATGTAGCTTATAGACAAAATATTAAGAATAAGGAACCTTTTCCCTTTAACTGGGGGAGGTTCCTCATGGTCTAATGTGTAAGTCGCAAGCATAATAGGAAAAATCGCAGGAACGGGAAAGGGAACCTTCCTCCCTTTAACTGAGGAAGGTCACTCACAATCGAGTATGTATATAAAAACGATAGATAAAATAGTAGAAATAAATGGGAGAACTGTTGTACCTTAACAAAATTCCTTAATGAGAAAATGTACGTATGGCATGACATATGGCCTAATCGAAAGGTTAGTTATAAGATGTTACTTATCTCAGACATTGTTTAATGGGATAATGGTAAACATCTCATCTCTAATTTAATTTATTCGAAGGAGAATTGATTGAATACATTTTGATGTATTTAGAGATACCCCACCTAAAATGAGGATAAGTCACTCTTTAAACTTCAAATTGACTTCAATAAATTATATCTTACTGAATTAAAAATCATTAAAAATCCAAACAGGTCGAATTGAAAACATATTCGGCACGTCCTAGAGACAACCAATGGAGCCAATCAGCTAGCACCTGAAATTGCGGTAATGACCGATTAAGTTGAAGTGAGAATATGCCAAGATGTCCTAGGGGAATAGGACTTTTTAATATTTTATGATAATTTAAAAACCTATCAACTCTATCCTAAATAAATATGCGAGTATCAGGATTTCTTCAAAATAACTCTAATGGCTTCCAAGCCAAATAGGGGATCCAATCAGAAAACTATTCAAAGGATAAACACAATGCATAACATAGTTCATGATAAATGTGACTATGTGAGGTGTGATTCTACTCAGTTCCAGATAATCATGTGTTCATGCAATATGAGAACATTCAGAGAAATCACATAAGCAGAAGAAGTAAATGGAAATCTTAAACACATTCATTTTTATAGTGGTTTGACTATGTGTTTACTCCACTTCTGGCAGACGCACTCAACCCTTGAGTGTACCGGATCTTACTAACGGAGGTTTCAAATTAGGTTCACTCAAACTAGTACAACCTACTCTAGGCTGACTCTAACATATCTCTACGACACAAGTTTATGCCCCACACAGGAGTAAGGGTCAACACATAGTACACAGGTTTTAGGCCACACAGGCCAAGGATCTACACAAGGAACCTACCAGTTTATGCTCCCATGAGCAAGGGTTAACACACAGCACCCAAGTTTTAGGCTACACGGGTCAATGACCTACATAAGGACCTAAATTTATGCTCTCCATAGAGCAAGGGTCAACAAATAGCTCCCTCATATACACTCTCATCGAAGGCTTTCTATGAAGACTTGAAAGGGGTGAGAATTACCTTTGACCTAATCCTACAAAAGAAATGATCACAAGGGTTCTCTGGACTCTAATGACTTACAGATAAGTAGATGAGTCTCATTAAGCACGTTGATGAAGATCTCATCCTTTAACGATGAAGAATCTTCAGCTTCCTTGAACCGCAACTCAGATGATGCTCTAATGTAAGGCAACGGGTTGGGTCAAGGTTATGATGAAATCTTATTCTTTAAATATTTTCCTATATTAAAAACAGAATGATTCCAATCATCTATGCATTCGAGGTATCCAAGCTCAATGATTTGCCATTAAGATGGTAGTTGCAGGATCCTTGAATGTGGAAGTTCATTCCCTAATCCACTTTATTGAATATCAATAATGAAGGTGGATTGGAGGATGAACTCCCAAGAGAGAAAAGGCTTAAGGTATATGATCTGAATTTAAACACTCAAAAAGCTCTATCTATTTTCTCTGCAAACAACCAAAGGCAAGCTCCTATTAAATAGGCAAAAAGTTCCAATGGATATAAAACAGTCATATTTTTGACAGAGTTTAATATCATCAAGCAGAGTTCGATATCATCGAGCGTATACTCTTGATAACATCGAATGACCGCTTGATGACACAAACTCAATCTATCAAACGCTTTTGAATCTTTTTGCCAACTGGTTGAGAGAATCAAACATGCTTCGATGTCATCGGATTTCGATCTCCAATTTCATATAAATGAGGTTTGATTCCTCGACATTTGAAAATGAGAGAGCAGATGCCTTTGAAACAGAACTGGTATATGATATGATCGAGCATCCCTCGATATCATCGAAATTTGAATATCGATGATATCGATGATAGTGTTGATTCATTGAAATTCTCAGGAAATTTTCCTATAAGCTTGCTGGATAGTTTGTGTCATGTTTCGATGACATCGACCTGGTCTCGATATGATTGATATTTGAATATTGATTTTATCGAGAGATCCTCGATACATGAATGATTTTACCTAAAAACTTGCTGGACAGATTTGTGTCTCAATCCGATATCATTGAAGGTAGGGTGATATCATCAAGATTTAAATTTCGAGGATATCAAGGCTCTCTTCGATATATCGAGACTCACATGATTTGCCTTAGCAGAATATTGGACACAACTGACCAGATGTTAATTTTATCGAGACGTCTTGATGGACTCGAGATTCAAATGTCGATGATATTGAATAGTCCATCGATGCATCGATAATTCAGTCCAGAGATCTTTGTAGTTGCTAGACATCAAAAGTCTTTCATTCGACAATATCGAGGACATCGATAATAAGGTTCGATTTCATCGAACCACGTGTCGATAAATTGACAAAGGCAAAAAACTTACAGATTTTCCTGATTTTGCAAACTAGTATTCTTACCAAAAACCTTACGATGTTCTATCCATTTTTAAGGGTTTTATATACCTGGTGTTTTGGGACATAAGATGTTAGGCTAAGATTTACCTTTGACACATTCGGGCACACATCCTGTTGAGGCAGACAGTTGAATAATCTTCCTATAGGGCTCACTTATTTTGCTGACTCAACACTCACGCTAATTGACAAATCATGGCACTTTCAATCTCACCCTTTGTCAATTATGTGACAAAACACCCTGGGTCCTAAAACAGCATCTAGACCAACACCCGAAATTGTGTGTACATGAACTTTACACAATTTTACAAAGCTATTGAGTTCACACATACACACGACCCTATCATCAATAGTAGTTGCTCCCCTTGTCTTCTTGCAATTGCTCCCCCTAACACCTGTACCACCATAAATCAAAGAGATACACACAATTTTCCACTGTTATGGTGGGATGTGTTCTCTCCCTTTTTGTCAGTCCTTGACAAAGGGCAATATAACAATAGATGTTGACTAAAGTTGAAGCATATAGGAGAACCAAAACTCAGATAGTATTTCAAAATAAAATGCATAATCAGAAGAGATAGATGTAAGACAGAGAATTGAAAATGCCTAGCTATATGTCCTAGAGGGGGGGGGGGGGGGGGGGGGGGGGGGGTGAATAGGACAATGGCAAATAAAACTAGTAACAACGGAAATTAAACAAATACGATAGCCAACAATTAAAGTAAACCAATCCCAATATAAGAATGTAAAGAATGTAAAGCAACCTCAAAATTCAGATCTCGAGAGGTTGATACAAATGTTATTCTAAGGACAACCTTACACCAAAAACCAAAGTTTACCTTATTTATAGAAAGGTCTTTGTATTAAATCTTAAATCGAAGAGGAAAAGAAAATTAAATGCAAACTGTACTGAAGAATAAACTACAATCAATTATATATTGTTCTAAGGACAACTATGCACCATAGAAATTGCATAACAACCTTACTAGAACAAATAAGAATGCTGAAATAGGAATTGCAAGAAGTAAATTCTAAATTATTACAACACTCCCACAATGCTTGAAATAAATGATTACAGCATTCACATCAACATATACATCCCACAAATGAATAATAAAAAATATGAAATATAAACCATTCAACCACGAGACACAAGGGATTATAGTGGTTCACTTGTGTGTTCACCAACTATTTAATAACAGCCATACAGAATGCTACTCCACTCCTAATATCCTCATTCAGGGGATATTAGCGTTCATTATCAAGTTACGTTTTTACAGGTTCACCCAAAACCTTACAATTGTGTCTTTCTATGTGGGCTTACACAATTAAAAAAACCCTACTTCTGAGTTTTCCTGGCTCTCCTCAGATAAGCAATACAATGAGATTTTTCTGACAAATCCCAAACAAAATCAAAAATAAAAAGTAATTTACAATTAAATGTAAAATACCTAAATATCTCTTTCGTTGTAGCAACCCAGAAGAACCAAGTCAAAGTAGATGATTGAATGTCCAAACTCACATTACAATGGTTTTAGTTCTAATTGATTTTAAATTAAATCAAAATAAGTTAGCTTTAATTGATTTTGATTCCAAAGAAAGGGAAACAACAATTCCTCTTTTCAGATTAGATTGGAATACAGGAAACAAAATCAATTAAAAAAGCTAATGAAAGAGAATATTAAATATGTATACTTAGCTTAGAATGGAGCATAATCTTATCTCTCAGAAGGATAAATTAATTAGCTTGATTCTTTTTTGTTTTATTCTGAGATTCGTGCTTTATTTATAGCTGAGTGAAACACGTCTTCGACTGGTCTTAAGACCTCTATGACTGGTTTTAGAACCAAAAGAATTTTAAAATTTCGAGCGGGATAAGATAAGACGGTTTCACGACTGGTCATGAGTACCCTACGACTGGTCGTAGGTCGCCTTCAACCAGTCGTAGGTTCCACACGATTGGTTGTAGACCAATGAATTTCATTGTTGGACTTTGAGTCGAAGGTTTATGACTAGTCGAAGAACCAGTCGGCACTATTCCTACAACTGGTTGAATAGTCACCAGGATTGGTCATAGAGTAACCAAAAAATTTTTAAAATCCTCAACAACTTAGGACTGGTTGTGAAATTTCTTGGACTGGTCGAACCAGTGCCAGGACTAGTCGAACAAGGTCAATGACTAGTCTTAGAACAGACCAAATTTATGTATAAAACATATATGGATTATGTATCCAAAATGGCCCACATTAAAGGTCAACCTAAGGTCAGTCTTACCTCAATAGTGAAGCAAGGACATTGAAACTTGAAGACAAGTGACCTTTGAGTATAACAAAGCCTGAGATCTTTGAACTTGAAAGCTTCTTGAACTTGAACACTTCTGAGATCTTGATAGCTTCTTTTGTTCATCACTTATACAAGCTTCAAAGCAGTGTCCTTGTCACCACAAATTTGACAATAACAAGGGGCTATAAACTATAGCACTTACAATCTCCCCCTTTGTCAAATTCGTGACAAAACACATCCAAGATATGATACATTACACCGAATATCTGATTAAAGACTCATGCACCAGTTGATATCAACTAGCACACATTCATGTGCCTGCAAACCAATTTTTAACCAACATACAATCCATTCTCATACACTCATGCTCATACAGACTCATGCTCATACAGTCTATCTCTGCACATACTCCCCCTGAGTAATATATATCTCAAAAATATGACAAATATGGCACTAGCATAATGCAATGCAATGCTACTCCCTCCTTATAGCACCAATCCAGCATTAATCCAGTAAAAAAAAAAATCATCAGAAAAATCAATATATGGATATCCATACTCCCCCTTTTTGTCACAATGTGACAAAGGAAGCACGAAAACAGATTAATAAGGAGTAATAATTAAGGAGATAAAGAAGAGGACAGTAGACAAGAGATTGAGAACTTAAGCAACATATATAAAGTGAGAACTGAGCTAAATCAATAATAGCTAAAGTAGCAAATCCAGTCAAGTGAACATAATAGAAATATAGTTATTACAGACCAGAAAATAGAAAATGAACTAATCTGAACCAGATGAAGGATCAGGAATGGAAGGATCAAGTTTATGCGTGCCCTTATTCAAGCGCCTAAGATACTTACGCATATACTTGACTTGTAAATCATGGGCAACAGACATGTTTTCCATCTTAACATATATATTCTCAACTTTCTCCTCAAATGCACTCAGTCGAGCATCAAAGACAGAAGGCTCATAATCTGGATTATTTGTAGAGTCAGATTCAATTTCTTTAAAAATATCATCCATATTAATATCATCAGGAGGAAGATCACAAGCTCCTTCCTCATTTTCAGCTTCATCCGTATCAACACCATCTCTTTGGCTAGGAAGAAATTCTAGCTTTATCTTATTGATATTAGAGTTATTAAATATCAGATGATGGATAGAGGCTTCACCAACCGGTATATCTATTAACATATGGGTGGCCAATACAATCATCAAATAACCAAAAGGGATATCACTATGACCAGGATGGAGTCGAAACTGAATGATAGAGTGACAAATCAAGGATAATAAGCAAATATGAGGACATCTGGCAATATTATGAAGAACACGAACCATGAATGCCATTAACTCAGTTTTATTATCCGATCATGGATACAAATTCAACACAAAGATCCTATAAAGAACTCTGTATTTGGGTAACAAAAATCTTGAGCGGAGTGCATTTCCTTTATGTGTCTATCGAACATTCAGATTGCATAAATCCTTAGTTAGCATGCATTTTTCAGTCTGTGAGGGTTTTTCAGATAATGTATGAATGAGAACTCCCTCATCATTCATAGGAATTTTCATAAGAGCTGAAATCAAGTGACGATCAACGTCAAATGGTCCTTCTCTTGTGGCAATTTTAAACGTTAGATTTTTCAGTGAGAAATCACATACATAAGCAAACATGGATTGGGCAATGGATCGGTTTGCAGGTCCACCCCAATACAATAAGTTATCCCAACCTACAGCTTGTTGCATAGGAAAGATATCAAAAGGAGCAGTATGATTAACATCAACAGGATGTTCAAAAATAACATTACGCAATCGGATGTCCCGAACAAAGGATGGATCATCCTCGGAAGCTCTAAGATGACGCTTAGAGATAGTGGCCGATCTAGAAGAAGATGGACCACGAGAAGTTATTTTTCTTTCCCTAGAAGCCATTTGCAACAAGAATTTCAAAGAAATAGAGAGTTGCAAATGATTGAGAAGTGGATTTTCTCAAATCAGATTTTTCAAAAGAAAAACCCCAAATCACAACAAAAATTGAAATATGTAACTTTAAGAGAGAAATGGAAGTTGGCTTCGACTAGTCGAGGTTCAGCCCCTTGGAGAGTGAAATAGAAATGAGGAAGATGATGGTTTTTTCTCAAATTAAAGACATCCACGTGATTCACGGCTGGTCGTAGATGTACATGACCGGTCGTACCACGACTGGTCGTGTATATTCACGATCGGTCGAGTACCAGCCAAAAATGCAGTATTCCATTAAGTTTTATACAATTTTTCAGTATGAATTGCAAAAATTAAAGTTTAAACTAGTAAGAATATACAATATAATACAAAAAGGCATAAATTATCATCTTAAAATACACATGCCAAGATCAAATTTCATTTTATTAAACCTACTTTTATCGAGAGGTTTAGTGAAAATATCAGCACGTTGATTCTCGGTAGGTATATATTTCAAAGATATAACCTTTTCTTCTACTAATTCTCGGATATAATGAAATCTAATGTCAATGTGCTTAGTACGAGAATGCTGAATAGGATTTTTTGAAATATTTATGGCACCAGAATTATCACAATATAATAACATAAAATCCTGTTTAATTTCATAATCACTTAACATTCAATTCATCCAAACAAGTTGTGTACACGCATTACCAGCTGTGATGTATTCAGCTTCAGCTATTGTAAGTGATATAGAACTTTGTTTCTTGTTAAACAAAGAAACTAAACAGTTTTTTATATAAAAGTAACTACCACTGGTTGATTTTCTATCATCTAGATTACCTGTCCAATCAGCTTCTGAGTACCTAGCTAGTTGAACACTAGTCTCATGTGGATACCAGAGATCGAGATTCATAGTACTTGTGACATATCGAATAATTCTCTTGACAGCGATCAAATGTGATTATTTAGGATCAGATTGATATCTGGCGCAAATACCAACACTTAGTGCGATATCAGGTCTACTAGCAGTTAAATATAATAGGCTACCAATCATACTCCAGTATAATTTTGGATCAACATTTTTACTTTTAAAATCTTTTGAGAGTTTCAATATAGTACTCATAGGAGTATCAAAGTTCTTACCATTCTCAAATCCAAATCTTTTAATTAAATTCAAGGCATATTTAGATTGAGAAATGAATATTCCATCAGGTTGTTGCTTTACTTGTAACCCTAAGAAATAATTCAATTCTCCAACCATGCTCATTTCAAATTGTGACTTCATCAAATCTGCAAACTCAGTAGTCATGTCAGTACGGGTAGATCCATAAATGATATCATCAACATAAATCTGTACCATTAAAATATGATCATTATATTTTTTAACAAACAGAGTTTTATCAACAGATCCCATTTAAAAATTATGGCTTAACAGAAACTTTGTTAGTTTCTCATACCATGCCGTGGGAGCTTGTTTTAATCCGTAAAGTGCTTTTTAAGGCGATACATATGATCAGCATTTTTGGAATCTTTAAAACCCATTGGTTGTTCAACATAGACTTCCTCATGTAAATCACCATTTAAGAAAACACTTTTCACATCCATTTGATAAATCTTGATTTTTCTAAAACATGCAATGGATATAAATAGTCTGATTGATTCAAGACATGCTACTAGTGCAAATGTTTCATCAAAATCAATACCTTCAATTTGAGTGTAACCTTGTACCACTAGCCTAGCCTTGTTCCTAATTAAATTTTCAAGCTCATCAGACTTATTTTTAAAAATCCATTTTGTTCCAATGATGTGTTTATCTTTGGGTCTAAGTACGAGATACCAAACATCATTTCTTACGAATTAGTTAAGTTCTTCTTACATCGCAACAATCCAGTTTTCATCAGCAAGAGCTTCTTTTATAGTAGAAAGTTCTATCTGGGATGTAAAACATATGTAATTACATATATCCTCAAGTTGTTTACGAATACGCACACCAGTGAAAGGGTTTCTAACAATTTGAGTAGTTGGATGATCTTTAACAATCCTTAGTTCAGAATCAATCTAATTAGATGAAGTATCAGGTTTATCAACTACAAAAACTTTATCATTATCTGAACTTGAGACTGGTGCGTTTAAGTGATCATCAATGACCACATTGATAGGCTCTTGAATTACACCGGTCCTTTTGTTCAGAACCCTATAAGCACGACTATTTAAAGAGTGTAACCTTGTACCACTAGTCTAGCCTTGTTCCTAATTATATTTTCAAGCTCATCAGACTTATTTTTGAAAATCCATTTTGTTCCAATGATGTGTTTATCTTTGGGTCTAGGTACGAGATACCAAACATCATTTCTTACGAATTGGTTAAGTTCTTCTTGCATCGCAATAATCAAGTTTTCATCAGCAAGAGCTTCTTTTACAGTAGAAGGTTCTATCTGGGATGTAAAACATATGTAATTACATATATCCTCAAGTTGTTTACGAGTACGCACACTAGTGAGAGGGTTTCTAAGAAGTTGAGTAGTTGGATGATCTTTAACAGTCCTTAGTTCAGAATCAATCTAATTAGATGAAGTATCAGGTTTATCAACTACAAAAACTTTATCATTATCTGAACTTGAGACTGGTGCGTTTAAGTGATCATCAATGACCACATTGATAGACTCTTGAATCACACCGGTTCTTTTGTTCAGAACCCTATAAGCACGACTATTTAAAGAATACCCTAGAAAGATCCCTTCATCACTTTTCATATCAAATTTTTTCAGATTTTCACGATCTCATAAAATATAGTACCTGCTGCCAAAAACTCGAAAGTATTTGACAGTAGACTTTTTATTAAACCACATTTCATAAGCCGTTTTATTATTACCTTTAGTAGTGTAAACTCAGTTAATAATATATCAAGCTGTATTGACTGCTTCAGCCTAAAGATTCTTAGAGAGCTTCATGTTATTCAACATGACATTAGCCATTTCTTATAACACTATTTTTTTCTTTCCACTATCCCATTTTGTTGTGGAGTTTTGGGCGCTGAAAATTCATGTAATATTCCTTGGTCGCTACAGAACTTCTCAAAACCACTATTCTCAAATTCAGATCCATGATCACTACGAATCTTATTGATTTGAGAACCTTTTTCAATTTGAATCCTTTTAAGAACTTTTCATACTTCTTCAAGGGTTTCTGATTCGTCCCTTAAGAAGAGTACTCATGTATATCTAGTAAAGTCATCTATTATTACCAAGATATACCTTTTGCCACCTCGACTTTCCGTTCTGGTAAGTCCTATCAGATCCATGTGGAAAAGTTTGAGTGGTCTTGATGTGGTATTGGATTTCACCTTTTTATGTGAGTTCCTTATTTGTTTGTCAAACTGACATTCACCACATATCTTGTCTAACTTTTGAAGTTTTGGTAGACCTCTTATAAGTTCCTTTTTGCTCAATCTAAATAAGTTTCGGTAGTGTACATGTCTAAGACATTTGTGCCATAATTCAGTCTCTTTTGTATGGACCATGTAACATGTTTGATTAGATGAGCTAGATTCACTAACAATATAGCAATTTTCAAACCTTCTACATCCAGTTAATATTACTGAACCCTTGTTGTTTAGAATCTCACAGCTTTGATTAGAAAACTGAACACTATGGTTATTATCGCATATTTGAGATATGCTTGGCAAATTATATTTTAGTCCTTCAACATATAAGACATTCTTAAATAACGGAAGGTTATAAAGTTGAACCGTACCTTGGCCCATAATTTTACAGTTACTGTCATCACCAAATGTGACTGAACCATCAGTCATTTCTTTTAGATAAGTGAATAAATCCTTGTCACCTGTCATATGCCTGGAGCATCCACTATCTAGGTACCACTTTGAATGGCTTGTAGCTTTGAAAGCAGTGTGGGCAACTAAACAAGTGACCTTTGGAATCCATTTCATAACCATTTTGGGTTTGGGTGGATAGTTAGTCTTCTTCCGATTGTAAGAATTATAAGTATGACCTATTGAGTTAGACTTTAGAAGCTCCTTAAGTAAATCAACTATCTTTTCAGCCAAAGGATTTGGGTTATACTTCTTATAGTTGAAATAATTTCCTTTAGGTTTTTGAATAAACTTAGGGTCTTTAGAAAACACTTGTCCTTTCCCTTTTGAGTTTAAGGTCTCTCCTTTTACAACTTAGGAGGTGCATTCTTTAGTTTAGGAGAAACATTCTTACCATAACCTAGACCGGATCGATCACCACATTTTCTCGATCCTGATAAGAGTTTTTCTAATTTAGAATCACCTTGGGCATATTTCCAAGTTTTCTTTAAACTCGAGAGAGAAGAGACTTCATGTTTTAATTGGTCATTTTCAGATTTAAGAGTTTCAACTTGGGCAGTCTTAAAATCCAAATCACATTTTTTCTTTTCAAAACAGTCTGAAATATGGGACTTTTCTAAAACAAGAGATTTATAAATTTCTTTGAGTTTAGAAAATTTTTCTTTTTGAAGTTTCAGTTTTACCGCAATTTTACAACTCTCCTTGTATAGGGCATTATAGGCATCTTGAAGATTATCTTCATTTTCACATTCACTATTCATATTTTCTTCACTTATTAAATCATTATCTGAAAATGTGAATTTGGCTAGAGTCATAAGGGCTTTCACTTCATTGCCCAACTCAATTTCAGAATCTTTAGATTCAGAAGAAGCTTCAGAACTAGAGGATTCATCCCAAGTAGCCAACATACACTTCTTCTTGGGTTTGTCCTTTTTAGGACAGTTGTTAGCCAAATGCCCATATTCTTGGCAGTTGTAACATTGACTATCTTTTAAAGATTTTCTAGTTTTAGATTTAGATTTAGATTTTTTCTTATCATTTTCTTTTTGAAAATCAACTCTCTTTTTACTTTTGAAGATTTTATAAAACTTTTTTGCCAAAAGAACCATATCATCTTCAGAGTTATCTACATTAGAATTTTCTTGAAAATTATTTTTAGAAGTTTTAAGAGCAATTGATTTTCCTTTTAGAGCTTTAAAAGTTAACTCGTAGGTTTGTAAAGAACCAACTAACTCCCCAACCCTCATATTATTCGTATCACGAAGTTCCTGGATCGCTGTTACTTTAGAGTTGAACCATTCAAGAAGTGAGCGTAGTATTTTTGCACACACTTTACTTTCTGGGATTCTATCACTAAGAGCCCACATAGAGTTTACAATGTCATTTAATCGTGTATAAAAGTCCATAAATCTTTCATTTTCCTCTATATGAATTTCTTCAAATTTGGTTGTAAGGAGTTGGACTTTCGATTTCTTGACAATTGAGGTACCCTCGTGTATAAAAGTCCATAAAGCTTGCTTTGCAGAATCAAAGAATATAATTCTTTTGAATTCATCTGGCAATAGTGTGTAAGTGATTGCATTTAGTGCTTTAGCATTTGCACTACTCTCACTTTTCTGAAGTGTAGTCCATGAGAAATAAGGTGTTATTCTCATAGATTTTGAACCATCAACTCCACTTACTTCAATGGTAGGAGGGTTCTAACCATTCACAGTGGCCAGCCACACACTTTCATCCATGGATTTTAAGAATATTCTCATCCTGGCTTTCTAATAAGCATAATTGGAGCCATCAAAGGGTGATGGCCTAGTGACTGATGGGCTATCAAAATTTGACATCTTAAATAGCTTAAATAGTTAGCTCAGGAAATAAATCCAAGAATTAAAAATTAACAAGAGCTATTAGGCTCTGATACCACTTGAAAAGGCCTAGCGATATGTCTTAGAGAGTGGAGGGGGGGAGAGAATAAGACAATGCCAAATAAAACTAGTAACGTTGGAAATTAAACAAATACGATAGCCAACAATTAAAGTAAATCAATCCCAATGTAGGAATGTAAATAATGTAAAGCAATCTTAAAATTCAGATCTTGAGAGGTTAATACAAATGTTATTCTAAGGATAAGCTTACACCAAAAACCAGAGTTTATGGTAGGACAACCTTATTTCTATAAAGGTCTTTGTATCAAATCTCAAATCGAAGAGAAAAAGAAAATTAAATGCAAACTGTACTGAAGAATAAACTGCAATCAATTATATATTGTTCTAAGGACAACCATGTACCATAGAAATAGCAGGGCAACCTTACTAAAATAAATAAGAATGCTGAAAAAGAAATTGTAAGAAGCAAATTCTAAATTATTACAACATTCCCACAATGCTTGAAATAAATGATTACAGCATTCGCATCCACATATACATCCCACAAATGAATAATAAAAGTTATGAAATATAAACCATTCAACCATGAGACACAAGGGATTATAGTAGTTCGCCTGTGTGTTCACCAACTGTTTAATAACAGCCACACAGAATGCTACTCCACTCCTAATATCCTCACACAAGGGATATTAGCATTCACTATCAAGTAAGATTTTTACAAGTTCACCCAAAACCTTACAATTGTGTCTTTCTATGTGGGCTTACACAATTAAAAAAAATTCCACTTCTGAGCTTTCTTGGCTCTTCTCAGATAACCAATACAATGAGATTTTTCTGACAAATTCCAAACAAAACTAAAAATAAAAAGTAATTTACAATTAAATGTAAAATACTTGAATATATCATTCGTTATAGCAGCCCAAAAGAACTAAGTCAGAGTAGATGATTGAATGTCCAAGTTGAATGTCCAAACTCACATTACAATGTTTCTAGTTCTAATTGATTTTAAATTAAATCAAAATGGGATAGCTGTAATTGATTTTGATTCCAAAGAAAGGGAAACAGCAATTCCTCTTTTCAGATTAGATTGGAATACAAGAAACAAAATCAATTAAAAAAGCTAATGAAAGAGAATATTAAATACGCACACTTAGCTTAGAATGGAGCACAGTTTTATCTCTCGGAAGGCCGAATTAATTAGCTTAAATTTTTTTATTTTATTATGAGATTCGTGTTCTATTTATAGCTAAGTGAAACACATCTTCGACTGGTCTTAAGACCTCTACGGCTGGTCTTAGAACCAACAGAAATTTGATATTTTGAGTGGGATAAGATAAGACGGTTTCACGACTGGTCGTGGGTACCCTACGACTAGTCATAGGTCACCTTTGACCGGTCGTAGGTTCCACACGAATGGTCGTAGACCAATGAATTTCATTGCTGGACTTTGAGTCAAAGGACTATGACTGGTTGAAGAACGAGTCGACACTATTCCTACGATTGGTCGAACAGTCACCAGGACTGGTCGTAGAGTAACCAAAAAATTCTGAAAATCCTCAACAACTTAGGACTGGTCGTGAAATTTCTTGAACTGGTCAAACCAGTGCTAGGACTAGTCGAACAAGGTCCAGGACTAGTCTTAGAACAAACCAAATTTACGTATAAAAATATATATGGATTATGTATCCAAAATGGCCTACATTAAAGATCAACCTAAGGTTACTCTTACCTCAATAGTGAAGCAAGGACATTGAAACTTGAAGACAAGTGACCTTTGAGTATAACAAAGCCTGAGATCTTTGAACTTGAACACTTTTAAGATCTTGAAAGCTTCTTGAACTTGAATACTTCTAAGATCTTGAAAGCTTCTTTTGTTCGTCACTTATATAAGCTTCAAAGCAGTGTCTTTGTCACCATAAATTTGAAAATAACAAGGGGCTATAAACTATAGCACTTATAAGATTGACATCTCTTATAGAAAACACTTATGCAGACCAGGTCAAGGAAGAACTATGAATTGAATAGACAATAGCATGATAAACATAATTCACAAAATCAATTCTTAAGTGAAAAGGAATAAGCAGAAGTAAGCAAACACAATGTATACCTGTGTTCCTTAGAACTTTAACACGCAATATAGCAATAAATATAAATGAATTATCAAACAGCTACCAATAGAAATATCCAAAATAAAAACAGCCTAAGCTTGACAGTATTGTAACATCCATCCAAACCAACAAACACAAATATCTAGCCCATACATGGGCATCCAAAAAATAAATAAGTATCTTCCTCACGCAGAGGATTTCCATAGGCCATCCTGAAAAAAGAAACAAAAAATTATCAAACCTTTCATGTTAGGTAGTCATCACACACACACATAAGAGCACAAGGCATTCAAAAAGATATCCATGCCCATACACTGATATGCGTATCTGGTGTATGTGATGGCACAAAGACTATCGATACTGTAGCGGAGGGGCTGATGAGGACGGTGTTGTATCGTCTCATCGGCAAGTTATCAAATCAACCATTTGTTGTACCGACTACTGCACCCCAACCACCAATCTTTCAAGAGCAGTGAACCTTACATCCATCTTCTCCTTCATCTGAGTGACTTCTCGCAATGTCGTTCCGATCTGATCTTGATGTAGTTTGAATCTTTTGGCATGTACAAGATCGGATGGAGACGAAACTTGCTACGATTTGAGTGGGTCTCCTTCGGCTTGTGCAGCCCCTTCACCCAGTTCACCTTCTTCATGAATCCCTTCCTCGGGTTGGTCTTCGAGGTATTGATGGAACTTCAAATCCATCTTTCTAATGTTGTTTTTGTTGAAGTGTTGGAGAGGTAGTTCCCGATCGTTTATTACTGGAAGACCGATCATATCACATATTACGTGAATAATCTGAGGGAAGGGTAAATGGACGACTCTAGAAGTGTGAATTGCATACACCAACTGGTGAACAATCAGAGTGGGAAGGCATATCTTGATCCCAATTGCCACATAATAAACTATCATGGCCATGAATCTTGTAAGGTCTGCTTGATTTGTACTCTGAGGGTACACGTTTGAGGCAAGGATACTTAGGTTCCATGAATTTTGCCTTTAACACATTACCTTGGTGCCAAGGAATATTCCTACCATGACAAAGAAATCTCGTGAAATTAGATCGAGTGTCAGCATTTTCAAGATCCATATTAGAGAGACCAATTGGAGACAGGGTGAGACCAAAGATGCTTGCAATAGATTCAAGGGAAATTTCTATGTCGACATCCCCAACAGAAACAATGATAGAGGGAGGTTCTACCACTGGAGAATGACTAGAAGAAAGAAGTTATAGGTTCTTTCATAATGACATGCGCCGCCAAAGTCAAGGAGAGGCAGCCAATTTATTACAGCTAATAAAGGCTCCAGATTATAGGGTTTTAGGCAATCCCTGTCAATTTTTCGTTCATGGACCCGCTTTCTTCCAGTATATTTCATCAGAGCAGGATTTACCCTAGCAGGAGGAGGAACCGGTGCGTCATGTTGAGACCCATCATGCAAAGTTTGTCTGGTTCGCTGGCATGTTGGGGTCCCATGATCAGACATTTTTTTCCTATCTTTTAGTACAAGAACTTTGTGTCTGGAGGATCTTGAGGATTCTCCAGGACTAGAAGTTTTGCCTTTGTCCTTTCCAATTGAACGGTAACCACTGAGAGTGAGATCTGATGAATTGATGATATTTTGGATAGAACATGTATATGATATGATCGAGCATCCCTCGATATCATCAGAATTTGAATATCGATGATATCGATGACGGTGTTGATTCATCAAAATTCTCAAGGAATTTTCCTATAAGCTTGTTAGACAATTTGTGTCCTGTTTCGATGGCATCGACTTGGTCTCAATATGATCAATATTTAAATATAGATTTTATCGAGAGATCCTTGATACATGAATGATTTTACCTGAAACCTTACTAGACAGATTTGTGTCCCAATCCGATATCATTGAAGGTTGGGCGATATCATCGAGATTTAAATTTGAAGGATATCGAGGCTCACTTCGATATATCGAGACTCATATGATTTACCTTAGCATAATATTAGACACAACTGACCAGATGTCGATTTTATCGAGATGTCTCGATGGACTCGAGATTCAAATGTCGATGATATTGAATAGTTCATTGATGCATCGATAATTCAGTCCAAAGATCTTTGAAGTTGTTGGACATCAAAAGTCATCCATTCGATAATATCGAGATAGTTTCGAGGACATCGATAACAAGGTTTGATTTCATCGAACCACGTGTCGATAAATCGATAAAGGCAAAAAACTTAGAGATTTTTCTAATTTTGCAAATTAGTTTTCTTACCAAAAACCCTACGATGTTCTATCCATTTTTAAGGGTTTTATATACCTTGTATTTTGGGATATGGGATGTGAGGCTAAGCTTTACCTTTGATGAATTCAGGCACACATCCTGTTGAGGCAGATGCTTGAACAATCTTCCTATAGGGCTCACTTATCTTACTGACTCAACACTCACGCTAATTGACAAACCAGGGCACTTTCAGCACCAAATCTAGTAGTGATTCGGTCATGGTCGTGCATCCAAACTCCAAAATCCTGAAAAGTCTCTGTACATAACAACTAATGTGTGAAAATGATAAAATAAAATCTCTTTACCTAAGGAGCACTCTCTGTACTACTTAGTCTCTCCAAATCATGTTGTTTTGAGGCGTGAGAGGGCATATCTTCAAAATTAAAGAAAGTATAGTTGTCCTTGTACATAAAGTGACAATAATATTATTGAGAGCAAAATTTGACTGATCAAGATGATTTATGGTTCATTGAAAATGTGGTCAAATGATATTCCTAATGAACTTAAGTTTCATCCAATCCAGATGTTGATGAAGAAGATCTGACCCATTTACCAAAACCACGTATTGCCGAGCGGGCAAAGTCGTAAAAGTTCTTGTCGCACTTTAGACTACTCAAACGACATCGAAATGAAGTGATTTCAGTTTCATTAAAAAGCTTATCAGGTGACATTTTCAATGAGCTTAAGATCATCAAAAACTAAAAATGGGTCAAATTATAAACAACAGATTTCATATAATGAATGGTCATACTTTCATGTTGAGGGTCAAATATTGCATATTAGATCTCAGTTATTACCTGATTTTACGAACATGATATTGTTTAACACCCTATTTTAATCGTGTTTGTGTTATAAGGTAAATTTAGGAGCCTAGACTGAAAAATGGTACTAAAAGGATGAATTTAATACTTAAAAATTACCAAGGTAAAGGACGGATCCCAGGGGATCAAGATTGAAGAATTTACACGCTAGAGATCTGAGAAAATCAAGCAAGTCACACTAAAGAGGTCTAAAAATCATCCAGAATGTAAGATCACAGGGTTCCTGCCATCCGTTCGGCTCGAAACTTTATATCTGGCCTGAGGACCCTAAATTAACCATACACGTCAAACTTTAGCCATTAGATCCTTGTGAAAGTGGCCCAACGGATAGATCATCCCATAAAACACTGAAGTGGGGCCCACCTGATATCTGGATATGCTTCGATTTTGGTCTCAACCCCTTAAATGAGGTGGAAAAATGGATGGCCAGAGAAAATTTCTCACACACATCACAATGGACCCCACATGGAGGTGAGAGAGTGCACAGTCGGTGCACTTCCACACCACACTGCATCGGACCAGCCGGTCCGATCAACAAGAGTTGACCCGTCTTCCTTCGCACCAGCGTCCAGTGGATGGATGTTGGCCAAACGGATGATCTCAGTGGGCCCCACCATCATCCCGATGGATGATTCAGACCGTCCACTCACTCCAGGGGGTGGCCACGACCCCATCCATGTTAAGATTTTGACCCCATGCACCTATACACACGTGGATCGCTGGAAAATGTAGGATAAAAGGTGAAGTGATTTGATACGGTGGACCACACCAAAATTCAACCAAAACCACTCCTTTTCAACTGGTTTTTCACCAGGAATCTAATAAGCGGGGTGGATTTCATCGAAAACATCAGTGGGGCCCACCGAGCATCTCAACACAGTTCCTTTCGCACCTTACGCACGTCTGGTTTTCCCGGACGTTGCGGGGTGTTGTAGGCCACCATTTATGATCGGATCTTCGATCTGAACTGTCCAAAAGATCGGGCAGGGGGTCTTTACCCTAACCATGGAGTTAAAATGTGATTTTTGGACATATTTTGGCATAAAAAGTTCACCCAAACGCAAGTTGAGTTATGTTTTCTTGCGCATGCAGCTTCTTCTGCGTAAAAGAGGCCATCGACTCCAAGCCTTTTGTGACGCACTCCATTCCACCGACCCTCCACCTTGGTGCCTATATAAAGGAGAAAAGAAAAGAGAGAAAATCAATCTGGAACGTGAAGAAGAAAGAGAGAAAGAGAGAGAGAACGGGCGTGGGCCGGCTTGGCTGGGAAGTTTTCTTCCTTCTTCCTTCTTTATTCTTTATTTTTCTTCTTTGATGCTAGCCTCATCATGTCTATAGCAGGCTAAACCTCTTAGCTAGGGTTGTGAAGCTTGTAGCGTGATGGATAGTTTTCTATACTTTGATTCATGTTTAAACTGAACCAACTTTGATTCTAATTTATTATAAGGAATATTTTTAGTTTTTTATGGTTTGTTGTGACTGAAATTACAATGGATCTGTGATAACTTTGAGCATGTTCTTTTCATTATTGTGATTATGAAGTTAGGAAGCCTTGTTATTCGCCATCGTCCCATGGGCATGGTTGGTTGATGGAATCCTCCCTAATGTTCATAACTCTCTCAGATTGGATGTGGATTGGTTAAATTCTATTGTTTGCTTTGTCTCATGGGTATGGTTTTGTGATAGATTCAATTCTAATTCCCATACCTCTCATCTCTTAAAAACATGATTAAAGGAAGTTCATATTTGGATTTTAATGATATATCTTCCAACTGGATGAAGATGAGACTCTAATTCCAGTTGTGTTCTTAAATTAAGTAAAGATCTCCCTGATCTCTACAAGTGGATCCTTGGTACCCTAATTTTCCACCTTTGAATTGTACAAGATTTAGTTTAATAATTCATAATTATTCTCTTAAATTCTTCTAATTTAGATACATCTTCTTCTAGTTCTAGTTCTAGTTCTAGTTACTTTCAAAATGTATACAAGATTTAGTCCCTGTGGATTCGACCTTGGTCTTACCGAGACTATTACTACATTGCAACCCTATACTTGTGGTGTGAACATTTTAACAAGTCAAATGAGGTCAAAGCTAATAAATTTTATTCAAGTTTAGAAGCTCATCTGATTATCTTTCCAACAAGATTAAGATTACTGAAAACAAACAAACAATGAATAAAATACAACCATTTTAACAATTTATATTTAAAAAGGACAAAAACTAATCAAACTAATCATTACTTTTCAAATATATTTATATATAAAACAAAAGTAATAATTACTTTTTATATATAAAATCATCATTACCTTTATATATAATATATTATATATTATATTATATCATACTATATATATATATATATATATATATATATATATATATATATATATATATATATATATATATATATATATATATATATATATATATATATATATTATTTTACATTTTAAATGTCGGGCACCCACAATGCAACCTGATGAGTTGCGGTTGTCAAAGCTTATATAAGGACCCATTGTTAAACGAGGGAGGAAGCAATACAGGGAGGAACGAAATGAAGTGAACTAATGAGGGAAAAAATGAAAGAGAAAGAAACAGAGAGCGAGAGAGAAAAAAAAAAAAAAAACCAAAGAGCAACAAGACATAAAAATACAGAGAGGGTCCAATGATTAGAGTTCAACTGGAGGTGCTTGCCAAGGTACCTTAAATATTTTCAACATGTCAGCATGCTACCTGACATAGGAGATAAAAAAAGGCCATTACAGAAATCACTAAAGCTAAGAGTTTATCTACCTATATTTAATTCGCATTCCATTTCACACATTTCAAGTGCATCAACTATATTCGCATTTCCTTCTATCTCATTACGCATTATTCACCCTCTTCCATTTTCTCTTACTTTATTTGCCTGCCCAAGATCTTAAATCTTGCGAAGCAAGGGTAGTTTGCACTCTATTTTATTTACTGAATTTTTATTTTATTTGCCTACCTAGTACTATTTAGCTCCACGAAGTCAGGATAGCTTGTATTTCATTTTATTCACTGCATTTTTACTTTATTTGCCTATCCGGAGCCACTTGGCTCTGCGATGTAAGGCTAGATGGTTTTTTTTTCTTATTCTCGCCCGTTCCCTTATAGGTTATGCGAAGCATGACCAAATATAAAAATGTCAAAATTTTGTTGAATCCCCAAAAACTCAAAATCTTATGAAGTAGAGACCGCACATTGTACAGGTAGAAAAGTGTACTTAATCCATTCCTTTTTCGTCACTAAGGCCCTTACTCAAAATCTACGGTCGTAAATCGACTGCATGGGTTACTTGAGTTTGGGAATCATGAGATTCCCCGACCCCTAAGCGATTCTATGGTTTTCAGCTAGTCGTAAATTTTGAGTTTTATTTGGCTGATGGTGACTCCGAATCAAATATATAACATACTCTGACTACATTAAAAAAATCAATACCAAAGCTAAGAAAGTAAGGGCACCGCTACGCTCACATGAAGGAAGACGTTCACAATATTATACTAAGATCTGTTTAGACTCCAACTGTTGGATTTTGATATGTTTTAGTGACATAAACCATTTATAAGATAGGACAGTGACCGTGCATGTCTACCTAAATTATCAATGGTTAATTTTATTTCGTTGAAAGCTTTTATTTGTTGTCTTTTCACGGTTTAAAGTAAGACTTGTCATAAAAATGATTTGGATTATTGGAAGATAATATCATAACTATTAGCATCGTAGAATTTAACCACTTTATCCCTCACTTGAAGGTAATTGGTAATGTGTGGGTCTACAATAATCCATTCAACATGATCTCACCTAAACATTAAGATAGGAAGCTATAAAAGATCAAGTTGGTCCAACCATCAAGTGGCCCACCACATAAATTTGGAGGTTTTGGGTGGGTGTGCCTTTTGATGTGTTGTCATGGTGAGAGTGTCTCGTTAGGACACATTTTTCAAGAAAAATGTATCTCTCTTTCCTCCTCCTTCTCTCTATATATGTACGGTTGTACCATGAAGACTATTTCTCTAGTTTTTGAGGATTGTACTCTCACATAGTGTGGTCTATATAAGGAGATGTAAAGTTAGAAAGAGGTATTTTATTGTATTTATCTTCTGAAAAAATTCTTGGTGCGTAATTTATTATATACATGGGAGAGAGGTAAGCCTTATATTTTTGTTTCTCTTGTTTCTAATGAAGAAAAAAGTTCTTTGTTACTACCTTGTGGAGTAAGCATATTATTTAACCACGTAAATTCATATGCTTCTTGTCTCTTGTTTCGGTTTGACTATTTTCTTTTGTGTTTTAGCCTCACCTATATTGATCATGTGCAGGTGCTTTTCCACACCATGATGATCGAATTAGCCTAATCTTTTTAAATCAATATTTACATTAGAGGACACCGTTGGACGGGTGAGATACCATTCATACATAAAGTGGAATGCATGCATTAAAAAAAATAGTAAGAGAAGGGTATTTTCAGCATTTGATGCATATTCCTCTAATGTCTTTAGCAAAAGTTAAGCACCCACAATTATTAAAATCAAAGAAGGGGTGTTTACAATTATCCATTATTTAGTTAAATAAGCATTTGGCATAATTGTTGGCACTCAGTTTATTTTCTGTCATGTGCGGTGTGCAGGCATGTCAGAATCAGCAAGCGTGCCATAATCGATAAAGAAGCTAGATACAAACCGATCAACTTTCAACCCCAAGTGCCAAAATAAGCAGATATGTCCGATGCGAATGTTTATGACCAGATTTTGACGAGATCAGTCACTTACTCAACCACTTGCAGAATTTTATAATGATCAGGTGATAATCGGATGGTCAGGTTCTTCTTCTGAAAGTGGGTTGTGTATTGCTTTCCACAAGAAATGACTTTTTAGAATACCAATGTAATCAAATAAAAGGAAAAACTCACAATCGGTCACTAGGAGCAAGTGTAAGAATGGGTTTCTTAAAAGAACTATGTGATATTAGATAAAAGACAAATCGAGTGTATGAGTATAGATTTGGATTACAACTAAAAACTACAACTAAGAATTACCATTACTAGATTATTGCTACTCCTATGATAAGTTGAGGTAAAAGATTAATTTTTTTTTTATTTGATTGTGTGTTGGATTGGATTTCTCTATTATTTATAGAGTTCTATTACACCTTATTCTTCCATATGCTTATTTCATTACTCCAATGGTTACATTAGTCAAAGGGTCTCTTTATATCTTTCTTTTGTTATGTTTCCCTTTTGTAATGGTTCCTCTTCTATCGGCCAAGTTCTGTGACTCTTGGTTGTTTCTCGTACCTTGGACTACTCGACCCCATTTTTCTATCTTCTTGTTAAGTTTTAGATAACTCTTCCGCGTTACTTCGTTGACCATCCAAGGATGTGTAGCATTGGATTTATGTCAGCTATGATGTCACGCCCCAAACCCGAAAATCGGATTCACAGGAATCCCGATTGCCGAATCCGGTGTTGACAGCCTCTGTAGTACCCCATTCTCAGCTCCTAGCATCCATACGCCAAATTTTGATCCTAGGATCCTACAAGGAGGATTTTTTTTGTATGTTTATCTCGTAATAAGCATAACCACAAGATTACCTAATTTACAAAGGCAACATCATCGTCACATATCCACTAATATAATCATTTTAGTACAATGCTGAAAGGGAAATACATAAATTGAAAATTAAGCTCCAGAAGACTGCTGCATGCTCCAAGCTCAACACCGTTGCAACCTAACATCACCTGCACGCATCTATCATGCTTATAGAAAGCTCAGAGGGTGGTGTAAGTGTGTGCACAAAGTAAGTGTCAAGTATCCAATACAATGCCATCATCATACAATACCGAAATTACTAGTAATCCATAAATCGTACATTATCGGAATAAGCAGAGATACTGACAAGATCATAAATCATACGATGATAGAGTAAGCAGAAGTATGGACAAGTCCATAAGTCAGTCAATATTAGAATACACAATATAGAACAGTTATGCACTAAGGAGTCATAAAGAGCCAAATATCAGATGCTGAGGATGTAATGTAATATACAATCCTGCTAAGTCTGTCTAAGCCATATAAGTGCAGAAACATAGTAACCTAAAATGTCATATGCCTACAGATGTAATGCAATATGTGATGCAAATGAAATGACCATACTAGAGTGTGAAGTTGGGATGATAGTACGTAGTATCGCAGGCTACGGGTTCACCACAAGGGACTTTTATCCAAACCAGTCCCATAACTAAATTTGAATAGTTAGACTCAATGTGGTAAACTCCTGATCTCAGGTTAGTTATGCGCCCAACCAAAATCCTTACCATAATGAACGTACACAACAATTAGTTGTGCACCACCAGCCCAAGTGGATAGTGAATGAATGAATGAATAAGTAAACAACTCCTACTCAATAAGTCCACCTATCAATACGGTTCCTCTTTGAAAAATTACCGAGGTTTATTACACTCCAAACCAGATTGTCGCCCCATCACGCGTAACAAGGCGAGTGGAAGAGACCTCATTATCCACTTGTTAATATTGGGCCCGACTCGTCGATAGTGGATACATTCCTCAAGCTGGTTAAACTCAGCCTAGCTTTGCCCCCTCCTCTCAGGTAGATAAGGCCGCACCCCCTTCCAACTGGCCACAACACAGTGGGAGATGTGGCCTAACGGTATATGGTCCTCATGCGCTCATACATCCACTCGGTCTAAACGTTGGAGCAACCTCTAGAACTAAGAGGGTTTAGGGACTTTTACCCAGGGATATCTATAGCACCCCATGTAGAACAGATTTTCGGTGTCCCATCTGGCTATCCACGAAATGCCTGTGGAGGCTACGACCCTGATGTCACTAAGGCGTACAGTACAACATAATACAATGCAAGATGCATGAGTCATGCAATCTAGTCATGCATCTATCCTACGCATACCTTGTGCTCATGTGAGACAAGCTCGGTCTATCAGGGAGTCTCATAACAAAATGCCCAATGACATATGCAATTGTAAACCACATCTCATAAAAAACATGCGAATGATGTGTATGGGCATGTATCATGATGTTATGCTTTCACATACTCATAATCGATATCAATAACCAGCATCAACAATCGACCTCGACAATGTGGACATCTAACCAACATTGCCCCAAGGAATGACCCTTATAGATCCTAACATATAGTGGACCCATGACCTCACACAAGGGCCAAATATATAACACCATGGGCCTTGTTTAAGAACTTAATACACATCACAATGGGCCTTTCACATGGGCCTAACATACATCACAATAGTCTTTATCGCTTGGCCCTCAAATACACTACAATGAGCCTCATCACATAGACCTCATATTCATCACATTAGGCCCTAAACATGGGTTGAATACACATTCAATGGGTCTCAAATACGGGCCGCATATACATCATATTGGGCTTCAAACACGGGCCGTATATACATCACACAGGCCGAATACACATCACAATGGGCCTCAACTACGGGTTACATATACATCATATAGGTCTCGACAATCGGCCTTGACAACTGAAATCTACCTTGACAATCGAAATCAAAACTCGGAATCGGATTCGATACTCGGCCTCGACAATCAAAGTTAGCCTATACAATCGGCCTTAACAAATCAAAATCAACTTCAAAAATCAAAATCAAAATCGGCCAATAATCAGAATTGGCAAATCGGTCATGTCAATCGGATTCGGCAATCGGCTACGACAATCGGAATCGATAGATAATCGGAATAGGCAATTCGGTCACGTAAATCGAAAATCGACAATCGATCATGATAAACGGCCATGATCGCTAATAGGCAATCGGCCATGACAATCAGAATCGGTCAATAATCAGAATTGATAAATCGGTCATGTCAATCAGAATCGGCAATCGGCCATGACAATCGGAATCGAACGATAATCAGAATAGACAATTCGGTCACGTAAATAAAAAAATTGGCAATCGGTCATAATAAACGGCCTCGATCGCTAATAGGCAATCGGCCACGACAATCAGAATCGGTTAATAATCAAAATCGACAAATTAGTCACATCAATTGGAATCGACAATCCGCCACGATAATTGAAATCGATCGATAATCGGAATAGGCAATTCAGTCACGTAAATCAGAAATCGATAATCGGTCAAGATAAATGGCCTCGATCACTAATCGGCAATCGGTCACAATAATCGAAATCGTTCAATAATCAAAATCGGCAAATCGGTCACGTCAATCGGAATCGGCAATCTGCAATGACAATCGAAATCGGAAAATCGGTCACGACAATGGCACCGATAATTAATAGATAAACAAAGCGGGGTCCATAAATGACCAGCCAATCAACCATAGTATAAAGATCAGCACTCGGCTGTAGTTATATTAAATTCGATAGCATGGAGTCATCCGTCTATGGCGAATGGGGCCCACTTATTTGGATTAACCCACTAAGAGAATGATGAGAATAGGCCTAACAAGGCCTAAGGAAAGGTCAAAATGTGGACATCCAACTATCATTGCCCATCAATGTGGACATCTAACCAACATTACTCCCAAGGAGTGGCCTACATAGGACCAAACATATAGTGGGCCCATGGCCTCAAGTACAATCACGATGGGCCTCATTTACGTCACATAGGCCTCGTCATATTGGGCCAACATACATCTCATCGGGCCTCGAATACATAACAGGTGGGCCTCACACCTGAGCATCGAATATATCTCTATGGCCCTCTTATGTCAAGCGGGCCACATCACAGGGGCCACATTATATGAGCCGCGCCAACGGGCTTTATGTACATCAAATAAGCCGCACCGATGGGCCTCATGTATATCAAATCGGACCCACCCTTATGTATATTTGAGATCTGACCTATTCATAAGTTAACATAGAGATAAATGAAGTGAAAATAATTATCAGTTTTAATTGGAACTACTGTGGCCCTTAGAAGTTTAAACGGTGGAGGTCACGGTCCACTATTTAAATGGTGGGGTTCACTTGAACTTTAGATCTGACCCATTCTTTTGCTCACACCATAAAATGATATTTACAATGGTTGGATGGTTTGTATACAGCACATGTATCATGGTGGGTCCTATAGATAGACGGCGTGGATAGAACAGGTGGGACCCACGGAGATTGTTGCCGTGTACAACAACTGGTGGTGGGGCCCACTCTCCTGTATAAATATACAATATATAATGTATATAATACATATATACTATAGCTGCTGCAACTGCGACTTACATTTAAAGGCAAAGGTGGGTCCCACGTAGGGCCCACCCTTACATATATAATTTATAATATATAATATATATAATATACAAAATGCATAACTGCTGAAGTGAAGCTCTCAGCATTAAAAGGGAGAGGTAGGTCCCACGTAGGACCTACCACAACATTAAAAATATAATATTATTTTATATTATAATAAACTATATAATACATTAATATTATATTAGAATGTAGACAACGTTCAGTCCCTAAATGGCCTGGACGATCACATGCATTAAGGGAGGCCCCACACGTGGGGTGGGTCCCACCGTCTAGGGACGGTGGAGATCACATGCACTGCACGGTGTGGCCCATCAACATGAATGGACGGCGTGGGGAATACATACATCATGGTAGGGTGTCCATGTGATGGACGGCCTGAGAGTAAAACACATACATCATATGTAGGCTCCACCATCCAGGTGGCATGGATTGAAGCATATACATCGTAGGTGGGTCCACACGTGTGGGACCTACCAGCTTCTCATAAAGCTAATATTTGTATTTTCTTCCTCATCTATTCAGGTCCTGGGCATCCAATGGACGAACGGCCTGGATGGAATACTTCAAGGTGGCCTCGCGTCCCTGGTTTGGACGAACGACTTAGATTAAGCGCTACAAGGTGGGCCCCACGTGCATGTGGCCCACCTGGTTTTAGATCAAACTAATATCTATGTTCTCCTTTCAACCGGTCTGGCTGCAGACTGCTACTGCTCGTTGCCACTGTATCTGCCCCAATCAGGGTTCATGATCTCACTAAATGGACGGTCTGAAGATGGATGGTGAGGATTATACTACATACATCAAGGTGGGGTCCACACAGGTGGCCCATCAGATAGCAAATCAAGTGAATATTTGTGTCTTTCCCTTCATTTGGGCCTGTGTGACCAGCCGGTCACACAGGCCACAACTAGGCAGCAAGGTGGGCTCAACGGTGGATGGCAGTACTGTCCCACGGTCCGAGCAGTGTGGATAAAACCCATTCATCATGGTTGGGGTCCACACGTCCCTCGTGGCTGGACGGTGGACCTAACACATCAGGTGAGTCCCAAGTGAGTGGGCCACCCAACAATCCAACTGACATTTATATTTTCCCTTCATCCGTTCCGGTTAGCAGCTAAGTAGGCCGCCGTTACTACTGGACAGTGGGCGGCCCACGGCTAGACAGCGTGGAAGCATATATTTTGGTGGGGTCCATAACATATGGGAGAGAGAGAGAGAAAGAGAGAGAAGCACCCACCTTTAGATCTCTTCTTCATTCTTCTGCCAATGCAAGCTAGAGCTCAAATGGATGGACTTCAACGGTTGAGATCGGACTTGGATGGTGGAGATGGAAGGTAGGAAGGTGGGCCACACTAGTTTCTCTCCCATGGAAGCCATGGACGGTTGCTTGGAGAGAATGAGGGAGAGGGAGATGAGAGAGAGAGATTGAAAAAGAGAGATGGGTGAGTGATGTTGTGGGTGTACTTTGTGTAAGAGAGAGTTTGAATTTAGGGTTGCTTGGGGATGGGGTTGTACTTTGACATGTGAGGTGATGTGTAATTGATTGATGAGATTGATGGGTTTGATGTGATGTTCTCTTGGGTTTTGCAACGCGCGGTGTTTTCCTCAAACTGAACGTGAGCCCATATCTCCTGGCCTGGGTATCGCCTCAGCGCACGTGACGCGGCGACGGCGCGGTTGATAGGGTACATGTCTCGGGTTAAGCTGACTCGGTTTGACAGGATTCCTCTTAGGATCACACGCAAATGTCGGATAAAGGTCGAAGGTTGCCGAAATTCAACCGAAAAGATCGCGGAAGCCTACGAAACGGTGCAGTCTAGGATACGGGACTTAAAGCTCTCACCTCCTAATAAAAATTTCATCCTCGAAATTTATAGAACAGGCTAGGGAAGAGGAAACATCATCAAGTATATGTGTCAAGGCTAAATCAATCTATAAAAGGATGAAGATAGCACTCTCTAATATCAACATTACCTTCCGAAGATGCATCGCCAGCATTATGATGATCCTACTGAACCTCAAATCTTAGACCAAAAACAATCGAAACTATGTAGCCTCACAATCTCAACAGTAGGGAGCTATATCAGAAAATCTCTACGTTATTTGAACTCGGGAATCTAATTATTCTAAGTTCTCAACAATCATCGAGTGAAGGGTAGCTATGAGTAGATATATGATGTTATCTTCAGGTATTCTCAAGTTATGCTCTGATACCAACTTCTATCATGCCCCAAACTCAGAAATCATATTCACAGGAATCCCGATTGCAAAATCTGATTCTGACAGCCTCCATAATACCCCATTCTCAGTTTCTAGCATTCATACGCCGGATTCCGATCATGGGATCTTACAAAGAGAATTTTTTTATACATTTATCTAGTAATAAGAATAACCACAAGATTACCCAATTTACAAAGGCAACATCATCGTCACATATCCACTAATATAATCATTTTAGTACAATGCTGAAAGGCAAATATATAAATAAAAAATTAAGCTCCAAAAGACTATTGTACACTCCAAGCTCAACACTGTTGCAACTTAACATCACCTGCACGCATCTATCGTGCATAAGCTTATAGAAAGCTCAGAGGGTGGTGTAAGTGTGTACACAAAGTAAGTGTCAAGTATCCAATACAATGCCATCATCATACAATACCGAAATTACTAGTAATCCATAAATCGTACATTATCGGAATAAGCAGAGATACTGACAAGAACATAAATCATACGATGATAGAGTAAGTGGAAGTATGGACAAGTCCATAAGTCAATCAATATTAGAATACGCAATATAGAACAGCTATGCACTAAAGAGTCATAAAGAGCCAAATATCAGATGCCGAGGATGTAATGCAATATACAAATCCTGCTAAGTTTGTCTAAGTCATATAAGTGCAAAAATATAGCAACTCAAAATATTATATGCCTGTGGATGTAATGCAATATGTGATGCGAATGAAATGACCATGTTAGAGTGTGAAGTCGGGATGATAGTACATAGTATCACAGGCTATGGGGTCCACCACAAGGGACTTCTATCCAAACCAGTCTCATACCTAAATTTAGATAGTTAGACTTAACGTGGTAAACTCCTGATCTCAGGTTAGTCAGGCACCCAACCGAAATCTTTGCCATAACAAAGGTACACAATAATTAGTTGTGCACTACTAGCCCAAGTGGATAGTAAATGAATGAATGAATGAGCATGCAACTCCTACTCAATAAGTCTACCTATCAGTATGGTTCCTCTCTGAAAAATCACCGGGGTCTATTACACTCCAAATCAGATTGCTGCCCCATCACGCTAACAAGGCGAGTGGAAGAGACCTCACTATCCGCCTGCCAATATCAGGCCCGGCTCGCCGATAGCAGACCCATTCCTCGAGTTGGTTAAACTTAGCCTAGCTTTGCCTCCTCCTCTCGGGTAGGTAAGGCCACACCCCCTTCCAACTGACCACGACACAGTGGGAGACGCGACCTAACGGTATACGGCCCTTATGCACTCATACATCTACTCGGTCTAGACGTTGGAGCAACATCTAGAACCAAGAGGGTTTAGGGACTTTCTCCTAGGGATATCTATAGCACCCCATGTAGAACAGATTTTCGATATCTCATCTGGTCATCCATGAAATGTCTGTGAAGGCTACGACCCTGATGTCACTAAGGCGTACAGTACAACACAATGCAATGCAAGATGCATGAGTCACGCAATCTAGTCATGCATCTATCCTACGCATACCTTGTGCTCATGTGAGATAATTTCTGCCTATTAGGGAGTCGTATAATAATATGTCCAATGACATATGTAATGGTCAACCATATCTCATAACAAACATGAAGATGATGTATATGGGCATGTATCATGATGCTATGCTTTCACATACTCATAATCAGTATTAATAACCGGCATCAACAATCGACCTCGATAATGTGGACATCTAACCAACATTACCCCAAGGAATAGCCCTTATAGATCTTAACATATAGTGGACCCATGACCTCACAGAAGGGCCAAATATACAACACTATGGGCCTCACTCAAAAGATTAATACACATCACAATGGGCCTTTCACATGGGCCTAACATACATCACAATGGTCTCTATTACCTGGCCCTCGAAAGCACCATAATGGGCCCCATCATATAGACCTCATATTCATCACATTAGGCCCTAAACATGGGTTGAATACACATTATAATGGGTCTCAAATACGGGTCGTATATACATCATATTGGGCCTCAAACATGGGCCGTATATACATCACACAGGATGAATATACATCACAATGGGCCTCAACTACCGGTCACATATACATCATATAGGTCTCGACAATCAGCCTTGACAATTGAAATCTGCCTTGACAATCGAAATCGAAACTCGAAATCGGCTTCGATACTCGGTCTTGACAATCGGAGTCAGCCTAAACAATCGACCTTAACAAATTCAAATTGACCTCGAAAATTAAAATCAGAATCGGCCAATAATCAGAATTGGCAAATCGATCATGTCAATCAGAATCGACAATCGGCCACGACAATCAGAATCGATCGATAATCGGAATAGACAATTCGATCACATAAATTAAAAATTGGCAATCGATCATGATAAACGGCCTCGATCGCTAATTGGCAATCGACCACGACAATCGAAATCAGTCAATAATCAGAATTGAAAAATCGGCTACATGAATTGAAATCGGCAATCGGCCACGACAATCGGAATCGATCGATAATCAGAATAGGCAATTCGGTCTCGTAAATTGAAAATCGACAATCAATCATGATAAACAGCCTCGATCGCTAATCGGCAATCGGCCACGATAATTAAAATCGGTCAATAATCAGAATCAACAAATCGGTCATGTCAATCAGAATTGACAATCGACCATAACAATCAGAATCGTTCGATAATTAGAATAGACAATTCGGTCACATAAATCAAAAATCAGTAATCGGTCATGATAAACGGCCTCGATCGTTAATCTGCAATCAGCCACGATAATCGAAATCGGTCAATAATCAGAATTGGTAAATCAGTCACGTCAATCAAAATCAGCAATCAGCCACGACAATCGAAATCGACAAATCGGTCGCGACAATGGCACAGATAATTAACAGATATACAAAGCAGGGTCCATAAATGATATGTCAATCAACCATAGTATAAAGATCGACACTTAGCCATGGTTATATTAAATTCGATAGCATGGAGCCATCCGTCTATGGTGAATGGGGCCCACTTATTTGGGTTAACCCACAAAGGGAATGATGAGAATGGGCTTAACAAGGCCTAAGAGAAGGTCATAATGTAGACATCTAACCATCATTGCCCATCAATGTGGACATCTAACCAACATTGCTCCCAAGGAGTGGCCTACATAGGGCCAAACATATAGTGGGCTCATGACCTCAAGTACAATCACGATGAACCTCATTTATGTCACATAGGCCTCGTCATATTGGGCCAACATACATCTCATTGGGCCTTGAATACAAAACAGGTGGGCCTCGCACTTGAGCATCGAATACATCTCAATGGGCCTCTTATGTCAAGCGGGCCACATCATAGGGGCCGCATTATATGAGCCACGCCAATGGGCTTTATGTGCATCGAATAGGCCGCACAGATGGGCCTCATGTATATTAAATTGGGCCCACCCTTATGTATATTTGAGATCCGACCTATTTAAAAGTTAACATAGAGATAAATGAAGTGGAAATAATTATCATTTTTAATTGGAACTACTATAGCCCTTAAAAGTTTGAACGGTGGAGGTCACGGTCCACTATTTAAATGGTGGGGTTCACTTGAACTTTAGATCTGACCCATTCGTTTGCTCACGCCATAAAATGATATTTCTAATGGTTGGACATTCTGTATACAACACATGTATCATGGTGGGTCCCATAGATAGACGGCGTGGATGGAATAGGTGGGACCCATGGAGATTGCTGCCATGTACAGCAACTGGTGGTGGGGCCCACTCTCCTATATAAATATACAATATAATGTATATAATACATATATACTATAGCTGTTGTAACTGCAACTTGCATTTAAAGGCAGAGGTGGGTCCCACGTAGGGGCCACCCTTAGATATATAATTTATAATATAATATATATATATATATATATATATATATATATATATATATATATATATATATATATATATATATATATATATATATATATATATATATATATATATATATATATATATATATGCATAACTGCTGAAGTGCAGCTCTCAACATTAAAAGGGAGAGGTGGGTTCCACGTAGGACCCACCACAACATAAAAGATATAATATTATTTTATATTATAATAAACTATATAATATATTAATATTATATTAGAATGTAGACAACGTCCAGGCCGTCCATGGCCTGGACAATCACATGCATTAAGGGAGGCCCCACACGTGGGGTGGGTCCCACTGTCCAAGGTTGGTGGAGATCACATGCACTTCACAGTGTGGCCCATTAACGTGAATGGACGGCGTGGGGAATACATACATCATGGGAGGGCATCCATGTGATGGACAGCTTGTCACGCCCCAAACTCAGAAACCGGGCTCACAAAATTCTCGATCGCCGAATCTGGCGCTGACAGCCTCCGTAGTACCCCATTCTCGGCTCCCGGCACCCATATACCAGGTTCCGATCCTAGGATGCTACATGGAGGATTTCTACTATCCATTTAATTCGTAATGAGCATAACCATAAGCATAACCCACGAACAATAACCACAAGAACACCATCACAAAATCCACTATGATCAAAAACTTTGAGTACAAGGTGTATAAAGGGAAATACAAGATAGTGCTAATAACAAAACTCCAAAAGCTCGACTGCACGCTCCTACTGCTACTACGCTACGGCTGCATCCTGACGTCACCTGCACGCATCAATCGTGCATAAGCTTATAGAAAGCTTAGAGGGCGGTGTAAGTGTGTGCGCAATACGAGCGTGCTCAGAATGCAAGGTCAGAATAATGTTGTAATGTGCCGATGAGTACATGAATACAATCAGTCATACCAAGGCTATGCGGTGCAAGATATGAATGCGATCGGCCACATCCAGGCCATGTGATGCAGAATGCAAGTCAAGCATGTCAATCCTCATCATATACCAGTACAGTTCTCATTCTGGATAATCACCGGGGTCTAGAACACTCTACGCCAGCTTGCCGTCCCTATCCGAACGCACAATTGGGAGAGCAGAAGAGACCTCACTATCCGCCTGCCAATATCGGGCCCGGCTCGTCGATAGCGGACCGATTCCTCAAGCTGGTCAAACTCAACCTAGAAGTTGCCCCCTCACTCAGGCGGATAAGGTCACACCCCTTCCCAACCGACCACGACACAGTGGGAGACGCGGCCTACTGGTATACGGCCCTCGCGCGCTCATGTATCCACTCGATCTCGACGTTGGAGTCATCCTCTGGTACCATCGGGTTTAGGTATTTTCACCCAGGGACATCTATGGCGCCCGTATGCTAAAACCAAACATTTTCGATATCCAATCCAGCCACCCACGATGCATCTGTGGAGGCTATGGCCCTGATGTTGCTAGGGCATACAATAATCACAATCATACAAATCAAGTGCATGAGTCACACTACCAGTCATGCAGCAGTCCTACGTATACCATGCACTCATGTAGGGCAACTCTGCCTACTAGGGAGCCCATAAACAGTTCGCCCGAAGGCATATGCTATGATCAGTCACTTCTCATATCAGTCATACATATGATGCGTATGATAATGGATCATGAATCTATACTAAACATGTATATAGAGCTGGGCTCTGCGTATAACTGAGATGGGCCGAGATAGCCTACTTACTACAAGTATGGGCCTATTAGTGGGCCTTAGGGAGAGTGACAATGCGGACATTTAACCGACGTCATCCTTACAATGTGGGCATCTATCCATCATTGTTCCTAAGGCATTACTTACTATAAATATCGTTATATGCCATGGAGGGATCATGCATTGCAATGGACCTAGTTGCACTCAATTAGGTCTTAAGTACATCAATTAGGCCGTATCATATGGGCCTTACATTCATCAAGCAGATCACACCAATGGGCCTGAGGTTCTTTGCAATGGGTCATAACCCATGGGCCTTAGAATTCATTAAAAATGAGCCCAATCACATGAGCTTTATGTGCATCAAATGGGCCTAATCACATAGGCCTTATATATACGAAAGTGGGCCTCAACAATGGGCCACAAATACATCAATTGGGCCTACACACATGGGCCCATAAATAACAAAGTGGGCCTTAGTGGGCGGGCCACAAATACATTAAGATGGGCCTCAACAATGGCCTTAAAATGATCTCAAAATGGTTGGACGGTTTGGATGAAACTCATGCATCATGGTAGACTCCTATGTGGGCCCACTATAACACATTTTTTTTCCAGCCAATCCTGGGCCCACTGAAATGCTTATTTGCCACCCAACCTGTTGTTAAGGCCGTGTGGCAAGGGGCCCACCAAAATGTTTATTTTACATCCCACCTGTTGATAAGGCCATGTAGTGAGGGGCCCACCAAAATGTTTATTTTCCATTCAAACCTGTTGATAAGGTCATATAGACCCAGGGCCCACCGAAATGTATATTTTCTACCCAACCTGGGTCCACTGTACTATTTATTTGCATCCAAACTGTTCATTGAATCACATGGCCTAGGGCCCACTGTAATGTTTATTGCCATCCAAACCTGTTCATAATGTCACGTGGCCAGGGGCCCACGTGATGGACGGCGTGGACACAATACATACATCTGAGTGGGCGCCACCGTCCACTGCCGTGGACGGACGGCGTGAGTAAAACACTTGCATCACAGTGGGTGTCACCACCCACTGTTGTGTACGGTGTGGTAAGCTACACATACCATAGTGGGTCCCATGTAGGGCCCACCAAAGTGTTTATTTGCAATCCAACCCGTCCATTATGTGTGTCCCACCTGTTTGAGGGTTCACACCAAGTTTCAACTACATTCAAAATTCAGGTAGGCCCCACCAAGTGTTTTTATATGATTTAGGCATGTCATCACATGATTTGGATGGTATGGCCCACCTGAGTTCAGTTTGTGAATGATTTTTAGAGTCAACGCACCATTCAAGGGGACCTATTAAATGAACGGTATAAATGTAAAATATACATCATGGTGGAGTCTACAAGTGGGCCAATGTGGCCACCCTTTTTAACGTGGACGTCTCTGGACTCATGGCACAAAGTCATGCCAAAAAGAAAATTATTTTTTTATCCCAGGTGGGACCCACATTAACCAGATCTACCCCATCCATTGCATGTGTTCCACAAAATTAGGCGTCCAAACTAAGTTTCAGCCATGTCCAAATTTCAAATAGGCCCCACCAAATGCCTTTGTATGTTTCAGGCATGTCTTCACATGATTTTAGATGGTATGGCCCACCTGAGTTCCAGATTGGTCTCAAATTTTGGCTCAACGCCTAAATTCATCTGAGGAAGATGGTGGAAGGCTTGGATTAAATACACGCATTAAGTTGGGGCTTGCAAGAGTGGCCCACCATTTCCCTTCTTTTCCTTTCTTTTTTTTTTTTTTGGTTGGACGTCCAGACTCCTCTGGACGTCAAGTAGGCAAATGCATGCATGGATTTTCTTTATTTTTGTTTTCCTAGGTGGGACCCACATTAAACAGATCTACCCCATCCATTGCATGTGTCCCACAAAATTAAGGGTCCAAACCAAGTTTCAGGTGGGTCCAAGCTTCTGGTGGACCCCAGAAATCATTCTTCCAAGTTTTCAACGGAAAATACTACCATTCTTAATACCATGGCCCGCCAGATGATTGGATCGGTCTCATTTTTTGGCTCAACGCCTAAAATGATATGAAAAATGGAATGGACGACGTGGATTGCATATATACATCAAAGTGGGGCCTGCATGCAAGGTCCACCCCAAAGCAACCCCTTTTTCTTTTTTCTTTTTTTTTTTCTTTCTTGTCAGTACACGCCCATGCCGCCTGTACACATACTCCATGATGGCCAACACGCCCGTCCAGCGTCCAGGGATGCTGGACGGCATGGATAAATACATCATCATGGTGGGTCCCACATATACGTGGCCCACCATATACATATATATATGTGTAATATTAATATAATATAATATATATGTATATATATATATATATATATATATATATATATATATATATATATATATACGTATCATATCACCTAAAGTGTGGTGGGCCACACCATTTGATGAATGGAGTAGATTTATCATGAATTGGTGGGGCCCACTTCATTTTAGGAAAAGGATAAGGAAAGAGAGAGAGAGAGAGACAGAGAGAGAGAGAGAGAGAGAGAGAGAACAATAGACGGTGATGGTGGGGCCCCGCCACTATGGGCCCCACATAATACCAATCATACATAAAAAAATAGGTCCCACCAATAAGTGGTCCCTAAAAAGAATTTAACGGTGGATCACCCACCTCTAAGCCTCCTCCTTGCTCCCTTGGCCTCCAATGCTCCTTGCCTTCGCCTTGGACGGTGGATGATGGACCTTTGATGGTGTGGATGAGAGATGAGAGGGTGGGCCACACTTGGCCTTTAGGAAAGCTTGGGAATGCTTGGACGTGTGAAATTTTTGCTTGGAGAGATTTTTTTTTTTTTTGAGAAATGAGGGAGAGAGAGAAGTGATGGGTTGATAAGAAGTGATGGAGTGATGTGTGATGGGTTTGGTGATGAATGAAGTGATGTGAGAGTGGAATTTGGGTTGCTTGTGTAAGAGAAAGGTATGGGCAGGACATGGGTTAGTTGTACTTGGGTATGGAGTGACTTGACTTGTACTTGACATGAGTGATTGATTGATTGATGGGACATCTCGTAGAGATTCTCTCGTGATTCGCAACGTGCGGTGTTTTCTTCGAATTGAACGCAGACTGATATCTTTTAGCCTGGGTATCGGGTCGGTGCGCGAGTCGCGGCGTTAGAACCACGGTGACGGTGCGGTCGCTAAGGTATAGGTTTCAATTTTAGCTGATTTTGGCATACAGGTCTCAGCTTAAGATCGTGCGCAAACATCATAAAATGGTCGAGGATTGCCGAATTCGACCGGAAGGATCGCAGGAATCGACGGAACAGTACGAACTAGGATACGGGTCTTACACGGCTTGAGAATAAAATACATAGATTATATGTAGGCTCCACCGTCCAGACCCTCGGATAGTGGATGGCATGGATTGAAGCATATACATCGTACCAGCTTCTGATAAAGCTAATATTTGTATTTTCTTTTTCATCCATCCAGGTCCTGGGCATCCAGTGGACGAACGGCCTGGATAGAAAACTTCAAGGTGGCCTTGCGTTCCTAGTCTGGATGGACGGCTTAGATTAAGCACTACAAGGTGGGCCCCACGTGCATGTGGCCCACCTAGTTTTGGATCAAACTAATATTTGTATTCTCCTTTCAACCGATCTGGCTGCAGACTACTACTGCGTGTTGCCACTGTATCTGCCCCAATCAGGGTTCATAATCTCACCAAATGGATGGTCTAAAGATGGATGTGAGGATTATACTACATACATCAAGGTGGTGTCCACACGGGTGGCCCACCATCTTGGTAAATTTTTCCCTTCGTTTGGGCCTGTGTGACCAGCCAGTCACACAGGCCACAATTAGGCAGCAAGATGGGCTCAACGGTGGATGGAAGTGTTGTCCCATGGTCTAGTCAGCATGGATAAAACCCAATCATCATGGCTGGGGTCCACACGTCCCACGTGGCTGGACGGTGGACCCAACACATCAGGTGAGTCCCAAGTGAGTGGGCCACCCAACGATCAAGCTGACATTTATATTTTCCCTTCATCTGCTCCGGTCAGCAGCTAGGTGGGCGGCCGCTGCTGCTGGAGAGTGGGCGGCCCAGGCTGGATAGCGTGGACGCATATATTTTGGTGGGGTCCACAACATATGGGAGAGAGAGAGAGAAGTACCTACCTTTAGATCTCTTCTTCATTCTTCCGCCAATGCAGGCTAGAGCTCAAATGGATGGACTTCAACGGTTGAGATCGGACTTAGATGGTGGAGATGGAAGGTAGGAAGGTGGGCCACACTAGTTTCTCTCCCATGGAAGCCATGGACGGTTGCTTAGAGAGAATGAGGGAGAGGGAGATGAGAGAGAGAGAGAGAGATTGAAAGAGAGATGGGTGAGTGATGTGGTGGGTGTACTTTGTGTAAGAGAGAGTTTGACTTTGGGGCTGCTTGGGGATGGGGTTATACTTTGACATGTGAGGTGATGTGTAATTGATTGATGAGATTGATGGGATTTGATATAATGTTCTCTTGGGTTTTATAATGCGCAGTATTTTCCTCGAACTGAACGCGAGCCCACATCTCTTGGCCTGGGTATCACCTTGGCACGCATGACGCGGCATTGGAACCGCGGCGATGACACTGTCGCTAGGGTATAAGTCTCGGGTTGAGCCGACTCGAATTGACAGGACTCGGCTTAGGATTACGTGCAAACGTCAGATAAAGGTTGAAGGTTGGCGAAATTCAACCGGGAAGATTACGAAAGCCTACAAAATGATGTGGTCTAGGATACGGGGCTTACAGCTTCTGTAAAAAGTGCTTCAAGTATCTTGAAGATCTTTTTATCTATCTCTCATCTCTCGTGAAATGACACATGTTACCTTCTTTTTAATTTTTTCTAAAATGGCCAAAAATAGGGTACAACATTGCCCGCCACGTTACTTCACCTTTAGGAAAAATGTGATAATGATGTTGTTTCGTTGCCTAATGTAATTAATGCAATTGGTTGTTGGTTCACATGTCGTCTCCCCATTGATTCTACCTGATTGAGGCTAAATCGAAAGATATTTTTTATCTCCTTTTTTAGGTTGTCCATGTGACAAGTTGCATAGAATCATATCATATGAGGAGTCATGATTGTCATTTAATTAATGCGCACGTATCATGGCTGACATATAAGTGTAACCCTAAGTCGATGTTTACCTTTCTTCACCATTTGCTTCTTCTCTCTTTAGTTTACTTTTCTCTCAATTATCATGGCTACATCTTCATCCTCTTCCATTCCAGTCTTCCACCTGGAATCGTTCATTAAAGATTTGGTTGTTCTTTCTTCAAGAGGGTCAATGATCTTCTTTTCAATACTCCTATCGAACCAAATAAGGCTTTGTTGACACTTGGTCCAGCCTTTCTTCTCTGCTTCTATGGCTGCCTCAGTTGATACTTCTCATGCCCTATCTTCTTCTTTTGAGGAATTCCTTCCCTTGTAAGATATTTTATCCTCTTTTGATCAGGCATTCCCCGTGATATTCTAGTGGTTAGATCTCATGCGCCTTCATCAAATATTCAACAACTTAAGCAGGAATTACAAGTCCTCATTCACTCTGGTGTTGCTAACATCATTTCATCAGGATCAATCGAGAGACTCAACCTTTTCATTCGTCAGTATCAAAGTCTCACTTGGTCTGATGAGTCTATTTTTAGTCAAAATGTCTACAATCTATGAATTTCTGAGTCTGATTCAGGAGCATCAAGACACAATTGATGCAATCGATAAACTTACATCTGAGCATTCAGTTATCTCCCTCAGAATGACTGATATCATAATTACAAGAGAACAACTTTCTATTGTATATAGTAACTTGAAGGAGTCAGACACGACTATGATCAATCTAAAGGCTTAAATCTAGACAATGAAGGACAAAATGAAAGTACTGATAGAATAAAAGAAATCTTTAATCGAGTGTAAACATGGTCAAAAGGCTAAAATTAATAAGTTGGGCGCATATATGGAAGAGAAAATTCCACTAATTGATTAAAGAGCATGCTCAAAAGCTTAGACCAGAACTCCTCTTCATCGGCGGGAAGCTATGCGGTTGAAGCTTTAAGAAATGATTACCTCTTTTTCTTCCTTTGAATTTTAATTGCTTTGTGTTTGTTTACTGTCGGTTTATACTTCCTCTTATCTTTTGATACAATTGGGCATAATATTTTTTTCATTTTGTTCTTCTGCATACATGTCATAACTATATTGATGACATGGCACATACATGAGAAGTCATGCATCCATTTGTTTCCTCTTCCTAAGGTACATTTCATGCCATTAAGGGGGCACTTCAACCATCACGTAGCCTCATCTTCATGTATGATTATCCACTCTGAGTGCCTATTAAAGGAGTTCTAATGTAACACCCCATACTTTCCAGTACTCATGGGTTACCATGAAGACCTTAGTAACAAAAATCTAACTAACCAGACATTCACCTTCATTCTAGCCTAAATCTGATAGTTTGGAGTAATCTTCATCCATAAAATGAGTCATTCATTTGTTGATTTTTGAGATGAACCATCACATCATTAGAGACATGTTTACTAGGATTTCAATCACTCTAATAGACAAATCAAACCGTTCTTTTTTTTTTTTAATATCGAGACTTCAATTATCCAATCCACCATCCATCAGGCCCATAACATCCCATATAGTGATCCACCACTTGATCGCACTAATAAGACAATCCAAGTGTTAAATCAAGCATTAAAGTCCACTTAGACGGTTCTTAGGACTATTAGGACCATTGAAAAATGATTGTGAATCAATCCAGCCGTTGATTTTATAAAGCGACCATTGAAGTTGAGCGTACAACTGCAAAGATGCACTTTGGCTCAAAATAACCCAATTGAATGGTTGGATGGAGATATGCACCATAGATTGTGATATGAATGACTTAAGAATACTGTGGAATCATTTAAATTTATATTCAAAGCCAATCCGACTTGAAGATTATCAGAGATTGATAGAAATCATCAATTAAAACCCAAAACCTCGCTTGGTGTGGCTCACTTAAGCGTTAGATTTGCCTCATCTCGAAGCTAATGTCCTGATAGAACTATACAGGTCCAATGGACAGAGTGGATTTCATTAATCATCTCAGTGGACCCCCCCCCCCCCCCCCCCCCCCCACCCCCCCCCCCCCCCCTCTTTAGGGCAGTGTGTGTACAAACTTGTGTACGCCATGCTATGCACTAGGCAAGAAGCCCTAATCAAACTGGGTTGACCTGATTCCTCCCTGAAGAGGAAACCTCTCTTCCTCTTTCGGTTGTTTCTGCCAACGGACGCTGTCTGTTGTTTTGGAATTGTGGGCCCACCTTGTGTTTGATCTGAATTGTCCATTATGTCCGGGTAGAATTTTCAACCAAACCCTAACCCTTTTTGCATGCTAGCACATGTGTGCATGCACACGATCTTTGGCATAAACGGCGGTGTGTGTGACCATTTTTTTGAAAACGGGAATCCCGTTCTTTCCGCTTCACTAGTAATCCAGGAGTGTGTTCTTCACGCCATCTCAGCCGTCTATGAGAGGAGTTTCCTTGTCATCTTAGTCATCCATTATCATCACGTGGATTGCCATCTATGAAACCAAATAAATGAATCAGTTTAAGGAGAGTGAGTGCAAAAGTAGGAAACCCTATGTTGAATCCTGACCATCTAATTTTAATCTAATGGTGCTAAAAGAGTTTAGGGCATGACATAAGACAAGAGGAATCAAATGGTAACGTCTCTTCTCATTCCTTTACGGTAACTCACAGAAAACCAGCCGAAGCCTTCAACTTGCAAAACCACCAGTTTTTTGGCCTTGGAGCTTCGATTTCAGTCATCCACAAGCTTCATGGTGCTTATTCAAATCATCCACAAGTTCAAAGAAAAACCCATTGGATGGCGATCCACTATTAACAACATGTCTTCTTCCCAGCCAAACTACCACTACTGCATGTTCATTGTCAGGCTTTGATTCCAAATCAAACTGACCAGTAAGTGGGCCACAAGATCATGCCAATATTACAAAGAATTTGTCAGATCTTGCCTATGCAAGAGAAATTAGGATCCAAGAACAAACAATGTCGAATCGGTCTTCCACAAGTAATTGTTTCAAGTTAGCCAATCTAGCTCTTCGAGTCACCTTATCTCTGAAGTCTGTTGGAATCTCGATTCATGGCTAGGCACTTTAGTTGGAAGCAAGAGAAAGAGAGCAGGTAGAGGAAGTGTCGAATCAGGTTCCATCGACTGGGAGTTAGACTCGTTATCGAGTCATTGTGCCTATTGTGGTGATTCCGACTCATTGAATTGATTCTTTTTGAAAATCTGGTTGTGTACAAGAATTATTGAACCTCCAGGGTAGAGTAGAAAAAATAGGAAGCAGATGGAAGTAAGAAAAGAAAAAAATAGTAAGATGTGTATTTGGCTACCGGGTCTCCCATCTTGCTACTGAGTTGACTCAGAGTTTGGTTCAATTCTGGGACATTCTGATCACTTAGGTTAGGGTTTGGATCGTATGTAGTTCAATAGCTCGGGGGGAGTTGAGTTTTGTGGGACCAAGTCACTAGTAGTGGATTATTGAGTCACTGGTCTTTTGGCTCGACAGATCTCATCAAATCTGAATATGTTCTGAGCCTGATTGGCCTAGTTAGCCGGTGTTTGGTCAAGTTTTCCCGAGCAACTATTGCAACTTCCACTGGATTTGGAGGAAATGGGTTGGAGTCAAGTTGCATTGATCCGGCTCATCATTTCAATCTGTTGACTAATTACCAAGTTGACTTAGTGAGTCTTTGTTGAGTCATTTTTCTTTTTGTGGGTTGGTTTCAGTCTGTAGTTTCAACATCAATTGTTGATTCAGGTGAGTTTGGATCGATCGTGATCAGGTTCGTTTTCTCTCATCGGTTCATAGCCAAACTCAAGACCAATTTGGGTCTAATTGAGTGAGTTAATTCCTTTGGTTGAATGTTAAAGTTCATTTCTATTAGAATGTTGTTTAGTCTCTAACCTTATTGTATTATGTGAAATAAGATCTTCCAATTCCTCAATTAGGACTTTATTCAATTGAGTTGTAACCGGGTTAAATCCCACCCTTAAAGCGAGTTGAATCATATCCAATGTGTCTTAATCTCTCAACTTCTTATTTAGATTTAAATTAGAGTTAAGTTAGTTTTAATTGAATTAGTATGTTGACGTGTATGTAGGGGATCTAATTTCTCTATAATAAAAAAAAGTCACATTCAACTACACCTTTACTTGAGGTGCATTGGTGTCATCATAATCTGAGCTGATCTCGTGTGGCTTCAAGTCGAGAGGTTAGAGCTTGGGCCTAGTGCAAGCATTTTTATTCTATCAACTCTAAAAGAAAATCCATATCCGAAGGTGAGGATCACCCTTCAAGCTTTTCTACATCATGATAGTTAGCTTAGTTCATTTATTTTATTAATTGTTTATTATAATACTCGGTGGATATGATGATAAATGTTAGTTTCTATTTGAGTAATTCTTCATATATGATTGACGATTGGATTTAAATTCAAGTATTCGAATATGTTATGGATCTCAAACATCTCTATGCTAGATTAAGATGAGTACTTTACATGTGTGATTGTTATTGATCTTGTTTATGCCTCATTTTGTCACTTGTGATTATTGGATGACATTTTTAGAGGTCCTCAAACTAGTGGCCATTTGTGTAATAGATTAAATAAATTTATGTTATAGACTTACCATCTTGTGGATCATTTGTGCGTATGTGGCTTTTGGGGATACTCCATTTTTATCATATACTTGTATGGACTATTTACCGTATGTGGTATGATGGAATATTTGCCATATGTGGCTTTGATGGACCATTTTTGTATAACTTTGTGATGGTAAGTTTCACTTATTGAACTATGATTGCTTGCTAGTTGAAGAGGTTACCATTAAATCCTAGTTGTTAGAGTCTCATGAGCCGAGGATGGTGGTATGGGACACTATGCCCGAGCTGTCGGCCTATGCTAGGTGACGAGCCCCCATAGTGACCTTTGAGCTTTATTAAAATGACTATTTGCAATTGGACTAATAATGGTTGGACTAATCATGCATTTTATAGAAAGTTAGTTTTATTGGGTACCTAGTTGACTATTTAGAAAAACTAGTGCATTGTATGAACATCCAAAATTGTGTGAGCTTCTCACTTAAGCACGTAGTTGTTGTACTTTCGCTGGTGATTAGTGTTCACTCCTCAAGTATAAGGTTGTGATGTTGTAATAAACTCGGTGAGACCGAGGTTGAATCCTAAGGGACTGATACCTGTACGTTATCTGAAACTAAGTAGAACTAGAACTAAAATAAGATGAAATCTAAATCAAGTGAATATGAGGGTTTAATGGTGAAATACTTATCTAAAACTTAAAGAATTCAGGGAAAGGAAACTAAGGATTCAAATGATCCACTTGTAGAGATCAGGGAGATCTTATGCCTACATCAAGAACTCAACTGGACTTAGAGTCTCATCTTCATCTAGTTAAAGAGTATAACAATGGAAATCAAACTGAACTTACTTTGATCTAGTTTTCAAGAGATGAAAGGTATATGAATTAGAATGGATTCCATCACCAAACCATGTCCAAGAGACAAAGTAAACAACATAATTAAACTAATTACCAACCAATCAACAATGTATGAAGATTAGGAAGGGTACCGTCATCCGACCATGCCCAGGAGACGATGGTGAACAACAGGGCTTCCTGACGTCATAAACATAAAGAGAAAAAAAAAACATGCTCAAAGTCATCACAGACCCATTATAATTTTAGTCACAACAGACCATTAACAACTAAAAATATCCTCTTAATTAAACTAAAATCATCATTAGTTCAGTATAAAAAAAAGGCATAAGCTAAAAATCCTCCCATCAAGGTACAAGCTTCACCTCTTAGCCCTAGCTAAGAGGTCTAGCCACTGATATACATGATGAGGCTAAATCTCACAAAAATAATAAAAACACAAGAAAAAGAAAAGGAAAAAAACTACTAGAACTCTTTCTCTCTCTCTTCACGTTCAAGCCCAAGCCGAGGTCTGATCCCCCTCTTCTCTCCTCTCTTGTCTCTTTATAGAAGGGAAGGTCGGTTGCAAGGGAGGAAATTTTCGCACGAAGAGGCAGTGGTATAGCCGTTTGTAGAAAAGAGCCTGCGTAAATCACTTACGCTGATATATTGGTGGCCCCCAAAGACGATCTCTGATAGAAAATCCACTCTGTTCACTGAGATCAGCTCGAAAAATCGGTCGGACATAACTTCTTTTCTTTTATTTTGGTGTGGCCCACCAAGAACGATGTTCTACCATCCGTTCCTGTGTTTAGAAGATCAACAGCCACCTACGCTTCATTCCGTGATTCCGACACCTAAGCTTGGATAAAAGGGCTCTTGGGCTCCTAATGGACGGTCCAGATCGGACCATTGATTCACAATGGTAGCCCACTAGTGAGTGCATTGTGATGGTTGTTGGGCCCCACCTTGATGTTTATGTAGAAACCCATTCCGTCCACTGGGTTCCCCTCATAAAATCGTTTTAGGATGGTCGGTTTTGGAGTGCTGATGACGTGGCCCACTTTCTTTTCCTTTTTGCTATCCAACCTGTGTTTGAACATGATTTACGTGTGTACACATGCATGGGACCAAACGGAAAGTTAGGCGATGGTTACGTGCACTCCCACCCCCCCCCCCCCCCCCCCCCCTGGACATGTTAAATGGTCCAGATCATCGATATGGCTGATGGGTGCGACCTACAAGCATCGTCTGGCCACTCACGGTGAAGAAACTATTGCATCTTTAGATTTTTCAGGATTCGTCGGTTAGCGCAACGCTGACCGACTTAGATTCTTGTGGTGTGGGGCGGGTCCTGTACAAACTATGCACATACATTGCGTGTGTGGGTCTTACGGTGATTTATTTCAGAGATCCGATCCGTCTAACCATTTTGTCACCCCATTTAAGAGGTTAAGACCTGATTTGAAGTGTACCCAAATATCAGGTGGGCCATGCTTAAGGATTTAAGGGGTTGATCTATCCGTTGGGCCACTTCTACAGCGATCCAATGGCTGATTTTTGACGTGTACGGTTAATTTATGGTCCTCAGGCCACATATAGAGTTTCGAGCTGAACGGATAGTAGGAACCCTATGATCTTGCATTTTGGACGTCTTTCGGGCTACTTGAACTTCAGTTTCTCGATTTTCTTGGATCTCTTGCGTGTAAATCTGTCGATTTTGGTTTCCTAGAGTCTGTCCCTTACCTAGGTGACTTTAGAGCGTTAAATCCATACTTTTAGCACCCTGTTTCAGTTTAAGCTCGTAAATACACTTTACATCACGAACACGATTAAATCGTGCCATTAAACAGTATCATATTCGTAAATCCAGACAATAATTGGGTCTGATATGCAATATTTGACCCTCAACAATTAGACACTTTGAGATTGCATTTGGGTTTTGCCCCACTCGCGGTTACTTAACAATTTTGTGTGAGCCATCACTTGAGAACGTACTTGTTGTACTTTCCCTAATAACTTACAACTGAAGATGACTGGTGGCTAATTATGGATGTTGTAGCATGTATCATTTATCGTGATATATTTCGCTAGCTCCCAGAACATCAACATTCGATCAACTTTGAGTGAACTTGTCACTTGAGCATGTACTTGTTGTACTTTCTCTAGTGAATAGCCACTTATATATGGGTTTTGACCTACTCGTGGTTTTGCCTAAAAGCCAGCTAGATAGCATCCCCAAGCTGATGGATATTCATGCATTCATTTATTTAAATAAGATCACATCATAAATTATTTTGTACGATTCTCATTTTAGAACTATCATTAACTAGTGTGATGGATTGTAATATCATTTGTTATGATCATTACAAATGGTTTAGTGTAAATCTATCTTAATAAAATTATGTTTAACTATTTTGGTGGTCTGGTAAATCTTGACGGGTATACCTCACTGGGATAGCCATTGACATTATCGAACCATATCCAGATGTTACAGGAGACATAAATGATGCTCAGATTGGTGCTTATGGGGAGCATAAGGAGTTGGACGATCTTGGGCTCTAGAATATAGATATCATTTGTATAGGCTTTGTACCTCCCTATATTTGTAAAATTTGAGACATTAGTTATATAAGTACTATGGGCAACCGCTCGTATATATTTAAATGTGTGCTTAGACTTTTCTTTATGCTTGATTATTTTCTCTTCCGCTGCACCGCTCAGTCCGAAAAAGAAAAAAAATATGTGCAATTTGGGCTATCTTTACGGTTAACACTTGGGTTTTTGATAAACGAGTAGTATATTCAAGTTATGAAAATCGAAGCATTACAAGATAGTATCAGAGTGGAGTTTAGATAAACGAGCCTTGGGAAAAGAGTTTATACAAACCTTAAATGTCACAGGTTAAGACATTGGAAATTAGAAACTAAACTTAGGTCCCCATTGTAAACTATCAAGAAAGCCAATTAGACTTAGAAACTAAACTTAGTCCACATGATGTAGGCAACCATTTACCCATTAACGCTATCAAACCATATCCAATTGTTGCAAGAGACGTAAATAACATGCACATTGGTGCTCATGGGGAGCATGAGGAGTTGGACGATCTTACAGCTCTAGAATCTAGATATCATTTGTATTGGTTCTGTAATTCCCTATATTTGTAAAATTTGAGACATTGGTTTGTATAAGCCCTATGGGAAGCCACTCGTATCTCTTTGAATGTATGTTCAGACTTTTCTTTATACTTGATTTGTTTCTCTACCATTGTAGCGTTCACTCTGAAAAAGAAAAAAATATGTGAAATTTAGGTTATCTTTAAAGGTTAACACTCAAGTTTTCAAAAAATGAGTAGTAAACTCGGGTTACGAAAATTGGGGTGTTATACCTTAGTACTTTCTCCCCTACACACTCAAGCTTCTTTACCTTAAATATTGGAAACCTCTTACTTTCTCTTATCAATAGTTATTGTACATATGTCTCCTATCAATTGGGCTTAAACGTTCTTGGAGGAAATCATTTCCTTTGAGATCAAAACTTTTGCTCACTCCACCCTTTAGTACAGCATTTATCCATTCATTTGTGATCTCCGAGTGACTGCGAGCGATGATGTTCCTTTGAATGAACTACTAGATACTTTAACCAAACTCCAGCGTATCAACGATGCATACTTCATTATCGAAAATGATTTGTAAACTCTTGATGCTTATGCAAATGAGTGTGCCACCATTCACATGGAAACAAACATTCTCTCCAATTAACAAGATAAGGCCTGTTATAATCACATAACTGGACTCGATAGCATTATTTTAACAAATTGATGCTGAAAACTCTACCGGTTCAGTGCAAAGAGGTTGACGATGACCTCCAGAAGACTAATCACATCTGCCCTTTAAGGTGCTCAAATTAGACGAAGACTCTTCTAAATTTCATCAACTCTCAGACTACCCATTATTAAGCTTGGTCGTGTAAGAGCAGCGAATGAAAGAGAGAAGCAGAGTACAAAGCTTAAGTCATTAGTCATTACATCGACCAAGTTTTGTGCTTCTTTGATTGTGTTTTGGAAAGTGGAGAATCTTGAAAGGCTCAAAGGCAAACAATTGAAAACATCAGAGAGTGTGACATTAAGAAATTTAATGAGATGAAGACTGCTTACGCCTAAATTGCATTCCGGTCGAGCCCTTCTTTTTCTCCTTCTCTCTCTCTCTTTCTTTCTTTCTTTCTTTCTTTCTATATATATATATATATATATATATATATATATATATATATATATATATATATATATATATATATATATATATATATATATATATATATATAATTGGCTACGACTGCATTTTATTATTATTCTCAGCCTTATAATAGAATATATATATATATATATATATATAAGGTTTAGGGTTTAGGGTTTTCTTACTTCTATCCCGAAGGGCAGTTGTGGGCAGCAATCCTTAAGAAAGGAGCACGACCGATCATTCAAAGATTCTTTCAATCGATTTCAATCTTTGTGCATTATTTTTTACTTTCTAAACATCATTTGACAACATCTTTCCATATCTATCACAGACTAGGATAATGTGCTTTTTAAAATTGACAATTCATCAAATTTTTTATTTTATAAGTTCCTCCATAAACAACACTTATTAGTGTAAATATTCCATTCCATGTAGGCGACCAATTACGAAATTCAGCATCCTTAGTTCAAAGAGTCAATATCACTTTCCAACCTATATTACCTTCTTCGAAAGTCTTCTTTTTTCACTTTCTTATTGTATGCTCAAGAAACCCTGGACTTGCTTGACATAATGGAATTTAATCCCTTTATCCATATTTCATCCAAGTCGTCGAGTTTGACCAGCATAGCTTATGTGAAGTCGGTCGAGGTCAAGTTAACTTGATAGGCTACCCATAATGATAGCACAGTCACCTTCAAAAGTAACATAATATCATATCCATATGCAAGTCTGAATGGACTCATACTTGTGCTTGTTTGAAATGAGTTGCGATAAGCCTAAAAAGCTTCTGACACCTTAATATGCAATTTTTTTTTAGAGTTTCCATTGATCATTTTTTGCAGAATACTCTTAGTGATCTTGTTACCACCTCGACCTAGCCGTTGGCCTGAGTATAGTATGGTAATGAATGCAACAATTTGATTTTATACTAATCAGCCATTGCCTTAACCTTTTAAGATAAAAATGCTTCTCTTTGATCCATAGTGATTAATTGAGGAATTCCAAACTGGTGAATTATATGAGTTTCAATGAACTCAAAATTTCTCGATAATATGTTCCCAACATACGTTTTGCTACTCATTTGGTGAAATATTTGGTCACTATAATAATAAAACTATGCCCTTTATATGAAGGATGATAATTTTTTCCTATCAAATCAATGGCCTATCAGTAGAATGGTCGATGTTTGACAATAGGATGCAATTCGATCACTGGCACATGTTATATCAGCCCATGTCTTTTGCATACTTCACACCCTTTAACATATTGGTTACAATTGGCTAACATGCTCAACAAAAAATTCCCATAGCATCAAAGTATAAGCCTTATTTTCCTTCCAACCTAGTATTCTCTACAAATTTCTTAATGCACTTTACTCATAGACAACATAACAAACATCATAACAATACTCAATCGGCCCCTCTTCGATTTAGCTCATCATTGATTAATATATAATTTACAATCGTCCTCCTAATGTCTTGGCTAACCTTTGTATGTGGTGATCGTAAGTAATTTATGATTGGAGTTCTCCAATCATCACTGTTTGTATCGACTTAAAAAATTTCCTCTGTCAATTAACATTGGAAGATCAAAGGCAATAATCTTTAAAAAAAAAAAAAAAAATTTTAAAAATACAGTTATTGTTCTTCTTTCAAATCCTTGGATGACCTGAAATCCCAATGATAATGTTCAATACCCTGAGTGTAGGGTCGCGATATAGTAATAATCTTAGTAAGACCGAGGTCGAATCCAAAGGGACTGAAACTTATAAATTTCTAAAATTAACTATAAGTAAAACTAGAAAAAGATAGAGTAATTAAAACTAAGAATTTAAAGGTAGGAACTAGGGTGCCAAGACTTCACTTGTAGTAATCAGGGAGACCTCTTGCTTAATTTAAGTAACACAATTAGAATTGAAGTCCTATCCTATCCAATTGAAAAATATATCAATAAAACTAAATCTGAACTTCCATTGACCTAATTCTCAGTGAATGAGAACTATGATAATTGGAAGGGATTTCATCACCAAACTATGCCCAGGAGACTGACAAATAATAGGATTTTTCAATCCCATAATCTTAAAGTAGGAGAATTGTGAAGATTAGGAAGAATTCCATTACCTTACCATGCTCAAGGGACGATGGTGAACAACAAGACTTACTAATTTCACAATTTCAAATCAAGAAAAGAAGATACTCAAAGCTATTGCAAATCTACTGTAATTTAAGTTACAATAAACCATTAAAAACTGAAAGTATTCCTTAAATATCAAATTATAATCCATAGAGTTCAACATAAACATGAATCAAAGCAATAGAAATATCTCATCATGTTACAAGCTTCACCTCTTAGCCCTAGCTAAGAGGTTTAGCCAACCATAGACATGATTGGACCAAAATATCTTAAGAAAAATATAAAAATAACTAAAGAAGAAGAAAAAAACTCTTGGTGACGGCTTCTCAACTCTTTTACTGCATTCCTTAAACCCTAGAAGATAGCATGAAAAACGAAGGAGAAAGAGAAGAAAAACGCTTAACGACGACTCTCCACCCTTGTGCTTTGCTCCTCTAAACCCTGGATGATGCTTAGGAACATCTTAGGGAGTCCTATTTATAGTTGTGGAACTCCAACTTTTCCACCTAGTTAGAAAATTCTAGGAACCGCCTCAAATTTATACTTCACTCTGCACAGTTTTTCAAAATAGACTTTACTCTTCACAATTTTACAAAATGACCCAGAGTTTCAGAATATATTTTTTTAGAATGATTTTAGGATTCTTTTTCTTCATTTCAATTCTTTGATTCTCTTCATTTCTTACTTAGTTTTCTTAAATTTTTGGCATATGAATTCTTCAATCTTGGTTGCCTAAGATTCATCTCTTGCCTTGGTGATTCTTAAGTATCAAATTCATGCTTTTAGCACCCTTTTTAATCTAACTCTTAAATTCACCTTGCAACATAAATATGATAGAACATTAAGCATTATTATGTTAATACAACTAAGATATAAATGGGGGATAATACATAATATTTGACCCTTAACAGCTAATTGTACCATTTCATTTGCATTAATATTATTTTCTCGATTCATATGTTTTAACTCGATCTTATCAAATTTGCTTACCAATTGCTTCACTAAAGTATAATATAATTGTAGGGCAGTACTTGTATAATTGAATAAATCAATTAATTAGTTTATTGCTAATAAGGAATCGCCCATTATCAATATATTTTTTACTCTTAAATCGGTCAATACTTCCAAACCGATTATCAAAGCTTCATAATCAGCTTAATTGTTAGTGAATCAAATTCAAGTTGGAACACAAATACTTATTTTCTACCATCTAGATTGATCAATACAGCTCTGCTCCTGATCCTTTGTCGATCCTTGAATCATCAAATATTAGTTTCCAAGGTGATATATTAATTATAAATTTAATACTTCCAAAGGAAGTTGCCTTTCTATGTTTGAAGGGTGATCTGCTAGAAAATTGGCTATGACCTACCTTTTTATAGCTCTTTGTAGCAAATATACTAAGCTAAACTTAGATCATTTGAGTACCCATTTTTCAATTCAACCATTCAAAATTGGTCGATTTAACATATATTTTATTAAATCAGTTACTGTAATTATATTGACTATTTTAGGTATAAATAATGTCATAATTTTGTAGCCATGAAATACAATTATAAACATAACTTTTCTATGGTGGAATACCATCTTTCTGTATCTAATAATGATCGACTAAGATAATAGATTGTGCATTCTTTTCAGCCATCCTCTTCTTGTGATAGCAGATCGCCAACTTATTTTGAATAAGGTACAACATACAACTTGAGCGGTTAACCATTCACTAATGGCATCAACACTAGTGACCTGAAAAAATAATCTTTAATGCTGTTAAAAGCCAACTGATGTTCTGCCTCTCATCTAAACTCATTTTCTTATTTCAACATTAGTAAAGGAGAAGACGCGTAAGTTTTTCCGACACAATTAGAAATAAATCGTCGGATAACATTAACCTTGCAAAGAAACCTTTGTAACTTAGTTTTATTTATTGGTGGTGGTCGACTTTAATTCCTCTTTGATATAACATAAATCTCAAAATAAATAAATAAATAAAATAAAAATTGGTCAATACACAAAAAGTACTTTTTTTTTTTTTTTGGGGGGGGGGGGGGGGGGGGGGGGGGAGTGGTTCATTAAGCTTAGAAATCCATATCTTTTTAATTGAGTTACATAAGTGATAAAAAAATATTTAGTTAAACTGACCAATTTGATTACTATATCATTGATATAGATTTCTATGAATCAGCTAATCATATTATGAAAAATGGCATTCATAGCTCTTTGGTAAGTAATTCCTGCATTTTAAAGCCAAAATGGCATTACGACCCAAATGACCAGGACATTTGAAGGTTGTCTTTGGGACATCTTCCACTGTAATATTTATTTTATCATATACTGAATGATCATCTATAAAGGATACTATTTTATGTCCAGATACTTGATTGATCAATTGATCGGCCATAAGCATGTGATACTCATCATTTAGTGTGACTTAATTTAACTTCTAAAAGTCAATGCATTCTCTTAGCTTACCATTTTTCTTGATAACATGCACTATGTTTGAAATCCATTCATCGTAGTTGATGGGTCTAATGAAACTTGCTTTCAAAATCCATTTAATATCTTCATTTATCTTTTGTGTCACATCGGTCGTCATTCGTTTATGCGTTGTTTATGTAATTGATAACCTTCTTTTATAGGTAGCTTGTGTTCGACCAGGTTTTAGTTTAGTCCAGACAACTCATAATAGTCTCACACAAAGCAATCAGCGAACTCCTTGAGTAAGTTAGTGAGTTTGGCCTAAATATGTGGATCCAACAATCCATTGATAAAAGTAGACTTGGAATGTTGTTCTTTTCCCAAATTTACTTCAACTAAAGGACCTTGAACCTGACCTTGAGAATCATTCAATTTCTCTATCGTTTGCTTCAAATCCTTCAACTCAATACCATATTCAGTTACTTGATAGGTCGGTACTGCTATTTCAGCCATTTTAATAAAGCATCCATTATCATATTTTTGCAGACTCTCCTTGAGATGTCATATTCTAGCCATGAAGTCGGCCTTGACTAAAGGCTGATTAGTCATCGGATTTCTTCTATCATGCAACTTGTAGTTGTATAGAAGGTAATTATAGCCTTCAACATCTATTCATTTAATCATATCATTGTTGCGATATCATATACCATATTATATAGGTTGAGTCTAATATCTATCCCAGTTGGTTCATCATTCTTGTCTCGTCCGATAAATCACATTGGTGTAGTGATGATGGAATATATGAGAACGAATGAATCCAATCTTATCCCAATAAAGAATTATAATTTGATAAAGTGTCGATCATAAAGAAAGCGGCCAACTCCTTCTTTATTCCTACCATTAGTTTGACCTGTAAAACACCTTACATTTGCATTACTCCTCCAGCAAATTTACCCATTGTAATCTCGATTGGAATAAAGTCATATTGAGTCTTTCCCAATTTAGCCATCATTCTAGCTGGAAGAATGTTAATAGCAGCTGCATTATCGACCAAAACCTGAGTGATTAGACAACCTTCCAAGTGTATAGAGATATATAATAGCTTCAAATATTTGGTCATTATAGGAGTTGGTCTTTTAATAATTATTTTTTTCAAAAGGGGATTCTAGTTTGACTGTAACAATCGAAAATTTTTTAGTTTTCTCCTCGAAGTTAAATGAGCCATGTTGTATAGTTATAGGAAGACCTAACTCTTCTACATCTCCTTCCATCTTATTTGGTTGAGATGGTTTAACTAGAAAACTTAATAACAGTGTCAGCATCATATTGCAATCCAACATAATCGATGGGAACGAGACAAACTGTATTACTGAATTCAAACATTGCCTCCCAGGTATCTTTGAATTTGGTCACTTTTCAACTTCACTTACAACTCCATTCTTTATTTTCTCTTTTTTTTTTTTTAGATAAGACTTGTTCTAGTGATTTTGCTTTTGCAAGCAATTCTTCAATCAGAATATCATTTGAGAAACACTTATCACTGAAGTATTCGGTTGATCCGTCAATATTCATGTCTTTATTTTCAGGATTTTCGTTATTCTTGATTGACTCTACATGAAGTTTGACTATATTAATCGATATTTATTCTTCTTTAATTTTTAAAATTATCATCATTGATCGCATTAATTACGGGAACTTCATATGAGGTTCACCTCATGTAGTGGCTAATTGTCTTCATTTTGCAGATTGCTACCTTTACCAGCGCTGTTTCTAAGTACACATCATCTCTTCCAGTACTGCTACAAACTTGGAATGACTTAACCTTTTTCAAACTCCTTCTTGAGTAAGCCGTTGTTTAACCATCCTTTGCCCTAGGTTAGGCCAAGGGTGATCGCTGACATGTTTAACCCTTTGTGGGTGAAATGAATTTCCTTCTTAAAGATTTCTATTGGCCGATTGGCCTACTTGATAGTTCGGTCAGTAAAACCGTTTGTTTGGCTAAATCAACCTCACACATTTCGTACATAAATATCAACCATTGGAAATTACAGTCTCCAGATTTTCTTCGGTCTGTTCGACCATATGCTTAGGCCTATACTCCTCTTACCAACATCCGGTTCCATGGTTTGATCCATTTGCGTTCCAAGATAAAAAATTTATCGCGGCCAAACTAATCTTTGAGGATTAATTGTGGTCATATTAATCTACATATTGGACGGAAACAGATCAGCATTGCTTCCTTTTCTTTTTTGGGAAACTTCAACAATCCTTGGTCGATGTTGTCTTGAATAACATTTTTTAAAACAACACATTTGTTAGTGGAATGCAACCGAGATCCATGCCATTTGTAGTAATTAATTTTCTTCAATTCTCCGATTGTCAGAACCTTATAGTTAACAGGATTTTTAATAAATTTGTCGAGTAACATGATATCAAAGATTTCTTCAACAAAAGTAATATAAAACATGTATGTTATTTGAACTTTCTGATTAGAAAATGTGTTACCTCTGCTGTAATTAAAGCTAAGCAAATGAATGGTTATTTAGCCACAACTTCGGCCACTGTAACATCATAATTAGAATAATAATAGTATGTCTCTCCTGATGCATTCTTTTATTACATCAACTCCTGAAGAAAAGTCTCATATTGAGATACATTTTTAGTTAGATTATAGAGATTTGTAAATTTTGTCCCGATAAACTTCTTTCGAAGCATAAACTCTAGAGAATTGCATTGGCTTTTTGCCCTATTAAACTGAGCAATATAATTTTCAACCGATTCTCTTGACAATTGCTAAAAATGTGCAAGATCAACCATACAAATTTATGCCCTTATAAAAGAACTGAGCACGAAAGTTTTCTTCAATCTCTTGCCAAATATATATGAAATGTGGTAGCAAATTGGAATACCAAGTGAAGCTACCCCAGTGAGTGAATAACCAAATAGTTGTAACGTATAATAATTGTTATTGGTTAATTCTTCACATTGTATGGTGAAACGTCATGTGTTCTACAGTTAATTGACTCATTTTACTTAAAAATATTGTAAAATCAGGTTTGTAATTCCTCGACAATGGATATTGCTGGTCGATCCAGTCAGGATATGGCTTATGATAAACTATATTAGTATTTCGGTTAATAATTTGGCCCACCACTTCCTGAAATAATTGAACAATTTGATTACGATTATAATATTGTTGCGCTACAACTAGAGGAATTTTTAGACCAACCTGATATTTCTTTTCATTAAAAGGTTTTTGGGCAATGGTTGCCCACCCAAGTATCACTTGATTCCTGGCCTCAAGAATTAATTTCATATTCTCATGTTCAGGATGCCTGAAATCTATTGGCGATGATGAATTTCGCACGTCATGAACAGGAACACATTCAGGACGTTTAAAACCTATAGGTAATGGTGAATTTCACATGTGATAGAGTGGACTTAGGATATGAACAAGTGGTGTATTTCGCCATAAAGGAAGTTTTCATGGCACTAACTCGACTGGTGGTACAAGTGCTAGACTCCCAACAGAACCAATATCGACCTATTTCTAAGGTGCAACAGGTACTTTTTCAGCAAACAATGCCACCAACCGATTCATGCTCTTGGTATGACCGACCATCCACCTATTAAAGGCTTTAGTCTGAGCTCATGATTGTTTAGCTTGAACTCGTGACAATTCTGCGATGTGTTAAATTATCCTTCGTACATCAACTATTTTGGCCAACATAATCTCAAGAGGTTCAACCCGGGATGTCGATAGTCTATTCGTGTTTAGTGAAATAGGCACCAAACTAGGTGGTTGATTTACTTGCTCGAGTATCTGTTAAACTTGCAACTCTTCCTCTCGAGCAGGAAGCTCGTTGGCTATAACAGCATTATTGGTGGATGTTGAAGCATTATGAACACCTATTCGGCTCATGATATTGCATTGGTGAGTATACTTCGTAATCGAGTCCCACCAATTGTGCAACAAATTGTTGATTTTTACACAGCTGGTGCAAAAATGAATATTTACGACAACCAAATATATTTGCAGTCCCAATGTGCGTGCCAAAAATTATTGGCCCTCAGTTTATTTTCTATCACTTGCAATGTGGGGGCGTGTGAGAATCTTGATAAAATGGCTTAATCTGAACTAATCAACTTTTGACCCCAAGTGCCAAAATAAGCAGATACGTCCGGTGCGAATGTATATGACCATATTCTGAGAACATCAGTCACTTATACAACTACTTGCAAAAATTTGTAATGATCACGTGATAATCAGAGGGTGAGGTTCTTCCTTTAAAAGTGGGTCGCGTATTGCCAAACAAAAGAAATGACTTTTCAGAATACCAGTGCAATCAAATAAAATGAAAAAAAAAAAATCACAATCGGTCACTAAAAGTGACTGCAAGAATGCCTCTTGAATGAATTGCGTGATATTGGATAAAAGACAAATCTAACATATGAGTGTAGATTTGGATTACAACTAAAAATTACAGTTAATTTCACTGCTACTAGATTATTGTTATTTGTAGGATAAGCTGAGATAAAAAGATATATTTGTTTTGATTTGATTGTGTTGGATTGGATTCCTCTAATATTTATAGAGTTTTGTTACAGGTTATTCTTTCGTATGCTTCTTTCATTACTCCAGTGGTTATAGTAATCTAAGGGCCTCTCTCTAGTCATTCTATTGTTATGTTTTTCTCTTGTAACGGTTCCTCTTTTATCGATTAGGTTTTATGCCTTTCGATCATCTCCCATATCTTGGATTGCTCACCTACATTTTTCTCTTCACTCGTTAAATTTTGGATAACTAGCCTGTGTTATCTCATCCTCTATCTAATGACGTATATATTCGATATATGCTTGATATGATTCCGTAAAAAACAGACCAAATATCTTGAAGATCTTTTCATCATTCTCCTCTCTCTTGAAACTCCACATGTCAGGATGTTATTGGCTTTTTCCATAATGATCAGAAACATGGTACAACAATAATATAAACTTTCATGCGTTTTTTAGGTGGACCGACACGTGTTGTCCACTTTAAAATGGGTCACACTTCGGTAGATAAGTGCGCACCAAGAGTCACTATGTACACTTCTTACAGGTTGGGGCAAATCCATCACGTATTTCAAAGTCAAATCTCAAAATCCACAATTTTGAAATGCCACGGTGGGATTCTCCGGAGATATGGGTGCAGACAGTGGTCTCTCATCACGCGAGCGGACTAGGTGTGTCCCCGGCCTTGCCTGACACAGTGTGTCCTGACTAGGCCATCATGACGTATGCATTGTATATCCAAGCCGTCCATCCGTTTTTAAATCATTTCGGGGCATGACCACAAACATGAAGTGGGTCCAAATTTCAGGTAGCTAGCCCAAACCATAGAAAATAGTAGTAATTGATAGCCCGCCATTAAAAACTTCCTGAGGCCCACCTTAATGTCACTCTTAATGTTTATTTTGCATCCAACCTGTTGATAAGGTCACACAGTCCTAGATCAAGGGAAAAAACAAATATCATCTTAATCTAAACACATTTGTTGCCCACAAAAAACTTTTAATGGTCAATTGTCACTGTTTCCTGTGATATGAGATTTGGATCTGCTTCATTTATGAGCTCATGCCATAAAATTAGCTGGAAAAATGGATGGACGGCTTGGATGTACAATAAATTCATCAAAGTGGGCCCCGTGGTAAGGGCTGCACCATGTTGGGTGACCTAATCTGCTCTCTCATTACCATAGTGTTGGGTGACGTGGACTAATGTAAATGTCATGAGTCTGTCCCTAAATTATTCTTAGCGCTTTAGACGTGTGTAATTAACAAAATGGGAGATGACAGGGCAAAGCACCAAGAGGGACTGTAATTTGGTAGAGGCATCTCTAAGACTGCCAGTGGCAGGGTGATCCAGCAGGTCCACCCTTATATAAATATCCAACGGATGACTTGCATTTTAAAAATAAAAACGCTAGGATAATTCAATCCATTATTCCTTATATAGTTTATCCCCTGACATTTTGGGATGTTACTGTTTTTGTTTTTCCCGGTCACTTTAACGGCCACATATCAGATGGGATTGATTGTTTAATAAGAGTAATATTGAGGCATAATCCATCCATAGGGACTAACTTTGAGGTAAGCCTACACCACCAGGTAGCTGGGGAGATAGCTCTGTGGGCTTCATATTATATGTGTTTTATCCATGTCATCTATTCATTTTGTCAACTCATTTTAACACACGAGCCTAAAACTGAGGTAGATCCAAAGCTAAAGTGGACCCCATCAAAATAAGTAATGGAGATTAAAAGCCTACAGATAAAAACTTATTGGCGCTATGAAAGTTTTTGTTTTACATTGATACGGGGTTATGTGACTTTTTGAAAAAGTTAAATGGCAAATAACATTGTTGTGGGCCCTAAGAAGTTTTCAATAGTAGGCATTTTAGTCGCTACTATTTTTTGTGGTAAGGTTTACTTGAGGCTTACTTGAGCTTTGGATCTGCCTTATCTTTTATGCTTATACTATGAAATGATATGAAAAAATGGATGTGCTGAGTGGATAAAACACATGCATCATAGTAAGGCCTACAGAGCTTTTCCACCGGCTACCTGAGTGGTCTAAGGGCGTAAGGGTCACCAGCCAATCCAAGCCCAATGCAGCCGCCTGCCTCTGTAGGGAGGTGTCTGTCTCTTCGTATCATCTGCCAGACAAATAAGCTGCACTGGAGGCACATAGGGGCTGCGCGTTCCTGTCTTCTTCTCTTTCTTTTTTTCTTTTTTTCTTTTTTTCTTTTTTTTTTTTAATTAAGGGGAATTTTATGCAACTGCATTCCTGTGGGGCCACTCGGTTTGGCTAGTGACGCTGCCACCAGCCCGGTGGCTAGTGGTCGGTGCTATGTGGACCCCACCATGATGTATGTGTTTTATCCACGCCGTCCATCCATTTTGAAAGATAATTTTAGGGCTTGGTAAAAAAAAATGAAGTAGATATAAATCTCAGGAGGACCACACATGGGAAAACAATAGTGATTGAACGTCCACCATTAAAAACCTCCTAGGGTCCACTGTAATAGTTATTTGACATCTAATCTTTTATTTAGGTCATACAGACTTGGATGAAGGGAAAAGAAACATATCAGGTTGATCTAAAACTTTTGTAGCCCTTAAGAAGTTCTTAACAGTGAGTGTTCAATCAAAACTGTGCAGTCCACTTGAGATTTGGATCAACATTATTTTTGTGCTCATACCTCAAAATGATTTGGAAGAATATTTTTGTGCTCATACCTTAAAATGATTTGGAAGAAACACATATATCATGGTGGATGGAATGGATGAAACACATACATCATGGTGGGCCCACACAGCACCGACCGCTGGTCATTACCCAACCTCTCTTGCAATGTCACATCAGCATGAAAATGTGATGCTCCAAAATAAGGTCGATGCAAAGGACATTTCATGGAATTTGAAGGTTTTCTTCCTGGTAGTTATCCATTATTTTCTATGGATGAGGATTGCATACTGACCCTGTCGGTAGCAACGGGCTAATAGTCAGTGTTCTTCCCATAATGTATGCATTTCATCTACGTGGTTCATTTTAGGCATCTAAGGATTTAAATATCAGGCGAACCACACTTAATAAAATAGTAATGATTGACCCACAATTAAAATTTTCTTAGAGGTTAAAAAGTTTTTGATCAAGTTGATATTTGTTTTTTTCCTTTTGAGTTTTTATGACCTTATCAATTGGTTGGATGGAAAATAAATATTACAGTTAGAGCTACGCATCGGACCGAGTCAGATCCAATTGGGTCTTACTCAATCTTACCCGAAATATGAATGAGTTAATTTGAACCCGATCAGATTCGGGGTCGAATTGGGGACACCTAACTTGAACAGATCCACTATACAATTGTCCTCACCCGAACCGATTCCGACTCGGTCCGAAAAATTGAGTCGGATCGGGTTAAATATGATTCAAATAGGATTAGATTTGTGGTCAAACTATGATGTATGTGTTATATCTAAACCGTCCATCCATTTGTAAAGTTTGTCTTAAGGCTTGAGCGAAAAATAAGACATATAAAGATCAGTTGGCCCACACTACAAAAAACAGTGGGGGATTGAACGTTTACCATTGAAATCCTTTTAGAGATTGTAGAAGTTTCGAAGTAATATGAAATTTGTTTTTCCTCTTCATCTATATATTTTTAACCTTAATAACAGATTAGATGGAAAATAAACATTATGGTGGGCCCTACGAATTTTTTAACGGTGAAAATCATTATTCTCGCTACTCTTTGTGGTGTGGTCAACTTGAACGTTGGATATGATTATTTTTTTTTTATAATGCTCCAAAATGATCTCGAAATATGGATGAACGTTGTGGATATAGTAAATACATAACTTTGGGGTCCATGTAACTTTGATCTCATTTGAGCCGTTCGTGTCGTTCGTAAAAGTCGGAGCTCGAGGCCTGCCTCTACTCCTCTTTCTACGACACGTCTTAACGTGTTGGGCAAGAAATGCCTACGGCTACAGCCTATATACTGATGATGTTGACGGTCATGGGTTGAGTTGGCATGTGTCACCTCTGTGGGCTCCACTATGATATATGTTATAATCTACACCGTTCATCCATTTTTAGATATCATTTTAGAGAATGAACCAAAGAATTAGGTAAATAAAAGTTTGTAGTGGACCACACTAAAGAAAATAGCTGGGAAAGTGATTCCCACCGTTGAAACTATCCTAAGGCCCACCATAATGTTTATTTGAAATCCAACCTGTTCAAAAGTTAAAAAAGATATGAAATAAGAGAAAACACAAATATCAGCCTGATCTAAAACTTTCGTGGCCTTTAAATATTTTCAATGGTGGGCGTCACTGCCTACTTTTTTCTGTTTTGGGGTCCACTGGAGCTTTGGATTTAACCCGTTCTTTGGGTATTGCCCTAAGATGATCTCTCCAGATGGATGGAAGGTGTGGATATAAAACATACATTATGGTGGGGCCCACGGAACTTGTTGACGTAACTTCACTATTCAACCGTTGCCAGCTAGTCTCGCTACTCAACATGTCACTGTCTATAGCTCCTATGAGCTATACAACTGCTCTATGTATGAGTGCGACTACGAACGGATTGGCTACTCCGGTCGGTGATCTGTGGGCCCCACCATGATGTATGTGTTTCATCCACGCCGTTCATCAATTTTTACAGATCATTTTAGGGCTTGGTATAAAAAATGATAGGGATATAAATCTTAAGTGGGCCATACCACAGGACAAAAATAATGAATGGATATTCACAATTAAAATCCTCCTAAGGCCCACTGTACTGTTTATTTCACATCCAATTTGTTGATTTGGTCATAAAGACCCAGATGAAGGGAAAAAATAAATATCAGCTTCATCCAAAACTTTTATGGCCCCCAAAACGTTTTTAACGGTCAAAATTCATTCAACACTGTTTCTGTAATGTGGTCCACTTGAGATAGAGATATAATTCATTTTTTTTATCATACCATAAAATGATATATAAAAATAGATGGACGGCATGGAGGATACACATACATCATGGGGGCCCACAGAGCACCGACCATCAACTAATGGTTGGTGTCAGGGGGAGTAGCCAATCCGTATAGGCTATAACTCATACCGCTCGGTACATGTCGTGCGAAGACGAGCCCTAATGCTCCTCGAGTTCCGAGTTGTACAAACGGTTCAAAGGAGATCAAAGTTACATGGCCCCACAGTGATGTATTTAGTAAATCTATACCATTCATCTGTTTTTAGAGTTCATTTTAGAGCATTATCCAAAAAATGAATCATATCCGAAGATCATCTGGACCACACCATAAATAGAAGTGGAGATAATAATTTTCACCATTGAACAATTTGTATGGCCCACCATAGCGTTTGTTTTCATCCAATCTGTTCGTAAGGTCCCAAAGACCTCAGTGAAGAGGAAAAACAAATTTCATATTGATCCAAAACTTCTGTGAACCCAATAAGGGTTTCAATGGTAGACGTTCAATCCCCCACTACTTTCCGTAGTGTGGTCCACTTAATAGTTAGATGTCTTAATTTTGGTCTCAAGTATTAATACAATATTGTTAAATGGATAGACGGTTTATATATAACACATACCTTGTAATCAGACCCACACAGCTTACTAACGTTACACCCGCAAATCCACTTCGTACACCAGCCAATACGCTTCCGTCAACCAGTAGGTAAATAGCTGTATGCCAACCATGCCTGCTACGACTCTCTCTCCCTCTGTATTTCCCTCTCTGACATAGAAATCGAGCTCCAAAACCCAACGACTCTCCCTATATATTTCTCTCCACTAGAAAAATTCCATAAAAGCTCCAAAACCCACCGCAAGACATCTAGATAACCCTCTTCTTATCTTCTTCTTCAACAAAAAGGGAGAGACAGATACAGGGAGAGACAGATATAAAGAGAGATAGAGAAATAAATTTGGGACTCCAGTGTACATTGGGCGGGGTTTTTGGGCGCCAAATGAAAAGCCAAAGATGCGTGGAGAGAATTTTGCAAAAACGAGGGATATTTATATCCCGGGTCGGGTCGGGTCGGGTCGGGTCGGGTCGGACCCTTTCGGTCCGGGTTTCGGGTCGGTTCTGTTCGGATACACCCATATCCGAATTCGAGTCGAAAAACGACCGAATCTCGATGGATAGATTCGATCAAGGCCGATCTAGGCCGTCGGTTCTGTTCGGAACGGTATCGAGTCGGGTCGGATCGGGTCGGATTCACTGGATTGGGTCTAACTTGCCCACCTCTAATTACAGTTGGCTCCAAGAAGTTTTTAACACTAGATGTTTTAATCATCATTGTTTTCTTATGGTGTGGTGATGCCGAGAAGGATGTGTTAAGGTTGAGCACCGTCTTTAGGGGTGTACACGAGTTGAACCGAATCAAGTTTGGCACAACTCGACTCAGCTTAACTAATAGTTGACCCCAGTTCGAACTCGGCTCAACTTGGTCCTCGTGCCTGACTGGCTAGCTTGGCTCAGTTCAGTCAACAGCTCGGGCCAGTTCAACCCGAGTTCGAGCCAAGATCAAGTCTCCGCGGCATTTTTCTTAAACACATTGAGTGCACCTCAATTTCTCATGGAAAGTAAAGTGGCAGTATCGATTTACAAGTATTCCATCAAACACTGAATAGACAACATAGAAATCATGATACAAAGATATTTGTCTCATATCCATACCTTCCTTGCCATCGGCCAACACTACGCTGAGTCATTTCATCAAACACTTGTTGAGCAACATCAATATCAAACTAACTGAATCACCAAACTGGCTCAATCCAAGTTCGATTCAAGTTGGAGATAGATCTAAGTCGAGTCGAGCTCAGGCAAGCTCGAACTCGGCTCAAAATTTTTTCGAGCTCAAAAAATTAGCTCGACTCGACTCAAACTCAATTTTGAACAGAGTCGAATCGAGCTTTTTCGAGTCGAGTCGAGCAGGCAAACCGAGCTAACTTGGATCATTTACACCCCTAACTATCTTCATCAGGGAGGTAACTATTCTGAATCCGTGAAACTTCTTTGGACTCCTCATAGAGATGCGTCGAATCCACAATTAAATTAGAAAAAATAGAATAATTTTTAAAAATTCATAATAAATTAATTGATGATGAAAATTGAGCTTACGACCTCTTAAATAATAAAATAAACTTTAGGAAGAAGTTTCAGAATTAATTATAACTAAAACTCCTAGAAATTGTGACTTACTATAAATAGTAAAGTTATTATTTATAGACAGTCATAATTCCCACTAGTGCACATGGATTTTGACCAAATATAGTAAGTGTCCTATTTGGCGCAACTTTTAAAACCCAACAGATGAAGAGTTATACTCAAACTAAAACTTACTATAAATAGTAAAAACGAAATTAAAACAGAAATTTAACTATTGATTTGATGGTGTTTCACAAATTCGGCATGCGCAACCTAGCATAGTGGATAGGGTGGCTAAAGCAGCTCGTCCTACCCCAAAATCATATATGATAAGTTCGATAGCTCATTCCATTTTGTGAGATATGACCGTTTTACGTTCTTGCAGTTCAAATCCTTTTTTGGTCCATCTTAGCCAAGAAATTATCCGCAACCCGCTGATCTACATCATGTGATTTTCCTGAGATTTGAATCTTCTTATTTTTTAGGTTAATGCCCTACAAAGAGCTGGCGAAATGGATGGACTACACATCATGGTGAGGCCCATGGAGCACCGACTACAAGTGGTAGGGTTAGTATGCAATCCACGCCCATTTTCTATCCTGCGGCAAATCCGGTAATTGGATTGCCTTATTTTTAGCATAGTGGGCTATCTTGCTGGATGGGTTGGATGCCACGCACCCCAAGCGCAGCTGGTTGCACAAAATTCTCACCTGCAACGGTTCTACATGACATCAATACATGGACCATCTATATCATGAATCTGCACTATCCATTTTGCATGAAGTATGAACCACTCCTGCGGGCTGCCTCAAAAAACTTATACCATTGGATGATCAACAACACAGTCATGTTGGTGTATGCAAAAAATTGGATGGACAAGATCATTCATGGAAAGTAGATCCAGTCTTGGATTATAATATATAGCCTAGTGAATGTATGTGTTAAATAATATAATGTCTATAGACATCCGTACCTACACTTTTTTATTGGACCATATCAAGGTTGTAGAACCATGCATCCCTTGCTTACAGGCAATTCACATCTAATGATCCTATCCACTCAATGGTGAGTCCAAGGAATAGATTGATCCACACATCAAATATGATCTTATAAGTTGAATAAATAATTAGACAATCTTAACCGTCCAATTCTCTTATGCACAGTTAGCTTCTCTGATCAGCTGACCAGCCCAGAGTCCTAAAACTTAGTGGATTTCGAGCCAAGTCTCATTGAAAGTCTCAACAGGATTTATCGGGTAGGCTCCAAACTCAGCCGACTCAATTCGACGCAGTATCACATGGACAAGGCAATCTCTATAGCAAAAAAAGAGAGTTGGTTTTCAAGGTGGGCCCCACCTAGCTTCTAACAATTTTAAATGCATTAAATAATAAAACTTAATTTATTTAAATATCAAGTTGAGTGGATTAATGACTCACTTAAGTCTTCCCAGTTGGCCTGATTTTTATACCAGAGCGAGTGGCCAAGATGGACGCGGATTTCCTTGGAAGGGCTTTTCCCACTAAGCTCATGCGCTGCAAAGTCTGGTGGGGCCCATTGTAATGTTTGTGAGAAATCCACCCTCTTCATCCGTTTTAGAGTTTATTTTAATGAGTATAATAAAAAATGAGCTCGATCCAAAACTCAAATGGGCCACACGAGAGAAAACAGTGTGGATAGAACGACCACCGTTGAAACATTCGTATGGTTACAAAAGTTTTGTATCCGGCTTTTGTGTGTTTTTGTTTTCAGTGGATTTATGGGCGAATGACCTTATAAACGGTTTGGATGGTATATAAACATGAAGGTGGAGCCTTACCATTTCTTTCTCCAATTTTCACTCTCGTATGGCCCACTTGAGTCTTAGATCCTGATTGTTTTTGGTCGAATGCCCTAAAATGATCTTGCAAACTGGATGGACGGGATAGATTTATCACAAACATGAGGGTGGGCCGTAACTAGCTTCCCAGCGCAGGCACTTCCTGCGAGAGGCTTTCAAGAAATCCGCGTCCGGCGAAGATCTCGTGGGCAATTGACACGTTTCCACGGAGGACCGCTTCTCGTATGCGGAAGTTCCTGCGCGCCGTTGGCCCCTCCATGATGTTTGTTAGAAATCTACTCCTAATTTTAAAACATGGTCGCAAACATGAGCAAAATCCAAGACTGAAGTGGGCTGCATTAAATGAAAAGTGGGCAGGGAAATTCCTATTGTTAAAACCTCCCTGGCCGACAGTGACGTTTACTTGCAACCTATAACGTCGTTCTTACTGGGGTGAACTGAAAACATAAATATTATGCCGAGTCAAAACTTCCGTAGCCCATGAATATTTTAACCGTGATCGTTCAATCTGAAAACATAAACATTATACTGAGTCAAGACTTCTGTAGCCCATGAATATTTTAACCGTGGACGTTCAATCCTTTCATTTTCGACCCGCTTGAGTATTGGATCTAGATCATTTCTGCATCCATGCCCTAAAATAAACTAACCAAACGGATGGACGGATGGACGGGGTGGATTTCTCGCAAAGAAGACGGTGACCCACTTAGGTTTCCAGCGCAGGTACTTGAAATCCGCGTCTGCTACGCTCACTCCACATCGCGTACTTTAAGATTTCAATACTAAAATATGGGCAAGACAATCACCACGTGGTGACAGGCCTGTCCAAATTCTCTGCCACACTTTGGACAGAGAATATGTCTAAAATCACAGAGATCAAGAAATCTCTGCCATTCAGTTGATTGCTATGGAATGGTTTGTTACTAGTAAAAGACTAAGCGGTTGAAAAAATTTGCGAAATCAGATGGTTACTGTCACTTCTCCAGGTAAGCTTTCAGCTCAATTAACAATCTATATCCATTTTAATGGTCCAGATTGCAGTACAACTGTTGGGGAAAAATATGTATAAATCCGGAGACACGGATTCTAAGTAGGTCGGGTCTGCTGACGTTGCCTGAAGAGTCCGAGACAACGGTTAAAGCCGAGAGAATAAGGGAAAGGCCGAAAGGCATAAGCAAGAGACGGTTAAAGTTACTCTGTCGGAGAGATAACCTCGTCTGCATAAGCCTATAGAAGGTCGAGTATGTTATAAGTCACCCGACCGATAGAATAAAACCGACCTAACGAGTTGGTTCTGTCAGCCACGGAGTAAGGAAGGACGACAGATAATCACCGAGACTATTCCATCTGTGAGAAGGCAGAAAACTTATGTTCCCGACTCGGCCGAGACTCCCCTTGAGTCGGTAGCGACTGAGCCGAGATAAGAGAAGGTGGTATGAATGCAAATACCGCTTCGAAAATCTAGGAATACGGGTATCCGATCCTGAGATTCTCGGGATCGGGAGCAATTAGTGAAATCTCTAAATAATCAGGAGAAGAATCCTCGTATGATGAGGATTCTTAAGATCTATAAATATCAAAGCTTTCTACAGAGAAAGGTACTAGACACAAAACTGAGAAAACCCTTTGCTATCGAGAAAACGACTGACTTAAGCATCGGAGGCTCCCCGGCCCTAACCAGGGTCCCCTTGATAGTGTTGTTTGTGCAGATGGAAGAAGATCCGACCCAGAGGAGCCGTTCCATAAAAATACACCAACAGTTTCGCGCCGTCTGTGGGATTCGGACAAAAAGCCATTTTCTGCAATTCATTGAATGACAAGAACTAGGAGGACGGATCCAGACGAAGCGGGGGAGGCCGCTGTTAGCACAGCTCAGGGAGCTCCCCCAACAGCACCGCCTGCGACTACCAGCCAGCCTAGCCAAGGGAACGCGCACTTGGATCGGGAAGTCCAAGAGATGCGTTTCGAGATGGCAGCTATGAAACACATGCTGGAACAACTGTGTAATCAGCAGATGCAGCAGCGTCACGAGTCGGCACAGGTTCTCCCGCCAACATCTGTAGCGCAGCCTGCTGCTCCACAGTCGCCTCGACAGCCGAATCAACCCCAGGGACGGAGTCAGCATCAAGGACCGAGTCAGCCAGCGCCGGCTCGCTCTGCAACGGCCGTTCTGCCTCCCTCTGATCTGCGACATAGAATAGATCAGAGGAGGCGAAGTCGGCTCCCTGTAGAAGAAACGGCGGAAAGTACGAAACCCTGTAAAGCCGATATACAAGATTTCAAGAACGAGGTCCGTGAAAAGATGGAAAAAGAGATGGCAGGCATGAAGCACGGTCGGAACTCAAACCTGACCAAATCCGAGGAAAAGGCTTCTCTGTTTGTGGACGAGGTAATGCAGGTACGGTTGCTGGAAAGGTTCCGTCTACCTCAGATAACTCCCTTTTCCGAAAAAATCGATCCGATAGAGCATCTTGAATGCTTCAGAACTTATATGGAGTTGCACGATGCCTCGGACGCTATTATGTGTCGGGCCTTCTCTCTTACCCTGATTGATGTGGCCCGACTTTGTTTAAGCAATTAAAACCGAGGTCAATCACATCGTTCGTCAAGCTCAGTGACGCCTTCCTCAATAATTTTATCGGCGGAAAGAAGAAGCTAAAGCCTTTTTGGCGTCATTGGACAAGAATCCGCCCGAGACCCTGGGCGAATTCATGGTTCGGTCGGACAAATACGCCGACGCTGAAGAGACCCGACTCCTACGAGAGAAGGTCCAGAATGCGAAGCCCTCGGCTAAAGAGCCAATCAAGAAAGAAACTGACTCAGCCGGCGGCAAGAAGCGAAAAGATGACAGGACACGAGACGATGGTAGGTCGGGAAAGCGACCCGACAGGAGATTTTCCACATACATCCCCCTGAACAAATCTCAAGAACAAGTGTTGATGGAAATTAAGAACAAAGGTTTCATCAACTGGCCCGGAAAGCTCCGAGGGAACCCGAATCGACGGAACAAGAACAAATACTACCACTATCATCGTGATCACGGTCACAATACGAGTGACTGTTACCATTTGAAGAATGAGATTGAGCGGCTAATTAAAGAAGGCCGACTCAGAGAACATACAGAAGGGTCTGGTGTTTCAACAGGACCAAGTGAAGATCGTCCTACGAAAGAAATTCGAACGATCATTGGAGGGCATCAGGGTGGCAGAGATTCAAATAACGTCAGGAAAAATCACGCCAGAAGCATCGATCGCCCGGAGTCTGAGATTCTTCTGCTGTCCCGACCTTCAAAGGAGCAGAAGAGAGAACGATATTGCATGTCATTCACTGAGGATGACGCCCGACGCATTCATCATCCCCATGATGATGCACTTGTCGTTGCTCTCATCATCGCCAATAGAAAGGTGTTCCAAATACTAGTAGACACTGGCTCATCGGCGGATGTACTGTTCACCCAAGCATTCGACAAAATGGGCATCGGACGATCGACCTTACGATCAATCCGAACCCCACTGATAGGATTCTCAGGTGGACAGGTACTTCCTGAGGGAATCGCCTCACTACCACTCACTGTCGGGACAGCACCTCATCAGACAACAACAATGGTTGACTTCCTGGTTGTGGACCAACCATCGGTGTATAATGCTATACTCGGTCGACCTTCCCTAAGCCTCCTTCAAGCCGTGGTATCCACTTACCACCTTTCCATGAAATTCCCAACTGAGTCGGAAGTAGGAATTGTGAAAGGAGATCAACAAGATTCTCGAAGATGCTATGCCACCGCAGTCAAGGCGCCGACGGAAGTATCGATGATCGAATCGCTCGACCCTCGAATCGAATCTCATGAATGAGGGCAACCGATGAAAGAACTCATCTCGGAACCGTTAACCGAGACAGACACGTCGAAAGTAGTGCAAATCGGCTCGTTTCTGAGTCCACCTCTTAGGGAACGAGTGATCGCCTTGCTTCGGAGGTACGCCGATATATTTGCTTGGAGCCACGAAGATATGCCGGGGATCGATCCCTCGATTATTACGCACCGACTCAACATCGACCCGACTTACAAGCATGTCAGACAGAAGCGTCGCCCTCTCGGCCCGAAAAGGTATGCTATCATTGAAGAGGAAGTCGGTAAGCTCCTTAAAGCCAAATTCGTCGAGGAGATATACTATCAAGAGTGGATAGCCAATGTTGTACTCGTGAAAAAAGCCAATGGGAAGTGGCGAGTCCGTATAGATTATATAGATTTGAACAAAGCCTACCCTAAGGACAGCTTCCCTCTTCCTCGCATTGATCAGCTGGTAGACAGTACTGCGAGCCATGAATTGCTTAGTTTTATGGATGCTTACTCAGGCTACAATCAAATTGTAATGCACGAAAATGATAAATAAAAAACTACCTTTGTCACTGACAAAGGCCTTTACTGTTACCGAGTGATGCCGTTTGGTTTGAAGAACGTCGGGGCAACCTATCAAAGGTTAGTGAACAAAATGTTCGCTCGACAAATTGGCCGAATGATGGAAGTATATATCGACGATATACTCGTCAAAAGTGTACAAGCAGCCGACCATGTAGTGGACCTGGAAGAAATGTTCCTGACTTTACGTAAGTATAGAATGAAGTTGAATCCTAACAAGTGTGCTTTTGGTGTAAGTTCGGGAAAATTCCTCGGTTTCCTCGATAGCCAACGAGGAATCAAAGTGAATTCTGAGAAAATCAAATCTTTACTTGATATGGAGTCTCCGAAAATAATCAAAGACATCCAAAGGTTGACAGGGAGAGTAGCCGCGCTTAACCGCTTCCTGTCTCGAGCCACAGACAAATGTCTCCCATTCTTCAAGCAATTAAAGGGACGACAGACGATGGACTGGACGGAAGAATGTGAAAAAGCATTTTAAGAACTGAAGACTTACCTCGGGTCCCCACCATTGCTGTCTAAGCCCGAGACAGGAGAAGCTTTATTATTATATCTGGTTGTATCCGATGCAGCAGTCAGCTCGGCCTTAATACGAGAGAACGAAAGGACGCAACTGCCAGTGTACTATGTTAGCAAAGCTTTGCTACCGGCAGATACGAGGTATCCTCAGCTCGAGAAAGTAGCCTTAACTCTGGTTGTATCTTCGCGGCGACTCCGGCCGTATTTTCAAGCTCACACCATCATTGTTGTGATCGACTTACCGCTACGCCAAATTCTTCAAAAGCCAGAAGCTTCCGGCCGACTTACAAAGTGGGCTGTCGAATTGAGTGAATTCGACATACAGTACAAGCCGAGAATGGCCATAAAAGGACAAGCTGTTACTGATTTTCTTGTTGAAGTAACCTCCAACCATAACACAGGACATGATTCTGAGAAAGTTACTGAACCAGTGGCTTCTTCCTCTCTCGACCCCTTGCTTGACACGACATCCTGTAAGCTATTCGTCGACGGTTCATCCAACTCCAAAGCAAGTGGGACCAGGGTGGTATTAGAAACTCCCGATCAAACTTGTATGAAGTATGCTTTGCGACTTGGATTTCAAGCGTCGAACAATACAACAGAGTACGAGGCCTTGTTACTCGGCCTTAGACTCGCCGCGAGCTTAGGCGCCACTCATCTCAACGTTTTCAGTGACTCACAGTTAGTCGTTAACCAAATTTTCGGGGTTTATCAAACTCGAAAAGAACAACTGAAGACGTACATGGAAAAAACTAAAAAATTAATCAGCAAGTTCCAGGAATGCAAAGTGATTCGGATACCCAGGGCCAACAATGCCAAAGCTGACTTGTTAGCCAAGCTCGCTTCGGCCGACGAAGACACCATATCTCGGTCTGTTTCGATCGAGTTTGTAGCAAAACCGAGTATAAATGAGCCGGCGATTTGCTACAGACTCAGCCATACTTCCTATCATATCGGAACCCACTTGGTTTGATCCAATCATTCGTTATCTCAATGATGGAGAATTACCAGAGGATCGCGCCGAGGCACGGCGTCTAAAGGTACAAGCGTCGCGTTATACTATCTTGAATGGTGTACTGTACAAGAAAGGATTTTACGCTCCCCTATTAAGATGTATGGATTCTCATGAAGCCGACTATGTCTTACGGGAAATACACGAAGGAATATGTGGAAATCAATCAGGCGGACGTTCGCTCGCCAACAAACTGTTACGACAAGGGTATTATTGGCCGGCGATACAACATGATTCTAAGAGGTTCGTCCAAAAGTACGACAAGTGTCAGCGATTTGCGGTTGTCCCGAGACAACCCCCTGAGGAACTCACTCCGATGTCCGGACCGTGGCCCTTCGCACAGTGGGGGATCGACATCATTGGACCCTTCCCTCTCGGGAAGGGTCAGACCAAATTTATTATGGTTGCAGTAGATTATTTCACGAAGTGGGCCGAGGCTGAGCCATTAGCGAAGATTACCGAGCAGAGGATCACTAGCTTTGTTTGGAAAAATATCGTCTGTCGGTTCGGAATGCCTCGGACTATCATTACCGACAATGGAAGGCAGTTCGATAATAAGCAATTTCGCGAGATGTGCAGCAATCTCGGGATCCGAAATGTGTATGCCTCGCCTCATCATCCTCAGACAAATGGACAGGTCGAGGCCGTTAATAAAATTATAAAGCAACATCTCCGAACAAAGCTCGATGAAGCAAAAGGAGCATGGGCCGAGGAACTCCTGAATATATTGTGGGCCTATTGAACTACAGCTCGGACTGCCACGGGAGAAACTCCCTTCTCTCTTTATTTTGGCTCAGAAGCTGTGGCCCCAGTTGAGATCGGTATTAGCTCGGCCCGAGTCAATACATTCGGCGAAAAAGAAAATGATGAATTTCTATCAGTTGGGCTCGATCTGTTGGAAAAGAGAAGAGAAGGAGCTCGAGTACGAATGATGGCTTGAAAGAGGCAAGTGTCTCAGTTTTACAACAGACGAGTCAAGGTCAGATGATTCCGAGCCGGTGATATGGTCCTCCGAAAGACATTCCCAAACACGAAGGAAGTTGGGGCGGGCACATTGGGACCCAATTGGGAAGGTTCCTATGTCGTCTCCAGCACTATCCGTCCTGGAACGTATCGCCTGGAAGACCTAAATGGGCAACTATTGCCTCACCCGTGGAATGCCGAACATTTCAAAGTTTATTACCCGTGAAACAGAATAGAAAGCGCTAAAGAATAATGGAAGAGAGATGTAATTGAAGTCGATTCAATAAAAATAAAGAAATTCTATTTTTTCTAAAGTGTTTAACGTCGGGTTAAAGATTAGGCTAAAGATACATGAAAAATGGACGACGTAACTGCCAACAGAGAGAGTTATCTCCCTCGGTCAAGGACCGTTCTTCATGCAGTCCTGGAAGGGTCGACCCCGTCAGCAGCAGCAAAGGCTCTCCCGTCAGTAGTGTCGTCTCCAGTAGCCTCGGCCTCAGGACTGTCGGCATCGAAAGCAGAGAGATCAAGGTCGGGGAAGGCAGCCTTCATTTCCAAAACGCAAGCCCTGTAACTGCCCTGATAAAGGCGGTCTCTTTCTTCTATAAGCTCTGGTGACTGAAGAAAGGCGTCTACGGCGCGCTCTTCTGCCTCCTTGGCTCGGAGGGTTTCTTCCTGCGCTTCATGGATGAGGGCCACGACCTCAGCCTTAGCCCAGGCGAGAGTGCCCTCACAGGCATTGTGAACTCGGAGAAGATGCTGATGCTTTTCTTCAGCCTCCTTCAGAAGCGAGGTCAAGTGGGCATTGTCAGCTTTGGCTCCTTCAAGAACCATCCTGGCATCTTCTGCCGCCTTCCGAGCAATTGATAGATCGCCGGTCATGATGCCGATGCGACCCTCGGCAATCTCTCTGCGACCCTCCACCTCGGCCGCAATCCTCCTTGCAGTCTCTGTCTCGGCTGAAAGTTTTTGAGCAGCAGTTAGCTCCGAGCATGCTTTGACAAGGCAAGGAGCCAGCTGCGGGCAAGAGACTGTGAGTTATGAACAAGGACGTAGTCAAAAATAACGGAAAAGTAGAGAGAAAGAATTTTACCTCAAAAAGCAACATCGCCGTATGCCCGAAAGTCTGCACAACCAGGGCATTGTAGTAGCTGGCGAAGTCTTTCTCGCCCCCATGTGCGAGAGCCCAAGGAATCATCCCTGAGATGACTTTAGCTAAGGGAGACTCCTGTTGAGTCGTCTCTCCTCTCGAAGACTCCGCGTAAGGTACCTCTCTCAGCCTTGGGGCCTCTTCTACCATGGGTCCCGGCTCGGGAACCGACTGAGAGATCGGAAGGCTCGGCTCCACTTCCTCCACCCTCTCATCGGGGTCAGAAAGCACGACCACTTGTGGGCCGACAGAGACGGGAGCAGGCGAGACAGTTGGCTCCTTGGCTTTTGCAGCAGTCTTCTACTGCTTCGAAGGCTGAGGCCCTGACAAAAGAGCCGACATCGGAGGGGCCCTCACTTTAGAGATTGGCTTCAGGGACGGACGAGATCCTGCCATGCTATCAAAAGCAGAAGCCGACCTAAGAAATGGACGAGCCTCGGGAAGGTCTGCAAAGAAGAACGAAGAGTTGGACAGGAAATCGAAAGGACGAAGCAGAGCGGGACGAGTTACCTGAGACGAATGAGTCTAGACCCGCAAGATGGAGGGGCCCGGGTTGCAGCAGCAACTTCCAGGACTGTTCCTCTGCGCTCAGTTTCCTCAGCTCTCTTATCTGAGTTAGAGCCCCGGACTCGAGTTTCCTCTTCTTCAAAATATCTACAAGACATTATGAGGTCAGATCAGCTATAAAATAAAAAAAATTAAAAAAAAAAAGGAGAGAGATTATCGGGACGGGTCACCGAATCACCTGCTCTCCGGAACGTGCGAGAGACTTGAGGCTCGTACAGCCACGTATCGGTCGACTCCCACTGACCGCAAGCCCAAAACCACCTCTCCTTCCAGTACTTGTTAGAAGTGGGTGAGTCGGTTATCAAAGACCCCCCTTTGCCTCTCCACGCACTCAGGAAGTAGAGGCCAGAGAAGTTTGGATTTGGTCTGACTTGGTAGAGGTAGAGAAACTCGTCGACTGTCAGCGGAGGCTGTTCTAACTCGGCCCACAGTACGGCACACCCGAACAAACTCCTCCACGCATTCTGGACAATTTGACAGGGAGCTATTTTGACTCGGGCAAAGAAATCACGAGCAATGGGCTGAAGTGGCAAGCGCAAGCCACATTTCATCGCGACTTGAAAAATTGTGACCATCCCCGCAGGAGGATAGTCGGGCAAATCTCCCGAACGAGGGAGATGAAGTACGACCGAATCAGGGACATGATATCCGGCCTGATCCGGTTTAGGTCGGATTCAGTTAAAATTGAGCCGACGAGGCCACTCGGCTCATCTTCACTTTCTTTTCCCTTCGAAGAGGATTCAGAGGCTTCCACAGTTTGGTTCACGAGGTCTGGAATAGCCACCCCTTCACCTATAATAATGTCGTTTACTTCTTCTTCCTCCTACTGATCCATCCCGATGTTAGGTCTCCCTGGACGGGTTACCAGATACACTCCACCACTAGACGGACTGGCCTGAGCGGGGCACTCAGCCGATGAGTCATCGGCCTCCCTTACAAGCCGGAATACGGCACCAGCGCCGACGGCAAACTCCATCAGTAGGGAGGGCGGTTCTGTAATGTCCCAAAGATGTTGGGACACACCCTCATCGCCGAAAATCCCCTCCCGGGGGCTCTGAGAGCCACGCGCAGCCATTAAAGTTTAAAGAAATGGGAGGAAAAGAACTCACCGGGAAAAATGACAGCGAACGCGAAGGGAGTTGACGAAGCAAGAAACAACAGCGGATAGAAGAAGGAAGAAGAGAAAGAAGACTCGGAAGCGGATACGAGCGGGAGGGAGGAACGCGAAAATAAAATTTACACAGTCCTCCCGCCCGACCTTTTTATAGTTGTGCCACATGGAAGGGCTTTTAATGAAAAAGTGAATCATCGTTCGTCTCGGCTCCCTCGCTCGACACCACGCATCTAAATCTCATACGCGGACGGAACGACCTAACGGCTGGCCGCATGTGCAGCCTCGGGGAACGTAACTTCATACGTTAGAGGCGACTCAAGGAGCATTAAACGCATCATCATAACCTCGAACTCTAATACAAACCGACCTAGAAACTCATTACCCCCTTGATGCCGCGAACGACACAAGGAGTAAGGAGGCTTACTATTGGGGAAAAATATGTCAAGTCCGGAGACTCAGATTCTAAGTAGGTCGGCTCTGCTGACGCTGCCCGAAGAGTCCGAGACAACGGTCAGAGCCGAGAGAATAAGGGATAAGCCGAGAGGCATAAGCAAGAAACGGTTAAAGTTACTCTGTCGGAGAGATAACCTCGTCTGCATAAGCCTACAGAAGGCCGAGTATGTTATAAGCCACCCGACCGATAGAATAAAACCGACCTAACGAGTTGGTTCTGTCGGCCACAGAGTAAGGAAGGATGCCGGATAATCACCGAGACTATTCCATCCGTGAGAAGGCAGAAAACTTATGTTCCCGACTCGGCCGAGACTCCCCTTGAGTCGGTAGCGACTGAGCCGAGACAAGAGAAGGTGGTATGAATGCAAATACCACTCCGGAAATCTAGGAATACGGGTATCCGATCCCGATCGAGAGCAATCAGTGAAATCTCCAAATAATCAGGAGAAAAATCCTCGTATGATGAGGATTCCTAAGATCTATAAATATCAAAGTTTTCTACAGAGAAAGGTACGAGAAACAAAACTAAGAAAACTCTTTGCTATCGAGAAAACGACTGACTTAAGCATCGGAGGCTCCCCGGCCCTAGCCAGGATCCCCTTGATAGTGTTATTTGTGCAGGTGGAAGAAGATCTGACCCAGAGGAGCCGTTCCGTAAAAATACACCAACAACAACCATGCCATTTGTCTGGTTAAAGCGTCACCGCCATTTTTGAAATGTTGGTGGACCATCAAAGTAGCCCACGCTCTAAATCTAATTATAATTTACTCAGTGGTAGTCGCAACTAGGAGTGAGTGAGTGTAAATGCGTCAAGCATGCACAGCATCCAAACCGTTCAAAAGATAGGGCCCACTACTAATAATATCCAATGCAAAAATACGCTTCCACACTGCAGAAAAGAATGTACAACCATTGATCTTATCAAAAGTGAAGATTTCACCGAGCTCCTGGTTGATTGGATTGATTTTTTTATTTTTTTATTTTCCGGACTATTCCCCGGGAGGGGCCAATCTTTTGAAGAGCATGGATGTTGTACACACTCCACATGTTCCCACTTGCGTGGTAGTTGCTTTGGTGGAATTTCACCACATATGGGTACTCGAACCCTTGACCGGGAGTCGGCAAGAGTAACGAACCTGCTTTATCGTAGAACTACTTGCGCGTGAAGACTCTTTATTTTATTTTTTAATGTTTTCTATATGAACGTGTTTAAAGCACCACCATAATATCTACTTTTCCTAGTTGAAATAGGACACTTGGACAGTATAATCTAGTGATCTAGACGGTCTAATATGTCTAAATAGCATTTTACAACCTACCATACATATATCACATCGATCTGACAATCTCAACGAATTGATAAATAGTCACTAATATGGATAGTAAAGATCTTCTATTCAAAATATCTCCAATCAACAATTTGATCCATCTATTTGTTAGAGTCCATCGTGCATTAGTAATGATTCCAAAGAATCAGTTTTCTTAGGCAATCTTAATCATCCAATCCGGGCCATGGAAAAAAGGATGGTGTAAAAACATAAGGCCAAAAATCAACGATGGATTGGATCACCTGATGGATGTCGTTTTTACATGGTACCACATGGATATGATCTGGACTTAATGGACGGTCAGTTAGGCTGTCCAAGTGATACGGCCCACCTAGGAGCACTATAGCTCATGGAGCTATGGAGCACCAGATCATTTCTCTTTAAGCATTTTTATCTTTGGCCAGACCAACTACTCCATTGACTGGGAACGTCGATTAGCAGCGACCCCGGATCCAGCGTGGGGGTACGACCGTGACCGTGGGGTCCACCTCGATGTATGCGTTGTATATCCACGCCGTCCATCCGCTTTGAAAGATTACTTTTAGATATTCATCCAAAAAATGAATTGGTGAAATTCTCAAGTGGACCACACCGTAGGGATTTATTTCCTACCATTAAAAGCTTCTTGTGAGCCAATTTGTTTTTGGATCAAGCTGCACTTTTTTTTTTTCACTTCATCCAGGTTTGTGTGACCTTATCAACAGGTTAGATGGCAAATAAACATTACGGCCAGCCCTAAGAATTTTTTTTATGGTGGCCATTCAATGACCACTGTTTCCTGTGGTGTGGTCCACCTTAGATTTGTATCTGGTTCATTTTTCCGGAAGATGACCTAAAATAAGCTGGGAAAACGGATGGACGTCGTGGATATACAATGCATACATCAAGCTGGGGCCCATAGTCATGCACCCACCTGGCTAGATCTGTGGTGGCAGCTAATCGCGCTCATTGACCAGATAAGCCAATGGGTCCCACAGAACGTGTGAACGGCTAGATTAAAAAAGGAAAGCGGAAGAAGGTCATATGCACCTTTAACAGCTTGGAGTAGGACCCTTGCAATGCACTCAAAAGCCATGCTTCACGCGTCATCATATCGCTGACAAGGACCACTTGAGAAGCTTCTAAAATGAAATGCAGCCATTCACCAGCTCATTTTGGTGGAAAAAAGAACTGAAAAATTACCACACCTAAATTGGACGGTCCAATGCCTTGGGATTCCACCTTAAATTGTGGAGCTTATGGTGATCACACCCATCAGATGATCCCAATCATCTAATCGATGACATGCAAAATTACCACTGCCTGTCTGGTATTAATCTTACTACAAATGCTTACGAAATAAAAATTTAAATAAATGCAATCTACGGTCGGATGAACCCGCACGAAAGGACCTTGATTTGATTAATTATCACGTTTCTAATTCTTCAAGATGTGTGTTGTGTACAAGTGAGGTCCACAGTATTGAATTGAAGGGCCCCACCAGGGATGGGGATACCCCAAGAGTCTCCGTTGTGGGACAATCCAATTCCTGTATCTACGCCATATTTTGAAAAAAAAAAACAAAAAAAAAAACCAAAAAAAGGAATGTAAATTGTTGAAAAGGATTGAAAATTAATGGCAGGGATCATCCAATAGAACTCCTTGATCTGATTTTACAATTACGGTACCCATTTAATCTCTTGCTCATGGAACTGTAGGGCAGATCTAGAAAGTCTTGGGCAGTCCAACGTGCGATTTGGTAACGGGTACACGGTTCATTGCTTCCTCCACCAAGTGATGGGCTGATGGGCAATTTTGAATGGAATTGAGATTTCTATGAGGTAGGTCACATCGTCTCACTAAATATCTAGAGTTTCACACTGTATTTATGAGTTCAATTTAAAGCTCACTAATCTATTAAGATCAGTCAAATACTTAAATTTGGAAGTCTGCACCCATACTTTGTTGTTGGCCTATTATGTGCATTTTCGGTTAGACCGAAGCAACCTCAGGTGAGACCGGACAGTCTATTACTTTTGGTGTTACACTTTATGAATTAGCCAGTATTCTCTCTCTTACTTGGAACTCGAACAATCATTGAGATTTTGTTTGGAACTCTGGCCAAGCATCACTATGTGGAGCATTTTTGGGAGAGTTGCCTCGGAATAGATGCCAAAGCCATTTTATCTTCTGACCCTACTTCAAGTGATTGTATGATTGTGATCACATGTTCAAGGAATACATTTAACTTTTGTAAGGTGGAAGATGCAGCATGAACAGCCTTGGAAGGAAATCCTGATGAATTTGACTGCATATCTGATATCACATTCTATAATGGGTGCTTACTTATAGCAAGATATATCTTTGTACTCAGTATTTATGAATTGGATCTCAGTCCTAACTCTGCAAAATGAAAGCCGCTTCTCCTCCCTAAAATAGAATTTCCTCGCCATGCTGTTGTGAGGCGTGTGTGTGGAATCTATCTAGTGAAATCATGCGGGGAGTTGTTAACGGTTTTAAGGTTATACTACTATTTTCCTGACTATATGCATCATACTAGATATATGACAACATTACGCCTTTTTAAGATGGACACAAATGGTTCCGGTTGGATCAAGCTAGAAAGTTTGGGTGATCAAATGCTTTTCTTAAGCTACACTAAGTCTATTCTGACTACAGGATTGCCGAGCTTTAAACAGAATTGTATTTATTTTACGAAGTATATTTGATAAAATGCTTGTTGGAAAGATAATTTGATAAAATTTCAAATGACCTTAGAATCATACCATTTAGACACTATTTTAAAGCCCAAAAGTTGTAACTACTAAGATGTTGAGTACACATAAATTATCAAATTTTGTAAAGACAAAACTACTTTACAGTAGATCTTCAAGATCGGTCTATGTTCAAGAAAAGATCAAGCTCAAAATCATTTTATGTTTAAGAGGAGATTAAACTCAAGATCAGTTTATGTTCAAGAGAAGATTAAGCTCAAGATCGGCTAATGTTCAAGAAAATTTTATGCACATATTCAAGATGAAGTCAGAGATAAGTATCGAGGTTAAATTCAAGATGAAGTTCAAGACAAAGTTCAAGCTAATTTGAATCAAATATTTAACATATCTCAGGTGGTATAAAACCCTAGAAAAACTTTAGGACGAGGTGCTTTCAAAATTGTTTGAATATAGGTTTTTATAATTATTTTTCCTAGAATTCAGCCAGTCTAACTTTTGGTTCGACCAGCCCAACTTCAAGCCCGAAGCAAATAACAGCTCGAGTTTTGGTTTGGCTAGCCCGAGCTTGAAATTCGGCCAGTCGAAGAAAGTTTAGGTCAAATTCCAGCCATATCAACTTTTGAAATTCGGGGGGGGAGGAAGAATTCGGCAAGCCGAATTTTGGATAATCCTTATCCTACATAATCTGAAATCTTTTGAACTGAATCCTCTGAACTTAGGCTAGTCGAAGCTTATCTCAAGCTAGTTGAAGCTATAACTTCTTTGCCTATAAATTAAGTTCTTTTCTCATTTCGAATTACACAAGTTAATTATTAGAATTCTTTTGTAAGGGTGAAAGAAGCTCAAGTTATTAACAAGCTATTTGATGGTATTTATAATTTATTTAAATATCTTTTTCAATTCCCTTTTATATCAGATCTTTCAAGTTTAATCTAAGAGAGTAAACCATACTTCTCTTTTAAGATCTAAGAGAATTGATTTAAGTAACTTTTAGGTTTAATATAATTAAAATCAATAAAACCCTAGACTCTTTCTATCTGACTGAACATGTAACCATTTACATTCAAGAAAGAGGTCATTCTACTACAAGCTTCTGCTACATCTTCTACGATGAAAATAAGTATACCTTCTTTAAACTCTTTTTAGGTTTTTCTTAGATCTTTTGTGAAAATCTTAGTTTAAGGTTTTGTCTGAGATAGCACGGTAAAATCTCAGTTTGGGTTTTTATTGTGATAGCCCGTGAAAATCACAAGCAATTGTATTAGGTTTTTAAGGTGACCTTGTGAAAACCTTTTCATAGTGAAAATCAAAATTACAATGGAAGTAATTTTGGGAGTGGAGTAGGTGTGGTTATTTTTAAAGCACCGAACCATTATAATTCTTTATGCCATGTGGTGAATGCTTTATTTTTATTTGTGGTGGATTAAATGTATTTGATTTCAGTTGTGTGGTGAATGTTGTAATTATATAATTTACTCTTGCAAGTTTGAGGTTTTGATTTTAAAAAAATTCGTGAAATAAAGTTGTTTTACTTAAAACTTTAGGTGAAGGTTGTCATACGAATTATTTGGAATCAAGGTTTCAATACTCAAGCAATTGAGATTTTTATTTTATTTATATATTCAGCACTTATTTCGATTATTTGGCATTATCCTATTCACTCCCCCTCCTTTTGAACATCGTAAACTCTTCTTTTCAAAACTGAGGCTAAATTCATAGCATAGATCGCACTTATAAAAGGGAGAGCGATCAATCCCACAAAAATAGTCACAACTCCCTTGTTATAGGTTTGACTGGGGTGATCTTATGCTTGTTAAAAATATACTTTAATAAAATTTTAAATTGATTTTTAATCATCTCATTTTAACACCATTTGATAGCCTAAAAGTAGATCTAAAAATATTGACCAGAAGATCCTATTGAGAAACCTACTGAGAAATTTATCAAGATATTGGTCGGAAGAGGCACCTTATGGCATGATTGAGTAACTTTTCTCCTACTTTTATAGGACTAAGGTAGTTTGTTTTATATCGTTCTAGGATAGTCGGCTTTATGCCGTTAGGATAGTTTGCTTTCCATTTGTTATAGGATAATTTATTTTTTGTTGGGTTAAACTCTTGTGCTGACCCACTTTCACGCTAAGATCTCTTTGAAAAAAGTCTTACAACTCCTTCATCAGGTACTATCCTTCCATCACTTCTCCATTATTTTCATTGTCTCATGTGCATTGCATGCTTATATCTTTTACATTGAGGACAATGTAGATTTTTAGTTGGGGATGAGAAATTAAGTAACTTAATCAGTATTTTCTTAATCTTGAGCAAAAAATTGTGAAAATTTTTAAATTTTGTGAATTCGAGTGCTTTTGAAGCCCATCCTTGATTTAAAAGTATAAGATACATAATGTTGGTGATTTACAACTCTTGGATTCAGCTACCTGTTAGATTTTATAATTAAGTTCAAATTATTAATTTATGATTCAAAGTTTTAAACATTGATTGAGTCATGATTTCAAATGTCACATATCGCTTACACATTAAGGTTTTAATTTGATATTAAATTGTTAACTTGGTGATCATTAACCATGGAAGGAACCAACATGGGAAATTTGTCCATCATATTCAATAAAAAGAATTGAAGAAAAAAAAAGAATACCCAGCTAAAAAATAGTTGTTGTCGTAAAAGACTACCTATTAAAGATCTTTAAAAAGATTGACATAGTGTGAAAGCTATTGATTAAAAAATCAAAAGTTGGAAGAATGAAAAGTTGAACTGTAAAGCAAGTTTTGGTTTATGTTATGGTTATCCTAAATGCTCTTGTGATTATCAATGTTATCATGAAAACTAAGAATTGAATCCTTAATTGTGATAAGTCAAGGTTACACTCTGCACCCTTGGAACTCAATATTTAGATTTGTTCTAATTAATAAATTAATACTTTGAACTTGACTCTGAAGTTTACCATGCGCTTGAGTTTAGGAGAAGGAAATGTCTAATATTGATGTATCTTAGAATTCTAGTACCTAGATTGTTTTTCAAAAATCACTTGAGTTTATACAAATTATCCCATAATTCTCAAAATATTTTTTATATACTTTGCTTGGGACTAGTAAAATGCTGGTTGGGGATTGTGTTGAGGGTCAAATATTGCACATTAGACCCCAATTATCACATGATTATATGAACATGATAATGCTTAACGTTATATTTTAATCATGTTTTTGTTGTAGGGTGAATTTAAGAGCTTGGACTGAAAAGAGTACTAGAAGCATGCATTTGATGCTCACAAATCACCAAGGTAAGGGAAGGATCGTAGGGAAACGAGATTGAAAAATTTACACACCAAAGATCCGAGAAAATCAAGTAATTAACGATGAAGATACCTGAAAATCATCATGAATGCAAGATCATAGGGTTCCCATTATCCGTTTGGCTCGAAACTTTATATCTGGCCTGAGGATCATAAAGTAACCGTACACGTAAAATTTCAGTCTTCGGATCTTTGCGGAAGTAGTTCAACAGACAGATCAGCCATAAATCACCAATTTGGGGCTCACCTGATATCTAGATATGCCTTAGTTTAGGACTCAACTCCTTACACAATGAGGGAAGATAAATGTATAGTGTGGATTTTCCTAAATATGTCTCAGTGGGTCCCATCCCATCTAGGAGGCACGTGCACACCCTGCATGAGGTCTTAAGGAGCATCGAACCAAGGGAGTCGGTCAGCATACGCCGACCCGACTCCCATTCAAAAAACGGAAACTTTCGGTTTCCACTGTTGTGAAACCGGACGCACGTCCACCATGAGGATTGATTTGGGCCACCATCATGACCCACTTGGAAAATCCAAGCCGTCCATCATGTAGAGAGAAGAAAAACGGTTCAACCCGTGTTGACCCCATGCATCCATGCACGCGAACGCGCTGGCTACAACGATCACAAGAAGACTATCTTGCAACGTTAAAAACAGTTGCAGCATGATTTGATGCAGTGGGTCGTAAAAAAACTCGACTAAAACTACCCCTTCCGATTGAAATTTTGTCATGAATTCAACGGACGGGGTGAATTTCTCTGAAAACATCACTATGGGGCCCACCGAGCATCTCAGCAAATTTGCATGTGCAAGGCAACGTCCAAACGCACTCGGCCACGGTGGGGTGTTGTATGATCACGATCACAGTCGAATCGACGATCTGGACCGTCCACACGCTGATAAAGGAGTGTTAAGCCCCACCATGGAGAGAAAACGGATTTTGCGATGATCTTATTGCCAATAACACATTCCAAACGCAAGACCATTTCACGGTTTCGCTGCGCACGCGGCCATTGTTGTGTAAACACCACGACTGCAAATTCTCTCCTTATGCACGCCTCTAGCCGACCTTCCATGGCTATAAAAGGAGAAAAGAAGAGAGAGAGAGAGAGAGAGAGAGAGAGAGAGAGAGAGAGAGAAGACTATCCAGGGACATGAGCAGCCGTGGAGGCGTGGAGCGGGCCGGCAACGAGTTCTCCTTCTTCCTTCTTTGGTTTTTCTTTTCCTTTGATATTTTTTCTGAGATTTTAGTACAATCATGTCTGTGATTGACTAAACCTCTTAGCTAGGGTTAAGAGGTGAAGCTTTTAGCGTGATTGAGATGTTTGCTTTGTTTTGATTTATGTTTTATTTAACTCTTTTGAATTTTAGTTTAATTATAAGGAATACTTTTAGTTTTTAAAGGTTTGTTGTGACTTAAATTACAATAGATTTGCGATAGCTTTGAGTATGTTCTTTTCATTATAGAGATTATGAACTTGGAAACCTTATTGTTCATCATCGTCCCTTGGGCATGGTTGGATGATGGAATCTTTCCTAACGTTCATAATTTTCTTAGATTGGTTGTGGATTGGTAAATTGTTGTTGTTTGCCATAGTCTCCTGGGCATGGTTCGGTGATGGAATCACTTCCAAATCTTCACCACTCTCATCCATTGATGATTAGATATATGAGAAGTTTAGAGATCTGACAAATCTCTTCTTACCAATTGGATAAGATAGGACTCTGATTCCAGTTGTGTCCTTGAATCATGCAAGGTAACTTCCCGATTGCTACAAGTGGATCCTTAGCACCCTAGTTTTTCACCTTTAAATTTTACATGTACTCTCTTAATTTTCCTGATTTAGATTAAATCTTCTTCTAGTTCTAGCTCTAATTACTTTCAGATTACGTACAAAGTTCAATCCCTTGTGGATTTGACCTCGGTCTTACTGAGATTATTACTACATTGCGACCCTACACTTGGTGTTGTGAACGAGATCCCCCATTGAGCTTGGTCCAAGATTCTCTATTGCACATTTCTAATAAGATCCCCATTAAGCTTGGACCAAGGATCTCTATTGTGCATTTCCAACGAGATCTCCATTGAGTTTGGTCAAAGGATCTCCGTTTTGCATTTCCAACAAGATCATTGTTGAGCTTGGTTCATGAATCTCCATTATGCATTTTTAACAGGATCACCATTGAACTTAGTTTAAGTATCTCCATTGTACATTTTCGATGGGATTACCATTAACCTTAGTCCAAGGATCTATATCGTGCATTTTCAATAGGATCCCCTATAAGCATAGTCCAAGAATTTCCATTGTGCATTTTCCATAGGATCACCGTTAAGCTTAGTCCAAGGATCTCTATAGTGTATTTCCAACAACATACCCATTGAGCTTGGTCCAAGCATCTCCATTGTGCATTTCCAACAAGAACCCTTTGAGCTTGGCCCAAGGATCTCTGTTATGCATTTCCAACAGGAACCTCTTTGAGCTTGGTCTAAGAATCTCCATTGTGTATTTCCAACAGGATCATTTTTGAGCTTAGTCTAAGAATTTCTAAGAATATATTTGAGAGTGAAAATGGATTGTGGAAGCTCCAAAGAGAATACCCATCAAAGTGGGATCCACAAAGGCTAGGTGGGATCCACAGGGGCCAGGTGGTATACACAGTGCCCAAGTGGGATCCATAGTGGCCATGTGCAATCTACGAGGACCGAGACCCGGGTATGATCCACAATAGCTAAGTAGGATCCACATTGGCCAGGTGTGATCCACAGTAGCCAAGTGGGATCTATAGTAGCAAAGTGGGATTCATAGTGCCCAAGTGTGATTCGTAGTGGCTAAGTGAGATCCCCAGTAGCCAAGTGGGATCCACTGTGGCCAAGTGCGATCCACAGTAGCCACCATTCAAAAAAAAAAAAAAAAACCTAACCTCATTCCCTATGCAATCTCTTCCTCATACCCCGCTGAAAAGATAAACAAACTTCATATCTTACTTCTAGCCACCATATTATATGCTGTGGTTGTTGGTGAGTTCAAAAGATAGCTGAAGGGTGAAACAAGTGGTTTTTTGGCTTGAAAGTTGATGTGGTTCCGAGAATGAAGTGCATAGTTCACTAGGTGCTTGCCAGAGTAGAGCGAGAGCCCCATATAGCTACCTTCCAACCATCAGAACTTTCGAAATGGTTGGAGTTCCTACTCTCTAGAAGGAAAGCTTGAAAAGGCATTGGAAACTTGCCGAGATGAAGAGAATATTGCTAGATGCACACCAGAAGCTTGTCGGAGTGCATCCCACAGAGATAGGAGCAATGGTCCTGACGACCTTCTGCGGTGGTGGTCCCTTCTCTTAAAAAATCCAAGAAAACTCAAAAGCCTTTGAAGCTTCAATATGACGACCCTACATATACATTTTCGAACTGTTTTTGTGGGGCCCACCATGACTTCCTGTTGAAATCCACTCCGACCATTTGCTCGGGGAATTAATTTCAGGTTATGGCCCCAAGAATGAGGGAGGAAGACATCAGGAGTGGACCACATCAATGGAAAATGCTCGATAAAAAAGGCCATCGTCATCTCCATTTGGGGGTCATACAGGCTCGGATAAAGATGAAATTAATGCCTTCCTAAGTCCCAATATGCTCCGAATAAAATAAACGGATTCGATCTCTTAATGAGTGGGCACAATCATAGTTTAGTTAGACCCATAATTATTTATTTGAAAATGCTTTTCAACTTCCGAAACTAGCTACCATTATTCGAAGGAGCAGCCGATAGAAGGACATTTTTGTTTTTAAAAAAAATCAAAAAATCCCTCAGGGCAAGAAAATAGAATTATAGAAACTGAGGCCAAAACCTTGATTGCATTGTACCTTAGGGGCATTGCTATTAAAAAACAAAAAACAAAAAAAAAAAACATAAATTCTTGCATGGAATTTATTCAATACTCGGATGGTACTTTGACAATTGATATGCATGTACTTAGAAATTGTACAGATGGCCTGCATCGACTCAAAAATTGAACTAAATTATGGAACCTAATGTTGCTGAGTCAAAACTCCAAAATCAAGATTGGCTGGGATTCTTAAGCCGTAATTCGTGGACACTTATTTGTTGAAATAGGATAATTGATTTTGATTTTAATTTTTTGTTCTTTTTAAATGCCAAATAAACTTTCATCAATCTGGTAGTCAAATCAAATGGTTGTGATATTTGGCTAATTATATATCTAAACAGGACTTTTGATTTTGGACATTTTAATTTGAATTATTTGTATCCGCGTCTGTACCTTCTCTTTAATTTGTAAGTACCTGAGTATCATCATTCACACTCTGCCAGAGTATCAAAGTTAATATCCGGTTGTATATGATTATTTTATTTTATAATTAAGCTAGGACAATAAAATCAATGGCTCATATGATCAATTAATCAACAACTGGAGGCATTTTATAGTGCTCGAGCTAAGAGATTGTACAGTGCAGTTCAAATGATCAATTTGTACAAGTGGGGCCCACTCTTAGGTGATCTAATATCATTTATCCATTTTGAACAACTTAATACCATACAAATCTTCAACATGGGAAGATTCTAAGCCATTCAATGGGTGGCCAACAACAGTTAAAAAGGAAATACAAGAAATGTAGATGACCTCGCTTCAAAATCAATCAATCCAAGTGCAACGTGGCACACATATTCAAGATTGAAACGATTCATCAAATGGGCCCCACTTTATAGTTACACTTGCCTAATTATCGGACTATTCGACTAATAAGGTGGTTCACATTTTATGAGATAATTATAAGTATTTTTCAGTAATTCCTTTTCTTTTGTCGAATAATTACCAAGTTGGCTTGTCAAGTGGGCCTTACATATATATAAATGAAAATGCACATGATTCGAACAACATCATTTTGAAGCCACAACTTCACTCAGGGTGTACACAAATCGAGTTAACTCAGTTAGCTCGCTCGACTCAACTCGAAAAAGTTGGATTCGACTTGGTTCAAAGCAGAGTTCGAGTCGAGTCAAGTTGATATTTTGAGCTCAAAAAAATTTTCAAACCAAGTTCAAGCTTGCCCGAGCTCAACTCGACTCGGATCGAACCAATTCAATGACTCAGTTACTTTGATATTGATGTTGCTCACCAAGTGTTTGATGAAATGACTCAACAAAGTGTGGCCGGTGACAAGGAAGGTATGTATATAAAACAAATACCATTTTTTCTCGATTTTTATATTGCTTATACGGTGTTTGATGAAATATCTGTAAAACTATTATTGTTGTTTTATATATAGTAAAATTTTGAAGGTGCAGTCCATGTGTTTATGAAAATATTGCACAGGTGAACTTGGCTTGAACTTAACTCGAACCGGCCCGAGCCGCTGACCAAACCAAGCCGAGCTGCCTAGTTAGGCTCGATGACCGAGCTGAGCTAAGTTCGAGCTAGGGTCAGCTAGTAGCCGAGCTAAGCCGAGTTGAGGCCAGCTCAACTCGGTGTACACCCCTAAGTTCACTCATAAAGTGGGCTATACATGAAAATGAAAACAGCATGATTTTTAAGCCAAAAAATGTAAAGGGCGTGCATGTGTGGCTGCTTAACAGAAAACTCAGATTTCTCAAACGTGTGTCATACATATTATTCGAGGTGTACACGAGTCGAATCGAGTCGAGCTTGGCATAGCTCAACTTGGCTCAGCCGCTAACTGACCCTAGCTCGAACTTGGCTCGGCTCGGTCCTCGAGCCTGACTGGCCAGCTCGGCTTGGTTCAGTCAGCAACTCGAGCCAATTCGAGCCGAGTCCACCTGTATAATATTTTCACAAACACATGGACTCCACCTTCAAATTCTCATTATACATAAAACAGCAACAACGGTTTTACAGGTATTTCATGAAACATTTTGTAGGCAACATAAAAATAATAATAATAATTATTATATTTGTTTCATATACATACCTTCCTTGCCACCAGCTAACACTTTATTGAGTCATTTCATCAAAGACTTGGTGAGCAACATCAATATCAAAGTAACCAAGTCATTAAACAGGTTCGATCTAAGTTTGATTCGAGTTGGGTTTGATCCGAGTCGAGTCGAGCTCGGACAAGCTCGAACCCAATTCAAAAAAATTTTGAGCTCAAAAAGTCAGCTCGACTCGGCTCGAACTCAGTTTCGAACCGAGTTGAATCGAGCTTTTTCGACTCAAGTCGAGCGAGCTAACCGAGCTAACTCAGTTCGTATACTGGTAACATATATACGCATTTTGCTATAGGCTGATCATCATGGCTTCCATGAGGTTTGCAAATTCCACACACGTGTGGTAGCCCTGCCCATCTTCTTGCAGGTACACGTCGTGGAGATACGTGCGATCAGATGTTTCCATCAAGTAGGTTATACTGTTTAAATCTCCAAGTGGGCCACAACATAAGAAGCCGATGGATGGCTATTATTGTTTTACTGTCAGAATACCTTGTAGATTGCTGTTATTTCCATCCTTTCATTTCATAAACGGTAGCCCACCTTCTCCTGCATATTTTGGTCCGGAAGATCTATGCAATGTGACCCATACCCTAAATTCATGAGTTGTGGGCCACCTGAGTTTTAGATCATCCCTTCATCCCAGTGAGTCACACCTGATGAACGAGTTTGATGAATGGTACATGGCCCACCATAGTAGTGGATATAGCTTATTTCTGGCCTCAGGGCCTAGCATTGAGGAGTGCACCTGATGTACACAGTTGGACGAGTGGATTTCCAGTATACAAAATGGTGAGGCCCAAAGAGCTTAGGTGTTGTAGACAATTCCGGTTCACTAATTACCAAGTGACAGAGTATCATGCACCACACTCTGCCAGAGTATCAAAGTTTTACTCATTGTATAAACCGTGGTCCCCCCCTCATCGAGAAAGAGACTGATCGAGATCATGACCGTTGCTTGTGACAGCTGACCAAATTGCTTCAATAATTGCTCGAGATTATGAACGTTGTTTGGGACGGCTGACCAAATCACTTCTCTCTGGGCACCGAAAAATGGTGCTGCACACAGGCAAACCAGCCGCTCAAGCTTTCAATCCAAGTTCAAGTTCAAACTTTCGAGTATAGCGTTTTCTTTCTAGTTTTGATACAAGCAGTCTTTTTTATATTATATATAATATAATATATAATGTACCAATTAAATTATAATGTTATATAATTAAGTTGTATATAGTATTATATAATTAAGTTATAACTCAAGCCGAATTAAGCGAGCCAAACTGAATCAAGGTCATGCCGAGTGAAGTCCAAGTCTAGCCAACTAAAGCTCCGCTCGAAATCCTTTCAAGCTCAAAAAATCAGCTCGGCTCGACTTAACCTCGAGTCGAGTTGATCTTATTCCAGCCAAACCGAGCTAGCTCGGTTCGCGTTCAGCTCTACTGAAATGCTAAGAATGGGACAACATTAGCTGATTGCCAGCTTGAGGAGAGTACACACCAAAATAGTCAAAATGCCCAAAATAGGTTAGGTGGTCCACCTCGCTAGGAACCTAAGCGATCACAGTCAAACAAGGTTTGGAAAAAAAAAATTGCATGAGCGGATTTGAATAAATCATGGGTATTTGTTTATTAGTAGAAGTGTATAAGCCCACATGGTGTTTGTACACATGGATGCATCCATGTGCCAACATGTCACACGTGTTATTTTCCAGATCCAAGCCATTCATGAGGTGTTTCTCACTATGTAGATGCCCTATCCAAAAATCAGGTCATCCCTGCCATCAAACAGGCTGCGGCATTAGAAACATGATGAAAGGATGACCTCGGAAAATTTGACTCGACTTGTTTGGGTCACACGACTAGTTGTACGTGTGGGGCCCACCATAGTTGTTAGGAGTTGTGTTGCTAAAATCCAAACCCATCTAGATTCTGGTGGCGGTCAAGAACACATAAACCTGCAATCAAAACCAAATCTGCTTTTCTTACAGTACATGCAAATTATTTGATAAAACTTCAACATTCTCCCACTTGGCCCATATGTTAATTATTATATTTTTTATTTTATAATACAATTTATCAGAACATTTGATTTTTAAGTTGACTTATCTTGGGTTTGATAATCTATGTACCTAACATGTGATACCTAATTTGACGCAGGGAAGGAAGTGATGGGGTCGATCACCATCTTCCTTGGAGATAACTACTAATCCACGGAGTTTTGGTAGGTTCCTCACAGAATTTCCTCAAATACATGAACAATAAAATAGAAATAATTTCTAATAAATTCAAAAATAAATTGATGGATGTTTTTTAAAAAATAAAATAAAAATAAAATTCAATCCTTTAAATAATGAGCTCAAACTTAGGACAAAGTCTAGACTCAAACTCCCTAAAAACGTGACTTACGATAAATAGCAAACTTACTATTTATAGATTGTCATCATTTTTATTAGACTTCATGATTTTTGGCCAAAAATAGTAAGTGTCCAATTTGGCCTAACCACATTATTCTCCTAATTTTTTAAAGCCCTTTTCATGTTGAGCAACAACTCAAATTATCAAAAGTTATGATCGAACTAAAACTTATTATTTATAGTAAAAATGAAAATAAAATGGACTTTTGACTGCGGATCTGATGGAATCTCGCAAATATGGCATGGGCAACCCGGCATAGCAGGTTGCTTTGCTAAAGTAGCTTCTCCTACCCCAAAATCATATATGATACATCGAAAAACTCATTCCGGTTTGCGAGATATGACTATTTTAAGGTTTTGATGGTTCAGATCATTTTCGCTTCCGATCGGGCCTTCTCTAGTCCATCTTTGCCATGAAAGTGTCTTGGATCCACTCCACATCACAATTAGCCTCCAATCAAGCAAACTGATTATACATAGGTTAAATGAAACCACTAAATGCAGATCATTGCAGCATAAATCAACTAAGTTACTCCCTTCCATGCAACACAGCATTGGCATCTTTACTTAATCTTGCGTAGGCTACTGAGATCACAACTATAATTACAATGTGTTCCATCATAATGTCTTGTAAAAGATTTTCCTGTAAGAAATTCCATCCTTCTGCATTCATGCGCACCTAAATGGAAAACAGGAAAACAAAATCATTCATCAATGAGATCTCAAATAGTGTTTGTAAGATTTTGGAGTTGTTCCTTCATTATGAGCTTTATACTTGTAAATACTTGTATGTTCTATTCATGCTTGATGATTCTAAGGGCGTGTTTGGCCAGACCGATCCCATGGGATTAAGAGGCATGGAATGGATTTTAAGGTAATGATAATGGTGTCAGTGTTTGTCCCTTGATCCCATGGGTCTGGGATAGCCCATGGGATATACAACAGCCTATTTGGACCATCACAAATGGATGGGTTTGCATCTCCACATGTTCTTGTGGTGTGCCCCACTCATTGTTTTATATTTGCCTCAAAACAGGTTCATGGCTGAATGTGGGCTGATGAAAATGATGGAGGGAATGGATATCTCATTGATATCTCAGTGGGCCCCACATAGCAGTGAAAACTCCCATCCCGGGATTGGCAAATCCATATCGAATTTGGGCGCTGTTTACGAGGGCAAGGCACATCCCGCCATCCCAAACAGCGGATGGGATGGTAGGGCGCAGGATAACCCTCCTAATTCCATCTAATACCACATCCAGCGCCTGGCCAAACATGCCCTAAACCATCTCCTTAATGGCATCGTATGTGACATTTCTCAAAGAAAAAGACCGCAACAACATTTCATAATAAGTTCTATGCAGCTTAGCATATAATTCCATAGCCACATGATATGCCTCGTGGCCTCAAAGCATGCCACAAACTTGGCCTCTATAGCGAAATGGGTGAATAATTGTTAGGTATGGCATATCCTCATCCATTAGCTGCTCACCATTAAATGAACGGAGTATTGAAGAGGAAAAAAAAAATAAAATTCTTATTCATCTTTCTTACACAATAAGAGAGAGAGAGAGAGAGAGAGAGAGAGAGAGAGAGAGAGAGAGAGAGTTACTAAAGATACTATATATATATATATATATAACCCTCAAGAAATTTGTTATTCCTCTTGCATCAAAAGAGACTTGAGGAGTTTTGTACAAATGAGAAGAAGATCCTCAACTTAGGCTTGAGAGAAAGCCCCAAATTATCGCATAGTGATTTTTTTTCTTTGACGACTCCATGGCTTTTCTTTCTCAGATTGAGAAGGTTTTCCATGTAAAATCAGTGTGTATTTCTATTTCTCATATAATTTTCTTTCTATTTTATACTCGTTGTGATTTTGTGGGTTGGTTTGTACAAATAATGCACTTTATGTGTGTGTAGAAATTCCTTATCTCTCCCTTTAAACTCATAAAGGGAGGCCACAACCTTGTATAGTGAGCGATCCAACAAACTCAATGCTCATCCATTAAGCCCCATTAAACTTGGTAAAGCTTAACTTTGCCTTTTGAAAATACCTTCGTCATCATATCTGACAAATTCCTATCTATATGACTTGTCTTTAACTCCAACACATCACGTATCTAATAATATCGCAGGTTAATGGGCTTTGTCTTGGAGTGATGTGTTGGATTCTTGGCTTGATGTATAACACTATCGTAATTAACCATGGACTCTTTTCGTCTAATGCCCAAATCTTTGATGATATTCTTCATCCATAACATTTTCTTACATGTCTCTATGGTTGTAATATACTTGGATTCGGTGCAAGAGAGCAAAACAAAATTTTGCAACTTAGACCGCCATTAAACTGCTCCTGTAAATGTGAACAAGTAGACTAAAGTGTACTTCTTTGAATACATATCTACTCTCAAATCTACATCTATATATCCCACTATCTATGGTTTATCATTTTTAAAATACAAATACATCTTGAAAGTAACCCTAAGATGCCTATAATCCAATCATTGAGCACAATGCTCATTGCTAGTATTAGCAAGAAATCTACTCGCAACACATATGCTATATCGGGTCTATTGCAAACCATAGTATGCATCAAGCTCCCCACTATCGATGCATAAGGAGTGGTTATCCATTTTTTTTTCTTCTCATTCTCATTGAAAGGGGTTTTTTTTAGTAGGGATCAATTTGAAGTGTCCTACAAGAGGTGTTGCAACCGGCTTCGCATTTGTCATCTTTAAGTGATCCAACAACTTCATATACTTTCTAGCTGCTTATCTTGAGAGATTCACATTTCCAAGATTTGCTTCATTGGTCCCAAGTCTTTCATGGCAAAAGATCTGTTCAAGGCTTTCTTTAACCTGTCAATCATGTGCATGTCTTGCCCTACAATCAGCCTATCATCTACATAGAGATAATGAATGATGAAATTACTTTCGGAGAACTTCTTGGTGCTTACAAAATGAATCGTCAAATATTTATGGTAGCCATGATTTACCGTGAATGAATCAAGCTTCTTATACTATTATTTTGGTGTTTGCTTCAACCCATACAAATCCTTCTTTAACTCGCAGATCATGTACTCATGGCCTTTCACCTTGAAGCCATCTAGTTGTTCCATGTAAATTTCCTCATTCAAGTTAATGTGGAAGAAATCTACCTTGACATGCAGCTTTCTAACTCCAAATTCAAGCTAGCCCCAAAATCCAACACCACACGAATTGAAGTCATCTCCACTATGGGTAAAAAGACCTCATCAAAATCAATACCATTTTTCTGCATGTCCCCTTTTACTGCTAACCATGCTTTATAACATTTTTGTTCATTTTTATCTTAAAACTTGTAGACCCATTTTGTCTTCAATAGTGTTCTACCCTTTGGTCTTTTCACATACTCACAAGTGTCATTTTCATGTAAGGTATCTATCTCATCTTACATAGCTTTCTTCCATTTATGCTTTTGACCATAAAATTGAGCTTCTTTATAGCTCACCATAATTTGTCATCATCACATGTTTTGAACTAGGATACCTTACTGATGACGTTCTACCCTTTGGTCTTTTCACCAACTCATAGGTGCCATTCTTAGGTATTTATCTCATCTTACATAGTTTTCTTCTGCTCATGCTTATAAGCATAAATTGGGCTTCTTTATAGCTCACCACAATCTATCACCAGCACATATTCTGAACTATGATACTTTATTGATAGCTTAGGTATCCTTGTACTCCTTGGCTCTAATATAGTCGGCTTATGCAAAGAATCTCTCCTATTGCATAGCTTTCTTCCACTCATATTTATAAGTATCAACTCAGGCTCAATCATGACCACTGTCTGCCTCTTATACAAAGAATGCAATTTCTTCTATAGAGATTGTGCTGGGATTCATTCAACACATGATGGAACACCACATTATCTAACCATTACCAAATTGTTCCGATAGCCTCCCAATCTAACCTCTCCCATTCATCTTCCATCATAGTTTCAAGCTTTTTCCCTTCAATGGGTGTATATAAGTTTTTACAATACAGTACATCTTCCACATTGGCCTTCTATATCAACCAATTGTTTCCATTGAGACTCACCATCTTTGGCGTAGAAATTTTCATATTGATTTGCATGAACAAAGCCCCAATAAAATCTAAAGCTCTGGTACCACTTTTGTTGGGGAAGATGCAAAATTCTTTTCCTCTCTATGAACCACTTGGGAATTTCTACAAACCTATAGTGTACTATTTTTACAAACCAACCATGAAACTATAATAAACATAAAATGGAAAGAAATTTACAAAATAGAGAGAGAAATGCACACATGTAAAATCTTCTCAATTTGAAAAGGAGAAAAACCATCACACCTTTAAAGAAAAATCTGCTATTCAATAATTTGGAGATTACAAACTTATCAAACTAGGTTGAAGACATTTTTCTCATTTGTCTAAAACTCTTGATGCAAGAGGAAGAACAAATCCCTCCCTCTCTCTCTCCCCTTGTCTAAGAAAAATGAATAAGTTTTTTTTTCCTCTCATTTACCATCATATACATGTAGAAACACGTGTGAAAAACATACGTCAAATAATCCAAGTACTTTACCCATCTAATGGTGAGTAGATAACACAAAATGATGGATCATACCTAACATTAACTGTTTCATGCTCCATGAAAATCACTCCACCAACTAACAGAACATAAAGCCTGAGGTAGACTTCTTGCTAGCAGAGCATTATAGAAAAACTGCTCAAATATCCAACCACCTCTAGCTGATCAGTCTTCATGTATGTGACCTAGTAATTTTTCATTTCTTGCCAGTACCATATCACTCACTTCAAAACTTTCCACTGATTCATTATAGAATCACTTAAACATCTCCCCAGCACCCCAACTGCAAAATTAATGTAAGGATTTGTGTAGGTATACACATATATCATAAGCCATGCCGTGGAAGAATAGAAAATCCTTTTATCATGATTCCTTAACATGGTAACTAAACTTATTAGCCCTTACCAAATAGGCCTGGCAATGGGCATGCGCCTTGGGCCTGGATTTTGAATGAGTCAGGCTGCCAGGTTTGTTCAAGATATTGATTTTTCTTGGTCCAAACCCAACCCATAGCCAGCCCTATCACCAAATCACTACTAGCGAGCAAGATATCATCTACATATAGTATTAGGACTTGCTTCCACTGACATTCAGGTATATACACCAACATACACTATTTTCCTTAAATATGAAGAACGTGGTGTTATCATTAACTTAAGATAACATTAATGAGAAGCTAATTTAAGTCTTTAAACAAACTTTGTAAGCTAATATTTGTGGGCCCCCCTTTCCATTTGTCAGAAGCCTGCCATGGTGCTGATATAGCAGAATTGCGTGAGATTTTGCAGGTGAGTTTTCCTTATCCTCAAGATCAGATGGGCCCACCAGTCTTGTGTGTGACCTGTGTTTGGAAAACCATGGATTAGTCTTCCTCCAAGTATCCATTGTTGTGACCCACGAGATGAGTTGACCCGAAATTGCAAGGGCGTGCCAAACTGTCATTGGAACTGATGGAATTGTGCAGGTGGGCCGCTCACCTTTCCACGGGCCTGAAATCTCATACCGTATCATCAGAATTTCAGTTTTGTACATTGGGGTCCATATGTCAATGACCCAAACTGTTATAAGTTACAGGCTCTACTTAAATGGCTAGTGCATAAAAGACCTCATGATCCTAAGTTGGTGGACATAAAGAAGACTTTTAAATACAAATTCCACATGCAATGAAAATTAAGTCCAAAATTTGATGGCTAGGATCATCCAATGGGGGGAAGCTTCAATACACAGATCATTCATGGTGAGGCCCATCTAATCAATGATTAGGATTATCGAATCATAGGCCCACTTGTACCAAGCATCTACAAAACAAAAAATGATGGGCCCACCTGAGAAGAAGAGTACATACCAGATTCTGGGCCAGCACATGTTTGGTTTGACCCCTGCCTGATGAATGGACCTGATATTTTTTCCTAAACACCAATGTCCAATATTCTAAGAAAAATAGATAAAATAGACAATGTCATCCAAACAACATTTCCAGGTAAAATTTAATTTCAGGAAATAAGTTTTAGAATTTCCTTTTTATCCTTTAAAAATTTTATTTTCCAAGAATGTCAACGAAGTAAACCCTAAGCAAATCATCACCTGCAACAAGAAAAATCTATGAGTTAATTGGGCCAAAAAACCGATTAAATGACTTCTGATTAACTGAAAACGAGCCAAAGGCCTCTATGTGCGCCTGCACGATGGAAATGGAGTCTTTGAAACATAGTTCTAAAACTCAATTCAACTTGAAAGTCAGTCGAGTCAACTCAAATGGGTGATATTTCAAGCCAAGTCTCTAGGAAACTGTCCTGGTTGTGACTCAACCCTAACTTTGGAAGACCTGGCTACATGTTAGACTCAACTAGATGACTCGAATTGAGTCACCAGGAAGTCATAGTGTAATCTATTGTAAAACACACTTAACCAGTGCACCATGAATTGGTTTTTTGCTAGATTAGCTAACCTTTTTTTTTTCTTACACTGGTTTTAATTAATTGAAATATCAAACGCTAGTCTTATTATTGTAATTTAACATTATTAAATATCGTGTCGAGTAAGGTCAAGTCTTTGAGACTTGAGTCAATACAACCTGATGAACATTAAGTCAAGTTGAATTTCGGGTTTTTGAACTATGGTGCAAGGCAACACTCGATGGTACAAGCAGCAGGATGCAAGATTTGAGGCAGATGTATAACAGTAGAGCGTATTTTAATTGATATTATCAGTAAAATACAACATTATACTATCTTGTGCATATGCCCATTTGATTTAAGAGGGTTATCTATATATCTAGCAACACTAAGAGACTGTTTGGACAGGGCACCGCCCGATTGGATGCTTTGTTGTCTTCTTTTTATTTTAACCTTGTTTATATATATATATATATATATATATATATATATATATATATATATATATATATATATATATATATATATATATATATTATATTTTGTAATTAAAACACTAATACTTCTCTCCATCTTATACACAGTTAACTGCCTGGACTACGGCCCATGTTCTCCACCTAACTGGCAATACATAGCTGTAACTGATCATTGCTATATGTTTAAAACTATTCTTGCTTTCATTAATCAATCCCTCTAACCTTCTGAAATGAATAGCATAGCTTCTTTCTTGACCCTTATTGCCGTTAATGCAGCCATTGGAGTTACGGATGGATTCAACATTAGTAATTCCATAGCTTGGCAAAAACCTGAAGGAATGGTGCTGATGTTTTGGCCGCCAAAATCAGATTCCACGTAGGAGATTCTCTACGAGTGGACAGTAGTCCTTTTTGTGAGTATTGCAATGACTACGGGTAGTTTATAATTTCTTTTGATGAGTATGTACAGGTCATTACTTGACTCAACTCGATATTTTGTAATTAATTCAATATTATTTTATAAATATTTTTACACAGTTGCATGAGATAAATATTTTTAAAAATATTGAACAATTGCACTTGGTGTGCTGGTTAGTGGCATTCCTACATTAGGGAGAGGTGTTGGGTTCGAGAGTATTGACATCATTCGAAAATTAGAAAATTATCTCAGATGAATGATCAAAATTATAAAATGAAATACCTGAAAAGGAAAATATTGGTCATTCAACGAAAATTTATAGGTACTTGGTATTTATCAGTAGCATTGCATTATGATACACTGCTGACACCTTACAGCATTGACATCATTAATCAAATATTCAGCCCAAAATCGATCATGCATCTTCCAATACTTCACATGACAGCCTTTTTTTTCCTTAAATAATCCTAGGAGAATATGATGCAATCTAAAGATATAAAACTAATGCAAACAAGATGCTTTAGTGATTCTGTAGTATGAAGTATGAAACATCAGGTATGAGCCGGACATCCCTAACCCTGTGAAATATTGGGTCTTGTATCTTAGCATTTAAAGTAGCCTCATCCTCCCGCACAAAAATGGAAAAAAATGGTCAACATGCTAAAATGTTTCAGCAAAACAAAGCTTTTTTTATTTTTTTTTTGCTTTTAAAAAAAAAAAAAAAAAATTAATATGAAAACATGGAAAGCTAAATGAGTAGGATAGAAGAACAACCAACTCTCATGACAATTAAAGATGAGAACTAAAAGTAAATCCACTCTTCATTAATAATGTGAAATCAGTAATTAGAAAAAGAAAAAGAAAAAAAAAAGGCTTTGTTTTGCTGAAACTTCTATTTGCGGATAATGTGAAATCAGTAATCAGTACCTTGTTTGGAGCTGGACAGAAACTTCTATTTGCGGATAATGAAAATCGTTAAACAAGTGAAAGAGATCCATTAAACAAAAACTTAACTGAAAAAGAGAACATTACAGAAGGAATGAGTTCCTAATAAAATTCCACTCAAAAACCTCTCATGCAAGATGGATGTGGACAATCCTAGCTTATCCAGAAACAGAAGGACAAGCAAATGTTTAACATTGAGGCAAGCTTCAAATTTAATAAAACACAAAACCAAGAAACTGAGGTTCCATATGCACATGCTTTGCCAAGAAAAAGGCACTCTTAGAGTCACTTTCCACTACAAAAGTCTGCAGCAGTGATTTAAAATATCAGAATTGATGCATATATTGCACCGTTGGGATACAAAAACTCATCAGTATCGCATGAGAAATATCGCATGTATTGGGGAATGTATCAGTCTGAAGGAAACATTCGGAAAGTATGATGGAATCTTTCAATGATTATACACTCTTGAAAACATTACAAAAAACAAGTATGCACAATGAGTTTTCTTGTATATGGTCCTAAACTATGCATGGTCTATAACATAAGTGATGCAATTATATCCAAAATGAGTTAGCATAATCCATAACCACATCTAAGAAAGATGGATGGATAAATCTACATTGTTCTTTCAAATTTAAATGGAGATCTTTTCCAGTTGAAGGATCTGCTGCCAATGAGCAAAAATAGATAATGATCATATGCAACTCTGTCCAGATGGTGAAGAAAACAATGCTTCTTCTTACCCATTCTAAATCTACAAGAGTTTGATCCAACCATCATGCAACAAAAGTGGTTTACTTGCGATTGTTATTCCATGTGAATGGGTGCTTTGAATCTCCAATATTCAGGAAGTCACAATCAGAAATGATTTCCTGAAATCCAGTAACAAGAAACAGATTGATTGATGGACCTTTTGCTTCTCATATAGTATGGCATTGAAGATCCCCATAACACACCATAGGAACCTAATAGCAGCAGCTCCATCCACTAAAATATTCCAGTAAGTCTCTATGGAGCTTGAGTTTTGTTGAGGCATACACAGCAGGAACTAAAATACAGTTATTTCAACTTTTCTTCAAATTTTCCATATCAATGTGCTAAGCTGAAGAACCAGGCATTTTTAAATTCCAAATGCTCTCCTTTGACTAGTACCCAGATGGAACCTTTTGAGGATTGGAGATGAATGAAACAATACCATAGGAATTGATTTGGAGCGACTGTAAAGAAGAGAAATTGCATTTGGGATTACTGAGATTAGGTAAGGCTTGCCAACGAACACTTTTTTGTGGGGGGTTTGCCATTCCCCTACAATTCCAATACAAGATAAAAGACATTTAGAAGGAAAGGATGTTGGAGAATTTTGGGAGAAAACTAGAGAAACCAAGAACCAAGAATCATTGAGAAACGAAATTAGATTCCGAACTAGTCAACCCGAAGGATTAAGAATGTAGAACCAATTTTTTTGTTGTGATCATATTTCCATGAAGGGGCCAAAATGTGATCATTTCACAAACAATATTTCAGAGTCCTTCAACAGTTACATTCATGAGCATCAACCATTACTGATTATTCATGTTATGGACATATAGACAATGGAGAAATTTACATCAAAAAGAACCAAGACAGACATCTGGATGGCAAAAGTTGCCCCAAATGTAATGAAATATTTGAGGAAGAAGACGTGAAGTCTGTGACTTAGTCATCTTTCACTGTGCTATGGAAGAGTCTAAAGTAAAATGTGTTGACGGCAATTCAATGTATGACTGGAGGAACATGTGTGTGATTGCTGCCAATGGCAAGTTTCAGGCTTGCCATGCACGCCAAGGTTTTGAATAACAGCATTGGCGGGTACGTATCGGTCAGACCCAAAAATGATATGATCTGGGGTGTACTGGTTCAGACACATTAGATTATACGGGCTTGCATTGGCTGGAAATTTTTTTGGTCCAAAAAATCTCGGGTATTAGAAAAATAGGAAAAAAAATGTAAGACAACAGAATCTATCATTTTATTGTATCTTTAACATGTATTCAATCAAATAGCATATTAGAGCATTCTTGAATGTTGTTTGTCAGTTTGACTTGTTGAAAGTCAATCAATTATCCTAATCAGATACAAAACAAGCATGATTTAGTGGATTATGATCCATTTCATTGAAATACAACAAACAGAAGCAGAAAAAGGTGATGGTTTACCCATTTTCCAAATTTTCTCCAAAAGGATCCATTCTGCTTTGCCTCATGAATCCCACTCAAGTCTTGCATTTTTATTCCCGAAACAGGCCTAAATCTAGGCTAAAATAAGATTCCAAGATTCCTCTATGGTTGAAATGAAAAAGTTAAAAAATAAGGGCCCATTTGAATGCCTGTAAATGATTTCCAAGTGTAAACCATTTACAGCTTGTCCTGTTGGCCGTAAGCTGTAAATGATTGTCGATGTTTGAATAGCCTGTAAATTGCTTAAATCCTGTAAATAGAGAGCCAATATTTAAAATATAGCTGTTACACTGTAAATGAAGAGCCTGTGAAGGAAATCCCATCTTTTGCCTGTAAATGAGATGGAAATAAATGTTGTAAATGATTTAAAGGCAAAAAAGATCATCCGAATGCAGAGTGTAAGTAATTTCCCTGTAAATTATTTACAAATTATAACCTCATTTACAGGCATCTAAACGAAACGGGAAAAAATGGCTTGTTTATGTCCGTATTAGCCATAACAGCGTGACTCTAGTGTATCGGTCCCATATGGGAAAAACCGAAAATAAAAAATAAAAATAAAAATAAGGACAAAAAAAAAAATTTAATGACCTCTTCTTTTTTCATTTTCTCCTCCCCCTTGAGAGAGAAAGAGAGGAAAGAGAAGCCAACGTCGCCCAGGATACAGACCCAAACCATTCGTGAGGCGAGTGCCACCGCGGATCACATACGCTGGCCCACCCGCTTAAGCATCAAACCTGTGAATAAGGACACGGATTGTGTCCAATCCCGCCAGGACTCGTTCTATGCAGGAGCTTCCTGGGCCCACTATAATGTACATTTTGTGTTTTATCTACCCAATCCAGCAATTTTTCTAGAACATTTAAGTATAATCTTACGAAGATATCAGACTTTAAGTATATTGTTGAGGGTTAAATATTGCATATTATTCTCCATTTATTATTTAATTTTATGAACACAATAATATTTAATGTTTTATTTTAATCATGTTTGTATTACAAGGGAAATTTAAGAACTTGAATTGAAAAGAATGCTAAAAAGCATATATTTAGTATTCAAAAATTACCAAGGCAAATGAGGGATCTTAGGAGACAAAGAATGGAGAATTTTCATGTCAAAGACCCTAAGAAACCAAGTACAAAAGATGAAGAAAAGATTGACAAAAACACAAGTTAAACTGAAGAAAAATAAAAAATTTTGGTGATATCTAAGCCCATTTCGATGTCACCGAAAGTGCACAAAACAATACAGCAAGAAAATAGCTTATTTCGGTGTCACCTACTGCTATTTCGATGTCACCTACTGCCATTTCGGTGCCACCTATTGCCATTTCGGTGCCACCTAAGTACTTTGCACATAAATTTTCAAAAGTGATAAATTTCAAAAGCCAACTTTGATGTCACCGAAATTGCGCAGAATTGTCGAAGCGGATTGCATAATTTGATGCGATTTGTGGAAATTTCAAGTCATTGCATAAGAGGGAGATTTACAAGTATAAATAGGAGTCTGTAAAACGTTCCTAAGGATTATCTAGAGTTTGAAGACTGGAGCAAAAGTGTGGAGAGCTGCCACCAAGAGTCTTTCTTCTTCTTCCTTAATTGTTTTAAGTTGTTTTTATATTTTTCTTAAGAGATTTTAGTTCGATTATGTATATGGTTGGCCAAACATCTTAGCCAGAGCTAAGAGGTGAAGCTTGTAGCGTAATTAGGATGTTTACTTTGCTTTGATTTATATTTGTGTTTGAATTTCATTGAATTCTAGTTGATTCTAAGGAATATTTTTAATTTTTAATGGTTTATTATGACTCAAATTACAATAACTCTGCAATAGCTTTAAATATCTTCTTTTCTATTTGAGATTGTGGATTTGGTAAATCTCGTTGTTTGTCATCATTTGCTGGGCATGGTTGAGTGATGGAATCCCTTCCAATTCACCATAATTCTCCTTCATTGAGGCTAGAACAATGAGAAGTTAAGAGATTTGACCGTCTCTTCTTCCAACTAGATAGGATAAGACTCTGATTCTAGTTAGATCTCTTGAATTAAGCAAGGTAGCATCTCAATTGCTACAAGTGGATCATTGGCACTCTAGTTCTCACCTTTAAATTTATAAAGTTTCAATTACATCCTTCATAATTACTCTTCAAACTTCTTCAAATTTATATTTAAATCTTCTTCTAGTTATACTTCTAGTTACTTTAAAAAACATACGAAATTAGTCCCTATGGATTCGACCTCGGTCTTACCAAGATTATTACTACATCGTAACCTTACAATTGGGGTTGTGAACATGTACCACACAACGAAAATGGTGGAAATTCAATACTCGAGTGTACCACACCATTAAAAGCCTACATGTTAAAACTCCATGGTAGTTTGTGTTTTCCATTCATTCATGTCTTCGTGACCTTTTGAACAGGTTGGATGGGAAATAAACATCATAAGGATAGCTTCAACAATGGCATTATTATCACCTCTAGTTTGTATGTATGCCTTACTCAAGCCTTGGATCTACCTCTTTTCGGGCTCGTGCCTTAAATTGATCTATTAAAACGGACCAGGATAAATGACGCAGGGAAGGATGTGATGAATATCATTGTCCAGCTCAGGTATGCAAAATTTTGAATCCACAAGCTTATTCTTGAATCAAAGGAAAATTTAAAATTTTATTAATCCATAATGCTCAAACTTCCTGATTATATTGTATGTGTTTTATCCACATAGTGTAGCCATTTTTCTGAGTCATTTAAGTATGATAAAAAAAAAATGCGGCAGATCCAAAACTCAAGTGTACCACACAATAAGAAATTGTGGGGAATGAAAGCCTACAGGTTAAAACTCCTTGATAGTTTGTGTTTTCCATTCACCCAGGTCTATGCGACCTTTTGAACAAGTTAGATGGGAAATAAACATCATAACGAAATGTAGGATAACTTCAACAATGGCATTATTATCATAATTGCTTCCAATGGTGTGCCCCACTTAAGCCCTAGATCTGCCTCATTTTGAGCTCAGGCCGTAAAATGGTTTATTAAAATGGATGGATGGCAGAGGTAAATGATACAGGAAAAGGTGTGAAGAAGATCACCGTCTACATCAAGTATGCAAATCCTTGAATCCACAAGGTTATTTTTTAATGCAAGGAAAATTTAGAATTTTAGTAATCAATATTGTTAGACTCCATGATTACATCACTTATAAAGAAGAGAATAAATCTTAATTAGGAGAGGAGTGGATTAGGTGTTACTCGGATAACACCTTAGTGGGTGTTATACCATGGGGTCCACCTTGATGATGTGTTGTATATCCACGCCTCTCATATGCTTCTCCAACCCAATTTAGGATGTGGTCTAAATAATTAAGCAGATTCAGATCTTAGGTGGACCACACCATGGAAAAAAGTGGTGTTTGAGTGCATCACCATTAAAAATTCCAAAGGGCTCATCATAAGGTTTTCGTAATGTTTATTTGCCATCCAATCGGTTAGTAAAGTCAAGAAGACCTAAATGAAGGGAAATACAAAGGTCAGCTTGATCCAAAACTTTTGTGGCCCACAAAAAGTTTTTAATGGTCATTCATCACAGTTTTTAGTGGTATGGTCCACTGAGATTTAGATCTTCTTAAGGTTTGGAATCTCATCTTAAAATGAGATGATGTGGATGTACTACAAATACATCAAGGTGGCCCCCACACGGTTAGGGTAACACCCACCTAGGAGTTACCCAGGTAATAACTAATCAGCTCTCAATTAGGAGTCCTAATTCAACTAAACTAGAATTTAACGAGAATAATAAATTTTACTAAAAATAAACTCTTAATTTAATCATGCGGGATAATTCTTAGGATGATTAAAAAAAATTCTTAAAAAGTTGTATATACTTAAAACTCTAAAACAAAGGAGATATGTCCAAATAAAAACTCACTAAAAGTAATAAGTTTTTCTTAAAACTGTAATTTTGAATTGGAATGAAGTGTTTTCTCGCAAAATTGACCAACACAATCTACTTGTGAGGGTCGATCGCCACTCTGAATAGCCTATTATAGTAAAATTTTGATGTCGTGCGTCTCATAATGATATCCAGATCAAAAGTTGTAGCTGATTTATGGTTCACACTTCGAATGACAATTTCTCCTTATTCAGAATGAATTTCCTTGATCCGGATGCGCCTAGCCTAGTTAACTCATGCCCTACATAGGACCGGGCCCGGATATGATGGATTATGTCCGATTCCATTCGATCTTCTTTCGGTCCAATTATGCTAAGAATAAGTCTGTGGCCTGCTTGTGGACATTAGAGGGCTGATTTCCTAAGGGATGAGAGATCGACTCTCTTTTCCACTAGTTGTCTCGCTCGAGGGCTTTCATTTGGGGGTAAAAGGGCATTGTATTTGACAAGACTCGCCACTAACCAATTATTATGATTTTATAGTCAGTTAGACCCTTTAGAAATGCTTAAGATTGAGAACTTGGAGATCCTTAATACTAAAATGACTTGTGAGTTTGTGCTCTAAAGTTCTTAGTAAAGGATCGTGGTTATAGAGAGTGAAGGTGTTAGACACCCAGTCTGCCCATACAAATGTATGGTCTTTACTTCACAAGATCTGACCAATATCTGAGGAATAAGATTAGTTCTCGCATGTGGGAGATGTGATGTAGTGCAATAGCAATTGATCGATCCAATTTTCTAATGGGTAGGATTCGATTATATCGCCAAGCCACAGTGCATACATTCAAAATGATCTAGTGCATAATGAAAAGTATGTAGAAATGTGATGTATGGGATGTTTGATATTGTATTGATGATTATAATATAACTACGACTAACTAGCTAAGGTTTCTGGTAGACCTGCTCCAATTGTATCGGCAAGCCTCAAAGCATATGCCCGCTATTCAGATGCAAGAAATGATGGAATGCAATGTATATGACAAAACAACGGCTAACTGGCTAAGATTTCTGGTGAACTTACTCTGATTATATCGGCAAGCCTCAGAGCATACACCTGCCAATTAAATGTAAGAAAATGATGAAATGTAATGTCGTGCTGATGTATATGAAGAGTAGGGAGTTGAGAAGGGAATGAGTGTTGCACGATGCTAATGCTTTAATTTGATAAAATCGATTGAAGTTTGAACAATTGGATGAACGATAGTATCGCAAGGCTAGATCGAGTAGTTCAGATTTGAACTCAAGTGGCTTAAGAGGCTCGAACTCTGGCTAGGCTAGGCTAGACTAGGGTTGGACTGACTCTCTCTCTCTCTCTCACACACACACACACACACTCACTCTCACTCTCCTTGGTGGAGGGATGGTTAGATGACTAAAGCCTTAAGGGATGGGGAGGCTTTAAAATGGGAGTGAATGCTTGGAAATGAGAGTAAATGCCTGAAATGAGAATGGAGGGGGGCTATTTATAGCCTTTAAACCTAATTTTCTAGTAACTGCTGGTAATCCTAAAGGAAAAAGGTGGTTGAAGGGATATGATTGGAGATTACCATATGACATCATTTCATGGGTTATATGAGGTGGTAAAAAGGTAATTTTGGGTAAGGAGATGGGCATTAGAGTAAATACATATTAATCGCACACTTAGGGTTTGGAAAAGAGAGTTTCCACATGCTTAAGGGACACCACCCCAAAGAGGGGGAGTGTCATGTGGCCACCGGCAAGGTGGTTGCTGCCAGTCCCCACTTAGACTCCTTACTTTGGCAAGAAACCTCATCCAAGCGTATGGATGCTCTACTATGAAGGTTTAGGGGTAGGCTGACTAGTTCAACTAGGTTTACTGGGTTAAATGGACTGATTAGGTTGAGTTTAGGGGTTTAAGATTAGGGTTCCTAACTTTTAGGGCTCTAGGATTAGGATTTTAGTTGACCATCCATCAATTCAAATTCAATTAGCTTATCAGCCTAGGGTGGGGTGTCTAATATGCCCCTATTTGGCAAAAGTTGTGTGCAACCGAATGCTAAAGCGAGTGGATACCCTACCTTTACCAGTCAATCATGAATTGGAATTTAGATTTGTTGTTTGCATTTATGTTTATGTCATCTGGTTGTCTTGAAATAGATAACTTGCACATATCCCGAGGGTTTAAGAAAAACATTGTGATTGTCCCTACACAGGACGTTAAACCCAACCCTTTCACTCGTGATCGGTACTAACATTGGGAAGGTACAATAGAGCCCATGTGCTTTCTGTGGTCTTACGAGAATACTGACCTATACTGGATTGTATGTTGCTTCCCAAATCACCCCAGGAGTACTTGTTTTGTTTGATCGTAAAAGTGGTTAGCTGTCTTGCACTTTATGTGGCCTTACGAGGAATTCACTAATCTGAGTTGGACTCAATTAAATTCCACAAGCATCAATGCTTAGGTATGTGTGGTTGACCTTTTTCGATGCAATCTTCTGGTTTTGATACTTATGTTACAATTTGTCTTTTTTGCCGTTTGGATGATTTTTTCTAACCAGTCTTAGCCTACCATCTTTTTATAGCATTAACATTTAATACAATGGAGTTGACACTTGAGTTCAGTTCGATCATACTTTGATGTGCATTTGGATCCAATAATCTCTAGAGAAACCACAAGATATCGAATCTTATTTGATTTTGTGCTGACTTCCACCTTGAGATATGGAAGATCACTTAGAGCCTCGAAAATCTGACGCTTTATTTTGAAAATATTTTGTGATTTTAAACTTGCCCCACTCTAGGGAGTAATACTCTATGGGGGTCGTTATTGCAAGATGATTTTGAAATGTGTTTAACTTACTAGTTGTCTCCATTGGGGATGCCAATGGGACTTCAACTAAGCTAGTTTTTATTGAAACATGTGAAGGACTAGTGTGTATGATGGTTGCGATGCGGATTGTGAATTTTTAAGCTTTTATACTTTATTGCTTGGATTTTAGTTGTCGTAATTCAGACTAAGATTTGTTAGGGATGGTTTATTAGACACAAGTCAGATTAGTGATTGTGATCAAGAGTCTGATTAGACATGGATGATCGGTTTTATCATCTACTAGGGTAATCAGATTTGATTATATTTAGGGTGATATGGATTGTTAGTTATGATCAACTCTGGCTTTTCTTATGAATGGTGTGGATCTGTCCATTATTAGCGGTCAGGATTTCAATTTACAACCAATCAAGTGTGTTGTCCCGTGGGTTTAAGGTCAAGATTTCGATCCATATTCAATTCCATTGTTTCATTGTTTTACGATCAAGATTCATATCTATGGTCGATCGAATTCATCGTCTCGCTGTTTTGCAATCAAGATTTCAATCCATGATTGGTTGGATCCATCGTCCCATGGGTTTACGGTCAAGATTTCGATGTATGATCGATCGGATCCATCGTCCCACTCATTTGCGGTCAAGATTTCTATCTATGATCGATCCGATCCGTCGTCCCATTCATTTTTGATCAAGATTTCGATATATGATCAAGATATGTTGTCCCACTGTTTTGTGGTCAAGATTCCAATCAATGATTAATCAAATTCGTCATCCCGCAATTTTACGATCAAGATTTTGATCCATGATCGATCAAATCTGTTGTCCCGCTGGTTTATGGTCAAGATTCCAATCCATAATCGATCAGATCCCTCTTCCCACTGTTTTACGGTTAAGATTCCAATCCATGATCGATCAAATCCGTCATCCCATGGGTTTACAGTCAAGATTCCAATCTATGATCGATCAGATCCGTCGTTTGTGGTCAAGATTTCGATCTATGATTGATTCCATTGTCATGCTGGTTTGTAGCTCTCTAGGGATTTGGAATTTTTTTGTATTTTTGAAAGGTGATCTAGTCCATCAGATTGCGAGTTAACGATCGCATTTGATGCTGGTTTTTATTGGGAATATTTTTGAAGATTTTCGAAATAGTAATCAAGTCCACCAGATCACAAATGGACGATCGCGATCGATGCTGGTTTTTATTGAAAATGTTTTTGAGATTTTTGAAAGATGATCTAGTCTATCATATCATAAATTGACGGTCGCAATCGATGCTAATTTTTATTAGGATGTTTTGAGCTTTTGAAAATGATCCGGTCATTCTAAACGTACATTGATGGTCACAATCGATGTTAGTTTTTATTGAGAAATGTTTTTATAATTTTGAAATAATCCATCCCATCGTATCACAACTTGGCGGTCACGATCGATGCTGGTTTTTATTAGAGAACATTTTTAAAATTTTAAAATGATCCAATCCATCGAATTATGAATTGATGGTTGCTATTGATGTACATTTTTATTGGTAAATATTTTTTGGTGATTTTAAAAGTGATCCAGTCCATTGGATCACGAATCGACGGTCATGATCAATGCTGGTTTTTATTGTGATATTCTTTTAGCTTTTGAAAATGATCTAGTCCATCAGATCACGAATCGATGGTTGCGATCGATGCCAATTTGTATTTGGATGTTTTAAGCTTTTTTAAAATGATCTAGTCCATCAGATTGCAAATCGACAGTCGCGATCACTATCAATTTTATTGGAAATACAAACTTGCCTTACCATGTTGGGCTCCTCATGTTCTCTTGCTTGAGATAGTGATTTATAGGCCAAAGCATCCTAACTTCCCATTTTATCACATTGGCTTGTGCCAGCAAGTGAGATTGTTTTGTGGTCGATGAGCTTTAGTGCCTGTGAGGAGAGAGAATTTTAATAAAAGGATTAAAGTATTGGATCAAGGGAAGAGATACTTACCTTTTAGGGATTCCGACGAGGACTGAGAGTTTGTTGCTTGGTTTTTGAATTTATTGGGTCATCCATACATGCTTTTTGTATGGAACAAAAATGGTAAAAAACGTTATATTTTTTATAAGCAAACAAAAGACACATACATGTAAAGAAAACATATGAGAAGATGAAAAAAAAGTTTTTGAAAATTATGTACATTGCGTTGTCTATGTATGTGTGGTTTGGACTTGTTGTGCTTGTATATGTAGGAATCAAAATATTTGACTAGGTCGAATGCCAAACCCAATTTTCTAATCATTCGTCGAGAGTATTGATCCCCTTAAGTTAATGCACAATGGTATTGTAACACCCAAGATTTTTGCCAACCTGGAATTAAACGTGCTTAGGCAATGGGTCAACCATAACACTCTCAAAGCTCAATCCCAAAGCCAAAGAAATCACTTTTCAACCCATTTCCTTCAAACTCTCACCTTTCACCACCTCATTCTTCAAACTTCTCCAAGTACTTTTATATTAGACACGAATCCTCAAGTTTAAATAGTGAAGAACTATACTTAAACTAAAACTCACTGTAAACGGTCGCCGAGATCGAGTCCGTGCACACTCCTGATCACACCTAACGACCCCAAATCACTTCTAGACCGTCAATCGAAGGGTTTAGGCCATGTTTCATTCCATTCCAAACCTAGAAATGAATGTCCTTAGGTGGTAGGTCAACCCCAACATCTTACACTCAATCTCAAAGCTAAAACCTCTTTTTATCCAATTCCTTTGAAATATCACCCTCCGCCACTTTATTCTTCATTTTTTTTCTAAACACATTCATAATACACACCAATCCTAGGATATTAATGATGAAGAACAATATCGAAGCTAAAACTTACCGTGAATAGTAAATAAATGGATAAAATGGGTTTTGACCCTTAACCTTTTGGAATATAACAAAATAAATAGGTTAGTTGGATAGATTAGCATCTCCTACCCCAAAATCATATGCTATATGTTGCATAAACTCATTCTAGTTTTTAATTTGGCCCCAAAAATGCCTCAAATGGAGTCGGGGGCCAAACGATCAACTTTCAGGAGGACCCAAGGTGGGCCCCATACTTTTTTGGGGCCTAGGGGACAGGAAAACCTCTCCCAAATGGCGAGGCCTTATCAAATCCACCAGTGGTCAGTGAGGACCTCATCGAGTCAGCGAGGCTTCGCCGATAAACGGGCCCAGTTGGGTCGGGCCTTCGGGCCGATTGCATTTGGGGCTTAGTGGAACCCTATGGTATAGGATTTGACCCTCTTTTCATCCTAAATCAAGTACTTCCTTCACAAACCTCCCTTTCAAGCTTTTCTTTTCTTGAAAAATCTCTCAAATCTCTCCAAAAGTCCCTCTGCAAACTCTTCCTTCTTCCGTTTTCAAGTACCCTCACTCCACCCTTCAAATCTCATCTCAAACAGAAATCATTATAGGCTATTTCCTTTAGAAATTAGATGAAATTAATTAGCGCTAAACTAAACGACCTATGAAATTGTCACCAATCACTTTAAATACGATCTGCTAGAGCCAAAACGTGTAGAATAGTTGACGCTACAATACCCTAAAACTTAGGATCAAACTCTAAACTCAGTTGCTCACAGGAGCATTCGGAAACTTTATATCGGACCTGGACCGCACATCAGAAGTCTGATTGTCCCGAACTTAGACAATCCTGACCGCCTAATTGGACTTGACAATCACCTCAAAAATTAAGTCCATACGATGTCCTGAGACCATTTCCTTGCGTCCGGAGTGAAGAGTGTGAGAAAAGTGAATTTATTTAGAAAATTAATTCAATTTAAATAAATCTGACACATGTCCTTGCGCGACATTTTTTAAGCATTCAGACCGTCGGAATCTGACCCAAATACATCCTCGGATCAGGGAACATTTCCCACTCAGGTCAGTGTACTTGAAATCCTCGATCGAGTCTCAGTGACCGCTGAACTGAAACTGGTCCACCACGTGCGATCTGGGAACCCTATCGAACTGAAAACTTAATGTGATCAGGATTCAACATCCATGAGCTTAAGTCTGACCGCATTCAGTCAAGGGACCTCCAGAAACGTCCTTTTGGATCGGAACAGACCCGATTTGGTTATAACTTAAGTATACCTTGACTTAAAGTCTGTTTTGGTCATGTTTGGGCTTATAAAAAGGCCTTAAACTCTCTCTCACAAATCCCATATGAATTTGAGAGAAATCCTAAGAGAGAGAAGAGAGAAAAGAGAGAGAAAGTGTGAGAGAAGTGGGAGAATCTTCCTGTTATTCTTCCCTGCCGATCTACGTACTTAACCATCGCGATCTAATCACTCTTTCGGTGATTCTGACTTCATTCTAGGTAAGTAAACCCTAACCTTAACCTGTTTTAGGGATTCTATCGATCCAAGTAGCGAAGTAGCTGACTTACCTTGTGTATTAGGTTGCCAATCAGTCGTTGACAAAGACTTAGTCTCTGTCGCGTTCGTTGCGATTCTAAGGCGTAAGGTGCGGATTTTAGACGCTTAGATTACCTGTTTTCAAAGCTTTCAATACCGTTTAATGGTAGATTGTTGACAAGAATGTTGTTTGACATGTAGAACATGCTGTGTGTTTTTCATTCCGAATATGTACGGAGAATATGAGATTTAGGGTATTTTAGGCATTTATAGAAAATACTGTATACGTACGTATTTTGCTAATATGATTGCCATGTGAATTTTTCGTGTACCTATGCTTGTTATGCGTGTATGATCTGTTCGGCGAAGAGATTCACCCTAATGCACATTATTCGCCGACATACGCTATGTAGGCTAATGTGTGTAGATTAACTGTTTGTATAAAGTTTTGTATAAGTAAGTATTAAGCAAATGTTGTTGTAGTTTAGCTTTGAGATTGGATTCTTAACTAATATGACAATGTACATGATTTTCTCCATGTTTGTTATATTGAATTGATTTCCTTATATATATGAAATGTTTATGTTTGGTTGAATTTCTTATGTTGTATGTTATAACATGTTGTTAACATGCTTGGATTAATTATATTTCATTCCTGTCACTCACATATGATTATTGATTTAGATTACAAGTGCTTGGGGCTATATTCTAGTCTAAACAGTCGATAACAGCTTAAAATTCGTGGTTGGATTCTATTCACCACGAAGGATGTGTATGACGAACCTGAGTCGTACTAGAGTCGTCGGCAGTGGTTAGGCCACACGAAGTGCTTGTGCACTTCATGTCGGTCGATTCAACGTGTGCTCGTGCTAGTCGGACTCATCAAGTAACCCGACTGACCATTGTATGTTCACCTTGTATTCGTCATAACTCTTGAACCTAGGGTACTGAACTTACCAGTGATAACCCTGATAACCATGGTACCTTGATCCACTAAGACTCATGAGCCGGGCATGGTGGTATGGGACACCGTGGTCGAGCTGTCGGCCTACGCTGGGGCCACAAACCTCCCCGTAGTGACTAGTGAGCAACCCAGACTCGTGAGCAGATTATGGTGGTATAGGACACTATATTCTTGCTATCGGCCTACACAGATAAGGTGATGGGGGAGCGGTGCAACGAGTGCGAGCAACAACCCTGACAGCCCTTTGTAGTGACCTCGAGTGTACTATGAGTCTACGTGAGGCGACAACCCTTCCGTAGCAACAAGAGTACAACTAGGCCTGTATTGATAAGGTGATGGGGGAGCGGAGCAACGAGTGCGTGTAATAGCCCTGGCAGCCCTTGCAGCAACCTAGAAATATATCATCGTATGAGACTACTAGGAGTGATGACCCTAGACAAGATCCTTGTTGGGAATGATATAAGGGAAGTATCCTAGTTTCCCAATCCTTCTGTATGAAAAGGACTAATAACAACTCGATAATCATATTCATATCGCACTACATGTGCCTGGAAGATGTGGAGCACTGAGGGAAGAAAGCATGCCGCGGACGTAAGATGGTGTCGCATGAGGGAGTATGTCGGTGAAGGCATCCATCATGTCATTTCATTCTTGCATTAATCACAGTATTTAAGAATGTTTGAATTGCTTGCTTTATCATTATTGCTTGATTGATTTGATAACATGTTAATCTTTGCTCTATGATTCCATTGAGTTAGCTACTCACTCCTATGTTACGGGACGGTGTTGTGCACACCAACCAGTCCCTATTTTAGTTTCAGATGATGGCGATGCTTGCGAAGCAGAGCTGAACTTGATGATGATGAGGAGGATCCCTCCTATATGCAGGTTCTGATTGACGGGTTTACAAGGTTACTGATTAGATGCTAATACACTTGATATTTTATCTTTTATTTTCACACCCATGTATATTCTTTTCTTTCTATTTTGGAGTATACATGTACTTAGTTAACCTGATAACATGTTCACACTTTGGAGACTTACAATCATTTATATATTTTATATATGTATCACATTCTTCAGCTTGCTAATTTAACTATCTCTGGAGTATGATATGTTGTTTTGGCTTAATCCACTTCATGTTTTATGCACTATCACAGCCGACATTCATCCATCATTGAAAATGTTGCATAAGTGATGTTCTGGAACTCGGGAGTGGAGTTTATGCTCGACCCCCGATTTTCAGGGCGTTACAGGTATCCTGCCCCATAGAACTTGAAAAGAGCTTAAAAGAATTCTCTACTTATTCCTGTCATCTTTGCATTTGTTGTATATTCCAGTTGCTCGGATCTTTCATATACCTATATTTTATTTTATTTTTCTCTAGCCATTGTTGCCCACAATGCCCTTTTGAGTTTTCACTGCATCCGGCTTGTCCGTCATTTTTTCTCATGACATCCTTCTGGTTTTTCACCATGTCTTGGGTATTTGATGTTACTTGCCCATTGGAAGCTTTGTTGCTTTTACCCTTAGCACACTTTCAGATTTTCACCAAGTCTTTTGCGTGCCCATTATTTTTTCTCGAAGTGCCCTTTTGAGTTTTCACTTTCCTATTTTTATTAGGCATGCTTTCTTCTTTTTTCTTTTTCTTTAATTTCTACATTGATGGATGGATTAGACTTTCATCCTTGCCAACTGACTGGTAGCTCTTCCTCCCTTGTCTTAAGTCACGATGGCAAATCTGTTGACTCGAGCTGAGATAATCCTGAGGGGATGTGAGTGGGGATGAGCTTCTTTTTTTTCGAATGTTTTCTCTTTTTCTTTTCTTTTTGTTATCTTAGACTACATGCTCTTATTTTGTCCTCATTTATTTATTTATTTTCTTTAATTCTTCTTATTGAAGCACTTATTTAGGGATGAGAAGGAGTGATTCTCAGGATGACTAGCTTTGGTCAGTTGAATTCAGCTTTACTATTGTAAATCTTGACATGGTTAGATAAGCTTACCCATTATCAGTGTTGATGGGCTCTAAAAAATCCTTGCCCTAGGTTGGTGAGTCAGAGGGCGTCTCCTAGAAGAACTCTTCTTATCATTGAGTCATCTCATGTGAGCTCTGAACTTACCCCTTGAGTCTGATGGATGCGGCGGTACCTGTTGTAAACCCAATCTGACTTTTCTTTCATCGGCTTCACTCTTCATGAGATCTCAACTTGACTTTGTAGTATTGCTTTTGTTTCATAAGCTAGCATATAAAGAGTTTCACCAGTAGTTGTGTATACGGATGTCTGGTTGGTTCATACAAAAGCGACCCCATGTTTTCTAATTTTCTTGAGGAGCTCGTCCATCTTTGGATTCATAGAGAGCGTCCTATTATCGATGATGAAAGCATGTAGGACCCGGCTAATAATTTTGTTCTTCATGAGCATCATCATGTGAGATAAGGGATGTGGCCTCCATTCACTTTTTGTAAAGTAATCAATCGTCAAGAGTATGAACTCTTGAGTGTTAAATGTTGTCGGGCTAAATTTTTCGCTGATGTTGATATCCTGTGTAGAGGATGTATAGGACCTTGCTAGGTTGTAGAGTTTCGAAGAATACACTTGGATCCAATGTGCACGCTCCTGATACTTGAAGTACTTTCTTACGTGGAATGTAAGCATGGTCTTTGTAGCTTCTGCTTAACATGCTTCATTTCATGCTTTGTTGACTAGCTTTCGATCGAATTAGGAGAAGAATTCATAGGATGTAAGATTGAGCAATCATGACTTCAAGAATTCAATCGTTCTGTGCTCATTTTCTAGGAGCAGGGATTTGCAATCCACACTTCCCTAAGAATTTTGGGAGATTTTATGTTTACAATTTTGAAATTTTTAAAATGATATTGGCTTCTAGTTTTGAACTTTCTGAGGAGATCCTTTAGTTTAAGAATCGATTCATCATTTTCCACACCATTGACTCTGTACTAACTCTTGAGTTCAAATTCCAACTCTAGATTGAAATCATATAAGTTGGCTTCATACTCAAGTTTTTTGACAAACGGACTTGGCACTTTATTGCTTGGGAATTTTGAAAAGTATTTACGGATTTTTTAAGTTTTTTTAAAAAATAATTTTTAGAAATTTATAAATATTTATTATTTAAAAAAAAAAAAAGTTTTGAAGTATTTGGTGTTTTGAATTTTGGAAATTCTGACTTTTTTGGAGTTTTTTCGTAAGGGACCCCGAGCGAGACAACGATGCAAATCAAGGGTTACCTGATGTACCTCGGGGAGCCAAGTGGTACTTACGTCAGCTCTTATTGTGCCATCATAAGGACTATGAGCTTGTTATTGCCATGCATTCTTTTACTGCCCTGCACTCCTTCCCCTCAGGAGGCAAGGTCAAAGGGATCAATAGTTGGGCCCTCATCGTTGTGTCAAAATGTCAGGATGAATCTGGGGTTGAGATCCGAGTTGGTGTTAGATGTGATTTCTCCTAGTTTATCCTTGATGGATTGCAACTCCTCAAGTTCTTCTAGCTCGGGTGGGACCAGGATTGTGGTCCAATCATTCGGGAGAAATTCATACCCCTTTTTTGAGTCCTCTATATCATTGGATGGGATTGATGTGCAGGTGAAAGGATTGCCCTCCTTTTAATGACATTGTTTTCTTTTGGTGCCCATGTGCTTTGGTCTCTTACCTGGAGGATGTTAATGTCCTAGTCTTATCCTGTTCACCTTCTTTCGGTCTTCAATGACTAAGGTTGAGTCTTGATATTCTAGCTAGTAGTAGAATATTTGGTGCTCACCAGGACGGAAGACGTACTTTGTTTCAATGGGACATGCAAGAGAAGTGTAATTCGCAGTCTTGAATTTGAGACTATGGTATTGGATGTCATCATCGGAGCATTGTACATTTATGGCTGGGAGGATAGGCTCCTTCTGTCTCTCATTGTTGTAGTTAGATGGTGGGGACTTTTGCCCCTAGCTAGTTGTCGATTAATGGTGTTGGCATGGATAGTAGTGTTGGTGTTGTGGGCAAGTAGTGCCCATAGTTGACTGATGCTAAGATGGGTAAGTTGTGCCCCTGGCTAATTTTTGAAGCAAGAAAGTTTCCCTTGATTGACCGATGTTGAGACAGGTAGGGTGTGCCCCTAGTTGATTGCTGGATCGGGGAGTTTGTCCCCTTGATTAATTAATGTTGAGGCAGACAAGGTGTTCCCCTAGTTGATTGCTGGAGTGGGGAGATTGTCCCCTTGATTGATTGAGGGTTTGAAGACTAGACTGATTGGAAATGCCCCTTATATATTTAGGGGCATAAAGATGGGACTGGCTAGAGATGCCCCTAGTAGGGTGAGGGGCTCTAAGATTGGACTAGTTAGAGGTGGCCTTTGCAGGATAAGGGGTTCAAACTCCGAATGAGAGTCAATTGTATGGACAAATTGGACAATGTGAAGTGTCACGCCCCAAACTTGGAAACTAAGCTCACAAAATTTTCGATCATCGAATCTAGTACTGACAGCCTCCGTGGTATCCTATTCTCACGTACCAGCACCCATACACTAGGTTCCGATCCTGAGATTCTAAAAGGAAGATTTCTAACATAATTTTGATTCGTAATGAGTATAACCCATGAACAATAACCACTAGAACACCATCACAAAATCTACTATGATCAAAACTTTAAGTATAATGTGTATAAAGGAAAATACAAGATAATAACGAAAACTCCTAAAGTCCGACTGCACACTCCTACTGCGGCAAAGCTATGACTGCGACTTAACATCACCTGCATGCATCAATCGTGTATAAGCTTATAGAAAGCTTAGAGGGTGGTGTAAGTATGTGCATAATGTGAACGTGCTCAGAATGCAATGTTAGAGTAATGCGGAATCATGCTGATGGGTACATGAATGCAATCAGCCATACCAAGGCTATGCGATGTAAAATATGAATGTTATCGGCCATATCAAGGCCATGCGACTCAAGTATGCCAACCCTCATCCAAATCCACATATCAATACAGCTCATCACTGGAGCATCAAATATTAGTATAATTCTTATTCTAGATAATCACTGGGGTTTAGTATACTCCAAATGGCACTGCCCCTTTCCTAGGCACATAGCCCAAGTGAGCGTAAGAAACCTCACTATCCACCTGGCCAATAGTCTGTCAATACCTATCCGGCACGTCGATAGCGGATCCATTCACGAGCTGGTTAAACTCAGCCTAGTAATGCCCCTTACGCTCGAGCAGGTAAGGTCACACCCCTTTCCGACCGACTACAACACAGTGGGAGATGCGACCTCTTGGTATTCGGCCCTTGTGCGCTTAAGTATCCACTCGGTCTCGACGTTGGAGTCATCCTCTAATATCATCAGGTTTAGAGATTTTTACCTAGGGACATCTATGCCACCCCGATGCTAGAAATAGTATTTTTGATATCCAATCCGACCGCCCACGATGTGCCTGTGGAGGCCATAGCCTTAATGTCGCTAGGGCATATAGTAATCATAATCACATAAATGCAAAGTGCATGAGTCACGCAGTCCAATCATGCATCAATCCTGCGCATACCGTGCGCTCATGTGAGATAACTCTGCCAATCAGGAAGTTCCCTAAACCACCTTCACTAAGGCATATGCAATGGCCAATCACATCACATAACAAACATACAAATGATGCATATAGGCATGTATCATAATGTTATGCTATCAAAATCTCATAATCGGTAACAGTAGCCGGTATCGGCAATTGACACCGATAATCGGCATCGATAATCAACCTCAACATGAGGCGGGGTCCATAGATAGACGGCCGATAATGGACCAATTAAAATCAATGGGGCCCAAGCGTTTGGGTTAACCCACTAGAGAATGATGAGAATGAGCCTAACAAAGCCTAAGGAAAGGTCACAATGTGAACGTCCAACCATCATTGGCCATCAATGTGGACCTTTAACCAACATTGCTCCCAAGGAATGACGCTCATAGGGCCAATCGTATAATGAGCCCTTGGCCTCATACAAGGGCTTAATATACATCATCATGGGCTTCACTTAAAGGGCATATACGCATCACATTGGGACTCACTCATGGGCCAGTGTGTGTGTGTGTGTGTGTGTGTGTATAACATTAGGCTATATCAAATGGGCCAAGTCGAATGGGCCGAATTGAATGGGTTGATCAAATGGGCCATTACAAATGGGTCAAATCAAATGGGCCGAATCAATTGGGCCTAATACACATCACTATGGGCATCTACCTATGGGCTCCAAATACATCACAATGGACCTCTACCCATGGGCTCCAAATATGTCATATTAGGCCTCTCGAATACAACAAGTAGGCCGCACTGCTTGGGCTGCACCATTCATCCATTAATGGAGATCATTTTAGAGCATTATCCAAATAATGAATCAGATCAAAAGATCATCAAGACCATACCACAAATAATAGTGGTGATATTGATTTCCACGTTAAAATTTAGAGGGGCCCACCATAGCATTTATTTTCCATCTAGTCGGTTCATAAGGTCACAAAGACCTAAATTGAGAGGAAAAACAAATATCATATTGGTCCAAAACTTCTGTAACCCAAAAAGGGTTTCAATGGCAAATGTTCAACTCCACTATTTTTGCAGTGTGGTCCACCTGATAATTGGATCTGTCTTATTTTAGTCTCAAGCCTTGAGATGAGCTTGCTAAATGGATGGATGGATCCGTCCAACCATTTGGACGGTGCGGCTAAGACCCATACATCACGGTGGCCTTACATAATAGGTGGATGGTAGGGATACAACGCATGCATCATGGTGGGGCTGTACATGGCATGCTAGATAGGTGGACGGTTGGGATACAACACGTGCATCATGGGGTCCAGGACCGTTTTCATTGGATGGACGGTCTGGATATCAGGTTAGTCGCACCGTCCAACAACTAAAGGTGGGTCCCACATGGGAGTGGCCCACCATAGTATTATATATATATAGGGAAAAGGTACTATGCGCTCGAGCTGATGGAACATCCTATGAGGTCGAGCTGTGTGGGCCCCACCGTGATGTGTTTCGAACATCTACCCCATCAGTCAGATGCACCATTCCATCGCGGGCCTAGGTCTTAAAAATCAAGTCAATCCATGACTTTCGTGGGCCACACCACATACAAAAGTTGAGAGGGACCGTGCACCATTAAAACATTCATAATCATTTTTTAGGCCCACCGAAATGTGGTTTGCAAATCCAGCCCATCCATTATGTGTGTCCCATTTGGATGAGGGTTCCGACCAAGTTTCAGACGCATGCAAATTTTAGGTGGGCCCCACCAAGTGCTTTTATATGTTTTTGGATGGTATGGTCCACCTAAGTTCCGTATATGACTGATTTTTGGGATATCCCATAATTTAAAAGGGACCCATCAAATGCACGGTGTTAATGGTCGACATGCATCACGGTGGGGCCCACACAGCTCGACCTCATGGGACATTATCATGAGGTCGAGCACATAGTACCTTTTCCCATATATATATATATATATATATATATATATATATATATATATATATATATATATATATATATATATATATATATATATATGTATGTATGTATGTATGTGTGTATATACATATGTGTGTGTGTGGGAGGGTGGGAGTGTCAGCGTTGTCAGTGCCCTGCGTCTCTGGACGGCCTGATGGTAGGCCCCACATGTATGAACGGTTTTGATGTATACATCAGATGGTGAGGCCCACATATTCCAGCTTAGTGGCTATAGGGATGGTGGGACCCACAGTTTTTACGTCAATATAGCAGCTGGTTAGCTGACGTGAGGTACACCATCCAATACTCTCCCACCGTTCATGGATTGGATGGTGCAGATACAACACATAAGATCAAGGTGGGGTCCATTCAGGTGGACCACGTAGCTTCATCATCACCCCTAAGAAGATGAGAGAGAGAAAGAGAGAGAGACGAGATGGAGGGAGCCCGCCACTATGGGCCCCTTAAGATTACAACACACAAACTAAAATGGGTCCCATCATAAGTGGGCCCTTAAACGAAAATCAATATTGGATCACCCACCTATCGGCCTTCTTCTTTAGCTCCTTGGACTCATATGCTCCTTGCCTTCTATTTTAATGGAGGTTGATGGAAAATGAATGGTTAAGATGGGAGATGAGAGGGTGGAAAGTAGGCCACACTTGTTTTGGGAGGGAGAGCTTGTACGTTGGAATTTTTTGTTGCTTAAGAGTGAAGAGAGAGAATGAGAGAGAGAGGGAAGTGATGGGATGAAAAGAGTTGGAGTGATGGATGATAGGTGATGGGTGGAGTGATGGAGTTGTAAGAAAGTGATGGGTGGAGAGAGAGAGAGAGTTGACTTTGGGAATGTGAAAGGGATGGGTTGCTTGTACTTGTGGTATGGTGTGTACTTGACTTGATTGATTGAATGATAGGATAGGTCATAAAGATTCTCTCAAAATTCACACACACAACATTTCTTCGGAATGAACGCGGGCCCACATCTTCTAGCCCAGGTATCGGATCGACGCGTGAGGCGCGACGATGTTGCCGCGGTCGCTAAGGTACAAGTTTTCAGTCGAGCTGACTTTGGTATGCAGGACTCAGCTTAGGATCATACATAAACGTTATATATAGGTCGAGGGTTGCTGAAATTTGACCAAGAGGACTACAGAAGCTTATGGAATGGTACAGACTAGGGTACAAGCCTTACATGGAGAGGAGATTCTTCTTTAATGATATTGATGGTATGGGTGCCCAATATATAAGGACCTGCTTGATGTTGTGGTAGGGGATTCTGGACTATATTGTTCACTACCATGTAAGAGGCTTCGATTGGAAATCTTCTTTGATCAATTAGTTTTGGACTACGTGTTTTAAGGTGAAACAATGTTCCGTTATATGACCCCTGACTTGGTGGTACACACAATACTCATTCTCATTAAAGTTTGGTGGTAAAGGATTTGGTGGGGGCTTAGGCAGTAATGGGGTAAGAAATTGTGCTTGGAGCATCGTGATTAGCATTTCACTATAAGTTCGATCTATTGATGTGAACTTCCTAAGGTCCTGGACCATGCCCATTTACCAAACCTTGATTGGGGTATTATGGGTTCCATCTTGGCTGATATTGTTGCTGTTGATGTTGTCCTTGTCGAGGGGTGAATGGTGCATCTTTGATAGACACGATAAGATCATCTTCTTCCATTAGATGGGGGATGGGAACACTTCAATTACCGTTCTCACATTCAGTATAACCTATGTCCACTATCGGTTGTACCGAGGAGGCCTGCTGATGCCACTAAGGAGAGATCGTCTCAACCCTTATTCCGACTTCAACTTGTTCCCCGATGCGAATGATTTAGGTGAAGTTGGCATATGGATGCGAGATAAGACATTCATAAATACTCAAGTTTTTCGAGTGGATGATCATGGAGATTTTTTCCTCATCATCAATATGTATCTACATTTTGGAGGCCATGGCTTGCCACTGTCCAACGTAAGTAGACAATGACTCATCATCCCTCTAACTTAAGGCAATAAGATCTTCTCTTCTAGGCACTACATTAAGATTGTATGCGAAATAAGCAATGAATGCTTAAGAAAGTTGTTCCCAAGTCTTAATTCGATGGTAATCTAGTGATGTGTACTAGTACCTCAAAGCCTGAAATAGATGGATCAATGATGCATCATTACATACCATAACATTAAGCTCTCCATAAAATGCTCTTAGGTGGTCTATCAGACATCCTGTACCATCATATTTCTTAAATTCTAGTACCTCAAAGCCTGGAGATACCTTTGCATCAAGGGACAAAGGTCCCTGAACTTGGTGTATGAGAGATCCACCCCACGTTGCTTCTATAATTTTCTCTTTATCTCTCACGATTGCTCAATTTTAAAGGGACTAGATGAGAGAGGTTTTTTCCATTGCCAAGCCTTCCCTGTATCCTTCTCATAATAGCAGACTTTGTTGACCCATCTATGATTCCTAATTGGAGGAGGCTGGATCTGATGGTTGCTCCTATTATAGGGAGTTTGTTGAGCTGAGACTAGAAAGATTTCCTAGTTGCAAAAGTTTGTTGAAATTAACTGGATTTTCCGTAAGGCAGAGAATTTTGGATTTGACTAGGAGTTCAAGGTGTGGGATGATGGAACTGACTCTCGTTCATGGGAGGATATTGAAAGAAATCCCTTGAAGTAGATGATTGTGTTGGCTGGATGTCTTCGTTGGGAGGGCATCGAAAGTCCTGCATGAACCTTGATTGTTGCGGTTGTTGTCTTGTGTCAACTTGGGTACCAGCTATTGGAACTTGCGTTGATGTGAGTTGGAAAAGTATTTCTTGCATGATCTTTATATTCTGGACAACCTCCTAGATGCAAGAGACTACTACTGATCCTGTTGGATGTGGTATTGGGGAATGCCTTCCTATATATCAGGAGTGGAGAATCGGAGAGCTCCTTCTTCATAGTTGGCCATGGCTATTCAGGATCTGGTTAGGATACGCCTGACTTGTAGAGGCACTTTTTTTTTGGTCTTTTTAGTTTTTGGGACTTAATGTTGATGCAGACGTAGATGCGGATGCAAATGTGTGAGAACTAGTATTCCTCAGGTATTTATAACATCTTGCTTTTCAAGTCGAGTTACGACTAGTGTGACTAGTTAATCCCTAGTAGAGTCATCATTCTTTGGACGCTGGAGGGTAGATTTCCTTGGGGACAGGAGATTAACTCTTCTTTCCACTAATTTCCTTGCTCGAGGGCTTTCGCTTAGAGGTAAAATGTTGTTGTATTTGACCACTAACCAATTATTATAATCCTATAGTCAGTTAGACTCTGTAGAAATGCTTAGGATTAAGAATCCAAAGATCCTTTAACCTAAGATGACTTGTGAGTTTTTGTTTCAAAGATTCCAAGTAAGGGGTCGTGGTTACAAAGAGGGAAGGTATTAGGCACCCACTCTACCCGTATATATGTACGGTCATTACTTCAGAAGATCTGACTAATTTATGAGGAATAGGATTAGTTCTCTCGTGCAAGGGATGTGATGTAGTGCAATGGCAATTGATCAATCCAATTTTTTTATGTGCAGGATCTAATTATATTGACAAGCAGTGAAACATACATTCAAGACTATCTAGTGCACAATGCAAAGTATGTAGAAATGTGATGCATGGCATGCTTGATGTTGTATTGATGTTTATGATAAAATGACAACTAATTGGCTAAGGTTTCTAGTGGACATGCTCCGATTGTATTGGCAAGCCTTAGAGCATACTATCGCGAGTCAAATGCGAGAAAACGATGGAATGCAATGTATATAATAAAACGATAGCTAACTGGCTATGGTTTCTGGTGGATCTTTGCTTCGATTATATCAGCAAGCCTCAGAGCATACGCCCACTAGTTAAATGCGAGAAAATGATGAAATGCAATGTCATGCTAATGTATATGAGGAGCAGAGAGGGTGAGATGGGAATGAGTGTTACATGATGTTAATGCTCTGATTTGATGAAACCGATTGAAGTTTGAATAGTTGGATGAACGATAGTATCGCAAGGCTAGATTAAGTGGCTCGGATTGGAATATAGGTGGCTCAAGAGGCTCAGACTCTAGCTAGGCTAGGCTAGACTAGGGGCTGAACTCTCTCTCTCACTCTCACTCTCCTTGGTGGAGTGATGAATAGATGGGTTAAGCCCTACGGGATGAGGAGGCTTTGAAATGGGAGTGGATGCTTGGAAATGGGAGTAGATGCCTGAAATGAGAAGGGAATGAGGCTATTTATAGCCTCCAAACCCAGTTTTTTGGCAATTTCTAGTAATCCTAAGGGTAAAAGGTGATTGAATGGATAATATTGGACATTGTCACATGACATCATCTTATGAGTTGGATGAAGGGTGGTAAAAAGGTAATTTTAGGAAAGGAGATATGCATCAAAGTAAATACACCTTAACTGCACACTAGACTATGGGAAAGGGAGTTTTCACATAGTTGAGGGATGCCACCCCAAAGAGGGGGGACTGCCATGTGTCTGGTGGCAAGCTGGTTGTCGCTGGTACCTACTTGGACTCCCTACTTTGGCAGGCGACCTCCTCCAAGCGTGTGGAGGCTCAGCTGTGAAGGTAACTGCTTTTAGGTTTTGTGTATTTCTTTGATTGGTCATGCTTTTGGCCTTTGGTTTGGGCTTATTTTTTGTCCTAATTAGGTAAGTTGACTGGGTTGTGGGATTAGGTAGGCTGATCGGGTGAGTTGACTGGGTGAGTTGAGTTGTCGAACTGACTCAAGGCTTTAGGGTTTTAGGTTCGATATATTCAGAAGAACACGTGTGGTATCCCAAATTAGCTTTAGTATCTCAAATTAGTGTAAATATATAATATTTAATAAAGTGATTGTAATAAGCATGTAGAAATATATACTTCTGTAAAAAATTATAAAACTTTGACCTCGAGTAAGCCACAAACACAAGGATCACAAATAAATAAATAAATGAAATAACTTGCCAAATATTTTTAACCATTCATTTAGTTACCTGTCTTTTGGACAGTTTCAATTATTTTATTGGCGTGATTTTAGTGATGTAGTTGATAATTAGATTTTTTTTTTTAAGAGTATTGTCAATGTATCACATGTATGGTGAACACGTGTGTAAAAGAACTATTGTGCGGATGCCTTGCAATTTTCAAGGCACGATCAATTGTTCCAATCCATGGTCAACCATGACTTGCTGTAATGTTCACAGTCAACCACGTTGTGACCGTCGGGTTTTGCTATTTTGCATGAAATAGGGTATTCAGGTTTGGTTTTTTATCGAGGCTATATACCATACGGGCGTTTTCTCTTTAAGTTGCTAGGGTTTGCCAAGGAAGAGGGTTTACTATACTTGAAAAGGACTTGTGAAGGATTTCTCAAGGGATCTAAGGCTTTCCTAGAGGTGTGCATTGCAAGGGAAGATCACGAACATCTGTAATAAAAAAATGTGAGCATGTATAAGATTTTTTTTACAGTGGATCTTTGTTGCTTTGTGCTGTGGTTTTTTTTCGAAAGAGTTTTCCACGTAAAATATTATGTGTTTATGAATTACTTGGTTTTGGTTTGGTTATCCTGCATTATTATATTGTTCTATCTTTGTTTAGCGTGCTTCCTCAAAGCGCACAGATTAACGGTGGTGTTAGATCTGAATTTCTAACACATAGGGTTTAAACCGGGTTTGTTGTTGGCTCGGGTTTACATCATTATGGTGTGATATAGAGCGAGTTCATTCACATCAAAGTGGTACAGAGTACTAGATTGGACGTTTGGGTTTGAGCGAAGATGTCAGGATCAAAATTGATATATTGAATTTTGATGGGAAGAACAATTTGAGTTTATGGAAGCGGAAGGTCAATGACATTCTAGTTTCACAAGGATTGAGCAAGGCACTTTCGGAAACAAAATCGGAGAAGATGTCAATGATGATTGGAACGATCTCGAGGAGAAATGTATGAGCACCATCCATTTGTATCTGTCGGATGAGGTTATGTACAATGTCTTAGATGGAAATCTCCCTTGAAGATATAGAAGAAGATAGAAAACATGTACATATCGAAGTCCCTCACAAATAAATTATTTGTGAATAAACAACTTTTAAGCTGAAATTGAAAGAAAGATCGGATCTATTGGAGCATATGAACTAGCTTATAAAGCTATGTGGCGAGTTGGTAAGTCTTGGAAAGACAATCAATGAAGAAGATAAAGCGGTGCTAATTCTAGCATCACTTCCCTTGTTATATGACCATCTCGTTCATACTTTGTCGTATGGGAAGAATATAGTGAAGCTCGAAGAAATTATTATGGTGATCATTTCCAATGAGATAAGGAAGAAGTCGAGTGATGATAACTCTCAAGCAGAATGACTAGTCGTGAAAGAGGGTAAAAGACATGGGTGATCTCGGTATGATAAGAAGAAAAAGTCTATATCGAAGTCGAAAGCAGATGACATATGCTTTTATTGTTTCATTAATGAGCACTTCAAGAAAGACTGTCAGAAATGGAAGGATGACATGGAAAGTAAAAGTAAAGAAAAAGGGAACACATGTGAATCTACAATTGTAGCAAAAGAGAACTCAGAAGGAGACCTCCTCTCAGTCTCTTTGGGTACGAGTAGTCTCTCAGACACTTGGATTTTAGACTCACGATTTTTATATCATATGTGCTCGGATAATGGTTTGATTCCTATGAGTCCTATGATGGTGGAAGGGACCATCAATGCAAGGATGTTTGATAGAGTCATTCAGACTCTTGGTGATGTAAGGTATGTCTTAAAGCTAAAGAAAAACTCAATATCTTTAGGGTTTTAGATATGAATGGTTGCACAATCACCACATTTGACGGCTCATCAAAGGTCACTAGAGGTGTAATTGTGTTGATGAAGGGACATAAGGTTGGAAATCTATACAAGTTGGTCGGGAGCATAGTTATGAGTGAGGATGCTACCACCTTATATGCAGAATTGAACATAGATGGTATAAATTTGTGGTATATGCAATTAGTGCATATGTGCAAGAGGGGCATAATGGAACTCCACAAATAAAAACTGTTGAAGGGAGTTAAGGCATGCAAGGTCAATTCCTGTGAGCATTGCATTATAGGCAAATAATATAGGGTGAGGTTCAAGACTACTACACGCACTAGCAATGGAGTACTGCTTGAATATATTCGTTTTGATGTATGAGAGTTAGTGATAGTACTATCTAAGGGAGGGGTACGATACTTCATGAGCTTCATAGATGACTACTCAAGGAAGGTTTGGGTCTATTTCATGAAGCATAAGTCTAAAGTGTTCGCCAAATTCAAGTAATGGAAGGTGGATGTGGAGAAGCAAACCGGGAGATACGTCAAGTGTCTTAGGTTAGACAATGGTACGGAGTATAGAGATGTGAAATTCATGGAATTCTACAAGGATCGGGACATCATAAGGCACTTCTTAATTCTAGGGACCCCACAACAGAATGGGGTGGCGGAGATGATGAATAAAACTTTATTGGAGAGGGCAAGAAGTATGCAATTACATGTAAGGTTGCCTAAAAGTTTATGGGTGGAAGCGGTGAATATGACATGCTACATGGTAAATCGGTTATCATCTAAAGCACTAGAATTTAAGGTTACAGAGGAAGTCTGGACAAGAAATTATGTTGATCACTTAGGACTAAGAATCTTCGAGTGCCCAGCATATGTTCATGTACAGAATGGACAAAGGTCAAAATTGGATCCAAAAGTCTAGGAAATGCATCTTTCTTAGGTATGAGAAAGGTGTCAAGGGCTATAAACTTTGGGATCCAGTTGCTTAGAAGTTGGTTATTAACAGAGATGTCGTCTTTAATGATGCGTTAATGCTGAAAACTAATAAGGAAGCTGCAATAGAGAAGTAAAAAAAATAAAAAATCATGGTGAGATCGAGAGATTGTCGGTGCAGGTGAAGCAAGTTACTAAAGATGAAAATCAACAAGAGCATGACGCTGATCAAAATGATCAGTAGGATACTGAGGAAAGTATAGTTAGGAATATGGAGAAACAAACCATTAGAGCACCAATTCAATATAGGTTTAAGGACATGGTCTCTTTTGCATTGTTTACAAGGAGTGAAGATCCTCCACCTTTTAAAAAGTAAAATCTGAAAATGATGGCAACAAGTGGTTGTTGGCCATGGTGGAGGAGATGGAACCTCTACACAAGAATAAGACACGTGAGTTGGTGGAACTTCCTAAATGTCAGCAGGTTATAAGGTGCAAATGGGTTTAAAGGAAGAAAGAAGCATTAACAGAAGATGAGTGTGAAAAATACATGACAAGACTTGTAGTGAAGGGGTACTCGCAGAAGGAAGGAGTAGATTATAATGAAGTTTTCTCTTTGGTCATGAAACATATCTCAATCAGAGTGCTACTGACGATGATGGCAGAATCCAATTTTGAATTGGAGTAGCTTGATGTGAAGACGATATTTCTTCATGGGAACTTGGAGGAAGTTATTTACATGAGATAACCTGAAGGTTTTAATGAGCATGGTATGGAATGTCACGTCTGTAGGTTGAAGAAGTCATTGTATGGGCTTAAGCAGTCTCCAAGGTAGTGGTACATGTAGTTCAATTCCTACATGGTTGAGATTGGGTATAAAAGGTGTGAGTATGATTATTGTGTAAGAAATAGCGGTGAAGACCACTTGAGTTGAAGTAGGAATATAGCAATATATCCTAGAGGGGGGTGAATAGGACTTTTTAAAAATTTATGAATTGTATTAAAAATCCTATCACTCTAATCCTAATAGGTATGCAATTTTCAGGATTACTCAAATGTAACTCTACTTGCTTCCAAGCCCAGTAGAGGATCCAATTACAAAACTATTCAATTTAATAAGCATGAAGCAGTTATAGTCTATGATGGATATGACTCTGTGTGTGAAGTGTGAGCAAATATGAATGCAATTAACATAATCACACAAATGATCTAGCACAAGAATCAATCACAGACACAGTCATTTTTATAGTGGTTCGACTACTTGTCTACTCCACTCCCGGCTGCCACACTCAACCCTTGAGGGTACCAGATTTCACTAAGGAGGTTTCCCATGGTTCACCTCAAACCTAAGGTTTTAAATCAGGTTCACCTTCAACCTTTACAACCTACATAGAGGCTGACTGTTTATGCTCTCACGAGCAAGGGTCAACACATAGCACCCGGTTTAGGCACACTGGCCAAGGATCTTATCCTAAAACCCTAACAGAGGTTTTACACGGTTCACCTCATAACCCAGAGTTTCACTGGTTCACTCCTAACCAGATGTTTATGCCCACATAGAGTAAGGGTCCACACAATGCACCCACACGTACACTCCCACCGGAGGCTTCTTTTGAGGACTTCAAAGGATGAGCAACACTTAAGACCCAATCCTAGAAACGAATGATCATAAGTGTCCTCTGGACTCTAGATACTTACAGATAAGTTGATGAGTCTCTTTTTCGTACACTGATGAAGATCTCCTTCTTATTAATGAAGAGTCTTCAGCTCCCTTGATCCGTAACACAAAAGATGTACCAATACTAGGCTTCAGGTCGGGTCAAGGTTATGATGGAATTCCACTCTCTAAAAATTTTCCTATTCGGAAGATAGAGTGATTCCAATCATCTATGCATTCAAGGCATCCCAGCTTAATGATTTGTCATTAAGGTAGTAGTTAGAGGATCCTTGAATGCGAAAGTTCATTCCCCAATCCACTCTATTGAATATCAATGATGAGGGTGGATTGGAGGATGAACTCCCTGAGAGAAAGGGCTTAAGATAAATGATATGAATTTTAAAACACTCAGAAACAGTCTCTTCTTTGTCTATCAGCACTAAAGACAAGCCTCTCTTTAAATAGACTAAAGGTTCCAACGGATATAAAACGGTCATATTTATGACAAAGTTCGATATCATCGAGTAAGAGTCGATAGGATCGAGCGTATACTCTCGATTGTATCGATGATCTGCTCGATGGCACACAATTCAAGTCATTCGCTTTTGAAACCTTTTGCCGTCTTATCGAGTGGATCGATACAGGTGTCGATGTTATCGGATTTCGAACTCCGATTCCATCTATATTGGGATCGAGCTATCGACATTTGAAGCATGAGAGAGACTATCTTAGAAATATTTCAGGTTTCTAAGATGTGATCGGGGAACAGCCGATGTCATCAGAATTTGCATATCCATGATATTGGAGTCCGTGTCGATGAGATCGATAAATTGTATAGATTTACCTATAAACTTGCTGGACGGTTTGTGTCCGGTCTCGATCCAATCGACCAGGTCTCGATATAATTGACATATGAATATCAATTTCTCGATTGGTCCCCCGATCAAAGTTTAAAACACCCTGAAATATTTGCTGGAGGAAACATGCGCCCACTATCGATATGATCGAATGACTTCCAATATGATCAATATTTGAATTCAGATAGAATCGGACAGTTATCGATATATCGAAGCTTATAGTAATTTTTTTTAAAAAAATAGGGGCGCCGAAAAACTGTCTGTCGATATTATCGTTCCACTTTCGATGAGATCGATATTTGAATATCGATGATATCGATTGAAACTTCGATATATCGATAAATCATCCAGATGAATGTTTGGTTGCTGGACACTTTTTGTCCTTAATTGATTGTATCGATTGATATGCCGAGGACATCGACAGAGCAGGTCGATCATATCGAAAGGTGAATCGATATAATTGACAGGGTAAAAAAATTTGAAGATTTTCCTATTTGGTAAAAAGTTTTCTTACAATAAAATTCAAAGATGTTCTACTTAGTTTTAAGGATTTTAATCACTTGCTGTTTTGGAACATGGGATGTGAGGCTATGATTTACCTATGGCGAGCTTCTACACATCCAGTTGAGGCAGACACTTGACTTGATCTTCCTGTTAGGCGCTGTTGTCCGACTGACTCAACTTACACCATAATTGACAAACCAGGGCACTTGTAGGTGCACTTTCAATCTCCCCCTTTATCAATTACGTGACAAAATATCCAAAACACCGTAGGATAATATCTAAGACAGACACATCCTAAATTGTGTGTACATGTATTAACACAATTTTATAAATTCTAATCACCCATGTACACAACCAGTAATTGCTCTCCCTTTCTTGTTGCGGCTGCTCCCCCTAACACCTGTAACACCATTCTAGTAGATATACAATTCCATCCGGGGTGTTTTTGACTTTTCTCCCCCTTTTTGTCAGTCATTGACAAAGATATAACAAGTGATATTGACTGAAGAGTGTAAGCATATGGGAGAACCACAGTCAGATGTATATAGATATTCAACAGTGATAAGCACACATTAATGAAGCAGGAAGCAAAATAGATGAAACAATCAGCACAGTCATTTCATAAGCATTAAGAATGGCAATGAAATATGAATTGAATTCAGCCATACTCAATCAGTATAAAAATATATATACTGCCACAGTCAGCAGTAAACTATCAACTAACATAAATATCAACCAAATGTAGAGATACCCAAAATAAATAAACAAGGATGGACCCAAAATCAAGTTTTTACAACTAGACACATTACTCAACCAAATCTGTCTACTTCTAATATATAGAAGACCCGCCAGTTGTCAGTAGCTCAAGAATCTGCTGCACAGAATGTTGAAGAGCTTCCATCCTATTTTCTATTCCTGATAGTCGTTGTTCACAGTGTTGGAGTCGCTCATCAATTCCAGTGAGATTTTTTAAAAACTGGCGCTCAAGCACATGACGCTGATAATTTGAGACAGAAGTAGGGCTATATTCAGGAGTTCGATTAGATCCCTAGAAAGTTTCTTAATTAGGCATGGGATAATTATCTTCAACAGGTGGAGGGATCTTAGTATGCGATGAGACAGAGACATACACTTGTTGCGCTGCATCATGGTTGAACATACTTCAGGATATACCTTATCAGTTGTGTCTGGCAGACCTGCCCAGTGTGCGAGCTTGCAGATAAGAGATGAAAAAGGCAAAATTTTAAGATGGTCACTTTTGACTACCTTAATTAGCTAGTCTAGTATGAGAGTTGGTAGGCATACAGGGACCTCTTGATAGACATCATACAGAATATTGAGTGTAATGGAACTCAGGTATGTGTCATTTACATCACATGGGTATACATTCGTGCTGAAAATACTGTGAAGGAGTCGAAATAGGATTCCTAGATGTTTTACTGGAAGGATATTGCCATCATTTCTAGAAATTGTCATACCCTGGCACAGTGCTTGTGTAATTTTTTCCCATCTATCCAATTCGTTTAGATTTCTACTAGTGACAGGGATTTGTGTTACCTCAATGTTTAAAACATGACCAAGGACTGTTGGAGTAATGTGCTTAGTGTGTTGCATGAATTTTAGACATATGCAAGGTGGGTAATCTTGAACAACATGACAACAATTGAAGAACTGCTAGATCATTTCAAACTGATATGGGCCGCCCATATGAAACATATTCTTCCATCCTATAGTCTCCATCATGAGATCCACCCCGTAGGGTTTGATAGTACTAATGAGAATAGTACGATCGACTATCGTGACTTGTTTCCAATCTGATTGGTTTTGAGGTGGTCTAGAATTTTTCTCTTTCTTAATCTTGGAGGATTTTGCAGATGAGAGAGTCTTATCTTTCCCTTTAACCATCTTCCTTGTTTCATTTGGATGTTGAGATTTCATCAAGACTCTGAGCAGATCAACCAAAGAAACTGATCAGGGAAGAGAGATGGGACTAGCTATTGAAAAATGAATTTTTCTCTGAATCAGCCTTTTTATTGTGCGCCATCTGTCAATCATATCGATCATTATTTCGATATTATCGAGAGGTTACCGATCGATTCTATCAATTCTATCTCAGATGTTATCAACGATCATACGGCTTTTCAAATTCTGAAAGGTCATCGATTGTATCGATACTTGTTCAATGTAATCGGAAAGTCATATCCAAGGTGAATGATTTTCTGGTTTCAAAATTCAGATGATTTTTCAAGCATACTCCTAGAATTTCTAAGAAACACTGATATTCTTAGCAAAATAACATATAATCTATATACATATACACAAAAACAAAATAAAAAAAATTTGACGGTTTGTATACAAAAGGAGGTCTGGAACCTCAGGTATTTAATTTGGGGCTTAGCAAAACTGCATCATTTTTCATATCAGCACAAATCCAGATCTTGATCTATGATCTGAACCAATTCTTCCTAATCCATTTCACTTTGCTAATTGATTTGAGTGGTGATGTAAGGGCATTTCTTCTATCCATATTCAAAAGAGGACTTCTAAGACTCTCTATTTCCCTGGTTAATAATTTGTTAACATGAATCTGACCAGAGCTATGTTGAGTCCTCCTAAATGTTATGCATTCAAACTTGTAGTGTCCTGAATCACCACACAATTGACATACTGGTGTTGTTCTGGTTTTGCTTCCGGAGGCAGCAGATTTTCCACTTCTAGGTGCTGCAATTCCAGCCTTTGGCTTAGACTTTTAATATCCTAAGCCACTTTTGTCTTTTCCGGGCCTACCCATTCCTAGCATCCTCTCAAGCTTTTCACCACTATGAGAAAATTTATAGTTTACCTCAGCAAATTTTTTAGATTTTTCTAAGTCACAGCGGAGTGTGTGATTCTCATTCTTAAGGTGCTCATTTTCATCTTCTAAAGATTCAACTTGTTTGTTCAATTCATCAGATTCAGATTGTAGAAAGGTATTAACTTTTTCTAATTTTTCATTGTCTGATTGGTATTGTTGCAGGTCATCTATTATTTGTATATTAATTTCCAGTATTTTATCTAAATCTTTCTGCAATAGCTTTCTTCTGTTTTCTGCTATTCCAAGCCTTTTTAGTATGTGGATGCTATGAATGTATAGTTGATTATAAACATCTTGTAGTTTATCCTTTTCTACTTCTTCTTCTTCTGTTTCCTCATTATCAGATGGAAATGATTCAGTGGCTTACTGTTCTTCATTTCTTTCAGATTCCATGGGAATGATTAGAGATGTGGAAGCCATAAGAATTTTCAAGGATTTTTAGCCACCATCGTTCTCTGAATCACAAGTTTCTGAGTTTGACTCTTCTGTATCATCCCATGTAGTGGCCATTGCTTTGCCCTTAGTTTTTCTGTTGAGGCATTCAGTTGACAGGTATCCATACTCATGACAGGCATAGCATTGTGGTTCTTTGGTCCTTTTACCAAATTTGCCTGTAGAGGGTTTGTTGTTCACATGTCTTCCTCTGGAGGGATGACCCCGATTCTTCTGAAAGAATCTTTTGAATCTTTGTGTAAGCAAGGCCACTTCCTTATCTTCATCTTCTTTTTCACTCTCACTGTCCTCATGTTTCGTTTTCTTAGAAGTTTTTAGGACAGTGTTTTTGAATTTTTGGAGTTATGTAAAGTGTAGTTCAAATGTTTGTAGGGAACCTACCAGTTCTTCTACTTTCATCTCATCAATATTTCTACACTCCTCAATTGTTGTTACCTTGGGATTAAACCGTTCCGGTAAGGACCTTAGAATTTTCCTACATATTTTCGGTACCGGAACCTTTTCTCTCAATCCACCCATGGAGTTACAAATGTATTCAATTTGGTGAAAAACTCTATAAATATCTCATGCTCTTCCATCCTGAGATTTTCGAACTATGAGGTTAGAAGTTGTAGTTTAGATATCTTCACAGTGCTTGTGCCTTCATGGGTTATTTCCAATAAGTCCCATGCTTCTTTAGATGTCTCACACATACTTATCTGATTGAAAATATCTTGGGACACGACACAATAGATGGCGTTCATTGTTTTTGCTTCAACAGTTCGTTGTTCTTTGTCAAACGCCATCCACTTTTCATTAGGTTTGGGTTTAGTGATTGTGGTTTCATTTTTAAGTACAGTTTATTCAGATGGTACCACATATCCCTTTTCAACTACATCCCAAACATCATGATCCAAAGATCTCAGGAAGTAATGCATTCTAGCCTTCTAGTAAGCATAATTGAACCATCAAATACTGGAGGTCTAGTGACTGATGAGCCCTCTCTTTTGGCCATATTCCTTAACTTCAGTCATGATCACTCTCTAGGCGGTGAAGCCCTTAAAGAGAGACCCGCTCTGATACCAATTGAAATAGCGGTGAAGATCGCTTGAGTTGAAGTAGGAATATGACAATATGTCTTAGAGGGGGGTGAATAAGACTTTTTAAAGATTTATGAATTATATTAAAAATCTTATCACTCTAATCCTAACAAGTATGTAATTTTCAGGATTACTCAAATGTAACTCTACTTGCTTCCAAGCCCAGTAGAGGATCCAATCACAAGACTATTCAATTTAATAAGCATGAAGCAGTTATAGTTTATGATGGATGTGACTGTGTGTGTGAAGAGTGAGCAGATATGAATGCAATTAACATAATCATGCAAATGATCTAGCACAAGAATCAATCACAAACATAATTGTTTTTATAGTGTTTTGAATACTTGTCTACTCCACTCCCGACTGCCACACTCAACCCTTGAGTGTACAAGATTTTACTAAGGAGGTTTCCCATGGTTCACCTCAAACCTAAGGTTTTAAATCAGGTTTACCTTCAACCTTTACAAACTACACAGAGGCTGACTGTTTATGCTATCACGAGCAAGGGTCAACACATAGCACCCAGTTTAGGCACACTGGCCAAGGATCTTACCCTAAGACCCTAACAGAGATTTTACACGGTTCACCTCATAATTCAGAGTTTTACTGGTTCACACCTAACCAAATGTTTATGCCCACACAGAATAAGGGTCCACACAATGTACCCACATGTACACTCCCGCCGAAGGCCTCCTTTGAGGACTTCAAAGGGTGAGCAACACTTAAGACCTAATCCTAGAAAGGAATGATCACAAGTGTCCTCTGGACTTTAGATACTTACAGATAAGTTGATGAGTCCCTTTTTTGTGCAGTGATGAAGATCTCCTTCTGATTGATGAAGAGTCTTCAGCTCCCTTGATCCGTAACACAAAAGATGTACCAATATTAGGCTTCAGGTTGGGTCAAGGTTATGATGAAATTCCACTCTCTAAAGATTTTTCTATTAGGAAGATAGAGTGATTCCAATCATCTATGCATTTAAGGCATCCCAGCTTAATGATTTACCATTAAGGTAGTAGTTCGAGGATCCTTGAATGCGGAAGTTCATTCCCCTATCCACTCTATTGAATATCAATGATGAGGGTGGATTGGAGGATGAACTCCCTGAGAGAAAGGGCTTAAGATAAATGATATGAAGTTTAAAACACTCAGAAACACTCTCTTCTTTCTCTACCATCACTAAAGACAAGCCTCTCTTTAAATAGACAAAAGGTTCCAACAGATATAAAACGATCATATTTATGACAAAGTTCGATATCATTGAGCAAGAGTCGATAGGATCGAGCGTATACTCTCAATTGTATCGATGATCCGCTCGATGGCACAAACTTCAAATCATTCACTTTTGAAACCTTTTGCCGGCTTATCGAGTGGATCGATACAGGTGTCGATGTTATCGGATTTCGAACTCCGATTTCATCGATACTAGGATCGAGCTATCGACATTTGAAGCATGAGAGAGACTAGCTTAGAAATATTTTAGGTTTCTAAGATATGATCGGAGAACAGCTGATATCATCGGAATTTGTATATCGATGATATCGGAGTCCGTGTCGATGAGATCGATAAATCGTATAGATTTACCTATAAGTTTACTGGACGGTTTGTGTCCGGTCTCGATCCAATCGACCAGGTCTCGATATAATCGACATATGAATATCGATTTCTCGACTGACCGCCCGATTAAAGTTTAAAACAACCTGAAATATTTGCTGGAGGAAACATACGCCCACTATCGATATGATTGAATGACTTCCGATATGATTGATATTTGAATTCAGATAGAATCGGACAGTCATCGATATATCAAAGCTTATAGTAGTTTTCTTTAGAAAAATAAGGGCGTCAAAAAACTGTCTGTCGATATTATCGATCCACTTTCGATGAGATCGATATTTGAATATCGATAATATCGATTGAAAGTTCGATATATCGATAAATTGTCCAGATGAATGTTTGGTTGCTGGACGCTTTTTGTCCTCACTCGATTGTATCGATCAATATGCCGAGGACATCGACAGAGCAGGTCGATCATATCGAAAGGTGAATCGATATAATCGACAGGGTAAGAAAACTTGAAGATTTTCCTGTTTAATAAAAAGTTTTCTTACAATAAAACCCTAAGATATTCTACTTAGTTTTAAGGGTTTTAATCACCTGGTGTTTTGGGACATGGGATGTGAGGCTATGATTTACCTATGGCGAGCTTCCACACATCCAGTTGAGGCAGACACTTAACTTGATCTTCCTGTTAGGCGCTGTTGTCCGACTGACTCAACTTACACCGTAATTGACAAACCAGGGCACTTGTAGGTGTACTTTCAGTGTATACTACATGGTACTTGAGGATGGATCCTACATTATACGAATACTTTATGTAGATGATATATTGATTGCTGCAAAGGACAAGATAGAGATACACTTAAGTCTCTTTTAAGTATGGAGTTTGACATGAAGGATCTGGTTGCATTGCAAAGAAGATCCTAAGTATGGAGATAAGCAGAGACGGAGAGTCTGGGAAACCGTGGCTTTCTTAAAATGGTTATGTGGAGAAGGTACTAGAGATGTTCTACACGAAAAGTGCTAATCCAGTTAACACACCTCTAGAGGTCATTTTAAGTTATTAGCCAGATCGTGTCCAAGTATAGAAGAAGAGATTTTAATAATATCACAGGTGTTGTATGCTAGTGTAGTGGGGAGTCTGATGTATGCAATGGTTTGCATAATGTCAGATATTTTACAAGTAGTCAGTATGGTTAGTAAGTACATGACAAATCCAAGGAATGAGCATTGTAATGTTGTTAAGTGTATTATCAAGTATCTTAAGGGCACAATCGATACTGGAATCATGTTTGGTGGATACGAAGCTTCAAATGGAGTTGTAGGTTATGCGGATTTAGATTATGCGGGTGATCTAGACAACAGGGGGTCCACTACATGATATGTTTTCACATTAGCAGGTAGACCAATATTTTGAAGATTTATGCTACAACCTACGATAGCATTGTCTACAATTGAAGTAGAATATATGGCTGCGATAGAGGCATTAAAGGATGTATTATGGTTGAAAGGTTTGATAGGTGAACTCGGGTTGAAGCATAAGAAGATTCAGTTGCATTGTGATGGTTAGAGTGCTATCCATATGGTGATGAATCAAATATATCACGCGTGAACCAAGTACATCGACGTCAGGTTCCATAAGATACGAGAGCTCATTGCTTTAGGGGAGATTATGTTTTAAAAGATTCATACAAAATAGAATGTTGCGGATATGTTGACAAAGCTGATGACTACAGAGAAGTTGAAGTATTGCTTGGGCTTGATCAATCTCACTAGCCATTGATGAAATTGAGCACCATTACACATGGGTGCAGATAGAAGTGCATTCCAGGTAGAGGGATGTAGAGAGCAGTATACCCTCAAGGTGGAGGTTGTATGGGAGGTCTTCAGGGTAACTTGGTAAAATGCAATTAAAGGTGAAGATTGTTATGTAGATGCCTTGTATTCTATAGGTCACAATCGACCGTGGGAATCCATAGTCAACTGTGACTCACTCTGATGTTCACGGTCAACCCTAGAATTTCACAATCAATCGTAACTCCCTGTAATGTTCATAGTTGACCGCGATGCAATCACTGGGTTTCATAATTTTGCACAAAACATGATATTTAAGTCTGGTTTTGCATTAAGGCTATATACCATATGAGTGTTTTCCTTCAAGGGGCTAGGATTTGCCAAGGGAGAGGGTTTACTACACTTGTAAAGAGTTTGGGAAGGATTTCTCAAGAGATTTAGGGGTTTTCTAAAAGTGCGCATTGCGTAGGGAGATTGGGTACATCTATAATCGAAAAAGGTAAGTGTGTCCAACTCTAAGGTTTTGATTAGACTAGATCTCTGTTGCTTTATATCGTGGTTTTTTCTTGAATTTTTTCATATAAAATATCGTATGTTTATGAATTGTTTGCTTTTGATTTGGTTATATTATATTATTATATTGTTCTATGTTTATTTATCATGCTTCCACAATACATACGGATTGACAATGGTGTTAAATAAAAAATTTTAATATCTAAGGTTTGATCTAAGTTCATTGGAGAACCAATGGCCATGGATGAATCAAGAAATGTAATGGATCCAGTTCTTCACTTGAAGGGCGTGTTTGTTTTTGTAGAGTGTGGTGGAATCACTACAAATTGGATCATCATGACCCTTCCGCTCATTTGACAGATGGAAAGGGCGGCATGCAGATGACAGATGAGAAATAACAATTCAAAGCCAGAATTTCACTGGGAAATCTTGGGTGATCCAGGCGATCTCGCAGAGATGTCTTGAAGATAGGATGGTGACTACCGTGGTCAACGAGAGCACGAGATGGAATGTCGCTCCATCTATATAGTGGGTCCTCTTCTCAAACAGCGACTCCGTCCCTCTCAAAGCTCCCACACAGGTACCATCTTCTAGCAAACATCATCTTCTTCTTCGCATTTGTGTCCTAACCAAAACATCTTCTTCCTCTTGACAGGTTTATTTTGCTGAACATTTCACCTACTATGCTTCGTTGGGAACTTGACTGGTCTCAAGACAGGGACGTCCGAAATGCGCCACCTCAGTCCCTTCCGCTCCACCACACACTCAGGTACGTCGTTTGAATGTACCACCTACTGTTTGAGATTTATTTTTATGTTGATAGTGCTGGGATGAGTTCAGTATGAAGAGCATAACTAATCGAGTATGCTATCTTCCTCTTAACAGGTGTTGTTAGTCTAGTCGGCCAGCCTGTAAAATCGGGTGAGTGGTCGGATACAGATCAACATTTCACTTGCTTTACTTCAACAACCACTGTTGATCAGGTAGGTGGCACTCTTCATCTCTCGATCATGGTCTCTTCTGACCATATTGTTTTTTTCCATTTCGCCAATCCATTTTTGGATAAGTGATGGACGGTTGTTCATCACTGTTGGGTATTTGCTTCATGTGGTGGCGATCAATTGCAAAAGCTAACTCGGTACGCTTTTATCATTCAACGGACTGTTGAAGGACAAGCTCCATTACCTTTGTGACCACAAAAAACAATTCAATGGTAGACATTCAAATTCCCACTGGCTTTTGTAGTGTGGTCCACCTGCTTCCACTTTGTGTTATTAGTCGTCCTCAAGCATTATGACTACCACTGCGAAATGGATGGCAGTTTGGATGTAACATATCCTTGATGATCAGGTCGATTGGACTGGTTGGCGTGAATACAACAGGTGTATGTGTGGTACACCAACCATTCTGTTGTCGCACGTACCGCTTACTAGCTAGTTGGTCAGCGCCCAAAAACAAATGTGCGGCGTGCAATGCTTGGGCATTTGCAATCCCACTCGGTAATTTCAAACGGGAGAAATCGTCATGATGCCTGGTTACATTACCAATCATTTCTCTTAGTAAATAATAAATGCTCAGGGAGAGTGCAATTAAATGTGAAATGTAAAAACAAACAGGCCCTAAGGGTGCTTAAAAGTCACCGTAGCTTATTTACTTTCAGGGCATGTTTAGATTCGCGTATGGAATTGTATTATATTTGGGTACTGTTCATGTATACATTAGACATTTTTCAGAATACATCCAAATCAATCAGATACTAATCAATGTTTGGATAGGAGGTATTATTTGGCATAGTATACAATACGTTATACAGATCTATGTTTGGATAGGACGTATTATGTCTGTGTATTGTACAATCTTAATTGGGTCAGGTGGCCGGTTTGACGTATGAAACTTTCTGATTTCTAGCCCAAATGATTTTCACGTTGAAATGTATCAAATGAACGGTCCCGATCTTACACTGCATAGGTAACAGATATCTTGTAATCGTACAAATTTCAAACTTTCATTTGCTGTCGAATACAGCGTAATGAATACGAAGTATTGACGGCAACAGAACCCACTGACAATACTTTACCGTCAGTTCAAAAATTTGGTTGGAGTTTGTATTCGCACATATCGAATTCAACTCCTATTCACTCCAATACAAACACGGTAAACGTCAAATCATAACTTCTAATACGATACAGTACATCCCAAGATACATATCCAAGCAGGCCCTCAAATCTATTTCTCAGTTGATTTCACCTCCATTTTATTTTATTTCATTTGTACGCATTTACACCACGTCTTATTTTATTTCTACGCATTTACTCCATGTATCAAGGTGGTCCGCCGGAACTCTCTCCGGAAGGAATCGGTACGAGCGGGACACAATCCACTTCTCATTGGTAACGATTCACATTCATTTATTTTCTCCGTACGATGAACGACCTGGATCCCTCGCTCGAAAGCGTGCGCCAAAACGCCACTTAAATATCTACTCGCGCGATTCACCTCTGTGTTTCTCTGTTCAAAAAGAGTGCGAGGGGGTCGGTGGCCCTACCTCTTCAACGTTCTAAAGCCTCCTGCTTTTCATCCCAGCTCATGTTACCGTTACACTGCCAACCCCATCTCTGTCTTTCTCTCCCTCTCTCTCTGTCTCATCTATGTCTAGGGCTATGAAAGCTGCAATCTCCTTCAAGAAACTAGCAACATTTGGAGCGACCATGTTCGGCAGAAGCTTCAACTCCTCCAAATGGTAATTGATCAAACACACACTCTTTCTGTACATTCTCTTCTATTCTCTCTTTTTTCATTTACTTCAAATTCAAACAAAAATGGAAAAACAGCAAGACGGTGGCAAGGCTGGCGACGTCGAGGATAAAGCTGCTGAGGAACAAGAGAGAAATGCAGGTGAAACAGATGAGGCGTGACGTCGCTCTGCTTCTCCAGTCTGGACAGGACGCCACTGCTAGGATTCGGGTATTCACTCCATCCCTCTTTCATGGATTTTAATCAAATGCCAGGCCCCATATTGCGTGGGGCAGATTTCTATGGCAGTTGGGATCGTTGGTCTGTGGGCCATGTTGTGGATCTGCTCAATCGTTGGTCGATTGGGCTATCCTAGCCATGTGGATTCCATGAAACATTGTCTCCACCTTACACATGGAAAATGTATATGGTGATTGGGGATGTTGATTTGGGGTCCACTTTGTGGATGGTCCATGGCCCAAAAATTTAAGGTGATTGGCCGTCCTGGTCGTGGAAATTTACTGAAAGATTTCCTCTACCATACACGTTGCAAGCATGTGTGGCAATTGGGACTGTTGATTTGGTGGAACCACATGAAGTATGCATAAAATCCAAACTTTACATCAGATGCGACATCATTGTGCCCTCAGATCCCTAAAATCAGGTTGATCCATTAATCAGGTGGGCCACGTTACAGGTAACAAGTTGGGACACTTGATTGCATGGAGGGTCCACCGTATTGTATATATGAAATCTAGGCCATTCGGATCTGGATGATTTTCAGCACCTGGAGGTATTATGAAATGACGCATGGAATGGATGACCTTCATACGTCACGTGGGTGCCACATCTACCTGGTACCACCTGAAGCTTCTGGTGGTACTAATTCCACTCGAGTGTGCCGTATGGGAGTAAATGGAGGTAAGTGGGGGAAATTAGGAGTAAATGGAGGCAAATGCCATTTGAGGTGTGTTTGGGTGGGAGTAAATGCATGGAAATGAAATGAAATGGGAGTAAATAGGACTGTAAATGAAATCCTCTCTTAGAAACATGATTTGGAAGTAAATGGGAGTGAAATGCCTTTTTAAGCTCCATTGGAGAGTTGCACGAGTAAACAAAGGTGGCGCTACGTGCATGTCCGCCATACACGTGACACGATAATGATACTCTGAAACAATCCAATTTTCAGCTACACTAAAAGCACACCAATAGAATGATCCAAACTGTCCAAAGGCTGGCCATTTTAAATGGATGGTTAAAAAACATTGGCAAGTTGCTTGTTTGCAGTCCTTACGTTTGTAGCCCACCCAAGTCTCAAATTTTCTCATTTTTGGCTAAACTATATATTTCAATGGGCTTATTACAATCATTCTTTTAAACATCACATATATATACTAATTTGATATATTAAAGCGGATTTAGGATATCACATATGTTCATATGATAATATTGAAAAATTCCAATGCATTTCAATTCCTCCCATCTATTCCCATCCAAACATAATATTTGGATTTCAAATGCATTTCATTTACTCCCATCCAAACACAATTGAGTAAGCCATTTACTCCCAATTCATTTACGTCTATTTACAAGCTCCCAAACGAGCCTTGGATTAGGGTTTTTTATTTTTTTAATTTTAAATAAAGGAATTTGCCACTTAAAGGCACACCAATGCTCATGTTTTGTTCAAGTTTTCTTTAAGCATCCATATGAGGCAATTGACTAGGCATCTTCCCTATTTCAATTACCTTGATTTATGGAATATTGTCGCTCTAGAGGATGCCCAATCGTACAAGTGGCCCTGATCAACATAAGCATGTGCCACATGTACAGTGGATATGTTTTACCGCACTTCATAGGACTCAATGAATACAACTACAATTTTCTCTTCATCTAGTCCTATGAACATCAAGAGATTGCACTTCATTCAATGAAGAACAAATTCTAGTTGTATTCCTCAATCAACAACATCTATTTTTATTCTTTTCGATAGTCAAATCTAGATGTCATTTTCTTTTGTTATTTGTTGTTCATTTGTTAGAATCAAGATCTGAAATTTCATTTAAAATGAAGCTCATTTCCCTTTTTGTTCCATGTGTGTGCTTAGAGATAAGGAACAAAAAGAAGAAGAGGGAAAAGAAAAGGCGGTTTATGTGTTTTGGGTTTGACATCAGACAAGATTCCAACTGCAACCCAAGAAATAGTGTGCAGTATATAATGTCATCCTGCACCAAAATTTTTCTTAGAATTTGGTCAGGTTTCCCTCATTCTTCAATTTCTAAAATTTAATCTTAGAAACAAAAACCAAAGTAAACTCGACAGACAACCAATATCTTCTTATAGTTTGAATTTTTTTCTGTTCTGATATCAACCCAATAACAGTATGCTGAAAATAACTGGAACCACAATGAAATCTGCTCAGTCAATGACACACACAAACACATGCATATAAATACATAAGAAGGAGATGGAGAGATGCTCACATCCACCTGGTTGGACCACTAATCTACCATCCAAGTATAAATTAATTTCCATCGTGTCATATGTGTGCAACATCTTATCCATCCAAAAGGTTGGCCCCACAATCACCTTGTGTAAAAATTAGTTAGATCAACTTCATCAAGTAAGCCACACTTGTACTTTTTATCATATTAGTGGCTATGCGTTGTTGCCTATGTTGCAGCCCACCCAATGAGTGAATTGGATTGATTTTAGCATTAGGTGATCTTCATGGTGGACCCAACCTGTTTGATGTGTTGGATATCACATAGACGAATGTACCCCCCCCCCCCCCCCCCCCCCCCCCCCAAACACACACACAAAATTTTATTTTGGAAAGAACTGAATATTATGATCAAGAGAAGAAGAGACACACACACGAAATCTTATTTTTGAAAGAACTGAATATTATGATCAAGAGAAGAAGAGATCGAAAGAGGAGAGATTTGTGTGTTCTCCCCCTATCTTTAATATTGTATTTAAAGGTTACAGGTAAGAAGAGGAGTTGTTTTTACAATAAGAGTCTTAAGAGATAAAGATAAAAACATAAAAAGGGGATTAGATCCCCTAAGCTTAATCAAAATATGGTACTCCACATGTGTATATAGATTTGTATACATCGCAAGTCTATGTACACTAATACTCCCCCTCAAGTTGATGCATGGATATCATTTATGTTGAGCTTGATACTGATGTCTTTGAGGTACACTGTTGATGTGGCTTTGGTGAAGACATTTGCTAACTAATATTTTGAATGAAGAGAGGGTGTATGTAGAAGCTCGGAAGTTAATTACTCCTGAATGAAATGGTAGTTGACTTCAATGTGCGTTCAATGGAAGACCCGGTGGGAAGCAATATGTATGGCTGCTTGATCATCACAATGTAGCGGAAGTGAAGAAGTCATTGTGAATTCCATATCCTTAAGGATGGTTTTCACCCATAGTAATTCACATGTTGTATGGGTCATTATCCAATATTTGGCTTCGACTAAGGTGCAAGTAATAATGGATTGCTTCTTGCTTTTCCAAGTAAGTTGATTTCCTCCTACAAACATGTAATACCCTGTAGTAGAGCACCAATAAGAGGAGAGCCAGCCCATGGCATCACAAAAACCACTTATATTCAAATGACCATGAATTTAATAGAGAAGACTACGACTAGGTGTGGCTTTCAGATAATGAAGAATTTAATAGACTGCTTCGAGATGACGACGACTAGGTTGTTGCATAAATTGATAGACTACGACTAGGTGTAGCTTTCAGATAAATTGCCTTGCAATTCAACTGCATAAGATATGTCAGGAAGAGTGGAGCTGCGATAAATTAGTTGACCCATTAGTTGATAATACATGCTCAAATTATCAATTTCGTCTGATTATCTCTCATGTAACTTATGATTTACTTCAATAGGTATGTCAATAGGACGAGCATTAAGTAAATTGACTTTAGAGAGAATGTCCAACACATACTTACGTTGGGATAAAGAGATTCCTTGTTTTGAGCGAGCCACCTCAATTCCAAGAAAGTACTTCAACAACCCTAAATCCTTCATTTCGAATTACTAGGACAAAGATTTCTTAACATTGTCTATCTCATTTGTGCTCGTCCTGGTTAGAATGATATCATCAACATATATGAAAATAATTTTCGTAGCCATTCATATATTTTACAAATACAGAATGGTCAAAGGTACTTTTAAATCTAATGTTGGAAATTGAATTGCCAAGCTTTTTAAATCACGTCGGAGGCAACTACTTGAGGCAATACAAAGCTTTCCGATGATGACATGATTTGTCAACCTCTCCCTTAGGCCGAACACGAGGAGGAAGGGCCATATACATTCCTTTGTGAAGATTGCTATGTAGAAATGCATTTGTGACATTCAATTAATTCAGGGGTCAATTACGGTTCACAGTGATAAGCAAGAGGATGCAAACATAATTTAATTTGGCCCTTGGGGCAAATGTTTCATCGTAATCTTCTCTATACTTTTTAGTGAAGCCCCTAGCAACTAGTCGTGCTTTATGTCTATCTATCGATCCGTAAGCCTTATATTTAATGTTGAGCATTTATTTGCATTTGTCGATACATTTGCCTTGTGGAAGTGTGACTGACTCTCACATATTTTGTTTTCCAAGGGCATACATCTCTACCATGGTTGCTTTTCTAACGCGGGGGCATTTTCACACCAGGCTCGAGGCAGGTGGCTCGTGAGATGCAGGGGCACACACGGGGTGGGCAGCCTGTGTGAGGCAGGTGGCTTGTGAGATGCGGGCCCCACCCGTGTGACTCCGGTGGCTCGTGTGAGGCGGTACCCATGTGATTTGGGGCCCACGAGGGGGGTTCGACTGAGGGCCTAACCCATGAGACGTGGGGCCTGGGCAATGAGATAAAGGGATTAATTCGCCATAATCTAGCAGTTCGAGCTTTTAGAGCAAGTGATTAATTGTCTTACATCATTTTCATTTAGGGTTACCCAGGGAATTTACAATCTTTGTTGGGATAGATACAAATCATATGGAGGAAATGTATCATTTAGGGTCACAAAGGGCATTTGTAATATTAGTTGGGATAGAGAGATATTTATATGCGATATGGTTACCAATGTGATGATGTAAAAAAAAAATTGATTTCTTTGTGAAGGGCAATTAGGAGATCCACTTGTTTCAATTCCAACATTGAAGAGTAGTGGTGTTCGGGAAGAGTAGGAATTTTCTTCCTTCGAGAGTAAACGTTGAGTTTGTTGGTTGTAGTGGGATTTGGTACCTCTTGAATATGAGACTTGTCTATGGGAGGAAGTGGAAGAGGTGCAAGAGTGTGTGTGTGTATTGTCCCTGTGAATTTTCTTCTTTCGAGAGTAGACCTTGGGTTTGTTGGTTGTAGTGGGATTTAATACCTCTTTAATATGATATGACACTCCTCTATGAGAGGAAGTGGAAGAGGTGCAAGAGTGTGTGTGTATTGTCTTGTGAATTGAAATAAGATACGTTCTCGAAGAATGTGATATCCTCAGAAACGTATCTTCTTTGATTTATAGGACAATGTCATGGATTTGTACTCATTTTGAGAGTTTGAGTACCTGAAGAACACACATTTTATTGATTGTGGTCTTATCTTGGTGCGAGATGGTCTAAGAATATGGAAAAAAGTAGATGTACCCAAACGCTTTTGGTGGCAGGATAAATAGAGATGCATGAGGTTATAAAACTTGTAATGGGTAGTTGCTTTTGAGAACATCGGTCGGAGTCTTTTATATATATATATTATATACAATGTTCGAAATATCAGTATCTTGTTACGTATCGTACCCTTGGGATACCGATATGTATCGGTTATCGCATGGGATATATCGGTTGTATCGCATAATGTATCGCTATTGTTGGAAACATGGGTAAATATTGGGAAATTGGTTGAATTTTTTAATGAAACTTCAGTGATTGTTAAAAGAGACTTGAATACATACAAATTAAAACATACAAAAAACAAGTGCACATACATGTTTGTATGGGTTCCTAATCTAGGTGCTCTAACTGAATTAATGCAAGCATATTCATATAATTTATAAATGTAAGAAGACATGTGGAAACTTTAGTGATTGTTAAAAAAGATTTCAATACACACAAATTAAAACATTATGTGCACTTGCATGTTTGTATGGGGTCCTAATCTGTGTGCTTTAACTGAATTGATGCAAGCATATTCATATAATTTATAAATGTAAGAAGACATGTGGAAACACAAGCAATACATTCAAAAGCAAAAGAATAATCAATAGATCATGTTACATACGTGTTTGATTTTATGTTTGGACAATTTAATCGCTAATATTTTCAACTATGTAAATTCTAGGCATCGCTTGTATTGCCAATGCATCAATATCACCTATGTATTGCCCATATTTTTGACTATGTAAATTCTAGGTAATGCTTGTATCATAAGTATATCGACGATATTTCAATAATATCGCCAACATATTGATATCATCAAAATTTTGTTTATTAGAAAAAAAAATTATTTCAACTTTTTTTTTCATGGGCAAATGGTTGTATCGTGTTCAATTTGTCACTGATAATATCTCGATCTTATCGATATCGCAACAAGTGCGATATTGAGATCACAATCTTTCATTTTCTTTCCAATTGTTGATGGATTTCTTGGTGAAATATCATGTGTTGTTGATATTTTACAATATCAATACATGTTTGGATAGAAGGTTGGATGGGATGGTTGGACTAATTTCTTACAAGTGCACATGCTTTTAAGACCCCATTAAATGGAAACTTGTTATGTATGTATTCTTTTTGCAATTTTTTTATTTTTAAATATACAAATATGTGCATTTAAACATCTCCTGAAGTTTCGCTGAAAATTCCACCGTTTTCCCCATGTTTCCCCACATTTCCGGTTGTCAGCGATATTATCGGCAATATCGATATTGTTTCCGTATCCCTGGCTAGTGAAACTTGTAGCGATACCGATATTTCGAACACTAGGTAGAAGACTTTGTTTTTAGATCCTTTGGTGAAAGATGAGGATAAAGGACCCAACGATATTCCTTTAGTCGCTTTCTTTTTCTACCGTGTGTGTATTTGAACTTATCTTTGTCCACAACTCCAAGTTATCTCTTCCAGTTCCTTGCCCCTTGGCATTTTTGGAGTCTATAGTCAAGGATGACCATTCTAGAAGGATGGCATGGGCAACATGTTGTCGTCTAGCCTTGAGGGTAGGAAGAGCTTCTCCCTTAAGAATCTGTATACGTTGAGGTTCAAAGTCCGAACGCAGACCAATGAAAAACTTAAAAGAGTTTGAGTTGTCAGATTTGAATTTTCAGATCTTCCAATTCTAGGATAGCCATTTGACAATTATTCAGATCTTTCCATTTTTTGTTCAAGTAAGCAAAATACACTTTGATTGTTCCATCTCCCTGTTCAAGATTGTTTATCTCTGTGTGGAGATGATAAAGGTGGGTTAAGTCTTCTTAGTGGGAGTACATTTCGGTGACTTTATCCCATATATCCATCGTGGGTTTCAAGAGATTTGCATGGATTTTAGCAACCAAGATATTACAAGCCAATTTTCAGTTTCCCATTCATTATATGTGGGATCATTAGGATTAGGTTGTTTCTTAGTTCTTGTATGCTCCAATATACATTTGGGTTGCCTGGGAACAGTCTAGATAGTTTGTGCCATCCAGCCACAATAGGTGCTCCACGTGACAGTTTTGGTGCCAGGTGGTGGTCCTGGAGGCTCAAAAGTCAGATCCGGAAGCAATGGGAGGCCCACTAGGCAGTTCTAGCGTTAGAGGCTTTTGGGCTTGATTTCGGATAGGTCAGAGGCTTTTGGGCTTGATTCTGGTGACGTTAGAGGCTTCTGGGCTTAGATCCAGTGTTGAGACTGGATTTCGGCAATATTAGAGGCTTCTGAGCTCAAATCTGGCGATGGAAATTATGCCGGGACTGGATTTTGGCAATGTTAGAGGCTTCTAGTGATAGATCTGGTGCCATAAATGGGTTTAGGGTGGAAATCTGGCCACGGCGGGGGCTTGTGGGTTTAGAACTGGTGTTGGTGATTTAGTCTAGCAATGACAGGGGCTTCCAATGACAACTTTGGTGCCAGTAGAAGGCTCGGAACTCGATTCCAGTGCTGTAAAAGGGGGATCGAAGCTTCTTTGGTGAGATTCGTATCCGGAGAAATGGCGTTTCTACTTCCAGAAAGATTGGTCAGAGGAGAAAGACTTTCCGAATGAATTACTAATGCATTACGGATGCATTTGCAGGGTGATGGAGCTAAAAAAAAGTCTCACTTTCACTGCTTTACAGGTTTAATCGCAAAATCAACGGAAGACTTTCAAAATGAAGGCTGAAGAAGAGAGTAGGGTTACCAGGGATTGGGGAAAGTGGAGAGAACAAGTAAGAGAAAGGATGGGATCAGTTGGAATCAGGAAAAGAAATTGAAAGAGGAGAGATTTGTGTATTCTCCCCCTCAATATTATATTCAAGAGAAAATGTTCTAGGTAAGAAGAGAAGTCGTTTAAGATGAAGATAAAAACATAAAAAGGGGGCTAGATCCCCTGATCCTTATCTTAGTCAAAATATGGTACTCCACATGTGTACACAGAATTTTGTACACTGCAGGAGTACACTAATTTGTGTCCACTAACAATGAATGTCATTTTTAATAGAATCCCCACCTGAGATATTATGAATATTATTTTTGATAGAATCCCCCACCTGAATATAATTAGGAAAAGACTCAGGCTCCCACCTGAAAAATTATCAAGAAAAGGCTAAATCCATGATGGGGATCGACTTAGAGTTACCTTTGTTTTTTGGTTGACTTCCAAAAGCTTTTGTCAGCAACTAAGAAAAGTAGGAATAAATGATTGTTTGTTTAAAAACTAACAGAATTTTACCATGGTTTATCACTTTCGAACACTCTCCACACACGGAGTTCCGTAACCACTTCCATGAGGAATTTCCAAGAATTTGTGAACAAGCATGATCTGATGGACATTCCCCTACTTGGGGTGGATCTGGATCATACATGGTTGAATACCCAACAACGGTTGATGGTGTGCAAACTCGACAAAATTTTCTCTCCAGAGTGGGAAATTCAATTACGATGGGTGGTGCAATTCGTGCTTCCTAAAGCTATTTCAGATCATGTTACCATTTTCCTTAAGTTATCTGATTTTGTTTTGGGTCTCGCCTGTTCATGCCCAAAAATTGGTGGCTCGAGTAATATGGTTCTATTTAGAAGATCGCTAAGTAGTGGGAGCAGGGCTTGTTTCAGTTTTGGGTAGGTTCAGAGTATTGGAAAAACTTAAGTTTGAAGAAGCTAAATTAAAAGCTTGGAGTGAAGAGAAATTTTGTTCCAATGATAGCTAGAAAAAAAGAATTTTGGAGTGACGAGATTGAGAAGATTGATAAAGAGGAAGAGGATGGTCCTGTGGAGGAGAGTAAATTGGAAGGAAGGGAAAAACTAAGAAGTGATTATCTTCTTTTATAGAAAAGGGTGGGGTGTCTTAGCACCAAAAAACTAGGGCCATGCAGTTGGAGTGGGGCTTTCTTCCCTAGGATGGCCAACGGTAGACATGAGATCAATTAGATTCACAAATTACATGGAAACAGGTAATGATAGAGGTAGAAGGCATGGAGTACGAAAGATCATAGAAAAGAATTGGGCCTTGTTAAGTGTTGGTAGAACCAAAGGCACTATGGAGAGAAATGTTTTATGTATTATTATTGCACCCATAGGATTAGGATACAAAAACATATTTTTATCGCATGTGTCAGGGAATGTATTACAGTATAAGGGAAACATCAGGAAATGATGGAATTTTTCAATGAAACTTTAGGAGAAGTTAAAAGAGACATGATTACATACTTAAAACTCGACCATTTACCTTAAAAAAAAAAGAACTATGTATAATAAGTTTCCATTGTTCAAGGGCCTAAACTATGCGTTGTTCGAAAGAAGCGATACAGTTTTATCTAAAATGAATTCGTATCATTTAAATATCTTACGGTGCTAGTAATAAAACACAAAAATACAACAAGAAACTAAATAGAACAAAAAATACAACAAGAAACTAAATAGAACAAAAAATATACATTTGCCTTAGACCCATATAGAGTTACGAGGAGGCTTGAAGTCTTCATCCCTATCTCTAGAGCGGCTATAATACTGCTGCTCACGTTAATAGAAATAATGTGCCGAGGTCATATGATAGAATGGTACCAGGCCATGTACTCCCAAACTGGATCAGTGGCACTCATCCTCTCCAAATCGTATCATTGGTACTCATCCTCTCCAAGCTAGATCATTATTCCTATCGATGGGTAGTGCAAAACAATAACTAGGATTATCAGTTGCGGCTGCAACTGCGACTCTACACCTCTACACCCACAGGAGTATCCTAGTACATATGCCCATGGTCTTATGACTGACATCCATTTCTGTATCTAATGGCATATTATTGCCCATATCCATTGATGATTATGACCATGTCATACTATTGGAGTTGTTCGTTCTATATTGATACGATCTGTATGATCCATGTCCATAATGTGGCATAGAAGTGGAGCTCCCGTGATCACCTTTGACGTCTATGGACCCAACGTTACATGGAAGAGCCTCATCTTCAATGCTACTCAACTGCTTTTTCTGGTGTGCAAAATTCTTCAACTAGGAAGCATATGTTGGGATAAGACAAGAACTACAGACTGTGTCATGGTGTCATGGGCGCCCCTCATTGAATGTACCAAGAGGCCTCTAACTCGGAGTCTTTCCTTGGAATCTGTAGCTTTCACAGTCATCATTATCACCATCATCACCTGATCACTGGAGTCACTGTCACATCCATCTCTCTTTATTTCTGAGAGTGCGACCACCATGGCCGAATTTGCAAAACTTGGTAATATGATCTCTCAGATTGGCTTCAAATATAGTTCTTTTGACCATGTTTACAAATGGAAAATGGTCATACTACTATTTCAACACATGCAAGAAATCATCCAAGTTAAGAAGTTTCTAGCTACATCATTTGGAATAGAGGATCTAGGGCACCTCAAATACTTGATGTTGAGGTTTCCAGATAAAAAAGAGGGATATTTTTATCCCAACAGGAGTAGGTGCTAGATCTTCTTTTTGAGTCAGAATTACTTGGTGCTTGTCCAGTCCATAATCCCATTGAGGTCTGTCATAAACTGTATGCTTGACAATTTGAAGAAACAGATAATCCTGGCATATGTTGAAAACTTTTGGCCGCCTGATCTCCCCCAGTATTAGCTGTCCCCACACTACCTATGCAATGGGGATAGTTACTCAAGTCATGCAATCACTATTTGACCATCATCTCGAGACAGTTTACAGAATGCCCCGATACTTAAGGGCTGCCACTAGTCGAGGCCTTCTCTACATGGTCAGATGAATAGTGGTTTCTGTGATGCTGGCTACACAGTCTCTACTTCAGATCGATGATCCACTAGAGGATATTGTACCCAAGTTGTATACCACACAATGGCCCATGCAACATGTGAGTCGCTTTAGGTCAAATTGATTCTTCAGAATATGGGTTTCAATACATTTTTCTACTAATGTCTTCCACAAACGAACAAAATGCATAAAAGTAGATTATCACTTTGTAAGAGAAAAAAGGTTGCTGCCAAGATTTCTGCATTACACCCTTTGGTCATTCAAATGATCAGTATGTTGACATTCTGGCAAGGGCATCTTTGTCCCTTCACTTAAAGAACATCTTTGGCAAGCTTGGCCTGTATGACATACACACACTGGCTTGAGGGGGAGTGTTAGTGTATACACTTTTGGGTGTATGTGCATTGCATTGTGATAAAATAAAAGGGTGCATCAGATTGCACTATCGTCCTTCAGAGCACCATATTGTGGGAAGATATTGGTGTATCTTGGTGATTCATTGTATTTAGTCTGATCTTATCCTCATGTCCTTGATTATTATAAATAAAGCCTTGTTAGAAGAGGAGGGTATCAAGTCATCTCTCTTCTTTTCTCCCTGAATAGTTCTCCTTCTCTTCCCTCTCCTCTCTACTTCTCTCCTCTATAAGTTGAATGAACACATACTATAGCTACTCTAATTGGACAATAGAGTAGAAATTTAATAACTAATCACTCTTTTGGCTAATAAGTTCTCTAAACGTGTGGACAATTTGGATCTACTGTAAATCACACTTAAAACTGCAAGTCATGGCAAAATGGCATTCATATCCTTTAAAACTGTGTCTGTTAATTAAGTGCTGTTGTGTTTTTTTCTTGTAGCCCTGGCGCCTTTTTGTCTTTCATCCCAGATCTCAATTGAGAGAATACAACCCATTTTTGTTCCAATTGAGATTGGCACAATTCAAACTCAATTGAGATTTGGGTAGAAGTAAAGCACCCACAACAGAATGAAACAGATTCAAGTGGAGGTTCATTCAAATATAACCTCAAGTCTGGTGGTAGTTTTTGAACAGGTTCAAGTCATTGGTATTCATTTTGGTCTGGGAGAATATGAGATTAATCATAATTTAAAAAAGGACTGCTGAGAGATGGATAGAACGTTTTCATGAATGTTTATTCAGCTTTTTCTAATGTTCCCTACTGAAAAGGTTTCATGGATTTTGTAGGTTGAACACGTGATAAGAGAACAAAATATCATGGCAGCAAATGAAATAATTGAACTCTTCTGTGAACTTGTGGTGGTGCGACTATCAGTAATTTCAAAGCAAAGGTTATCTATGCGTTTTCCCCTATTTCACCAATATATATTGTGTTTAACTTCATGGAGGTTAGTTCTGATGTAGTAAGGCTTGCACTATTCCAGGGGATGTCCCACAGATCTGAAAGAAGGGATCTCCAGCTTAATATTTGCCGCTCCAAGATGCTCAGATATCCCAGAACTACAGAAGATTCGCAAAATTTTTGAAAAGAAGTATGGAAAGGATTTTGTATCTGCAGCTGCAGAACTACGTCCCGACTGTGGTGTGAATCGCACGGTAAGGACACTATTTTTTTTTTTTTTTTTTTTGAATCTTTCAAAAAAAAGGACACTACTTTTTAAATTTTTGCTGGGTCAGACATGTCAGATTTGAACATGTCTCTGAGACATTGACACAGGTATTAGGAAAAACCTTTAAACATGTTCTTTTGTTACTACTTGTAGTCCATTTACATGGTATTAATGTATTTTTATTTGGGCTGCAGTTTTTATTCATTGGGAGAGTATAAAGGGGTACAAAACACCCCACTGACACATGTGATCCATGTGGTCACGCCAGTGAGGTGCCATGTTTTTAGCAAGATGAGGGAGTGGAACAGCTGGAAAGAAATATGAAAGTCGGGCATTCATTTTTGTGTCCTCATGCAACTAATGACAAGGCATCCCTCTGAAATGGTGGCAATGATTGCATGTTTTGGCAGTGTGTGTATAACTGGATATGCTTTCCTAATCAATACCAACCTTAGCCCCATCTAGATATGTTTTCTGTTTTTTGTACTTTTGCAAACTAATACTTATAGGGATTTGCTAACATCCCACCTTCATGGGTATGTAGCAATGTCCTCAAAGCTTTTAATTGACACGTGGGAGGACCAATTGTCAATTTGAACTGTCCGTAGTTACATACAACTATAGACAAGCCATGGTGCAAAAATTACACAAATTGGATGATCTGAAGCATCCAATCAATAACATGGAAAATGGACAGTCAATATTGAGCTGATCAATTGGATTCCTTCCCAAGATTTTCCACAAAAAAGTACACGACCAAACTAAAAAAAGGTACACTACACAAATTGGATGATCCGAAGCATCCACATTTTAGTTTTCCTATCTAAACAGCTAATGACTTGATTTCCAATCAAGTCAAAAATTTCATTTACATTGTGGGTTGTGATTGATTGATCGTTGTTAGGTGTGATTGGAGGTTACTGTATTTGCATTTAGCAGAATGGCCACCGGCCCAAATGGAATTGTGCTCACTTTGAAGAAAATAATCTCACCTTTTGCCATTTGAAATCAGTTTGATAGACTTCTGCATTGCCACACAATGGGGTTTCACACTCTCCAAACAAAATGCAATTTTCAAAGCAGCTGCTGTTTAAATAACTTGTAATTGCCATTTGCTGCCCAAATCAGGGTGCCGTAAGTAGTTTCTGATTACTAACCAACCATCAAGATAGCGCACGACTGCTTCAATTGCTTTTTCTGCTTACACTTATGTTGTTTCCAAGTCTCACATAACTTCTCCCTTCCTTGAAGCTGATTGAAAAGCTCTCTGTTAGAGCACCTACTGGTGAAGTAAAGCTGAAACTCATGAAGGAAATAGCCAAGGAGTATCAAATTGAATGGGACACAACAGAATCCGAGCTCGAGCTTCTCAAGCTCCCTGAAGAGCTTCTAGTGCGTTGAAAACTTTTCTCTCTAGTCTCTACAACATGTATATGTGTATTTCTATGGGTGATTACATGTATATGCTATTATACTGTATATGTAGGCGATAAATGCATTGACAACTTAGTCTCCATTTAGGCTTGTTTGGATTGGTGGAAACCAAAAGGTAAGCTGAGGAAGGAAAACCTCACATCTGAGGGAACTTGCAGAAAAGGACAATATTTCCTTTTCTCTAGGTCCAAAGAGCGGAAAGGGTTATGGTCCTTTTGACCATGTTTGGATACCATGGCTTCCATGCCAAACAATGGAATAGGAAAATGTGTTTCTTTTATCTCACAATTTGTGTTGTTTGGATAGCAATAAAAGGGGTGGATTCCACACAACAATCATTACACTTCCAAATTTGTATTCTTAGCACAAGGAACTGGGTGATTATTGTGAGGGGAATATGATATTTCTGCTTGCTATCCAAACATGACTAAAATTCTAATCCTTGTTTCAATAGTTTTTTTCTGGAAATTATCATTGAATAATATTATTATTTTTTCTTTCTTTTCCCTTGGATTCAACGTATCCAAACATGCCCTCAATAGAGGAAATCTGAGGAAATTTGATGAAAGGGAAATTGATTTCCTCAATCCTTGTCTTTCCCAAACAGAGGGAAACCATCACATTTTAGGAAATCGGTTTCATTTCCTTGGTTACTTTTTTTATTTCCACTAATCCAAAATTCTGATAAGACGAGCAACATGGTTAATGACCTCATTTTACACAGGACGGACCATGTACATTTGTTAGTGCCACCAGCATGCCAGTGAAACCTATACCATCGCAGACGGTTGAGCCAAACGAGCCCAATAACAGGTATCTTCTATTCATATGTCAATCAATCTTCTTACTGATCAGCCACCCTAGTATCAATTATATGCAAATTTAGATAGACAAATAAATTGGATTTTTATTCTTACAATTTCAGTCTTAGATCTTGCAATGTCAGAGAAAGCAACAATATGCATTTCAAGGATATAGCTTCAGCTGCTCAAGCAGCTGCGGAGTCTGCAGAGAAAGCTGTTGCTGCTGCACAGGCTGCAGCATATCTTGCCAGCCCAAACACCAACACTGACGATTTTAGCAGTCCGGTATCAAGCAACAAACACGCCATGGGATCTCTCTCTAGCAATTCCATTCAGTTTTCAGCACCAAATGCTGAAAACTTCGAGAGTCGCATGGCAAACAATCAGTCTAAGCTTCCTGGGAGGACCTATGGGTCCCAGAATTTCGACAGGTCGCATCATATGAACAGTGAGGGGGCAGTCTTGACCAATTTGGACAGTAACAAGATCTATAGAAGGCACAGCTACAATGCGCCTGTGGTGCATTCTGATATAAAGTTCGACGACTCCGATGGGTTCGATTCTGAGACTGATGAAGAGATGGAAATGGAAAAACCTCCTTCTGGTGCTATTCCTCAGCCACCCAATCGGTCTCCCCCACCACCACCTCCATCTCATGTCAATCAGCCTAAAGACGACAAGACAGCAACAGATAATTTGGGCTCATTTAAACAAAATCCAGTCTCTCGCATTCATCCAAAATTGCCAGACTATGATGCACTCACTGCTCGCTTTGAAGCTCTCAAGTATCACAGATCATAAACGTGACCGCTTAAACACTCGAGGCAGATCGAACGGCAATAATTGGAAAACTGTGATAAGGTGAGAATGACCAAATTGCAATTACCTTAGCATTCGCACAGAGGGTTTTGGATCTAAATTGCAAATATGTTACTTCCAAGTGGGACTTGAGCTGCTACTTCCTCATTATGGTTGCTATGGGATGTAATTACAATTTAGTCTTTACCTCTCTAGTGAACGAATCACAATTCAATTTGATAGTGTATCCAAACCCGGTACTTAGGTTTTTGTATGGTATATTGTATCTGAAGTAATATTGTTTGTCCTGTATGCTGGCTTAGCTATCAATATTCAGATTTTTAATTCTCCAAACCTATATGAAATTTATATAAGCTCTTGCTATCTTGCACTATGTATTCTTTGAATTTCTGAATATGTAGACTGTTCAGTGTATCATTTGTAAGAATGCTTTTGAAGGCCCTCTTCTATGTATCTTTTTATTCTCTGCTTGTTTGGATTGGTGGCAGCCAAAAACTAAATGAGAAAAGGAAAATGTCACATTTGAAGAAAACTGTAGAAAAGGAAACAGTTTCTTTCTTTAGATCCAAAAGTGGAAAAGGAAATGGCCAATTATAGAGGAAATCTGAAAAGAAGGAATTTAATTTCCTTACTCGTCTTTCGCAAATGAGGGAAGACCGTCTCATACGAGGAAAATTGATTTCATTTCCTCTTTACTTGATTTACACAAATCCAAGTTTAATTTCCTTTTTCTCATATTTACTGTATAATTCGCCATTTCCTTTTCCACTCTTGGATTTAAAGAAAGAAACTGTTTCCTTTTCTACAGTTTTCCTCAAATGTGACATTTTCCTTACTTGCCTTTCACAAATGAGGGAAACTATCACATATGATGAAAATCAATTTCATTTCCTCGTTTACTTTTTGATTTACACAAATCCAAGTAACCCAGAATTTATGAAGAGAAGGGAATGCAAGGAAAAGTGGCCCAATTTCTCCTTATTAGACCAAAGCTTAGTAACAACTAGGCAAAACAGTGTGGCCTGTTGGGCATCTTGTAGGGGTGCAACTTGGGTTGGGTCAACCTGATCCCAATTTCTCAACCCAAACTTTTGGTTGTATTGGGTTTGGCTTGGATTTAAAATCTTTAACCTGGCTCTGAACTCGACCCAGGTTGGGTTGGGTCTGTGTCGAGGCCTTGGGCAATCCAACTTAACCCGAACCCAACCTTATATGTGTTGTACCTATTGTATTTGCTTCTTCTGATGTGTATGTGAGTTTGACTAATATACATCATATAAATGTAAAATCATGGCCTATATAGAAAATAGGATTTATGCAAGTTTGACTTGCATGATCAATGGAACACCGTTATTTTCAGTCTGTAACATATTCACATTGCATGCTCTTGATGAATGCGGTAGAACTCTGAGATCCTTGTACTCCGTCAAGGTCTCTCACATATATTCCAACCTTGCACATGAGCGGCTCTTCATTGATTATTCATGAGCCGCTACTCATGAACCTATTTGAAGAGTCCGTTTTGCTTCTATCAAGACTCAAATCCAAGGGTGTTTCTGCTCATTGGCCCAGCTGACTCATTCATTGATTGGAGCTATCCATTCTATGGGGGCCTCACATGCTGACTCATTCATTGATGAGCTATCCATTCTGACAACTTTTATCTGTGGGGGCCTCGCATGCTGACTATCAAGGTCTTTCACATATATTCCACCCTTGCACATGAGCGGCTCTTCGTAGATTATTCATGAGCCACTACTCATGAGCCTACTAGAAGAGTTCGTTTTGCTTCTATCAAGACTCAAGTCCTCATCCATTGATTGGAGCTACCCATTCAACAACTTTATCTATTGGGGCCTCACATGCTGACTCATCCATTGATTGGAGCTATCCATTATGAGAACTTTATCTGAGGGGGCTCCATATGCTGACTCATCAAGGTCTCTCACATATGTTTCACCCTTGCACATGAGCAGCTCTTCATTGAATATTCATGAGCCACTACTCATGAGCATATTAGAAGAGTTCGTTTTGCTTCTATCAAGACTCAAATCCAAGGGTGTTTCTGCTCATTGGCCCTAGCCGACTCATCCATTGATTGGAGCTATCCATGCTCTGAACTTTATCTGTGGGGCCCCACAAGCTGACTCATCAAGGTCTCTCACAAATGTTCCGCCCCTGCACATGAGTGTCTCTTCATTGAATATTCACGAGCCACTACTCATGAGCCTATTAGAAAAGTTCATTTTGCTTCTATCAAGACTCAAATCCAAGGTGTGTTGCTGCTCATCAGGCCCCACATGCCGGTTCATCCGTTGATTGGAGCTGTCCATGCTTTGAACTTTATTCTGCGGGGGCCCCTTAAGAAGCTTTTATTAAATGGATGATTGTTGCCATCATTATCAATAGATGAATTGAAAATAGTGAAGTTGTTTTTTTTTTTTTTTTTTTCAAAAGCTCATGCTTAATCTAAGAATTGAAAGCCAAGACTGTGGACTCCATTTTGGTGTTATTTCATGGTTAGATGTTTCACTTCATGTATTAAGTGATTATTCATGTATTAACCCAACCCAACCCAACCCAACCTGATCTTAACTTGACCAAACCTGAATTATGTTAGGCTTGGGTATTGAATACCTAGAGCTGGGTTAACTAGCTTAGCTGTGTTGGGTCGGGCCTTGGGTTGACTCTTGATGTTGGATTCAGCTTGGATTGACACTTAATGCGACCCAACCGATCCAAGTTTCAATCCTAGAGTCTAGGCCAAGCCCCTTCATGATCTCTTTGGTTGCTGTCATGGATTTGGTATGGGTGTGCATTTTCAGGCCTTAAAGAGGATGGAACTAGAGCTGAATTCCTCATCCGCTTAATGACATTCCAGACTTATGCTGATTTCCATGTAGGCATCGACCCCATAAAGATCAATTGTAAAAGTGAAGAAATTTACCTTGATGGTTTTCATTGGAGGAGGAATGGTCCTCATATAACAAGAAGGCATTCTTTTAAGACTTCCAATTCAAAGGATAAAGATTAAGTTTCCAGGGATGCTGAATCAAGTACCCCTGAAAATGGATGGTGCTGAAGCGTGCGACCTATACCCAGCCATAGGGGCGATTGGTATGCCCTGATAAGTAGGAGGGCGCGGCGGTTGTAGTGAAACTTTTGGTGTGTGCCAGGATGGAGTGGCTGGTGTGGATCTTGGTGGTAGTAGCAAATATTCAAATGAGAACTTTGAAAGCCAAAGAGGAAAAAGGTTCCACGTGAATGACACTTGCACATGGGTTAGTCGATCCTAAGAGACGGTGGGAAGCCTGTCAGAAAGCGTGCATCACACAAACTTTGAAAGGGAATTGGGTGATTCAAATCATGACTCGGTGAGGCTTCTTTGGAACTTCAATGATCAAGCTTGTTGATGGCTGAAAGGCAATGGCCCACCATGTTCATGCACATGACTTGGACTCGGTCAAGTTAACTCAGCTAATGAGACAAACTTGCATAAACCCACCAACAAGAGATACTTCCTTGGTAGGTCTCTCCCTCTACTATTCTCCAGATTTTCTCTTTAAATAACAATTCCTACTATTTATTGTGGTAAAAAAGAGCGCGTAAACGGCCTTAATAAACCCTTCTTGTTGGTAGTATCACCGAAGGGTTCAAATGATCAAATCAATTAGAACCGTTTTATAATTGAACGGGCAATATTTCTTTCGGTGAACTCAGTGAGTTTTCACCCTAATCATTTAGAACCATTGGATAATTCAGCTGACCCATATTTCTTTCACCGAACTCAGTGGATCTCACCTTAATCTGTCTAACTTATCCTACTAATAAGAACATTATAAAGATGGTTGAGTTGACTCGGTGAATTCGAGTCCACCCAACAAATCATCCTACCATAGAGCTAACAAAGGCTTGAACAGTGAGGAATGTGATTGTTCACACATTTTCTTCTAATGATGTTCTGTAATTGACAAGAAGCAAACCACATCAGTTTACAAGGCATGGGAAAAATAGAACTCTCCTGCATTCAATGTTTTGCAAGGAAAGAAAAAACATAGTCTACCACAGAAAAACGCACTCTCTTGACATGAGCCACATTTGCATCCACTAAAAAACCTCAAGCAAAGGGCTAGGAAAAAAAAGAAAAAAGAAAAGAAAAGAAAAGAAAAGAAAAAGACAAACACCTTACAAAACCATGGTGTCATGTCCTTGATTGCATGTTAAAGAGGGAAAAATGAAGAAAGGGAAGCTCCTCTAAATGTGGTGATTGAAGCAAGGGCCTTCTGCACTTCATGGGGAGGATTCCTTCTTAGCAAAGAGACAATGTAACCCATCAACTCATTCTCACAAGGTACTTTGAGTGGGCCATGTCCCATTGAACCAAACTCCTCTTCAGCCATCTCCAACAGCACTTGAAAGATAGGGTGATTCAAAAAATGCAAAGGCACTACAAACCTCTTACCTTCTTTTGTATAAACAACAAAATGCCCTTTATTTCTCTTTCCCTTACCCAATTTGTTCCATTTCTTTAGCATCTCACTTAGCTTCTGGGAGCTCATGAGATCTTCCAACATCTCTCTCTCTCTCTCTCTCTCTCTCTCTCTCTCCAACTATTTGTAGAGTTTGATTGGTGGGTTGGAATAGTTGATATGAGATGGGAGGCTTGTGTGGAAAATGGTTTTTATAGAAAAGGTGATAAGGTGGGGTCATATTGGGAGATTGATCATGTGTGGAAGGAGTGGAGTGTCATGTGATGTTGGGTCCTTTTTAAAAGGATCATAAAAGAAAAAACAAGATCTCCGTCATGTTATGGACTTTAGAAATGTCCTATGAAAGCTCTCGTTTTGTCCATATCTATGATGGTAGGACTAGAGACTGAGGTATGTGTTCAAGACATCTTTTCAAATGGTGGTGACTCATGCCTCGTACGTTTGACATATGTGTACAACCATCCAGACTGTCCAAATGGTGGGCCCCTATTTGTTTCATCAATATATGGCCATGAGGCCCTCCTGATCCTAGCCGTTCATCATGGAAATTCTGAATTATCCCCACATTAGCTTGTTAATAAATCTTTTATTAAGTTTGATTTTGTATTATTATTGTTATTAATGTTATTTATTTTGCAAACTATTTTTTAATAATTAAAATTAATATTAAAAAGAGGATTATTGTTTCTGGTGAGTTGGGTTTTACAAATATATTTAGTTTATTTATTAACAACTAAGATGAGTCTGGTTTTTGGGTTTTAAAACCATGCCTTAAGACTTGAAATTTGAATGGTCTTGATTAAAGTATCAGTGGATGAGTCACCACCATCTAAAAGTGGTGATGAACAATCACCCTAGCCTTAAAATGTGTGGTTGTAACTTGTAAGATGGGGTTTGACAGAGAGAATTACCTGCCGAGGAGATTTCCTAAAAAAAATCTCATACATCTTTCATGGGGTTGGGCTAGGATCCAACATGTGAAATCATTTTGACCGTAACCATTCGTCAATGCCCTAGCTGGAATCCAACGGCACTGGACGGTTTGTACTGTCGGATACCGTAAAAATAGAATTGATTACCAGCAGGCGATTAAGACATATTTTCCCGCCAACATGCCATTCATGTGGGAAATCGGAACCATAAAAATGGTAGGCCCAATCATAAAGATCACCTGATAGAAAAATTAGACCATTCCGTTCATCAGATAGGCCACACCAATGGAATTAATGACAAGTGACGGTTGTACTGAAGAAACAGATGTGGATATTCTAACAGGTGGATGGACCTGATTTTTTATGATGATTTATATTAATGATGGGGTTACCGTTTGCATGGCACGGATATCTTGCATAAGTCGCATGTTGGCAGAAAAGATATATTTGCATGAGCAACAAAGATATTGTGGCAACTCGTAGGTGCTCAGTTCTCCAGTTGGGGAGTTGCCTGATACTCAAGGCAGGGCCCGTTTATAGCCTGAATCTGAAATCTCTGAAGCCTGAAACTAAAATCTGAAGACAAAAAACTTGTTTGGTAAATACGGCTGAAGTCTAAACATTATGTACTAAATTTGAAACAATCTATTTGTTAGCAAATATATGAACTGTCTGAAATATGTTGATCTGACACATTTGCCCTTATCTCCCCTTTGAAAATATTTTACATTATAATGATATTATTTTTTATTAAATGAAAATAAAATTATCCTATTTAATTCAAATAAAATATAAAATACTTAATAGAAAATTAAAATATCATTATTCATGAATGAAGATTGCAAATTAATGATTTGTAATGTATGCGTGTGGTAGAATTTTTTGAAATAGAGATATAAAATGATATGCAAAAAAATCAATAAACTGAATGTATGAAACACATACATCTCACAGCACTGACCATCACCCACCAGGCTAGTGGCTGGGGGAGTAGTCAATCCGTTGATACATGGATACGTGTCGTGCAAAGATGCTCCTCGAGGTCCACCTTGTATGAAGGTTTCAAAGGAGATCAAAGTTACATGGGCCCTACAATAATGTATTTATTATATCTGCACCGTTCATAAATTTTTAAAGATTATTTTAGAGCATTGTCCAAAAAATGAATCATATCCAAAACTCAAATGCGCCACACCAAAAATAACAGTGGGATAATGATTTTCACCGTTAAAAAATTCGCAAGGCCCACTATAACGTTTATTTTCCATCTAATGTATTCATAAGGTCAAAAATATCTAGATGAAGAGGAAAAACAAATTTCATATTGATCCGAAACTTCTGTAACCCTAAAAGGGTTTCAATGGTACACGTTCAATCCCCTACTGCTTTTTGTAGTGTGGTCCAGTTTATCCTTATATATGTCTTATTTTTCAGCTCAAGTCTTACAATAAGCTCGCAAAATGGATGGACGGTTTGGATATAACAAATACATCATGATGAGACCCACAAAACTCGCTTACTTCAATACACCAGCCAATCCGCTTCCCAATCCCATCCCTGACTGGGACAGGGATTCCTCGCGGAAGGCTTACGCATGAAGTTCCTGCGCTGACAACTTAGGTGGGGCCTACCGTGATGTTTGTGAGAAATCCACTCCATTCATCCATTTTTTGAGTTCATTTTAGGACATAAGGACAAAGGGTAAAAAATGTGAGTATTAAACGTGAAACATTTGTGTGGCTACAGAAGCTTTGAATCAGGATAATATTTTTGTTTTCAATTCATCTTAGTATGAATGACATTATAAACGGTATAGATGGTATATAAACATCACTGTCTATGCTAGGAACGTTTCAACGGTAGGAATTTTCCTGTACACATTTTCCTTTATTGCAGCCCACTTGAGTCTTGGATCCTTCTCAATTTTCCCCTCAAGTCTTAAAATGATCTCAACAAACGGATGGACGGGTGGATTTCTCACAAACATCACGGTAGGCCCCACCTAAGTTTCCAGCACAAGAACTTTCCGCAAAAGCCTTTCGCAGGAAATCTGCGTCCCCCTGCCAAGATGGATTGGCTACTCCCTGGTCGGTGCTCTATTAGCCCCTCCATGATGTATGTGTTTCATCCATTCCGTTCATCCATTTTTACAGATCATTCTAGTGCTATATCCCAACAATTAGAGGGATATAAATCTTATGTGGACCACACCATAGGAAAATAATAATGATTGGATATACATCATTAAAATACTCCTAAGGCCAACTGTGTTATTTATTTGACATCCAATCTTTTTATTAGGTCATACAGGCTCAGATGAAAGGAAAAAACAAAGATCAACTTGATCCAAAACTTTTATGGCCCCCAAAAGGTTTTAATGGTCGGCGCTCATTCAACACTATTTCCTGTAATGTGGCCCACTTGAGATTTTGATATATCTAATTTTTTGTCCCATACCATGAAATGATCTGAAAAAAATAGATGGATGGCATGGATGAAACACATACATCATGGTAGGGCCCACAGAGCACCGGCCACCAGCCATTGGCCGGTGGCTGTGGGAGTTGCCAATCCGTTCCCGCCTTGTGTCCATGACGAGCGTAGAGTTTTACGAGGACACGGATTGCGTACTACCCTCGCCCGTCCCTAGCTCCAAATGGGCAGTTCTATGGGTGGGCCCACCGTAATGTATCTGTACATCCAAACCGTCAATCCCTTTTCTCAGATTATTTGAAGGCATGAACACAAAAATGAGGCAGATCCAACACTCAAATGGACCACACCAAAAATAGCAGCGGGATAATGATTTTCACCATTAAAAAAATTCACAAGTCCATTGTGATGTTTTTTTACCATCCAACCTATTCATTAGGTCATTTAGACGTGGATGAAGTGAAAACACAAATATCAGCTTGATCTAAAACTTCTCCAGCTCTCAAGAAGTTTTTAACGGTGGATGTTCAATCCCCACCTTATGGGCCAATTAATCATTGGACCTACTTCTTTTATTGAATCACACCTTAAATTACCTGAAAAAGTTGATAGACGATGTGGATCAAATACATAAATCATGGTGGGGCATAAAGAAGTTTCACAAGTTAAAAGTTGATTTTTTACTGCACAAACAATTTAAAAGAAAAAATTTCTGTAGTAACTTAAAAAGGAATACGTCTGCTAGCAAAATAATTTTATTTAATGAAAAATCATAAAATGTATTCCACATTTACCATTAAGCCAGACTAGAATTCAGTGAAAAACCACCTAGCACTTTTCATCTTCCACGTTAACAATGCATTAACAAACACTACTAAACACGGAAATTTTTTCCCATCCCGCGTTAGGTGCAAAAATTCAGTGTTAACAACACACGGCCGCAATCTATGACCCTTGATACGTTACTCAGAAATTGTACACGTGGCATAAGTTACTGATATCAAACTGTCTAAATTGTGGAACCCACACTTGCAAAATTATGGTCGTAATTAATATCAGTTTGGTTCAACCATCCTGTGGACGCGGATTGCATACCCACAGGTCGCTACTGGATCGTGTTCTGTGGCCACAGAAAGATGTATGTGTTTTATCCACGCCGCCCATCCTTTTGGGTCATTATTTTAGTGTATGATCTGAGTAATGAGGTAGATCCAAATCTCAGGTGGAACACACATCAGGAAAACACCGGGGATTGAACTCTCACCATTAAAAAATTCTTAGGGCCCACTGGAATGTTTATTTGTCATCCAACCTGTTTACTAGGTCACAAGTAGCTGGATGAAGGGAAAAAATAAATATCAGCTTGATCTAAAACTTCCGTGCCACCCAGGAAGTTTTTAACAGTGGCCGTTCAATCACTACTGTTTTCTGTGTTGTGGTCCACCTGACATTTGGATCTTCCTCATTTTTGGTTTCATGGTCTAAAATGAGCTTTAAAAATGGGTGAACGGCGTGGATAAAATGCATACATCATGGTGGTGCTACAGTGCACCGTCCAGTAGAGACCATGCAAACTGCCTCCCCATCCTAATATCTGATTCACAGACACTTGTTTTTTGAAAATTAGATCATTAATAGATATTTTTCATTTTTAACTGTACAATGAATGCAGATGACCAAGTGGGGCCACTATATAAATTCCGTAAGAAAGAAAGAAAAAATTTCTAAAATATCCAATTTCTCATGCAGGTATAAAACAGTTTATAAGAGGACCGCCCTCGTTTCAGGACCTCAGTAATCCCAAGAGGAACTTTTGAAAGGGAAATGATTCAATTGTTCCAGCTGAGAAATGTTCCAGTGATGTTAGAGCACTGCAAGTTACAGTGGACAGTTTAATCATTGATCTTAACCGTGCATTAATTCCACAACAGATTTTATATGTTACCATGCAAAAATCATATTAATTGGACGATCCAATCTGTCTTTGATTTGGTCTAATCTTCTTTAGCTATCTTTTTCAAGTATGGAGGGGATGCCTACGATTGCCAAAAAACCATTTCTTTAGAATCATAAGCAAACCAAGGTGGGTCTTAACAAACAGGTGGATTAAACAGTTGATGAGACCTATTTCTGTTAGACATTCTTGGCCGTCCATATTAAGGCAGTGATCAATTATTTAATATTTGTCAAATGTTTCACATGGAAGCCCTTGAAATGTATGTTGGACCTTATGAGTAGACAATATTGGACTGTCCAGGCGGTGGGATGCAATTAGAAGCACTGTAAGTTCAAGTGCTATGAGCATTGGAGGATTTCTCTTGTTTTTTCAATCCGGCCAGAATAATCCAGGGAGAGTATGCTACGAGAATGTGGCCGAGCCAATGTTGGTTATGATTATAGTTAGGGTTAATGTGTTCTGAGAGAGAAGAATCTCTACTGTATCCCGCATCTCTCATACAAAGAGAAGTACAAACACAAGTAAATCGTTGTGCCCTTGAAAGCCAACGTGAATCGTATCCAGTGTGATATAATTTTGGGAATTTGAGATTGAACATGAATGTTATATACTAAGGGAGAGTTGTAGTCTATAAATATGAAAATCTTGTTATTTCATATAACCACCTAATAAGTTGTAGGATAGATATATAGTTGATGTCATCATTATGATGATGAATGTATCATCGTATACAAGAGGATTGATAATAATTCCGACAGAAGCTTTCCATCGTCCGATATGATGGCGAGTCAGTGTACCTTTGCCATATCCCACGGATCATCGAATTCTTTCTAATTGGCAGCGGAGTAGTCATGCCAATTTTCATATGCCCGACCTTAATTCAAATATTTTGGCACTCGGGGACACAAGGTGTTTGGGTCTATTCAAGTCGCATCCAACTCTAGCATGCCCAACACATAATATACAAGCATAGGCATGGTCAAATCTTGGCCAACCACTGCACGTGTGGTCATACCTCTGAAATAAAGTTGAACAAGCAGATGAGTCAACTTTAGAAATTGTATTAGACAACTACATCAATTAAATATCTTCTCCAGCTAGCTGATTGATATTCAAGGGCCCCGAAATTGGAGAATTCCATCTTTGGACAAGTGTCCACATTCAATATATTTTGTACATTTCAATTGTATTTATACACCATTGATATAAGAACAATATATATAGAAATTTCTTACAAATTATTATTTCCTGTCATGGTGTCAGAGCCTTTCTTGGATCTCGGCCACTTATCCAACAATTTTTTATAGTCCGATCTCGTTGCACCATTCACACTAACTTCCGATGCATCATCCCTCTTCCAATTCTCTTCTTGCTAAATCTCGTTTACTGAATCCTAATGTATATCCTTCCTCAAAAACTCCAAAAAAAAACCCATTTGCACCACACACCATCAAACTCATAAGCGGTAACTCCTTCACTGGTCAACAACAAAACCACTGCACATCGACTCCCCTTTTTGTTGGACGTAGGCCTGTGGGGCCCACTGGTGAGCAATCACTAGTGGGTACGTCCCATGCTTTTAGGCCTATTCCAGTCTCTTCTTTTCAGTTAGATTTCAAATTCAACTTTGAATTTGATTTTTGATGGGAGATGGGAATTTGACCGGATGATATGGTCTCATCCAAACTCTCATCCCTTCCTATATAAAGGATGAGACTCTCTCTCGTAAAATAAATTATTAGAAATACCGTGGGTATATAGCGATATATAGTGTGCACTATAATTTGTCTATTTTGGTTTGTCCTTGAGACGATCTAATCTATAGATTGTGATTCGGGGCCATCTATACCATAGGATTAGAAGTGTGAATAGATCCATCTGCTCCAATAGTAGATAGGTAGGCCGTTGGAGCATTAATCTTTTGCTTTGTGAGGGTTCCAAAACTCGTGTAGATCGTCAGATCTTGAGGGCTCACCTTCCGCACTTCCTAACAGTGGTATCAGAGCTTTCAATGTCAAATTTCTAATTATATTCATCTAAAAAAGGTAAGTGGCCCCTTTTTTTTTTTTTTTATTTAAATGAGAATTATTTGGATTGGATTGAAAAACCAAATCATGGCACAGACACCAAAGTGGTACACGTGCATGAAAACTAGACCAATCAGACCAATAATTGGAAGCAACCTGCTGCAAACATGCCCTTGTGCATTTAATGCTGTGCCCCACCTAATACTCGGCATGGATCTCACCGTGGCCTTAATTAACATCAAAACAGTGCATATTCAATGGATGTATGGGCCATCTGATTCATGAACATCGACTTATTAGGTGGGCCCTACCTGCTACTCGAATGTGGACTTTTGGTCGATGGTTTAACCGTCCAAACATGTCACGTGTTACCACTCACTACAAGAAATGCCATTTTTACCAACGAAAAATTTTCGTAGGCAAAAGGCTTAATTTCGCAGCAAAAACGTTTTACCAACGAAATTTTTCGTTGGCAATTTTGTAGCTAAAACACCGAGGGGAACACCTTTTACCCACGAAAAAAAAAATTCGTTGGCAAAGGTAAGACTTTTGCCGACGAAAAGTTTCGTAGGCAAACAATTTTACCAACGTTTCATTTCGTTGGTAAAACTAATGACAAAACTTTTTACCTACGAATAGTTTTGCAGGTAAATATACATACAAAACACTTTGCCTACCAACAATTTCGTAGCTAAAAATATAAACACGACTTTTTACCTACGAATAATTTCGTAGCCAAAAATATTTGAAACTCTTTTTACCTAGCAACAATTTCGTAGCTAAACATTTTTACACGACTTTTTACCTACGAATACTTTCGTACCCAAAAATTTTAAAAACACTTTTTACCTGCCAACAATTTTGTAGCTAAACATATTTACAAAATTTTTTACCTACCAGCAATTTCATAGCTAAAAATGTTAAACTCATTTTTGCTACCAAAAATTTCGTAGCTAAAAATATTAACAAGACTTTTTACCTACCAATAGTTTCGTAGTTAAAAGGTATATTTGTAGATAAAAATACTTAGAAGACCTTTCCTTACCACCAATTTTGTAGGTAAAAATTTCTTTACCTACGCATATTTTTGTAGGTAAAAATTTTAAAAACAAACACGTTTAACTACGAATGATATCGTAGGTAAAAATATCTTACAAAATGTTTAGTTACGAATATTTTCGTAGGTAAAAACATTTGTGATACTTTTAACTACGAAAAGTTTCGTAGGTAAAAGCTTGGAAGATTCTTTTACCTACAAAAATTTTCGTAGGTAAAAGTTTTTTTTTTTTTTTTTCCCACCCTATATTCCAGCACAAAATTCTTGAAATACACCTGATATACACCTGTTACAATATAATTCCTGATATATACCTGTCATGTAATATATTTCATCATATTCACATTTACAACCATTTAACTCTAAAGTACATAAATAAATCTATCCAAACATAAACTACATCATGCATAAATACGTATAAGTTTAACATCATAAATAAAATATAAAAAATCACGAAGATGGAGGCAGAGGTGGTGGGGCATCGATGGGTAAGCGTGCGGCAAGAGCCTGAAACATATTCGCTATCCGTCACTCATACTCCACCTGCATCTCCTCTATCCTCCTCTCCTGCTCTTCCCTCAACCTCGCATGCTCCTCTATCCTCATCCTCTCCTGCTCCTCCCTCTACCTCTTCAGCTCCTCCATCCTCCTCTCCTGCTCCTCCCTCTGCCTCGTCAGCTCCTCCATCCTCCTCCTCTCTTGCTCCTCCCTCTGACTCCTCAGCTCCTCCATCCTCCTTGCTGCTCCTCCATCTGCCTCTCCAACTGCTCACTCTTCTTCTCCAGCTGATCTCTGATGTCATTGACGACGACCTGTAGCTGGTGAACCTCTCTCTCAGCGATATCAGCTCGGCGGGTGGCACTCTCGCCAACGACGATGGATCGAATGGAAGCAGCTCTAGCGGGTGCTGTGAGCTTGGCACCATGGCCAAGCCCACGCACATATCCAGAACGGGTACCAAGCACCTCACTCAGGATCTCTGGCTCACTCCGCTGAGTACCATCGGGAGTGGGCTGACTGCGTAAGGTGTCCATCGCTGCCTGTAATGAAAACATATAAATTTTCTCAAAAAAATGACATTATTATAATTTAATGCAATTAAATTTTATAATGTAAGGATTTTTATCCAAATCTCGCCGGCACTAGGATACACCTAAGATCCCGTCGCCTGCCGACAGTGAGTCCCTTTGTAGAGGTCTATTGGTCCGGGCTCTTGGCCAGTGACGGAATCTCGCTGTGCAATTGACAGAACAATAGAGTTAATATAAAATGCATTGAAAGAATATATTAACTTAATAGTTACCAGTAATTTCTTACCATGTTGTGACGAATTTGTACAAATGACTTTGAACCAGTTACGTAGTTCACTGCTAACTTTTTCCTGTTATTAGAATTTATTTTGCTCATCTTCTGAACACATTATTCATAATATATTATTATTAGTTGCGAATTTAATTGTTACCTTGAGATATCGTAAATATATAAATATGACCTGAAAAAAATCAGACAAAAATCTATCGTAGAGTATCTTCCAGTCATCACCGGTCACGTGCGGCGGTGCGGACAGTGTGCCCTCCTCGTTACTCATGCACTGCTTGTACCGCTTGTGTAACAATGAGCGGTACTCCTTGAACCGCTCAATGATCATGTCGTCGATGGCATAGGAAATGTGCAGAACACTCGAATCCAATTCAAATTTATCCTGTAATTTCGTAAATAATAGATTAAGGCAATAAAATTATTAAGAAAATAACTTAATCGTAAATGAACTTTTATCAAATAAATTAGGATTTATGATTATAGGTTTAGGTTTAGGTTAAGGTTAAGGTTAAGGTTAAGGTTTAGGTTTAGGTTTAGGTTATAGGTTTTTAGCTTTAGGCAATTGAGAATAGGTTAAGGTTTAGGTTAATGAAATCAGGTTTGGGTTTAAGATCGAGTTTAGGTTTGGGATTTCATGTTAAGGTTTAGGTTTAGGTTAGGGAGTTGAGATCAGGATTAGGTGTAGGTCTAGGTTTAGAGATTTGAGAATACATTTAGGTTTTAAGTTTAGGTTTAGGTTTAATTTTTTATTTTTATGTTTAGGTTATATGTTTAGGTTTAGGTTTAGGTTAAGGTTAAGGTAAGGTTATAGGTTATAAGTTTAGGTTATAACTTATATGTTATAGGTTAAGGTTTAGGATACAGGTTTTGGTTTAGTTATGTTATAGGTTTAGGTTTAGGTTAAGATTATAGGTTTAGGTTATAGGTTTTGGTTAGGTTTAGGTTAAGGTTATATGTTATAGGTAAGTTATAGCTTTGGGTTCGGGTTCGGGTTCGGGATCGAGTTTTGCTTTGGGTTTTTAAGTTTAGGTTTAGGATTAGGTTAGGGAGTTGAGATTAGGAATAGGCGTAGGTTTAGGTTTAGGTTTAGGGGTTTGAGAACACATTTAGGTTTTAGGTTTAGGTTATAGGTTATAACTGTAGGGAATTGAAAATAGGTTAAGGTTTAGGTTTAGGAAATCGGGTTCGGGTTCGGTTTCGGGATCGGGTTTTGCTTTGGGTTTTCAAGTTTAGATTTAGGTTTAGGTTAGGGAGTTGAGAATAGGATTAGGTGTAGGTTTAGGTTTAGGGATTTGAGAACACATTTAGGTTTTAGGTTTAGGTTTTAGGTAGGTTATAGGTTATAGCTGTAGGGAATTGAGAATAGGTTATGGTTTAGGTTTTAGGTTAAGGTTGTAGGTAGGTTATAGGTTATAGATTTAGGGAATTGAGAATAGGTTAAGGTTTAGGTTTAGGAAATTGGGTTTGGGTTCGGGATCGGGTTTTGCTTTGGGTTTTCAAGTTTAGGTTTAGGTATAAGTTAGGTAGTTGAGAATAGGATTAGGTGCAGGTTTAGGTTTAGGGATTTGAGAACACATTTAGGTTTTAGGTTTAGGTTTTAGGTAGGTTATAGGTTATAGCTGTAGGGAATTGAGAATAGGTTAAGGCTTAGGTTTTAGGTTAAGGTTATAGGTAGGTTATAGGTTATAGGTTTAGGGAATTGAGAATAGGTTAAGGTTTAGGTTTAGGAAATCGAGTTTGGGTTCGGGATCGGGTTTTTCTTTGGGTTTTCAAGTTTAGGTTTAGGTTTAGGTTAGGTAGTTAAGAATAGGATTAGGTGTAGGTTTAGGTTTAGTGATTTGAGAACACATTTAGGTTTTAGGTTAAGGTTTTAGGTAGGTTATAGGTTATAGCTGTAGGGAATTGAGAATAGGATAAGGTTTAGGTTTTAGGTTAAGGTTATAGGTAGGTTATAGGTTATAGGTTTAGGGAATTGAGAATAGGTTAAGGTTAAGGTTTAGGAAATTGGGTTTGGGTTAGGGATCGGATTTTGCATTGGGTTTTCAAGTTTAGGTTTAGGTTTAGGTTAGGTAGTTGAGAATAGGATTAGGTGTAGGTTTAGGTTTAAGGGTTTGAGAACACATTTAGGTTTTAGGTTAAGGTTTTAGGTAGGTTATAGGTTATAGCTGTAGGGAATTGAGAATAGGTTAAGGCTTAGGTTTTAGGTTAAGGTTATAGGTAGGTCATAGGTTATAGGTTTAGGGAATTGAGAATAGGTTAAGGTTTAGGTTTAGGAAATTGGGTTTGGATTCAGGATTGGGTTTTGCTTTGGGTTTTCAAGTTTAGGTTTAGGTGTAAGTTAGGTAGTTGAGAATAGGATTAGGTGTAGGTTTAGGTTTAGGGATTTGAGAACACATTTAGGTTTTAGGTAGGTTATAGGTTATAGCTGTAGGGAATTGAGAATAGGTTAAGGCTTAGGTTTTTGGTTAAGGTTATAAGAAGGTTATAGGTTATAGGTTTAGGGAATTGAGAATAGGTTAAGGTTTAGGTTTAGGAAATCAGGTTTGGGTTCGGGATCGGGTTTTGCTTTGGGTTTTCAAGTTTAGGTTTAGGTTTAGGTTAGGTAGTTGAGAATAGGATTAGGTGTAGGTTTAGGTTTAGGGATTTGAGAACACATTTAGATTTTAGGTAGGTTATAGGTTATAGCTGTAGGGAATTGAGAATAGGATAATGTTTAGGTTTTAGGTTAAGGTTATAGGTAGGTTATAGGTTATAGGTTTAGGGAATTGAGAATAGGTTAAGGTTAAGGTTTAAAAAATCGGGTTTGGGTTCGGGATCGGGTTTTTCTTTGGGTTTTCAAGTTTAGGTTTAGGTTTAGGTTAGGTAGTTGAGAATAGGATTAGGTGTAGGTTTAGGTTTAGGTGTTTGAGAACACATTTAGGTTTTAGGTTAAGATTTTAGGTAGGTTATAGGTTGTAACTGTAGGAAATTGAGAATAGGTTAAGGCTTAGGTTTTAGGTTAAGGTTATAGGTAGGTTATAGGTTATAGGTTTAGGGAATTAAGAATAGGTTAAGGTTTAGTTTTAGGAAATCGGGTTTGGATTCGGGATTGGGTTTTACTTTGGGTTTTCAAGTTTAGGTTTAGGTTTAGGTTAGGTAGTTAAGAATATGATTAGGTGTAGGTTTAGCTTTAGGGATTTGAGAACACATTTAGGTTTTAGGTTAAGGTTTTAGGTAGGTTATAGGTTATAGCTGTAGGAAATTGAGAATAGGATAACGTTTAGGTTATAGGTTAAGGTTATAGGTTAAGGTTATAGGTAGGTTATAGGTTATAGGTTTAGGGAATTAAGAATAGGTTAAGGTTAAGGTTTAGGAAATTGGGTTTGGGTTCGGGTTCGGGTTTTGCTTTGGGTTTTCAAGTTTAGGTTTAGATTTAGGTTAGGTAGTTGAGAATAGGATTAGGTGTAGGTTTAGGTTTAGGAGTTTGAGAACACATTTTGGTTTTAGGTTAAGGTTTTAGGTAGGTTATATGTTATAGCTGTAGGGAATTGAGAATAGTTTAAGGCTTAGGTTTTAGGTTAAGGTTATAGGTAGGTCGTAGGTTATAGGCTTAGGGAATTGAGAATAGGTTAAGGTTTAGGTTTAGGAAATCGAGTTTGGATTCAGGATTGGGTTTTTCTTTGAGTTTTCAAGTTTAGGATTAGGTACAGGTTAGGTAGTTGAGAATAGGATTAGGTGTAGGTTTAGGTTTAGGGATTTGAGAACACATTTAGGTTTTAGGTTTAGGTCTTACGTAGGTTATAGGTTATAGCTGAAGGGAATTGAGAATAGGTTAAGGCTTAGGTTTTAGGTTAAGGTTATAGGAAGGTTATAGGTTATAGGTTTAGGGAATTGAGAATAGGTTAAGGTTTAGGTTTAGGAAATTGGGTTTGGGTTTGGGATCGGGTTTTGCTTTGGATTTTTGAGTTTCGGTTTAGGTTTAGGTTAGGTAGTTGAGAATAGGATTAGGTGTAGGTTTAGGTTTAGGGATTTGAGAACATATTTAGATTTTAGGTAGGTTATAGGCTATAGCTGTAGGGAATTGAGAATAGGATAAGGTTTAGGTTTTAGGTTAAGGTTATAGGTAGGTTATAGGTTATAGGTTTAGGGAATTGAGAATAGGTTAAGGTTAAGGTTTAGGAAATCGGGTTTGGGTTCGGGATCGGGTTTTTCTTTGGGTTTTCAAGTTTAGGTTTAGGTTTAGGTTAGGTAGTTGAGAATAAGATTAGGTGTAGGTTTAGGTTTAGGGGTTTGAGAACACATTTAGGTTTTAGGTTAAGATTTTAGGTAGGTTATAGGTTATAACTGTAGGGAATTGAGAATAGGTTAAGGCTTAGGTTTTAGGTTAAGGTCATAGGTAGGTTATAGGTTATAGGTTTAGGGAATTGAGAATAGGTTAAGGTTTAGTTTTAGGAAATCGGGTTTGGATTCTGGATTGGGTTTTGCTTTGAGTTTTCAAGTTTAGGTTTAGGTATAGGTTAGGTAGTTGAGAATAGGATTAGGTGTAGGTTTAGGTTTAGGGATTTGAGAACACATTTAGGTTTTAAGTTTAGGTTTTAGGTAGGTTATAGGTTATAGCTGTAGGGAATTGAGAATAGGTTAAGGCTTTGGTTTTAGGTTAAGGTTATAGGTAGGTTATAGATTATAAGGTTTAGGGAATTGAGAATAGGTTAAGGTTTAGGTTTAGGAAATCGGGTTTGGGTTCGGGATCGGGTTTTGCTTTGGGTTTTTAAGTTTAGGTTTAGGTTTAGGTTAGGTAGTTGAGAATAGGATTAGGTGTAGGTTTAGGTTTAGGGATTTGAGAACACATTTAGGTTTTAGGTTATAGTTGTAGGGAATTGAGAATAGGATAAGGTTTAGGTATTAGGTTAAGGTTATATGTAGGTTATAGGTTATAGGTTTAGGGAATTGAGAATAGGTTAAGGTTTAGGTTTAGGAAATCGGGTTTGGGTTCGGGATCAGGTTTTGCTTTGGGTTTTCAAGTTTAGGTTTAGGTTTAGGTTTAGGTTAGGTAGTTGAGAATAGGATTAGGTGTAGGTTTAGGTTTAGGGGTTTGAGAACACATTTAGGTTTTAGGTTAAGGTTTTAGGTAGGTTATAGGTTATTGCTGTAGGGAATTGAGAATAGGTTAAGGCTTAGGTTTTAGGTTAAGGTTATAGGTAGGTTATAGGTTATAGGTTTAGGGAATTGAGAACAGGTTAAGGTTTAGGTTTAGGAAATCGGCTTTGGATTCGGGATTGGGTTTTACTTTGGGTTTTCAAGTTTAGGTTTAGGTATAGGTTTGGTAGTTAAGAATAGGATTAGGTGTAGGTTTAGGTTTAGGGATTTGAGAACACATTTAGGTTTTAGGTTTAGGTTTTAAGTAGGTTATAGGTTATAGCTGTAGGGAATTGAGAATAGGTTAAGGCTTAGGTTTTAGGTTAAGGTTATAGGTAGGTTATAGGTTATAGGTTTAGGGCATTGAGAATAGGTTAAGGTTTAGGTTTAGGAAAACGGGTTTGGATTCGGGATCGGGTTTTGATTTGGGTTTTCAAGTTTAGGTTTAGGTTTAGGTTTGGTAGTTGAGAAAAGGATTAGGTGTAGGTTTAGGTTTAGGGATTTGAGAACACATTTAGGTTTTAGGTAGGTTATAGGTTATAACTGTAGGGAATTGAGAATAGGTTAAGGCTTAGGTTTTAGGTTAAGGTTATAGGTAGGTTATAGGTTATAGGTTTAGGGAATTGAGAATGGGTTAAGGTTTAGGTTTAGGAAATCGTGTTTGGGTTCGGGATCTGGTTTTATTTTGGGTTTTCAAGTTTAGGTTTAGGTATTGGTTAGGTAGTTGAGAATAGGATTAGGTGTAGGTTTATGTTTAGGGATTTGAGAACACATTTATGTTTTAGGTAGGTTATAGGTTATAGCTATAGGGAATTGAGAATAGGTTAAGGCTTAGGTTTTAGGTTAAGGTTATAGGTAGGTTATAGGTTATAGGTTTAGGGAATTGAGAATAGGTTAAGGTTTAGGTTTAGGAAATCGGGTTTGGGTTCGGGATCGGGTTTTGCTTTGGGTTTTCAAGTTTAGGTTTAGGTTTAGGTTAGGTAGTTGAGAATAGGATTAGGTGTAGGTTTAGGTTTAGGGATTTGAGAACACATTTAGGTTTTAGGTTAAGGTTTTAGGTAGGTTATAGGTTATAGTAGTAGGGAATTGAGAATAGGTTAAGGCTTAGGTTTTAGGTTAAGGTTATAGATAGGTTATAGGTTTTAGGTTTAGGGAATTAAGAATAGGTTAAGGTTTAGGTTTAGGAAATCGGGTTTGGGTTCGGGATCGGGTTTTGCTTTGGGTTTTCAAGTTTAGGTTTAGGTATAGGTTAGGTAGTTGAGAATAGGATTAGGTGTAGGTTTAGATTTAGGGATTTGAGAACACATTTAGGTTTTAGGTTAAGGTTTTAGGTAGGTTATAGGTTATAACTGTAGGGAATTGAGAATAGGTTAAGGCTTATGTTTTAGGTTAAGGTTATAGGTAGGTTATAGGTTATAGGTTTAGGGAATTGAGAATAGGTTAAGGTTCAGGTTCAGGTTTAGAAAATCGGGTTTGGGTTCCGAATTGGGTTTTGCTTTGGGTTTTCAAGTTTAGGTTTAGGTATAAGTTAGGTAGTTGAGAATAGGATTAGGTGTAGGTTTAGGTTTAGGGATTTGAGAACACATTTAGCTTTTAGGTAGGTTATCGGTTATAGCTATAGGGAATTGAGAATTGGTTAAGGCTTAGGTTTTAGGTTAAGGTTATAGGTAGGTTATAGGTTATAGGTTTAGGGAATTGAGAATAGGTTAAGGTTTAGGTTTAGAAAATTGGGTTTGGGTTCGGGATTGGGTTTTGCTTTGGGTTTTCAAGTTTATGTTTAGGTATAGGTTAGGTAGTTGAGAATAGGATTAGATGTAGGTTTAGATTTAGGGATTTTAGAACACATTTAGGTTTTACGTAGGTTCTAGGTTATAGATGTGGGGAATTAAGAATAGGTTAAGGCTTAGATTTTAGGTTAAGGTTATAGGTAGGTTATAGGTTATAGGTTTAGGGAATTGAGAATAGGTTAAGGTTTAGGTTTAGGAAATCGGGTTTGGGTTCGGGATCGGGTTTTGCTTTGGGTTTTCAAGTTTAGGTTAGGTTGTTGGGAATAGGATTAGGTGTAGGTTTAGGTTTAGGGATTTGAGAACACATTTAGGTTTTAGGTAGGTTATAGGTTATAGCTGTAGGGAATTGAGAATAGGTTAAGGCTTAGGTTTTAGTTTAAGGTTTTAAGTAGGTTATAAGTTATAGGTTTAGGGAATTGAGAATAGGTTAAGGTTTAGGTTTAGGAAATCGGGTTTGGGTTCGGGATCGGATTTTGCTTTGGGTTTTCAAGTTTAGGTTTAGGTATAGGATAGGTAGTTGAGAATAGGATTAGGTGTAGGTTTAGGTTTTGGGATTTGAGTACACTTTTAGGTTTTAGGTTTAGGTTTTTGGTAGGTTATAGGTTATAACTGTAGGGAATTGAGAATAGGTTAAGGCTTAGGTTTTAGGTTAAGGTTATTAGTAGGTTATAAGTTATAGGTTTAGGGAATTGAGAATAGGTTAAGGTTTAGGTTTAGGAATTCAGGTTTGGGTTTGGGATCGGATTTTGCTTTGGGTTTTCAAGTTTAGGTTTAGGTTTAGGTTAGGTAGTTGAGAATAGGATTAGGTGTAGGTTTAAGTTTAGGGATTTGAGAACACATTTAGGTTTTAGGTTTAGGTTTTCGCTAGGTTATAGGTTATAGCTGTAGGGAATTGAGAATAGGTTATTGGTTCAGGTAATAGGATTAGGTGTGGTTTAGGTAAATGGTGAGGTCCCTGCAAATACTGATATAAACATTGCCTTTCTACATGCCCAGGCCCTTCCAATGCTGTCCATAGGAAATGGACAGATTCATCATGGTCATAACAGCGGTTACACCTTCCATTCAGATGACCCCCGCTCATCAGGATAGCTCCGACGCACATCCGGGTATGCTCCATTAATTTTGAGCTAATATCAAAATACGGTCTGTCTAAATGGCCAGGCCCTCCCAATGTTGTCCATAGGAAATGGACAGCTTCATCATGGTCATAACAATGGTTCCCACCTCCCAGGGGCCCCCGCTCATCCGGATAGCTCCGACGCACATCCTGGTATGCTCTATTAATTTTGAGCAACATAACTTAATCGTAAATGAACTTTTATAAAATAAAAATCTAATTCTTCAAGAAAGTTTAAACTACAAACATGGATCTTGTAAATTAATTTTAATGCCTGCACAGCTTCCCATAACTATCTACTAGCATATATATCCATGTAGGATGCATCAGTTAGCATTTATCAATGCGAAAGAAATAAAAAAACACTTACAGTATATCTGTCAAACATTCAAAATCACTTCACAAGAGTACTAACCTCAATGCATTCCATGATATCGTAGAAAAGGTTGCGTCGACTATCAAGTTCTTTCTTGGAAGTGCCCTTCCCACCAGCTTCAACAAATAAATCCTTCATCTGACTAATGATATCTTCATATGCATTTTCAGAAATAAAGTTTCTACCTGCAGAGGTTGACATAGATCCATCTGCATCCATATTCAAATTGTTTAAATGCTCAAATATAACAGCTATACACCAAAATATTTCAATGCCATCATGCCAACTTGCATGATGAAAACAGGCCCCTAAGTGAAACCTAAAAATCTCATGAGAAATTGGTTAAGGTTATAGGTAGTAAATCCCCTACCTCTGCATGCCTATCCTTGGGTTTCTGCCCTTGTAGTTGATTGAAGACCTCAAACCTAGAAGCTCTCTTTTACCTTTGTGCTTACCCTTCCACTTGAATTGGAAGGCAATTGCATCCATTGCTTCCTCTTGGCATCCATTTAAAGAAGAATCAGCTTGAATTTTTCCTCATCCTCTGCATCTACCCCTAGCTAGTTTGAAAAAAATCTTCGCCTAGCAACTTCCCCAAATTTATGAGATTCCTCTTTACCCACAAATATTATAGAAATATGTTCTCACAAAAGCTTGCCCCAAATTGCTGGGAGAAAAGCTGATGATTTTTTTTTCCATGAAAGAAAAAGGCATGATGAAATGCATCAATACCATAAAAGTAGCATCCAACTTATATTAAAAGACCATAGAAAAAGATGAATTGAAGGTTTTCCCCAACAGTAGCATCAATGTGTATCTAATACAGGAAATTTTTAGGAATAGGAGTGTCCATATGACACAGTTAACACTTCTTCCTTGCTGACATAGCAATTGGATTGATTGATCGAAGGCTCAATAAGAAAGTATTTGAATATAGGCCCACAAAACTAGCAACAAAAAAGGCTACTCTAATCTAAGGAGCTGCAACACCACAGAGTTTCATTTTTAAAAACATTTAACTGAGTAACTTCCAAATGAATGTAGTGTGCAACTGTTGCTAGAGTTTGATGCTCTACAGAATTGACAGTGGAATGTTGGGATCCTAACAAACTTTATTATTATGCAACCAACAAATGTGCCATGTTCGATGTATCTATGGTATTGACTGATGCTATTAGTATCATGGTTCAGTGACAAAAGATACCATCACCGATAAATGTCAATATATCACGATATTCAAATACCACATTGTATCGGCATGAATCATGTGTAATAAATGCAATGAATTGATTGATAACATAGTGATACATGCAATATTCGAGTGACAAGACTTGTTCATAATGCGGGATGAATTAAACTCCCCAATTTAAAATTTCTATTAAAGGAATAAACTGTGCTATCAATCCAAACGAATAAATAAACTGCGTACAACATAAGCTTAGCACACATCATTGCCACGGTCGAGAGTCAAACAAAAAACAAATATTTAAGTAAGGGGGGCTACTTGGAGATTCAAATGCATACCGTAAAAAGGCCACCTTGAACAAGTGCAAAGAACAGTCCTGAAGTGACTGCATTGGCTGCCAGGTTTGGGCCCCCCATGCCGCTAACCAACGAAAACATGGCTCCAGACCCAAAAGCTGCCACCATACTGCAAGAAATAATCTTCTGAAGTTAAAACATTTGTAACATTAAGTACACATGAAAAAGTTCAAACTCGCTCAACCCACATATCAACAGGTTCAAAGTACATGAAATACTTGATAACAATGAGGTGGGAAAAATATCAATGAAAAAGCAATAATAAGGTCATGTGCATCAGGAAACACACAGGTTGGAGACATGGGAAATTTTGTAGATTGGACCCATGTGGCTTGAATGTGGGTGTGAAAATCACCCTGTTTTAGAGCATTAAAAGAGCTTACGGCCCAAGAATCTCAAGTTCTATATTCAAGTAGGAAGTTAAGGCCAAACCATGCTCACCCAAACTAAAACATCAATAGTTCAAGCAAAGCATTGTAAAAGTCGAGTCCAAGTAGGAAGCTATAGCCAAAATATTTTAAAATATAAAAAAGCCAAAGCTTACATATATAGCAATCATCGTACTCATGCTTAGCAGGTTGCATTACCCAATGCTCAGGTCAACATCAAAATCATTCCTAAACATGAATAAACAAATGCACATCACAAATCAATTAACAGTTAAAACTATAAATTCAGAATGTTCAGATGAGTTAATGCATGTGTCATTCTAAAGTTTGAAAGAAGATTATGGATGGAAAATGCTTTGAAATTTTAATGGGTATGTAATAGGTATACTAGGATGTTGCTGCATTGAAAGAGAAAGCAAGTGATAAACTATCATAATGGGCACAATTAACAGGCTTACCTCTTCCTTACGAGACATCCAGAACTTTCAGTTTTTCTCGAAGAATTTGCATGTTAACCATAAAAAGTCCAAACAATCCCTTAAGGTTATCAATATACAGGGAAAAAAATAAATTTACTGTGATTATGGGAGTTCAAAGCATACTTCACTCAGTCACAGTTAGTCAAGATGTATTAGCCCCAACTCTTTGGGCTAGATTTATGTGACTCCAACTGACTTGATTTCCAAATATTGCACAAGAAACTCAAGTGTTGGATTTATGTGACTCCAACTGACTTGATTTCCAGATATTCATATGCTAAAGTGAAAATCACCTTGTTACTTTCTATTATCTGGGTTATCCTAAAAATTATTAACAATGCAGGTGCAACCAAGAACAGTGATAGAATAACTAATGTCAGCTCATGCCTTCTTGTATGTCTAGATGGAAAGAAAGGCCAAAATGGAAGAATCAGTGATACACACATTATATATCTTTGTATAAGTAAGATAGAATAACCATTGCATTCCAAAATCACAAAACAGAAAAAATGAATGCAGTAAAACATTTTAAAAAAATGATTCCAAAACACATTTTCACTCATGGCAGCCATGGATTTATCAGATGTGAGTCATGTCAATGCTTTAAATTTTATGGATTGAATTGCTCACCTTCCAGTATGCTTTCAAAATCCATTCTCTGCCTTGATTTTGTCAGTTTTTAATCGTTATACTTCAAAGTTTTCCTGCAAATCTCCTATTTAGAATTTTCTGCTCTCTAGTCTCATCAACCAAGAACATGTGAGTTGCTAGAAAAAATGCAAAATTCATAATGAACCTTATCATGCAGTTAATTCATCTACAACAAAGTGAAGAAAGGTAAGGGCTCAATTCCAACAAATCACATTCAAGACTCAGCTTCAATTAGAAAATAATAATAATTTTTACTGATAAAAGATTTACTCCCTCCCAGGGGAAGCATATATAATTTAGATTCATTCCGAATACCTACCCTATCAGATGGGAAAAACTTTTTTAGGGGGCATCTCCCATGAGGTTTAAGCAGATTCTTACACAAAAAAAGAGAGAAATGGTTTGGATAAGGCTAAAATTCCACCAATAACCAGTGTTGTCGTGTACCCAAATGTGGTTTAATTTTTTCTTTTTTTCCAAGGAATGAGTTGGCCTCAACCTTGTTAGAATCTGCTGCGACAATGACGAAAGAAAGCATATCAATCTAACTACTACTTGATGACGTCGATACAACATGGAGTTATGCATATCCATGTTGCATCTAGGGCTGTTAATGGGGCTGGATTAAGCAGAGTTTCATGCTACCCAAGCCCATCTCAAAAGCTCTTAGGCTAGATAAAGGTCAACCATGTCCAAAAAGTTCCCAAGCACTACCTAGACACAACCCAAATGGCAATTTAAATGGCCATGATGGGCCTGAACTATCCCATTCCCACTTGCATTAGATTAGTTTATATATGCCAAATGTGTTGGAATGAGATGAAGGGTTGGCCACCTAACCCTTAGTTGCCTAAACATATTTTCCCAAAGAAAGAGTTTGTATTAAATTATAAATATTGGAGAAAGAAACAAAAGCTTGTTTGGTTGCGGCATTTTGTCGAACATGTCACGGGTAACTGCTCTAGGAGTTGTACTTATCTGAAAATTGCCATGGGTTACTGCTTTAAGAATCACCAGATTAAATCACGTGTGCTTGTGATATATCTGAAAATTGTCTAATGCCTGTAATCAATGGATGATACATCACCTATGATTTAGCCATTGAGTAATACCCCTGCATTGAGAACATCATGTAGCATAAAGAACAAATGTTAGAGTTGCATGCAAACTTTTACAAAATGTGCAGCCCATTGGCTCAAACCAAGAGCTGAGAAGAAAGGGAATGGTGGTCATCTTTGATATTCAAGGGCATTGGTGTCTTATGGTGCTCAAGAGCATAGGCAAAATCATAGAACTAAGGATATAATAGCAGTTAAGTATTAACCATCTACTAGACCAGAACAAAACTGTAGCAGTTTGTGCTCTATGAAATCAACCTAAATTTTCACCTTGAAGTTTGGTTAGCTACAAAATCAAGGGTAATTGGATTGTTTGTGAAACTCAGGAACAACATGTATTGGACCTTTGATACAACCCAAACCAGGCTTTTACAGGTAGAAATATTGCCAATGCAATGTATATCCAGATTGTTTAGATGAGAACAGAACCACAGTTTCACATGTAGAGAGAGGATTTATTCATTTCCACTTCATTTCCAAGAAGAAGAGAGTCAAAAATGATTTTATTCATGACCATGACAACTTACATCCCTACATTTCATACGCATACATACATACATACATAATAGGTAAGCTACACTCAAATCATGAACTCATACTGAAAGATTGAAGCCATAACAACTCTCTTACATTTGCTTGGAAGGCTTTGATCCTTTGGATCTTACAGCTGCAATTTGTAAATATAGAAGAAGAGGAAAAAAGAAGAGCAAGCTTGTTTCAAGGTAGAATGAGATAATTTTTGCAAGTGACTGTACATATCAATCTTAGAAGAAACTCACAGTTTAATCGGCTTAGAACTTCTTTTCTTCATAACATGACAAAACTTAGTATCCACTTGGCCTTCAGATAAGTGAGTTCCACTTGGTCTACATCATATGTACCCATCCACCTTAACCAAATGATGATAAATAAAATCAATTTTCAAGGATACTCATACAAGTAAGCTAAGGAAGAATGAACATACTTTAAAATTTTACATTCTACTTGGTAAGGAATTATTCAAAAATATAAGAAAAATGAAAAATCCAATCCCAACCACAACCACAACCACAATTATTAAATATACTAGACAAAATGGAACATCTGGAATAAACAAATGTCACACCGCCAAAGCTGCTAGATATTCAAAAAAATAATAGGATCTACCAAAGGTACAACCAACTGAAACTTGTTGATGGATTGAATATGACCCCCAATAAAAGTATGAATGCTCAACATCCTTACAAAATAAAGTTAAAGGGAAAAAATTAATCAACTTGTTGGCTACATTCTTTTTAGATGCATAGCAATAGCATACGTTCAAAGTTTTCAGGAAACATATAAAAGCAAGCTAAAAACAAAGAAAATATAAGATGCATCCTTTGAAAGAAAGGTATTTGGCACACTTCACCAAATTAAATATGATATCAGGTCTGAGAAAAAAGTGGTGATGCTTGGAGGGTAGCCATGGATTCATGCCTACCTGTGATGCACTTAATTGACATAAGGAGATCTACACCATATGGTGTTCAACAAATTCAAAAACTGATCGACATTTCATGTGCTTTTGGTCAGTCAGTTCAACGACTGTCAACATCTATAAAAATGGTTGCAAAAGGTGTGCTAAAAGAACATCTGATGCTTGTGGCAAATAGCATGACATGTAATGGAAATCTTATTGGTTTCAATACTGCTGGCTACAAGGCCCTGTTTCACTCTTTGAATGTTCATGTCCCATTTACAGCAGCCACATTATTTAGGCCAATTAAATGTTTTGAGAGAGCAGCTGAGACAACAGCTGCATTTATTTATTTATGGGGATTGGACTGCCAGTGCCAACAAGGGACCAAGGCAACAATTAGAGGGAAACAACGCATTAGCTTAACTCGCAGACACAGTCCAATAACTGTTGCCATGCTACAATATCTTAGCTGGATGGTTGGAGAATGGGAAGTGTCGTGTTGTTATTTTGGTGATGATACATGTGATATTTATAAATAAGTACTCAATGTGAAATGCAAAAGAAACCAAATAAAAAGTGGGAGGGACCATATTCAGCTAAGAAGGTGAGGACAATGACACAAGCATAAGCATGTAATAACTGGTTAGATTGGTGGTATTGGTTACTGCTGGTTTTCTTATGTCCACTTCAACGTACCCCGGTTTCATTTGGCCCATAGAAACTTCCAACTTCCAATTTCCATATATAAAATATATACATACTAAGTACGCATGTGCATAAATATTAATGGGCACTATTACCAAATTAATATAAAGTATAGAATATTGTCTGGTTGAACTTCTATTGCTGTCTCTGGTTGGCTGATGGCGAGTTATGGCATGAGTGTTTCTGTTAGATGCCATGTTTGGGTGGTTTTGCTTTTAGTTTTGAGAAGTTTGTGATACCGGTGATGGTGTGGTTGCTTGTTTTGTGTTGCAGATTTATTTATTTATTTATTTTTTTTAAGGTTTTATTTTGCTGTATTGCAGATATAGTTTTGTGTTGTATCAAGGTGGGAGGGCATTTCCCTTTTCTTTTAGATGACAAGAAAAGGTTTTGGAAAGATAACGACATTAGGACAGTCTGTTTGCAGCACATTTCTGTAACTTATACTGGACCACCTTGGATGAGGTTAAGGACAGCATTGTGGCTGATAGCCTATCATGCAAAGGCAATCCTCGGAATTTAACAGGACAATGATTTCCAAAGATAATTAAATCGAAAAGTACATCAATAAATATTTGCATGTGGAGTTGTTTGATATCCTGGCAGAGTATGACAGTCATAAGCATGAACTAAGGCAGTTGGAGATACAACATATATGTAACTAAGCATGAACTAAGCAGTTGGAGATACAACATATATGTAACTCTCAAATTAAACCATGTGAATTGTAGAACCTGTTGCAGATAGGTCATAGAACCCAAATCAGATGAGTTTTTTTTTTTTTGGTTTTTGGTTAAGAAAATTGATAGCACACCACCTGTAATATTAAAAGATCTGTACAAGGCATTCAGGTGGATGCCACAAAAAGGACGTCACCTATCACATGACACAACTCTTTCCTTTATACAGTGATGCACAAGGTCTCACAGGGCTGAACCACGCAGCCAAAACCGGACCAAAATAGGAAAAGTACAATTCTTCCAGCCTCCCTAAGCAGGAAAAATAATTTTATTTTATTTTATTTTATTTTTAAAAGCCTACCCAGTAGACCAACAACAAGGGATAATCAATCATCTGAACTAGCATGCATATAGGACCTCTGCCCTTAATTAATAGGAAAGAAGACATTTTACCATCTATTCTCCATTCAAACTGCAGCTAGCCAATGCAATGAAATAATTTGGTTAATTCCTTGGTAAAGCGTACCTTGCCTGGAATTTTTATTTTATTATTCAATTACTATACCATAGCCCTCCCTACGCACAGCAGACCCCATTCAAGAAGTCCTTCCACATACCACAGATGATCAGATTAGCTGTCCCTATAAACATCAGCCCATTCATAGGACAGACAAAAATCAGAGTAGCACATCACTCCACAACAGTCCACCCCTATCTGCAACCATCTATACTGCTACACAAGGGAACAAAAAAAGCATTCACATCATGGCTATGGGCGGGCGAGAGAGAGAGAGAGAGAGAGAGAGAGAGAGAGAGAGAGAGAGAGAGAGAGAGAGAGAGAGAGAGAGAGAGAGAGAGAGAGAGATACAAATAGACAATGATCTGAACCATTCATCAGCGTGGCCTGGCCACAGTAAGAAAAAAAAAACCCTAATGGGTGGATGATCTTAACCATCTGATTAGCAACACTACACAAATAAATAAATAAATACAATTGGGACAGAAATTTCTCATAGTGGAGCCCATGGGATGAACCGTCCAGATCGTTCCCCATTCCAACTCATGCCATATTTTATATCAAAGCCATTACAATCCCGAGACAGAAATTTCTACCGACAGATCTAGATTAGCAAATTCAAATTCCACTCCGACAGATCCATCGAATTCCACACTTCCAGCAAACAAAATTAAAATAAAAAACATAAATTAATCAATTTCTCTCATTTCCACCTAGAAAATGGGACAGACGGACGGACGAATGGACGGATGGAGAGAGAGAGAGAGAGAGAGAGAGAGAGAGAGAGAGAGAGAGAGAGGAAGGGCACCGCACGGTGATTGGGCAGGGGCGTGTGCACAGTCGGCGTCGGTGAGAGAGACGGCAGGCGCAGGGGTGCAGTCGGCGTCTCAGCAAGAGAGACTCTTCTCTGAGAGAGGGCAGGTAGGGATGCAATCGGCGAGAGAGACTCCGAGAGAGAGAGAGTGCAGGCAGGGGCGGTAGCGGCGAGAGAGACTCCGAGAGAGAGCAAAGACTTTTAGGGTTTTTTTTTTGTTTTTTTATTTTTTATTTTTGTTTTTCAGTAGAGACTTATACGGTTTGAGAAATTAGATTGCGTACTGAGTAGCTCAGCACGCTCTTATCGTACTACTAAACTTCGTTGGGACCACCGTGAATGTATTTGATTAATCCATGCCGTCCATCCGATTTTTCAGTTCATTTAAGGGGTTCAACCCAAAATTTAAGAATATCAAAACCTCAAGGGTATCATACCACAGAAACAGTGGTAATAATGATTTTCACCGTTGAAATATTTTGGGGCCCACAGTGATGTTTACTTGCCATCCAACCTGTTCATAACATCTTAGAGACATGGATGAAAGGAAATAACAAATATAATCTAGATAAAAAAAACTTCTATGGTCCACTAGAATTTTTCAATGGTAGATGCTCAATTCACACTGTTTTCCTGTAGTGTAGTCAATTCAAGCTCTGAATATGAATCATCTTTTGGCTCAAGTGCTAAAATTATCAGGTAATATGGATGGACGGAGAGGATTAAATATATAGATCATGGTGAAGCTCACAAAGTTTACTCATTACTACGCAATCTGCTCCCCAAGTTTGAATTTAATCAGAGTCCTTTGTTTTGCCTCCATCGCGACGTACGATCTAAGTACTGTCTATGCCCACTGTGGCCCACATGCTGAGATGGTATGATGATTTGAACCGTTTATTTTCTCTTTATTCTTATAGGTAAGCTATTATTCCACGGTTAAGCTTTAGAGATGTTTCAGCCTTTGATATTTTGATTTTAATTTGGAGCCATTGAAAATTTTCTTTTCATTGCTCTAAATTCATTCAGAGATACTAATGGTCACAATCTTGTAATTATTGTACACTTTTTATGCTAGTATTTAACTATTTATAGAGCACACAATATGGACGACTTTGATCATTGGGCCACTGGTCCTATAGGTCCCAGTGGTTGGTGACACACTAGATCTCAGGTCCGGACAGAGGCAAACCAAACACCACCACTTTTCCATTTCGGATAAGAATCACGCAGGATACCTGGCGCCACTTCGAGGTTTTTTTTTTTTTTTTTTTATAAAAAAAGTAAAGGCACGGTTCCTATTAACGATTTGGGTAACAGTTCACCAAAATTTGGAACCGGAACCGGAACCAAAGCTAACTAGAACCGGACCAAACCGGACCGATCCAACGGTTCCGGTCTGGTTCCATGGTTCTACCGGTTAAATGTGCACCCCTAATATCAGTTGTGCTCTGGATCATAGTATTCATGGTCAAGATGATCTTGGTCATAGCATCAACAATCTAGATGGTATGGATAATTGTATTGATGGTCAGAATGGTCTAGATCATAATATTCGTGGTGGTTTAGTTGATCCGGATCATATAATATTGATGATCAAGATAATGGTATTGACGATCATCCGTTACGAAACTCAGGTGGGCCATACCATCTAAAACTATGTAAACACGAATATATCTTCACATAGTTTTAGATGGTATGGCCCACCTGAGTTTTGTAACGGATGATTTTTTAGATATCTCATAAGCTAAAGGGGAGACATAAAATGCACGGTGTTGATGTTCGACACACATCATGATGGGCCCATTTTACATGTCTAGTCCATTCACTTTATTCTACTGATCATTACCCTCAATTCGATCAGTTACTCGCCTCGATCATACTGCATATGAGAAAGATATTGGGCAAACAAGATTGATCAACAATTTGAGTGAATTTCGATTTAAACATCTTAAGTTATTTACTCTTCAATCTGGATTGATCAGATTGTCCAAAAATGGATAAAGGTTGTTCATAATATAAAAAATATATGAATAAATAGAAAACACAAACATCAGCTTGATCCAAAACTTTTATGGCCTCCACAAAATTTTAAATGGTATAGGTTCAATCACACTATTTCCTGTGGTGTGGTCCACTTGAGCTTTGGATATGCTTCCTTTTTGTTCTTTAGACCTCAAATTATCTATTAACATGGATGAATGGAGTAGATAAATTAAATAAATAATGGTGGACCTCACAGAGTTTACTCTGATAAAGGTAACGAGTAACTCAAATGTAGTGGAGAAAGGTTTCCTTATAACATTTGTAATCATATATTGGGCCTGCCTAAATGTGATTCACATATCCAACACACTCATTATGTATGTCCCACTTAGATGAGGGGTCAAACCAAGTTTCAACCGCATCCAAAACTCATGTGGGCCCCACCAAGTGCTTTTATATTTTTTAGGATGTCTTCACATAGTTTTAAATGGTATGGCCCACTTGAGTTTCATTTACCGATGATTTTTGAGATATTTCATAACCTAAAGGAGAGACATCAAATCCACGGTGTTGATGTTCGATAGACATCATGATGGGGCCCATAAAACTTACTAACATCAATTCTTAGGTTCTCACGAGGTCAGTAAGTTGGGTCACAATTTTAACCAGAATATTTGGCCCATTTTACATGTCTGGTGCATTCACTCTATTTTACTGATCAATACTCTTAATTTGTAAAATCTCAAAAATTTTCTCATATTTTAATTTTTTTTCAAAAATTTCAAAATGCCAAATTTTCTCTTCAAAAGCATTATTTTATTCTCAAAATTTTTCTTAAACATATTTAAAATTTCTAAACTTTTCAATATTCTTTTCATGTGATATTACAAATTATTTAAATATTACCTTTTAATTCATATGATATAAAAACTATATATATATATATATATATATATATACACACACACACACACACACACACACACACACACACACACACACACACACACACACACACATTTAGGTTATAGGTAAAAAAATTTTAAAATTAAAACTATATATATATATATACAATTTTTACATTTTGAAAAAAATTTAGGAAAAACACTTTTACCAACGAACTTTTTCGTCGGCAAAAGTCTTACCGCCACCATTTCCGCCACCCGTGAAAATTTGCTTTTTCGATTGTTTGGAAAAAAAATTGAAAAGACCCTTTAGCTACGAATACCTTCGTAGGTAAAGATTGGTTTTACCTACGAAATTATAATTCGTAGGTAAAAGTATGAAAATTCAAAAGAGCCTTCAGCTACAAATACTTTCGTAGGTAAAGATGAGTTTTACCTACGAAATTATATTTCATAGGTAAAAGTAACGTTTTCGCCTTTTTGGTCATTTTGAAATGATCAAAAGACCCTTTAGCTACAAATAATTTCGTAGGTAAAGATGCGTTTACCTACGAAATCAAATTTCGTAGGTAAACATAAAGTTTTCGATTTTTACTTTTTTATAAAAATTGAAAAGAGCCTTTAGCTACGAATATTTTAGTATGTAAAGATGGGTTTTACCTACAAAATTGAATTTCGTAGGTAAAAGTAAAGTTTTTGAATTATTGGTTGTTTTGAAAAATACAAAAGACCCGTCAGTTACGAATATTTTCGTAGGTAAAGATAGGTTTTACCTAGGAAATTACATTTCGTAGGTAAATGTAAGGTTTTTAATGTTTTTTTGCTGTTTTGGAAAATTCAAAAGCCCCTTCAGCTACGAATAGTTGCGTAGGTAAAGATGGGTTTTACCTACAAAATTATATTTCGTAGGCAAAAGTAAAGTTTTCAATTTTTTAGAATTCTAAACATCATTTAGCTACGAATAGTTTCGTAGGTAAAGATCAGATTTTTTGATTACGGACTAGCTTATTCAAAACACCTTTTGGCTACGAATAGTTTCATAGGTAAATATGGGTCAGAATATACAAAAAAACCTTTGGCTACGAACCGTTTCGTAGGTAAAGATGGGTTTTACCTACGAAAATATATTTCGTAGGTAAAAGTAAAGTTTTCGATTTTTTAGAATTCAAAACATCATTTTGCAACGAATATTTTCATAGGTAAAGATGTGATTTTTTGATTACGTAATACCCTTTGGCTATGAACAATTTCGTAGGTAAAGAAGGGTTAGAAATTTAAAACACCCTTTGGCTACGAATTGTTTCGTTGGTAAAAGTAAAGTTTTCAATTTTTTAGAATTCAAAACATCATTTAGCTACGAATATTTTCGTAGGTAAAGATGGGTTTTTTGATTTCCCATTAGCTAGGAATATTTTCGTAGCTAAAGATTGGTTTTTACCTACGACATTGCAGTGCGTAGGTAAAAAATTCAAAACAACCTTTGGCTATGAATATTTTTGTTGGTAAAGGTGGGTAAAAGTAATGTTTTCAATTTTTTAGTTTTTAAAAAAGGCAAAAAACCCTTTAGCTACAAATATTTTCGTAGGTGAAAATGGGTTTTACCTACGAATATTTATTTCGTAGGTAAAAGGAATGGTTTCAATTCTTAGCTTGTGAAAAGGTCGAAAGACCCTTTAGCTACTACTATTTTCATAGGTAAATAAGCGCTTTCCCTACGAAATTATATTTCGTAGGTAAAAGGAAAGTTTTCGATTTTTAATACACTTTAGCTACGAATATTTTCGTAGGTAAAGATGGTTTTTACCTATGTATTTCATTATCGTAGATAAAAGTAAAGTTTTGGATTTTTGTTTGGTTGAAAAATTGAAAAGACCCTTTAGCTACGAATACTTTCATAGGTAAATATTGGTTTTACCTACGAAATGAAATTTCGTAGGTAAAAAAAAAAAAAGCTTTTGATTTTTGGTTAGTTGAAAAGCAAGAGACCCTTTACCTACGAAAACTTTCGTAGGTAAAGATGGCCTTTACCTACGAAATTAAATTTTGTTGGTAAAAGCATTCTTGTAGTGCCTTTAGCTACGAATATTTTCGTAGGTGAAGTAGGTTTTTCCCTGCGAAAGTTTATTTCGTACGTAAAAGGAGTGGTTTCAATTTTTTTAATAGTTTAAAAGACACTTTAGCTATGAATAGTTTCGTAGGTAAATATATGTTTTGCCTACGAAAGTTAGTTTCGTAGGTAAAAGAGGGTTTTGGATTTTGTATTTTTTTTGAAAAATTTCACAAACCCTTCAGCTACAAATATTTTCGTAGGTAAATATGGGTTTTTACTTACGAAACAGTTTCGCAGGCAAAAGTAAAAGCAAAACATCATTTAGCTACGAATATTTTCGTAGGTAAAGATCGAATTTTTTTATTATTTACTAGCCAATTTAAAACACCCTTTAGCTACGAACAGTTTCGTAGGTAAAGATGGGTTAGAAAATTCAAAACACCCTTTGGCTACGAAGAATTTCGTAGGTAAATATTTCGTAGGTAAAAGTAAAGTTTTCGATTTTTTAGAATTCAAAACATCATTTAGCTATGAATATTTTCGTAGGTAAAGATTGGATTTTTTTTATTACCCATTAGCTAGGAATATTTTCGTTGCTAAAGATTGGTTTTTACCCACAGAATTGCAGTTCGTAGGTAAAAAATACAAAACAACCTTTGGCTACGAATAGTTTCGTTGGTAAATGTATGTATTACCTACGAAATTAAATATCGTAAGTAAAAATAATGTTTTCAATTTTTTAGGCAAAAGAGCCTTTACCTACGAAAATATTCGTAGGTAAATATGGGTTTTACCTACGAAATGAAATTTCGTTGGTAAAATTCATTTCGTAGGTAAAACCCATATTTACCTACGAAAATTGATTTCGTAGGTAAAACCCATCTTTACCTACGAAAATTATTTTCGTAGGTAAAAACCATATTTCTTGTAGTGACTTGTCGAGCAAGAGTAGTAAAGCCCTCTAAAGGGCACATGCTATGTGGGCCCATGTGATGAACCGTCTAGATCTAACGTGCTAGCCAGGTTGCCACATGTGTTGCGAGTCGGTTCTCAAGTAGGGTCAGCAACAAAACAAATTGCCAGTACCAATAGTGATGGTATCAGATCCATGCGTGTACTTTCCAATATGTATGTTTGTATATATTTGTGATGGTGATTGACTGAATCCATCTCATTATCCCTGTGATACGGCATATTTACACCCATATATGATCCGTCAAATAGCTGCCTAAGGACTCTATATAGATGTATAGCCCACGCTGTAAATGTTCCTATGCGGAAAATCCGATCATCAACACAGATGTAACTCACTGGATGGGTGGGCCAGACTGATTTTTGGTATAGGAAAGGTGCATTGAGACAACCATATGATTGGTTATCTAACATACTGTACACATGTAACTGTGGTAATGTGTGGGGTAAATGTAATGGGCAGTTGAAGACATACAAGTCCAATCATAATGTCCATTTTTTTAATGTTACTCTCGGGCCCACCTGATATGTAAAATGTGCTGATATTGAGGTCAGTAGAACTTAAACGATGTTTCCCACTTGATTCAAAAATAACATCGATGCACCTGTCCCATATTGACATGTGGCTGCATGTGGATTGGTAGTGTTTCCCACACGCATGTGAGTGTGGATAGATTAGAGAAAAATCTTTCGGATTTGGGAGGATCTTAACCTTTTAATCATTGGACAATTTTTTGATTAATGTGGACCGTTGCTGCATTCTCCTTTTGTAACAGTCTATTAGTAGGGCATTGATTGAAAGGCTAGAATGTTGCATACCTTAGATGATGCGATGGATCCAGGACCATTGTTCACCTAAGGATGCGATGACTTCTATGGTTTTGATTTTGAAGGATGCGTGACCACTGTTGGATGAAGGATAACCCATTGTAGATAATGGACCAAGGCCGGGCCCAATCCTTCCAGTGCAGCCCATGACATATAGACCCGAGTCCAAGTCCACCCCACCCCCTGAACTAAGGAAATGGGCCCATCTAGCCAGCCCACCATCAAAATAACTTAGGCTTGGTTGTATTTCTGGTTGGGTCAAAACACAAGCCCAAGATAACTAGCTATTAATCATGGGTCTCAAGACATAGCCCAAACATGATTGATCAATGGGCCTATAGTCATTGTTGTTGCTATCATTACTATATACTTAACCTTAGCCTTGTTTCTCTACCTTTTATATCATGACCTATGTACAATGGAACTCTTAAGTATTATTAAGCCGCTCTGCCTTTTTTTAGATGATGAGCCCATATGTACCATGTGTACTATTTTTGAGTGGCTGTGTATTAATTATGATACTCCATATATATATATATATATATATATATATATATATATATATATATATATATATATATATATTTGTATGATCCACTCAATTTTTAGATATGCTTCGATCTTGGGCTCATGCCTATAATGAGCTAGTAAAACAGATGGATGGTTTAGATAAACTCTGCTTTGAGAATTAGTGATCTAGAAATCATTATTAATTGAAATGTTCATCAACTATGATGATTAATGTTGATGAAAGGATCCATCATCAACAGTGATCATTAATGGTAATGATCGGATCCATCACTAATAGTCACGATCACATGTGATGATTAAACTCCCTTTATGGCTATGCACTTGATTTTTTTTATAATGATTATATGTGTGATATAATTACGCCTAATGTGATCAGATCTTAGCCATTTTTTCATTAGAATATAGAAAAACTTAGTGCTAGAATCCTTCTTAAAAATAAAGGTTGTGCATAACCTGAGTGAGAGTTTATTCCCTTCCACCAAATGATGCATGTAACCAAATAATAGAAGGTTGCACGTTATACATATTTATTCTTATAAAAGCATTAAATCTCATCTTAAAAAGAGAAATTGATTGATTTACACCGCCCATTCGGGTAAGTGGACTTTCAAATGTCATTAAGATGTGTTGACTAAATTTATACTTTGACAATTTGAATAACACGTAGAAATAATAATGATTAGTGTCAATACCTTAGATCATAACTAAGTAGTAATACTTGATGCAATGTATAGATAGTCGCCAAAGCATTAATTCTTGAACAACTAAAAGGACAATATTTCGACGATAACAACTACGAAGACTAGTCTCGCGTGGTGCAAAGCCTTCTATATGAGGACGACATATCGTACACACTCGATGAAGTTCAAGAGGAACCCATATTGGCTGAAAATGGGAATTTACAAGAACATAGGGTTGCAATGACCCGCTACAATAAGTGGTGAAAACCGAATCATTTAGCTTGTAATGTCCTTCTTATCACTATGTACAAAGAACTCATACCTATGTATGAAGTGCATGATACTGCTAAGGGAATCTGGAAAGCACTGACAAATGCCTCTGAGCAGAAGTCAGATGCGGAGGTTCGAGCAATGGAATTAGAATTCCAAGAGTATAGGATGCCAATTAGTTGCCTCATCAAAAATTTTATCCGAAAGATGGAGCAAATGATAAGTGCCCTTAGGAATGTTGGGTATAAATTGACTAAAAATAAAAAAATAATAGCAATACACCGTTACTTGCCTGAATCATGGGCCCCAATCAAAAGAATTCTGAACCATACTGATTCGATCACTACGTTCAGAGACTTTTGTGGCCACTTGGTATGTGAGGTTGAAAGGACTACAATTTAGCCAGGTTTGACAAAGGCCTTCGCAGCAGAGACTCATAAGTGGAAAGATAATAAGAAATGTTTCAAAGCTCACAAGAAGGCGAAAAAGAATAACTAAGAACAGAAGTCCACAACACTTCGTTTTAACACTCGAGGTCTTGGTATCGATCCCTAGCGGGGGTGGCTAACATGGAGTGTATGTATTGACATGGGTGTGTACTATAACAAGCTAACCCCCTAAGAAGGAGAATGGAAAGAAGAAGTAAAAAAAGACAAATATAGTCGGCTTTGTCTGCGAAAATTCTAGCCATTATGCTCGGCAATGTGCCCATAAAAAATGATAATTCCTAGGTCACATGATACTTTATATGTAGGTGTTTGTATTGAAATCCTTTCCATTGATACTATATCTAACGAGTGAATTTTGGATTCAGGTGCAATAAAGCATGTGACACGGAGTCGTCCAGGACTTGAGGAATTTCGATCTATAGCCAACGGAAATTACAAGCTGTACATGAGCAATAATACTGTTAAAGATGTACTAGGGATTAACGTTTACCATCTCTGTACGTGCATAGGGCAAACAATAATCCTCCGTGATACTGTTTATGCACTGAGGATGCGTCGAAATTTAATTTCTGTTTCTAGGTTATTATTTGATAGTTTTGATATTCGATTTTTTGGGACAAGAGTTTCTTTGAGACTAAATAACCTCATCTTTGTATAAGAAAATTTAATTTAAGATTTATTTATTCTAGATGTAGATTGTGATAATGCACCTCTTGTTTTATCTGCTATATCGAATGAAACTGTAGTATCTGAATTTCAAATGTGGCACACGCAGTTAGTTCACATCGGAAAGGATCGTATGACAAGGCTAGTACGTTCTGGTCTGTTAAACTCCTTATCTAAAGTTGATTTGCCATTTTGTGAATATTGTGTGTTCGGAAAGACTTCGAAGAAACAATTTCCTAAAGCGGTTAGGTCTAAGGGCACCCTAAAGATAATCCATTCAAATATCTGCGGACCCTTCAATGTACATGCTAGAAATGGATGTCAATACTTTATCACTTTTATTGAAGATTACTCACGCTATGGATATATGTATCTCATCTCACATAAATCTAAGGCTTTTGATTGTTTTCTTAAATATAAAGCTGAGGTGGAAAATCAACTTGAGAAAAAGATTAAAATCCTTCAATCTGATAGAGGTGGCGAGTATGCATCTGACACATTTAAATCATATTATGAAAACGTTTGAATTGTTCGGTAATACACAATGGCTTATACTCCACAAAAAAATAGTGTTGCAGAGAGAAGGAATAAGACATTATTGGAAATGGTTAGATCGATGATAACACAAGCTAATCTCTCTACCACATTCTGGGGAGGGGCACTGTTAACAACCGTCTATGTCCTTAATAGAGTCCCATCCAAATTCATTCCTAAAACCCCATATGAGATGTGATATGGGAGGATTCCTTCTCTAGCCAACCTATGCCCTTGGAGATCTTTGGGATATATTTTGTTACCTACTCTGCATAGAGGTAAACTTAATAGTAAAACTATTAATACGTGTTCATAAAGTACCCTATGCATTTAAAGGGATACGTTCTAGTTTATGAGGACCATGGATGATGGATTGAGATAGAATCCTGAGACATCACCTTTGTTGAAGATAGATACCCCAGCCGAATGCAACAAAAGGTTTTAATAGAACTTTTTGAAATACCCGATGTATCTCAGGAGAGTGAGAGTTCTGCTTCTCAAAATGATGATGCTCCTATAGTTCGTCAGGACAATGGGGGATATCTTAGCAGGCTCCTGAGTTACGTCGAAGTGAAAGAGGATTGATTCCCTGAAGATACTTTGATATTGAGAAAAAAACATTCTTTTGCATTGCAGTTGATGATGATGAACCCGATTCATATCAAGATGCATTATTGTCTTCTAACTCGGCCGATTAGGTAAATGCTATGGACGAAGAGATCGCTTCCATGAAGAAGAATAAAGTCTAGGAACTTATTGATCTGCCTTCCAATTGCAAAACGATAGGTAATAAATGGGTACTAAAGATTAAAAGAAAGACAGATGGTACAGTGGAAAAGTATAAAATACGATTAGTTGCTAAAGGTTTTGCACAAAAAGAAGTCATTGATTATTAGGAGACCTTTTTACCTGTTGCAAAGTTTTCCTCAATTCGCATGATCTTGTCCATTGTCGCAAGTTTAAATTTAGAGTTATATCAGATGGATGTAAAGACCGCATTCTTAAATGGTGATTTGTTTGAAGAAATGCATATACAACAACCCATGAGATATTTGGACAAAAGACATCCAAAGAAAGTCTACAAGTTGTTAAAATCTATCTATGGGCTGAAGCAATCTTCAAGACAGTGGTACATGAGGTTCCACTTGGACATCACTACTTTCGGATTCACGATGAGTGAAGAATATCATTATGTATACATGAAACGGTCTGGAAGATCTTTTCTGATACTATCTTTATATGTATACGATATCCTGTTAGCTAGTAATGATATGCAATTGTTAATATTGACTAAAGGTTGGCTATTCTCAAACTTTGAGATGAAAGACCTCGGTGAAGTCAACTTTATTCTTAGGGTAAAAATCATCAGGTATCGTCCTAAAAAAATTTTAGGCTTGTCTCAAGCAACCTATATATAAAAGATCTTAGAGCGGTTTAGGATAAAAAATTCAAAAGCTGTTGAAACCCCTATGGATAAAGCTACCAAGTTAGATAAGAAATCGTGTCTCCAGACTGAAGCTGAGAAATTGGCTGTCCTCAGTACCTTATGCAAGTGCATAGGGAGCTTAATGTATGCTATGTTTTGCACTAGACCAGATATTAACTAAGTAGTTGGCATAATAAGTCGTTATCAGAGTAAACCGAGACAGTCTCATTGGCAAGCCGTCAAACGTATATTTCACTATCTCAGAGGAACAAAAGACCTAATGTTGTGTTATGAAAGCACAAGACTTGAGCTCAAAGGATATTCTGATGCTGCTTAGGGTAATGATGCTGACGATGGAAAGTCTACTTCAGGATATGTATTCTTCCTTGGAGGAGGAGTTATCTCATGGTCGAGTAAGAAACAGACATCCACAACACTTTCATCTATGGAGGCCGAGTACATTTCATGTTATGCTGCAATTTAGGAGTGTGTATGAGTTCGTAGATTTCTATTGGGCCTGGGTGTTGTATCGAGTGTTCGTCAGCCTATATCGCTGAAGATAGACAATACTTCTACCATTGACTTGGCAAAGGACCTTAAACACCATTAGAAATCTAAGCACATTGAGATCAAGTATCATTATGTCCGTGATCAGGTGAGAGATAATAAGGTCGCCCTTGGCTACATTCCTATTAAGGAGATGATGGCTGATCCCATGACGAAACCTATAGTTAGAGATCTATTTCAGGTTAACATCAGGCAGATGGGATTAAGGAAAGCATGACTGATGTACTTGTTTTGTAGTACCTTTAATCTTTTATTAATGAATAACATATTCTATTTATTCAGTATTAAATACTAATATAAACTAGGTAAGTAGATCATCAGCATTTACCTTGAGATCATATAGGATTTCTATTTTTGTCTGCAGGTCGATCACCCGCTAGCACAAGTTGACCAACCTTAAATGCACAAGAGAGGTACATTTAGGACCATGTTCATATACTGAGGCATGAACTTCTCTTTATTTTGAATAATAAAGGATGAGGATATAAGTGAGTTGTATCCGCTTATAATCTTATAAAGATTGAAGATGAGACTGATAAAGTTGAATAACATAATCGCATCATTCCTTTACATGCAATCAATGTTATAGCTTGAATTTATAGCTAGGTGTAATGTCCTCAATTTTCAGAGTTGAGTAAAGGCTCAACTCCCGAGATCCATCGCATCACTTATGCAACATAGATAATGATGATTAACTGTTGTCCATATTAGCACATTAAAAATGAATAGGATTACACTAAATCAGCATATCATACTCCATAGATGATTGAATTAAGCAAGTGGAAGACTGTGATAAATATATAAAGTATATAAGTGGTTATAAACCCCCAGAGTACGATCATGTCACCAGGTTGAATATATATATATGTTTGTTTCAAAATATACAAAATGACAAATTGTAATGTCCAACTAATTCGTATCCCTGTAATCCCATCGATCAGTACATGGTCTACAAAAACCCGCCTGATAGTTGCATATAGGAGAACTCCTCATCGTCGTAGAAGTCAGGCTCCGCTTCGCAAGCATCGATATCATCTGCAGCTAAAACAGAGTCTGGTTGATGTTTTAAAACATTATCCCAAAGTGAGAGTGAATAATCAACTTAGTGGTACTATAAGGCAAAGGTTAACATGTTATCAATTCAATCAAGCAGTAATGATAAAGCAGTACAACACTTATGTCCTAAGTACTCTTATTAATGTAGGAATGATATGATACAATGATGCATTCCCTCACCTGCACTCCCTCAGCGACACCATCTCATGGTCGCACATACTACTCCCACTATGCTCTTCCACGCCAAAGGCACATGCAATGCAGTACATGGTCGTGTCAGCCAAGTTCTTAATTAGGCTTATTCATACAACAGATTTGGGAAGCTAAGGTACCTCCCTTTATATCATTTACCCAAACGATGATCCATCTAGGGTCGTCAATCCTAGTTAATCATATACGATAGGCAAGTTATAGGGCAACATCACCCCTGATTTAAAAGTAGTGAATAAGCAAGTTCAGGTCACTACGGGAGGCTCGTCACTCAAGGTCACTACGGGAAGGCTCGTCACCTTAGCGTAGGCCAGCAGCTCGAATACAGTGTCCCATACACCACTATCACTACCAAAAAATGAGCAAAGGATACAGACTATGCTAGTCTTTAACTACGGATAAAAACCGTAGCTATTTTGCTACGGCTTAAAATCGTAGCTAAAAGCTAACACCCAACAACCATTGCTACAGCATCTGAGAGCCCCTTAAGGGACACTATGAGGCCCATTACAATGTGTATGCTCCATCTAATGCGTCTATCCATTTTGACGAATTATTTTAGGGCAAGAGCCCAAAAAAGAAGGTAGATCGAAGGCTTAAGTGGACCACACTGTAGGAAACAGTGGAGATTAAATACATACCATCGATCAATGGTGTGGTTCAATTGAATGTTCGATTTGCCACATTTTTGGAGTCGTTCTCTGTAAAAAAAAAATTCAAAATTAATGGATGGAGTGGATATACCAAATACATCACGGTGGGCCCCATAAAACTCTTAAAAGGACCATCAGCTTCTAGCTTGTCAGAGGCTCTGCAAATGCTGAGGGCCATGGAGAACCAAAAATTGGCATTAAGGTTATGGATCAAGATGCATTTTAGCTACGGACTAAAGCCTAGTAGTGAAAAATGTGAAAATTTTCATTCGCAGGTCCCTTTTTCTCCTTCCCCCTCTCATGAAAAAATAAATATTCCCTTCCATTCTCGTGAGAAAAAACCCAAACCCTCTTTTCACCTCTCTCGATCTCCTAAACCGTCTCTCACAAACACTCCACTCTCATGAACCCCTCTTTTCACCCTAACCATCCCGTCTCTCTCAATCTCACGAAGCCTCCCCTCTCTCATGCCATCATCCGCGTCTCTGTTACTCGATCGTGTCCCATTTAGGTATGCAAGACCGCTTATCTTCTTTTTTCTCTTTTGAATATTCAGATTTCTCTCTCTTTCGTTTCATGGAATTAGATTGGGGGTTTGAGGGGGTATTGATTAGATTAATTGGGGGTTTGAGGGGGTTCAGAGATTAGAGGTTTGTGCAGATATGCTTGCGGCATTGAGCATGAATTTGGTCGTGATCTAAAAAGATGATCTAGATCCGAAACTCACGTGGGCCACACCCCAAGGGAAGTTCAGATGGAAAACGGCAACGACTGAAACCTTCCTAGGCCCTGCCAAGATGTTCATATGCCATCCATTGGCCCCACCATGAAGATTAGCTCAATCTCTGTTTTAATAAAGAGGAATGATCATATGCATTTTAAAGGACAGTAATGTTACTGTCCACATCTCATGAATCACCAATGCGTATGCATCCAATATGTTGAAAATTTGGGGCCCACTAGTAGTATGTGCATAGGTAGATGCACATTCAGTTTTGCTGCTATTTTTTTTTTTCAGATGAGCATGCCCCCAAATTGAGTTTTGCACCGCCCCTGCTTCTCATTTCCTTCAGAACACATTATTCAAAGGCCATGCTCCTTGTAAATCCTCAGGGGGTGTGTATTGTTATACATACAATGAATTTGATCTATGTTGACTGGAACAACAAAAGCCAAGGTTTGTGGATTTAAAATTTCCCATGGAAAGATCAGAAGAATCTGAGTAGACCATGTGCATTTGAAAATGACTTAGTTGATTACTGTTCACACCCCAAGTGCAGGGTTGTGATGTAGTAATAAACTCGGTAAGACCAAGGTTGAATCCTAAGAGACTGATACCTATACATTATCTGAAGCTAGCTAGAACTAGAACTAGAATAAGATAAAATCTAAATTGAATATAATTGAGGAATAATGATGAAATATTAATCTAAAACTTAAGAGAAATCAGAGGTGAGAAACTAGGGATTCAGAGGATCCACTTGTAGAGATCAGGGAGATCTTACACCTGTTGCAAAAATCATGAAAATTAAATTGAACTTAATTGATATAGTTTTCAAGAGATGAAAGGTGTATGAATTAGAATGGATTCCATCACCAAACTATGCCCAAGAGACAAAGTAAACTAATTACCAACCAATCATATGTTTATGAAGGTTAGGAAGGGTACCGTCATCTGACCATGCCCAGGAGACGATGGTCAATAATAGGACTTCCTGAAGTCATAAACAATCAAAGGAGAAAGAAATACTCAAAGCCATTGCAAATCTATTGTAATTTCAGTCACAACAAACCATTAAAAACTGAAAATATTCCTTTTAATTAAACTATAATCAACATCCATTCAGTCTAAACAAAAGGCACAAGTAAGTCTCTCCCATCACGTTGCAAGCTTCACCTCTTAGCCCTAGCTAAGAGGTTTAGCCACACATGAATGAACTGAACATCTCAAAATTAATGAATAAAAGGCAACAGTTAAATAAAAATCTCTCCCTGCTTTGCTTCTCCACAGATCTGGATCTCCTCCCAAGGTCTGAATGAATGCTATCCATGTCCAAAACCTCCTCTTATAGCTGTTGGAAGGCTGGAGTCGGTGACAGAGTCATAGCAGGACACGAAGTGCAATTTTCGCAGCTAAGTTTCAGTGTCTCAAAACTCGCCACTTTCCTCGCTTACTTTTCAATGAAACATCGTCCCTTATGACGTTTTTGAGTCCTCTACATGATAGACAGATCAGATCTGCCATATGATCAAAGATTGTGGGCCACAACTGCATGAAAAAGTTAGTTTTTACGGATGTGCGAAACCTTTCGCACCTCTTCGCTGCGTAGCTCGGTGGGCCCCACATAAGTATTTTCAGAGAAATCCACCCCATCCATTAGATTCAGGATGAAATTTCAGTTAAGTATGGTGGTTTTGAACTTCCATTGACGGGGCCCAGAGAAGAAACTACCAAAAAATCAGTTTTGAACGTCGCAGAACTGACCTTTTGTGACCTCTGTATCTCACACTTGTGCACGTATGGAAGTGAACTTTCAGCATGATTTTGTATTTTTCAGGCCCCTCTACATGATGGACGGATCAGATCGTCCATACAGGTGATGGGTGGGGCCTACTGTGATCCGCAAAAACATCCATCGGTCCGTGCGTTCGCTGGCTAAAAACGGCAAGTGCCGTTTCTGGTGAAGATGCAGGTGGGCGCTGGTTTGAATTGGAAAGCAGTTGCGGGTGTGCGTCTGGCACGTGTATACAACGTGTACACACGCTGTACATACGGCCCACCGTGATTCTTTTGAGAAATCTGCACCGTCCATCCTTTTTCTCATATTGTTTTAACCGTTGAGATAAATTTTGAAACAGTTCCAGATATCAGGTGGGCCCCAAATTGAAGATCAATGGTTTGAGCTGTCCATTGGCCCACTTTCAAAGATTTTTAAAGGTTAAAATTTAATATGTATGGTTAATTTATGGCCCCCATCATGTGTATGAAGTTTCGAGTCAATCGGATGGTGGGAACCCTGTGATCTTACATTTTGGACCATTTTCGGGCCTTTTTAATGTGAATGGCTTGATTTTCTCAGGTCCCTGGCATGTAAATTCTTCGATCTTGGTTCTCTAGAGTCCGTCCCTTGCTCTGGTGACTCTGGAGCATTAAATCAACACTTTTAATACTCTTTTTCAGTCAATGCTCCTAATTACACCCTGCAACAAAAACATGATTAAAATATTCCATTAAGCAGTGTCATGTTCGTAAATTCATGTAATAACTGGGATCTAATATGCAATATTTGACCCTCAACAATTACCTCAATGCGCTAAAGGTATTCTTTCTTTTGTTCTATTTCAACTTGAGGCCTGTAGTAACCAAAATCTATTATGCTAAAGATAGGTGTTTGGAACATTTAATCTAACTATAGCCAAATTCATGGATTGTGTAATTAATGTGTTTGATTTACCTGAATTGCTAAATTTACTAGTTATTAATTCTCAATTAATAAAATGGGCACAAATCTTGAATTTGGCAATTAAAAAAAAGTTAGAACTCCCCAATTCATGAAGTTGGGAAGTCAAGGAATTTCTGATGGCTACGCTGGGTAATCATTCCACAGAATCAGTGAACATGGCAATTTTGAATTGCTAAATTCATAAATTGTGTAGTTTAACATATTTCTAGTTTGCATGTTTTTTCTAGTTACTCTATATGATGTTTGACTTGTTTTTTTTTTGGTACTCTGTAGTTCATCGATATTGATAGTCTGCATGAATTTTATACTATATATTTGAACATATTTATAGTCTTAGGCTCCATTTGGTCATCACATTGGTGTTTATGAATATAAATTTATTTGAAACCAAATGAAACTTGAGCCCTTTTTTAACTCCGCCAATGCAATTCCTTGCATTGCCGGTCCGAAGCCCGGGTAAAGGAGGAGGGAGAAGGGCTTCAAGGTGAGTCTTTGCCGGCATATTAGATTAATCATTAATCATTAGTTCTCTATTGAATTTATAACCATTCTGTGATTCTCATGCTTGATTCAGTTCTATTTTTGAACGTATACTTGACTGAATTTTTTTCGGGTCTTCTCTTCATGGGAAGAGATTAAACATATTTTGGTCTAACATTGAAGGTTACTATGGAAGCTCTGTATATGTCTATTCTATAAGCCCAATTTTTCACATATTTCCACCTTCTGGTATGTAGATCAAATTCTTTCTACCTGTACTGGCATTCTGTAGCTCAACTAAGCATCTATTCTATCACTGTACAGGGAAGTACAAGAATTTTGTATATAGCCACCTGCATCCTATGGGGAGATATGAAGCACATCCAAAGCTAGTGGGTATTGTTTAGTAGCTAGAGTCTAGTAGGATTAATTAGATTTTGCTTTTGGGAAAACATATATAAGGTGTGTTTCTTTCTTTCTTTCTTTCTTTTTTTGAAAACTCACTTGTCTCTCTAGTGATCCCAACTTGTTTTTTTTTTTTTTTTTTTTTGTATCATGGTTCTGAATATTGATTGATACTTAGTCGACTTGATGTTGGTGGAGAATGAAATGTGTCATTTGCAAGTCACATTCCAAAACCAGACTGAGTCTGAACAATTCTGACTGAGTTGGAATGAGTTGGGTGACTGATACTGGTTTCAATCTTTAGGTGACTTGCACTTTAGAACTTATGCTTAAAACCATGTTCTCTATCATTGATTTCTTTGAGAATTGTCAATCAGCTATGAAGGTAATACGATGTTAGTACATGATAGAAGAGAACCATTTTTTTTTTTTTTTTGGAGAATTGTTCATAATCATTTTGTAATCGTATTCCATTTTCAACAAGTATTTGAAAATGAGATCGAGTGTTATGTCTTGTATATTTTTTATATTTATTTATACAGACTAACATTTCAGTTTTATCCTATTTTGATATATCCAAGGGCTACTCAATTCAATCAAGGTTGCCCGGGTACGTATTTACTGATTGCTAGTTTTTCTTTTTGCTGCTTATTATTTTGGATAATTCATTATTTAGATAGGTTGAGTTTTTAATGTGTTTCACAATGGATGCTAGTGCTACAAATTCCTGGTGTGACCAGTCATATGGGTTACATTAGGAATATTTTGGGTGTTATAGATGGATGAGAGGACTCTTGATTTGTTACTTGGTTCATACCATTACAAAATACAAACTAAGATTTTGCCTTCACAATAGAAAAGTGATCTTCAAACAACAGAAGTATTTGAGAAAATGTAAGGATTCTGCACTTGTGTTTGAATTTTTATTTTTACCTTTCTAATTCAGAAAAGCTCTGATCAGTATTTTCAAATTTAAGGAATTGTTTGATATGCCTTTTTCTCAATCAGAGAAATCACCACATACAAGAACTGCATGCGAACCTTCACATACAGCCTTGTCTTTCTTACCCAAGTATCATGTCTTAGGACATTTGAGCCATGTAACAGATGGGCCGCATGTTCACTGTTGAAAATCAAGCTAATCCACTCATTAGTGACGCCTGTATGTTGCGTAAAACGTCTTTTTTTCTATTAAATTGTAAAATGTGGCCTACCCAACAGATTGACCAACCTGATTTGCACCTGTACTGTCCTTTATGGTGCGGTGCACCTTTTGCACGGCTTAGATGTGTGACGCAAGTGACAATTTGGTAGGAAAGATGGGGTTTTATGTTGAAATTCACATCCAATGGTTGTATGTGGCCATTTCTCTCTCAATCATACAACTTTGGAAATAATTAAAGTGGTATTCGCTAGTTGTAACTACAAGCCAAAATTGCAAAAAAAAAAAAAAAAAAAAGAGAGAAAAAAAAAAGAAAGAAAGAAAAAAAAGAGGTACCAATATTTGCTATGGCTGTGATACTTTCTCTTTGGCTCTATCCTACAATGATTTTTTATGTGGTCAATCGACAAGCCAGGTTTTTTAAACATTAGTATGAGAAGGACATTCGAATCTCGTTGTTACCAGTGGATTTACGAAATTCATGAATTTAACAATTCCCTGCCTCAAATGCCTTCTCAAACAGTCCCTAAATTCATATTTCACATTATATTTTCATTTTTCTTTTTTACTTCTTTCCTCAATTTTGTGATGGGGGAGGTTTTTGGGTAAAAACTTCCTTGACACAGTGGAGCAAACTTCCAATGTTTGTATATTCCCTTTTAAACATTACAGAAAAAAGCATGGGTGGATGTAAGTCTGGTGAATGATGTTTATCTATTTCATCCTCTACAGTGGAGCCCATTGTATCAATAATCTTGATTGCTATAAATGGGCCCACTATATGGGATGCTAAAACAAGTGAAAATACCGATTGATGTATTGTTGAGAAGAGAAGAAATGGATGGATAAATTGGGTCTTTTAGCAATTTTCTTCTATTCATTTTGCATTTTTTAAAATTTTTTTATATGTAATCTATTTTATTCATTCTGGTTTATTTGTAAACTCTTTTTTACTACCCTGCTAAGAAAGGATGATTGAACTCCTACATTTTCCCCAGAGTTTTATCACTGATATGCATTTTGTCATTTTTGAAGGTTAAGATAACATTGTTGATTTTGAGATGAAGCTCATGGACATTGACAACAAGCATCTTGGAATTCTAGAAGCAGAGTATCATGCCATTGTAAAGATGCCATCAGGTTCGTCAAAGAATCCTACCCTCTGAATCATAGATGCTTGTGGATAGCTAACACAGAAAGATACAATGATGTAGTTATTGGATTGAACGATACCACATAAAATCTCTTGACTTCTTTGGACAAGAATGAAGCGAAAATATCTCTGTCGACGTTGTAAGAGATGCCATTATTATATATATATTTTTCTCTACTATTTTCTGCAGGTGAGGATCTTAGTTTTGAATGCCTCATATTTTTTGAAAAATGGAGGTCATTTTGTGATATCAATTAAGGTATGCCGCTGTCAAATTTATTTAGCCTTGCTTTGTAGGATGGGAATTAAACTGCCTTTTAAATGAAGACTGTGGCATGAATGTTCTCAAGTGTTCTCAAATGCCCCCTATCTTTTCTTTGTAAGATATGTTGATTGGTGGACCATTTTAATGAGGGTTCAGTCCAAAATTCCAATGGACCAGTCCTCATCATAAAATGGACTGTCAATATGAAAAAATCTACTGCAATTCAAATATAGCAAACAGATTTTCAAATATCAGAAATACTTGATTATTTTAATTTTATTTTACCCATCTCCCTGATACTTTTGCTGCTCTCTTACACTCTTTACAAAGTTTCCTTGGGGACTGTCTTCTTTACACATTTTGTTGAACTTTTATCCATCAAGTGAACTAACAAATCATAGGTTGAGTGAAATCCTAATTTAGCTTAAATGGTTTATCTATTTTGTTTTTGCAAATTTAGTTAGTATTGCTATACCTATATTAGTTGGTATTTTGAATAGCTGAATGTTTATTTTGTCTTTGGCTGTTGCAGATTTTTCTTGTTTAGAAATGAGAAGATCAGTGTATGTTCCCAAGTATTGTCTTTCTTTTTTATGTCATCTCGTCGTCGTCTTTCTCTATAATTTAGTTCTTTAGTTTCGGGGCATAGCTTTTTTATATGACTACATTGTTTGAATGATGAAATTGATTTTTAACCATGTGCAGTAAGCTTTCAAAACAAAGTGAAGCTGAGAATATGGTGTTAGTTAATGGAAAATTGATAACTAGTAGAGGCACATCCATCGAGTCTCTTCCTTTTAGCCGGCTCATATGCAAGATCACGCTCGAGTTTGCTTACAGACTTGGGCCGGAGTTGCCTGTACCGATTCACTTCATCGATGAGACTACCATGGACAGAATGAAGATAGGGCCTTGGCAACGTGAGGCTCAGCTTGATCATGATAGTGAGGGCGATTATGATAGTGAAGCGGATGTTGGTGAAGAAGAGGCTGGGGCAGAAATAGAGGAAGAAGCCCAGGAAGAAGAAGAAGAGGAGGCTCGGGATACTAATGAGAGCCCTTCTCCAGCGATGCGGGCAACTAGAGATGCTCACATTGTCTGACTCGAGGAGAATCAGGTTGCCTTACGACGGGAAGTCCAGGAACTTTGGGCCGAAGTTGAGGATACTAAGGCCGTCATGAAGAAAAAATTTAGTAAGGTGACTCGCACCTTGAAGGTGATCCTGTGTTGCTTGTAGGATAAGGGTGCTCCTCCTCCATCGCCCGACTCAGATTAGAGATGAGATTCCAGATGTTTGTTGATTGTAGTTGGTTTATTTCCTGCTTTCTCTGTGTAAGCCTGATAAGGCTAGTAGTTTACTTAGGTTGCTGTTGTAGCTTGACTGGCTTAGTTTCCCATGTGTTTCTTGTCATGATGCATATAAAGATATATCTCTTGTATTGTGACAGATTTTGATTAAATGAAATACATGGAATATTTTCGGGTCGTTATGTGAATGATTGTGTGGTGGTGCATATCTGCTATTGCTAAAACTGAAAAGGTTGTGCCCTATTTTGAATATAGGGAATGCCGCCTAAGGCTACGCGGAGCACCGTACGACTTACATTGGGAGAGCCTATGGATCGGGTTCCTCTCCAGATTGATGTTCCTACGGACCCTGCTGTGGGCCCGATTCCTGAGACTGTGCGTGAGTCTCAGCCTTCCACAGGTCCTGCAGCTGGACCACCGCCTTTTACACCACCTGTCAAAGAGCAGTACCGTGCATCTTCCTCGATGCAGTATGTGCCACAGCCTGCTCCTCCTCCAGATAGATTTGAGCAGTTGATGGCCATGATGCATCAGCAGCACCAGAAGCTCTTGACTACGATAGCAGGGGCTCTAGCCCACGGTGGGAGTGTGACTCAACCTGCACCCCCTGTGCATCCAGCTGAGGATGCCGGTACTTCTACTCAGGATGAGGGCAAGACTCATCCTGCACCGCTTGCTTACCCTACGGGGAATGCCACTGATATACGGGGCTTACTCGAGCAATTCTAGCGCTTACGGCCTCCCACTTTTATGGGTTCTCACAGACCCGAGGAGGCTGAGTATTGGCTCGACCGTGTGTCGAAGATACTATGGATGCTGCATTGCTCAGAGCCTGAGCATGTAGAGTTGGCTACGTTCATGTTTGAGCGGAAGGCCAGTCTGTGGTGGGATAGTGTTTTGCGGACTGTTACTGTCGATTATATCTGGACCTAGGTAGCGTTTGAGTTCCGTTTCCATGAGAAATACTATCCCCAGACTTACAGGCATGAGCGGGAGAATGAGTTTTAATGCCTCAGACAGGGAGGCATGTCTGTGACTGAGTATGAGCATCGGTTTACCGAGTTTGGTAGATACGTCCCGACTATACTCGCAGACGAGCAGATGCGCATACGACATTTTTCGGAGGGCTTGCGATTGGATATTCGGTCGAAGATGTGTTGTGTTAGCATTCCCTCATACGCTGAGCTGATTCACATGTCCATGAGGGCAGAGTAGGACGTTGATAGACTGGCGCGATCTCGTGGCCCTATGGTGTCTAGGCCATGACCAGAGTTACAGGACAGGCCCTTTACGGGCAAGAGGCCTCTCATCGACCCTCCTCCTAGGGTTACAGTGCCAGTGTTACCGACGAGGCACCCTGATCTGTCGTGTACTTATTGTGGGAGACTGGGTCATTCTGTGGGGAGCTGTTTCGCTCGGATGAGAGACAGTGGGTTCTCACCGTCGCAGAAGATCGACCGTCCACACCCATAGGCTATATCGACACTGCCTTTACGGTTGGCTCCTGCGCACTCTTCCTTCAGACCTCCCACATCTCAGTTCAGGCCGCCTCTACAGCCTATGATACCGCTGCCGAACCGGCCACAACAGGCTCGAGTACACGCCTTGACAGCAGAGGCAGTCGAGACAGAGACTGCTCAGCACTCGGCTTTTGAGGTCACCGCCCATATTGGAGGTATTCCTATACTAGTGATGGTGGACACAGTATCCACGATTTCGTTAATATCGCATGCCATAGTCAGGCGCCTTGGGCTACCGACTATTAGGATGGATGGGGTGCGAGTTTATACAGCTCACGGGTCCTTTACAGATGCCACCCTAATGTGTGAGGGCTGTTTGGTGGATCTGGGGGGCAGGACGATGGCTATTGACCTTGTCGTTGACCCCTCTCTCTATTTTCTCGACATCGTTCTTGGCATGGATTAGCTGACTGCAGCGAGGGCCGAGATTGACTGCGAAACTTGTATAGTGACTGTTTACAAGCCAGAGGGTGCGTCCTTTACATTCCCAGTGCGGGTAAATCTCCCATACCAAATACTTAGTTACGCTTCTTTACTATGGGACGCTGATGCCCCGACACTAGAGCATACGCCAGTCGTCCGTGATTTTGGAGATCTGTTTAGAAAGATCCCTGGTTTGCCACCTCAGCGTGAGATTGATTTTACTATCGATCTGGTGCCTAGTTCCACGCCCATCTCACTGTCAACGTATCGCATGGCACCGTGTGAGATGGAGGAGTTGAGGACGTAGATTGATGATCTGTTGGAGCTTGGTTTTATTCGACCCAGTGTGTCTCCTTGGGGAGCACCAGTTCTATTTGTGAGGAAGAAGGATGGTTCGATGCGATTGTGTATTGATTATCGCAGGCTGAACCAGATCATGGTGAAGAACAAGTACCCTTTACCCAGGATCGATGACTTGTTTAATCAGTTGAGAGGGGCACAGTACTTCTCGAAGATTGATCTTCAGTCAGGATATCATCAGTTCCGCGTCAGGGATGAGGACGTGCAGAGGATAGCATTCAGGACCAACTTTGGCCACTACGAGTTCCTTGTGATGTCGTTCGGTCTCACGAACGCACCAGCCATGTTCATGGATCTGATGAACAGGGTATTTCGGCCTTTCCTCTATCGATTCGTCGTGGTGTTCATTGACGACATTTTGGTATATTCCAGGAGTCGAGAGGAGCATGAGGAGCACTTGTGCTTGGTCCTGGATACACTGAGACAACATCAGTTGTTCGCACAGTACAAGAAGTGCGATTTCTGGAAGCAAGAAGTGAAGTTTATAGGACACGTGGTGTCCAAGGATGACATGGCAGTCGACCTGTCTAAGGTAGCTGCAGTTCAGGACTGGAATCAGCCTGGTTCTGTCACTGAGGTGAGGAGTTTCTTGGGTCTTGTTGGCTACTATCGACGCTTCATTCAGGATTTCTCGAAGATCGCCAGACCTCTATCTCAATTGACACGGAAGGATGTGAAGTTCGCCTGTAATGATAAGGCAGAGTCAGCTTTTCAGGAACTGAAGGATAGGCTCACATCCACCCCTGTGCTAGTATTGCCAGAGCAAGGAGTTAAATACACTATATATACCGACGCGTCTAGCGTTGGTTTGGGTTGTGTCCTTATGCAGAGGGATAGGGTAATTTCATATGCCTCGAGACAATTAAGGAAGCACGAGGAGAATTACCCTACACACGACCTGGAGTTGGCAGCCGTCATATTCGCACTGAGACTCTGGAGACATTACCTCTATGGAGAGGAGTTCGAGCTCTTTTGCGATCACAAGAGCCTCAAGTACATATTCACGCAGCGGGACTTGAATATGAGGCAGCGACGATGGATGGAGACTTTGAAAGACTTCAACTTCGAAGTTTCCTACCATCCTGGCAAGGAAAAACTTATGGCTGATGCGTTGAGCCGTAAGAAGGTGATAGAGTTTGCGGCTCCGCTGATGGTTGCTGAGTGGGACATGGTTGAGTTTTTGTGAGACTTTGAGTAGAAACTCACTGTGGAGGAGCCTTATGAGTTTATCGCACATGTGCAGGTGCGATCTCAGATCGATGACAGAGTCATCGATGCACAGCGGGATGATGCGCATCTTACTGAGCTTCGAGAGCAGGCCAGTGATGATGCAGACGCCGAGTGACGAGTTGGCATGGATGGGGGCTTACGTTATTGTGGCCGCTTATGCATCCCAAACATTCTCGACTTGAGAGGAGAGATTCTCGAGGCTGCGCACTGTACCAGACTTGCGATGCATCCGGGAAGTATGAAGATGTATCGCGACGTGAGGAGGACTTATTGGTGGAAAAGTATGAAGACCCACATCGCAGAGTTTGTGTCCCGTTGTCTCATTTACCAGCAGGTGAAGGCAGAGCATCGTCGACCTCCTGGTCTCCTTCAGCCTATGCCGATCGCTGAGTGGAAGTGGGACTTCATTTCCATGGATTTTATCTCAGGGCTGCCGAAGACGAGGAAGGGACATGATTCTATTTGGATGATCATCGACCGTCTGACGAAGTCGGCGTACTTCCTACCGATCAGAGTTACGAACTCTGTAGAAGAACTGGCTAGGCTATATATCAGAGAGATCGTGCGTCTGCATGGAGTTTCGTTGGAGATCGTGTCGGACAGAGACACGCGTTTCACTTATATTTTTTAGACTCGCATTCAGGAGGCTATGGGTGCGAAGTTGAAGTTCAGTACCGCCTTTCACCCACAGATAGACAGACAGACAGAGCGGGTGAACCAGATTCTAGAGGACATGTTGCGGGCTTGCGCATTGGACTTCAAGGACAGTTGGGATGATTGTCTTGCATATGTGGAGTTTGGGTATAACAACAGTTTTTAGGCGAGTATCGGTATGGCACCTTACGAGGCGTTGTATGGGCGACCTTGCCGAGCACTGCATTGCTGGGCAGAGGTTAGTGAGCGTAGATTGCTTGGCCCAGAGTTAGTGCAGGCAACGTCAGAGAAGATTGATATTATTAGACTCCGGCTTCTCACAGCGCAGAGTAGACAGAAGAGTTATGCCGATACGATATGGCGCCCGCTAAAGTTCACGGTTGGGGATCATGTATTTTTACGAGTTTTCCCTATGAAGGGAGTCCTTCGGTTCGGGAAGAAGGGGAAGCTGGCACCGCGATTCATTAGTCCATTCTAGATCCTCGATTGCGTGTGTGCAGTGGCTTATCGTCCGTCTTTACCTACGCCACTCGTGAGCGTTCACAACGTATTTCATGTTTCTATGCTGAAGAAATAGGTTTCTGATCCTTCCCATATCATCAGATGGGAGCAGGTGCAGTTAGGAGAGGATGTTACATATATCCTGTGACCGATGCGTATACTAGACAGGAAGGAGCAGGTACTGCGTAGCAAAGTCATCCCCCTTGTGAAGGTATTGTGGACGCATCACTCTTTGAAACTTTGTATTGGATCTAGACTGCGCGTCGAAATTTCGATACCTACAATCTTAGACCGTTATGACCGCTTAGCAGGACTTGACAATCATTTCGAAAATCAAGCCCAACCGACGTTCAGAGGCTATTTCATTGAGCCTGGAGTGAAGAGAGTGAGAAAGGGGTTAAATTTGGAAATTTGAAATTCAAATCTGGCACATGACTTGGCGCGTTATTATTAAGCGTTCTGACCGTCAGAATTCAACCAAATTTCACCTTCGGATCAGGAAAAATTTCTCTTTCATATCACGAGACTTGTAGACCTGATCTAAGTGCGATGACCGCTGAACTGAAACTGGACCGCCACGTGCGATCTCCGAACTCTACCGGACTGAAAACTGGGTGTGAGCAACATCCAGTGACCATGAGCTTAAGTCCGATCGCATTCGGCTAGGAGACCTCCCGAAATGCTCTTTTGGACCAGAACACGCCCATTTTGGTTATACCTCAAGTGAACTTTGTTCCCAAGCCTAATTTGGGAAGGTTTTAGCTTATAAAAGGGCTTTAAACCCTCACTTATCTCACCCATCTGAATTTACTAGAAACCCTAGCTAGAAAAAGAGAAAAAGTAAGAGATTGTGAGAGAGTGTGGGAGAGATCTTCCCGCCACTTGCTGCAGCTGCTACACGTGCCTAAGCATCGCGTTCAAATCACTTTTTCGGTGATTCCAACGCATTTCTAGGTAAGGAAAACCCTAACCACTTACTGATTTAAGGTTCCGTCGATTCCAATAGTGAAGTAGCTTACACATCTTGTGTATTAGGTCGCCTGTTCGCCGTAGACGAAGCGTATACGCTCAGTTCGGAACGATACACCTCTAGGGTAAAAAGGTGCGGATTTTAGACGCTTTGATTGGCTGATTTTAACGCTTTCAATGTCGTTTAATAGTAGATTATTGATGGCAACGCCGTTTGACATGTACAACATGCTGTCCGTTTTCTGTTTCGTAAATGTACGGAAAATATGAGATTTAGGGCATTTTAGTCATTTGTAGGAAATACTGTATACATGCATATTTTACTGAAATGGTTTGCATGGCTATTTGTCGCATTAGGATATTAGGAATGCGTGCATAATTGGTTTGGCGAAGAGATTCGCCCAAATGCGCACTTTGAGTCGACATACACTATGTAGACTTAAGGGTGTAGACTAAGTGTTTGTATAAATGTTTGTATTAGTATGTATTGAGTATATGGTGTTGTGAAATAGTTTTGAGATTGAATTCTCAAGTAATATGCTGATGTAAATGATCTCCATCATGTTGGCTAGATGTACTGATTTCTTTATGTATAGGAAATGTATATGTTGGATGAATTGCTTAAGTGGTATGTTATAACATGTTTCAACATGCTTATATTGTTGTATTTCATTTCCATTACTCTTATATGATTGTTGATGTAGATTCACAAATGTTTGGGGATATACTTAGTTCAGGAAGTCGGTAACAGAGTAAATTCATGGTTTGCTTGTATTTACCACGAAGGACGCGTCGATGAACGCGAGTCGTGTTTGGAGTTGGCGGCAGTGGTTAGGCCACACGAAGTGTTTTACGCACTTCATGTCGTTCGACTTGCGATGCGCTCATACTAGTCGAGCCCGTCAAGTAACCCGACTGGCCGTTGGTTGTCCACCCTGTATGAATCATAACTGCTTGAACCTAGGGTACTGAACTTACCATTGAAAACCCTATTAACCATGGTACCTTGATCCATAAAGACTCATGAGCCGGGCATGGTGGTATGGGACACCGTGGTCGAGCTGTCGGCCTACGCTGGGGCCACAAACCTCCCCGTAGTGACCAGTGAGTACTTATGACTCGTGAGCAGATTATGGTGGTATGTGACACTATATTCTTGCTGTCGTCCTACACTGATCAGGTGACGAGCCCTTTATAGTGACCGCGAGCGTATTCTGAGTCTACGGGAGGCGACGACCCTTCCGTAGTAATGAGAGTACATTAGGCCTGTATTGATAAGGTGGTGGGGGAGCGGTGCAACGAGTGCGAGCAACAGCCCTGGCAGCCCTTGTAGTGACCTACAAATGTAACATCGTATGTGATTTCTAGGAGTGACGACCCTAGACAAGATCTGTGTTGGGATTGATATAAGAGAAGTAGTTTCCCAATACGACTGAATGAATGGACTAATAACAACTTGGTAATCATATCCACATCGCATTGCATGTGCCTGGAAGATGTGGAGCACTGAGCGGTACGTAAGCATGCCTCGGACGCAGATGGTGTCGCATGAGGGAGAATGTTGGTGAGAGTATCCATCATGTCATGTCATATTGCATTAACAACAGTATCTAGGAATGTTTGATTAATTGCTTTACTATTATCGCATGATTGATTTGAGAACATGCTAATCTCTGCTCTATTATTCCACTGAGTTGATCACTCACTCCCATGTTACGGGATGGTGTTTGCAACACCCACTAGACCCTGTCTTAGATGCAGGTGAGGCGGCGATTCAGGAGGCAGAGCCGGATTACGATGAGGACCAGGACGAGTTCTCATATATGCAGTTTCACGACGGCTTTGCATAGGTGGCCTGGATTGGCGGGACATACTAGTTGGACTTCAGACATTTTAATTTCTGTTTATTACATGTATATGAGACTCAGTGATGTATTCATACTTTGGAGACAGTTGAGATTTTTTTTATTTTTCATACAGTGATATATATATTCTTCAGTCTTTCGCTTGCGTTTTATCACTGAATCTGGAGTATGAATTACAGTTTTGGTATAATTTTACTCATGTGAATGCTTTAACTCAGACAACATTGAATCATAATCATATTTGTTGCATAAGTGATGGTCTGGAACTCGGGAGTCAGGTTTATACACGACTCCCGATTTCCAGGGTGTTATAGTTAGCGCGCTTAAAGTTTGAACACTTTCAAGGATGTGGTGATTGGTGGTAGATTGTATATGACTAAAAGAATAGATTGTATGCCAAACCACTATATATCCTTATGTTTCCTATTGTGATTTATTACACATTTCTATTTATTCTTGTGAGTTAAATTGTTGTATATGAATAAAGGAATAGATTGTATGCTTATTGTTTAATGTAATTGTACATACTTGATATATCTATCTCACATATACTGGTTGCTTATATAATTATTTTATTTGTAGTCTATGTACTAAGACCCACTTAGCTTGGAAGCTTTAATGTTATTTGATCTTAATTGATGGATATTTTAAGTGGTCCTATTCACCCCCATCTAGGACTTAACCATAATTCTAAGCTTCGTAAGCTTTTGCATAGTGTGGTGTTGTGCTAGACAAGCGGTGCAATTTTAATTGGTATCATTGCCAAGTTTCTCTTTAAGGACTTAATTGTTTAAAGTTAGATATGTAGGAGCTTTAAAATCATGTATACTCATGTGGGGAGCACCGTCTCACAACCAACTTATTTTGATGGGTATAACTATACCTATTTGAAGGTTAAGATTAAGGTAATTTTAAGATCCCTTAACGCTTTGGTTCAGGCTATTATCCAATAAGGATGGCATATGCTTGTAAAACAATTTCTAGTTGATGGTAGAACCATTAGCACTCTTAAAGACAAATTTAATCAAAGTGTTTATGGGAGAGATATGTATGCTTATGATGTCAAAGCTTTCAATGCGATTTACTGTGTCATTTCTACCAATGAATTTAAACACATTTGTACATGTAAAACAGAAAGGAAATGTATGTCATTTTAGATACCACCCATGAGGGAACTAGCAGAGTAAAACGTTCCAAGCTTCAGCTCTTGACTACATAATTCGAGAATATTAAAATGGAAGATCTGAAACTTTTATGGAGTTTATAATAAACTAAGTGGTATTTACAACTCCATGTGAGGTTTAGGAGAGAAGATTCAGTAGGGGTATATATTTAGGAAAACACTTGCATCTATTTTTTATAAGTTCACTCCCAAGATAAGCTCAATAGAAGAGTATAGAGACATAAATGTGATGAAAGTAGAAGAGCTAATACGTTCCCTACAGACATATGAATTACATTTTAAGACCCCCTCTAGTAAAAAGAAACTCATTACTCTCAAATCTTCACATAAGCACTCACATAGGCAAAAGAAAAGTGAAGCTGAAGATGAAAATAAGAAGGAAGATTATGATAAGAAAATAGATAGAAAATTTAAGAAATTCCTCAGGATTAGTAAAGAAAAATATTTTGATAAAAATGAAAAATCTCTTGAACCTAAGCATATAGGTAAACATTTCAAAAATTTAAAGAAATCCAATCTCACAACTATAAGGGTTATGTACATGTTGCCTCCAAATGCACTAGTAAAATAAGATTTAAAGGAAAGGATATGGAAGCAACATAGGATGATACTAAGGAGTCCAATTCTGATAGTGAGGACTCCCACTGTGATGAGATTGTGGACCTCTTAGGGGGTGTTCGGATGGTGGGATTGGGTGGCTAACGCAGGGGAGGACGTGAGGTCGAGCACTGTCTTCCTCAAGAGGATAACTATTCCGAATCCACAGAACTTCTCTGGACTCCTCATAGAGAGTTCTCGAATCCACTAGGAAAGAAAGCAAGAAATAGAAATAAAATTCTAATAAATTCAAATTTGATTAATGAATGCTTAAAAATGAATTCACAACCCTTTAAATAGGGGTACCAAGCAATGGGAAAGAAATCAAAATCAAACTACATCTAAAACTCCTAGAATTCGTGACTTACTATACATAGTAAACTTACTATTTATAGACGGTCATGATGTCTACTAGTGCACAAGGTTTTTAGCCAAAAATAGTAAGTGTACTATTTGGCTTCACTAAACCATTCTCCTAATTATTTTAAGCTCTTTTCACATTGGACGCAACTCCTAAAGCCCGATGGATGAAGAGTTATAACCAAACTAAAACTTACTATTTATAGTAAAAATGAAATTAAAACATGGAAATGACCATCAATCTAGTGGTATAACACAAATCTGGCTTGCATAACCAGGTGTAGTAGGGTTGTTTGGCTAAAGTAGCTCGTTCTACCCCAAAATCATATATTTTACGCCTGATAACTCATTCTATATTGTGAGATACGCCCGATCTAAGGTCCGACGGCCCAGTCACTTTTCTGATCCATCTTGGCCATGAAACTGTCTCCGACCTGCTCTACATCAATCCCCTCAACTTCAAAAGAACTCGTCCTTGAGTTCTCATCCTACTCTGGTTCATGATACTCGGTCAGGTCCGCGACATTGAAACTCCGTGAGATCGCCATGTCATATGGAAGATCAACAACATAAGCGTTGTCATTGATCTTTTGGATGATTGGTACCGGTCTAATCTTTTTATTCTTCAACTTTTTGTACGTTCTAGTCAAAAATCTTTCTTTGTGCAGATGGACTATTACTTAGTTTCCCACCTCGAACACCTTTTCTCACCGATGCTTATCCGCTTGTTCCTTGTACTTTTCATTTGAGGCATGTAGCTTGGCCTGCACCTCTGCATGAATGCCCATGACCCTATCTTCCATATGTTCTGCTACAATGCTCATGCCTGGGAGCTTGGGCAGAGGGACCAAGTCTAGTGTATGGCGAGGTACTCGTCCGTAAATAACCTGAAACGGAAATTTTCCTGTCGAGTGATTCACCCCGTTGTTGAACGCAAACTCCGCTTGAAACAAGGCCAAATCCCACTGCTTCAATTTTTCTCCTAAAATACATCGAATGAGGTTTCTCAACGTGCAATTCACAACTTTAGTTTAACCGTCAGTTTATGGATGGTAGGCGCTGCTGAACTGAGGTCGTGTATCGAATCGAGTCCACAAAGTCCACCAAAAGTGGCCTATTAACTTTGAGTCATGGTTATAAGTAATAGTCTTGGGAATCCCATGTAGCCGCACAATTTCTCTGAAGAATAGATTCGCCACATGTGTTACATCGAGAGTCTTCTTGCATGGAATAAAGTGCACTATCTTGGAGAAACAATATACTACCACAAACACCGAATCCATACCACGTTGTGTTTGTGGGAGACTAAGAATGAAGTCCACAGATAAATCCTCCCAAGGACCATCAGGCACAAGTAACTGGATGTAAAGGCCTGTATTATGAGATTGCTCCTTAGAGGTCTAACAAATGTAACAACGTTGGACTGCCTTTCCCACATCACGTACCAATTGTAACCAGTAATACCGTTCTTCTATAAGAGCTCGCGTCTTGTCTTGCCCAAGGTGTCCACTAAGGCCACCTCCATGTAGCTCTTGAATTATCTGTTCTCTTAGCGAACTGTTGGGGATGCACAATCGATTTTTCTTGAAAAGGAACCTGTCTTTTATATGTAAGTCGCTAGAGTGACCTTCTTGGCATCTAACCCATGTGTCCTTGAAGTCGTCCTCGTCGGCATATATGTTTTTGAGGTGCTTGAACCCGAAAACTTCATTGCTCATAGTGACTAATAAAGTTACATGGTGACTCAGCGTATCGGCTACCTTATTCTGTTATCTTGACTTATGTTTTAGCACGAACGTGAATTCCTACAAAAATGAGATTCATCTAGCATGCACATGGTTAATGTTAGCTTGACTATTAATGAATTTGAGAGCTTGATGGTCCGTGTAAAGTATGAATTTCCTTTAAATCAAATAATGTCGCCAGTGTCGCAGTGCTTAGACCACCACGTATAACTCGATCTCATATGTAGACCACTTCTTAAGTGCATCGCTAAGTTTTTCATTATAGAAGGCTACCGACCTATCTTCTTGAGACAAAACTTCCCCAATTCTGACATATGAGGCATCATATTCGACTTCAAATAGTTTGTCGAAGTTAGAAAGTATAAGAATCGAGGTCGTGCATAATCTGCGCTTGATTTCTGCAAAGCTCCTTTCGTCTTCGTCAGTCCACTGAAATTGTCGTTTCTTCATGCAATCTGTGATTAGTGACACAATAGTATTGAAATTTTTCACGAACTGACGATAGAATGTCGCTAGTCCATGAAAACTTCAAACTTCGTGAATATTTGTGGGAACCGGTTATTCTCTGATTGCCTTCACCTTTTCCTCATCCACCCGAATGCCCGTGGATGTTACGAAAAAACCCAGAAATAATAAACTATCAGTCATGAAGTTACACTTTTTAAAATTGAAATACAGTTTATTTTTAGTGAGCACTCGAAGAACCTTCTTGAGGTGTTCCATATGGGTGGTTTCATTTTGACTGTATATCAAAGTGTGCTCGAAATAAACCACAATGAACAACCCAATAAAAAGTTTCAGAACTTGGTTCATCAATCTCATGAATGTGCTAAGTACATTTGAAAGACCGAAGGGTATGACCATCCATTCGTACAATCCTTCATTAGTCTTAAGGGCCATTTTCCACTCATCACCTGGTCGTATTCGAATCAAATGGTAGCCACTCCTTAAGTCCAATTTAGAGAATATTTTTACACCCTCTAGCATGTCTAGCATATCGTCCAACCGTGGTATAAGAAACCTGTATTTTATGGTGATTTTGTTGATGGCTCGGCTGTCGACACATGCACCAACTCCCATCTTTCTTTGGAATTAATAGAGCTGGTATAGTATATGGACTCATGCTTTCTTGAATAAGACCCTTACAGATCAACTCCTCTACTTGTCCCTATAGAATCTCGCACTCATTCGGACTCATTCGATAATGAGGATGATAGGTAAACTGGACGCAGAGACAAAGTTGATATGGTGTTGGATATCCTTCATGGGGTAACTCATCAGGAAGGTTATCGGGCCAAATCTCTTTGAATTCATATAGCAAGGGCCTTAGTCTTTTAGGGATGATGGTTGGCTCGAATTCTTCCCTTTTACAATTAATGCATAAGCCTGTCTTGTTTCTTTGGATTCTTCCACGAAGCCCCGTATGGTTAAGAGAAAATGACCCTCCAATTTAGAAGTTTCATGTGGTCCCTCTGGATCCATATGGGGCCAATATGGTCTTCCGGCCATCCTTGACGAAGATTATATGTTATCTCGCCCTTTATGAGTGGCATCATGGTCAGATTGTCAGGGTCGACCGAGTAGTATGTGACATGCTTCCATGTCAATCACATTGCATACTACTTCATCCTTATAATGTTTTCCAATTGAAAAGGATATGGTGCACCGTTCGGTTACCTTTGTTTCGCTAACCTTCTTGATCCAACCGATTGTATATAGAGAGGGATGACGCTCCATTTTCAATTGTAATTTTTTCACCATGACCTTGGAGACAATGTTCTCGCTGATCCCACTGTTAATGATTATGTCACAAAACTTTTGATTCACCATGCACCTATTGTGAAAGATGTTATGTCACTGTGGATGCACTTCTTTTCTTGGAACATATAATAGTCGCCTCATGACGAGCGACTCACTGTGATCTTGCTGAACCCAACCTAAATCATCTGCCTCGTCCTCGATGGTATGCTCCTGTTCTTCAATATCTAGATCTTCATAAGCGTTAGCAGCACTATTATCATTAATGACGAGGTTTGCCACTTTTCACTGGGGACAAGTATTTGATAGGTGGGGCGGTTGGCCACAACGATAGTAGTTGTCGGGCCTTGGCCGAGCATAGGGGTTCGGGATTCTACTTAGACTAACAGCAGTCGATACTCCCCTTTGGGGTCTAGCTTGCTTGCTTCCCTGATCTCGGTTCTTAGACGTAGGAGGTTGAGTGTGTGCTCCTATGGGCTCCTGCCCCTTGGGATGTGGAGCTCCCTAAGATGGACCTGCCACAGGGATCCTTATAGTAGGATAGGTCCATGTGTTAGGACATTTAAGTTGCATTTCTGCCCGAGTAGCCAACTTGATCACATCATTCATTGTCTAAACGAACTACATCTGGACCTGATCTTGGATAGCCATATGCAATCCACTGTTGAATTGGGTGACTTGCTGCGATTTAGTCTCGACCAAATTGTTACGCACCGCCAAGTAGTAAAATTCTTCTGCATATTCTCTCACCGGCGGATTACCTTGTCGACAATTTTGGTATTGTTGGAATAATACCTAATCGTAATCACTAAGGAGGAATCAGGCACGTAGTAGCTGCTTCATCCGCTACCATGTGCGGATTGGTGCTTTCATCTGCCTGGTTCACGTGAGTTGCAGTTGTTCCTACTAAGCTGAATCTCCTCCTTTCAACTTGTAGGCCACAAGCTTGACCTTCTTTGCTTCAGGGATGTTCATATAGTCAAAAAATCGCTCAACTTCAAAAAGTCAATCGAGAAAATCCTCAATGTGTAGTTGGACATTAAAGTTAGGAATATCAACCCGCATCTTAAATTCTCGATCTGTTTGATCTCCTCAATCGCCGCCTTATCTAGGGTATTGGAAGATTATGCCGTTTCTTCACTAGAGCCCCCTTCCTTAGGAATGACCCTTAGGTGCACTGTCGGTACTATCCTACGATCAGGGCGATTACAAGTTTCAGCAGGATTACCACCAGGAACATTGGGTTGCCCTAGGTTTTCCACCAAGAGGTCCGCTATGTGGTCGATGAAAGCCTGCAACCCTTGCATAGCTTGTCGATTCTCTCGTTGAGCTACTTCAAAAGTAACCGCCGTTAAAGGTAAATTCCTTGGAGCACTGCCCATGGGATTGTTGCCCATCCCTTCGTTAGAAGCCATCGATTCGAGGAGAAACCTTTCTTTGATACCAAACTGACACAGGGGAGGATGTGAGGTCGGGCACTGTCTTCCTCAAGAGTATAACTATTCCGAATCCACGGAACTTCTCTGCACTCCTCACAAAGACTTCTCGAATCCACGAGGAAAGAAAGCAAGAAATAGAAATAAAATTCTAATAAATTTAAATTTAATTAATGAATGACTAAAAATGAGTTCACAACCCTTAGAATAGGGGTACCAAACAATGGAAAAGAAATTAGAATCAAACTACAACTAAAACTCCTAAATTCTCAACTTACTATTTATAGACGGTCATGATGTCTACTAGTGCGTAAGGTTTTCAGCTAAAAATAGTAAGTGTCCTATTTGGCTTCACTAAACTGTTCTCCTAATTATTCTAAGCTCTTTTCACGTTGGACGCAACTCTTAAAGCCCGACGGATGAAGAGTTATAACTAAACTAAAACTTACTATTTATAGTAAAAATGAAGTTAAAACAGGGAAACGACCGTCGATCCAGGGGTATTTCACAAATTTGGCTTGCGCAACCCAGCATATCAGGGTTGGTTCGCTAAAGTAGCTCGTTCTACCCAAAAATCATATATTTTATGCCCGATAACTCATTCCAGATTGTGAGATACGCCCGATTTAAGGTCTGACGATTCGGATCACTTTTATAGTCATCCGGGCCTTTTCTGATCCATCTTGGCCATGAAACTGTCCGTGACCCGCTCTACATCATGGGCGTATGTGGGAGTGGGTTTCAAAATCCCACTCTTCCAAGCGCCAGCTGTTTGGTGACGGACTTAAGGCGGTATTGATGAATTTTCTTGGATATTGTGCCGGGAATTGAAGAGGAGTGTCGTCAGATGCACGGGATTACAAAGGAGTGGAGGGTATGAAAGCTGATGAGGGTCAAATATTGCACACTAGACCCCGATTAGTACCTACTTTTACGAACATGATACTGTTTAATGCCATATTTTAATTGTGTTTGTGGTGCAAGGTGAATTCACGAGCATAGGACTGAAAAGGATGCTTAAAGCATGGATTTAACACTCTGATGACACCAAAGGCAATGGATAGACCCCAGGGGACAAAGATTGATGAATTTACATGCCAGAGATCTGAGGAAATCAAGCCATTCACATTAAAGAGGGCCTGAAAGTAGTCCAGAATGCAAGATCACATGGTTCCAGCCATCCATTAGGCTCAAAACTTCATACATAGCCTGAAGAGCACAAATTAACGGTACATGTCAAATTTGAGCTATCGGATCCCTGTAGAAATGGTCCAACGGATAGATCAGCCACCAAATTCCTGATTTGGGGCCCGCCTGATCTTTGGATATGCTTCAACTTTGGTCTCAACCCCTTAAATTCAATGATACAACAGATGAGCGGTGCAGATTTCTCATAAACATTGGAACGGGACTCCACTGACAACGCTAGTGCACTGTGCACAATGCACTCCACGTGCACGGGACCACCTTATTCAGTCAGAGTCGGTTTGACCGACTTCCTTTAAAAAGAGAAACAAGTCTCTGTTGTCTCGTTATGCAGGGTCGTCCGTGGATGGTGTAGATGGCCCACCGTCTCGGTCCAGATGATGGATCTAGACCGTTCATCAGAATCTCAAGGTTCTTCTTACCAAGGCATAGGTGGAAAATGTCGAAGCAGCAGTGAGGATGTGATTACAGTCATTCAGAAGGAAGATGGATGGTGCAAGAAGAACTCTGGCGGGCCACAAAAAATTAAATCCAAAAACGTCATCCCCGACTAGTTTTTCGAGCTTCATTCGATGGACGGAATGGATTTCTCAAAGAATACTGATCATGGGCCCCACAAATCACCAGCGTAAGTCATGTGCGCGAGCCCTGTTTCACGCATGGATCTGACAATCCAGGTGGGCCACCACGGTTGGCAAATGGGGAAATCCCAACTGTTCATATTCTTAGCAAGTAAAAACTGATCGAAGATGGGTCGATCCCGCATGTTGATGGTCATGATTGTGCGTGCAAACAAGACAGGAAACTTTCTGTTTTCGACTAAGAGACTTCTATTACGCACCTATTTACGCACCGACCTCCGCTTTCTTTTTATGCAGAAATTGCCTCCCACGTTAGCATAGCCACCAACTTCCTACCTTTATAAAAGAAAGGAAAGAGAAGGGAGAGGGGATCGAAGTTTTGGTGAACGTCGGGCTGAGGGGAGCAGATCCAGAGCTTGGAGAGGAGAGTTTGGGGAGAGAAAAGAGAAGAAAGGGAAGAAAGAAGGGAGAGAATGATGTTTTTATTTTATCAATTTTATTTTTCCATGGATTGCTAATTTCTTAGCTAGGGCTGGGATGAAGCCCCTGATTTGAATGACTCTTGTTATGTGTTGATTTCATTTGAATTGATTGATTTATTTCTTTCTCTAGTGTGCTTAACTAAAAACTCCGTACTTCTCCATTCTATGAGCTTAACCAAAGTCCAGATGTGGATGTTGTTTGGAATCTTATTTTAGGTGCTTGTGTCTGACCATGAACAGGTTTTCCTATAGAGAAAGAAATAGGAATTACATCTCTTCATGCCTGACCATGGATGGAAAGATGTGATCCTTATGCTTTAAGGGATTATACATTCTGTGTGCCCGACCAAGGACATAGAGTGTGCTTTATTTATTAAATTTATATCAATCTGAATTAGGGTGAATCAACAGGTAAAATAAAGGTCAGGATAATTATGGGTGGATTCAAAAGTCCTAGTATTCTCCTTGATTTAATTTTCCTTATTACTCTCGGTTATTTTTTATAGATTTATGTTAGTAGTTTACTAAACTATTTGTTGAATTAGTTAAGAAGAATCGTAAATTTCAAATTGTGACAACCAGTCCTCGTGGGAACGATCTCGTAATACGTACCATATCTACATTTGATTTGTATACTTGCGAGTTTAAAATCATTTAAATCAGGTTGGTTTAAATAAAACATCAGAAACAAATCCCACCAAATCTCACCTCGAATTTCTTGCGTCCGACCCTACCATCTTCGTCTTCTCAAAATGCATGTTGAGACGTCCTGGGCTGATGGCCGATGTGATTCCTCCCTAGAAACGCTGGTAGTGGTAACAACTATAACGGGTTGGGACTTATCGGGTTCCATAAAAATAAAGGTGGGGGGAAGAGGGACTTCCGCTCATATCGTCTTCTCTCTCAGGTATCCCTTTTCCTTCTCTCTGTTTTTTTATTTTCATTACCCCTTTCCATCTATTGACCCTCTTCTGCAAACCCTTCCTACTAACAGGTGGTAAGTGGATGATCGGTGTTTGTTGTGTGGCCAACTACCCTAATTGAATCAAGGGAACCCTCAAATCTCGGTATGTTGCATGTAGATGATCTTACATTCTGAAAATGGCTAGCATTCTGAAAATGGCTATGAAAGAGGGGGGAAATGCTGATTTGATTTAAATTTTTCATTCTGAAAATGCCTATATTTGCGGTAAATGCTGAATTGATTGGAATTTTTTAATTTCTATTTGTGATATACACTGGCATTTTATATAAGTCTGTTGCCTAAAAATCACAAATAATCAAGATTCAATATTAACCATCATTTAGTGGCATGCAATCACCCATCACAACATTTTCTTTTATGTACTTCAATTTTTATTTTTTATTTTTTGCTGAAAATTAACAAGAACTTGAATTGAAAAGGAGAAAAGTTCCTCACCTAGATTCCTGGTGCACTTCTTGTCAAAGGGCTTTGGCAGGAAATCAGCTGCCCCTTTTCCCATGTATGCTGGTTTGCCAGAGAAAGGCTTTTCCAAAGGAACTTCCTGCCATGGGAACTTAAGTGGGTCTCATTCGGATGTTTGTGACAAATCTACTCATTTTTTAAGTTATGCCTGATCATGTAAGGACATGACAAAAACATATCCAAAACTCAGGTCAGCGGCACACTGGATGAAATGGTTAGGGAAATAACTACCATTGAAACATCCCTATCCTTTAATGTGATGTTTATATATCATCCACACCATTCATAAGTTCATTTCTGATATTTATATGCCATCCACACTGTTCATAAGTTCATTCCTTCTAGGTTGAACTGGAAAAAAAATATATTAGATTAACCCAAATCTTTTATGGCCCCAGAAATGTTTCAATAGGACGTTCAATCCTCACTATTTCCTATCATTCAGTTCACTTGAGTTTTTGGATCTCCTTCATTTTTTAAGATATTGATCTCCTAAAGATAAGGAGCTCATGTTAACAGAGATTACGTGTTAGAGATCAAGATCTCTAATACATAAATTTTTGTTAACTAAAATTTGATGAACTCATTTTTATGTGTGAGACAGGGCTTCATAGTTTCCCAATTATTTATGTCCCCATCCAATCACTATTAGCCTACCATATTATCATATCATTTATCAAGCATTATATATTTTCTTAAAGATTTAAAAAATCTCTATGTATGTATCTTTGATAATATAATATGATAAGCCATGATTCTTTAATTTATATCAGAACAATTCCTTTGTTTTCATTTTTTTTCAGAAGGCACTAGATTCATGTACAAATCAACAAAATCAGGCTGGATCTTATTTTCCATATATTATTTTTTTAGTTAATTTTAAAAGCAGGCTGGATCTTATTTTCCATATCTTATACGAAAATCCCAAACATAGATTAAGATTGAGAAACCTCATCTATTGCAGGCTTATTGTCAAATGATTAGCCTCTCTACAAACAAGATTAAAGTATTCTTGCAATGAGGAAGCTTAGTTATGAATTTCATTCACCTCGTGCAACCATTTCCTTGGCTTCTATCTTGATTGCAACAATCTGAAATTATGATCCAGGAGTTTCCCTCAACAATCGCTTCCATGTTAAAATTTCTTTAAATAATTGAAATAGTGAGTATATATATCATTAGCATTGATCTCTACTTTATTTTTTTGGGGAATGGTCTTTGCAATCACTGAACTGACCAATCAAGGTCTTATCAGTACATAAGCATTTGGGCTTATAACATATTCTTGGAGATAATCATAAAAGGTTCACCCTTCTGCTGGAAACTAACATCTGAGTATTGATTTTATGAGTTTCTTGAATGATTTCACATTGCCTTAAGCAGGGATTAGGGGAATGTTTGCTGAGTTCTAGTTTTGAGAGAGTAATCATGTATATATTATGCATTTTATTTTCTACCATGCTTTTTATGTAAATCTTGTCTAGAAAGTTCATGGAAATCAGCTGCCCCTTTTCCCATGTATTCCGGTTTGCCAGAGAAAGGCTTTTTCAAAGGAACTTCCTGTCATGGGAACTTAAGTGAGGCTCATTGGATGTTTGTGACAAATCTACTCATTCAATAGTTATGCCCGTTCATGTTAAGGACATTTCGTCACAAACATATCCAAAACTCGGGTGAGCGGCACACAGGAAGAAATGGTTAGGAAAATGCCTGCCCCCAAATTTTAGGCTACTTTTCTGTTGAGTCACACCTAATGAATGGGATTGATGAAAGATCAACAACATATTTACATGATGGTTAAAAATGAAAAATATCCAATGGTGTTATTTCACCAAACAAGTGTGCAAGAATCAAAGGTTAGGATTGTTCAACCATTCTAATTTTGTGACTTAATGACTGTGAGTTCCACAATTTAGGTTGTTTTATTTGAGTTTATATGTGCTTGCATATCAAGCGCAATATCCAGCTAGAGTATCAAATAAGACCATCAAGTTTCTCAATATTTAGCCTAAACTTAAATATACATGGCTGATAAAGAACATTCCATTATAATTTTTTTTTTCCTAAATGTGATTTTTTAGAGTTCTTTTGTGTGTTAATTATTGAAGAATTATTTTTGAAACTATTAATGGCTATTAATTTGATGGTAGTTTATAGTTAACTCTTAATATTCCATATTTTCTCCTCATAAAATAGTATTTGAATTATTAGGCCCACTTTTGTGGGCCCCATCCACACCATTCATAAGTACATTTCTCCAATTTATATGCCATTCACACTGTTGATAAGTTCATTCCGTGTGAGGGATAAGAAAATAGGATTTTTGATGTGGGTAACTTTGATGGGCTCTATACCATAATGTATGTGTTAAGACTCATCCATTCCATATATAGATAAGAAAAGAGGAGTTTCCAAGACCTATCTTTTATATCACAATTTGGATGTAATGATCTAGATCGATATCTAATTAGGTAGTTTGGTCGAGTGGATTTTACTTAATTTCTTAAAGTAATATTTTTTAATTAGGTGATTAGACTCTTGATTAATAGTTTGATTGAAATATATCATAAATTTAATGGTCCAGATCATTAGTTTAATCTTTTTCCCTAACTTTTATGATATGGATCCAAGATCGGCTTATGGATTGAGACTATCATGACCAAATCATGGTTAGTTAACGTCTTAGATGAAAATCTAATCTTCAATATTGAGTATGGTGGTTATTGCCAAAATAGCGTAGTTTTCTTAAAATCTCAATCTTCAATGCGGAACCACTGGTGTTCCATTGCTGTCATTACCAATGAAATTTATTAAGTCAAGCTCACTCTATATTCTTATCCAACTTTGTAAAAATATTAACTATGATTACATCCCACGATTTCATGAAACGGATAATATGAGAAAGATTGATTTCATGTTTGGTGTGAATTTTTAGGATATGTATAACCTGTGCGAGGACGAACTGGGCCGTTATATCGTGGTTCTTATCACAGTTTCTTACGTCTCTACCGTTGGGGAATGTAAGACCCGTATCTTAGTCCGTACCGTTCCGTAAACTTTCGCGGTCTTACCGGTCGAATTTCGGCAACCTTCGACTTTTAACCGATATCGACGCGCAACCCTAATTCATATGCCGACAAGCCAAGTCGACTCAACCCAAGACCAATACCATAGCGACCGCGCCGTCGTTGCGGTTCCGATGCCGCGACTCGTGCGCCGAGGCGATACCCTGGTCAAGAGTTATAGGCCGACGTTCGGTGCGAGGAAACGTCGCGCATTGCGAAACCCAAGAGAATCTCTACGATGTGTCACATCAATCACATCAATCCCATCAATCAATCATCCATCAATCCATCACATGTCAAGTACATGTCAAGTACACATCACTTCCACCCCTTTTCCCAAGCAACCACAAAAGTCTTCCTAACCCCCATACCTTTCTTACACAAATGCTACAAAAGTTTTCCATGCCCATGCCTTTTCTTACACAAAAGGCCTCAAAAGTCAAAAAGCTCTTACACACCCATTACCACCACATCCATCCATCACTGTCTCTCTCTCCCTTTACAACTCTCTCTCTTTCTCTCCTTCTCATTTCAAATCTCCAAGCAACCAAAATCCCAAGCTCCATACATTGGAATTTCTCCAAGCTTCCTAAGCTCCAAATGTGGCCCACTTTCCTACCCCACCATCTCCCATCTCAACCCTCCTTTCCTCATCTCATCCATTAAAGTTGAAGCTAAGGTGCCAAGGAACCCCTAGGAGCAAGAAGATGGGACGGTGGGTGCCTCTATAGGATAGATTTCTTATTTTTATGATGGGCCAAGTGAGGCCCACCGATCCATGGTGTGGATCTTACTTGGACCCTAAAATGTGGCCGATGGCCCACTAGGATCATCATGATCATTCCATGATGGGGCCATTCTCCATGGACCCCATCATGATGTTTATTTTCTTTTCAAAGGTCATCTAGACCGTCCATGTTGGTGGGGAAAGGATCTCCACCGTTGATTTTAGATTTCGGTGGTCCCACATGCTTTAAGGCCACTTGATGTATGATTCATTGTAAGGGAGGGCCCATAATGTCGGGGTCCCTCCATCACAAGCGTGTCCCACTCTCTATCTCACTCTCTCTACTTCATTTTCTTTTTTATATATATTGTGTTTGTGTGGCCCACTTGAATGGACCCCACCTTGAGGTATTTATTTTGTCCAAGTGTCCTTCAAGTGGGGCCCACCTTGCATGTTGTACCCCCCCCCCCCCAATCATCCATCAGTGGTGGCCCACTTCAATAGGCCCACCACAATGTATTTTTAAAAGAGGCCACAACGTCCAACATCTGGGACGCTGGACATTCCTGTATAAAGAAAAAGAAAAGGGGACTTTTGGGATGAGTCACTTGCTTGGACCCCACCTTGATGTATATATTCGATCCAAGCCGTCCATCCTCTTACCCACATTGTTTTAACCGTCGAGTAAAAGAATGGGGCTGATCTGAATATCTGGTGGGCCATAGCATGGGGAACATTGGCGGTTACCATTGAAAAATTTTCTGGTGTTTCTATGCACCCAAAAAATTCAAACTTCGGACTCTTTTTGTCTGTTGCGAGTCATAGAACTCTATGGCTGGAGTGGATTTCCAGGTAACGGGCCCCACACATGATTTTCGGCAATAATAAAAATTAAAGGAGAGAGAGGAAAGATGAAGCAGCAAGCTGCTGCTTGCGTCAGGTAGCGCTGGCAGCGCCTGCGCTGCTGCCAGGCGGGCGGGCGGACGATTGGGACCCACGGCCTCCAGCCGTGGGCCCCACCCTGATTTTTGTATGCCATTTAAACCATTCACGAGGTGGGTCCCCTCCTCAGGTGGGCCCCCTCCAAATTTCAGCTCGATCAAAAACTCAGGTGGCCCACACCATAGGAAACAGTGGGATCGTACCTATACCATTGAAATTCATTCTTGGGCCCACAAAAGTTTTGGATTAATCTGAAATTTGTATCTTCACTCCATCCAAGTCTAAGTGACCTTATGAACGGGTTGGATGGCATCCTAACATTGCAGTGGGACCCACATGGGACCCATAATGATTTATGTATTCTAAGTCCACCGTCCAGGCGGACGGTGGCACCCGCCTTAATGTATTTGTACTCCCACCGTCCAGTAGACGGTGGGGCCCTTGGTGAGATTTGTGTTCGGTCCTCACTGTCCAGCGACAGTGGGACCCGCCATGATGCATGTGATGCATCCAGACCGTCCATCCACTTGGTGAGATCATTTTAAGGCATGAGCTGTTGGTTGGGTGGGCCACTCATGTATGGGTTAGGCCCATTTGATTTATAACAAGCCTATGGGCTTAGGCCCACTTGATATTTAAGGCCTATGGGCTTAGGCCCACTTGATATTTAAGGCCTATGGGTTTAGGCCCACTTGATATGTTTCAAGTCCATGGGACTAGGCCCATTTGATATATCCCAAGGCCCAGGGGATTGGACCCTTTTGATGTATTCTAAGGCCCATGAAATTGGACCCATTTGATGCATTTTTAAAGCCCATGGAAGTAGGCCCATTTGATTCGTATAAGGCCTATGGGTTAGGCCCATTTGATATATGTAAGACCTAGGGGTTTAGGCCCACTTTGAGATGCATGCAAGGCCTAAGGGTTAAGGCCCATTTGGCGTACATATGGGGTTCAATTGGTATGGCCCATTCGTTACCTTTAAGACCCATGAGTTAAGCTCATTTGATGCAATCCAAGGCCCATAGGTTTTGACCCATTGCAATGCACATAAGACCCATTGGTGTGACCCATTTATGTGGCCCATCTGATGAATAAAAGGCCCATAACATATGGCCCATTTGATATATATGTAAGGCCCAATGGGATGAACCTACAGTCCATTGCAATGTGTAATTCTAATACAGACTAAGTAGCGATGTTTACAAAGATCGTGCCTTAGGAGCAATGTTGGTTTGACGTCCACATTGCGAGTGTAATGTTGGTTGGATGTCCACATTACGACTCTCCTTAGGGCCCATTACTGGGTCGTACTTGCTGTGTATAGGCCGTCTAGGCCCATCTGCGTTGTAAGAATGGTTCATCACTCATTTACATGTTTAGTATAGTTTCATGACTCATGATCATACGCATCATATGTATGCTTGATATGAGGATTGACTGATCATATCATATGCCTTCGGGCAGGTTGTTTATGGGCTCCTGGTTAGGCGGTGTTGCCCTACATGAGTGCACGATATGCGCAGGATTTATTGCATGACTGGATAGCATGAATCATGCATTTGCATTTGTGTGACATGGTTATTGTACGCCCTAGCGACATCAGGGTCGTAGCCTCCACAGACGCATCGTGGTTGGCAGGATTGGATATCGAAAATCTTGTTCTACATGGGGTGCTATAGATATCCCTAGGTGAAAGTCCCTAAACCCTTATGGTACCAAGAGGTTGCTCCAACATTTAGACTGAGTGGGTAGATGAGCGTTGAGTGCCGATTACCAGACGGTTACGCTCTCCACTGTGTCGTGGTCGGTTGGAAGGGGGTGCGGCCTTACCCGCCCGAGTGTAGGGGGCAATGCTAGGCTGAGTCTAACCAGCTCGAGGAATGGGTCCGCTATCGACGAGTCACGCCTGATATTGACAGACGGATAGTGAGGTCTCTTCCACTTACCTTATTGCGTGCGATGTGGAGGCAATCTGGTTTAGAGTGTACTAGACCCCGGTGATATCCCATATTTGAGTTGTATTGATGTGTGGACATAGATGAGGATCTGTATACTTGAGTTGCATTGCACATCGCATGGCCTTGGGATGGCCGATACCATTCATGTCTTGCATCACATAGCCTTGGTACGGCTCATGATATTATGGATCCATCTCCATATTCCGTATTATTCTGACATTGCATGTTCATATTACTACCTTGCGCACACACTTTCACCACCCTCTAAGCTTTCTATAAGCTTATGCACGACCGTTGCGTGCAGGTGACGTTGGTTCGCAGCAGCGCTGAGGAAGGAGCACGTTGCAGATCGTTTTGGAGTTTTTCATTCTTTATCATTATATTTCCCTTTATGCTCATTGTACTTGTAAATTTTTTGATTATAGTGGAAATGTAATGGAGTCCTTGGTTGTTGTTTGTGGGTTATGCCATTGGTTATGCTTATTACGAATCAAACTGACGTTAAAAATCCTCCTCGTAGCATCCCAGGATCGAAACTTGGCGAATGGGAGCTAGGAGCCGAGAATGGGATTCTAAGGAGGCTGTCGGTGCCGGATTCGGCGATCGAGAATTTTGTGAGCCCGGTTTCCGAGTTTGGGCCGTGACAGGGAATACTGCCGAACGTATATTTTTAATCGGCCAGCTTGTACAAGAGATGATGATCGGGCGAGGTTCATCAATTCTATTATTCGTACCTCCGATAGAGATTATATTACTCAGTTACGGATAACGCGAGCAAATTTTTTCCGGTTATGTAATAATTTACGTGAGAAGACTTTTTTACATGATACACGAAACGTTAGCCTAGAAGAGCAATTTGTAATATTCCTACACACAGTAGGACATAAAGTGCGTAATTGAGTAATTGGACACCTGTTTATACATTCAGGTGAAACTGTCAGTCGTCACTTCAACTGGGTTCTTGATGCAATTGTGTCTCTCTATCCTGCGTACTTTCAATAGGCAACTGCTGAAATCCTTATCGAGATTCAATCAAATCCATTTTAGTCGACATACTTTCAGGTATAAGTTTAAACTATGTATCTTTGAAAATTGAATAATAATCATTTAGTTATGTAACATTAACTAATAAAATCAGTTTGGACTATGTAATTTTAGGATTGCATCAGTGCAATAGATGGTACCCACATTCCTGTCCACGTATAAACGACCCACCAAGTTAGTTTCCATAACAAAAAAGGTTTCTTATCCCAAAATGTGCTTAGTGCATGTGGATTTGATATGAAAGTTATATACATCTTAGTCAGTTGAGAGGTTTCTGCTTTAGACACATGAGTGTTACATAACGCACTCATACGATCCGATGATCCCTTAAATTTCTCAAACGATAACCTTTACATTTACGACAAAACTCTTTTATATATTTTTCTATGATAATTACTTTCATATACTACGATAACTATTTGTAGGAAAATACTATGTCGTTGATGCAGGATATGTGCATTCTCCGGGCTTTATGGCTCCATACCGTGGTGTCAAATACTACCTCCAAGAATATCGTACTGGGAGATCACCTACAAATTATAAAGAGTTATTCAACTATAAACATGCATAACTTCAAAATGTGATTGAGCGTACATTTAGAGTATTGAAAGGTCGTTTTTCAGTTTTAAAAATAGCAGTGCAATATCCTCTGAAAATGTAAGTGAAAATTGTAGTTGCATGTGCAATGCACCATAACTTCTTATTGACAGAACGTGATTCAGACCAAGATGTAGGTGGTGTTGGTATACATACGGGAGATGTGGAAAGCAATCCATCACCATATGAGGTTTCAGCAAATGATGAGAGGCATTGAGAGGTATAGGTTACTCAGCGGGAAAAAGTGTGTGGTCTACACTATGCAATTCAATCGCCCAACGAATGTGGGCAGACTCCCTTAGCAATAGTAGGAACTGATCATTTTCTTCTATCTTATATTTCAAAGCAATGTAGTTGAAGTCTTTCAATCATGCTTTATTAAAAATGAAATCTTTAATGTTAGAATGTGAAATTTGTTTTGAGAATATGAACGAAATGATTAAATTTTACAATTTTAAGTACTTAAGTGAGACGTATGTCACATGTTCTCATATTTTGGCTTATTACTCATAGGCCATATGTCAGATATGTGGTCTAGTCCTACTGCGACTCCTACACAATTTCCCACTAAAACTCTGACTCCTCCGACGCGATGTTCACCTCGTACAAAACCCACTAGATCACTTGTTGAGCCATCTTACCGAGCTCAGAAAAGAAAGTGGACTAATGCGATGGATTAAGTTTTTTTGAACACGTTGCGAGAGCAAATTGCCCTAGGATGCAAAGCAGATAATGGGTTTAAAAGGGAAGCATACCAAGCTGCAGCTGAGTAAGTTTCTAAAGAAACTCACGTGTTCATACGTGAATTGGTCGAACGTCGTGAACCGGATGAAGCATCACAAGAAATGTTACAATGATGTGAAAGATATGCTCGTTGCTAGCAGCTTTAGTTGAGATAACGATCGAAAGGTTGTAACAGCACCAGACAAAGTATGGGAAGCTTATCTTAAGGTAAGACATGACTTTGGATTGTTTGAAATGTCCTTATTAAAATGTCATCAATACTTGTATTATCCGTATTAAAATGAGAATGGTGGTTACTCATCTACCCATAATCTTTTTGTAGTCTCATCCATGAACTGAAAGACTCTGAGGAAAGCAAATCGAGAGGATGGACGATTTATCTGTCATCGTTAGTGATGATCAGGCGACTGGTTGATACGTACAAGGCAATAGGAATTTGGCTGCATCCTCATCATGTGTCCGATGAGATTTAAATTAAATATGGTTAGATGGGGATGAGGATCTGGAAGATAGCGTGGATCTATCTACGGACAATTTGGGGGACTTGGCAACCAAATCGCAATTTTCTTCTAACAGTTAGTCTAGGGAAAATCATTCTGGTCGAAGTACATCCAAACATATACCTGATTCTGCGAATGAAAATGGCGGTAGTACTACAACAAAGCGGCTGCATTCTACTCTTTCTTATGACGTACTCGGGATGTCTCTAACTCACATTGCCGAGGCCATGAGCAATTTTGGTCTTGGAGAAGAAGTGAACCGCACTACTAAAGTGCTAGACATCCTTGAAGAGGTAGAGGGGTTGACCAACACCGAGTTCAACGAAGTTGGCCAGCTCCTCTCAAGGGACAAACAACTCACTTCCTTCTTTATTAGTCTTCGAGTAGAACGCTGCATGGAATGGTTAAAACAAATTCTTCACAATTCTCAAAAAAATGTTGGTGGTGCAGATCCATGACTTTAAATGTTTTATATATGATGCAAGCTTGGTAGACGCTTGTGCTAGTGTCTTATACTCTTGATAGGTATCTTGTGTGGAGACAGCTTGGAAGATGAAACATTTAAACTATCAACTTTTGTATTTGATTTGGATGTTAGGGGCATGTAATAACTATAATCCTTGAATTATTTATGGTTTGTCTTTATGGTGTGCATGGATGTTTGACATTTAGCTCAACATGAAATATCTTTTTAAAGATGCATAACGTGATGTATATTATTTGTTCATACACATGTTAATGCTTTTTTTCTACAACATCTATGCATTATATCTTTTACAGGTGTCTCAATTATCATCAGGGAAAGGTATGTTCTTAAAATTCTAAAGAAGAGTCGGGTGCTCTAATGAATGTAATATACCTAGTTATATGATCAAATCCAATCAATATATGGATGCAAATATATACAATCATAATCAGGTTGTTATAATTATCTTGATATTTGTTTGCCTCATGCGATAATGTGCAGATGGCTAAGAAGGTATATGTCGTATTCATTGGTCATAGAGCTGGGATATATTATGATTGGGAAGAGTGTCATGCACAAGTGGATGACTATTTCAGGGCACATTTCTGCGATTACAGTTCTGTTGCGGAAGCATTTATAGATTGGTCAGCTTTCTGTCGAAAAAGTGGCTCCCCAAACGTATCAAGAGATGAAATTCCAGACGACCATGAGAGTCCAATGCTGAAAGGTAGTGAGCATTGCAATGAGAATAGTACCAATCATCCTCTACGTCGGTCCTCAAGACCGACCTGTAGTTCACCATCCACAGGTGTCACTAACACAAATAGAGAATGTGCTGAAGAAAATGGAAACGATGATGTGGCGATCATTGTAAAGTTCATATTCAGAATTTTTATTTTGGTTCTCTTTATTCAGCCCATGTCACTATGTTGAATATGTTATGGACTGTAACATAACTACTTATGGACTTTTACATAACTATTAATTACATCTGCATGGAGACATCAGTAGCTTTGAAAGTTGGAAAATTTGTTCAATCTGATTTATCTTGCGTTCAATTCTCTCTCTCTCTCTCTCTCTCTCTCTCTCTCTCTCTCTCTCTCTCTCTCTCTCTCTCTATCTCTCTACTTTTTTTAAGATCAAAATGTAAAAGAGAAAAAATGTAATACCCTAGATTTTTTCCAACCTAGAGTTAGACGTCCTTAGGCAATGGGTCAACCATATCACTCTCAAAGCTTAATCATAAAGTCAAAAAATAATATCATTTTTTAACCCGTTTCCTTTAAAATCTCACCTTTCACCACCTCATTCTTCAAATTTCTCCAAGTACTTTCATATTAGACATAAATCCTAAAGTTTAAATGGTGAAGAACTATACTTAAACTAAAACTTACTGTAAATGGTACGTACATGAATAAAATGGGATTTTAACTATTGAATTTTTAGAATTGTATAATGTAGATAGGTTATTTGAATGGATTAGCTTCTTCTATCCCAAAATCATATATTATACGTCACGTAACTCATTCCAGTTTATAAATGAGACTCGATAAATGCCTCGACGGACTCGTGGGCCCAAACGGCTCAATTGGGGGGGACCCGAGGTGGGTCCCACATGTTTCCGGCATCCTCAGGGGGGAGGAAATTGCCCCTGGGGCATGCCCTCACCAAATTGATTAGTAACCGGTGAGGGGCTCGCCGGTTTGACGAGGCCTCGTCCGCACAGCGGTTAGGCAGCCCGTTTTCTGCATTTTTTTTGTGCGTTTCGTTCAAATTTGAAAATTCATATCTCCTTCGTTATAACCCTGATTTAGGTGATTCAAAAATCAGATTGAAGAAAAATGAGTCTAGTTTTATATAAGAATATGTAAAAAATATAATAAAATATATAATATAGTTTAAAGTAGGTCGTGGTGACAACTATCCGAAAATCACTTGTTGGACAGCTACTACTTCTAAAATTTTTAGAATTTTTATACAATAAGAAATCTCATGAAATTTGGTGAAGATGGGGTAAACTTGATGATGAACCATTATAAAAATAATTAAAATAATATAATAACTAGAAGTGCCAAAAATAAGGCATAGAATGGCCCTAGGATAGTATTCTGCCATAATTATGGTAGAATTTAGTTAGGTAGTAAACTGAATACTTAGTAGAATTAACTTGAATTAATTTTAATATGAACTAAAAGACTCAAAATGAGTAGGACCGCTAATTCTATATTACCTGAAAACTTAGGATCAATCTCTAAACCCAGTTGCGCTTGGGAGCATCGTGAAACTTCATATCGGACCTGTACCGCACGTCGAAAGTTTGATAGCGACAAACTTAGACGAATACAACCATCTTGTTGGACTTGACGACCACCTCAAAAATCAAGACCAAACAATGTCCTGAGACCATTTCCTTGAGTCCGAAGTGAAGAGAGTGAGAAAGCGAAGATTTTTAAGAAATTAAATAAAAATTTAAGTAATATGAGTCGTGTCACTTGCGCGCCTTTTCTAAGAATTTTGACCATTATTTTTTATCCAAATTCACCCTCGGATCAGGGAAGTTGGCCCACACATGCCTAAGTACTTGTAGCCCTGATCGAGTTCACGTGACCGTTGAACTGAAACTGGTCCACCACGGTCGATCTGAAAACCCGACCAGACTGAAAACTTATCTTGACCTAGATCCGATATTAGAGAGCTTAATTTCGATCGCATTTGATAAGAGGGCCTCCAAAAATGCTCCGTTGGATCGGAAAGAACCCGATTTGGTTATAACCTAAGTATACCTTGGCCCTAGGGCTATTTTCATCGCTTTTGAGCTTATAAAAAGGCCTTAACCCCCATTCTCAAATCCCATATGATTTATAAACTCTAGACAATCCAAGAGAGAGAAAAGAGAGAGAAAGCAAGGGAGAACCTGTTGTTCCTTCTTGGGATTTTTCCTAGTTCTTCTACACATCAAATCCATCATCTCTGAATCGTTAATCCGACGATTCTAATTCCGTTCTTGGGTAATTTAATCAAACCCTAACCTGTTTCTAGCTTAGAATAGTTTAAGTGATGTTTTAGCTAACCTGTTTCATGCCTTAGGTAGCCTATCCGCCGTTGACGAAGACTTATCGTCTGAATCATATCTATTACGTATTTTCTGGTTTAAGGTACGGACTATATACATTTAGGTTATTCTTTTCAAGACTTTCAATGTCAGTTAATGATATATTACTAACATGGATGCTATTTCATATGTATAAAGTGTTGTCCATTTCATTTTTCAGTTATACGTTAATTATGTTGAATATACTGTATTCCTCGTATTTATAGAAAATGCCGTATACGTATGAAATTTAAATTTGTGCTTATCATGATTCATTGCTGTCTATGTATGCTAGATGCATGTGTATCAACTTCTGGGTGAACGGATTAGCCTAATACATGTTTTATCAACATACGTTGGGTATGTTATATTGTGTAGTCTAAGTGTTTGTGAAAATGACTAAATGAGTATAGAATTCGCTTTCATGCTTGCCATGGCTAATTGTCATGGATATATGATTGTTGTATAGGCGATAACTCTTTGACGAAAGGATTTGCCTTAATACGTATGCTAATGAATACACACATAATATGTATGATGTAATGTGTAGACTAAGTATATATAAAAGTGTCTGAATGAGTTAGTAGTTAGTAAGATGTACTTGTATGCGGGTTAAGATATGATTCTCAACTACATCAATAATGTGTATGATTTTCTCCATGTATTTTATATTGTATATGTGTGGATTCATGTTTATGTTGTATTCCATAACATGCAGAAATAATGCCGTGAAGGGTGATGGGGGAGTGGTGTAACGATTCTGTACAACGGCCCTGACAGCCCTAAAGAGGACAATATCGGACCTTTGATTGTATAATTTGAAACATGATCCATGTACTGCTTGACTATATCATCAGATAACATGTCATAACTGAATATGATTGGGGCTATTGTATAGTCCAGGTAATCGGTAACCGTTCTTTAAGTGGTAATTAAGGTTGTTTCGTCACACAGGATGTGTTCAACGAATTTGAGTCATACTTGGGATGTTCAACAGTGGTTAGGCTACACGGAGTGCTTATGCATTCCATGTCGATCATTTTAACGTGCGCTTGGCCTAGTTGAGCTTATCAACTAACCCGATTAGCCGATGTATGTTCACCATGTTTGGATATTGTTGCTTGAACCTAAGGTACCAAACTTACCAATGAAAAGTCCCTCTAACCTTGGTACCTCGATCCGCTAAGACTCATGAGCCAATTATGGTGGTATGGGACACTATATTTGAGCTATCGGCCTACTCTGATTGGTGACGAGCCCTTTGTAGTGACCAGTGAGCACCTATACTCATGAGCCGATTATGGTGGTATGAGACACTATATTCGAGCTGTCGGCCTACTCTGATTGGTGACGAGCCCTTTGTAGTGACCTTGAGTATATCCTGAAACTGCATTGGGGCGACGAGCCTTGTTGTAGTCTATAGGATATAACTAGACCTGTATTGATTGGTGACGAGCCCTTTACAGCGATCTAAAACTATACTATCGTATGAGATTGTCTTAGACTAACGACCTGAGAATGGATCATCATTTGGGTAATGATACAAGGGAGGTACCTTAGCTTCTCAATCCTTCTGTATGAAAAGGACTAATAAGAACTTGGTAATCATACTCATATCATCGCACTGCATGTGCTATCGGTGTTGGTGTAAGAGCACTGAGGAAGTGACTGACATGCGCGACCGTAAGGGAGATTTTGGTGAGGGCATACATCATTCCCTCATATCATTCTTGCATTAATAAGAGTATCTAGGACATGTTTGATTGTACTGCTTTATCATTACTACTTGATTGAATTGATAACATGTTAACCTTTGCTGTATGGTTTTCACTGAGTTGATCACTCACTCTCACGTTACGGGACGGTGTTTGCAACACCAACTAGTCCCTGTTTTAGTTTCAGATGGTGGCGATGCTTGCGAGGCAGAACCAATCTTTTTTACGATGAGGAGGGTTTCTCCTATATGCAGTTCTCAGGCGGGTTTATGTGAACAATGCCCTAATTGACGGAGATTCAGGGCTATGTTGGTAATGAGTTATCACTTTTTGATATATGTATTTTGAGACACGACTTGTAATTATGACCTGGCAGAGCATACATATCTTGGGGACTTATGTTGATTTATATATGTATTTTCATCTTTCGCTCGTGTTTTCAGATTGTCCCTAAATTATGTTTACTATTTTGGCTTAATCTACCTCATATTTTATGCCCTAATACAGATAACATTCATCCATCATAAAAAAATGTTGCATAAGTGATGTTCTAAAACTCGGTAGCTGAGTTATGCTCGACCCTCGATTTTTAAGGCATTACAAAAAAAAAAAAAGAACTTGGCTGATATAAAGGCCCCTACTCACGAGAATGGAATTGTGAAGGCTAATGTTCCCACTTACTGGTGTGGCACATTTTAAAGATCCCAGCCATTCATTGGGTGGGACCCAAATTGTCCAGATTGTGGCCCTACTATTGGGTGATCTGTTCACCAGGTAGGTCCACCACTCTACAAAAAAATGGACGGTGGAAACAGATTGGCCTTTGGTACTTCGTCTACTTTCACATGGGGTCCAGTTGAGTAGCGGGCTGGCATGATATTTGGGTCATAATGTAAACGATTTACAATTATAGAACAACCCAAATCTTATACCTTTCAAAGTGGGCATCCACACTTGTCAGCCTTTTCACATGTACATAAGTCCTGCCCAAAAAGTTGTATTGGATGATCATTGTCATTCAATCTTTTACCTATGTCTCATATAATAAGCATATATATCTTGGATGATCACATACAATTATAGCTTGTTGAGCTTAAGAAGATCTGATGGATAGTTGAAACTCTTCCACCCAAACATCCGATGGGATGGGAGCTATGGAAGACCTCCCATCCAAACATCCTGTGGGATGGGATTTGTAAAAACCCTTCCATCCAAACATCATGCGGAATAGGAGTTACCTAAACCTTTCAATCCCATCCCATCCAAACACCATGGCATGGGATTGGATGAAATTACAAAACCCATGGCATTGAGACAATTCCTTGACAAAGCTCATCATTACATTTTTTAAAACCCATCCCACCTAATGCCATCTATTCCCACCGTCCGAACAACCCCTTAGAGTTCTAATGACCTCCACCACTGCTTCTCTTTCTAGAGATTTGGGAGGAGACTTCAACCATAACACCTTGGAAGAAGAGTCACTTCCTAAGAAGAAGAAGAAGAAGAAGAAGGAGATGATATCTTGAAAGAAGCTTACTACTAGCTAGAGACCGAAAGTTTGAAAATAGTTAAAAAAACTAGGTTGGACAAAGGCGGAAAAGAATCAATTGGCAAACGATTTAGAAAAAGCAAAATATGAAAATATCTCCCCAGTGTAAGAAAAGGAAAATCTTAAGTTTGATTTAGATGAGACTTTAGGGAGGTATGTAGGCCTTGAATGTAAACTTAAAATAATTAAATCTATAAATCAAAGCCTGAGACAAGAGGTTAGCTCAGAGGATAAGAGACATTTTGAACATAGTAGAAAACTCATATAATAGCCTCTAACCCTCTGGTAATCCAAAAGAACTCATCTACTTCAGGAAGTAGATTGAGAGTCTCTCCTGTGTGTCATACCTATGGAGTTTTGGGACATTTGATATTTGAATATTTGATCTCTAAAATGTCCCACTCCATCTCAGTCTCTAACCAAATAGATAAATATATTAGACTGAGAAATCGACACACCAATGGAGAAGCTCCCTTGATGATCGTCAAAAAAGAAGAAGAAGTTTTCAAGCCCCTCAAAAATAAACGACCATATGAGGAAGTTATTAAAACAGGTTGTAATTTTCAATGAAAAAAAAAATAATAATAAAGAAAATGCTTAGTTGATGCAATAGTAACAAGGGTAGGAACAACATAGGAAAATATCCTACTAAAATTAGATTTGCAAATAGGACATCACCTAATAAAGTAGAATTTGGGAAAGACGACCTCTCTCCTAATAACAATTCGGGTCCTAAGAAATTCACACATATGTGAGTTATGAAAAAGGATAACTGATCCGTAGAGATCTTTGTGCACTTATAGGTAAATTTAAGGAATATATCCTCATTTTCGTTTTGATTAGTTTAATAGAAGTTATTTCCTTCTTATATTTAATTTGTTAAACTACATTTGGTAATGTTGCTTGATAGATATATATTTTAAATGATCATTTATGCATCCTTCATGTTTTTTTAATTAATTAATTATTTTTTTTATACATTCCCTTGCATTTATTGGTAAATTTATGATATATAAAGGTTTCTATTTTTTGTGTTTATTAACATATCCATAAAATTATCTCTTTGTCATTTACTGACAAAAATGGAAAGAAAGATCAAGTTCCACCATAATAAGTTGAATGTTATTTTGCATTTTCAATTTATTGCAGAGAATTAATGAAGTTAAGGTGAACATTTGAGGGGGAGCATTGTAAGTGTTTACAAATCGAGTCTTGTATTTATATTTTTAAATCTTTATAATTTTAACATATAAAATTTATTTTGATATATCATTGGTGTGGACCATAACAAGGTTTGGGTTAGTTTTTGTCACGTAATTGACAAATTGGGAGATTATTAGTGCACTCGTTTGTCAATCACATGCGTCAATGTGTTAGTGAGTCGGTTGAACTCTTGAAAGTTGAAGACTGGAGACACATGCAGAGTTAATACATCAAGGAGTGAAGAAATAGGTAAATTGAGTTGGCTTAGTAACCCAACCTTAGGGCCATTTAGGTCCAAAACAAAATTTGTCTCTAATTGATCTATTCTTAATAGGTAAATGTTTGCTTGTTCATCCCATAGCCTTAGGACCTTTAGGGCCCGTTTGGATAATAGTACTAAGTTGTATTAAATGGGATTGCATTACTAATCTTACTTTGAAATTGGGAATTCATGTTTGAAGGAGTGTGAGATGAGATTAAAATTCACTTTGTATGCTTTGGAAAATAAGCGTTGTGTTGGAAAGTGTGAGATGGGATTACTAATCCCACAGATGATGGATTTTTGCTTCATTTAGGTTTAATCCAAATGCAATTTGAAAGTAAATCCTGAAATTTATTTTTTAATGCATACATTCCAAACATAGTATTAGAAAACATGAGATACACCTAATCTAAGGACAATACCTTACAAATGCATTTATTGTAACTTTTAAAATTCCATTCACCTTAATCCCACCTGATGCAACTAGCCAAACATGCCCTTAGAGGTTCAAAGTCATTGATAAACAAACACTCCATAATAAATATCGATCCTATCAATAGGCCGTCAATAGGACTCGATTCGAACGAAGAGTCCGCTTAATTCGATCGAAAATCAGGCTAAAACTATCCAATGGTAAATTTGCTTAAATCAAGAGTTTTTCGAGCATATTGAAGGGACCTTTGATATTATTAACAAAATTGTTATTTGCCTATTTTATAGCCGTTGCAAAACTGTTTCTATATATTAGGCATTGAGACCTTGGAAAAATGATGGTTTTTTGTGCAATTAGAGCTTAGATGATTCCCCACTCATAATCCTTTTCCTAAAATCCAAACCAAAGAAATTCATGAAACCATTATTTCGATTAATCACTTTAATGAGTAATCTATGCTCCACTAGAAAGATATTTATGTTCTCTTACATTTTCTATAAATTAGACACAAATCTATAAGTATATCATTGTCTATATCTTCTAGAATACCTATCTAGGTGAATCTCTAATTGGAACCAATTAACATCATTATTTATAGGAGATTTAACCTAACTCTCATTACCATGGCATATTAATAAGGAGATTGTTGTTAGTAGCTAATTCACGAAAGTAAAGAAAGATTGACTTCAAAGATCGGGAGAGTATAAGAGAGGCCGATTCAAGCATTGAAGAACCATCTCCAAGAATGCCATCAACGGGGCTCAATCCAACAAGGTTGTTATTTTATAGTCCATTAAGTTTGCAATCCAAACTTGAATAGGTCTTTGAGTAGGACTGCCTTTAATGGGAGTATATGGAGATCCTTGTGTAGGATCGAATTCATCAGACAACAGGCGTGTACATGTTAGTATCCATGGGAGCCTCTGGCAAGAGTGTACGTAGGTCCTTTGATTAGGACCATATTGGTTCTAAGTGAGCTAATAGAAAATATTTTAAGTCTTTGCCAGAGCCACCAACATAGGTAGAAACGTGTTCTACCAATAAGGGTGAGTACATGTAGGTCTTTGTATAGGACCTTCACTAACACAGGTTTGTAAATGGTTCATCGACATGGGTATGCACATGTGGGTTTGTGGTGAACCTCTAAAACCATTGTATATGTTAGAGGCGAACCTATTAAAAACCTCCGATATAGTGAAATCTAGCACACTCAAGGAGAGTGCATTTTCTAGGAGTAAAGTATGCAATTAGTTAAACCACTATATATTCCTTGTGTTCGCGATTGTGATTTGTGTACATTTGTATTTATGCTTGTGAGTTGAATTGTTGTATATGGATGCAAGAATATATTGTACGCTTAGTGTTTAATTTAATTACACAGCACTTGATATGTCTATCTCACATAGACTAATTGCTTATATAATTGTATTATTTGTAATTTATGTACTTGGACCCACTTGGCTTGGAAGCCTAAGTGTTAATTAAACTTAATTGGCACATATTTTAATTAAGTGCTCCTATTCATTCCTTCTACTACTTAGCTATAATTCTAAGCTCTGTAAGTTTTCGCATATAGCATGGTGTCTTGTTAAATAACTAATGCAATTTCATTACCAACTTCTCAAGTCGAGTAAGTCTACGCCTATGGCTCACCAAATAAACAATTCACATCCGATAATCAATCTTTCAGGTGTCTCCATTTGTTAGCTACTTCTTATTATTCTTTTCCTTGGATAATTGATATTGGAGGAACCGACTATATGGTTTGTTCTATTACTCATCTTTCATTTATTTATTCCCTTAGTTGCACATATGTAACTCTTCCAAATGGACACATTGCAAATATCTCTCATATTGGTACAATTTCTTTACTTCACATTTTATCTTACATAATGTACTTGGTGTCATTTCTTTAACTTTAATATTCTTTCTATTAGTAAACTCACTCGCATGTCCAATTAATTATTCCATCACCTTTTCCTTTGTCTCTTGCATTACACGAGAATTGCCTTTGAGGATGATGATTGGAGTGGGTGAAGAGAAAATTGGCCTTTACTATTTGTCTCACATTCATAATCCACCTCCATCAATGGTCACTACTACAACTTCATGCAATCTTTGGCATAAAAGGATGGGACATCCATCCCACAATTGGTTAGAACTTCTATCCAAAACTCTTCATGACATTTCTTTTTCAAAACTAGAACATTGCAGTATGTCTCATTGCTAAATATATTGTATATGTTTGTTGATGATTAATATATGGAAAATCTCCTTTTATGAAAAAAAAAAATGTCTCATTGCTAAATAAACCCACATTCCATTTTATATTAGTAAAATTTCTACAACTGAAACATTTTAGTTAATACATTGTGATATATGGGGAGACTATTCTACTCCATCATTTTGTGGAGTTCATTATTTTCTTGCAATTTGATGATTTTATACACTGCATATGGGTTTATCTCATATGCGTCAAAAATCACAAATATGACATCTAAAATCATTTTTTGTCTTGATTAAAAATCAATTTAATGACATGATTAAACAATTACGAAGTGATAATGGGATTGAATTTGATATGAACAATTTTTATTTTTATTTTTTAAAAGAAAATGATGTTATTCATCAAAATAGTTGTTTTGCCACCCCATAACAAAATGGTGTTGCTAAACGCAAATGTTGTCATCTATTAAATGTTGCTCAGGCCCTACATTTTTAAGGCCACTTACTTATTTCATTCTGGGGGAAATGGATACTCACCACAACCTATCTCATTAATTGCACACCAAACCCTCTCCTTTTCGGTTGCACTCCCTATGAAGTTCTTTTCAAATCCAAACCTTTTTACCCATATTTGAAGTTTTTTTGTTGTCTCTATTATTGATGTAGAGTGGGTCGCGGATAGTTTCATGGCCAAGATGGATCAGAAAAGGCACGGTCGACGACAGAAGTGATCCGGACCGTTGGACCTTAGATCGGGCATATCTCGCAATCCGGAATGAGTTATCTGACGTAAAATATATGATTTTGGAGTAGGACGAGCTACTGTAGCCAACCAACTGTGCTACGCCGGGTTGCACAGGTCGGCCCCTGATTGATGGTCCTTTCCCTGTTTTATTTTCGTTTTTACTATAAATAGTAAGTTTTAGTTTGATTATAGCTTTTCATCCGTTGGGCTTTAGGAGTTGTGTCCAACATGAAAAGTGCTTAGGATAATTAGGAGAACGGTTTGGTGAAGCCAAATAGGACACTTACTATTTTTGGACGAAAATCTTGATACTAGTAGACATCACAACCGTCTATAAATAGTAAGTTTACTATTTATAGTAAGTCACGGATTCTAAGACTTCTAGTTGTAGTTTGAGTCTGATTTATTTCCTATTGCTTAGTTCCCTTATTTAAAGGGATGTGAACTCATTTTTATGGAATCATCAATTAATTTTGAATTTTATTAGAATTTATTTCTATTTTCCTGCTTTCTTTCCTCGTGGATTCGAGAAGTCTCTGTGAGGAGTCCAGAGAAGCTCCGTGGATTCGTAGTAGTTATCCTTGAGGAAGACAGTGATCGCTCTCATCACGTTCATCCCTGCGTCAATTATGCTTTAACATTGGTTGCAAATCCATTCAAATTTGATCAACAGGTAAGAAAATGTGTGTTTATTGGTTATATCCTTATGGACAAAATGGATATAAAGTATTTGATATTAAATATAAAGAGATATTTACTTCCTGTATGTAACTTTTCATAAAACAAATTTTCCATTCCAATCTCACGACTATAATTATCTCCAATTGTTATACCCCACCCCATTCTGGATTGTGATGATTCTGTTGACCATGCTTCTATATCACACAATTCAAATAATGTTCCCACTCAATCTTCTGATGATCGTTTAGTTATGTGTTGCTCAACCTGTCCAAAACAGTATCCCAGCTACCTCCACGATTTTCATTGTTAATAGACTACACACTCTTATCCTACCTCATTTTTATTTAAGTTTTTGTCTTATGATAAACTATCTCCCTCTCATTGCGCTTTCTCTATAGCCATCTCTTTTATCATAAAACCTAAAACTTTCACTTAGGCGGTAAAAGATCCAAAATGGTGCGAAGCCATGACTATTGAAATTCAAGCCTTGGAAGATAATAACAATTGAACCCTTACTCTATTACTTATCCGCAAGAAACCCATCAGATGTAAATGACTTGATAAAATCAAGATAACTCCAATGGATCCATTGAATGATACAAGGCCGGTCTCTTAGCTAAAGGTATAATAAGAAGGAATGGTTGGGTTTCATGAGACATTTGCCCTTGTCCCCAAAATGGTCATTGTAAGTTGCCTAATAGCAATTGTTGCCATCTAAAATTAGCATCTCCATCAGCTTGATGTTAATAATACAGTTCTACATGGAGATATAAATGAGGTATACATGACCATTCCACCTAGATTTGCATAAAAGGAGAAAACTATGGTGTGTCGCCTCAATAAATTGATGTGTAGACTAAAACAAGCTTCATGACAATGGTTTATAAAATTTTGTTGTAGCACTATTGGATGTTGTCTACACCCAGTCGAATGTTGATGTAGAGCGGGTCGCGGACAATTTCATGGCCAAGATGGATCAGAAAAGGCACGGTCGACAATATAAGTGATCCGGACCGTTGGACCATAGATCGGGCGTATCTTGCAATCCGAAATGAGTTATCTGACGTAAAATATATGAATTTAGGGTAGAACGAGCTACTTTAGTCAACCAACCCCACTACGCTGGGTTGCACAGACTGGATTTGCGAGAAACCTCCTGATCGATGGTTGTTTTCCAGTTTTAATTTCATTTTTACTATAAATAGTAAGTTTTAATTTTCTTATAGCTCTTCATCCGTTGGGCTTTAGGAGTTGTGTCCAACATGAAAAGTGCTTAGGATAATTAGGAGAACGGTTTGGTGAAGCCAAATAGGACACTTACTATTTTTGGCCGAAAACCTTGTGCACTAGTAAACATCACGACCGTCTATAAATAGTAAGTTTACTATTTATAGTAAGTCACAGATTCTAGGAGTTTTAGTTGTAGTTTGAGTCTGATTTCTTTCCTGTTGCTTGGTTCCCTTATTTAAAGGGGTGTAAACTCGCTTTTATTCATTCATCAATTAATTTCGAATTTATTAGAATTTATTTCTATTTTCTTTCTTTCTTTCCTCGTGGATTCGAGAAGTCTCTGTGAGGAGTCCAGAGAAGCTTCGTGGATTCAGAGTAGTTATCCTTGAGGAAGAGGTGATCGACCTCATCACGTTCATCCCTGCGTCAATTTGGTATCAGAGCGAGGTTTTTTCTCGGGCCGATGGCAAACAACGAAGGTATGAATCAAAATCCTATGGACGGTGACCCAGGGATTCGTTATCTTTCGGAAAGAATGGAAGCTTTTCATCTGGAGAGTCAGTTGACCATGCAAGGGCTGCAGGCAACCCTCGACCGTTTGGCGGATGCGCTACTTCCGCCCCAAGCCCTAGGCGGTGCTCCACCACCTATGGTCACTCCACCATACGTAGTTGCTGTACGGCGTGACCCCGATTATCACAGAGCACTACTAGTGGCAAACCGTAGGACTACACCAGATGATTCTAGTTCCAACGACGAGGACATTAATGAGGATTTTGACCGACGACCAATCCATGGAGGTGATCGTTTAGATCGTGCTGAAAGAGACTATCGAGGTAAGGCTGAACTTCCTAATTTTAACGGTTTATTACGTATCGAACATTTCCTCGATTAGCTAGCCGAAGTAGAGAGATATTTTGATTATATGGATGTGTCAAATCATAAAAGGGTGAAATTGGTACCGTTTAAATTAAAATCTATTCTTCTGCATGCTGGGAACAATTACAACTCTCACGAGCCCGCCAAAATAAGGCGCCCATCGCATCATGGCCTCAGATGAGACGTCTTCTTCGATCACGATTTATCCCTAGTGATTATGAGCAGATCTTATTCCAGCAATACCAGAATTACCGACAAGGAAATCGAACTGTTACAGATTACACTGAAGAATTCCAGCGGTTGGCTACACGAAACGATCTATCAGAATCTGAGTCACAGAAGGTGGCACGATTTATAGGTGGATTGCGACCGACAATTTAGGACCGAGTTCAGATGTACCCAATCAGGACCTTAGATGAAGCAGTTCAATTGACAAGAAGGGCAGAAACACAACTTGCAAGAGCTCCTACTCGTCTCTATCCTTCAAATTGACCCCCTATGACGGGTCCCACACAGGATCCAGTGCTGGCTCGAGGAAAAGATCCAGTAGGAGAGCGTCCTCAACCTCCTCCACCCGCAAACCGTGATATGGGGAGCGGACCATCTAGACCTCAACGGGCAGCACCGACAACAGCGGGCCCGAGTAGGATTCTGAATCCTTATGCTCGGCCAAGGCCGAACAATTGTTACCGTTGTGGCCAACCAGGTCACTTATCAAACACTTGTCCTCAACGTCCGGTAGCACACTTGACTATAAACGAAGGGGGCACTGAAGATGAAGACGCAGAAGAAGATTATGGCTTTGATGAATATGAACAAACCACTAAAAAAATAGCAGGTGGCGGTGAAGTGACAGGGGAGGATCATGGCGAATATCTGGTTGTAAGGCGACTACTGTATACCCCGCGAAAGGAATTACATCTACAGCGGCACAATATATTTCGTACTCGATGCACTGTCAGTGGAAAGGTCTGTGATGTGATCATAGACAGTGGTAGAAGCGAAAACATCATCTCAAAAGTGATAGTGGACAAGTTATAGCTACCAACGACGAGACGTCCTTCCCCGTACTCAATTGGCTAGATAAAAAAGGTGAATGAGACCATGGTAACTGAACAATGCACTATCTCATTTTCAATTGGTAAACATTATAAGAATCAGATACTTTTTGACGTGGTTGACATGGAAGCCTGTCATATGCTACTCGGTCGACCCTAGCAGTTGGACCGTGATGCAACCCATCGGGGACGAGACAATGTCTAAATATTCGTCAAGGATAGTCGAAAAATAATCCTTACCCCTATAGCACCAGAGAACCACCCTGAAGCCTCTAAAGTAGAGGAAAGTTCTCTCTTAACCATTCGAAATTTTTTGGAGGAATCCAAGGAAACCGGAAAGGTATACGCCGTAGTGGTGAAGGGCGAGGAAGAGGAATCCTCAAACATCCCTCCAAGCTTAAAACTGTTACTAAACGAATTTAAAGAAGTCTGGCCTAAAGATTTACCTGATGAATTGCCCCCTATGAGGGACATTCAACATCATAAAGACCTCGTCCTTGGGGCTAGCCTACCGAATCGCCCTCATTATCGGATGAGTCCGAAGGAGTGTGAGATACTTTAGGGGAAAGTGGAGGAATTGATCCGTAAGGATCTAGTAAGAGAGAGCATGAGCCCATGTGCTGTACCAGCATTATTAACGCCAAAAAAAGATGGAAGTTGGCGCATGTGTGTCGACAGCCGAGTAATCAACAAAATTACCATTAAATATCGGTTTTCAATACCACGGTTGGACGACATGCTCGATATGCTGGGAGGGGTCAAGGTGTTCTCTAAACTAGATCTAAAGAGAAGGTACCATCAGATTCGTATCCAACCCGGTGATAAGTGGAAAACAGCATTCAAGACAAAGGAAGGATTGTCTGAGTGGCTGGTCATGCCCTTCGGCCTATCGAACGCACCAAGTACTTTTATGCGTTTGATGAATCAAGTTCTAAAACCGTTCACTGACCGATTTGTGGTAGTATATTTTGATGACATATTAATATATATCCAGGATGAGGCGGAGCATAAGAAACATCTCAGGTAGGTGCTGCAGGTCTTACAAGATAACAAGTTGTACCTCAACTTGAAAAAGTGTAGCTTTTTAACTGACAGCCTGTTGTTTCTAGGATTTATTGTAACGTCCACAGGCATTCGAGTGGACGATGAAAAGGTGCGAGCTATTAAGGAATGGCCGATCCCGACAAACATCCATGAGGTGAGGAGTTTTCACGGTTTAATGACTTTCTATAGTCAATTTGTGTGAGATTTTAGTACCATAGTCGTGCCTATAACAGATTGCATGAAAAAGGGACCGTTCCAGTGGACCGATAAAGCTGACAAGAGCTTTAACGAGATAAAGCATCGTTTGTCTACAACACCAGTCTTGGTGCTTCCTAATTTCGATAAGTTATTTAAGGTTGAGTGTGACGTTTCATACGTCGAAATTGAGGGAGTATTATCACAAGAAGGCAGGTCGGTAGCCTTCTACAGCGAGAAGCTTAGCGAAGCACAAAAGAAGTGGTCGACTTATGAGTTTGAGTTGTACACAGTTGTTCAAGCGTTGTGACATTGGCGGCATTATCTGATTCAAAGAGAGTTTATTCTGTACACTGACCATCAAGCATTAAAGTTTATTAATAGTCAGACTAACATGAATCGTGTTCATACTAGATGGGTTGCGTTTTTACAGAAATTTACGTTCGTTCTGAAGCACAAGTCAGGACAGCAGAACAAGGTGGCTGATGCACTTAGTCGTTGTGCATCACTACTTGTTACGATGAGCAACGAAGTAGTTGGCTTCGACTGTCTCAAGGAGCTGTATGCCGAGGATAAGGATTTCAAGGATTCTTGGATAAAGTGCCAAGAAGGTCACCCCAGTGACCTTCATATACAGGACGGTTTTCTCTTCAGAGGGAATCGATTGTGCATCCCCCAAAGTTCTCTAAGGGAGCAGATTATTCAGGAGCTACATGGAGGTGGCCTCGGTGGATACCTTGGGCGAGACAAGATGCGAGCTCTTATGGAAGAACAGTATTACTGGCCGCAATTAATACGTGATGTGGAAAGAATTGTACAACGTTGTCATATTTGTCAAACTTTCAACGGGCAATCTCAGAATACGGGACTCTACACCCCGTTACCTGTGCCTGATGGTCCTTGGAAGGATTTATCAATGGACTTCGTGCTTGATCTTCCACGAACACAACGCGGCATGGATTCGGTGTTCGTGGTGGTCGATCGTTTCTCCAAGATGGCGCACTTTATCCCATGCAAGAAGACCCTCGATGCAACACACGTGGCGAATCTCTTCTTTAGGGAGGTCATACGGCTACAAGGGGTCCCTACGACCATTACTTCTAATCATGATACGAAGTTCATTAGCCACTTTTGGCGGACTTTGTGGACTCGATTCGATTCACGACTTCAATTCAGCAGTGCTTACTACCCACAGACTGATGGGCAGACCGAAGTTGTGAATCACATATTGGGAAACCTCCTTCGCAGTATTGAAGGAGAAAAGCCAAAGTAGTGGTATTTGGCCTTGTCTCAAGCAGAGTTTGCGTTCAATAACATGGTGAACTGTTCGACAAGGAAATCGCCGTTCCAGATTATCTACGGACGAGTGCCTCGCCACACACTTGACTTGGTCCCTTTGCCCAAGCACCCAAGCATGAGCGTTGCAGCAGAACATATGGCAGATAAAATTATGGGCATCCATACAGAAGTGCAGGCCAAGCTATATGCCTCGAACGAGAAGTATAAGGAACAAGCGGACAAGCACCGGCGATAAAAAGTGTTCGAGGTGGGCGACCGCGTTATGTTCCATCTGTATAAAGAGAGATTTTCGACCGGGACATACAACAAGTTGAAAAATAAGAAGATTGAACCGGTACCGATCATCCGAAAGATCAATGACAACACTTATGTTATTGATCTTCCAAACGACCTGGCGATCTCACGGACTTTCAACGTCGCGGACCTGACCGAGTATCATGAATCAGCGTAAGAGAAGAACTTGAGGACGAGTTCTTTTCAAGTGGAGGGGACTGATGTAGAGCGGGTCGCGGACAATTTCATGGCCAAGATGGATCAGAAAAGGCACGGTCAACAACATCAGTGATCTGGACCGTTGGACCTTAGATCGGGCGTATCTTGCAATCCGGAATGAGTTATCTGACATAAAATATATGAATTTGGGGTAGAACGAGCTACTTTAGCCAACCAACCTCGCTATGTCAGGTTGCACAGCCCGGATTTGCAAGAAACCCCCTAATCGACGGTCGTTTCCCCGTTTTAATTTCATTTTTACTATAAATAGTAAGTTTTAGTTTGCATATCGCTCTTCATCCGTTGGGCTTTAGGAGTTGTGTCCAACATGAAAAGTGCTTAGAATAATTAGGAAAATGGTTTGGTGAAGCCAAATAGGACACTTACTATTTTTGGCCGAAAACTTTGCGTACTAGTAGACATCACGACCGTCTATAAATAGTAAGTTTACTATTTATAGTAAGTCGCAGATTCTAGGAGTTTTAGTTGTAGTTTGAGTCTGATTTCTTTCCTGTTGCTTGGTTCCCTTATTTAAAGGGGTGTAAACTCGCTTTTATTCATTCATCAATTAATTTCAAATTTATTAGAATTTATTTCTATTTTCCTGCTTTCTTTCCTCGTGGATTCGAGAAGTCTCTGTGAGGAGTCCAGAGAAGCTCCGTGGATTCAGAGTAGTTATCCTTGAGGAAGACGGTGATCGACCTCATCATGTTCATCCCTGTGTCAAATGTGAATTATTCTTTATTCGTGCAATCCATTGGTTCCACTTTCACTGCAGTTCTTTTTATGTTGATGATCCCATCATTGCTAGCAATGATATCTGATGGATAAATGCCCTTAAAGATTTCATTCATTAAAAAGTTCAAAATAAAAGACCTTGGTATTCTCGAGTATTTTCTCGGCATTGAAGCAGTTCACTCTCATCATGGCAATATTTTCTTTCTTAAAGAAAATATTCTTTAGAAGTTATAGAAGATATTGGTTTTCTTGGAGCTCGTCCTACTACCTTTTCCTATGGAATAAAATTTGAAGCTCACTAATAGCAATGGAAGTTTATTTTCTGATCCAACCAACTACCACCGCCTTATATATTGGCCGCCATCTATCTTACTGCCACATGGTCATAACTTGTTTATTCGGTGCATATCTTGAGTCAATTTATGGATAAGCCTTGTCAGCTACATCTTGATGCAACTCGTCGGATTCTTCGTTACTTTAAACAATCAGCAAGTCAAGGCATTTTGCTCTCATCTTCCAGCAGTTTGCTACTCAAAGCATTTTGTGATTCCGATTGGGCAAGTTATCTCAAAACCCGTCGTTCCATTACAGGTTACTGTATTATATTGGACGCTTCTCCAAATTCTTGGAAGTCTAAGAAACAATTCATACTCTCTCGGTTCTATGTTGAAGCAGAATATCACGCCATGACCTTTACTTTGTTGTTAAATCACATGATTTCCATATCTTCTATGTGATCCCCACGTATCACATTCTCAACCTGCACAACTTTTTTTGTGACAGTTAAGCTACGCAGCACATTACCACGAACCCCATCTTCCATGAATGAACAAAACACATCATATCTTCTCTGTGATATCTATGTACCACGTTCTCACCTGTTCAACTTTTTTATTTGGTGACAATTAAGCTATGCAACATATTATGGTGAATTCCATCTTCCATGAATGAACAAAACACATCAAGATTGATTGTCGTATGTTCACGAAGAGTTTCAATCAGGATTAGTCTGTACCCTTCACATTCCAACTGAACAGCTACGTGTTGATGTATTCACCAAGCCTCTCAACTCTTATTGGTTTCATCGTCTCATTGGCAAGTTGTGTGTACTCAACATTCACACGCCAGCTTTAAGGGAAGTATAAGGCAGCTACATCAACTAATGATCTTCTCCGACTAGTTGATTGATATTCAAGGGTTCCAAAATCTAAGATTTCTTAGGACAAGTGTCCACATTCAATATATTTTATACATTTTAATTATATTTATACACCATTGATATAGAGAAAATATACACAAAAATTTCTTGCAAATTATTATTTCTTGTCAAAATTTGATTTCGATTGGGGGTCTATCACTTTAATGGTGGTGATTTCCTGGGGCTGCAATGCCCCGCGAATGGTAATAAATATTTTCCTCCGAAGTTGCCGCACTCTTCCCCATTATTGATTTGAGGGCTTACTTTTTTTGGTGTAAAAATGCTGTGAAATATTTGTGGGTCCCACCATGATGCGTATCATATATCTACACCGTTCATCCATTAGGTCAGATGAATTTATGATATAAGGCAAAAAAATTAGGACATATCTAAAGCTCAAGTGAACCACACCATAGAAAAATGTGAATTAAATACTTACCATGAAAAACTTCCTGGGGCCATTGTTTCTTTTGGTAGGTGCTAGTTGAGTGTTTAGTCTAAGTCATTTTTCTTCTCATATCTCAAAATGCTACGATAAAATGAATAGACAAAGCAGATATATCATATACATCAAGATGGGATCATAAAATAACACCTATTACTTTTGAACCGGTTTCCAAGAAATGAAATTTCCTTGAATATTCAAACAGGTGAAATGGTAATAATCACTCATTTCGAGGGTATTTACGGTTTCCAGGTGAAATGATAAAAACCAAACAGGCCCTAAACAAGTGCATGCAAGCCGGGAAAGATGGCACTGCAACACAAGTTGGTACAGTTGTCTGCAGGTGATATTTTCTCTTCTCATAGCACCGAATTACTTGTTCCACTGGCTAACGAGATCCACCCATTCTCAATCTAAGCTAAGTATTTCTGTGGCCATTGTAGACGCCACCTTTTACCAGGTGTCTTCTTATGACGCTCCCAAACTTACTTTCCCAAAGTAAGCAATTCTATACGGACTCTATTTTAAGTGAGAATATCCTTGCACTCATACCCGCTACGAATTATAACTGCAGTTATAAGTATTTAGCCACATAAATGTAAAAGTATTTTGGTATACAAATAATGTGTCCGTACACAATAGTTCACTTTTGAGACAATAAAGTTTGGGAGTGCTTTGAAGGTAGCATCTACAGTAGCCAATTTCTCTATATCCGTGCAGCGTACCCGCAGTTCCCACCGCTTGAATCAGAAAATCTGCCAAAGCACCGACCTCTTCCACAGACCCAGTCCACATTGGAGACGATTAGGTGCGGTGGCGTGTGGGTCTCACCCAAGCGGCTATGACCATGGGACCCATCTTGGCTTATTTATTATTTATCCACAACAATGTTGATCGAGTAGTGCACCGTTAAAAATTTTCCAGGCCTACTATGATGCTTCTGTATTATTTATTTTCCATCAAATTTATTGATAAGGTCAAAAATACCTGATGAAAGGAAAATAAAAATATAATCTTAATCCAAAACTTTTATGGCTCAAAATAAGTGAAAATGGCCGATCACAATTATTTCTTATGGTATGGTCCACCTGAGATTTGGATCTAGTTCATTTTTAGGATCATTTCCTAAAGTGATTTGGAAAAATGAAAGAACGGGATTGATATAAAATAAATACATCAAGGTAGCCCACGTTGAGAGCCGCACCCTCTTCAGTTCCGCCGGGGCCAAACTAATCCGCTCCCAGTCTATATAGGAGCGAATTGGATACTGAACACTTCAGTGGCCTCTTGACTACTGAAGTGACGTGGTAAAATTAGATTGGTGGCATGTAAGAAAGCTATTGCTTTACCGTTAATGCTCTACCGTTAGAGCTCCGTTAGAAGTTTCTCTCCGTTTAGCAGTGCATACACTCGACCATGTGATGCTAGACGCTCCCTTTAAGTCATATATTTATTGGCTCCCATTGCTGAAGTGACGTCACTACTTTTCATGGGCGCCACCATGATGTATGTATTGTATCCGCACCGCCTATTCATTTCGCGAGATAATTTTAGAATATATTTCAAAGAGTGAGAAAGACCTAAATTTCAAGTGCACCCCATCATAGCAAACAAAAGGGATTGAACGGTTACTATTAAAACCTCTTTGGGCCACATAAGCTTTTGATCAAGCTAATATTTATGTTTTACTTTATTCCATGTCTTTTTAACTTATAAAAAAGTTAGATCACAAATAAACATCATGGTCAGCCCTAGGAAGGTTCCGACGGTGGCCATCGCCATCCCACTGTTTTCTATGGTGAGGTCCACTTGAACTTTAAATCTGCCTAATTCTTTGGCTCACCTATTAAAATGATCTCTCCAAATGGATGGATGGTGTGGATACAACATATACATCATGGTGGGGCCCATGAAACGTGGTGACGTCCCACAAGACTCGCTGCCTTCTGGTTGAGTAGCCAGCCCCCTTCCCTGCTCTATATGATTTAAAAAATTAAAATCCCATCCCCTGTAAATTACTAAAATGCCGTAGCATAGAGTATTAAAAGTAGCAACATGTTTAGGTAGCCCCACGGTGATGTTTTTGATAAATTTATCACGGCCATCAGTTTTTTTTAGATTATATTAGGACATGGACCTAACAATGATATTGATCCAAACCTCAAGTGGCCCACATGGTAGGAAAAGGTGAGGATTGAGCTTCTCCCATTGAAACATTCAAGCGGCCACGAAAGTTTTGGATTATGCTAATGTTTTTATATTTTCAGTTCATCCCCATGAGAATAACCTCATGAACCATATGGACGGCATATATACATCATTGTGGACGTGGGAATTCTCATCGACAGGAATTCCTCCCACTTATTGTTTTCATCCGTACATCCCACATGAGTTTTAAATCTGTTTCATTTATTTGCCCACGTTATAAGATGATATGGAAAAAAAGGATGGACGGAGTGGATTTCTAACAAACATCATGGTATGCCCCACTTAGCTTGCCGTTGAAGGGACTTCATGCTGATGGTTTTGGCCGCAATTCGCGTCCATTGGAAACGGCTACGTTAACTATACTGTAGGGAGGGATATTGATGTGACGTCACCACGCTTTATTGGGAAACGGATTGGCTACTCTCCCTGACACCAGCCCCGGAGCTGGTGATCGGTACTCAGTGGGCCCCACCATGATGTAGGTGTATCATCCATTCCCTTCGTTCATTTTTAAATATCATTTTACGCTTGTATCCCAAAAATGAGAGGAATATAAATCTCAAGGTATCACACTACAGGAAAATAATAGTGATTGGATATCCATCATTTAAATCCTCCTAAGGCCTGTTGTACTATTTATTTGACATCCAATCTATTGATTAGGTCAGCAAGACCCAGATGAAAGGAGAAAACAAATATCAACTTGATCCAATACTTCTATAGCCCCTAAAAAAATTTTAACAGTCAAAGTTCATTCAACACTGTTTCTTATAATGTGTTACACTTGAGATTAAGATATGACTCATTTTTTATATATTATCATAAATTAATCTAGAAAAATAGATGTACCAAATACATGAAATACGTACATCATGGTGGGCCCACAGAGGACCGACCACCAGCTCCAGGGGGGTGTCGGGGGAGTAGCCAATCCGTTTCCGCTTTATTAGCCCACTAGCCAAAGAATTAGGGTACGGATTGGCTACTCCCCTGCCACCAACCCCGTAGCTGGTGTACGTGCTCTGTGGCCCTAGCATGATGTCGGTGTTTAATCCATTCCTTTCATACATTTTAAGATATTATTTTAGAATTAGATATAAAAAATGAGAGGGATATAAATCTCAGGTGGACCACACCGTAGGAAAATAATAATGATTAGATATACACCATTAAAATCCTCCTAAGGCTCATTGTAATGTTTATTTAACACTCAATCTGTTGATTAGGTCATACAAACACAGATGAAGGGATAAAAGAAAGATCAGCTTGATTCAAAATTTTTATGGCCCCCAAAAAGTTTTTAATGGTCAACATTCATTCAATACTGTTTCTTGTAATGTGGTCCACTTGAGATTGGGATATACCTCGTTTTTGTTCTCAGAACCATAAAATGATATGGAAAAATAGATGGACGGCATGGATAAAACACATACATCATGGTGAGGCCCACAGAGCATCGACCACCAGCCATTGGCTGGTGGCAGGGGAGTAGCCAATCCGTTCCCAAAGAATTAGGCTCATCCAAAGTTCAAGCGAACCCCACCAGGAAAAAAAGTGGGACAGTGACAGCCATTGATGAAACCTTCCTGTGTCCAAGCACGATGTTTATTTGAGATCTAACTTTTTTATAAGTTAAAAAAGATATGGTATAAAGTAAAAGCATAAATATTAGCTTGACCAGAAGCTTTTATGGTCGAAAGAGGTTTTAATGGTAAGCGTTCAATCCTCATTGTTCTCTGCGGTGGGGTGCACTTGAAATTTGGATCTTTCTTACTCTTTGAATCATGCCCTAAGATGATCTCATGAAATGGATGAGCGGTGTGTATACAATACATACATGGCGCCCACGGAAAGTGATGACCTCACTTCACAAGCGAAGTCGATAAAAAAAATGACTTGAAAATGGGTGGTCAAGTGTGTGCATTGCCAAACAGAGAGAAACGTTTAACGGAACTTTAACGGGACGAGCACTAATGGTAAAGTAACCGACTCTTGGTGTTCAACCAATCCTATTTCATCACGTCACTTTAGTAGCCTCCGCTCCCATCAATATTGCTTTAATTATCCCTGCGGGCTCACATTCAAACGTCTAAAGAAGATCTGTCAAGGAATGTTATTTTATGTGCATGCACTGGTCAAACACAAAGGCCTCATATCTAGAGGTAGGCAACTTGGGCCCGATCCTGTGGATCCAACCCGACCAGATCTGACTCAATACCGTTCTGAACAGAACCGATGGTCTGATCGGACTTGATCGAATCTAATCATCCAGATCCAATGTTATTTTGAGTCAAGTTCGAATAACACCGTGTCTGAATAGATCCAGTCCGATTACCCGGACTGAATGGGTCCGAACCAACCCGAACAAACCCAACCCGGAACGACGTGGGTATACATTGATGTCTGCCCGAATCATGCAGTAGGAAATCTCTCAAAAAGAAATAAAGAGAGGGAGCTATTTGATACTCTGGCACATTATGATGGTTGATATGCGGGTGTCTAGGAAGTGTACAGTGGCATATATAAAGTCAATCTAACTGTTCGAATTCTGGAACAAATTGCAGATAGATTGTCGGAAAAAAAAAATGACTTCATTTAAAAATTATAACTTCTAATTAGTGGTCATTTGTACGTTAGATAGGAGGCGTTTCCTGTTTTCCATTCAAATCACAAATTAATTTAAATAAATAGCTGTAATTTTAAGTTAAGGTCCATCTAAATTAGAGCTAATATTTGAATGGTTTGATTTTATTTAACTGTATAACACCCGTGTAATTTATTAGTGTCTACGTATCACCGATCATACTCCGCTAGAGTATCGAAGTGCTCCTTTTTTGAGAAAAATGGGGGATTGACAGGGAGCTGCTGTACTTACGTGTAGTGAGAAGACGCATTGATGCTCCTCGAGCTCCGAGTTGTACGGACGGTTCAAAGGATGTTAAAGTTATATGGGCCCCACATCAATGTATTTATTATATCTACACCGTTCATATACTTTTAAAGATTATTATAGAACATTATCCAAAAAATGAATAATATCAAAAGATCATCTCAACCACACTACAAATAGCAGCAGAGAATGATTTTTGCTGTTAAACAATTGATGTGGTCTACTTGATAGTTAGATCCATCTTATTTTTCGTCTCAAGCCTTAATACGAGGTCACCAAATGGATGGATGGTTTGGATATAACACATACCCTATGATTAAACCCACACAACTCGCTAATATATATACAAAATAAAAACTGTTCATGTACTAAGTCTTGCAATTTCTTACCACGCGCGTAAGGTAATTAATTTCTAGTGAAGACATGAATATGCATGTGAAAAGCTCTTTCAGATCCATGTGGGGCTCACCATGATGTATATGTTTTATCTAAATTGTTCATCCATTTCAACATACCGATTTAGGCCTTGAACAAAAAAATAGCATATACTAAAGGTTGAAGTAGACCACATCATATGAAAAGTTAAATTGAAGTCACACAGATTTGAATCGTATCCAACTCGATCTGACTTGGTTCGGGTCAGGAAAATCATGTATCGGATCTATTCAAATCAGATGACCCAGATTTGATTCTGGATCTGATCGAGTTCAGGTCAAATCATTGTCATTTCGAATCTAATCGGGTTGAACCCAATCCGCTTCGATCCGGACCGATGCTCACCTCTCATATCTCCTGACATGTTATACTCCTACAAGATCCATGGCGTTTATCTGTCTGACCCCTTGGTAGGTGTTGTTTTTACTAGAACTCGAGCTAGTTCACTAAATATTTGGGACACACATGCACGTTTAATCGGGACCGTTGGGGATATTTTTTAGCCATGGGATTTTTTTTCATATGATCCACCTAGTCGGTGGGCTGATCGGGTTTTTTAGATAAAAGATCACTCACCGAGGGTCCCTTCTGATAAACGGACCGATCTTACACATAAACCATTTCGGCACGTGTGGGGAATCTTGTGCAGGTACGTTGTCGAAGAGCCATTTTTATGGGAAGAAAATTGGCAAGTGGATTGCGTCCTGCCCTCGCTTGAACAGTTTCCGTCCGGACAGGTCTCTGTGGGGCCTACCTTGATGTATGAGTTTCATCCACTCCGTCAATACACTTTTTCTAGATTATTTTTGGAAACGAAACAAAAACTGAGTAGTCTAATCCTCTAGTACACCACACTGTAGATATTAAACTCTCACCGTTAAAAAGTTATTGTGAGCCTCAGAAGTATTGGATCAAAATGATATATATTTTTTCTATTAATATAAGTTTATATGACCTTATGAACAAGTTGGATGCAAATAAACATCACCGTGGCCCGTGGTAAGGTTTCAACGGTAGGTATCATTATCACTGCTGCTTCCTGTGGGGTGGTCCATTTAAGCTTGTTTCTGACTCATTTCTATTATCGTATCATAAAATGATGTGTAAAAATGAATGGACGGCGTGGATAATATCCATACGTCACGTTGGGGCCACCGTGGCGTACACACCACATTTAATCCCTCCATCATGTGCACGCTCCCTAAATTTATTAATTTATTCCGAAACTAAGGCCCGTTCAAGGAAGCGGATTGCGTAATGAGTAAACTCGATGAGGTTCAACATGATTTATTTATTTTATGCGTTCCGTCTATACATTTTATCAGATAATTTTAAGGCTTAAAAAAAAATAAAAAATGAAGCATTTACATATTCAAATGGACCACAATATAGAAACAATTGAATTGAATGTCTACTGTTGAAAAATACTCGAGGGTGCGGAAGTTTTGGATCAAGCTTATATTTGTGTTTTCCCTTCATCTATTCCCCTATGGTCTTATTAACAAGTTGGATGACAAATAAACATCATTGTAAGACCTAAAAATGTTTCAATGGTGGAAATTATTATTCCACTGTGATATGATTCACTTGATATTTAGATATGCTTTAATTTTGGGCTTTTAAATTAGATGAAAGAACGGATGTACGACCAGTATGTGGCCTAATTACCTTTTCAAGCCCACTTCTTTTTACCTTTTAAGAATAAGCCCTAGATGTATGGACAACTTATCAAAGGTCAAAAATACCCTTACTTTTTCCTTCAAGCGGTGGTGCTTGAAGACGAGCGCGGACGCATCTCGAACTATAAGTTGTAGTAACGGTTCAAAGGAGATCAAAGTCATATGGGCCTTACAATTTTGTATTTACTATATCCACAAACGTTCATCCATATTTCAAGATCATTTCGGAGCATTATCTTTTTTTAAAAAAATCATATCCAAACATCAACTGGACCACACCACAAAGAGCAGCGGGAAAATTGATTTTCACCGTTAAAAATTTTGTATGGCCGACCATAACATTTATTTTCCTTCCAATCTATTCATGAGGTCACAAAGACCTGAATAAAGAGGAAAAATAAATTTCATAATGATCCAAAGCTTCAGTGAGCCCTAAAAGGGTTTCAATGGTAGACATTCAATCCTCCACTACCTTCTACAGTGTAGTCCAGTTGATACCTAGATCTGTCTTATTTTTCATCTCAAGCCTTAATACGAGTTCGCCAAATATATGGACAGTTTGGATATAATACATACTTCTTAATCGGACCCACAAAAAGTGGTGGGGATTATAATAGTAAAAAATAAAAATAAAAAAATAAAAAAAAAAAAACCAGAAACCTTTAGCTACAACATTTTCTATAGCTACGGATCATAACCGTAGTCATAGCCGTAACCCCTGCTTTTTCGATATGTCCTTTAATATGTATTGAATGTCTTTCGAGATGATCGAAAAAGGTCCAGAGCAGTCCAACGAGTTTGCCTCAAAAATCCTGCAATTTTTAATACATATCGAAGAGTATTTGATATGTATCAAAGGTATTTTCCTATGGCTACGGATTATAACCGTAGCCATAACTGCAGTCCGTTGCAGATTGTGCATTTTTTTATTTTTATTTTTGCATGGAGAACTTCATTCTACCTACATTTTTCTTTAATACATATTTATATAAATATGTATATATAGGCGTATAAAATTTTTTGTCTCTCTCTCTCTCTTTGTTTTTTTTTCCATTTCTATCTTTATTCATTTAACAAGAATATCTTCTAAACCAAAATTAGTTAATTGACATACCAACATATGATTTTGGGGTAGGAGAAGCTACTTTAGCCAACCAACCTGTTTATTTTTCAAGATTCCATCAGGTTGATGGTCGAAAATCTATTTCATTCACTTCGCGGTCAATTTCAATTAGTTCGCGGTCAATTTCATTCATTTCATTTACTTCGCGATCAATTCCATGCATTTTACGATCAATCCCGGCGATTCTCCTTCACATCATGGTCAATTCCATGCATTTCACGTTCAATTCTCTTCACTTCATGGTCAATTCCATGCATTTCATGGTCAATTTCGACGATTTCCCTTCACTTCATGGTCAATTCCATGCATTTCACGGTCAATTTCATTCATTTCACAGTCAATTCTGGCGATTTCCCTTCACTTCACAATCAATTCCATACATTTCACGGTCAATACCCTTTACTCCACGATCAATTCAATGCATTTCATGGTCAATTCCATGCATTTCACGGTCAATTCCGGTGATTCCCCTTCACTTCAGGGTCAATTCCCTTTACTTCACGGTCAATTCAATGCATTTCACGGTCAATTCCCTTCATTTCACGGTCAATTCCATGCATTTCACGGTCAATTTCGGCGATTCCCCTTTACTTCATGGTCAATTCCATACATTTCATGGTCAATTCCCTTTACTTCACGGTCAATTCAATACCTTTCATGGTCAATTCCCTTCATTTCACGGTCAATTCAGGCAATTCCCCTTCACTTCACAGTCAATTTCATGCATTTCACGGTCAATTCCCTTTACTTCACGGTCAATTCAATGCATTTCACGGTCAATTCCCTTCATTTCACGGTCAATTCCCTTTACTTCACGTTCAATTCAATGCATTTCATGGTCACGGTCAATTCCCTTCACTTAACGGTCAATTTCATGCATTTCACGATTAATTCCCTTAACTTCATGGTTAATTTCATGCATTTCATGGTCAATTCCCTTCATTTCACGGTCAATTTCATGCATTTCATAGTCATTCCTGGCTATTCCCCTTCACTTCATGGTCAATTCCATGCATTTCATGGTCAATTCCCTTTACTTCACAGTCAATTCAATGCATTTCACGATCAATTCCCTTTACTTCACCATCATTTCAATGCATTTCACAGTCAATTCACTTCACTTCACGGTCATTTCCATGTATTTCATGGTCAATTCGCTTCACTTCGCGGTCATTTCATGCATTTCACAGTCAATTCCCTTCACTTCACGGTCAATTCCATGCATTTCACAGTCAAATCCCTTCATTTCACGGTCAATTCCATGCATTTCACGGTCAATGTCGGTGATTCCCCTTCACTTCACGGTCAATTCCATGCATTTCACAGTCAATTCCCTTCACTTCATGGTCAATTCAGTCCATTTCTTGGTCAATTCCCTTCATTTCACGGTCAATTTCATGCATTTCATGGTCAATTTCGACAATTCTCCTTCACTTCATGTTCAATTCCATGCATTTCACAGTCAATTCCCTTCACTTCACGATTAATTCTATGCATTTCAGAGTCAATTCTCTTCATTTCATGGTCAATTCCGGCGATTCCCCTTCACTTCATGGTCAATTCCCTTTACTTCATGGTCAATTCAATGCATTTCCCAGTCAATTCACTTCACTTCATTGTCATTCCATCCATTTCACAGTCAATTCCCTTCGCTTCATGGTCAATTCCATGCATTTCACAGTCATTTCCCTTTATTTCATGGTCAATTCTATGCAGCTTTGCACAGGTCAAAAATGTCGGTGCCTTTTCAATTTCACTCTATTCACTCTCTTAGGGCTTGTTTGATTTTATAAGGTAAACGTAATTATATTGTAAATATCGTAATAATTATTTTCATAGGTAATTATCGCATTGTTTCCTAGGATTGATTTAATTGTTACTTTTTCAACATTAAAATCGAGGATGTTGCTAAATCTTTGTGGGGCCCACCGTGATGTATGTGAATTATCCACACTATCCATCCGTTATGCCAACTGAATTTAGGGCATGACCCAAAAAATGAGCCAGATTTAAATTTCAAGTGAGCTACTGTAATGCCTCGGAAAAATTCGTACAGAGACTCGAGTACCAACTCGACCAGAAATCACGTAGGATTAATTCCTTTAGAAAATAAACGTAAGTTAACTAGCACTACGCTAGATCAGCTATGAAATTAGCATCGATCTCTTTAAATACGTTCTGCAAGACCCAAAACTTGTAGAATTAATGACGCTATAATACCCTGAAACCTAGGATTAAACTCTAAACCCGTTTGCTCTCAGGAACCCTTTGAAACTTCGTATTGGATTTAGACAGCGCGTCAAAAGTCCGATATCTACAATCTTAGACGATTATGACCGCTTAACTAGACTTGACAATCGTTTCGAAAATCAAGCCCAACCGATGTTCTGAGGCTATTTCATTGAGCCTAGACTGAAGAGAGTAAGAATAGGGTAAAGGTTTAGGAAATTAAATAAAAATCTGGCTCGAGTCTTTACGCTTATTATTAAGTGTTCTAACCATCAGAATTCAGCTAAATTTCACCCTCGGATCAGGAAAAATTTCTCTTTCATATCATGAGACTTGTAAACCTGATTTAGGTACGATGACCGCTGAACTAAAACTGGACAGCCACGTGCGATCTGAGAACTCTACCGGTCTGAAAACTTAGTGTGGACAACATCCAGTGACCATGAGCTTAAGTCCGACCGCGTTCGGCCAGAGGACCTTTCGAAATGCTCTTTTGGATCGGAAAAGTCCCGATTTGGTTATAACTCAAGTATACTTTGTTCCCAAGTCTATTTAGGTTAGTTTTTAGCCTATATAAGGGCTTTAAACCCTCTCATATCTCTCCCATCTGAATTTTCTTGAAACCCTAGATTGAGAGAGAGAGAAAGTGAGAGATTGTGAGAGACTTTGTGAGAGAACTTCCTGCCGTTTGCTCCATCCTTTGCACGTACCAAAGCAACGCATTCAAATCACTATCCCGATGATTTCCAATGCATTTTTAGGTAAGAAAACCCTAACCACTTGCTGATTAAGGGATTCCTTTGATTCAATAGCGAAGTAGCTTACGTATCTTGTGCATTAGGTCGCCGTTATGCCGTTGACGAAGCGTATACGTTCTATTCGAATCGATACACGTCTAAGGCGAAAAGTACAGATTTTAAACGCTTTGATTGACTGATTTCAAAGCTTTCAATGTCGTTTAATAGTAGATTATCGACGAGCACGCCGTTTGACATGTAGAACATGCTGTTCGTTTTCCATTTCGACTGCGTATGGAAAATATGAGATTTAGGGTATTTTAGTCATTTGCAAGAAATACTATTTACGTACATATTTTGCTGAAATATTTGTCATGGTTATTTATCGTGCTAGGATATTAGGAATGCATGCATGATCTGTTTGGCGAAGAGATTCACCCTAATGCGCACTTTGAGTCGACATACGCTATGTAGACTAAAGTGTGTAGACTAAGTGTATGTATAAGTGTTTGTATTAGTATGTATTGAGTAAACGGTGTTGTGAATTAGTTTTGAGATTTAATTCTCAATTAATATGCGGATGTATATGATTTCCATCATGTTTGCCATATGAATTGATTTCCTTATATGTATGGAATACATGTGTTGGATTGATTTGCTTACTTTGTATGCTATAACATGTGTTAACATGCTTGTATTGTTGTATTTCATTTCTATTACTCTCATATGATTATTGATGTGGATTTATAAATACTTGGGGCTATGACCTAGTCTAGGCAGTCAGTAATGGATTGAATTCGTGGTTGGCTTCTATTTGCCACGAAGGACGCGTCGATGAATGCGAGTCGTGTTTTGAGTTGGTGGCAGTGGTTAGGCCACATAAAATATTTTATGCACTTCATGTCGCTCAGCTTGAGATGCGCTCGTACTAGTCGAGCCCGTCAAGTAACCCGACTGGCCATTGTATGTTCACCCTGTATGAATCATAACTGCTTGAACTTAGGGTACTGAACTTACCATTGGAAACCCTGTTAACCATGGTACCTTGATCCATAAAGACTCATGAGCCAAGCATGGTGGTATGGGACACTGTGGTCTAGCTTTCGGCCTACGCTGGGGCCACAAACCTCCCCGTAGTGACCAGTGAGCACATTTGACTCGTAAGCCGATTGTGGTGGTATAGGACACTACATTCGAGTTGTCGGCCTACTCTAATTGGTGACGAGCCCTTTGTAGTGACCGCGAGCGTATTCTGAGTCTACGGGAGGCGACGACCCTTCCGTAGCGACGAGAGTACATTAGGCCTGTATTGATAAGGTGATGGGGGAGCGGTGCAACGAGTGTGAGTAATAGCTCTGACAGCCCTTGCAGTGACCTACAAATATAACATCGTATGTGATTACTAGGAGTGACGACCCTAGACAGGATCTGTGTTGGGATTGATATAAGGAAGGTACCTTAGTTTCCTAATCCTGTTGTATGAAAAGGACTAATAATAACCCGGTAATCATTATCCATATCGCACTGCATGTGCCTGAAAGATGTGGAGCACTGCGGGAAGAAAGAATGCCGCGGACATAGATGGTGCCGCATGAGGGAGTATGTCGGTGAGGGCATCCATCATATCATTTCATGCTTGCATTAACAACAGTCCCTAGGGATGGTTGATTGTTTGCTTTACTATTAACGCGTGATTGATTTGATAACATGCTAATCTTTGCTCTATTATTCCACTGATTTGATCACTCACTCCCACGTTACGGGACGGTGTTTGCAACACCACTAGACCCTGTCTTAGATGCAGGTGATGAGGCGATTCAGGACGCTGAGCTGAATTACTACGAGGATCAGGATGAGTTCTCGTATATGCAGTTCTCCGACGGCTTTGCATAGGTGGCCTGGATCGGCAGGACATGCTAGTTGGACTATCACCTGACATTTATTTCTTGCTTTATGACATGTATATGAGACTCAGTGATGTATTCATACTTTGGAGACAGTTTGAGATTATTTTGTTTTCGTACAGTGATATATATATATTTTTCAGTCTTCCGCTTGCGTTTTATCACTGGATCTGGAGTATGAATTGCAGTTTTGGTATAATCTTACTCATGTGAATGCTTTAACTCAGACAACATTGAATTATAATCATATTTGTTGCATAAATGATGGTCTGGAACTCGGGAGTCGGGTTTGACCCCCGATTTTCAGGGTGTTACAGCTACACCACAGGAAAAAGGTAATCAAACACTCACCGTTAAAAACTTCTTAGAGCCACAGTTTAGTTTAGTGTGGGCCACTTCATTGTTGGATCTACCTCATTTTTCGGCTCATGTCTCAAAATGTCATGGTAAAGTAGATGGACAACGCAAATATATCATATACATCATGGTGGGGCCCACAAATTTAAGTTAATCCTTTTGAACTGTTTTCCTAAGTGAAAGTACTTACCTATTTCCAAACAGGGTAAAATTGTAATAAGCTGGTATTTACAGGGCATTTACAGTGAATTAGAAAAATCAAATATGCCCTTACAGTCAAATACATGTCCGAACTCATCCCTGTCATCCCTATTCCTTCATTTTACCCATTTTCTTCATTAAATCTCCATAGGGATGACAAAGATGAGTTCAAACGTGTATTTGACTGTAAGGGAGTGAATGGAGTGAAATGCATGGAATTGACCGTGAAGTGAAGGGGAATCACTGGAATTGACCGTGAAATGCATGGAAATGACCATGAAGTGAAGGGAATTGACTGTGAAGTAAAGGGAATTGACCGTGAAATGCATGGAATTGACCGTGAAGTAAAGGGGAATTATCATAATTGACCATGACATGCATGGAATTGACCGTGAAATGAAGGGAATTGACCATGAAATTCATTGAATTGGCCATGATGTAAAGGGAATTGACCACAAAATGCATGGAATTGACTGTGAAGTGAAGGGGAATCGCCGGAATTGATCGTGAAATGCATAGAATTGATAATGAAATGAAGGGAATTGACCGTGAAATGCATGGAACTGACCGTGAAGTGAAGGGAATTGACCATGAAATGCATGGAATGACCGTAAAGTGAAGCGAAGCGAATTGACCATGAAATGCATGAAAATGACCGTGAAGTGAAGCGAATTGACTGTGAAATGCATTGAAAGGACATTGAAGTAAAGGGAATTGACCGTGAAGTAAAGGGAATTGACCGTGAAATACATGGAATTGACCGTGAAGTGAAGGGGAATCGTTAGAATTGACAGTGAAATGCATGAAATTGACTGTGAAATGAAGGGAATTGACCGTGAAATGCATGGAATTGACCGTGAAGTGAAGGGGAATCACCGAAATTAACCGTGAAATGTTATGGAATTGACCATGAACTGAAGGGAATTGACCGTGAAATGCACAAAAATTACCGTGAAATAAAGGGAATTGACTGTGAAATGCATGAAATTGACCGTGAAGTGAAGGGGAATCGCTGGGATTGACCGTGAAATGCATGGAATTGACCGTGAAATGTATTGAATTGACCGTGAAGTAAATGGAATTGACCGTGTAATGCATGGAATTGACCGTGAAATGAAGGGAATTGAGCATGAAATGCACAGAATTGACCGTGAAGTGAAGAGAATTGACTGTGAAGTGAAGGGGAATAGCCGGGATTGACCGTGAAATGCATGGAATTGATCGCGAAGTAAATGAAATGAATGAAATTGATTGCGAAGTGAATGAAATGGATTTTAGACCATAGACCCAATGGAATCTTGTAAAATAACTATGTTGGTTGGCTAAAGTAGCTTTTCCTACCCCAAAATCATACAAGGTACGTCAAGTAACTAATTTTGGTTTAGAAGATATTCTTGTTAAATAAATAAAGAAAGAAATGAAAAAAAGAAAGAAATTTTTTTATATGCTTTTATATACATATTTATATAAATATGTATTAGATGAAATTGTAGCTAGAATAAAGTTCTCCATGTAAAAAAATAAAAATAAAAATAAAAAAATAAATAAAAAAATATTTTTTTTTGCATAGACTGAAACGGACTACAGTTATGGCTACGATTATAATTCGTAGCTATAGGTAAAATAAGCTTCGCTATATATGATTGCTCTTCCTATGTATCTAAAATTGCAATATTTTTGAGGCAAACTTACTGGACAGTTCTATACCTTTTTCTATCATATTGAAATACATTCGATATATATTAAAGGAGGTATTGAAGAAGGCAGGGCTGCAGTTATAACTACGGTTATAATCCGTAGCCATTGGAAACCTCAGCCTTAAGGAATCGTATTTCTAAATAAATAGGGGTATTTTAAAACTTTGGCAAGTCGTCCGTACATATGGGGATTATTCTCGCAAGGTAAAAAGAATGGGCCATAAATGATCGTACAGTTGTAAATTTATCTAAAGATTAATGGGCTCAAAACACAGTAAAAGTTTTGATAGTGGGTGTCCACATTCAGATGTTCCTTATTTTGTGATCTGTCTATGGTTTGGATCCAGCTGAGGTTTGGGATTCGAACTGAACTTAATGGGCCACGGCTTATACACGGATTGGATTTGAAATCTACGCCACGGTGGAACCCACAACCAAAGTGCTATAGTATCAGCCTAATCTACACCAAATAGCGAACGCGCATACAAGGCAGTCGAGGAACATACAACCACAAGTGCCAGCACTGCCTCTAGGCACTAGATCTAATCCATTCATCATCGACACCCATGTGCCCGAAGTTTTTTGAATCGTCCACCCTTTTTTTTTTCAAAAAAAAATAAAATAAATCCGAATGGTCCACCTGTTTCCAATGTCGTGGCCCACCTGATGAATGGACCAACTTGATTTCTAGGCAAGAACACCTAGATTGTCGGAGGCATCCGATGACGGCCTGGATATGGCACCCATCTGCCGCTCTGGCACAAGTGGTCGCGTGTAGATGGTAAAGCATTTAGCATTGTACAAGAGTTGGGGATTATCTAAGCTCGACGAAGTGGGCCCACAATCTGAGAAACAGGTGGATGGTTTAGAGAACTTCTGCCCATTATTTCTCATCCGTACATTTTCTTCGTAAGATGTAGCTGAGCTGACGCTAAACTGAATCCGATTCTTAACTAGGGCATTTGCATAATGAGAAGGGGGACCCTTTGATGGATGGATTGGATCTTGTACCTATGTGGCATGCACATGAGTTGTACCCTACACGCGTGTGGCTCAGCAAAGGGACCACCGCCAGGGGTGGTGTGTTGATGTATTGACTCATGTGGGCCACGTGGTGTATGTATTTTATATCCACGCCATCTATCCGTTTTTCCAGCTCATTGTAGGCCTAAAAAAGCAGATACGTAGTTAAAGTGGACCACACCACATGAAAAGTGAAGATAATGAAATCCACCGTTGAAAACTTTCTAGGGTCCGTCGTAATGTTTATTTTAAGGGTTACACAGGAAGCGGATTTCCTGCAAAAGCCTTTCGCAGGAAGTTCCTGCGCTGGAAACCTAGGTGGGGCCCACCTTGATTTTTATAAGAAATCAACTCCGTCCATCAGTTTTTTGAGATCCTTTTAGTACTTGATGCCAAAAGTGAGATGTATCCAATACTCAAATGGACCGCAGTAAAGGAAAAGATGCATAGAGAAATTTCTACCGTTGAAACCTCCCTGGGATCGACTGTGATGTTTACATGCCATCCATACCGTTCATAACGTTACTCATACTCGGATGAACTGAAAAATATATATATATATATATATATATATATTATCTTGATTCAAAACTTCTGTGGCCCCACGAATATTTCAACTGTGGACGTTCAATACTCAAGTTTTCAGCCCACTTGAGTATTGGATCCGGTTCATTTTTGTATTTATGTCCTAAAATGATCTCAAAAAACAGGTGGATGGAGTGGATTTCTCTCAAATATCACAATGGGCCCCACCTAGTTTCCCAGTGCAGGAACTTCCTGCGACATGCTTTCACAGGAAATCTGCGTCCGTTTCCTTTGGTGCGGTCCACTTGAGCTTTGGATCTGCTCGTGTTCATGCACTAAAACGAGGGGCCAAAACGGATGGACGGCGTGGATATAAAAGACATACGTCACGTTGGGTCCAACCGATGGGGGTGCCTGATCCACGTCTTCAGCAAAGCCATAGTATGAAAATTTCTAAATTCCGAACTATACTTTCTAGCCCATCTTTAGCTGATTCATTCCGTCTATATAGTGGGCCACTCCATGTAGAGGAGAGAGCCCAAAAATCACTCGCACTTGGTTTAATATAGACTATTAGATGTGAGTGCCGAAGTGCAACGTACCCATCCCATCTCTTGGATCATCCAATAATGGAAATAATTAATGGTGGATGGAAACTCTGTTTGTGAGGCCCATCAGATGAAAGACGTGACTAAGAAATGGCCTATCAGTGCAAAAACCTTCCATCCACCGAAAATTGAGGTGAATTCAAAACTCAAGTGGGCTAAACGATATAAGTTCATTCCCAGTGGGATGAATTTGAATTAAAACTGCAAAAATATAAGCGTGGTACAAAACATATATTTCTCTATTAATGTTTTAATGGTGGGCATTCAATCCATATTGTTTCCTGTCGTGTGGTCCACTCAAGTTGCAGATCTATTTCATTTTGGTCTTATGAACTAACATAAGCTGACAAAATGGATGAACAAAGTGGATTTCTCACCAACACCACGTCGGTCCTGACCTAATATCTAGGCTGCCCGGACAGCGGTGGAGCCGCCCTTAAATCCACAATGGGACCCAAAACATCTATTGCTTCGGTCACACAACAATTTGCCCATTTGTACAATATGAGAATCCTAACAGAAGCTTACTATATTTCGGCAGAGCATTGTATATTGCTTCGTCCATATACAAAAGGATCACATGAATATCTCACCACGTCATCATCCCATTTGCAGAATCCATATGATCTCAGTACCCATCGTCCACTTGCAAGCAATGGATAGACACACATTGCGCCGCATTTATATTGCGAAAATCTTCACTTGATGGTGACGGGCTTGATGCTATACATATGGGCTGATGAATAGGTGATCCTGACCATTGGTCTGGTGGGCCCATTGTCGAATGAAATGTCCTGGATCTTCAATGTTCTCAAATTTTTGAAATAGATGGCTGAGTAGAAAGTATGTCTACATTAATTTTAGGATACCATGCGAGCATCTCACCAACCAACAAACTTTAACCATTGATTTATGGCCTTTAAAATGGACGGTCAAAAATGTTTACAAGAAAATATGTCCAATCAGCAATTTGATTGATTTATTTGTTAATGCCCATCATGGATTGCTTGAGAATCTCAAAGAATCACCTTTTGCTGGGCAATTGTAACCATCCAATCCATAGATTGGAAAACGGATGGCTATATAAAATACGGTCAAGTTAATTAGTTGGATTAGATCATCAGTGAGTGTGATTTTTGCAAACTAGCCTATGAAATGTGTTCTAGACTTAATAAACGGTTCAGATCAATAGATCGAACTGTCCAATTGGACCTATTTTTGTAGTGCAAGCAATCCATAACAGCTCTTGTTTTGCCCTTCATGGCAATTGGAGAAAAGTTAATCACCGCCTTGTTAACTTATTGCAGAGGCTTGTCTGTTAATCAATAGATACACTGATATTTTGCTGTAATTTGTCTATTAGTTGATATCTAATGCAAGTTCAGCATTGACATTAAAGTTGTATTTGGCTTGTACGTTATTTATGCCTCAAGTAGCTTTTTTTAGTTGAGTTCAAGTCCCTGGGCGTGGTAGACTCTGAGGAGTTTCAACAGGAAGTCTTTGGTTCGATAACCATAGGTGGTGAAATCCCACTACGGCTGTGTAACTTATTAATAAGTAGATAAGTATGTTTAGTAAACAATGTAATTATCAGCTTCTCCTTTCTTTCGTCTCTCTCAATTCCTGTATTCACCAACTTATGAAAAGTAGAATTAAAAAAATTAACTGAAGTAATTAAATAATTTTATGTAAAAATATTACTTATAACACATCATAAATGAAACTTACTTTATAAAATAAAATACTTATCTACTGATGTAAGTAGAAAAAGTAACTTATTTGGTGGCATCCAAACGGGCCCCAACCAACAGTTCCAAGTCAAACTAACTTTCAAGAATCAAGGATTACAGTCAGCCATTTAGTACTATTTCAAGTTTTTAACCTATTGATATTCGTTTTCATGAATTAAATGGACTCATTTGCGTTACAAATATTCCATGTGTACAAATCGCCTGTGTATCATCATCCATCAAACTCCGCCGGAGTAATAAGAAACTACTGTAAATATCGCAAAGATAAGGTATACAAAAACTATTCAAGTACAACAAACAGAGTAGCTGCATATGCATACTCATCTTTTTCCTTGGTTTCAACTATAATGACTTCTATGATTTATGGGCAGATTCGTGGGTTGAGTCCAATCTATTGTTTTACATGGTCTCTCAGAAAGAAACGTACGGCTCTCTATGGCCCACCATCATAAAATGATTGCTGAGCAAAATCCAAGCATGCCCACCTTCCAAAACCCTCCTCCCAAACCAATCAGCACATGGTTTTGCATCCATAGCATCCCCTGCTTCAGAAATCTACACTCAAAGGTGGGTTCGACCGGGCAAATATATAACTGATCACCCTTCACTGCTTCTACACAACAAACCCACCACGCCTTCTGCAACCAAAGATCTAAAAGTTTCTTCCTATCCTATTTGCTCAAAGATCTAAGTCCATGGTCTCGATCCACCCCAAGAAGCTTGTCCAGATGGCAAGGAAGTCATTCTCAAGGGCCGACGCTGTAGCAGATTCCAACACATGCAACAAATTCATTGCTGATAAGGGCCATTTCGTTGTCTACACCATTGATGGAAGGCGTTTCATGGCTCCTTTAGAATACCTCAACAGCCCCATCTTTCAAGAATTGTTTAAAATGTCTGAATATGAATTTGGGTTACCTAGCGATGGGCCTATCATATTGCCATGTGATACCGTCTTCATGGATTATGTTGTCTCGTTGGTTCAAGGATGCAAATCTAAAGATGTTGAGAAGGCTTTGCTAATGTCCATAGCCACGAGTCAGTGCTCAACATCTTCTTGCCTATCTCTGCAACAACCTAATCAGCAAATGCTACTCCATGGTTTCTGAAGAACTTGTGGAATAAACAACAAGCTGTTTTCCATTCTTCTCTTGAAAATTTGTATATATTCAGCTCTGTATTTGACTTTTTGTTTCAATTGGAGAAGATAACATAAACCATGATTAGCTTAATACAATTCGTATCCCTGTGAGTTGGGGTTTAAGATGGATGCACCTGTCACGATGTTCCTCACCCTTACAGGCTTTGTATATGCCCTGTAATCATTAAAAGTTTGTAATCTTGCCTATCTCTGTATGTAACCACGCAGCCTGTAATCATTAAAAGTTTGTAATCTTGCCTGTCTATGTATGTAACCACCAGCCCGAAATCCTTCAGCCATGTACTGGTGGCATCTACTCTGCAATAGATCCCTTGCACGCGTAAGAAGGGGACTTCAGGATCTTTTGCCATTAGATATCTATCAAGTCTGATAAAACTATTTTAATGATAAAACGAAGCATAAAAGGTTAACAATCTTTGATAAAACATCTAAAATCTTTAATTGTTAGAACCAACTAGAAATTAACTTGATGAATGGTCCAATCACCAATATCTAAGCTGGTGAAGTGTTCTTAGTTGAACGAGTGGATCCCCGTATTAGAGCATGTGGGAAAGAGAGTAAAAAGTATAAATCACAAGGACCATGAAGTGTCAATACCACCTTATATTTAAGGATTAGTTAAAACTAGTACATGATCAAGTTGATCTAATTTAGAGATGATTATACCACTTCGGCCAAAGATCAAGAGCCCTGTAAACATATTTAACAGTCCTGCTCCAAAGTGAGGTGGGGCAAGGCATCAGGCACTTGACGATGGAAACTGCAAGTTCGTTCCCAACACACTAGATGACCATAGGAGAAGATCATGGGTTGCCTAATTCCATTAAAGTGGTAATGGACTTTTAGGATACTAAGATTCATGTACAACAATTCTCTCTCACCTGGTGGCCCCAATCTCATCTTTTCACGGGACAACCATGGGAATCCTTTCATTTTAACCCTTATAATCATAAATGGTGCAAATTTTCACACATTTATTGTATCATCAATGGAATACACTAAACGCAGGTCATGTAGCTTTTTTATCATAGTCATTGTTAGCTTTTTAGGGCATATAACATCACTAATGGCCTAAATAATGATTGCACCAGTTAATTTTTGTAGCATTCCATCATCATGTAGTGAATGTAAATGAAAATATTTAATAATACATGATGAGCATGACTATCTTAAAAAGATGAGGAGAGGGCAAGAATTCTAAATTTTATAAATTAGGTTATTTATTTATTTATTTATTTTTATTTTTCAGGTTTTAATAATGTTCCCTTTCATACATTTGAAATCCCAAATTTTTGGGAGTGCCACACATGAATTAATTTTCAAATCTCAATTGCCTAAAATCCTAGATTTTTCAAGATGGCAAATGATCCCTCAGGCATATCATAATATTGTTGACCTTACTCTTGCTCTGGTGGTAGACTCTCAGGAGTTTCATCACCCGGTCAAGGGTTCGAGTATCCATAGGTGGTGAAATCCCACTATGGTGTGAGTGTGTGGGGTGTGTAAAAAAAACATAGGCATATCATATTATTGACCATGATATAAGGTGCACTGTATTGGGTTGTTTCAGGCCAATTCCGCTGTATCGTTTATAGATGATACCAGCACCTAACAGGCCATATGTAGACCTAAGCGCTATTCATTAGTTGGAATGGACGTGATTTTTCCATACCCCAAAAGGAAGCCCGTCAAGTGTTTTGGCCATCCAAACACGTATGTGGCTGATAGGTGGACCATTGACTTTCATATTCTGACTGTTTGTATTGTGGAGGTTTGGGGCCCTACAAATTCATGTTTAGGTATGTGTACGTGCAAATATGAAACACGTGTATCTGATCCTGGCTTTCCCACAAAGTTGAGAATAGTGCTTATATCACCTGCTTCAAAATTCAGAGAATTTCACCCTTCGGGTGCCTTACAACGTAGAAAGCCAAATGAAGTCCTCGCTCTTCTCAAGTTATCTATCCATCAATCTACAATATTCACTTGTCAGACATAGCTATGCTCTCTCTCTCTCTCTCTCTCTCTCTCTCTCTCTCTCTCTCTCTCTCTCTCTCTCTCTCTCTCTCTCTCTCTCTCTCTCTCTCTCTCTCTCTCTATATATATATATATATATATATATATATGAAAATCACTAATAATTATCGTTTTGTGTCCATTTTTTTTTTTCTTTTTGTTAACAATGGCCCAGTTGATGGTTGCACTGGATTCATTCATCATTGCTTGGTCACAGACCTCAACATGGAGCCGAGTTTAAAGCCTAGGCCCTAGCCTAATGGGGCAAAACTGGTCATATCTGTCAGATTTTCTATTATTGTCTTTCTTTTATTTTTATTATTTATTATTTATTTATTTATTATTTATTATTTTTTTACAGAGATATTGTACAAATATATAGGGATATTAGCAACCCTATTCTTGGCTATGCATAGATATTGTACAATCACAAATATAAACTTTCTGATTTTCTCTTAATTAACAACTCATTGATTGATTTAACAACTCACGCCAACACTCACCCTCAAGTAGAAGCATCCAAATTTCAATGAGTAACTTGTTTAGTGAGTTGTAGAAATCCTAGCTTGATACGGCTTTTATAAGAATATCTACTAATTGGTCTTCGGACTTCACGAATGGAAACCGAATTATTTTAGCTTCGAAATTTTCTTTGATAAAGTGTTTGTCAACCTCCACGTGTTTGGTATGATTTTGCTGGATCGGATTGTGAGCAATGGCGATAGTTGCGTTGTTATCACAAAAGAGGTCCATCTCAGATGTAGGAGCAAACCCAATTTCAGTTAGAAGTCTTTAGAGCCAGATGAGTTCACAAAGTCCTTTAGCCATTCCATGGAACTTTGCTTTAGCACTTGATAATACCACTACTTTTTGCTTCTTACTTCTTCATGTAACAAGAGTCCCTCCAACAAACATGAAATATCCTAAAGTAGATCTTTTGTCTATGGTATTCCCCGCCCAATCTGCGTCTGTATAACCATTAACTCTGAGATGGTTATTTTTCGAAAACGTAAGCCCTTTTCCTGGAGGGGATTTTAATTATCATATAATCTAGATCACCACCTCCATATAATCCTTATTAGGTTGATGCATGAATTGACTTACTACACTCACCGCGTAGGCAATATCTGGACGGGTATGGAAGAGGTAAATAAGTTTACCAACTAATCTCTAGTACCTTCATTTGTTCATTGGCATTTGGCTTGGATATTCTCTGAGCTTGTAGTTTTGAATAATTGGAGTGTCTATTGGCTTACAATCCAACATTCCAACCTCGCATAGTAAGTTTAATATATGTTTTTGCTAAGAAAGAAATATACCTGACCTTGATCTAGCAACCTCTATTCATAGGAAATATTTGAGTCATTCTAAATTTTTCATCTTGAACTCGGTCGCTAATTGTTTCTGAAGCTTAGTGATTTCCTCCTTATCATCCCATATGATGATCATATCATCAACATATACAATTAAAGCTGTTACCTTCCCCCGTTGGTGCTTCAAAAATAATGTATGATCTGAATTACTTTAGTGGAAGCCATAATTCTTCATTACCAGACTGAACCTCCCAAACCATGCTTGAGGTGATTGTTTAATCCATACAATGCTCGCTGTAATTTACACAACTTCAACTTTTGAAGATGCTGTGTAGCCTGGAGGAGTATTCATGTAGACTTCCTCTTCAAGGTCACCATGGAGAAATGCATTCTTTACATCAAACTGGAGCAATGGCCATTCCAAGCTGGCTACGAGAGATAATAGGACCCTGATTGTATTTAACTTGGCTACCAGTGAAAAAGTTCTTTATAATCTACGCTATATGTCTGAGTGTATCCCTTTGCAACTAGGCTTGCTTTATATCGTTGTAGTGTTTAATAGAGAAGACCCATTTGCACCCGACTATTTTTTTTTTCTTTGGGCAATGGAACCAAGGTCCATGTTTGATTCTTTAGTAGTGCTCCAATTTCTTCCTCTATTAGTTGTGTCCACTTGGGATTAGCTAAAGCTTCCTGAATTGTAGTATGAATATGATATGCGGACAGCTTGTGTGAGAATGTCTTGAGAGGTTTAGGTATCTTTTTGGTGGAAATATAGTTGGAAATTAAATACCTCGACCTTCTTTCCTCAATGTATAAAGAGAATCTATTTGGTGGCTTGCCACGGTTATGCCTGAAAGGTAAGGTATATCCAGCAGACGTATCTATGCTATTCATAAATGAGGGTGTAGTGAAATTGCTTACCTCAAAAATATTCTTAGGAGATGGGTCTACAGGCACTGAGAGATGGGGAGATTCAGGTTCTTCTCTTGATGATGTGAGCTCAGTTGCCAAAGACCCTCTAGATTCAGAGGATATGTGAGGCGCTGAAGATGTATTTGTTGATTCCTCATCAATTATTGGTGTGTCATTTTAATTTTCAAGCCAGTTAAAACTTAGCCAATTCAACTCTTCATCTAGTGTCTCCCCCTGAAGAGAAGAAGTGGATGCCAAAGAAGGATATAATGGTTCAGATTCCATAAACGTGACATCCATAGTTACATAGGTACGCTTGATAGTAGGATCATAGCAGTAGTAGCCTTTTTGATGTGTAACATATCCTAAGAAGAGGCATCAAAGGGCACATGGGTCAAGTTTGGTGTGCTAGTTCTTAGGGAGGTGCACATATGCCACACATTCAAATATGCGAGGAGGGAACATTAAGGCCATAGGTAGAGAGATCGAGGATGACAGAGACTGTAATGGGGTCTTAAAATTTAATATTTTGGAAGAAAGACAGTTGATTAAATGTACAGCAGTGGTAATAGCATCGGGTTAATGTCATGCGGGGACATGACCGCCTAGAAGGAGAGCCTGGGAAGTCTCAAGAATATGTCGATTCTTCCATTCAAAGACTCCATTTTGCTGAGGGGTCTGAGGACATGAGGTCTCGTGAATAAGAGCACGTTGTTGAAAATAGAAATGAAAGTGGTGATTAACATATTCACCACCATTGTCAGAGCGGAGAATCCGAATCTGAGTGGAAAACTGGCTCTGAACCATAACATGAAATGGCTGAAAGATACTAAATACTTCATCCTTATGTTTCATCAAATATAGTCAGGTCATCCGGGTGCAATCATCAACAAATATCACAAACCACCGTACACCAGATATATTAGATAAAGGAGAGGGTCCCCATACATCAGAATGAATTAAAGAAAATGGTGTATCACTTTTATTCATACTTAATGGATAAATAGCACGATGAATTTTGGCTACAATATAATTATCACAGTGAAATTCAGAAGTCTTCACATTAGAGAATAAATTCAGAAATAAATGCTTTAAGTAACCAAATGATGGATGTCCCAAATGACGATGCCATAGCCAAATCTATCGAGCCTTGAAACCATGTGTGGAAGACATATGATGTGCATGACCTAAACTGAAATCTTCCATGTAATATAATCCTCCCTCTTAGTACCACGCTCAATTATCTCCTTGGTGAGAATATCCTGAATAAGACAAAAATCAGAAAACATTAGGACCACACAAATCCACCGTGCTTTTTGAACCTGCGGTTGTCCCATATGTGAAGATAAAATCAAAAAACATTAACACCACACAATTGGATCAAAGCTTAAGCGTTGGGCAGAGCTTCGACCATTTTTGTGGTGAATATTTCATAGAGGAGCATATTATGGTCGATGGAAGAGTCACTGGACTTCGTCGGGGTTTTGATGTCTCCCATATGTGAAGGTGATGGCAGAAGGAGGTTATGAACTAGGGTTAGACGTGAACTAAGAGCCAGAAATCGACTAGCTTTGATACCATGTCAGATTTTCTATTATTATATTTCTTTCATTCTTTTTTTTTTTTTTACATAGATATTGTACAAATATATAATGAGATTAGCAACCCTATTCTTGGCTATACATAGATATTGTACAATCACGAATATAATCTTTCTGATTTTCTTTTAATTGAAAACTCGTTGATTGATTTGACAACTCACACCAACAATTTCCACCATTAGATCCACCATCCATTACCCAAATATTAGCACACTTGTAGCAATGAATACTCAAACAGAAGCGTGCAATATATCACATCACACCATGTGACCATATGATCTCACCAATGACCCACTTATAAACGATTGATGGAGAAACACAAGGTGCCACATTTGGATGGTGAGAATCTTTGTTAATTGTTTCCACACCCCTGCCTTGGTGGACCTCATGACTCTAGAACCTTTTGACCCACGGAAGGACATGATGAGGTTGATCACCGTCTTCCTCAGGGAATAACTATGAATTCATGGGGTTCTCTAGACTCCTCATGGAAAGAATTGTACACAAGTCGAGCTTGACACAGTTTGGCTCGGCTCGACCAGTAGCTAAGCCCAGTTCAAACTTGGCTCAGCTCAATCCTCGAGTCTGTTTGGCTAGCTCAGCTCGGTTCGATCAGCAGTTCGGGCAAGTTCAAGCTGAGTGTGAGCCTATGTGGTATTTCATCAAACACTTGAAATGCATCATAAATTTCTCATATAATACAAAATAGTAATAATATTTTACAGGTATTTCATCAAACAGTTGGCGTGCAACATCAAGATTAAACACCTAGTATACAACATGCAGCATCAAAATCAAACACCCAGGAAGTAGCATCAAAATCAAACACATAACAAGCAACATCAAAATCAAAGACCCACCATATCCATTATTTCCTCGCCAACACTTCATTGAGACATTTCATCAAACACTCAGTGAGCAACATCCATATCAAAATAATCGAGTCACCAATCTGATTCAATCTGAGTCGGTTCGAGTCGAGGTTAGATTCGAGTCGAGTCAAGCTTGGGCAAGCTCGAACTCAGCTTGAAATTTTTTCGAGCTCCAAAAGCTAGCTCAATTCGGTCCGAATCCAACTTCGAGCTGAGGTGAGTGGAGCTTTGTCAAGTCGAATCCAGTGAGATGACCAAGCTAACTCGACTTGTGTACAACTTTATCCATGAGGGGTAAAAATAGAAATAATTTCTAATAAATTTGAAATAAATTGATTGATGATAAAAAATGAAATTACAATATTTTAAATAGTAAACTCAAACCTACGATGAAGTTTTAGACTTAAACTCCAACTCACACTCTAAAAACATGACTTACTCTAAATAGTAAACTTACTATTTATAGATGGTCATCATTCCTACTAGACTTCATGGTTTTTGGCAAAAAATAGTGTCCAATTTGGCTAAACATTCTTCTAAAATTTTTAAGGCCTTTTCATGTTGGGCACGAATCCTACAACTGAAAGGATCAAAAGTTATAATCGAATTAAAACTTACTATAAAATAGTAAAATCGAGACTTTTGACTGTTAGTCTAACGGAATTTCATAAATCTGGTGTGGGCAACCTCGCATAGCATGGTTGGCTGGCTAAACTAGCTTCTCCTACCTGAAATCATGTATGATATGTAAAACAACTCTGTAGACACCCCACGCAGGCTAACATCTTGAAGAGACAAGGACATTACAGACCATGATCAACAACTCGAACCCGAAACCCTAATCCAATCCCTACCCGAACCTAAAAAACCTAATCCAAACCTTACAAGAACTCAAAACCCTAATCCAAACCCTAAAAAAACCCAAAACCCTAATCCAAAACTTGCCCGAACATGAAACCCTAATCCAAGCCCCACTCGAACCTGAAACCTTAATCCTAACCATACTCGAACTCAAAACCCTAATCTAAACCATTAGAACCTCCCAAATCCAGCCCGAAATCCCAAATCTAGGACCCATTCGAGCCAATTCAACCTAGAGATACATTCGACCGAGCTAAAAATCTAAAAAAAAGACCACCAGACAAACCAGCGCGTCGCACGAGGACTGCACGTTTGGGCCCTCCCCGAGCCTGGCCTGGGGGTAGTTGGACTACCGTCAGTGGTACTCCAATTACCTCCGCTCGCGAAATGCGTGTGTCCTCCGAGCAATAGCTGGCACAACATCCAAAAGTCAACTTTCTCCATGAATTACCCCATATCCAATCCTATTTACCATTTTACCAAGCTCAAGAGCCAATGAGAGCATGCCACATGACGTTTCTCACTCCTCAACCAATCACCACTTGCCACCTCAGCTTTTACCCCTCCTAAACCTCACAATTACCACAATGAAATTAGAGAAGGCTATAAATAGCCCTCTCATCCTCTCACTTTGAACAACAACACCTTCAACATCTCTATATCTAAAAGAGTGAAAGAAAGAGGAAGAAAAAGAGAGGGAAGGAGAGGGAAGGAGCTCTCAAGCCTCCCAAGATTTGATCCTTTAGCTACCCTTAGCCTTTCTTCTTGACTCTTCTAGTCTAGCCCATGTTGGTCATGATTCAATCCATGTTCTAGCCTATCTAAGTCCAAAGCCAAAGATCCACTAGTCTCATACACCATCACGATATCTACTCCCTTCTTAACCCCCCTACTCATATAGACTTCTTGCGAACGTATTCTCTGTGACTTGTCGTATTACGGATCCTGTTACATCAGAAATTCCTAATGGTCTAGTCCACTTTTCTTTACCTTTTTGCATGAGCATCATCACATCTGCTTTCTAGACACATTGTTGGACGTATGCTTTGTGACTTGTTGAAATCTCGGATCTTATCGCATCAGAAATCCACGTGTGCGTAGTCATACCTCGACCACATTCATCTTCCCTTGAGAGTATTTTATTACATGAAGTAGAGACCATACATTTGAACTGATAGAGAAGGTACCTAACACCTTCCATCTCTATAACCGAGGTCCCTTACTCAGAATCCCAGATTGTAGACCCGGAGTCAACCTAAGGTAGAAGAGTCTTCGGATTTCTCCAACCTTATGAATTTCGCGGTTCTAGCCGACCGTGGGATTCTAAGATTCATTGATTAGTGGTGAGTCCAACATCTACAAATTAGCCTAGTCACCCCCACCATCAAAATAAAAACATGCAAATCAATATGAGCATCGATTTTCAATGCCCACAGAATAACGACTCTGCTGGGGAACTGCTAGATTTCACTAGTTGAGACCCGACTCGAAAGTTTGTGATATTTTACTCTTAAGGCACATTCACCATTGCATTCAACAAAAAAAATAAATTTTTTTGGCTTACACTTAGGCACTAATCTGAATCATGACCACTCGGTCCCGCGCAACCATGACCTCTCAAGCTACCCATGAGGAAGAGCTGACAGCTCAGCCAGCTTTCAAAAAATCAGCACCCGCACCTACACTAACGCCCACACCATTACCTCCAGCATCTCCAATAGACCTATAAGCTAACACAACCATGTTAGAGGTGGCCCAAAGCCTCCAGGAAATACAAGAGCTATTACTTCACCTAGTACCGAGTGCCACACCAAATACACAGGTAACCCAACCTAGTGTACAGGACAGTTCAATCCCTCAAACTCCTTTTGCTTTTTCCCTCATTCCTCTAGCAAATCCTGTCCTCCCTCTCTCAGAGGAGTCAGCATAGGATTAACAACAACCAACAAACAGGAGCAAACCTCCCACACATCATTACTCAACACATCACAATAATCAGGTTACAACATCCGTTTCCCCTAATGAGAACCCCAGACAAGAACTAGCAGATGCCCATGAAGGGGGTCAGTTTCGAATCCAACTCACTCCCCCTAACGAGAGCAATGTTCCGGAATTGACAGATACCCCAGGCAGGAGCCATTTCTGTATATCACACTCTCCTCCGAAAGGGAGCAGTGTTCAATTTCAATTACCTCCTGCCACAGGGAGTCCATCTTCTTTCCAACAACCCCCCATTCTGGCAAACCAAAGGATCTCGTTCCTTACGAGGAGGAGGCAGCATAAGTCTTACAGCACGGGGCAAGATACGCACAACATAACAGAGCAGAGATTGAGGAATTGAGGGAACAACTACAAATGGTGTAGAACCAGTTGCAGAGGCAACAAGGGCTGGATCATCCATCCACTAAGTTCAGGGACCTATGTCCTTTTCCAGATGCTCGGGTACCTCCAAACTTCGAGGTGCCCAAATTCAAGAGGTATGACGGTAGTGGGTGTCCCATAGCACACTTAAAAGCTTTTTGTGGGGAACTCAATGTGATAGCAAGGAATGTTGGAGCTTTGATACGGCTCTTCCAGAAATCCCTTAAAGGTGACGCTCTGGATTGGTACACCTCGCTGGACAACCATCAAATCAAAACCTGGGAAAGACTCTCCCAGGCATTCATTGACAAATTTTCATATAACCTAAACATAGCTTCGAGAAGGTTAGACCTGGCTACCTTGAGAGAGAAAAGCGAGAGTCCTTATTAGCATACGTAGGGCGATGGTGGGCCATGACAGCCCGAATGAGAAACCCCATCGATGATGAAGAATAGATATTCATGATCATCCACTCTGAAAACCCAAGAATTTCTAGATATCTGATCTTGTACCCATACATGAATTTCTCCTAGCTCATTCGAATTGGGGAACAGGTGGAAGTCGGGATCATAGCCGGAACGATTTCTCCATGGCCACACAGGCCACCTCAATTAAAAGAAATAAAGTTGAGGGGAAACCTATTAGATATGGGAATGGAAACAGTACTGCTCCCGCGCAACACACCACAGAGGTCAACAATATCGTCGCCAACGCTCAAGGCAACCAGCACCCCTCTCAACTGGAGCCACAAGAAAATAGGTAGTACCAGCCACAACAAGCACAACAGGGATATTAGGCACAACCGCCTCAGTAACAGCCTCGGGGAAATGCGTAAGGCCCATACAAGTAGACGATGCTAGGTAGGAAGTTCACTCCTTTAGCATAAACATACAGTCAGGTCCTAACGATGCTGATGCAAAGGCAACTCTTGACACCACTTCATCCTCGGTTTCCACCAAATCCCCTGCCACCAGGTTACAATGAAAACCAGTATTGTGCATATCATCAAGCTCTTGGTCACCGGTCACCTAACAGACCGTTGTTTCACCCCGAAACATGTGGTTCAAGACTTGATCAAGAGCTAGAAGATCGCAATTACCCCACAGGCTGACAATGCCAATCAGGGCAATATTCTCCAGAATCCCCTGCCATCGCATCCCACGGAACCCAACACGTCTGACACCTCTGTTGTCAATAACATCAAAAGAGAGCATCCCACATCATTCCATACAAGCCATCATGCCCGATACAGCAAATTGGACGTGGAGATACCAACACGCGCCTCTACTTGGACCGCAGATATACCTTGAAGCAGCACCCACCATGCCTCTGCTCATACTCGAAGTGGCACTAACAGCACAAACCCCTCACCCTTTAAAAATGCATCAACAACATCTAGGTCACAATCTCAATCTTTCACCCTCCAAGGGGCACATCTAGTGTCATCCCCTGCATATCCAAACAGTTCAGATACTGAACCTATCATCCTTCCGATCGGTCTCCCCAATCTTACCTCGTTGACCCTACAAGGGGCACCCCTTGTCCAATCTCCAAGTCTCCTCTTGCCCCACTAATTGGCACCTGCCCTGAGGATCCCTCCTTCATAAAGTACACATCAAAAGGAGGAGGAAAATCCCACTGTTAAACCCTAGGAGGATTCAGTCACATCTCAAGGAAAGTCCTCGAGTCTACCACAGACAGATCCCACCATTCAACCTTAAGAGCCCGTGATATATCTAGAAGGGAGGACGGTTCCCTCCTATAACCCAAAGGCAGTCCCATGGCACTATCTTGAATGTGTCGAAGTGGGAAACAATGACAAGTATTTAAGAAGAGATACTTAAAACCCGAAAGAAGCCCAACGAAGTGTGGAGGGAACAACCCACAAAGCTAACACCCTTATGACATAGCAGCTCAGCTCAAGTCCATTCCCGCACAGATTTCCATCTGGGAACTCTTGTGTACATCAAGATCACACCAAGAGATCTTTGCAAAGACTTTGAATGATGCGCACATCTCTCCTGATGTACGACCGAAAATGGTAGCAAGTATGATCGGCCAACTCCTCGCACCATGAGCGATCACATTCTCATCTGAGGTGTTGCCACTCGAGGGCCGCAAACATGGATGCTCATTAAATATAGCTATCCGTTATAAGAATTTTAAAGTCCCACTCATGCTCATAGATAATGGATCGAGCCTAAATGTTTGCCCTATATGGACTGCCGAATGTTTAGGGATAGAACCATCTTCTTTCCGACCCAGCACCGTGAGTGTCTGAGCTTTTAATAACTCTCGAAGGCAGGTAGAAGAGGAAATAAACATTGAGTTACAGATTGGACCAGACATAACTCTAGTCACATTCTAGATTATCGATATTCCCGCCTATTTCAAACTTTTATTGAGATAGCCATGGATCCATGTTGTTGGAGCCATCTCATCCACTCTCCATCAAAGGGTCAAATTCCTATCAGGAAATCGGATAATCTCACTACTGGCCGAGCCAGAAACTATCCTACCTCAAAAATTGACATTCTAGTAATTGACGTCCAACGTGCAGAGGGTGACATATCATATCACAGTTTCGAGTTTGAAATTGTGAACTCCATTGCCAACCCTCACCCACTTGCAGTCGAATATGTCATCCCTCCTGCTGAACATCTAATCTTGAACTACTGTACCAAGTTCCATGGAAAAGGTATGGTAGTAAAACCAGTCCGGGCCAACATACAAAGACAGGGATTGGGGTATCAACCAACACCGGAAGATCAGGACGTAAGGTCTAAGAAGAGGCAACCATTCAAGTGTACACCCATCAAGTTCATCAAGGCTGGAACAGTCTGTGGTGACACGATGATCTCCCTTGAGGATCACCTTCAACGGCTCAATCTAATAGAACATTCCAGCTAGGAGTCCATTTAGCCACCAATAAGGTGGGACAAGATCCTCAAGGCATCAAAAGTACATCCAATGCTAAAGGCAGAACCCCTAGACCCATCACATGAGACTAGGGACATGGAGGCAGGGCCACCCATAGAGGACTCAGGACCAGGGGTACCTATTACAGAGAACGCAGGAAAGAACTGGGAGGTACCCATCCCCACCAACATTCAAGGGGAAATACCCCCACCAACGAACCATTAGTACAAGGGGTAGAAGTAACCCATCCACTGGATCAAGAAATGGAAGTGGCCTTCCCATGATTGGACAGACATTAGGGTCCCACTGCAATATGGACCCGAGGAGCCCGAGGAGCTCTAACATCTAAGTGAGGAGATCAAATTAGACTCCGAATTTGAGCCCAGCCTGGCAGACATCATGGTCATCGGGACAGATGACCCACAGGAGAAAATAGAGCAGAATGACAAGATCGAAAGGGGGAAAGAACCAGGTTGGACAACCACTCCCCTAATGATCGAGTCGGCCGGTGAATCACCCACGGTTGTCGGTCCTTAAAAGAAAAAAAAACCAATGCAAATAGTAGTTGGCACCCTGAATCAGGACAGGACTAATCATGGTTTACAACACCGTCCTATTCGGGACCCCTTGACAGCACAAAAAAAAATTAAAAAAACCTTCAAAACACAAAAACATCATATATTCTAAAAAGCACCAAAACATCAAATATTTATCAAAATCACAAAACATTAAAAAATCTTCAAAACATAAAAATAACAGAAAAACTTTCAAAAATCACTGTGCCAAACACTTCACACGCAGCGTACGAGTTTGAGGTCGACTCATAAGATTTCGATTTATAGTTGAACTTCGAGCTCATGGGTTTGGATGAGGCCTAGGATGAGGGAAATGATGATACAACTCTGAAACTTGAGGACTCTCTCGAAAGGTTTGAAACGATGGCCAATGTTGTGGCAGATAACTTTGAAATTGTGAACTTGGGATCAACGGAACTCCCCAGAGAAGTGCGCATCGGTAAATCACTGTCTCTAAAATACAAGCAAAGGATGATGGAATTCCTGAGACCGAGGTTGTCCAACTTTGCTTTCTCTTATGAGGACATGCTAAGGCTCGATGAAGACTTGGTAATACACAACTTTCCTACAAAGCCAGACATGAATCCTATCAAGCAGAAGCTACAAAGAATGAAGCTAGAATGAGCCCTAAAGGTTTGTGATGAAGTCATTAAGCAATACAACGTGAGGTTCTTGGTAGTCTCCAACTATCTGCAATGGCTTGCAAATATCATACCAGGTCCAAAGAATGATGAAAAAGTCAGGATGTGCATTGACTTTAGGGACCTCAACAAAACGAGTTCTAAAGACGATTTCCCTTTGCCTCACATCGACACATTGGTAGATGATATTTCTAGACACAAGATCTTCTCCTTCATGGACGGCTTCTCGGGCTATAATCAGATCAAGATGGCTATCGAAGATTGAGAGAAGACTTCTTTTATCACACCATGGGAAACTTTGTGCTACCGAGTTATACCTTTCAGGTTAAAGAACGTGGGAGCCACATATCCATGCGCCTGCTTCCGAACTTTACAACTTGATGACACTATGACCCTTCTCTATATGGGGATTGTCATCATTGGTAAAGTCAACTCCAAAGCTTTTAACGGGCATGAATACATCCTAATGGTAGTAGATTATTTCACCAAGTGGATAGAGGCAACATCCTACACCACCATCGTAACATCTCATGTAGTCAAGTTTATGAAGAACAATATCATCAGCCGATATGGGATCCCTTAGGCCATTATTATAGACAACGAAACTCCGTTTGTTAATAAAAGGATGGGCGACTTCCTCGACAAGTTCAAAATTCACGCACTCTGGGCCTATCGGACATCTGTACGGTCTACTACAGGCACAACTCTGTACGAACTTGCATACGGAATGGAAGCAGCGCTACGGGTCGAAATTGAAATCCTATCACTTCGAGTATTGTTGGAAAGCAAAGTCGAGGAAGGCAAGTGACAACAAGCAAGATATGATCAATTGCACCTGACAGACGAAAAGCGCATGCGTGCACTGAGCTACTCACAGTGCTACCAAAGAAGGATCGCACCCTACAACAAGAGGGTTCGAAAAAGAAGTTTCAAAGTCGATGACATGGTCATGAAGTGTATCCTAATACGGTACTTGCCAGATCCTAGAGGAAAGTTCAAACCCTCATGGAACGGACCGCTGATCATTCGGGAAGTACTCCCAGGAGGTGCCCTCCGGCTCACCAGTCTAAGAGGAGAAGATCTCCCTTAGCCCATCAACGCCGACAACGTGAAAATCTATCACAGGTAACTATACCTAACCTTGTCAATAAGTACAATCGCAAAGCTTTATCCAACACCCCTCCCATAAAAAAAATATATCCCATCTCTCCTCCCATCAAAAGATATCCATCTTTCTTCCACCAAGTACAAAAACAACAAAAAGAAGAGTACCCGTCATTTCTCCCATAAGAGAAGAGGCTAGTACCCAACAAAAAAATAATAATATACCAAAAATAAAAAAGGAGAAGAAAAAGACAGAAAAACCTCAAAAAGAAGACTGAGAAGGAGAAGAAAATAAGACCATCCCCAAATAATCTGACCAAAAATAAATTGCGATCGTGATCAAAGACAAGGACAGGAAGGTAACTAGTCGGCCGGCTATAAAAGAAGTCTCTCCATCTCTTCCAACACTCTAAAAAAAATAGAGAAAGAGAAAAACATGTCCTAGCAAAAAGGGCAAGTTGAAAACCCGAAAGGGTAGCTTGAGTAAAAATAGCGGGCATGTAGTAGACTTGGTGAAAACTTGAAAAGGTGCTAAGGGTAAAAATAGCACAACTGCTAAGGAACAGTTAAGATAAAAAACCCGGGCCGTAGTGAAAATTTAAAAGGATGCTACGGGCAAAAAGATGGGAAAGCCAGTCGTAATAAAAACCTGAAATGACGCTACGGGAAAAAATGGTTAGAAAAATGAAAACAAGAAAAAATTGCAGGTACAAAAGAGGCCAAGGTAACAACGAAGGAATACAAGGAAAGGACCAACCTCGGATCAGTGTTCTATCAAACTCTGCTCAAATCCAAAGGACAAGATCTTGGACACACTATCAGGGAACTAAGATATCTATTACACAATCCAGACTACTACACACAACGTGAGTTGAGCCCTATATTCTGATCCCAATCATCCAAAGAAAAAATTTTAACATGAGGTAGCACTCACAAGTTTTGGCACACACAAAAAATCCTTTTCTTTTCAAGAAGTCTTTTACATCATTTGTCATCCTACTTGCAAAAATAACAAGAAAACAATATATATATAGGACAAGCAACCAATCAGATCAAGGACCCCAGGTAAGTCCCTATCACTCGTACATCGACAGCATCTGCCCGAGCCTCTCCATCTCCATACGCAGGTAAAAGACTTCATCCCTCTCCAAGTGGTGTGCAGCAAGCATACTCTCATCGTATCGCCTCCCTGCTACTAGTCGACGAGCCATGTCCTCATAAGAGTGACGAAGGACGGTAATCTCAGATATGAGATGGCCATGTGTTGCAAGCAGAAACAACAGACAATGAACGATCGCTCCTCAAATGCCTCCAATGAATCATCAACACATGAGGAGGATGAAACAGTATTGTCAACCATGTCTCAATCATTAGCCTCATCCATCAAGTGCCAACCAGGAACCTGACGATAATGCGACTGCTCTGCCACCCATTTTCGGTATGGTACTGTCGCCAAGGGTGGAGCCTAAGACTCGAACTCCAGAGCTACCTCATTTAAAGAACTCTGCCAGGAAATCCAGACTCATCGGTAGAGAGCGATCAAGCTGGAAGGAAGAGGAGCCTGTCCAAATCCAGAAAAGGCGAAGTCAGGAACATCTTGCCAGAAGCCAAACTTTCAGAGAAAGTGAGCTGGATGATAAGAACAGTATCCCCGGAGAACCAACAACAACAGAGGAGTGTGAGCTGCACTACAGATCAAAGGAGTACGACAGAACTAGGGAGCCTCCGAGCTAATCTCCCACCCTCGGAATTGAGAAAGCATATGACGGTATAATGATTCAGTGGCTTCCGCACCAAGAGGAAGGCCATCAAATAATAAAGACAGCACGTCATCATGACGGGAGATAGGCCACACAAGCAGAGGGGTCACACAGAGATGCTCCCATAACTACTTGAATGGAGGTATGAGTTAAATTCAAAGGCATAAACAAGCATCAGAGTAAAATAAAAGTGAAAATGAAAGATACCTGGTGGAAGGAACGACAACCCGAGAGGATATGAGTGTGGCTAAGAGAGCAATCGGTCAAACCCAGAAAGAGCTCCACCAACACCACAAAAACAATGCTCCTACGGAACAGTACGCGGTGGAATACATCCAGTAAAATCATTAGCAATGATTGCCGCCAGCTTGAGAAAAGTAGCTCAGCCAAGACGTAGAACAACGATCATACAAGAGCTCAAGCACAAGCTCACCAGCCCTACCCTCTGCAGTATGAAAAGATGCTGGAAACCCAAACCAAGGAATCAGATCAGCTGGATGAACCGTTTCAGATGAAGGAACATAAGGCTCCCAAGAGAGAGGAAGACCAGATAAGTATGCAAACTCCTCCAAAGATTGGCCTAGCTCCAAATCATTAAAAGAAAATAAGTTCAATGATGGAACCCAATCATATGAAGCCGCACTCAACAATCGCCAATCTAGGAAAACTCAGTGAAAGTGAAGAACCTCCTGGAAACCCAAAGAGCCCAGCTCAAAGATCTCAAACTCGGTCAAACTCTTGATCCAGATATGCAACCACTCAGAACAGGTGTCACTTGGCTGCAATCGGTAAGTCCGAACAGACACGATCTCTACAATCTGGAAACCTGGGTCAACAGGAGAATCATCAAAGATGGACATCCCCTCATCTAATAGATCTATCTCATGGTGACAGAAGAAACCACACTCACCCATCGTGTCCCGCAGAGTGCCTTGAAAAACTACAATAGGTGGGCCCAAGCTGCCAATGATCGCCACATTAGGAGCAGTCTGGAAAGCACATGCCCCAGGAACGACAACGTCTAAAGTATCCCAGTAGTTGACTGGATCAGTACCCTAGTCCCCGACAACAGCTACCTGTCCCATCATTACCTTGAAGCCTGCACCAAATATCTGACCCAGGCCATCCACAAGGAGTCCATCACCTGTCAGATCTAAACCGCTCGAACTGCTAAGGTGGGGCCTACCACCCATCTGAACCCGATCCATCCCATCCACAGCATCCACTCCCATCAACGTAGCATCTCCGACACCCAAAAGCGGCCCACCAAAATCTGGACCGTCCACTATTCTTCTAACACCATCCATACCATCCAATGATCCAACCATCCCAACATCCGTAACATCTGATGGCCCACCAAGCATGGATCCACCAAGCCCATCCAACCCATCAAATCCTCCTAGCCATATACCATCTTCAGAGGAGCAATGCCAAAAATAGCATGGACTTCCTCAAGAGGGCCCACTATTTCATCATTAACCCCCATCCAACCACCTTCAACACCCATAAATGGGACCCCACTTACCACACCATCACCATTGATATGGGATCCACCAAATCCAGCCATAGTAAGGACAAAAGAAATGAAGGACAAAGGGATAAAGAACAAAAGAGGATAAAGAAAAGAGATAAAAAAAGAAGGGAAGGGGACAAAAGGGAATGATTGAACGGTCTGAGCAAGGAGAGAATAACTAGGAGAGGTTCCTGAAAGTAGACGGGCAATAAAAGAGTTCACTGGAAGAAAAGATGGACGGAGGTGGTAATCGAATTACTGCTAGCGGTACTTGTAGTACTATTGCAGGTACTAACACCACTGTATCACTGCTGCACCTGACAAAACAGGGGAACGAACAAAGTCAACGGGCGGTAGTCAAACTATTGCCGGGGGTAGTCCAACTACCTCCCGAGCCCACAATCACACTTGATGTCACGCCCCAAACCCAGAAATTAGATTCGTAGGAATCCCGATCACTGAATCCAGTGCCGACAGCCTCCGTAGTGCCTTGTTCTCGGCTCCTGATGATCATATGCTAGATTCCGATCCTGGGATCCTACAAGGAGGATTTTCAGAATGATTTTTTTTAATAATGGAGCATAACCACAAGCATAACTAAGTCACAAAACAACATTACCATATATCCACTATATCAAAATCTTTAAGTACAATGCTGAAAGGAAAATATAAGGTGATTAAAAAAAACTTCAAAATAGTCAGATGCACACTCCTACCTCAGTGCTACCGTTGTCCAACACTACCTGCATGTAACTGTCATGTATAAGCTTACAAAAGCTTACAGGTGGTGTAAGTGTGTGCGCAAGGTAAGTGCCAAGTATATAATATCAGAGTAATGCGAAAACATGCGGTAAGTCTATGAATGCTATCAGTTGTACCAAAGCTATATGATACAAGGCATGAATGCTATCAGCCGTACCAAGGCCGATGTAGCCAAATGTCATATGCAAGATGCAAAGAAACCATGCCAGTACTCATCAAGTACATATATCAATACAGTTCTTCCCTGGAATATCACCGGGGTCTAATATACTTCGCAACTGACTACCTCCTCCCTAGTTGTACAGTCAAGCAAGTGGAATAGACCTCATTATCCGCCTGACCAATAGTCTGCCAATACCTAACTGGCTCATCGATAGCGGACTCATTTATGAGCTGGTCAAACTCATCCTAGCTTATAGCCCCCTCACTCGGGCGGATAAGGCCACACCCCTTCCCAATCGACCACGATACAGTGGGAGACGCGGCCTACTGGTATTTGGCACTCGGGCGCTCGTGTATCTACTCAGTCTAGACATTGAAGCAACTCTTGGTACCAAAAAGGTTCTAGAACTTTCACCCAAGGACATCCTAAGTACCCACAATGCTAAAACCAAGTATTTTTGATATTAGATATGGCCATCCACGATTTGCCTGTGGAGCCACGGCCTTGATGTCGCTAGGGCATACAATGATCAAGTCACTCATATGCAAGATGCATGAATCACACTGTATGGTCATGTAGCAATCCCGTGCGTACTATGCGCTCATGTGGAGCACTCCATCTCATAAGGAGTCCCATAAATGTCTCAGCCCAATGGGTTATGCTATAATAAAACATTCCTTATATCAAGCATACATATGATGCGTATGGGCATGAATAATGAAATTATACTAAGCATGTTATAAAGTAATGAACTATCCTTATAACGCAGATGGGCCTAGATGGCCTACATACAACAAGTACGAGCCTATCAATGGGCCCTAGGGAGAGTCGTAATGCAGACATTTAACCAATATTATACTTATAATGTGGACGTCAAACCAACATTGCTCCCAAGGAACGGCCCGCTATAAATATCATTACATAAACTGTAAGACCCGTGTCCTAGTCCGTACCGTTTTGTTGGCCTCCGCGGTCCTTCCGGTCAAAATTCGACAATCCTCAACCCTTTTCTGACATTTGCACGTGATCCTAGGCCGTGACTTGTATACCGAAGTCGGCTTGAACCGAAACCTATATCATAGCGACCGCACCGTCGTCGCAGTTTTAACACCGCGACTCGCGCACCGATCCGATACCCAGGGTAGAAGATGTCAGCCTGCATTTATTTTGAAGAAACGCCACACGTTTGCAATCCCAAGAGAATCTCTACAACATGTCAAATCAATCCCATCAATCAATCCCATCAATCAACTACACATCAAATATCAAGTCAAGTACAAGTAGCCCATACCCTACCCCTACCTCTCTCTTACACAAGCAACTAAAGGTTAACTCTCACATCACTTCATCCATCACTAAACCCATCACCCATCACACCTCACCCATCACTCACATCCATCACCCATCTTCCATCACTTCTCCTTACAACCACCCCTCTCCCTCTTTTCTCACACCATTTCCAAGCAAGGAGAGAGCCCACACGTCCAAGCTCCTCCATGAGAGAAAAGTGAGTTGTATGACCCACTTTCTATCCTCAAAACTCTCATTCTAGCCATTCAACTTTCATCTTCCACCATCAAAGTGAGACAGAAGGAGATAGGCTTTCTAACGGATCGAGAAGATCAAGCGGTGGGTGCTTCTATAGGTGTAGATTTCTTATTTTGATGATGCGCCAAGTGAGGCCTACCGATCAATGGTATGGATCTCACTTTGGACCCTAAAAGTGGCCAATGGCCCACTTTGATTTTAAGATCAATGTTCACTCCCCAAGTGCAGGGTTGTGATGTAGTAATAACTCGGTAAGACCGAGGTCGAATCCCAAGGGACTGAAACTTGTACGTTATCTAAAACTAACTAGAACTAGAACTAGAATGAGATGAAATTTAAATCAACTAGAAATTAAGGAATAATTGTAAAACTATTATCTAAAAATTAGGAGATATCAGAGAAGGAAACTAGGGATTCAGAGGATCCACTTGTAGAGATCAGGGAGATCTTATGCTCGCATCAAAAATTATGGAAATTACTGAACTGCCGTTGATCTAGTTTTCAAAGAGATGAAAGGTGTATGAATTAGAATGGATTCCATCACCAAACCATGCCCAAAAGACTATGGCAAACAACAGAATTAAACTAATTACCAACCCATCACATGTATGAAGGTTAGGAAGGGTACCGACATCCAACTATGCCCAGGAGACTATGGTGAACAACAGGGCTTCCTGACGTCATAAACATAAAGGAGAAAAGGACATGCTCCAAGCCATTGCAGACCCATTGTAATTTTAGTCACAACAGACCATTAAAGACTAAACAAAACATGCCATTAATAATCAACTAAAATCAACGTTAATTCAAGAATTAAAATTAAAATAAAATAAAATCTCCCATCTCACTACAAGCTTCACCTCTTAGCCCTAGCTAGGAGGATTTAGCCTGCCATGGATGGGCTCAATCCAAATAAATAAAGAGAAAAAGAAAAGGAAAAGAAAAGGGAAAGAAAAAAACCAAGCTCCTCTCTCTCTCCTCTGCCCACGTTGAAACCCAAGCTCGAGCCCTCTGTTCTTCCTCCCAAGACCTTGAATGAATGCTCCCCACGTCCAAAAACCTCTTTTTATAGCTGCTGGAAGGCTGGAGTCAGTGACAGAGTTGTAGCAGGACACGGAGTGCAATTTTCGCAGCCAAGTTCGGTACCATGAAACACGCCACTTTCCTCGCTCAAATTCCAAAGAAACACCGTCCCTTAGTACTTTCTTGGGTCCTCTACATGATAGACGGTTCAGATCTGCCATATGATCAAAGATGGTGGGCCAAAACTGTCCGAAAAAGTCATTTTTCACGGATGTGCGAAACCTTTCGCACCATTTCACTGTTGTGATCGGTGGGCCCCACAGAAGCATTTTCTAGAAAATTCACCCCGTCCATTGAATTCAGAATGAAATTTCAGTCAAGAATGGGTAGTTTTGAACGTTCATTGACGTGTCCCAGAGAAGAAATAACTAAAAGATCAGATTTGAACGCTACCAGGTAGCCCTTTTGTTGCCTCTGTATCTCACACGTGTGCACGCATGGGTGCAAAAGGTCAGCATGGTTTTGTAGTTCTCGAAGCCCTCTACACGGTGGACAGATCAGATTGGCCATACGAGCAATGGGTGGGGCCACTACCGTTCGCAAAAACGGCCAGTGGCCGTGCGTCCGCTGTGCGATTTTTTTTTTTTTTTTTTTTTTAAAGAAGAAAGTCGGTCAGCGTCTTGCTGACCGACTTAACTCGTTTGGTGCACGACGAGTGCACATGTGCACTGTACACACTCATCTCATATGGGGTCCGTTGCACTGTTTAGGAGAAATCTGCACCGTCCATCTGTTTTGACTCCTCATTTAAGGTGTCAATAATAATTTTGAGACAGTTCCAGATATCAGGTGGGCCCAGAATCAACGGTTTATGGGCTGATCTGTCAGTTGGGGCACTTCCCAAGATCTTCAATGGCTGAAATTTTATATGTACGGTTAATTTATGGTCCTCAGGCGACGTATGAAGTTTCGAGCCGAACGGATGGTGGGAACCTCGTGATCTTGCATTCTGGACGTCCTTCAGGCCACTTGAGCTTCAATTTCTAACTTTTCTCGGATTTCTGACCATGTATATTTGTCAATCTTTGTCCCCTGGAGTGTGTCCCTTGCCTTTGGCGTCATCAGATCGTTAAATCTCAACTTTTAACGTCCTTTTTCCATCCATGCTCATAAAATCACTTTGCCACACAAGAATGAGAAAACGAGCCATTAGACAGCATTATATTCGTAAATCCAGACAATATTTGGGGTCTAACATGCAATATTTGACCCTCAACAATCAATCCATGATGGGGCCACTCTCCATAGACCCCATCATGATGTTTACTTTCTTTGCATAACATGGTCATTTAGACCATTCATTTCAGTGGGAAAAGGATCTACACTGTTGATTTTTATCGGTGGGCCCATATGAAATGGGACCCACTTAATGTATATTGTAGATCATGCATCGGACGGCCCATAGTGGCGGGGTCCCTCTACACACATTTATCTTTCTCTCTCTCTTTCACTCTCTTTCTCTGTGTGTGTATGAGATGATGTGGCTTTGTGGCCCACCTGGATGGACCCCACCATGAATGATGTATTTTATCCAAGCCATCCATAGGTAGGACCCACTTTATATATGTATTGTGCCCATACCACCCGCCATGTGATGGCCCATCTTAGTAAGGACCCCACCTCAAATGTATGTGTTAGGCAAGCCGTTCAGGGACGTTGGATTCCCTGGACGTGTTTTGGAAAAACACAAATATTTGCTTGATTTACAAGTTTGGTGCAGGGACTACTCCTGTAGGCTCCACCTTGATGTATGTATATAATCCACACCGTCCATCCCATTCTACAGCCCATTTTAGGCGTTAGGCTGAAATTTGAGACCAAACCGATTCCCGGCTAGGTCATACCATAGGAAATAATGGTATCACCATTAAAATCCACATTAATTCTTCCATTGGTCAAAAATACATCGCATATTGGTCTCATTGAGTTGATCAGGGGCCATAGAATCTAATGGTCAGACCAGATTTTTCAGATGTGGGCCCCACCTATAAAAAATCACCACATTGTTGGTTTTTTTTTTAAAAAAGGAAGAAGCAGCTGTTGAGGACACCACAGCGTCCTGCGCTGGATGCTGCCTGGCGGACGGACTGGCTGGGGATCATGGCCCCAGCTGTGGGCCTCACGTGATGCATTTCAAACATCCATGCCATTCATTAGGTGGCCCCTTAGGGCAGTGGGCCTCCTTCCAAAAATCAACCGTATACAAAACTCAGGTGGGCTATACCATCTAAAATCATGTGAAGACATGCCTAAAACATATAAAAGCACTTGGTGGGGCCTACCTGAAGTTTGGATGCGGCTGAAACTAAGTCTGAACCCTCCGCGAAGTGGGACACGCATAATGAGTGGACTGGATTTGTGAACCACATTATGGTGGGCCCCTGACTGTGTGACCCAATGAAGGGTTGGGTGGCAAATAAACATTCCAGTGCTCCCCCCCCCCCCCCCCCTGTTAGGTGAAAAATAAATATCCTGTGGGCCCCCCTTGGTCCACGTGACCTCATGAACAGTTTGGATGAAAATAAACATTATAGTGGGCCCGGGATGAATGGAAAATAAACATTATAGTAGGCCCCATGTGGAACCCACTGTCCACGGCTCACCTGCCAGCCACGTGGAGATACCTTGTTTCAACACTTGAGGTCTTGGCATCGATCCCTAATGGAGGTGGCTGACTAGAGTGTGTGTCCTGGCAGGGTGGGACCCACCACGGTGTGTGTGTGTTTTATTCACACCGTCATTCATTTGTTGGGGCCCTATGACATGTGTTTTATCTATGCCGTCTAGCCATGAGCCGGACTGCTGGATGGCTAATGGACCCACACTATGATGCATGTGTTGCATCTAAACTGTTCAACCATTTTATAAGCCTATTTTATGGCTTGAGGTCAAGAATGAGTCAGATCTAGAGTTCAAGTGGACCCATATCATGATGCATGTGTTGCATCTAATCCGTCCAACCATTTTGGAAGATCACTTCATGGTATGAGAAAAATAAAGTTATGGTGGGCCTTGAAAAATTTTAATGGTGGAAATCATTGCCACCACTATATTGGAAGTGCGGTCCAGTTGATCTTTTGATTTGATTCATATATTCATGAGGCCCTCCTTGGTATGCATATAAGGCCTGAGTGACTAGGCCTATCTTGACGTATTTGTGGCCCATCATTGAGGCCCACTTAGATTTGTATAAGGCCCACATTATGAGGCCCATTGTGATGTATGCAAGGCCCATGGGTTATGGCCCATTGCAATGTACGTAAGGCCCATTGATAGGCCCACTTAATGAATATAAGGCCCATATGATACGGCCCAACTGATGTACTTAAGGCCAATGGTATGTAATTAAGTCCATTACAATGTGTGATTACTCTGTGGTGTATTTAATGATGTTTATGATGGGTAGTGCCTTGGGAACAATGATGGTTAGATGCCCACATTGTAAGGATGATGTCGGTTAAATGTCCGCTTTGTTACTGTCCCAAAGGCCCACTGATAGGCCCATACTTGTAGTGTTTAGGCCGTCTAGGCCCATCTTCGCTATGTGCAGAGCCCATCACTATGTAACATATTTAAGTATAGATATATAATTCATGATCATACGCATCATATGTATGCCTGATATGAGGAGTGACTGATCATAACATATGCCTTTGGGCGGACTGTTTATGGGCTCCCCAATAGGCGGAGTTGCCCTACATGAGCGTATGGTACACGTAGGACTGTTGCATGACTTGTAGTGTGATGCATGCATTTGTATTTGTATGATTATGGTTATTATATGCTCTAGCGACATCAGAGCCAAAGCCTCCACAGACGCATCGTGAGTGGCTGGATTGGATACCGAAAATGTTTGGTTCTAACATACGGACGCCATAGATGTCCCTGGGTGAAAATCTCTAAACTCGATGGTACCAAAGGATGACTCCAGCGTCGGGATCGAGTGGATACATGAGTGCATAATGGTCGTATACCAGTAGGCCGCATATCCCACTGTGTCGTGGTCGGTTGAAAATGGGTGTGACCTTACCCGCCTGAGTGAGGGGGAAATCTCTAGGTTGAGTTTGACCAGCTTGAGGAATAGGTCCGCTATCGATAAGCCGGGCCTGATATTGGCAGGCGGATATTGAGGTCTCTTTCGCTCTCCTAGTTGTGTGTTCGGATAGGGATGACAAGCTGGCGTAGAGTGTACTAGACCCCGGTGATTATCTAGAATGAGAACTGTACTGATATATGATGAGGATTGACATGTTTGAGTTACACCTCGCATCACATGGTCTGGATATGGCCGATAGCATTCATATCTTGCACCACATAGCCTTGGTATGGCTGATTACATTCATGTATTAATCAGCATGATTTTGCATTACTCTGACCTTGCATTTTGAGTACGCTTATATTGCGCACACACTTACACCACCCTCTAAGCTTTTTATAAGCTTATGCACGATTGATGCGTGCAGGTGACGCCAGGACGCAGCCTTAGTCTCGCCATCGTTGGAGCGTGCAGCCGAGCTTCTGGAGTTTTTGTTATTGTCACTATCTTGTATTTTCCTTTCCTACATATTGTACCTAAAGTTTTTGATCATAGTAGATTTTTTGATGGTGTTCTTGTGGTTATTATTCGTAGGTTATGCTTATGTTATACTCATTACGAATTAAATGGATATTAGAATTCCTCCTTGTAGCTTCCGAGGATCGGAACCTGAAATATGGGTGCCGGGAGCCCAGAATGGGGTACTACGGAAGCTGTCGGCGTCGAATTCGACGATCAAAAATTTTGCGAGCCCGGTTTTCGAGTTTGGGGCGTGACATAAACCATGGAGGAATCACATATTGCAATGTACCTTAAGTACATCCCATTGGGCCTCGACCCATGGGCCTTTAGATACATCAAATGGGCCGCATCACATGGGCCTTATTTAAATCAAGTGGGCCACATTAATGGGCCTTATGTACATTGCAATGGGCCACTACCCCTAGCCTTTGAATACATCACAATGGGCCTCATATATATCAAAGTGGGCCTCAACAACGGGCCACAAATACATCAAAATGGGCCAAATCACATGGGTCTTATGTATATCAGATGGGCCACACCAATTAGGCCCCATATGTACATCAAATGGGCTATAACCAAATAAAAGTGGTGATAATGATTTTCACCATTTAAAGTTCCTAAGGCCCACCATAACATATGTTTCCCATCCTACCTGTTCATAGATTAATATAGTGATAGGTGACGTGGAAACAAATATCAGCTTAATAGGGAACTACTATGGCCCTTAGAAATTTGAACAGTGGACATCATTGTCCACTACATTAAATGGTGGGGTCCAATTGAACTCTGGATCTAACTTATTTGTTAGTTCATGCCATAAAATGATCTTTCAAATGGTGGGACATATGGATACAACACATACATCATGGTGGGTCCCACAGACCCTACTGATGCCAATAACAGTGACCCATTGTCCTGTAGAATGGGTGGACAACATGCATAAAACGCATACCCCAAGGTGGGCTCCACCGTCCGTGGACAGTGGGAATAAAACACATACATCCTTGTGGGTTCCACATGGGGCCCACCACTATGTTTATTTGCAATCCAACCCGTGATAAGGTCACACATACCTGGATGAATGAAAAAAAACAAATTCCATATTGATTCAAAACGTCTGTGATGACCCAAAAGGGTTCCAATGGCAGCCGTTCAATCACTATTGTTTCCTATGATGTGGGCCACCTGAGCTGTGCATACGGCTGATTTTTGGTGGGGACCCCACTAGTCTAAGGGGCCCACTAATGCATGGTGTGGATGGTCGGGACACATCATGGTGGGGCCCACACATGGGACCATGGTCCCTGTCCTCCCGCCCATGGCGCAGCAGCGCATTCTGCTCTGTCAGCGGCAACAGGTGTTGCTCCCTATTTTTTTTTTGAAAAAAAGGTTTTCTTAAGGTTTTTCCGCGGTAGGGCCCGCATCAGGGGAATCCACCCCGTCCATTGGCTCCCATGGCTCAAAACAAGCCAAACAAGCCCAATAATCGAGGCATTTTGGCGTATAAAATCATCAGGTGATTTTTCAATGGTAAAAATCACAGTTTGCTATGCTATGGCCCACCAGAAATCCGGATCAACTTCATTTTTCAGCTTAATGCCTAAAATGATCTAAGGAATGCAATGGACGACTTGGATTAAAAGCATACATCAAAGTGGGGCCTACATGCGCAACCCACCACAAATTTCCAAACAAACTGATTTTTATTATTATTTTTTTCATCCCTGACACTTCACACTCCACTGACATCTAGCGTCTATGGACGCTAGACGGTCTTGGATATAACACTTATTAAGGTGGGCCCCACCTTCAGACGTGTTGTCCAGGTGGGCCACCATATGCATGGGTGGGGTGGATAAGACATACATCAAAGTGGGGTCCATCCAAGTGGGCCACACCACTATATCATCACAAAGAGAGAGAGAGAGAGAGAGAGAGAGAGAGAGAGAGAGAGAGAGAGAGAGATAGACACGTGTGATGGGGGGACCCCGACACTATGGGCCCTCCTTTGCAATCAATCATACATCAAGTGAGTCCCATAACATGTGGGCCCATCAAATTAAAGATCAACAGTGGAGATTCCTTCTCCACCAAAATGGAAGGTCTAGATGACCCCTAGTCATGTAAAGAAAATAAACATCATGATGGGGTCCATGGAGAATGGCCCCATCATGGAATGATCATGAGGATCAAGGTGGGCCATCGGCCACATCTTAAGGTCCAAAGTGAGATCCATACCATCAATCGGTAGGCCTCGCTTGGCTTATCATAAAAACATAAAAATCTAACCTAATAAGTACCCACCGTTCGATCTTCTTGGTCCGTTAGAAAGCTGATCTCCTTATGTCTTACTTTGATGGTGGAAGATGAGAGTTGAATGGCTAGGATGAGAGATCTTGGGATGAAAAAGTGGGCCACCAAAATCGTTCTTTTCTCTCCATGAGAAGGCTTGGACGTCTACTCTTTTTTTCTCTTTAGTGCTTGGAATTGTGTTGAGAAAGAGAGGGAGAGATGGGATGTAAGGAGAGAGAGTGATGGATGTGAGTGATGGATGAGGTGATGGATGTGAGGTGAGTGATGGGTGAGGTGAGAGATGGGTTGACTTGGTGGTTACTTGTGGAGAAAGAAAGCATGGGTGCTCTTGTACTTGACATGAAGTGATTGATTGATTGATTGATGGGACATGTTATAGAGATTCTTATGAGATTACAAACACGCGGCATTTTCTTCGAACTAAATGCGGGCCCACATCTCCCTGCCAGGGTATCGGATCGGTATGTAAGACGTGGCGTTGGAACCGCGGCGACGGTACGGTCGCAACGGTACAAGTCTCGGATTAAGCTAACTCAATTATATAGGATACGGTTTAGGGTCACGCACAAACATCGATTATATGATATGGATTACCAGAATTCAACGGGAAGGATCATGGGAGTCAACGGAACAGTATATGTTAGGATATGGGTCTTACACGCGATCAATGGTAGGGTCTAATTCTAAGACCCTGGAGCCCAATTCATCTTCGAAAAACTGTTTGGGCCATCAATAACAATGTTTCAAAGTCTAAGGGCAGAAAAGACAGGTGAGAAAAGCTTTTTATATATCTATGAAAGGATTGTACAAAACAAGCATATAGATCACATGATGCAATAGAAACTAGTCGTCCTCATCGGGTATATATTCATCTCTACCCTTTTGGTGGACATGCGGACCCAGAAGACCTCCACCGGTGAAGCGCGCACCATCACCAGGAGCATAAGCAGGCTGTAGTATGGGACTAATACCATACTACTCACACCAGGAGCTTTATTCCCTCGCTGGGTTGATGAAGGCGCTGACATTAAAATCCTCCAAAGAAGTAGTCAACTCTCGCTCAGGCATAGCTCTCCAGTTAGATGGACCAAATGGTGGACTGAATGGAACAAGGGGACTCCCATCTAATTGCTAAAAGAGCCTCTCGCTGAGGTATCACTTCGTCACTCGAGGGTCTTCTAGGATACGACGCTGCTTCGAAGCCTGGAAAGCCTCCTGGGCAGCAGGAACAAGGGTCGTGTTCAACCAAAGGTACAGCCGAGTGTGAAACTGAAAAAACAGAGGGCGCGTATAAATCAAGCAGTACAGGGCAAATTAACACAGGGTGACACAAGACAGGGCAGTTCCTTATATCATTAGGGACTAGGGCGTCTATGTTCGACCTCCAAGCGAGATCAGAAAACATACGCATACGGCTATGGTTATCCTTGTAGCACAACATCATGTGAGGAAAAGGAGCCGAATGATCGATCAGAGTGGGTGTCAAGTGAGGGAAATGGTCGAAAAAGCACACCTACGTGCGATCAAAGTCAAAAAGTGGTTCCAATCATCCTAAAGATGTGAAGGGATAGATCTAAAGGATACCTCAACAACTGGATAAAAACCAGTCAGAGACTTGCTGATGCAGTGGCTGGCCTTGTCCAGCCCTTCATACAGATGGGCGAGGAGAGCCGCATTCCAGTTGTATGGAGTGGGGAAGGTAATATCTACCACTAACGTCAACTGATGGGAACTCACAGCTCATTCCCATGGCAGAAGATCATCGCCCCCATAGTGTACAGTATCAGGGCACGAGCCTTCATGATGGTTGCCGCCTCGGTCTTAGGGATACGCCGAGCAAAGTTCAACGACAGCCAGAGCAACCTAAACTGATGGCTGAAAAAATCTAAAACATTCTACATCATTCCCAACAAACTTATCCAATCATCCTCAGAAGGTATCAGGAGGTCATCCTCAAAAGGGACAAATCCCCCGTCATACCTAATGCCCAGCTGCATATAGATATCGTATGGAGTGATCCCCGACTCTCCAAAGGGAAAATAAAAGGTATGAGTCTTAGCATGCCATCGCTCCGTCAAAGCCGACAGAAAAGACATGTTTGTCTTGCTTAGGCAAACCTGGAACAGACTGGCAAATGAAGTACTCTCCAACACATCAAAAAATAGAGGATGAGGGTCATGAAACCAGTCTGGCCAGTGGGTCCTGACTCCCCGACCTCTCAAGATCACAAGAGAAACACCCTCATGAGCCACATCAAATAAATGGTGACCCTCAGGAGGCACGAAATAGGGACCGACCGACTGACGGGAAGAGCTAGCATCACTCTTACCACGACGAGGCATGCTACAAGTAAAACCCACAGGTAAGCACCCCCTTACTATCAAGTTTAAAAGATAAAAGCCCTAAAAATTGAAAAAAGCCCAACTTAAGGTCCAAGTCAAAATTTAAAGTTTAAAGTTAAAGCCCTACTCAAAGCCCAAGTCAAACAGTCAAAAGTCAAAGGTCCAAGTCAATGGTCAAGATTTTCAAGGCCCATCCTAAAGGCCTATTTTCCAAAGCCCATTCTCAAGGCCCATTCCAAAGGCCCATTTTTCAAAACCCATTACAAAGGCCCGATTTTAGAGCCCATTTAAACGACCATTTTCTAAAGCCCAAATGCTCAAATTCTATTTCTAAAGGCCCATCAAAAGCCCACTTCTCAAAGGCCCTTTCTTTTGACCCACAACTTAGGCCCACTTTCACAGGTCCATCTCTGGGACCACATATCAAAGTCAAGACACATCTGACTACATCAGGATCATGATGTGAGGCCCACTTAAGAGATCTCATCCATATATCATGATAAAACATGGCCCACCATCAAAATCTAAGCCATCAAAGCACTCAGGTGGGCCTCAAATCATCCATCCTATGGTCCATATCATCCCACACAAAAAAATAAAAATAATGAAAAAGAAATAAAAGAGTGGGGCTCCCTTTCTTATCACACCCCACTCTAATAAAAATAAAAAAATTCTGCCAACTCTTTGACACAAAACAAAAAAATTTAGCAAGATCCAACAGTTGAGATATGGTCAAAATGATCTAACAATCTTGTAACGTCTCGAAAAAATCCATACAAAGACCTGAGTACCACCTCAGGCAGAAATCACTAAGGCCCAAATCCTTTAGAAATTAGATAAAGATTAATCAAGTGTTAAACTAAATTACTTATTGAATTAGCTTGAACAACTTTTAATACGAACTACAAGACTCAAAATTAGTAGAATCACTAATGCTACATTACCTAAAAACCTAGGATTAATCTCAAAACTCAGTTGTTCTTAAGAGTATCACGAAACTCCGTATCGGACCTGAACCACATGTCGAAAGTCCGAATACAATGAAACTATACTGTTATGACTGCCTTGCAAGACTTGACAACCATCTCAGAAATCAAGTCCAAATGATATTCCAAAGCACAACTTGAGCTCGGAGCAAAGTGTATGAGAAACGTAAATATTTTGAGGAAATGAACTGAAACTTAAGTAAATTGAGTCATTTACTTGCAGGCCAAATGTAAGGATTTAGACCGTTAAAATTTAACCCAATTACACTATCAGATCAGGAAAAATTTTCAACACATGTCAGTGTACCTGTGGCCCTGATCGAGTAACAGTGACCATTGAACTGAAATAAGTCCTCTGTGGTCGATCCACTGATCTGATTGGGCTGAGATCTTAACCTGACCTAGATCTAATGTCAGGAAGCTTAATCTTGACTGCACGCAGAAAAGGGGCCTCCAAATGTGCTCCGTTAGATCGAAACGGTCACTCCTTGGCTATAACCTATGTATACCTTGGCCCTGGGGCCATTTCCATCAGTTCTGTGCCTATATAAGGGCCTTAAACCCTCTCTCTCTCATTCCATACGAATTACAAACCCTATGAGAGAGAAGAGAGTAAAGAGAAAAGGAAAGAGAGAAAGAGAGAAAGTTAGAGTTTATTTCTGAAATTTGATCCCACCACTCCACGTGCTTAGCTGCTGCTTCCGTGTTGCTATACCGGTGATTCTAATTCTATTTTTGGGTAAGAAATCCTAACCCTAATCTATTTTAGGGATTCAAATAGAGTAAGTGGTGGAATAACTAACCTATTTCATGCTATAAGTTATCATTGTGCCGTAGGTGAGGACCTAATGTTTACATTGAGTGCGTTACGAGTTTACCGGTGAAAGGTGTGGATTATAAATGTTTAGATTATGGTTTTCAAGGCTTTCAATATCATTCAATGATTTATAAATAACTTGATTGTTATCACATATGCTTAGATACGATGTTTCTCGTATATTGCACATACTTGTAAACCATGTTGTTCTTAATGCCTTCCAAGTGTTTGCTAAAATGTTTAAATGAATACGAAATTTGGATTTGTGCTTGTCATAATAATTAATTGTGAATATATGATTAGTGTGTATGTGGCAACTTCTCTGTAAAAGGGCTTGCAAGATATATGTTATAACTAGTCTAATACATGTGTATCGAAATCTGTAGTCTAAGCGTTTGGTAAAATGTTTGAATGAGTAATTGGTTGATGAAATGCCCTTATTAAAGGTGTTGAGATGAGATTCTCAATCACCTTGGCTATATGAATAGATTCCTTCTTGCAGTTTACATTTGGCTATGTGATTCATGTATGAAATGCCCATGTTTGATAACATGTGCATTATGTGTTTATTAAAATACTCAAATGAGATTTATATGTGATTTGATTGTTAAATGCTGTTTGACAGTTATATACGAATGCTTATTTCAACTGAGTGTGATTGGGGCTATGAGGTAGTCCAGGCAATCGGTAATGATTCACGATAGGTGGCTGAGTTGTTCTAGCCACAATGGATAAATTTAAGGAATTCGAGTCGTACGGTGATAGTCAATAGTGGTTAGGCCATGAGGAGTGCTTACATGCTTCATGTCAGTTAATTCAACGTACGATCGTACTAGTCAAGCTTGTCAAGCAACCCAATCAGCCTAATGTATGTTCACCATGTATGGACGCCATTGTTTAAATCTAAGGTACCAACTTACCTATGAAAATCTTGTTTAACCTTGGTACCTCGATCCACTAATACTCATGAGTCAGACATGGTGGTGTATGGGACACCGTGGTCGAGCTGTCTATCTACGCTAGGGTGACGAGACTCCTCGCAGTGACCAGTGAGCAACCCAAACTCATGAGCCGAATATGGTGGTATAGGAGATACTGTATTCGTGCTTTCGACCTACGCTAAGGTGATGCGCCTTTCCCGTAGTGACCTCGAATATACCCTAGTACTACACCAAGGTGACGAGCCTTTTCGCAGTAATCTTGAGTATAAACCAGGCCTGCGCTAAGGTGACGAGCTGCTCTGTAGTGACCTGGAACTGTTCTTTGTATGTGATTAACTAGGATTGACGACCCTAGATGGATCAATGTTTAGGTCAATGATATAAAGGGAGGTACCTTAGCTTCCCAAGCCTGATATATGAATATGCTTAATCAAGAACTTGGCTAACACGACCATGCACTGCCTTACATGTGCTTTAGCGAGGAAACACACGTTTAGAAAGTTTACCATCGTGAGATGATGTCACTGAGGGAGTGCAGGCGAGGGCATGCATCATTACAGCATACCATTTTTGCATTAACAACAGTACTTAGGATATGAGTGTTGTACTGCTTTATCATTATTATGACTGAATTGATAACATGTTAACCTTTGCTTCATAGCCCCACTGAGTTGATCACTCACTCTCATGATCTGGGATGGTGCTTTAAACACCAACCAGACTCTGTTGTAGTTACAGATAATAGCGAAGTTGATGAAGCGAAGCCTGATTTTTATGATGATAAGGATGAGTTCTCCTACATACAACTCTCTGAAAGGTCTATGTAGGCCTGGAGTTACACCGATGGGGCTATAGGGATATGGATTAGCAGACACTATATTTTATCATTTTATTATTTTACGAGTATATATGTATATATTTAACCTGGTAACATGTTCACACTTTGGAGACTTGCAATGGTTTTAATATTTTATATATCTGTCACACTCTGGAGTATGATATGCTAATTTGGTATAATCTCACTCATGTTTAATGCACTAATATGGACAACATTAAATTATCATTATCTATGTTGCATACGTGAGGTGTTGAAACTTGGGAGTTAGGCTCCTGCTCGACCCATGATTTTCAGGGCGTTATAAGTTGGTATCAGAGCATGATTTGGATTAAAATGGACCTGTGTTATAGTAACACGATACACGCTGACATATTTTGACTTAGGTGGGGATGATAAAACGTAGAAACAGTCATAGGATGCCCAGTTTCACCAATCGAAGAAAATGACCAAAATTAATCGTTGAAACTGGACCCGTAGGCCTCGGTGATCATGTGAGATGGCCTCAAATCCTTTCTCAGACCGTCAATCAACAAGTTTAGACGAGAATTTGGTGCATTTTACACTTAAAGAACCTGAAAAGTGTGAATATACACGGGATGGGACCCAAAAATGCTTCAAATGAACTCGGGGGCCTAAATGGCACAAATCGAAGGGATTTGAGGTGGGTCCTACGCACATTCGGTGTCCCCGGGGGGGGGGGGGGGGGGGGGGATAACATCTCCGGTTTATGATGGCATCCCCCCACTATCCAGCGACCCAGGATGGCTCCTCGAATCAGGGATGCATCCCCGAATTTGGACAATGGGCCTGTCGAGCCGGGCAGGCCGACGAGTGTAGATGGCTGTGGGGCCCATGAAATCATGTGGGATCCCTTCCATTACCCCTTTGTTCTTTATTTCCCTCCCTCACACCACTCCAAGATTTCTAAATCCCTTAAAACCTTATCTTTCTCTCTCAAATCCCCCTCCATTCTAACATCTTCTTCATTTCCTTCACCACCTACTTCCTTTCCTTCATCCCCTTCAAAAGAAAAAAACTTATCTTCTATTACTCCCATTTTCCCTATTCCCTACACATTTGGGCACAAAGTTTATAGCTTTGTGTCTTATCTTCCAAAAACCTCCAAATCCACCTTTATCATAAGGCTATTTGGTTCCCATGGCTCTTTTTGAGCTTGTGGCTGCCATTTTCTCTCTCTCCACATTTCTTTCCCTCATGGAAAAGAAGAGAGCTCCTACGGATGAAGCTAGGCTTAGTCGCCCAACCTGTCCAAGGAAGAGATCGGGCGCAGGGCCAAGTATGAGTGTCGTACAAGAGGTGAGGACGAAGCGAGAGCTTGATCCATAGGTTCCCATTGAGAGAGCTTTACAGCCTCGCATTGCACATGGTAGATTTCAGAGCCATAGGGTTCTCTTCGAAGCGCATGTAGATGAGAAGATGTTTGGGCTTTATCTGCTAATGGACTGCCTGTCAGACGCAAGATGGGGGCCTGTATTTGAAGGTAAGTCACGTGCGACAGTGGACACTATCCGAGCCTTCTATGCCCATATACAGGACCCATCATTGGAGCCTCTGCAGTTTAAGATTCCCGTGGCAAGGCGGGAAGAAATAGTCGATTTCGATTTGATAGCTTGAGTCATGAGGATACAGCGTGGTGAGGTGAATGCTGATGAGAAGTATTTCAGGAGTGCACGTTAAAGGGATCACCACACGCGATTTCTTTGGGGCCAATTGGTCCACTGAAACTGCGACAACTGTCTCCCAGCGATTAAGATGACCCCTGATTTCTGCCTACTCCATCATATATTCACATATAATGTGTATCCCATGTGGAGCAACCGCACTGAGTGCACACACTTGATGCACTACCAAAAAAATGGGCAAAGGCTATGAACTACAATGATCTTTTCCTACGGATTTAAACCGCAGCTATATTACTACGATTTTAATCTGTAGACTAGATAGTCCCATAAGGGGACCTGTGGAGCCCAGTTTATCTAAGCCGTCCATCCATTTTGAAACCTCATTACTGACATGAGCCTAAAAAATGAGGCAGATCGAAGGCTCAAGTGGACCACATCGTAGGAAATAGTGTAGATTAAGTGCCTATCGTTGATCTGTGGTGTGGTCCACTTGGGCTTTTGATCTGCCTTATTTTTGGTATTATGCACTAAAAATAACTTGTAAAATGAATGGATGGCGTGGATAAACCACATACATCATGATGGGCCACATGAAGCGCCTACTAGCACTGTCTATCTCTAACTTCATCTCGCGCACAAAAGAGAGACGCCCGCACCCAAATAAACAGCCCCCCCACGCCCAAATCAGAGAAACCCTAACCTTCGAATGCCCTCTCTCTCACGCCTCTTCCTCCCTCTCAATCTCTTTCTCATGCCTTTTCCTCCATCTCAATCTCTCTCAGCCTCTTCCGACCTCTCAATCTCTCTCCCACCTCTCCCTTTCTCTCTAATCCCAGTAACAACCCTTGCAAGGTATGAGATTTCATCGATTCCGATTACTATCTCTCTTCATTTTTTCAATCTTAGATCCATTTTGTGATATTTCTCTTCAGATCTGCATACGTGATTTGATTAGTTGTTGGTATTTCATTCATTTTCATTTTTTTTTCTTGAATTTTATTGAGATGGTTAGCTTTGGATTCTCAATTGAATAAACTTCCCTAGATCTATTCATTTGATTGGGTTTTCCCTTCTGATTCTTCTGCTTTTTTTTTTTCGAATTTTTCTTCTCCTTTTATGAATGTGTGTTTTGTTAGATTTGGAGAGATGGGTGTCTCTGGATTTATTTATTTATTTATTATTATTATTTTAGATTTTATGGAATTGATGCTTTCCATTAACATGAGGGCCATTTCTAAACTTAGAAAGCTATAGCATTTTATTGTCATGTTGTTCATATATTGCATGTCGTTGTTTCTCTGAACATATGTATGTAATGAAACTAGTCATGAATTGACCTTCAATTAAGTCTATGCAGCAAGTGATAGATGAAGATGGCTCTATCAAAGACTCTGTGGTGTGTTCTCTACCAGAGTATAGAATTGAATTGCAATCCATTTAGTTCTAGGTTGTTGCAGCTTCATCTTCCCATGAATCAATACATTTTTTTATTTTTCTATTTTAGGTTCTACATATTCAAAGTAAGTTCTTTCAACAGGTACTGTATCAATTTTAAAAAATCTTACTCCACAACATGTTTTCTTCTTCTTTTGTTGGTCCTTATAAAATTTGAAGATCTCGTTGAACTTTAATCAAGCTTTTAAGTGTCTAGTAGAAAATGAATTACCATCTTTAAATTGAGTTGACTCAGTAAGTTCTCCAAGTAAACGTTTTTAGATACCACCCATGTATTTAAGTTTTATGGTGCTTAATTCAAATAAGTTTCATGAAGTGCCATCACCTTCTCACATGTGCCAAACATGCAAGGTGATTGACATTGTTGATCAACTGGGTCACTACATGATGGATTTTAGTCCAAAAGTTGGTGGTTGTACATCATTCATTATATAAGTTGCAGCTCCTTTCTCATTGATATGTTTCATAGCTAAGAAATAACCTTATATAGATCATTAAGAAGTTGCTAAGATGAAATATGTAGTAGTTTTTCCTCTCCAAACTACAAAAATGGATTGATTTGTCCAAAGAGGTAACCATTTCCAAATATTTACTCGTAAGTCAATCAACTTAAAGAGCTTTCTTTAGTTGTAGATATAAAGCTTGTTTGATTGCAATTATGTTATGGAATGGCTTTCGTATAAGCTGCATTCCAGATTAGTTTCATTTAAGATGTGTTTGGAGACATGCCACACACGAATAAAAACAATGGATGAGCTAAAAATATTAGCAATTTTTCTAGAACTTTTATTTGTTTGTGTGCATGTGTTGCCTATATGATATTCAATCAGCCTGTTAACTGAACTGTCTACCCAGGTCTCAATGGATACATGACTCAGATAGTATAATGTATGTGTTTATCTTTCTAAGACCTTGACACTTCATCTTTCCATATCATCCTAACAGTCATCTAGAAAAGCAGCAGAGAATGCTATTCGGCTTCCTCGTGTAGATGAGTGAGTAAACAAGGCGGTTATGGCAGTGAATCAGGCTGCCACTGCTGCTAGAGTTGACTTCTATTTAGTGTGGGTTGCATGATGAGTGAAATCAGGTGTCCTTCATGAGTGGAACACGTTCCATTTTTAAGTGCTACCTGCAATCTATGGTGTGGGTCGCATGATGGTTCGAGTCTTTCCAGGCCTAGATCTTCAACACCCAGACCAAAAATACAATCAACCAGAGTTATTTCTAGATATTACCTGTAATTAGAAATTCTTTGTGATTTTTGAATTTCCAGATTGCAGGGTGTATGGGTGCTCTATAGGTAGTGGTGGCTACTCTACTGGCAGCAGTGCCATTCTACTTTGTGATTTTGATTATTATTGTTGTTATTTTCTTAAAGCAAGATTCTCACTTGAAATTCATTCCACCAACAAATCCATTGTAAATAGGGAATTATAGTAGAAAAATCCCCATTCCAAGAACTCCTTAATTTTTCTTGAATGGTGTTGATTTCCTAATGTAAGTGGACCTAATAACTCTTTGGAATGATGCCATAAAGCATTTGATATATGTAATAAAGTTGATTTTTATTTTATTTTATTTTATGAAGCTTTTAGATGTTTGATCTTGAAACAAAAACATAAAAACTGGATATGACTCTGTTGGATTTAGAACTCTATGCATCAAAACAGCCTTTATCTTGTTAACAAGCTTAAATTAAAGAAAATGGGAAAAAAGAAAGAAAATGACAATTCCTAAGTGACTATATGTGTGATGTTCGTTTGATAGGCTTCTTCTCTAAACCTTAACTCGAATCTGTTGTGAAATAATCTGAATTGATCAGGTGAACATACAAATAGGGCAACTAGTGATTAGTTTGTAATAAATTACCAATTTATTTTACTCAGGAGGTTATGGTTCTAGTTTTGATTATCTTTTGCCAATAACAAATGCTCAGCCACCCATTTGAAATGGTAAAGACTTAGAACTTATCTTTTCCTATTCTTTTTCTTTCATTAAAGGTAAGAACTTCATATTTATGTGGTGTGGATGCTTGTTATCCAAACCCAAATGCTTCTAAATGCCACATTAATGTGAAGGTACCTGACACCTCTGTAGGGCAGAATTGGAAGTTTTCTTTGCAGGTAGCTATCTTTTGACAGCTGGTATTTACCATTGCCACCAATTTTCCTTGCATACTAAAAGGAGGGGCCTATATTTTCCCCAGATGGAAAGTTATGATATAGTGGTTCTTGATTCAAGATTGTCTATAGAGGACTTCAGAACATAGAGCAATCAGGTAAATCCAGTAATAATGGACTACACTTGAAGTAAACTAAGAAAAAAAGGAAAGTTAACCAAACTCTATTGGCATAGTTCATCTACAATTCCTCATTAGACTACATCTTTAATGATTTCACTGTGAAACTACCTATCAGTCCATGACTCAGATTCTTGACAGCTTTACTGTAAACAGTTATGATGCTGAAAATTCGGAAGGGGTAGAGTATTTGGAGGCCAATGACATCTCATCTGTTGCAGATCAGATTGGTTTGATTCCAAGGATTGCTTCTTTGTTTCTGTTTGATCGTGGTCCGACATTGATGGTCTATCCAATCATTTCAACTAAAGGTGGATTCCTTAACAGAAACAGGTTGTACACCATTTCCATTGGCCACCTATTCTCAGCCCCTTGTTCTTGTTGGAGATAGTAGTTGTACATTGACTTCATCAATGGTGCAGAACACATTAACCAAGGAACAGGAAAATGTTAGATCATTAACTATACTATTAGATTATTATTATTTTTTCTTTTAAGTTATTCATTGCTTTCAAATCTTCATTTTATGTTTTGTGTAACATTCTATAGCATTTGAAGTAAGAAACTGATTGATTATATATGTTTTTACAACCTATATCCTTAGATCTCCAAATGGAAAAGTACAAGTGAATGGCCCACAGAGCACCGTCTAGTAGTGACTTGCTACTGACAACGCCAGTATGTAATTTGTGTCCGAACAACAAGCTGTTTCATATTTCTAATGTACCATTAGTTACTCATCCAGATTTGGATCCATATTTTCAAAGAACTGCAGATGGAGACTTGTCACCTATACTTACTGGGAGACCCATAACAACCATATCATTAAGGTCATGTTTCTGATTCTGCTTTTGCTTCTTGTACCTACTTTGAACATATGATCAGTGAACTGAAGCAAAATATTTATTTCTTGCAGTTCTGGTACTACACAAGGAAAGCCCAATTTTGTTCCATTTAATGAGGAATTGATGAAATCGATGTTGTAGATGTTTCGTATGTCCTATGCTTTCAGAAACTGGTATATGAGATTTGAGACTCTTACTTCAATTTTACTTATACATTCCCATATTGATTACTCAAGCATGACGATTATGTGCATTCTTTCAGGTGGATGTTGCATGTGGGAGGATTGGAGCTGCGTATTTCAAATTCAAGCATCTGGTATGTCTCTTATCAAGAATGCACATGTGTAGTTCATCCATTAGGCAAATGAATTCATTCTAACCCATTTTGTTGAATATCCAAACATAAGGATTTATTTATTATTATTATTATTATTTTATGATATGCAGTAGCTTTTCAGAATTCATATGTAGGTGCATATTTGTGCTCATTCACATGGACTTTGACTATCTTTCTTAAATTTCTTTGGTTTCTCTAATTTTTATATCTAATTTTGAATTTCTAGGCCCTAAAACAAGATTCGAGGTGCCGTCAACAATGCTAACAGAATCCTCCAGGTCAGATTGTTGATTGGACCTGATTTTATTAAATGATCTTAATAATCCATTTTATTTAAATGAGCAGACTTGGATGTGCGTCGGAGCTATCCGGAGGTTGAGCTAGGGTCCATGGAATGTGGAAACCACTGTTATGACCATGATAAAGTTGTCAATTTCTTATGGACAGCATTGGAGTAGCCTGACCATTTGGACAGGCCGTGTTTATATCTGTATTTGCTGAAAATTGATGGAGCAGACCCGGATGTGTGTCGGAGCTATCTGGATGTTGAGCGGGGTCCATGGAAGGTGAGAACCACTATTATGACCATGATGAAGCTATCCATTTCCTATGGACAACATTGAAGTGGCTTAGCCATTTGGACAGGTCGTGTTTATGTATTTGTTCAAAATTAATGGAGCAGACCCAGATGTGCGTCGGAGATATCCGGATGAGCGGAGGTCCCTGGAAGGTGGGAAACACTATTATGACCATGATGAAGCTGTCCATTTCCTATAGACAACATTTGAGGGGCCTGACTATTTGGACAGATCATGTTTATGTATTTGCTCGAAATTAATGAAGCAGACTCGGATGTGCGTTGGAGCTATTCGGATGAGCAGGGGTCCCTAAAAGGTGGAAACTGGTGTTATGACCATGATGAATCTGTCCATTTCCTATGGACAGCATTGGAGGGGCCTGACCATTTAGATAAGTCGTGTTTATATTTGTTTTTGCAGGTACCACACCCTTAACCTAAACCATAACCTAAATCTATTCTCAATTCCCTAAAGCTATAACTTATAACTTATAACCTAAACCTAACCCTAAACCAAAACTTATAACCTAAACCTTAACCTAAACATAAACTTATAACCTTAACTTAAACTATAACCTTAACCTATAACCTATACTTATAACCTTAACCTAAATCTATTCTCAAATCCCAAAACCTATACTTATAACATATACCTAGACCTTAACCTAAACCTAAACCTATACTTATAACCTAAAACCTAAAACCTAAACCTTAACCTATAAACTAAACCTATAACCTAAAACCTAAAACCTAAACCTATACTTAACCTTAACCTATAACCCAAACCTAGATCTATAACCTAAACCCAAACCTAAACCCGATCCTGAACCCGAACCCGATTTCCTAAACCTAAACCTTAACCTATAACATAAAACCTAAACCTATTCTTTAATCCCAAAACCCAAAACCTAAACCTAAACCTATAACCTATAACCTAAACCAAAACCTATAACCTAAACCCGAACCCAAACCCGAATCCCTAAACCATAATGTAAACATATAACCTATAACTTAAACCTAAACCTATAACCTATAAGCTATAACCTAAACCTATAACCTAAACCCTATAACCTTAACCTAATCCTTAACCTAAACCTATAACCTAAACCTAAACCTAAACTTATAACCTAAACCTATTCTCAAATCCCAAAACCTATATCCTAAAGCTAAACCTTAACCTATAATCCAACCTAAACCTAAACTTATAACCTAAACCTATTCTCAAATACCAAAACCTATTACCTAAACCTAAACCTTAACCTATAACCCAACCTAAACCTATTCTCAAATCCCAAAACCTATAACCTAAACCTAAACTTTAACCTATAACCCAACCTAAACCTGAACTTATAACTTAAACCTATTCTCAAATCCCAAAACCTATAACCTAAACCTAAACCTATTCTCAAATACCAAAACCTATAACCTAAACTTAAACTTATAACCCAACCTAAATCTAAACTTATAACCTAAACCTATTCTCAAATCCCAAAACCTATAACCTAAACCTAAACCTTAACCTATAACCCAACCTAAACCCATTCTCAAATCCCAAAACCTATAACCTAAACCTAAACCATAACCTATAACCCAACCTAAACCTATACTTATAACCTAAACCTATTTGCAAAGCCCAAAAGCCATAACTTAAACCTAAACCATAACATAAACCTTAACCTAAATCTATAACCTATAACCAAAACCAAAACCTATAACCTAAACCTGAACCCGAACCCGAACCCGAACCCGAATCTCTAAACCTTAACCTAAACATATAACCTATAACCTAAGCCTATACCTAAACCTAAAACCTAAACCTAAACCTAAACCTAAACCTATAATCTAAACCATAACCAAAACCCTATAACCCATAACTTATAACCTAAACCTATAACCTAAACTCAAATCCCTAAACCTTAACCTATAACCCAATCTAAACCTATACTTATAACCTAAAACTATTCTCAAATCTCAAAACCTAAACCTAAAACCTAAATGTATTCTCAAATCCCTAAACCTAAACCTACACCTAATCTTAATCTTAACTCCCTAACCTAAACTTAAATCTAAACTAGAAAACCCAAACTTAAACCCAATCTCGAACTTGAACCCGATTTCCTAAACCTAAACCTTAACCTATTCTCAATTCCCTAAAGCTATAACCTATAACCTATAACTTAAACCTAACCTAAACCTATAACCTAAACCTATAACCTTAACCTAAACCTATAACCTAAACCTAAACCTAAAACCTAAATGTATTCTCAAATCCTTAAACCTAAACCTACAACTAATCCTAATTTCACCTCCTTAACCGAAACCTAAACTTGAAAACCCAAACCTAAACCTAATCTCGAACCCAAACCTGATTTCCTAAACCTAAACCTTAACCTATTCTCGATTCCCAAAAACTATAACATATAGCATATAACTTATAACCTAAACTTAAACCTTAACCTAAACCTAAACCTATAACTTTAACCTAAACCTTAACCTATAACCCAAACCTTAACCTATAACCTAAACTTATAACCTATAACCTAACCTTAACCTAAACCTAAACCTATAACCTATAACCTAAATGTATTCTCAAATCCCTAAACCTAAATCTACACCTAATTCTAATCTCAACTCCCTAACCTAAACCTAAAGCGAAACTTGAAAACACACACTTAAACCCAATCTCGAACCTGAACCCGATTTCCTAAACCTAAACCTTAACCTATTCTCAATTCCCTAAAGCTATAACCTATAACCTATTATAACCTATAACCTAAACCTAAACCTAACCTAAACTTATAACCTTTACATAAACCTAAAACCTAAACTTAAACTTATAACCTAAATGTATTCTCAAATCCTTAAACCTAAACCTACACCTAATCCTAATCTCACCTCCTTAACTGAAACCTAAACTTAAAAACTCAAACCTAAACCCGATCCTGAACCCGAACCCGATTTCCTAAACCTAAACCTTAATCGATTCCCAATTCCCAAAAGCTATAACAAACCTAAACCTTAACCTATAACCTAAACCTTAACCTATAACCTATAACCTATAACCTCAACCTTAACCTATAACCTAACCTTAACCTAAACTTAAACCCATACCCTAAACCTAAAACATAAAACCTAAATATATTCTCAAATCTCTAAACCTAAACCTACACGTAATACTAATCTTGACTCCCTAACCTAACCTTAACCTAAACCTAAACCAAAAACCTAAATGTATTCTCAAATCCTTAAACCTACACCTAATCCTAATCTCACCTCCTTAACCGAAACCTAAACTTGAAAACCCAAACCTAAACCCGATCCCAAACCTGAACCTGATTTCCTAAACCTAAACCTTAACCTATTCTCGATTCCCAAAAGCTATAACCTATAGCATATAACCTAAACCTAAACCTAAACCTAAACCTATAACCTTAACCTAAACTAAAACCTATAACCTAAACCTTAACCTATAACCTAAACTTATAACCTATAACCTAACCTTAACCTAAACATAAACCTAAAACCTAAAACCTAAATGTATTCTCAAATTCCTAAATCCAAACCTACACCTAATCCTAATCTCAACTCCCTAACCTAAACCTAAAGCTAAACTTGAAAACCTAAACTTAAACCCAATCTCGAACTTGAACCCGATTTTCTAAACCTAAACCTTAACCTATTCTCAATTCCCTAAAGCTATAACCTATAACCTATAACCTTAACCTAAACTTAAACCTAAAACCTAAATGTATTCTCAAATCCTTAAACCTAAACCTACACTTAATCCTAATCTCAACTCCTCAACCTAAACCTAAACTTGAAAATCCAAACCTAAACCTGATCTCGAACCTGAATCCGATTTCTTAAACCTAAACCTTAACCTATTCCCAATTCCCTAAAGCTATAACCTATAACCTATAACCTAAACCTAAAACCTAAACCTAAACCTAAAACCTAAATGTATTTTCAAATCCTTAAACCTAAACCTACGCCTAATCCTAATCTCAACTCCCTAATCTAAACTTAAACCTAAACTTGAAAACCCAAACTTAAACCCAATCCCGAATCTGAACCCAATTTCCTAAACCTAAACCTTAAACTATTCTCAATTCCCTAAAGCTATAACCTATAACCTATAACCTAAACCTAAACCTAACCCAAACCTATAACCTTAACCTAAACATATAACCTAAACTTAAACCTAAAACCTAAATGTAATCTCAAATCCTTAAACCTAAACCTACACCTAATCCTAATCTCAACTCCTTAACCTAAACCTAAACTTGAAAACCCAAACCTAAATCCGATCCTGAACCCGAACCCGATTTCCTAGACCTAAACCTTAACCTATTCTCAATTTCCTAAAGCTATAACCTAAACTTAAACCTAAACCTATAACCTTAACTTTAACCTAAAACTTAAACCTAAACCTAAAACCTAAATGCATTCTCAAATTCCTAAACCTAAACCTAAACCTAAACCTATAACCTGCAACATTAATATAAAATTATTACAAAAACAAATAACCTACAATATTAACCTAAACCTATGCCTATAACCTAAACCTATTCTCAAATCCCAAAACCTATAACCTAAACCAAAACCTATAACCTAAAGCTAAACCTTAACCTATAACCTAAACCTATAACCTATATCCTTAACCTATAACCAAACCTAAACCTAAACCTATAAACACTTATAACCTAAACCCAAACCTAAACCTAAACCTATAACCTTAACCTAAATGTAAAACCTAAACCTAAACCTAAAACGTAAATGTATTCTCAAATCCCTAAACCTAAACCTAAACCTATAACCTACAACATTAACATAAACTTATAACCTAAACCTATAACCTACAACATTAACCTAAACTTATAACCTAAATGTATTCTCAAATCCTAAAACCTATAAACTATCTAAAACTCGAGGCACTGCCACTAATCACTGACATGTGTAAGTGCTATGATTTCATATCCCTTTGGTTGTCAAATTTTGTGGTGCCAAAACCTATATCTATGTCTTGTATATCTTGTGTTTTATGATTGAAGACTATTCATTGTAATCAATTCATCGCATTTCAAGACAAGATCTTAAATGAAGAAAGCTTTCAAGACATGGATGAAGATTTCAAGTATTGAAGTCTTCAAGTTTGTATGTTCAAGATTCGATCAAGTTCAAGTTTACTAGAAGACTTTGTCAAGTCAAATTAAGCTCATGAAGGCCTACTACAATTTTTGTATATTCACAAGCTTCTCTTAAGAGTCATCTGAGAGAACAGACTTTCAATGTCCATCTCACTTTTAAGGTTTGTTTGACCTTAGATTGACCTTAGGATGAGCTTTACAGTAGGTCATTCTGGATACATAACTCATATATTTTATTATGCTTGTTGGAAGTGTTCTAAGACCAGTCCTAGGGACTTCAAGACCAGTCCTAGATTTGCTACGACTAGTTTTAAGTTTTTCAGGACCAGTCCGAGGTAGTTGAAGATTTTTGAATCTTTCTGACTGTCCTACGACCAGTCTTAGACATCCTACGACCAGTCCTGGAAGTTCTACGACTCATACTTCGACCGGTCGAAGCCCTACGACTCAAACTCCAACAACCATTTTTGGGGTCCTATGACTGGTCGTAGGTGGTCCACGACCAGTCGTAGGTGACCTACGACTGGTCGTAGACCACCCAGGACCGGTCGTGGAACTGAAAATCTTATCCTGCGGAAATCTTTTAAAAATCTTTAATGCTACGACCTGTCCTAGGATCCTAAGACCAATCGTAGACGGAATTTTTCAGGCTATAAATAGAGCACGAACTTCAGAGTTTTAGCACTTCAAATCAATTCTATTCAAGCATTCTTTAGGCTATTATCTGAGATAAGTTTGTGTTTATTTTAAGCTACATTGTGCTTATTGTGCTTATTTAATATTCCTTTTGCTAGCTTATTTTTATTTGATTTTGATCTACATTCCAATCTTATTAGAAAAGGGAAATTTCTGATATTCCTTCTTCTTAGATTCAAAATCAAATAGATCTAGCCTGTTTGATCTAAAATCAATTAGACTTAGAACCATTCTTAAAGTGAGTATTGGACTTTGAACGTCGAATCGAACTTCTACTCCGATTGGTTCTACCGGGGCTTCTTCGAAAGGTGATTCAGGTATTTTACATGTTTTGTAATTTACTTTCTCTGATTTTTATTTGAGATTCGCCAGAAAAATCTCATTATATTGGTTATCTGAAGAGAGCCAGAAAACTCAGATTGTGGGGTTTTTGGATTGTTTAAGCCCGAGATTAAAGACACAATTGTGAAGGTTTTAGGTGAACCTGTGAAACCTATTTTGATAATGCATGCTAATATCCCCTGTGTGAGGATATTAGGAGTGGAGTAGCAATCTGTGTGGCTGTTGGATAACAGTTGGTGTACACACAGGCGAACCACTATATATCGTTGTGTTGTGGATGTGTTTTTCTCTTTCATTCTTTTATTCATTCTGATTTATGGAGAGTGTTTGTGGATGAATGTTGTAATCACTTCAAGCAAGTGTGGATGAATGTTGTAATAACTTAGGATTTATTTTCTGCAAGTTATTTTGATTTTCTTGCTTATTATTCCTCATTGATTTGTGTACAAAGGACGTTTTAGAAACAAGGTTGTCCTACCTTAAACCTCTGGTTTTTGGTGTAAGGTTGTCCTTAGAACTGATAAAGTATCAATCTCTTTATTTTAGGCTATTGTGATTGTTTTATATTCAGCATTGTGCTTTATAGATTTTATTATTCCGCTGTTATAAGTTTTATTTGGCATTGCCCTATTCACCCCCCCTCTAGGGCATATCCTTTCAAGTGGTATCAGAGCCTAATAGTTCGTGCTGATTGTTTATTTATTGGATTTATTTCCTGAGCTAACGATCTAAGCTATATTAAGATGTCAAATTTTGAAAGCCTATCAGTCACTAGGCCACCACCTTTTAATGGCACAAACTATGCTTATTGGAAAGCCAGGATGAGGATCTTTCTTAAATCCTTGGATGAAAGTGTGTGGATGGCCACAGTGAATGAATGGAATCCTCCTATCACTGAAGTTGCTAATGACGATGGTTCAAAAACTATGAAAGTAACGGCTTATTCTCTTTGGACCACACTTCAGAAAAGTGAAAGTAGTGCTAATGCAAAAGTACTAAATGCAATTACTTGTGCATTATCACCAGATGAATTTAAAAGAATCATCTCTTGTGAAAATACAAAACAAGCATGAGATGTATTAGAAATGACACACGAGGGTACATCTATTGTCAAGAAATCTAAAGTCCAACTCCTCACAACTAAATTTGAAGAAACTCATATGGAGGAGAATGAGATGTTTATGGACTTCTACACTAGATTGAATGACATTGTGAACTCTATGTGGGGTCTTTGTGATAGAATCCCAGAAAGTAAAGTGTGCGTAAAAATACTACGTTCACTTCCTGAACGATTCAATTCTAAAGTGACCGCGATTCAGGAACTTCGTGATACGGATACCATGAGGGTTGAGGAATTAGTTGGTTCACTTCAAACCTATGAGTTATCCTTTAAGGCTCCTAAAGGAAAATCAATAGCTCTCAAATCATCTAAAAATATTTCTCAAGAGAGCACTTCGGATTCAGAAAATACCGAAGATGATAGGGCACTTTTAGCAAAAAGGTTTTACAAAATTTTCAAAAATAAGAAAAAGGTTGATTTTTAAAAATCAAATGATAAGAGACGATCTAAACCTAGAACTCGAAAATCCTTGAAAGATAGTTAATGTTACAACTGTCAAGAGTATGGGCACTTATCTAACAAATGTCCTAAAAAGGACAAATCAAAAAGGAAAAGCATGATGGCTACTTGGGATGAATCATTTGATTCTGAATCCTCTTCTAAATCAGAAGATTCTGAAACCGAGTCGGGCGATGGTGTTAAAGCCCTTATGACTCTAGCCAAGATCACCTATTCAAATCATGATGATATATCTAGTGAAGAAAATCTGAATAGTGATTGCGATAATGAAAATGATCTTCAAGATGCTTATAATGCCCTTTATAAAGAGAGTTGTAAAATTGCTGTCAAGCTTAAATTACAAAAAGAAAAATTTTCTAAGCTTAAGGAAGATTATGAGTCTCTTGTCTTAGAAAAGTCTCATATTTCTAATTCTTTTGAAAAAACCAAAAATGATTTAGATTTCAAAACCTCCCAAATTGAAGATTTGAAATCCGAAAAAGCGAAACTAAAAAATGAGGTAGCTTCTCTTCTGAGTTTGAAAGACACATGGAGATATGCCCAAGGTGATCCGAAATTGAAAAAATTATTATCCGGATCAAGAAAATGTGGCGATCGATCCGGGTTGGGCTATGATAAGAATACATCTCCTAAACAAAAGAACACTGCTCCTAAATTTGTAAAAGGAGAGTCTTCAAACTCAAAAGAAAAGAATACTTTTCAAGATTTTTCTAAAAATTTAAAAACTTTTCAAAAACCTAAAATAGCCATGTCAACTTTAATTTTCAAAACTGAAATCAATTAGCTGAAAAAATTATTGATCTTCTCAAGGAGCTATTAAAGTCGAACTCTATAGGTCATTCCTACAACAATAGACGGAAAAAGACCATCTATATCCTAAACCCAAAACAATTATAAAATGGGTTCCTACAGTTGCCAGCTTGGTTGCCCACACTGCTTTTAAAGCAACAATCCATTCAAAGTGGTACCTAGATAGTGGTTGCTCCAGGCATATGACAGGTGACAAAGCTTTATTCACCGATCTTAAAGATATGACTGACGGGTCAGTCACATTTGGTGATGGAAGCAATTGCAAGATTATTGGCCAAGGTACGGTTCAACTTTATAACCTTCCCTTATTTAAGAATGTCTTATATGTTGAGGGTTTAAAACACAACCTATTAAGCATTTCTCAGATATGTGATAACAACCATAGTGTAAAGTTTTCTAATCAAGGTTGTGAGATAGTTAATAAAAGGGGTTCTGTTATATTAACTGGTCGCAGAACTTCTGAAAAATGCTACATCATTAGTGATGCTAGCTCATCTACTCAATCAGGTTACATGGTCCATACCGATGAGACTGAATTATGGCATAAATGCCTTGGACATGTACACTATCGGAACTTATTTAGATTGAGCAAAAGAGAACTAATTAGAGGTCTACCCAAATTGTAAAAAGTAGACAAAATATGTGGTGAATGCCAGTTGGGGTCCTACGACCGATCGTAGGTGATTCACGACCAGTCGTAGGTGACCCACAACCGGTCGTAGACTACCCAGGACCGGTCGTGGAACTGAAAATCTTATCCCGCGGAAATTTTTCAAAAATCTTTGATGCTACGACCAGCCTTAGGATTCTAAGACCAGTCGTAGATGGGATTTTTCAGGCTATAAATAGAGCACGAACTTCAAAGTTTTAACACTTCAAATCAATTCTATTCAAGCATTCTTTAGGCTATTATCTGAGATAAGTTTGTGTTTATTTTAAGCTACATTGTGCTTATTTAATATTCCTTTTACTAGCTTATTTTTATTTGATTTTGATCTACATTCCTATCTTATTAGAAAAGGGGAATTTCTGATATTCCTTCTTCTTGGATTCAAAATCAAATAGATCTAGCCCGTTTGATGTAAAATCAATTAGACTTAGAACCATTCTTAAAGTGAGTATTGGACTTTGAACGTCGAATCGAACTTCTACTCCGATTGGTTCTACCGGGCTTCTTCGAAAGGTGATTCAGGTATTTTACATGTTTTGTAATTTACTTTCTCTGGTTTTTGTTTGAGATTCGCCAGAAAAATCTCATTATATTGGTTATCTGAAGAGAGCCAGAAAACTCAAATTGTGGGGTTTTTGGATTGTGTAAGCCCGAGATCAAAGACACAATTGTGAAGGTTTTAGGTGAACCTGTGAAACCTATTTTGATAGTGCATGCTAATATCCCCTGTGTGAGGATATTAGGAGTGGAGTAGCAATCTATGTGGCTGTTGGATAACAATTGGTGTACACACAGGCGAACCACTATATATCGTTGTGTTGTAGATGTGTTTTTCTCTTTCATTCTTTTATTCATTCTGATTTGTGGAGAGTGTTTGTGGATGAATGTTGTAATCACTTCAAGCAAGTGTGGATGAATGTTGTAATAACTTAGGATTTATTTTCTGCAAGTTATTTTGATTTTCTTGCTCATTATTCCTCATTGATTTGTGATACAAAGGACGTTTTAGAAACAAGGTTGTCCTACCTTAAACCTCTGGTTTTTGGTGTAAGGTTGTCCTTAGAACTGATAAAGTATCAATCTCTTTATTTTAGGCTATTGTGATTGTTTTATATTCAGCATTGTGCATTATATCTTTTATTATTCCGCTGTTATAAGTTTTATTTGGCATTGCCCTATTCAGCCCCCCTCTAGGGCATATAGCTAGGCCCTTTCAACATGTCCTACTTGTAATTGACAAGAAAATGGAGATTTTCTTTTCATGATGGTCAGCTCTGCTTGCACATTTTTCAGGTCATAGATGCTCGTGGTCAGTATCTGTTCCACTTGGGAAGTGGGTACTTATGGCTACCAATGGTCCTCCTTGCGGAAATCGTCCAGACGTTTATTTTGGCCCTACAAACCATATAGTGAGACTATTCTTTTTGTGTCAATTTCATTCATCTTTGAGTTTTTATTAATTCATTAAGAATAAAAAAGAAAATGATTATACATGATGCACTTCTTTCACTTTGTCTTTCTTTTCCCCAATGGTCACTCCCATTTATGAATGTCATGACTATTTGTAGGATGATGGAATATACGAAGCTATTGTAGGAAGTGATTTTGTCATTACTAGTGTTGCATTTCGAGACAACTCTTCAAATGTCTACATAAATGACCATGGAAGTAATTTTACAGAGGTCACTAAGAAATTGAAAGGAAAAGGAGTGGACCTGGACAACAATCGGTTTTTGATTCTTCAGGTGGGTGATGGTCTGATGGCTGAAAAAGGCCTATTTACTTGTGAAACAAATATCATACTATCAAAATATATCTTCTCTTTCAATTCTTTATCATTAAAATTTTAAAATAAAGTCAAGCAAATTTCTCGAATGAAGCCAAAGATTTATATTTTTGGCATTATTATAATTGTAATTGATTGAATAAAGGATTGTAATTGAATGAATGAATGATTATAATGGAATGAATAAATAATTATCTAGGTGGTAATTGAATAAACAAATGATTATATTTTTTTTAATGTACAAAATAGCTACAGTTATTGACCGTAGCCGATAATCTGACAGCTGTAACCATTATTAAATTTGGCATATTGCTATGAAATTTTAGCTACAAATAATATCCGTAGCTATTTATGCTTATCACTACAGATATAACTTCTACGGATCATATCCATAGCTATTGTAACCTATAGCTACGGACCTATTGTTACGGCACCTACGACTATGGTCGTGCCACGGACTAGCTACGGACTAAAACCGTAGCCATAGGTCTTGGTTACAGATTTTATCTGTAGCCTTTGCCTATTTTTATGGTAGTGATGGTAGACTTCTTATACCGTGTTGGGTAGGGAGACAACGTGTGCCTGCCTACCTTCGTCCTATATGACATAGTCTTAACTGCCCATTCTACTAGGACGACCACTACACTTCCCTTTGACCGACTCATATGCAAGCTGGCTCACGAGTTTGGTTACAGACTTTTCCCTGATGAGTTGGTGCCTATTCACTTTATAAATGACACCACACTCGCTAACATGAAGATTGGGTCGTTACAACGACGTGTTAGGTCCAAGGACGAGGAAAGTAGCGACGGGGCACCTCCCCTAAGCGATAGCCAGGCGGACCCCAGTTTGGGCCCGACTTATGACACTATGTCGGATTCTCAGCCGGCCAATGGCCCCATTAATGGGCCAACACCTGTTGCACCATCGGTTCCTGAGCAGAACCATGCGTCTACTTTGACGCGGCACGTGCCTCAGTCGGCTCCTCTTACTGATAGGTTGGAGCAGATGATACACTTAATGCAATAGCAGCAGTAGCAGTAACAGCAACATTTTTCTTCCACTATCGTAGGGGTCTTTGTCCAGGCATGGGTGTGGTTCCACCTGCACCACTTATGCACCCTGCTGACAATGTGGGTGCTAGCGGCCTTTTTAAGCGATTTCGTCGCTTCCGACCTCCTACCTTTGCGAGTACTCAGACCGGAGGAGGTCGAGTATTGGGTTGACCGCATCTCCAAGATGCTGAGGCCGCTACACTGAGGCAAAGCAAGTGGAGTTAGCCACCTATATGTTTGAGAAGGAGGCTAGCCTCTAGTGGGACAGTGTCCTTCAGACTATTGTCGTTGGATACGTATGGACCTGGGAAGCCTTTGAGACATGCTTCCGCAAGAAGTATTTCCCTCACACTTACCGTAATGAGCAGAGAGTGAGTTTCTTAACCTCCGTTAGGGAGGGATGACAGTTGTTGAGTGCGAGAATAGATTCACGGATTTGGCCAGATATGCTCCCCTAATCTTGGTAGACCAGCCGATGCGAATGCGGCAGTTTTCTGAGGGCTTACGACCTAAGATACGCTCGAAGATGTGTTCCACTAGCATATCCAATTATGCTGAGCTAGTGGGCATGTCTCTATGAGCTGAGCAGGATGGGGACAGGTTGTCCTATACATGTATGCCTATGGTCCCTAGGTTGCGACCAGAGTTACCGATTAGGACGTTCCTCGAGAAGAGGTCCCATACCGACTCACATCCAAGGCTTATAGCTCCATCGACACAGCGGAGGTGACCTAATATATGGAGAACCTACTACTAGAGGTCGGGCCATCCTGACACGTACTGTTTCACCAGGATGAGAGACAACGACTTTACGCTCACTCAGAGGATTAACCGTCAGATACCACCACCTCTCTCGACTCCACCTCTACGGTTTGCACCAATACATCCATCTTTTCGACCACTTGCACCTCGATTTAGGCCCCCTCAACGGCCCATGGTACCACAGCCGAACTATTTCAACAGGCTCATGTGCACTCACTTGCAACTGAGGCATCCGAGATGACAACTGCACTACCACTGGCTTTTGAAGTCACGACGCATATTCAAGGTATACCAGTCTTCTAATTAGTGGACACCGGGTCCACTATCTCTATAATATCATGCGCAACAGTCAAGCAATTGGGGTTAAAAACTAGTCCTATGGTTGGGGTGAGAATCCTTACAGCTATAAGGACTTTCTCAGATGTTACCATGATGTGTAAGGGTTGTTCAATAGACGTAAGGAGCAAAATAGTGCACATTGACCTGATCGTCACCCCATTGCATCATTATGACGTCATTCTCTATATGGATTGGCTCACAGAGATGAAGGCAGAGATCGACTGTGATACTAGAGTGGTGAAAGCTTAAAGACCAAAGGGTATGACCTTTACATTCCCAGTGCAGGTCAGTTGGCCCTATCGCCTTAGTTATTACGCTTCCTTACTAGAGGATGTTAATGGTCCAACACTTGGGGATACCCATGTAGTCCAAGAGTTCTCAGATGTATTTAAAAAGATACCTGGATTAACCCCCAGTGAGAGATCGATTTTCCCATCGATCTAGTGCCTAGTGTGACACCTATATCTCTTTTAACTTATCGTATGCCTCCGTGTGAGATGGAGAAATTGAGGAAACAGATCAATGATCTGTTGGATGCTGGATTCATACGGCCTAGTGTGTCCCCATGGGGAGCATCTGTGCTGTTTGTGAAGAGAAAAGATGAATCTCTGCGATTATGTATTGATTACCACAGATTGAACCAAGTGACAGTGAAGAAAATGTACCCTTTATTTAGGATAGATGATCTGTTTGATCAGTTGAAGGGGGCGTAGTACTTCATGAAGATCGACTTATAGTCAGGGTATCACCAGTTGCGCGTCAGGGATGAGGACGTGCAGAAGACAGCTTTCATGATCAGTTTTGGGCACTATGAGTTCCTAGTGATGTCGTTTAAACTCATGAATGCACTGGCCGTGTTCATGGATCTGATGGATAGGGTGTTTCGGCCGTATCTATACTGATTCATCAAAATATTTATAATGACATATTGATATACTCCAAGAGTCAGAAGGAGCACGAGGAGCACCTGCGAGTAGTCTTTGATACTCTCAGGAAGAACTAGTTATTTGCACAGTACAAGAAGTGCAACTTTTGGAAGGAAGAAGTCAAATTTCTTAGACATGTGGTGTCCAAGGAAAGGATAGCTGTGGACCTTGCTAAGGTAGTCACAGTTTAAGACTGGGAGTAGCCTGGTTCGGTTACTGAAGTGAGGAGTTTTCTTGGCCTGATAGGTTACAACCGTCGATTTATTAAAGACTTTTCCAAGATATCCAGACTGTTGTCTTAGCTAACTCGGAAGGATCTCAAGTTTGCCTGGAATGAGAAGGCAGAAGTAGCATTCTAGGAACTGAAGGATGAGTTGAAGTCTGCCCCTGTACTAGTATTGCCAGAGCAAGGGGTCAAGTATACGATATATACTGACACGTCTCGTATTGGTTTAGGTTGTGTTCTGATGCAAAAGGATGGGGTTATTGCCTATACATCACGACAGTTGAGGAAACACGAGGAAAACTACCTTACGCACAACCTAGAGTTAGCGGTCGTCATCTTTGTATTGAAGCTCTGGAGACATTACTTCTATGGAGAGGAGTTTGAGCTCTTTTGCGACCACAAGAGCCTCAAGTACATATTCACACAGAGAGACCTGAATATGAGGCAGTGACGATGGATGGAAATCTTGAAGGACTTTAAGTTCGAGGTCTCCTATCATCCTTACAAGGCTAACCTTATGGCAGACGCTTTGAGCCACAAGAAGGCGATAACATTTACAGCTTCGTTGATGATAATCGAGTGGAACATGGTGGAATTTTTGCGAGACTTCAAGTAGAAGCTTTTTATAGATGAGTTGTTCGAGAGCGTCACTTATGTTCAAGTGCAGCAACTTATCGATGGCCGAATCATAGTGGCTCAGGAAGAGGATAAATGGTTAGTAAAGATGAGGAAGCGAGCTAGTGACGAGGAAGACTCCGAATGGAGAATTGGTTCGGATGGGGGTTTGTATTATCGAGGTCGCCTATGCATTTCGAGTCTTCATGACTTGAGGAGGGAAGTTCTCGAAGCCGCTCACAATTCGAGGATGGCGATGCATCCTGAGAGTATGAAGATGTACCAAGATATGAAGCGTTCATACTGGTGGGATAACATGAAGGCCCACATAGTAAAGCATGTATCACATTATCTCACGTGTTATCAGGTCAAGGCTGAACATCACTGACCTCCTAGACTACTTTAGCCCATGCCCATAGCTGAATGGAAATGGGATTTCATCTCTATGGATTTCATTTCCAGGCTGCCGAAGATAAGAATGGGGCATGACTCCATTTGGGTGATCGTGGACCGGTTGACGAAATTGGCTCATTTTTTCCCTATCAAAGTTTCGAACTCAGCAGATGATTTGGCCAGGTTATACATCAAGGAGATTGTGCATCTGTATAGAGTTCCTATGGAGATCGTGTCGGACCGAGACACACGATTCACATCTATCTTCCGAACTAGTATCCAGGAAGCAATAGGTGTGAAACTGAATTTTAATACCGCGTTCCACCCATAGACTAACGGGTAGATGGAGCGGGTGAATCAGGTGTTAGAGGACATGTTGCGAGCTTGTGTGCTTGATTTCAAGGACAGTTAGGACGACTATCTTCCTTATGCAGAGTTCACGTATAACAATATTTTTTAGGCGAGTATTGGCATGGCTCCCTATGAGGCCTTGTATGGGCGTCCCGATCAAGCACCGCATTATTGGGCGGAGGTTGGTGAGAAGATTTTAATTGACCTAGAGTTAGTTCAAACGACTTCAGAGAAGGTTTACATTATCAGACGTCAACTTCTAACAGCACAAAGTAGGCAGAAGAGCTACGCCGATACGAGGCGACGAAAACTAGAGTTTGAGATTGGGGACCGTATATTCCTAAAGGTTTTCCCAATGAAGGGAGTCCTCCAATTTAGAAAGAAAGGGAAGGTCATGCCGAGATTCATTGGCCCATTCCAGATACTAGACTGAGTGGGTGTGGTAGCCTACCGCCTAGCCTTACCCACATCGCTCGTAGGTGTGCACAACGTATTTCATGTGTCGATGTTGAAGAAATATGTCCCTGACCCTTCTCACATTATCAGATGGGAGCAGGTACAGTTGAGTGAGGACGGTACTTATGTATTGCACCCGACACATAATCTAGACTGAAAGGAGCAAGTGTTGGACAGTAAGGTTATTCCACTTGTGAAGGTACTATGGATGCACATACTAAGAAAGAGGCTATTTGGGAAACAGAAGCCGAGGTCTGAAAGAACTACCCTCAGATTCTCAAGGAGTACAAAAAGGTACTAATTTCAAGAATGAAATTTTTCTTTAAGGAGGGTAGATTGTAACAGCTCAGAAAAATTCGTACAAAGACCCGAGTACCACCTCAGGCAAAAATCACTAAGGATCAAATCCTTTAGAAATTAGGTGAAGATTAATCAAGTGCTAAACTAAATTACCTATCGAATTAGCTTGAACAGCTTTCAATACGAACTGCAAGACTCAAAACAAGTAGAATCGTTAACGCTACATTGCCTAAAAACCTAGGATCAATCTTAAAACTCAGTTGCTCTCGGGAGCATCTCGAAACTCCATATCGGACTTGGACCACATGTCGAAAGTCTGATTACCGCGAAACTATACGGTTATGACTTCCATGGTGTACTTGACAACTATCTCGAAAATTAAGTCCAAATGATATCCCGAAACGCATAACTTGAGCTCAGATAGAAGTGTGTGAGAAACGCGAATATCTTTAGGAAATGAGCTGAAACTTAAGTAAATTGAGTCGTTCGGTTGTAGGCCAAATCTAAGGATTCAGACCGTCAGAATTTGACCTAATTACACCCTCGGATCAGGAAAAATTTCCAACACATGTCAATGTACTTGTGGCCCTGATCGAGTAACAGTGACCGCTGAACTGAAACAAGTCCTCCGAGGTTGATTGTAAGACCCGTATCCTGGTCCGTACCTTTCCGTACACTCCCGCGGTCGTACCGGTCGAATTTCGGCAACTTTCGACCCTTAAACAATATCGACGCGTGACCTGGATTCATGTACCGATAACCCGAGTCGACTCAACCCGAGACCAATACCATAGCGACCGCGCCGTCGTTGCGGTTCCGATACCGCGACTCGCGCGCCGAAGCGATACCCTGATCAAGAGTTATGGGCCAACGTTCGGTGCGAGAAAACGCCGCGCGTTGCGAAAACCAAGGGAATCTCAACGATTTGTCACATCAATCACATCAATCCCATCAATCAATCACCCATCAAGCCATCACATGTCAAGTACACATCACTTCCATCCCTTTTCCCAAGCAACCACAAAAGTCTCCCAAACCCATACCTCTCTTACACAAAAGTCAACAAAGTCTTCTCAACCCATACCTTTCTTACACAAAAAGCCATAAAAGTCTTCCTAACCCATACTTTTCTTACACAACCATCACTCACCCATCCATCCATCACTCTCTCTCTCCCTTTACATCACTCTCTCTCTTTCTCTCTTTCTCATTTCAAAATTTCCAAGCAACAACAATTCCAAAGGGCTCCCACGTATGGAATTTCCCAAGTCCCTCTAAGCTTCAAGTGGCCCACCTTCCTACCCCAAAATCTCCCATCTCAACCCTCCATTCTTCATCTTAGCCATTGAAGTTGAAGACAAGGTGCCAAGGAACCCCTAGGAGCGAGAAGATCGGACGGTGGGTGCTTCTATAGGGTAGATTTTCTTGTTTTTATGGTGGACCAAGTGAGGCCCACCGATCAATGGTGTGGATCTCACTTGGGACCCTTATTTGTGGCCGATGGACCACTTGGATCGCCATGATCATTCCATGATGGGACCATTCTCCATGGACCCCATCATGATCCTTATTTTCATTTGAGAAGGGTCATCTAGACCATCCATATCGGTGGGGAAGGGATTCCCACCGTTGATCTTGAGTTTTGATGGTCATATGTGCAAATGACCCATGGATGTATGATTTCAAGTATGGGAGGGCCCATAATGACGGGGACCCTCCATCACAAGCCGTGTCCCACTCTCCATGTCTCTCTCTCTCTCTCTCTCTCTCTCTCTCTCTCTCTCTCTCTCTCTCTCTCTCTTTTATTTTATTTTATTTTTTTTTTGCAAAAGGATGGTGTGGCCCACTTGAATGGATCCCATCTAGATGTAATATTTATTTTATTCAAGTGGGGCCCATCTTACGCATTATTCCCACGACATCCATCTTGTGGTGGCCCACTTCATCAGGGCCCACCATTCCTTTCAAACATTTTTTATTATTTAGAGCCGTCCAGCGTCCTAGACGCTGAACGTTGTAAAAAAAAAAAAAAGAGAAGAAAAAGAGGGCCTTTGGGGGTGGCCCACTTGCACAGGTCCCACCTTGATGTTGATATCCGATCCAAGCCGCCCATCCCCTTGCCCACAACATTTTAACCGTTGGGTAGAATTTTGGGGTTGGTTGGAAGACCTGGTGGGCCATAGCATAGAATAATGCACCTCGACCATTCAAGGATCCATTTCCTCATTTTATTCATTTTCTAGAGTCAAAAAAATTCGAACTCTAGACTCATTTGGACGGCCTCGAGCCGCTGAACGCCATGGTCGGAACAGATTTTGACGAAGCGGGTCCCACGTGCGAAATCTCGAGAAAATGATTTTTTTTCACAAAAAACGAAAATCAATGAGGCAGAGCCTCTGTACGCAACGGCGCTGGCAGCGCTGCACGCTGCTGCGTGCAGCCGTCCTGGCGGGCGGGTGGCGTCCAAGTCAGGGACCCACGGCTCCAGCCGTGGGCCCCACCCTGATGTTTGTATGCTATCCAAGCCGTCCATGAGGTGGGTCCCACCCTCAGGTGGGCCCCCTCAAAATTTCGGGTCGATTTAAAACTCAGGTGGCCCGCACCACAGGAAACAGTGAATTGAACCTCTGCCATTAAGATTCCTTTTGTGGGCCCCAGAAGTTTTGGATCCGGATGAAATTCGTTTTCCCCTTTCTCCCAGGGCTGTGTGACCTTATCAGTAGTTTGGATGACATATAAACATTGAGGTGGGCCCCACATGGGACCCACGGTGATGTGTGTGCTATTTTCCCACTGTCCAAACGGACGGTGGAGCCCACGGCGGCATGTGTGTGTGTGCCCTGGCCCTTGCCGTCCATTTGTTTTGATGGTGGGGCCCACTGTCCCCTAGTGGCAGCAAATTCTGTGGGTCCCACCATTATATATATATATATATATATACATATATATATATATGATTGTATTATTTGTTATATATTATATAGTCCATATATTATAAATATATCTCTTGTAATGTGTGCATAGTGGTGGGCCCTACGTGGGACCCACCTCTGTTCCCTTTTAACATACTTAAAGAACTACAGCAACCGCTATGTATATATAAATATGTGTGTTTTATATACATATGTACCCTTAATGTATAATTTGCTATTGTAGTTATAATATATGTATATTACTATACATATTATATTCGTGGGCCCAAGGTCCATATGACCTTTTTGAATCGAATGGATTGCAAATAAATATTACAGTGGGTCCTAGGCCATGTGCACCTATGAATGGCTTGGAAGGAAATAAATACTTTGTAAGGCCCATGAGTCGGGGCCCCTTCGATATATTTAAAGGCCAATGGGATGGAATCAGAACGATGCATTCCAAGGCTCATGAGATTAGGCTCATTGGATATTTTGGGGGCCCATGGATTAAGGCCCATTGAGATGTGGTAAGGGCTTATGGGTTAGGCCCATTTGATTTACATAAGGCCTACGGGTTTAAACCCAATTGATGCATTCAAGGCTCGACGGGTTATGACCCATTGCAATGCACTTAAGGCCCATTGGTTTGGCTCATTTACGTGGCCCATCTGACGAATAAAAGGCCCATAAGCTATGGCCCATTTGATATATATGCAAGGCCCAATGGGAGGAACATAAGGTCCATTGTAATGTGTAAACCCAATACCAATTATGTAGCGGTGTTTTAAGAAGATCGTACCTGGGGAACAATGTTGGTTTGACGTCCACATTGCGAGTGTAATGTTGGTTGGATGTCCACATTACGACTCTCCTTAGGGTCCATTACTGGGCCGTACTTATCGTATTTAGGCCGTCCAGGACTATCTGCATTGTAAGATAGTTCATTTTATTATACCATGTTTAATGCAGTTTCATGATTCATGATCATACGCGTCATATGTATGCTTGACGTGAGGATTGTCTGATCATAGCATTGCCTTCGGACAGGTTGTTTATGGGCTCCCGGTTAGGCGGTATTGCCCCACATGAGCGCACGGTATGCGCAAGATTGGTTGCATGACTGGATAGCGTGATTCATGCATTCTGTATTTGTGTGACATGGTTATTATACGCCCTAGCGACATCAGGGCCGTAGCCTCCACAGACGCATCGTGGTTGGCAGGACTGGATACCGGAAATTCTTGATCTACATGGGGTACTATAGATATCCCTGGGTGAAAGTCCCTAAACCCTTATGGTACCAAGAGGTTGCTCCAACGTCTAGACCGAGTGGGTAGATGAGCGTTGAGTGCCGATTACCAGACGGTTACGCTCTCCATTGTGTCGTGGTCGGTTGGAAGGGGGTACGGCCTTACCCGCCCGAGTGTAGGGGGCAATGCTAGGCTGAGTCTGACCAGCTCGAGGAATGGGTCCGCTATCGACGAGTCGCGCCCGATATTGGCAGACGGATAGTGAGGTCTTTTCCACTTACCTTATTGTGCGCGATGTGGCGGCAATCTGGTTTAGAGTGTACTAGACCCCGGTGATATTCCATACTCTGAGCTGTACTGATATGTGGACATTGATGAGGATCTGTATGCTTGAGTTGCATTGCACATTGCATGGCCTTGGGGTGGCCAATACCATTCATGTCTTGCATCACATAAGCCTTGGTACGGCTCATGATATTATAGTTCCATCTGCATATTCCGCATTACTCTGATATTGCATGATCATATTCTACCTTGTGCACACACTTTCACCACCCTCTAAGCTTTCTGTAAGCTTATGCACGACCGTTGCGTGCAGGTGACGTTGGTTCGCAGCAGCGTTGAGACAGGAGCACGTTGCAGAGCATTTTGGAGTTTTGTTCTTTACCATTGTATTTCCCTTTATGCTCATTGTACTTGTAAAGTTTTTGTTCATAGTGGAAATGTAATGGATTTCTTGGTTGTTGTTTGTGGGTTATGCCTTTGGTTATGCTTATTACGAAACAAACTGGTATTTAAAATCCTCCTCGTAGCATCCCAGGATCGGAACCTGGCGAATGGGAGCTAGGAGCCGAGAATGGGGTTCTACGGAGGCTGTCGGCGCTGGACTCGGCGATCGGGAACTTTGTGAGCCCGGTTTTCGAGTTTGGGGCGTGACATTGATCCACTGTTCTGATCGAGCTGATATCTTAACCTGGCCTAGATCTAATGTCAGGGAGCCTAATCCCAACCGCATGCAGAAAAGGGGCCTCCAAATGTACTCCGTTGGATCGAAACGGCTACTACTTGGCTATAACCTCTGTATACCATGGCCCTAGGGCCATTTCCATCAGTTCTGGGCCTATTTAAGGGCTTTAAACCCCCTCTCTCTCTCATTCCATACAAATTACAAACCTTAGGAGAGAGAAGCGAGCAAAGATAGAAGGAAAGAGAGAGAAAGTTAGAGTTTGTTCTTGGGATTCGATCCCACCACTCCACGTGCTTAGCTGCTACTTTCGTGTCACTATACCGACGATTTTGATTCTGTTTTTGGGTAAGAAATCCTAACCCTAATCTGTTTTAGGGATTCAAATAGAGTAAGTGGTGGAATAGCTAACCTATTTCATGCTAAAGTTGTCATTGTGCCGTAGGTGAGGACTTACTGTTTAAACTGAGTGCATTACGAGTTTACCGGTGAAATGTGCGGACTATAAATGTTTAGGTTATGGTTTTCAAGGCTTTCAATGTCAGTCAATGATTTATGTCTGACTTGATTGCTATCACATATGATTAGATACAATGTTTCCCGTATATTGCACATACTTGTAAACCATGTTGATCTTAATGCCTTCCAAGTGTTTGTTGAAATGTTTGAATGAATATGAAATTTGGATTTGTGTTTTCCATAATTATTAATTGTGAATATATGATTAGTGTGTATGTGGCAACTCCTCTGTAAAAGGGCTTGCCAGGATATATGTTATAACTAGTTTAATACATGTGTATCAAAATGAGTAGTCGAAGTGTTAGGTAAAATGTTCGAATGAGTAATTGGTTGATGAAATGCCGTTATTAAAGGTGTTGATATGAGATTCTCAATCACCTTGGCTATATGAATAGATTCCTTCTTATAGTTTACATTTGGCTATGTGATTCATGTATGAAATACCCGTGTTTGATAATATGTGTATTATGTGTTTATTAAAATGCTCAAATAAGACATATATGTGATTTGATTGTTAAATGTTGTTTGACAGTCATATACGAATGCTTATTTCAACTGAGTGTGAATGGGGCTATGAGGTAGTCCAGGCAATCGGTAATGATTCATTATCGGTGGCCGAGTTGTTCTAGCCACGGCGGATAAATTCGAGGAATCCGAGTCGCACGATGATAGTCGACAGTGGTTAGGCCACGAGGAGTGCGTATGCACTCCATATTGGTTAATTCAATGTACGATTGTACCAGTCGAGTTTGTCAAGCAACCCAATCAGCCTAATGTATGTTCATCTTGTATGGATGTCACTGTTTGAATCTAAGGTACTAACTTACCGGTGAAAATTCTGTTTAACCTTGGTACCTTGATCCACTAAGACTCATGAGCTAGACATGGTGGTGTATGAGACACTGTGATCGAGCTGTCGACCTACATTGGAGAGACGAGCCTCCCCGTATGACCAATGAGCAACCCAAACTCATGAGCCAAATATAGTGGTGTATGGGACACTATATTCGTGTTGTCGGCCTATGCTAAGGTGACGAGCCTTTCCCGTAGTGACCTCGAGTATACCCCAAGACTATTCTAAGGTGACGAGCCTTTCCGTAATAACTTTGAGTATAAACCAAGCCTGCGCTAAGGTGACGAGCCGCTTTGTAACGATCTGGAACTGTTCTTCGTATGTGATTAACTAGGATTGACAACCCTAGATAGATCAATGTTTGGGTCAATGATATAAAGGGAGGTACCTTAGCTTCCCAAGCTTGCTGTATGAATATGCTTAATCAAGAACTTGGTTAACACGACCATGCACCGCATTGCATGTGCTTTAGTGAGGAAGCGCACGTTTAGGGAGTTTACCATGCACGATTGTGAGATGATATTGCTGAGGGAGTGCAGGCGAGGGCATACATCATTACATCATACCATTCTTGCATTAATAAGAGTACTTAGGATATGAGTGTTGTACTGCTTTATCATTACTACTTGACTGAATTGATAACATGTTAACCTTTGCTTCATAGCCCCACTAAGTTGATCACTCACTCCCACGACCTGGGACGGTGCTTTAAACACGAATAAGACTCTGTTGTGGTTGCAGATGATGGCGACGCTGAGAAAGCGGAGCCTGATTTTTATGATGATGAGGAGTTCTCCTACATGCAACTCTCTGGCAGGTCTATGTAGGTCTGGAGTTGTGCCAACGGGGCTACAAGGATATGGATTAGCAGACACTATATTTTATCATTTTATTATTTTAGGAATATACATGTATATATTTAACCTAGTAACATGTTCACACTCTGGAGAATAACAACGGTTTTAATATTTTATATATCTGTCACAATCTTTCGCTTGCGTAATTTAACCATCTTTGGAGTATGATATGCTGATTTGGTATAATCTTACTCATGTTTAATGCACTAATACGGACAATATTAAATCATCATTATCTATGTTGCATACATGATGTGTTGAAACTCGGGAGTTGGGCTCCTGCTCGAATCTTGATTTTCAGGGCGTTACAAGTCCCGATCATGGTTCTCCTAGTCCAAAAGAACATTCAAGGCCATGGATAAATTCCTTCAAAAAACATCCTACAAAAAGGATCCAGCGGAAGCAAAACATGATAAAATCCATGAATCGTCCACCTGAAAAGCAAAGAAGGTGAGAAGATCAAGAAAAATCATCAGGATTAAAGGCCAAAGAGAGCTTCCAGGGACAACAATGGTGTCCCTGGACATCTAGGAGGTGAGAACAAATAGAGAAGGAGACCACACTCATCGGATCAGTGTTCAGCTCGAACTAGCGGACGAAAGCTCGTACCGGAGGTAATTGGACTGCCACCCCTGACCGGAAATACATGGGACAATGGGCTTGTCCCCTTGATAGGATGAGACTCCGGATCTTCCCTTGGTCCAATGGATAAAAGCTTAAGAAAAGACAAAGAAAGCAAAAGGAGAAAGATTTTCTCAACCCTCATGATTCCATCTCAAAATCTCATGAGAAATTTAAAATCTCATGAGAAATTGAGAATCTTAATGAAGTGCACCTTGAAAATTGCCCGGAAAATGCAAAATATACAAAAACTAAAAAAGAAAAAAAGGAAAAATGTCAGAAAATAAAAATATAATACAATAAAATGCCCCATTAATTCAATAGTGGAGGCCATCTGCCTCTAAGTTGTACAATAAAAATCGGACGATCACAACCATCCGTGAGATTGGACGGATTTTTTAAAAATCTAAAAATATTTCAAACCATTAGCCTAATCTTTATTAGTGGAGGCCATTTGACTTTTCTACAAATAAAAAACTGAACGACAATGCTTGCCCGTGAGATCAAATGAATACTTTCCAAAAAAAAAAAATCCCCAAGGAGTTTAGTTCCAAAGGGAATAGCTTCCAAACAAAAACTTTCAAAACTGCACGTGGCGCGTAATACACTGAGGAATCTTCCATATTCTCTAGTTTCGGCCAGTAGAAATAGTTAAATAAGATTTTATCCCTTTCGGTTTCTCCAAAGGATGATCAAATCCATACATGATACATGTACGATTGGCCCAATCTCTGTCTGGACAGTTGTACGAATGCTAGTAGAAATGAGTGGACCTATCTCTGGAAAGAATAATCAAACTCAAAGTGACAATAATCAATTGTAACTAAAGTATCAGAATCAACAGATTACATGGCAAAAGATTACCTATACATACCTAGTCTGGGATGTTCACAAAATTTGATCAAGTTCAAGTCAGCGTAATGAGTTCCCCGTAAGGCCGCACCAATGCGTAGGGCAGCTAACCACTTTGACGATCAAATGGATCAAATACTCTTAGGGTGATTACATAGAAAAGGAACGATAGACCAAACAGTACGGGAATCCTCATAAAGTCGCACCAACGTACAGAGGCCCTACTTTTCAGACTTACCCTCCGATGTTATTAACAATCTGACGTGAAAGGTTTGTGATTGGTGACCCGTAATGCCGCACCAACGTGCAGGGACAATCACAACATTTTTCTCAACCCTCATGATATGTGCAAGTCATCTTTTTTCCAAATAATTGGTTGACAATGATACCATAATAGGCAACAGATTCAAATCACTATCTTTTCTGACCAGAAGGGTGGGGTGTCCACTCGCTTTGACCTTCAGTTGTTCGTAACCTCAGCCAAAGAGGGGCATCTGTAGACTCCCCACCTAGGCTAACATCTTAAAGAGACAAGAACAATATGGACCACGATTAACAACCCAAACCCGAAACCCTAATCCAACCCCTACCCGAACCCGAAACTCTAATCTAAACCCTATCAGAACCCAAAACCCTAATTCAAGCCCTACAAGAACCTAAAACCCTAATCCAAACCCTACTCAAACCCCAAACCCTAATCCAAGCCCCACCCGAACCCAAAACCTTAATCCTAACCATACCCGAACTCAAAACCCTAATCTAAACCATTAGAATCTCCCAAATCCAGCTCGAAATCCTAAATCTAGGACCCATTCGAGCAAAGTCATCCTAGAAATAGACTATACCGAGCCCAAAACTTGAAAAAAAGACCACCGAACAAACCAGTGTGCCACACGAGGACTGCACGTTCTAGCTCAGCTCGAGCCTAGCCCAGGGGGTACTTGGACTACCGCCGGCGGTATGCCGAACGCGTGTCCTTTAAGCAACAGCTGGCACAACATCCTTAAGTCAACTTTCTCTAAGAATTATCCCCTTATTCGATCCTATTTACCATTTTACCAAGCCCAAGAGTCAATGAGAGCACGTCACGTGGCGTTTCTCTCTCCTCAACCAATCACCACTTGCCACCTCAGCTTTTACCCCTCTTAAACCTCACAATTACCACAATGCCATTGGAGAAGGCTATAACTAGTCCTCTCCTCCTCTCGTTTTGAACAACAATACTTTAAGCATCTCTGCATCCAACAAAATTTTCAATTGCTGAATCTGGCACAGACAGCCTCTATAGTACCCCATTCTCAGCTCCCAGCACCCATACACCAGGTTCTGATGCTAAGACTCTGTAAGGAGGATTTCTAACATAATTTTGATTTGTAATGAGCATAACCATAAGCATGACTCATGAATAATAACCACAAGAACACCATCACAAAATCTACTATGATAAAAAAAACTTTAAAGTACAATGCGTATGAAGGAAAATACATGACAATAATAACGGAGACTCATAAAGCTCGATTGCACGCTCCTACTGTGACTAAGCTATAGCTGCGTCCTGATGTCACCTGCACGCATCAATCATGTATAAGCTTATAGAAAGCTTAGAGGGTGGTGTAAGTGTGCGCACAATATGGGCGTGCTCAGAATGCAATGACAAAGTAATGTGGAATCATGCTAATGAGTACATGAATGCAATCAGCCGTACCAAGGCTATGCGGTACAAAACATGAATGCTATCGGCCATATCAAGGCCATATGATGCAAAATACAAGTCAAGCATGCCAATCCTCATCCACATATTAATGCAGTTCATCACTAGAGCATCAATTATCAGTACGGTTCTCACTCTAGATAATCACCAGGGTTTAGTACACTTCAAATAGCACTGCCCCTTTCCCAAGCGTGCAGTCCAAGTGAGCGTAAGAAACCTCACTTTCCGCCTGGCTAAGAGTTTGTCAATATCTATCCGACACGTCAATAGCAGACTCATTCACGAGCCGATCAAACTCAGCCTAGCAATGCCCCCTACCCTTGGGTGAGTAAGGCTACACCCCTTTCTAACCGAACATAACACAATAGGAGATGCGGCCTCCTAGTATTCTGCCCTTATGCTCTATGTATCCACTCGGTCTCAACGTTGTAGTCATCATCTAGTCCATCGAGTTTAGGAATTTTCACCCATAGACATCTATGGCGCCCTGATGCTTAGTAACAATATTTCTGGTGTCCGATCCTGCCATCCATGATGTGCTTGTAGAGGTCATAGCCCTGATGTCGCTAGGCCACATAGTAATCACAATCACACAAATGCAAAGTGCATGAGTCACGCAGTCTAAACATGCATCAATCCTACACATACCATGCGCTCATGTGGGGTAACTCTACCTATCAGGGAGTCCCATAAACCACCTACACTATGGCATATGCGATGGCCAATCACAACTCATAACAAACATACAAATGATGCATATGGGCATGTATCATAATGCTATGCTGCCACAAACTCATAATCGACAACGGTAGCCGGTATCAGCAATCGACACCGATAATCAGCATCGATGATCAACCTCGACGCAAGGTGGGGTCCATAGATGGATGGCTGATGGTGGATCAATGGGACCCAAGCGTTTGGTTTAACCCACTAGAAAATGATGAGAATGGGCTTAATAAGGCTTAAGGGAAGGTAACAATGTGGACGCCCAACCATCATTGCCTATCAATGTGGACCTTTAACCAACATTGCTCCCAAGGAACGACGCTCACAGGGCCAATCGTATAATGAGCCCACGACCTCATATAAGGGCCTAATATACATCATCGTGAGCCTCGCTTATGGGGCGTATAGTCATCACATTGGGCCTCACTCATGGGCCAATATATATATATATATATATATATATATATATATATATATATATATATATATATATATATATATATATATAACATCGAGCCGTATCAAGTATCAAATGGACCGAATCAAATGGGCTGAATCAAATAGGCCGAATCAATGGGCCTAGTCGAATGGGTCGAGTCGAATAGGCCAAGTCAAATGGCCGAGTCAAATAGACCATTCATCCATTATTAGAGATCATTATAGTGCATAAAAAATGAATCATGTCCAAAGGATCATTTGGACCATACCACAAATGGTAATGGTAATAATGACTTCTACAGTTAAATTCCAATAGGCCCACCATGGTATTTATTTTTCATCCAGTCTGTTCATAAGATCACAAGGACCTGAACAGGTGTTGAAGCATAAAATTAGCATCAGAAGAAAGAAAAGTAAGATGATTAGTTGCGCATGGATGCGCAATGTCTATGCGATGCGCATGGAAGCGCAACATCTATGTGTTGCGCGTAGAAGAGCAACACGAACAAAGGAATTGATGAATTCCTTATTGCCCGTAGTTGTGCAGAAAATATTCATTACGCGGGGACGTGCAAATAATTTTTTGTTGTGCATGTAGGCGTAACGAATTCCCATATCACATGGATGCACAATCAAGAGCAAGTGGTTATAATGAACGGTTCAGATCAGATGCGAGAGTGGACCATGGCATGAAGATCGAGGTGTGGCACGTGCAGGGGTCCTATGAATACCCCCTCACTCCCTTCATTTGGAGATTTAAAGATTTTGGAAGAGCAGAGCATCGGAAGGTGAGGAGCAAGGTCTCTGTTGCACGCGGTCTCCGTTGCACGTATTCTCTTTGCCTTTACACATGGACGCGCAACATAAGTATTCTTTGTGCCTGTACGCGCAACACAAGTCCCGGTTGCTCGTGGACGCGTTGCCCATTGTTCCATTGCACAGGGTCTCGCAACCTGTCTGCAGGTTATGCGTATACGCAGTAGCACTGGATGACTTGTCTTGAATGAAGGACGGAATGCGCAGTAGCACTGGATGACTTGTCTTTAATGAAGGACAGAATGCTTTCGGATCTCCTGAAAGCATTCAAGTTCACTCTTCATTACTTCAAACTCTCTCCTCTGCCTAAAGGATGAGCTCAAGAGTGAAGCCAAGTTGACCAGATCAACATTCCTCCTAAGTCTTAGGAGATGATCAAAATAGCTGCCGAAAGGCTGCAGAATTCCAGATTTGATATATTAAGTTTCATTTATAATGCTTTACTTTCTCAAAATGATCTATTTTAGAATCAAGGGATATAACGAGGATGTAAATGAACTTAGTATAAATGAAATATGATGATTGTTCCAAAATACTCTTTCTGTTAATATTTAAATAAGATAACTTCCCAAATCAAATGCATTTGTTTCTATTCGAAACAAAATGGCGACTCCACTGGGTAATTCTTTTTATCTTATTTAACATTAACATTGAGATAGTTATGGAACCTTTGTCATAGTTTGGCGTCTTTCTGACGCCAAAATGGTGACTTTCAGCGGGAACATCCTCCCCTTCATCTCTAAGGTAAATCACCTTATTCTTCAAATACTAATCATAAATCTATTTCATGACGGAAGGTATTCGGATTCAATTGCAAGTTACAATCAAATGGCGATTCCTGCAAGAGAAGTGAGCTTCCATTTCACTTCAACTGGATTTCTGATAGAGTATGTGCCGAACAAGCCACTGCGTGCACGACTCAACTTCCTGCGAGCAAGAATAACATGACCCGAACAATAGCTAGGGTTGTGTCTGTTTCACCCCAATCAATGGACGGTGATAACGGCTGGACTGTCATGTTGTCCCACAAAATGAGTAAGAAATGCCAGAAACTCTCGGGTAAATCTAACTCCGTCAAAGGTCAGAGGGCCGGTTACTCGCAATGCAGCTAAGAAGTATCCCGAACTTGCTCCTCCTGAGATATATCCTGAGCAAATGGATCCACAATTGGCCTCGCGCGACTTTCTGGCTTTAGTCATCCCAAGGATCGGATGGACGAAAGAACAGAAAGGCAAAGCTGTAATGGCAAGTTCACTTGTATCCACGTCTCCGCATATAAATTTGCTGACGTTTACATCACCCCAATCGATCGATAGCACCAGAAGCGTGGCAAAGTCGAACGGGACTCCATCTTCCCCTCTCTTTATGAGTCCTGTTACATTGCCATACTCTCACCTCACTCCAGCTACAGTTTCGTCTAAGAGTGGGGAAGCCGCGGTACACGTGACTAAGACAAATTAAAACAATATGTTAACCATGGAAGATCGTATCAACGAGATGGTAACAGCCCAAAGAGCACTGATGGAAGAATGCGGACACCTTAGGGAGGCCCTGACAGCCCTTGCACACAACGTAGCTCAGATGGTACCCCCACCAATGAAGGCTCGACGAATGGATAGGGAAACCAACCTGAAGGCTCTCACCCGCTAGGGGTAGGATCGCTAGGGTCTATTCCAGCCACGAGAACCATAACACAAGATGATATAAGACAAGTCATCAAAGAAGCAGTGAGAGTAGAGAGAGAACGTGAAAGTCTTGGCCGCTTCCGATACCGAACACCATACCCGAGGGAGGTAGAGGATGTCCCGTTCCCGGCCAACTTTAAACATCCGGATTTTCAAAAGTTTAACGGAGAAGGATCGCCAGAGGAATATCTAATGCACTTCATTTCCAGCATGAGAAACTTCTCTACGATTTCGCAGTATTGCTTGAGGTTGTTCAGATCATCGCTGACGCACAAAGCATTCCAGTGGTATTCCAACCTGGCACCGGGGTCGATAAAAACTTGGGAGAAAATACAGGACGCCTTTATGTCGAACTTCCTCTCTTCAGAACGTGATGTTAGTATTACAGAATTGGCCTCCATACGGCAAAGAGAAGGAGAACCAGTAGCGAAGTTCATAGACAGATGAAAAATATTGGGTGCCTCGTGTAGACAGCTACCAGAGGAAAAGGAACAGGTCAGAATGTGTCTGAATTCTATGGAAACAGGAATCGCATTCGGACTGACTAGTGCTGCTATTAGGACGTTCCGTGATCTAGCTACTAAAGCCCATGCCTTAGAATTAATGACTCATAAAATGCCAGCATTTCACCACGAGATAGCCAGAAAGGCGTCCGACAGGATGAATGTGAATACCGTTAATCGTGATAGTAAGAGTAAAAATGCAAGGGATTCAAGGGAGAGGAGGTCGGAACGAAGAGAAGGATGGAGCCAGTTAAGGAATAGATATAATGGAAAAAGACCTCGAATGCTTAATTCACATGAAGGGTTCGATTTTGATAAAGAAGATGTCGTCCCTATGATGAAACAGCTGCTAAAAGCTGGCACGATAGAATTACCAAAACCCAAGTGTCCCGAAGACGTGACAAAGACTAGAGAAAGAAATTTTTACCGTTATCATCGCTTGGTGGGACATCCGACAGAGAATTGTTATACATTAAAATGTATAATACAACGACTGATAGACAAGGGTGAGATAGTGACTAGCGAGGGGAAAGAAAAGAGCACAGGGCCACAGTGAACATGCTCACCGCCCGAGAAAGGGTCCAAAAGGTAAGAGAAAAAGAAGGCCAAAAGGTGACAAAGAAGGTAGCAGTAATTACGTTACGATCGGGAAAGAAGACGACAAGCCCCATGAAGCAGAAGGTAGATGTCATAAGAAAAGAAGCTGCTGAAAGACAGATCAATGGAGAAATGAAGATAGGGATGAAACAGCGAGAGTGACTTATGATATAGTCAATCACTTGAAGGGTATACCGGCGCAGTTAAGTATCTATGATGCGCTCAAGTTGTCGGAAGAATTTCGACAGAGTTTGGTCCAAGCACTATCTGACCATGATGTTAAAAAAACTTTACTGACAGAAATGGGACGCGAAGAGCACGACAAACAAGAAAATAGCCTTCCAGTCATCTCATTCTCCAATGAGGATTTGATCTGCGAGATGGAGCATAACAGGCCACCAATGATAGAAGGTCATATTGGTGAGAAGAAGGTTAAACGGATTATGATAGATAAAGGATCTGTAGTAAATCTCTTACCGCTTTCGATGTTATGTAAGTTGGGCTATTGCCGCTCCAATCTGCGCCCTAGCAGAATGATGATACAAGGCTTTAATCAAGACGGGCAACGAGCGCTTGAAAAGATTACAGTGATACTAGAAATAGGAGAACTAATTACCGATGTTGTATGCCATGTTATAAACGTCGTAACAACGTACAACCTTCTCCTGGGAAGGCCATGGATACATCAATACAACATTGAACCTTCCACTTTGCATTAATGCTTCAAATACTGTAAGGATGGGAGACAGTATAAAGTAATCGCTGATGTAAGGCCATATACGGAAGCAGAGTCTTTCTTTGCGGACGCTAGTTATTATAAAGGGTTCGCCGAAGAAGCAGGAAATAATAAAGAGAATATAGTGTTGAAAGACGTTCAAGCAAATGATGTCAGGGGAGAAAGGGCTGAATCCTCCAAAACTGCAGACACAAAGAAGAAATTTTATTTTGTACTGAAGCGTTTGAGGCAACCAGGACAGCCGCCACTAACCTTGTTGTCACCATAGCAATTAAAAATCTTACAATCTAATTATACAATGCCATTGCCTAGCATTGAAAGGTGTAAGCCATTCTCAGTAGCCCCGGGAAGGTTTCAAGTCAAGGCCAGCGCAAGATACCCCAAGCCGATAGAATTCTACACCGCAGTAGAAACAAGGGTAAGAGAGGAAGTTGAAAATAACGTACACTGCGGTAAGTTGACTCTAAAAAATCTAGAAAGATACAGCTCGGTAAGTAAGAAAATCATGAGAAGCATGGGTTTTGACTGCGAAGAACCCATGGGACTAAATCATGGGAGGGGAATTCAGATCCCTCTTGGGGTTGATCAGGAAAAGCGAAGAAAATTCCAAGGATTGGGGGCAGAATCGTCGGTAAATATGATTACGGCCACGCAAGCATTGAAAGAAGATTCTGAGATGGTCAAATATCCTGAAGCAGCTCCGAAGCAGATGGAAGACGGGGGGCATCCAACGATAGACAGCTTGCGAAAAATAAACTTGGGTACAGAAGAAGAACCCCGGAATACATTTGTCAGTAACGGTCTCGCTGAAAAAGAATCTGAGAAATATTTCCAATTTCTTAAAGAAAATAATGATGTCTTCGCCTAGACGTATGCCGAGATGCCAGGTTTAGAACCTTCTGTAGCGATGCACCGATTAAATGTTTCCAAGGAGAAAAGGTCGGTTAAACAGGCACAAAGGCGATTTCACCCGGACTCAATCCCATTGATCGAAGAAGAAGTCAGCAAGCTGATTAAAGTGAGGTTTATCAGAGAAGTCAAGTATCCCAGGTGGATATCGAACATTGTCCCCGTGAAAAAAAAAATGGGCAAGTCAGAGTGTGCATTGACTTCAGGGATTTGAACGAAGCTTGTCCGAAAGATGATTTTCCTCTCCCTATAACAGAGTTGCTAATTGATAGCACAACTCAGTATGCTGTTATGTCCTTTATGGACGGCTACGCAGGGTACAATCAGATTAGAATGGCACCTGAAGATGAAGAAGCGACGACATTTAGAACGTCGCTTAGAATTTATTGCTATAAGTCATGCCGTTTAGTCTCAAAAATGTCGGGGCAACATATCAAAGAGCAATGCAGAATATCTTCCAAGACATGATGCATAAACATGTTAAGTGCTACATCGATGAATTGGTGGTCAGATCAGGGGACCACCAGGAGCATCGTGAACATTTGGCATCGGTTTTCCGTCGATTAAGAAAGAAGCAGTTGAAGATGAATCCAGCCAAATGCACTTTTGGAGTATCCTCAGGCAAATTTCTTGGTTTCGTTATATGGAACAGAGGTATCGAAATCGATCCTGAGAAAGTCAAAGCCATTCAAAATATGTCACCGCCGACAACGATAAAAGAATTGAAAAGTTTGCAAGAAAAATTGGCGTATATTCACCATTTCATCTCAAACCTAGCAGGAAGATGCCAACCGTTCTCTCATTTGATGAAGAAAGATGTAGAGTTTGTATGGGATCAAGCTTGTCAGAATGCATTTGACTTGATAAAGGAATTGTTGAAGTGGCCACCGGTACTCATAGCTCCGATAAGAGGGAAGCCGCTTATTTTATACATATTTGTAGCTGAGAATTTCTTAGGTGCTTTGTTGGCTCAAGTAAATGAAGCTGGAAAAGATGCCACTCTCTATTATTGTAAGAACCGTATTCTAGACCATACCATTCCGTAGGCTTCCGCGGTCTTCCCGGTCGAGTTTCGGCAACATTCGACCATTAATCGGCATTTACACGCGACCCTGATTCACACGTCGTTAACCCGAGTCGACTCAACCCGAGACTTGTACCCTAGCGACCACGTCATCACCGCAGCTCCGATGTCACGTCATGCGCGCCGAGGCGATACCCAAGCCAGGAGATGTGGGCCCGCATTCAGTTCAAGGAAAAACTGCGCATTGCGAAACCCAAGAGAATCTCTACCGAATGTCACATCCATTAATCATTCAATCCCATCAAGGGTCAAGTACACCATCACCTCACACCCATCCCTAAGCAACCCTTAAAGTCAAAAGTTCTTACACAAGCCCATACCCCTCTTACACAACCTACCACTAAAGTCAACAAACTCTTACACCACCCATCCCTCTCTCTCTCATCCATCACTCCTCTCCTATCATCTCTCTCTCTCTCTCTCTCATTCTCTCTCTTTCATCCTCCAAGCAAGAAACCATCCATGGCTTTCATGGAGAAGCTAGGTGTGACCCACCTTCCTACCATCAAATCCAACCCTTGGATCATCATCTCAACCATTAAAAAAAATGTCCTCTTGGATGCTCTAGAGTGCATAGGCGGAAGAAGGAATAGGAGATCAAAGGTGGGTGCTTCCTTCTTTCTTTCTCTCTCTCTTTTCTTTTACCTTGTGGGTGATCAACCGTTGGATTTCATTTTTTATTTTAGGGACCAATTGTCGTGGGACCCATCATGATGTATGCATTGTATAGAGGGACCTATAGTGGCGGCGTCCCTCCTATTTCCACCGATCTCTCTCTCTTTTCTCTTTTGATGTTAGAATGTGGCCCACCTGATCTAAACCATCCGTGTGTTGGGCCCTACCTCGTTGCCTGTACATTTGGACAGGCCTGGATGAACTGGAAACACAATATCAGCTTGATGTTCCAAGCTGGTGGTCCATACTCACATGGACCCACCTTGATGCAGTGTATCCACGCTAACAGCCAATGAGGCAGATTCAAATCTCAAGTGGAGTACACCGCTGGACAGCACGCTGTCCAGAGTGTTCTCCAACGCTGTGGAGCCCACTGCAGGGATCCATCCTACATGCATCATACGCACACGGTCCATCCACTCCCTTGAAGTTCGGTACACATTGCAGCATGTGGGACCCACCAGATGGACAGATGAGAGCTCGTACGGACGAGGATTAGCTATTGGCTGGTTGTCTGTAATGACGTCACTAAGTTCCGTGGTGCCTACGTGATGATGTGGGCCATCTGATACCCATCCAGACCGTCCAAACATCCAGGTCACGTATCCCAGAGGTATGTATTTTATCAATACTGTCCATCTGTTGGTGGACCACCAGCCCACCCAGCAGCTGTGGTTTCTGCTGACATCAGCAGTCCTTTGGACCCACCATGATGGAGGCATTACTGGACCCCACAAGATGTATATGTTTTACAGCCACACCATCCAGTGGGTTTGGACGGTGGGGACCACCACTGTGTTGTATGGTTTTTATCTACACCATTCATTTGTTCAGACGTGGAGGCGGTGGACCCCACCTATGATGCACATATCCCAGTTTTCCATGCATGGGACCCACCTATAGTATATGTTGTATCCACTGTCCAGCAATGCTGGACGGTGGTACACACTGTTGGCGCATGTGGTTTATATCCACGCCACCATCTGTTTGAGGTGTGGGCAGGTGGGACCCACCTTGATTAATGTATTTTATATCCACGTCGTCTGGTCATATGGACAGTGGGACCCACCTTGATGAATTTATCCATCACCATCCATTAGGTTGAACGTCCAGCAGCAGCAGCTGCTGGACTATTTGTAAAACAACAATAATAATATATAATAATAAAAAATATATATATATATATATATATATGTATATATATATATATATATATATATATATATATATATATATATATATAAATGCTATGGTGGGCTCCACGTGGGACCCACCAGATGTACATGATCTTATATACATAAAATATATTATATTATTTCATGGTGGGGCCACACCACGTGGGAGCCCACCTTACTAATATTCAAACCGTCCATCCATTTAACGAGTGTGGACCCCATCTGATGTATGTGTAAAATTCAAACTGTCCATCCATATGGAGGACATGGCCCATCCCTGCACGTGCAAGTGGAGCCCACCGTGATGCATTAGTTTCATCCAAGTTGTCCAGACCTCTGGACGGTGCTGGCTCGACTGGATGGTGCCAGACCACCATGATGCATGTGTTTGCACACCATGCCATTCATCTATTTTACCAATGGGACCCACCCCTGATGTGCCTAACCATGTGGGGCCCATGTGACGTGTGGGATTTATCCCATCCGTCCGTCCAACAAGCTGGAATGGTGGACCCCTCGTCAGCAAGCTCTGACCCATCACGAGGTATATGTTATACTTAAACCGTCCATCCATTTGGAGTTATGGCCCACCCCACACGTGTGACACGTGTGGGGGTGGGACCCACCTTGATGTATTTATTTCAAATCCTCGCCATCCAGAGATCTCTGGATGGTGCAGTGGGAACTGCCTTCATATATGAGGTGTGGGGCGCACCATAACGTATATGTTTTATATCTAAAATCATCCATCCTTTGGACGTCAGTGTGTGGGGCCCACCATTTATTAATGTATGTGCATCCAACCACCCATCTGTTTTGCCATGTAGGACAGACCTTGATGTACGCATTACATCCAAACCATTCATCCATCTATGGAAACCACTGCGATGATCCACACCGCCCATCTGTATGGGCCTGACCATGATGTACGTGTATCGTACACGCCGTCCAGCAGCTGAGCAAGTGCTGACGGTGTTGTCTAATGTTTTGAATGGTGCCGATTTTCATAGATAACATTTGAACGGTTCTGGTTTACCAGGACAATGTTTGGACAGTGCTGATCATCATATGTGGGCCATGCGTTCAGTGATACACATGTTATACGTACAGCTATTGAAATGATTTTTGGTGCGGCCCATATGCTGAGGCCCACCTTGATATATTGGTGGTCGTCCATAAGGTCCACCTTGATGTATTTATGGACAATCCATGAGGCCCACCTCGATAAATTTATAACCCGTCCATGAGGCCCGTGGGCATGGCCCATTATGATGTATTTAAGGCCCATGAGTTGTGGCCCACTGTGATGTATTCAAGGCCCATGAGACATGGCCCATCTGAAGCATATAGGCCCATGTGATGCGGCCCATGTGACGCAGCCCATTGTGATGTATAAGACCCTTGTGTAAGGCCCATTATGATTGTATAAGGCCCATTGGGATTATATGAAGCCCATTGTATTGTGTATAAGGCCTTTGTGTGAGACCATGAGCCCACTATATGTTTAGCTCTATATAGGCCACTCCTTTGGAGCAATGTTGGTTAGATGTCCACATTGATGGGCAATGATGGTTGGATGTCCACATTGTGACCTTCTCTTAGGCCTTTTTAGACCCATTCTCATCATTCCCTTACTGCGTTAACCCAAATAAGTGGGCCCCATTCGCTGTACATGGATGGCTTCGTGCTATCAGATTTAATATAACCGCGGCCGAGTGCCGATCTTTATACTATGGTTGATCGACTGATCATCTATGGGCCCCGTTTTGTTTATCTACTGATTATCGGTGTTGATTATCGAGGTTGACACCGATTATCGACCCTGATTATCGTAACCGATTACCGATCGTGGCCGATTGTCGATTGACATGGCCGATTGCGGATTCTATTTGTCGTGGCCAATTGACCGATTACCGATCGAGGCTAATTATCGTGACCGATTATTGATCGTGGCCGATCATGGATTGACGTGGCCGATTGCCGACTCTGCTTATCGTGGCCGATTGACCAATTCCTATTGTCGTGGCTAATTGCCAATTCCGATTGTCGAGGCCCAATGTGATGTATATGCGAGCCGTATTTGAGGCCCGTTGTGATGTGTATCCAACTCGTGTTTAAGGCCCAACGTGATGTATACGAGGCCTACCTGATGAGGCTCATTGTGATGTATTTAAGGCCCATGGGCAAGGCCCATTGTGATGTATTCATGGCCTGTGGACAAGGCCCATTGTGATGTATATTAGGCCCGTGATGCATAGCCTATTTGATATATTCAAGACCCATGTGCAGGGCCCACATGTCATGCATTTGAGGCCCATGAGCAGGGCCCACCTATTGTGTATATATGACCCTTGAGTAATGCCCAATGTGTCGTATACTAGGCCTTTGTGTGAGACCATGGGCCCACTATATGTTTAGATCTATGTGGTCCATTCCTTGGGACAATGTTGGTTAAATGTCCACATTGTCGAGGCCGATTGTTGATACCGACTATGAGTATGTGACAGCATAACATCATGATATATGCTCATACGCATCATCTGCATGTTTGTTATGAGATGTGATTGACCATTGCATATGTCATTGGGTAGGATGATATAAGACTCCCTGATAGGCGGAGGTTATCTCACATGAGTGCACGGCATGCACAGGTGATGCATGACTGGATTGTATGACTCATGCATCTTGCATTATGTGATTACTGTATGCCCTAACGACATCAGGGTCGTAGCCTCCACAGGCATATCGTAGATGGCCAGATAGGACACCAAAAATGTTTGGTTCGAGCATCGGGCTGCTATAGATGGCACTGGGTGAAAATTCCTAAAACCCTCTTGGTTCCAGAGGACGTCCCAACGTTAAGACCGAGTGGATACACATGAGCGCCCGAGTGTCGAATACCAGGAGGCCGCATCTCCTACTATGCGATGGTCGGTTAGGAGGGGGTGCGGCCTTACCCGTCCGAGGGAGTAGGCATAGCTAGGCTGAGTTTGACCAGCTCGAGGAATGGGTCCGCTATCGATGAGTCGGGTAGGTATTGGCAGACTACTGGCTAGGCGAATAGTGAGGTCTCTTCCACTTACCCAGTTGTGCGCTTGATTAGGGCGGCAGGTGGCGTGGAATGTACTAGACCCCGGTGATGATCCCAGAGAGGAACCGTATTGATATGTGGACTTATTGAGCAGAAATTGTATATCCATTCATTCATTCATTCACTATCCATTCGGGCTGGTGGTGCGTAACTGTTTATTACGTGTACCTTCGCATGGCCAGGATTTTGGTTGGGCGCGCAACTAACCTGAGATCAGGAGTTCACCACATTGTGTTTGACTATCCAAATTTAGGTATGGGACTAGTTTGGATAGAAGTCTCTTGTGATGGACCCCATAGCCTGTGATACTTCGTACTATCATCCCGACTCCACATTCCAGCATGGTCATTTCATTCGCAGTTCATATTGCATTACATCCTCAGCATCTGTTATTGTCTTATTAAGTTTTGCATTGCATGGCCTTGGCATGGCCGATAACATTGATGCCTTTCATCATATAGCTTTGGTACAGCTGATTATGTTCATGGACTTACCGCATATTTCTGCATTACTCTGATATCATATAATTCACGATCTAGTCAGCATTTCTGCTTACTCTGATAATTCATGCTCTTGTCAGTGTTTATGCTTATTCAGACATTGTATGGTTTATGGATTACTAGTTTTTTTTGGTATTGTATGATTATGGCATTATATTGAATACTTGGCACTTACCTTGTGCACACACTTACACCACCCTCTAAGCTTTCTATAAGCTTATGCACGATAGATGCGTGCAGGTGATGTTAGGTTGCAGTGGTGTTGAGCTTGGAGCGTGAAGTGGTCTTCTAGAGCTTGATTTTCTATTTATGTATTTCCCTTTCAGTGTTGTAATTAAATGATTATATTAGTGGATAAGTGATGATGCTGTTGCCTTTGTGAATTGGGTAATCTTTGGGGTTATGCTTATTACAAGTTAAATGTACATTAAAAAAAAATCCTCCTTATAGGATCCCAGGATCAGAATCTGGCATATGAATGCTAGGAGTCGAGAATGGGGTACTACGGAGGCTGTTAGCGCCGGATTCGGCGATCGGGATTCCTATGAATCCGATTTCTGGGTTTGGGGCGTGACAATTATCTCAGTCGAACATTGATAGGGGATGAATGCAATTATTCTCCAATTGAGAAGGAGTGTCTAGCGCTAGTATTCACAGTCCAAAAGTTGAGACATTATTGTCTCTCCCATGATATAACATTAATCTCAAGAGCAGATCCGATCAAGTTTTTAATGACAAGGCCGATGTTATCGGGAAGATAGACCAAATGGATATTGTTGCTTTCAGAATACACTATTACTTATGAACCAGCCAATGCTGTAAAGGGACAAGAAGTGACGGATTTTCTCGCAGCACACCCAGTTACAGAATACGAGACTATGATTGATAATTTTCCAGATGAACAGGTTATGCTGGCCGAGTCGCAAAGCTCATGACAAATGTATTTCGACATTGCCGCATGAGCATTAGGAGCGGGGGCAGGGGTGATATTCATTACTCCTCAAGGTGACTTTTTATCATACTCTTTCACACTAGGCACCGTGTGCACGAATAATGAGGCTGAATATAGAGCCCTCATTATTAGGATGGAAATGGCTCAACAGATGGGGATAAAGATTTTACATATCTTCGAGGATTCCAAATTGATTATAAATCAGTTGACAACGGAATTCGAGGTGAGAAAGCAGGAACTCTTACCCTATTGCAAGAAAGCACAGTAGCTGCTAGAACAGTTCGGTCATGTAGAAATCAAACACATCCCGGGGTCTAAAAATACAAAAGCAGATGCGTTGGATAGTTTGGCAGAAGCTCTGTCCTTCCTTAATCGGAGCCCTCTCCAAGTAACTATAGAAGAAAGAAGATTTTTGTCGTCTTCAGAGGTCATTGAAGAAGTCATCGAGACACTTCCTGTCACGCCCTAAAACCCAAAAATTGAATTCACAGGAATCCTGATCAACGAATCCGGTACCGACAGCCTCTGTAGTACCCCATTCTCGGCTCCCAATGCAGCATATGCCAGATTTCGATCCTGGGATCCTACAAGGAGGATTTTCTAACGTACATTTATTTTGTAATAAGCATAACCACAAGTTTACCCAAATCATAAAGGCAACAACATCATCACATATCCACTAATATAATCACTTGAATACAATGCTAAAAGGAAAATACATATATCAAAATCAGAGCTCCTGAAAACCACTGCATGCTCCAAGCTCAACGCTGCTGCAACCTAACGGCACCTGCACGCATCTATCGTGCACAAGCTTACAAAAGCTTAGAGGGTGGTGTAAGTGTGTGTAAGGTAAGTGCCGAGTATACAATAGAGTCTGTAAATCATACATCATCGAGATAAGTAGGAAAAATGACAAGGTCATGAATCATACGATATCAGAGTAAGCAGAAATATGCTAGTAAGTCCATGAGTCACATAATAACAGAGTATGCAATGCAGATCATAATGAGCCAAATATTATATACTGCAGATGCGATACAATATGCAGATCCTATCAAGTCCTAAGCCATATAAGTGTAGAAACGTGGTAATCCAAAATGTCATATGCCATGGATGAAATGCAATATGCGATGCGAATGAAATGACCAAGCTGGAGTGAAGTCGGGATGATAGTACATAGTATCGTAGGCTACGGGGTCCATCATAAGGGAACTTTATCCAAACCAGTCCCATACCTAAATTTAAATAGTCAAACACAATGTGGTAAACTCCTGATCTCAGGTTAGTCGCACGCCTTAACCGAAATCCTAGCCATTGCGAAGGTACACATAACAAATAGTTGCTCACCGCCAGCCTGAGTGGACAGTGAATGGATGAATGAATGAGTATGCAACTCCTATTTAGTAGTCTGTCAGCACAGTAGCCTACCAATCGCTGGTAACTCGCCCAGTGTGGTAGCTTGCTCAGGCCTCAGCCCCACCCACATCACACTCGCCCACATCAGCGTCTGCCCACGTGCACCCGCCCACATGTACAACAGTGATGGGGTGTCATAATATCATATCAGTCCTCATATCAAGTCCACATATCAGTACGGTTCCTCTCTGAGAAATCACCGGGGTTTATTACACTCCACTCCGACTGCCTCCTCCCTAGCTGCACAGCCCAGCGAGCGTAAGAGACCTCACTATCCATCTGGCCAATAGTCTGTCAATACCTATCTGGCACGTCGATAGCAGACCCATTTACAAGCTAGTCATACTCAACCTATCTTATAGCCTCCTAACTCGGGCGGATAAGGCCACACCCCCTTCCAACTGACCACGACACAGTGAGAGACACGGCCTCATAGTATAGGCACCGACGCTCATATTCCACTCAGTCTAGACGTTGGAGCATCTCCTCGTACCAAGGAGATTCTGGGATTTTCACCCAAGGACATCCTACGTGCCCATAGTGCTAGAACCAAGCATTTTTAATGTCTCATCTGGCCATCCACGATGTGCCTGTGGAGGCCACAGCCCTGATGTCTCTAGGGCGTACAATGATCAAGTCACATATATGTGAGATGCATGAATCACACTACCCAGTCATGCAGCAATCATGTGTGTACGGCATGATAATGCAGGCACTCCGTCTCATAAGGAGTCCCGTAAATAGTCTGCCCAATGGCGTATGCTATGATCAAACATTCCTCATATCAAGCATACATATGATGCGTATGGGCATGAATTATGAAGTTAAACTAAGAATTTTATATGATGATGAAATATCCTCACAACAAAGATGAGCCTTGATGGCCTACACACAATAAGTATGGGCCTATCAATGAGCCTTAGGGAGAATTATGATGTAGACATTTAACCAACATTATTCTTGCAATGTGGACGTCAAACTAACATTGCTCCCAAGGCATGACCCGCCATAAATGTCATTATATAACCCATGGTGAAATCACACTACAATGGGACTTGTCCGCCATAAATGTCATTATATAACCCATGGTGGAATCACACTACAATGGGCCTCGTCCGCCATAAATGTCATTACATAACCCATGGTGGAATCACACTACAATGGGCCTCAACCCATGGGTCCTAAATACATCACACTGGGCCTCAACCCATGAGCCCTATACACATCACAGTAGGTCTCAACCCATGGGCCTTTATACATCACAATCGGTCTCAACCCATGGGCCCTAATGCATCGCAATGGGCCTTAACCCATGGGCCCTAAAATACATCACAATGGGCCTTAACCCATGGGCCCTAGAATACATCACAATGGGCCTTAACCCATGGGCCTAATACATCACAATGGGCCTCAACCCATGACGCCAAATTCATTACAATGGTCCTCAACCCATGGGCCATCAACACACCAAAGGTGAGCCTCAACAATAGGCCTTAAACATGGTAAGTGGGCCACATCACATGGGCCATATGCGTATCAAATGGGCCACACCAATAGATAAGTAGTGGTAATGATTTCCACCATTAAAATTCTTAAGGCGTCCTGTTAAACGGGCCTAAAAACCCATCCAGAGTGTAAGATTACGAGGTTTCCACCATCCAATCAACTCGAAACTTTATATACAACCTTGGGACCATAAATTAGCCATACACGTTAAATTTCAGCTCCTAGATCCTTCTAAAAATGGTTAAACTGATAGATCAGCCCCTGAAATCATGATTTGGGGCCCGCCTGATATCTGGATAAGCTTCAAATTCGGTTTCAACGCTTTAAATGAGCTAAAAATGCGGATGGACGAAGAAAATTTCTCACGATCATCACCATGGACTTATATGTACATTTCATGCACATCACGTACATACATGCATGACATTTTCTCATTTACGTGAATAGTGTTTACACTGGGCATTTAAAATTTTCTTAGTACGGCCTACTCCACATTTAAATCATCAATCCATACCGTCTATTGTGTTCAGAAGGAAGATTTAACCCTTGTCAAAGTGGCATTCTGAAACCATGCAGGCTATTGCAACATCCTAGCCGTTAAATATAAGATGGACGGCGAAGTAGACAAACCTGTGGACTGCACAGATTTCACTCCAAAAACAGTCCTTTCCGGATGGTTTTTCATCCTTAAATCAATGGATGGAGTGGATAAAACACATATATATCGTGGTGGGTTCCACCTCATGATGGACGGCATGAATGAAACACATGCACAATAGGGGGCCCCACCGTCCAGGGGCAAATGGACGGTGTGCATATAGATTACATACATCAAGGTGGGTCCATCCCACATGTGCAGCACGTGTGGGGTGGGCCCCCACACGTCTGCCAGAAGGGTGGGCAGTAGGGATGGAATACATATATCATGGTGTCCCATGAGGCTAGGCAACGTGAATATACAACACATGCACCATCTTGGGCCTCGCAATACAATCCACAGTGAGACACCCCAAGTGAATAATCTAATCCATTCACCGTCTTGGCCACCTCGAATGAGGTCAAATAGACTCTGACTAGGACTTATTTGGATGACAAGGGACTCCAAAGAGGGCCCTAGAGTGTTTCAACAGATGGGCATTAATACCCTTAGTAGGGCTCATTCGAGACTCATATTTACCCCAAATTTTAGCACATGGCCTAAAATTATAAGAAGAAGATGGTGGATGGTGTGGATTAAACAAATCCACCATGGTGGGGTCCACGTGTGGTGGCAGCCCAGTAATGCTTCCACATTCACCGTCACTGGACAAAAACGTCCAGGGACTATTTTTTTCTCTCTTTCTTCCTTTGTTATTTTTTTATTTTATTCTACTATGTGCGGTCCACTAGTGGGTAATCCATTCCACCTATTATATTATCCAGCTCTCTACAGAGCAAAAGAGCCTAATGATGGATAGGTCCACCACTTTTACACACAACAGTAGGTATTAGAAAGTTCCAATAGTGGGAATTTTTTTCCCTCGGTACGGTCCACTAAGAGCTAAGATTTGTCTAATTTTTCGACTAATAGCCTAAAACTACATGAGGAAGGTGGTTGACGGCATGGATTAAACAATTACATCAAGGTGAGGTCCATGGTTGGGACGCCCCCACCCACGTCTGCATGGTTGACGTGAGGGAGGTGCTCCCACTACCACCATCGGTTATGGTGTGGTTCACCTGATGGTTGGATCTAGTAGAGTTTTGAGCTCCACGGCTAAAATATCCCAGAGAATGAACATATGGTGTGGATCTAAGAAATACATTGACATGGGTCCCATGAGTGAAAACTCGCTTCAAACCTCCCATGCAAAAAGGTAAGAAATGACGTGGGTACCTCAACCACTTAGCATTTGTGGTATGGCCCACCTGGGTTTCGGATCAACTTCATTCTTAGGCTCAACATCTAAAATGATCTGGGGATCGAGATGGACTGCGTGGATTAGATACATACATCAAAGTGGGGCTTACATGAGTGGCCCTTCTCCATTGCTTGGAAAGCCAAGCTCATATTTGTGTTTTCATTCTAGCAACGTCCAGATGCTGGACGTTCTTGGCCTTAACAAGCATATTTGAGATGGGCCCTGCTTAAGTGGGCCACCACGTGAAGGATGGTGTGGGTACAATACATATAAGGTGGGCCCCACTTTTAGATGGCTTGGGTCAATACATACATAATGGTGGGGTCCATCCAAGTGGGCCACATGGCCACCTCATCACACACACAAAAAAATAACTAAAAAGAGAGGGAGAAAGAGAGAAAGATAGAGGGACACACGTGATGGAGGGACCCCGATAGTATGGGCCCTCCGTTTCAAGCATCCAATCATACATCAATGGGTCCCATTGCATATGGGCTCTCCAAATAAAAGATCAACGGTGGAGATCCCTCTCTACCCAAAATGAATGGTCTATAAAACCTCTTTATGCAAGAAAATATAAACATCATGATGGGATCCATGGAGAATGGCCCCATCATGGAATGATCATGAGGATCAAGGTGGGCCATCAGCCACACCTAGGGTCCAAATTGAGATCCATACCATAGATCGGTAGGCCTCACTTGGCCCATCTTAAAACATGAAAAACTAGGCTATGGAAGCACCCACCTATCGATCTTCTCGGTCCATTGGAAAGCCTATCTCCTTGTGCTTCTCTTTGATGGTGGAAGATGAAAAATGGATGGCTAAGATGGAGGTTTTTGGGAAGGCAAAGGTGGACCACACAACTCACATTTCTCCCTTGAAATGCTTGGACGTCCACCTCTCTTTCTCTCCTTTGTTGCTTGAAAAATGGTGTAGAGAAAGAGAGAGAGAGAGAGAGAGAGAGAGAGAGAGAGAGAGAGAGATGGGATGTAAGGAGAAAGAGTGATGGATGTGAGTGATGGGTGGGGTGATGGATGTGAGGTGAGTGATGGGTGAGGTGAGAGATGGGTTGACTTGGTGGTTGCTTAACTTGTGGAGAAAGGAAGCATGGGTGCTTTGTACTTGACATGAGAGGTGATTGATGGGATTGATTTGACATGTTGTAGAGATTCTCTTGGGACTGCAAATGCACGGTATTTTCTTCGAAATAAACGCCGACCCACATCTCTTAGTCAGGGTATCGGATCAGTATGCGAGTCACGGCGTTAGAACCGCGGCGACGGTGCGGTCGCAATGGTATAAGTCTCAGATTAAATCGACTCAAATCTATAGGATACAACTTAGGGTCGCATGCAAACATCGATTATACTTCGCAGGTTACCGAACTTTGACGGAAAGGATCGCGGGAGTTGACGGAACAGTACGAACTAGAATACGGGTCTTACACTTCTGGTGTCATGTTTAGAAATAACGGTGGATGATTGGCATCAACCTTTCGTTGGTTACCTCAAGTACAATGTCTTGCCGGAAGATCAGGTGTAGAAACAACAGATCAAGTAGCGGTCGAACAGGTTCATCATATGCAGTGAAGTGTTGTACAAAAAAATCCTATAATGGGATGTTGTTACGTTATTTAGATAAATAAGAAGCAGATCAAATATTATGGGAAGCACACTCTGGTGAATGCGGAGCACATCAAGTGGGCAGAAATCTATTCCACAGAATACATCGAATGGGTTATTATTGGCCCACCATGTTTAAAGATGCAATAGATTATGCGAAGCGATGCCATGAATGCCAAATTCATGGAGATGTTATACACATTCCCCCGGAAGACTTGCACCAGTCTGTTACCTCTTGGCCCTTCTCTGCTTGGGGACTTGACATAATTGGTCCTATAAACCTCCCTTCATCCAAAGGAAAGCAATATATTCTGGCAGCAACCGACTATTTCTTCAAATGGACTGAAGCAGTTGCTTTGTGTAATGTTAAGAAAAATGATGTGGTTAATTTCATTCGCCACGCCATAATATACCGGCATGGTATTCCAAAGAAAATCATTACAGATAATAGCACTCCCTTCAAAAATAGAGGCATGGAAAAGTTATGTCAGAAATTAAGCATTCAGCATTCATTTTCAACTCCTTACTATCCACTGGCCAACGGATTAGCAGAGGTGTTTAATAAAATAATAGTCAAAATACTGAAAAAGACTGACAGGAAACAAACGCGATTGGGACAACAAATTGCAAGAAGCATTATGGGCATATAGAACTACTCATCACACAACAACAAGAGCAACACCGTATTCACTGGTCTATGGCGCTGAGGCAGTCATCCCGATTGAAATGCAAGTAGCATCGCTCAAGGTAGCAATGCATCAGTCCATAACAGAGGATGAGAATGCAAAGATAAGGTTGAAAGAGTTAGACTTGCATGATGAGAAACGCCTAGCCGCATAGCAGCGGTTGCCATTATATCAGGCAAGGATATCAGTCGCTTTTGATAAACGGGTTAAATACCGTTCTTTCAAAAAGGGGGATATGGTGCTTATGTTGAAAATACTGATAGTGATCACCCATAGAATAGGGGGCAAGTTCGAGCCCAAATGGGATGGGCCATATATAATAAGCAAAGTATACTCTAATGGGTCATACAGAGTAGTAAATCAAGATGGACAAGATATCAGTGTACTGGTCAATGCTCGCTTCATCAAAAGATATCTTCCCTAGCGACAGTGTTGATTTTGATCCAAAATATTATCGGCATAATGATTCTACATCAAAAGGGGGTAAGAATGGACAAGATCATGTCTTTGTATCATTAAATGAATAAAAGAAGAAATTTGTGAGCATATCGAGATAATATTCCATCGGTACTGCAAAGAAAAATCGTTATCATCAAGCGAGCTCTGCAGAACGCTGTCGAAATCGATATCATCACCAAGATGATACATTAATAACAAGCACAGATGGATATTCTTGAAGATATTAGCAAAGGTGATGACGTATCAATTTCAGTCAGAGGTAGCTATTATTCTCGTGATGACAATGATCGCACTTAGAGATGGCTATTATTCTCGCGACGACAATGATCGGACCTACTATTATCTATCAAGACATTTTAAGGCAGTCTAGCCAAAATCCTTAAAAGGGTCCAGATCCTAAAGAAAGGAAAAATCCTAAAAAAAGAGCTAAACCCTAAAAGGATCAAGCTCTAAAAGAGCCAAGAGCTCTAAAAAGGATCAAGCTCGAAAGGACCAAAAGGATCAAACTCTAGAAGGGCTGGCCATGCATAAGACCTATCAAGATCACCATTCGGGCAGCAGCGAGAAGTCAGTGGCCCTAAAAAGCCTGTGAAAGCCATCATATGCATACCCATGCGGGCAGCTGACAGAGCCAGTGACTAAAAGTCCCCAACGGCCAGTCATGCGTAACCCCCATGCTATCTGTACAGCTTTTCGGCAGCGTAACGGGGAACGGAGGAAAGTGCCCTCCCATGAATGGGCTCGACCTTGCAGACGAAGAAAATGAGGGCTTCAGTGCAAGCTTTAGATAGGCCAACCATGCATAAGACCCTCCAAATTTGTGGTTCAATTCCGGTACTAACTCATGAGGAAGGGCTTAAACTTACTCATCGACGGACCGACAACTATAGATTTGGTACCCCAAAGGTAGCCTTGCGAGCTCTGTGAACTCTAAAGAGTTACCGTGGCCAACCCTGTGCGTAAAACCAACCGAGTTCACCGCCCCTGTAGCTTCAATGTGCCCCTCTTATAGATCGCGGTTTGTGAACTCCTTAGGCAGTGAGAAGCCTAGTGAACTAAGAGTTACAGAGGCCATCACGTGAGACCCAGCTCCACTACTCAAGAGCTTAAACTATGTGTGACTAACTAAACTGAAATATAGTACCGCCAATTAAGACGAAGATCATTTAGGAGACCCTTACTAACAACGTGTATATATGTGTATAAAAAGATACAGTATGTTAAAAATGAAGTAAAAGAAAATTTATTGCACCGTAACACACCAATCAAAATGTCATTTGAAATATCATAAGTCACTAGTACAACTTGCAATTATGAAAGCATGTATAGTAGAAAAATACATCAAAATTATACATTTCATAGCTCTCCTGTGATACCTAATGCTGCTAAATACTGTTGCAAATTGTCTTGAAGATTAGCTTGAGCTGAAGCATGTTCCAATCTAGCATTTGAAATAATTCTAGCAGGATCTGGGTATCGGCTAATTTTTCCTCTAAGGAAGCGATCAATTCCTCATTTTTCGTCAATTCAAATCTTTCAGGATCCACAGAATGATAGTAACACTCTATCTTTTCTTGGACTCTTTCAATGTTTAAACTTACTTCTGAACTTTGTCACTCTGACTGAGTGATCTCTTGCTTCAGAAGGACAATATGATCCTCGATAGATTTCTTCTCGTCAACAAAGGTTTTCAATTGCTCTTAAAAAGATGATTGTTCTTGATCATGGCGAGAGATAATGGAAGAGATCTGAGAAACTTTCTCCTTGGAATACGCAAGCTGTTTCCTGTACTCTAGGATTTCGGGAGGAACAGTCACAGTTTCAGCTGAGGACAAGGCAGTTATTGAATTAAGAAATCTTAAGAGAGCATTGCGCACAGATGAAACATCAACTTTAGCCATCTGAGAAGCACTATCCAGGATAGTCAAAGCGATAGCTAAATCAGACCATTGATCGAGGTCTTTGAAGATTTTGACAACAACCAGTATAAAATTCTTGATTAGGGCTAATCTGTGTGCGAAAACCTTCTCAAATGATAGCGCATTCAATGAAGTACCAATAGAGCTAGAACTCGCTGCACCATTTTGAGGTAAATTCCCTGTTAAGAAATAAAAAGTTATAATAAAAGTTTTATGAACAAGTAACATAAAAAGTGTGAACAAAGGGAAGGAACCACCTCTCGCTGGCACCGAAACAGTGAACAGTTGTGTCACCCTGGCAAGAGAAGGAGTAGGTTCCACCATCTCTGCAAGAGACGGGGCCCTATTCTCAGTACTTGAGAAAACGGTGGTGGGGTTAGGCAAATCAGTTGGCTCCGCTGGAGAAGTCATTTCGTGTTCGGCACTCGGAACAACAATATTATAAGTAGGAAAAACAATTGGCTCTGCTGGAAAAGGAATCTTACGCGATGCTGTTTTCGGGGGCATCGAAAATCTCGGCGAGGCTATTGGGGCAACAGGGGATAAATCCTGAGGGGAGGTTTGATCACTAGAAATAGAACGTGTAAGAGAAGAAGAAGGAAAAGAAAAAGAATAAATGACGATGGTAAAATTTTCTTACAAGCCAAATATCTGTATCCTCTGTGGACTAGGAGTTCTTCTTCCCTTTCCCCTCCTACAGACGAAACTTTTGAGAGAATAGCCTCAGAAGAGGGGAGTATGTCTCCCTCAGCCGCAGGAATATCTTCTGTAGCTATTTCGTCTCCACTACTGATGTTAACTTCCCCATCTTCATAATCATTATCTTAGCTTTCCCCCTCTGTGTTATCTTCATCAGAGACAGTATCACTAGATGAGGAAGTTGAGCTTTCACTGCTCAGATCTTCTTCACTTGATTCTTCAACAACGACTTGTTTTCCTTTGGAAGGAAGTTGTTGGCCTTCTGGTTGAGTGATTGCATTAGTCACTGCCAGAAAGGTAATACCGGTAGTCCTTTCCTGAGGGGAAGCTTGGGCACATGCTCGAGATCTGGTAACGGGAGAAGAAGTTGGTTGCTGTTGATGTTGAGCGGTCTTAGAAGCAGGGGAAGAAATTGGCTGTTGTGGAGATTGAGCAATCCCAGAAGTAGGAGAGGTGGTCGGCTGTTGCTGGAGAGGAGTGGGTGGAGATGGTTCATCTTTGGGATTAGTAGTATCCTCTAGATGAAGGGGAATGTCTGCTATGACCCTTCCTCTTTGATGAAGAGAAACTGGTTCAAACTCGTGAGTCTCGCCATACGCTACCCAACCTTCCAGGGTGTTCTCAGGTTTTATCTCGTCAATAGGTTCGTCTACAGATATCTTGACACAACGATGACCAGTAGAAGGGGCATGGCTAGTTTTCGGAATGAAACCGACTCCTGATTTAATGACACGACCCTTAAGCTCGGGAGGAGGAAGCCACACAGGTTTATCCACCGACAGGATTTTTCTAGCCAAGTGGGATTGGTGTACCCACCACCTTATGTGATTGTATGATGCTCTGGGAGTACGATCACAGCCTGGAATAATAAAAGAAGAATTCGCTCCGCATAACAGTTGCTTCCAAACCATTGCCCAGTTAAATGGACTAGTGTCATAGCTTCGCATTCTCCTGGTAACTAGCCCGTAGTCTTCCGGCACTGCTTGGTAAAAACTAAATTGACTAGCGAAACGGCTTGGATAATACGGCTCTTGCCAGAATTCTATCCCTTCCCTCGATGGGAGGCTGCACGATTTGATAGATACAAATAATCCCCTTTCTGCTACGGTAAATGGAGATGTGCCTGTCCTCTCTGTGTCTTCAATATAACAGGGAAGGCCAAAATGAAAGTAATCTATCTTGTCGTCTGAGGAAATAGCATCTTTTTCCCAATCATAAGATCTCTTCGCCATAGATCTCTTATGGAAGAAGCAGAGGGGAAGTTTCGAGGGATGAACATAAGCCTTTTTCTGCACGCCGAAAGTCCACGGGAAGTAAACGTCGAGCCAGCCGAAGAAATAATTTCATGGCATAAAGGTTGAAGTGGAACCAACAGAAGGGCTCTTCACATGAGAAGTAATTTTCCCAAAGCCTTTGTAGATCGAGCAGAGGACGGGAGGTGCTAGAGAATACCTGACTCCTTCAGCCATGGCACCTGCTATTACAAATAAGGAGGGTCGAATGGCATCTGCTGACTTTGAACTTGGGAGAACTACTATGCTTAGCCAATAAGCTAGAAATGCCGTGAGTTCGCCGTAGACAGAATATTCGGCACGACCTTTGATAACTTTTCGAAGGCGTTCAAGTTCCCGTGAATGATTGCCCTCAAATCTGAAAAATGAGTAGGTGAAATTAAGAGCATATATGTATAACAAGCCACAGTACGAAAAGAGAGATAAGGGAAGAAAGAGAATTACTTGAAACCTCGGCTAAAATGGGTCAGCCATTGCATGGGATGAATTTTGTGAATGTTAGAAAATTTAGACATTTCCTTGAAAAGTTCTGTAGTTGATTCTGAAATGGATGGTATGTGGTCAGGTGAAGAAATGAAGGCAAATTCTTCATTAGTAGGGACGAATTCATCGAAGATTTTCTCTATTATCGATAAGCCGGCAATTCTGTGAATATCCCAAAGAGTGGTGCTCATTTCACCTTCAAAAAAATGAAAAGAGTTGGTGGAGGGACACCAGTAGTTAAGGAAAGCCTTCAAAATAGAAGATTCCTTGTAGAAAGGTTGCGACGTTGCTTCAATGGCAGCGAAAACATCAATCTTCAACAGAGTGTCTGCATGTTTTTTCATGACTGCAGCAGCCCACTCCGAATAGTAATTTTGAGGAGTCAGAGAGCCTCTCCTTCTGAACTCCTCTAGGAGCCAGATAAGTCGACGATAATTGAAACACTGTTGAAGCATCTCGTAAAAGAAAGTAGGGTACAAACTATGGAGGTCATAAGAAGGCACGAGGAAGATCATGGGGTGCACACTGCCAATCCAATGCCTTGGTTTTGGAGCTTGTAGGATGCCTTCCAGTATTTTCGGTTCTTTAAACGACCAAGACTCTGAGTAAGATGGTCTCTCTGAGGTTAAGAAGTCCCTAGGCTCACAGATTAACATCGAATGATGACGGTGTATCTTGATGGGGATTGAGACGGTGCCTTGTCTGTAAGGGTTGTCAAATTCAATGGTACTTTGGACCAGGCGGACTGATTCCCAGGAATTATTGAGCCTCTTCCTGTTATGTTCTTTAATCTTCTCTTGGAATTCTTTTGCTTTGTTTCTGAGAACTTTCTTCATTCTGGAGGGGGGAGGAGTATCTTCTCTGGCAGGTGGTCTTTCACTGCTCGTATGGAAATGCACCGTTGTTTTAGCCATTTTTCCCAATCGTAATCTCGACCATGTGTTGGAGGCCTTTCAAGGTCTCCCATGATGATGGCCCTTTGGATAGGAGATGGTAAAGCCTCGATGCAAAGAGAGAAGTCGAATGTTGGCAACACTGGCTTCTTTATGTAAGCAGGGCGCTTGGCAGTTGTCTTGAAACGTTTGCGTAGGGGTTGAGCAGGAGACATTGGAGATTCCGTGGCTTGGGGCGTGATGAAAGGATCAGCATTAGGGAGGTCTTGATGAGAAGGTTGATCGATAGGAGGATGGACAGCGATGAAGGTTCTCTTAGTACGAGCCATGACTAGAGAAGATCAGAACCCGAAAAAGAGAGAAGTTGGGAGAGTTAGTACAGAATGAACAGAGATAAGCATGGAGAAAGACAAGTAGTCGTTGCACGTGCACGCGGATAGAAGATCATTGTGCGTGTCCACGTAACCTGGTAAACGTGAATCAAGACAAGTGTTCGTTGTGCGTGTACGTGCAATCGAATTAACTGTTTCAAAACAGAATATGTTGCGCGATGACGCACAAGGGATTTTCACCTTGTGCTTTGCACATGCTCGCGTAAGGTATTGTTTAGGAAAAAGTTGTCAAAGCTTCGGTGCAGCAGATGGAAGTGAATAAATGAAGCAGTTTTGGGTATTTATAGGGAAAAGAGGGCGAGTATGGTACTCGGTCATGAGTTGCACATGGACGTGCAAGGCAGCCTATTGCGCGTATACGCGCAAGGTGACAGTTACGCGTGGTCATGCAAGATGACGTCTGGAAAATGTATTTACTAGTAAAGATTGATCCTGATTCTTTGATTCAAGAGAACAAAGAACGGATCAAGGGGGCATCTGTTGGAGCATAAAATTAGCATCAGAAGAAAGAAAAGTAAGATGATTAGTTGCGTGGACGCGCAATATCTATGCGATGCGCGTGGACGCGCAACATGTACAAAGGAATTGATGAATTCCTTATTGCCCGTAATCATGCAGAAAATATTCATTACGCGAGGACGCGCAGACAATTTTTTATTGCGCGTGTAGGCGTAACGAATTCCCATATCACATGGATGCACAATCAAGAGCAAGTGGTTACAATGAACGGTTCAGATCAGATGCGAGAGTGGGTCATGGCACGAAGATCGAGGTGTGGAACGTGCGAAAGTCTTATAAATACCCCCTCACTCCCTTTATTTGGAGATTTGAAGATTTTGGAAGAGCAGAGCATCGGAAGGTGAGGAGCAAGGTCTCCGTTGTGCGTATTCTCTTTGCCTTTGCGCATGGACGCACAACATAAGTATTCTTTGCACGTGTACGCGCAACACAAGTCCCGATTGCGCGTGGACACGTTGCCCACTGTTCCATTGAGCGGGGTCGCGCAACCTGTCTACACGTTGCACGTGTACGCAGTAACACTGGATGACTTGTCTTGAATGAAGGACGGAATGCGCAGTAGCACTAGATGACTTATCTTGAATGAAGGACGGAATGTTGCCGGATCTCCTGAAAGCATTCAAGTTCACTCTTCATTACTTCGAACTCTCTCCTCTGCCTAAAGGATAAGCTCAAGAGTGAAGCCAAGTTGACTAGATCCACATTCCTCCTAAGTCTTAGGAGATGATCAAAATAGCTACCAAAAGGCTGTCGAATTCCAGATTTAATATATTAAGTTTCATTTATAATGCTTTACTTTCTCAAAATGATCTTGTAACATCCCGAAAATCGAGGGTTGAGTAAGAACTCCACTCCCGAGTTCTAGAACATCACTTATGCAACATAAATGTGTATGATTGAATGTTGTTTGTGTTAATGTATTAAACATGAATGGGATTAAGCCAAAACAACATATCATACTCCAGAGACAGTTAAATTAACAAGCGGAAGACTGTGATAATATGTATAACATATATAAACTGTTGTATGTCTCCAGAGTGTGAACATGTTACCAGGTTATATACATACATGTATACTCCAAAAGTAAACAAAAAGAATATACATGAGTGCTCTAAAAATATAAAATGACAAGCGTCAAGGCATCTAATCAACCTCCCTGTAATCTCGTCAATCAGTACACGCATAAAGGAGGGATCCTCCTCAGCATCATCAAGTCCAGCTCCGCTTCTCAAGCAGTGCCATTATCTGCAACCACAATAGGGACTGGTGGGTGTCCGAAAACACCATCCCATAACGTGGAAGTGAGTGATCAACTCAGTGGGATAAGAGAGCAGAGATTAGCATGTTATCAAATCAATCATGCGATAATAGTAAAGCAATAATTCAAACATTCATAAATACTGTTGTTAATGCAATATGACATGACATGATGGATGCCCTCACCGACGATCTCCCTCATACGGCACCATCTTACGCCCGCGGCATGCTTTCATCCCACAGTGCTCCACATCTTCCAGGCACATACAATGTGATGTTGATATGATTACCAAGTTATTATTAGTCATTTTCATACAGCAGGATTAGGAAACTAGGGTACCTTGCTTATATTAATCCCAACACAGATCCTGTTTAGGGTCGTCAATCCTAGTAATCTCATACGATGTATATTTTGTAGGTTGCTGTAAGGGCTGTCAGGGCTGTTGCTCGCACTCGTTGCACCGCTCCCCCATCACCTTATCAATACAGGCCTACTTGTACTCTTGTCGCTACGGAAGGGTCGTCACCTCCCATAGACTCAGAATACGCTCGAGGTCACTACAAAGGGCTGCCAGGGCTGTTTCTCGCACTCGTTGCACCGCTCCCCCATCACCTTATCAATGTAGGCCGACAGCAAGAATATAGTATCTCATACCATCATAATCTGCTCACGAGTCTGGGTTGCTCACTGGTCACTACAGGGAGGTTTGTGGCCCCAGCGTAGGCTGACAGCTCGACCACGGTGTCCCATACCACCATCCCCGGCTTATGAGTCTTTATGGATCAAGGTACCATGGTTAATAGGGTTTACAATGGTAAGTTCAGTACCCTATGTTCAAGCAGTTATGACTCATACAAGGTGAACATACAATGGCCAGTCGGGTTACTTGACGGGCTCGACTAGCACGAGCGCATCTCAATTCGAACGACATGAAGTGCATGAAACACTTCTTGTGGCCTAACCACTGCCGCCAACCCAAAACACGACTAGCGTTCATCGACACGTCGTTCGTGGCAAAGATAAGTCAACCACGAATTTACTCGGTTGCCGACTTCCTGGACTAGGTATAGTCCCAAGCATTTATGAATTCACATCAGCAATCATAATAATGGAAATGAAATACAACAATGTGAGCATGTTAACACATGTTATTACATACAACTTAAGTAAATCATCTAACACATGCATTTCATACATATAATGAAATCATGCATATAGCCAACATGTAGAAAATCATTTACATCAGCATATTATTTGAGAATTCAATCTCAAACTAATTCATAACACCATTTAATTCAATACATACTAATACAAACATTTATACAAACACTTAGACTACACACTTAAGTCTACATATAGTATGTCGACTCAAAGTGCGCATTTAGGCGAATCTCTTTGCCAAACTGATTATGCACGCATTTCTAATATCCTAATGTGACAAAAATCCATGTTAATTATATCAGCAAAATATGGATGCAAACAGTATTTCCTACAAATGACTAAAATGCCCTAAATCTCATATTTTTCATCTGCTTACGAAACAGGAAACGGACAGCATGTTGTACATGTTAAACGGCGTTGCCGTCGATAATCTACTATTAAACGACATTGAAAGCGTTGAAAACAGCCAATCAAAGCGTCTAAAATCCGCACCTTTTACTCTAGATGTGTATCACTTCGAACGGAGCATATATGCTTCATCTACGGCGAACAGGTGACCTAATACACAAGCTACATAAGCTACATCGCTAATGGAATCGACGGAATGCTAAATCAGCAAATGGTTAGGGTTTTGCTTACCTAGAAATGCGGCGGAATCACCGGGAAAGCAATTGGGATACGTTGCTTAAGCACGTGTAGCAGCTGGTGCAGGTGGCAGGAAGATCCCTCTCACACTCTCTCACAATCTCTCACTTTTTCTCTCACTCTGCTAGGGTTTCCCGCAAATTCGGATGGGTGAGAGAAGTGAGGGTTTAAACCCCTTTTATAAGCTTAAAACTTTTCAAATTAGGCTTGGGAACAATGTTTACTTGAGGTCTAACCAAATCGGGGCTGTTTCGATCCAAAAGAGCATTTCTGGAGGTCCCTGGCCGAACGCGGTCGGACTTAAGCTCATGCATACTGGATCTAGCATATATCAAGTTTTCAGACCGGTAGAGTTCCCAGATCACACATGGCGGTCCAGTTTCAATTCAGCGGTCATCGCACCAAGATCTGGTGTACAAGTCTCATGATATAAAAGAGAAATTTTTCCTGATCCTAAGGTGTAATTTGGCTGAATTCTGACGGTCAGAACGCTTAATAATAACGCGTCAAGTCACGTGTCAGATTTGAATTAAAATTTTCAAATCTAACCCTATTCTCACTCTCTTCACTCCAGGCTCAATGAAATAGCCTCTGAACGTCGGTTGGCCTTGATTTTCGAAACGGTTGTCAAGTCCAGCTAAGCGGTCATAACGGTCTAAGATTGTAGGTATCGGACTTTCGACGCACGGTCTTGATCCAATACAAAGTTTCAAAGAGTTCTTGAGAGCAAACGGGTTTAGAGTTTGATCCAAGGTTTTAGGATATTATAGCATCATTGGTTCTATAAGTTTTGGGTCTTGTAGAACGTATTTAAAGCGATCAGGGACAATTTCACAGCTACTCCAGCGTAGCGCTAGCTAACTTACGCTTAATTTCTATAGGAATTAATCCTAAGTGATTTCTTTGGCCATGGAATTGGGTTCTAAGCGATTTTCCAGGTGTTTTAGTTGACCCATTACCTAAGGACGTCTAACCCCAGGTTGACAAAAATCCGAGGTGTTACAGATCTATTTTAGAATCAATGGATGTAATAAGGATGTAAATGAACTCAGTATAAATGAAATATGATGATTGTTCTAAATTACTCTTTCTGTTAATATTTAAATAAGATAACTTTCCAAATCAAACGCATTTGTTTCTGTTCGAAACAACAGGGAAGGAAAATGAATATTATATTGCTTCAAAACTTCTGTACCTAAAGGGGTTTCAATGGTGGGCTTTCCTTCCACTATTTTCTGTAGTGTGGTCCACTTGATATTAGATCTACCTTATTTTTAGTCTCAAGCTTCGAGATAAGCTCGCCAAATGGATAGAAGGTAGGGATACAACACATGCATCATGGTGGGGCTATACCTGGCGTGGCACACCAGTTTGATGAACAGTTTGGATGGAAAAACATCCATCAAGGTGGGGCACATGTGGCGTACTAGATGGACGGATGGTGTGATATACACATACATCATGGTGGGTCCCACAGCAGATGGGCCCCACTGCAGTTGACGTAAACGCAACATCTTTTTAGCTGCGTAAGGTGCAGCGTCAGCTGCTGCTGACGGTAGAGGTGGGTCCCACGTAGGGCCCACCACCATATATTTTATATATATAATATTATATATTATATTATATTATATTTATATTTTATATCTAAATTATATCCTTTTGAAGATCTCCAGCGTCCAGTCCAGGCGAGCTGAACGGATGGCCTGGACGAGACAAACCCATCAGGTGGGTCCACACGTAGGGCTTACTGCAATAGTTATATATTATTTATTTATTTATTTTCATTATTATTATTATTATTGTTGTTGTTGTTGTTGTTATTGTTATTATTATTATTATTATTTATTTTTTAAAAACAAAATAGCCCAGCATCCAGCATCCTGGACGGATGAGCTGGACATAAAGGCCAGCCCAACCGTCCAAAGATAGGTGGGCTAGACGGTTAGGATATAACGCATATCTCATGGTGGGGTCCACACATGTGGCCCACCAGAGGGAAAAATGGATGAAGGGTTTGGATCACGACTGTGATCAGACCACCATGCTGACGTTGATACATCAGCTTATATAGCTGGTTTGGGTCACACGACCATGGTCTGGACGGTGTGCACCACCTGACATTTGGATCTGCCTCCAACGTAGATGAACGATGTCGGTCCACATGAGCAGTGAGATGTGGGCCATGAGAGTGTGGCCCACCAAAGCATTGGATCAACTAATATTTGTGTTTTATCTTTTATTTTTTATTTTTTATTCAGGTCTGGTTGGGAAGGATAGTGGAGATAACACATCATAGTGGGATCTCCACCATCCATGGTGTGGATCTAATCCATTCATCAAGGTGGGCCGCAATAATGATAAAATTAAAATTAAAATTAAAGAGAGAGAGAGAGAGAGAGAGAGAGAGAGAGAGAGACAATGAGATAGAGGGACCCCGCCACTATGGGCCCCTCTATACATTGCATACATCAATGTGGGTCCCACAACAAGTGGGCCCTAAAATTAAAATCAACGGTGGATTACCCACCTATCGGCCTCCTTCTTAGTCCCTTGGACTCCTATGCTCTTTGCCTTCAATTTTGATGGAGGGTGATGGAGAATGAATGGTTGAGATGGGAGATAAGAGGGTGGGAAAGTGGGTCACACTTGCTGTTTTGGGAAGCTTGGGGAGGCTTGGACGTGGGATATTTTTGTTGCTTGGGAGCGAAGAGAGAGAGAGAGAGAGAGAGAGAGAGAGAGAGAGAGAGGGAAGTGATGGAATGATAAGAGATGGAGTGATGGGTGATGGGTGATGTGTTGAGAGATGGAGTTATAAGAAAGGGATGGGTGGAGAGAGAGTTGACTTTGGGAATGGGAGAGAGATGGGTTGCTTGTACTTGTGGTATGGTGTGTACTTGACTTATACTTGACATCGATTAATTGATTAATTAATTGATGAGATAAGTTGTAGAGATTCTCTCAAAATTCGCACGTGCGGCATTTTTCTCGAAATAAATGATGGCCCACATCTTCTAACCTATGTATCGGATCGGTGCATGAGTCACAACGTTGGAACCGCGGCAATGGCGCAGTCACTAGGGTATAAGTTTCGGGTCAAGTCGACTCTAATATGTGGGACCTGGCTTAGGATCGTGCGCTAATGTCGAATACGAGTTGAGGGTTGCTGAAATTCGACCGGGATGACCACGGGAGCCTACGGTACCGTTTAGGGTACGGTTCTTACAGGGAAGGAGAGTGTAGACACCCCACTCGGGCTACATCTTGAGAAGGTTAAAACCGTTCAAGAATCATGATCATACCTAATCCCTGCCTAAACTGAACCAAAGTCCATAAAACCCAAATCCGTAATCCAAAATCATGATCCAAACCATTCAGCACACATGCAACCCCGCCTATAACCTATACCATGTCCCAAATCCTCTTTACCTAAGCTGAAACCCATTTCTCTGAGCCGAAAAACTCAAAAGAAGACTTCCGAGTGAACCCGCACAGTGTACAAGGTTCGCACACATGAAATCGGCCCGAACTGAGCCCGGGGGGTAGTCTGACTACCGCAGATGGTAGTCTGACTGCCGCCTACGGTACTTCAGGTACCGCTGCTCTCGGGCCGCGTGCGGACAACTGTCTAAGCATCCAAAAGTCAACTTTCCTTCAAAATTACCCTCCCAGATTTCACTATTTACCTTTTTATCACCCCCCATAGCAAATGAGAGTGTGTCATGTGGCATTTCTCTCTCTCCAACCAACCACAACTTGCCATGTCATCCTTTACCTCTCTCAAACCCAGAAATTACCAGAATGCCATTGGAGAAGGCTATAAATAGCCCTCTCCCCTTCTCATTTCAAGAGACCAAGAAATCAAGCCTCCACTTCTAAGCTTAAGAGAGTGAGAGAGGGAGATAGGGAGGAAGAGAGTGAGGGTGAGGAGGAGCTCCAAAGCCCTCAAGTCCAGATTTGTCAGCTATCTCCTTAGCCCACTCCTTACTTTCCTAGCCATCCTAACCTCCCAGCCTAACTTTGTTGATCATGGTTCAACCCACATTTTAGCCTACTCAAGAGAGCAAGCTAAAGATCTATTCAATTTTACAAGCATCCATCATGACATTTACTCCCTTCTCAACCCCCCTGCTTCTCTAGATCTCTAGTGAACGTATGCTCTAGGCTTGTCGTACATTGGATCCTGTCACATCAGAAATTCCTAGAGATCTAGTCTATTTTTTTTACCTCTTTATGCATAAGCATCATCACATCCGATCTCTAGACACGCCGTTGGACGTATGCTCTGTGGCTTGCCGAGATCTTGAATCTTGCCATACCAGAAATCCACCTATGTGTCTAGTCCCATTTCGGCCACAACATCAATCATCCCTTGAGATTGTTTTACCACACTAAGTAGAGACCGTACATTTGTACGGGGAGAGAGGGTGCCTAACACCTTCCCTCTTTGTAACCGAGGTCCCTTGCCCAGAATCCCGAATCGTAGACCAGGAGTCAATCTAAGGTAGGAAAGTCTCCGGATTTCCCTCACCTTGCGTATTTCGTGGTTCTAGCCGACCGCGAGATTTCGAGATTTTTCGGCTAGTGATGACTCCAACATCCATAATCAGCCTATCACCCCCAATCAACCATACAAATCGCAAATCAAGCGTGGAAGCTGATTTTTCAGTGTCTACAGAATGGCGACTCCGCTGAGGAGTTTGCTAGAGCACATTAACTGAGACCCGACTCGAAAACGTATGGTACTTTAATCTCGAGGGAAATCATCATTTGCATTCATACGAAAAATACAACAAAAATAAAAAAATATTTTGGCTTATTCTTGTTTAGGCACAGATCCAAATCATGACTACTCGATCCCGCGCAGCCATAACTTCCCAAGCCTCTCATGAAGAAGAGCCGGCAGCTCAGCCAACTCCTGAGGCCTCAGCACCCACACCCGCACCCGCACCTACACCTGCATTACCACCAGTAGTCCAGGCAAACCCCCAAGTCGATGCAACCACCCAAGAGCTGCTCCTTCGAACAATGCAAGAATTACTACTTCGTTTAATGTCAAATCCCTCTCTAAATACACAGGTAACTCAGCCTAGTGTACAGAATAGTTCACTCCCACAAACTTCCTTTGCCTTCTCTCTCATTCCCCCAGCAAATCCCGTGCTCCCTCTCCCGAAAGAGTCGGCACCAGAGCAACAGCAACCAGCAAACGGGAGCAACCCTCCCGTACATCCCTACTCAATACATCATAATAACCAGGTTACAACACAGGCTCCCCCTAACGGGAACCACCGACAAGAACTGACGGATGCCCATGAAGGGGGCCAGTTTCGAGTCCAATTCACTCCCCCTAACAGGAGCAACATTCCGGAGTTGGCAGATACCCCAGGCGGGAGCCACTTCTGAACTTCACACCCTCCTCCGAAAGGGAGCAGTATTCAATTCCAGCCACTTCCCATCAACGGGAGTCCATCTTCTTTCCAACAACATCCCATCATCGATCCATATAAAGAAGAAGCGGCACAAGCCCTACAGAAAGGGGCAAGATACCCACCACAAGGCAAGTCAGAAATCGAGGAACTACGAGAGCAGTTACAGATGGTACAAAATCAGCTTCAAAGACAACAAGGAGTGGATCACCCATCCACCAAGTTCAGGGATCTCTGTCCCTTCCCAGACGCCCGAATACCTCCAAATTTTGAGGTACCAAAATTCAAAAGGTATGACGGTAGTGGCTGTCACACAGCACACCTGAAAGCATTTTGTGGGGAACTCAATGCAATAGCAGGGAATGATGAAGCCTTAATACGACTCTTCCAGAAATCCCTCAAAGGTGATGCTTTGGATTGGTATACCTCTTTGGACAGCCATCAAATCAGAACCTGGGAAAAGCTCTCTTAGGCATTCATTGACAGTTCTCATACAATCCGAATATGGCTCCAAGAAGGTCAGACTTGGACACCTTGAGATAGAAAAGTGACGAATCCTTATCAGCATACGTAGGGCGATGGCGAGCCATAGCAGCTCAGATAAGAAACCCCATCGATGACAAGGAACAGATATCCATGATTGTACACTCGGCAAATCCTAGCATTTCAGGATATCTAATCTCATACCCATACAGAAACTTTTCTCAACTCATCCGAGCTGGAGAACAAGTCGAGGCAGGGATCTGAGCCGGAACCATTTCTCCATGGCCACATCAGACCCCTACAATCAAAAGAAACAAAGTAGAAGGGAAACTTGTTGGTTATGGGAATGGAAACGGCACTGCTCCTGCACAACGCACTACAGAAGTTAACAACATTGCTGCTAACACTCAAGGCAGTCAGTATGCTCCACAACAGGAGCCACAGCATGACAGGCAATACCAAGCGTAACCAAACAGGCAGTACCAATCCTCGCAAGCCCAGCAAGGATATCAGGGGCAGTCGTCTCAACAACAGCAACAACAGCCTAGGGGAAATGCGCCAGGCCCATACAAACAGGCAATGTTAGGAAGGAAGTTCACCCCTTTAGCACAAATATACAGTCGGGTCTTGATAATGTTGATGCAAAAACAACTCCTGACACCTCTCCAACCTCGACTTCCTCCTAACCCCTTGCCACCTGGTTATAATGAAAATCAATACTGTGCATATCACCAGGCTCCTGGCCACCTAACAGACCGTTGCTTCACTTTGAAACATGCGGTCCAAGATTTGATCGAAAGCCTGAAGATTGCAATCACCCCACAGGCTAACAATACAACTCAAGCCAACATTCTCCAAAATCCCCTGCCATCGCATCAAACAGGACCCAGCACATCTGGTGCCTCTACTGTCAACCACATTGAATGAGGGCAACCCAGGTATTCCTCCCCACATCATTCCATACAGGAAATCATGCAAGACACGACGAACTGGGCATGGGGATACCAACAGGCACCATCGCCTGAGCCATAGATATTTCTCGAAGCATCACCAGCCATTCAACCCCTTATCTTTCTAGAAGCAACACCATCAACACCGCCTCTCGTGACCCTTGAAGTCGCACCCAACAATTTGCATTTGCAGCATCTTACCTCTCAAGGGGCACATCCCGCATGTCCAATAAGGTCGAACCTTGAATCTGTCATTCTTCCAATAGGTCTCCCCGATCTATCTTCGTTGACTTTACAAGGGGCACCCCCAGTTCAAGGTCCCAAATTCCTGATGCCTCACCAACTGGCACATGGCCAGAAAACCTCTCCTGTTCATCAAAAGGTAGAAGAAGACACCTGTCAAACCCCGATAGCACCTTAAGAGAAATCATCAAATCTTCCACAAACTGTCACAACCACAACCCATCAGCCTCAGGGACCCCTGATATATTTGGAAGGGAGGGTAGTTCCATCCTACAACCCGAAGGTAGTCCCATGGCATTACCTAGAATGCACCTAAGTAAGCAACAATGGGAGATACTTCAGGAGAGATAACCAGAATCTAAAGAAAACCCGAGGAGCTTTGTCGGGAACCACCTACAAAACCGACGCTACTTATGACATAGCAGCCCAACTCAAAACTATTCCCGCACAAATATCCATCTGAGAGATTCTATGCACCTCAAGATCGCATCGAGAAATCTTTGCAAAGTCTCTGAATGATGCACATATCTCTCCTGATGTCCCCCCCCCCCCCCCCCCCCCCCCCGAAATGGTGGCAAGTATGATTGGACAACTCCTCGTACCGCCCATCACTTTCTCTGATGACGAATTACCACCTGAGGGACGCAAGCATAGGCACTCATTGAACATAGTGGCTCGCTATAAAAATTTTAAAGTCCCACTTGTGCTCATTGATTATGGATCAAGCCTTAATGTTTTCCCTCTAAGGACTGCTGAATGGTTAGGGATAGAATCATCCTCTTTTAGGTCCAGCACTATGAGTGTCAGAGCCTTTAATAATTTTCGAAGGCAGGTTGAGGCAGAGATTGACATTGAGCTACAAATTGGACCAGACCTGATCCTTGTCACATTTCAGGTCATTAATATCCCTGCCTCGTTTAACCTTCTGTTGGGGCGGCCATGGCTCCATGCTGTTGGAGCCATTTCGTCAACCCTCCATCAAAGAGTCAAATTCCCTTCAGGGAATCGAATCATTTCAGTGTTGGCCGAGTCGAAAACTGTCCTGCTAGTAGCGGTTAATATCCCAGAAACTGACATCCCTGTGATCGACATCCAGCATGCAGAGGGCGATGTATCATATCACAACTTCGAATTCGAAGTTGTAAATTCAATCCCTAACCTCGCCCTCTCACTGCTGAACATGTCATTTCCCCCGCCGAACGATTAATTGGAACTACCATACTGAGTTCCATGGGAAGGGTATAGAGGTAAAGCCAGCACGTACTAACATGCAGAAACAGGGACTGGGATATCAACCAACACAAGAGGATCAAATCGAAAGGCCCAAGAAGAGGCAGCCATTTAGGTGCACGCCCATCAAGTTCATCAGGGTTGGGGCAGTTTGTGAAGACTTAGTGATTCCGCTTGAGGACCACCTTCAAAGGCTTAAACCCTTAGATCATTCCCACCCGGAGTCTTTCTGGCCACCCATAAGATGGGATAAGATTCTCGAGGCATCAAAAACAAATCTGACACAAGGGACAAAACCCCCAGGTCCACCACAAAATGCAAGGGGCACGGAAACAGGTCCACCCATGTGGGATCCAGAACCAGGAATGCCTCTTGAAAAGGATGTAGGCAAACCCAAGGAGACACCCATTCCTGCACACAGTCAAGGGAACATGTCCCCAACACCAGCCCAGCAACACAAGGGGCAGAAGCAACCCATCCATTGGATTGACTAAGGGAAGTGGCCTGCCCTTGACTGGACAAACATCAAGGTCCCATCGCGGAACCAACCAGAGGAACCAGAAGAATTTTAACTCTTGGGCGAGGAAGTCAAATTAGATTCTGATTCTGAACCTAGCCCAGCAGACATCATGGTCATCAAAGCAAGTGACCCACAGGAACACACAGATCCGGACAGCAAGATTGGAAGAATGGAAGAATCACCATGGACAGTTATCCCCTTAACAATCGAGTCGGTCGGTGAATCCTCCATGGACACCGATCTCAAAAAAAAATATCGATGTAAATAGCGATTGGTACCCCGGACTAGGACAGGATCAATCTTGGTTTGCAACACCGTCCTGTTCGGGACCTCCAGGCGATACAAAAAAATCAAAAAAAATTCAAAATACAAAAACATCATATATTCTCAAAAGTATAAAAAAATCAGATATTTCTCAAAATCACAAAACATCAGAAAATCCTCAAAACATAAAAATAACAGAAAAACTTTCAAAAAATACTGTGCTAAACATCCCACACACAACGCACGAGTTCGAGGTCGACTCGTACGATATCGATCTCGAGTTGGACTTCGAGCTCATGGGTTTGGATGAAGCCCCGGATGAGGGAAATGATGATACAACTCTCGAATTCGAGGACTCCCTTGAAAAATTTGAAACAAAGGCCAATGTTGTGGCAGATGATTTTAAAATTGTGAACTTAGGGTCAGCGGAACTCCCTAGAGAAGTACGCATCGGACGGTCACTCTCATAGGGATATAAGTAGAGAATGATGGAGTTTCTGAAACCAATGTTGTCCAATTTTGCTTTCTCATACGAGGATATGCCTGGGCTTGACGAAGATCTAGTGGTGCACCATCTACCAACAAAGCCAGACATGAAGCCAGTCAAACAAAATCTGCGGAGAATGAAGCCAGAATGGGCCCAAAAGGTCCGTGATGAAGTCATCAAGCAATACAATGCGGGATTTCTGGTAGTCTCCAACTACCCGGAATGGCTCACAAATATGGTACCAGTTCCAAAGAAGGATGGAAAAGTCAGAATGTGCATCGATTTTAGAGATCTCAATAAAGCAAGTCCTAAAGACGACTTTCCTCTACCTCACATCGACACACTGGTAAATAATACCGCTGGACACAAGATTTTCTCCTTCATGGACGGATTCTCCGGATACAATCAGATTAAAATGGCCATCAAGGATCGCAAGAAGACCTCCTTCATCACATCATGGGAAACTTTATGCTACCGTGTCATGCCCTTCAGATTGAAGAATGTAGGAGGTACATATCAGCTAGCCATGACTGCCTTATTCCACGACATGATAAATAAGGAAATGGAAGTCTACGTGGACGACATGATCGTCAAGTCTCGCATGATCGAGGGACACTTCGAAGATCTCAAGAAGCTTTTCGACAGGTTAGAAAAGTTTAATCTCCGACTCAACCCGCAAAAATGTGTCTTCGGGGCAACCAGGGGCAAACTGTTGGGCTTCATCGTCAGCGAGGATGATATTCGGGTAGATGAAACTAAGACCAAAGCAATCATCGAAATGTCACCACCCAAGACTAAAAAAGAAATTCGAGGCTTCCTTGGGCGAATCCAGTATATTAGTCGATTCATCGCACAGCTCACCCCAGTCTGTGAGCCCATATTCAAGCTCCTACAGAAGAACTCACCAAAGGAATAGAATGATGACTGCCAAGCGGCCTTCGACAAAATCAAAGGGTACCTGTTAAACCCTCCAGTGCTCATACCACCTGTCCCAGGAAGGCCATTACTGCTATACGTCTCCGTCGCAGCAGAAGCAATTGGATGTGTTCTTGGCCAACATGATGACACAGGAAGAAAAGAGCAGGCGATCTACTATCTGAGCAGACAGTTCACGAGCTATGAAGCCAAATACTCCAGCTTAGAGAAAACGTGTCTCAACCTAGTCTGGGCAACACAGTAGCTGCGACAATACATGATCGCTCACCCAATCCTTCTGCTCGCTCGCATGGACCCATTGAAGTACTTGTTCGAGAAACCAGCACTAACAGGCAGGACTGCAAAATGGAAATTATTGCTTTCTGAATTCGACATCACGTATATCACTCAAAAGGTAATCAAGGGGCAAGCACTGGCCAATCATCTAGCCGCACATTCCCTACCCAATTACTAGCCATTAAAGACCTTCTTCCCTAATGAGGACATCCTCCTAATCGAGGAAGAAGAGGAAAGAAATGCAGGAGAATGGACACTCTTCTTTGACAGAGCTATAAACTCGAAAGGAAGTGGAGTAGGCGCCATACTCTACTCTCCCGAAGACGTCCCAGTTTCCATTTCCAGAAGGCTAGTATTCCAGTGCACCAATAACATAGAAGAATACGAAGCATGCATCGCTGGTCTAAGAGAAGCCATAATCCTCAATGTGAAGAAATTACAAGTCTTCGGGGACTCACAACTCATCATCAATCAGACAAACGACGACTGGAAGACCAAGGACGAGAAGCTGATCCAGTATCATGTCTATCTGGAGAATTTAATCGAAGAGTTCGAGGAGATCACTTTCTCTTACATGCCCCGAGTGAAGAATTAATTTGCAGACGCTTTAGCCACCCTCGCCTCAATGCTGGAAATCCCAAAAGGAGTTGCTGAATGGAAACTCACCGTCGAACTTCAGAAGGAACCCGCATTCTGCCTACAGATCAATGAACTAACATTCCCTCAAACAACAGGCCGTGGTACACAGACATCAAGGAATATCTCGAGCACCAGAAGTACCCAGAAGGAGCAACTCTGACAGATCGTAGCACCATACAATGGTTGGCAGCGCAATTCATAATTACCGGTGACATCCTCTACAAACGATCCTTCAATCAAGTCCTTCTTCGTTGCGTGGATAAAACGGAAGCTACGCATGTCATGTCAGAAATCCACGAAGGACTATGTGGCCCGCACATGAATGGACACATGATGGCGAAAAAGATCTTGCGACTTGGCTACTATTGGCTCACAATGGAGACAGATTGCTACAAGTGTAACACCCCAGATTTTGGCCAATCTGGGATTTGACGTCCTTAGGCAGTGGGTCGACTAAAACACCTGGAAAATCATTCAGAACCCAATTCCATAGCCAAAGAAACCACTTAGGATTAATTCCTTTAGAAATTAAGCGTAAGTTAGCTAGCGCAACGTTGGAGCAGCTGGGAAACAGTCCCTGATCACTTTAAATACGCTCTACAAGACCCAAATTGAGTAGAACGTATGACTCTATAATACTCTATAACCTCGGATCAAACTCTAAGCAGGTTTGTTCTCTGGACCACTTTGAAATTTTGTATTGGATCTAGACCGCGCGTCGAAAGTTCGATGCCTACTATCTTAGACCGTTAGAACCGCCTAGCTAGACTTGACACTCATTTCGAAAATCAAGTCAAACCAATAGTCACAGGCCATTTCATTGAGCCCGGACCGAAGAGAGTGCGTATAGGGACAGAATTGGAATTTCAAATTCAAATCTGGCACACGACTTGACGCGTCAGTATTGATCGTTCTAACCGTCAGAATTCAGCCAGATTATACCCTCGGATCAGGAGAAATTTCTATTTTATATCATGAGACTTTCAGCCCTGATCTACGTGCGGTGACCGCTGAACTGAAACTGGTCCGCCACGTGCGATCTGCGGACCCAGCCGGACTGAAAACTAAATACGTGCTAGATCTGGTACGCGTGATCTTAAGTCCGATCGCATTGGGTCAGGGAACCACCAGAAAGCATCTTTTGGACCGAAACAGCCCCGATTTGGATATGCACTACGTGAACTTTGTACCGAAGCCTATTTCGGGCAAGTTTGGGCTTATAAAAGGGGTTGAAACCCTCACTCCTCTCTCCCATCCGAATTTGTAAAAATCCCTAGATTGGGAGAGAGAAAAGGTGAGAGTTTGTGAGAGAAGGTGGGAGAGAATTCCCTGCTGCTTATGCCACGTGCTGTACGTGCTTAGGCAACGCACTCCGATCACTTTTTCAGCGATTCCTCCATGTTTTCAGGTAAGAAAATACCCTAGAGGTTGCTGATTTGAGGTTCCTTTCGTTTCCTAGCAAAGTAGCTAATAGAACTTGTGTATTAGGTTCTCTAATCGCCGTAGACGAAGCGTATACTCTCCGTTCGAAACGACACGTTTATAAGAGACAAGGTGCGGATATTAGACGCTTTGATTGATTGTTTTCAACGCTTTCAATGTCATTTAATAGTAGATTCTTGACGGCAACACCGTTTGACATGTACAACATGCTGTCTGTTTCCTGTTTCGTAAACCAACGAAGAATATGAGATTTAGGGCATTTTAGTCATTTGTAGGAAGTACTGTTTTCATTCATATTTTGCTGATGTGATTGGCATGGCTTCTTGCCGCATTAGGATATTAGGAATGCATGCATAATTAGTTTGGCGAAGAGATTCGCCTAAATGCGCACTTCGGGTCGACATACTATATGTAGACTTAAGTGTGTAGTGTAAGTGTTTGTATAAATGCTTGTATTAGTATGTATTGACTTAAATGGTGTTATGAATTAATTTGAGATTGATTTCTCAATTAACATGCTGGTGATTGATTTCTCAATTAACATGCTGGTGTAAATGGTTTCCTACATGTTAGCCATATGCATGATTTCATTATATGTATGAAATGCAGGTGCTTGATGATTCACTTAATTGGTATGTTATAACATGTGCTTGATGATTTCATTATGATTTAGTTTGAGATTAAATTCTCAATTAATTTGCTGATGGAAATGATTTCCTATAAGTTGGCGATATGCATAATTTCATTATATGTATGAAAGGCTTGCGTTGGATGATTTACTTAAGTTGTACGTTATAACATGTGTTAACATGCTCACATGGTTGTATTTCATTTCCATTACCCTTACACAACTGCTGATGTGGATTTATGATTGTTTGGGACTATGCCTAGTCCAAGCAGTCGGTAACCGAGCGAATTCGTGGTTAGCTTATCTTGGCCACGAACGACGCGTCGATGAACGTGAGTCGTATTTGGAGTTGGCGGCAGTGGTTCGGCCACACGAAGTGTTTTACGCACTTCATGTCGTTCGACTTGAGATGCGATCGTGCTAGTCGAGCCCGTCAAGTAACCCGACTGGCCGATGTATGTTCACCCTGCATGAGTCATAACTGCTTGAACCAAGGGTACTGAACTTACCATTGTAAACCCTGTTAACCATGGTACTTTGATCCATAAAGACTCATGAGCCAGGCATGGTGGTATGGGACACCGTGGTCGAGCTGTCGGCCTACGCTGGGGCCACAAATCTCCCCGTAGTGACCAGTGAGCACATAGACTCGTGAACAGATTATGGTGGTATGGGACACTATATTCTTGCTGTCGGCCTACATTGATAAGGTGATGGGGGAGCGGTGCAACGAGTGCGAGCAACAGCCCTGGCAGCCCTTTGTAGTGACCGCGAGCGTATTCTGAGTCTACAGGAGGCGACGACCCTTCAGTAGCAGTAGAGTACAGTAGGCCTGTATTGATAAGGTGATGGGGGAGCGGAGCAACGAGTGCGTGCAACAGCCCTGGCAGCCCTTGCAGCGACCTACAAAATATACCTCGTATGAGATTACTAGGAGTGACGACCCTAGACAGGATCTGTGTTAGGATTGATATAAGGGAGGTACCTTAGTTTCTCAATCCTGCTGTTTGAATGGACTAATAATAACTTGGAAATCATATCACCATACCATTGCATGTGCCTGGAAGATGTGGAGTACTTGAGGGTCGATTGCATGCCGTGGTCGTAAGATGGTGCCGTATGAGGGAGATCGTCGGTGAGGGCATACATCACGTCATGTCATATTGCATTAACAATAGTTTTAGGATTGTTTGATTTACTGCTTTACTATTATCGCATGATTGATTTAAGAACATGTTAATCCTTGCTCTATTATTCCACTGAGTTAGCTACTCACTCCCACGTTACGGGACGGTGTTCCTGGACACTCACCAGACCTTTTTGTGATTGCAGATGATGGCGGAGCCTACGAGGCTGAGCCGGACTTGATGATGTTGATGATGAGGAGGATCCCTCCTTTATGCGTCTGCTGATCGACGGGATGACAGGGAGGTTGATTAGATACCTTGCCACTTGTCATTTTATATTTTTAGAACACTCATGTATATCCTTTTGGTTTACTTTTGGAGTATACATGTATGTATATAACCTAGTAACATGTTCACACTCTAGAGTCATACAACAGTTTATATATGTTATACATACTATTACAGTCTTCCACTTGTAAATTTAACTGTCTCTGGAGTATGATATGTTGTTCTGGATTAATCTCACTCATGTTTAATACATTATCACAGACAACATTCAATCATACATATCTATGTTGCATAAATAACATTTTGGAACCGGGAGTTGGGTTTTTGCTCGACCCCCCGATTTTCGAGATGTTACATCAAGCATGTCAGGAAATGTTTCAAGTGTCAAGAACATGCAAACCAGATCCATGCCCCTACATCAGAAGTTTATAACTTGACATCCCCATGGCCCTTTTCTGTATGTGGGCTAGACATCATCGGCAAATCAGCCCTAAAGCTTCAAATGGGCATGAATACATCCTGGTAGCAGTAGACTACTTCACCAAGTGGATAGAGGCAATATCCTACACCACCATTACAACATCTCATGTGGTAAATTTTATGAAGAACAACATCATCAGCCGCTACGGGGTCCCTCAGGCTATCACTACTGACAACGGAACTCCGTTCGTTAATAAAAGGATGGGTGATTTCCTCGATAAATTCAAGATCTAGCGCCATCGATCAAGCCCCTATCATCCCCAGATGAATGGTGAGGTTGAAGCTGCAAACAAAACCATCATCCGCATACTGGAGAAGATAGTGAAAACATATCGCAACTGGTCGGAGATACTTCCCTATGCACTTTGGGCCTATCGAACGTCTGTACGATCTGCTACAGGCGCAACTCCATATGAGCTTATACACGAAATGGGGGAAATACTACCAGTTGAGATCGAAATCCCATCACTGCGGATATTGCTAGAAAGTGAAGTCGAGGAAGGCGAGTGGCAGCAAGCAAGGTTCGATCAACTGCATCTGGCAGATGAAAAGCACATGCGGGCGCTAAGCCACTCCCAATGTTATCAAAGAATGATCGCTCGAGCCTACAATAAAAGGGTCCGCAAAAGAAGTTTTAAAATCGACGACATGGTCATGAAGCGTATCTTGCCACCGCACTTACCAGATCCCAGAGGAAAGTTCAAACCCTCGTGGGAAGGACCACTGATCATCCGAGAAGTGCTCCCAGGAAGCGCCCTCCAGCTCACAAGTCTGAAGGGAGAAGATCTTCCCGAGCCCATCAACGCTGATAATGTGAAAATCTATCATGGGTAATCCTACCTGACTTTGTCAATGATTACAATCCCAAATCTGCACCCATCACTTCCCCCATAAAAAAGAAAAAAAGAAAGAGGAGGTATATCCACTACTTCTCCCGTCAGAAAAATCAATCGTCTATCCTAAAAAAAGAGAAAAAAGAAAGAAGAAGGAAGAAAAGACAAAAGCAAAAGTTAAAAAAAAAAAAATCAAAAAATAAGCCTTCAAAAAAAATAATAATAAATTCCTCCCAAAATCTCCCCCTTACCAAAGGCAGCTTTCAATTGTACTCAGAGACAAGGACATGATGGAAATCAGTTGGCCGGAAATGAAGGAAGTCTCTTCGCCACTTTCATCATCCCTGGCACACCAAAAGAAAATAAAAAAATAATAAAAATAAGGGACATGCCTAAGCAAAAGGGGCGAGCTGAAAACCTGAAAGGGCGGCTCGAGTAAAAACAGCGGGCATGTAGCGGACTTGGTGAAAACCTGAAAAGGCACCAAAGGTAAAAACAGCACAGCTGCCAAGGGGCAGGCAAGATCAAAAACCTGGGATGTAGTGAAATTTTGAAAGGATGCCATGGGCAAAAATGACGAGAAAAGCTGGACGTAGTGAAAACCTGAAAGGGCGCTACGGGTAAAAATAACAAGGAAAGAAAAAAATAAAAAAAAAAGTACAGGTATAAAAAGAAGCCGAGGTAGCAAGCATCACAATGAGATATAAGGAAAGGACAACTTCGGATCAGCACTCTATCAAACTCTGCCCAAGTCCATGGGAGGCGATCTCGGATGCCCCTTCAGGAAACCAAGACCCTAAGAACACAATCTAGGATACTGCAAACAACATGGGCTGAGCCCTAGATTCTGATCCCAATCATCTAAAGCATGAATCCAAATACAAAGAAAACACTGACATTTGGCACAAACAAAATTTTCTTTCATTCCTTTAAAATTTTCTTACAAGTATTTTATCTTCCTATTTTTAAAAAAAGGCCAAACACACCAAAAGAAAAAAAAGGTTTCAGGCAGGCAAAACAGTTGGTCGGCATCAAGCACCACAGGTAAACTACTATCCCTCGTACATCGACAATCTCTGCCTAAGCTCCTCTATCTCCATGCGCAGGTAGAAGGCCTCATCCCTCTCCAATCGGTGCGTCGCAAGCATACTCTCATCATATCGTCGCCCCACTGCCAGACGACGAGCCATATCCTCGCACGTGTGTCGGAGGACAACAATCCCGCTGATCAAGTGGCCATGGGTGGCCAACAAGAAGGAAGGATCAATGAAGGGTCACCGGGAGTTTCATACAAAGCAAAATTTGGATCCCCATGCTCAAATTGGGCGAGTGCTGTTAGCAGAGATGCCTCATGGCGATTATACTGACCGTAAGGTGTTGTTTGAGGTGAACGTGGATGGGCGGCTCTTAAGCGCATTGAAGCGGTACAGTGGGATCCGCTCTTTGAAGACTGTTCACGTGCTAATGTGAGCATCGTTCGTGCCTTCAACGCTCGTATCTGGAATCTTACATTGGAGCCATTGCAGTTCAAGATTCCTTTCGATAGAGACCGGATAGCTACGATCGATGTTCGGTTGATAGCACGACTTCTGAACGTGCCCCTTAGTGATGTTCATCCCAATGTAAAGAATTTGAGGAGTAGGCGTGAGCGAGATCGTCGTACCAGGTTCCTATGCGGTAGTCTGGTTCCATGGCAGCCTAACAATAGCCTCTTGACATCTCATATGTCCGATGATTTGAGCCTGCTGCACCACATTTGCACGTTCAACGTGTATCCCAGGTCGACAAATCGTGTTGAATGTACATGCCTTATGGTCGATTTCTTGTATCAGGTGGGCTAGGGAGAAAATGTTTGTATGGCCACTTTCGTGTTGCGACAGATTATCCTCATAGCGAAATCAAGAAGAATGTCTGAGTCGCTTCCTTTTGGCCAGCTTATATGCAAGATCGCGCTTGAGTTTGCTTACAGACTTGGGCCGGAGCTACCAGTTCCGATTCACTGCATTGATGAGTCTACTATGGTTAAGATGAAGATCCGGTCTCAGTACCGTGAGACTCAGCTTGATGAGGATAGCGAGGGCGATTTTGATGGTGAAGAGTATCCAAGTGAAGGAGAACCTGGGGCGAAAGTAGAGGAAGAAGCCCAGGAAGAGGAAGAAGAGGAGGCTCAGGATACTGATGAGAGCCCTCCTCCTACTCAGGCTACTAGAGATGCTCACATTGCCCGAATTGAGGAGAGCCAGGTCGCCTTGCGAAGGGAAGTTCAGGAACTTCAGGCCGAGGTCGAGGATACCAAGGCCGTTATGAAGAGAAAATTCGGCAAGGTGACTCGCACCTTGAAGGCGATCCTGTGTTTCTTGAAGGATAAGGGTGCTCCTCCTCCATCGCCCGGCTCAGACTAGCGATGAGATTTTAGATGTTGTTGGTAGTAGTTAGTTGTTTCCTGCTTTATGTTGTGTAAGCCTGTTAAGGCTAGTAGTTTACTTATGTTACTGTTGTAGCTTTAACTGTCTTAGTTCCCATGTACTTCTTGTCATGATGCCTGTAAGGAGATATACCTTGTATTGTGACAATTTTGATTAAATGAAATGCATGGAATGCCTTTGACTCTTAATGTGAATGATTGCGGTGTGTTTGTGCTATTGAGACTGACAAGGTTGCGCCCTATTTTGAATATAGGGAATGCCGCCTAAGGCTACACGGAGCACAGCTCGGCTTACATTGGGTGAGCATATGGATTAGGTTCCCCTCCAGTCTGATGCTCATACGGACCCTGCTGTGGGCCCGATTCCTGAGACAGCACGTGAGTCTCAGCCTCCTACTGGTCCTGCAGTTGGACCACCGCCTTTCACACCGCCAGTCAGAGAGCAGTATCGTGTGTCTTCTTCGACGCAGTACATGCCACAGTCTGCTCTACCTCTAGATAGATTTGAGCAGATGATGGCCATGATGCAGCAGCAGCTCCTGACTACTATAGTAGGGACTCTAGCCCAGGGTGGGAGTGCGACTCCACCTGCACCACCTGTGCATCCAGCTGAGGATGTCGGTACTTATGCTCAGGATGAGGGCATTTCTCATCCTGTACCGCCTGCTTATCCTATGGGGACTTCTACAGATACACGGGGCCTACTCAAGTGATTCCAGCACTTGCGGCCTCCTACTTTTACGGGTTCTCACAGACCCGAGGAGGTCGAGTATTGGCTCGACCGTGTGTCGAAGATACTACGAATGCTGCATTGCTCAGAGACTGAGTAGGTTAAGTTGGCTACGTTCTTGTTCGAGCGAGAGGCCAGCTTGTGGTGGGATAGTGTGTTGCGGACCGTTGCCGCTGATTACATCTGGACCTGGGCAGCGTTCGAGTTCCGTTTTCATGAGAAATAATATCCCCAAATGTACAAGCATGAGCGGGAGAATAAGTTTATACGCCTCAGACAGGGAGGCATGACTGTCACGGAGTATGAGCATCAATTCACTGAGTTGGGCAGATATGTCCCGACTATACTTGCTGATGAACAGATGCACATACGGCGCTTTTCTGAGGGTTTACGACCGGATATTCGGTCGAAGATGTGTTGCGTGAGCATCCCTTCCTACGCTAAGTTAATTCACATGTCTATGCGGGTAGAGCAGGATGTGGATCAACTTGCGCGATCTCGTGGCCCTATTGTTCCTAGGTCACTACCAGAGTTGCAGGACAGGCCCTTTGCGAGCAAGAGGCCTCGCGTCGACCCTCCTCCTAGGGCTACAGCGCCAGTACCCCCGATGCAGTGCCCTGATTTATCATGTACTTATTGTGGGAGATCGGGCCATTTAGCACAGAGTTGTTTCGCTCGGATGCGGGACAGTGGGTTCTCGCCGCTGCAGAAGATCTATCGTACACGCCCACAGGCTATATCACCACTGCCTTTACGGTTGGCTCCTGCTCACCCTTCCTTCAGACCTCCCGTATCTCAGTTCAGGCCTCCTCTATGGCCCATGGTACAGTGGCCGAACCGGCCACTGCAGGCGTGGGTGCATGCCTTGACAGCTGAGGCAGCCGAGACAGAGACTTCCCAGCATTCGGCCTTTGAGGTCACTGCCCACATCGGAGGTACTCCTATACTTGTGATGGTGGATACTGGGTTTACACTTTCTTTGATATCGCATTCCATAGTCAGGCGTCTTAGACTACCGACTATTCGTATGGATGGAGTGCGAGTCCTTTCAACTCATGGAGATTTTTCTGATGCCACCATGATGTGTGAGGGTTGCTTGGTGGATCTAGGAGGCAGGACGATAGCTCTTGATCTTGTCGTCGACCCCTCTCTTGTTTATCTCAACGTCATTCTTGGCATGGACTGGTTGACTGCTGGGAGGGTCGAGATTGACTGCGAGACTCGTATGGTAACGATGTACGAGCCAGAGGGCACGCCTTTTACATTTTCAGTTCGGGTAAATCTCCCCTTCCGCATACTTAGCTACGCTTCTTTACTTCGGGACGCTGATACCCCGACGCTTGAGCATACGCCAGTCGTTTGTGATTTTGGGGATCTGTTCAGGAAGATCTCTGGTTTGCCGCCTCGACGAGAGATTGATTTCACTATCGATCTGGTGCCTGGTTCCCCGCCCGTCTCACTGCCGACGTATCGCATGGCACCGTGTGAGATGGAGGAGTTGAGGACGCAGATTGATGGTCTGTTAGAGCTTGGTCTTATTCGACCCAGTGTATCTTCTTAGGGAGCACCAGTCCTGTTTGTAAGGAAGAAGGATGGTTCGATGCGATTGTGTATTGATTATCGCAGGCTGAACCAGATCACGGTGAAGAACAAGTACCCTTTACCGAGGATCGATGACTTGTTTGATCAGTTGAGAGGAGCGCAGTACTTCTCGAAGATTGATCTTCAGTCAGGATATCATCAGTTACGCGTCAGGGATGAGGACGTGCAGAAGACAGCATTCAAGACCAGCTTTGGCCACTACGAGTTCCTTGTGACGTCGTTCGGTCTCACGAACGCACCAGCCGTGTTCAAGGATCTGATGAACCGGGTATTTCGGCCTTTCCTCTATCGATTCGTCGTTGTGTTCATTGACGACATTTTGGTATACTCCAGGAGTCGAGAGGAGCATGAGGAGCACTTGCGTTTAGTCCTGGATACACTCAGACAGCATCAGTTATTCGCACAGTACAAGAAGTGCGACTTCTGGAAGCAGGAAGTGAAGTTCCTGGGACATGTGGTGTCCAAGGATGGGATGGCAGTTGACCTGGTGAAGGTAGCTGCAGTTTAGGACTGGGAGCAGCCTGGTTCTGTCACTGAGGTGAGGAGTTTCTTAGGTCTCGCTGGCTATTATCGACACTTCATTCGGGATTTCTCGAAGATCGCGAGACCTTTATCTCAGTTGACATGGAAGGACGTGAAGTTCGCCTGGAATGACAAGGTGGAGTCAACTTTTCAGGATCTGAAGGACAGACTTACGTCCTCCCCTGTACTAGTATTACCAGAGCAAGGAGTTAGATACACTATATACACTAACGCGTCTAGCGTTGGTTTGGCTTGTGTCCTTATGCAGAAGGACAGGGTAATTTCGTATGCCTCGAGATAATTAAGGAAACACGAGGAGAATTACCCTACACACGACCTGGAGTTAGCAGCCGTCATATTCGCATTGAGACTCTGGAGACATTACCTCTATGGAGAGAAGTTCGAGCTCTTTTGTGACCACAAGAGCCTCAAGTACATATTCACGCAGCGAGACTTGAATATGAGGCAGCGGCGATGGATGGAGACTTTGAAGGACTTCAAGTTCGAAGTCTCTTACCATCCTGGGAAGGCGAACCTTGTGGCTGACGCGTTGAGCCGCAAGAAGGTGATAGAGTTTGTGGCTCCGCTGATGGTTGCTGAGTGGGATATGGTTGAGTTTTTACGAGACTTTGAGCAGAAACTCACAGTAGAGGAGCCTTTTGAGTTCATCGCACATGTGTCCCAGACATTCCCGACTTGAGACGAGAGATTCTCGAGGCTACGCACTGTACCAGACTTGCGATGCATCCGGGCAGTATGAAGATGTATCGCGACGTGAGGAGGACCTATTGGTGGGAACGTATGAAGACCCACATAGCAGAGTTCGTATCCCATTGTCTTACTTGCCAGCAGGTGAAGGCAGAGCATCGCCGACCACCTGGACTTCTTCTGCCTATACCGATCGCAGAGTGGAAGTGGGACTTCATTTCCATGAATTTCGTTTCAGGGCTGCCGAAGACAAGGAAGGGACATGATTCCATATAGGTGATCATCGACCGTCTGACGAAGTCGGCGCACTTCCTACCGATCAGAGTTACGAACTCTACAGACGAGCTGGCTAGACTATATATCAGAGAGATCGTACGTCTGCATGAAGTTCCGTTGGAGATCGTGTCGGACAGAGAAACGAGGTTCACTTCTATTTTCTGGACTCGCATTCAGGAGGCTATGGGTGTGAAGTTGAAGTTCAGTACTGCCTTCCACCCACAGACAGACGGACAGACAGAGTGGGTGAACCAGATCTTAGAGGACATGTTGCGAGCTTACACATTGGACTTCAAGGACAGTTGGGATGATTGTCTTGCATATGCGATCTACGAACTCTACCGGACTGAAAACTGGGTATGAGCAACATCCAGAGACTATGAGCTTAAGTCCGATCGCGTTCGGCCAGGGGACCTCCCGAAATGCCTTTTTGGACCAGAACAGCCCCGATTGGGTTATACCTTAAGTAAATTTTGTTCCCAAGCCTAATTTGGGAAGAAATTAGCTTATAAAAGGGCTTTAAACCCTCACTTCTCTCACCCATCCGAATTTGCTAGAAACCCTAGCAAGAGTGTGAGAAAAAGTGATAGTTTGTGAGAGAGAGTGGGAGTGATTTTCCTGCCACCTGTACTACCTGCCACACGTGTTTAAGCAACGCATCTCAATCACTTTCCCGGTGATTTCGCCACATTTCTAGGTAAGAAAAGACCCTAACTACTTGCTGATTTAACGTTTCGTCGATTCCTTAGCAAAGTATCTTATACATCTTGTGAAATAGGTCGCCTGTTCGCCATAGACGAAGCGTATACGCTCCGTTCGAGTCGATACACCTCTAGGGAAAAAGGTGTAGATTTTAGACGCTTTAATTGGCTGTTTTCAACACTTTCAATGTCGTTTAATAGTAAATTATCGACGGCAACGCCATTTGATATGTACAACATGCTGTCCGTTTCCTGTTTCGTAAGCAGACAAAAAATATGAGATTTAGGGCATTTTAGTCATTTGTAGGAAATACTATTTGCATCCATATTTTGCTGATATAATTGACATGGCTTTTTGTCGCCTTAGGATATTAGGAATGCGTGCATATTCATTTTGGTGAAGAGATTCGCCCAAATGCGCACTTTGAGTCAACATACAATATGTAGACTTAAGTGTGTAGACTAAGTCTTTGTATAAATGTTTGTATTAGCATTTATTGAATTAAATGGTGTTGTGAATTAGTTTGAGATTGAATTCTTAAATAATATGCTGATGTAAATGATTTCCTTCATGTTGGCTATATGTATGATTTCATTATATGTGAGAAATGCATGTGCTAGATGATTTACTTAAGTTGTATGTCATAACATGTGTTAACATGCTCACATTGTTGTAATGTATTTCTGTTACTCTTATATGATTGATGAAGTGGATTCACAAATGTTTGAGATTATACCTAGTCCAGGCAGTCGGTAACCGAGTAAATTCGTGGTTGGCTTATCTTTGCCACGAACGACGCGTCGATGAACGCGAGTCGTGTTTTGAGTTGGCGGCAGTGGTTAGGCCACGCGAAGTGTTTCACGCACTTCATGTCGTTCGACTTGCGATGCGCTCGTACTAGTCGAGCCCGTCAAGTAACCCGACTGGCCATTGTATGTTCACCCTGTATGAATCATAACTGCTTGAACCTAGGGTACTGAACTTACCATTGAAAACCCTGTTAACCATGGTACCTTGATCCACAAAGACTCATGAGCCGGCACTACGTGAAAAATGGAAAAAAATGACGGATTTAAAGATGGTTCTGGACCGTCTCTAAAATTGCTTGGTTTAAAGACACTTTAGAGACGGCTGTAAACCGTCTCTAAAGTTTTAGACGGCTCATGACCGTCCTTAATCTTGTCTTAAAAATTTGAACGTCCTCAAATCATTTAAGACGGTCATTGACCGTCTTATATGGATTATCGGAGACGGTCATTAGCCGTCCGCATTAGAGACGGTCCTTGACCGTCTTATATGCCGTCATCTGAGACGGTCATTGGCCGTCTGCATTAGAGATGGTCATTGGCCGTCTTTTAATTGCAAACTGAGACTGTCAAAGACCGTCTCTATTAGAGACGGTCCTTAGCCGTCTTATAGCCCTGTCAAAGACAGTCTCTATTAGAGACGGACAAGGACTGTCTCTAATAAAGACCGTCAAGTAGAGACGGTCCTAAACCGTCTTATAGCCCTATCAAAGACCGTCTCTATTAGAGACTGTCAAAGACCGTCTCTATTAGAGACGGTTCTTAACTGTCTCTAATGCTCAGGTCAAAAATGAAAAAGCTCAAAAAAATTATGAATTTCAAAAAAAAAAAAAAATAGTTGAAAAGCTTAAAAAAATAATTAACAATGTTTAAGAAAAATTTAAATTTTGAAAAAAGAAATTATAATTTTTTAAAAATCTAGATTTTGAAAAAAAAAAATTAAGAACTTTGAATAATGTTGATAATTTTGAAAAAAAAAATCGATAAAAATGTGATATTTTGAAAAAGAAATTTTAAAAAATTAAAAAAAATTGTGAAAATTTTGATAAAATGTAAAAATTATATTTAAAAAAAAAAAAAGAAAACTAGATTTTGTATTTTGACAACAAAAATTGAAAAGTTATATAATAAAAGTGAGATTAAAAAATGATATTTTGAAAAGGAAAATTTAAGAAATTAAACAAAATTGTGAAAAAATTGACAAATTGTAAAAAATATATATTTTTTAAAAAAGAAAATTCGATTTTGTATTTTGATAAGAAAAATTGAAAAGTTAGATAACAAAAGTGAGATTTTGATAATGTGTTGTATATCCTTGCCACTCATACGTTTCTCCAACCCAATTTTGGGCCGAGTATAAAAAATTATGTAAATTTAAATCTTAAGTGAACCACAGCATTGGAAAGAATGATAAGATAGAACCTTGCTATTAAAAATTATAAAGAGCCCATCGTAAGGTTTTAGTGATGTTTATTTGCAATCCAACTTGTTGATAATGTAAAGGAGATCTAGATGAAGGTAAACTACAAAGATCAAATTGATCCAAAACTTTTGTGGCCTTCAAAAGGTTTTTAATGGTTATTCATCATTGTTTTGATTGGTATGGCCCACCTGAGATTATAGAGTTCTTGTGATTTGAAATCACATTCTAAAATATGATAGAAAAATATATGGACGGTGTCGATATACATAAAATATATCAAGGTGGGCCCTACACGGTTAGAGTAACACCTATGAAGGAGTTACCTAAATAGTGAAATGGTATTATAAGGTCACCTCATGGGAACTTCTCATGAGGTTAATCTGTGTGCGCCCCACCATGATGTGTGTAGAACATCAACACCATGCATTTGATGAGTCCCCTTTAAGTCCAAAAATCGGTCGTATACAAAACTCAGGTGGGTCATATAGCATCTAAAACTATGTGAAGACATCCCTAAAACATATAAAAGCATTTAATTGGTGGGGCCCACATGAGTTTTAGATGTGTATGAAACTTGGGCTGACTCCTCATCCAAGTGGGACACACATAATGAATGGGATGGATCTATGAACCACATCTAAGTGGGCCCAATAAATAATTATGAATGTTTTAATAGGAGGGTAAACCTCTCAACTATAGTATGTGGTGTGGGCCACCCAAGTCATGGATTGACTTTATTTTTAAGGTCGTGGCCCACCATGGAATGGTGCATTTGACTCACGGGGCAAATCCAAAGTTCAAGTGGACCCACCATAGAAAAGAGTGGGATAGTGACATCCACTATTGAAACCTTCTTAGGACCAACCGGGATGTTTATTTGAGATCCAACCTGTTTATAAGTTAATACAAACATAGAATAAGGTGGGACATACACATAGTTTTGATGTGTCCCCGTTAGCTTATGAGATATCTCAAAAATCATCTGTATACGAAACTCAGGTGGGCCATACCATCTAAAACTATGTGAAAACATCTAAAAAAATATAAAAGCACTTGGTGGGGCTCACATGAGTTTTAAATGCAACTCAAACTGGGTCTAACCCCTCATCCAAGTGGGACACACATAATGAGCTTGATCCGAAACTTCTCCAGCTCCCAAGAAGTTTTTAATGGTGGTAGTGCAATGCCCAATTTGTAGTCCACTCAAGCCTTGTTCCTACCTAAAAACTTCTAAAGGCCACAAAAGTTTTTGATCAAGTTGATATTTGTGTATTCCCTTATTTCATGTTTAAAAAAAAAAAAAAAAAAAAAAACTTTTGAACCAATTGGATTTCAAATAAACATTTCGATGGACCTTAGGATAGTTTCAACGGTGGGAATCACTCTCTCCATTGTTTTCTGTGATGGGGTCCACTACAGATTTTTATCAGTCTCATTCTTTGGCTAATAACTTAACATGATATCTCAAAATGGAGGTACGGTGTGGATATAACAAATACATCATAGGCTTTTATATATTTTTAAATTTTATATATATATATATATATATATATATATATATATATATATATATATATATATGTCAAGAGAGATGGTCTTTGTTATGGGCCTTTTAAGAGGTCTTTTGAAAATGATCTCTGGCTTGGGGGGCCCTACTGGGCTGTTAATGTAAAATCCATCCCGACCATTACGTGTGTCACATCATGTTAAACTTATAGACTGAAAATAAAACCCATTGTTAGCTCGGATGGAACACACAATTGGAAACAGTATGCTAAAAAGCTCACCCTCCAAAATGATTGTTTGATGAGGCCCACTTGAATCACTTATGGATATGATTTTCAAGTCCCACACCTAGTCTTTACTTTCACATCTAATGGTTGGAGCTGATATCACATGCTCATGATTGGGGTCCGGTAAAAATCAAAGGTGGATGTCTTCCCTTCAAATATTCCATTGGTGTGGCTCACCTTAATTACAAATCTACCTTATATTTTCTCTTTAGACTTACAATGAGATTGCACATCTAATGGTCGGAGTGGATCTTACCTACATGATAAGGTAGCCCATATAAAAATCGAGTTAAGCTTTCTCCTCTGCCGTTAAACTTCTTTGTATTTCACGAGAGAAAAGGTGCCTGTTCCCAAAAAAGTGGGAGTACATTGGGTGCAGCCTGTACATATGCGGTTCTGTGCATCCCTCATCCTGGGCCTACCTTGTTAAAGGTATTGTATATCCATTCTCTACATCTATATTTTTAGCTAATGATAAGAAAGGATTCCAAAAATGAAATAGATAATTATTTCAGGTGGACCACACCACAGAAATAGTGGTGATTGGCTATTAAAAACTTTTTGTTGGCCAAACGTTTTGGATTAAGCTGAAATTTATTTTTAATTTTATTTTCCTTCATCAAGGTCTTTGTGACATTATCAATAAGTTGGGTGGCATGTAAAAAATTACGGTGGGCCATAGGAAATTTTAATGGTAAAAGTTCAATTTTCACTATTTGATATTTGGTGTGGACCACTCGAGATTTATAATTGGTTCGTTTTTTTATCAATGTTCTAAAATGAGTCTAAAAAACCGATGGACTGCATGGATATACAATACATACATAAAGGTAGGTGACATGGTCAGGGACAAATTGTGTTGCATAAGCATTGGACTGCACTTAATCAACTCTTGATATTTTTCCTAACGTGTCTCTTTTTTCTTATAAGGAAGCTGGAAGAAGGCTAACGGTGGAAGAGGAAGGTCTAACCTTATTTTTATTAGGCCACCATGATGTCTTGACGTGCATGTTAGGTCCACTACGACCATCAAATGTGTGATCTTATTCTACGTATAGAGACAAAATATTAGGATGACTTTTGATTTAGGTAGGACACACCAATAGAAAACGTAGAGGAGAGACATCTACCTTCGATTTTTACAGTATCTACGATCATAAGTGAAATCCATTCCAACCATTAAATGTTTGGGATCAAGATCTAAAATGATCTCTCCAAAGTGATGAACGGTGTAGATATGATAAATACATCATTGTGAGGCCCATTTAACTTAGATCTCCTTTAAACCGTTCGTGCAACTCGAAGCTCGAGGAGCGTCCGCACTCTCTCTCCCTCTCGGAAACGGGTTGGCTACTCCCCCTACCACCGGCCATCTATGGGCCCCACCATGATGTATGTAGTTCATCCATTCCGTTCATCCATTTTTACTGATAATTTAAGGCTCGATCCAAAAAGTTAGAGGGATTGAAATCTCAGGTGGACCACACCACATGAAAACAATAGTGATTGGATATCCACCATTAAAATGCTCCTAAGGCGAATGGTACTGTTTATTTGACATTTAATCTGTTAATTAGGTCATACAGGCATAGATTAAGGTAAAGAACAAAAATCAGCTTGATCTAAAACTTCTATGGCCGCCAAAATGTTTTTAATGGTCGACGCTCAATAGTGTTTTCTGATGTGTGGTCCACCAAGATTTATTTCAGGCTCATTTTTTCGTATCAGATACAAAATGATGTTATTAAATGTATGGACGGAGTGGATGAAACAAATCGATCATGGTGGGGCCCATAGAGCGATAACAATCCAAATTTCAAGTTTACGTTTTTAATCACTGGGTTTTCATTGTGAGTATTGCATTTTATGTAAAATGGTGTTGACTCATCCATAACATTAGTGGCTAAAATATAGAGTTATCCAGACCATCGAAATATTCGGTATAGTTGTAAATAGTAATTATTTATAATTTTATTTTATAAAACGATCCTAACCATCCAGAAAATGGTTCATGCATGTACGACCGTTAATAGAGTTGGTGTTATAAATAGTGGTAAACTCACAATATACAGATTTAAAATTTTTATCTTCTTTACCGGACGAAAACTATCAAACGCCCGCTCCTCTTTTCCTATTTTCCCTCTCTTCCTCATCTTCCATCAACGAGAAACCCTCTCTGTTGTGAAAAGCCATGGCAGCAGCAGTAGCAACAGCTGCAGCAGAAGCTTCTTTAGGATCTAGCGGTGGAGGAGGATCCGCAGATTCCTACATCGGCAGCGTGATTAGCTTGACATCCAAATGTGAAATCAGATACGAAGGCGTCCTCTACAACATCAACACCGATGAATCCAGCATCGGTTTGCGGAACGGTACTCTCTCTCCCTCCCCATTTTTTATCCAGATTGGGATTTTTAGGGTTTGGAAGGGTTTTTGTGGGATTTTGGTATATAGGTTTTGATTTTTGTTGGATTTGGGGATATGAATCTTGTTAAATCTGACGTGAGATTTGTTTGGTTTTTAGGAATTTTTTTTTTTTTTCTTTTCATTTTATACGGGTTTTGAGTGTATTTTTCAGTTTTTTTTTTTTTAAATATATAATTTTATAACCAGGAAGTTTTTATGTATTTATAGAAGATTCTGTATGGTCGGTGGAATGAAAATGTTGAATATTTTTTTTTATGTTTTTTCTCTTAATTTTTAATTGGGTTTAGGTTAAAATGTGGCTAGGCATGTTTTGGCTGAGCATGGCTTCGGTGGATACAGGGATCAACTAGGTTGGGTGGATCCCTCGTATCCACATCAATGTATTTTCCTTGCATTCATTCCATCTATTTTTACAGGCTATTTTAAGGGATAATCCAAAACATAAATCAGATAAAATCTTAGGTGGGCCACACTATAAGAAACGGTGTTGATTGAATACCCAACGTTAAAACTTATTGGAGCCAATTGAATGTTTATTTTCCATCCTGGTCGCGCCTATTTTGGATAAGAAAAGGTCGGTGGCAAGTCAATGCCACATTAGTTTTTTTTTTTTTTTAATCTCAATTATAACCATTAAAGGTTGTATATCAGGGAGCGGATTAGGTACGGCCCTGACTGTGGGGCCCACCTTGATATATGTACTGTATATCCACGTCATCCATCCATTTTTAAAATATTGTAATGTGTGTACCTAAAAATAAAGTAGATCTAAATATCAGGTATACCAAGCAGCATGAAACAGTGGTGTTTAATCATTGAAAACTTCTTGTGGGCTGCAGAGGTTTTAGATCAAGTTGATACTTGTTTTGGATCAAGTAGATTATTTAATATAGGCTTGACGACCAATGGTTTAACTGAGGATATGCTCCTTGATAGAGTGGAATGGCGTGAACAAGATTCATGTAGCTGACCCCAGTTTGTTAGGATAAGGTTTAGATTATGAAGATGATTATGATGATAGATTATGTTGGAGATTTTGTTTAAGTTTCAGTACATTTGAGGATGGGAAAGTTTCAAGTTCTTTTATTGGTAGTTCCACATGTTGTATATCAAATGGGTTAGTTTAAAACAAAGAGACATGGCGATAACCCTGTTGCCTGTGAGTTGATAGTTTTGGAACTCAAAAGAGTTGTATGCATTTGGGTTCTAGTTAAAATTGCCTTTAATTATTTTTAGACAATCTCTACAGTCTAGATTGAAGAGTAAATAACTTCAGATGTTTAAATCAAAATTCACTGAAATTGTTGATCAATTTTGTTTGCCCAATATCTTTTCTCATATGTAGCCTGATTGAGGTGTGTAATTAGTTAAATTGAGGGTATAGAGAGTGAATGGACCAGACATGTAAAAGGAGCCAAATATTTTGGTCAAAATTGTGACCCAACTTACTGACCTCGTGAGAACCTAAGAATTGATGTTAGTAAGTTTTGTGGGCCTCATCATAATGTGTGTCGAACATCAACGTCGTGGATTTGATGTGTCCCATTTAGGGTGTAACTTGCACATTAACTCGTTTAGAAGATGTTGGATTTTACCTCTTGTTTTTGGTTGCACTAAAATTGTAAGATTACAAAGAGTTTAGAAGATGTTGGATTTTACCCCATATAATCTTGGAGGATTAGGATTTTTTTATTTATATTCTAGGGAACACTAGGCCAGTTGCGTGGATTTGGAAAAAAAAAAAATGTTCTTGTGGGACTGCCGATAGGATACTTGGATAAAAGTAATTTTCACTTTCTCTTTCGTTATTTTATCTTTTTCGGCCCTAATTTCTTCGATATCTGTTTGTGATGATTTGAGGAAAGGATTTCATTCTGTTTTGGGAAATCTAACATGTGTTTTGTTTATTTTAGTTGGAAAGGTATGTTTGACATGTTTCTTCTCATTGAAAAATATTAAATCTTTATGAACATTTGGTGCATAGGGATCTTGATTCTCATGCAATGCTAGTGCACTTTCTCTTTGGAAAATAGTTGAATAATTCCATCATGAATAAAGCACAACTGCCAGAATTTTATGGTCCGATTTTATTTGATAATTGCCAATATAATGCTATAAAATGTATTTTATATATGCAGGCATCAACAATTGCAGCAGCGGCATCTGTGGCTTGGTTTTATTTTCACTTCTCATTGGTAATATGCAGGTTAGCAGTAATTCTCATTTCCATCCATGGCTTGGTTTTATTTTCAATTCTCCTTGGCAATATACAAGTAACTAATTCCTCAACCATCTCATGGCCAACATCAATTTGAGTCAGCATAAACCTTTGGATCCTCTTTTTGAAAGGTATATTCACTCTAATCCAACTCCCAAGCCCGCAAATAAATTCAGCCATAAAGAGCAACTGTACGTACATGTTCAGTGGGCAAAACTTGCAATAATTTGGTGGTCAAAATTGTTGAAAAATGTTTATGCCCATAGATTACCCATATTGTGGCCAACCAAATCATTGGTATGTTTGCCACGTGTAGTGACATGTGTGTTTCTATGGCAAAGCTGTCTTTATATCATAAAAAATGCTCTGAATCATGCTTCACCACAAGTGTATCGTTGACTCTATGTAGCATTCTATCTATAATATCAAAGCCTGATCTCTGTGTAAACTAAAGAACTTTCACTTTTTATTATAGTTGTACATATAACAAGGCAGAATAATGTTAGATGAGGACTCATCATCTGCAACTGAAATGTTGCTTGCAACCTTCTCCAATGCTTACGTTGCATGTATATAGGACATTCGAGCCGTGTGTTACGTATGCTCCATAATGAAGATCTCCTGGCATGTAAATCAGGTCTGTTGCTCATCAGGGGAACGGCCTATATGAAAACAACACATGATTTAAATAAGAGTCCCTGATTACTGTCCTGGGTGATCATGGTTGTGCCGCCCTAAACATGTCCCAGATTTCCTAATTCCTACATGTTTGTTGCAATGGAATTTTAACGAGTTTCCATGTGATGATCACATGAAACTGGTTGTGGTGATAATTTGTCATGCCAATTAATTATTATAGATTATAGAGGTGCTCATGGTCAATTTTCTGTCATCCAGTGGATGGTTAGACGGTAGATAAAATATCTTGGGGTAGAGGAAGCCATGAGGCTTATGATTTGGAATAATAGTGATCCCAGTTTCAGCCTCAAGTTCTCTCTCATCTCATTTTCTTCAGTTGATGATCTCATGTGCTGTTGATGTGTGGCTGATTTGCAGCCACCTCTTCAAATGACAGGGCAAACAGTGTGAAAGGTTTTACAAGAGCTGACCTTGTTGAGTGGCTAACAATACTGAAGGTGCTTTAGTCATTTTCTATTGTGCACACTATATGATCTATAATTTATCTGTATTAAGCATTTTGTTTTTCTACTGACATTCCCCTCACTTTTATGCAAATGACAATCATGTGCGTGTTCAGTTCTCAAATAACAGAAGATTGTTGACAATCATGTGCGTGTTCAGGTTTGGCTGCACCACAGAAAAATATTAGTCTTGAGTGGTTGTTGGAATGAGTTAAATTCTCTTCCTAGATGCTTTTTTATTTATTATTATTATTTATTATTATTATTATTATTATTATTATTATTATTTACATTTACATGGTTATTCAAAGCACTCTTTCAGCCATGTTAACTGCTTCAATCATTTGAAGAATGTAACTCAATGGCCAGCTACTTCCAGTCCATTGAAATGGTATGAGCATTCCTCTAACTGATAATAGAACAAAAAATTATACAACTAGATTTATCATCTATACTTGCTTCTCACAGATACATTGATAGCTACGGGCTAAGTGGAGAGATTCCATCAACATTTGCCTACTTGAGAAACATGGATACCTTGTAAGAGCCGGAGATTATAAATAGCATGGAAACCATCAAAATCATAGGCCTCACCTAAGATTGCTCTTGGACCAGCAGTTATACAACTTATGGTGTGCAATCCAATGGGCATTAAAATGAAAAAAATTTGCAATGGTCAGAGCAGACTAATGAAAAAATTTCCATTTGATTTTTTTTTTTGTATGGATGCATCATGCATGGTTTTATGATAAAACACGTATGTATAAAACAAATTATTTATTCCAAACAGGACATTTATGATAAAATAAATTATTCGTTCCAAACAGGACATTTATCAAAGGAGCACTATCAAGTGATATTTAAGATTTTGTTATAAATAGATTAAGAGTCAATGATAATTATAAGTAGACTTGAAGCCAAAAATAAAGAATTTGATTTTTTTCAAAACATGGAAAGACTAATCAGTCCTACTTCTTATAACTTCAGCCACTGCTTCAAATGGAGGGACTGCATAAAGATTTGGTTAGGGAGACTATTGATGGTGAACTAGCAGCTGCAACAAATATGAGAGTTACAAAGGTGAAAAGAAATATAAGGCGGTCGGTAAGATAAGATGCATGATTTTCCTTTTCAATTGTTAGTCATAGATTGACAGTACTTGTTTCAATTTTCTTGGATGGATGATGAATGTATTTGAGAATGTAAATGAAAATAAAAAACTTATAATTAATATATATATATATATATATATATATATATATATATATATATATATATGTTATCAATGGAGGATACCTTGTTTAGGGGGACATGAAATTCTTGTAGCTTATGGTATGGTGCCCCAATACTGGTTGTATGTTACTAGTATGTAGTAGATAATACTAGGTTCAATAGTAGATAATACTAGAGAAACCCTAAACCTAAACCTACACCTAATCCTAATCTACTCCTTAACCTAAACCTAAAACTGAAAATCCAAACCTAAATCCGTACACAAACCCGAACCCAAATCCGATTTCCTAAACCTTAACCTAAACCTATAACCAAAACCAAAACCAAAACCTAAACCAAAACCTATAACCTAAACCCGAACCCAAACCCGAACCCGAACTCGAATTCCTAAACCTTAACCTAAACATATAACCTATAACCTATAACTTAAACCTAAACCTAAACCTAAACATTACTTATAACCTAAAACTATTCTCAAATCCTTAAACCTTAACCTATAACCTAATCTAAACCTATACTTATAACCTAAAACTATTCTCAAATCCTAAAACCTATAACCTAAACCTGAATCCAAACCCGAACCCGAATTCCTAAACCTTAACTTAAACATATAACCTATAACCTATAACCTAAGCCTATACCTAAACCTAAAACCTAAAGCTAAACCTAAATCTATGACTTAAACCTAAACTCAAATCCCTAAACCTTAACCTAAACCTACAACCTGAACCTAAACTTATAACCTTAACCTAAACCTACAACCTGAACCTAAACTTATAACCTTAACCTAAACCTATTCTCAAATCCCAAAACCTATAACCTAAACCTAAAGCTTAACCTAAACCTAAACCTTAACCTCTAACCTAAACCAAACCTAAACCTATAACCTAAACTCAATTCCCTAAACCTTAACCTATAACCTAAACCTAAACCTAAACCTATAACCTTAACCTAAACATAAAACCTAAACCTGTTATATTATTCTTTTTTATATTTTTAAATGGCTTATGGTAATAAACATTATTATATATATATATATAATTAATTGCTATGATTTGGAATTTGTAAGAAGTACCAAACATACATCCAGGGCCAAACACGTACGGGACAAAATCGAAAGGGTAATCTGTCAGATGCTTTTACATATATTTATCTTATTTTTAAATGTATTAGCTCGAAATTGATGGAGCATACCCGGATGTGCGTCGGAGCTATCCGGATGAGCGGGGGTCCCTGGAAGGTGGGAACTACTGTTATGACCATGATGAAGCTGTCCATTTCCTATGGACAGCATTGGAAGGGTCTGGCCATTTGGACAGGCCATGTTTATATCTGTATTTGCAGGTACCACACCCTTAACCTAAACCTAAACTTGAAAACCTAAACCTAAACCTGATCTCGAACTCAAACTCGAACCCGATTTCCTAAACCTAAACCTACACCTAATCCTAATCTCAACTCCCTAGAAAACCCAAACCTAAACCCGATCTTGAACCCGAACTCAATTTCCTAAACCTAAACCTTAACCTATTCTCAATTCCCTAAACTTATAGCTTATAACCTAAACCTAAACCTATAAACTTAACCTAAACCAAAACTTATGACCTAAAACCTTAACCTATAACCTATAACCTAACCTTAACCTAAACATAAAACCTAAACCTTAACCCATAACCTAAAACCTAAACCTAAACCTAAACCTAAAACCTAAATGTATTCTCAACTCCCTAAACATAAACCAATAACCTAACCTAAACCTAAACATAGAACCTACACTTATAACCTAAACCTAAACATATAACCTAAACCTAAGCTTAAAACCTAAAGCTATGACCTAAAACCTAAATGTATTCTCAAATCCATAAACCTAAACCTACACCTAATCCTAATCTCAACTCCCTAACCCAAACCTAAACCCGATCTTGAACCCGAACCCGATTTCCTAAACCTAAACCTTAACCTATTTTCAATTTCCTAAACCTATAGCTTATAACCTAAACCTAAAACTTAACCTAAACCTAAACCTTAACCTATTTTCAATTCCCTAAACCTATAACTTCTAACCTAAACTTAAACCTTAACATAAACCTAAACCTAAACTTATAAACTTAACCTAAACCAAAACCTATGACCTAAAACCTTAACCTATAACCTAACCTTAACCTAAATATAAAACCTAAACCTTAACCTATAACCTAAAACCTAAACTTAAACCTAAAACCTATTCTCAAATCCCTAAACCTAAACCTACACCTAATCCTAATCTCAACTCCCTAACCTAAACTTAAACCTAAACTTGAAAACCCAAACCTAAACTCGATTCCGAACGCAAACCCGATTTTCTAAACCTAAAACTTAGCCTATTCTCAATTCCCTAAACCTATAACTTATAACCTAAACCTAAACCTTAACCTCAACCTAAACCAAAACTTATGACCTAAAACCTAAATGTATTCTCATATCTCTAAACTTAAACCTACACCTAATCCTAATCTCAACTCCCTAACCTAAACCTAAACCCAAACTTGAAAACCCAAACCTAAATCCGATCCCAAACGCGAAGCCGATTTTCTAAACCTAAACCTTAACCTATTCTCAATTCCCTAAACCTATAGCTTATAACCTTAACCAAAATCAAAACCTATGACCTAAAACCTAAATGTATTCTCAAATCTCTAAACTTAAACCTACACCTAATCCTAATCTCAACTCCCTAACCTAAACCTAAACCTAAACTTGAAAACCCAAACCTAAACCCGATCCCGAACCTGAACCCAATTTCCTAAACCAAAACCTTAACCTATTTTCAATTTTCTAAACTTATAGCTTATAACCTAAACCTAAACCTATAAACTTAACCTAAACCAATACTTATGACCTAAAACCTTAACCTATAACCTATAACCTAACCTTAACCTAAATATAAAACCTAAACCTTAACCCATAACCTAAAACCTAAATCTAAACCTAAAACATAAATGTATTCTCAACTCCCTAAACATAAACCTATAACCTAACCTAAACCTAAACCTAGAACCTACACTTATTACCTAAACTTAACCTATAATCTAAACCTAAGCTTAAAACCTAAACCTATGACCTAAAACCTAAATGTATTCTCAAATCCCTAAACCTAAACCTACACCTAATCATAATCTCAACTACCTAACCTAAACTTAAACCTAAACTTGAAAACCCAAACCTAAACCCGATTCCGAACCCGAACCCGATTTCCTAAACCTAAACCTTAACCTATTTTCAATTCCCTAAACCTATAGCTTATAACCTAAACCTAAACTTAAACCTTAACCTAAACCTAAACCTATAAACTTAACCTAAACCAAAACCTATGACCTAAAACCTTAACCTATAAAACCTATGACCTAAAACCTTAACCTATAACTTATAAACTAACCTTAACCTAAACATAAAACCTAAACTTTAACCTATAACCTAAAAGTTAAACCTATTCTCAAATCCTTAAACCTAAACCTACACCTAATCCTAATCTCAACTCCCTAACCTAAACCTAAACTTGAAAACCCAAACCTAGGCCCGTTCCTGAACGCGAACCTGATTTTCTAAACCTAAACCTTAACCTATTCTCAATTCCCTAAACCTATAGCTTATAACCTAAACCTAAACCTTAACCTAAACCTATAACCTTAACCTAAACCAAAACCTATGACCTAAAACCTAAATGTATTTTCAAATCTCTAAACCTAAACTTACACCTAATCCCAATCTCAACTCCCTAACCTAAACCTAAACCTAAACTTGAAAAGCCAAACCTAAACCCGATCTCGAACCCGAACCCAATTTCCTAAACCTAAACCTTAACATATTTTCAATTCCCTAAACCTATAGCTTATAACTTAAACCTAAACCTTAACCTAAACCTAAACCTAAACCTATAAACTTAACCTAAACCAAAACTTATGACCTAAAACCTTAACCTATAACCTATAACCTAACCTTAACCTAAACATAAAACCTAAATCTTAACCTATAACCTAAAACCTAAACCTAAACCTAAAACCTAAATGTATTCTCAACTCCCTAGACATAAACCTATAACCTAACCTAAACCTAAACGTAGAACCTTCACTTATAACCTAAACCTAAACCTATGACTTAAAACCTAAATGTATTCTAAAATCCCTAAACCTAAACTTACACCTAATCCTAATCTCAACTCCCTAACCTAAACCTAAACCTAAACTTGAAAATCCAAACCTAAACCCAATCTCGAACCTGAACCCGATTTCCTAAACCTAAACCTTAACCTATTCTCAATTCCTTAAACCTATAGCTTATAACCGAATCCTAAACCTAAACCTAAACCTTAACCTATAACCTAAAACTAAACCTAAAACCTAAATGTATTCTCAAATTCCTAAACCTAAACATGCACCTAATCCAAATCTCAACTACCTGACCTAAGCCTAAACCTAAACCTAAACCTAAACCTAAACTCGAAAACCCAAACCTAAACCTGATCCCGAACCCAAACCTGATTTCCTACACCTAAACCTCAACATATTCTCAATTCCCTAAACCTATAGCTTATAACTAAAACCTAAACCTAAACCTTAACCCGTAACCTAAACCTAAACCTAAAATCTAAATGTATTCTTAAATCCTTAAGCCTAAACCTACACCTACACCTAATCCTAATCTCAACTCTCTAACCTAAACCTAAACCTAAACTTGAAAAGCCAAATCTAAACCCGATCCTGAACTCGAACCCGATTTCCTAAACCTAAACCTTAACCTATTCTCAATTCCCTAAACCTATATCTGATAACTTAAACCTAAACCTAAACCTAAACCTATAAACTTAACCTAAACTAAAACCTATGACCTAAAACCTTAACCTATAACCTAACCTTAACCTACACCTAAAACCTAAACCATAACCTATAACCTATAACCTAAACCTAAACCTAAAACCTAATGTATTCTCAACTCCCTAAACCTAAACCTACACCTAATCCTAATCTCAACTCCCTAACCTAAACCTAAACCTAAACTTGAAAACCTAGAACTAAATTCGATCCCGAACCTGAACCCGATTTTCCAAACCTAAACCCTAACCTATTCTCAATTTCCCAAACCTATAGCTTATAACCTAAACCTAAACCTATAACCTTAACCTAAACCAAAACCTATGACCTAAAACCTAAATGTATTCTCAAATCTCTAAACCTAAACCTACACCTAATCCTAATCTCAACTCCCTAACCTAAACTTGAAAACCCAAACCTAAAACCCGATCCCGAATCCGAACCCGATTTCTTAAACCTAAAACTTAAATGTATTCTCAAATCTCTAAACCTAAACCTACACCTAATCCTAATCTCAACTCCCTAACCTAAACCTAAACCTAAACCTAAACTTGAAAACCCAAACCTAAACCCGATCCCGAACCTGAACCCGATTTCCTAAACCTAAACCTTAACCTATTCTCAATTCCCTAAACCTTAACCTAACCTAAACCTATAACCTGCACTTATAATGTAAACTTATAACCTAAACCGAAGCCTAAAATCTAAACTTAAACCTAAAACCGAAATGTATTCTCAAATCCTTAAATCTATACCTACACCTAATCTTAATCTCAATTTCCTAACCTAAACTTAAACCTAAACTTGAAAACTCAAACCTAAACCCAATCTCGAACCCAAACCCGATTTCCTAAACCTAAACTTTAACCTATTCTCAATTCTCTAAAGCTATAACATATATACTATAATGTATAACCTAAAGCTAAACCTTAAACCTATAACCTAAACCTTAACCTAAACTTATATACTATAACCTGTAACCTTAACCTTAACCTTAACGCATCGGCAAGAGCTAATAAGAGATGTTTTTCAAGTTGTGCAGGATCCTCAGAGAGGTTCTATAAACAAAGGGATGATCCGGTAAGTCTTTTTCTTTTCTGTTTTTGTATGATCTTTGGTATAAGTGTTTGAATTCAGTGTTTAAAATATACCTATGGTATTTGGCAGAGAACAACTGATTGCATTCAGGCAAGGAACGGAACAGACGCCTCATCGCATCATATTCTATAGGTAATTCTTCACCTTGGGAATCTCTATAGATTATGAATATTATGATTTAGTTTTGATTTTTGTTGGATGAGAAACTGTTTGGTATTTTGACTCATGATTTAGAGTTTTGTAGGGTTGGTGTGAGCGTATTTATGCGTGGATGAATGTAATGTGGATAAGATTGTTTGTGTTTGGATGGATGTAGTTTATGTTTGGATGAATGTAGTTTATGTTTGGATGGATTTATGTAGTTTGGGTTTAGATGGATGTGAATGTGAATTTGATGAAATATATTATATAACAGGTATATATCAGGAAGAATATGATGTTGTAACAGGTGTATATGGAAATACGAGACGGTTGAAGACTGTCCTTTTAAAAGATGGTTCATGACCATCCTTTTCAGGTTCATAAGAGATGGTCCATGACCGTCCTTTTTAGACTCATAAGAGACGGTTCATAACAGTCCTTTTCAGGTTCTTAACAGACGGTTCATGACCGTCCTTTTTAAACTCATAAGAGACGCTTCATGACCGTCCTTTTTCAGTTCATAAGAGACGGTCTATGACCGTCTTTTTACAGGTCATACGAGACGGGCTATAACCGTCCTTTTTATTGACGGTCATGAGCCGTCCTTTTTACAGACGGTCATAAACCGTCATTTTCAGTTATATAAGTCCACTAATTTACGTATCATTATAGACGGTCTATGACCGTCCTTCTTTAGATACGGTCCATAACCGTCCTTTTTTAGAGATGGTTTATGGCCGTCCTTTAAAAAATACGACACGCCAAAATTTGACGGCCGCTGCGACGGTCCTTTTGAGACGGTTTTCGACCGTCCTTTTTGGCCTTTTGAGACGGTTTTTGACCGTCCTTTTTTCGTTGTTTTGACGTAGTGCGGGCATGGTGGTATGGGGCACCGTGGTCGAGCTGTCGGCGTACGCTGGGGCCACAAACCTCCCCGTAGTGACCAGTGAGCACCTATGACTCGTGAGCAAATTATGGTGGTATGGGACACTATATTCTTGCTGTCGACCTACACTGATCAGGTGACGAGCACTTTGTAGTGACCGCGAGCGTATTCTGAGTCTACGGGAGGCGACGACCCTTCCGTAGCAATGAGAGTACATTAGGCCTGTATTGATAAGGTGATGAGGGAGCGGTGTAACGAGTACGAGCAATAACCCTGGCAGCCCTTGCAGTGACTTACAAATGTAACATCATATGAGATCACTAGGAGTGACGACCCTAGACAGGATCTGTGTTGGGATTAATATAAGTAAGGTACCTTAGTTTCCCAATACTGCTGTATGAATTGACTAATAATAGCTCGGTAATCATATCACCATCACATTGCATGTGCCTGTAAGATGTGGAGCACTTTGGGAAGAAAGCATACTGCGGGCGTAAGATGGTGTCGTATGAGGGAGATCGTCAGTGAGGGCATCCATCATGTCATGTCATATTGCATTAACAACAGTATTTAGGAATGTTCGATTAATTGCTTTACTATTATCGCATGATTGATTTGAGAACATGCTAATCTCTGCTCTATTATTCCACTGAGTTGATCACTCACTCTCACATTACGAGATAGTGTTTGTAACACCCACCAGACCCTGTCTTAGATGCAGGTGAGGCAGCGATTCAGGAGGCAGAGCCGGATTATGATGAGGACCAGGATGAGTTCTCATATATGCAGTTTCACGACGGCTTTGCATAGATGGCCTGGAGTGGCGGGACATACTAGTTGGACTTCTGACATTTTGATTTTATTTTATTACATGTATATGAGACTCAGAGATGTATTCATACTTTGTAGACAGCCGAGATTTATTGTTTTCCATACAGTGATATATATATTCTTCAGTCTTCCACTTGCTTTTATCACTGAATCTGGAGTATGGATTGCAGTTTTGGTATAATTTTACTCATGCGAATGCTTTAACTCAGACAACAGGGAATCATAATCATATTTGTTGCATAAGTGACGGTCTGGAACTTGGGAGTCGGGTTTATACACGACTCCCGATTTTCAGGGTGTTACACATCGGCCCATTAATCAAGCCATCCATCCTCGCCAAATTTACATCCATGAACCCTGGCGGCCTATAAGACCCGTATCTTAGTCTGTACCATTCCGTAGACTTCCGCGGTCTTACCGGTCAAATTCTGGCAACCTTCAACCCTTGACCGATATTTACGCATGACCCGGATTCATATGCCGTCAACCTGTATTGACTCAACCCAAGATCATACCATAGCGACCGCGCCATTGTTACGGTTCTGATGCCGCGACTCGCGTGCCAAGGCGATACCCTGGTCAAGAGATGTGGTCCAACGTTCGGTGCGAGGAAAACGCCGCGCGTTGCGAAACCCAAGAGAATCTCTACGATGTGTCACATCAATCCCATCAATCAATCAATCCATCAATCCATTACATGTCAAGTACACATCACCTTTCACCCATTGACAAGTAACCACAAAAGTCAAGAATCTCTTACAAGCCCATACCTTTCTTACACTAAAAACCCTCAAAGTCAAAAAGTTCTTACACCACTCATGCTTTTCTTACACAAAAGGCCACAAAAGTCAAGGTTTTCTTACACACCCATCACTCACCACATCCATCCATCACCCATCTCTCTCTCCCTTTACAACTCTCTCTCTCTCTCTTTCTCATTTTCAAATCTCCAAGCAAAAAAAAATCCCACGTATGTGAGCTCTCCAAGCCTCTCCCTCTCTTCCAAAACACCAAGTGTGGCCCACCTTCCTACCTCTTTATCCCAAGATCTCTCATCCTAGCCATCCATTCATCATCTCACCCATTGGAATCAAAGCTAAGGTGCTAAGGACCCCATAGAAGCAAGAAGATTGAACGGTGGGTGCTACTTAATAGTAGTTTTTCATGCTTTTAAGATGGACCAAGTGAGGCCAACCGATCAATGGTTTGGATCTCACTTGGGACCCTAAGTTGTGGCCGATGGCCCACTTTGATCATCATGATCATCTATGGTGGGGCCATTCTCTATGGACCCCATCATGATATTTATTTTATTTAGGAAGGTCATCTAGACCGTCCATATTAGAGGAAAAAGGATTCCTACCGTTGATCTTCGATTAAGGTGGTCCCATGTGTAAAGGGACCCATTTGATTGTATGATTTCTTCAAGGGAGGGCTTATAGTGGCGGAGCCCTCTATCACAAAACGTGTCCCACTCTATCTCTCTCTCCCTCTCTTTTCTTTTAATTATTTGTTTTGTGTGATGAAATGACCTTATGGCCTACTTGGATGGGCCCCACTATGGAGCATGTATTGAATCCAAACCATCTAAAGGAGGGGCCCACTTTACACATGCATTGTAACCTCACCACCTCACCAGGTGGTGGCCCACCTAAACAGGGCCCACCCTAAATGTATTTGATAAGGCCAAAATAAAATATAAAAAAAAAGGAAAACATCCAGGGACGTTGCTGGATGTGGAAGGAAAGCACATATATTGGCTTGGCTTTTAAAGGTCATTGGGGTCGGATACTTGTATAGGACCCACCTTGATGTATGTATTCAATCCAGGCCGCCCATCCTCTTCCCCATATCATTTTAAGCATTGAGCCAAGAGTTGGGGTTGATAGGAAGATCTGGTGGGCCATAGCGTCGAAGATTACATCATTACCTTTCAAAGATCATTTTCTTATTTTATTTTATTTTCTAAACATAAAAATATCCTTTATTAGACTCGTTGGATCTGTTACGAGCCAGAGAAGACAATGGACGGAGAGGATTTATGGAATGTGGGCCCCACACTCTAAAATCCTCAAACCAGCAATTTTTTAAAAAAAAAAAAAAAGCAATGCAGAGGCATTGCCTCTGCCCCTGACACTGCAGCAAACGCTGCAGCGTCTTCCAACGTGCGGGCGGGGGAGCAGCCACCCACGACTGCTACCGTGGGCCCCACCATGATGTATATATGAGATCCAATCTGTTCATGAGGTGGGCCACCCCAAGCAGTGGGCCCCCTCCAAGTTTCAGCTCCATCCAACACTCAGGTGGCCCACGTTGCAGGAAACAGTGGGGTTGAACCTCTACCATTGAAACCCATTGTTGGGCCCACCTAAGTTTCAAAGTAATCTGAAATTTGTGTTTTCACTTCATCCAGGTCTGAGTGACCTTATGAACGGGTTGGATTTCAAATAAGCATTGAGGTGGGTCCCACGTGGAGCCCACAATGATGTATGTGTTGCTTCCACCGTCCGCTGGACGGTGGAGCCCACTTGATGCATGTGTTTTATTCACGCCACCAGGCATGTGTGTGTTGTGTGTGTGTGTGTGCGTGTGCGTTTACTGTGTGTGTGCAGCGTGTGTGTGTGTATATATATATATATTATATTATTTATAATATTATATATCTATATATATACATATACTATTTGTAATTTATATATTATACTATTTATAATATACATGATGGTGGGCCTTCATGTGGGCCCCCACCCTTGATGCAGATGAAATGTCACGCCCCAAACCCGGGAATCGGATTCATAAGAATCCTGATTACCGAATCTGGTGCCGACAGCCTCCGTAGTACCCCATTCTCGACTCCTAGCATTCATATGCCAGATTCCGACCCTGGGATCCTACAAGGAGGATTTTTTTTTGTACATATAACTAGTAATAAGCATAACCACAAGATTACCCAATTCACAAAGGCAACATCATCATCACATATCCACTAATATAATCGTTTGAGTACAATACTGAAAGGGAAATACATAAATAAAAATCAAGCTCCAGAAGACCACTACACGCTCCAAGCTCAACACTGCTGCAACCTAACATCACCTACACGCATCTATCGTGCATAAGCTTATAGAAAGCTTAGAGGGTGGTGTAAGTGTGTGCACAAGGTAAGTGCCAAGTATTCAATACAATGCTATAATCATACAATACCGAAAAAATTGGTAATCCATAAACCATACAATGTCTAAATAAGCAGAAACACTAACAAGAGCAGGAATTATCAGAGTAAGCAGAAATACTGACAAGATATAAATCATACGATAACAGAGTAAGCGAAAGTATGGACAAGTCTATAAGTTAATCAATATCAGAATACGCAATATAGAACAACTATGCGATAAGGAGTCATCAAGAGACAAATATCAGATGCCGAGGATGTAATGCAATATGCGATGCGAATGAAATAATCATGCTGGAGTGTGAAGTCGGGGTGATAGTACGTATTATCGCAGGCTATGGGGTCCACCACAAGAGACTTCTATCCAAACCAGTCCCATACCTAAATTTAGCTAGTCAGGCTCGACGTGATAAACTCCTGATCTCAGGTTGGTCGCGCGCCAAACCGAAATCCTTACCGTAACGAAGGTACACAACAATTAGTTGCGCACCACCAGCCCGAGTGGATAGTGAATGAATGAATGAATGAGCATGCAACTCCTACTCGATAAGTCCACATATCAGTACGGTTCCTCTCTGAGAAATCACCGGGGTCTATTACACTCCATACCAGATTGCCGCCTCATCGCGCGCAACAAGGTGAGTGGAAGAGACCTCACTATCCGCCTGCCAATATCGGGCTCGGCTCGTCAATAGCGGACCCATTCCTCGAGCTGGTCAGACTCAGCCTAGCATTGCCCCCTCCTCTCGGGCAGGTAAGGCCGCACCCCCTTCCAACCGACCACGACACAGTGGAGAGAGCAGTCATCTGGTAATCGGCACTCGGTGCTCATCTACCCACTCGGTCTAGACGTTGGAGCAACCTCTGGAACCAAGAGGGTTCTGGAACTTTCACCCAAGGATATCTATAGCACCCTATGTAGAATAGATTTCTGGTATCCTATCTGACCATCCACGATATGTCTGTGGACGCTACAGCCCTGATGTCGCTAGGGCGTACGGTGGTCATGTCATACAAATGCGAGATGCATGAGTCACACAGTGCAATAATGCTTCAATCCTGTGCATATCGTGCGATCATATGAGAAAATCTCCGCCTATCAGGAAGTCTCATAACAACCAGCACTATGACATATGCAATGGTCAATCATATCTCATAACAGACATGCAGATGATGCGTATGAGCATGTATCATGGTGCTATACAGTCACATACTCATAATCGGTATCAATAACCGGCACCAACAATCGGCCTCGGTAATGTGGACATCTTCCCAACATTGCCCCAAGAAGTGACCCTCACAGATCCAAACATATAATGGGCCCACGGCGTCACACAAAGGCCTAATATACAACACAATGGGCCTTACTCAAGGGTTACATGTACACAACAGGTGGGCCCTGCTCAAGGGCCTAACATTCATCACAATGGGCTCCTTTGCCTGACCCTCAAATGAATCACAATGGGCCTCATCACCTAGGCCTCAATATACATCACATTAGGCCTTAAACACGGGTTGAATACACATCATGTCGGGCCTCAAATACGGGTCGCATGTTCATCACATTGGGCCTCGATAATCAGAATCGGCAATCGGCCACGTCAATCGACAATCGACCATGATCGGTAATCGGTCACGGTAATCGGCCTCGATCGGTAATCGGTCAATCAACCACGACGATCGGAATTGACAATGGACTACGATAATTGGCCTCGATCGATAATCGGCCTCGATAATTAGAATCGGTCAATCGGCAATGACAAGCAGAATCGACAATCGACCACGTCAATCGACAATCGGCCACGATCGGAAATCGGTCACGATAATCGGCCTCGATCGGTAATCGGTCAATCGGCCACGATAAACAGAATCGTCAATCGACCACATCAATCGACAATCGGCCACGATCGATAATTAGAATCGGCAAACCGGTAACGACAATGGCACCGATAATCAACAGATAAACAAAGCGAGGTTTATAAATGATCAGCCAATCAACTATAGTATAAAGATCAGCACTTGGCCGTGGTTATATCAAATCCGATAACACGGAGCCATCCGTTTACGGCGAATGGGCCCACTTATTTGGGTTAACCCACGAAGATAATGGGCCTAACAAGGCATAAGGGAAGGTCTCAATGTGGACATCCAACCATCGTTGTCCATCAATGTGGACATCTAATCAACATTTCTCTCAAGGAGTGGTCCACATAGAACCATACATATAGTGGGCCCATGGCCCCACACAAGGGCCTAATATACATCGTCATGGGCCTCGCTCATGGGCCACATATGCATCACATTGGGCTGCTTACATGGTCCTATTATACATCATGATGGGCCACATCTCATGAGCCAAATACACGTCACAGTGGGGTCGGGACAATGGGCCTCATATACATCAAGATGGGCCCATCGAAATATCATCTAGACCGCACCATAAATAGTAGTGGAGATAATGATTTCGCCGTTTAAACAGTTCATCGGCCCACCATAATGTTTATTTTTCCCTCCAATTTGATCATATGATCACAAAGACCTGGATCAAGAGAAATAACAAATATCATATTAATCCAGAACTTCTGAAATCCATAAGGGATTTCAATGGTAGGTATTTAACTCTCTACTATTTTATGCGATGTAGTCCACCTGATAGATTTGCCCCATTTTTAGTCTCAAGGCCTTAAGACGAGCTCGCCATCCGGATGGATGGTTTGGATGAAACACATACATCAAGGCAAGCCCGGCTGATGGGTGGTAAGGATACACTACATACATCGAGGCCACACCGTCCATTGCTACTGGACGGTGTGGCATAAGCACATATATTATGGTGGGATCCACGTTCAACTGGATGGTGGAGATCCCACACACTCATCAAGGTGGCCCCATGTCCAAGCAATGGACGATGGGGATATAACATACACCTCAGATCGTCCCACCTTCCTTGCACTGTACGGTGGGATGAAGCACGTACCATGGTGGGATCATCAGAGCTTGGTGATGTCCTCCACAGCAGTTAGACAATTGGGTGATCCCCACCGTCTGAAAGTGTTGGACGGTGTGTATCAGCACCACACGTGCGGCATGTGGGTCCCACTTCTAGATGGACGGTGAGGACATAACATAGATACATCAAGGTGGGTCGTACACACAGCATACATAACCACATATATGTATATAAGACAAATATATAAGACAAACATCTGGTGGGTACCATCTGGGGCCACCACACATGGCATATATATATATATATATATATATATATATATATATATATACACATATCTTATACCAGATATTGGAGCGAGATCCCACCATCCCTGATGGATGGTGAGGATATACACATACATTACATAAGGTGGGGCCCACAAAACAACGGCCACCAGCCAATCCGCTTCATCTGGTGGGTCCCACGTACATGGCCCACCGGATATATTTAGAATATAAATATATTATCATTTATTTTTTATACATATACAGTGGTGGAAATACCAAATACACATCATTGTGGGGGCCTGATATGGATGATTTGATGACACGTCAGATGGGTCCCACGTGATGAACGGTCCTGATGAAGCATATACATCATGCTGGTGGACCCACCTAACTTGCTGGCGTTAGCACAAAAGCAGCTAGGTGCTGCTCGTCAGATGTGTGTTGCAGATAAAACACTCACATGAAGGTGTGGTTCCCACCTGAGATTTAAATGTACTGCATTGGATGAACGGTGTGGATACACACGGCCATCAGGTGGGTCCATGTCTAATGTACAGACGGCGTGGATGAAATATACATGCCAAGGTGGGGTCCCACCGTCCACAGATGTGGACGGTGTAATTAAAAAACAAACATCAACGTAGGCTCCACCGTCCACAGCCGTGGACGATGTGAATAAAACACATAATTTATGATGGGTTTCACATGGGGCCCACCGCAATGTCTATTTACAATCCAACCCGTTAATATGATCACACGGCTCTGGATGAAAAGGGGAAACAAATTTCATATGAATCCAAAACTTCTGTAATACCCAAACAGGGTTACAATGGCTGACGTTTAATCCTGTTGTTTCCTATGACGTGGGCCACCTGAGTATCATATAAAGATGATTTTTGGGGTGAACCGCTGATTAAAGGGGTCCCAACAAATGCACGGTATAGATTTTCTACAAACATCACGGTGGGGCCCATGGCTGGGGCCCACAGTTCCAGCACCTCTCGTCCATGGCGCAGCAGCGTCCTGCGTTGCTGACACTACAACAGCAGGCGCTGTTGCCTATATTATATATATATTTTTTTTTTTTTTTTTTTGAAAACTTGTTTTTGTAAGGTTTTTCCCAAGTGGGGCCAGTGTCCGGAAGATCCAACCCACTCATTGGATTCCATGGCTCGATATCATCCAAAAGAGCCCAATATCAAGTATATTTTCAGTGTACATAAACGTCAAAGCAGATTTTAACGGTGAGAACCATTGTTTTCTATGTTATGGCCCATCATAAAGTCTGATTGGCTTCATTTTTCGGGTCAATGACTAAAATGATCTGAAGAATGGAATGAATGGCGTAGATTAAATTAATGCTTCAAGGTGAGGCCTGCATGAATAACCCACCTGAAAATCTAAAAAAAGCAACTGACGTTTTATATATATATATATATATATATATATATATATATATATATATATATATATATATATATATATATATATATATATATATATATATAGCTTGTTAGTACACACCCATATCAGTAAACGTACTCCATGCTAGCCACGGGGAGCTTCACGGCCAGCATCCAGGATGCTGGACGGCTTGGATAAACACAGCATCATGATGGGTCCATGTGTATGTGGGCCATGTTCTATCAAGGTGGGTCCCACATGAACGTGGCCCACCTAATGAGTATAATATTTATGTTTTCTCATCATCTTTAAGGTAGGGTCCATATGACTTGGATGGTTTGGATATGACATATATCAAGGTGGGGTCCATCCAAGGGGGCCACACATCACACAAAAATGAAAAAAAGAGAGAGAGAGAAGCACCCACCTCGATATCTCTTCTTCCTTCTTCCGCCTATGCACTCTAGAGCTCCAAGAGGACATTTTCAATGGTTGAGATGATGGTCCAAGGGTTGGATTTTATGGTAGGAAGGTGGGCCACACTAGCTCTCTCATGGGGAGCTTGGACGTGGCTTGCTTCCATGGGAGTTTTTCTTGGAATGATAAGAGAGAAAATGAGAGAGAGAAGGGTGAGGTGGAGTGATGGGATGAGAGGGATGGTGAGTGATGTAAGGGAGTACTTTTATTGTAAGAAAAGTTAACTTTTGGGGAGGGTAGTTGTACTTGACATTTATTGGTGAGTATACTTTGATTGATAGGATTGATGGGATGTTTCGTAGAGATTCCCTTGATACTTGCAACGTGCGGTGTTTTCTCGAACTGAACGTGGGCCCACATCTCCTGGCCTGGGTATCGCCTCGGCGCGCGAGACGCGCCATCGGAACCGCGGCGACGACGCGGTCGCTAGGGTACAACTCTCGGGTTGAGTCGACTCGGGTTAACGGTGTGTGAATTAGGGTCGCGCACAAATACCGATTAAGGATCGAGGTTGCTAGGATTCGATTAGGAAGACCGCGGAAGTCTACCGAACGATACGGTCTAAGATATGGGTCTTACATGAAACGAGTTAAAGAATGGGCCAAAATTCATAATCCGAGTGGACCCCACCTTAGCATATTTTGAGGCCCATTTTAATGTAATCGTAGTGGTTCATTGGGGTCCACTTTGATGTGGATCTTAGGCCCATGGAATGGGGCCATTTAGTGTATTATAAGGCCTATTTGATTTATATAAGGCCTAGGGGTTTAGGCCCATTTGATTTATATAAGGCCTACAGGATTAAGCCCATTTGATATGTATAAGGCTCATAAGATTAGGCCCATTTGATGCAATCTAAGGCCACGGATTATGACCCATTGCAATGCACATAAGACCTATTGGTGCGGCCCATTTATGTGGCCCATTTGATGAATAAAAGGCCCATATGATATGGCCCATCTGATATATATTTAAAGCCCAATGGGATGAACCTAAGGTCCATTGCAATGTGTAAACCAAACTCGGATTATGTAACAATGTTTACGACGATCGTGCATTGGGAGCAATGTTGGTTTGACGTCCACATTGCGAGTGTAATGTTGGTTGGATGTTCACATTACGACTCTCCTTAGGGCCCATTATTAGGCCCGTACTTATTGTGTATAGGCAGTCCAGGCCCATCTGCATTGTAAAGATATTCATTTCATTATAACATGTTTAGTTTAGTTCCATGACTCATGATCATACGCACCATATGTATGCTTGATATGAGAGGTGACTGATCATAACATATGTCTTCGGACAGGTTGTTATGGGCTCCCGATTAGGCGTTGTTTCCCTACATGAGCGCACGTTACGTGCAAGGATGTGCTGCATGATTGGATAGTGTGATTCATGCATCTCGCATTGTGTGATATGGTTATTGTACGCCTTAACGACATCGAGGCTGTAGCCTCCACAGACCGATCGTGGTTGGTAGGATTGGATACCAGAAATCTCATTCTACATGGGGTGCTATAGATATCCCTGGATGAAAGTCTCTAAACCCTTATGGTACCAAGAGGTTGCTCCAATGTCTAGACCGAGTGGGTAGATGAGCGTTGAGTACCGATTACCAGATGGCTGCGCTCTCCACTGTGTCGTGGTCGGTTGGAAGGGGGTGCGGCCTTACCCGCCCGAGTGTAGGGGACAATGCTAGTCTGAGTTTGACCGGCTCGAGGAATGGGTCCGCTATCGACGAGTCATGCCCGATATTGGCATACGGATAGTGAGGTCTCTTCCACTTACCTTATTACGCGCGATGTGGCGGCAATCTAGTTTAGACTGTACTAGACCCCGGTGATATCCCAGAGTTGAGCTGTATTGACATGTGGACTTATATGAGGATTGTATGTTTGACTTGCATCTTGCATCGCATAGCCTTGGTACGGCTCATGATATTTATGGATCCATCTGCATATTCCGCATTACTCTGATATTGCATGATTATATTACTACTTTGCGCGCACACTTTCACCACCCTCTAAGCTTTCTATAAGCTTATGCACGACCATTGCGTGCAAGTGACGTTGGGGCGTAGCAGTGCTGAGGCAGGAGCGCTTTACAGATTATCTTGGAGTTTTGTTCATCATCATTGTATTTCCCTTTATGCTCATTATACTTGTAAAGTTTTTTATCATAGTGGAAATATAATGGAGTTTTTGGTTGTTGTTTGTGGGTTACATCTTTGGTTATGCTTATTACGAATCAAACTGACGTTGAAAATCCTCCTCGTAGCATCCCAGGATCGGAACCTGGCGAATGGGAGCTGGGAGCCGAGAATGGAGTACTACGAAGGCTGTTGGCGCCGGATTCGGCGATCGAGAATTTTGTGAGCCCGGTTTCTGAGTTTAGGGCGTGACACGGCCCATCTAGCATGAATCCATCAAACCCTTCTATCTCATCCAATCCAACCTCATATCCTCCATTAATGGTGGTTGAAATGCCATAAATAGCGTTAATCTCCCCAAAAGAGCCCATTACTCCCCCACCAACCTCCATCAACTCTTCCATAAATGGATTCCCTCCACCATTATTGGACCCACCAACTCTCTCACCACTCATGAGCCCATCATTACTCCCATCATGGCCGGTCATGATCAGCTTCCAAAAGGGAAGAAGGACAAAAGGGGAAGAAGACAAAGAAAAGGAGACAAAGGAAGAAGGACAAAAGAGATGATCAGACGGACAGGGACAGCAAGGAATGTCTGAAATAGGTCAGCAAGAATGAACAGGAAGAGGAAACGGTCACTGGAAGAAAAGATGAATGGAGGTGGCACCCCGATTACAGCTTGCGGTAATCCGATCACCGCCTGCAGACCTGCCATTTTTGTGTCATTGATTCAGCACTGACAGGGCAGAACGGGCAGAAAAAAAAAAGTCAGTGGGCGGCAGTCCGATTGCCGCCCTGACCCATTTTCAACCACATTTTGGATGGGACCCGCCTCGGAAGGCCAGGACCTTAGAACAAACATACATACATCCAAAAGGGGTCCCGAAGGTGCCCAAAAGGAATGATTGAAAGAGAACAGCATCAACAAACTGAAGTCTATAAACATGAACGTTTCACATTCAAGAAAGTAAGATACAACAAGTTAGTCATCATCAGGAAGATATGCATTAGTATCCTGGCGATGAAAGTGAGGCCCCAGGATCCCTCCTCTAGCAAAACGCGCACCGCAGCCAGGGGCATAGTCAAGCTGTAGAATCGGGCCGATACCATGCTGCTCACACCAGGTGATGTACTCTTTAGATGGATCTACAAAGGCACTCACGTCATAGCCCACCAGCGCAGCAGTCAGCTCCCTTTCGGGCACCGATCTCCAATCAGGACCAGATGGAGGACTAAGTGACACCATGGGATTACCAGTCAGCTGTCAGAAAAGTCTCTCCCAAGTACCATTCATCACACGAAGATCCTCAAGAATACGGCATCGACGAAAAGCCTGAAAAGCTTCCTGGGCCCCAGGAGTAAGTGCCACATTCGACCAGAGATACGGCCTGGATAAGAATTGTGAAAAGAAAATCGAAGATTTGAGCAAAACAGATAACACATGGGCAACACAGAAAATGGCAAAATTACTCACATCACTCGGAACAAGGGCATCAACATTTGACCTTCAGGCAAGGTTTGAAAATAAACGCGTGTGGCTGTGGTAATCCTTGTACCACAGCATCATGCGAGGAAACAGAGGTGAATGGTGAATTAAGGTGGGGGCCAAATGTGGAAAGTGATCGAAGAAGCAGACCTGCACGACTCACGGTTAGAGGAGGTCAAACCAATTCATCCTCAATGAAAATATTGCAAAAGGTAGAGATCGAAGAGGACACCTCGATGACAGGGTAGAAGCCAGTCAGGGACCGGTTGATACAATGACTGGCCTTATCCAGCCCTTCGTATAAGTAGGCAAGGAGGGCTGCATTCCAATTGTACGATGTGGGAAAGGTGATATTCGCCACGAGCGACAACAAACAAGAACTCACCAACACATTCCCGTGACAGAAAATCATCGCACTCATGGTGTACAAAATTAGGGCACGCGCCTTCACCACAACCGTTACCTCAGTTTCAAGGACACGTCTGGCAAAATTTGATGATAACCAGAGGAGTTTGAAGCGAGGACCAGTAAAGTCCGCTGCGTCTGGCATCATCCTCAGGAGACTCATCCAATCCTCCTCAGTAGGCACCGGAAGGTCATCCTCAAAAGGGACAGACCCCCCATCATATCGAAGGCCTGGCTGCATATAAATGTCATATGAGGTAATCCCCCACTCTCCAAAAGGAAGTTGAAAGGTATGAGTCTTAGGGTGTCATCTCTCAACCAGAGCAGACAAGAAAGACATGTTTGTCCGACTCAGACGGATCCGAAACAGGTGAGCAAAGGGGGTCCGCTACAGAACATCGAAGAACAACGGTTGTGGATCCTCAAACCAATCAGGCCAGTGCATCCTGACCCCATGCCCTCTCAAAAAGTAGGTGCACCACCTTCTCGAGCAATGTCGGACAAATGCCGACCCTCACGAGGCACGAAGGACGGATCAGGTGACTAGCATCAGGAGCTAGCCTCATTTTTACCACGTCGAGGCATGCTGCACACACAAAGTATCCAAGTAAGTACCCCAACACATTCTAAGGCCCATTTCAAAAAGCTCATGTCCAAGGCCTATTTCAAAAAAAGCCCATGTCTAAGGCCCATTTCAAGGCCCATGTCAAGGCCCATTTCAAAAAGCCCACACAAAAGCCATGTCTAAGGCCCATTTCAAAAAGCCCACATCAAGGCCCATGTTCAAAACCCATTTCAAGACCCATGTTCAAATCCCACTTTTCAGGTCCATGTCCAAAGCCCATCAAAAAGTCTATGTCCGAATCCATGCCAAAAAGGGCCCATCAGGCTCATGATTCAAGGCCCACCAGGCTCATGCCAAAAGACCCAGTACACATTCCATAGGTCCATCCCTACATCTGAACCAATCAAGATCATGATGTGGGGCCCATTTTGAAAATCTCATCTGTCCATCATCCAAAAAATATATATAAAAAAAATATTTTTACCACATCCATGCATCTGAACCAATCAAGATCATGATGTGGGGTCCATCTGAAAAATTTCATCCGTCCATCATCCACCATAAACAACCGATCATCATCTACATCATCCATACACACAAATAGGCCCCAAATCATCAATCCGATGGTTCAGATCATCCCAAAAAAAAAGAAAGAAAGAAAATGCAAAAAAAAAGGGTGGGGGGCCTTTTCTTATCACACCCCACTCCACCAAAAAAATAATACAATAATGGTCCAGCCAACCATCTGGCCCGAACAAAACAATTTCAACAAAATTCAACGGCTCAGATCCGATCAAGGTAGTCCAACGGCCTTGATTACAGTCTTCTCCAAACTCTAAGAAGAAATCCAACCCATCAAAAGCCCCTAAGATGAATGGTGCAACATGGTTCAGCAAGAGTGCAATGGCGAAGATTACCTGAAATGGAAGGAAAGAAAAAAAATGTGCTTAGAAAATCCCTCCAAAAATAGCTGAAGGGACCACAATGGGTCCCTGGACGTCCAAAATGGAAGATATAAATAGAGGAGAAGGCTGCACCGGACGGACCAGTGCGTGGCTCGGACCATTGGACAAAATGGGTGACAAGCGGTAGCCGGACTGCCACCCGCTGCAGTCCGACCGCCGCCCGACCGAAAAAGTGCATGGGACAGCGGGCCGTCCCCTAGGGCTGGTGAGAGCAACTGGTTTTTAACTCCAACCGTTGGGCAATACCCAAAATAGTTCAAAATAAACTCAAACTGTCAAAGATTTTAAAAAATAGTCTCGCATTTTCAAAAGTTACAAAAACAGCCTTCAAACCTTCAAAAGCTACAAAAACATCCTCAAAATCTTCAAAAGTCACCAAAACAGTCCCCAAGTCTTCAAAACATACCAAAACAGCCTTCTTTTCAATAAAAAAATCTCCAAGAAAAAATTTAAAAAAAAATCTCAAAAATTGTCAAAATAAGCACACAATAAATCCCCAGTAAGTATAACCTCAAAAAAGAGATCAGTTCCTTTTAAGCTATCAAGCCCCCATTAAGTTATCAATGGAGGCCATCTAAATTTTCCTACAATAAAAACCAGACGATGACGCCCTCCCGCGGGATCGAACAAATCTTTCAAAAATCTAAAAATATTTTGAACCATTAGCCCCATTAATTTATTAGTGGAGGCCATCTGAATTTTCCTACAATGAAAACCAGACGATGATGCCCTCCCTCGAGATCGGACGGATGCTTCAAAAATCTCAAAAATACCTCAAATAAAAACCGTTAGCCCCACCAACTCAACAGTGGAGGCAGAGTGACTGTTTACTTGTGCAAATAAAAACCGAACGATGACGCCCACCCGCGAAATCGAACGGATATTTTTCAAAATCTAAAAAAAATATTTTCAAATAAGATCCCTAAGGAGTCTAGCTCCAAAGGGAATAGCTTTCAAACAAAGTTTTCACTACCGCACACGGCACGCAGTACACTGAGGAATCTTCCATATTCTCCAGTTGCGGCCAGTGCACACAGCTAAATAAGATTGGATCTCTTCCGGTTTCCCAGAAGACGATCAAATCCGTACATGATACATATACGATTGGCCCGATCTCTATATCTGGACAATTGTACAAATGTTAGTAAATGATTGGATCCATCTCTGGAAAGAATAATCAAACTCAAAGTGGCTACAATCCATTGTAACCAAAGTATCAGAATCAGTAGACTACATGGAAAAAGATTACTCGCACATACCTAGCACGGGATGTTCAGAAAATTTGATTGAGGCCAAGTTGGCGTAGTGAGTTCCCCGTAAGGCCGCACCAACGCGGAGGGCAACTAACTACTTTGACATTCAAATAGACCGAATACTCCTAGGGTGATTACATAGCAAAGAAATGATATACCAAAAAGTACGGGAAACCTCGTAAAGCCGCGACAAATGCACAGAGGCCCTTACTTTTCAAACTTACCCTCCAATGCTATTAATAATCAGACGTGAAAGGGTTGTGATTGGTGATTCGTAAAGCCGCGACAAATGCGCAAGAGGCAATCACAACGTTTTCCTCAACCCTCGTGATATGTGCAATTCATCCCTTTTCCAGATAGTCAACTGACAATGATATAATGGCAGGCAACAGATTCGAGTTACTATCCCTTTTTCTAACCAGAAGGATGGGGTGTCCACTCGCTTTGACCTTCGGTTGCTTGCAACCTCGGTAAAAGAGGGGCATCTGTAGACACCCTACCCGGGCTACATCTTGAGAAGGTTAAAACCATCAGGAACCATGATCATACCTAATCCCTGCCTAAACCGAACCAAAGTCCCTAAAACCCAAATCCGCAATCCAAAACCACGATCCAAACCATTCAGCGCACATGCAACCATGCCTATACCCTATATCATGGCCCAGATCCTTTTTACCCAAGCCGAAACCCATTTCTCTAAGCCGAAAAACTCAAAAGGAGACTTCCGAGCGAACCCGCAAAGTGTATAAGGTTCGCACGCCGAAACCGGCCCGAACTGAGCCTGGGCGGCAGTCTGACTACCGCAGGCGGTAGTCTGACTGCCGCCTACAGTACTTCAGGTACCGTCGCTCTCGGGCCGCATGCGGACAGCTGTCACAGCATCCAAAAGTCAACTTTCCTTCAAAATTACCCTCTCAGATTTCACTATTTACCTTTTTACCGCCCCCCATAGCAAATGAGAGTGTGTCATGTGGCATTTTTCTCTCTCCAACCAACCACAACTTGTCATGTCATCCTTTACCCCTCTCAAACCCAGAAATTACCAGAATGCCATTGGAGAAGGATATAAATAGCCCTCTCCCCTTCTCATTTCAAGAGACCAAGAAATCAAGCCTCCACTTCTAAGCTTAAGAGAGTAAGAGAGGGAGAGAGGGAGGAAGAGAGTGAGGGTGAGGAGGAGCTCTAAAGCCCTTAAGTCCAGATTTTTCAGCTATCTTCTTAGCCCACTCCTTGCTTTCCTAGTCATCCTAAGCTCCCAGCCTAACTTTGTTAATCATGGTTCAATCCACATTTTAGCCTACTCAACAGAGCAAGCCAAAGATCTATTCATTTTTACAAGCATCCATCATGACATTTACTCACTTCTCAACCCCCCTGCTTCTCTAGATCTCTAGTGAACGAATGCGCTGTGGCTTACCGTACATCGGATCCTATCACATCAGAAATTTCTAGAAATCTAGTCCATTTTTTTTACCTCTTTATGCATAAGCATCATCACATCCGCTCTCTAGAAACGCCGTTGGACGTATGCTCTGTGGCTTGCCGAGATCTCGGATCTTGTCATACCAGAAATTCACCTGTGTGCCTAGTCCCATTTCGGCCACAACATCAATCATCCCTTGAGATTGTTTTACCACACTAAGTAGAGACCGTACATTTGTACGGGCAGAGAGGGTGTCTAACACCTTCCCTCTTTGTAACCGAGGTCTCTTGCTCAAAATCCCGGATTGCAGACCAGGAGTCAATCTAAGGTAGGGAAGTCTCCGAATTTCCCTCACCTTACGTATTTCGTGGTTCTAGCCGACCGCGAGATTTCGAGATTTTTCGACTAGTGACGACTCCAACATCCATAATCAGCCTATCACCCCCAATCAACCATACAAATCGTAAATCAAGTGTGGACTCCGATTTTTCAGTGTCTACAGAGAGGGAAGGTGCTTTCAAGCCTCCCAAGATTTGATTCTTTAGCTACCTCCTAGCCTTTCTTCTTGACTCTTTTAGCCTAGCCCATGTTGGTCATGATTCAATCCATGTTCTATCCTATCTATATATAAAGTCAAAGATCCACTCATCTCATACATTATCATGATATCTACGCCCTTCTTAACCCCCTACTCCTCTAGACTTCTAGCGAATGTATGTTCTGTGACTTATCATACTACGAATCCTGTCACATCAAAAATTTCTAGTGGTCTAGTCCACTTTTCTTTACCTTTTTGCATGGGCATCATCACATCCGCCTTCTAAACACATTGTTGGATGTATGCTCTGTAGCTTGTTGAAATCTCGGATCTTTCTATATAAGAAATTCACGTGTGCCTAGTCATACCTCGACCACATTCATCTTCCCTTGAGAGTATTCTATCACACGAAGTAGAAACTGTATATTTATACGGACAAAGAGGGTACCTAACACCTTTTATCTTTGTAATTGAGGTCCCTTACTCAGAATCTCGGATCGTAAACCAGGAGTCAACCTAAGATAGAAGAGTCTTCAAATTTATTCAACCTTATATATTCCGCAGTTCTAGCCAACCGTGGGATTTTAAAATTCATCGGTTAGTGGCGACTTCAACATTTATAAATCAGCCTAGTCACCCTACCATCAAAACAAAAACATGCAAATCAGCATTGGCGCCGATTTTCTATGTCCACAAACTCATTCCAATTTACAAAATACGATTGTTTTAAGATTTTGTCGGTCCAATCATTTCCACCTTTGATCCCTTCCCTGGTCCATCTTTGCCATGAAAGTGTCAGCCGCTCCACATCCCTTTTTATATTCGGATGTTCTAGTTATCCAATGGTTACAGCTACATTCTGGGTTCCTCCCAAAATGGTCCAATGATCGATCATTGAGGATCACCTGGAGATTTTTGTGGGGTATCCCTCGTCCACTCTGGTCTTCTTCACTTGGATCTCTGCATGATGAGCCCATGTCGTGTGGAGGTCTACCAGTCTGGAAGATACTAACACTTTGGTCATTGGATCACAAATAGACGGTCAATGAACAAGGTACATCAATAGTTTGTAATCAATACCCTACATTGAATGTCTAGGATGTCCCTTCTGGAAGATTCTTGGAGGATCCCTATCCATGGTCGATTCAACCAATCGGATCAACAGTCTGGATTTCCGTAATGTGGGCCCACTTGTGTGGAATGGGCCTACCAGTACACGACGAACTTGTTGAAGCTAGCGTCCAGACTTGATAATAACTCCGCTTGTGTGTGTGTGTATATATATATATAGGGAATTGGTACTATGCGCTCGAGCTGATGGGACCGTCCCATGAGGTCGAGCTGTGTGGGCCCCACCATGATACGTTTCTAACATTTACCTCCATCAGTCAGATGCACTATTCCATTCTGGGCCTAGGTCTCAAAAATCAAGTCAATACGTACTTGTGTGGGCTACACCACATACAGAAGTGGAGAGGGGCCATGCACCATTAAAACATTCATAATCATTTTTTGAGCCCACCGAGATGTGGTTTGCAAATTCAGCCTATCCATTATGTGTGTCCCACTTGAATGAGGGTTTAGACCAAGTTTCAGACGCATGCAAATTTTAGGTGGGCTCCACTAAGTGCTTTTATATGTTTTAACGGTGTCTTCACATGATTTTAGATGGTATGGCCCACCAGAGTTCCATATATGACTGATTTTTGGGATATCTCATAATTTAAAGGGGACCCATCAAATGCACGGTGTTGATGGTCGACACGTATCACGGTGGGACCCACACAGTTCTACCTCACAGGAGCTTATCGTGAGATCGAGTGCATAGAACCTTTTCCTATATATATATATATATATATATATATATATATATATATATATATATATATATATAAAAAGGGAAAAAAAAACAACACACCCACATGTAAAGTTGACAGAAATGTTCCAGTTATAAAGTTGACAGAAATGTTCCAGTGCTCTCAGAGCACGTCATGGTGCTCGTAATAGGATTAATCCATTTCAAGGTTTAATCAATAAATCTGAACCGTCCATCAAGCATAGAACCCATCTCATTAACAACTATGTAAAAATTTCACTGATCGAATCGTCTAATCATCATTTTTTTGGCTCTATTTTCTTTAGCCATCCCTTTACCAACCTATGGATGGAATTACTATAATTGCCTAACAAAAATAATTCTTCGAATCATAAGCAATCTGTGATTCTCCCTAAAAAATAGATGGATCAGATTGTTTATTGGACCTATTTTTGTGTAAACAATCTTGACCATCCATATTAAAAGCCATTCATCAACGGTTAATATCTGTTGGATTTTGCATGGCAACCCAGAAAAAATGGTCTGGACCTAATGAAAAAAATGGATGGAAGAATTGAATTGGATTAGAAAGTCAGGACTCTGAGAACACTGGAGCATTTCATAGTTAAAACTGACATCCTTTCCTATCAAAATCATCCCATATCAGACAAACTGATGTAATTCCGTTGCCATAAAATCAATGGAAGGCCACATGTAATAGTCCCAAAACAGGCAGAGAAGTCGGTGATTGAGTGTCAGTGCAAGTTGGCTATGTAGGCCACGTGCGGGGATTAGATACTGTAGATGACGAAATTGGATAGAGGAATCGTACCATACCTCATGATTATGGTCATTTATGACAAGTGGGGCCCATGGTAGTAATTAATTCAGACCATTGATTTATTGCATCCCATCGTTGATAGACTGCAAATAGAAGATTTTTCTAGTTCTGTATACTAAAATTGTTAGTTAAGAATGAAAATGCACCGATGGCCTACGTACAACTGAAAAACTTCCCCAACCACGTGGGTTGGCCAGGGTAGGATGACATGCACCCACGTGCATTTGTACGTATGACATGTGTCTACCATATCCATTACTTAGTAGCCAGTGGCAATTTTACCATGCAAATTGTCTTTGCATAACCATGCAGTTTGGATTTTAAAATGAATATTATAAAGGATTTCCAAAATTAAAAAAAGGATATGTACGTAGTTTGGATACACCTCCACGAGTTGTGAAATATTTTACCGTGAATTAAGGATATGAGCATTTTTGTCATTTTGTCATTTTAAGTTTTGATTATCATAGCTTGCTGGGATATATATATATATATATATATATATATATATATATATATATATATCTTTTTGTAGCCTAGGTCTTTTGGTTTTTTGTTTTTTTTATTTATTTATTTTTAATTTTAATATTTTATTAATAAACTTAAATTATGTATTATTGATTTTTTTCTCTAATTTAAATAAAAATATAGTTTGATTTACACAAATTGTTGATTACTTTCACGACAGCAGTCTATTAATTTGAATTTTGTTTGTGCAGCAGACTCACGTTCTGCTTATGAGGGAATTGGTGAGACCCTGGATCCAACGAAGTGAGTGGGACTCTTGTCTGCGGGCCCACTATGATGTATGTGATTATATCTATACCTTCCATCTGTATTGAAAGCTCATTTTAAGCGATGATTAAAAAAATTATAGCAGTCCAAATCCCAGATGGACGATAGTACTAGAAACAGTGATGATTAACTATTAAAATCTTCTTCTGGGCCACAAGGACATTCGATCAAGATGATATTTGTGTGGCCTCTTCATCTAATTTTTTGTGACCTTATAAACGGTTTGGATGACAAATAAACATTCCAGTGGAATCCATGGAGCTTTTACTGGTGGGGATTCAATCACTACTGTTTCCTGTAGTGTAGTTTACTTAAGATTTGTCAGCTTTATTTTTGGATATTGCTTTAAAATGAGCTTTCAAAGTGGTTGGATGGTATGGATTTAAGGCATGTACATCACTGTAAGCCCCATAGTTAGGAGTCCCACCCATATCTGTTGATCCGGGGCCTCACCCAATCCGCTCCCCTACTATGAATGGGTAGGCGACAATTTTACGCTGAGCATGGACAAATAGTCCCAGATTCATATCCACGCATTTCACCCACGTGCTGTTGTCGCTCATGCTCCGTGTATACAGGTCAATGTTGATAAACCATGGCCGTTCAAAATGATCACCATACAGATAATGACCCAAATTTCACACACCTATTCAGATTTTACCAACTGGGCCCCACAATTGCAAATCAATAATTATACTGAAATTGGGCTGAAACTTGTCTGTTTGTTGATATATAATAAACGGTCAAAATGGACATTAATCAACAGATTGAAGTCAGCAAACTACCTTTCATAAATCAAATATTAAAATTCTCCAGTTAGGTATTATTTTAATTCTATAACCTATTGATAATTAATCACCTTCACGAATCCAAATGTTACATCAAACTCTTATGGAATATTTAAAAACTCCTGTAAATATTGCAAATATTGCAGGGATATGGTACGAGAGGACTCTTCAAGTACAACGAACAGAATAGTTGCATGAGCATATTGATCTTTTGATTGGTTTCAATTGCAATAATAGTATGATTTATAAGGAAGCGGATTGGCAGATGTACCACACACTAGCTATGGTCCATCACGAGGTATGTATTATATCCAAACTATTAATCCATTTTGTGAGCTCGTTCTAAGGCTTTAAAAAAATAGAAAACGTTAAAAAGGTAGATCTAAATATCAAGTAGACCACACTTCAAAATGCAACGGGGGATTGAACGTTTACCATCGAAACGCTTTTGGGTCATAGAAGTTTTGGATGAATATGATATTTGATTTTCCTCTTCATACACGTCTTTTTCATCTTATGAACAAATTGGATGGAAAATAAATGTTATGTTGGCCCTACAAATGTTTTAATGGTGAAAATCATTATCCCCGCGGCTATTTGTGGGGTGGTCCAGTTGACCTTGGGCTATGATTAAGTTTTTTTATTATGCTCTAAACTAATCTCAAAAAATATATGAACGGTGTGGATATAATAAATACATATCATTTTGGGGCCCATTTAACTCGATCTCCTTTGAACAATTGAAGTTCCTGCGTAAGATTTATGTGTGGGCCACTTATATGTTTGTAAGAAAATCAACCCTTCTATCTTTTGAAGCTCATTTTATAACGTGAGACTAAAAATTAGGAGGATTCACAACTCAACTGGGCCACACAAGAGGAAAAAGTGAATATTTAGTGACCACCGTTGAAACGTTTATATGGCTATAAAAGTTTTGTAACAGTACACGTTTATGGTGTTTTCACTTTATCTGAGTGAAAATGACCTTATAAACGGTTTAGATGGCATATAAACAGCAAGGTGGAGCTTAGGAAGGTTTCAACGGTGGGCAATCCCTTCCCTGCTGTTTCATCTCCAATGGCCCACTTGAATTTTGGATCCTTCTCATTTTTTGTGGAATAACTTAAAATGAGGTAGAAAAACGGATGGACGGATTTGATTTCTAAAAAAATCGCACTAGGCCCCACCCTGAATACTTGCGCAGGAACTTCCTGCGAAAGGCTTTCGCAGGAAATCCGCGTCCGTGGTACACCAGCCAATCTGCTTCCGATTTTTAGGTAGAATCGTATGCATTGTTTTATGGTCTGACGGAGATAAAAGGAACCGACGGCTACCATCATGAAGTTATCGCTGAGCAAAATCCAAGCATGTCCCACCTCCCAAACAATCAGCACATGGTTTTGCATCCTTTGCACCCCCAGCTTGAGAAATCTACTCTCAAACCTGGGGTCCACCCTCGCAAATATATAACTGATTGCCCTTCATTTCTTTTCTACACAACAAACCAACCACTCTCTTACAACCAAAGATCTAAAAATCTCTCCTCTATTGCTCAAAGATCCGCACCCATGGCCTTGATTCACCCCAAGAAGCTTGTTAAAATGGCAAGGAAATCTTTCTCAAGAACCGACATAGCAGCAGATTCCAACACATGCAGCAAATCGATAGCTGATAAGGGTCATTTCGTCGTCTACACCATAGATGGAAAGCGTTTCATGGCTCCTTTGGAATACCTTGACAGCCCCATCTTTCAAGAACTGTTCAAAATGTCTGAAGACGTGTTTGGGTTACCAAGCAATGGGCCTATCACATTACCATGTGACACTGTTTTCATGGACTACGTTATCTCGTTGGTCCAAAGACGCATATCTAGAGATGTAGAAGAGGCTTTTCTCCTCTCCATACCTGCGAGCCGGTGCTCAGCATCTTCGTATCTCTCTCTACGGCAATCCAATCGACAAATCCTTCTCAATGGCTTATGATAATTCTCTAGTATATGCAAATAGACCCTTGAATCTTTTTTCCCTTTTTTATTTTATTTTATTTTTATTTTTATTTTTTAGGTGTATATATGAGTTCTTCTCCATATTCGATTTTTGTTTCAATGGGAGAATGATAATGCAAACAATTTCTAGCTTAGTTTTATTAATATTCCTGTTGTATTTTCTCTTTATTTCGAGTTCATGATGCCTGTTATGGTAACAATTATAGGTGGACCCGATTTTTAAAAAAAAAATAAACTGCTACTATCAAACCACAAGCAACTAGTCACAAGTGCAAACATACCACGGCACATGTAGGAGATCCGAGCTGTTCATTAACTGGGAGAGGCGGATTAATTCCTCTGTAACCAAACAAATTAGGCTGGTCAACATATTGGCCTTCGACTATTTGTTTTCAGTATTTGCTGTGTGGACCATTAAATTTCATATTGAAACAAATATCAATGGAACAATGATTTTCACTATTAAAACATTCATAGGGCCCAACGTAATGTTTACTTACCATCCAACCTGTTCATAAGGTCAACATTTCTACGATGAAGGAACAACATAATTTCAATCTGGTCCAAAACTTCCATGGGCCATAAGAAAGTTTCAATGGTGGGAGTACAATCTCACTTTTTTTTTTACCTTGTGACGTGGCCTCACTTGACTTGGGAATACACAACAGGAGCGGGTGCAATGGATGAGCAGGGCGGATATACTAAAGTCATCTTGGTGGACCACAAGGAGCTTTTGGTACGGCAACTCCTGACTAGGCCATGTTAGTCCGAGCTTCTGAAACTTTTGACCATATATGGTTGAATGTTTTGCTTGAGCATTATATCATACGTAGTCTAGAAGCAACATGGTTACTCACGCATCATCCCATGTCATCATCCCATGTGCACAGGTCATATGATCTCAGCCATCTCTTGAAAGCGATAGGCTGAGAAACACGAGGCGTCCCATTCAGGTGGTAAAGATCTTTGTTCGATGGGCCCGTTAACGACTGTAAAACCATGTAGCTAGATTGGAAGATCCTGCTTCTTCGATACGCTATAAATAGACGGTGGGCAGAAGATAAGGGCACATCGTCGGTTTCACCGAAAATGGTCCGACAATCCATGAGGATCACCCATCCTGGAGATTTTGGTAGGCATCCCCCGTTTTCATCAGATCAAGAGTCATCATCTCTTGTTGGAAGATGCTAAATCACTGGGTTACGAATCGACGGTTGCGCTGAAAAGTACATTGAGGTTTGTAACACATGACCTACTTGTATGTATGGAATGGGCGGCGCATCAGGACACTACTAACGTACGGATGCATCCAGCCCGGAAGCGGATTGGCTGGTGTACCACACACCACCGGTGTGGCTGGTGTTGACGTCACCAAGTTCTGTGGATCCCATCATTAGGTATGAGTTATATCCAAACCGTCCGTCCATTTGGTGAGTTCGTCCCAAGGCTTGAGCCGAAAAATAAGACAAACCCAAAAATCAAGTGGACCACACTGTAAAAAATTGAACGCTTGCCATTGAAACCGTTTCGGGGTCGCATAAATTTTGGATGAATATGATATTTGGTTTTTCTATTCATTCGGGTCTGTGTGACCTTATAAACAGATATGATGGAAAGTAAATGTTTTGGTAGGCCTACGAATGTTTCAACGGTGAGAATCATTGTCCCCACTGCTATTTGTGGTGTGGTCCTATGAGCGTTTTAAATTACTCATCTTTCGTATACATATATAAAATGATATCACCGAATGGATGAACGGTGTAGATATGATAAATAGATCATTGTGGGCATGTAACTTTGATCTCCTTTGAATCGTTCGTACAACTCGAGCTCGAGGAGCCTCATCGCTCGTCTTCGCACGACACGTACCCATACCAGGTAGGTTGCTGGTGTGTGGTATACCACCGATCCGCTTCCAGCCGGCCCAGGTAATCACAGTCTCTGAAAAAATACACATACATAGCAGACTAGCTAACCATCCAGAGCTATTCAGTATTAAAATCATCCCAGCTAAAATGAGCTGATGCAAATCAGTTAATATCATCTTGATGGTGGGTCTCATTTTATGATTTAAAAACGCTACGGCCGTAGTTGATTAACAGTTATTGCCAGTTGGATCTGAGGGCCGCGTGACAAGTCCACCTGGATACTCAATGACATTAAGAGTTGCCATCACGGCCAGCCTCATGGTGGTTATGATGCTGGAAGTACGGAATTGTACGTTTAATTCAACTTTTTTTTTTTTTTTAGTTTTTCTTGGAAAGGACGGAAATGTATCAGCCCACTTATAACACTTACGCCTGTTTGATTTTGGAGGGAAATAAGAAATAGCCGGTAAATAAGTAACTACTGCTCAACTTTCGGAGGTTAAAAATAATAATTTTTTGCACCCACGTTGACTGCTCAACTTTTGGGCATTAAAATTGAGGATGGCTGCTAAGTGAATATAGGGCCCATTGTGATGTACATGATGTATCAACACCATTCATCCTATACATCAGCCTCATTTAAACTATGAACTCAAAAATGAGCCAGATCCAAAGTTTCAATGGACCACACCACATGAAATAGTGGAAATTAAATGCTTACCATAAAAAAAATTATATAGCCTTTAGAAGTTTTGGCTGAAACTGATATTTGTATTTATCCCCTTATCAATGTTTTTATTACCTCATGAACGGGTTAGATGACAAATAAACATTAACGTGGGCCCAATAAACAAAATAACTTTTAATGGCAGACATTTAAGGCCATTGTTTCCTTCAACATGGGCCACTTGAGCATTGCATTTGTCTCAATTTTGGACCTAGGCCCTTAAATCTTTTAATAAAATAGATGGATGGTGTAGATATATCATGCACATCACAGTGGGGTCTACAAATGCAAGTAACCCAAACAGTGGAAAAAGTACTAATGACATTTTTCTTAGGAATTTCGTTATTCGCTCGATATCAAACAGGCCCTTAGGGCGTGCTCGGTCGTGGAATATATTGAATGGTATTAAATTGTATTACATGGGATTAACATCGCGTCATTATTTCATAATGATTGCATGTATGGAAATGCTCTGGTAGCCATCCAATACCATGTTTGGGAAAACATGGAATTAAGCAAAATCATGTTTGATGGATCATAGAATTGTAATCACAGACTAAATTTAGAACGGAAGTAGTTCACTTGTACATATATATATATATATATATATATATATATATATATATATATATATATATATATATATATATATATATATATATATATATATAAACTAGAATGTCACGTGTAAATGGTGTATATGGATAGACAGCATGGATAACCATATGCATCAATGTGAGGCCCATATATTTAGTAGATTTTAAAATCCATAAAAATCTTGCATGAGATCAAATGCAATTCCATCCCACCTAAACTCAACCTTTCCCATCCTTTCCAAATGTCGTATGAAATTTCATGGGACCAAATGTAATTATATCCTACCTAATCTTATCTAATGCCCTGTGCCAAATGCCCCTAAAGGTCTCACCAATATTCCCCCATTACATTACATGTCTCACCGTTACTATTATAACATAACTGATTTCGAATACATGAGTTCAACGAATTTTACGGAGTACATGTACATGTGAATTTTCAATTGTGAAAAGTGGGGCCAACGGTCCATAATGCATATCATGGATATGTTTCGTCCCTTTAAATGGACTATAACTAAAAGAATCTTCACCATGGGGTAGTTTAATGGGGTCGGATCTATAAAGAAAAAGAAGGAGAGAGTGTTATTGTTGGAGCATGCTTGGATGCGTGGAATTCAAGAGAAAAGCAAAAAGAATAATAATTATGTAATCTTAGTTTCTATGAGAACTGTTGTGGGGAAAAGTGGACTAACTTGAAGCAACTAGCATAGGAGCAGCAACAACAGTAAGGTAACCCAGGTTGAATGACTCAGTGTGACCTCTGTGGATGGTTTGATGACTTGACCACAAGCAGGGAACTGTCTGCGAGCAAGGGACCTTGTCATCATCGAGCACTCGTTGTGACGGCTTGTAAGTCTCTCCCAAGTTTTTGTACATGTCGACCTGGTCCCAACGGAACTCGACTCTGGAAGATTGACATCCACACGATATCAACCCTTAAATCTATAGTCAGCCTCATCTAGTCGTGTTCGACTATCTAGTGTTGGTCAGGTTCGGCTATCTAGTGCAACATTTTCATATTCCGACCAGTTGCCTTTATCGCTAAAGTCGCCCCGAGATGTCAGTCGAGAATCTTAGAAGGCAACTGCAACTAACACTTGCCAAGTTAGGAGTTTTCTATCCAAGGAGAACATCTTGAGGTTATAAATGGAGATCCAATCTACAAAGTGAGTTACACACTAAAATCCTAACACACAGACCCAAATTCCTTGTTTGACTTTGGCATCGGAGGGTTCCCTGTCTTAGCCAAGGTCTCCACTGGTGTTTCGTTTGTGCAAGGGCTCGAAGGCGAGGCTAGGACGACTAGAAAAGACCAACAACAAGAACTATTGAAACATGGGTTCTGATTTTGATTTCTTGTTTGGATAGGATGTGAAAATCTCATGTTCCTCCCACAATACTATCTTTTGTGGAAAAAAAAAATCAAATTATGGAACCGTATAATGACCGCTTGGTGTAATCTATCATTTTTTTTTTCTTTTATATCTAAATAATACAAATTGTCACACCAAAGAATAATGATTTTCCTTTTACATCATTTGCCATGCAATGCATGACTTCCAAACATGGCTTTAGTACCTTTCCTTTTTTTTTCCCCTCTCCAAAGGTGGGAACGCACTAGTTGTAATTTTATTAGGTTTAATAAAAACTTTGTACATTTGTGTTAGCAAACAAATAAAATAAACTAAAAAATATAGAGGCCCTACTTATCATATAGATCAAAGAAATACAAAAGCTATGCGAAGCACTCATAGCAATAATCATCCATCAAATTTTTCTAATGCAAAGCTTTTAAACTACCCGTGGAGTGATCGGCACTTCTCCTATGTTGAAAATTAACATAGATTTCTAATGAAAAACCAGCATCAATGGGTAATGAACCTGTCACAAAATGAAACACTGCCTTTATCTTCACAATGTTATTGGAAATTCTATCATAGCTATGATGAAATACAAAAAGAAAATTACCCTTGATGTCTTTACAAACACTACCCTACCTTTTCTTGGATTTGATAACGCAAGGAATGTAACAACCCTAAATTTTGGTACATTATAAAAAACTAAGTTAAATATTTAAAGATTTTATTTTTAAATAAAAAATAAGAATAAGTTAATAGATGAGTTGGTGGAGATGTTCTTAGTTGAGAGAGAGGTTTAGGGATCAATTCTTGAAGTAATAATAATATATTTTTTTTAATCAAATGTCTTTAAAAAATTTTAAATTTATGATAAGGGAGGATGTGCTCATCCTATCTTATAAGAATTTTGGATATGAAAGTTTCCATTAAAAAAAAAGGAGATAGGAAGCCCTAAAGTAAAAGGAAGAGGAAATTCTTAAAAAAAAAAAGCTCGATCAGGTAAGTTTTAATTGTTAGATCTTTTTAATTTTTTATTATGTTGTTAATTTCTTCTTAATCTATACAATGGATGGTGTGGATCATATGATCCCTAAGGATAAATCATAAAAATATCACTTTATTAAAATTGACTCTACACACCTATACAATGATGGTGTGGATCATATGATCCCTAAGGCCAAAATATACGAGGGTCATAATTTTTAGATCAATCTGACAATCAGATAGGTCACATTTGTCAGATCTAAAAGTGTTTAATAAAGGAATCTTAGATATTTTGTGCAAGTGTTGGTATCACTTAGCGTAGAAGGTCGAGATGGGCCATTGGTGAATGTGTGGTTAGATCCACACCATTCCTCCAATGCATATATGTAAAACATGACAAGACCTCAATAATCTGAATGATCTGACCATCCGATGTGTCATGCTGCAAGTATGGGGACGAACAGCTTCCGTGATACTACGAATCCGGCACTCGATTTTCATACCCCAAGTCCCCAGTTCAGCGCACCACAAGGAATATTTTTGACTGATTTTTTTTATATACATATAATAATACCTGAGCATGAAGATCCATGATCAAAATACTAAGCAACACTCTCCATTATAAATTCTAATGGTTAGAAGTATAATGCTCTCCAAAGGTACATGACGTCAACATTGTCAAATCGAAAAATAAATACAATGCATCGAGAAAGTTAAGCCTTCCAAGCTACTCCTACCATGAAAAAAAATAGAAAATAGGAAGCTTAGGCAAAAAGCCTAGTAAGCACACACGTGTGTGCAGTGTGTCCTACATGCAAGCAAGATAAATATGCCATAGGAAAATCATGTATGGTGAAAGGTGTGTAACATGTAAGGTATGATGCCAATGTCAATGTAGTGCATATGTATCATAGTAATACTCCAAGTCGATGCTACCAGCATCACTGAGTCATATTTTCATTTCTCCCATACCACAGCCATAATCGTATTACACGCATCCGTAATCACATCATCATCATCATATTGTCATACCATATCATAACTCTATATCTCGAGAAGTACTATGTTCGATACCATGCACCAGACACTAGTAATCGACCTCGCATACCCGCCCTGTGGTGGACTTCCATCAAATGTATATCATGGAAAACACCGTGGTCGATTTCCATACACCAGACACTAGTAATCGACCTCACATACCCGCCTTATGGTGAAATTCCACCCGACATGCCAGTAGTGGACTTCATTTGCTCTTCTCCTCGCCGGCGAGTTAGACCAATCCCAGTTTGCACCTCAGCCCTTAAGCAGGTTGGACCCACTTCTTCTCAACCCAACCTCGTCAGTGGGAGTTAAATTCATGACCCATGTATCCACTCGGCCTGACGGTGAGGCAACCTTGGCTAGCGTATGAGTTTAGGGACTTTCAACCCAAGGGGCACATCATCCCCTACTATTTCCACACTTCCTGTGTCTCATTCATTTTCAAGGATAACCTAAATCATCATCATAGATGCACATTTCATCATCAAGATCCAACTCATGTTATACGACATGACTGTAGTATTTCGATCATCATATATGTCATGATTATACATGAATTCAAGCAATCATGATAAGGCATACATTCAAGTGCATGTGGTATGCATATAATGTTATGAGTTTAGGGTCTGCTTAACCTTTAAAGCAAAAATGACATATAATCATCATATGCCACTATCAACTATATCAATCCATAGTCATGTGACTAAACTGAAGAGGACATATCTTACACATGAACAAATGTATTGAAGTACACTTGCACATACCATCATTCCATGGTGCATGAGTATGATCAATATCAACATGATTAAGTAGATGAATTTAGTATGTTAGGAAGTGGAACAACATTAATAAAGATATTAAATCACATGATTATATTAACCACAATTACTGACATCACTAATATCATCCATCACTATCATAATCACGAGCATTAATTGTAATAAGAGTTACACCATATCATTTGCGAGATAAATATTTCATTAGTGGCTTTGGCCCGACATGATTTTCTTCTATTAGAACCACATAGTTATACCTTAAATGGGCCTTATGGTTAGTGAGTGGTGGTGACGCAAAGTACATGCTCTAAGTGGTTATGAAGTGAAAGACATAATTATAACATGAGCTACATGATGAATGGTGATAGTGAAACTTATATAATGTAAAGGGCTTCACCTTCAAGTCAGCTGTTAACAAGTTGGATTTGCAAATAGTTATCGTAGCAATTCTATAATGGTTTGAAAGGAACAGGTAAACCTCATAAGATACTGTGAGCTCTAAGTTAAATGGCTAGGGTATATAATTAATATACACATAAGAGTTAGTCACGGTTGAGTAATGTGTGTTTGTCTCATACAACGTAGTGGGTCTTACTTTCAAGTGGTACTGCAAGCAGATGAGTCCACCCATGAATATTACGATGGCACCCAATAAGTAGATAGCATATGTAACTCACATACATTATGGTAGTACAAGGAAGAACGGTTCAGATGTACAAGGCACACGATAGCGGGCTCCATGTTCGAATTCTTTAGTTGGTAAAATAATTGAACAATGCGGATAAAATACATACATTGAGTAGCTTCACAAGTGTCCGAAAGTTATACGTGCATATCATCTGACTTATTTAGGAATTGGATCTAGGTCATTTTGGAATCATATTCTAGAGTTAGTTAACCTAAATGGTGAAATATAGAATACTTACATCAAGGTAGGGTCCATAATCAATCTGACACGCCTCCTAAGTTCACATACCCAAGAGGTTACACCATCAGCATAGTCCACGAGTTTGAGTAATCACACAGTTCTCATATGCCCACATGGTCTTACGGCCACTCCGTTATCAAAAGTCCATATGGTTAAGTGGACACACAATTGTCACTCTACTTGTCATAATAATTCAAAATATCCAAACCTAGTTGAACAATCACAATCGCACCCGCCATTCATGGCTACACTACATTATACTAAGTCTTATACTACAATCATTTCACCTGTCACATAGCTGACTCATATTCGGTGACACATGATTAAGGGCCAAATACTACCTTCCATCACATCGCATATATTTTAGTGCCTCCCACATCAATCTCACCGATGAGCATAATATAATAATCGTATTTATGTCATATTACACTAAATGGAGGGTCATGCTAATATCATGTTGTATAATCCAACCGTACATCACACTTCATACCATGACTAGATAATTCAAACATACAATCTGGTTGTACATGATTTGAGTACCATAAAATGTCCATAAGAATGTGGTCACATTGTTGGGCGGCTACCAATGCCACTTGATTTCATACTAATAGGTGGCCTTGTGCATATTTCACAATTATACGATTAGATGGCTACATATACACAACCTTTGTACAAGATTAGCTGGTCATACTTATACTATATGACCTCATGATCAAGGGATTAGCCTCAACTCACTACATCGCATTGTTCATACCCATCCACACCATCACACCTTCACACTAGATACATCTTACAAACATAATATTAAAAGATAAGAACCACCATTTTGTAACAGTAAGTGGACCATACAAGATCACGAGGTTGCACAGGTAAGTGGCCTGCAAAAATCACCAGTTCATCGGTTTAAGTGTGTTAGGGAATTTCAGCTCAAATGATATCTTCGTGTTTTCAGTTAATCTAATGGCGGATAACTCATGTATGGTTTGGATGACCTATAAACATAATAGTGGGGCACGCAACAGCCCCCAACAAACTTGGATGGCAAATAAACTCTATAGTGGGTCCCACATGCTAGTGGACCCACTTGGTTTTGGGTGACAAATAAACATTAAAGTGACCGTAAGAAGGTTGACAACGGTAGAGGGTCACCATTTGTGCAACACAAATGGACAGGTTGGATATCTTCTAAACATTATCGTGGATCATTAAAAGTTTCAACTATGGGCATTTTGGGCTTGTCCAAGTGGGTAAGTCCCACTGACATGGTAGGGCCACACTTATTAGGTTTGCAAAAGCTGATCAATGGTGTGGATTTAACATACATATTATGGTGAAATTCTAGGAGGTTTTAAGGGCGGACATTAGAACAACATTGTTTCTTTGGTGCTAAAATATACAGATGGTTTGGATGTAGCTTATACATCACAATGGGCCCCTTGGTCTGGTGGGCCCTACATAGATATCAAAACGAGCTCTTACGCCAACTTATCCCCCTTTATTTATTTATTTATTTATTTATCCAGGTCTACATATCCTTGTTGGTAGGTTAGATGTCAAGTATAACAGTATAGTGGCCCATTGAAATTTTTAATGACAGACCTATAATCCACTACAGTTGTGGTGTGATCCACCCTGACGCGTGTCGAACCTCAACTCCATCAGTCAGATGCACCAATCCATGGTGGGCCTGAGACTTAAAATCAAGTCAATATGTGGTTTGTGTGGGGCCATACCACACATAAAAGTTGAGGGGATTACTCTCCATTAAAACATTTATAATTATTTGTTGGGCCCACTAAGGCGTGGATCACAAATCCAGCCCATCCATTATGTGTGTCCCACTTGGTTAAGGGGTCAGGCCAAGTTTCAAATGCATCCAAATTTCAGGTGGACCCCAACAAGTAATTCTATATACTCGAGCTCCGAGTTGTACGAAAGGTTCAAGGAGATCAAAGTTACATAGGTCTCAAAGTAATATATTTATTATATATACATAGTTCATCTATTGTTATTTTTATTTTTATTTATATATTTATTTTAAAAATCATTTTATAACATTATCCAAAAATGAATCATATCCAAAGATTATCTGGACCTCACTACAAACAGTAGTGGAGTTAATGATTTCACCGTTAAACAATTTACAGGGCCCACCTTAATGTTTATTTTCCATCCCATCTGTTCATAAGGTCACAGGGACTTGAATTAAGGGGAAATACAAATTTTATATTGGTCCAAAACTCTTGACACAAAAAGGGTTCCAATGGTAGATGTTTAATCCTTGCTGCTTTTGTAATGTGGCCAACTTGATAGTTAGATCTATCTTATTTTTCTTCTCAAACCTTAAGACAAGCTCACCAAATGGATGGATGGTTTAGATATAACATATACGACATGATTAGACCCATGAGACATAATCAGACCCATGAAAATTGTTGATTTATTCAGCTTCATAAATTTATTTTTATTTTTATTTTTTGATGGTGTGGTCCACCTAAGTTTCGTGTACGGCTGAATTTTGGAGGTGACCTATTTTTAAATAGAACCCATTAAATGCATGGGGCTGATGTTCGACACACATCGTGGTGGGGCCTGTGGCGTGGCTCACCTCCTTCCAACGTCAGCAAAGACGCTGCTCGCTGCAGCGTCAAATGCTGGCAGCAACAACGTCAATGCTGTTTTGATTTATTTTTTTTAATATATGGGACCCACAACAAGACGATCCAGTCCATCTATTGTGTGTGTCCCACGTGGTGGAGGGGTCAGTCCAAGCTTCAGATACATAAAAATTTCATGTGGGCCCCAGAAAGTACTTTTATATGTTTTAGCATGTATTCACATGATTTTTGATGGTGTGGCCTACCAGAGAACTAGAATGGCTTCATTTTTCTGCTCAAGGCTTAAAATGAGCTAAGAAATCAAATGGATGGCATGGATTAAATACATACGTCTTGGGTGGGGCCCTTTGTGGACCCACAGCCCCTGCCCCTTTAAATCAAGTTACTGGGACGCTACTTGCTGGCAGCAGTGCCTCTCTTTTTTTTTTCTTTTTTTTTTTTTTAATACGTGTAGGTGTGTGTGAGTTTGGCCAGCCCAATGGGCCAATGGTTGGATGATTTGGATGCCATACAAACATTTTGGTGGGGCCCACTATCAATGGGTCCCACATGAACTCTATAATAAATTGATTTTATATGTTTTCTCCTATGCATCGACACCATTAATAGCATCATCATCATTATTGCAATTATCTTCACCATCAATCATACTATCTTCATCATCCACACCATTAATCACATCATCATCAACATCATCTCCACCATACATAAACACAAAAAAAAAAAAAAAAAAAAGAATGAGTAGGGTGGGTGTACTCACCTTGATGGATTAAATGCAATGGTTGAGATGGATGGAAGAGATTGGATTGATGGAGTTGATGGCCCACCAAGATCACTCCTCTCTCTCTCTCATGTGTAGAAAAATGGTGAAATGCTAAGGGATGGAGGGGTATTTATAGAGAAATTCATAAAAACTTGATTAAGTTAGGCTAATGTAATTAATATTAGCTTAGGCTAGGATTATGAAAATTAATTTATGATTTGTAATTAATGGTGAGTTAAAGGAGCATGGGATGGCATGGTATGAGGATGTCATGCTTAAGGTGTGGCATGGAAAAGAGTTGACTTTGGGGAGCACATGAGACATGAGAGGTATGAATGTGTGACATCACACAGTTGGGTAGAGATTCTCTCACCCATGTGTGGCATGTGCATGTGTGTATCACGTGTTGTGCACATGTGTGGAGTGGAGTACATGGTGCCTTGCGCACATGATACATTAATTATTCTTCACGACGTATCTCATAAACGGAGTATCGTATAGACGCACGGGTGATACCTACGCGATCGTAGCGACGGGGCGGTCGATATGAGATAGGTTTCGAGGTCTTGGGATCCCGGTCAGTTGAGTGTGTACTATGAATGGCCAATCCAAGTTTAGCTAAGGGCATCAATCATCATGCACATATGCATGAAAAATGGTACGGAATGGATGGAGTCTTTACACGATGGGCCACCCGATCAAGTAATTTTCATTCAATTTTATAATATTAAAAAGGAAATAAAAGATAGAATATGAATTTTAATTATTTGATTGTTTTGGATTTGGCCACCTAGGGTGTTAATCAAAGGTATGCCCCACCATTTAATATAAATAAATGAATAATAATATCATTGATATAATTGATAGGATCTCTGAATTCAAACTAACTCATTTACCTTGTGAATTGTACACTACCAGACTTAGGTGAGTAACCCAACTTGTCTCATAATTCATTAAAATTAAAATAAATTATTTGTAGTTATTTGATTGATTAATGTACTGATTTGAGTATTTTGTTATGATAATTGTACGCTAAATTCATATGTGAATATTTTGATCAAAATAACTTTGTCAAATATATCATTCATCATTCATTATATTTACATAATACATGGTCGATCCTAGGGGCCTTCCCTGGAAGAAATGTCGATCTTGGTAGAGCGTTACCAGATGCGGGATATGTTTAAGCATACCTAAAGGTGGAAGCCTACCCAATGGGTGGATGCAGGTTGACGACCTCCAACCCAAGCAGATGGACGATCATCCCATTTAATGCATTCGTACGCCATTTGCATCCATATCATTATGCATACATTTTTATGTTATTTTAATTGCTATGATTATGAACCATACTGGATTATTTCATTAAGCCTGGCCAGCTTACCTTTTTATTGATGAAAAAACCATACAGATGAGCCATTAGTAGATGATGTGGCGTAAGAACCGGAAGGATTTACCATACTTGAATACAACTTGTCACTCCCCAAACCCAGAAATCAGAATCATAGGAATCCCGATCGCCGAATCTGCTGTCGACAGCCTCCGTAGTACCCCATTCTCGGCTCTCAGCGTAACATACGCCAGATTCTGATCCTGGGATCCTACAAGGAGGATTTTCTAACGCACATTTGTCTTGTAATAAGCATAACCACACGTTTACCCGAATCATAAAGGTAACATCATCATCACATGAAGAGAAATAAAAAGAGAGGGAGAGAGAGAGAGAAAGAGAAAGAGAGTGGAACATGTGTGATGGAGGGCTCCGCCACTATGAGCCCTCCCTTGCATTCAATCGTACATCGAGTAGGTCCCAATACGAGTGGGCCCACCAATTCAAAGATCAATGGTGGAGATCTTTCTCCACCAAAAATGGACGGTCTAAATGACTTCTTTAATGTAAGAAAAGTAAACATCATGATGGGGTCCATGGAGATTGGCTCCATCATGGAATGATCATGATGATCAAAGTGGGCCATCAGCTACATCTTAGGGTTCCAACTGAGATCCAAACCATCGATCGGTATGCCTCACTTGGCCCATCATGAAAACATGAAAAACTAGCCTATAGAAGCACCCACCTATCGATCTTCTCGGTTCGTTGGATAGCCTATCTCCTTACGCTTCACTTTGATGGTGGAAGATGAAGAATGGATGGCTAGGATGAGAGATTTGGGATGAGAAGTGGGCCACACAAGGTCACTTGTCTCTTGGAAAAACCTTGGACATGCGCACCCTTGGTTGATTGAAGTTTTAGGGTGAGAAATGAGAAAGAGAGAGAGTTGTAAGGAGAGATGTGAGGTGAGTGATGGGGTGATGGTTGATGGATGTGAGTGATGGGTGAGGTGATGGATTGGTTGACTTTTGAGTTTTCTTAACTTGTAGAGAAAGGAAGCACGGGTGCTTTGCACTTGACATGAGAGGTGATTGATGAGATTGATTTGACATGTTGTAGAGATTCTCTTAGGATTGCCAACGCGTGGCATTTTTCCTCAAACTGAAGGTGGGCCCACATCTCCTCATCTGGGTATCAGATCGGTACGTGTATTGCGGCGTTGGAACTGCAGCGATGGTGCGGTCGCAATGATACAAGTCTCGGATTAAGCTGACTCAAATGTATAGGATACGACTTACGGTCATGCGCATACGTCGATTATATGTTGCAGGTTGCCAGAATTCGATGAGAAGGATCGAGGGAGTTGACAGAACAGTACCGACTAGGATACGGGTCTTATAGCTCTCTACACATAATAAAAATTTCATCCTCAAAATTTAAATCATAACATAACCAATACAAAGTTGACCAAGGGAGGAAAACCACACTAATATATATATTATCAAAACACAACATACAACATAATCAAACATCTAAAGGATGGTGATAACGCCCACAAATCTCAAGCTCTAACTCCTCATTCATGAACAATCTAGGAAGACAGTGTAGGGGCCAAGTCACACGAATCGTCGATGACTCCTCCTGATGTCTGAGGATCCTGTTGCTGCTGTTGAGGATGGAGACACTCGCTCCTACAATGCCTTATCCTACCACACCCAATGCAAGCACCAGAGAACGGTCTGGATGGCAGGGACTGCTGAGGGTGGAGGCACTCCCAGATGCGGTGCCCCGTCACACCACATCTGAAGCATACACTAGAGGACTGACGTTTAGGTGGTGAAAATGCTCAGAAGGACGGATGGGTCTTATGCCTCTATGGTCGTCGACATCGCTGCACCTAGGAGCTACCGGAGGGGGCCTTCCTCTTCCGGTCTCTTCTTTGAAGAATGTCAATCATTGCTTGCAACATCTTCTGTAGCTGGTCCGCACTTACATACATGGTCGTTGCTGTGCTAAACTCGGATAGGAGTGCAGAAGTCTCAGGCGAGGGAACAGGAATCTCAGGCGAGGAAACGAAAGTCACTCAGGTCGCTCTCTTGGGTGCCATGTCCTACAGGAAGGAACAAGGGCCTATCATCCTTGGGAACTCTCGAATGCACACATTATGGGGAGCTATATCAGGGAGTTTCTAAGTTATTCGAACTCGGGGGTCAAATAATTCTAAGTTCTCAACAATCACACAACGCGGTGTAGCAATCAACAGATATGTGATGTTATCCTCAGGTATTCCCAAGTTATGCTCTGATACCAACTTCTGTCACGCCTCAAACCCAGAAATCAGAATCATAGGAATCTCGATCGCTGAATCCGGTGCCGACAGCCTCCATAGTACCCCATTCTCAGCTCCCAGCACAACATACGCCAGATTCTGATCCTGGGATCCTATAAGGAGAATTTTCTAACGCACATTTGTCTTGTAATAAGCATAACCATATGTTTACCCAAATCATAAAGGCAACATCATCATCACATGAAGAGAAATAAAAAAAGAGGGAGAGAGAGAAAGAGAGTGGAACACGTGTGATGGAGGGCTCCTCCACTATGAGCCCTCCCTTGCATTCAATCGTACATCGAGTAGGTCCCAATACAAGTGGGCCCACCAATTCAAAGATCAATGGTGGAGATCTTTCTCCACCAAAAATGGACGGTCTAGATGACCTCTTTAATGCAAGGAAAGTAAACATCATGATGGGGTCCATGGAGATTGGCCCCATCATGGAATGATTATGATGATCAAAGTGGGCCATCGGCCACATCTTAGGGTCTCAACTGAGATCCAAACCATCGATCGGTATGCCTCACTTGGCCCATCATGAAAACATGAAAAACTAGCCTATAGAAGCACCCACCTATCGATCTTCTCGGTTAGTTGGATAGCCTATCTCCTTACGCTTCACTTTGATGGTGGAAGATGAAGAATGGATGGCTAGGATGAGAGATTTAGGATGGGAAGTGGGCCACACAAGGTCACTTCTCTCTTAGGAAAACCTTGGACGTGTGCACCCTTAGTTGTTTGAAGTTTTCGGGTGAGAAATGAGAAAGAGAGAGAGTTGTAAGGAGAGATGTGAGATGAGTGATGGGGTGATGGTTGATGGATGTGAGTGATGGGTGAGGTGATGGATTGGTTGACTTTTAGGTTTGCTTAACTTGTGGAGAAAGGAAGCATGAGTGCTTTGTACTTGACATGAGAGGTGATTGATGGGATTGATTTAACACATTGTAGAGATTCTCTTGGGATTGCCAATGCGCGGTATTTTTTCTTGAACTGAACGCGGGCCCACATCTCCTTGTCTAGGTATCGGATCGGTGCATGAGTTACGGCATTGGAACCGCGGCGACGGTACGGTCGCAATGATACAAGTCTCGAATTAAGCCGACTCAAATGTATAGAATACAACTTACAGTCATGCGCGTACGTCGATTATATGTCATAGGTTACCGAAAATCGACAGGAAGGATCGCGGGAGTTGACAGAACAGTACTGACTAGGATACGGGTCTTATACAACTCATGTGAAACGTGGCCATACTTATCTGAAGATAAAGCAGCGGCATTAGACAATTTCTACTTATGTGATTTATTTGTTAGCATAATTTGATTAACATCTAATGTATATTGGTATAAATTTTGAGATTTTAATGAATTATTTAGATTTATTTCATTGAAACAATGTTAAAATGGAATAAATATAATTATAGTATGATGATATAATAAATGAATGATTTTTAATTTTTATTTTATTTTAAGAGTTGTCAGACTTATATATGCCTGGTTGATTAGTGCTAGGTGTTCTATATGTATGATTAACATTATGGTGGAATTTAGTTTGATATAATTATCATCTCTAATTAAACTGATTAAGGAATTAAATTAGGAAAATTTGTGTACGAGTTACGAATTGAAACTCGGGTCTGAGGGTGCATACTCTGTACTCGGATTTTAGGGTGTGACAAGGAATTTTAGAGAATTTCTTTAGATAATGTCTTTATATTTTCCTTATTCCAAATAAAGTTTATATAGAGCTGCACAATGTATATACGAGGAAAGATATTAATGGAAATCAACTGATATACATGAGAGGAAAATCAATCAGGATGATATCTAGCACTTCCCTTAAACTGATGTAGGTGATTAACAAATAATTGTTTGCCAACGAAGAAAGAATGTCTGGCAGTCGTCAACATCTTTATAAGAATATCCACAATATGATCTTGAGATGTCATGTGGGGGAGAGAATAATGTTAAACTAATACTTTCTCTAATGAAATGACAATCAACCGCAATGTGATTTGTCATCGCATGAAAAATAAGGTTGGATGTTATCTGGATAGTAATAATGTTATCAACATGGAGTAGAGTTGGGTTATTAAGAGAAATTGCAAAATTTGAAAGTAGGCCTCATAACCAAATGATCTCATTGCAGGAAGAAGGCATATATCTATACTCAACCTCCATTATAGACTTGCAGATAGTTTGTAACACCTTGTACTTTTCAATATCCAAGTATTGAAAGTCCTCGAGTTTTACTATGAAAATTAAATTTATTATATATGTATATGGAAACACACATAACCTATATTAATATCATTACCCAATGATTCACAATCCCCCCATCTTAACTGTTTAATCTTGAGTTATGACAATCCACAACATATTTGTAAAGTTTGAGATCAACCTGTATTTGATCGACTCTTTATTTCTCGACATATGTTTACGTCATTAATAATTGTTCAACCCACGATCTAGATCAACCTGTATATTCAATCATACATTAATGCAATTATTAAAAGGACTCCTTATAGATAGTTAAAGCTATCCAATTGTTAATTTTCAATCTGGACCATCACATCATCATGAAATCAACCATGAACACGATGTAAGCATTTAGACTCGATCATTAACAATTCTAAACTTTAAATCATGATCTTGATACATAGAAGAATATTCATACGATTAAAATTCAATTTTAATGGTTGGAAATATGACACTGATCATTTATTGCTTGCTATGGTGTATATGTTCATATCCGATATAAAACCTCAAAAAACTTATTTCTAGGAGCCCGATCGTGATGAAATTTTAAGCCTATTTTAGTCGTGCATTACCAATTTTGGGACTTAAATCACAAGATCCATCATCCATCAGATTTTGCATCATATTCATTATATGACCCACTCAAAGATCATATAATCACATTATTTCGAACTACAGACATTTTTCGACAAATCCATTGGTCTACATCTTACATTGAGGCATATGTGAGACCATTTTCATAGTTCACAAATATCCAGAAGATTCTCACACACTTCATGCTTTCTAAAACATAAAAATAGTATGATATTCTTACATATACTCTACTTTATACACTTTCGGGAGAAAAGATCACAATTACCCAATATCCAACAATCTAACCACACATTACATCAATCTCATAACTACCCAAAGAAACTTGTGGGCCACTTGATTTATGAATTTGGAGATGATCTGACCTTTTTACTAAATCCAAATTATTCAATAATCTGATTGACATTGACCTATTGGGATCATCCTTCGCCGGTTCAAAACATAGGCTTGCTGGCCACTTAGGACCCTGAATTATAGACGATTTACATATCACCTTGGTTGGTTCATAGAGGTGAATTTGGAACAAGGATAATGAGCGTGTGTTGGTGCATACAATAGCAGAAAATCGAGATTGCATCCAATCGTGGGAAGCACGAGCAAGATTCTTTAATTCCTTTTTTTTGAGTCTTTTCACAATATGAAAGAGATTAACACAAACTGATCTGAACCGTTCAAGTCATGTAACCCACCCTAATTCATCAAACTATCAAATAAAAAAAATGATGTTGACCATCTATAGGATGTACTAGGAGAATTAAATCGATACTGCATTACAGCTAGTGCGTGCAAGGACATTTGTATATTTTCTTATTTTGGAAACATGATCCAAGAGAGCTCTCTCTATTGAATTACAACCATCCATCTAAACGAATCTTAGCCATCCACGGGACTAATCTTAGCCATCCAAGGGTTCTAACATGTGTGCATGTGTGGGAACTGAAACTAAGATGTATAATAGCGCGGGAAGATAGTTTGAAACTAGAATCTTTAGAGTTTTTCTCTCTGACTCAAAGAAGGATTTGGTAGTGAATCCAAGAGGGAATTCTATAATAGTGTGTAATCATTTACACAAACAAATCTCAATCGCTCGGCTATAAAAACTGGTTAACAAGAAATAATTTTAAATAAAGAAACTTTCGAGCATTAATTCCTATTCGAAAAAGGCATTCTTTGATGATCCATGGGTAAAGATTCTTGAATGATTTAGGTCGTTGGAATGCGAAGATCTTATTCGTTCAAACCCATTTCTCCTAGATCAATATCGAGCGAAAAATAGTCCTCGCACACTTCTCTCCCTTGCTAACAATCTACAAATAAAGATTTATAAGTAACTCTTGGGATTAAATCTAGACTACCCAATAAGTTTCGAAACCAAGACTTACTTTAAGGAAATCAAAGAAAGGAGTTGTTGTAAGACCCGTATCCTAGGCCGTACCGTTCCGTAAGCTTCCTCAGTCCTCCTGGTCGAATTTCAGACCCATAATCTGTTACCGGCATTGGCGCGTGATCCTGAGTCGTGTCCCGTATACCTGAGTCAACTCGACCCGAGACTTGTACCTGTGCAACCGCGCTGTAGCCGTGGTTCTGATGCCGCGTCTCGCGTGACGAGGCGATACCCTGGCAAGAAGATGTGGGCCCACGTTCAGTTCGAGGAAAATACTGCGCGTTGCAAAATCCAAGAGAACATCACATCAAATCCCATCAATCAAGTACACATCACCTCACATGTCAAAGTACAACCCCATTCCCCAAGCAACCCCTAAAGTCAACACTCTCTTACACAAGTACACATCACCCATCACACCCATCTCTCTCTCTCTTACCCCTCTCTCTCTCCTCTCTCTTTCTCATTATCCCAAGCAACCCATGGGAGCACATCGTCCAAGCTCCATGAGAGATGCTTGGCATGACCCACTCCCTACCACCCAATTCCATCCTCTAAAAACAATCTCAACCGTTAGATCACGATCCTTGGAGCTATAGAACGCGTTGTTGGATGAAGGACGAAGAGATCTAAGGTGGGTGCTCCTCCATCCTCTCCGTTTTCTCTTTCTCTCTCTATCTCCATTATTTCTTTTCTTTGTGTATGATGGCTTGTGGCCCACCTGATGCATGACCTTATCCACGCCGTCCATTGATGTGGATCCCACTATCTTCATGGCTGGTAAGTGCCATGGGCAAAACATAAATATAAGACTGATCCAAACATGTGGGCCATGTGGGACCCACCTTGATGAGGTGTACATCCACACCGTCCGTCCAGGCGGACGCACCAGTGGATGGTGGCTAACAGTGAAGTGATTAACTGATAGTGAGTGTAGCTGACAGTGGGTGTAGCTGCAGTGGAGTGTGTATGAACAGTGGGGTCCATAGAACCCATCTACGTCCTCCACCCTTGATTTGGGCCACGCCATTGATGTATGTGTTCTATCCAAATCGTCCACCGTTCTGGACGGTGGACCATGTCCGTGTGGGGCCCACCTCCACGCCCACGCCCATAGCTCAACTGGCAGACTGAGCGGAGATGCCTCATTTCAACACTGAGGTCTTGGCATCCATCCCTAGTGGGGGTGGCTATCATGGACACCCAGATCCATACCTCAACCAGCAGACTGAACGGAGATGCCTCATTTCAACACTGAGGTCATGGCATCCATCCCTAGTGGGGGTGGCTATCATGGACACCCAGATCCATAGCTCAACCAACAGACTGAGCGGAGATGCCTCATTGCAACACTGAGGTCTTGACATCCATCCCTAGTGGGGGTGGCTATCATGGACACCCAGATCCATAGCTCAACTGGTAGGCTGAGCGAAGTTACCTCATTGCAACACTGAGGTCTTGGCATCCATCCCTAAGTGGCAGTGGCAGCAGTGAAGTGCAAGATAGTGTGGGCACTATGGGACCCACCCATGTCATTCATTCATTTTGGGTGGTGCTGGTGTACCTGGATAAGGTCTGAGCAGTGCCGGTCCTCTCTGATGTGCCATGAGCCCCATGGATTTAGTGTATGATGATACATGTTATGATGGCCTGACTAAAGAGGAGTCAGTTCGGCCCCCACCTGATGGTGTTGTTCTGTCAGGTCGGCTCGGCTCGGCCCACCTGATGGTGTTGTTCTGTCAGGTTGGCTCGGTTCGGCCTACCTGTGTGTTGTTGTTCACTAGGTCAGCTCGGCTTGGCCCACCTGTGTGTTGTTGTTCGCTTAGGTCGGCTCGGCCCACTTGTGTGTTGTTGTTCGCTTAGGTCGGCTCGGCCCACTTGTGTGTTGTTGTTCGGCCAGCTCGGCTCGGCCCACCTGTGTGTTGTTGTTCACCAGGTCAGGTCACCTCGGCTCACCTGTGTGTTGTTATTCGGCCAGCTCGGCTCGGCCCACCTGTGTGTTGTTGTTCGCCAGGTCAGCTCAGCTTGGTTCACCTGTGTGTTGTTATTCGGCCAGCTCGGCTCGGCCCACCTGTGTGTTGTTGTTCGCCAGGTCAGCTCGGCTCAGCTCACCTGTGTGTTGTTGTTCGCTTAGGTCGGCTCAGCCCACCTGTGTGTTGTTGTTCGGCCAGCTCGGCTCGGCCCACCTAAGTGTTGTTGTTCGTCAGGTCAGCTCAGCTCGGCTCACCTGTGTGTTGTTGTTCGCTCAGGTCGGCTCGGCCCCCACCTGATGGTGTTGTTCTGTCAGGTCGGGTCGGTTCGGCCCACATGATACTATTGTTCGGTCAGGTCAGCTCGGCCCACCTGATGGTGTTGATCGGTCAGGTTGGCTTCCCCCTTATGGTATTGTTAGACCATGTAGTGTGGTCCATTTGTTGTATATATGAGACCACATGTGAGACCCATTTGACTCGGCTAATTATATCAACCATTTGACTCGGCCAAGTGATTCAACCCATTGACTCGACCAAGTGATTCAACCCAACTGATTCGGCCCATTTGAGTCAGCCAAGTGATTCAACCCATTGACTCGGCCAATTGTATCGGCCCATTTGATTAGCCCAATTGACCTTGCCCATTTGAGTCGGCCCCTTTGACTCGACCCATCTGTATCAGTTTATTTGATCGGCCTAATTGATTTGGCTCCTTTGTACCGACCCTGATATGTATATGCCCCATGAGTGAGGCCCATGATGATGTGTTTTTCTAACGCCCCAAAAAATCGGGGGTCATGCATACGCTCGACTCCCGAGTTCCAAGTGTCACTTATCATCAATTTTATGGTTTTAAGATTTAATCAAGTTTAAACGCGCAGCTTAGAATTACTTGGAGCATGAAACACAACCACACAAGTCTACTGAAATGAAAGATATCACGCATATATATAGGTCCAAAAATGTAAATGGATCGCACAAGGCGTTGCCCAACAAAAACAAACAAAAGAATACTATGACCCCAAAGAATAAAGCTGAGTCTGCAACTCGACGATCCAAATCCCGCCTGATCAAGCTGATAGGGAGTCATCCATCAACTGAAAGTATGACAGCTCCACCTCGTCGAGAGTAACATCACCATGCTCCCCCTGCTCCGCATCACCTGCAACTATGAGAGGGTCTGGTTGGTGTTTTAAAACACCGTCCTAGAGTGGGAGTGAGTGATCAACTCAGTGGATGCTATTAACCTTAAGTTTTAACAGGCATCAATTATAATATGAATTTAATGAAAAGAAGATAATCAACAATACCTAACAACTCTTATTTAAAATGCATGCATGCAGAATGATATGATGCATGCCCTCACCACAACACTCCCTCGAGTGACTCCATCTAACGATCGCGTATGTCATCACTCCTTCATTGCAACCTCGACTTCTGAGTCACGACCCTAACTAATGCGATGCAATGCAATTGTGTTAGCCGAGTTGTTAGTTAAGTTCATTCATCCAGTAGGTTTGAGAATCTGATGCACCCTACATATCAATGCCCTAAGCTGGTTGCGAGGCCAAGACACCCCAATGCGTGAGGCCAAGACCTCGCGGTTCGTGATCCCGTCGGGTTTCTCATCCCCGACTTCAAGCACATGAGGAGTGTCAAGAGAAAGGGATCGCTCGCAGCCACTACGGGGAGGCGCGACACCCCAGCGTAGGCCGACAGCTCGGACATAGTGTCCTATTCCACCATACCCGGCTCACGAGGCTGTGGATCAATTTTCAGTGAGTTAATAATGGGCTGTAATGGTTGTAGGGTGATTCAGGTTCCATACAAATGTGAGCATACAGGGTTAACAAATAGGGTTGGTCAAACAGTAGATTAAACCGCAAGAGTCAAGCCAGTACGTGGCGGAACGGCATCGGGTGCAAGCAACCCATGTAGTCTAACTACTGTCGCCCACACGCACTCGCCCAAATCCATGAGTTTAGCCTCGAGACGGTCCTACCAACGGGGCTGCCTTCGCTCTCCTCGAATTACTGACCAACCCAAGGATTTGGGAGGTGATTCAGAACATGTCAACTATCAATGCATCATCTAACATAAACAACACCATGTTCTCATGCTTTTCAACATAAATTTTCTAAATTTCTACTAACATGTAAAACTAACAATATCATGAACAAGGTGTGTATGTGTTGTGTGGGTGGATAAGGAAGTTAAGCACTTCCTACCTCCCTTAGAACCGAAATATACAAAAATCAATGAATCATACATGTTATAGGGCAAATCATATGAGAAAATCAAACAAGGCATGAGCATGCAATTGTTCATACACAAAGTCATGTGAGGGGCAAGAACAACATCATATTAGAGCCAAACATACAATTCTATAAACATGCAAGTCCTAGGGTTTCTCTAGGTTCTCCTAATCATAGCATCCAAATAACCAAAATCATTAAACACATACTAAAATTGGTGCTAGGCCACCTAAGAGCAATAGTCCACACCTATGGATCGTTGAGATCTTGGAGAACGACCTAGAAGCGTCGAACTCGATGTTGATTGGCCGGAATCCTAAGACAATGCACTTGCATGTTAGGATTTCATACAAATCCTAGCCCAACACAAAAGATTATAAAAATATGGGTGCTTACCTCCCCAATCGGATGGAAATCGCTTGTATTGTGGATGTGGGGTTTCTTGAGGAAAAGGAAAGAAGGGTTTCTAGATCTCACCTCCCTTAGGCCCACCTTTCTCTCCCTTCTTCCTTCTCTCCCTCTCTCGTTCTCCTATTTTCTCCTCTCTCTCTTTCTTTTCTCTAGGGTAAATTCGTATGGGGAGAGGGGTGCCCCAAATGAGGCCTTTTTATAGTGCTAGATTTGGTGTAAATGGTCCCAATGTCTAGGTTTTTACCATAATAGCCCTATAGGAGGGTTTTTCTAACCTCTAGGGCCCACTACGGGGCGTATATGGTGATATAAACCGTAGGATAGTTGGTCCTAATGATGATATATGTATGGATATGATCGGCCCGCCATTTGGATGTGCCGATTGATAGATAGGATTAGAAGTCTGTTCAACGGTCACCGATGGTCGATCGGGGCCGCGACTATACGGATATGAGAAGGAAAATATCCTTACTCTATGTGTGAAGTTTGGTCACAAACCGACGGTCTGAAATTCTCAACTTTACATAAGAGTGGACGACCCAATTCACTTAAGTTCTAGATCCTTTCTTTGGGGTATTGCATTTCTCATGCACTCGTCCTTTGGCTCAAGTTGAGTGATTCTAGATAGCACCCAGGTCTGACTTCCACGATGGACGTCGAGCCCAGTAAGACAGACATTACTCTATAGTTTTGGAATTAGTGGCCCACCAATGAGGGGTCTAGAGCTTGTTCAGGAAATCGGAGCATTTCTGTAATGAATTAGGTAATGAGATTTCTCGTGGACACTGATTAGGGTTTGGATTAACTATGTTTATAGTATGGCCTATTTATAACTAATGAAAGTGGAGATTTGGTCATGATTACTTTAAACCGTCGGTTTAAGGCTAAAAGAGTAACGGGTTGCTCTGATGGGTCCCTGGTCACGAAATTTATAGGACAAGTGCTTCATGGCCTGATGAGGGGTCATGCAAAGTTTGGGAGCAAATGGATGAACGAACATGGGGTTTGATCATACGGTTCTGATCTTTAAATGGCCCTGCAGGGTCCATTCCGGTTGTTGGGGGAGTTCTAGTGGTCCCCTGGCCATGAAACTTATAGGATAGGTGGATCATGGCCCGATGAAGGGCCATGCAAATTTTGGGGTCGATCGGATATTTGGTTTGATCGTACGGGTCCGATGTGCGATCAACGGTTACCGTGCCACGATCGAGGCCCAGGTTTTGTTGACGGGCGTAGGCCCGCACATTAGACCTTCACTGTAAATTTAGAAAAAATTCGATAGCTAAAAAGCCCGGAGTCTCGATTTCATTTGTAAGTGCCAGATTCAAATTCTGGCATTTGTGGGGTGCATTTGGCCAGTGTTAGATCCCAGTTCTGGGTGTCCACTGGGTCTGAGGTCCGCGATAGACCTCAAGCCTAGTGAGATCTAGTGTTCTCTAAAGTTTTATAATTTTCTGACCTTCCTGTGTCGCGGTGTGGCCTGCACGGGCTGTTGCTAAGTACAAATGGTCATCTGGCTTGGCGACCCATATTAGGTCCTATCATAACACATCTGGTCTACTCTAATGGGCAAATCCTAAGTTAATTAACTTGTGGTACCTCACCACGAGTAGTCTAAACGAACGGTCGTACGACAAATTCTATGGGAATGCCCCAGGACACTGTATTGGTTAGACGAGACGTTACCGGTTCTTTACTGATTTCACTCCTGTATATATTAACATTGAGTGCTGACGGTCATTACGTGATATTATAGATTAATTAATAAAAAAAAAATTTAAGAATTTTTAGAAATTTAAAACAGTGAAAATCCAGGATGTTACAGTTTTAAACCTTTGTATAAGACCGTTGATCCATTATACGATTAACCCTATGAGCGTCATTCCTTAGGAGCAATGTGGTTAAACGCCACATTGTTGGGCAATGATGGTTGGATGTCCACATTATGACTTTTCCTTAAGCCTTGTATGAGGCCCACCTTGATGTGTATGAGGCCCATTGTTGAGGCCCACCTTGATGTGTATGAGGCCCGTTGTTGAGGCCCTCCTTGATGTGTATGAGGCCCTCCTTGACGTGTATGAGGCCCGTTGTTGAGGCCCACCTGTTGTATATATTTGAGGCCCACCTGTTGTATATATTTGAGGCCCATGTGTAGGGCCCACCTATTGTGTATTTAAAGCCCATGGGCTGTGGCTATAGTGATGTATATTAGGCCTATGTGATGTAGCCCATACTGATGTGTATTAGACCCAGGTATGTGGCCCACCCGCGAAGTATATTTGAAGTCCACTTGCGATGTATTCGAGGCCCATGGGCGAGGCCCAATGTGATGTGTTCGAGGCCCAGGGGCAAGGCCTGATGTGATGTATATGTGGCTCATTGAGATTGTATGAGGCCTATGGGCAAGGCTCATTGTGATATGTATTAGGCCCATGAGCAGGGCCCACCTGTTGTGTATATTTGGCCCTTGTGTGAGGCCATGTGCCCATTATGTGTGTGCCTCTATGTGGGCCAGTCCTTGGGGGACAATGTTGGTTAAATGTCCACATTGTCGATGTCGATTGTCAATGCCGGTTATTGATTCCGATTATGAGCATGTGACTACAGAGCATCATGATACATGCCCATACGCATCATCTGAATGTTTGTTATGAGATGTGATTGGCCATTGCATATGTTATTGGGCAGGATGATATGAGACTCCCTGATAGGCAGAGGTTATCTCACATGAGCGCACGACATGCGCAGGATTGATGCATGATTGGATTGTATGACTCATGCATCTTGCATTGTGTTGTGATTACTGTACGCCCTAGCGACATCAAGGCCGTAGCCTCCACAGACATATCGTGGATGGCTAGATGGGATATAGAAAATCTGTTCTACATGGGGTGCTATAGATATCCTTGGGTGAAAGTCTCAGAACCCTCTTGGTTCTAAAGGTTGCTCCAACGTCTAGACCGAGTGGGTAGAGCGCCGAGTGCCGATTACTTAATGGCTGCACTCTCTACTGTGTCGTGGTCGGTTGGAAGGGGGTGCGGCCTTACCTGCCCGAGAGGAGGGAGCAATGCTAGGCTGAGTCTGACCAGCTCGAGGAATGAGTCCGCTATTGATGAGCCGGGCCCGGTATTGGCAAGCGGATAGTGAGGTCTCTTCCACTCACCTTGTTGCGCGCGATGGGACGACAATCTGGTATGGAGTGTAATAGACCTCGGTGATTTTTCAGAAAGGAACCGTACTGATATGTGGACTTATTGAGTAGGAGTCGCATGCTCATTCATTCATTCATTCACTATCCACTCGGGCTGGTGGTGCGCAACTAAATGTTGTGTACCTTCGTTATAGCAAGGATTTCAGTTGGGCGCACGACTAACCTGAGATCAGGAGTCTACTGCATTGAGTCTGACTATCCAAATTTAGGTATGGAACTGGTTTGGATAGAAGTCCCTTGTGATAGACCCCATAGCCTGCGATATCACGTACTATCATCCCGACGTCACTCCGGCTTGGTCATTTTATTCGCACTGCATATTACGTTGCATCTGCAGTATTTAATATTTTAGGTTGCCATGTTTTTGCATTGATATGGCCGATAGTACTCATGTCTTGCATCGCATCGCCTGGTACGGCTGATCGCACTTATAGACTTGTCAGTATATTTCTGCTTATTTTGATATTTTATGATTTATGGCATTGTATCCTCGGCATCTAATATTTGGCTTGCTTTGACTCCTCATTTGCATAACCGATTTTCACTGCCTACCCTGATATTGTATGACTCATGGACTTGTCAGTACTTCCGCTTACTCTGATTACTCTGTTATTGCTTACTTGACACTTACCTTGTGCACACACTTACACCACCCTCTAAGCTTTTTATAAGCTTATGGACGATAGATGCGTGCAGGTGATGTTAGGTTGCAGCAGTGTTGAGCTTGGAGCATGCGGTGGTCTTCTGGAGCTTGATTTTCTATTTATGTATTTTCCTTTCAATGTTGTACTCCAATGGTTATATTATTGGATATGTGATGATGATGTTACCTTTGTGAATTGGGTAATCTTATGGTTATGCTTATTATGAGTTAAATGTACATTAAAAAAATATATATAAAAAAAATCCTCCTTGTAGGATCCCAGGATAGGAATCTGGCATATGAATGCTAGGAGCTCAAAATGGGGTACTACGAAGGCTGTCGGCACCGGATTTGGCGATCGTGATTCCTGTGAATCCGATTTCTGAATTTGGGGCATGACAGTTGCGGATCCATTTTTTCCTCAATTCTTGCGCCAAAACATAAAAATTGGCCAAAACCTGTAAGGTGCGAAGCCACAAAAAAGGCAGAAAACCATAGATTTCTTAGTTCTATAAGCTCTCACGAGTCCATCTACACCATCCATTCGCATTATATCGAAGAAATAAGCAACAATCGAGAATTTTCCGTGATCATGCCATCTTCTTCCTTGTATTAAGCCAAACCACACGGTCCATGTTGAGCCCTGATTACATATCTCTATAGTCCATCAGGTAGGTCATTTGATCATCATCAAACTTATGAAATTAAACTACGATCCACCTAGTGGTAGAATCAGAAAACCCAACCAAGCAGTGTCGAAAGAAGCTGTGCACAGACTCATTTTCGCATGCTGGGTTGAATGAGGTTGGATTGATTCCAAAAGCTTCTAGACGTGTCTGGAGTGAGGAGAGAGAGAGAGAGAGAGAGAGAGAGAGAGAGAGAGAGAGAGAGAGAGGAGAAGAAGAAGAAGAAAGAGAAGGAGAGAATCATGCCTTGTGCGCTATGTCAAATCAGTTGAGTCATTTAGCTCAGGCCAGGATAGGGTCGGTCAGTTTCCAACAAAGTTGAGTAGGCCAAGGAGTTAGACGAGGAAATTTGGGTTGAAGGTGGTTTAAGACCAAGTCAGGTTCAAACTCGGTTGAGTCGAGTTCAAGTCAAAGTGAGTATAAATTGATTTATTTTATTCTAATTTTTATTTAATGTTAATGTGGGAATAAAACCCCTCCAAATCTAAACCCAGATCTAGATTGTATATCAAAACCTTAAACCTATGTGATTAAAACGTTATGCTTTAATCGTAACTATATGAGTTGTGTAACAATTTGTAACACCCCGAATTTTTTCCTACCTGGAGATTTAGACGTCCTTAGGCAATGGGTCAATCCTAACACCTAATTAACTTCTCAAAACTTAATCCAAAAGTCTCAAATCCCTATTTCCTTCGAAAATCTCACCTTTCACTACTTTATCCTTCAAAATTTTTTAGGAGCTTTCATATTAGACACAAATCTTAAAGATTAGGTGATGTTAATCAATACTTAAACTAAAAAGTACTATGAATAGTAAATAAATAAAAAAAAAAGGGTTTTTAACCATTAACCTTTTGTAATCTCATGAAATAAGTAGGCTATTTGGATAAATCAGCTTCTCCTACTCCAAAATCATATATTGCATGTCAAATAACTCATCCCAGGTTCTAAAATACACCCATTTCAAATATCAGACGGCGAAATCACCCCAAACAGGTCAGCGAACGGCGAGGTGATCGCCGGTTTGGTGAGGCATCGCCGAACTCGTCCGTACAACAGTCTGACAGGCCGATTTCTGCACTTTTTCCTGCGCATTTCTTCCAACTTTGAAAAATTATCTCCTTCATTATAACTCTCATTTAGGTGATTCAAAAATCAGATTGAAGCTAAATAAGTCTAGTTTATATAAAAATATGTGAAAAATATAATAAAATATTTAATATGGTTTAAAGTAGGTCATTGTGAGCAACTGTCCGATAATCACTTGTTGGACAACTGCTGCTTTTGGAATTTTTAAAATTTTTCTACAATTCAAATCTTATGAAATTTGGTGAAGTCAGAGTAAACTTGATGATGAACTCTCAAAAAAATAATAAAAAAAATATGATAGCTAGAAGTGCCCAAAATGGGGTATAGAATGGCCTTAGGACCGTATTCTACCCTATTAGGGTAGAATTTGGTTAAGTACCAAACTGAATACTCAGTAAAATTAACTTGGATCACTTTAAATATAAACTATAAGATCCAAAATTAGTAGGACTGCTAACGCTATGTTACCTAGAAACCTAGGATCAAACTCTAAACCTGTTTGTTCTCAGGAACCCTTTGAAACTTTGTATTGGATCTAGACCGCGTGTCGGAAGTCCGATAGCGATGATCTTAGACCGTTAGGACCGCTTAGCTGGACTTGACAATCGTTTCGAAAATCAAGCCGAACCGATGCTCTGAGGCTATTTCATTGAGCCTGGAGCAGGGAGTGTGAGAAAGAGTGAAATTCATTTAAAATTAAATGTGATTTAAATAAATCTGGCACGTTTCGCTTGTGGTATCAGTATAAGCAATCAGACCGTCGGAATCTGACCCAAATACACCCTCGGATCAGGAAACATTTCCCACTCAGGTCAATGTACTCAGAATCCCTGATCGAGTCTCCGTGACCGCTGAACTGAAACTGGTCTGCCACGTACGATCTGGGAACACTACTGGACTGAAAAATTTAGGGGAACAGGATCCAGTAACCATAAGCTTAAGTCCGACTGCGTTTTACCAGGGGACCTCCCGAAACACTCTTTTGGATCGGAACAGTCCCGATTTGGTTATAACCTAAGTATATTTTGTTCCCAAGTCTGTTTAGGTTAGGTTTTAGCCTACATAAGGGCTTTAAACCCTCTCACAATCCTCCCATCCGAATTTGTTAGAAACCCTAGATAGAGAGAGAGAGAGAAAGTGAGAGATTTTGAGAGAGTAGTGGGAGAGAATTCCTGCCACTTGCTGCAGCTTTTGCACGTACCAAAGTACCGCACTCCAATCACTTTTCCGATGATTTTTTACTCATTCCTAGGTAAGAAAACCCTATCCATTAGCTGTTTTAAGGATTCTTTCGATTCAATAGCGAAGTAGCTTACATATCTTGTACATTAGGTCACCGTTACGCCGTTGACGAAGTGTATAGGTTCGATTCGAATCGATACACTTCTACGACAAAAGGTGAGGATTTTAGACGTTTAGATTGACTGATTTCAAAGCTTTCAATGTCGTTTAATAGTAGATTATCGACGAGAATGTTGTTTGACATGTAAAACATGCTGTCCGTTTTTCATTTCGTATACGCACGGTAAATATGAGATTTAGGGTATTTTAGGTATTTATAGGAAATATGGTATATGTCCGTATTTTGCAAAAATTATTGACATGTTTATTTATCGTGTTGTGATACTAATTATGCGTGCATGATCTGTTTGGCGAAGAGATTCGCCCTTATGCGCACTTTGAATCGACATACGCTATGTAAGCTAAAGTGTGTAGACTAAGTGTTTGTATAAATGTTTGTATAAATGTTTGTATTAGTATGTATTGTGTAAATGGTGTTGTGAATTAGTTTTGAGATCGAATTCTCAATCAATATGCTGATGTATATGATTTCCCATGTTGGTTATATGTATTGGTTTCATTATATATACGGAATGCATGTGTTGCTTGATTTGCTTAAGTTGTATGTTATAACATGTGACAACATGCTTGTATTATTTATATTCATTCCTGTTACTCTCATATGTTTACTGACATTGTTTATAGATGTTTGGGGCTATGCACTAGTCTAGGCAGTCAGTAATGGACTGAATTTCGTGGTTAGCTTCTATTCGCCATGAAGGACGCATCGATGGACGCGAGTCGTGCTTTGAGTTGGCGGCAGTGGTTAGGCCACACGAAGTGTATTATACTTCATGTCGTTTGACTTGAGATGCGCTCATACTAGTCGAGCCCGTCAAGTAACCCGACTGGCCATTGTATGTTCACCATGTATGAGTTATAACTGCTTGAACCTAGGATACTGAACTTACCATTGGAAACCCTGTTAACCATGGTACCTTGATCCATAAAGACTCATGAGCCGGGCATGGTGGTATGGGACACCGTGGTCGAGCTGTCGGCCTACGCTGGGGCCACAAACCTTCCCGTAGTGACCAGTGAGCACCCAGACTCGTGATCAGATTATGGTGGTATGGGACATTATATTATTGCTGTCGACCTGCATTGATAAGGTGATGGGGGAACGGTGCAACGAGTGCGAGCAACAGCCCTGACAGCCCTTTGTAGTGACCTCGAGCGTATTTTGAGTCTACGGGAGGCGACGACCCTTCCGTAGCGACAAGAGTACAAGTAGGCCTGTATTGATAAGGTGATGGGGGAGCGGTGCAACGAGTGCGAGCAACAGCCCTGACAGCCCTTGCAGCGACCTACAAATATAACATTGTATGAGATTACTAGGAGTGACGACCCTAGACAGGATTTGTGTTGGAATTGATATAAGCAAGGTACCCTAGTTTCCCAATCCTGTTATATGAAAAAGACTAATAACAACCTGGTAATCATTATTCATATCGCATTACATGTGCCTGGAAGATGTGGAGTACTGTGGGAAGAAAGCATGCCGCAGGCGTAAGATGGTATCGTATGAGGGAGTATGTCGGTGAGGGCATTCATCATGTCATTTCATGCATGCATTAACAACAGTATCTAGGAATGTTTGATTGTTTGCTTTACTATTAACGCGTGATTGATTTGATAACATGCTAATCTTTGCTCTATTATTCCACTGAGTTAGCTACTCACTCCCACGTTATGGGATGGTATTCTGCACACCCACCAGTCCCTATTTTAGTTACAGATGATGGCGCTGCTTGTGAAGTGGAGCTGGACTTGTATGATGATGAGGAGGACTTCTCCTCCATGTTTTGATCGACGGGATTATAGGGAGGTTGATTAGATGCCTTGACACTTGTCATTTTATATTTTTGGAGCACTGATGTATATTCTTTCTTTCCATTTTTGGAGTATACATGTATTTAATTAACCTGGTAATATGTTCACACTCTGGAGACTTACAATCAATTATATATTTTATGTATTTATCACAGTCTTCTGCTTGCTAATTTAACTATCTCTGGAGTATGATATGCTGTTTTGGCTTAGTCTCAATCTTGTTTAATGCCATTCTACAGACAACATGCATTTATCATTATCTATGTTGCATAAGTGACGTTCTGAAACTCAGGAGTTGGATTTCTACTCGACCCCCGATTTTCGGGATGTTACACAATTAAATTTTATAAAATATGTTAGGACTCCACCTTAAAGCGTGTACACGTGTCTGGTTAACATAGGAAGGAGATCCAACTCGAAAGGTGAGGATTTCTCTTAAAACTTCTCACCGAATTCATAGTATATAGTTATAGCTTGTTTAATTAGTCATTTAAAGTTAAATTTCTTAATTCATGTTTAATTTCTAATGATTATTGTGTTTCGACATATCCTAATATGATTGGAAATCTAACCATGTATGAATTACATTTTCTTTAATTAACCTTTGATGTTAAGCTATGTACATTGTTTATTTACATGATAGAGATTTTTGAATAATTTATGCTATGAAACAAATTCATGATGGTTATGGACTGATCTGAGTAATCTAGGACATGTGGTATGGTTACCCATGTCAAGGTTTCAACTTGAGCCACGATCCATGTGGAGGATGTGTATGGAAAATCATTCATGATAATAATATGTGTCTATTTGTTGAAACACACATCATTGAAACTATACCTTGAAACTTAGTTGGTCTATTTACCTATTGGACTTAATACCATGATCATTTGTGATTTTTACCATTACTTTGTGACTAGTAGAATACCTTAAATGGTATGGGTGACGAGTCCTTATTTTGTATTCACTTATGATTGGTTTTAGTGCCTTAAGTGGTATGGGTGACGAGCCCTTTGATTTATGCCCATGATTGGACATGTGACTACAAGAATTATTAAATTTATCATGGTATTATGATTTGAAGGCCACTGAGTGTAAAGAAATTTCATAAATGGTTGCTTTGTAAACTGAATTAATAAAGGATTGACTATCATACATTCATAGCACTTATGACATCATTGTATGTAATCAGAGATTCCGGGTAATGCTAGTGATGTCTTTTGTGATTTATTATTTTGTCACCTTAGATTTTGGGTAGTGCCAATGTATCTCTTGTGATTTTGGTTTTTGTATGCTACCTAAGATTCTGAGCAAGGTCGATAATGTCTCTGGTAATTTTGTATTTTTATTTGTCATCTAAGATTTTCAGTAATGCTGATAATGTCTTTTGTGATTTCCTGAAGTTGGATGTACATTAATGCATTAATTAAGATTCACATATGATAAAATTATTATCTTTGCTTTGTATGATGATTGTGAACTATATTAAGTTATGATGATGGATGTGTAATATTGGAGGGAAGTTTCTACTGAGCTGGCAAGTCATACTTTTGAATTTGAAAAACAAACAACAAGTAATGCATGTCTAGAGGATCATGAGGAGTCACATGGATGAGGAGCCTTATATGTGAGAGACAGAGCTTCTCAAGTTGAACCAGTAGTTGGGTAGTTTTTCATTCTAGTAGAATTATTAAATCTTTCAGTTTGTAACAAGCCCCCAACTGAGTGGACAATTTGTGATTTAGTGCGTTACTCTATATCTCTACTTTTAGTGTTTAGTACTTTCTAGTATTTTGTGTGATGCGTACCATGTAAATGCGAAATGTATATCAATTTTTTTTTATATGTAATTAAGAAGCATTCTTTCAGTATTGAGCTGGCACTCTCAAAATCAGGATCTGAGTCACCATTGCTTGGGTGCTGGGTTTTGGGGTGTTACATAATTGGTTACTTCTTGTACTTCTAAGAGATAAGAGAAGTGTTAAGAACATATAGTCTCCCATAGTAGATCATCGAATGAGAGCACATTCTGCCGAGTCAGTATTAACACAAGCAACAAGTTTAAGAGGATATGTAGATGAAAAAAACAATGATTGATCTATAGTGCCCCTCAAGTATCAAATAATCCGCAAGATAACCATCATATGTTAGGTACAAGCTCTGCAATGAACTGACTAACAACCTATCCGTATAAGTGATACTAGGTCTAGTCATTATTAAGTAAATAAGACCACCAACGAGGCAACGGTATAAGGAAGGTTATTCCAAAATGTCATCATCTTGTTTACTATATTGAGCATTCAATTCCATCGACTTCTCAATTATTGTATGCTCATAAAGGTTCATGATGCTGATGAAATTGTAGGTATATTTATGTTGGCCGATGAGTACACCATGATCGGTATGAGGAACTTTTAATTCAATAAGTATATTAGACTACCCAGGTCTTTCATGTGGAATGATAATTGAGGAACTTGTTGAAGCTTTGTTATTATGAATATGTCATTGTGAGTTTGGAATAAATCATCAACATAAATAAGTAGGATGTCCCATATGAAAAAAATCATGAGTAAGGAGAGTTAACACTATCAAAAAAATGACCTACGTCGACAACCGTCCAGTGGTTTTCCTGACGGCTTTTAATCTCAACGGTCTCGTATGGTTTGACAATGGTAAAGGTTTCGATGTACCATGGGTTCCAGTGTTCTATGCACATGCACCTTGTGTAAGGGGTCTATAGTGATGTTTAGGGGGAATCTACTCCGTCTATTCATTTTTATAGGGATTTAATGCCGCTTATCCTAAAGTTTAAGGGGCATATGGGCCTTGAGTGGTCCATATTAATAAATTATTCCCATAATCTACATTAGCATCCACTGCAGTATTTTTGTTTAACTTAAGTGGTCTATTCGTTTTGAATGCTCATTTTAAGGCAAACCAAAAAACGAGGTAGATCAAAGGCCTAAGTGGACCACACCGTAGGAAACAATTGAGATTAAGCTTATATCGTTGATAAGTGGTGTGTTCCAATTGGAACTTTGATTTACCTCATAATTAGGATCACATCCTAAAATAAATAGTAGAAATGGATGGACGGAGTGGATGAACAAAATACATTACGGTGGGCTCCAAAATCCCTGAATTTATAGTCAGTCTATGGCTCTGCCCGAACCCGATTTCCTGATAAAGCCCTTCCTAGATGTTCATGCGGTAAAAACCTTTTCAGGTGGGCCCACGTGATGTTTGTGAGAAATCCATCCCGTCCATCTATTTTGTAAGATAATTTCAGCACTCGAAACCAAAAGTGAAAAAGATACAAGAATCAAGTGGGCCACACTAAAGGAAAAGATTGGTAGGGATATTACTACCGTTAGAACCTTCTTGGAGTCGAAAGTGATGTTTAAATGCCATTTATACCGTTTATAATGTTATTCCTACTAGGATGAACCGAAAAAACAAATATTAGCCTGATTCAAAACTTATGTGGCCCCACGAATATTTAAACTGTGTACATTTAATCGTCACATTTTTGGCCCACTCGAGTATTGGATACGGTTCATTTTTTATCTTAGGTACTAAAATGAGCTTACAAAACAGATGGATGGGTGGATTGCTGAAAAACATCAAGGTGTGCCCCACCTACGTTTCCATCGCACGAACTCCCTGCCAGAGGCTATCGCTGGAAATTCGCATCCGCTCCGCCCCGCCAAGTTCGTAAGCTGATTGGCTAGTGTACAACGCACACCTATGTAGGGTCATAAAATTTTTGGATCAATATGATATTTGTTTTTTCTCTTCATCTAGGTTGATGTGGCCTTATGAAAAGATTGAATAGAAAGTAAAATTTACGGTGGGCCCTACTAATGTTTTTAACGACGACAATCATTGTCCCATTGCTATTTGCGGCGTGGTCTACTTAAGACTTGAAAATTACTCATTTTTTGAAACAAGATCTACAATGATCTCTCAAAATATATAAACAGTGTATCTATGATAAATACATCATTATGGACCCATGTAACTTTGATCTCCTTTGAATCATTCATACAACTCTGAGCTCGGAGAGCGTCAGCGTTCGTCTTCCCACGATGGAAACAGATTGGCTACTCCCCCTTGCCACTAGCATGGTCGGTGGTCTGTGGGTCCCACCATAATGTATGTGTTTCATCCATGTCATTTATATATTTTTCTAGATAATTTATAACATGATCCCAAAAATGAGGTATTTCCTAATCTCAAGTGGACTATATTATAGGAAACAATCTTAATTGAACGTAGACCATTAAAAGCTGTTTTGGGCCATACAAGTTTTGGATCAAAATGATCTTTATTTTTTCCTTTCACCTATGTCTATATGAAATAATCAACAGATTGGATGTCAAATAAACTCAAATAAATAGTATAATGGGCATTAGGAGGATTTTAATGGTGGATATCCAATCACTATTTTATTTGAACGGATTATAGCCTTGGCTACTACTACGGATTTTAACCGTAACTGTAATCCAATAAGCCGTAGCAGAATCAGGTTTTTAATGGTGGACATCCAATCACTATTGTTTTCGAATTGTGTGGTCTACCAAAGCTTTATTTCACGCTTAATATTTGGAATCGGTGATAAAATTATGTTGAGATCTGGATGAAACAAATAGATCATTGTGGGTCCAGAGAGCCATACTAGTTCAAAAGCTCTATTTACCGTTTTTATTTTTATGCTTTTCACCGTGAGTTTTGTATTTAATGTAAAGTAGTGGTGACTTGATCATAATAATACTAGTTAAGATATGGAGTTATCGAGACCATAAAAATAATCGATCTAGTTGTAAATGGTAAATATTTATACTTTTATTATATAATACAATTTAACCATCCAGAAATTAGCCTCATGCATGTACGACCGTTAATAGAGTTTGTATTATTATTTAGTGGAACACTCATAACATATGGATTTCAAAACATTATCTTATTTGAATGAGGATTTCCAAATCCATCGAGCGCGCCTCTTTTCTAACTTTTCCTCTTTTCCCTCTTTCATCTTCATCGAGAAATCCTCCATCGAGCGCCCACATTCAAACGGCCCCTTAGATTTCCTTCATCGATCTCCATGTCCTGTCCTGCGATGGACCTTTCATAGACGCACTTCATCAATCCTTCACTGCCATTTCACCATGGATTGCTCATGATTCTAAGGATGGAGACTGCCATTTCAGTAAGGAATGCAAAATAGGTGGCCTGACCATTTTACTTCTGCCCTTCATTTTGCAGGTTGGACTGATCATCTAGTCAATCTCTGTAATTTTTGTCCATGTGCGATTACGGTGGGACCCTCGTTGCGATTGTAGGTGGAACATCTTGGGCCCTATGTAGGAATTCATGTGAAGGTACAAGAATTTGAGATGGATCATATAAATATTGGTATGGAAATGAAGAATTTATGGAAGCCTTTGTTCAGTTTGTGGAAGTGTGTCGCATCCTTCATTGATCTAGACCGTTGGTCTCTTGTCTGCTTTTGAACTATAATTTTTTATTTTATATATATATATATATATATATATATATATATATATATATATATATATATATATATATATATAATTGACACCTTTTTATCTTGGAATATGACGGCAAACTTAACTATAAATATCACCTTTATAATCAGAAATTGTGCTCTTTATTGTCTGTTTTTGAACTATTTAAATTTTTTTTTTTTAAATTTATAATTGACACCTTTTATCTCAGAATATGATCTATGAAGTAGCATATGCATGCAATACGAAAATGGAAAATGAAGAACGGATGTTAAGGGTTAGGATTGAAGTATTGATGCTAATACGATGAATGATGTAGTTACGGAAGCATGGGCTGCACATGTACAACAACCTGCATGTCAGCAAACTCTTTTTTTTTTCCACCTCTTAAGCATGTTCTACAACACATATTTTTTAGGATTTGTGTGTGTGTGTGTGTGTGTGTGTGTGTGTGTGTGTGTGTGTGTGTTTATGTATTCTTATAAGGTATAAGATCTTGTTTTTGACAGGAAGACCCATATGGTGGTGATAGGATTCAAGGCTAGTTTGGTTTATTAGGGCTTCTTTAGGCCTATACTATGTACATGTAATAGTTATGATCATTATGATGATTTAGAATAAAATTTCTTGGTTTTGCTATTTATTGTGTTGGAAGAATATTTGAAAGGTAGTTTCATGGTCTCTAGCATTCAACTAGAGGATTGTCAGGTCCTTTCTATTCTTGGGAATGTTATAGCACAAGTGATGCCATGGTCAAAATATTGGTTCTATTGTTAGTCAGGCAAACAGTAGGGATTTTCATTAGCTTTTCTCAATTGCCTTGGTAGATGGTTGTATCGCCTTTGACATTCAGTTCGTTGATGCTTTATTAATATTTTGTAGGATTTTCCTAAGAACAGGGAATTGTTGGGCGCATTTTGGGATAAGGTATATGTTTCGTTTTGTTCCTTTTACAATTCTCCATAACCAGTTTTGCTGGTAATAAGTTTTTCATTTGTGTATTTTCAGCTATCTTTGGATGAAGGCAATGGAGATTGCATCGTTGAAGAATGTGACACTAGAGGTGATGAGTTTGGGCAGCATTTCTCATATATATGTTTTTCTCTTTCATCTTATTTCCTTGCCTTTCAAGCTGTAGGGATTTATGGTTTATGATAAATTCCACCAGTTACACCAACTTCAACCATTTGTTAATAGATATGCATGTGAAAATAGGGTAATCGAATTTTAGGATTTATGGAGTTTTATAACTTCTCATTAGTTGTGTTATTAAAAAAAAAATCCCTTAACTTTTCAAAATCTGAATCTTTTTCGAGTTTTTATTTTATTTCATTTTTGTCTTCTGGAGAAAATATCAGAAACACTTTGCGAAGCTAACTTGCATTATTTCCTAAAAGGGCAATTATGCACATCACTATTACCCCTAAAAGGTATCCAACAGATACTTCTCTTGCAGTTTTGTTTAACACTCCTGTCGTGGACTATTGTCAGTTAGTCATGAATACCACATTACCCACAATGAGGCCTACTGTCATCTAACAAGGATCCACCATTTTATCACCATATCATCTTTCTACATGATCCTCAACATAATGTACACACTGTACATTGCTTCTATTGTAGGATGTCATTCAACTATCCCTTTTAATCAAGGATTTTCTTATAAGATGTAATAATGGCTTGTGATCTCTTACAGCTGGTAATGTGAAGTCCACAATTAATAATAATTCCCAAAAGTAGAAAATCTGATTAGATTTGGTTCTTCTCATTCCTTTGCAATAATCTGTTCTGAGAGTAGAAAAACACAGCTGAAATCTGATTTCCAAGTAACATCATTTACCATGCAAGTTCTACTCTAAGGACAAACAAGTGCATATTAGAATCTATTGGATGAGTGCTATGGTTAGAGAAAAAATTCAAAATACAGAGACTAGACTTACTATTAGAAAATTAAAATTATTACATATTTCTAGGTAAGCTAGATGCTAGAGACATACGGTTGTTGTTTATACATGTTCGAACTAAAACAATCTATAGCACAATATTACTTACCTATTATATATATAGTTAACATTTGATAACATATTTGTACAACCATGATATTAGATGTATCTTGTACCTAGAATTATAGTTTCCACAGAAAAGTTGTAGTTATTCAACATGAAATGGAATTTAAAATTTAAGTGCAGATGAAAGCAATAAAAGTTTTTTGTTACCCTGTGTGTATCTGCATAGGTAAGTCAAAGCATAATGCGACTTCCAAACTACAAGTAAAGATATAATCAATTAAACCCTTATTCTGGATATGAATAGGCTTCTTGGCTGAAAAAAAAAAAAAAAAAAAAAAAAAAAAAAAAAAAAAAAAAAAAAAAAAAAAAAAAACAGAGAGAGAGAAGTATCATTATGTCGAGGAAATTTCATCTGTATGTTATGCATATCAAACGTGAATTGTACTCACCTCTTAAGTCTTGAAGAAGACCTTCCTCTGCATCCTTCTTATTAACATGTGTATCAATTGCTAGACCGCTTCGGTACGCAGCTATGCTCTTCAATGCCACAACTTTATCAGCAAATGTAAATATATGCTAAGGAAAGACTGAAAAAGGAAAGATACCTTTCACTAGCAGAAAATAGGAAACTTCAAAAAAAAAAAAAAGAAAAAAAAGAAGAAGAAGATTTGTAGTAGGATTATCAAGGATATGATTTCAACTTTGTCATAAAGATTTCAGTGAACGTATCCAGTGTCCATTGTGACCCACTAGGTATCTCTTGCAAGATTTGAGTTGTTATACAGTTACAATTCTGAAAAAAGAAATTTGAAGCTTAAGAAAAGTGCTATTTTCATTCACATGACTAGATCATTTTGATGAATGGTGGAAGGACATCATCATCTAAGCTTTTCCCCAAATTACTTGGAATAAGCTACACGAATCTTGTTCCACCACTGCGCTCTACTGAGGACCATATCCTTAGTTAACTCATAGTTCAGGAAGATTAAGGATATGTCTAAGAGAGCGGTAACATATGTGAGGACCACTAGTGCAGTTAGAAGTGAGTTGCCAATTACTGTAAGTTTACACCAAAGGTTAGAATTGAGCCCATATATTTTTGAATTGGTTATGAACGAGTTCTTTACAAGAAGAGGTCCTCGGGTATGTTGTTTGCAGATGACAGTTTTGATTGATGAGACATGCGAGAGGGTAAACTCAAAGACATGCGAAGCTATCTTGAAAACCGACCTTTAAACTGAAAGAAAAGCATGAATAGAGGCAACATTGACAAGTTTATCCCCTTCTCTAGTTCATTGGAACTTTAATCTGAGACTCTTAAACATGTATTGTTTTTCTAGTAACAATGTGTAGGTCACTTTTCCTACCTCCAAATATGGAACCAGATCATAGTTAGCAATTTGTTCATATGTAAAACAAAATCTGTGATGGCAAATGTTTAGGTAATGTCTGAACCACACCTAATTTGACCTTATATATAAACAATCATGAAGGCCTGACCCATTACTTGGCTTACAAAGGAACTATACAATCCTAAACCTGAAGATATTGAATTATGCATGGTATCCTCATGTCCTTAGTTTGTACAGGTGGGCCATGGTCCCTTATCCTTGACCATTGATTTGATAAGCCCCACCTTTGTGGCCTTAAAGTTGTCCAGATTCAAAGATCCCAGCCATCCAAGCCTTTTTAATGTAATTCTATATCTTCCTTCTTCCTTTGATTACCATATGTTCTAGAGAAGTGCTATGACTCGTGCAAGGAGATATCGAAGAGGCAATTTTAGTACACTTGTCTAATTGAGACTTAAATTACAGATCCAGGTCATTCATCAGGTGTGGCCCACTGTCAATGTGCCTGGCCAAGAATCAGGCCTGTGAACTTAGTTTCAGGGGCTACACTAGTATGAGAAAAATGGGTCACATCTACATTTAATTCTCAGTCTCTACCGAAGCAGGAGTTATCGACGGCATCATCCAAGATGTACACATTCAAAACAGGCATGCTAGTTCTTGTGTCTAGCACATTTTGCTTATTGTTTTAGCTAGTGACTTCTTTTTCTTTTCTTTTTTATTTTTCTGATGTATTCTATTTGTATCACTTGTATTCTTACATAATCGTTTGCGATGTGTTTTCAGGTGATAGAGTTAGATATGTGGGTCCACTACATTCATCTGGATTTCCTCCTCTTCATGCTTCTCAAAGGTACCTTCTCTTCTTGCATGCACCTGTGTTGTAAGCGGCACAATTTTCTTATGATTTTGTAATTTGCTCTATTTTAGTGCAATCTACTCCTGCTCACTTTTTCTTCTAGAGATGTGAAGGGGATCATTGAAATTTAACCTTTTCAAGAGTTCTTTCAACAAGCTCACTTTTAGGGGGAAATAGTATTTTCAATATCATGTGGGCTATGCATTTGACATTGATAGCGTCATTTACCCTTGTCAGCTTGAATTTTGTTCTTTTAATTGGTTTTGAAAGGCATGCTATATACCTCATGAAGCAAAAAGCCATAAACCTTGGACAATTAGCACAAGTGATTTGAGGCGTATGCTTCATACTAGAAACTACACTTCATATTATAATCATACTCCTAGATGCATTACAATGGTGAAATTGCAAAGTTTCTAGGTTGCATGGGCCTCTTGAATTTGTGGAATATGACACTCTGATGAAGGGATGCTTGGTGGTAGAGTATTGGGGAGACACCGACCTTCTCTGTGAAGTCGTTTCTCATATTGGGAGTAGATTCATTATGAAAGTATAGGGCCTTTTAGTTATATTCCTTAGGCTACGTTTGGATGCACTATTTGAGTTTGACATGGCAGTTTATGTAATCGCCATTGCTGTTTTAGAATGTTTTGGTGCTTTTGATTACATACTACAGCTTATTCATCAGTGTATGGCCATGAAAGTTAATACATTCTTCTTTCTCTTTCTTCCCATTTTAGAAGCCTCCCAATAAGAAAGCTAAGAAAGAAGCAGCTGCTCCTAAGGCATCTTCTTCTAAGAGGAAATCCAAGGATGTAGAGGAAGGCCAATAGGTGGGCGATCCATCGTTGATTTTCAATTTGATGGCCCATTGGTGATGGGATTAAATTTGATGTATGTGTTGTAATCATATGAGAGGCCCATAGTGGCTCGGTCCCTCCACTAGATCTCTCTCTCTCTCTCTCTCTCTCTCTCTCTCTCTCTCTCTCTTCTTCTTCTTCTTCTTCTTCTTCTTATTTCGATGATGGTGATGATGTGTGGCCTATTTGATGTGTCCAACAATCTGGACTATCCATATTTTTTGGACGTCCAGCAGATGTGGCCCACTTGTTGCCCGTTTTTGGGCCAGCCTGGATGGAAGAAAAACATAAATATCTACTTGATCAAAGCTGCTGGTGGGTCCCACATGTGTGGTCCCACCTCATGCATGCGTTAAATCAGGGTTGTCCAACTGCTGGACGACCAACAGCATGTGGCTGCTGTGCTTGGTGTTAGCAAGTTTTGTGGGTCCTACTTGATGAATGTGTTTCATCCAACTGTCCATGCGGTGGACCCCACACATAAGGTATGCGTTAAATCCATACTGTTCAGCCATTTGAAGAGATTATTTAATGGCTTGTGTGGGACCCACTCTGCACGTGTGTCTGGGGTGGGGCCCACCTTGATGTTTGTATCACATCGTCCATCTAGACGATGGGGTTCCACGCTACTTAAGGCTCTGGTTATAACCCAACAAACACTGGTGGGGCCAACCATGATGTATCTATATATCTAGCCGTCCATTTGTTATGGACGTGTTTAACGTCTCGAAAAAATCCGTATAAAGACCTAAGCACCACCTCAGGCAGAAATCCTTAAGGACCGAATTCTTTAGGAATTAAATAAAAATTAATTAAGTGTTGAACTAAATAATCGGTGGATTTAGTTTAAATCACTATTAATATAAATGATAAGACCCAAAATTATTAAAATCAATGACTCAACACTACTTAAAAACTTAGGAGAAATTTCAAAACTCAGTTGCTCTCGGGAGCACATTAAAACTCCGTATTGGACCATGATTATGCGTCGAAAGTTTGATTATTGCGAAACTGTAAGTTTATGACCGCCTTACTGGGCTTGATAACCATCGCGGAAATCAAGTCAAAATAGTATCCAAAAATGTACAACTTGAGCCCTAAGCAAAATGTGTGAGAAATGCGAATATTTATAGAAAATGAACTCAAACTTAAGTGTTTTGGGTCATTCGCTTGCGGGCGAAATTGAAGACTTTGGACCGTCAGATTCTGACCAAACTTGACCTATGGATCAAGGAAATTTTTCTGCACCAATTGGTATACTTGTGGCCGTGATCGAGGAACGACGACTGTTGATTTGATACGGGTCCTTTATAGCCGATCCGTTTGTCAGATTGCACCATAAACAAAGTCCTAGCATAGATCTATTATTACAAAACTTGCTCCATGACTTAGGTGAGAAATGGACTATCCTAGGGGTCTCGTTTGCCTGAAATAGATACTTTTTGGCTATAACTCAAGTATATCATGGCCCTGAGGCCATTGACATCACTTTTGGGCCTATTTGAAGCCTTTAAACCACTTCTCTCTCATTTCATATGAATTTCTCTGACCTTAAGAGAGAGAAGAGAGAAAAGAGGAGATAGGAGTGAGGAGAAGAGAGAGAGATAGGGAGATTGTTACTGGGATTCACTCCCACTACTTCACGGGCTGAATCATCTCTCCTGTTTTCCTACACCGTCGATTCGAAATATGACTTGGTTAAAAAATCCTAATCCTAATCTTGTTGTAAAAATTCATGTTGGTAGTTTATTAAAATAGCTAACCTATTTCGATGTTTAGGTACCGTTGTTCTATATATAGGGATGTAGGATTTGAACCGACTTCGAAACGAGGAATCCGATAAAAGGTACGGACTATAAATGTTGACGTTATGGTTTTTAAGACTCAATGTCAGCAATGATTTATGTCTGATATGATTGTTGCCATATGATCTTAATTACGATGTATTTGATAAACTATACATGTGTGTGAACTATGGGAATATATAATGCATCCTATGTGTTTATTGAAATGATTGAATAAAATTGAATTTATGATTTGTACTTGCCATGACTATTAACCTATAATACATGTTTATTGTATGTATGATAACTCCTTTATGAAAGAATCTACCATAATATATGTTATAACTGTCACGCCCCAAACTCGGAAATCGGGCTCACAAAATTTCTGATCGCAGAATCCGGCGCCGACAGCCTCCGTAGAACCTCATTCTCGGATCCCAGCGTCCATTCGTCAGGTTCTGATCCTGGGATGCTACGAGGAGGATTTTCAACGTCAGTTTGATTCATAATAAGCATAACGAAAGCCACAACCCACAAATAACAACCAAAAACTCCATTACATTTGCATTATGATCAAAAACTTTACAAATACAATGAACATAAAAGGAAACACAATAATGAAGAACAAAAACTCCAAAAAGATCTGCAAAGCGCTCCTGCGCCCCAACGTCACCTGCACGCAACGATCGTACATAAGCTTATAGAAAGCTTAGAGGGTGGTGAAAGTGTGTGCGCAAGGTAGTAATATGATCATGCAATATCAGAGTAATACGGAATATGTAAATGGATCTATAAATATCATGAGCCGTACCAAGGCTATGTGATGCGAGATGCAAGTCAAGCATACAATCCTCATATAAGTCCACATATCAATACAACTCAAATCTGGGATATCATCGGGGTCTAGTACACTCTAAACCAGATCGCCATCCCATCGCGCGCAATAAGGTAAGTGGAAGAGACCTCATTATCCGTCTGCCAATATCGGGCTCGACTCGTCGATAGCGGACTCATTCTTCGAGCTGGTCAGACTCAGCCTAGCTTTGATCCCTACTCTTGGGCGGGTAAGACTGTACTCCCTTCCAACCGACCACGACACAGTGGAGAGCGCAGCCATCTGGTAATCGGCACTCAACGCTCATCTACCCACTCGGTCTAGACGTTGGAGCAACCTCTTGGTACCATAAGGGTTTAAGGACTTTCACTCAGGGATATCTATAACATCCCATATAGAACAAAATTTCTCGTATCCAATCCTGCCAACCACGATGCGTCTGTGGAGGCTACGGCCTCGATGTCGCTAGGGCGTACAGTAACCATATCACACAATGCAAAATGCATAAATCATACTATCCAATCATATAGTAAATTCTACACGTATTGTGCGCTCATGAAGGGCAACACTGCCTAATCGGGAGCCCCTAAACAATCTGCCCGAAGGCATATGCTATGATCAGTCACTTCTCATATCGAGCATACATATGATGCGTATGATCGTGAGTCATGGAACTATACTAAACCTGTGATAAAGTAATGAACTATTCTCATAATGCAGATGGGCCTAGACGGCCTATACACAATAAGTACGGGCCTAACAATGGGCCCTAGGGAGAGTCGTAATGTGGACATCCAACTAACATTATACTCGCAATGTGGATGTCAAACCAACATTGCTCCTAAGGCACTATCGTCGTAAACATCGTTACATAATCCGTGTTGGGATCACACATTGTAATGGACCTTAGGTACATCCCATTGAGCCTTAAATACGTCGAATGGGCCATGTCGTATGAGCCTTTTATTCATCAAATGGGCCACATAAATGAGCCGCACTAATGGGCCTTATGTGCATTGCAATGGGTCATAACCCGTGAGCCTTAAATTACATTCAATGGGCCTAATCTCATGGGTTTTATATGTAACAAATGGGCCATACCAATTGGGCCTCACATGTACATCAAATGGGCCTCAACCCATAGGCCCTAGTATATCTCAATGGGCCTTAACCCATGGGCCCCTAAAACATCAAATGGGCCTAATCCCATGGGCTTTAGAATACATCAAAATGGGTCTAACCCCATGGGCATTAAAATACATCAAATGGCCTAATTTCATAGGCCTTAAAATACATCAATGGGCCTCGACCCATGGGCCCGACATCCACATCAAAGTGGGCCCCAAAAGACTACCATAAAGGCATTTAGTTGGCCTCTTAACATGCCAAGGTAGGGTCCACTTGGACAATGGATTTGGCTCATTCTCTAGCTTAAAAATAGATAGACGGTTTGGATGCAATACACTTATCACGGTGGGGTCCACATGAGCTAAGGAGCTGACTCATTCTATTAGCTCAGGCCATAAAGTGAGCTCTCAAAACGAGTGGATGGACTGGATGCAACACATGCATCATGGTGGGCCCCACTGTCAATTGACAATGTGAAAATAACACATACATCAGGGGGCTCCACCGTCCAAGCGGACGGTGCGAATAGAACCCATATATCTTGGTGGGTTCCACCGTTCACAGCCGTGTGGACGGTGTGGCAAACATATACATCAATGGTGGGTTCCATGTGGGACCCACTGTAATGTTTACTTACCATCCAGATCGTTCATAAGGTCACAGGGGTTGGGAGGAAGAGGAAAAACAAATTTCATGTTGATTCAAAACTTTTGTGGACCCAAATTTGGGTTTCAATGGCAGAGGTTCAATCCTACCGTTTCCTATGTTGCGGGCCACCTGAGTCTTAGATCAGGCTGGTTTTTGGAGTGGGCCCACTTCAGGCAGGGGCCCACCTAATGAACCGGTTGGATGACAAATGAACATCATGGTGGGGCCCACGACAGCAACCATGGGACGCTGGTCGCCCGCCTGTCAGAAGACGCTGCAGCGTCCTGCTGCCCCTTACATCTTTTTTTTTTTTTTGAAAAAAATGAAATCTTGTGGTTTTTCACAGGTGAGACCCACATTCGGAAAATCCATTCCGACCATGGGATTCTACAGCTCGAAACAAACAGAATGAGTCTAAAGTTTAAAATTTTTAGGTGCATAGGAACTTCAGGCTATGTTTCGACGGTATCCACTGCAGTCTTCAATGCTATGGCCCACCAGATGCTCAAATCAGCTTCATCCTTCTACTCAACGGCTAAAATGAGGTTAGTAAGAGGATGGGCGGCTTGGATTGGATACATACATCAAAGTGGGGCCTAAGTGAGTGGACCACCCCAGAAGCTTGGAAGTCAAGCTAATATTTGTCTTTTTCCAATCCACGTCCAGCGTCTACGGACGTTGGACGTTGCACTTAACGGATTCATTAGAGGTGGGCCCTGCTTAAGTGGGCCACCTCATGGAGGATGGTATGGATACAACACATACGAAGTGGGCCCCACTTGCAAATGGTTAGGATAGAATACATGTCTCATGATGGGGTCCATTCAAGTGGGCCACACAACCATATCATGATCTAAAAAAAAAATGAAATAGAGAGAGAGAGAGAGAGAGAGAGAGAGAGAGAGAGAGAGAGAGAGAGAGAGAGAGAGAGAGAGAGAGTGAGACACGCTTGTGATGGAGGGCTCCGCCAATATGAGCCCTCCCTTGTAAGAAACCATACAATAAATAGATCCCTTTATACATGAGACCACCGAAAATGAAAATTAACGGTGGAGATTTGTTCCCCACCGATATGGACGGTCTAGATGACCTCTTTAATGCAAGGAAATAAACATCATGATGGGGTCCATGGAGAATGGCCCCATCATGAAATGATCATGATGATCAAAGTGGGCCATTGGCCACACCTTAGGGTCCCAAGTGAGATCCAAACCATTGATCGGTTGGCCTCACTTGGCCCATCTTTAAAACATGAAAACCAACTCTTATCAAGCACCCACCGTTCGATCTTCTTGCTCCCTTGGGTTCCTTAGCTTCTTAGCTTTGATTTCAATGGAAGAGATGAGAAATGGATGGCTAGGATGAGAGATCTTGGGATGGAGAGGTGGGCCACACTTGGAGTTTTGGAAAGAGAGGGAGAGGCTCATACGTATGGGGGGTTTTGGTTGCTTGGAATGAGTTTGAAAATGAGAAGAGAGAGAGAGAGTTGTAAAGGGAGAGGGAGATGGGTGATGGATGGATGTGGTGAGTGATGGGTGTAAGAACTTTTTGACTTTGTGGCCTTTTGTGTAAGAGAAGCATGACTTGTGTAAGAAACTTTTGACTTTTGAGGCTTGTTTGGGAAAAGGTGAAAGGTGATGTGTACTTGACATGTGATGTGGTAAGATTTGATTGATTGATGGGATTGATGTGACACCTCATAAAGATTCTCTTGGGTTTCACAACGCGCGGCGTTTTCTTCGCACCGAACGTTGGCCCACATCTCTTGACCAGGGTATCGCCTCGGCGCGCAAGTCGCTGCATCAGAACCGCAGCGATGGCGCGGTCGCTATGGTAAGGGTCTTGGGTTGAGTCGACTCTGGTTGACGGCGTACGAATCAGGGTCGTGCGTAAATATCGTTTAAGGGTCGAAGGTTGCCGAAATTCGACCGGTAAGAACGAGGAAGTCTACGGAATGGTACGGACTAAGATACGGGTCTTACAATAACTAATGTAGTTTATGTATGTAGTATTATGTAGTCTTTGTATTTGATAAAATACCTGAATGAGAAATTGTTTGATGAATCACTTTTAACAAGGGTGTTGAGATGAGATTCTCAACTACCTTATCCATATTTATAATTTCCTTCATATAATGTAAATTGCTAATATGTGATTTATGGACGAAATGCATATGTATATTAACATGTTTAATGTGTTTAATAAAATGCTAAAATGAGAATTATGTTTAAATTATTTGTTAAATGATGTTATGAGTAACGTATGTGACTACCTATTGCATTTGAGTATGTTTGGGACTACCACGTAGTTCAGACAATCGGTAATGGTTTCCAATTGAGTGGCCGGATTAGTTTTGCCATATTAGATACGTTCGATGAATCTGAACTGTACGCTGATTGTCGATAATGGTTAGGCCTGCGGAGTGCTTACGTGCTTTATGTCGATTAATTTAATGTACGCTCGTACCAATTGCGCTTGTCAAATAACCCGATTAGCCTCTTATGTGTTTACCATGTATGGATAATACTGTTTGAATCTAAGATACTACTTACTAATGTAAAACCCGTCTTAACCATGGTACCACGATCTACTAAGACTCATGAGCGGGACATGGTAGAATGGGACACCGTGGTTGAGCTGTCGGCCTACGCTGGGATGATGAGCCTCCCCGTAGTGACCAATGAGCAACCCAAACTCGTGAGCCGAATATGGTGGTGTATGGGATACCATATTTGAACTGTCAGCCTATGTGCAGGTGATGAGCCTCTCATAGTGACATCGAGTATAAATTAGGCCTACGCTGAGATGACGAGCCTCCCGTAGTGACCTCGAGTATAAATTAACTCTACGTTGAGGTGACGAGCCTCCCAGTAGCGATTTCGAGTGTAAACTCTTGAACTTGCCTATCCACTGCTTTCATAAGGGGTGATGTCTTATAACTTGCCTATCATATGTGATTAACTAGGATTGACGACTTTAGATGGATCCTTGTTTGGATAAATGATATAAAGGGAGGTACCTTAGCTTCCTAAATCTACTATATGAATAAGCTTAATAAATTACTTGGCTAACACGACCATGCACTGCATTGTATATGCTTTGATGAGAAAGCACATTTTTAGAGAGTTTGCCATGCGTGATCGTTAGATGAAGTCGTTGAGGGAGTGTAGGAGAGGGCATGCATGATTACAGTGTACCATCTCTACATTAATAAGAGTACTTAGGATATGATTGGTGTACTGCTTTATCATTATTGCTTGACTGAATTGATAACATGTTAACCTTTGCCTTATAGTACCACTGAGTTGATTACTCACTCCCACTCTGGGACGGTATTTTAAAACACCAAACAGACTCTAATTTAGATGTAGGTTGAGACGAGGTTTACGCGACGGAGTCAGATTTCTTGAACGGGGAGTTCTCCTATGTGAAGTTCTTAGGCGGGTCTTTGTAGACCTAGAGCTACGTCGCCAGGATTACATGAATAATGGATTAGTTGAACATTTATATTATGATATTTTATATATTTTTGAGGTAAAACATGTATGTATTCAGTCCGGTAATACATTCATACTTGAAGGTTATGAAACACGTATATACTTTATACATTTATCTCAATCTTTCGCTTCCTTAACCACTTTAACTTTGGAGTATAATATATTGTTTTAGTGTAATCCCACTCATGTTTAATGCACTAATATGGATAAAATTTAAACATTATTATCTATATTACATAAGTGATGCGTTGGAAATCAGGAGTTGAGTTTTGCTCGACTCTCGATTTTTGGGGCGTTACAAGTTGGTATTAGAGCATGATTTGAATTAAACTGGACCTGGGTTATGGTAACACAATGCTCATTGATGCACTTTGACTTAGGTGGGGGCGAGTAATATAGAAATGATCGTAGGATCCCAAGTTTGAAATAGCGGTGAAGATCGCTCGTAGTCGAAGTAGGAATATGCCAATATGTCCTAGAGGGGGGTGAATAGGACTTTTTAAAGTTTTTACAATGTATTTAACAATCCCATTACATTAATCCTATGAATATGTAATCATCAAGATTACTCAAATGTAACTTTACTAGCTTCCAAGCCCGGTAGAGGATCCAATCATAAACTATTCAAGAATTAACAAAATGCAACCTAGTTTATGATGGATATGACTGTGTATGTGTGTGAGGTGTGATCTCAGATATAATGATCCGAAGGCATTGAAATGAATCACATGTACAAAAAGATAGCAATTGTAAACACAGTCATTTTTATAGTGGTTCGACTACTTGTCTATTCCACTCCCGGTAACCGCACTCAACCCTTGAGTGTACCGGATTTCACTAAGAAGGTTTCACAATGGTTCACCTCTAACCTAAGGTTTTAAATCAGGTTCATCTTCAACCTTTACAACCTACATTGAAGCTGACTGTTTATGCTCTCACGAGCAAGGGTCAACACGACGCACCCACATTTAGGCACACTGGCAAAGGATCTTCCCTAAGACCCTAACGGAGGTTTCACACGGTTCACCTCAAATTCAAGGTTTTGCACGGTTCACCTTAAACCTAATGTTTTACACGGTTTACCTCAAACCCAAGGTTTTTATGGTTCATCCCTAACCAGATGTTTATGCTCTCCACAGAACAAGGGTCCATTCAACGCACCCCACCATGTACACTCCTTCCAGAGGCCTCCTAGTGGACTTTAAAGGGTGAGAAACATCTTAGACCCAAACCTACAAAGGAATGATCAAAGGGTCCTCTGGACTCTAAATACTTACAGATAAGTTGATGAGTCCCATTAAGCACGGTGGCGAAGATCTCCTCCTTGTTAACGAAGAGTCTTCAGCTCCCTTAATCCGCAACACAAATGATGTACCAATATATGGCTAAGGCTTGGGTCAAGGTTATGATGGAATCCTACTCTCTAAATGTTTTCCTATTAGGAAGGTAGAGCGATTCCAATCATCTATGCATTCAAGGCATCCCAGCTTAAAGATTTGCCATTAAAGTAGTAGTTGGAGGATCCTTAAATGTGGAAGTTCATTCCCCAATCCACTCTATTTAATATCAATGATGAGGGTGGATTGGAGGATGAACTCCCACGAGAGAAAGGGCTTATATAACCTAAGGTTAAACACACAAAAACACTCTCTTCTTTCTCTACCAGTAACAACAAACAAGTTCTCTTTATATAGGTAAAAGGTTCTAACGGATATAAAATGGTCACATTTATGACAGAGTTCAATATCATTGAGCAGGTTCGATATCATCGAGCATATACTCTCGATCGTATCGATGGTCTGCTCGATGACACAAACTCAATGTCATACGCTTTTGAAAAATCTTCTGCCAACTGATCGAGGGAATCGAGACTTGTGTCGATGCCATCGGATTTCGAATTTTAATTTTATTAATATAAGGATCGAGTCCTCGAAATTTGAAAAATGAAAGAAACTTGCATGAAAATTTTCAGGTCATTAGATATGATCGGGGGATGCTCGATATCATCGGAATTTGAATACTGATGATATCGAAGATCATGTCGATACCATTGATAAATTCAAGGATTTAATCGTTGAGCTTGCTGGATAGTTTATGTATATTCTTGATGCAATCGATCCGTCCTCGATACCATCGATATTTAAATATCGATTCTATCGAGTGACCACTGATCAGAATTAAAGAACCACTTGAAAAAAATGTTATTAGAAGACAACATACCCATGATTGATATTGTAAGACCCGTATCCTAGGCTGTACCATTTCGTAGGCTTTCGCGGTCCTCCCAGTTGAATTTCGGTGACCAGCAATCTGTTTTTGGCATTTGCGCGTGATCCTGAGACGTATCTCTTATATCAGAGTCAGCTCGACCCGAGACTTATATCCTTGCGACTACGCCGTCGCTGCGGTTCCGACGCCGCGTCTCATGCACCGAGGCGATACCCAAGGCAGGAGATGTGAGCCCGCATTCAGTTTGAGGAAAATGCCACACGTTGTAAATACCAAGAGAATCTCTACGACACATCCTATCACTCCCATCAATCAAGTACCCATCACTCCCATCACTCACACCCATCCCCAAGTACAACTACCCATCCCCAAAGTCAACTCTCCCCATCACCCATCACTCACCATCTCTCCCATCACTTCTCTTACATCAGGCGTGGATTGGATACTGACAAGGTCAGTAGACAAATCGCTATTAAAGTGACGTCACCAAGCTTTGTGGACCCCACCATGATGCATGTGTTGTATCCATACCATCCAACCATTTTTAGAGATCGTTTTATGGCATTACAAAGAGAATGATATAGATCTAAATTTCAAGTGGACCCACCACAGAAAACCGTGGGAGCCGTCACACCCATCGTTAAAACATTTATAGGGCCCACAGTGATGTATTTTTGAGATCCATCCTATTCATAAGTTAACATAGAGATAGATGAAGTGAAAATAAAATTATCAGCTTCATCAGAAACTACTGTGGCCCATAAGAAGTTTTGAACGGTGGATGTCACTGTCCCCACTATTTTTTATGGTGGGATCCACTTGAACTTTAGATATATCTCATTCTCTTTGTAATGCCATAAAACAATCTCTCAAAATGGTTGAACGGTATAGATACAACACATGCACAATGGTGAGGTCCACTGATCTTGGTGACGTAACTTCGGTAGCGATTTGGCTACTGACCTTGTCAGTATCCAATCTGCGCCCTCTTACATCATACTCTCTCTCATCTCTCTTCTCTCTCTCATCTCTCTCATTCTCCAAGTAAGCTTCCATGGGAGAGCTTGTGTGGCCCACTTTCCTACCTCCCATCACCATCCAAATATCATCTCAACTGTTGAAGTTGTACCTTTGGAGCTCTATTATGCATTGGCGGAAGAAGGAAGAAGAGATCTAAGGTGGGTGTTTTCTAGTATTTATTTGTGTGGTTTTGATGAATTGAGGGGCCCATAGTAGCGCGGTCCCTTCGCTACCCGATCTCCCTCTCTTTCTATCCCTTTCTCTTTTGATGTGTGTGGCACACTCTGATGCACCCCACCATGGAGCATGTATTTTATCCATGCCATCCTTATGTTGGGCCCACCTTGCTGGACCATCCAGCGATAGGCCCGCTAGCCTGTTCCAGGTAAAGAAAAACATAAATGCCAGATTGATCCAATCAAGTGGGCCACGTCCATGTGGGAGCACATGGGGCCCACCTTGATGAATTGTATACACACGCCGTCCAGCATCCAAGGATGCTGGACGTGCTTGTGAAGTTTGAACAGACAGTGGGTGTTCTGACAAGAAAAAAAATATAATATTTAAAGGTTTTGGGTGGGTCACTCATGCAGGCTCCACCTTGATGTAAGGATCAAATCCATGCCATCCATCCTATTCCTTAGATCATTTTAGGCGTAGAGCTGAAAAATAAAGCCAATCCGACTATCTGGCAGGCCATAGCATAAAAAATAGTAGTTTTTATCGTTAAAATCTACCCTGATGTTTTCATACACCAAAACACATCGAATATTGGGCTCATTTAGACTGTATCGAGCCATAGAATCCAACGGCAGGGTTAGATTCTCCTGATGCGGGCCTCACTTGTGAAAAATCACAAAAAAACTATTTAAAAAAAATAAAAAAAAGTATAAGCACTAGGTGCCGCTGTAATGTTCAAAGGACGCGCAGCAACGTCTTGCTGTGCTAGGCACTGAAAGGGGAGGGATGTGGGTCCCATGCATAGGCCCCGCCATGATGTCTGTTGTACATCAACACCGTGCATTTGGCAGGCCTCTTCTGGAATCGTGGGCCATCCTAAAATCAGCCGTAAGTAGGATTCAGGTGGCCCACACAACAGGAAACAGGGGATTGAACGTCTACCATTGAACCCTTTTTGGGTCCTAGCAGTTTTGGATAAATATGAAATTTATTTATTTTTCCTCTTTATTCAGGTCTGTGTGACCTTATCAACAGATGAGATGGGAGATCAACGATATGGTGGGCCCCACGCGGGACCCACCGTAAGAGGATTGGCTGGTGTACGAATACACCAGCTATATAGCTGCTATATTGGCATCCCAGCTTCTCAGGGCCCCACACATAAGGTATGTGTTTTACCCAAACTGTCCATCCGTGTGGGTCCCACCTTGGTACATCTGTTGTACTTGGGGACCCCATGTGATGTATATATTTTGAGTCGGGATCCTCTATTATCAGGTCAACAGAGAATTCCTGTTACCCTAATGGTTTGGCGTTCGAAGTTGTTTTTTTATTTTATTTTTATTTTTTTAGTGAGTGGTGACGTGGACCAATGAGGATTAGGGTATCAGGAATTCTCTGCTAGCCTGATAACAGAGGATCCGGACTCATATATTTTAAACCTCCACCGTCTCCTACCTGAACAGCGGATACCCACCTTCATGTATGAAATGATCCACACTGTCTGCTGTCTGGACAGTGGAAGATCCATTGACGTACGGGTTCTGTCCCAATCGTCCATATGGACGGGACCCACCTACAGTGTGCAGTGTCCCCCTTGATGTATGTATTTTATACTGTCTGTCCATCTGGACGAAGAGAAAACACATATATCGGTGGGCCACCATGTGGCATCACCTTGATGATGCGATTACATCCACCATCCATGGGCCAACCACGATGTATGTGTTTAGCATCCACACTGTCTGTCCCTTGGACGGTGCTGTGGGATGTACCATGATGCCATGTGGACGTCCACCACGCTGTATGGGTTCATCAATGTCGTCCGCACATGGGGCCCACTTTGAAGTATGTTTTGTATACACCGTCCATCCAACTGATGTAGGGATCCACCCCTTGTATGTGTAGTATACCCAGTCTGTCCATCCCTAAATGGTATTATTTGGGGCCCACCTTTGATGAATGTATTGTACATCCACCCCATGTGATGAGGCCTACCTTGATGCTATGCTGTGGAATCTACCTTGGATGTATGTATTATATTTAAACAGTACGTCTAGATCATGGGTCCTACGTGAAACTCCATAATGTATGTGTTTCATCCATGCTGACTGTCCATTTGTTGGGGTGCGGCCCACTCTGAGAATGTGTTGCATTCATACTGCCCATCATGTGATTGACGTGGCCCACCATGATAAATGTATTGTATATCCGCACTATCTAGCCCGCTGGATGGTGGGACTCACCCTGATGTATGTATTTTATATCTGCACTGTCCACTCGTCTTGATGGCTCAGGGCCCACTTGCTATATGTGCTGGGCCTGCTTGCACTGTATAGGCCCACCATGTTGTGCATGCTTCATCCAAACCGTTCACTTGTGCAGCCCACCTAGATGCACGCATTTTGTATTCAAACCATCCATTTATGTAACCCCACGTGATGTACGTGTTTAATCTGAGCTGTTCATTTGACGAGGCTCGTTGTAATGTATTTGAGGACCATGGAAGAGGCCCATATGTGGGGCCCGATGTGATGTACGTGAGGCCCACCTTGATGTATTTATGGCCCATGTGATGGGGCCCACCTATCACACATTGAGGCCCATGGGTCATGGACCATTGTGATATACTTAAAGCCCATTTGGTATGACCCAATGTAATTTATTTATGACCCATGTGATGCAGCCTACCGTGACGTGTATTAGGAGCATTTGATTTGGCCCATTTGATTCGATCCATTTGATGTAATTGAGGCCCATTGGTGCGGCTCATCCATGAGGCCCATTATGATGTATATTTGAGACCCATGTAATAGGGCTCACCTGCCTTGTATTTAAGGCTCATATGATGGGGCCCCTTGTGATGTATTTGAGGCCCATGGGCAAGGCCCATTATGATGTATTCGTGGCCTATGGGGAAGGCCCATTGCGATATGTATTAGGCCCATGATGCATGGCCCATTTGATGTATTCAAGGCCCATAAACATAGCCCATTTGATGCATATGAAACCCATGTGTAGGGCCCACATGTCATGTATTTGAGGCCCACGTGCAGGGCCCACCTGTCGTGTATATGAGACCCATTAATGCAGTCCACTTGATGTATATTAAGGCCCATGGGTCATAGCCCATTATGATGTATTTGAGGACCATGGGTCGTAGCCGATGGTGATGTATATTAGGCCTATGTATTTGGCCCATTGTGATGTATATTAGACCCTTGTATGAGGCCGTGGGCCCACTATATATTCGACCATATGGGGGCCACTCATTGGGAGCAATGTTGGTTGAATATTTACGTTGATGGTCAATGATGGTTGAATGTCCACATTGTGACCTTCCCTTAGGCCTTGTTAGGCTTATTCTCACCGATTTCGATTGTCAAGACCGATTGTCCATTCTGATTGACGGACCGATTTTTCGATTTCGATTGTTATTGACGTGACCGATTATTGTGGCCGATTGCCAATTCTGATTGTCGTGACCGATTGACTAATTATCGATCGAGGCTGATTGCCAATTCTAATTGTCGTGGCTGATTGACCGATTATCGATCGAGGTCAATTATTGTGGCCGATTGCCAATTCTGATTGTCATGGCCAATTAACCGATTATCGATCGAGGCTGGTTAGTGTGACCGATTGCTAATTCTGATTGTCATGGCCAATTTTCGATTCTGATTGTCATAGTTGATTGATCGATTATAGATCAAGGTCGGTTATTGTGGCCGATTGCTGATTCCGATTGCCGTGGTCGATTATCGATTCCGATTGTCGGGGCCTAATATGATGTATATGTGACCCATATTTGAGGCCCGTTGTGATGTGTATTCGGCCCGTGTTTAAGGCCAATATGATATTTTTATGGCCCACCTTGATATATTAGTGCGGCCCATTGATGCAGCCCACTTGATGTGAATGAGGCCCATGTGCAGGGCCCACTTGTGAAATGTATATTAGGCCCATGTGAACGGCCCATAGTGATGTATTTGTGGCCCAATTGATAAAGCCCCTAGTGATGTATTTGTGGCCTAGTTGATAAGGCCCATTGTGATGTATTTGTGGCCCAGTTGATAAGGCCCATTATGATGTATTTGTGGCTCGTATGGCGAGGCCTGTTATAATGTATATGTAACCCTTATATGAGGTCCATGTGAGAGACCCATCGTGGTGTGTATTAAGCTCTTGAATAGGACCCATGGTGTTATATATTTGGCCCTCTGACCCTTGTGTGAGGCCATGGGTCCACTATATGTTAGGCTCTATGTGGGCCATTCCTTGGGGCAATGTGGTTAAATGTCCACATTGTTGAAGTCGATTGTTGAGGCCTGTTATTGACACCGATTATAATTATGTGACAACATAGCATCATGATACATGCCCATACGCATCATCTGCATATTTGTTATGAAATGTGGTTGACCATTGCATATGACATTGGGTAGGTTATAAGATTCCCTGATAGGCGGAGGTTATCTCACATGAGCGCACGGTATGTGCATGATTAATGCATGACTGGATTGTATGACTCATACATCTTGCATTGTGTTGTGATGACTGTATGTCCTAGCGACATCATGGTCGTAGCCTCCACAGACATATCGTGGATGGCCAGATGGGACACTGAAAATATTTGGTTCTAGTATACGGGTACCATAAATGTCCCTAGGTGAACAGCACTTAACCTCCGTGGCCAGGAGACGCCCTGATGTCGAGACCGAGTGGATATATATGAGCTTATGAGGGCCGTATACTAGTAGGTCGTGTCTCCCACTATGTCGTGATCTGTTGGTTAAGAAGGGGTGTGATCTTACCTGCCTGAGTGAGGGGGCAATATCTAGGTTGAGTTTGACCAGCTTGAGGAATGGGTCCGCTATCGATGAGCCGGGCTCGATATTGGCAGGCGGATAGTGAGGTTTCTTCCACTTACTCAGTTGTGCACTTGGATAGGGGTGACAAATTGGCGTAGAGTGTAATAGACCCCGGTGATTGAAATGGCCAAGCTATATGTCCTAGGAGGGGGGGGAGGGGGTGAATAGGACTATGCCAAATTAAAATTAAATACAGTGGAATTAAATTAAATAGATAGCCAAACTAAAATAAATTAATTCACAATGCAACCTCAAAATTTAGATCTTGAGAGATTGATACAAAAGTTGTTTTAAGGACAACCTTACACCAAAAACCAAAGGTTTATGGTAGGACAACCAGATTTCTAGAAAGGTCTTTGTATCAAGAATTCAAACTGAAAGAGAAAAATATAAATTCAAAAAAGAAAAAATTACAATCTTAAGAATTGATTATTCTAAGGATAACCATGCACTATAAAAATGGCAGGGCAACCTTACTAGAATAATTACAGAAATTGAAGCACAAATTGATAAAGGAATAACAAGAGATAAATTGCTGAAATAAAACTCTAAACTATTACACCATTATCCACACTTGCTTGAAATGTAAATTGTTACAACATTCACATCCACATATACATTCCACAAAACTGAATGATAAAAGATAAAGAATTAAGCAAGCATTCAATCCACAAGACAAGGAGTTATAGTGGTTCGCCTGTGTGTTCACCAACTGTTAAACAACAGCCACACAGAATGCTACTCCACTCCTAATATCCTCACACAGGGATATTAGCGTTCACTATCAAAATAGGTTTCACAGGTTCACCTAAAACCTTCACAATTGTATCTTTTTCACTTGGGCTTACACAAAAAAAAAACCCCTCTTTTTTCAGTTTTCTGGTTCTCCTCAGACAACCACATAAATTGAGATTTTTCTGGCGAATCCCAAACAAAAACTAAAATAGAATGGAATTTACAAAATTGTAAAATATTTGGATTTCTCCTCTTGTATCAGCATGGAAGAACCAATTGGAGTAGATGTTCGAATATGAAAGTTTAATGTCCAATACTCACTTTACAATGGTTCTAAGTTCTAATTGATTTTAAATTAAATCAGATTGGGCTAGCTCTATTTAATTTTAATTCCAGGAAGAAGGAAAACAATAATTCCTCTTTTCAAATCAGATCGAAATATAAAATAAAATCAAATAGTAAAAAGCAAACAAAAGGAAATAGAATTATGCACAAAATAGCTTAAAAACAAACACAAACTTATCTCAGAGTAGAGCTTCAAATTTACTTAAATTTTCAATGAATAACTCTGAAATTCGTGTGCTATTTATAGCTGCAGAAATTCATCTTCGACTGGTCCTAGGGTCACCACGACTGGTTGAAGAAGAAACGAATTTTTGAATTTTTGAGCGCAATCGGATAAAACCATTTTACGACCGGTCGAAGACAGTTCACGACTGGTCGAAGGAAGTCCATGATCGGTCGAGACCCCTCTACGACTGGTTGTGCGACACTTGATTTAGTTGCTGGAGTTTGAGTCGTAGCTCCACAACTGGTCGAAGGTCAAGTCAAGACCATCCTACGACCGGTCGAGTAGACTCCAGGACTGGTCATAGCTGAATAGAAAAAATTCGATAATTCGCAACAAATCTATGACTGGTCTTGGAATTTCTTGGACTGGTCGAACCAGTGCTAGGACTAGTCGAACCAGATCCAGGATTAGTCTTAGGACAGACTAGAATCTTGCATAATTATAAAAATTGGATTATGTATCCAAAATGACCTATCTTAAGATCAAACTAAGGTCTATCAAACCTGGGACACGAAGTATGGAGATTGAAAACTTCACTTTTAAATTGATGTATCTTGAACACATCACAAGCTTCAGTATCACTTTAAGTTGCACTTGTCTCCCAGTCTATCTTGAGTCTTGAACTTGAACTCTTTATTGTAGCTTGAACTAGCTTGAGCTTGAACTAACTTATACTTAACTAGCTTGAACTTGAAATGTTGATGAGGTGTCTCGAACACAGTTATCAAGAAACAAACATAACAAACACAAGACATATATAGAGGATTTGACACACAAAATTTGACAACCAAAGGAGCATGAGACGATAGCACTTACAGTGATGATTCCAAAAGAGGAACTGTACTGATATGTGGATTTATTGAGCAGGAATTGCATACTTATTCATTTATTCATTCACTATCCACTCGGGCTGGTGGTGCCCAGCTATTTGTTATGTGTACCTTTGCAATGGCCAGAATTTTGGTTGGGGTGCGCGATTAACCTGAGATCAGGAGTTTACCACATCGAGTCTGACTATCCAAATTTAGGTATGAGACTGGTTTGGATAGAAGTCCCTTTTGATGGATCCCAAGCATGCGATACTACGTACTATCATCTAGACTTCACACTCCAGCATGGTCATTCCATTCGTACTGCATGTTGCATTACCTCCGCGGCATATGGTACGACTAACTCTATTTTGTTACTCATCAGGAATATATATTGCATTGCATCCTCTGCATCTGATATTTGGCTCTTTATGACTCTTCATTTGCATAGTTGTTCTATATTGCGTATTCTGATATTGATTGACTCTTGAGCATGTTCGTATTTTTGCTTACTCTGTTACCGTATGATTTATGATCTTATCAGTAATTCTGCTTACTCTGATAATTCATGATCTTGTCAGTATTTCTGCATATTCTGATATTGTACGATTAATGGATTACCAGTATTTCCGGTATTGTATAATGATGACATTTTATTGAATACTTGGCACTTACTTTGTGCACACACTTACACAACCATCTAAGCTTTATATAAGCTTATGCACGATAGACACGTGCAGGTGATGTTAAGTTGCTGTAATGTTGAGCTTGGAGCGTGCAACAGTCTTCTGGAGCATGATTTTTGATTTATATATTTCCCTTTTAGCATTGTACTCAAATGATTATATTAGTGGATATGTGATGATGATGTTGCCTTTGTGGATTGAGTAATCTTATGGTTATGTTTATTATGAGTTAAATATACAAAAAAATTCTCCTTGTAGAATCCCAGGATTGGAATCTGGCACATGGACGCTAGGAGCCGAGAATGGGGTACTACAGAGGCTGTCGGCACCGGATTCGGCGATCGGAATTCCTGTGAATCTGATTTCTGGGTATGGGGTGTGATAGATTCATCGAGAGCCTTCCGATATCATCGAGATTTGAACTTCGATGGTATCAAGGAGAGCTCCGATATATCGAAGCATATATGATATTCTTAAGAAAAAACAGGGGCGTCGGAATTGCTTGTCGATATAATCGAGCCATCTTTGATGGGCTTGAGATTCAAATATCGATAGGTATATCGATATATCAATAATTCTGTGCAGATATGTATGTGGTTGCTGGATACATTACGTCCTCATTTGATTGTATCAATTTATCTTCTGAGGACATCGACAACGCAGGTCGATCATATCGAGCTGTGTATCGATACAATTGACCGGGGAAGAAAACTTAGAGATTTTCAGATTTTTGAAAACGTTTTCTTACTAAAAATCCTAATATGTTGTAACTTGTTTTAAGGGTTTTATTCACCTGGTGTTTTGGGACAAGGGTTGTGAGGCTTAGATTTACCTATGGCGAGCTTCCACACATCCGGTTGAGGCAGACGCTTGAATAGATCTTCCTATGAGGCTCTGCAGTCTTACTGACTCAACACACACGCTAATTGACAAACCAGGGCACTTTCAAAGTTTTGTGAATGGGCGAGATTGACCATCAAAATGTGACCCGTATGCGTTTGAGATCATGTGAAATGATCTCAATTCTCTTTTAGACCGTCAATCGACGGGTTTAAACTATTAGATAGTGATTCCTAAACTTAAATCATGCCAGAAGGCGTGGATATGTAAGAGATGGACCAAGAAAATGCATCACACGGACCCATGGGCCCAAAACCCAATTTTCGGTGGGATCCAAGGGGTCTCCTGCACCATTTCGGCACCCCGGGAGGGGGATGCTACCGCTCCGAGGCGGCGACACCGCCACATGTCTAGGGGATCGCAGCGGCACCGAGCTAAAGGCGACGCGCCGCGCCCACCTCCAGTGGGCCGCGACGAGCTCACGGATCCGGCGGCTCGCCGCCCTAACCCACTTGTGTGGGGCCTTGTATTTGTGTGAGACCACCCTATTTGGGTCTCTTTTGCTTCCCTTTGTCCATTTCACCCCCTCCAAGCTTCCACATCCCTCCAAATTTACATTTCCTTTCTAAAATCTTTCTCCCATACACAAAGCTTCTTCTTTTACATCACACACCCATCCTCTACCATTTTTCTCAAAACCCCTTTCTTACAACCCTCCATCTTTCCATTTCCTACCTATTTGAGCATAAGGGCTCTCTTTTGTGCCTTATAGCCCTCCAAATCTACAAACCCATCTCACCTTTCAAGCTTTTCCAACCCCTTAGTTCTTTTTGAGCTAGTTGCTACTATTTTCTCCCTCTCCACAGTCATTTCCCTTATGGGAAAGAAGAGGGTGTCTGTGGATGATGCCGGGCCTAACCGCCCAACTCATTCGAGGAAGAAAACGGGCACTGAAGCAAGCACGAGCTCCGAGCAAGAAAGGAGATCAAAATGGGATCTTGACCCGCAAATCCCTATTGAAAGATCGCTACCGGCATGCATTGAATTAGGTATGTTCCGTAACCATACAGTGGTATTCGAGGCCCATGTTGATGAAAAGCTATTTCGACTGTACCCAGTGATGGACATGCTCCTAGAAAATGGTTGGGGTCCCATATTTGAGGGAAATACCCATGCGAGCGAAGGAGTAGTCTGTGCCTTTTATGCTTATATACGGGACCCACTACTGGAGCCGCTGCAATTTAATATCCCTTTTGGAAGAGAGGAAGCCATAATTAATGTAGATGTGGTGGCTCGAATCATGGGTATGGAGCGTGGACTTGTACATGCTAGTGAGAAACACCTTGCCAGTGAACTAGAAAGGAATGGCCGCACCCGTTTCCTCTATGGCCAGCTTAAGCAGTGGAGGCAAGAAATAGCCTTACATCGATCAAATTTACAAATGATTTTCGCCTGCTTCACCACATATTTATGTATAACGTATATCTAAGGTGGAGCAACCGCACGGAGTGTACTCGGTTCATGGTGGATTTCTTATGCAGAGCTGGTCAGGGAGACAAGTTATGTCTGCCTACATTCGTATTGTCTTAGATTGTGGATACTGCATGATCCATACGGGGAGATGCCTCACTTCCTTTCGGTCGACTTATTTGTAAACTTGTCTACCACTTCAGTTTTAGACTCCATATGGGTGACGTTGCCCCGATTCATATCATCAGTGACATTACGCTCAACAATATGGGCATAGGCCCCAGGCAACACCAAGCAAGGCTTGATGAATATGGGGATGAGATTGAGGAAGAGAGTGAGGAGGAAGAAGAGAGTAAAGATGAGGAAGACAATGATGAGGAAGGCAGTGACGAGGAGAGCACTGAGGAAGGAAGTGATAGGAAAAGCAAGAAGAGGAAGAAGAGGAGGCCCAAGATCTGCATAGGGAGCCTCCTACAGCTACGTGTGATGACTGCCATGATCGGGCCGCATTAGAAGCCTGCATGACTCAGATTAAAGAGAAGCAGGCCGTCTTAAGACAGGAGGTCAAGGAGACCTAGGCCGAATTAAAGCAAAGGCTTAAAGAGAATCAGGCCTATATGAAACAGAAATTCAAGAGGATGTCTCGTACTCTAAAGGCCCTCCTGTGCTGTATGCAGGACAAGGGTGTTCCTCCACTTTCACCAGAGTCGGACGACTAGTCATATGCCGTAGTCGTCTTTGGGTTTTTCTTATTTCTTGTTTTCCTTATAATAGCCTTAGTAGGCTTGGTTGGTTGTTAGTGTGCTTAGTGTTTAAAGCTTTTGTTAGATTAGCTCACATGCATCTTTTATCATGATTCATGTAAGACTACATCTCATGTATTGTGACAATTTTTACTAAATGAAATGCATGAAGCTTCTTTTGATTTGGAATGTGTAGAATGCTTGAAAAATTGAGTATTGTTATTCAAAATCTTATAGGAATGCCTTCGAAAAACACTCGGAATATGATACGTCTTGCACTTGGTGGATCGATTGACGAGGCACCTCCCCTAAGCGATAGCCATACGGACCCTAGCTTGGGCTCGAATTATGAGACTATACCGGATTCTCAGCCGGCCACTGGCCCCACAAATGGGCTAACACCTTTTGCACCACCGGTTCTAGAATAGAACTGTGCGTCTTCATTAACGCCGCACGTACCTCAGTCAGCTCCTCCTCTTAATAGGTTGGAGCAGATGATATTTTTGATGCAACAACAACAATAGTTTTTGGCCACTATTGCGGGGGCAATTGCCTAGAACATGAATATTGTCCCACTTGCAGCACCTGTGCAGCCTATTGGAAACATGAATATCACCGGTCTATTTGAACGCTTCCAGCGCTTTCGACCTCCCACCTTTACCGACACTTATAGGCCCAAGGAAGCCAAATACTAGCTAGATCATATCTCTAAGATGCTAAAGCCGCTGCACTGCACTGAGGCAGAGCAGGTTGAGCTGGTCACATATATGTTCGAGAACGAGGCTCGTGTATGGTAGGACAATGTCGTACGAATGGTTCCTACAAGACACGTATGGACATGTGAGGCATTTGAGACTCGCTTCCATGGGAAGTACTTCCCTCTCACATACCGTAATAAAAAGAAGGGTGAGTTTCTTAGCCTTCGATAGGGAGGAATGACTGTGTCGGAATATGAGAACAAATTTACGGATCTAGCCAGATACACTCCTTTAATCTTAGCAAATGAGTCGATGAAGATGCGGCTTTTCTCAGATGGTATGCGGCCTAATATCCTCATGAAGATGTGTGGCGCTAGCATTACCAACTATGCTGAGCTAGTAAACATGTCCTTGCGAGCTGAGCAGGATGGAGACAGACTGTCATGCCCTAAACTCGGAAATTGGATTTAAAAGAATCCCGATCGTCGAATTCGGTGTCGACAGCCTCCGTAGTACTCCATTCTCGGCTCCTAGCATTCATATGCCAGATTCCGATCCTGGGATCCTACAAGGAGGATTTTTTTTTTCAATGTACATTTAACTGGTAATAAGCATAACCACAAAGATTACCCAATTCACAAAGGCAACATCATTATCACATATCCACTAATTTAATCATTCGATTACGATACTAAAAGGGAAATACATAAATAGAAAATCAAGCTCCAGAAGACCACTGCACGCTCCAAGCTCAACACCGCTGCAACCTAACATCACCTACACGCATCTATCATGCATAAGCTTATAGAAAGCTTAGAGGGTGGTGTAAGTGTGTGCACAAGGTAAGTGCCAAGTATTCAATACAATGCCATAATCATACAATACCGAAAAACTAGTAATCCATAAACCATACAATGCCTGAATAAGCAGAAACACTGACAAGAGCAGGAATTATCAGAGTAAGCAGAAATACTGACAAGATCATAAATCATACGATAACAGAGTAAGCGGAAGTATGGACAAGTCTATAAGTCAATCAATATCAGAATATGCAATATAGAACAGCTATGCGATAAGGAGTTATACAGAGCTAAATATCAGATGCCGAGGATGCAATGCAATATACAAATCTTGCTAAGTCTATCTAGGCCGTATAAGTCCAGAAACATAGCAACCCAAGATATCATATGCCTACGGATGTAATGAAATATGCGATGCGAATGAAATACCCATGCTGGAGTGTGAAGTCGGGATGATAGTATGTAGTATCGCAGGCTACGAGGTCCACCACAAGGGACTTATATCCAAACCAGTCTCATACCTAAATTTGGATAGTAAGACTCAATGTAGTAAACTCCTGATCTCAGGTTAGTCGCGCACCCAACCGAAATTCTTGCCATAACGAAGGTACATAATAATTAATTGCGCACCACCAGCCCCAGTGGATAGTGAATGAATGAATGAATGAGCATGCAACTCCTACTCAATAAGTCCACATATCAGTACGGTTCCTCTCTAGAAAATCAACGGGATCTATTACACTTCAAACCAGATTGCCGCCCCATCGCGCGTCGCTATCCGCCTGCCAATATCGGGCCCGGTTCGTCGATAGTGGACCTATTCCTCGAGCTGGTCAGACTCAGTCTAGCATTGCTCCCTCCTTTTAGGCAGGTAAGGCCGCACCCCCTTCCAACCAACCACGACACAGTGGGAGACGCGGCATAATGGTATACTATCCTCATGCGCTCATCCATCCACTCGGTCTAGACGTTGGAGCAACCTCTGGAATCAAGAGGGTTTAGGGACTTTCACCCAGGGATGTCTATAACACCTCATGTAGAATAAATTTTCGATGTCCCATCTGGCCATCCACGATATGCCTGTGGAGGTTACAACCCTGATGTCGCTAGTGCATATGGTGGTCATATCACAAAAATGCGAGATGCATGAGTCACATAGTGTAATCATGCATAAATCCTGCGGATACCGTGTGCTCATGTGGGGCAACCCCGCCTATCAGGGAGCCCCATGAATAACCTCCCATATGGCATTTGCGATGGTCAATCGCATCTCATAACAAACATGCATATGATGCGTATGTATTATGATGCTATGCAGTCACATACTCATAATCGGTATCAATAACCGGCATCAACAATCAGCCTCGACAATGTGGACATCTAACCAACACTGTCCCAAGGAACGACCCTCATAGGGCCAAACACATAACGGGCCGACGACCTCACACAAAGGCCTAATATACAACACAGTGGGCCTTGCCCAAGGACCACAGATACATCACAATGGGCCTCAACTACGGGTCACATATACATCATATAGGTCTTGGCAATCGGCCTTGATAATCGAAATCGGCCTCAACAATCAAAATCGGAATCGGAGTAGGCCTCAGTAATTGGAATTGGTCACAACAATCAAAATCGTCAATCGGCCACGATAATCGAAATTAATCAATAATCGGCCTCGATAATCGGAATCGACAATCGGTCATGATAATCAGATTCAATCGGTAATAAGAATCAGCAAATCGGTCACCTCAATTGGAATCGATCGATAATCAGAGTCGGCAAATCGGTCACGTTGATCGAAATTTGCAATCGGTCGTGGTAATCTGAATCGATCGATAATCAGAGTCGGCAAATCAGTCACATCGATTGGAATCGACAATCGGTCACGACAATCGGAATCAGCAATCGGTCACGTAAATCGGAATCGATCGGTAATCAGAGTAAGCAAATCGGTCACGTCGATCGAAATCGGCAATCGATCGTGGTAATCGGAATCGATCGATAATCAGAGTAAAAAAATCGATCACGTTAATCGCACCGGTAATCAACAGATAAACAAAATGGGGTCCATAAATGATCAGCCGATCAATTATAATATAAAGATCAGCACTCGGCCATGGTTATATCAAATCCGATAACACGGAGCCATCCGTCTATGGCGAATGAGGCCCACTTATTTGGGTTAACTCACTGAGGGAATGATGAGAATGGGCCTAACAAGGCCTAAGAGAAGGTTACAATGTAGACATCCAACCATCATTACCCATTAATGTGGACATCTAACCAACATTGCTCCCAAGGAGTGGCCTACATAGGGCCAAACATATAGTGGGCCTATGGCCTCGCACAAGGGCCTAATATACATCATCATAGGCCTCACCAAAGGTCACAAACACATCACAGTGGGTCGCATGATATGGGCCACACTAATGGACCTCATACACATCAGGTGTGCCGCATCAACGGGCTGCACCAATGGGTCTTATATACAACAAGTGGGCCGCATTACATTGGCTTTATATACATCAAGTGGGCTACATCACATGGGCCTCGCCATTTGGGCCTCAAATACATTACAGGTGGGCCTCATCATATGGGCCACGCATACATCACATCAGGCCTCATGTAAGGGCTAAAAATACATCAAGATAGGGTCCACGTAGGTGTGGACCGTACACGCACCATAGCAGGTCCTACCATCTGATGGCCAGAATGGATGAGACACATACATAAGGTCAGCCCCACACAACACCGTCCAGAAATGGACGGTGCCGATACGGAATACGTACATCAAGGTGGGCCCCACCCACTACCAAAATAGATGGACGACGTGGAGAACACATGCCTCATGAATAATCCCAAAACTTCCATGACCCAAAAGGATTTCAATGATGGTCGTTCATTCTCCACTGTTTACTGTAGTGTGGTCCACCTGATAGATCTGTCTCATTTTTGTCTCAGGCCTTCAGACGAGCTGGCCAAATGGATGGACGGTTTAAATAAAACACTACCTGATGATAAGGCCCACAGAAGGCGCCAATTACATCAGAGGCGGGTCCCACCAGATGGACTGACGGCGGATATACATACATTATGTGTTTGGACCCACATATCTTGCTGACGTCAGCAACAGTGGGACCCACCATCCCCACATAAATAGATGGACGGCATGGTGAAAAAAAAAAACACATACACTATGGTGCGCCCCACACCACCCGTCCAAATGGACGATGTGGATAAAAATATACATCATGGTAGCCCACACGTCGGACGGTGTGATTACAAAACGTATACATCAAGGTTTGTCCACCCACACGTGTGGCACGTGTGGGTGGGTCCCACATCCCAACAAGGGACGGATAATGTGGATTTCAAACCCCCCACACACACCTTTTTATATATATATATATATATATATATATATATATATATATATATATATATAAAAAGGTGGTTCCCACATGGGCCATCATAATATATTTAATATTATAATACATATCTATTTCCTCTCTTTCTTTCTTTCCGTTTTATTTTATTTTATTTTATTTTTATTTTACACTGACCAGCGTCCAGCCCTGGACGGGTGGCCTGGTTGATTAGAGATATGAATTTCCACCGTCCAGTGACTGGACGGTGGATAAAACACTTTCATCATGGTGGTCCCACATCCAGCGGGCCACACGTGTTAGATCAAGATGATGTTTGTATTTTCCTCCATCCAGGCCTGATCGCTAGACGGTATGGATCATATATTAAGGTGGGATTTCCATCGTCTACGGTGTATATAAATCACACATACATCACGCTGAGGTCCACGTCCAGCACTGTCTGGATGGTGGACCGCCGGGATAAAATAAATATATCACATGGGCTCCAAATGATGGACATCACGCACGTCTGTCCAGAATATTTTGGACGGCTGATGAAACACACGTACAAATGGGATTCACATAAGCGTCCTGATGATGGACGACTGGGAATAAACACCTAAATCACGGTGGGTCCCACCGTCAAAAGAGCTGGACGGTGTGGATTTCACATGCAGATGGGCTCCAGCGTCCGTGGATGAAAGACATGTCAGGTGGGTCCACACGCGTGGCCCACCAAAGATATAATATTATATATATATATATATATATATATATATATATATTACATTATATTATATATTTATATAAAGGCAACCAGCGTGCGTCAATGAGGTTAGACGTCCATTGACAGATGGTCTGGATGGGTGCATCGTCTAGGTGGCCCACCTCTCTGTCTGGACGGACGACCTAGGTAAACGATCAAGGTGGGGTCCACGCTTTGGGGTCTACGTGCCATCAGGGTGGGTCCACACAGATGGATGGCTAGGGTAAAACGCATGCATTGGGGTGGCTCCCACACGTCTAGTTTCTGGACGGTGCGGATAGACCCATCCATCATGGCTGGCCCCACAGCATGGATGAAACGCATGCATCATTGGTGGGCCACACATCAAAAGTAAACGAGAGAGAGATAGAGGGAAATAGAGAAAGAAATCGGTGAAATAGAGGGAGGGACCCCGCCACTATGAGCCCTCTCTATACAATGCATACATCAAGATGAGTCCCACCAATGTGGGCCCTTAAATCACAAAGGACAAATACAAGATCACCCACCTTTTCCGCTGCTTCTTGGATCAATGGCAAGCTAAGCTCCCCAGCTTCGACTTGACAGATGATGATGAAGTTTGGAGGGTTAGGATGAGAGACGTGGGGGTAAGAAGATGGGCCACACCAAGCTCTTCTCATGGAGAGCTTGGAAGGTTGGGTTGCTTGGAGAATGAGGGAGAGAGATGAGAGAGAGAGATGGGAGAGTGATGGGTGAGAGATGGGTGATGGGTGATGGATGTGTACTTAGTTGTAAGAGAGTGTTGACTTTGGGGTTGCTCGGGGATGAGTGAAAGGTGATGTGTACTTGACATGAGATGTGATGTGGTACTTGATTGATGGGATGTGATGTGATTGATTTGAAAGATTGTCTTGAGTTTGCAAATGCGCAGCGTTTCCTCGAACTGAACGTGGGCCCACATCACCTAGCCCGGGTATCGCCTCGGCGCGCGAGACGCGGCATAGGAACTGCGGCTACGGCGATCGCTAGGGTACAAGTCTTGGGTTGAGTCGACTCGGGTTGACGTCGTGTGAATTGGGGTCACGCGCACATGTCGATTAAGGGTCCAAGGTTGCCGGAATTTGACCGGAAAGATCGCGGGAACCTAAGGAATGGTACGGTCTAGGATACGGGTCTTACACAGATTGTCTCGTAGACGTTTACTAGTTGGCCCGAGGCCTAACTTGATTTGTCGAACCGACCTTTCCTCTGCAAGAGGCAACGTGCAGATTCTCTTCCCAGGCTTATAGCTCCACCGACACACCCTAGGTGATCAGATATGTGGTGCACCTACTATAAGAGGATGGGCCATTCAGATACATAATATTTTATTAAGATGGGGGATAATGGTTTCACGCCGCCTTAGAAGATCAGTCGTTAGCAACCGCAAGTGTTCACTCCCCAAGTGTAGGGTTATGATGCAGTAATAAACTCGGTGAGACCGATGTCGAATCCTAAGAGATTAGAACTTGTACGTAATCTGAAATTAAGTAGAACTAGAATTAGACTAAGATGAAATCTAAATCAAACGAATTTAATGCAATAATGGTGAACAGATTATCTAGAACTTAAAGACTTCAGGGAAAGGAAACTAAGGATTCAGAGGATCCACTTGTAGAGATCAATGAGATCTTATGCCTGTTCAAGAACTCAACTGGACTTAAAGTCCCATCTTCATCCAATTCAAAAGTGTAACCATGAAAATTAACTAAACTTCCTTTGATATAGTTTTCAAGAGATGAAGGGTATATGAATTAGAATGGATTCTATCACCAAACCATGTCTAGGAGACAAAGTAAACAATAGAATTAAACTAATTACCAACCAATCAAGAATGCATGAAGGTTAGGAAGGGTACCGTCATCCGACCATGCCCAGGAGATGATGGCGAACAACAAGGCTTCCTGACATCATAAACATAAAAAGGAAAGGAACATGCTTAAAGTTATCGCAGACCCATTGTAATTTTAGTCACAATAGACCATTAAAAACTAAAAATATTTCCTTGATAATCAAACTAAAATCAAGTTCAGTTCAATCTAACATGAATGCAATATGTAAAATCACCCCATCACACTAGAAGCTTCACCTCTTAGCCCTAGCTAAGAGGTTTAGCCTAACATGGAGAGGCTAGAATCTCTTTAAAACAAAAATAAAAACATAAGAAATAAATAAATAAATAAATAACTCTAACTATCTCTCTTTGATGCAGGCACGTCCCAGCTGTGGATGGTAAAAATCTGCATGACTCTTCTCTCTCTCCTGTCTTCCTTTTATAGGTTGTTAGAGGTCGGTTGCTGAAGAGCTGAAGTCGGTGGAAATCGGATGAGTGGAGGATGTGTAATTTTTGTTTACGCACAACAGCGTGCTCGCAGCAGAAAAACTGGCAACCGATTGCATCTGAATGAGATTCAAGGCTAAAGGAAACTCCAAGCGCTCAATCTGAGCCATTCAGACTTCAAGGTTCTGGTTGATCCCATCTTGGGATAATTTTGAATGACCAGGATCATTGGACCGATCTTGGCCATGATCACTAAATAGCCTGGATAAAACGGGTCTTGGTTGCGCTGTAAACAGAGCCTGCACAAGCCTTGCATTGTGCTAATGGTGGGGCTCACTTCACTGCTGTTTTAAGAAATCCACGCCGTCCACTGAATTTCTCATGAAAAACTGGTCGGTCGTGATCAGTTTTGGGTCGGGTTCGTAGTGACTCACGGAGGTTTGTTTAGTGCCATCTAACCTGCATCGAAGCCTTCATATACATGCAGTATCCAAGAAAATCAGGAAAAAGATCAGGGTACGGTCGGTTTAACCCCCAGAGTGTAATAAACGGTTCAGATCATCAACCTAGATGATGATTGTGGCCCACCTGCACCCAACCGCGAGTTACATGCGTAAATAGGGCCTGCATGTCTTGCGCTGTGCTATTGGTGGGCCCATGATTGATGCAGACAGGGAAATCCAATTCGTCCATTGGATTCGTAAGGTCGATTTAGGCCACTATTCCAGATTTGAAGTGGATCCAAGTTTTGGGTGGGTGACACCACTAATTGATGTGGCGACGTGTTCCTATTGCTGCGACCTTGAATGTATGCATGGCTGCATAAAACTGATCGGGGTTTGGTCAGTTTTGACCCCTTTACACGATAGAGGGTTTGGATTGGACAGATGGATATACACTGTGGACCACATCACTGCTCAAACGGACATCTTCCATCCATTTTTTTTCCACAAAAAACTAGATTTTCGAATCCCGGTTTGGATTCTGTGGGTCAGCGCACGCTGACCATTTTGGTTGGTTTGGTGTAAATTGCGTTCATGTGTGCTATCTATGCACGCGACCTAAGGTGGGGTCCTTAGTGATTTCTTTTGATAATCCGCTCCGTCCATTCCCTTCCTCATTTAATTTAAGGGGTTGATATCAAAATTGAAGCATATTCAAAGATCAGGTGGGCCCCAGGTTTATGATTCATGGGCTGATATGATCGTTGGGTCACTTCCATAGGGATCCAAGGGGTGAAATTCGACGTGTACGGTTAATTTATGGTCCTTAAGCTATATGTGATGTTTTGAGTCAAACGAATGGTGGGAACCCTGTGATGTTGCATTCTGGATCAATTTTGGACCACTAGAGCTTCGGTTTTTCGATTTTCTTGGATCTCTGGCATGTAAATCTATTTATCTTGATCCCCTGGGGTTCGTCCCTTGCCTTGGTGACATTATAGCGTTAAATCCATGCTTTTAACATCATATTTCAATTCAAGCTCACAAATACACCCTGCATCACAAACACGATTAAATCGGGCCGTTAAACAGTACCATGTTCATAAATTCAGGTAATAATTGGGATCTGATATGTAATATTTGACCCTCAACCGCAAGCTCTAGTAGCTCTACCCCTACGATCGGCACAGCCAGCACAACCATTTTTCCGATCGCCTGTACCTCAAAATATATCATAGGTTGCCTTAACGACCTATGACAACGTAATCGAATCGTCCTCAATGGGCATGTGTACATGCACTAGTAGCTAGTGTATCTGAGACAACAACTGCAGTGCCTTTAGCCTTTGATGTCACTGCCCACATTCAAGGTATACCTATAATTCTATTGCTAGACACCGGGTCCACTATCTTAATAATATCATGCGTAGCAGTCAAGCGAATAGTGTTGGAAACTACTCATATAATTGAGGTAAGACTCCTTACCGCTAAAGGGACCTTCTTAGAATATACCAAGATTTGTAAGGTTTACTCGATAGACTTAGGAAGTAGAACAATGCTTGTTGACCTAATTATTGCCCCACTATGTCATTATGATGTCATCCTCGGTATGGACTGACTCACTAAGATGAAGGCGCAGATCGATTGCGATACCGGATTGGTGATAGCCCATAGACCTGAGGGCACAGCCTTTACTTTCACAGTGCAGGTCTATTGGCCCTATCACATTAGTTGTTACGCTTCCTTGTTGGAGAATGTTGAAGGTCCAACACTTAGGGACACCTCTGTAGTCCTAGATTTCATAAAAGTATTCAAGACGATAGCTGGATTACCCCCTCGGCGTGAGATTGACTTTACTATCGACCTTGTGCCTAGTGCGACACCCATTTCTTTATCGTTGTATTGAATGCCTCAATGTGAAATGGAGGAATTGAGGAGACAGATTGATGATCTGTTGGATTTTGGTTTCATACAGCCAAGCGTATATCCTTGGGGAGCCCATGTATTATTTGTAAAGAAGAAGGAGGGATCGCTGCGATTGTGTATTGATTATCGCAGGTTGAACCAAGTGACAGTGAAGAACAAGTATCCTTTGCTCATGATAGATGATCTGTTCGACCAGTTGAAAGGGGCATAGTATTTTTCCAAGATTGATTTACAGTCAGGGTATCATCTATTGCGCGTCAGGGATGAAGACGTGAAGAAAATAACATTCAGAACCAGTTTTAGGCACTATGAATTCCGTGTGATGTCATTTAGACTAACAAATGCACCGGCCGTGTTCATGGACCTCATGAACCGAGTGTTTCGGCCGTATCTGTACCAGTTTGTCATCGTATTTATAGATGACATTTTGATATACTCCAAGAGCTGAAAGGATCACGAAGAGCACCTGCGAGTAGTCTTCGATAATCTGAGGAAGAATCAGTTGTTTGCTCAGTACTGAGAATGCGACTTCTGGAAGGAAGAAGTTAAGTTTCTGGGACACGTGGTGTCCAAGGAAGGTATTGCCGTGGACTTAGCTAAGGTGACCATGCTATAGGACTGGGAACAGCTCAACTCGGTTACAAAAGTAAGGAGTTTCCTTGAATTCGCAAGCTACTATCGTTGATTTATTAAAGACTTTTCCAAGATAACCAGATCGTTATCGCAACTTATTTGGAAAGATCATAAGTTTGCCTAGAATGAAAAAGCAGAAGCAGCTTTTCAGGTGTTGAAGGACAAGCTGACGACCACACCCGTGCTAGTATTATCAGAGCAAGGGATCAGATATACTATATACACTGACGCGTCCCATGTTATTTTGGGTTGTGTTCTTATGCAAAAGGATAGAGTGATTGCCTATACCTCGCAACAATTGAGGAAACATGAGGAGAACTACCCCACACATGACCTGGAATTAGCAGCGGTCATTTTCGCATTAAATCTCTGGAGACATTACCTCTATGGAGAGGAGTTCGAGCTCTTTTGCGACCACAAGAGCCTCAAGTACATATTCACACAGAGAGACTTGAATATGAGGCAACGACGCTGGATGGAAACCTTGAAAGACTTCAAGTTTAAGGTCTCGTACCATCTTGACAAGGTTAACCTTGTGGCTGATGTGTTGAGCCATAAGAAGACAATAGAATTTACAGCTCCGCTGATGATAGAATAATGGAATATGGTAGAGTTTGTGTGAGACTTCGAATAGAGGCTTACAATAGAGGATACGTTTGAGAGCGTCGTACACATCCATGTACAGTCGCTTATTGATGACCTAATCATTGCGGCACAGGAAGAAGACGAACTGTTGGTGAAGATGAGAAGGCGAACGAGTGACAGTAAAGACTCCGAATGGAGGGTTAGTCTAGATGGAGGTTTGAGGTATCGTGGCTGTCTGTGTGTCTCGAATCTCCATGACTTGAGGAAGGAAGTTCTAGAAGCCGCTCATAATTTGAGGATGACAATGCATCCTGGCAGTACGAAGATGTCCTGAGACATGAAGCGTTTATACGGGTGAGACAACATGAAGGCCCACATAGCAGATTATGTGTCCCACTGTCTCACGTGCTAGCAGGTCAAGGCTGAGCATTGTAGACCTCCTGTATTGCTTCAGCCCATGCCCATAGTTGGATGGAAATGGGATTTCATATATATAAATTTCATTTCCGGGTTACCGAAGACAAGGAAGGGACATGACTCCATTTGGCTGATTATGGATCGATTGATGAAATCGGCTCATTTTCTCCTGATTAGAGTTTTAAACTCAGCAGATGATTTGGCCAAGTTGTACATCAAGGAGATTGTATAGCTGCATGGAGTTCCTATGGAAATCTTATCAGATTGAGATACGTGATTCATGTCCATTTTTTGGACTTGAATCCATGAAGCAATGAGAGTGAAACTGAAGTTCAGTACTGCGTTCCACCCACAGACCGATGGGCAGACAGAATGGGTAAATCAGATACTTAAAGATATGTTGTGAGCATGTGTGCTTGATTTTAAGGACAATTGGGATGACTGTCTTCCCTATGCTGAGTTTTCTTATAACAACAGCTTCAAAGCAAGCATTGGCATGAATCCCTATGAAGTACTGTATGGGCGTCCATGTCGATCATCCCATTGTTGGGCAGAAGATGGCGAGAAAAGCCTGATTGGCCCAGATTTAGTACAAACGACCTCAGAGAAGATAGATATTATTAGACGCTAACTCCTTGAAGCACAGAGTAAACAGAAGAGTTACGTCGACATATGATGGTGGCAGTTGGAATTTGAAGTTGGGGACCATGTATTTCTTAAGGTTTCCCCCATGAAGGGAGTCCTTCGATTTAGTAAGAAAGGGAAACTCACACCGCAATTTATCGGGCCATTGCAAATTCTAGATCGAGTGGGTGTGGTAGCATACCGTCTCGCCTTACCCACACCACTTGCTGGCGTGCACAATGTATTTCACGTATCGATGTTGAAGAAATACGTTCATGATCTTACTCACATTATCAAGTGGGAGTAGGTGCAGCTAAGTAAAGACGCTACCTACGTACTTCGACTAACACGGGTCCTGGATAAGAAAGAACAGGTATTGCGCAGCAAAGTTATCCCTCTTGTGAAAGTATTGTGGACTCACCACACTGAGGAAGAAGCGACTTGGGAAATGAAAATTGAAGTCCGTAAGAACTATCCTCATATCCTCGAGGAGTACGAAAAAGAACTAATTTCGGAGAAGAAATTTTTCTTTAAGTGGGGTAGATTGTAACGTCTCAGAAAAATTCGTACAATGACTCGAGTACTACCTCAGGCAGAAATCCTTAAGGATCGAATTCTTTAGGAATTAAAAAAAATTAATTAAGTGCTGAACTAAATAATCGACGAATTTAGTTTGAACCACTATTAATATAAATGGTAAGACCCAAAACCATTAAAATAAATGATTCAACACTACTTAAAAACCTAGGAGAAATTCCAAAACCTAGTTGCTCTCGGGAGCACATTAAAACTCCGTATCGGACCTGGACCGCGCGTCGAAAGTTCGATTACCGTGAAACTGTAAGGATATAACCGCCTTACTAGGCTTAACAACCATTGCGGGAATTGAGCCCAAATAGTATCCGGAAACACACAACTTGAGCCCTGAGCGAAATGTGTGAGAAACGTGAATATCTTTAGAAAATGTACTCAAACTTAAGTAGTTTGGGCCATTCACTTGCGGACGAAATTGAAGACTTCAGACCATCAAATTCTGACCAAACTTTACCTATGGATCAGGGAAATTTCCCTGCACCAATCGGTACACTTGTGGCCCTAATCAAGGAACGACGACCATTGATCAAATACAGGTCCTTTACGGCCGATCTGTTTGTCAGATCGCACCATAAACACAGTCCTGACATAATTCCATTGTCAGAAAACTTGCTCCATGACTTAGGTGAGAAATGGACCTTCTTAGGGGTCGCATTTGCCCGAAACAAACACTTTTTGGTTATAACCCAAGTACACCAAGGCCATGGGGCCATTGACATTACTTTTGGGCCAATTTGAAACCCTTAAAATATCCCTCTCTCATTCCATACGAATTTCACTAACCCTAAGGGAGAGAAGAGAGAAAAGAGGAGAAATGAGTGAGGAGAAGAGAGAGAGATGGGGAGATTGTTGCTGCGATTCACTCTCACTACTCCCCATGCTGAATCACCTCTCCCGTTTCACTACACCGTCGATTCAAAATACGATTTGTGTAAAAAATTGATGTAGAGCGGGTCGCGGAAAATTTCATTGCCAAGAGGGATCAGAAAAGGCACGGTCGGCGACAGAAGTGATCCGGACCATTGGACCTTAGATCGGGCGTATCTCACAATCCGAAATGAGTTATCCGACGTAAAATATATGATTTTGGGGTAGAACGAGCTACTTTAGCTAACCAACCCCGCTACACTGGGTTGCGCAGCCCGAATTTACGAGAAAACCCTGATCGACGGTCGTTTCCTCGTTTTAATTTTGTTTTTACTATAAATAGTAAGTTTTAGTTTGAGTATAACTTTTCATCCGTTGGGCTTTAGGAGTTGTGTCCAACATGAAAAGTGCTTAGGATAATTAGGAGAACGGTTTGGTGAAGCCAAATAGGACACTTACTATTTTTGGCTGAAAACCTTGCGCACTAGTAGACATCATGACCGTCTATAAATAGTAAGTTTACTATTTATAGTAAGTTGCGAATTCTAGGAGTTTTAGTTGTAGTTTGAGTCTGATTTCTTTCTTATTGCTTGGTTCCCTTATTTAAAGGGTTGTGAACTCGATTTTGGAAATTCATTAATCAATTTCGAATTTATTAGGAATTATTCTTATTTTCTACTTTCTTTCCTTGTGGATTCGAGAAGTCTCTGTGAGGAGTCCAGAGAAGTTCCGTGGATTCGGAATATTTATCATCTTGAGGAAGACGGTGCTCGACCTCACGTCCTTCCCTGCGTCAGTTTGGTATCAGAGCGAGGTTTTCCTTTGGGTCGATGGCAAACAACGAAGGTATGAATCAAAATCCTGTGGACGGTGATCCAGGGATTCGTTATCTTTCAGAAAGAATGGAAGCTTTCCATCGGGAGAGTCAGTTGACCATGCAAGGGCTGCAGGCAACCCTTGACCGTCTTGCGGGTGCGCTATGTCCGTCCCAAGCCCTAGGCGGTGCTCCACCACCTATGGTCGCTCCACCACCCATGGTTACTGTACGACGTGACCCTGATTATCGCAGAGTACTACCAGCGGCAAACCGTAGGGCTACACCAGATGACTTTAGTTCCAGCGATGAGGACATTAATGAGGGTTTTGACCGACGGCCAATCCATGGAGGCGATCGTCTAGATCGTGCTGAAAGAGACTATTGAGGTAAGGCTGAACTTCCTAGTTTTAACGGTTTATTACGTATCGAAGATTTTCTCGATTGGCTAGCCGAAATAGAGAGATATTTCGATTATATGGATGTGCCAGATCATAAAAGGGTGAAATTGGCAGCGTTTAAATTAAAATCTGATGCTTCTGCATGGTGGGAACAATTGCAACTCTCACGAGCCCGCTAAAACAAGGCGACCATCGCATCATGGCCTCGGATGAGACGTCTTCTTCGTTCACGATTTCTCCCCAGTGATTATGAGCAGATATTATTCCAGCAATACCAGAATTGTCGACAAAGAAATCGAACTGTTACAGATTACACTGAAGAATTCCAGCGGTTGGCTACACGAAACGATTTGTCAGAATCTGAGTCACAGAAAGTGGCACGATTTATAGGTGGGTTGCGACCGGTAATTCAGGATCGAGTTCAGATGTACCCAGTCGGGACCGTAGATGAAGCAGTCTAATTGGCAGGAAGGGCAGAAACACAGCTTGCAAGAGCTCCTGCTCGTCCCTATCCTTCAAATCGACCCCCTATGACAGGTCCCACACAGGATCCAGTGCTGGCTCGAGGAAAAGATCCGGTAGGAGAACGTCCTCAACCTCCTCCACCCGCGAACCGTGATGCGGGGAGCGGACCATCCAGAACTCAACGGGCAGCACCCACAACAACGGGCCCGAGTAAGATTCCGAATCCTTATGCTCGGACAAGGCCGAACAATTGTTACCGCTGTGGCCAACCAGGCTACTTATCAAACACTTATCCTCAACGTCCGGTAGCACACTTGACTATAAACGAAGGGGGCACTGAAGATGAGGCCGCAGAAGAAGATCATGACTTTGATGAATATGAACAAACCACTGAAGAAATAACAGGTAGCGATGAAGTGACAGGCGAGGATCGTGGCGAATCTCTCGTTGTGAGGCGACTACTGTATACCCCACGAAAGGAATTACATCCACAGCGGCACAATATATTTCGTACTCGGTGCACTGTCAACGGAAAGGTCTGTGATGTGATCATAGACAGTGGTAGCAGCGAGAACATCGTCTCAAGAGTGATGGTGGATAAGTTGCAGCTACCAACGACGAAACATCCTTCCCCGTACTCAATTGGCTGGATAAAAAAAGTGAACGAGACCAAGGTAACTGAACAATGCACTATCTCGTTTTCAATTGGTAAACGTTATAAGGATCAGATACTTTGTGACGTGGTTGACATGAAAGCCTGCCATATGCTACTCGGTCGACCCTGGCAGTCGGACCGTGATGCGACCCATCGGGGGCGAGACAATGTCTACATATTCGTCAAGGATAGTCGAAAAATAATTCTTGCCCCTATGGCACTAGAGAACCACCCTGAAGCCTCTAAAGTGGAGGAGAGTTCTCTCTTGACCATTCGGAATTTCATGGAGGAGTCCAAGAAAACCGGCGAGGTATATGCCGTAGTGGTGAAGGATGAGAAAGTGGAACCCTCAAACATCCCTCCAAGCTTAAGATTGTTACTAAACGAATTCAAAGAAGTCTGGCCTGAAGATTTACCTGATGGATTGCCCCCCATGAGAGACATCCAACATCACATAAACCTCGTCCCTGGGGCTAGCCTGCCCAATCGCCCTCATTATCGGATGAGTCCGAAGGAGTGTGAGATACTTCATGGGCAAGTGGAGGAATTGATCCGTAAGGGTCTATTGAGAGAGAGCATGAGCCCATGTACTGTACCAGCATTATTAACGCCAAAAAAAGATGAAAGCTAGCGCATGTGTGTCGACAGCCGAGCAATTAACAAAATTACTATTAAATATCAGTTTTCAATACCACGGTTGGACGACATGCTCGATATGTTAGGAAGGGCTAAAGTGTTCTCTAAACTCGATCTAAAGAGCGGGTACCATCAGATTCGTATTCGACCCGGTGATGAATGGAAAACGGTATTCAAGACAAAGGAAGGGTTGTATGATTAGCTGGTCATGCCTTTCGGCCTATCGAATGCACCAAGTACTTTTATACGTTTGATGAATCAAGTTCTAAAACCGTTCACTGGCCGATTTGTGGTAGTATATTTTGATGACATATTGATATATAGCCAGGATGAGGCGGAGCACAAAAAATATCTCAGGCAGGTGCTGCAGGTCCTACAAGATAACAAGTTGTACCTCAACTTGAAAAAGTGTAACTTTTTAACTGACAGCCTATTGTTTTTAGGATTTGTTGTAACGTCCACAGGCATTCGAGTGGACGATGAAAAGGTGCGAGCTATTAGGGAATGGCCGATCCCGACAAACATTCATGAGGTGAGGAGTTTTCACGGATTGACGACTTTCTATTGTCGATTTGTGTGAGATTTTAGCACCATAGTCGCTCCAATAACAGACTGCATGAAAAAAGGTCCGTTCCAGTGGACCGATAAAGCTGACAAGAGCTTTCATAAGATCAAGCATTATTTGTCTACAACACTGGTCTTGGTGCTTCCTAATTTCGATAAATTGTTTGAGGTGGAGTGTGACGCTTCATATGTCGGAATAGGAGGAGTATTATCACAGGAAGGCAGGCCGGTAGCCTTCTATAGCGAGAAGCTCAGTGAAGCTCGAAAGAAGTGGTCGACTTACGAGCTTGAGTTGTACGCAGTTGTTCAGGCGCTGCGACATTGGCAGCATTATCTGATTCAAAGGGAGTTTGTTCTGTACACCGACCATCAGACATTAAAGTTTATTAATAGTCAGACTAACGTGAATCGTGTGCATGCTAGATGGGTTGCGTTTTTACAGAAATTTACGTTTGTTCTGAAGCATAAGTCAGGTCAGCAGAATAAGGTGGCTGATGCACTTAGCCGTCGTGCGTCACTACTTGTTACGGTGAGCAATGAGGTGGTCGGCTTAGACTGTCTGAAGGAGCTATATGCCGAGGATGAAGACTTCAAAGATTCTTGGTTAAAGTGCCAAGAAGGTCACCCCAGTGACTTTCATATACAGGATGGTTTTCTCTTCAAAGGGAATCAATTGTGCATCCCCCAAAGTTCTCTAAGGGAGCAGATTATTCAGGAACTACATGGAGGTGGCCTCGATGGACACCTTGGGCGAGACAAGACGCGAGCTCTTGTGGAAGAGCGGTATTACTGGCCGCAATGAGTACGTGATGTGGGAAGAGCCGTACAACGTTGTCATATTTATCAGACCTCCAAGGGACAATCTCAGAATACGGGCCTCTACACCCCGTTACCTGTGCCTGACGGTCCTTGAGAGGATTTATCAATGGACTTCGTGCTTGGTCTTCCACGAACACAATGCGACATGGATTCAGTGTTCGTAGTGGTCGATCGTTTCTCCAAGATGGCGCACTTTATTCCATGTAAGAAGATCCTTGATGCAACACATATGGCGAATTTATTCTTCAGGGAGGTCGTACGACTACACGGGGTCCCTAAGACCATTACTTCTGATCGTGACACGAAGTTCATTCGCCACTTTTGGCGGACTTTGTGGACTCGATTCGATACACGACTTCAATTCAGCAGTGCTTACCACCCACAGACTGATGGGCAAACCGAAGTTGTGAATCGCACTTTGGGAAACCTCCTTCAATGTATTTCAGGAGAGAAACCGAAGCAGTGAGATTTGACTTTGTCTCAAGCGGAGTTTGCATTCAACAACATGGTGAACCGCTCGATAGGGAAATCTCCGTTCCAGGTTATTTACGGACGAGTACCTCGCCACACACTAGACTTGGTCCCTCTGCCCAAGCTCCCAGGCATGAGTATTGCAGCAGAACATATGGCAGACAGGATCATGGGTATTCATGCGGAGGTGCAGACTAAGCTACATGCCTCAAACGAAAAGTACAAGGAACAAACGGACAAGCATCGTCGACAAAAGGTGTTCGAGGTGGGCGACCAGGTAATGGTCCATTTGCGAAAAGAAAGATTTTCGACCGGGATATACAACAAGCTGAAGAATAAAAAGATTGGACTGGTACCGATCATCCGAAAGATCAATGACAATGCTTATATTGTTGATCTTCCAAATGACATGGCGATCTCACAGACTTTCAACGTTGCGGACCTGACCGAGTATCATGAACCAGCGTAGGAGGAGAACTCGAGGACGAGTTCTTTTCAAGTGGACGGGACTGATGTAGAGCGGGTCGCGGACAATTTCATGGCCAAGAGGGATCAGAAAAGGTACGGTCGGCGACAGAAGTGATCCGGACCATCGGACCTTAGATCGGGCGTATCTCATAATCCGGAATGAGTTATCTGACGTAAAATATATGATTTTGGGGTAGAACGAGCTACTTTAGCCAACCAACCCCGCTACGCCGGGTTGCGCAGCCCGAATTTGCGAGAAACCCCCTGATCGACGGTCGTTTCCTCGTTTTAATTTTGTTTTTACTATAAATAGTAAGTTTTAGTTTGAGTATAACTTTTCATCCGTTAGGCTTTAGGAGTTGTGTCCAACATGAAAAGTGCTTAGGATAATTAGGAGAACGGTTTGGTGAAGCCAAATAGGACACTTACTATTTTTGGCTGAAAACCTTGCGCACTAGTATACATCATGACCGTCTATAAATAGTAAGTTTACTATTTATAGTAAGTTGCGAATTCTAGGAGTTTTAGTTGTAGTTTGAGTCTGATTTCTTTCTTATTGCTTGGTTCCCTTATTTAAAGGGTTGTGAACTCGATTTTGGAAATTCATTAATCAATTTCGAATTTATTAGGAATTATTCTTATTTTCTACTTTCTTTCCTCGTGGATTCGAGAAGTCTCTGCGAGGAGTCCAGAGAAGTTTCGTGGATTCGGAATATTTATCATCTTGAGGAAGACGGTGCTTGACCTCACGTCCTTCCCTGCGCCAGAAATCCTAACCCTAATCTCGTTGTAGAAATCCATGTTGGTAGTTTGTCAAAATAACTAACCAATTTCGATGTTTAGGTACCGTTGTTCTGTATATGGGGACGTAGGATTTGAACCGAGTTTGAAATAAGGAATCCGACGGAAGGTGCGGACTATAAATGCTTAGGTTATGGTTTTCAAAACTTTCAATGTCAGCAATGATTTATGTCTGACTTAATTGTTGCCATATGATCTTAGTTACGATGTATTTGATAAACTATACATGTGTGTGAACTATGTGAATATATAATGCATTCCATGTGTTTGTTGAAATGATTGAATGAAACTGAATTTATGATTTGTGCTTGCCATAACTATTAACTTATAATACATGTTTGTTTTATGTATGACAACTCATTTATAAAAGGATTTGCATTATATATTCACATGTATTATAGGTTAATAGTCACAAAAATTTTGGATCAATATGATATTTGTTTTTTTCTCTTCATCTAGGTTTGTGTGACTTTATGAAAGGATTAGATGCAAATTAAACGTTACGATGGGCCTTACGAATGTTTTTAATGGTGAGAATCATTGTTCCACTACTATTTGTGGTGTGGTCTACTTAAGACTTGAAAATTATTCTTTTTTTGGAACAGGATCTTGAATGATCTCTCAAAATAAATGAACGGTGTAGATATGATAAATACATTATTATGGGACCATGTAACTTTGTTCTCCTTTGAACCGTTCATACAACTCGGAGCTCGAAGAGCATCAGCGCTCGTCTTCCCACGACGGAAACAGATTGGCTACTCTCCCTTGCCACTAGCATGGTTAGTGGTCTGTGGATCCCACCATGATGTATGTGTTTCATCCATGCCATCTATATTTTTTTCTAGATAATTTTATAACATGAGCCCAAAAATGAGGTATATCCTAATCTCAAGTGAACCACATTATAGGAAACATTGTTGATTGAACGTAGACCATTAAAAACTGTTTTGGACCATAAAAGTTTTGGATCAAAATGATCTTTATTTTTTCCCTTCACCTATGCCTATATGACATAATCAACAGATTGGATGTCAAATAAACAGTACAGTGGGCCTTAAGAGGATGTATATCTAATCACTATTTTTTTATCCAATGGATTTTAGCCGTAAATGTAATCCAATAAGCCAACAGCAAAGTCAAGTTTTTAATGGCGGACGTCCAATCACTATTGTTTTAGAATTGTGTGGTCTACTAAAGCTTTAATTCATGCTTAATTTTTGGGATCGATGATAAAATTATGTTGAGAAATGGATGGACGGAATGGATGAAACAAATAGATCATTGTGGGGCCCACAGAGCCATACTAGTTCCAAAGAGCTATTTGCTGTTTTCATTTTTATGTTTTTCACCGTGGGTTTTGTATTTAATGTAAAATAGTGGTGACTTGATCATAATAATAGTGGCTAAGGTATAGAGTTATCCAGACCATCCAAATAATTGGTCTAGTTGTAAATGGTAAATATTTATACACTTTTATTATATAATACAATATTAACCTTCCAGAAATAGGTCTCATGCATGTATGACCGTAAATAGAGTTTGTATTATTATTTAGTGGAAAATTCACAACATAGGGATTTTAAAACATTATCTTATTTGAAAGAGGATTTCCAAATCCATCCCAAATTCATTGAGCTCGCCTCTTTTCCCACTTTTCCTTTTTTCCCTCTTTCATCTTCCATCGAGAAATCCTCCATCATGTGCCCACATTCACACGGCCCCTTAGATTTCCTCCATCGATCTCCATGTCCTGTCCTACGATGGACCTTTCATAGACGCACCTCATCAATCCTTTACTACCATTTCACCATGGATTGCTCATGATTAAAAGGATGGAGACTGCCATTTCAGTAAGGAATGCAAAATAGGTGGCCTGGCCATTTTACTTCTGCCCTTCATTTTGCAGGTTAGACTGATCATCCAGTTAATCTCTGTAATTTTTGTCCATGTGCGATTACGGTGGGACCCTCGCTGTGATCGCAGGTGGACCATCTTAGGCCCTATGTAGGAATTCATGTGAAGGTACAGGAATTTGAGATGGATCATATAAATATTGGTATGGAAATGAAGAATTTATGGAAGTCTTTGTCATGTTTGTGGAAGTGTATCGGATCCTTCATTGATCCAGACCGTTGGTCTATTGTTTGCTTTTGAACTATAATTTTTTATTTTTTATTTATAATTGACACCTTTTATCTTCGAATATGATGGCAAACTTAACTCTAAATATCACGTTTATAATCAGAATTTGTGCTCTTTATTGTCGGCTTTTGAACTATATAATTTTTTTAAAATTTTTATTTTTATAATTGTCACCTTCTATCACGGAATATGATCTATGAAGTAGCATATACATGCAATACGAAAATGGAAAATGAAGAACGGATGTTAAGGGTTAGGATTGAAGTATTGATGCTAATACGATGAAATGTAGTTACAGAAGCATGGGCTGCACATGTACAACAACCTGCATGTCAGCAAACTCTTATATACATATATATATATATATATATATATATATATATATATATATATATATATATATATATATATTTCACCTCTTAAGCATGTTCTACAACACATTTTTTAGGATTTGTGTGTGTGTTTATGTATTCTTATAAGGTATGGGATCTTGTTTATGACAGGAAGATCCATATGGAAAATGAAGAACGGATGTTAAGGGTTAGGATTGAAGTATTGATGCTAATACGATAAAATGTAGTTACAGAAGCATGGGCTGCACATGTACAACAACCTGCATGTCAGCAAACTCTTATATATATATATATATATATATTTCACCTCTTAAGCATGTTCTACAACACATATTTTTTAGGATTTGTGTGTGTGTGTGTGTGTGTGTTTATGTATTCTTTTAAGGTATAGGATCTTGTTTATGACAGGAAGATCCATATGGTGGTGATAGGATTCAAGGCTAGTTTGGTTTATTAGGGCTTCTTTAGGCCTATACTATGTACATGTAATAGTTATGATCATTATGATGATTTAGAATAAAATTTCTTGGTTTTGCTATTTATTTGTGCTGGAAGAATATTTGAAAGGTGGTTTCATGGTCTCTAGAATTCAACTAGAGGATTGTTAGGTCCTTTCTACTCATGGGAATGTTATAGCACAAGTGATGCCATGGTCAAAATATTGGTTCTATTGTTAGTCAGGCAAACAGTAGGGATTTTCATTAGCTTTTCTCGATTGCCTTGGTAGATGGTTGTGTCGCCTTTGACATTCAGCTCGTTGATGCTTTATTAATATTTTGTAGGATTCTCCTAAGAACAGGGAATTGTTGGGTGCATTTTGGGATAAGGTATATGTTTCGTTTTGTTCCTTCTACAATTCTTCATAATAAGTTTTGCTGGTAATAAGCTTTTCATTTGTGTATTTTCAGCTATCTTTGGATGAGGCAATGGAGATTGCATCGTTGAAGAATGCGACACTAGAGGTGATGAGTTTGAGTAGCATTTCTCATATAGATGTTATTCTCTTTCATCTTGTGTCCTTGCCTTTCAAGCTGTAGGGATTTATGGTTTATGATAAATTCCACCAGTTACACCAATTCCAACCGTTTGTTAATAGATATGCATGTGAAAATAGGGTAATCGAATTTTAGGATTTATGGAGTTTTATAACTTCTCATTAGTTGTGTTATTAAAAAAAAAAAATCCCTTAACTTTTCAATATCTGAATCTTTTTCGAGTTTTTATTTTATTTCATTTTTATCTTATGGAGAAAATATCAGAAACACTTTGTGAAGCTATCTTGCATTATTTCTTAAAAGGGCAATTATGCACATCACTATTACCACTAAAAGGTATCTAACAGATACTTCTCTTGCTGTTCTGTTTAACACTCCTGTCGTGGACTATTGTTAGTTAGTCATGAATACCACATTACCCACAATGACGCCTATTGTGATCTAACAAGGATCCACCATTTTATCACCATATCATCTTTCTACATGATCCTCAACATAATGTACATGCTGTACATTGGTTCTACTGTTGGATGTCATTCAACTATCCCCTTTAATCAAGGATTTTCTTATAAGATGTAATAATGGCATGTGGTCTCTTACAGCTGGTAATGTGAAGTCCACAATTAATAAAAACTCCCAAAAGTAGAAAATCTGATTAGATTTGGTTCTTCTCATTCCTTTGCAATAATCTGTCCTGAGAGTAGAAGAACACAGCTGAAATCTGATTTCCAAGTAATATCATTCACCATGCAAGTTCAACTCTAAGGACAAACAAGTGCATATTAGAATCTATTGGATGAGTGCTATGGTTAGAGAAAAAATTCAAAATATAGAGAGTAGACTTACTATTAGAAAATTAAAATTATTACATACTTCCAGGTAAGCTAGATGCTAGTGACATAAGGTGGTTGTATATACATGTTCGAACAAAAACAATATATAGCACAATATTACTTACCTATTATATATATATAGTTAATATTTGATAACATATTTGTACAACCATGATATTAGATGTATCTTGTACCTAGAATTATAGTTTTCACAGAAAAGTTGTAGTTATTCAACATGAAATGGAATTTAAAATTTAAGTGCAGATGAAAGTAATAAAAGTATTTTGTTACCCTGTGTGTATCTACATAGGTAAGTCAAAGCGTAATGCGACTTTCCAAAATACAAGTAAAGATATAATCAATTAAACCCTTATTCTGGATACGAACATGCTTCTTAGCTGAAAAGAGAAATGAAAAAAAAAAAACAGAGAGAGAGAAGTATCATTATGTCGAGGAAATTTCATCTGTATGTTATGCGTATCAAACATGAACTGTACTCACCTCTTAAGTCTTGAAGAAGACCTTCCTCTGCATCCTTCTTACTAACATGTTTATCAATTGCTAGATCGCTTCGGTATGCAGCTATGCTCTTCAATGCCACAACTTTATCAGCAAATGTAAATATATGATAAGGAAAGACTGAAAAAGAATAGATACCTTTACCAAGTAGAAAATAGGAAACTTCAAAAAAAAGAAAATGAAAAAAAAGGAGAAGATTTGTAGTAGGATTATCAAGGATATGATTTCAACTTTGTCGTGAAGATTTCAGTGAACATATCCTGTGTCCATTGTGACCCACGAGGTATCTCTTGCCAGATTTGAGTTGTTGTTCCGTTATAATTCAGAAAAAAGAAATTTGAAGCTTAAGAAAAGTGTTATTTTCATTCACACGACTAGATAATTTTGATGAATGGTGGAAGGACATCATCATCTATGCTTTTACCAAAATTACTTGGAATAAGCTACACGAATCTTGTTCCACCACTGCACTCGACTGAGGACCATATCCTCAGTTAACTCATAGTTCAGGAAGATTAAGGATATGTCTAAGAGAGCGGTAACAAATGTGAGGACCACTAGTGCAGTTAGAAGTGAGTTGCCAATTACTGAAAGTTTACACCAAAGGTCAGAATTGAGCCCATATATTTTTGAATTGGTTATGAACAAGTTCTTACAAGAAGGGGTCCCTGGGAGTGTCTTGTTTGCAGATGACAGTTTTGATTGATGAGACATGCGAGAGGGTAAACTCAAAGACATGCGAAGCTATCTTGAAAGCCGACCTTAAAACTGAAAGAAAAGCATGAATAGAGGTAATATTGACAAGTTTATCCCCTTCTCTAGTTCATTGGAAATTTAATCTGAGACTCTTGAGCATGTATTATTTTTCTTGTAACAATGTGTAGGTCACTTTTCCTACCTCCAAGTATGGAACCAGATCATAGTTCAATTTGTTCATATGTAAAACAAAATCTGGTATGGCAAATGTTCAGGTAATGTCTGAACCACACCTAATTTGAACTTATATATAAAGAATCATGAAGGCCTGATGCATTACTTGGCTTACAAAGGAACTATACAATCTTAGACCTAAAGATATTGAATTATGCATGGTATCCTCATGTCCTTAGTTTGTATAGGTGGACCATGGTCCCTTATCCTTGACCATTTATCTGATAAGCCCCACCTTTGTGGCCTTAAAGTTGTCCGGATTCAAAGATCCCATCCATCCAAGCCTTTTTAATGTAATTCTGTATCTTCCTTCTTCCTTTGTTTACCATCTGTTCTAGAGAAGTGCTATGACTCGTGCAAGGAGATATTGAAAAGGCAATTTTTAGTACACTTGTCTAATTAGTACTTAAATTATAGATCCAGGTCATTCATCAGGTGTGGCCCACTGTCAACATGCCTGGCCAAGAATCAGGCCTGTGAACATAGTTTCATGGGCTGCACTAGTATGAGAAAAATGGGTCACATCTGCATTTAATTCTCAGTCTCTACTGAAGCAGGAGTTATCGATGGCATCATCCATGATGTACACATTCAAAACACGCATGCTAGTTCTTGTGTCCAGCACATTTTGCTTATTGTTTTAGCCTGTGACTTCTTTTTCTTTTCTTTTTTTATTTTTCTGATGTATTCTATTTGTATCACTTGTATTCTTACATAATCGTTTGTGATGTATTTTCAGGTGATAGAGTAAGATATGTGGGTCCACTACATTCATCTGGATTTTCTCCTCTTCATACTTCTCAATGGTACCTTCTCTTCTTGCATGCACTTGTGTTGTAAGCGGCACAATTTTCTTATGATTTTGTAATTTGCTTTATTTTGGTGCAATCTACTCCTGCTCACCTTTTCTTCTAGATATGTGAAGGGGATCATTGAAATTTAACCTTTTTTTCAATAAGCTCCCTTTTAGGGGGAAATAGTATTTTCAATATTATGTGGGCTATATGCATTTGACATTGATAGCGTCATTTACCCTTGTCAGCTTGAATTTTGTTCTTTTAATTGGTGTTGAAAGGCATGCCATATACCTCAAGAAGCATAAAGCCATAAACCTTCTTAGCACAAGTGATCTGAGGCATATGCTTCATACTAGAAACTACACTTCAAATTATAATCATACTCATAGATGCATTACAACGGTGAAATTGCAAAGTTTCTAGGTTGCATGGGCCTCTTGAATTTGTGGAATATGACACTCTGATGAAGGGATGCTTGGTGGTAGAGTATTGGGGAGTTACCGACCTTCTATGTGAAGTTGTTTCTCATGTTAGGAGTAGATTCTTAACATCCTTAGGCTACGTTTAGATGCACTGAATTTGACATGGCAGTTCATGTAATTGCCATTGCTGTTTTAGAATGTTTTAGTGCTTTTGATTACATACTATAGCTTTTTCATTAATGTCTGGCCATGAAAGTTAATACTTTCTTCTCTCTCTTTCTTCCCATTTTTGAAGCCTCCCAAGAAGGAAGCTAAGAAAGAAGCAGCTGCTCCTAAGGTATCTTCTTCTAAGAGGAAATCCAAGGATGGAGATAAAGGTGGTTCAAAGAAGAGAACTAAAGATAAAGGATCCTAATGCAATAAAGAGAAATGTCTGCTTTCATGTTCTTCTCACAAGCCAAAAGAGATGTAAGTTGTTTTTGGTATCCCATGCTGGTTTTTGCTGCTTGTTGCCTTTAAAAGCTTTTAGTATGTCATGCATGTGCTTATCTATTTTGTTGACTTACCTTTTCAAATAGGTTGGTTCGTTCAGGGCTTTGGAGAAATGGGTATATCTAAAAATGGATGTGCGTTGATCTACGCACATATCTATTTCTCCAAAGCCTTAAACGAATCAACCTATTTGAGAAGGCAAGTCTACACAATAAACAACCAAGAAATATATCATCCAAATTTAATGGATGATATATTATATATTGCATTTTTATTTTTGTTAGTTCTTTTTAGCTTAGGAGAATCGTTGACGGCTAAAACCCGTCGTAAACGCCAACGGTTTTAACCGTCATTCTTACCATTAGAAACGCCGACGGTTTTAGCTGTAAACAATGCCGACGGTTTTTACCCGTTGGCGAGCAACGCTGACGTACCGTTTGCTGACGGACCTTGCGACAGCTAAAATCCGTCGGGGATGGTCATTACTTAGGAGATTAGCATTTCATGAGACCAAGAAGAAGGCCAATAGGTGAGTGATCCATCGTTGATTTTCAATTTGATGGCCCACTTGTAATGGGACCAAATTTGATGTATGTGTTGTAATCATATAAGGGGCCCATAGTGGCGGGGTCCCTCCACTACATCGATCTCTCTCTGTCTCTCTCTATCGCTCTCTCTTCTTCTTCTTCTTATTTTGATGACGATGACAATGTGTGTGGCCTATTTGATGTGTCCAATAATCTGGACAGTCCAGATTTTCTGGATGTCCAGCAGATGTGGCCCACTTGCTACCCATTTTTGGGCCAGCCTGGATGGAAGAAAAACATAAATATTTGCTTATCAAAGTTGCTGGTGGGTCTCACACGTGTGGTCCCACCTCATGCATGCATTAAATCAGGGTAGTCCATCTGTTGGACGGCCAGCAGTACATGGCTGCTGATCTTGGCGTCAACAAGTTTTGTAGGTCCTGCTTAATGAATGTGTTTCATCCAACTATCCATACGGTGGACCCCACATATAAGGTATACGTTAAATCCATACCGTTTAGCCATTTTAAGAGATTATTGTATGGCTTGTGTGGGACCCACCCTGCACGTGTGTTAGGGGTGGGGCCGACCTTGATGTTTGTATCACACTGTCCATCTAGACGATGGGGTTCCACACTGCTTAAGGCCACTTGTTATAACCCAATAAATGCTGGTGGGGCCAACTGTGATGTATCTGTATATCCAGCTGTCCATTTGTCAAGGACGTGTTTAACGTCTCAAAAAAATTCGTACAAAGACCCGAGTACCACCTCAAGCAGAAATCCTTAAGAACCGAATTCTTTAGGAATTAAACAAAAATTAATCAAGTGCTGAACTAAATAATCGGTGGATTTAGTTTGAACCACTATTAATATAAATGGCAAGACCCAAAACCATTAAAATCAATGATTCAACACTACTTAGAAACCTAGGAGAAATCCTAAAACCCAATTGCTCTTGGGAGCACATTGAAACTCCGTATCGGACTTGGACTGCGCGTCGAAAGTCCGATTACCGCGAAACTGTAAGGTTATGACCGCCTTACTAGGCTTGACAACCATCGCGAGAATTGAGCCCAAATAGTATCCAAAAACGCATAACTTGAGCCTTGAGTAAAATGTGTGAGAAATGCGAATATCTTTAGAAAGTGAACTCAAACTTAAGTGGTTTGAGCCATTCTCTTGCGAGCGAAATTGAAGACTTTGGACCGTCAGATTCTGACCAAACTTTACCCATGGATTAGAAAAATTTCCCTGCACCAATCGGTATACTTGTGGCCCTGATCATTGAGGAATAATGACCGTTGATTTGATACAGGTCCTTTATGACTCATCCATTTGTCAGATCGCACCATAAACACAGTCCTGACATAGATCCATTATTAGAAAACTTGCTCCATGACTTAGGTGAGAAATGAACCTTCCTAGGGATCTCGTTTGCCCGAAACGGACATCTTTTGGCTATAACCCAAGTATACCATGGCCATGGGGTCATTTACATCTCTTTTGGGCCTATTTGAAGCCCTTAAACCACCTCTCTCTGATTCCATACGAATTTCTCTAACCCTAAGAAAGAGGAGAGAAAAGAGGAAAACGGAGTGAGGAGAAGAGAGAGATAGGGAGAATGTTGCTGGGATTCACTCCAACTACTCAACGGGATGAATCACCTCTCCCATTTCGCTACGTCATTGATTTGAAATACGATTTGGGTAAGAAATCCTAACCCTAATCTAGTTGTAGAAATCTAGGTTGGTAGTTTGTCAAAATAACTAACTTATTTCGATGTTTAGGTACCGTTGTTCTGTATACGTGGACGTAGGATTCGAACCGAGTTCGAAATGAGGAATTCGACGGAAGGTGCGGACTATAAATGTTTAGGTTATGATTTTCAAGACTCTCAATGTCAGCAATGATTTATGTCTTACTTGATTGTTGCCATATGATCTTAGTTACGATGTATTTGATAAACTATACATATGTGTGAACTATATAAATATATAATGCATCCTGTGTTTGTTGAAATGATTGAATTAAATTAAATTTATGATTTGTACTTGCCATGACTATTAACCTATAATACATGTTTGTTATATGTATGACAACTCCTTAATGAAAGGATCTGCCATAATATATGCTATAACTAATTTAGTTTATGTATGTTGTATTATGTAGTCTAAATATTTGATAAAATGTCTGAATGAGAAATTATTTGATGAATCGCTTTTAACAAGGGTATTGAGATGAGATTCTCAACTGCCTTATCCATATTTATAGTTTCCTTCATATAATGTGAATTGCTACTATGTGATTTATGGACGAAATGCATATGTATATTAACATGTTCAATGTGTCTGATAAAATGCTCAAATGAGAATTATGTTTGAATTATTTGTTAAATACTGTTATGAGTAATGTATGTGACTACCTATTGCATTTGAGTATGTTTGGGACTACCACGTAGTCCAGGCAATCGGTAATGGTTCTCGATTGAGTGGCCGGACTAGTTTCGCCACATTAGATACGTTCGATGAGTTCGAGCCATACGTTGATTGTCGACAGTGGTTAGGCCACACGGAGTGCTTACGCACTTCATGTCGATTAATTTAACGTACGCTCGCACTAATCGTACTTGTCAAATAACCCGATTGGTCTCTTATATGTTTACCATTTATGGACCCTACTGCTTGAATCTAAGGTAGCACTTACCAATGTAAAACCTGTCGCAACCATGGTACCACAATTCGCTAAGACTCATGAGCTGGGCAGGGTGAAATGGAAAATTTTGGTCGAGCTGTCGGCCTACGCTGGGGCGACGAGCCTCTCCCTAGTGACTAGTGATCAACTCAAACTCGTGAGCTGAATATGGTGGTGTATGAGAGACACCATATTTGAGTTGTTATCCTACGTGCAGGTGATGAGCCTCCCGTAGTGACCTCGAGTATAAATTAGTCCTACGCTGAGGTGACGAGCCTCCCGTAGTGACGTCGAGTATAAATTAGGCCTACACTGAGGTGACAAGCCTCCCCGTAGTGACCTCGGGTGTAAACTCTTGAACTTGCCTATCCACTGCTTTCATCAGGGGTGATGCCCTATAACTTACCTATTGTATGTGATTAACTAGGATTGACGACCTTAGATGGATCCTTGTTTGGGTAAATGATATAAATGGAGGTATCTTAGCTTCCTGAATTTGCTGTATGAATAAGCCTAATAAATTACTTGGTTAACATGACCATGCACCACATTTCATGTGCTTTGACAATGAAGCACACTTTTAGGGAGTTTTCCATACGCGATCGTTAGATGAAGTCACTGAGGAAGTGCAGGCGAGGGCATGCATCATTATAGTGTACCATCCCTTCATTAATAAGAGTACTTAGGATATGATTGTTGTACTACTTTATTATTACTGCTTGAATGAATTAATAACATGCTAACCTTTTCCTTTTAGTACCACTCAGTTGATCACTCACTCCCACTCTAGGACGGTGTTTTAAAACACCAACCAGACCTTAATTTAGATGCAAGCTACGATGAGGCTTACGCGACGGAGCTAGATTTCTTAGACAAGGTGGAGGAGTTATCCTATGTGCAGTTCTTAGGCCGGTCTGTGTAGACCTAGAGCTGCTTCACCGAGTATAAGGATATTGGATTAGTTGAGCATTTACTTTTTGACATTTTGTATATTTTTGAGGTAAAACATGTATGTTGCATAAGTGATGTGTTGGAACTCGGGAGTTGAGCTTAGCTCGACTCTCAATTTTTAGGATGTTACAAGTTGGTATCAGAACATGATTTGGATTAAACTGGACCTGAGTTATGGTAACACGATGCTTATTGACGCACTTTGACTTAAATGAGGGCGAAAAATATAAAACTGATCGTAAGATCCCAAGTTTCACTGACGGGCGAGATTGACCGTCGAAATGTGACCTGTACAAGTCTGAGATCATGTGAAATGATATCAATTTTCTTTTAGACCATCAATCGATGGGTTTAAACTATTACACAACGATTTCCAAACTTAAATCACGCTAAAAGGTGTGAATATGTACGAGATGGACCAAAAAAATGCATCACACGAACCCATGGGCCCAAAACCCAATTATCGGTGGGACCCAGGGGGTCCCCCGCACCATTCCTGCACCCCGGGAGGGGGAGGCCACCGCCCCCTGGTGGCAGCATCGCCACCTATCCAGGGGACCCCAGTGGCACAGCACCAATGGCGGCGTACCGTGGCAAGCCCACGGATCTGGCGGCCCGCTGCCCTAACCCACTCATGTGGGGCCTGGTATTTGTGTGGGACCATCCTATTTGGGTCCCCTTTGCTTCTTTTTGTCCATTTCACCCTCTCCAAGCTTCTAAATCCCTCCAAATTCACATTTCCTTTCTCAAATCTTCCTCCCATACATAAAGCTCCCTTTTCTTCTACATTACGCACCCAACTTCCACCATTTTCTTCAAAACCCCTTTCTTACAACCCTCCATCTTCCCATTTCCTACCTATTTGAGCACAAACGCTCTCTTTTATGCCTCATAGCCCTCCAAATCCATAAGCCCATCTCACCTTTCAAGCTTTTCCAACCCCATGGCTCCTTTTGAGATAGTTGCTACTATTTTCTCCCTCTCCACACTCCTTTCCCTTATGGGAAAGAAGAGGGCGTCCATGAATGAAGCCAGGCCTAGCTGCACAACCCATTTGAGGAAGAAAACGGGCGCCGAAGCAAGCACAAGCACCGAGCATGAAAGGAGATCAAAAAGAAATCTTGACCCGTAGATCCCCATTGAAAGATCGCTACTGGCATGCATCAAATTAGGTAGGTTCCGTAACCATAGAGTGGTATTCGAGGCCCATGTTGATGAAAAGCTGTTTAGACTGTACCCAGTAATGGACATGCTCCTAGAAAATGGTTGGGGTCCCATATTTGAGGGAAATACCCATGCAAGTGAAGGAGCAGTCCGTACCTTCTATGCTCATATATGGGACCCACTACTGGAGTCGCTACAATTTACTATCCCTTTTAGAAGAGAGGAAGCCATAGTCAATGTAGATGCGGTGGCTCGAATCATGGGTATGGAGCGTGGACTTGTACATGCTAGTGAGAAACACCTTGCCAGTGAACGAGAAAGGAATCGCCACACCCGTTTCCTCTGCGGCCAGCTTAAGCTATGGAGGGGAGGAAATAGCCTTACATCGACCAAATTTACAAATGATTTCTGCCTACTCCACTACATATTTATGTATAATGTAAATCCAAGGTGGAGCAACCGCACGGAGTGTACTCGGCTCATGGTGGATTTCTTATGCAGAGCTGGTTAGGGAGACAAGCTATGTCTGCCTACATTCATAGTGTCTCAGATTGTGGATACTGCACAATCCATACAGGGAGATGCCTCACTTCCCTTTGGCTGACTTATTTGTAAAATTACCCTCCACTTCTGTTTCAGACTCCATATGGGTGACGTTGCCCCAATTCATATCATTAGTGACATTACGCTTAACAATATGGGCATAGGCCCCAAGCAACGCCAAGCAAGGCTTGATGAATATGGGGATGAGATCGAGGAGGAAGATGGAAGTGAAGGTGAGGAAGACAATGATGAGGAAGGCAGTGATGAGGAGGGCACTGAGGAAGTGATGAGGAAGAGCAGGAAGAGGAAGAAGAGGAGGCCCAAGATCTGCATAGGGAGCCTCCTACTGCTACGCATGACGACCGCCGTGATCGAGCCACCTTGGAAGCCCATATGGCTCGGATTGAAGAGAACCAGGCCGCCATGAGACAAGAGATCAAGGAGACCCTGGCTGAATTGAAGTAAAGGCTTGAAGAGAAACAGGCCTATATGAAACAAAAATTTAAGAGGACGTCTCGCACTCTAAAGGCCCTCCTATGCTGTATGTAGGACAAGGGTGCTCCTCCACCTTCACCAAAGTCGAACGGCTAGTCATATGTCGTAGTCATCTTTAGGTTTTCCTTTATAATAGCCTTGGTAGGCTTAGTTGGTTGTTAGTGTGCTTAGTGTTTAAAGCTTTTATTAGATTAGCTCACATGCATCTTTTGTCATGATCCATGTAAACTACATCTCATGTATTGTAAAAATTTTGGTTAAATGAAATGCATGAAGCTTCTTTTGATTTGGAATGTGTAGAATGCTTGGAAAATTGAGCGTTGTTATTCAAAATTTTACACTTGTTACACCCTATGTTGTATATAGGGAATGCCTCTGAAAAACACTCGAAATATGACACATCTTGCACTTGGCGGATCGATTGATGGGGTACCTCCCCTAAGCGATAGCCATATGGACCCTAGCTTGGGCCCGAATTATGAGATTATGCCAGATTCTCAGCTGGCCACTGGCCCCACAAATGTGCTAACACCTTTTACACCACCGATTCCAGAACAGAACTGTGCGTCTTCATCGACGCCGCACGTACCTAAATCAGCTCCTCCTCCTGATAGGTTGGAGCAGATGATATTTTTAACGCAACAGCAGCAATAATTTTTGGTCACTATTGCAAGGGCCATTGCCCAGAACATGAATATGATCCCACTTGCACCACCTGTGTAGCCTATTGGAAACGTGAATACCAGCGGTCTATTTGATCACTTTCAGTGCTTCCGACCTCCCACCTTTACCGGCACTCATAGGCCCGAGGAAGCCGAATACTAGCTAGATGGCATCTCTAAGATGTTAAAGCCGCTGCACTGCATTAGGGCAAAGTAGGTTGAGCTGGTCACATATATGTTCAAGGAGGAGGCTAATCTATGGTGGGATAGCGTCGTACGAACAGTTCCTACAGGACACGTGTGGACATGGGAGGCATTTGATACTCGCTTCCATGGAAAGTACTTCCCCCTCACATACCGTAATGAAAATGAGGGTGAGTTTCTTCGCCTCCGATAGTGAGGAACGACCATGTCAAAATATGATAACAAATTTACGGAGCTAGCTAGATACGGTCCTTTGAACTTAGTAAATGAGCCGATGAAGATGCGGCGTTTCTCAGATGGTATGCAGCCCGATATCCGCACGAAGATGCAGCGTTTCTAAGATGGTTGCAATAACATTCTCAACTTTACGAGCTGGGTAGGATGGAGACAGACTATCTCACACACGTTTACCAGTGGGCTCGAGGCCTCGACTTGATTTACCGAACTGACTGTTCCTCGGCAAGTGGCCACGTGCATATGCGCCTCCCAGGCTTATGGCTCCACCGACACAGCCTAAGCAATTAAATATGTGGTGCACCTACTGTAAGAGGATGGGCCATTCAGATACATATTATTTTACTAAGATGAGGGACAATGGTTTCACGCCACCTCAGAAGATTAGTCATCAGCAATCGTAAGATATATCAGCTCCAACCCTACTATCGACACCGCTAGTGAAAGTGCCCTTGCTAGTGCCCTGTTTGTCAATTAATGTGTATGTTGAGTCAGTCGGACTGTAGAACCTCGTAGGAAGATATATTCAAGTGTCTGCCTCAACCGGATGTGTGGAAGCTCGCCATAGGTTAATCTAAGCCTCACATCCCATGTCCCAAAACACCAGGTGATTAAAACCCTTAAAAATAAGTTAAAACATATTAGGGTTCTTGGGTAAGAGAACTTCTTTAAACATCAGTAAATCTCTAAGTTTTCTGGCCCTATCGATTGTATCGATACACATCGATATAATCGACTATGCTGTCGATGTCCTTGGAAGATGAATTGATCAATCGAATGAGGACTTAATGTGTCCAGCAACCATATACATATATGGACAGAATTATCGATATATTGATGCACCTATTGATACCATCAATATTTGAATCTCTAGTCAATTAGAAGTGACTCCATAATATCGACAGACAGTTTTTTGACGCCCCTGTTATTGAAAGAAAATCTCCAAATCCTTCGATATATCGATGATCTTCCCAATAAGATCTTAAATCAAATCTCGATAATATCAGAAGTCCATTGATGATATCGATAGTGGGCGCGCATGTCTTCTAGCAAATATTTTAGGTCGCTTTGTATCTTTGATCAAGGACCACTCGAGGAAATCGATATTCGTATGTCGATGATATCAAGGCCGAGTCGATTGTATCGTTAATGGACACAAATTGTCTAGCGAGCTAACTGGAAATTCCATGGGATTTATCAATGCGTCAACACTGCCTCCGATATCATTGACATAAAAATTTCTATGACATCGGTTGACCCTCGATCAAATCCTAAAACCTGAAATATTTCTTGACTAGTCTCTCTCATTTTTCAAATGTCGATAGATCGATCCAAGTATCAATAGAATCAGAGTTCGAAATTCGATGATATCGACATCTGATCGATCCCATCGACCAGCTGGCAAGAGGTTTTAAAAGCGTATGACATGTGAGTTTGTGTCATCAAGCAGACCGTCGATACTATCGAGAGTATACGCTCGATGATATCGACACTTCTCGATGATATCGAACTCTGTCATAAATGTGACCGTTTTATATCCATTGGAACCTTTTTCCTATATAAAGAGAGACTTGTTCATATTGCTGGTAGAGAAAGAGGAGAGTGCTTTTGTGTGTTTTACCTTTAGATCATATACCCAAAGCTCTTTCTCTCAAGGGAGTTCATCCTTCAATCCACCCTCATCATTGACATTTAATAGAGTCGATTGGGGAATGAACGTTCGCATTTAAGGATCCTTCAGCTACCATCTTAATGGCAAATCATTGAGCTGGGATGCCTTGAATGCTTAGATGATTGGAATTGCTCTATCTCCTTTATAAAAAAATATAACCTTGACCTAACCCATAGCCTTATATTGGTACATCATTTGTTGCGGATCAAGGGAGCTGAAGACTCTTCGTCAACAAGGAGGAGATCATCGCCACTGTGCTGAATGAGACTCATCAACTTATCTGTAAGTATCTAGAGTCAAGAGGACCCATTGATCATTCCTTTGTAGGATTGGGTCTAAGGTGTTTCTCACCCTTGAAGTCCTCTAGGAGGCCTCCGGTGGGAGTGTACGTGGTGGGTACGTTGTGTGTACCCTTGCTCTATGAAGAGCATAAACATTTGGTTTGAGGCGAACCAGTAAAATCTTCGGTTTGAGGTGAACAGGGTAAAACCTTGGGTTTTGAGGTGAACCGAGTGAAACCTCTGTTAGGGTCTTAGGGAAGATCCTTGGCCAGTGTGCCTAAATGTGGGTGCGATGTGTTAAACTTTGCTCTTGAGAGCATAAACAGTCAGCCTCTGTGTAGGTTGTAAAGGTTGAAGGTGAACTTGATTTAAAACCTTATGTTAGAGGTGAACCATGTGAAACCTCCTGAGTAAAATCTGGTACACTCAAGGGTTGAGTGCGGTTACTGGGAGAGGAGTAGACAAGTAGTTGAACCACTATAAAAATGATTGTGTTTGCAATTGCTATTCTTTTATTTGTGTGAGTTGCTTTATTATTTCAATATCTGAATATTTGATATCACACCTCACACACATACACAATCATATCCAGCATGAAATAAGTTTTATATTGCTATCTTTTAAATAGTTTGTGATTGGATCCTCTACTAGGCTTGGAAGCCAGTAGAGTTATATTTGAGTAATCCTGATAATTGTCTTTCTGATAGGATTTGTGTAATAGGATTTTTAAAATACATTGTAAAACTTTAAAAAGTCCTATTCACCCCCCTCTAGGGCATATTGGCATATTCCTACTTTAACTCAAGCTGTCTTCACCGCTATTTCAATTGGTATCAGAGCGGGTCTCTCTTTAAGGGCTTCACCGCCTAGAGAGTGATCTTGACTAAAGAAGGAATCATGATCAAGAAGGTCCCAAAGAATGTAACAGATCATAATAATTGCCTTGTAATCCATATTGCTCTGAAAGCTGGCAATAGTTTAAAATGGTATCTTGATAGTGGATGCTCCAGACACATGACTAGTGATCAAACTCATTTCTGTGAGTACTCAATCTTTGATGGAGTATCGGTCACATTTGGAGATGGTAGCTTAGCCAAAATTATTGGACAAGGAACAATAGTTGTACCGGGCCTTCCAAAAATCAAACATGTCCTCTGTGTAGAAGGTCTGAAACATAATCTCCTTAGTATCTCTCAAATTTGTGACAAAGAACATCTGGTCACCTTTTCAATAGATGTGTGTAGAATTTTAAATCACACAGGAAAATCTCTCATAAACGGATTACGCACTAGTGATAACTGTTATATCATAGAAAGTGCAAATGAGGATGTGATGACTACAAAGTATAATATAGCTGTAAAAATTGAATCCAAATTATGGCATCAAAGGTTGGGACATGTTCACTACTGAAATTTAGCTAAGTGCAGCTCAAAAAATTTGGTTTGAGGTCTTCTCAAGATTAGAAAAGAAGAAAAAGTTGTGTGTGGAGAATGTCTAAAAGGAAAACAGATAAAAACTAGACACAAAAAGATAACCACCATAACAACAACAAAACCATTAGATCTGTTGCATATGGTTCTGGTTGACCCAACCAAAGTGGAAAGCCATGGGAGGAAAAGGTACTTCCTTGTTCTAGTAGATGACTAAACCAGATTTACTTGGGTGACATTTCTTCGAAAAAAATTGGATGCTTTTGAAGAACTTGCAATCCTGGCTAAACGACTTCAAAATGCAAGAGGATATGGCATTAATCGTTTTAGAAGTGATCATGGTGGGGAATTTGAAAATGAAAAGTTTGAAAAATAATGGAATGAGAAAGGAATTCATCATGAATTCTCAGCCCCAAAAACCCCACAATAAAATGGAGTGGTTGAAAGGAAAAATCGTGTGCTGTAGGAAACGGGGTCAGTCATGCTAAATGGAAAAGATATGGTAAAAATTTTCTGGGTAGAAGTTGTCAATACTGCCTACTATATCATATAAATAGAGTATATCTTAAAGTAGGTTTGAACAAAACTCCATACGAACTATGGTATGAAAATGTACCTAGTGTGAAATATTTTCGAGTCTTTGGGAGTAAATGTTATATTTTGAGAGACAGAGATCACCTAGAAAAATTTGAGCCTAAGAGTGATGAAGATATTTTTCTGGAGTATGCCATGAATAGTCGTGCGTATAAAGTATACAATCTAAGAACCCTCACTATTCAAGAGACAGTCAATGTGGTAATTGATGATCATCTTCATGATAAGGAAAACCCTGCAAATGAATTAGAAGATGATGTAGATTCATGCATTCTAGATAAATCGGAGAACAAAACCCCAGTATCAAATGAACCCGGACCATCTTCTGAAATACCCATCGTGAAAGATCACCCTCGGGAACAGATCATTGGAGATCCGAATGATGGTGTAAGAACTCGACAACAGATAGAAAATATTTACAATCATTTCTGCTTCACCTCAAAAATTGAACCTAAAAATGTTGTGGAAGCTCTTCAAGATGAACACCGGATAAATGCCATGCAAGAAGAACTTTAACAATTCAAGAGAAATGAGGTATGAAAATTGGTTCCTAGACCAACTGATACAAATGTCATTGGAACCAAATGGGTCTTTAAGAATAAATCCGATGAGTCAGGAAATGTGATCAGAAATAAAGCAAAGTTAGTTGCCCAAGGATACTCACAGATAGAAGGGATTGTTTTGATGAGACATTTACCCTCGTTGCTCGTCTCGAATCTATTAGAATTCTCATGTCCGTTGCATGCGCATTAAAATTTAAACTGTTTCTAATGGATGTTAAAAGTCCATTTCTTAATGGGGATCTTGCTGAAGAAGTTTATGTAGAACAACCAAAAGAATTTTCAGATCCTAAGTTCCCCCATTACGTTTATCGTCTGGATAAAGCTCTGTATAGTCTCAAACAAGTACCCCGTGCATGGTATGAACGACTAACAAAATTTCTGTTAGACCATGAATTCTATAAAGGAAGTGTAGACAAGACATTGTTTACTCAAAGAACAAAGAATTCCTTGCGTATTGCGCAAATCTATGTGGATGATATAGTGTTTGGATCAACATGTGGAGAAGAGGCACACAAATTCGTCAACCTTATGAAATCAGAATTTGAAATGAGTATGGTTGGCGAATTGAACTTCTTTTTAAGACTATAGGTCAAGTAACTAACTGATGGAATTTTCATAAACCAGATCAAGTATGCAAGAGACTTGGTGCAAAGATTTGGGCTTGAGTCTGGTCGTACCTATCACACGCCTATGAGTACCACCCTTAAACTCTCCAAAGATATTAATGCAAAAGTGTGGACCAACATCTCTATCGAAGTATGATTGGAAGCCTACTGTATCTCACAGCTAGTCGTCCAAATATATTCTTTAGTGTGGGAGTATGTGCTCGATATTAGGCAGATCCTAAGGAATCACACCTAACAGCTGTTAAAAAGATTATCAAATATGTAACTGGGACTACCACCTTTGGTCTATGGTATCCGTATGAAACATCCACCACCATTCTGGTTATTTTGATGCAAATTGGGCTAGAAATTTAGACGATCGAAAATCAACAAGTGGAGGATGTTTTTAAATTGGTAACTGCTTGGTCTCCTGACAGAGCAAGAAATAAAATTTAATCTCATTATCCACTGTAGAGGCTGAATATATAATTGTAGGTAGCTGTTGTGCACAACTCCTATGGATGAAACAAATGCTATTAGACTACGGGATTGCACAGCCTACAATGTGTCTTTTCTGCGACAATACAAGTGCTATAAACATCTCGAAAAATCCAGGCTGAATATATAACTGTAGGTAGCTGTTGTGCACAACTCCAAGAATATTGACATCCGAGAACTTGTTGAAGAAAAGATCATTGTATTGGATTATGTAACTATTGAGAAACAACTTGCCGATATCCTCACAAAGCCTCTTGATACAAACTGATTCTGTGACCTTCAAAATTCCATTGGCACATGATCTCATTGATAAATATCTTTAGGAACACTAGCTCACATAGCTACATCTAAAGTCTACGATATTCACGGCCAAACTGCTACGTGAACAAACGTCAAAATTTTCACAGCAGCGATACTATCTATACAGTCTTCGATTTCATCATCGATGCCATCGAAATAGTATATCGATACAATCGATAGTTGTTGGGAAATACAATGCTTTAACTATCAGTTCTTTCCCACAGTCAGACTACATTCAATGATATTACTAATTTCCAATGACCGTCAGCACAACTCTGATGATTCTATTGATAACTGATCGATATGATCGATAAGCTTGCTATATTAAGCGAAGAATTCATGTGAATTCCTACTCTTTCCTTCTCTTCTCTGGATACTTCCTTTCTGGCATCTCATCTCTTTAAACTATAATTAAGGGAAAAGGAAATTCGTCTCCTCATTCTCTGAGATCCAAGAATGTAGCATCAGAATCCAGCAGGCATCAATCTATGGAAGGACGTCCATCTGCCATCGTTGAACGTCTAGTGCTCAATAGTGCCATAGAACCGTTTGGGGTCGATCTACTTCTAGAGGTAATACGCTGGCAGAATATCCTCAATCTTGGAGGATCATATCAGCTAGGGATGATTCACGAATTCTTCAGTCACTGTCATATCATTAGTAATGATCCCCCTAGCATTTGGCTTGATTTGGTACGCTACTCAAAACTGATCCCCCTAGCATTCAGCTCATCTTCTCCATTTGGAGGTCACCCGAATCCCAGTGACTAGGAGGAATTTGAAGGGCTTGGGTGTGTGGGGAGAAATAACTCATGCATTATTCCAAGGCACGACCGTTCCATGACATGATGAGAATCTGCTTCGCATCAACTATCTTGGACCCACTTTCAAGATTCTTCATACATTTTTGGGTCTAATGTCTACCCCTCATGCGATGTCAATGGTGATCATCTTTCTCTATTTGTGATCAATGTGCTTTATGATATATATCAAGAAAATCAATGGTGCTTACCAACTCTTCTGCTTAAGCAAATCATTTGCATAATCTAGGGCAATCACAGGGACACACTACTCTTTCTCGTGCTCATATGCAAACTAGCACATCATGCAGGGCTTCCTGCCACTTCTGATGCAGTGTTTCTAGAAGTATGGTTTGACAGTGATACAACATAGGCAGCACAACAGTTGTGTCCTCCCTTGTCTCTCCCCGGGCATAGCCCCTCTATGCCAAGGGCTGTCCACCATGCTCCACCATAAATTTGGCCTACACATGGTGGGTAAAATGGCACGCCAATGGTTAGCCCTGAGTCAATCACCAACCGTCAATCTTATCACCTTGAACGCCACTTACTGAACGGGATGGCTAGAATAGATGATCGCATGAACAATTGTGAAAGGCGTCTCACTGCAATTGAAAAGAAACTCGACGTCCTCCAGAAAACCACTCAGCAAGTGGTGGTCCTGCTTACACCTCATCATCCTCGAGGACATTAAGCGTCGGTCGATACGTATCGTTGCATATCTAGGGCTGTGTTGTCTTTTTGGATGCTTATACCTTTACTGCTGTTTGTGGCAGTATATTTTTTTTAGATATTTTGAATATGGCTGCATATAATTTTATTCTTATTGCTATAGTGATATATGAAATCCCCTGATTTATCTACTTTCTGATATGGAATGCATGTGTTTTTCATGATTATTTTATATGATTGTGTCAATGCTTTATTTAATATGCATTCATATCTTCTGAAGTTGATGTATGGTTTAAAATGATTTCATCTCTATACATCTATGTCTGCAATTCTCCCATATGCTTATTTAAAACTTCAGTCAAATTGACTGCTATATCTTTGTCAATGACTGACAAAAATGGGGAGAAGAGTAAAAACACCTCATGTGAAAAATTGGATATTTTGCTTTTATATATTGCAGGTGTTAGGGAGAGCAGCAGCACTAAGAAAGGGAGAGTTTTATAGTAAGGGGGAGCAAATACTGGTTGTGTAAATGGGTTCTTAAGCATTTATAAAATTATGTAAATTGCATGTACACACAATTTAGGATGAGTCTGTTTAGATATTATCCTAGGGTGTTTTGGATATTTTGTCACGTAATTGATAAAGGGGGAGATTGAAAGTGCCCTTGCTAGTGCCCTGGTTTGTCAATTAGTGTGTATGTTGAGTCATTCGAAATGTAGAACCTCACAGGAAGATCTATTCAAGTGTCTACCTCAACTGGATGTGTGGAAGCTCGCCATAGGTAAATCTAAGCCTCACATCCCATGTCCCAAAACATCAGGTGATTAAAACCCTTAAAAATAAGTTAAAATATATTAGGGTTTTTGGGTAAGAGAACTTCTTTAAACATCAGAAAATCTCTAAGTTTTCTTACCCTATCGATTGTATCGATACACATATCGATATAATCGACCTGCGATGTCGATGTCCTCAGAAGCTGAATCGAACATATCGAATGAGGACTTAATGTGTCCAACAACCAAAGACATATATGGATGAAATTATTGATATATCGATACACCTATCGATATCATCAATATTTGAATCTTAAGTTAATCAGAAGTGACTCGATAATATCGACATGAAGTTTTTCGGTGTCCTTATTTTTCAAAGAAAATCTCAAAATCCTTTGATATATCGATGCTCTTCCCGATAAGATCTTAAATCAAATCTCAATAATATTGAAAGTCCATCGATGATATCGATAGTGGGCACGCATGTCTTTCAGTAAATATTTCAGGTCTCTTTGTATCTTTGATCGAGGGCCACAGAGGAAATCAATATTCATATGTCGATGATATCGAGGCCGAGTCGATTGCATCGTAATGGACACAAACTGTCCAGCGAGCTTATTGAAAAATCCATGAGATTTATCGATGCATCGACACTGCCTCCGATGTCATCGATATACAAATTCCGTTGACATCTATTGACCCTCGATTATATCCTAAAACCTGAAATATTTCTTGACTAGTCTCTCTCATTTTTCAAATGTCGATAGATCGATCCAAGTATCGATAAAATTGGAGTTCGAAATCTGATGATATCGACACCTAATCGATCCCATTGACTAGCTGACAAGATGTTTCAAAAGTGTATGACATGTGAGTTTGTGTCATCGAGCAGGCCGTCGATACTATCGAGAGTATATGCTCGATGATATCGACACTTCTCGATAATATCAAACTCTGTCATAAATGTGACCATTTTATATCCATTGGAACATTTTTCCTATATAAAGAGAGACTTGTTCATATTGTTGGTAGAGAAAGAAGAGACTGCTTCTGTTTATTTTACCTTTAGATCATATACCCAAAGCCCTTTCTCTCAAGGGAGTTCATCCTCCAATCCACCCTTATCATTGACATTTAATAGAACGGATTGGGGAACTAACTTTCGCATTTAAGGATCCCTCAGCTACCATCTTAATGGCAAATCATTAAGCTAGGATACCTTAAATGCTTAGATGATTGGAATTGCTCTATCTCCTTTATAGAAAAATATTTAGAGAGTAGGATTCCATTATAACCTTGACCCAACCTGTAGCCGTATATTGGTATATCATTTATTGCGGATTAAGGGAGCTGAAGACTCTTCGTCAATAAGGAGGAGATCTTTACCACTGCGCTGAATGGGACTCATCAATTTATCTGTAAGTATCTAGAGTCCAGAGGACCCTTTGATCATTCCTTTGTAGGATTGAGTCTAAGGTGTTTCTCACCCTTAAAGTCCTCTAGGAGGCCTCCGGTGGGAGTATACGTGGTGGGTGCATTGTGTGGACCCTTGCTCTGTGGAGAGCATAAATATCTGGTTTAAGGTGAACCAGTAAAACCTTCAGTTTGAGGTGAACTAGGTAAACCCTTGGGTTTTGAGGTGTACCGAGTGAAACCTCTATTAGGGTCTTAGGAAAGATCCTTAGCCAGTGTGCCTAAATGTGGGTGTGATGTGTTGACACTTGCTCGTGAGAGTATAAACAGTCAGCCTCAGTGTAGGTTATAAAGGTTGAAAGTGAACCTGATTTAAAACCTTAGGTTAGAGGTGAACCATGTGAAACCTCCTTAGTGAAATCCGGTACGCTCTAGGGTTGAGTGCGGTTACCAGGAGTGGAGTAGACAAGTAGTCGGACCACTATAAAAATGACTATGTTTGCGATTTCTATTCTTTTGTTTGTGTGACTTGCTTTATTATTTCAATATCTGAATATCTGAGATCACACCTCACACACGTGCCCAATTATATCCAGCATGAACTAAGTTCTATATTGCTATCTTTTGAATAGTTTGTGATTGGATCCTCTACTAGGCTTGGAAGCCAGTAGAGTTACATTTGAGTAATCTTGATAATTGTCTATCTGATAGGATTAGTATAATAGGATTTTTAAAATACATTGTAAAACCTTAAAAAGTCCTATTCACCCCCTCTAGGACATATTGGCATATTCCTACTTCAACTTAAGAAGTCTTCACCGCTAATTCAGCCAGCACAACCATTTTACTGACCACCTATACCTCAAAATAAGCCACCTCAATGACCTATGGCAGCACAACCGAATCATCCTCAACTGGCAAGTGTAAATACACTAGCAGCTGGTGCATCTGAGACAACAACTGTAATGCCTTTAGCCTTTGATGTCACTGCGCACATTCAAGGTACACATGTATTTTTATTGGTGGACACCAGGTCCACTATCTCCATAATATCATGTGTAGCAGTCAAGCGACTTATGTTGGAAACTACTCCTATGATTGGGTTCAGACTCCTTACCACCATAGGGACCTTCTTAGACTCTACTAAGGTTTGTAAGGTTTGCTCAATAGACTTAGGAAGCAGAACAGTGCTTGTTGACTTGATTGTTTCCCCACTATGTCATTATGATGTCATCCTCAGTATGGACTGGCCCACCGAGATGAAGGCAGAGATCGATTGCGATTCCAAATTGGTGATAGCCCATGGACCTGAGGGCACAACCTTTACTTTCATAGTGCAGGTCAGTTGGCCCCATCACATTAATTATTACTCTCCTTGCTGGAGAATGTTGATGGTCCTACACTTAGGGACACCCTTGTAGTCCAAGATTTCATAGACGTATTCAGGACCATACGTGGACTACCCCCTCGGTGTGAGATAGACTTTACTATCGACCTTGTGCCTGGTGTGACACTCATTTCTTTACCGACGTATCGCATACCTTCATGTGTAATGGAGGAATTGAGGAGACAGATTGATAATCTGTCGGATTCAGGTTTCATATGGCCTAACGTATCTCCTTGGGGAGCCCCTGTATTGTTTATAAAGAAGATGGACATATCGCCGCGATTGTGTATTTATTATCACAGATTGAACCAAGTGTTAGCGAAGAACATGTATCATTTGCCCAAGATAGATGATCTGTTCGGCCAGTTGAAAGGGGCACAATATTTCTTCAAGATGGATTTGCAGTCAGGGTGTCATCAGTTGCGCGTCAGGGATGAAGACGTACAGAAAACAGCATTCAGAACCAGTTTTGGGCACTATTGTAATGCCCAGAAAATCGGGGGGTCGAGTATAACTCAGCTCCCGAGTTCTAAAACATCATTTATGCAATATTTTTAATGATGGATGAATGTTGTCTGTATTAATGCATAAAACATGGATTAGAATAAGCCAAGTCAACAAACATAATCTAAAGACAATTAGAATATGCAAGTGGAAGTCTGAAATAAATATATAAACCAGTACAAGTCCCCAAAATATGTTTGCTCTGCCAGGTCAATATTTATAAGTGTTGTGTCAAGATACAAAATGTCAAAAGAAATGTAATAGTCCTCTACAAGTATAATCCCTAAAGCCCCGTCGATCTGGACTCGGTTCATGCGAATTTGCCCGAAAATTGTATGCATGAGAATGCCTCCTCATTATCATCAAACTCCGGCTCTGCCTCAGAGCCGTCACCATCACCTGCAGCTAAGTCAGAGTCTAGTTGGTGTTTAAGCACCGTCCCAAAATGTGGGAGTGAATGATCAACTCAGTGGAACTATATAGAAAAGGTTAACATGTTATCAATTCAATCAAGTAGTAATGATAAAACAATACAATCAAACATCTCTAATTACTCTGATTAATGTAAGAATGTATGAAGTAATGATGCATTCCCTCACATACACTCCCTCTGCGATCTTCATCTTATGGTCGCGCATGTCAGTCACTTCCTCAGTGCTCTGCCCAATGCCAAACGACACATGTAGTGCGGTGCATGTACATGATTATTGAGTTCTTATTAGTCCTTTTCATACAACAGGATTGGAAAGCTAAGGTACCTCCCTTATATCAATACCCAAATAATGATCCATTCTAAGGTTGTCAGGCCTAGTAAATCTCATACGATGTTATGGTTCTAGGTCGCTGCAAAGGGCTCGTCACCAATCAATGCAGGCCTAGTCAAGCAGTACCCTAGATACTATGATAAGGCTCGTTCTCTCAATGTAGTGTCAAGGTATGCTCGAGATCACTACAAAGGGCTCATCACCAATCAGTGGATCGAGGTACCAAGGTTAACGAGATCTTATTGGTAAGTTTGGTACCCTAGATTCAAGCAGTAGCGTCCAAACATGGTGAACATACATCGGTCAATCGAGTTAATTGATAAGCTCGACTAGGATGAGTGCACATTGAGTTAATCGACATGAAATGCATAAGCACTTCGTGTGGCCTAACCACTGGCAACATCTCAAGTACGGCTTGGATTCGTCGAACACATCCTGTGTGGCGAAAACAATCTCAGCCACTAGTACATGGGCTGTTACCGATTACCTAGACTGTGATATAGTCCCAATCACGTACAATCACAATAATAAATATGTAAGTCAAATCCTACAATCATATGAATATGTTATAGAATATAACTTAAACAAGAATATGCAATACATGGAGGAAATCATACACACAATTAACATGAATAAGTAGGCTGTACAGTTCATAGAGGAAATCATATACATAGTTAAGCTAGTTGGGATTCATATCTCAACTCCCTTATAAATCACACTTTACTAACTACTAACTTATTCAAATATTTTTACAAACACTTAGACTACACTTTTCAACATACATCATGTATGTCGGCCGTATTACGTATTAGGGTAAATTCTTTTGCCAAGGAGTTGTCGCATACATAACAATCATATACCTACGACAATTAATCATGGCAATCACAACATCAGATTCCAAATGCATACAAATATTTCAACAAACACATGAAATACTCTATTTACAACATAAGTTATACATATACGTAAAACAAAACAGATAGCGCATTTAACATGTGTAATGTGTAACGCCCTGAAAAAATTTGTACTGGAACTCGAGAACTGACTCGACCAGAAATCCCGTAGGATTAATTCCTTTAGAAAATAAGCGTAAGTTAGCTAGCGCAACACTAGAGTAGCTGTGAAATCGTCCCTGATCACTTTAAATATGTTATACAAGACCCAAAACTTTTAGAACCAATGACGCTATAATATCATAAAACCTTGGATCAAACTCTAAACCGGTTTATTCTCAGGAACCTTCTGAAACTTTGTATTGGATCTAGACCGCGCGTCGAAAGTCTGATACTTACAATCTTAGACCGTTATGACCACTTAGCTGGACTTGACAATCATTTCGAAAATCAAGCCCAACCGACGTTCAAAGGCTATTTCATTGAGCCTAGAGTGAAGAGAGTGAGAAAAGGGTTAGATTTGAAAATTTTAATCCAAATCTGGCACGTGACTTGGCGCGTTATTATTAAGCGTTCTGACTGTCAGAATTCAGCCAAATTACACCCTCGGATCAGAAAAAATTCCTCTTTTATATCGTGAGACTTGTAGACCTGATCTATGTGCGATGACTGTTGAACTGAAACTGGACCGCCACGTGTGATCTACGAACTCTATCGGACTGAAAACTGGGTGTGAGCAACATTCAGTGACCATGAGCTTAAGTCCGATCGCGTTCGGCCAGGGGACCTCCCGAACTACTCTTTTGGACCAGAACAGCCCCGATTTGGTTACACCTCAAGTAAACATCGTTCCCAAGCCTAATTTGGAAAGGTTTTAGGCTATAAAAGGGCTTTAAACCCTCACTTGTCTCACCCATCCGAATTTGCTAGAAACCTTAGCTAGAGTGAGAGAAAAAGTGAGAGATTGAGAGAGTGTGTGGGAGTGATCTTCCTGCCACCTGCACTAGCTGTTGCACGTGCTTAAGCAACGCATCTCAATCACTTTTCCGGTGATTCCGCCACATTTCTAGGTAAGAAAAAGCCCTAAACACTTGCTGATTTGGAGTTTCCTTCGATTCATTAGCATGTAACTTAAGTAGCTTGTGTATTAGGTCGCCTGTTCGCCGTAGACGAAGCGTATACGCTCCGTTTGAAACGATACACATCTAGGAAAAAAGGTGAGGATTTTAGACGCTTTGATTGGCTGATTTCAACGATTTCAATGTCGTTTAATAGTAGATTATCGACGGTAACGCCGTTTGACATGTACAACATACTGTCCATTTTCTGTTTCGTAAACGTACGAGAAATATAAGATTTAGGGCGTTTTAGTCATTTGTAGGAAATACAGTTTGCATCCATATTTTACTGAATTGTTTGTCATGGCTATTTGTCGCATTAGGATATTAGGAATGCATGCATAATTGGTTTGGCGAAGATATTCACCCAAAGGCGCACTTTGAGTCGACATACACTATGTAGACTTAAGTGTGTAGACTAAGTGTTTGAATAAATGTTTGTATTAGTATGTATTCTGTATATGGTGTTGTGAGATAGTTTTGAGATTGAATTCTTAAGTAATATGCTGATATAAATGATTTCCATCATGTTGGCAATATGTATGGATTACATTGTATGTATGAAATGCATGTTTTGAATGAATTGCTTAAGTTGTATGTTATAACATGTGACAACATGCTTGTATTGTTGTATTGCATTTCAATTACTCTCACATGATTATTGATGCTGATTTACAAATGTTTAGGACTATGTTTAGTCCAGGCAGTTGGTAACGGAGTACAATCGTGGTTGGCTTATATTTACCGCGAAAGACGAGTCGATGAACGCGAGTCGTGTTTGGAGTTGGCGGCAGTGGTTAGGCCACACGAAGTGTTTTATGCACTTCATGTCGTTCAACTTGCGATGCGCTCGTACTAGTCGAGCCCGTCAAGTAACCCGACTGACGGTTGATTGTTCACCTTGTATGAGTCACAACTGCTTGAACCTAGGGTACTGAACTTACCATTGTAAACCCTGTTAACCATGGTACCTTGATCCATAAAGACTCATGAGCCGGGCATGGTGGTATGGGACACCGTGGTCGAGCTGTCGGCCTACGCTGGGGCCACAAACCTCCTCGTAGTGACCAGTGAGCACTTATGACTCGTAAACAGATTATGGTGGTATGGGATACTATATTCTTACTGTCGGCCTACACTGATTGGTGACGAGCCATTTGTAGTGACCGCGAGCGTATTCTGAGTATACGAGAGGTGACGACCCTTCCGTAGCAATGAGAGTACACTAGGCCTATATTGATAAGGTGATGGGGGAGCGGTGTAATGAGTGCGAGCAACAGCCCTGACAGCCCTTGCAGCGACCTACAAATGTAACATCGTATGTGATTACTAGGAGTGACGACCCTAGACAGGATCTGTGTTGGGATTGATATAAGCAAAGTACCTTAGTTTCTCAATACTGCTGTGTGAAAAAGGAATAATAACAACTTGGTAATCATATCCACATCACATTCCATGTGCCTGAAAGATGTGGAGCACTGAGCGGTACGCAAGCATGCCGCGGACGCAGATGGTACGTATGAGGGAGAATGTCGGTGAGGGCATCCATCATGTCATGTCATAATGCATTAACAACAATATCTAGGAATGTTTGATTCATTGCTTTGCTATTATCGCATGATTGATTTGAGAACATGTTAATCTCTCCTCTATTATTCCACTGAGTTGATCACTCACTCCCATGTTACGGGATGGTGTTTGTAACACCCACCAGACTCTGTCTTAGATGAAGGTGAGGCGGCGATTCAGGAGGCAGAGCTGGATTACGATGAGGACCAGGACGAGTTCTCATATATGCAGTTTCACGACGGCTTTGCATAGGTGGCCTGGATTGGCGGGACATACTAGTTGGACTTCAGATATTTTGATTTTTTTTAATTTTATTACATGTATATGAGACTCAGAGATGTATTCATACTTTGGAGACAATTGAGATTTATTTTGTTTTCTATACAGTGATATATATAATCTTCAGTCTTTCGTTTGCGTTTTATCACTGAATCTGGAGTATGAATTACAGTTTTGGTATAATCTTACTCATGTGAATGCTCTAACTTAGTCAACTTTAAATCATATTCATTCTAATTGCATAAGTGATGGTCTGGAACTCGGGAGTCGGGTTTATACACGATCTCTGATTTTCAGGGTGTTACATAATGACACCCACGTCAGTAATAAATCATTGTCTGACATTGAAATTCTTGAAAACCATAACATATACGTATATAGTCCACACCTTAAACCGATAAACGCGTAACATATTTGATTTATACGATAAGTCTTCGTCAACGGCGGATCGGTAACCTAGAGCACGAATTAGGTTAGCTACATCATCAGTTAAGCTATACTAAGCCCTAAAATAGGTTAGGGTTAGGATTTCTTACCCAAATATGGATTTAGAATCCCCGGAATAACGATTCGAATAGGTGTATTAAGCACGAAGTGAAGCTGAGAAGAGTCCTAGGGTGAATCACCAACTTCTCTCTCACTTTCTCTCTCTTTTTCTCTCTCTTTTCTTAGCTAGGGTTTAGAATTCGTATGAAATATGTGAGAGAGGGTTTAAGAGCCTTATATAGGCCCAGAACTGATGAAAATAGTCCCAGGGCCATGGTATACTTAGGTTATAACTAAATTGGGCTTGTTCCGATCCAACAGAGCATTTTTGGAGGTCCCTTTACTGAATGCAGTCGGACTTAAGCTCACAGATATTGGATCTTGATTAAGTTAAATTTTCAGTCCGATCGGGTTTACAGATCGACTGTGATGGACCAGTTTCAGTTCAACGGTCATCGATACTCTATTAGGGCCACAAGTATATTGGGATGTGTGGGACATCTTCCCTAATCCGAGGGTGAATTTGGGTCAGATTCTGACGGTTAGAACACTTATAATCGTCCCGCAAGTGACACGACTCAAATTACTTAATTTTGTATTTAATTTCTAAATATATTCACTTTCTCATACTCTTTGCTCCGGACTCAAGAAAATAGTTTCAGGACATCATCTGGACTTGATTTTTGAGGTGATTGTCAAGTCTAACTAGGTGGTCATAATTGTCTAAGTTCATCGCTATCGAACTTTCGATGTGCAGTCCAGGTCCGATAAGGAGTTTCTGAGTGCTCCCGAGAGCAACCTGGTTTAGAGATTGATCCTCGATTTTAGGCTAATGTAGCATTAACAATTCTATAAGTTTTGGATCTTGTAGATCGTATTTAAAGTGATTGGTGCTAATTTCACAGGTAATCTAGTTTAGCGCTAGTTAATTTTCATTAAATTTCTAAAGGATTTGGTCCTAAGTGATTTCTGCTTGAGGTGGAACTCGGGTCTTCGTACGGATTTTTTCAAGACGTTACAATCTACCCCCCTTAAAGAAAAATTTCATCCTTGAAATTTTTACCTTCTTGTACTCCTCGAGATCTGAGGGTAGTTCTTTCTGACCTCAGCTTCAGTCTCCCAAGTAGCCTCTTCTTCATTGTGAAGCATCCACAGTACTTTCACAAGTGGGATGACCTTGTTATGTAGTACCTGCTCCTTCCTATCCAGGATACGTGTTGGTCACAGTACATAAGTGATATCTTCGCTCAACTGCACCTGCTCCCAACTGATAATGTACGAAGGATCAAGAACATACTTCTTCAACATGTACACAAAGAAAACGTTATGCACGCCTACAAGTGGTGTGGGCAAAGCAAGGTGATATGCTACTGCCCCCACCTGATCAAGTATCTGAAATATGCCAATGAATCTCGGCGTGAGCTTCCCTTTCTTACTGAACCAAAGGACTCCCTTCATGGGGGAAACCTTAAGGAATATATGGTCCCCAACTTCAAACTCAAGCGATCGCCGTCTCGTATTGGCGTATCTCTTCTGCCTACTCTGTGCTGATAGCAGTCGATGTCTAATAATGTCGATTTTCTCTGAGGTTGCCTGAACCGACTCTGGGCCAATCAGACTATTCTCGCCCACTTCTCCATAGCAATGTGGTGCTCTAAATGGGAGACCATATAGTGCCTCATAGGGAGTTATGCCAATACTCATCTGAAAGCTGTTGTTATATGTAAACTCTGCATAAGGAAGACGGTCATCCCAACTATCCTTAAAATCCAACACACAAGCTCACAACATATCTTCTAGTACTTAATTCATGCGTTCCGTCTGCCCGTCTATCTGCTGATGGAACACGGTACTAAACTTAAACTTCACACCCATCGCTTCCTAGATATGAGTCCAAAAGATAGATGTGAATCGCGTGTCTCGGTCCGACACGATCTCCAAGAGAACTCCATGCAGACATACAATCTCCTTGATATACAACCTGGCCAACTCGTCTGCAGAGTTCGTAACTCTGATTGATAGGAAATGAGCTGATTTTGTTAATCGGTCGATGATCACCCAAATGAAGTCATGTCCCTTCCTCGCCTTCTGTAGCCCTGAAATAAAATCCATAGAGATAAAATCCTACTTCCATTCGGCTATGGGCATGGGATGAAGCAGTTTAGGAGGTTGGTGATGCTTTGCCTTGACCTGCTGGCACGTGAGACAACGAGACACAAAATCTACAATGTGAACCTTCATATTGTCCCACCGGTATGATCTTTTCATGTTTTAATACATCTTCGTGTTACCAGGATCATCGCAAGCCTTGAATTGTGGGCTGACTCGAGAACCTCCCATCTCAAGTCATGATCATCTGGGACGCATAGGTTGCCATGATAATGTAAGCCCCCATCTGAACTAACACTCCACTCGGAGTCCTCATCTATACTAACCCAGTCTCTCATCTTCACCAATAGCTCATTCTCTGCCTGAGATGTAATAATCCTGCCATCAATGAGGGGCTGTACTCGAATATGTGCGATAACCTCATACGGCTCATTTACCGTGAGTTTTTACTCAAAGTCTCGTACAAAATTCACCATGTCCCATTCTGCTATCATTAGTGGAGTCGCGAACTCTATAGTCTTCTTGCGGCTCAACGCATTTGCCACAAGGTTTGCCTTGCCTGGATGGTAGGAGACCTTGAACTTAATGACCTTTAAGGTTTCCATCCATCGGCATTGCCTCATATTCAAGTCTTGCTGAGAGAATATGTATCTAAGGCTCTTGTGGTCGCAAAAGAGCTCAAACTCCTCTCCGTAGAGGTAATTTCTCCAGAGCTTTAGTGTGAAAATGATGGCTGCCAACTCTAGGTCATGTGTAGGGTAATTCTCCTCATGTTTCCGCAACTGTCTCGAGGCGTAAGCAATCACCTTGTCCTTCTGCATAAGGACACAACCCAGACCAATGCGAGAGGCATCAGTATATATCGCATACTTAACCCCTTGCTCTAACAATACTAGCATAGGGGCTGACGTCAACTTCTCCTTCAGCTCCTGAAAAGCTACTTCGGCCTTCTCATTCTAGGCAAACTTCAAATCCTTCTGTGTCAACTGAGACAACAGTCTGGCAATCTTGAAAAAGTCTCGAATGATTTGTCGATAGTACCCTGCCAGACCAAGAAAACTCCTCACCTTAGTAACTGAACCGGACTGCTTCTAATCTTGAACTGCAGCTACGTTAGCGAGGTTGACTGCTATAGCTTTCTTGGACATCACATGTTCTAGGAACTTGACTTCCTCCTTCCAGAAGTCGCATTTCTTGTACTGTGCGAACAACTGGTTCTTCCTGAGAGTGTCGAAGACACCTCGCAGATGCTCTTCATGCTCTTCCCGACTCTTAGAATATATCAAAATATCGTCCATACACATGATGACGAATCGGAACAGAAATGGCCGAAACGGTCTGTTCATCAGATCCATGAACACTGCTGGGGCATTTGTGAGTCCAAATGACATCACAAGGAACTCGTAATGACCAAAACTAGTCCTGAAGGCTATCTTCTGCACGTCCTCAGCCCTGACGCGCAACTGATGATACCTTGACTGCAAATCTATCTTCAAAAAATACCGTGCCCCCTTCAACTGATGAAACAGATCATCAATCCTGGGCAAGGGATACTTGTTTTTCACTGTCACCTGGTTCAACCTGCGATAATCAATACATAATCGCAGGGAACCACCCTTCTTCACAAACAATACAAGAGGTCCTCAAGGTGACACACTCAGTCGAATGAAGCCTGCCTCTAACAATACATCAATTTGTCTCCTCAGTTCCTACATCTCACATGGAGGCATACGATACGTCAACAAGGAAATCGGTGTTTCAACGGGCACAAGGTCGATAGTAAAGTCGATCTCGCGCCAAGGAGGAAGTCCCAGGAACTTCTCAAATACGTTCGTAAATTCCTGAACCATAGGCGTATCTCCCAACATCGGATCATCAATACTCTCTAACAAAGAAGCGTAGCTATTAACTCGATAGGACCAACTAACCTGAACTGGAAATGTAAAGACCGTGCCCTCAGGTGCGTAGGCTGTCATGACTCTGGCCTCCCAATCAATCTCTGCTCTCATCTTGCTGAGCCAATCCATCCTGAGAATAACGTCGTAGTGACACAGTGGAGCGACAATCAGGTCAACAACCACTGTCCTGCTACCCAAATCTACTGAGCAAGACTCACAGGTCCGTATAATGTCTGAAAAGGTCCCTGTAGCTGTAGTGATTCTCACTCCCTTCATAGGAGTAATAACCAATCCTAGTCGCTTGACTGTAGCGCAAGAGATGATCGAAATAGTGGAGCTTTGAATATACTTGAATTACTTATCAAACCTCTGAAATTCGTGTTCAATTTATAGGTAAGAAAATCACGTCTTCTACTAGTCTTAAGACCCCTTCAACTAGTCTTAGAACCAATAAAATTTGAAATTTCGGACGCGATAAGATTTTACAGTTGCACAACCGGTCGTGGGTATCCTACGATTGGTCATAGGTCACCTTCGACCAGTCGTAGGTTCCACATGACTGGTCATATACCTATGAATTTCATTGCTGGACTTTGAGTCGAAGGTCTACGAATGGTTGAAGAACTAGTTGACACTGTTCCTATGACTGGTTGAACAGTCAACAGGACTGGTCGAAGAGTAACCAAAATTTTTTAAAAATCCTCAACAACTTAGGACTGGTCGTGAAATTTCTTGGACTGGTCGAACCAGTGCTAGGACTAATCGAACAAGGTCCAGGACTAGTCTTAGATCAGATCAAATTTATGTACACAGCATATATGGGTTATGAATCCAAAATGTCCTACTCTAAAGGTCAACCTAAGGTCAATCTTACCTCGATAGTGAAGCAAGGACATGGAGACTTGAAGACAAGTGACCTTTGAGTATAACAAAGCCTAAAATCTTTGAGATTGAACACTTCTGAGATCTTGAAAGCTTCTTGAACGTGAAAGCTTCTGAGATTTTGAAAGCTTCTTGAGCTTGAACGCTTCTGAGATCTTGAAAGCTTCTTAAACGTGAATGCTTCAAAGTAGTGTCTTTGTCACCACAAATTTGACAATAAAAAGGGGCTATAAACTATAGCAGTTACAGACCCGGTGTCCACCAATAAGAAGATAGGCGTACCTTGGATATGAGCTGGAACATCGAAAGATCTCGGTGCTGAATCTGCCTCGGGCGCCTCAGCTGTAAGCGCATGAACCCGAGCTTGCTGTGGACGATTCAGTTAAGGTACCATGGGCCGTTGTGGCGGCCTGAAGAGAGGGTGGCCTGAAAGATGGGTGGGCTGGTGCTGATTGAAGGGGTGGAGCGGAACTGGCCTGAGGCGTTGGACGGTTGATCCTCTGAGGCGACAAGAAACCACTGTCTTGCATCTTGGTGAAATAATTTATCTCAGTGTGGCTTGACTTTTTACAGTAAGCACACCACACATCTGGTCACCTCATAGGGGTAGGAGATGCCATGAACCTCGGCGGTGAGTCTACATGAGGCCTCTTACCGAAGAAAGGCCTGCTTGAAAAGTCAGGTCACGGCCTGGGAGCCATAGGTGCTCGCATACAGGACAACCTGTCCCCATCCTGCTTAGCTCGTAGGGATATGCTCACCAACTCGGCATAAGTGGAGATGTTAGCACAACACATCTTCGATCGAATCTTAGACCACAGACCCTAAGAAAAATGCCGCATTTGCATCGGATGATCACCCAGAAGCAAAGGAGCATACCTACTCAGCTCCATAAACTGATTCTTATATTCCATCACCAACATCCCTCCCTGACGGAGGTGAAGGAACTCACTCTCCTTCTCGTGTCGGTAGGTGACCGGAAAATACTTCTTGTGGAAGCGAGTCTCAAACGCCTCCCACGTTCATAGAAATCCCTCTGCCACAGTGCGGAGAACACTATCCCACCACAAACTACCCTCCTCAAACATGAAGGAGGCAAGCTGGACCTGCTCCACCTCAAAATAGTGTAGCAGCCTCAGCATCTTAGAGTGTGGTCAATCCAATACTCAGCCTCCTTGGGTCTATGAGTACCCTCGAATGTGAGAGGCCGTAAGTGCTGGAATCGCTCAAATGTGCCACTAGCACTAGCGTTCCCAATTGGGTGCATAGGTGAAGCTGGTGGAGTTACCCCGTCATCTGAGCAAAGATACCAAACATGGTGGTCAAAAACTGCTGCTGCTGCTAGATCTACTACTGTTGTATCAACAACATCATCTGCTCTAGCCTATCAGGAGGTGGAGCGGACTGAGATGCATATGGCGTCGACGTAGACACACTTTTCTTCTCTGGAATCGATGGTGTGATAGGTGGTACCAGAGGTGGTGTCATAGGCGTCGGCCCAACAACGGGGTAATAACCGGCTGAGAATTCGGCATAACATCAAAATAAGATGGGCCTGAATGGGGGTCCGTATGGCTATCGCCTAGGGGAGAGACCCCGTCAAGCGACTCGCCCAATGAGAGACAGGCCGAAGTCCTCGTGTTCTTAGGTGGCATGACCTACATACGACAGAGGATGTAACCCGTGAGATTAAGCATACATACAATCCATCCACGCAACATTCACATCTCAAATCAAAGGAATAACATGCATTTCATTTAACAAAATTGTCACAATACACGAGATGCAGCATTACATGGATCACGCTCGGGAGCCCTAAGATGACACCTAGTGATAGTGGCCGATTTGGAAGAAGATGGACCGCGAGAAGTTATTTTTCTTCTCCTAAAAGCCATTTGCAACAAGGATTTCAAAGAATTAAAGAGTTGCAAATGATTGAGAAGTGGGTTTTCTCAAATCAGATTTTTCAAAAGAAAAACCCCAAATCTCAATGGAATTTGAAATAAATCACTTCAAGAGAGAAATGGATGTAATCTAAACACAAAACTATAAGAAGAAATGAAAATGGAGCACTAACCATGAAGATTTTGGAAGTTGGCTTCGACTAGTTGACGTTCGGCCCCTTGGAGCGTGAAATAGAAATGAGGAAGATGATGGAATTTTTCCAAATAAAAGGTATCCACGTGATTCACGACTGGTCGTGGATGTACACGACCAGTGGAGTACCAGCCAAAAATGCAGAATTCCATAAAATTTTACACAATTTTTCAGTATGAATTGCAAAGATTAAAGTCTAAATTAGCAAGAATATACAATATAATACAAAAAGGTATAAATTATCATCTTAAAATGCACATGCCAAAATCAAATTTCATTTAGTTAAACCTGCTTTTATCGAGAGGTTTAGTGAAAATATCAGCACGTTGATTCTCGGTAGGTGTATATTCCAAAGATATAATTTTTTCTTCTACTAACTCTCGGATATAATGAAATCTAATGTCAATGTGCCTAGTACGAGAATGCTGAATAGGATTTTTTGAAATATTTATGGCACTGGAATTATCACAGTATAATAACATAGAATCCTGTTTAATTCCATAATTACTTAACATTCGATTCATCCGAACAAGATGCGTACACGCATTACCAGCTGCGATGTATTCAGCTTCAGCTGTTGAAAGTGATATAGAACTTTGTTTCTTGTTAAACCAAGAAACTAAACAGTTTTCGATATAAAAGCAACCACCACTGGTTGATTTTTTATCATCTAGATTACCAGCCTAATCAGCATCCGAGTACCCAGCTAGTTGAACACTAGTCTCATGTGGATACTAGAGACCGAGATTCACAATACTTGCGACATATCAAATAATCCACTTGACAGCAATCAAATGCAACTCTTTAGGATCAGATTGATATCTAGCGCAAATACCAACACTTAGTGCAATATCAGGTCTACTAGCAGTTAAATATAATTGGCTACCAATCATACTCCGATATAATTTTGGATCAACATTTTTACTTTTAGAATCTTTTGAGAGTTTCAATGTAGTACTCATAGGAGTATCAAAGTTCTTACCATTTTCAAATACAAATCTTTTAATTAAATTCATGGCATATTTAGATTGAAAAATGATATTCCATCAGGTTGTTGCTTTACTTGCAACCCTAAGAAATAATTCAATTCTCCAACCATGCTCATTTCAAACTGTGACTTCATCAAATCTGCAAACTCAGTAGTCATGTCAGTACTGGTAGATCCATAAATGATTTCATCAATATAAATCTGTACCATTAAAATATGATCATTATATTTTTTAACAAACAGAGTTTTACCAACAGATCCCTTTTAAAAATTATGGTTTAACAGAAACTTTGTTAGTTTCTCATACCATGCCCTGGGAGCTTGTTTTAATCCGTAAAGTGCCTTTTTAAGGTGATACACATGATCAGTATTTTTAGAATCTTCAAAGCCCATTGGTTGTTCAACGTAGACTTCCTCATGCAAATCACCATTTAAGAAAGCACTTTTCACATCCATTAAATAAATCTTGATTTTTCTAAAACATACAATGGATATAAATAGTCTAATTGATTCGAGACGTGCTACTGGTGCAAAGGTTTCATCAAAATCAATACCTTCAATTTGAGTGTAACCTTGTACCATTAGCCTAGCCTTGTTCCTAATTATATTTCCAAGCTCATCAGACTTATTTTTAAAAATCCATTTTGTTCCAATGATATGTTTATCTTTGGGTCTAGGTACAAGATACCAAACATCATTTCGTATGAATTGGTTAAGTTCTTCTTGCATTCTAATAATCTAGTTTTCATCAAAAAGAACTTCTTTTACGCTCGAAGGTTCTATCTAGGATGTAAAACATACGTAATTACATATATCTTTAAGTTGTCTACGAGTATGCACACCAGTGAGAGGGTTTTCAAGAATTTGAGTAGTTGGATGATCTTTAACAGTCTTTGGTTCAGAATCAATGTAATTAGATGAAGTATCAGTTTTATCAACTACAAAAACTTCATCATTATCTGAACTTGAGACTGGTGTGTTTAAATGATCATCAATGACCACATTGATAGACTCTTGAATCATACTGGTCCTTTTGTTCAAAACCCTATAAGCACGACTATTTAAAGAATACCCTAGAAAGATCCCTTCATCACTTTTCATATCAAATTTTCTCAGATTTTCACGATCTCATAAAATATAACACTTGCTGCCAAAAACCCAAAAGTATTTGACAGTAGGCTTTTTATCGAACCACATTTCATAAGCCGTTTTATTATTGCCTTTAGTAGTGTATACTCGGTTAATAATATAGCAAGCTGTATTGACTGCTTCAGCCTAAAGATTCTTAGAGAGCTTCATGCTATTCAACATGACATTAGCCATTTTTTGTAGCACTCTATTTTTTCTTTCCACTATCCCATTTTTGTTGTCGAGTTTTGGGCGCTGAAAATTCATGTAATATTCCTTGGTTGCTACAGAACTTCTCAAAATTGTTATTCTCAAATTCAGATCCATGATCATTATGAATCTTACTGATTTGAGAATCTTTTTCAATTTGAATCCTTTTAAGAACTTTTCTTACTTCTTCAAGGGTTTATGATTTGTCCCTTAAGAAGACTACCCATGTATATCTAGTAAAGTCATCTACTATTACCAAGATATACCTTTTGCCACCTCGACTCTCCATTCTTCTAGGTCCTATCAGATCCATGTGGAGAAGTTCGAGTGGTCTTGATGTGGTATTAGAATTCGCCTTTTTGTGTGAGTTCCGTGTTTGTTTGTCAAACTGGCATTCACCGCATATCTTATCTAATTTTTGAAGTTTGGGTAAACCTCTTATAAGTTCCTTTTTTCTCAATATAAATAAGTTTCGGTAGTGTACATGTCCAAGAGGTTTATGCCATAATTCAGTCTCGTCTGTATGGACCATGTAACATGTTTGATTAGATGAGCTGGATTCACTAACAATATAGCAGTTTTCAGACGTTCTATGTCCAGTTAGTATTATTGAACCCTTATTGTTTAGAATCTCACAGCTTTGATTAGAAAATCGCACACTATGGTTATTATCGCATATTTGAGATATGCTTAGCAAATTATGTTTTAGTCCTTCAACATATAAGACATTCTTAAATAATGGAAGGTTATAGAGTTGAACTGTACCTTGGCCCATAATTTTCCAGTTACTGCCATCACCAAATGTGACTGAACCATCAGTCATATCTTTTAGATCGGTGAATAAAGCCTTGTCGCTTGTCATATGCCTGGAGCATCCACTATCTAGGTACCACTTTGAATGACTTGTAGTTTTGAAAGCAGTGTGGGCAACTAAGTGACCTTTGAAATCCATTTCATAACCATTTTGGGTTTGGGTGGATTGTTGGTTTTCTTCCGTTTGTAAGAATTATAATTATGACCTATTGAGTTAGACTTTAGAAGCTCTTTAAGTAAATTAACTATCTTTTCAGCCAAAGGGTTTTGGTTTTGCTTCTTATAGTTCAAATAATTTCCTTTAGATTTTTGATTAGACTTAGGATATTTAGAAAACACTTGTCCTTTCCCTTTTGAGTTTAATGTCTCTCCTTTTACATACTTAGGAGGTGCATTCTTTAGTTTAGGAGAAATATTCTTATCATAACCTACACCGAATCGATCACCATATTTTCTCGATCCTGATTACAATTTTTCTAATTGAGAATCACCTTATGCATATTTTCAAGTTTTCTTTAAACTCAAGAGAGAAGAGACTTCATGTTTTAATTGGTCATTTTCAGACTTAAGATTTTCAACTTGTACAGTCTTAAAATCTAAATCGCATTTTGTTGTTTCAAAACAGTCTGAAATATGGGACTTTTCTAAAACAAGAGATTCATGAATTTCTTTGAGTTTTAAAAATTTCTCTTTTAGAAGTTTCATTTTTAACGCAATTTTACAACTCTCCTTGTATAGGGCATTATAGGCATCTTGAAGATCATCTTCATTTTCACATTCACTATTCAGATTTTCTTCACTTGTTGAATCATTATCTGAAAATGTGAATTTGGCTAGAGTCATAAGGGCTTTCACTTCATTGCCTGACTCAGTTTTAGAATCTTCAGATTCAGAAGAAGCTTCAGAATCAGAGGATTCATCCCAAGTAGCCAACATACCTTTCTTCTTAGGTTTGTCCTTTTTAGGACACTTGTTAGCCAAATGCCCATATTCTTGGCAGTTGTAACATTGACTATCTTTCAAAGATTTCCTAGTTTTAGATTTAGATTTTAATTTTTTCTTATCATTTCCTTTTTGAAAATCAACTCTCTTTTTACTTTTGAAGATTTTATAAAACTTTTTTGCCAAAAGAGCCATATCATCTTCAGAGTTATCTACATCAAAATTTTCTTAAAAAATATTTTTAGAAGTTTTAAGGGCAATTAATTTTCATTTTGGAGCTTTAAAAGTTAACTCGTAGGTTTGTAAAGAACCAACTAACTCCTTAACCCTCATATTATCTGTATCATGAAGTTCCTGGATCGCAGTTACTTTAGAGTTGAACTGTTCAGGAAGTGAGCATAGTATTTTTTCACACACTTTACTTTCTGAGATTCTATCACTAAGACCACACATAGAGTTTACAATGTCATTTAATCGAGTATAAAAGTCCATAAATGTTTCATTTTCCTCCATATGAATTTCTTTAAATTTAGTTGTAAGGAGTTGAACTTTCGATTTCTTAACAATTGAGGTACCCTTGTGTGTCATTTCTAATATATCCCAAGCTTGCTTTGCAGAATCATAGGATATAATTCTTTTGAATTCATCCAGTGATAGTGTATAAGTGATTGCATTTATTGCTTTAGCATTTGCACTACTCTCACTTTTTTGTAGTGTGGTCCACGAGAAATAAGGTATTATTCTCATAGATTTTGAACCATCAACTCCAGTTACTTTAGTGGTAGGAGGGTTCCAACCATTCACAGTGGCCAGCCACACACTTTCATCTATGAATTTTAAGAATATTCTCATCCAGGCTTTCCAATAAGCATAGTTGGAGCCATCAAAGGGTGGTGGCCTAGTGACTGATAGACTATCAAGATTTGACATCTTAAATAGATTAAATCATTAGCTCAGGAAATAAATCTAAGAATTAAAATAAAAGGGCTAATAGGCTCTGATACCACTTGAAAAGGCCTAGTTATAAGTCCTAAGGGGGGGGGGGGGGGGGAGGGGGGGGGGAGGGGGGTGAATAGGATAATGCCAAATAAAACTTATAACAGCGGAAATTAAACAAATAAGATAGCCAACAATTAAAGTAAACTAACCCCAATGCAAGAATGTAAAGAATATAAAGCAACCTCAAAATTCAAATCTTGAGAGGTTGATACAAATGTTATTCTAAGGACAACCTTACACCAAAAACCAGAGTCTATGGTAGGATAACCTTATTTCTAGAAAGGTCTTTGTATCAAAACTCAAATCAAAGAGGAAAAGAAAATTAAATGTAAACTGTACAGAATAATAAACTGCAATCAATTATATACTGTTCTAAGGGCAACCATGCACCATAGAAATGGCAGGGCAACCTTACTAGAACAAATAACAATGCTGATAAAGGAATCGAAAGAAATAATTGTTAAATTATTACAACATTCCCACAATGCATGAAATAAATGATTACAACATTCACATCCACATATACATCCCACAAATGAATAATAAAAGATATGAAATATAAACCATTCAACCATGAGACACAACGGATTATAGTGGTTCGCTTGTGTGTTCACCAACTGTTTAATAACAGCCACACAGAATGCTACTCCATTCCTAATATCCTCACATAGGGGATATTAGCGTTCACTATCAAGTTAGGTTTTTACAGGTTCACCCAAAACCTTATAATTATGTCTTTCTATGTGGGCTTACACAATTAAAAAATCACACTTCTGAGCTTTCCTGGCTCTCCTCAGATAACCATTACAATGAGATTTTTTCCGGCAAATCCCAAACAAAATCAAAAATAGAAAGGAATTTACAATTAAATGTACTGAATATCTCCTTCGTTGTAGCAGCCTAGAAGAACTAAGTTAGAGTAGATGATTGAATGTCCAAACTCACATTACAATGGTTCTAGTTCTAATTGATTTTAAATTAAATTAAATTGGGCGTAGCTCTATTTGATTTTAATTCCAAGAAGAAGGAATACAACAATTCCTCTTTTCAAATTAGATTGAAATTTAGGAACAAAATCAAATAATGAAAGCTAACAAAAGAGAATAGAAATTATGCACAATGTAGCTTAAAATGAACACTAACTTATCTCAGAGTGGAGCTTTGAATATACTTGAATTACTTATCAAACCTCTGAAATTCGTGTTTAATTTATAGGTGAGAAAATCACATATTCGACTGGCCTTAAGACCTCTTCGACTGGTCTTAGAACCAACAGAAATTTGAAATTTTGGGCGCGATAAGATTTTACAGTTGCACAACCAATCGTGGGTACCCTACGACTGGTCGTAGGTCACCTTCGACCGATCGTAGGTTCCACACGACTGGTCGTAGACCTATGAATTTCATTGCTGGACTTTGAGTCGAAAGTCTATCATTGGTCGAAGAACCAGTCGACACTTTTCCTACGACTGGTCGAACAGTCACCAGGACTGGTCGAAGAGTAACCAAAAAATTCTAAAAATCCTCAACCACTTAGGACTGGTTGTGAAATTTCTTGAACAAGTCGAACCAGTGTTAGGACTTATCGAACAAGGTCCAGGACTAGTCTTAGAACAGATCAAATTTATGTACACAGCATATATGGATTATGTGTCCAAAATGTCCTACTCTAAAGGTCAACCTAAGGTCAGTCTTACCTCAATAGTGAAGCAAGGACATTGAGACTTGAAGACAAGTGACCTTTGAGTATAACAAAGCCTGAAATCTTGGAGCTTGAAGGCTTCATGAACTTGAACACTTCTGAGATCTTGAAAGCTTCTTGAACGTGAACGCTTCTGAGATCTTGAAAGCTTCTTGAGCTTGAACGCTTCTGAGATCTTGAAAGCTTCTTGAACTTAAATGGTTCAAAATAGTGTCTTTATCACCACAAATTTGATAATAACAAGGGGCTATAAACTATAACACTTACAGACCCGGTGTCAACCAATAAGAAGATAGGCGTATCTTGGATATGAGCTAGAACCTCGAAAGATCTCGGTGCTGAATCTGCCTTGGGCGCCTCAATTGTAAGCGCATGAACTCGAGCCTGCTGTGGACGATTCGGTTGAGGTACCATGAGCTATTGTGGGGGCCTTAAGAGAGGTGCGGGTGGCCTGAAAGATGGGTGGGTTGGTGCTGATCAAAGGGGTGGAACAGAAATGACTTGAGGCATCGGATGGTTGATCCTCTGAGGCGGCGAGAAACCACGGTCTCTCATCCTGATGAAACAATTTATCTCATTGTGGCCTGGCTTCTTACAGTAAGCACACCACACATCTGGTCGCGTCACAGGGGCAGGAGATGTCATGAACCTCGGCGGTGAGTCTACATGAGGCCTCTTACCGAGGAAAGGCCTGCTCAGAAAGTCAGGTCACGGCCTGGGAGCCATAGGTGCTCACATACGGGACAACCTGTCCCCATCCTGCTCAGCTCGCAGGGACATGCCCACCAACTTGGCATACGTGGAGATGCTAGCACAACACATCTTCGATCAAATCTTAGGCCGCATACCCTAAGAAAAACGTCGCATCCGTATCGGCTGATCACCTAGAAGCAAAGGAGCATACCTGCCCAGCTCCGTAAACCAGTTATCATATTCCGTCACCGACATCCCTCCCTAATGGAGGTGAAGGAACTCACTCTCCTTCTCGTGTCGGTAGGTGACCGGGAAATACTTCTCGTGGAAGCGAGTCTCAAACGCTTCCCACGTCTATAGAAACCCTCCGCTATAGTGCAGAGAACACTATCCCACCACAAACTAGCTTCCTTCTCAAACATGAAGGAGGCAAGATTGACCTACTCCACCTCAGAACAGTGTAGTAGCCTCAACATCTTAGAGATGCGGTCAATCCAATACTCAGCTTCCTCGGGTCTATGAGTACCCATGAATGTGAGAGGCCGTAAGCGCTGGAATCACTCAAATGTGCCACTAGCACTAGCATTCCCAACTGGGTGCATAGGTGAAGCTGGTGGAGTTGCCCCCATCATCTGAGCAAAGATACCAGCCATGGTGGTAAAAAACTACTGCTGCTGCTGCTGCATCAACAACATCATCTGCTATAGCCTATCAGGAGGCGGAGCAGACTAAGATGCATGCGGCGTCGACGTAGACCCACGGTTCTACTTTGGAATCGACTGTGTGATAGGTGGTACCAGAGGTGGTGTCACAGGCGTCGGCCCAGCAGCGGGGCCAATAGCTGGCTGAGAATTCGGCATAACATCAAAATAAGACGGGCCCGAATGGGGGTTCGTATGGCTATCGCCTAGGGGAGAGACCCCGTTAAGCGACTCGCCCAATGAGAGACGGGCCGAAGTCCTCGTGCCCTTAGGTGGCATGACCTATATACGATAGAGAATGCAACCCGGGAGATTAGGCGTACACATAATCTATCCACGCAACATTCACATCTCAACTCAAAGAAACAACATGCATTTCATTTAACAAAATTATCACAATACACGAGATGTAGCATTACATGGATCGCGATAGAGAATGCATGTGAGCTAATACAACTAAACTTCAAATACTAAGCTTCAAACACTAAAACAACTACCAAACCTACTATGCCTATAAAGGCTACACACAAGAACAAGCAATAAAACAAACAAACAACAACTACATATAGGACTATTCGTTGGAATCTGTCGATGGAGGAGGGGTACCCTTATCCTGCAGACAGCATAGGATAGACTTCAAAGTGCGAGTTACTTTCTTAAACTTGTGTTTCACGAGGCCTCACAGATCAATAATATCTTATCGTAGGGTCGCCTGACCCTCCTCAAGTCTAGCTAAATGGGCTTCCTTATCAGTCTGATCAGCATCATGCTCTTGAGTCGCTGAAGGAGGGCTCTCATCCGTATCCTGGGCCTCATCTTCTTCGCTCTTCTCTTCTTCTATTTCAGCTCCACCTTCTTCATCGCTCTCTTCCTCTTCACTCTCGGTCTCATCCTCACTCTCCTCAAGTAGGGCTTATCGTTGCTGAGGCCCGATATCCATCTGATTGAGAGTAGTCTCGGTGATGTAATGGATCGGCGCTGACAATTTTGCCCTATGTCTGTAGCCAAACTCGAGTGCAATCCTGCATATGAGTCGGCATAATGGGAGCGATTCAGTCCTTCTATTAGAACATGCAGTAAGGATTATCTGTCGCAAGACATACATAGGTACACACAACTTCTCTCCCTGCCCCACCTGATACAGGAAGTCCACCATCAGGCGTATGCACTCACTGCGGTTACTCCACCTGGGGTAGACGTTGAACGTGCAGATGTGGTGAAGCAGGGAGAAGTTGTCCATCATATTGGTCGCTAAAAGGCTTTTGTTAGGCTACCATTCAACTAGAAGACCATAAAGGAAATGTGTGCGGCGATCCCTTTCACGTGCACTGCTCAAATTCTTCTCACTAGCATGCACCTCGCCAAGTGACACATTCATAAGCCGAAATATGAAAGCAACGTTGATTGTAGCCTCCCGATCTCTTCCAATTGGAATTTTAAACTGCAAGGGCTCCAATATTGGCTCTCAAATGTGGGCATAGAAAGCTCGGACAATGCCCACATTTGCACGGTGCTCACCCTCAAATAGTGGACCCCACTTGGCTTCTATTAGGCGCTCGAACAACAAGTATTCTCTAAATAGCCGTGCTTCTATATGAGCTTCAAAAAGGATCCTAAGGCCCTCATAAACTCCATGAGACAACTCCACCAACAAAGCCCTTCATATGGGAGTCTGGGGATCTAGATCCCGCTTCGTCTGCAACTCTCGACTGGCGCTTGAACTCGCAGTGACACCTCTCGACCTCTTAGAATAGGTTGGGCGACTAGGCCCGGCTTCATCTACCGAGGCTCTATTCTTTCCCATGAAAGAAAGAATGGTAGAAATTAAAAATATGGTCGTAACAAGCTTGAATAGGGCCATGAAAAAGGAAAGAAATAAGAAGAATGGGATGAGAAAGAGGGTTCTCAAAAATTTGAGACTCAAAGTAGGGATTTGAGTGCCCAAATGGAAGGAAAAGAAAGAGAAATCAGTAATGGAGGTGGGTTTTGAAATGGGTAGAGTGAGGGTGCACGAAAATGGAAGAAGGGAGGGTTTGGAAAGTGATTTTTTGTGGAGTTTTGAGAAATATTTTGGAGAAAGGAGAGCTTGGAGGGGTGATTTGTGAAGGAAAGATGATTTGGGAGGGCTTTTATTCGACTAACCATGAATCAGTGGGCCACACTAGGCCCTAGGGGTGTCGGCCCTCGCCGGCCCGCTGGGCAATGAGGCCCTCGCCGGTCGCTGGACAGTCCGGCAGGCTCAAAAAATATATGGGTCCAACTTTGGCTCCCCCTGGAAGTGCCCCGATTGGGCCCCTACTATGTTTCGACTCGTTTCATGTCATTTCGAATAAAATCTGATGTATATTCATGCTTACCGATTTTAAACGGCTGGAATGGGGTGAAACATGGTCTTAACCCGTCAATTAAAGGTCTAGAAGGGGATTAGGGTCGTTGTGTGTGATCAGGGGTGTGAACGAACCCGATTTCGGTGATCATTTACAGTAATCTTTCGCCAATTAGTGAAATTGGGAATCCTAAATGTATTTCTAGATTTTTCTCGCACCCTCCTATGTTATATTGGTGTCAGCGTATATCGTGTGACCATAACCCAGGTCCGGTTTAATCCAAATCATGCTCTGATACCAACTTGTAACGCCATGAAAATCAGGGGGTCAAGTATAACTCAGCTCCCGAGTTTCAGAACATCACTTATACAATATTTTTAATGATGGATGAATGTTGTCTGTATTAATGCATAAAACATGAATTAGATTAAGCCAAGTCAGCAAACATAATCTGGGACAATTAGAATACGCAAGCAGAAGTCTGAAATAAATATATAAACCAGTATAAGTCCCCAAAATATGTGTGCTCTGCCAGGTCAATATTTACAAGTGTTGTGTCAAGATACAAAATGTCAAAATGAATGTAATAGTCCTCTATAAATATAATCTTTAAAGCCCCGTCGATATGGACTCGGCTCATGCAATCCGCCCAAAAACTGCATGCACGAGAATGCCTCCTCATCATCATCAAAATCTGGCTTTGACTCAGAGGCGTCACCATCACCTGTAGCTAAGTTAGAGTCTGGTTGGTGTTTAAGTACCATCCCAGAACGTGGAAGTAAGTGATTAACTCAGTGGAACTATACAGCAAAGGTTAACATGTTATTAATTCGAAGTAGTAATAATAAAGCAATACAATCCAACATCCCTAATTACTCTGATTAATGCAAGAATGTATGAAGTAATGATGAATGCCCTCGCCTACACTCCCTCTGCGATCTTCATCTTACGGTCGCTCCTATCAGTCACTTCCTCAGTGCTCTGCCCAACGTCAAACGACACTTGCAGTGTGGTGCATGTACATGATTATCGAGTTCTTATTAATCCTTTTCATACAGCAGGATTGAGAAGCTAAGGTACCTCCCTTATATCAATACCCAAACAATGATCCATTCTAGGGTCGTCAGTCCTAGTAAATCTTATACGATGTTATGGTTCTAGGTCGATGTAAAGGGCTCGTCACCAATCAATGCAGGCCTAATCATACCCTAGATACTACGATAAGGCTCGTCGCCTCAATGCAGTGTCAAGGTATGCTTGAGATCACTACAAAGGGCTCGTCACCAATCAGAGTAGGCCGACAGCTTGAATACAGTGTCCCATACCACCGTATTCGGTTCACAAGTCTGAGTTGCTCACTGGTCACTATAGGGAGGCTCGTCACCCTAGTGTAGGCTGACAGCTCAACCACGGTGTACCAAACCATCATGTCCGGCTCATGAGTCTTAGCGGATCGAGGTACTAAGGTTAACGGGATCTCACTGGTAAGTTTGGTACCCTAGATTCAAGTAGTAGCGTCAAAACATGGTGAACATACATCGGTCAATCGGGTTAATTGATAAGCTCGACTAGAACAAACGCACAATAAGTTAATTGACATGAAATGCATAAGCACTTTATGTGGCCTAACCACTGCCAACATCCCAAGTATGGCTCAGATTCGTCGAACACATCCTGCATGGTGAAAACAATCTCAACCACCAGTACATGGCCTGTTACCAATTACCTAGACTGTAATATAGTCCAAATCACGTACAATCACAATAATAAATATGTAAGTCAAATCCTACAATTGTATGAAGATGTTATGGAATATAACTTAAACAAGAATACGCAATACATGAAGGAAATCATAAACACAATTAACATGAATAAGTAGGCTATACATTTCATGGAGGAAATCATACACACAGTTAAGGTAGTTGGGATTCATATCTCAACTCCCTTATAAATCACACGTTACTAACCACTAACTTATTCAAACATTTTTACAAACACTTAGACTACACTTTTCAACATACATCACGTATGTTGGCCGTATTACGTATTAGGGAAAATCCTTTTGCCAAGGAGTTGTTGCATACATAACAATCATATACCTAAGACAATTAATCATGGCAATCACAACATCGGATTCCAAATGCATACATACATTTCAACAAACATATGAAATACTCTATTTACAACATAGGTTATATATATACATAAAACAAAACAGATAGCGCATTTAGCATGTGTAATGACACCCACGTCAGTAATAAATCATTGTCTGACATTGAAATTCTTAAAAACCATAACATATACGTATATAGTCCACACCTTAAACCGATAAACGCGTAACATATTTGATTTATACGGTAAGTCTTCATTAACGGTGGATCGGTAACCTAGACCACGAATTAGGTTAGCTACATCATCAGTTAAGCTATACTAAGCCCTAAAACAGGTTAGGGTTAGGATTTCTTACCTAAATATGGATTTAGAATCGCCGGAATAACGATTCGAATAGGTGGATTAGGCACGAAGTGAAGCTGAGAAGAGTCCCAGGGTGAAGCACCAACTTCTCTCTCACTTTCTCTCTTTTTCTCTCTTTTTTCTTAGCTGAGAGAGGGTTTAAGAGCCTTATATAGGCCCAAAACTGATGAAAATAGTCCCAAGGCCATGGTATACTTATGTTATAAACAAATTAGGCTTGTTCCGATCCAACAGAGCATTTTTGGAGGTCCCTTTACTGAATGCGGTCGGACTTAAGCTCACAGATATTGGATCTTGATTAAGTTAAATTTTCAGTCCGATCGGGTTTACAGATCGACCGTGACGGACCAATTTCAGTTCAACAGTCACCGATACTCTATTAGGGCCACAAGTATATTGGGATGTGTGGGACATCTTCCCTAATCTAAGGGTGAATTTGGGTCAGATTCTGACAGTTAGAACACTTATAATTGGCCCGCAAGCGACACGACTCAGATTACTTAATTTTTTATTTTATTTATAAATATATTCACTTTCTCATACTCTTTGCTCTGGACTCAAGAAAATAGTCTCAGGACATCATCTGGACTTGATTTTTGAGGTAATTGTCAAGTCCAACTAGGCGGTCATAATTGTCTAAGTTCATCTCTATCAGACTTTCGATGTGTGGTCCAGGTCCGATAAGGAGTTTCTGAGTGCTCCTGAGAGCAACCGGGTTTAGAGATTGATCCTAAATTTTAGGGTAACGTAGCATTAAAAATTCTACAAGTTTTGGATCTTGTAGATCGTATTCTCAGGATAACGAAGATCACCTGTGAGCAGTCTTCGATACTCTCAGGAAGAATCAGTTGTTTCCTCAGTATCGAAAATGTGACTTTTGAAAAGAAGAGGTCAAGTCTCTAGGACAGGTAGTTTCCAAGGAAGGTACTGTCGTGGACCTTGGTAAGGTGATCATGGTACAGGACCGGTAACAGCCCTACTTGGTTACAGAAGTAAGGAGTTTCCTTGGACTTGCAAGCTACTATCGTTTATTTATTAAAGACTTTTCTAAGATAGCTAGACCATTGTCGCAACTCACTCAGAAAGATCATAAGTTTTCCTGGAACGAGAAAGCAGAAGCAGCCTTTCAGGAGTTGAAGGACAAGCTTACGTCCACACCCGTGCTAGTATTGCTAGAGCAAGGGGTCAGATATACTATATACACCGACGTGTCCCGTGTTAGTTTGGGTTGTGTTCTTATGCAAAAGGATAGAGTGATCTCCTATACCTCATAACAATTGAGGAAACATGAGGAGAACTACCCCACACCTGACTTAGAATTGGCAGCGGTCATTTTCACATTAAAGCTCTTGAGACATTACCTCTATGGAGAGGAGTTTGAGCTCTTTTGCGACCACAGGAGCCTCAAGTACATATTCACGCAGAGAGACTTGAATATGAGGCAATGATGTTGGATGGAAACCTTAAAAGACTTCAAGTTTGGGGTCTCTTACCATCCTGACAAGGCTAACCTTGTGGCAGATGCGTTAAGCCACAAGATGATAATAGAATTTGCAGCTCCACTGATGATAGAAGATGGAATATGGTAGAGTTTGTGCGAGACTTTGAATAGAGGCTTACAGTAAAGGAGCTGTTTGAGAGCGTCGCACATATCCATGTACAACTGCTTATTAATGACTGAATCATTATGGCACAGGAAGAAGACAAACTGTTGGTGAAGATGAGAAGGCGAGCGAGTGACAGTGAAGATTCTGAATGGAGGGTTGGTCGAGATGGAGGTTTGAAGTGTCGTGACCATCTATGCATCCCTAATCTCCATTACTTGAGGAAGGAAGTTCTAGAAACCTCTCACAATTCGAGGATGACAATACATCCTAGCAGTACGAAGATGTACTGAGACATGAAGCGTTCATACTAGTGGGACAACATGAAGGCCTACATAGCAAACTGTGTCCTGCTATCTCACGTGCCAGCAGGTCAAGGTCGAGCATCGCCGACCTCCTAGATTGCTTTAGCCCATGGCCATAGTTGAATGGAAATGGGATTTCACATCTACAGATTTCATTTCTGGGTTACTGAAGACGAGGAAGGGACATGACTCCATTTGGGTGATTATGGACTGATTGATGAAATCGGTTCATTTCCTCCCGATTAGAGTTTTAAACTCAGTAGATGATTTGGCCAAGTTATACATCAAGGAGATTGTACGGCTGAATGAAGTTCCTATGGAGATCGTATTAGATTAAGATACGTGATTCACGTCATTTTCTGGACTCGAATCCAAGAAGTAATGGGAGTGAAACTGAAGTTCAGTCCCGTGTTCCACCCACAGACCGATGGACAGACAAAATGGGTAAATTAGATACTTGAAGATATGTTGTGAGCATGTGTGCTTGATTTTAAGGACAGTTGGGATGACTGTCTTCCTTATGTTGAGTTCGCTTATAACAACAGCTTCCAAGCAAGCATAGGCATGGCTCTCTACGAAGTACTATATGGGCGTCCATGTCAAGCATCCCATTGTTGTGCAGAAGATGGCGAGAAAAGCCTGATTGGCCCAGATTTAGTACAAGAGACCTCAGAGAAGATAAATATTATTAGACGCCAACTCCTTGCAGCACAGAGTAGACAGAAGAGTTACGCCAATACACGATGACGGCAGTTAGAATTCGAAGTCGGGGACCATATGTTTCTTAAGGTTTCTCCTATGAAGGGAGTCCTTCGATTTGACATGAAAGGGAAACTTACACCATGATTTATCGGGCCATTCCAGATTCTGGATCGAGTGGGTGTGATTGCATACCATCTCGCCTTGCCCACACCACTTGAAGAAATACATTCCTGATCCTACTCACATTATTAAGTGGGAGCAGTGTAGCTAAGTAAAGACGCTACACTACAAGAAAAACAGGCAAAGGTTACGATAAAAATCGTAGTTAAAGACCTTTTGCTACGGATATAGTCCGTAGCACGTCCGTCGCTATTGGTGGGGTATCTAATGGCCAAAAAACCTATTACTATGGATTATATCTGTAGTAATAAATATTAGTAGATACAAACAAAAGCCGTAGCTAAAATTTCAGTAGCGACTGACGTGAAAAGGCTATGGCCAAAAACCATAGCTAAAGACCATTTGTTATAGATATAGTTCGTAGCACGTCCTTCGCTATTGCTGGGGCAGCTAAAGGCCAAAAAACCTATTGCTACGGATTATATCTTTAGCAATATATTAGTAGCTACGAACAAAAGCTGTAGCTAAAATTTCTGTAGTGAAATGTAGCTAGCAATAGTTACGGTTCTCAGAACAATAGCTATGACCAAAATTCATAGCTATTTTTTTAAAAATTGTAATAATGGTGCCAGTTTCCATTGCAAGAACCTGCTATGATTGATAACTCATCTGCTTAATGCTAATAGGAATAGTACATAAAATGTAATCAGGAAAAAAATGTATATATTACAAATAGCAATCAAATCATACAATGCATCTCACATTCACATTTCTAAATAAATAATACTTCACTTTGTTCAACCTATCATAAGAATTATAACTAAGGCGTTCCCTCATGTGCAAGAAAAAAATACACTCCAACACAATAAACACCCTTCATATAATGCAATAATGCTCACGTTTTTACAGAATTTTCTTCCTTCAGATGGTCAATTTCAGCAAATGCAGAAGATAAAGCTTCTTCTTTCCCTGAAATTGCAGATGTAACTTTTGTGGACTTTGACACAAGATCACTTTCAAGTTCCAAAACCCTTCCCTTGAGAAAATGAATTTCATCTTCCAATGACTTCTTTAGCTTGTCAACCTGTATAAAATATCATTTGTAGACACAATCAAACAAGCATGCCTTTGTACACATCTCAAAAGGAAGAAAGACAAAAAAAAAACACTTATATAAAAAGAAATAAAAAATGTACCTGCTAATCTTCTAAACTATGGCAAAATCCAACGTGAGTAATGTGGTTTGATGGACTATTGATTTGTGTAACATTATATAGGAAGAAATTAAAATACAATGAGAGGAGCAATGAAACTAAATCTCTAAGCAATCGTATTCTACAAAAATAAAAAGCTAAAAGTTTTGAGAAGAATACTACGAAAAACAGGAACCCAATTTAGGAAACAGATAACAAAATTCAAATTTTCAAAAGAACAAAAACAACACAAAAGCAAATTAATATACAAACCCCTCAATCAGTACAGATGATATTAGGAAGTAATGACATCATTTTTGTTAAATCCAGTATTCAGAATCAGAATCAGAATCAGAATCAGAATTAGAATCAGAATCAGAATTAGAAAAAAAAGAAGAAATTACAATCCTTTTAAAAAATGTGTTCAAACCTAGGATGGACTTTTAAACTCAAAATTCCAACTCAAACACCCTAAAATATGTGACTTACTATAAAAAGTAAACTTACTATTTACAGACGGTATCCAAATAAACCCAACTTTAATTAAATCAAATCATCAATGAAAACAGGGAATTCTACATGAAAAATCATTTTTAAAAAAGGAACATTTTCTATAGAAATTCAAATAAAACAAACCCAGATTAAAAAGGAAAATTTTCTATAGAAATTCAAATAAAACAAACCCAGATTGAAAAGGAACATTTTCCATAGAAATTCAAATAAAACAAACCCAGATGAAAATATGTGGCATATAACAAAATCCCAATTCACTAATTAAAAAATAACACCAGATTTTCCATTGAAATCATAATTTTCTATATTTGTATTGAGAGAGGAGGCACAAGAAATCAATCATTTGAAGCATTTTATGTTCAAAATCTATCGTGTACATCCACATACTTGTTTTGGGCATGTTGAGCAAGAAATGTTGGCATAAAATCTTTTGATTTAGGTAGAGAGACCTCACTAAACCACTCATGGTTCAGAGTAGCTTTTGCTGTCATTCGCTGCATTGAAAAGTTGAAAAAAAAAAGAACAAAAACAAAAAGAAGCATTCATCCTCAATTACATATGCAAATGAACATGACCCCTTGCTTTAAAAAAGAAAGTGGTAAAGTATGTGGCTAATATGAACCTTTATATATATATATATATATATATATATATATATATATATATATATATATATATATATATATATATATATATATATATATATATATATATATGAAGTCATACCCATATCCTGCATAGACAAGAAGTAATTTGGAGCAATTTGAATAGTACACACAAAAGGAATAGAAAAAACATGGTGAAGTATGTGCCAATTATGCTACAACAATGCTCTGAATGTATAGGTTGTGATGGTAAGGGTCATGCATTCAGTGTAAACTGCTGACAGTTCCACTTATAACATAGGACCCAGAACATAGATGGTTTCAATCATCAGACCAGCACAACATGTGGGCCCACCAATGGCAGATTTTCAAATGCAGGTAGAAGCTATAAATCAATTACCGCCTGCATTTACAGGAATTTTCAGCATCCAAACAGGCCCTGTAATCCATTTACCAGCAATTGATTTAGCACTCGCGGATTTTTTTCCAACCAACTCTAAACAAACAGCGGGGAAAAGTCCAATCAACGATTAGGATCATCTACTAAAACGCAACATGCGTAGGTAAGAAAACATAACCAAAGATGGAGAGACGAATTTATGTAAACACATTCACGGGTTTCATCAAGAAATGAATCACCATCAAGGACACATGGACAAACCTTAATGGAGTAAACCTATTCATGCAATTCATCTAAAAAATTGTTACCATTATAATTTTCAACAAGCAAATAGAAAGGACCCGTCCTCCAAGTTTTTATCTTATTTTATTGAAAACCAATTTGTCCCACATGGATGATGGATTCCTGCCTCTTCAATCACATGTAACAACACGAATGAATACATGACAATCTATCCCATAAGAGTATGAAGAACACTCTAAGTTTGCTACTATTAAATGGATTCTGAGTCAAGTGTTTAAAACTATAAACTAACCCTGAAGAAGTCAAAGACCCAAAATTGAAACCAGGGTAGTTTGTTTCTGCGATAGTTATAAAGTGCATGATAAAGTGCAATTATGAAAATCAGACATGCGATGCTCTGAATCAAAAGTATGCTTTACAAATAGAAAATTTGAAGACAAGCTTGATAATATAGGAATTCCATTTGTAGCAAATGAACAAAGAAAATATGGGCAATGGAAGTAGAGGATGGATTTCTTGCTCCCATGCTCTCTCGTATCGATTCTAGCCTGATGTAATCCAAAATTTCACATATCTAAAGTGATTCTAGCTTGATCTAAGTAGTGTAACTAAACATAGATATGCTAGTGTCAAACACAGAATCACAGACAATGTGTCAAGCACATGGGACCCTGGAAAAATCAACATGCTGACACTTTTTTCATAACCAAAAAGAATTACAAAATGACACTACAACGAGATTCATATTTCATAACCAAACAAACACAAACTGACTGATTTTTCTCAAAGTTTTTTTTTTTTTTTTTTTTTTGTCTTTTTAAAAAACAAAAAACAAAACTGATGCCCATTGACATGTAGAGGTTGGGTATAGATCTTGTGTCTCAAAATTCTAATATGAATCTTAACATATTCTGAAGAAATTGTATAGCCAACCTAATGATTGGACCAGCCTATTCTAAAGAAATAGAAGGACCTAGAAAAAGAAGCCATATAAAGGACTGAATGTAGGAGCTGATATTCTTTTAAGTTCCACTATGTTAGGGAACAAACTTTTCATACACATCTTATATCGAATGTTCATAAATAAATAAAAGCAGAAGAAGCAGAAAACAGTACAGAAAGATGTTCTTCCTATGGGAATGTTCCACTAGAAGGATGAAGAAGAAAGGTGCATAACATATTGAATATTAAAGAAGTAACACTAAGGAAAGATAACAACAGAGCTAAATTTTAGTGTCAGTCTTCAGTGAGAGCACGCTTGCAAGAATAAGATTTCACAACTGTAATAGATTCATTTCAGAGATGATCACCAAATGCAACCATACTAAAAGCTTCTAAATGGATTTGATTATTACCGTATGGTGTGCCAACAATCCACCCTGAGACAGAGGATACTTTTGTCCATTGTCCATAAAGATCATGGTCTGCCTAGAAACAATCATCACTGGAAGGTTGGTCCCATACATTAATATATATTGGATTTGCTGCAACTTCTCCGCATATGTGGCACACCATGCAGTAAAGTCATTTTGGGTGCATCGATCATCATCTCCAAGACCCATCGGGACAAGGCACTTGCAGCTTGTACAAAAGGAAAAAAGATATGAGCTACCATCAATGGACTAGGAGAATTGCAGAAAAGTAATGGGATGTAAGAACTTTCTATCATAACTGAAACAAGCAAACTCAGTAACACTCTTGCCCTGTTGATTGCAACTAGATAATGATATTCAGAAAATGAGAGATATTTAGATAGTAAAGATAGTGAAATCACCAAGAAGATTCATCAGTGCATGCAGATGACCATAAGCAGAGAAGAAGCAGACCTCCAATACAAGAAAAGTTACACTAGAATGACCATAACAGACCCTTTTTGTTGGAATGATTAATGCTTTCTCTAGAGGATTAGTTCCCACAGACATCTCATGAGAAGCAGACCTCCAAAACAAGAGAAGATTGTATGTTTTCTTATTGGCCAAAAAAAAAGGAGAATGTATGCTTTCAAATATCATTTTTGAAATCTAACAATAAATAGTGTTTTCACCTTTAAGTCATTTTCCAAAAGTGCATTATGTAAGTTCCAGTCCGAAAGTCCATTTAAATGCTGAAGAGAACATAGATGTTGAGGTCAGTAACTATAGATTCATTATTAGCCCCAGTGGACAACCAACTCACAATGAGAGAGAGAGAGAGAGAGAGAGAGAGAGAGAGGGGGGGGGGGGGGGGGGGGGGGGGGATGGGGATTTAACAGAAAACATATCTGACCTTCTTAAACTCCAAAAAGGTATCCTTCAGTAGTATAGAAATCAAGGTCTTTAACGAACTTATGCTAAAATGTTGTTCCATTACGTTAGGACTCATTAACCCCATTGATCCTAATAACTCCTAAGAAATATCACATGTCAACATGAAGCATCAATAAAAGAAGCAAACAAAACTGTCTCTAACAAAAAATTGTGCAGGAACATCCAAAATGGTGGTGCTTAGACCAATAGATGTTGAGTAATACATCCGTTGCGTTATTAACACTGCCACATTAAGCAAGAGGGTCAAGTACCAAAGCCAATAATGAGCACTTCTGAGTAGATTAGGTGGAAGTTGACAGGAATATGCCTATCTAGATAAAAGGAAACTCTCAAACTGCATACAAGTCGATTTAAGTGACACAGTGGAATCCAAAAGAATGTAAAGTAAAGAATGAAACTGGTTTTTGCCAAGTGAACAGATTTTAGCAAGAACAACTGCACACATGGTCTCTTGTATAGTTAAATGTTGAATGCACATGAACTAGTCCCACTTATAATAAAAACCCGTTGCACTTTCAAGGACATTATCCTAGAAATTTATGAGCAAAATAAAGGGGAAGAAAGGAAAAGGTGAACACCAGATATTCTTGTGATGCATACAAAGACATTAAATTTCAAGTGAAAACCAAACAATCCATGTATTGTTTTGTCAAAATGTATTCATGATGAACCGTCATTTATTTTTATTTTTATCAAATCTGATTTGCAAGCATTAAACAGAAACATGTAGGGATTGATTTCATATGAAGTAACTCACATTTTTTTTGCGTCGCATCATCCATTTACAACTTTTTTAGTATCATTGTCTAATTTAGCAAATAAATTCATTTAAACAGGCCTCTTTGTAGAAGTTTTTTTTTTTTTTTTTTTTTTTTTTTTTTTTTTTTTTTTTTAATCTAAGGGTGTGCTTGGATACAAGGAAACTAAGGAAAAAATATATTGAAAAAGGAAATAATTATCTAATGATTATTTCCATGAAAATTGTTGAAAAGGGGATTCCATATTTAGGACTCCTGCTTGGATAGCAAGTGGAATCCTCAAAATCTTTAGACAACAGCCACCTAACTTCATGTGCCAGAGAATCCTGTGTGCACGTCTAACTGTGTAAGGGCTCATTTTGCAGCATGGAATCAGAGGGATTTGCTATTTTTTAGTTGGTCAGTAGCAAGGAATTGGATATGAGAGGAATCTAAATCACCTAAAAGACACAACTAAAAGGTTGAAAAGCTTTATACAAAGAAAAAAAAACACAATACCATAAAGCCCAAAGTTGGCTATGATGACCAATTTCAATAAAGCAATAACATGCAAATTTCAGTGTGTGTGTGTGTGTGTGTGTGTGTGTGTGTGTGTGTGTGTGTGTATAAAATCACAAGTAAATCCATAACAATTTTATTTTGATTATCGAACTACCTTGCATGTGGTCCTCACATTTGCAGCGATAACGCTGATAACATCAAACCCATGCCTCTGCAAACTTCTTTGAAGCCTTTGCAAATTGATCAAAACAGAAAAAATAGCTTGAGATCCTTAGAGCCCTGCAAGCTATGAAGTTCCTGCACATGAAAAAATAACAGACATTGCAACGGCAATACAAGATAGGCAACCAACTTAAAAAATAACTCTTGGGAAACAAACATCATGTGTACTTGATTAGTTAAGCAAAGAGCAGACTATCCTAATTTTGGTGCCAGGTGAACCTCATGATGGGGCCTACCATTTTCATGTTGACAAGAAAGATGGTATGACACCACAAGGGCAATGATTTATCCTGGAGGTGATCCATTCTCTACTGAAAAAGGTAGTTTAAGAAATGATCTTCTAAAAGACTAATATATTAAACAGAGGAATTTTATCAAACAGATAACATGCATGAAATCTAGCCATTTCATCAAACAAATACCATGCCATTTCATCCAGCCATTTCAACAAACAGATAGCAGGCCATTTCATCAAACAGTTAGTATGTATTAAATTTAAAAGACAAAAAGAGAAGAAGATATCAAACCTATGGAGAGGAGCTTCATAACATGAGTTTCTTCGACTAGGAGAGCTTCATGGCTGCTGCAATGGAGAGAGAAGAGACGTCAGAGATGCATTGGAGAGAGAGAAGGAGGAGAATGAGTGAGATGGAGCAAAGATTGGGAGGGAGAGAGAGTATTAGAAAATGGAGAGAGATAGGGGGATTAGAGAAATGAGAGAGAGATAACCTGTTTTGGCTGCGGCTCTGTTTTGAGCGCACGCCTAAATTTGTGCGACGTTTCGTGAGATGGACCGTGGACGATCCTAACAGAGTCTCCGTGGGGCCCACCATGATGTATTTGGTTTATCCACTCCAACCATTAATTTTATTAAATTATTTTAGTTCATGATCCCAAACTTAAGGTAGATTGCAGGCCCAAGTGGACCACACTATAGGAAGCAATTGTGATTTAATCTCTATGTTTCCTACCGTGTGGTCCACTTAAGCCTTAGATTTATCTGATTTTTAATTTCATGCTGTAAAGTAATATTTCTAAATAGATGGACGGATTAGATAGAACATATATATTTTTTTAGGCCCCATAGAGCCCCTTACAACACCATTAAATATTAATGGCGTGTCAACTTTTTAGCTACGGATTAAAACTGCAGCAACTATAGCTACGTTTATATCCGTAGCAAAAAACTAACATGGTCTGTATCCTTTGCCCCTTATTTTCATAGTGCTACCTACATACTTCGACCAGCACGGGTCTTAGATAGGAAGAAACAGGTGCTACGCAACAAAGTTATCCCTCTTGTGAAAGTATTATGGACTCACCACACTAATGAAGAAGCGACTTGGGAAACAGAAGCTGAAGTCCGTAAGAACTACCCTCAGATCCTCGAGGAGTACGAAAAGGTACTAATTTCGGGGATAAAATTTTTCTTTAAGGGGGGTAGATTGTAACGTCTCGAAAAAATCTGTACAAAGACCTGAGTACCACCTTAGGCAGAAATCCTTAAGGACCGAATTCTTTAGGAATTAAACAAAAGTTAATTAAGTGCTGAATTAAATAATCAGTGGATTTAGTATGAACCACTATTAATATAAATGGCAAGACTCAAAATCATGAAAATCAATGACTCAACACTACTTAAAAACCTAGGAGAAATCCCAAAACCCAGTTGCTCTCGAGAGCACATTGAAACTCCGTATTAGACCTGGACCGCGCGTCGAAAGTTGAATTACCACAAAACTGTAAGGTTATGACTGCCTTACTGGGCTTGACAACCATCATGAGAATCGAGCCCAAATAGTATCCAGATACGCATAACTGAGCCCTAAGCGAAATGTGTGAGAAATACAAATATCTTTAGAAAATGAACTCAAACTTAAGTGGTTTGAGCCATTTACTTGTGAGCGAAATTGAAGACTTCATACCATTAGATTCTAACCAAACTTTACCCATGGATCAGGGAAATTTCCTTGTACCAATTGGTATACTTGTAGCCCAGATCGAGGAAGACGACCGTTGATCTGATACAAGTCCTTTATAGCCAATCCATTTGTCGGATCGCACTATAAATACAGTCCTGACATAGATCTATTGTGAGGAAACTTGCTCCATGACTTAGGTGAGAAATGGACCTTCCTCTGGGTCCTGTTTACCCAAAATTGACACTTTTTGGCTAAAACCTAAGTATACCATGGCCCTGGGGCCATTAACATCACTTTTGGGCCTATTTGAAGCCCTTAAAGCACCTCTCTCTCATTCCATACGAATTTCTCTAACCCTAAGAGAAAGAAGACAGAAAAGAGGAGAAAGGAGTGAGGAGAAGAGAGAGAGAGAGAGAGAGAGAGATAGGGAGATTGTTGTTGGGATTCACTCCCACTACTCTATAGGATGAATCACCTCTCCCGTTTCGCTACATCGTCAATTCTAAATACGATTTGGGGAAGCAATCCTAACCCTAATCTCGTTGTAGAAATTCATGTTGGTAATTTGTCAAAATAGCTAACCTATTTCGATGTTTAGGTACCGTTGTTCTGTATACGGGTATGTAGGATTCGAACCGAGTTCGAAATAAGGAATCCAATGGAAGGTGCAGACTATAAATGTTTAGGTTATGGTTTTCAAGACTTTTAATGTCAGCAATGATTTATGTCTGACTTGATTGTTGCCATATGATCTTGGTTACAATGTATTTGATAAACTATACATGTGTGTGAACTATGTGAATATATAATGCATTTCATGTGTTTGTTAAAATGATTGAATGGAATTAAATTTATGATTTGTGCTTCCCATGACTATTAACCTATAATACATGTTTGTTGTATGTATGACAACTCCTTTATAAAAGGATTTGCCATAATATATGCTATAACTAATTTAGTTTATGTATGTAGTATTATGTAGTCTAAGTATTTGATAAAATGTCAAAATGAGAAATTGTTTGATGAATCACTTTTAACAAGGGTGTCAAGATGGGATTCTCAACTACCTTATCCATATTTATAATTTCCTTCATATAATGTAAATTGCTACTATGTGATTTATGGACGAAATGCATATGTATATTAACATGTTCAATGTGTTTGATAAAATGCTCAAATAAGACTTATGTTTGAATTGTTTGTTAAATGTTGTTATGAGTAATGTGTGGAACTACCACATAGTCCAGGCAATTGGTAATAGTTCCCGATTGAGTGGTCGGACTAGTTTCGCCACATTCGATACGTTTGATAAATCCGAGCCATACGCTGATTGTTGACAGTGGTTAGGCTATGTGGAGTGCTTACACGCTTCATGTCAATTAATTCAATGTACACTCGTACCAATCGCACTTGTCAAATAACCCAATTGGCCTCTTATGTGTTTATTATGTATGGACACTACTGCTTGAATCTAAAGTACCACTTACCAATGTAAAACCCATCTTAACTATGGTACCACGATCCGCTAAGACTCATGAGCCGGGCATGGTTAAATGGGACACCGTGGTCGAGCTGTAAACCTTCGCTGGGGGGACGAGCCTCCCTGTGGTGACCAGTGAATAACGCAAACTCGTGGGCCGAATATGGTGGTGTATGGAATACCGTATTCGAGCTGTCAACTTACCTGCAGGTGACGAGACTTCCATAGTGACCTCGAGTATAAATTAGGCCTATGCTGAGGTGACGAGCCTCTCGTAATGACTTGAGTGTAAATTAGGCCTACACTGAGTTGACGACCCTTCCACAGTGACCTCGAGTGTAAGTAAATTCTTAAACTTTCCTATTCACTACTTTTATCAGGGGTGATGCCCTATAACTTACATATCGTATGTGATTAACTAGGATTGACGATCCTAGATGGATCCTTGTTTGGGTAAATGATATAAAGGGAGGTACCTTAGCTTCTTGAATCTGATGTATGAATAAGCCTAATAAATTATTTGGCTAACAAGACCATGCACCGCATTGCATGTGCTTTGGCGAGGAAGCGCACTTTTAGGGAGTTTGCCATGCGCGATCGTTAGATGAAGTCAATAAGGGAGTGCAGGCGAGGGCATGCATCATTACAACATACCATCCCTACATTAATAAGAGTACTTAGGATATGATTGTTATATTACTTTATCATTACCGCTTGACTGAATTGATAACATGTTAACCCTTACCTTATAGTACCACTGAGTTGATCACTCACTCCTTCTCTTTGATGATGTTTTAAAACACCAACCAGACTCTGATTTAGATGCAGGTTGCAATGCAGCTTACCTGACGGAGCTGAATTTCTTAGATGCGGAGGAGGAGTTCTCCTACGTACAGTTCTCAGGCGGGTCTGTGTAGACCTATAACTGCGTCACCGAGATTATAGGAATATTGGATTAGTTGAACATTTACATTTTGATATTTTGTATATTTTTGAGGTAAAGCATGTATGTATTCCACCCGGTAATACATTTATACTCTGGAGGTTATAAAACACGTATATACTCTATACATTTATCTCAGTCTTTCGCTTACTTAACCACTTTAACTCTGGAGTATGATATGCTATTTTAATGTAATCCCACTCATGTTTAATGCACTAATAAGTACAACATTTAAACATCATTATCTCTTTTGCATAAGTGATTCGTTAGAACTCGGGAGTTGAGCTTTGCTCGACCCCCGATTTTTGGGGCATTACAACATGGGCCCACCCCACACATGTGACACATGTGGGTGGGACCCACCTTGATGTATTTATCCAAAAATCTAGGCCGTCCGTTGGATGGACGTCCTTGTCACGATTAAAAAAAAAGAAGCCGTCCAACTATGTGGACAGTGTATGATTCCAAATATATATATATATATATATATATATATATATATATATATATATATATATATATATATTTATTTATTTAATGATATTATATTAATACACACACACACACATACATACATGTATATGGTGGGCCCCACATGGTACCCACCTGCTGAGATAACGGATTGGCTGGCCCACCGCACACCAGCTGATGTTGATGTATGTGGTAAGATCCACACCGTCCGTCTACTTGCTGGATGGTGGGACGTGTGGGGTCCCCTTTGTCCAGCTGGGACGTGGACCCCATCATCAGTGGATGTGTAGTCCACCATGATGTGCTTGTGGATCCTCTCTGTCCATTGCTTAGATGGTGGGCCACTTAGTGTGTGTGTGTGTGTTACATCCAAACCGTCCATCCAAATGATAAGCTTGACTTAAGGCCTAAGACAAAAAATGAAATCCTTTAGGGTTCATAGAAATTCTGGATCAATATGAAATTTATTTTTCCTTTTGATTCCGATCTTTGTGACCATATGAACAGATTGGATGGAAAATAAATGTTATGGTGGGCCTTAGAAATTTTAAGGGTGGAAATCATTATCTCCACTGTTGTTTGTGGTATGGTCTAGATGATCTTCCGATGTGATTCATTTTTTTGGATAATGTTTTAAAATGATCTGTTAAATAAATGAATAGTATAGATGATGCGGCCCATTGATGCGGCCCACCTTGATGTATTTTATGGCCCATCTATGAGGCCCACCTTGATGTATTTATGGCTCAATATAATGTATATGAGGCTCATTGGTGAGGCCCATGTGATGCGGCCCATCTTGATTTATATGAGGCTCATTGATGCAACCCATTTGATGTGGCCACTTGATGTGTATGAGGCCCATTGGTGCAGCCCATGTGAGATGTATGTGAGGCCTTTGTGTAAGGCCGAATGTGATGTATATGAGGTCCATTGCAATGTGTGATTCCACCATGATGTATGTAGTAATGTTTATGGAGGGCCATACCTTGGGAGCAATGATGATTTGACGTCCACATTGTAAGAGCAATGATAGTTAAATGTTCGTATTGTAACTCTCCCTAGGGGCCATTGTTAAGCCCATACTTGTTATGTGTAGGCTGTCTAGGCCCATCTTCGTTATAAAGATAGTTCATCACCATATAACATGCTTAGTATAACTCAATGATTTATGCCCATATGCATCATATGTATGCTTGAGATGAGAAGTGACTGATCATAGCATATGCCTATGGAGAGATTGTTTATGAGACTCACTAATAAGAGTTGCCCACATGATTACGTGGTACACGCAGGATTACTGCATGACTAGATAGTGTGATTCATGCATCTCGCATCTGTGTGACATGATTACTGTACGCCATTGTGACATCAGGCCGAGGCCTCCACAGGCACATCATGGAGAGCCGGTTTGGATACCGAAAATACTGTTACTAGCATCGAGGCGCTATAAATGTCTCTGGGTAAAAATCTCTAAACCTGATGGTACTAGAGGATGATTCTAACGTCGAGACTAAGTGGACATATGAGCGCACGAGAGATAAATATCAGGAGGTGAGGCCTCCCACTGTGTCGTGGTCGATTGGAAGGGGGTGAGGTCTTACCTGCCCAAGGGTAGGGGGCTTTACTGGCTAAGTATGACCAGCTTATAAATGGGTTTGCTATCGACATGTTGGATAGGTATTAACAGGTTATTGGCCGGGTGGATAGTAAGGTTTCTTACGCTCACTTGGATTGCGCGCTTGAGAAAGAGATAGTGTCATTTAGAGTGTACTAAACCCCGGTGATTATCCAGAGTGAGAACTGTATTGATATTTGATTGTAACACTCCGAATTTTTTACCAACCTGGGATTAGACATCCTTAGGCAATGGGTCAACCAAAACACCTGGGAAATCGCTCAGAACCCAATTCCATAGCCAAAGAAATCACTTAGGATTAATTCCTTTAGAAACTAAGCATAAGTTAGCCAGTGCAATGCTAGAGTAGCTGGAAAATAGTCCCTGATCACTTTAAATACGTTCTACAAGACCCAAAACTTGTAAAATCCATGGTGCTATGATACTCTGAAACCTCGGATCAAACTCTAAACCGGTTTGTTCTCTGGACCTCTTTGAAACTTTGTATTGGATCTAGACCGCGCGTTGAAAGTCTGATACCTACAATCTTAGACCGTTATAACCGCCTAGCTGGACCTAACAATCATTTCGAAAATCAAGTCCAACCGACGTTCAGAGGCTATTTCATTGAGCCTGGAGTGAAGAGAGTGAGAATAGGGTTAGATTTAAAATTTGAAATTCAAATCTAGCACACGATTTGGCACGTCAGTATTGAGCGTTCTGACCGTCAGAATTCAGCCAAATTACACCCTCGGATCAGGAAAAATTTCTATTTCATAACATGAGACTTGTAGACCTGATCTACGGGCGGTGACCGCTGAATTGAAACTGGACCGTCACGTGCTATCTGGGAACTCTACTGGTCTGAAAACTTGATGTGTATTAGATCTAGTATGCATGAGCTTAAGTCCGATCGCGTTCGGCCAGGGGACCTCCAGAAATGCCTTTTTGGGCCGAAACAGCCCCGATTTGGTTACCCCTCAAGTAAACATTGTTCCCAAGCCTGTTTTGGGCATGTTTGAGCTTATAAAAGGGATTGAAACCCTCACTCCTCTCTCCCATCCGAATTTGGAAAAAGCCCTAGATTGAGTGAGAGATTGTGAGAGAGAGTGGGAGAGAATTTCCTGCTGCTTGTGTTACCTGCTGCACGTGTTTAAGTCACGCAATCCAATCACTTTATCGGTGATTTCGCCGCATTTCTAGGTAAGAAAATACCCTAAATAGTTGCTGATTTACTGTTCCCTCATTTCCATAGCGAAGTAGCTTATGGATCTTGTGTATTAGGTTGCTTATTCACCGTAGACGAAGCATATACGCTCCGTTCGATTGGATACGCTTCTAGGAGAAAAGGTGTGGATTTTAGACGCTTTGATTGGCTATTTTCAATGCTTTCAATGTCGTTTAAAGTAGATTATCGACGGCAATGCCTCTTGACATGTACAACATGCTGTCCATTTCCTGTTTCGTAAGCAGATAAAGAATATGAGATTTAGGGCATTTTAGTCATTTGTAGGAATTACTGTTTTCATCCATATTTTGCTGATGTGATTGACATGACTTCTTTCCGCATTAGGATATTAGGAATGTGTGCATAATTAGTTTGGCGAAGAGATTCGCTTAAATGCACACTTTGAGTCGAGATACTATATGTAGACTTAAGTGTGTAGTTTAAGTGTTTGTATAAATGCTTGTATTAGTATGTATTGAATTAAATGGTGTTATAAATTAGTTTGAGATTGATTTCTCAATTAATATGCTGATGTGAATGGTTTCTTACATGTTAGCTATATGCATGATTTCATTATATGTATGAAATTCATGCGTTGGAAGATTTACTTAAGTTGTATGTTATAACATGTGTTAACATGCTCACATGGTTGTATTTCATTTCCATTACTCTTACATGAATGCTGACGTGGATTCATAATTGTTTGGGACTATACCCAGTCCAGGCAGTCGGCAACCGAGCAAGTTCGTGGTTGGCCTATCTTTGCCACGAGCGACGCGTCAATGAACGCGAGCCGTGTTTTGGAGTTGGCGGCAGTGGTTAGGCCACACGAGGTGTTTTACGCACTTCATGTCGTTCGACTTGAGATGCGCTCGTGCTAGTCGAGCCCGTCAAGTAACCCGACTGGCCATTGTATGTTCACCTTCTGTGTCATAACTGCTTGAACCTAGGGTACTGAACTTACCATTGGAAACCCTGTCAACCATGGTACCTTGATCCACAAAGACTTATGAGCCGGGCATGGTGGTATGGGACACCGTGGTCGAGCTGTCGGCCTACGCTGGGGCCACAAACCTCCCCGTAGTGACCAGTGAGCACCTATGTCTCGTGAACAGATTATGGTGGTATGGGACACTATATTCTCGCTGTCGGCCTACATTGATCAGGCGACGAGTCCTTTGTAGTGACCGCGAGCGTATTCTGAGTCTACGGGAGGCGACGACCCTTCAGTAGCAGTGAGAGTACGGTAGGCCTGTATTGATAAGGTGATGGGGGAGCGGTGCAACGAGTGCGAGCAATAGCCCTGGCAGCCCTTGCAGCGACCTACAAAATATACATCGTATGAGATTACTAGGAGTGACGACCCTAGACAGGATCTTTGTTAGGATTGATTAAGGGAAGTACCTTAGTTTTCCAATCCTACTGTTTGAATGGACTAATAACAACTTGAAAATCATATCACCATTACATTGCATGTGCCTGGAAGATGTGGAGCACTGTGGGACGATTGCATGCTGCGGTCGTAAGATGGTGCCGTATGAGGGAGATCGTCGGTGAGGGCATCCATCATGTCATGTCATATTGCATTAACAACAGTATTAGGATTATTTGATTTACTGCTTTACTATTATCGCATGATTGATTTGATAACATGCTAATCTCTACTCTCTTATCTTACTGAGTTGATTACTCACTCCCACGTTACGGGATGGTATTTTCGAATACCCACCAGTCCTTATTGTGATTGCAGATGATGGCGCGGCCTACGAGGCAGAGCCGGACTTGATGATGATGAGAAGGATCTCTCCTTTATGCGTGTTCTGATTGACGGGATTACAGGGAGGTTGATTAGATGCCTTGACACTTGTCATTTTATATTTTTAGCGCACTTATATATATTCGTTTTGTTTACTTTTGGAGTATACATGTATGTATATAACCTGGTAAAATGTTCACACTCTGGAGACATACAACAGTTTATATATGTTATACATACTATCACAGTCTTCCGCTTGCTAATTTAACGGTCTCTAGAGTATGATATGATGTTTTGGATTAATCCCACTCATGTTTAATGTATTAACACAGACAATATTCAATCATACACATTTATGTTGCATAAGTGATGTTCTGGAACTCGGGAGTGGAGTTTTTACTTGACCCCCCAATTTTTGGTGCATAAGTTCGGTTACCGCAATAACATTGAGATTGGGGTATGCAACAAAATTTTGGAGCTTTCGATTCTGTTATTGTATTTCCCTTTATGCGCATTGTACTCAAAGTTTTTGATTATAGATTTGCGATGATGTTGTTGGTTATTATTTGTGGGTTATGCTTATAGTTATGATTACTACAAATTATAATCATTTTGAAAATCCTCCTTGTAGGATCCTAAGATCTGAACCTGGTATATGGGTGCCGGGAGCTAAGAATGGGGTACTACAAGGGCTGTCGGTTCCGGATTCGACAATCTGAAATTTTGTGAGCCTGGTTTCCAAGTTTGGAGCTTGACGTACTGTCTCACCCCAAACCCGGAGAACGGACTGACAGGAATCCTGGACTCCGAATTCGGTGCTGATAGCCTCCGTAGTAACCCATTCTCGGCTCCTAGCACTCATACTCCAGATTTCGATCCTGGGATCCTATAAGGAGGATTTTTCAACATACATTTATCTCGTAAGAAGCATAAACACAAGTTTATCTAAATCACAAAGGCAACATCATCATCACATATCCACTAATATAAACATTTGAATACAATGCTGAAAGGAAAATACATATGTTAAAATCAAAGCTCCAGAAGACCATTTCATGCTCCATTCTCAATGCTGGTGCAACCTAACGCTACCCGCATGCATCGATCATGCATAAGCTTATAGAAAGCTTAGTGGGTGGTGAAAATGTGTGCACAAGGTATGTGTTAAGTAAGCAATATCAGAGAAATTAGAGTAAGCGAAAATACTGACAAGTTCATAAATCATACAATATCAGAAGCCCTGAAAATCGGGGGTTGAGTATAACTCAGTTCTCGAGTTCTAAAACATCACTTATGTAACATTTTTAATGATAGATGCATGTTGTCTATATTAATGTATAAAACATGAAGTAGATTAAGTCAAATCAGCAAAACATAATACATGGACAGTTGTAATACACAAGCAGAAGACTAAAATGAATCTATAAACCAGTACAAGTCCCCAAAATATGTATGCTCTGCCAGGTCAATAGTTATTAGTATTGTTTCAAAATACAAATGTCAAAATATGAGTCTTCTATAAAGTATGAACCCTTAAGCCCCGATGATTCAGAATGGTCCAAGTGAACCCACCTGAATACTGCATACACCAGAATACCTCCTCGTCATCCTCAAACTCTGACTCTGCCACGCGGTTCGCATCAACATCTGCATCTAAGACAGAGTCTGGTTGGTGTTTAAGTATCGTCCCAGAATGTGGGGGTGAGTGATCAACTCAGTGGAACTATACAGCAAAGGTTAATATGTTATCAATTCAATCAAGTAGTAATGATAAGGCAATATAATCAAACATCCCTAAGTACTCTGATTAATGCAGGAATGTATGAAGGAATGATACATGCCCTCACCTGCACTCCCTCTGCGATCTTCATCTTATGATCGCGCATGTCAGTTACTTCCTTAATGCTCTACCCAACGCCAAACGGCACATGCAGTGTGGTGTATGTACATGATTACTGAGTTCTTATTAGTCCTTTTTATACAGCAGGATTGGAAAGCTAAGGTACCTCCCTTATATCAATTCCCAAACAATGATCCATTCTAGGGTCGTCAGTCCTAGTAAATCTCATACAATGTTACAGTTCTAGGTCATTGTATAGGGCTCATCACTAATCAATATAGGCCTAGTTATACCCTAGATGTTACAATAAGGCTCATCGCCTCAATATAGTTTCAAGGTATGCTCGAGGTTACTACAAAGGGCTCGTAACCAAATCAGTGTAGGCCGACATACCACCACATTCGGCTCACTAGTTTGGGTTGCTCACTGGTCACTACGGGGAGGCTCTTTGCCCCAACGTAGGCCGATAGCTCGACCACAGTGTCCCATACCATCAGTCTGCTCATGAGTCTTAGCGGATCAAGGTACCAAGGTTAACAGGGTTTCACTGGTGAGTTTGGTACCTTAGATTCAAGCAGTAGTGTCCATACATGGTGAACATACATCGGGTCAATTGGGTTAATTGATGAGCTCGACTAGGACCAGTGCTTGTTGAGTTAATCGACATGAAGTGCATAAGCACTCCATGTGGCCTAACCACTGCCAACATCCTAAGTACGGATCGGATTCATCGACATCCTGCATGGCGAAAATAATCTCAATCACCAGAACAAGGCTTATTACCGATTGCCTGAACTACGATATAGCCCCAACCACATGCATTCCCAACAAATAAGCATATGAGATAAATAAGCATATGAGATATACAAGCAATAATGAGTACTTAAGTCAAACCCTATAATCATGTGAACTTTTTATGGAATATAACTTAAACATGAATATACAGTGCATGGAGAAAAACATACACACAGTTAAACATGAATCAACAGGTTATACGGTACATGGAGGAAATCATACACGCAGTTAAGGTAGCTGGGATTCATATCTCAACTCCCCCCTATAAATCACACTTTATTAACTACTAACTCATTCAAACATTTTTACAAACACTTAGACTACACTTTTCAACATACATCACATATGTTGGTTATATTACATATTTGGGCAAATCCCTTTGCCAAGGCGTTGTCGCATACATAACAACCATGTACTTACGACAGTTAATCATGACAATCACAAATTCAGATTTCAAATGTACACAAACATTTCAACAAACACATGAATTTCCCTATATACCACATAGATTGTATGTATACGTAAAACAAAACAGACATCGCATTTGGCATGTGAAATAACACCCACGTCAGTAATAAATTATTAACTGACATTGAAAGCCTTGAAAACCATAACCTATATATATATAGTCTCCACCTTACACCAATAAACGCGTAACGGATTTGATTTAAACATTTAGTCTTCGTCAATGGCGGATTGGTAACCTAAAGGACGAAGTAGGTTTGCTACATCGTCACTTAGACTATTTGGAGCCTTAAAATGGATTAGGGTTAGGCTTTCTTACCCAAGTATGGAATCGATATCGCCCGTATAGCAATATGAATAGTCAGATTTGGCACGTAGTGTAGCTAGGAAGAATCCCACGATGAATCATCAACTCACTCTCTCTTTCCCTCTCTTTTTCCCTTCCTTTTCTTCTCTTTTCTTTTCTAGGGTTTTGAAATTCGTATGAAATATGTGAGAGGGTTTTAAAGCCCTTATATAGGCCCAAAACTAATGGAAACAGCCCCAGGGCAATGGTATACTTAGGTTATAGCCAAATCGGATCTGTTCCGATCTAACAGAGCATTTCTGGAGGTTCCTTTACTGAATGTGGTAGGATTTAAGCTTTCTGATATTGGATCTTGATCAAGCTAAGTATTTAGTTCTATCGGATTTACAGATCGACCGTGGTGGTCTAATTTCAGTTCAACGGTCACCGACACTCGATTAGGGCCACAAGCACATTGGCATGTGTGAGACATTTCTCCTGATCCGAGGGTGTATTTGGGATAGATTTTGACGGTCAAAATGCTTATAATTGACCCGCAAGTGACGTGACTTAGATTACTTAAATTCGTATTTAATTTTTAAAAACCTTCATGTTTCTCACACACTTCTCTCCGGACTCAAGTAAATCGTCCCAGGACATCATCTGGACTTGATTTTTAAGGTGGTCGTCAAGTCCAACAAGACAGTCGTATTTGTCTGAGTTTGTCACTATTGGACTTTCGATGTGCGGTCCAGGTTCGATACGGAGTTTCAATGTGTTCCCGAGAGAAACTGGGTTTAGAGATTTATCCTAGATTTTAAGGTAATGTAGCGTTAATAATTCTATAAGTTTTGGGTCTTACAGATCGTATTTAAAGTGATTGGTGTTAATTTCCCAGGTAATCTACTTTAGCTCTAGTTAATTCTCGTTTAATTTCTAAAGGATTGTCCTAAGTGATTTCTGCTTAAGGTGGTACTCAGATCTTTATACGAATTTTTCTAGGTCATTACATACTGATAGGCGCATAAATACTATCAGCCTTATCCAGGCTATGCGATGTAGAAATATAATAAAAATAATATCATATACTGATGAAGCAATGTAGATCAGCTATGCAATGTGAAGACAGCAAGCTAAATATCAGATGCCGATAATGCAACGCAATATGCAAATCTTGATGAGTCCACGAATACCGTCAGTCGTATTTAAGCCATATAAATGCAAAAACATAATAACCTAAAATTCCATATGCTGCGGATGTAATGCGATATGAGGTGCGAATGGAATGACCATGCTGGAGTGTGAAGTCGGGATGATAGTACGTAGTATCGCAGGCTATGGGGTCCATGACGAGACACTTCTATCCAAACCAGTCTCATACCTAAATTTGGATAGTCAGACCCAATGTGGTAAACTCCTGATCTCAGGTTAGTCATGTGCCCCAACCAAAATCCTGGCCATTGTGAAGGTATATGTAATAAATAGTTACGTACCATCAGCCCTAGCGGATAATGAATGAATGAATGAATGAGTATGCAACTCCTGCTCATTAAGTCCACATCTTAGTATAGTTCCTCTTTGGGAAATCACCAGGGTCTGTTACACTCTAAACTAGATTGCCGCCCCATCATACGAAAGAAGATGAGTGAAAGAGACCTCACTATCCACCTGCCAATATCGGGCCCGACTCATCGATAGCGGACCCATTCATCGAGCCGGTTAAACTCAACCTAGCTTTGCCCCCTCCTCTCGGGTAGGTAAGTCCACACCCCATTTCAACCGGTCACGACAGTGGGAGACGCGGCCTAACAGTATATGGCCCTCATACACTCATGCCATATGCACTCATGCGTCCACCTAGTATAGATGTTAGAGCAACCTCTGGAACCAAGAAGGTTTCGAGACTTTTGCCTACAGATATTTATGACACCCCATGTAGAACAGATTTTCGGTGTCCCATCTAGCCATCCATGATATGCCCTTGGAGGCTACGGCCCTGATGTCGCTAGGGCGTACAATAATCATGACACATAATGTAAGATGCATGAGTCACACAGTCCAATCAAGCATCAATCCTGTGCATACCGTGCACTCATATGGGGTAACTCTGCTTATCAGGGAGTCCCATGAACAAAATGCCATATGCAATGGCCAACCATATCTCATAATCAAACATGTAGATGATGCGTATGGGCATGCATCATGATGTTATGCTGTCATATACTCAAAATCGGCTTCGATACTTAGAATCAGTCTCGACAATTGAAATCGGCCTCGATACTCGGAGTCGACAATCGAAATCGACCTCAACAATCAGAATCGACCTCGACAATCAACCTCGACCAACGGAATCGGCCTGGCTAATCGGACTCGGCCTTGATAATCGAAATTGGCCTTGACAATTAGCCTCGACATACGGACATCCAGCCATAAGGAAAGGTCACAATGTGGACATTCAGCCATCATTGCCCATCAATGTGAATATTCAACCAACATTGCTCCCAAAGAGTGGCCCACATAGAGTTAAACATATAGTGGGCCCATGGCCTAACACAAAGGCCTAATACACATTGCAATGGGCCTCATACAAGGGCTATATACACATCACTATGGGCCGTATCACATGGACCTCGAATACATCATAATGGGCCTCACTCGTGGGCCTTGAATACATCACATTGGGCCTTGAATACATCACAATGGGCCTCACTCATGGGCCTTGACTACATCACATTGGGCCTCGCCCATGGGCCTCAAATACGTCTCGATCGACCTCATATACATTAAGTGGGCCGCATCATGTGGGCCACTCCAAGGGACCAACATGCATCAAATGGGCCACACTAATGGGCGTCATATACATCAAATGTACCGTATCATGTGGGCCGCAATTGCAATCAAGGTTGGCCTTAACGGATGGGCCACCAATACATCAAGGTGGGCCTCATGGATAGGCCACAAATACATCCGGGTGGACCCTACAGATGGGCCATAAATACATCAAGGTAGGGCCCACCGTATACTCTCCATCCAATCTGATTATAAGGTCACAAAGACCTGAATAAGAGGTAAAAACAAATTTCATACAGATCCAAAGCTTCTATGACCTAAAAAGGGTTTTAAGGGTAGCTGTTCAATTCATCACTATTTTCTACTGTGTGGTCAACTTGATAGCTAGACGGTGTGGATCACAAATGCATCACGGTGTGCGCCACATAGCCGTTGGATGGATGGCTGATACAAAATACATTCAATCAAAGCGGCCTCATGGATGACCACAAATACATCAAGGTGGGCCTTATCACATGGGCCGCACCAAAAATCATTTCAATAGTTGTACGTGTAATAGTGTATCGTAGTACACTATCATTCCATGAGGCACATGGCCCACTAATGATGATCAGCACTGGTCAAACATTGACTAGGTAAATCAGCACCATCCAGACACTTCCCATGTAAATCAGCACCATCCAAACATTATCTATATAAATCGGCACCATCCAAGCGTCGTCCAGCATGGTCCAAACATTGTGGATGGTGTGGATATGGAACATACATCGAGGTGGGGTCCATAACACTGTCCAAACATGATCCAACACCATCCAAACACTGTCCAGCAAGGTCCAAACATTGTGGACGGTGTGGATATGGAACATACATCAAGGTGGGATCCACAGCACTGCCCAGACATGATCCACCACCATCCAAACACTATCCAGCACCGTCCAGTCCAATCTGGATGGTGTGGATGAAATAAGTACACCATGGTGGATATCCATGTCCCTCACTAGGATGATGTGAATACATAATACATAAATCAAGGTGGGTCCCACCTGCAACACGTCTCACACGTGCGGGGTGGGTCCACCCTCTCAACAGATGGACGGCATGAAAAATACACATGTTGGATAGATGACACATCAGGTGGGTCCCATGTGGGTGTGGCTCATAAAATATAATATTATAATATATATTATTTATATAATATTATATAAAAATGCATCCAGTGTTCATTGTTCAGAGATGGATGGACGACCTGAACATAGAATACATACACGTAAGGTGGGCTCCACATGAATGGATGGTCTAGATTATCAGACCCCTGCTGGTGTGAGAGTCATTGGTTCACTGTCTAGGTGATGGACGGTATGGATATAACACGCATCATGATGGGCCCCTCCTACTGCCAGGTGGACGGCCAGGTATACATCAAGGTGATTCCACATCTCAGCACATCACGGTGGAGTCCACATGTGTGTGTAGATCCCACGCTGCTGGGCAAAAGGATAAAACACATATAGCATGGTGGGTCCCAGTCGGGCCCACTAGATATAATGTATGACATATGTTATATTATATATAATATATAATATAATACTATATATTGTATATAATATATTACATATAATACATGCCAGCGCCGTCCAAGCCCTGGACAGCCTGGATGCAATGCATACTCCAGATGGGTCCCACGACCTTCTCTTGCTACTGGTAGACCACTTCTGTCCAAGCCCCACCATCGGAGAGGTTTGAGGGTGGACGGTCTGGATAGATCACACAAATCAAAGTGGGTCCACACATGTGGGGTCCACCAGCCTTGGTCACGGCTAATATTTATATATTCCCATCGGACAACCATGCATGATAGGCCCTACGATGGCAACAAGATGGGCCCACTCGATCGACGACATGGATAAAATACATTCATGGTGGGCCACACACCTTATCATCCCCACAGGAAAATGAAAGACAGAAAGATAGAGAGAGATAGGTGAGAAGGGGAGGGACCTCGCCACTATGGGCCCTCCCTAAACAATGCACACAACAAGATGGGTTCCACCACAAGTGGGCCCTCAATCAAAGGTTGAAAAAAAAACAATCACCCACCTTTGATCTCCTCTCCTTTCTTCCGCCGATAGTCTCTAGAGCTCCAAGGGAACGTTTTTAACGGTTGAGATGGACTTTGGATGGTGAGATTGGGTGGTAGGAAGGTGGGCCACACCAAGCTCTCTCATGGAGTTTGGAGGAGCTTGGACATTGGGTTACTTGCTTGAAAAAAATGGAGAAATGAGAAAGAGAGAGGATGAGATGTAAAGAGAGAGAGAGAGGGATGGGTGATGGGTGTACTTGACATGTATGGGTTGTAAGAGAGAGAGTTTGACTTTAGCATTTCTTGGGGATGGGTGTGAGGTTATGAGTACTTGACAAGAGATGTGTTTGATGTGTACTTGATTGATGGGTCATGTTGTAGAGATTCTCTTGGGATTGCAAATGTGTAGCATTTTCCTCGAACTGAATGCGGGCGCACATCTCCTGACCTGGGTATCACCTCAGCGCGTGAGATGTGACATCAAAAATACGGCTACGGTGCGGTCACTAGGGTATAAGTCTCGGGTCAAGCTGACTCTGAAATATAGGATATGTCTCAGGGTCACGCGCAAATGTAAATAATAGATTGCGGATTGTCAAAATTTGACCGGGAGGACCCCGGAAGCTTACGGAATGGTACAGGTTAGGATACAAGCCTTATAGACATATAGGGTGTGGTAGAGAGCATCATTATTAAATGATAAGGTAAAGTGGAAATCGCTACATCAATGTGGGCCCAATAGTTGAGATAGTTCAATAAGGGAAAGATGGTATCACTTGTATTAATGGGGGCCCAACGATTTGGGATAACCTAATATGGATAGGGTGGAAATGGATATAACGATGGGCCCTAGGGTGGTTTATGATGTGGACATTTAACCACCATTGTTCCTAAGGTGCTGCCCATTTGGAATATGGAATCTAGCTTATATTGGGGGCTCACGACCCTAATACTATCTAGAAAGTGGATGGACAATGTATACACATCACTCACACATGGTGGGCCTCACAAGGCAACCCCTAACATGGGCATAGAACATATATATCACTATGGGCCTCTTAAGGTGGGCCATGGCCTAGGGAATGTATGGATAAGATACATATAATCATATAACTCAAGGTGGGCTTCTCATGACAAAGGGGTCCATGGCCCTGAAACAATGAGTGGGTCGCGTGTGCATCCTTATAGGCCTCACAGGCTAGCCCTATGGCCTAGAAAATGGGTGGACAATGTGCTTACGATATGCATGTCAAAGTGGGCCTCACAACTGCACAATGGGTAGCAAAACATACAACAAGTTAGGCCTTGCACATGATAAATGGGCCCTACCAAAAAGGTGGTCAACGTGGACATGAAGCATACAACATGGTGGACCTTACACATAATCACAATGGGCCAGATACATCTCAATGGGCCTCATCACAATGGGCCACATATATTTAAATGGGCCTCATCACAGTGACCTCACATACATCTCAATGGGCTTGATGCAATCGCAATGGGCCTGACAAAACACAATGTGCCTCATATATATCTCAATGGGCTTCACACAAGCGTCTCATACACATCATATTGGGCCTCATCACATGGGCCTCACATACATCACAATGGGCCTCATCACATAGGCCTTACATACAATTGGTGGGCCCTGTATACAATAGGTGACCCTGCACATACAACAGGCCCTGCTGATGGACGGAGTGGATACAATGCATATGCCATGGTGGTTTCCATGGATGGACGACTTGAATATAACACAAATATCACGGTGGATCCCACCATCCCAGCTGGATAGTGTGGATGCCACACATGCAGTATGTGTGGCCCAAATGGGTATCATGGATAAAACACATATGCCACGGTGGTTTCCACCATCCAGAAAGCTGGACGGTGAGGATATAAAATACATACATCACGTGGGTCCCACATCCCATGGACGGTGTAGGCAAAACACTTGTATCATGGTGGACCCTTCGTGCATGGGCGGATGGTGAGGATAAAACCCGTATGTCAGGGTGGTCCCTTGTCCAGAGATGGATAGTGTAGATGAAACACCTACATACGGTGGGGTTCACATCCAGTGGACTGGACAGTAGGGATAAAACACAACATCAAGGTGGGGTCCAGTCCTCGTCTAATGACCGGAGGTGTGGATGATCACATACATCAAGGTAGGCCCCACCCCCACACTTGCAGCACGTCAGGGTGGGTCTCACCATCCTAAGATGGACGAATGGACGGTGTAGATAAAATTCATGTATCGATAAGGTGGGCCATCAATAGGGAAAGCGAGAGATAAGGAGAGAAAAAAATTGAGTGGTGAAGGGAGCTCTGCTACCATGAGCTCCCTTTACAAGGTATAAAGCATACATCAAATGGGTCCCATCGAATGTGGGCCTTTAAATCATACAAATCAATGGTGGAAATCCTTTTCCCACCCACAAGATCAAGGTCTAGATGACCTTCTTACAATATAAAGATAAACATCATGATGTGGTCCATGGAGAATGGCCCCATTATGGGATGAACATATGGATAATGGTAGGCCATCGACCACATTAGGGTCCAAAGTGAGATCCATACCATCAATCGATAGGCTCCACTTGGCCCATCATCAAAATCACAAATCTAGTCCTATAAACACCCACTGATTCCACTTCTTCTTGGTTCTTTGGAATGCTAAGCTCCTTGGCTTCTTCTTTGATGGAGGATGATGAAGGTTGAAGGGTTAAGATGAGAGATTAGGGGTAGGAAGTGTGCCACATACTTGGGTTCCTTCTCTTTTCTCTCCCTAGTCTTTTTCTCTCTAGTTGCTAGGAAAAATGGTAGAGAATGGAATGTCACACCCCAAATCTGGAAATCGGATTCACAGGAATCCCGATCGCCGAATCCGGTGCCGACAGCCTCCGTAGTACCCCATCTTTGGCTCCTGGCATTCACTTCTGTCACGCCCCAAATTCAGAAATCAGATTCATAGGAATCCCGATCACCAAATCCGGTGCCAACATCCTCTGTAGTACCCCATGTTCGGCTCCTAGCATTCATATGCCAGATTCTGATCCTAGAATCCTACAAGGAGGATTTTTGTATATTTAAATAGTAATAAGCATAACCACAAGATTACCCAATTCACAAAGGTAACATCATCATCACATATCCACTAATATAATCATTGGAGTACAACATTGAAAGGGAAATACATAAATAGAAAATCAAGCTCCAGAAGACCATCGCACGCTCCAACCTCAACACTGCTGCAACCTAACATCACCTGCACGCATCTATCGTGCATAAGCTTATAGAAAGCTTAGAGGGTGGTGTAAGTGTGTGCACAAGGTAAGTGTCAAGTATTCAGTACAATGCCATAGCATACAATATCAGAGAATTGTTAATCCATAAACTATACAATGTTTGAATAAGCAGAAACACTGATAAGATTATAATCATGCGATAATAGAATAAGCGGAAGTATGAACAAGTCCATAAGTCAATCAATATTAGAATACGCAATATAGAACAGCTATCGATAAGGAGTCACAAGGAGCTAAATATCAGATGCAGAGGATACAATGTAATATACATTCCTGATGAATAACACAGACAACGTCAGTCGTACCATATGCCACGGATGTAATGCAACATGCAGTGCGAATGGAATGACCATGCTGGAGTGTGAAGTCGGGATGATAGTACGTAGTATCGCAGGCTACGGGATCCACCACAAGGGACTTCTATCCAAACCAGTCCCATACCTAAATTTAGATAGTCAGACTCAATGTGGTAAACTCCTGATCTCAGGTTAGTCGCGCGCCCTAACTGAAATCCTTGCCATAACGAAGATACACAACAATTAGTTGCGCACCACCAGCTCGAGTGGATAGTGAATGAATGAATGAATGAGCATACAACTCCTACTCAATAAGTTCACATATTAATACAGTTCATCTCTGGGATCATCACCGGGGTTTAGTACACTCCAAATGGCACCGCCCCTCTCCCAGTAGCACAATCTAAGTGAGTGTAAGAAACCTCACTATCCGCGCAGCCAATAGTCTGCCAATACCTATCCGGCACGTCGATAGCGGACTCATTTCTGAGCTGGTCAAACTTAGCCTAGTATTGCCCCCTACCCTCGGGTGAGTAAGGCCACACCCATTTCAAACCGACCACGACACAGTGGGAGACGTGGCCTCCTGGTATTCGACCCTTGTGTGCTCATATATCCACTCGGTCTCGACGTTGGAGTCATCTCCTGGCCACGAAAGTTTAAGGATTTTCACCCAGGGACATCTTTGACGCCCGTATGCTAAAACTAAATATTTTTGGTGTCCCGTCTAGCTATCCATGATATGCCTGTGGAGGCTACGACCCTGATGTCACTAGGGCATATAACACACAATGCAAGATGTATGAGTCATACAATCCAGTCATGCATCAATCCTGCGCATACCGTGCGCTCATGTGAGATAACCTCCGCCTATCAGGGAGTCTCAAATCATCCTGCCCAATGACATATACAATGGTCAATCACATCTCATAACAAATATGCAAATGATGCGTATGGACATGGATCATAATGTTATGATGTCACATACACATAATTGGTATCAATAACTGGCATCGACAATGTGGACTTTTAACCAACATTGCTCCTAAGGAATGACCCACATAGAATCAAATATATAATGGGCACATGGCCTCACACAAGGGCCAAATATACGAAACAGGTGGCCCTGCTAATAGGCCTAACACATATCACAATGGGCCTTACCCATAGGCCTCAAATACATCTGGATGGGTCGCACCCATGGGCCTCAGATATATCACAATGGGCCTCAAATATACTTCGCAGGTGAGTCACATACCTGGGTCTAATACACATCAGTAGGGCCTACATCACATAGGCCTAATATAGATCACTATGGCCACAACCCATGGGCTTTAAATACACAATAGGTGGGCCCTACACATGGGCCTCAAATATATGAGTGAGCCTCAATGGACAGGTCACCAATACAATAGGATGGGCCTAATGACATGGACCTCATAAATATATCGAATAGGCCACACCAATTGGGCCTTACATACATTGCAATGGGCCATGACCCATGGGCCTTGCATACATCACAATGGACCTTGTAACATGGGCCTTATATATATTTAAGGTGGGCATCAACAATAGGCCTCATACACATCAAGGTGGGCCTCAACAACGGGCCTCATACATATCAAGATGGGCCTCAACAACGGGCCTCATACACATCAAGGTGGGCCTCAACAACGGGCCTCATACACATCAAGGTGGGCCTCGACAACGGGCCTCATACACATCAAGGTGGGCCTCGACAACGGGCCTCATACACATCAAGGTGGGCCTCAACAACGGGCCTCATACAAGGCTTAAGGAAAAGTCACAATGTGGACATCCAACCATCATTGCCCAATAATGTGGACGTTTAACCACATTACTCCTAAGGAATGACGCTCATAGGGTCAATCGTATAATGGATCAACGGTCTTATACAAGGGTTTAAAACACATCATCATGGGCCTCACTCATGGGGCATATACACATCACATTAGACCTCACTCATGGGCCAACGTACATAACGTCGGCCGTATCAACGGGTCGAACAAAATAGACCAAATCAAAAGGGCTGGTACAAAGGAGTCAAATCAATTGGGCCAATCAAATAGACTGATACAGATGGGCCGAGTTAAAGGGGCCGACTCAAATGGGCAAAGTCAAATGGGCTAATCAAATGGGCTGATACAATTGGCCAAGTCAATGACACTACAAGAAAAGAGGTTTCTAGCGACAAAACTTTTAGCAATAAAATTTTTTTCATTGCTAAAAGTGACTTGTAGCAACGAAATAAAAATTCGTTGCTAAAACTTTACTTTTAGCGGCGAAATCGTGAATTCGTAGCTAAAAGTCACTTTTAGCAACGAACCATTTTGTCGCTAAATGTTGTGAACAATTTTTTAAACTTAAGGGAACGAAAGCAACGGTTTACTTTTAACAACGAAAATTTTCCTAGCGAAAAACTTGGTTGGGACTTTTAGCGACGAAAGCTCCGTCGCTAAATGTCTGACTACTTTACGTTTAGCTACGAACATTTTCGTAGCTGAAAAATGGGGCTGCGACTTTTAGTGACGAAATTAGTGTCACTAATGTGTGAACAATTTTTGCATAAAATCCCAAGGTTTACTTTTAGCTGCGAATATTTTCGTAGCCAAAAAATTACTTTATGAAAATTTTCGTAGCTAAAAATCCGTGGCTGGGACTTTTAGCAACTAAAATTTTGGTCGCTAAATATGCAAAGGGCTTTTAGCTACGAAAATTTTTGTAGCTAAAAAACATGCTTGGAGCTTTTAGCGACGAAAATTTTCTTCGCTAAAGTCTTTTTTTTTTTTTTTTTAATTTCATCTTAAATTTCCTTTCATTGTATTTTTCCTGATATACACCTGTTATATAAAATATTTCATCATATTCATATTCACATTCATCTAAACTGAAACTACGTAAATACGTCCAAACATAAACTGCATCCATCCAGATATAAACTACATTCATCTAAACATAAACTGCATCCATCGAAACATAAACAATCCTATGGAAAAAAATAAATGAAAAGAGAGAACATATGAGAGATGATCCAGACAAATGAAAAGAAAAATAACCTTAACCTAGGTTAAGGTTTAGGTTATAGGTTTTGGTTTAGGTTTAAGGTTATAAGTTTTAGTTTAGGTTAAGGTTTAGGTTTTGGGTTTAGGTTAAGGTGATAGGTTATAGCTTTGGGATTTGAGAATATGTTAAGGTTTAGGTTTAGGAATTTGGGTCGGGTTCGGGATCGGGTTTAGGCTTGGGTTTTCAAGTTTAGGTTTAGGTTTAGGTTAGGGAGTTGAGATTAGGATTTGGTGTAGGTTTAGGTTTAGGGATTTGAGAATAGGCTAAGGTTTCGGTTTAGTAAATCGGGTTCGGGTTCGGGATCGGGTTTAGGCTTAAGTTTTCAAGTTTAGGTTTAGGTTAGGGAGTTGAGATTAGGGTTAGGTGTAGGTCTAGGTTTAGGAATTTGAAAATACATTTAGGTTTTAGGTTTAGGTTAAGGTTATAGGTTTAGCTTAGGTTTAGGTTATAGGTTATAGGTTATAGCTTTAGGGAATTGAGAATAGGTTAAGGTTTAGGTTTAGGAAATCGGGTTCAGGTTCGAGATCGGGTTTAAGTTTAGGTTTTCAAGTTTAGGTTTAGGTTAAGTAGTTGAGATCAAGATTAGGTGTAGGTTTAGGTTTAGGAATTTGAGAATATATGTAGGTTTTAGGTTTAGGTTGTATGTTATAGGTTATAGTTTTAGGGAATTGAGAATAGGTTAAGGTTTATGAAATCGGGTTCGAGTTTGGGATCGAGTTTAGGTTTGGGTTTTCAAGTTTAGGTTTAGGTTAAGTAGTTGAGATTAGGATTAGGTGTAGGTTTGGGTTTAGGAATTTGAGAATACATTTAGGTCTTAGGTTTAGGTTTAGGTTTTAGTTTTGGTTTAGGTTATAGGTTATAGTTTTAGGATAAGGTTTAGGTATAGGTTATAGGTTTTGGGATTTGGGAATAGTTTTAGGTAATAAGTATAGGTTTAGGTTAGATTATAGGTTTTGGGATTTGATAATGGGTTCGGGTTTAGGTTATAGATTTTGGTTTTGGTTTTGGTTATAGGTATTGGTTTAGGTTATAGGTTATATAGGTTTAGGATAAGGTTTAGGTTTAGGTTTAGATTATAGGTTTTGGGATTTGAGAATGGGTTCGGGTCTAGGTTATAGGTTTTGGTTTTGGTTTTGGTTTAGGTTATAGCTTATAGGTTTAGGTTTAGGTTAAGGTTAGGCTTAGGTTATAGGTTTTGGGATTTGGGAATAGTTTTAGGTTAGGTTATAGGTTAATGTTTAGGGATAGGTTATAAGTTTTGAGATTTGAGAATCGGTTCGGGTTTAGGGCAAAGGTTTTGGTTTTGGTTTAGGTTATAGGTTTTGGGATTTGAGAATGCGTTCGGGTTTAGGTTATAGGTTTTGGTTTTGGTTTAAGTTAGAGGTTTTAGTTTTGGTTTAGGTTATAGGTTTTGGTTTTGGTTATAAGTTATAGGTTTAGGTTTATGTTAAGGTTAGGTTTAGGTTATAGGTTTTGGGATTTAGGAATAGTTTTAGGTTATAAGTATAGGTTTAGGTTAGGTTATAGGTTTTGGGATTTGATAATGGGTTTGGGTTTAGGTTATAGGTTTTAGTTTTGGTTTAGGTTACAGGTTTTGGTTTAGGATAAGGTTTAGGTTTAGGTTTAGGTTATAGGTTTTAGGATTTGAGAATGGGTTCGGGTTTAGGTTATAGGTTTAGGTTTTCTTTTAGGTTATAGGTTTTGGGATTTGAGAATGGATTCGGGTTTAGGTTATAGGTTTTGGTTTTGGTTTAGGCTATAGGTTTTGGCTAAGGTTATAGGTTACAGGTTTAGGTTTAGCTTAAGGTTAGTTTTAGGTTATAAGTTTTGGGATTTGGGAATAGTTTTAGGTTATAGGTATAGGTTTAGGTTAAGTTATAGATTAAGGTTTAGGGATAGGTTATAGGTTTTGGGATTTGAGACTGGGTTCGGGTTTAGGTTATAGGTTTTAGTATTGGTTTAGGTTATAGGTTTTGGGATTTGAGAATGGGTTCGGGTTTAGGTTATAGGTTTTGGTTTTGGTTTAGGTTATCGGTTTTGGTTTAGGTTATAGGTTAAGGTTAGGTTTAGGTTATAGGTTTTGGGATTTGAGAATGGGTTCGGGTTTAGGTCATAGGTTTTGGTATTGGTTTAGGTTATAGGTTTTGGGATTTGAGAATGGGTTCAGGTTTAGGTTATAGATTTTGGTTTTGGTTTTGGTTATAGGTATTGGTTTAGGTTATAGGTTATAGGTTTAGGATAAGGTTTAGGTTTAGGTTTAGGTTATAGGTTTTGGGATTTGAGAATGGGTTTGGGTTTAGGTTATAGGTTTTGGTTTTGGTTTTGGTTTAGGTTATAGGTTTTGGGGTGTGAGAATGGGTTCGGGTTTTGGTTATAGGTTTTTGTTTTAGTTTTGGTTATAGGTTTTGGTTAAGGTTATAGCTTATAGGTTTAGGTTTAGGTTTAGGTTAAGGTTAGGCTTAGGTTATAGGTTTTGGGATTTTGGAATAGTTTTAGGTTATAGGTATAGGTTTAGGTTAGCTTATAGGTTATGGTTTAGGGTTAGGTTATAAGTTTTGACATTTGAGAATCGGTTCAGGTTTAGGGTAAAGGTTTTGGTTTTAGTTTAGGTTATAGGTTTTGGGATTTGAGAATGCGTTCGGGTTTAGGTTATAGGTTTTGTTTTTGGTTTAGTTTATAGGTTTTGGGATTTGGAAATGGGTTCGGATTTAGGTTATAGGTTTTGGTTTAGGATTAGGTTATAGGTTTTGGTTAAGGTTATAGGTTATAGGTTTAGGTTTAGGTTAAGGTTAGGTTTAGGTTATAGGTTTTGGGATTTGGGAATAGTTTTAGGTTATAAGTATAGGTTTAGGTTAGGTTATAGGTTTTGGGATTTGATAATGGGTTCAGGTTTAGGTTATAGGTTTTGGTTTTGGTTTAGGTTACAGGTTTTGGTTTTGGATAAGGTTTAGGTTTAGGTTTAGGTTATAGGTTTTAGGATTTGAGAATGGGTTCGGGTTTAGGTTATAGGTTTTCGTTTTCGTTTAGGTTATAGGTTTTGGGATTTGAGAATGGATTCGGGTTTAGGTTATAGGTTTTGGTTTTGGTTTAGGCTATAGGTTTTGGTTAAGGTTATAGGTTATAGGTTTAGGTTTGGGTTAAGGTTATAAGTTTTGGGATTTGGGAATAGGTTTAGGTTAAGGTTAAGTTATAGGTTAAGGGGATAGGTTCTAGGTTTTGGGATTTGAGATTGGGTTCAGGTTTAGGTTATAGGTTTTAGTATTGGTTTAGGTTATAGGTTTTGGTTTTGATTTAAGTTATCCGTTTTGGTTTAGGTTATAGGTTAAGGTTAGGTTTAGGTTATAGGTTTTTGGATTTGAGAATGGGTTCGGGTTTAGGTCATAGGTTTTGGTATTGGTTTAGGTTATAGGTTTTGGGATTTGAGAATGGGTTCGGGTTTAGGTTATAGGTTTTTGTTTTGGTTTAGGTTATAGGTATTGGTGTAGGTTATAGGTTATAAGTTTAGGATAAGGTTTAGGTTATAGGTTTTGGGATTTGAGAATGGGTTCGGGTTTAGGTTATAGGTTTTGGTTTTGGTTTTGGTTTAGGTTATAAGTTTTGGGGTTTGAGAATGGGTTCAGGTTTAGGTTATAGGTTTTGATTTTGGTTTAGGTTATAGGTTTTGGTTAAGGTTATAGCTTATAGGTTTAGGTTTAGGTTAAGGTTAGGCTTAGGTTATAGGTTTTGGGATTTGGGAATAGTTTTAGGTTATAGGTATAGGTTTAGGTTAGGTTATAGGTTAAGGTTTAGGGATAGGTTATAAGTTTTGAGATTTGAGAATTGGTTCGGGTTTTGGGCAAAGGTTTTGGTTTTGGTTTAGGTTATAGGTTTTGGGATTTGAGAATGCATTCGGGTTTAGGTTATAGGTTTTAGTTTTGGTTTAGGTTATAGGTTTTGGGATTTGGAAATGGGTTTGGGTTTAGGTTATAGGTTTTGTTTTTGGTTTAGGTTATAGTTTTGGTTAAGGTTGTAGGTTATAGGTTTAGGTTTAGGTTTAGGTTAAGGTTATGATTAGGTTATAGGTTTTGGGATTTGGGAATAGTTTTAGGTTATAAGTATAGGTTTAGGTTAGGTTATAGGTTTTGAGATTTGATAATGGGTTCGGGTTTAGGTTATAGGTTTTGGTTTTGGTTTAGGTTACAGGTTTTGGTTTAGGATAAGGTTTAGGTTTAGGTTTAGGTTATAGGTTTTAGGATTTGACAATGGGTTCGGGTTTAGGTTATAGGTATTCATTTTCATTTAGGTTATAGGTTTTGGGATTTGAGAATGGATTCAGGTTTAGGCTATGGGTTTTGGTTTTGGTTTAGGTTATAGGTTTTGGTTAAGGTTATAGGTTTAGGTTAAGGTTAGGTTTAGGTTATAAGTTTTTGGATTTGGGAATAGTTTTAGGTTATAGGTATAGGTTTAGGTTAAGTTATAGGTTAAGGTTTAGGGATAGGTTATAGGTTTTGGGATTTGAGATTGGGTTCGGGTTGAGGTTATAGGTTTTAGTATTGGTTTAGGTTATAGGTTTTGGTTTTGGTTTAGGTTATCGGTTTTGGTTTTGGTTATAGGTTAAGGTTAGGTTTAGGTTATAGGTTTTGGGATTTGAGAATGGGTTTGGGTTTAGGTCATAGGTTTTGGTATTGGTTTAGGTTATAGGTTTTGGGATTTGATAATGGGTTCGAGTTTAGGTTATAGGTTTTTATTTTGGTTTAGGTTATAGGTATTGGTTTAGGTTACAGGTTATAGGTTTAGGATAAGGTTTAGGTTTAGGTTTAGGTTATAGGTTTTGGGATTTGAGAATGGGTTCGGGTTTAGGTTATAGGTATAGGTTTTGGTTTTGGTTTAGGTTATAGGTTTTGGTTAAAGTTTTAGCTTATAGGTTTAGGTTTAGGTTATGGTTAGGCTTAGGTTATAGGTTTTAGGATTTGGGAATAGTTTTCGGTTATAGGTATAGGTTTAGGTTAGGTTATAGGTTAAGGTTTAGGGATAGGTTATAAGTTATGAGATTTGAGAATCGGTTCGGGTTTAGGGTAAAGGTTTTGGTTTTGGTTTAGGTTATAGGTTTTGGGATTTGATAATGCGTTCGGGTTAAGGTTATAGGTTTTAGTTTTGGTTTAGGTTTTTAGGTTTTAGGATTTGGAAATGGGTTCGGGTTTAGGTTATAGGTTTTGGTTTTGGTTTAGGTTATAGGTTTTGGTTAAGGTTATAGGTTATAGGTTTTGGTTTAGGTTTAGGTTAAGGTTATGTTTAGGTTCTAGGTTTTGGTATTTGGGAATAGTTTTAGGTTATAAGTATAGGTTTAGGTTAGGTTATAGGTTTTGGGATTTGATAATGGGTTCAGGTTTAGGTTATAGGTTTTGGTTTTGGTTTTGGTTACAGGTTTTAGTTTAGGATAAGGTTTAGATTTAGGTTTAGGTTATAGGTTTTAGGATTTGAGAATGGGTTCGTGTTTAGGTTATAGGTTTTCATTTTCGTTTAGGTTATAGGTTTTGGAATTTAAGAATGGATTCGGGTTTAGGTTATAGGTTTTGGTTTTGGTTTAGGCTATAGGTTTTAGTTAAGGTTATAGGTTATAGGTTTAGGTTTAGGTTAAGGTTAGGTTTAGGTTATAAGTTTTGGGATTTGGGAATAGTTTTAGGTTATAGGTATAGGTTTAGGTTAAGGTTTAGGGATAGGTTATAGGTTTTGGGATTTGAGTTTGGGTTCGGGTTTAGGTTATAGGTTTTAGTATTGGTTTAGGTTATAGGTTTTGGTTTTGGTTTAGGTTATCGGTTTTGGTTTAGGTTATAGGTTAAGGTTAGGTTTAGGTTATAGGTTTTGGGATTTGAGAATGGGTTCAGGTTTAGGTCATAGGTTTTGGTATTGGTTTAGGTTATAGGTTTTGGGATTTGAGAATGGGTTCGGGTTTAGGTTATAGGTTTTTGTTTTGGTTTAGGTTATAGGTATTGGTTTAGGTTATAGGTTATAGGTTTTGGATAAGGTTTAGGTTTAGGTTTAGGTTATAGGTTTTGGGATTTGAGAATGGGTTCGGGTTTAGGGTATAGGTTTTGGTTTTGGTTTTGATTTAGGTTATAGGTTTTGGGGTTTGAGAATGGGTTCGGGTTTAGGATATTGGTTTTGGTTTTGGTTTAGGATATAGGTTTTGGTTAAGGTTATAGCTTATAGGTTTAGGTTTAGGTTAAGGTTAGGCTTAGGTTATAGGTTTTGGGATTTGGGAATAGTTTTAGGTTATAGGTATAGGTTTAGGTTAGGTTATAGGTTAAGGTTTAGGGATAGGTTATAAGTTTTGAGATTTGAGAATCGGTTCAGGTTTAGGGCAAAGGTTTTGGTTTTGGTTTATATTATAGGTTTTGGGATTTGAGAATGCGTTTGGTTTAGGTTATAGGTTTTGGTTTTGGCTTAGGTTTTTAAGTTTTGGGATTTGGAAATGGGTTCGGATTTAGGTTATAGGTTTTTATTTTGGTTTAGGTTATAGGTTTTGGTTAAGGTTATAGGTTATAGGTTTAGGTTTAGGTTTAGGTTAAGGTTATGTTTTGGTTATAGGTTTTGGGATTTGGGAATAGTTTTAGGTTATAAGTATAGGTTTAGGTTAGGTTATAGGTTTTGAGATTTGATAATGGGTTTGGGTATAGGTTATAGGTTTTGGTTTTGGTTTAGGTTACAGGTTTTGGTTTAGGATAAGGTTTAGGTTTAGGTTTAGGTTATAGGTTTTAGGATTTGAGAATGGGTTCGAGTTTTGGTTATAGGTTTTCATTTTCATTTAGGTTATAGGTTTTGGGATTTGAGAATGGATTCTGGTTTAGGTTATAGGTTTTGGATTTGGTTTAGGAGTAGGTTTTGGTTAAGGTTATAGGTTATAGGTTTAGGTTTAGGTTAAGGTTAGGTGTAGGTTATAAGTTTTGGGATTTGGGAATAGTTTTAGGTTATAGGTTTTGTTTTTGCTTTAGGTTATCGGTTTTGGTTTAGGTTATAGGTTAAGGTTAGGTTTAGGTTATAGGTTTTGGTTAAGGTTATAGGTTATAGGTTTTGGTTTAGGTTTAGGTTAAGGTTATGTTTAGGTTATAGGTTTTGGGATTTGGGAATTGTTTTAGGTTATAAGTATAGGTTTAGGTTAGGTTATAGGTTTTGAGATTTGATAATGGGTTCGAGTTTAGGTTATAGGTTTTGGTTTTGGTTTAGGTTACAGGTTTTGGTTTAGGATAAGGTTTAGGTTTAGGTTTAGGTTATAGGTTTTAGGATTTGAGAATGGGTTCGGGTTTAGGTTATAGGTATTCGTTTTCGTTTAGGTTATAGGTTTTGGGATTTGAGAATGGATTCGGGTTTAGGTTATAGGTTTTGGTTTTGGTTTAGGCTATAGGTTTTGGTTAAGGTTATAGGTTATTGGTTTAGGTTTAGGTTAAGGTTAGGTTTAGGTTATAAGTTTTGGGATTTGCGAATAGTTTTAGGTTATAGGTATAGGTTTAGGTTAAGTTGTCGGTTAAGGTTTAGGGATAGGTTATAGGTTTTGGGATTTGAGATTGGGTTCGGGTTTAGGTTATAGGTTTTAGTATTGGTTTAGGTTATAGGTTTTGGTTTTGGTTTAGGTTATCGGTTTTGGTTTAGGTTATAGGTTAAGGTTAGGTTTACGTTATAGGTTTTGGGATTTGAGAATGGGTTCGGGTTTAGGTCATAGGTTTTGGTATTAGTTTAGGTTATAGGTTTTGAGATTTGAGAATGGGTTCGGGTTTAGGTTATAGGTTTTTGTTTTGGTTTAGGTTATAGGTATTGGTTTAGGTTATAGGTTATAGGTTTAGGATAAAGTTTAGGTTTAGGTTTAGGTTATAGGTTTTGGGATTTGAGAATGGGTTCAGGTTTAGGTTATAGGTTTTGGTTTAGGTTATAGGTTTTGGGGTTTGAGAATGGGTTCGGGTTTAGGTTATAGGTTTTGGTTTTGGGTTTTGGTTATAGGTTTTGGTTAAGGTTATGGCTTATAGGTTTAGGTTTAGGTTAAGGTTAGGCTTAGGTTATTAGTCTTAGGATTTGGGAATAGTTTTAGGTTATAGGTATAGGTATAGGTTTAGGTTAGGTTATAAGTTAAGGTTTAGGGATAGGTTATTAGTTTTGAGATTTGAGAATCGGTTCGAGTTTAGGGAAAAGGTTTTGGTTTTGGTTTAGGTTATAGGTTTTGGGATTTGTGAATGCGTTCGGGTTTAGGTTATATGTTTTTGTTTTAGTTTAGGTTATAGGTTTTGGGATTTGGAAATGGGTTCGGGTTTAGGTTATAGGTTTTGGTTTTGGTTTAGGTTATTGGTTTTGGTTAAGGTTATAGGTTATAGGTTATAGGTTTAGGTTTAGGTTAAGGTTATGTTTAGGTTGTAGGTTTTGGGATTTGGGAATAGTTTTAGGTTATAAGTATAGGTTTAGGTTAGGTTATAGGTTTTGGGATTTGATAATGGGTTCGGGTTTAGGTTATGGGTTTTGGTTTTGGTTTAGGTTATAGGTTTTGGTTTAGGATAAAGTTTAGATTTAGGTTTAGGTTATAGGTTTTAGGATTTGAGAATGGGTTCGGGTTTAGGTTATAGGTTTTCATTTTCGTTTATGTTATAGGTTTTGGGATTTGAGAATGGATTCGGGTTTAGGTTATAGGTTTTGGTTTTGGTTTAGGCTATAGGTTTTGGTTAAGGTTATAGGTTATAGGTTTAGGTTTAGGTTAAGGTTAGGTTTAGGTTATAAGTTTTGGGATTTGGGAATAGTTTTAGGTTATAGGTATAGGTTTAGGTTAAGTTATAGGTTAAGGTTTAGGGATAGGTTATAGGTTTTGGGATTTGAGATTGGGTTCGGGTTTAGGTTATAGGTTTTAGTATTGGTTTTGGGATTTGAGAATGGGTCCAGGTATAGGTTATATGTTTTGGTATTGGTTTAGGTTATAGGTTTTGGATTTGAGAATGGGTTCAGGTTTAGGTTATAGGTTTTGCTTTTGGTTTTAGTTATAGGTTATAAGTTAAGGTTGTAGGTTATAGGTTTAAGTTTAGGTTAAGGTTAGGTTTAGGTTATAGGTTTTGGGATTTGGGAATTGTTTTAGGTTATAGGTATAGGTTTAGGTTAGGTTATAGGTTAAGGTTTAGGGATATGTTATAGGTTTTGGGATTTGAGAATGGGTTCAGGTTTAGGTCATACGTTTTGGTATTGGTTTAGGTTGTAGGTTTTGGGATTTGAGAATGGGTTCGGGTTTAGGTTATCGGTTTTAGTTTTGGTTTAGGTTATAGGTTTTTGGTTTAGGATAAGGTTTAGGTTTAGGTTTAGGTTATGGGTTTAGGTAAAAGGTGTGGTTCCTGCAAATACAAATACAAATATAAACACGGCCTGTATAAAATGTTAGGCCCTTCCAATGCCATCCATAGGAAATGAACAGCTTCATCATGGTCATAACAACGGTTCCCACCTTCCAGGGACCCCCGCTCTTCCAGATAGCTCCGACGCACATCCGGGTCTTCTCCATTAATTTTGAGCAATTACATAAACACGGCCTGTCCAAATGGCCAGGCCCCTCCATTGTCGTCCATAGGAAATGGACAACTTCATCATGGTCATAACAGTAGTTTCCTCCTTCCATGGACCCCCGCTCATCCGGATAGCTCCGACACACATCCGAGTCTATTTCATCAATTTCGAGCAAATATATAAACACGGCATGTCCAAATGGCCAGGCCCCTCCAATGTTGTCCATAGGAAATGGACAGCTTCATCATGGTCATAACAGCGGTTACCACCTTCCAGGGACCCCCGCTCAACATCCGGATAGCTCTGACGCACATCCAGGTCTGCTCCATCAATTTCAAGCAAATACATTTAAAAACAGGGTAGGCATCTATTTTTTTATGGATGAAAACCAATCTTGAAGACTATTCATTAGGCAGTCCCTACAATGGATAGTAGTTAGACATTGAATGATTAAAAACATTAACAACTTCTGTTGCTTTTCTACATATACACAAGATTCATAGACTGAAAAATTGCCATTGAGTTCGTGTTTTATGTTCGGTTAGTAGAGACAGATAAGCTCTTTATACCATATGACCTACAACTGATGAAAATTTCAAGTAAATTGTACGAGGTTTACAGTAATCATGGAGATTAGAAAATTTTCAAGTATGTGCATTTCAATGTGAGTTATTTTTCTAATCATGATAGCCTTGGTAGGGGTGATATGAGGGATGGGTTAATTACAAGAGGCCTGATTAAAACTGTATTGGGTTATCTTGCCGGGCATAATCATTTCTAGACCAGCAAGATAACCCAATATAGTTTTAATCGTTCTCTTGCAATAAACCCATCCCTCGTATCAACTCTCCCAAGGCTATCGTCATTAGAGAAATAACTCAGACTGAAATGCACATACTTGGAAATTTTCTAATCTCCAAGATTACTGTAAACCTCGTACAATTTACTTGAAAATTTTATAACATGAAATAGTACATGAGTGAGAGAAGACAACGTAACCTTTTATATAGAAGTCAGAAATTGATAGGTTGGGATTGTCCTATCGAGGAGATTTTTAGGCGTAGTCCATCTGTTGTTGGGACAAACATGCATGGGTTTAGATTATTAAACCATGGACCCCACCTGTCATTGAAAACTAAGGATTAAAATTGACGCAGTGAAGGACGTGAGGTCGAGCACCGTCTTCCTCAAGATGATAAATATTTCGAATCCACGGAACTTCTCTGGACTCCTCACAGAGACTTCTTGAATCCACGAGGAACGAAAGTAGAAAATAAGAATAATTCCTAATAAATTCAAAATTCATTAATGAATTCCAAAAATTGAGTTCACAACCCTTTAAATAAGGGAACCAAGCAATAAGAAAGAAATCGGACTCAAACTACAACTAAAACTCCTAGAATTTGCAACTTACTATAAATAGTAAGCTTACTATTTATAGACGGTCATGATGTCTACTAGTGCGCAAGGTTTTCGGCCAAAAATAGTAAGTGTCCTATTTGGCTTCACCAAACCGTTCTCCTAATTATCCTAAGCACTTTTCATGTTGGACACAACTCCTAAAGCCCAACGGATGAAAAGTTATACTCAAACTAAAACTTACTATTTATAGTAAAAACAAAATTAAAACGAGGAAACGACCGTCGATCAGGGGGTTTCTCATAAATTTGGGCTGCACAACCCGGTGTAGCAGGGTTGGCTGGCTAAAGTAGCTCGTTCTACCCCAAAATCATATATTTTACGTTGGATAACTCATTCCGGATTGTGAGATACGCCCGATTTAAGGTCCGATGGTTCGGATCACTTCTGTCACCGACCGTGCCTTTTCTGATCCATCTTAGCCATGAAATTGTCTGCGACCCGCTCTACATCAGTCCCCTCCACTTGAAAAGAACTCGTCCTCGAGTTCTCCTCCTTCACTGGTTCATGATACTCGGTCAGGTCCGTAACGTTGAAAGTCCGTGAGATCACCATGTCATCTGGAAGATCAACAACATAAGCATTGTCATTGATCTTTTGGATGATCGGTACCGGTCCAATCTTCTTATTCTTCAGCTTGTCGTACATCCCGGTCAGAAATCTTTCTTTTCGTAAATGGACCATTACCTGGTCGCCCACCTCGAACACCTTTTGTCGACGATGCTTGTCCGCTTGTTCCTTGTACTTTTCATTCGAGGCATGTAGCTTAGTCTGCACCTCCGCATGAATACCCATGATCCTGTCTGCCATATATTCTGCTGCAATACTCATGCCTGGGAGCTTGGGTAGAGGGACCAAGTCTAGTGTGTGGCGAGGTACTCGTCTGTAAATAACCTGGAATGGGAATTTCCCTGTCGAGCGGTTCACCATGTTGTTGAATGCAAACTCCGCTTGAGACAAGGTCAAATCCCACTGCTTCGGTTTCTCTCCTGAAATACATCGAAGGAGGTTTCCCAAAGTGCGATTCATAACTTCGGTCTACCCATCAGTCTGTGGGTGGTAAGCACTGCTGAATTGAAGTCGTGTATCGAATCGAGTCCACAAAGTCCGCCAAAAGTGGCTAATGAACTTCGTGTCATGATTAGAAGTAATGGTCTTAGGGACCCCGTGTACTCGTACGACCTCCCTGAAGAATAAATTCACCACATGTGTTGCATCAAGGGTCTTCTTGCATGGGATAAAGTGCGCCATCTTAGAGAAATGATCGACCACTACGAACACCGAATCCATGCCGCGTTGTGTTCGTGAAAGACCAAGCATGAAGTCCATTGATAAATCCTTCCAAGGACCGTTATGCACAAGTAACGGGGTGTAGAGGCCCGTATTCTGAGATTGTCCCTTGGAGGTCTGACAAATATGACAACGTTATACGGCTCTTCCCATATCACGTACTAATTGCGGCCAGTAATATCGCTCTTCCACAAGAGCTCGCGTCTTGTCTCGCCCAAGGTGTCCACCGAGGCCACCTCCATATAGTTCCTGAATAATCTGCTCCCTTAGAGAACTTTGGGGGATGCACAATCGATTCCCTTTGAAGAGAAAACCATCCTGTATATGAAAGTCATTGGGGTGACCTTCTTGGCACTTCGACCAAGAATCTTTGAAGTCTTCCTCCTCGGCATATAGCTCCTTGAGACAGTCAAAGCCGACCACCTCGTTGCTCATCGTAACAAGTAGTGACGCACGATGACTAAGTGCATCAGCCACCTTATTCTGCTGACCTGACTTATGCTTCAGAACAAATGTAAATTCCTGTAAAAATGTAACCCATCTAGCATGCACACGATTCACGTTAGTCTGACTATTAATAAACTTTAATGCCTGATGGTCGATGTACAGAACAAACTCTCTTTGAATCAGATAATACCGCCAATGTCGCAGTGCCTGAACAACTGCGTACAACTCAAGCTCGTAAGTCGATCACTTCTTTCGGGCTTCACTGAGCTTCTCGCTATAGAAGGCTACCGGCTTGCCTTCCTGTGATAATACTCCTATTCCGACAGATGAAGAGTCACACTCTACCTCAAACAATTTATCGAAATTAGGAAGCACCAAGACTGGTGTTGTAGACAAACGATTCTTGATCTCATGAAAGCTCTTGTCAGCTTTATCGGTCCACTGGAACGGCCCTTTTTTCATGCAGTCTGTTATTGGCGCGACTATGGTGCTAAAATCTCGCATAAATCGACGATAGAAAGTCGTCAATCCGTGAAAACTCCTCACCTCATGAATGCTTGTCGGGATCGGCCATTCCCTAATAGCTCGTACCTTTTCATCATCCACCCGAATGCCTGTGGATGTTACAAAAAATCCTAAAAACAACAGGCTGTCAGTTAAAAAGCTACACTTTTTCAAGTTGAGGTACAAATTGTTATCTTGTATGACCTACAGCACCCGCCTGAGATGTTTCTTGTGCTCCACCTCATCCCGGCTATATATCAATATGTCATCAAAATATACTACCACAAATCGGCCAGTGAACGGTTTTAGAACTTGATTCATCAAACGCATAAAAGTACTTGGTGCATTCGATAGGCCGAAAGGCATGACCAGCCACTCATACAACCCTTCTTTTATCTTGAATGCCATTTTCTATTCATCACCGGGTCGAATACGAATCTGATGGTACCCGCTCTTTAGATCGAGTTTAGAGAACAATTTAGCCCCTCCTAACATATTGAGCATGTCGTCCAACCGTGGTATTAGAAACTGATATTTAATAGTAATTTTGTTAATTGCTTGGCTGTCGACACACATGCGTCAGCTTTCATCTTTTTTTGGCGTTAATAATGCTGGTACAGCACATGGGCTCATGCTCTCTCTCAATAGACCCTTACGTATCAATTCCTCCACTTGCCCCTGAAGTATCTCACACTCCTTCGGACTCATCCGATAATGAGGGTAATTGGGTAGGCTAGCCCCAGGGACGAGGTCTATGTGATGTTGGATGTCTCTCATGGGAGGTAATCCATCAGGTAAATCTTCAGGCCAGACTTCTTTGAATTCATTTAGTAACAGTCTTAAGCTTGGAGGGATGTTTGAGGGTTCCTCTTTCTTGCCCTTCACCACTACGGCATATACCTCGCCGGTTTCCTTGGACTCCTCCATGAAATTTCTAATGGTTAAGAGAGAACTCTCCTCCACTTTAGAAGCTTAAGGGTGGTTCTCTGGTGCCATAGGGGCAAGAATTATTTTTCAACTATCCTTGACGAATATGTAGACATTGTCTCGCCCTCGATGGGTCGCATCACGGTCCGACTGCCAGGGTCGACTGAGTAGCATATGGAAGGCTTCCATGTCAACCACGTCACAAAGTATCTGATGCTTATAATGTTTACCAATTGAAAACGAGATAGTGCATTGTTCAGTTACCTTGGTCTCGTTCACTTTTTTTATCTAGCCAATTGAGTACGGGGAAGGATGTTTCATCGTTGGTAGCTGCAACTTATCCACCATCACTCTTGAGATAATGTTCTCGCTGCTACCACTGTCTATGATCACATCACAGACCTTTTCGTTGATAGTGCACCGAGTATGAAATATATTGTGCCGCTGTGGATGTAATTCCTTTCGTGGGGTATACAGTAGTCGCCTCACAACGAGAGATTCGCCACGATCCTCGCCTTTCACTTCATCGCCACCTGCTATTTCTTCAGTGATTTGTTCATATTCATCAAAGCCATGATCTTCTTCTGCGGCCTCATCTTCAGTGCCCCCCTTCGTTTATAGTCAAGTGTGCTGCCGGACGTTGAGGACAAGTGTTTGATAAGTGGCCTGGTTGGCCACAGCGGTAACAATTGTTCGGCCTTGGCCTAGCATAAGGATTCGAAATCCTACTCGGGCCCGCTGTTGTGGGTGCTGCCCGTTGAGTTCTGGATGGTCCGCTCCCCGTATCACGGTTCGCGGGTGGAGGAGGCTGAGGACGTTCTCCTACCGGATCTTTTCCTCGAACCAGCACTGGATCCTGTGTGGGACCTGTCATAGGGGGTCGATTTGAAGGATAGGGACGAGCAGGAGCTCTTGCAAGCTGTGTTTCTGCCCTTCCTGCCAATTGGACTGCTTCATCTACGGTCCCGACTAGGTACATCTGAACTCGATCCTGAATTACCGGTCACAACCCACTTATAAATCGCGCCACTTTCTATGACTCAGATTCTTACAAATCGTTTCATGTAGCCAACCGCTGGAATTCTTCAGTGTAATCTGTAACAGTTCGATTTTCTTGTCGATAATCTTGGTATTGCTGGAATAATATCTGCTCATAATCACTGGGGAGAAATTGTGAACGAAGAAGACATCTCATCCGAGGCCATGATGCGATGGGCGCCTTGTTCTGGTGGGCTCGTGAGAGTTGAAATTGTTCCCACCATGCAGAAGCATCAGATTTTAATTTAAACGCTACCAATTTCACCCTTTTATGATCTGACACATCCATATAATCGAAATATCTCTCTACTTCGGCTAGCCAATCGAGAAAATCTTCGATACGTAATAAACCGTTAAAACTAGGAAGTTCAGCCTTACCTCGATAGTCTCTTTCAGCACGATCTAGACAATCACCTCCATAGATTGGCCGTCGGTCAAAACTCTCATTAATGTCATCATCGCTGGAACTAGAGTCATCCGGTGTAGCCCTACGGTTTTTCACTGGTAGTACTCTGCGATAATCAGGGTCACTTCGTACAACAAACACGGGTGGTGGAGCGACCATAGGTGGTGGAGCACTGCCTAGGGCTCGGGGTGAAAATAGCGCACCCGCAAGACGGTCGAGGGTTACTTGCAGCCCTTGCATGGTCAACTGACTCTCCCGATGGAAAGCTTCCATTCTTTCCGAAAGATAACGAATCCTTGGATCACCGTCCACAGAATTTTGATTCATACCTTCGTTGTTTGCCATCGGCCCGAGAGAAAACCTCGCTCTGATACCAAACTGACGCAGGGAAGGACGTGAGGTCGAGCACCGTCTTCCTCAAGATGATAAATATTCCAAATCCACGGAACTTCTCTGGATTCCTCACAGAGACTTCTCGAATCCACGAGGAACGAAAGTAGAAAATAAGAATAATTCCTAATAAATTCAAAATTGATTAATGAATTACCAAAATCGAGTTCACAACCCTTTAAATATGGGAACCAAGCAATAAGAAAGAAATCAGACTCAAACTACAACTAAAACTCCTAGAATTCGTAACTTACTATAAATAGTAAACTTACTCACTATTTATAGATGGTCATGATGTCTACTAGTGCGCAAGGTTTTCGGCCAAAAATAGTAAGTGTCCTATTTGGCTTCACCAAACCGTTCTCCTAATTATCCTAAGCACTTTTCATGTTGGACACAACTCCTAAAGCCTAACGGATGAAAAGTTATACTCAAACTAAAACTTATTATTTATAGTAAAAATAAAATTAAAACGAGGAAACGACCGTCGATCAGGGGGTTTCTCACAAATTCGGGCTACGCAACCCGGCATAGTGGGGTTGGTTGGCTAAAGTAGCTCATTCTACCCAAAAATCATATATTTTATATCGGATAACTCATTCCGGATTGTGAGATACGCCCGATCTAAGGTCCGATGGTCCGGATCACTTCTGTCGCCGACCGTGCCTTTTCTGATCCATCTTGGCCATGAAATTGTCCGTGACCCGCTCTACATAAAAAATGGTGTGAAAATCTATATGTAGTAAGATATATATATAAATCCCTTGTGTAGTATTTGTGGATAATGTGTAGTTGTGTACTATCATTTATACAAGAACATGGCTTGACTATATATGGACACACATGTTAAGACATACGTATGTGAGATTGGTGAAGCTAAATTTCAATGGATCACATTAACTCGACAAAATCAAATGTCAAGGTCAGTCTTGGGGTGTTGTCATTCCAATATTGGACATTTGTTTGTCTAATTTAGACCACTTATTCTTTTTCATTTACCATTCCTTTTGATTTCCACAGTTTGACACCTAGGATCATTCAGTTGGTATGATTTTCAAGTTATCGCTGACTTATAATGGGCCTTATTTATCTGGATGGTTTCAATTCAGAAACATAAATGCTTGGCTAGGGGTATACACATGCATGGATTTTAACACCCTGTAAGCGTATGGAATGAATTGTTTCAAATTGTGCTTTCACATAATCATACATATGCATGGATGTGAATAGCTGCCAAAAGCATATCAAATGAATCCCTTCAAACTATATGTTTACTGATGCAACACTTCATCCTGTCTAATAATGTAAAAAACAGGTATAAGAGCGCAAGGAAATTCATAATGGAGTGAGAATTTGCCTGATGTTCATCCCTACCTAGAAAACAATGACAGGATAAGGCACTGTTTTGATGTACTTCGATTTGGGTGTACTGAATATTCCGCGTAAAGGTAAGCATCCATGTCTTTGTTGTGTTTAGTGCATAAGTCTGTGTATATGTCTTTGTTGTGTTTTCAATATGTTTGGTACATATATATCATAGATCATCTTCTCAAACTTACTCTGAAGGTATGATGCCAAAAGGGTTTTTTTCTTCTCTTCTTTTTTTTTTCTTCTCTTTCAATGACAGGCCACAAGCATATCGCTCTTGGGGTTGTAAAAGAAACCCAGGGACAGTCGTTCTTTAGACGCATTCACAATCACGCGATGCTCGACGCTCTTGTGATTGACATTGCTCAACACCTGAGATTTCATTTGTTTACCAACCAATCCTTATTACCCAAATAATTAACCATTTCTCAACTATTTCTTTTCTCTATAATAATACTAATAATAATAAAAGCTGCCTGCAGCACGTGCCTTCAAATATATCCATGAAGCATGGCGTGGGTTTTGGACACTACTGGTCAGTTTTGGAAAGGATTTGTAATCCCACCACCATGAATGTGTTTTGTCCGGGCTGTATATACATTTTTCCAGCTCATTACAGGGCATGGCCAGGAAATGTACAATCCATTCTCCGTGGACCACACCATAAGAAACAAGGGTGATTGAATGCCCACCATTAAAAACTTCTTGGTTGCCATAAAAGTTTTCGATCAAGATGATATTTGTGTTTTCCATTCATTTAGGTCTATGTGACCTTGTAAACAGATTGGATGGAAAATAACATCATGGTGTGCCCTAAGAAGGTTTCAACAGTGAGCTCCATTTTCCCAGCTGTTTCCCACGGTGCAGTTCACTTGAGCTTTGGATATGCCTTATTTTTGATCTCATGCTCTAAAATGAGCTGGAAAATCTGATAGAAACACATATATCATGGTGGGCCCTACAAAGTTTGGGCTATGTCAGTCCATGGATATTCAAATTTTAGGTGCTGCAGGCAATTGGCCTTTTCATCCTGGTGCAGCCCACCCTTTTCACCATTCTGAGCTTCTACTCCAGTGTCATAAATAGGAAAAAAATCCCACCAAACATCATATTTTAGACCAACAACAGGTTGGATGGAAAATACGTAATTTTAGACTTCAACAATAGTTATCAAACAAATTTTTCAGCTTCAGATTTAGATTTCATGTTCAGATTTTAGATTCGGGCTTTAGACTTTAGATTTAACAAACGGTGCCTAAATATCACAAAAGATGGCTCAGATGAGTGGGCGATCCAACAGTCTACACAATCTTGAGACCTTTCCATCTAGAGATCCGCCTAACCACTAGCAAGAGGATCTTAATCATTCCTCTGATTCTACGGTTGAGATGGCCCCCAGATAATGATCAATGGCTTAGATCATCCAAAGGTGGGCCAAATGAACATATGAGTATGATCTCTCTCAGGTATTTTTCTTGAAATTTATATACCTTATATGAGGGATTGCCACCTAGGAGGCTTTGGATGAGAGAGAGATTATCCCATTTCATCCGAATCTTCCCCTCTTCCCAATCATATTTATGTTGAATCTGAAATTCAACTCAAAAATACAAATAATAGAGTGGAGAAATTAATTAGAAGGAAACTTGAGTGGGACCCATCCTCTAATGGTTGCCCACAAGAGGGCCCCATGGGCCCATATACAACATATCACACCAATCAAACAACCACAATCATCTTATTCCGGCTGTTGAAGTTAGACCCGGCATGTACTACAATCCAGACTGTCCAAATAGGCAAGCCCATTGTGGATGGATCAACATAGCCTGAAAAATCACACTGATCAAACAGTCCCAAACATCTGATTCCAGCCATTATCTGGCCGGCATCAAATGGTTATGATTGTTTGATTAATCTGACTTTGAGGCTATGCACCATCCACAACCTGCTCCACAATTTAGATGGTTAAGATCCATGCCACGTGCACGGTGATCAAACCACCACCATTATGAAAATCACGACAGACTATTAACATAGTCAGCACCCATATAATACCAAATTATCCAATTTGAGCATTCTTCAAAAATAAATAAATAAATAAATCCATTTTTATGAAATGCAATTAATGAAAAATCAAATTAACTTTTTACACTTATGATCTCTAGTGCAGAATAAAAAGAATTAAAAATCAAATATATAATTACTATGAAAAATCATAAGAACTTCCACTCAATTCCAGCAGAACTTTCAGTTCAATTTTTATAGAAGTGAAGAACATCACCATGCAAAAACCTCTGTTATCTCCTAGAAATCCTTGGAAAAAGAGAGCAAGAACAAAAAACTTTCATGGGATAGTGGGCCCCATAGCGTATACATGTATTAGCCCCACCATGGTCCATTCCATTGATAGTCGTGGGGTCCATGGACACCATTAAAAACTTCCTAGGGTCCAATGTAAGGTTTATTTGTCATCCAACCCTAAATCCCCAAATCCCCAAATCCCTAAATCCCCAAATCCATAAATCCCTAAATCTCCAAATCCCTAAATCCCCAAATCCCTAAATCAGTATTTAGATTGAGAGAGATTGATAGAGAGAGAGAGAGAGAGAGAGAGAGAGATACCTCACGGTCAACCAAGCTTCAGAGAGAGAGAGAGAGAGGATGCCTGGGCATGCGTGGGTAGGGCGTCCGGCAACGGTCCGCGAGAGAGAGGAAGAGAGATACAGAGAGACAGAGGAGGTGGAAGATGTGAGAGAAATAGAGAGGGGACAAGGAGGAGAGATCAGAGAGAGAGGAAGAGAGAGTCAGCGAGAGAGAAGAGGGAGAGGAGGGAGAGAGCGCTGGAGGAAGAGAGAGCAGAGAGAGAGAGAGAGAGTTGTAGGGAGGGGTGTCGTTTGGGTGTAGGGCGTCCTTTGAATGCTCTACTTTCCCCAAGTTCTGTGGGCCCACCATGATGTATTTGTTATATCCACACTGTCCATCCATTTTGAGATATCATTTTAAGTCAGGAGCCTAAACCTAGGGCAGATAAAAATCTGTAGTGGACCCCACCACAGAAAACAGTGGGGAGAGTGATTCTCACCGTTGAAACTATGTTAAGGCCCATCGTGACGTTTATTTGAAATCAAACTTGTTCAAACATTAAAAAATACCTTAAATAAGGTAAAACACAAATGTCATCTTGATATAAAACTTTTGTCGCCGTTAAAAGTTTTTAATGGTGGGCGTCACTGTCCCACTGTTTTTTGTGTTGGGGCCCATTGGAGCTTTGGATTTAACTCGTTCTTTGGATACTGCCCTAAAATAATCTCTACAAATGGATGGAAGGTGTGGATATAAAACTTACATCATGTTGGGGCCCAAAAATGAGAGTACATAAAATATCAGGTGGACCACACCATATGAAAACAATAGTGATTAGATATCCATCATTAAAATTCTCATAAGTATTTGGCATCCAATCCTATTAAACGAAGCAGACGTAAGGCTGTACTGTTTATTTGGCATCCTTTAGAAGTTTTCAAGGGTAAGCATTCCATGGATCCTTTATATTTTCTTTATTTTGAGCTTAGCACAGATATTGTCAAGTCGGTAGTTCTCAATAACATGTTCAAATAATTTGGTGCCAATTCATATTTTAGATATGAAAATCTTGAACTTAGTTTCTTTTGTCACCTCAAGCTTAAGGCCTATTTATGATCTGGCTTCATCTCTGGTTAAAAGCAACACTTTTGTATAAGGAGCATTTTGACTAATAAGTCGTGCCTTGATTCCTTGTTAAATCAATCATAAGTTACGAACTAAAAACTTGAGGTATTTTTTCTGTTTAACATTTGGGTATGAGGAGCTTTTTTAAAAAAAAATAAAAAAAAATAGGTAAAATTCCTATTGATCTATACACATACATGTAAATAAATTAACAGCATGCTTAGTCATCTTTCACACATAGATATAGACCATAAACATGAGAAAATATCACATAAGGGCCCACCACCTTTCATGCCAATACATCATGCTGGTAAGACATCCCAGCCGCACAAAATATGCGTCGCACCATGATCATTTTCATGTCATCAAAATTTGGTCCATTGACTCACTAGGTGAGTAACACACCTGCATTGAGTAGGACCATTGGCTTTCGATTGATTTCAACGATGCGGCCCATCCATTGAGGGGACCAACCTGATTTGACACAGGTGATTTTCATAAGTGGCCCACTTTTTACTTATGGGGATGTATGTGAAAGTCCATATTTGTCCAGTTGGTGCAGTCTTTCTTCGAGTGTCCAACCTTCCCACACTTGAAACAAATCGAGTTCATTTGGAGAGGTCATTTTAGGACATCAGCCAAGGAATGAGTCAGATCAAAATCTTTAGTAGACTCAACCACATAAAATAATGTAGAGAGTGACACCCACCATTTAAAACTTCTAAGGGCTGTAAAAGTCTTCGATCTAGCTAATTTTCACTCTTTTCACATATTTAATGTCTGTGTTAACTTATGAACAGGTTGAATCTCAAATAAACATCACGGTGGACCTTTAGAAGATTTCAATGGTGCATCACTCTCTCATTCTATTCTCTTGATCATGCCCTAAAATGATATCTCAAGATAGATGGACGGTGTGCATAAGTCAGTGAGCCCTAAGAAAGTGTACCTACACTTGACATTAATTTCCTATGTTGTGGTCCACTTTAGATTAAGGATCTGCCTCATTTTTTTGATCATGTCCCGAAGCAATCTGGCAAAATGGATAGACCGCGTGGATAAAACACACAACATGGTGGGCCTACAACACCTTGACACAAATAAGCAACAGTGGTGATTAAAATCCACTAATAAAATTTCTTGTGGTCTACAGAAGAGTTGGATCAAGCTTGATATGGGTTTGTGTGATCCTGTTAAATAACAAATAAACGTAACGGTGGACCTTAAGAAGTTTATAACGGTGGACCATCAATCACCTTAGATTTGGATCTGCTTCATTTTTTGGCACAAAGCTCTAAAATGAGCTGGCATACCCAATGGGTGGCGTGGATATATCAAAACATTAGGTGGGCCCCACCGTCACGGCCTCCCTGAATCAGAACCAATCCCGATTCCAGTGCAAGAAAGAAAAGAAAAGAAAACCCCAAGTTAGGGTTGACCTGACTCGACCTGGTTTTGAAATAGACCTTGTCTGAACTCGACCCAACTCGGTACCAAGTCTAGCATGCCTGGCCCGATCTGAGTTTAGGTCTACCCTAGACTAATCCACATACATCACAATGGGCCCCACAAGACTTAAAAATGGAAATCGGATTGTGTACTGAGTTACTCAGTACACTCGTATCGTACTGAGTAAACTCTTTTGGGTCCACTGTGAATGTATCTGGTCCATCCACGCCATCCATCCATTTTTCCATCTTATTTTACATGTTGAAACCAAAATTTAAGCATACCTAAAGATCAAGTGGACCATACCATAGGAAACAGTTGGAATAATTATTTTCACCGTTGAAACCTTTATAGGGTCCACAGTGATGTTTATTTCTCATCTAACCTATTCATAAGATCACAAAAACATGGATGAAGGCAAAACACAAATACAAGCTTGATCCAAAACTTCTGTGGCCCCCAAGAAATTTTCAATGGTAGATGTTCAATTCACACTGTTTCCTGTGGTGTGGTCCAATTGAGGTTTGGATATACTTCATTTTTTGGGTCAAGCCCTAAAATTATCAGGTAAAATGGATGGACGGAGTGGATAAAATACATAAATCAAGGTGGACCCCACAGATCAGTACGCAATCCGCTTCCTAAAAATGAGCCCGAACGAAAAGTTAAAAACATTCCCTGCCCGCCCCTCCCAAAACCCAAATCCCTCAAAACCCAAATCCCGTGCCCGCCCCTCTCCCAAACTGTCTCTCTCTCTCTCTCTCTCTCTCTCTCTCTCTCTCTCTCTCACCCGACCATCGGTTTTCAACCCCTCTCCCACAAGCAAATGCGCCCGGCCCTCTGTTTCCCAACACCTCTCTCTCTCTCTCTCTCTCTCTCTCTCTCTCTCGCTCGGTAGGGTTTCAAAATCCCACATTCACTACAAACCCACCATAGATCTGTGAGAGAGACTTGGAGAGCACTCGAAAGAAGAAGAAGAAGGAGGAGAGGAAATCCAGACATCTCAGACATCTATCCTGCGAACCATCTACGATCTCTAGCTCCTCAAAACAACGGTTACTCTCTCTCTCTCTCTCAATGCCGATTTATGGATTTGGGGATTTAGTAATTTATGGATTTTTGATTTTGTAATTTACTGTTTGGAGTTGTGTACACAACCATCCTAGCTGTGCATCAGATTGGCCTAGCTATGGAGATAACGTGGTCCAATTCAGGATGGTACACTCATCAGGCAGGCCATTTTTGTATGTTGAATGTGGACAGTAGTCCACCTGATGAGTGGGACCAACCCTTTTAAAACTGGGGTGAGTTGACCCAGTTGAGTTTTACGAGTCGATTCAACTGAGTCACCTTTCAAAACTCGTTGCAATTGAAGTTTTGTGACCCACAATATCATTAATGCCTGAAATCATGCTCGTTGAACAATCTTAGAATGGTAGAGTCATCTAACGACTGCAGTTTTTGGGCAATGGGTTGAAGGATTCCTTAGAATCACATAAACTCTGTAAGATGATTAGGGCCATTCAATTAAAAGACCTTTCAATGGACATAACTAGAAAATTGAAAATAGCTGCCATTATTTCAAGAGCAACAACATTTCTTCATTATACAACACCATATAGAGTGTCCTTCTTTCTCTAAACCTTGTTCCATAGTTCTAAAACTTGGTGACTCAACTCGACCAGAAATCAAGATGAGTTAGTGGAACTCACTGAGTCAACCCAGCACGACTATGTTTCGAGTCAAATGAGTTTGTAAACCATGCCTTGCTCAAAATGAAGCTGCCACCCCCTGATGTACTCCACCAAAATTCGATTTTGGTGTACCATACAAACGCCACTCTAAATTGCAATTTCAAAATGAACTTAGAAATCATTTAACCTAGGTTATGCAGTGAAAACTTCGGTTCCTAAACACACATGGAGCCCTTGTATATTTCCTTCATACAACTAAAAAAATCATTCTCTTATTTCTCTTCAAAAAACATATACAAAGTACTTTGACCTTAAACTCTCAGCAAGCAATGAATTTTCTATATCCCAAGTAATTACAATTTTCGTTAGATGTTAGCACTCTGCAATGTGGCCTCTCTGCACAATTTTTTTTTTTTTTTAAAAAGAAAAAAAGAAAAAAAATGGGCTAGAGATCACCTACAACCATCTACAGGTTAACTAGATCTAGTTATCATGAACGTGCACTGTTGCAAGGCCCCAATGGAAGTATCAGTAAACGATCTTTATGTGTATATAAGGAGACCTGACCATTGGGTTGGTCCCACTCATCAGGTGGACTACTGTGCACACGACATGTATTATGGTACTGTCCACATTCAACATATTATTTTGGTACATGTATTATGGTAGCTGACTTGACTTGTCTATAGATGTGTGTCGACTTAACCTGTTAGTGTTACTTTTAGAGGGCAATAATCTTGGTATAGCATCTTACTATTGTCTGGAGTTCTTGTTTGCTTTTGCTCTATCTGATTCTCCTATTGGATGATCCTAACCATAAAAGAGAATTCATTTCTGTTCTTTGCTATAAAATCAAGATGTGGGGTGTGTTTCTTTTTAAAATTGCTGGCATATCTCTTGCATAGTTTATCTGTTTAGGATGTGTTTGGATAAACAACTGAATTGATTCAGTTCATTCAATAGGATATGACATTTTCTACTTCTCAAATGGATAAGCTTGTTTGAAATTGTTACTAGTTGCATTTCAGGTCCAACTTGTAAGTTAGATAATTAGTTACTCATTTGAGGATTTCTATGGGGCCATACATAGATATGGTGTGTTTTTAGTGGCATAGAAATCGCTCAAATTGTCCCATTTTGGACAGTTCAAGGTTATATGGATAGTATGCTTTCATATATTCTATTTCAATGTTCATTCCTGATCTGTGGTCCATCTCCTCATTTCTCTCTGGATATGTTTCTTCCGTTCCGTATCCAATACCAAATATCTTTACATTGCTTTAGATATTTGGCATCAGAATGTAATGTAAGATAAACTTATCTGGAGAGGCATGGGGAGATGCTGCCGGATTTTTGGCGTGGACGTTTAAATGGGAATATGAAAGTATTACAATCTATCCAATCTTGGATTAGTAACTAATTTAGGATTTCATTGTATTAGCTTAGAAAATGTTTGAGTAGACTCGGATGTGCGTCAGAACTATCTGGATGTTGAGCGGGGGTTCCTAAAAGGTGGGAACCGCTACTTATGTTTGGGTAAGATAAGATGCATGATTTTCCTTTTCAACTGTTCGTCATAGACTGACAGTACTTGTTTCAATTTTCTTGGATGAATGATGAATGTATTTGCAAATGTAAATGAAAATAAACAACTTATGATATATATATATATATATATATATATATATATATGTTATCAATGGAGGATACCTTGGTTAGGGGGACATGAAATTCTTGTAACTTATGGTATGATGCCCCAATATAAGTTGTATGGTACTAGTATGTAGTAGATAATACTAGGTTCAATAGTAGATAATACTAGAGAACACCTAAACCTGATCCATAACTTAAAACCAAACCTGATTCCCTAAACATAGACCTAAACCTATAACCTAAACCTAAACCTATGACCTAAACCTATAACCTAAACCTAAACCTATGACCTAAACCTAAAACTTATAACCTAAACCTAAACCTATAACCTAAACCTATACTTATAACCTTAACCTAAACTTATAACCTATACTTTTAACCTAAACCTATACTTATAACCCTAACCTAAACTTATAACCTTAACCTTAACCTAAATCTAGACTTATAACCTAAACTTAAACATTAACCAAAACCTAAACCTAAACTTAAAAACCTAACCCTAAACTTAAAAACCTAAACCTAAACTTATACCTATAACCTATAACCTAAACCCGATCCCGAACCCGAACCTTAACCTATAACCTATAACCTAAACCTTATCCCATAACCTATAACCTATTCCCATACCCAAAACCTAGAACTATAAACTAAACCTAAACTTATAACCTTAACCTAAACTCATAACCTTAACGTAAACCTAAACATATAAGCTAAACCTATAACATAGCCTAATCTTAAAGCTATCTTCGTAGACTAACTCTAGTCTTTTCATTGTAGAGATGGATAAGAGTTGGATGCGAGCTAAGAATAGGTTTGGCCTAGAGTATAAACAAGGGGTTCAAGGGTTCATGGAATTTGCGCGAAATGGGACAGATTCAGGGAATAGGATTAGGTGTCCATGTCAAAAATGCATGAACTTGGTATACAAGACTTTAAACAAAGTAGAGGATAATTTGTTCATAGTTGGGATTGACCCGGGTTACACTTGGTGGGTCCATCATGGTGAAGATATGACCCATAGAGATGAGGCTACTGAAGTCAACGAAGACCCAATTGTGTCGGATGACGAGGGTGAAGACGTTGACGAAATGCAAAATATCATAGGTGATGTGTTCAGGGGAACAACTGTGGATACTGATTTTGCAGCGACAAGCAGTAGCCAAGATATTCCTCCAACAGGTGATGTCGAATCAGATAAGTTTAGTAGGTTGTTGAGGGATGCGCAACGTCCACTTTATCCGGGGTGTGAGAACTTCTCCAAGTTGAATTTTCTTACAAAGTTACTTCATTTGAAGATAATAAATCGTTGGAGTAACAAATCGTTCGACATGTTGCTTGAGTTGCTAAAAGAAGCATTACCGGCTGGTGAGACATTGCCCAAGTCTCATTACGAGGCAAAATCCTTGATGCGAGACTTGGGCCTTGGTTATGAATGAATCCATGCATGTATAAATGATTGTTTATTGTATAGGGAAGAATATGATAAGGATGATCAGTGTCAAACATGTGGAGAGTCTAGGTGGAAGTATGACAAAGCCGGGCATAAAAAAATCCCGCAAAAGGTGTTAAGGTACTTTCCATTGAAACCCAGATTGTAAAGATTGTTTATGTCTTGTAAGACGGCTGAAGATATGAGGTGGCATAAGGAGAAATGCATTCATGATGATAGTACCCTGAGGCACCCTGCGGACTCTGAAGCCTGGCAAAATTTTGACAAGCAACGTGACTGGTTTGCAGAGGATTCTCGCAATGTTCGACTAGGTCTTGCAAGTGATGGCTTTAATCTATTTGGTAATATGAGTAGCTCGTACAGTATGTGGCCAGTGGTACTTATGCCCTACAATTTACCTCCTTGGTGGTGTATGAAGAAGTCATTTTTCATGATGTCATTGCTTATTTCTGGACCCAGGTCACGTGGGAATGACATTGATGTGTATTTACGACCATTAGTAGATGATTTAAACGAGTTGTGGAGTCAAGGTGTAGAAACGTATGACACATTTGCAGGACAGACATTTCGATTACACGCAGCGGTCTTGTGGACAATAAATGACTTTCCTGCGTATGAAAATTTATTTGGGTGGAGCACGAAGGGCAGGTTGGCTTGTCCTACATGTGGTATTGAGACTTGTTCATTGTTATTGAAGCATGGTAGAAAAATGTGTTATATGGACCATCGTCGCTTCCTTCTGAGCGATCATAGTTGGCGCAGGAAGACGATGATCTTTGATGGCAAACAAGATCATAGGCCACCCCCGAAAGAGCTATCTGGAGAAGATGTGATACAACAACTGAGTAACATTCGAGAAGTTACTTTTGGTAAGGCATTGCACTTAAAGAAGAGGAAACGTACAGTACTGGAATATAACTGGAGGAAGAAGAGCATCTTTTTTGAGTTGCCCTATTGGAGTGATCTGAAATTGTGACACAACTTAGATGTCATGCATATTAAGAAAAATATATGTGATAATGTCTTCGGAACATTGATAAACATAGAGAAGAAAATAAAAGACAGTGTCAAGGCTCGATTGGATCTACTAGAAATAGGTTTAAGGAAAGAGTTACACTTGCAACCACATGGAAATTCGTATATTATACCAGCAGTCTTCTATACGTTGACAAAACTAGAGAGAAAGCGTTTATGTGAATGATTGAGATCGGTGAAGTTTCTCGATGGGTATGCGTCAAACATATCTCGACGCATAAACATTACAGACTGTAAGGTAACAGGCCTGAAAAGTCATGATTGTCATGTCCTTCTATAACGCCTACTGACGGTTGCAATTCATGGATTCCTGAGCAAGGATATTAGTGTTGCGTTGATTGAGTTGGGGATATTCTTTAAGGATTTGTGTTCGAAATCGTTAAATGTAGATATTATTAAATGACTGGAGAAGGACATTGCCGTAATCCTTTGCAAACTTAAAAGAATATTTCTACCCGTATTTTTTGATGTCATGGTACACCTAGCGATTCATTTACCGCACGAGGTGAAGCTTGCAGGCCCAGTACAATATCATTGGATGTATCCAATCGAAAGGTGGTAGAACCTATTAAATTTTTTTTTTTCATTCCGTAAACTACATATATCTATGTTTAAAAGCTTGTTAACATATTAGTTTTGTGTACAAATATGTAACACCCCGGATTTTGGCTAACCTGGGATTTCACGTCCTTAGGCAGTGGGTCAATTAAAACACCTGAAAAATCGTTCAGAACCCAATTCCATAGCCAAAGAAACCACTTAGGATAAATTTCTTTAGAAACTAAGCATAAGTTAGCTAGCGCAACGTTGGAGTGGCTGGGAAACAGTCCCTGATAACTTTAAATACGTTCTACAAGACCCAAATCGAGTAGAACCAATGACTCTATAATACTCTATAACCTCGGATCAAACTCTAAGCGGGTTTGTCCTCTGGACCACATTGAATTTTTATATTGGATTTAGACCGCGCGTCGAAGGTCCGATACTTCCTATCTTAGACCGTTAGAACCGCCCAGCTGGACTTGACAATCATCTCAAAAATCAAGTCAAACCGATAATCACAGAGTATTTCGTTGAACCCGGACTGAAGCGACCGCGAATAGGGACGAATTGGGAATTTCAAATTTAGATCTGGCACACGACTTGACGCGTCAGTATTAAGCGTTCTGACCGTCAGAATTCATCCAGATTACACCCTCGGATCAGGAAAAATATCTATTTATTATCATGGAACTTTCAGCCCTGATCTATGTGCGGTGACCGCTGAACTGAAACTGGTCCGCTACGTGCGATCTGCGAACCCTGCCAGACTGAAAACTTAATACGAGGTACATCTGGTACCCATGAGCTTAAGTCTGATCGCAATCGACCAGGGGACCACCAGAAAACAGTTTTTGGACCGAAACAGCCCCGAAATGGATAGGCATTAAGTAAACTTCGTCCCGGAGCCTATTTTCGGCGTTTTCAAGCTTATAAAAGGGGTTGAAACCCTCATTTCTCCTTCACATCCGAATTTCACTAAACCCTAGAAAAGAGAGAGAGAGTTTGAGAGAAAGGGAAGAGGAGATTTTTCCCGCTTCCGAGCCATCAACGATTGCTGCATCAGCACTTCCTTCCAATCACCTGGCTGGTGATTTCTCCACCTTTTCAGGTATAGAATAATCCCAAAAACTTGCTAATTTAGGGTTTATGTCGATGCACAACATGTTAGCTAACGTAATCCATAAATCAGGTTCTCTTACAGCCGTAGACGAAGCGTACACGCTCCGTTCAAAATCCCGCGACCGTAAGAGACTAGGTGAGGATTTTAGACGCTTTGATTGTCGGTTTACAACGCTTTCAATGTCGTTTAATAGTAGATTATCGACGGCATCGCCGTTTGACATGTACAACATGCTCTCTGTTTCCTGTTTCGCAAATTAACGAAGAATATGAGATTTAGGGCATTTTAGTCATTTGTAGGAAGTACGGTCTCCATGCATAATTTGCTGACGTGATTGACATGATTTGTCGCCGCATTAGAGAGTTAGGAATGCTTGCATAATCAGTTTGGCGAAGAGATTCGCCAAGTTGCGCACTTTGGGTCGACATACTATATGTGGACTTAAGTGTGTAGTGTATGTGTTTGTATAAATGCTTGTATTAGTATGTATTGCATTGAATGATGTTATGTAGTAGATTGAGATTGATTTCATGATTAATATGCTAACCTAAATGATTTCCTATATGTTGACCTTATGCATGATTGCATCACATGCATAGAAATGATGCCTTAAAGAATTGCCTAAGTTGAATATGCATGGAAAGCATGCCTTGAAGATTTGCCTAAGTTGAATGTTATAACATGTGCTAACATGCTCACATGATGTGTTTCAATTCCAATACCCTGATATATAGCGTTAATGTGATTCAATAGATGTGTGGGACTTGACTTAGTCCAGGCAGTCGGTAACCGAACGAATTCGTGGCTGACTGGTCATAGCCACGAACGATGCGTCGATGAATGTGATTCGTGTTGAGAGTTGGCGGCAGTGGTTAGGCCACGCGAAGTGTTTTACGCACTTCATGTCGTTCAATTCGAGATGCGATCGCGCTAGTCGAGCCCGTCAAGTAACCCGACTGGCCGATGTTTGTTCACCTTGTATGTATCATAACTGCTTGAACCTAGGGTACAGAACTTACCATTGCAAACCCTATTAACCGTGGTACCTTGATCCACGAAGACTCATGAGCCGGGCATGGTGGTATGGGACACCGTGGTCGAGCTGTCGGCCTACGCTGGGGCCACAAACCTCCCCGTAGTGACCAGTGAGCACCTTGACTCGTGAGTAGATTATGGTGGTATGGGACACTATATTCTAGCTGTCGGCCTACACTGATCAGGCGACGAGCCCTTTGTAGTGACCGCGAGCGTATTCTGAGTTCACGGGAGGCGACGACCCTTCCGTGCAGTAGAGTACAGTAGGCCTGTATTGATAAGGTGATGGGGGAGCGGTGCAACGAGTGCGAGCAACAGCCCTGGCAGCCCTTGCAGTGACCTACGAAATGTACATCGTATGAGATTACTAGGAGTGACGACCCTAGACAGGATCCGTGTTGGGATTGATACAAGGGAAGTACCTTAGTTTCCCAATCCTGCTGTTTGAATGGACTAATAACAACTTGGTAATCATATCACCATAGCATTGCATGTGCCTGGAAGATGTGGAGCACTCTAGGGAGTGTGGCATGCCGCGGTCGTAAGATGTTGCCGCATGAGGATGATCGTCGGTGAGGGCATACATCACGTCATATCATCTTGCATTAACAACAGTATTAGAATTGTCTGATTTACTGCTTTACTATTATCGCGTGATTGAATTGTGAACATGCTAATCTTTGCTCTATGATTCCACTGAGTTGATCACTCATTCCCACGTTACGGGATGGTGTTTGCAACACCCACCAGACCCTGTTGTAGTTGCAGGTGACGACGAGATCCAGGAGGTGGAGCCGGAGATTGACGAGGACCAGGATGAGTTCTCGTATATGCAGTATCACGACGGCTTCCCGTAGGTGACCTGGATCGAGGGGGACTTCAGTGGGACTATTTTGAACTTATTCTTTTGTCTATTTACATGTATATGAGACTCAGAGATGTAGTCATACTTTGGAGACAGTTGAGATTACTTTATTTTTCCATACAGTGATATATATATTGTTTAGTCTTCCGCTTGCTTTTATCACTGGATCTGAAGTATGAATTGCAGTTTTGGTATACTTTTACTCATGTGAATGCTTTAAATTAGACAACATTGAATCATAACCATTTTTGTTACATAAGTGACGGTCTGGAACTCGGGAGTTGAGTTTATACACGACCCCCGATTTTCAGGGTGTTACAAAATACCTTCACACACTTAAACGATTTGTGAGGAACAGGGAATTCCCGGAGGGATCCATAGCTGAGGCGTACATTGATAATGATTACCTTACATTTTGCTCCTTGTATCTTCGTGGCATTGAGACTCGATTCAACCGAGAAGATCAGAATGCCGATGAAGGGCAGGAGCATGAACACGGACTCATATCTGTGTTTGCACATAACATTCGTCCTTTAGGATCCCCGACGTTTCAAGATATGGACGTTGGGGATCTAGCAAAGGCGAGGTGGTATGTGTTGCATAATTGTGAAGAAATAGAATCGTACTTGGAGTAAGTCTTCCACCTGATTATTGTTTTCTCTGTAAACTCAGAACCTTAATGTTTCTTGCTGATAGTGTATCATTTATGTGTAGCGAACACCTAGATGAGATGAAGTCCAAATTCCCCACAAGTTATAATCAAATGCATCAGGATCAATTTCCACAATGGTTCAAAAAATGTTTTAGATTTCACATTGTATCTCTCCACACTTAGAATTGTCGTTGTATTGCACATTATTTGAACCTAAGAAAATCCTTAAATAATTATATTCTGTACATGATAATAGATGAAGACGTTGTGCACAAGCAACTCTGCGGATGCGTCTGATGCACTATACTCCCTGGCGTGTGGCCCTGATAGACATGTATCTAGATATACAGGTTGTATTGTAAATGGGATTCGATTCCTCACCGAAGAACGTGACAAGTACAGGTCCACACAAAATAGTGGGGTGGTTGTGAAGGAAACGAATGAGGAGGATGAAATTGACTTTTATAGCATTTTAATGGATATTATTGAGCTGAATTATTATATGAAAAAGCAGGTGTACTTATTTAGATGCGATTGGTGGGACGTTGGAAATAAGAAGTTGGGAATATAAACTGATAACTACTTTACGAGCATAAATTTATCTCGAAAGTGGTTTAAGGACGACCCATTTATCCTCGCCAGCCAAGCTAAATAAGTATTTTACCTCGCTGACACCAAGTTAGGCGGCTCTTGGCACGTGGTGCAGAAAATAAAGCCCAGGAACGTATTTGACGTTCCTGAACAAGAAGTTAACGATAGCGAGGATGGCAGAAATGACACGTCTAGGGTTGAACAAGCATATCAAGAAGACATGCCGTCTGCGGATACAGAGATTGATTCAAGTGTTGATATTGATGTGGTGCAACTGGATAGAGATGATGTGCCACCTGATCATGTTGATGCCTCAATAGTATGTGACATTGTTAGAGATGATAGCAGTTTCATTGAGGGATCCATTGCAGATGATGAAGAGGAAATACTGATTAGTGATAGTGATGGTGAAGAAGAAATAGTCCTAAGCGATAGTGATACAGAGGACGATTATCAAATGTACACATGATTTACATGTCAATTTTCAATTCGAATATGTAATTTTAATATAGAATGACAATGTGTAATGGAATTTAATAGGGTTATAGATTAAAGTTTACAGTTTAAATTTATTCTTCTTGCATTATAGTGTAATGGTTTAATCATATTTTAATCATCTCTCTAAGCATAAGCATAAATGCATTGTACCGTGAACACTACTTGTATAATGTTTTAGTATATTTCACTTGTATTAACATTTTTAAATTTATAAGTTCGTAGCTCGCACATATTCAGTGATGGAATCAGGTGGGAGAGTACGTCGTTTGTGTACTGGATCTACCCCTTCTACCTGTGATGGGACGGAACCAGGATCGCCGCCACATGTTGCATCGTAGTTTTCGGATCCCTCAGTCACGCATACACCGGGCACTGCATGTAAGTCTATATATATATATTTTAATGACTTTGGTTTATATTTATACTTACATATTTCTTTTGCAGTAGCGTTGTCGACCAGCCGACGAGGACATGGACCTACGCGTGGGTTGCTTTTACAGTGACTTACACGCGAGGGTAGGGTGACGGTAGAGTTCCCACAGGACTGTATTATACCTGTTGGGAACAATGCCAGATTGTTTACGTCAGAGGTCAGTGTCTTATGCCGATCTATGATCCCCGCCATCACCTCCCGTTGGGCAGACATGACAAATGATGTGCGGCAGCTCATCCGTCAGCGCCTTCAGGTAAATTTATATGTTATGTATTTTATTTATATATGTATTGCTCGAAATTAATGGAGCAGACCCGGATGTGCGTCGGAGTTATCCGGAAGAGCGGGGGTCCCTGGAAGGTGGGAACCGCTGTTATGACCATGATGAAGCTGTCCATTTCCAAAGGACGGCATTGGAGGGCCCTGGCCATTTGAACAGGCCGTGTTTATGTAATTGCTTGAAATTAATGGAGCAGAACCGAATGTGCGTCGGAGCTATCCGGAAGAGCGGGGGTCCCTGAAAGGTAAGAACAACTGTTATGACCATGAAGAAGCTGTCCATTTCCTATGGACGGCATTAGAAGGGCCTGACATTTTGGACAGGCCGTGTTTATATTTGTATTTGTATTTACAGGGACCACACCTAAACCTAAACCCATTCTCATATCCCTTAACTTATAACCAAAACCAAAACCAAAACCTATAACCTAAACCCGAACCCATTCATAAATCCTAAAACCTATAACCTAAACCTAAAACTAAACCTTATCCTAAACCTATAACCAATAACCTAAAACAATACCTATAACGTAAACTAAAACCAAAACCTATAACCTAAACCCGAACCCATTCTCAAATCCCAAAACCTATAACCTAAACCTAAACCTAAACCTTATCCTAAACCTATAACCTATAACGTAAAACAAAACCTATAACCTAAACCAAAACCAAAACCTATAACCTAAACCCGAACCCATTCTCAAATCCCAAAACCTATAACCTAAACCCGAACCCATTCTCAAATCCCAAAACCAATAACGTAAACGTAAACCTAAACCTTATCCTAAACCTATAACTTATAACCTAAAAAAAAACCTATAACCTAATCTAAAACCAAAACCTATAACCTAAACGCGAACCCATTCTCAAATCCAAAAACCTATAACCTAAACCAAAACCTAAACCTTATCCTAAACCTATTACCTAAACCAAAACCAAAACCTACAACCTAAACCCGAACCCATTATCAAATCCCAAAACCTATAACCTAACCTAAACCTATACTTATAACCTATAACATTAACCAAAACCTATAACCTAAACAAAAACTAAAACCTAGAACCTAAACCCGAACCCATTCTCAATTCCCAAAACCTATAACCTAACCCAAACCTATACTTATAACCTAAAACTATTGCCAAATCCCAAAACCGATAACCTAAACCTAACCTTAACCAAAAGTAAAACCTATAACCTATAACATTAACCAGAACCTATAACCTAAACCCGAACCCATTCTCATATCCCTAAACCTATAACCTAAACCAAAACCAAAACTTAAACCTGAACCCGAACCCATTCTCAAATCCCAAAACCTATAACCTAAATCTAAACCTAAACCTTATCAAAAACCTATAACCAATAACCTATAGCAAGACCTATAGCCTAAACCAAAACCAAAACCTATAACCTAAACCTGAACCGATTCTAAAATCCCAAAACCTATAACCAAAACCAAAACCTAGAACCTAAACCCGAACCCATTCTCAAATCCCAAAACCTATAACCTAAACCTAAACATAAACTATATCCTACACATATAACCTATAACCTAAAACAAAACCTAAAACCTAAACTAAAACCAAAACCGATAACCTAAACCCGAACCCATTCCCAAATCTGAAAACCTATAACCTAAACCTAAACCTAAACCTAATCCTAAACGTATGACCTAAACCAAAACCATAACCTATAACCTAAACCCAAACCCATTATCAAATCCCAAAACCTATAACGTAACTTAAACCTATACTTATAACCTATAACCTATAACCTTAACCAAAACCTATAACCTAAAACAAAACCAAAACCTATAACCTAAACCCGAACCCATTCTCAATTTCCAAAACCTATAACCTAACCCAAATTTATACTTATAACCTAAAACTATTGCCAAATCCCAAAACCTATAACCTAAACCTAACCTTAACCAAAAGAAAAACCCATAACCTATAACATTAACCAAAAAATATAACCTAAACCCGAACCCATTCTCCCAAAACCAAAACCTAAACCTAAACCCGAACCCATTCTCAAATCCCAAAACCTATAACCTAAACCTATACCTAAACCTTATCCTAAACCTATAACCAATAACCAAAAAAAGACCTATAACCTAAACCAAAACCAAAACCTATAACCTAAACCATAACCAAAACCTAAAACCTAAACCCGAACCCATTCTCAAATCCCAAAACCTATAAGCTAAACCCAAACCCATTCTCAAATCCCAAAACCTATAACCTAAACCCAAACCCATTCTCAAACCCCAAAACCTATAACCTAAACCTAAACCTTATCCTAAACCTATAACCAATAACCTAAAACAAGACCTATAACCTAAACTAAAACCAAAACCTATAACCTAAACCCGAACCCATTCTCAAATCCCAAAACCTATAACCTAAACCTAAACCTAAACCTTATCCTAAACCTATAACCTATAACCTAAAACAAAATCTATAACCTAAACCAAAACCAAAACCTATAACCTAAACCCGAACCTATTCTCAAACTCGAAAACCTATTACCTAAACCTAAACCCAAACCTTATCCTAAACCTATGACCTAAACCAAAACCAAAACCTATAACCTAAACCCGAACCCATTATCAAATCCCAAAACCTATAACCTAACCTAAACCTATACTTATAACCTATAACCTATAACCTTAACCAAAACATATAACCTAAACCAAAAACCAAAACCTATAACCTAAACCCGAACCCATTCTCAATACCCAAAACCTATAACCTAACCCAAAGGTATACTTACAACCTAAAACTATTGCCAAATCCCAAAACCTATAACCCAAACCTAACCTTAACCAAAAGAAAAACCTATAACTTATAACATTAACCAAAACCTATAACCTAAACCCGAACCCATTCTCATATCCCTAAACCTATAACCTAAACCAAAACCAAAACCTAAACCGAAACCCGAACCCATTCTTAAATCCCAAAACCTATAACCTAAACCTATACCAAAACCTTATCCTAAACCTATAACCAATAACCTAAAACAAGACCTACAACCTAAAGCAAAACCAAAACCTGTAACCTAAACCCGAACCCATTCTCAAATCCCAAAACCTATAACCTAACCTAAACCTATACTTATAACCTATAACCTATAACCTTAACCAAAACCTATAACCTAAACCAAAACCAAAACTTAAAACCTAAACCCGAACCCATTTTCAATTCGCAAAACCTATAACCTAACCCAAAGGTATACTTATAACCTAAAACTATTGCCAAATCCTAAAACCTATAACCTAAACCTAACCTTAACCAAAAGCAAAACCTATAACATATAACATTAACCAAAACCTATAACCTAAACTCGAACCCATTCTCATATCCCTACACCTATAACCTTAACCAAAAGAAAAACCTATAACCTATAACATTAACCAAAACCTATAACCTAAACTCGAACCCATTCTCATATCCCTACACCTATAACCTTAACCAAAAGCAAAACCTATAACCTATAACATTAACCAAAACTTATAACCTAAACTCGAACCCATTCTCATATCCCTACACCTATAACCTTAACCAAAACCTAAACCCGAACCCATTCTGAAATCCCAAAACCTATAACCTAAACCTATACCTAAACCTTATCCTAAACCTATAACCAAAAATTCTAAAAACAAGACCCATAACCTAAACCATAACCAAAACCTATAACCTAAACCCGAACCCAATCTCAAATCCCAAAACCTATAACCTAAACCAAAACCAAAACCTATAACCTAAACCCGAACCCATTCTCAAATCCCAAAACCTATAACCTAAACCAAAACCAAAACCTATAACCTAAACCCGAACCCATTCTCAAATCCCAAAACCTATAACCTAAACCTAAACGTAAACCTTATCCTAAACCTATAACCAATAACCTAAAACAAGACCTATAACCTAAACCAAAACCAAAACCTATAACCTAAACCCGAACCCATTCTCAAATCCCAAAACCTATAACCCAAACCTAAACCTAAACCGTATCCTAAACCTATAACCTATAACCTAAAACAAAACCTATAACCTAAACCAAAACCAAAACCTATATCCTAAACTCGAACCCATTATCAAATCTGAAAACCTATAACCTAAACCTTATCCTAAACCTATGACCTAAACCAAAACCAAAACCTATAACCTAAACCCAAACCCATTATCAAATCCCAAAACCTATAACCTAACCTAAACCTATACTTATAACCTATAACCTATAACCTTAACCAAAACCTATAACCTAAACCAAAACCAAAATCTATAACCTAAACCCGAACCCATTCTCAATTCCCAAAACCTATAACATAACCCAAAGGTATACTTATAACCTAAAACTATTGTCAAATCCCAAAACCTATAACCTAAACCTAACCTTAACCAAAAGCCAAACCTATAACCTATAACATTAACCAAAACCTATAACCTAAACCTGAACCCATTCTCATATCCCTAAACCTATAACCTAAACCAAAACCAAAACCAAAACCTAAACCCGAACCCATTCTCAAATCCCAAAACCTATAACTTAAACCTATACCTGAACGGTAACACCTCGGATTTTTGCCAACCTGGGGTTAGACGTCCTTAGGCAATGGGTCAACCACATCACTCTTAAGAATCAATTCCAAAGCCAAAGAAATCACTTAGAACCAAATTCCTTTAGAAATTAAGCGTAAGTTAGCTAGCGCTACGCTGGAGTAGCTGTGAAATTGTCTCTGATCGCTTTAAATACGTTCTACAAGATTCAAAACTTGTAGAATCAATGGTGCTATAATACCCTGAAACCTAGGATCAAACTCTAAACTGGTTTGTTCTCGGGAACCCTTTGAAACTTTGTATTAGATCTAGACCGCGCGTCGAAAGTCCGATATCTACCATCTTAGACCGTTATGACCGCTTGGCTGGACTTGACAATCGTTTCGAAAATCAAGGCCAACCGACGTTCAGAGGCTATTTCATTGAGCCTGGAGTGAAGAGAGTGAGAAAAGGGTTAGATTTGAAAATTTTAATTCAAATATGACACGTGACTTGACGCATTATTATTAAGCATTCTGACCATCAGAATTCAGCCAAATTACACCCTCGGATCAGGAAAAATTTCTCTTTCATATCACGAGACTTGTAGACCTGATCTAGGTGTGATGACCGCTGAACTGAAATTGGACTGCCACGTGTGATCTGCGAACTCTGCCGGACTGAAAACTGGGTGTGAGCATGATCCAGTATCCATGAGCTTAAGTCCGACTCCATTCGGCCAGGGGACCTCCAGAAGTGCTTCTTTGGACCAGAACAACTTCGATTTGGTTATACATCAAGTGAGCTTTGTTCCCAAGCCTAATTTGGTAAGGTTTTAGGCTATAAAAGGGCTTTAAACCCTCTCACAACCCTCCCATCCGAATTTGCTAGAAACCCTAGCTAGAGAGAGAAAAAGTGAGAGATTGTGAGAGAGTGTGGGAGAGATCTTCCCGTCACTTGCTGCTGCTGCTACACGTGCTAAACAAAGCACTCCAATCACTTTCTTGGCGATTTCAACACACTTCTAGGCAAGGAAAACCCTAACCACTTGCTGTTTTGGGGTTTTCTTTGATTCATTAGCGATGTAGCTTATGTATCTTGCGCCTTAGGTCACCTATACGCCATTGACGAAGCGTATACACTCCGTTCGAAACGATACACATCTAAAGCGAAAGGTGCGGATCTTAGATGCTTTGATTGAATGATTTCAAAGCTTTCAATGTCGTTTAATAGTAGATTATTGACGGCAACGCCGTTTGACATGTAAAACATGCTGTCCGTTTTCCATTTCGTATATGTACGAGAAATATGAGATTTAGGGCATTTATAGGAAATACAGTATACGTCCATATTTTGCTGAAATAATTTCTATGGCTATTTATCGTGTTAGAATATTAGGAATGTGTGTATGATTGGTTTGACGAAGAGATTCGCCCTTAAGCGCACTTTGAGTCGACATACGCTATGTAGACTAAAGTGTGTAGTCTAAGTGTTTGTATAAATGTTTGTATTAGTATGTATTGAGTAAATGGTATTTTTTATGAGTTTTGAGATTGAATTCTCAAGTAATATGCTGATGTAAATGGTTTCCATCATGTTGACTATATGTATTGATTTCATTATTTATATGAAATGCATGTATGGGATTATTTGCTTAAGTTGTATGTTATAACACGTGTCAACATGCTTGTATTGTTTATATTCATTTCTACTACTCTCATATGCTTACTGATGTTGTTTACAAATGTTTGGGGCTATGACCTAGTCTAGGCAGTCGGTAATGGATCGAATTTGTGGTTGGTTTTTATTTGCCACGAAGGACGCGTCGATGAACGCGAGTCGTGTTTTGGGTTGGCGATAGTGGTTAGGCCACATGAAGCATTTCATGCACTTCATGTTGTTCAGCTTGAGATGCGCTCGTGCTAGTCGAGCCCGTCATATAACCCGACTGGCCATTGTATGTTCACCATGTATGAGTCATAACTGCTTGAACCTAGGGTACTGAACTTACCATTGAAAATCCTGTTAACCATGGTACCTTGATCCAATAAGACTCATGAGCCGGGCATGGTGGTATGGGACACCGTGGTCGAGATTTTGGCCTACGCTGGGGCCACAAACCTCCACGTAGTGACCAGTGAGCACCCTACTCTGAGTAGATTATGGTAGTATGGGACACTATGTTCTTGCTGTCGGCCTACACTGATTGGTGACGAGCCCTTTGTAGTGACCTTGAGTTTATCCTGACACCGCATGGGGGAAACGAGTCCTGATGTAGTCTTAAGGATAATTAGGCCTGTATTGATAAGGTGATGGGGAAGCGGTGCAACGAGTGCGAGCAACAGCCCTGGCAGCCCTTGCAGTGACCTACAAATATAACATCATATGAGATTACTAGGAGGGACCACCCTAGACAGGATCTGTGTTGGGATTGATATAAGCAAAGTACCTTAGTTTCCCAATATTGCTGTATGAAAAGGATTAATAATAACTCGGTAATCATATCAACATCACATTGCATGTGCCTAGAAAATGTGGAGCACTGAGCGGTTCGCAAGCATGCCGCGGACGCAGATGGTGCCGTATGAGGGAGAATGTCGGTGAGGGCATCTATCATGTTATGTCATATTGCATTAACAACAGTATCTAGAAATGTTTGATTAATTACTTTACTATTATCGCATGATTGATTTGAGAACATGCTAATCTTTGCTCTATGATTCCACTGAGTTAATTACTCACTCCCACGTTACGGGACGGTGTTGCACACACCAAATAGTTTCTATTTTAATTTCAGATGATGGCGATGCTTGCGAAGCAGAGCCAGACTTGATGATGAGGAGGAGGATCCCTCCTATATGCAGGTTCTGATTGACGGGGTTACATGGTTACTGATTAGATGCTAATATACTTGGTATTTTGCCTTTTTCATACACACCCATGTATATTCTTTTTATCATTTTTGGAGTATACATGTATATATTTAACCTGGTAACATGTTCACACTCTGGAGACTCACAACAGTTCATATACTTTTTATATCTATTACATTCTTTCGCTTGCTAATTTAACTGTCTCTGGAGTATGATATGCTGTTTTAGTCTAATCCCACTCATGTTTTCTGCACTAATATGAACAACATTCATCCATCATTGAAAATATTGCATAAATGATGTTTTGGAACTCAGGCGTGGAGTCTTTGCTCGACCCCCAATTTTCAGGATGTTACATAAACCTTATCCTAAACCTATAACCAATAACTTAAAACAAGACCTATAACCTAAACCAAAACCAAAACCTATAACCTAAACCCGGACCCATTCTCAAATCCCTAAACCTATAACTTAAACCAAAACCAAAACCTATAACCTAAACCCGAACCCATTCTCAAATCCCAAAACCTATAAACTAAACCCGAACCCATTCTGAAATCCCAAAACCTATAACCTAAACCTAAACCTAAACCATATCCTAAACCTATAACCTATAACCTAAAACAAAACCTATAACCTAAAACAAAACCAAAACCTATAACCTAAACCCGAACCCATTCTCAAATCTGAAAACCTATAACCTAAACCTAAACCTAAACCTTATCCTAAACCTATGACCTAAACCTAAACCCAAACCCATTATCAAATCCCAAAGCCTATAACCTAACCTAAACCTTTACTTATAACCTATAACCTATAACCTTAACCAAAACCTATAACCTAAACCAAAACCAAAACCTATAACTTAAACCCGAACCCATTCTCAATTCCCAAAACCTTTAACCTAACCTAAAGGTATACTTATAACCTAAAACTATTGCCAAATCCCAAAACATATAACCTAAACCTAACCTTAACCAAAAGCAAAACCTATAACCTATAACATTAACCAAAACCTATAACCAAAACCCGAATCCATTCTCATATCCCTAAACCTATAACCTAAACCAAAACCAAAACCTAAACCTAAACCTGAACCCATTCTCAAATCCCAAAACCTATAACCTAAACCTAGACCTAAACCTTATCCTAAATAGTTAACCAATAACCTAAAACAAGACCTATAATCTAAACCATAACCAAAACCTATAACCTAAACCCGAACCCAATCTCAAATCCCAAAACCTATAACCTAAACCAAAACCAAAACCTATAACCTAAACCCGAACCCATTCTCAAATTCCCAAAACATATAACCTAAACCCGAACCCATTCTCATATCCCAAAACCTATAACCAAAACCAAAACCAAAACCTATAACCAAAACCCGAACCCATTCTCAAATCCCAAAACCTATAACCTAAACCTAAACCTAAACCTTATCCTAAACCTATAACCTATAACCTAAAACAAAACCTATAACCTAAACCAAAACCAAAACCTATAACCTAAACCCGAACCCATTCTCAAATCTGAAAACCTATAACCTAAACCTAAACCTAAACCTTATCCTAAACTTATAACCTAAACCTAAACCCAAACCCATTATCAAATCCCAAAGCCTATAACCTAACCTAAACCTTTACTTATAACCTATAACCTATAACCTTAACCAAAACCTATAACCTAAACCAAAACCAAAACCTATAACTTAAACCCGAACCCATTCTCAATTCCTAAAACCTTTAACCTAACCCAAAGGTATACTTATAACCTAAAACTATTGCCAAATCCCAAAACCTATAACCTAAACCTAACCTTAACCAAAAGCAAAACCTATAACCTATAACATTAACCAAAACCTATAACCAAAACCCGAACCCATTCTCATATCCCAAAATCTAAACCTAAACCTGAACCCATTCTCAAATCCCAAAACCTATAACCCAAACCTAGACCTAAACCTTATCCTAAACAGTTAACCAATAACCTAAAATAAGACCTATAACCTAAACCATAACCAAAACCTATAACCTAAACCCGAACCCAATTTCAAATCCCAAAACCTATAACCTAAACCAAAACCAAAACCTATAACCTAAACCCAAACCTATTCTCAAATTCCCAAAACAGATAACCTAAACCCAAACCCATTCTCATATCCCAAAACCTATAACCTAAACCAAAACCAAAACCTATAACCTAAACCCGAACCCATTCTCAAATCCCAAAACCTATAACCAAAACCCGAACCCATTCTCAAATCCCAAAACCTAAAACCTAAACCTAAACCTATATCTTATCCTAAACCTATAACCAATAACCTAAAACAAGACCTACAACCTAAACCAAAACCAAAACCTATATCCTAAACCCAAACCCATTCTCAAATCCCAAAACCTATAACCAAAACCAAAACCTATAACCTAAACCCAAAACCATTCTCAAATCCCAAAACCTATAACGTAAACCTAAACCTAAACCGTATCCTAAACCTATAACCTATAACCTAAAATAAAACCTATAACCGAAACCAAAAGCAAAACCTATAACCTATAACATTAACCAAAACCTATAACCTAAACCCGAACCCATTCTCATATCCCTAAACCTATAACCTAAACCAAAACCTAAACATAAACCCGAACCCATTCTCAAATCCCAAAACCTATAACCTAAACCTATGCCTAAACCTTATTCTAGACCTATAACCAATAACCTAAAACAAGACCTATAACCTAAACCATAACCAAAACTTATAACCTAAACTCGAACCCATTCTCAAATCCCTAAACCTATAACCTAAACCAAAACCAAAACCAATAACCTAAACCCGAACCCATTCTCAAATCCCAAAACCTATAACCTAAACCTAAACCTAAACCGTATCCTAAACCTATAACCTATAACCTAAAATAAAACCTATAACTGAAACCAAAAGCAAAACATATAACCTATAACATTAACCAAAACCTATAAGCTAAACCCGAACCCATTCTCATATCGCTAAACCTATAACCTAAACAAAAAACCAAAACCTAAACCTAAACCCGAACCCATTCTCAAATCCCAAAGCCTATAACCTAAACCTACGCCCAAACCTTATCCCAAACCTATAACCAATAACTTAAAACAAGACCTATAACCTAAACCATAACCAAAACCTATAACCTAAACTCAAACCCATTCTCAAATCCCAAAACCTATAACCTAAACCCAAACCCATTCTCAAATCCCTAAACCTATAACCTAAACCAAAACTAAAACCCATTCTCAAATCCCAAAACCTATAACCTAAACCTAAACCTAAACCTTATCCTAAACCTATAACCAATAACCTAAAACAAGACCTATAACCTAAACCAAAACCAAAACCTATAACCTAAACCCGAAACCACTCTTAAATCCCAAAACCTATAACCAAAACCAAAACCTATAACCTAAACCTGAACCCATTCTCAAATCCCAAAACCTATAACTTAAACCTAAACCTAATCCTTATCCTAAACCTATGACCTAAACCTAAACCCAAACCCATTATCAAATCCCAAAGACTATAACCTAACCTAAACCTTTACTTATAACCTATAACCTATAACCTTAACCAAAACCTATAACCTAAACCAAAACCAATACCTATAACCTAAACCCGAACCCATTCTCAATTCCCAAAACCTTTAACCGAACCCAAAGGTATACTTATAACCTAAAACTATTGCCAAATCCCAAAACCTATAACCTAAACCTAACCTTAACCAAAAGAAAAACCTATAACCTATAACATTAACCAAAACCTATAACCAAAACCAGAACCCATTCTCATATCCCTAAACCTATAACCTAAACCAAAACCAAAACATAAACCTAAACCTGGACCCATTCTCAAATCCCAAAACCCATAACCTAAACCTAGACCTAAACCTTATCCTAAACAGTTAACCAATAACCTAAAACAAGACCTATAACCTAAACCATAACCAAAACCTATAAGCAAAACCCGAACCCAATCTCAAATCCCAAAACCTATAACCTAAACCAAAACCAAAACCTATAACCTAAACCCGAACCCATTCTCAAATTCCCAAAACATATAACCTAAACTCGAACCCATTCTCATATCCCAAAACCTATAACCTAAACCAAAACCAAAACCTATAACCTAAACCCGAACCCATTCTCAAATCCCAAAACCTATAACCAAAACCCGAACCCATTCTCAAATCCCAAAACCTATAACCTAAACTTAAACCTAAACCTTATCCTAAACCTATAACCAATAACCTAAAACAAGACCTATAACCAAAACCAAAACCAAAACCTATAACTTAAACCCGAACCCATTCTCAAATCCCAAAACCTATAACCAAAACCAAAACCTATGACCTAAACCTGAACCCATTCTCAAATCCCAAAACCTACAACCTAAACCTAAACCTAAACCGTATCCTAAACCTATAACCTATAACCTAAAATAAAACCTATAACTGAAACCAAAAGCAAAACCTATAACCTATAACATTAACCAAAACCTATAAGCTAAACCCGAACCCATTCCCATATCCCTAAACTTATAACCTAAACCAAAACCAAAACCTAAACCTAAACCCGAACCCATTCTCAAATCCCAAAACCTATAACCTAAACCTATGCCTAAACCTTATCCTAGACCTATAACAAATAACCTAAAACAAGACCTATAACCTAAACCATAACCAAAACCTAGAACCTAAACTTGAACCCATTCTCAAATCCCTAAACCTATAACCTAAACTAAAACCAAAACCTATAACCTAAACCCGAACCCATTCTCAAATCCCAAAGCCTATAACCTAAACCCAAACCCATTGTCAAATCCCTAAACCTATAACCTAAACCAAAACTAAAACCTATAACCTAAACCCGAACCCATTCTCAAGTCCCAAAACCTATAACCTAAACCTAAACCTAAACCTTATCCTAAACCTATAACCAATAACCTAAAAAAAGACCTATAACCTAAAACAAAACCAAAACCTATAACCTAAACCCGAAACCACTCTTAAATTCCATAACCTATAACCATAACCAAAACCTATAACCTAAACCTGAACCCATTCTCAAATCCCAAAACCTATAACCTAAACCTAAACCTAAACCGTATCCTAAACCTATGACCTAAACCTAAACCCAAACCCATTATCAAATCCCAAAGCCTATAACCTAACCTAAACCTTTTCTTATAACCTATAACCTATAACCTTAACCAAAACCTATAACCTAAACCAAAACCAAAACCTATAACCTAAACCCGAACCCATTCTCAATTCCCAAAACCTTTAACCTAACCCAAAGGTATACTTATAACCTAAAACTATTGCCAAATCCCAAAACCTATAACTTAAACCTAATCTTAACCAAAAGCAAAACCTATAACCTATAACATTAACCAAAACCTATAACCAAAACCCGAACCCATTCTCATATCCCTAAACCTATAAACTAAACTAAAACCAAAACTTAAACCTAAACCTAAACCCATTCTCAAATCCCAAAACCTATAACCTAAACCTTATCCTAAACAGTTAACCAATAACCTAAAACAAGACCTATAACCTAAACCATAACCAAAACCTATTACCTAAACCCGAACCCAATCTCAAATCCCAAAACCTATAACCTAAACCAAAACCAAAACCTATAACCTAATCCGGAACCCATTCTCAAATTCTCAAAACATATAACCTAAATCCGAACCCATTCTCATATCCCAAAACCTATAACCTAAACCAAAACCAAAACCTATAACCTAAACCCGAACCCAATCTCAAATCCCAAAACCTATAACCAAAATCGGAACCCATTCTCAAATCCCAAAACCTATACCCTAAACCAAAAGCAAAACCTATAACCTAAACCCGAACCCATTCTCAAATTCCCAAAACATATAACCTAAACTCGAACCCATTCTCATATCCCAAAACCTATAACCTAAACCAAAACCAAAACCTATAACCTAAACCCGAACCCATTCTCAAATCCCAAAACCTATAACCAAAACCCGAACCCATTCTCAAATCCCAAAACCTATAACCTAAACTTAAACCTAAACCTTATCCTAAACCCATAACCAATAACCTAAAACAAGACCAATAACCAAAACCAAAACCAAAACCTATAACTTAAACCCGAACCCATTCTCAAATCCCAAAACCTATAACCAAAACCAAAACCTATGACCTAAACCTGAACCCATTCTCAAATCCCAAAACCTACAACCTAAACCGTATCCTAAACCTATAACCTATAACCTAAAATAAAACCTATAACTGAAACCAAAAGCAAAACCTATAACCTATAACATTAGCCAAAACCTATAAGCTAAACCCGAACCCATTCCCATATCCCTAAACTTATAACCTAAACCAAAACCAAAACCTAAACCTAAACCCGAACCCATTCTCAAATCCCAAAACCTATAACCTAAACCTATGCCTAAACCATATCCTAGACCTATAACCAATAACCTAAAACAAGACCTATAACCTAAACCATAACCAAAACCTAGAACCTAAACTTGAACCCATTCTCAAATCCCTTAACCTATAACCTAAACTAAAACCAAAACCTATAACCTAAACCCGAACCCATTCTCAAATCCCAAAACCTATAACCTAAACCCAAACCCATTGTCAAATCCCTAAACCTATAACCTAAACCAAAACTAAAACCTATAACCTAAACCCGAACCCATTCTCAAGTCCCAAAACCTATAACCTAAACCTAAACCTAAACCTTATCCTAAACCTATAACCAATAACCTAAAAAAAGACCTATAACCTAAAACAAAACCAAAGCCTATAGCCTAAACCCGAAACCACTCTTAAATTCCATAACCTATAACCATAACCAAAACCTATAACCTAAACCAAAACCAAAACCTATAACCTAAACCCAAACCCATTCTCAATTCCCAAAACCTTTAACCTAACCCAAAGGTATACTTATAACCTAAAACTATTGCCAAATCCCAAAACCTATAACTTAAACCTAATCTTAACCAAAAGCAAAACCTATAACCTATAACATTAACCAAAACCTAAAACCAAAACCCGAACCCATTCTCATATCCCTAAACCTATAAACTAAACCAAAACCAAAACTTAAACCTAAACCTAAACCCATTCTCAAATCCCAAAACCTATAACCTAAACCTTATCCTAAACAGTTAACCAATAACCTAAAACAAGACCTATAACCTAAACCATAACAAAAACCTATTACCTAAACCCGAACCCAATCTCAAATCCTAAAACCTATAACCTAAACCAAAACCAAAACCTATAACCTAATCCCGAACCCATTCTCAAATTCTCAAAACATATAACCTAAACCCGAACCCATTCTCATATCCCAAAACCTATAACCTAAACCAAAACCAAAACCTATAACCTAAACCCGAACCCAATCTCAAATCCCAAAACCTATAACCAAAATCGGAACCCATTCTCAAATCCCAAAACCTATAACCTAAACCTAAACCTAAACCTTATCCTAAACCTATAACCAATAACCTAAAACAAGACCTATAACCTAAACCAAAACCAAAACCTATAACCTAAACCCGAACCCATTCTCAAATCCCAAAACCTATAACCAAAACCAAAACCTATAACCTAAACCCGAACCCATTCTCAAATCCCAAAACCTATAACCTAAACCTAAACCTAAACCGTATCCTAAACCTATAACCTATAACCTAAAATAAAACCTATAACCGAAACCAAAAGCATAACCTAAAACCTATAACATTAACCAAAACCTATAACCTAAACCCGAACCCATTCTCATATCCCTAAACCTATAACCTAAACAAAAACCAAAACCTAAACCTAAACCCGAACCCATTCTCAAATCACAAAACCTATAACCTAAACCATAACCAAAACCTATAACCTAAACTGAAACCCATTCTCAAATCCCTAAACCTATAACCAAAACCAAAACCAAAACCTATAACCTAAACCCGAACCCATTCTCAAATCCGAAAACCGATAACCTAAACCTGAACCCATTCTCAAATCCCTAAACCTATAACCTAAACCAAAACTAAAACCTATAACCAAAACCCGAACCCATTCTCAAATCCCAAAACCTATAAACTAAACCTAAACCTAAACTTTATCCTAAACCTATAACCAATAACCTAAAACAAGACCTATAACCTAAACCAAAACCAAAACCTATAACCTAAACCCGAACCCATTCTCAAATACCAAAACCTATAACCAAACCCAAAAACTATAACCTAAGCCCAAACCCATTCTCAAATCCCAAAACCTATAACCTAAACCTAAACCTAAAACGTATCCTAAACCTATAACCTATAACCTAAAATAAAACCTATAACCGAAACCAAAAGCAAAACCTATAACCTATAATTACCAAAACCTATAACCTAAACCTGAACCCATTCTCATATCCCTAAACCTATAACCTAAACCAAAACCAACACCTAAACCTAAACCCGAACCCATTCTCAAATCCCAAAACCTATAACCTAAACCTATGCCTAAACCTTATCCTAAACCTATAACCATTAACATAAACCATAACCAAAACCTATAACCTAAACTCGAACCCATTCTCAAATCCCTAAACCTATAAGCTAAACCAAAACCAAAACCTATAACCTAAACCCGAACCCATTCTCAAATCCCAAAACCTATAACCAAAACCCGAACCCTTTCTCAAATCCCAAAACCTATAACCTAAACCTAATCCTAAACCTTATCCTAAAACTATAGACTATAACCTAAAACAAAACCTATAACCTAAACCAAAACCAAAACCTATAAACTAAACCCGAACCCATTCTAAAATCCCAAAACCTATAGCCTAAATCCGAACCCATTCTCAAATCCCAAAACCAATAACCTAAACCTAAACCTAAACCTTATCCTAAACCTATAACCTATGACCTAAAACAAAACCTATAACCTAACCTAAAACCAAAGCCTATAACCTAAACGCGAACCCATTCTCAAATCCAAAAACCTATAACCTAGACCAAAACCTAAACCTTATCCTAAACCTATTACCTAAACCAAAACCAAAACCTACAACCTAAACCCGAACCCATTATAAAATCCCAAAACCTATAACCTAACCTAAACCTATACTTATAACCTATAACATTAACCAAAACCTATAACCTAAACCCGAACCCATTCTCAATTCCTAAAACCTATAACCTAACCCAAACCTATACTTATAACCTAAAACTATTGCCAAATCCCAAAACCAATAACCTAAACCTAACCTTAACCAAAAGTAAAACCTATAACCTATAACATTAACCAGAACCTATAACCAAAACCTGAACCCATTCTCATATCCCTAAACCTATAACCTAAACCAAAACCAAAACCTAAACCTAAACCCGAACCCATTCTCAAATCCCAAAACCTATAACCTAAATCTAAACCTAAACCTTATCATAAACCTATAACCAATAACGTAAAACAAGACCTATAGCCTAAACCAAAGCCAAAACCTATAACCTAAACCTGAACCGATTCTAAAATCCCAAAACCTATAACCAAAACCAAAACCTAGAACCTAAACCCGAACCCATTCTCAAATCCCAAAACCTATAACCTAAACCTAAACATAAACCATATCCTACACATATAACCTATAACCTAAAACTAAACCTATAACCTAAACCAAAACCAAAACCGATAACCTAAACCCGAACCCATTCCCAAATACGAAAACCTATAACCTAAACCTAAACCTAAACCTAAACCTAATCCTAAACCTATGACCTAAACCAAAACCATAACCTATAACCTAAACCCAAACCCATTATCAAATCCCAAAACCTATAACCTAACCTAAACCTATACTTATAACCTATAACCTATAACCTTAACCAAAACCTATAACCTAAAACATAACCAAAACCTATAACCTAAACCCGAACCCATTCTCAATTCTCAAAACCTATAACCTAACCCAAACTTATACTTATAACCTAAAACTATTGCCGAATCCCAAAACCTATAACCTAAACCTAACCTTAACCAAAAGCAAAACCTATAACCTATAACATTAACCAAAAAATATAACCTAAACCCAAACCCATTCTCATATCCCTAAACTTATAACCAAAACCAAAACCAAAACCTAAACCTAAACCCGAACCCATTCTCAAATCCCAAAACCTATAACCTAAACCTATACCTAAACCTTATCCTAAACCTATAACCAATAACCTAAAACATGACCTATAACCTAAACCAAAACCAAAACCTATAACCTAAACCTGAACCCATTCTAAAATCCCTAAACCTATAACCTAAACCATAACCAAAACCTAAAATCTAAACCCGAACCCATTCTCAAATCCCAAAACCTATAACCTAAACCCAAACCCATTCTCGAATCCTAAAACCTATAACCTAAACCAAAACCTTATCCTAAACCTATAACCAATAACCTAAAACAAGACCTATAACCTAAACTAAAACCAAAGCCTATAACCTAAACCCGAACCCATTCTCAAATCTCAAAACCTATAACCTAAACCTAAACCTAAACCTTATCCTAAACCTATAACCTATAACCTAAAACAAAACCTATAACCTAAACCAAAACCAAAACCTATAACCTAAACCCGAACCTATTCTCAAACTCGAAAACCTATAACCTAAACCTAAACCTAAACCTTATCCTAAACCTATGACCTAAACCAAAACCAAAACCTATAACCTAAACCCGAACCCATTATCAAATCCCAAAACCTATAACCTAACCTAAACCTATACTTATAACCTATAACCTATAACCCTAACCAAAACATATAACCTAAACCAAAACCAAAACCTATAACCTAAACCCGAACCCATTCTCAAATCTCAAAACCTATAACCTAAACCTAAACCTAAACCTTATCCTAAACCTATAACCAATAACCTAAAACAAGACCTATAACCTGAACCATAACTAAAACCTATAACCTAAACTCGAACTCATTCTCAAATCCCTAAACCTATAACCAAAACCAAAACTAAAACCTATAACCTAAACCCGAACCTATTCCCAAATCCCAAAACCTATAACCTAAACCCGAACCCATTCTCAAATCCCTAAACCTATAAACTAAACCAAAACCAAAACTTATAACCTAAACCCGAACCCATTCTCAAATCCCAAAACCTATAACCTAAACCTAAACCTAAACCTAATCCTAAACCTATAACCAATAACCTAAAACAAGACCTATAACCTAAACCAAAACCAAATCCTATAACCTATACCCGAAACCACTCTTAAATCCCAAAACCTATAAAAAAAACCAAAACCTATAACCTAAACCTGAACCCATTCTCAAATCCCAAAACCTATAACCTAAACCTAAACCGAAACCTTATCCTAAACCTATGACCTAAACCTAAACCCAAACCCATTATCAAATCCCAAAGCCTATAACCTAACCTAAACCTTTACTTATAACCTATAACCTATAACCTTAACCAAAACCTATAACCTAAACCAAAACCAATACCTATAACCTAAACCCGAACCCATTCTCAATTCCCAAAACCTTTAACCTAACCCAAAGGTATACTTATAACCTAAAACTATTGCCAAATCCCAAAACCTAAAACCTAAACCAAACCTTTACCAAAAGCAAAACCTATAACCTATAACATTAACCAAAACTTATAACCAAAACCCGAACCCATTCTCATATCCCTAAACCTATAACCTAAACCAAAACCAAAACCAAAACCTAAACCTGAACCCATTCACAAATCCCAAAACCCATAACCTAAACCTTATCCTAAATAGTTAACCAATAACCTAAAACAAGACCTATAACCTAAACCATAACCAAAACCTATAACCTAAACTCGAACCCAATCTCAAATCCCAAAACCTATAACCTAAACCAAAACCAAAACCTATAACCTAAACCCGAACCCATTCTAAAATTCCCAAAACATATAACCTAAACCCGAACCCATTCTCATATCCCAAAACTTATAACCTAAACCAAAACCAAAACCTATAACCTAAACCCGAACCCATTCTCAAATCCCAAAACCAATAACCAAAACCTGAACCCATTCTCAAATCCCAAAACCTATAACCTAAACTTAAACCTAAACCTTATCCTAAACCTATAACCAATAACCTAAAACAAGACCTATAACCAAAACCAAAACAAAAACCTATAACCTAAACCCGAACCCATTCTCAAATCCCAAAACCTATAACCAAAACCAAAACCTATAACCTAAACCCGAACCCATTCTCAAATCCCAAAACCTATAACCTAAACCTAAACCTAAACCGTATCCTAAACCTATAACCTATAACCTAAAATAAAACCTAAAACCGAAACCAAAAGCAAAACCTATAACCTATAACATTAACCAAAACCTATAACCTAAACCCGAACCCATTCTCATATCCCTAAACCTATAACCTAAACCAAACCAAAACCTAAACCTAAACCCGAACCCATTCTCAAATCCCAAAACCTATAACCTAAACCTTTGCCTAAACCTTATCCTAGAGCTATAACCAATAACCTAAAACAAGACCTATTACCTAAACCATAACCAAAACCTATAACCTAAACTCGAACCCATTCTCAAATCCCTAAACCTATAACCTAAACTAAAACCAAAAGCTATGACCTAAACCCGAGCACATTCTCAAATCCCAAAACCTATAACCTAAACCCAAACCCATTCTCAAATCCCTAAACCTATAACCTAAACCAAAACTAAAACCTATAACCTAAACCCGAACCCATTCTCAAATCCCAAAACCTATAACCAAAACCTAAACCTAAACCTTATCCTAAACCTATAACCAATAACCTAAAACTAGACCTAAAACCTAAACCTAAACCAAAACCTATAACCTAAACCCGAAACCACTCTTAAATTTCAAAACCTATAACCAAAACCAAAACCTATAACCTAAACCTGAACCCATTCTAAAATCCCAAAACCTATAACCTAAACCTAAACCTAAACCTTATGAAACCCAAACGCATTATCAAATCCCAAAGCCTAAAACCTAACCTAAACCTTTACTTATAACCTATAACCTATAACCTTAACCAAAACCTATAACCTAAACCAAAACCAAAACCTATAACCTAAACCCGAACCCATTCTCAATTCCCAAAACCTTTAACCTAACCCAAAGGTATACTTATAACCTAAAACTATTGCCAAATCCCAAAACCTATAACCTAAACCTAACCTTAGCCAAAAGAAAAACCTATAACCTATAGCTAAAACCCGAACCTATTCTCATATCCCTAAACCTATAAACTAAACCAAAACCAAAACCTAAACCTAAACCTAAACCTGAACCCATTCTCAAATCCCAAAACCTATAACCTAAACCTAGACCTAAACCTTATCCTAAACAGTTAACCAATAACCTAAAACAAGACCTATAACCTAAACCATAACCAAAACCTATAACCTAAACCCGAACCCAATCTCAAATCCCAAAACCTATAACCTAAACCAAAACCAAAAACTATAACCTAAACCCGAACCCATTCTCAAATTCCCAAAACATATAACCTAAACCCGAACCCATTCTCATATCCCAAAACCTATAACCTAAACCTAAACTAAAACCTATAACCTAAACCCGAACCCATTCTCAAATCCCAAAACCTATAACCAAAATCGGAACCCATTCTCAAATCTCAAAACCTATAACCTAAACCTAAACCTAAACCTTATCCTAAACTTATAACCAATAACCTAAAACAAGACCTATAACCTAAACCAAAACCAAAACCTATAACCTAAACCAGAACCCATTCTCAAATCCCAAAACCTATAACCAAAACCAAAACCTATAACCTAAACCAGAACCCATTCTCAAATCCCAAAACCTATAACCTAAACTTAAACCAAAACCGTATCCTAAACCTATAACGTATAACCTAAAATAAAACCTATAACCGAAACCAAAAGCAAAACCTATAACCTATAACATTAACCAAAACCTATAACCTAAACCCGAACCCATTCTCATATCGCTAAACCTATAACCTAAACAAAAACCAAAACCTAAACCTAAACCTGAACCCATTCTCAAATCCCAAAACCTATAACCTAAACCTATGCCTAAACCTTATCCTAAACCTATAACCAATAACCTAAAACAAGACCTATAACCTGAACCATAACCAAAACCTATAACCTAAACTCAAACCCATTCTCAAATCCCTAAACCTATAACCTAAACCAAAACCAAAACCTATAACCTAAACCCGAACCCAATCTCAAATCCCAAAACCTATAACCTAAACCCGAACCCATTCTCAAATCCCTAAACCTATAACCAAAACCAAAACTAAAACCTATAACCAAAACCCGAACCCATTCTCAAATCCCAAAACCTATAACCTAAACCTAAACCTAAACCTTATCCTAAACCTATAACCAATAACCTAAAACAAGACCTAAATCCTAAACCAAAACCAAAACCTATAACCTAAACCCGAAACCACTCTCAAATCCCAAAACCTATAACCAAAACCAAAACCTATAACCTAAACGTGAACCCATTCTCAAATCCCAAAACCTATAACCTAAACCTAAACCTAAACCTTATCCTAAACCTATGTCCTAAACCTAAACCCAAACCCATTACCAAATCCCAAAGCTTATAACCGAACCTAAACCTTTACTTATAACCTATAACCTATAGCTTTAACCAAAACCTATAACCTAAACCAAAACGAAAACCTATAACATAAACCCGAACCCATTCTCAATTCCCAAAACCTTTAACCTAACCCAAAGGTATACTTATAACCTAAAACTATTGCCAAATCCCAAAACCTATAACCTAAACCTAACCTTAACCAAAAGCAAAACCTATAACCTATAACATTAACCAAAACCTATAACCAAAACCCGAACCCATTCTCATATCCCTAAACCTATAACCTAAACCAAAACTAAAACCTAAACCTAAACCTGAACCCATTCTCAAATCCCAAAACCCATAACCTAAACCTTATCCTAAATAGTTAACTAATAACCTAAAACAAGACCTACAACCTAAACCATAACCAAAACCCATAACCAAAACCCGAACCCAATCTCAAATCCCAAAACCTATAACCTAAACCAAAACCAAAACCTATAACCTAAACCCGAACCCATTCTCAAATTCCCAAAACATATAACCTAAACCCGAACCCATTCTCATATCCCAAAACCTATAACCAAAACCAAAACCAAAACCTATAACCTAAACCCGAACCCATTCTCAAATCCCAAAACCTATAACCAAAACCCGAACCCATTCTCAAATCCCAAAACCTATAACCTAAACCTAAACCTAAACCTTATCCTAAACCTATAACCAATAACCTAAAATAAGACATATAACCTAAACCAAAACGAAAACCTATAACCTAAACCCGAGCCCATTCTCAAATCCCAAAACCTATAAACAAAACCAAAACCTATAACCTAAACCCGAACCCATTCTCAAATCCCAAAACCTATAACCTAAACCTAAACCTAAACCGTATCCTAAACCTATAACCTATAACCTAAAATAAAACCTATAACCGAAACCAAAAGAAAAACCTATAACCTATAACATTAACCAAAACCTATAACCTAAACCCGAACCCATTATCATATCCCTAAACCTATAACCAAAACCAAAACCAAAACTAAAACCTAAACCTAAACCCGAACCCATTCTCAAATCCTAAAACCTATAACCTAAACCTATGCCAAAACCTTATCCTAAACCTATAACCAATAACCTAAAACAAGACCTATAACCTAAACCATAACCAAAACCAATAACCTAAACTCGAACCCATTCTCAAATCCCTAAACCTATAACCTAAACTAAAACTAAAACCTATAACCTAAACCCGAACCCATTCTCAAATCCCAAAACCTATAACCTAAACCCGAACCCATTCTCAAATCCCTAAACCTATAACCTAAACCAAAACTAAAACCTATAACCTAAACCCGAACCCATTCTCAAATCCCAAAACCTTTAAACAAAACCTAAACCTAAAACTTATTGTAACACCCTGAAAATCGGGGGTCGTGTATAAACTCAACTCTCGAGTTCCAGACCGCCACTTATGCAACAAAAATGATTATGATTCAATGTTGTCTGATTTAAAGCATTCACATGAGTAAAAGTATACCAAAACTGCAATTCATACTTCAGATCCAGTGATAAAAGCAAGCGGAAGACTAAACAATATATATATCACTGTATGGAAAAACAAAGTAAACCTCATCTGTCTCTAAAGTATGAATACATCTCTAAGTCTCATATACATATACATGAACAAAAATAAATATCCAAAATGGTCCCACTAAAGTCCCATCGATCCAGGTCGCCTACGCAAAGCCATCGTGATACTGCATGTACGAGAACTCGTCCTGGTCCTCGTCAAAGTCTGGCTCCACCTCCTGGATCTCAGCCTCACCTGCATCTACAACAGGGTCTGGTGGGTGTTGCAAACACCATCCCGTAACGTGGGAGTGAGTGATCAACTCAGTGGAATCATAGAGCAAGGATTAGCATGTTTACAATTCAATCATGTGATAATAGTAAAGCAGTAAATCAGACAATCCTAATACTGTTGTTAATGCAAGATGATATGACGTGATATATGCCCTCACCGATGATCTCCCTCATACGGCAACATCTTATGACCGCGGCATGCCACACTCCCTAGAGTGCTCCACATCTTCCAGGCACATGCAATGCTATGGTGATATGATTTTCGAGTTGTTATTAGTCCATTCAAACAGCAGGATTGGAAAACTAAGGTACTTCCCTTGTATCAATCCCAACACAGATCCTGTCTAGGGTCGTCACTCCTAGTAATCTCATATGATGTATATTTCGTAGGTCACTGCAAGGGCTGTTGCTCACACTCGTTGCACTGCTCCCCCATCACCTTATCAATACAGGCCTACTGTATCTACTGCAACGGAAGGGTCGTCGCCTCCCGTGGACTCAGAATACGCTCGTGATCACTACAAAGGACTCGTCTCCTGATCAGTGTAGGCCGACAGCTAGAATATAGTGTCCCATACCACCATAATCTGCTCACGAGTCTAGGTGCTCACTGGTCACTACGGGGAGGTTTGTGGCCCCAGCGTAGGCCGACAGCTTGACCACGGTGTCCCATACCACCATGCCCGGCTCATGAGTCTTCGTGGATCAAGGTACCATGGTTAACAGGATTTACAATGGTAAGTTCAGTACCCTAGGTTCAAGCAGTTATGACTCATACAAGGTGAACATACATCGGCCAGTCGGGTTACTTGACGGGCTCGACTAGCGCGATCGCATCTCAAGTCGAACGACATGAAGTGCGTAAAACACTTCGCGTGGCCTAACCACTGCCGCCAACTTCAAACACGACTCGCGTTCATTGACGCGTCGTTCGTGGGTAAGACCAGTCAGCCACGAATTCGCTCGGTTACCGACTGCCTGGACTAAGTCTAGTCCCAAACACTTATGGAATCACATCAGCAAATTATGTAAGGGTATTGGAATTGAAATACAATCATGTGAGCATGTTAACACATGTTATAACATTCAACTTAAGTAAATCTTTAAACACATATATTTCATGCATGTAATGAAATCATGCATATAGTCAACATGTAGGAAATCATTTAGGTCAGCATATTAATTGAGAAAACTATCTCAAACTAATTCATAACATCATTTAATTCAATACATACTAATACAAACATTCATACAAACACATACACTACACACTTGAGTCTACATATAGTATGTCGACCCGAAGCGCGCAATTAGGCGAATCTCTTTGCCAAAGTAATTATGCACGTATTCCTAACTTCCTAATGCGACAACAAACCATGTCAATCACATCAGCAAAATATGAATGTAAACAGTACTTCCTACAAATGACTAAAATGCCCTAAATCTCATATTCTTCGTTAATTTACGAAACAGGAAACGGAGAGCATATTGTACATGTCAAACGGCGATGCCATCAATAATCTACTATTAAACGACATTGAAAGCATTGGGAACCGTCAATCAAAGCATCTAAAATCCTCACCTTATGTCTTGTAGACTCGTGAATTGAAACGGAGCGTATACGCTTCGTCTACGGTGAATAGGGAACCTAATACACGAGATCCATAAGCTACATCGCTATGGAAACAAAGGAAACTCAAATCAGCAACTATTTAGGGTATTTGCTTACCTAGAATCGTGGTGTAATCGCCGGGAAAGCGATAGAGGTGCGTTGCTTAAGCACGTGCAACACGTAGCATAAGTGGCAGGAAGAACTCTCCCACTCTCTCTCACAATCTCTCACCTTTTCTCTCACACAAGCTAGGGTTTCTAGCAAATTCGGATGTGTGAGAGAAGTGAGGGTTTCAACCCCTTTTATAAACTAAAACATGCCCAAAATAGGCTTGGGAACAATGTTTACTTGGTGCCTAACCAAATCGGGGCCGTTTCGGTCCAAAAGAGCATTTCTGAAGGTCCCCTGGCCAAATGCAGTCGGACTTAAGCTCATGCATACTGGATCTAGACACATCTAGTTTTCGGACCGGTAGGGTTCCCAGACATCACGTGGCGGTCCAGTTTCAGTTTAACGGTCACCGCACCAAGATCAGGCCTATAAGTCTCGTGATATGTAATATAAATTTTTCCTGATTCAAGGGTGTAATTTGGCTAAATTCTGACGGTCAGAATGCTTAATACTGATGCGTCAAATCGTGTGCCATATTTGAATTTCAAATTCCAATTCTAAACCTATTCTCACTCTCTTCACTCCAGGCTCAATGAAATAGCCTCTGAATGTCAGTTGGACTTGATTTTCGAAACGATTGCCAAGCCCAGCTAAGTGGTCATAACGGTCTAAGATGGTAGGTATCTGACTTTCGACGTGCGGTCTAGATCCAATACAAAGTTTCAAGGAGGTCCCGAGAATAAACCGGTTTAGAGTTTGATCCGAGGCTTTAGAGCATTATAGCACCATTGCTTCCACTCGCTTTGGGCCTCGTAGAACGTATTTAAAGTGATCAGGGACCATTTTCCAGCTATTCTAACGTTGCACTTGCTAACTTAGTCATATTTTCTAAAGGAATAAATTCTACACAATTTCGGGTCGAGTTGGTACTCGAGCCCAAGTACGGATTTTTCACGGGCATTACAATCTACCCCCCTTAACAAATAATTTGTAAAGCTAATTTGTAAGCCACCGCTCCCACACGATCGAGGATCTGGAATGGACCAATGAATCACGGCGCCAGCATCCCCTTCTTCCCGAACCGAAGGACTCCCTTCATAGGGAAAACTCGCAAGAACACATGATCCCCAACTGTGAACTCTAGTGGCCTCCGTCTTGTATCGGCGTAGCTCTTCTGTCTGCTCTGCACTGTAAGGAGCCGACGTCGAATAATATCAATCTTCTCTGACGTCGCCTGCACTAACTCTGGGCCAATCAAGCTATGCTCACCGACCTCTAACCAGCAATGCGGTGCGCGACAAGGTCGCCCATACAACGCCTCATAAGGTACCATACCGATACTCGCCTGAAAACTGTTGTTGTACGCAAACTCTGCATATGCAAGACAATCATCCCAACTGTCCTTGAAGTCCAATGCACAAGCTCGCAACATGTCCTCCAAGATCTGGTTCACCCGCTCTGTCTGTCTGTCCGTCTGTCTGTGGGTGGAAGGCAGTACTAAACTTCAACTTCACACCCATAGCCTCCTGAATGCGAGTCCAGAAAATAGAAGTGAACCGCGTATCTCTGTCCGACACGATCTCCAGCGAAACTCCATGCAGACGCACAATCTCTCTGATGTACAATCTAGCCAACTCGTCTGCAGAGTTCGTAACTCTGATCGGTAGGAAGTGCGCCGACTTCGTCAGTCGGTCGACGATCACCCAAATGGAATCATGTCCCTTCCTCGTCTTCGGCAACCCAGAAATGAAGTCCATGGAAATGAAATCCCACTTCCACTCTGCAATCGGCATAGGCTGCAAAAGTCCAGGTGGTCGGCGATGCTATGCCTTCACCTGCTGACAAGTGAGACAACGGGACACGAACTCAGCTACGTGGGTCTTCATACCTTCCCACCAATACATCCTCTTCACGTTACGATACATCTTTGTGCTGCCTGGATGCATCGCGAGTCTATTAGAATGCGCAGCCTCGAGAATCTCTCGTCTCAAGTCAGGGACATCTGGGACGCATAGGCGGCCATGATAACGTAAGCCCCCATCCATACCAACTCGCCAGTCGGCGTCAGTATCATCACTGGCCTGCTCTCGAAGCTCAATAAGATGCGCATCGTCCCTCTGCGCCTCGATGACTCGGTCATCGATCTGGGATCGCACTGTACATGTGCGATGAACTCAAACGGCTCCTCTACGGTGAGTTTCTGCTCAAAGTCTCCCAAAAACTCAACCATATCCCACTCGACAACCATCAGCGGAGCCACAAACTCTATCGCCTTCTTGCGGCTCAACGCATCAGCCACAAGGTTCACCTTCCCAGGATGGTAAGAGACTTCAAACTTGAAGTCCTTCAACGTCTCCATCCATCGCCGCTACCTCATATTCAAGTCTCGCTGCGTGAATATGTACTTGAGGCTCTTATGGTCGCAAAAGAGCTCGAACTCCTCTCCGTAGAGGTAATGTCTCCAGAGTCTCAGTGCGAATATAACGGCTGTCAACTCTAGGTCGTGTGTAGGGTAATTCTCCTCGTGCTTCCTTAATTGTCTCGAGGCATACGAAATTACCCTGTCCCTCTGCATAAGGACACAACCCAAACCAACGCTAGACGCGTCAGTATATATAGTGTATCTAACCCCTTGCTCTAGCAGTACTAGCACAGGGGAGGACGTAAGTCTGTCCTTCAGCTCCTGAAAAGCTGACTCGGCCTTGTCATTCCAGGCGAACTTCACGTCTTTCCGTGTCAACTGAGATAAGGGTCTCGGGATCTTCGAGAAGTCCTGAATGAAGCGGCGATAGTAGCCAGCGAGACCCAAGAAACTCCTCACCTCAGTGACAGAACCAGGCTGCTCCCAGTCCTGCACCGCAGCTACCTTAGACAGGTCAACTGCCATGCCATCCTTGGACACCACGTGTCCCAGAAACTTCACCTCCTGCTTCCAGAAGTCGCACTTCTTGTACTGTGCGAACAACTGATGCTGTCTGAGCATATCCAGGACCAAATGTAAGTGCTCCTCATGCTCCTCTCGACTCCTGGAGTACACCAAAATGTCGTCAATGAATACAACGATGAATCGATAGAGGAAAGGTCGAAATACCCGGTTCATCAGATCCATGAACACGGCTGGTGCGTTCGTGAGACCGAACGACATCACGAGGAACTCGTAGTGGCAAAAACTGGTCCTGAATGCTGTCTTCTGCACGTCCTCATCCCTGACGCGCAACTGATGATATCTTGACTGAAGATCAATCTTCGAGAAGTACTGCGCTCCTCTCAACTGATCAAACAAGTCATCGATCCTAGGTAAAGGATACTTGTTCTTCACCGTAACCTGGTTCAGCCTGCGATAATCAATACACAATCGCATCGAACCGTCCTTCTTCCTCACGAATAGGACCGGTGCTCTCTAAGGAGACACACTAGGCCGTATAAGGCCAAGCTCTAGCAGACCATCAATCTGCGTCCTCAACTCCTCCATCTCACATGGTGCCATGCGATACGTCGGCAGTGAGACGGGTGTAGAACCAGGAACCAGATCGATAGTGAAATCGATCTCACGTCGGGGCGGTAAACCAGGGATCTTCCTGAACAGATCCCCGAACTCAGAAACGACTGGCACATGCTCGAGTATCTGGGCACCAGCGTCGCGCAATAAAGTGGCGTAACTAAGTATGCAGAAAAGGAGATTTACCCACACTGAAAATGTGAAAGGCATGCCCTCAGGCTTGTACACCGTCACCATACGAGCCTCGCAGTCAATCTCGGCCCTCCCAGCAGTTAACCAGTCTATGCCAAGAATGACGTCAAGATAAACGAGCGAGGGATCGACGACAAGATCAAGAGCCATCGTCCTGCCTCCCAGATCAACTAAACAACCCTCACACATCTGGGTAACATCCGAATAATCCCCATGAGCTGCAAAGACTCGCACGCTATCCATAGTGATAGTCTGTAACCCAAGACGCCTGACTACAGCACGCGATATCAAAGAAATCGTGGAACCAGTGTCCACCATCACAAGAATAGGAGTACCTCCAATATGGGCTGTGACCTCGAAGGCTGAATGCTGAAGAGTCGGTGTCGCAGCTGCCTCAGTTGTCAATGCATGAACCCGAGCCTGCTGTGGCCAGTTCGGCCGCTGTGTCAAGGGCCGTGGAGGCTGTCTAATCTGCGATACCAGAGGTCTGAAAGAAGGGTGCGCAGGAGCTAACCGTATAGGCGGTGCTGATATCACCTGTGAACGAGCACGGTCAATCTTCTGCGGCGGCGAGAACCCACTGTCCCGTATCCGAGAAAAACAGCTCTGCGCCAAGTGGCCTGTCCTCCCACAGTATGTACATGTCAAATTAGTTCACCGAAACGGTGGTACAGGCGCTGTAGTCCTAGTAGGAGGGTCAACGCGAGGCCTCTTGCCCGCGAAGGGCCTATCCTGCATGTCTGGTCGCGGCTTAGAAGCAACAGGGCCGCGAGATCGCGCAAGTCGATCCACATCCTGCTCTGCCCGCATAGACATGTGAATCAACTCCGCATAAGAGGGAATGCTCAAACAGCACATCTTCGACCGAATATTCGGTCGTAAACCCTCCAAAAAGCGCCGTATGCGCATCTGCTCATCAGCCAAAATCGTCGGGACATATCTGCCCAACTCCGTGAACCGATGCTCATACTCTGTAATTGTCATGGCTGCCTGTCTGAGGTGGAGAAACTCATTCTCCCTGTCATGCCTGTAGGTCTGGAGATAATACTTCTCATGGAAGCGGAACTCAAACGCGGCCCATCTCCATACAAAATCAGCGGCAACGGTCCGCAGTACGCTATCCCACCACAGGCTGGCCTCTCTCTCAAACAGGAATGTAGCCAGCTCTACCTGCTCGGCCTCTGTGCAATGAAGCATCCATAAAATCTTCGACACACGGTCGAGCCAGTACTCAGCCTCCTTGGGTCTGTGAGAACCCGTGAAAGTGGGAGGCCGTAAGCGCTGAAATCGCTCTAATAGGCCCCGTGTATCTGCGACATTCTCCGCAGGGTAAGCAGGCGGCGCAGGATGAGCCATGCCCTTATCCTGGACGTATGTATAAGCATTCTCAGCTGGATGCACAGGTGGTGCAGGTGGAGCCACACCCCCACCCTGTGCTAATGTCCCCACGATGGTAGTTAGAAGCTACTGCTGCTGCTGCATCATAGCCAACATCTACTCAAATCTGTCAGGAGGTGGAGCAGGCTGTGACGGATGCTGTGTGGAAGTAGATGCACGATGAGGCTCTCTGACTGATGGCGTAAATGGCGGTGGTCCAACTGTAGGACCAGCGGCAGGCTGAGACGCACGAACTGTCTCAGGAATCGGGCCCAAAGTAAGGTCCGCATGGGTGCCAGACTGCGAAGGAGTCTGATCCATATGCTCAGTCAGTGCAAGCCGAACCGCGCTCCACGTAGACTTAGGCGGCATTCCCTATATTCAAAATAGGGTGCAACCTTGTCAGTCTCAATAGCACAAATACACCGCAATCATTCACATAAGGAGTCAAAGGCATTCCATGCATTTCATTTAATCAAAATTGTCACAATACAAGGGATATATCCTTACAAGCATCATGACTAGAAATACATGGGAACTAAGACAGTTAAAATTGCAACAGCAACATAAGCAAAGCACTAGCCCTAACAGGCTTACACACATAAAGCAGGAAATGACTAACTACTGATAACTACATCAAAGGTCGCATCGCTAATCTGAATCTGGGGATGGAGGAGGAGCACCCTTATCCTGCAAGCAACACAGGATCGCCTTCAAGGTGCGAGTCACCTTGCCTAATTTCTTCTTTGTAACGGCCTTGGCATCCTCGACTTCTGTGCGAAGTTCTTGAACTTCCCTTCGTAAAGCGATCTGACTCTCCTCCATCCGAGCAATGCGATCGTCGCTAGTAGCCTGCGCAGAAGGAGGAGGGCTCTCATCTGTATCCTGAGCCTCCTCTTCTGCCTCTTCCTGAGCTTCTTCCTGAACCTCTGCTCCTGGTTCTTCTTCGCTTTGATCTTCCTCATCATCAAAGTCATCCTCGCTGTCCTTCTCAAGCTTATTTTCACGGTACTGCGACCCAATCTTCATCTTGACCATAGTCGACTCATCAATGGTATGAATCGAAACTGGCAATTCCGGCCCAAGTCTGTAGGCAAACTCAAGCGCAATCTTGCAAATCATTCGGCCAAAAGGAAGCGATTCGGATGTTCTTCTTGACTTGGCTACGAGGATTATCTATCGTAAGATGAAAGTGGCCATACATACGTTCTCTCCTTGGGCCACCAGATACAGGAAATCAACCATAAGGCATGTACATTCAATGCGATTCGTCGACCTGGGATAAACATTGAACGTGCAGATATGGTGCAGTAAGCGCAAATCATCAGACATATACGTCGCCTTAAGGCTATTATTAGGCTGCCATGGAACCAACTTACCGTAAAGAAACCTGGTGCGGCAATCTCGTTCACGCCTACTCCTCAAGTTCTTCTCACTAGGATGAACATCACCAAGAGGTACGTTCAGAAGTCGCACAATCAGTCGCACATCAATCGAAGCCATCCGATCTCTACCAAAAGGAATTTTAAACTGCAATGGGTCCAAGGTAGGATTCTGGATACTAGCATAGAAGGCACGAACAGTGCTCACATTAGCACGAGCATGAGCTTCAAAGATCGGACCCCAATACGCAGCTTCAATGCGCTTGAACAATAAAAATTCACCGAACAGTCGCCCTTCCACATCTGCCTCAAATAACACTTTGCGATCAATGTATTGGCCATGAGGCATCTCGGATAGAATTACTCACCCAAGATGAGCATGGGGATCCAAATCCCGCTTTGTACGGCACTCTAGGGCTGCGGCTGGACCTGCGGCGGTGCTTGAACTTGCGGCACCACCCCGCGGTCTCCTCGATTGAGCAGGGCAGCTTGGCCCAGCCTCATCTGTTGCGGTTTTCCTTTTACCCATCAAAGATATGATGGATAAGAGTGATAAAAGGCCTAAAATGGCTTCCACGAAAGCTATGGAAAATGGAGAAAATGCGGAGAAGTGGCTATCTAATCTGAAAAAAGGAGATCTAGTCATCGTAGAGGGATGCTTCAAGCTTCCCAAGGATGTATTTTCAAGGAGAAATGAAAATGAAAAAGTGGAATGGAGCACCTCACGATTTCAGCTCGATTTGGGGATTTTTGGAGCTCCAAATGATGAAATCTTCAAGAGGAAGGGCTGCCAACTCCAAAGAAGTGATGGATGATGGTCGTTTTTGGCCAAGGAGGGATCTAGAGGTGATTTGGAACCACAAAATTTGGGGATGGTTGCTGAAAAATGAAAATAGGGCTATGGGGAGGGCTATTTGTGAAGGAGGGGTATGATTTGGGGGTTTTCATGGGATGGGACCTATATGGGGAGGGTGCACATGATATTTAAGGGCGTGCGCCCAAAATTTACAGCGAATGGGCCCACCCGTAAGGCGATGCATCTCCGGATCGGCGATGGCATCTCCGACCGGTGATGCATCCGGTCGGTGGGGCTGGATGGGTTCGGTCCCCCATGGTCCAAGGACCCCATATATGTACAGTTTGCCCCCTGGTTCATGGTATTTTGGCCTATGTGAGCCCAAACATGTGTTCGGGGCTTTCCAGGACCATTCTGTAATATTGAATACCAAACCCTATGATGCAGCATATGAATTTGGGGTATAAGGAGCTAGTACATCCATCTAGACTCTTATTAGTTAAAGAAAGTGAAGTTAGAATGGACTTATGGCCATTTTTCATAAAATTTTACTATTCACTGTAAAATTTTGTGAAAGTATTATTATGTGTTATTTTCACATTAGTTTTGATGCCTAACATGAATTGGATAAGAAAGAAATGAAGATTGGAGTGGTGAGAGGAAGAATTTTGAAGATTTTTGGTGAAACGGGGTTTTTAAGCCCTGACGATTGATTACAGGAGTCGTGGTCATCCCACGGCCCAAGAATTTACTTTTACAGGTTTAAAATCATTCATAGGACGTCTCATCCCAACTTCCTATGGCTTAGAAGCTATTCGGGTTGCTTTACGCGACCCGAGATGCGTCACAGACTCGATCGTGCGATCGATTCAAATAGACTTCGCCTATCGGTGAATCTGCGATCCTAGAAATGTTTCTAGACCCTTCTCGCACCCACCTAAGTCAAAAGAAGCGACAGCGTACGTCGTGAGACCGTAACTCAGGCCCAGTATACTCTTATTCATTCCCTGATACCAACTTGTAACACCCTGAAAATCGGGGGTCGTGTATAAACTCAACTCCCGAGTTCCAGACCGTCACTTATGCAAAAAAAATGATTATGATTCAATGTTGTCTGATTTAAAGCATTTACATGAGTAAAAGTATACCAAAACTGCAATTCATACTTCAAATCCAGTGATAAAAGCAAGCGGAAGACTAAACAATATATATATCACTGTATGGAAAAATAAAGTAAACCTCATCTGTCTCTAAAGTATGAATACATCTCTGAGTCTCATATACATATACATGAACAAAAATAAATATCCAAAATGGTCCCACTGAAGTCCCATCGATCCAGGTTGCCTACGCAAAGCCATCGTGATACTGCATGTACGAGAACTCATCCTGATCCTTATCAAAGTCTGGCTCCACCTCCTGGATCTCAGCCTCACCTGCATCTACAATAGGGTCTGGTGGGTGTTGCAAACACCATCCCGTAACGTGGGAGTGAGTGATCAACTCAGTGGAATCATAGAGCAAGGATTAGCATGTTTACAATTCAATCATGCGATAATAGTAAAGCAATAAATCAGACAATCCTAATACTGTTGTTAATGCAAGATGATATGACGTGATGTATGCCCTCACCGACGATCTCCCTCATACGGCAACATCTTACGACCGTGGCATGCCACACTCCCTAGAGTGCTCCACATCTTCCAAGCACATGCAATGCTATGATGATATGATTTTTGAGTTGTTATTAGTCCATTCAAACAGCAGGATTGAGAAACTAAGGTACTTCTCTTGTATCAATCCCAACACAGATCCTGTCTAGGGTCGTCACTCCTAGTAATCTCATACGATGTATATTTCGTAGGTCACTGCAAGGGCTGTTGCTCGCACTCGTTGCACCGCTCCCCCATCACCTTATCAATACAGGCCTACTGTACTCTACTGCAACGGAAGGGTCGTCGCCTCCCGTGGACTCAGAATACGCTCGCGGTCACTACAAAGGACTCGTCGCCTGATCAGTGTAGGCCGACAGCTAGAATATAGTGTCCCATACCACCATAATCTGCTCACGAGTCTAGGTGCTCACTGGTCACTACGGGGAGGTTTGTGGCCCCAGCGTAGGCCGACAGCTCGACCACGGTGTCCCATACCACCATGCCCGGCTCATGAGTCTTCGTGGATCAAGGTACCATGGTTAACAGGGTTTACAATGGTAAGTTCAGTACTCTAGGTTCAAGCAGTTATGACTCATACAAGGTGAACATACATCGGCCAGTCGGGTTACTTGACGGGCTCGACTAGCGCGATCGCATCTCAAGTCGAACGACATGAAGTGCGTAAAACACTTCGCGTGGCCTAACCACTGCCGCCAACTTCAAACACGACTCGCGTTCAGCGACGCGTCGTTCGTGGATAAGACCAGTCAGCCACGAATTCGCTCGGTTACTGACTGCCTGGACTAAGTCTAGTCCCAAACACTTATGGAATCACATCAGCAAATTATGTAAGAGTATTGGAATTGAAATACAATCATGTGAGCATGTTAACACATGTTATAACATTCAACTTAAGTAAATCTTCAAACACATATATTTCATGCATGTAATGAAATCATGCATATAGTCAACATGTAGGAAATCATTTAGGTCAGCATATTAATTGAGAAAACCATCTCAAACTAATTCATAACATCATTTAATTCAATACATACTAATACAAACATTCATACAAACACATTCACTACACACTTGAGTCTACATATAGTATGTCGACCCGAAGCGCGCAATTAGGCGAATCTCTTCGCCAAAGTAATTATGCACATATTCCTAACTTCCTAATGCGACAACAAACCATGTCAATCACATCAGCAAAATATGAATGTAAACAGTACTTCCTACAAATGACTAAAATGCCCTAAATTTCATATTCTTCGTTAATTTACGAAACAGGAAACGGAGAGCATATTGTACATGTCAAACGGCGATGCCGTCAATAATCTACTATTAAACGACATTGAAAGCATTGGGAGCCGTCAATCAAAGCGTCTAAAATCCTCACCATATGTCTTGTAGACTCGTGAATTGAAACGGAGCGTATACGCTTCGTCTACGGTGAATAGGGAACATAATACACGAGATCCATAAGCTACATCATTATGGAAACAAAGGAAACTCAAATCAGCAACTATTTAGGGTATTTGCTTACCTAGAATCGTGGTGTAATCGCCAGGAAAGCGATAGAGGTGAATTGCTTAAGCACGTGCAACACGTAGCACAAGTGGCAGGAAGAACTCTCCCACTCTCTCTCACAATCTCTCACCTTTTCTCTCACACAAGCTAGGGTTTCTAGCAAATTCGGATGTGTGAGAGAAGTGAGGGTTTCAACCCCTTTTATAAGCTAAAACATGCCCAAAATAGGCTTGGGAACAATGTTTACTTGGTGCCTAACCGAATCGGGGCCGTTTCGATCCAAAAGAGCATTTCTGAAGGTCCCCTAGCCAAATGTGGTCGGACTTAAGCTCATGCATACTGGATCTAGCACACATCCTGTTTTCGGACCGGTAGGGTTCCCAGATCGCACGTGGCAGTCCAGTTTCAGTTTAACGGTCACCGCACCAAGATCAGGCCTACAAGTCTCGTGATATGTAATAGTAATTTTTCCTGATCCAAGGGTGTAATTTGGCTAAATTCTGATGGTCAGAACGCTTAATACTGATGCGTCAAATCGTGTGCCAGATTTGAATTTCAAATTCCAATTCTAACCCTATTCTCACTCTCTTCACTCCAGGCTCAATGAAATAGCCTCTGAATGTCAGTTGGACTTGATTTTTGAAACGATTACCAAGCCCAGCTAAGTGGTCATAACGGTCTAAGATGGTAGGTATCTGACTTTCGACGCGCGGTCTAGATCCAATACAAAGTTTCAAGGAGGTCCCGAGAATAAACCGGTTTAGAGTTTGATCCGAGGCTTTAGAGCATTATAGCACCATTGCTTCCACTCACTTTGGGCCTCGTAGAACGCATTTAAAGTGATCAGGGACCATTTTCCAGCTATTCTAACGTTGCACTAGCTAACTTAGTCATATTTTCTAAAGGAATAAATTCTACACAATTTCGGGTCGAGTTGGTACTCGAGCCCAAGTACGGATTTTTCACGGGCGTTACACTTATCCTAAACCTATAACCAATAACCTAAAATAAGACCTATAACCTAAACCAAAACCAAAACCAATAACCTAAACCCGAAACCACTCTTAAATCCCAAAACCTATAACCAAAACCTAAACCTGAACCCATTCTCAAATCCCAAAACCTATAACCTAAACCTAAACCTAAACCTTATCTTAAACCTATGACCTAAACCTAAGCCCAAACCCATTATCAAATCCCAAAGCCTATAACTTAACCTAAACCTTTACTTATAACCTATAACCTATAACCTTAACCAAAACCTAAAACCTAAACCAAAACCAAAACCTATAACCTAAACCCGAACCCATTCTCAATTCCCAAAACCTTTAACCTAACCCAAAGGTAGACTTATAACCTAAAACTATTGCCAAATCCCAAAACTTATACCATAAACCTAACCTTAACTAAAACCAAAACCTATAACCTATAACATTAACCAAAACCTATAACCAAAACCCGAACCCATTCTCATATCCCTAAACCTATAACCTAAACCAAAACCAAAACCAAAACCTAAACCAGAACCCATTCTCAAATCCCAAAACCTATAACCTAAACCTAGACCTAAACCTTATCCTAAACAGTTAACCAATAACCTAAAATAAGACCTATAACCTAAACCATAACCAAAACCTATAACCTAAACCCGAACCCAATCTCAAATCCCAAAACCTATAACCTAAACCAAAACCAAAACCTATAACCTAAACCCGAACCCATTCTCAAATTCCCAAAACATATAACCTAAACCCGAACCCATTCTCAAATCCCAAAACCTATAACCTGAACCTAAACCTAAACCTTATCCTAAACCTATAACCAATAACCTAAAACATGACCTATAACCTTAACCAAAACCAAAACCTATAACCTAAACCCGAACCCATTCTCAAATCCCAAAACCTATAACCAAAACCAAAACCTATAACCTAAACGCGAACACATTCTCAAATCCCAAAACCTATAACCTAAACCTAAACCTAAACCGTATCCTAAACCTATAAGCTATAACCTAAAATAAAACCTATAACCGAAACCAGAAGCAAAACCTATAACCTATAACATTAACCAAAAGCTATAACCCAAACCCGAACCCATTCTCATATCCCTAAACCTATAACCTAAACCAAAACCAAAACCTAAACCTAAACCCGAACCCATTCTCAAATCCCAAAACCCATAACCTAAACCTATGCCTAAAGCTTATCCTAAACCTATAACCAATAACCTAAAACAAGACCTATAACCTAAACCATAACCAAAACCTATAACCTAAACTCGAACCCATTCTCAAATCCCTAAACCTATAACCTAAACCAAAACCAAAACCTATAACCTAAACCCGAACCCATTCTCAAATCTCAAAACCTATAACCGAAACTCAAACCCATTCTCAAATCCCTAAACCTATAACCTAAACCAAAACTAAAACCTATAACCTAAACCCGAACCCATTCTCAAATCCCAAAACCTATAACCTAAACCTAAACCTAAACCTAAACCTTATCCTAAACGTATAACCAATAACCTAAAACAAGACCTATAACCTAAACTAAAACCAAAACCTATAACCTAAACCCGAAACCACTCTTAAATCCCAAAACCTATAACCAAAACCAAAACCTATAACCTAAACCTGAACCCATTCTCAAATCCCAAAACCTATAACCTAAACCTAAACCTAAACCTTATCCTAAACCTATGACCTAAACCTAAACCCAAACCCATTATAAAATCCCAAAGCCTATAACCTAACCTAAACCTTTACTTATAACCTATAACCTATAACCTTAACCAAAACCTATAACTTAAGCCAAAACCAAAAACTATAACCTAAACCCGAACCCATTCTCAATTCCCAAAACCTTTAAGCTAACCCAAAGGTATACTTATAACCTAAAACTATTGCCAAATCCCAAAACCTATAACCTAAACCTAACCTTAACCAAAAGAAAAACCTATAACCTATAACATTAACCAAAACCTATAACCAAAACCCAAACCCATTCTCATATCCCTAAACCTATAACCCAAACCAAAACCAAAACCTAAACCTAAACCAGAACCCATTCTCAAATCCCAAAACCTATAACCTAAACCTAGACCTAAACCTTATCCTAAACAGTTAACCAATAACCTAAAACAAGACCTATAACCTAAACCATAACCAAAACCTATAACCTAAACCCGAACCCAATCTCAAATCCCAAAACCTATAACCTAAACCAAAACCAAAACCTATAACCTAAACCCGAACCCATTCTCAAATTCCCAAAACATATAACCTAAACCCGAACCCATTCTCATATCCCAAAACCTATAACCTAAACCAAAACCAAAACCTATAACCTAAACCCGAACCCATTCTCAAATCCCAAAACCTATAACCAAAACCCGATCTCATTCTCAAATCCCAAAACCTATAACCTAAACCTAAACCTAAACCTTATCCTAAACCTATAACCAATAACCTAAAACAAGACCTATAACCTAAACCAAAACCAAAACCTATAACCTAAACCCGAACCCATTCTCAAATCCCAAAACCTATAACCAAAACCAAACCTATAACCTAAACCCGAACCCATTCTCAAATCTCAAAACCTATAACCTAAACCTAAACCTAAACCGTATCCTAAACCTATAACCTATAACCTAAAATAAAACCTCTAACCGAAACCAAAAGCAAAACCTATAACCTAAACCCAAACCCATTCTCAAATCCCTAAACCTATAACCTAAACCAAAACTAAAACCTATAACCTAAACCCAAACCCATTCTCAAATCTCAAAACCTATAACCTAAACCTAAACCTAAACCTTATCCTAAACCTATAACCAATAACCTAAAACAAAACCTATAACCTAAACCAAAACCAAAACCTATAACCAAAACCAAAACCTATAACCTAAACCTGAACCCATTCTCAAATCCCAAAACCTATAACCTAAACCTAAACCTAAACCTTATCCTAAACCTATGACCTAAACCTAAACCCAAACCCAAACCCATTATCAAATCCCAAAGCCTATAACCTAACCTAAACCTTTACTTATAACCTATAACCTATAACCTTAACCAAAACATATAACCTAAACCAAAACCAAAACCTATAACCTAAACCCGAACCCATTCTCAATTCCCCAAACCTTTAACCTAACCCAAAGGTATACTTATAACCTAAAACTATTGCCAAATCCCAAAACCTATAACCTAAACCTAACCTTAACCAAAAGCAAAACCTATAACCTATAACATTAACCAAAACCTATAACCAAAACCCAAACCCAATCTCATATCCCTAAACCTATAACCTAAACCAAAACCAAAACCTAAAAATAAACCTGAACCCATTCTCAAATCCCAAAACCAATAACCTAAACCTAGACCTAAATCTTATCCTAAACAGTTAACCAATAACCTAAAACAAGACCTATAACCTAAACCATAACCAAAACCAATAACCTAAACCCGAACCCAATCAAATATCCCAAAACCTATAACCTAAACCAAAACCAAAACCTATAATCTAAACCCGAACCCATTCTCAAATTCCCAAAACATATAACCTAAACCCGAACCCATTCTCATATCCCAAAACCTATAACCTAAACCAAAACCAAAACCTATAACCTAAACCCAAACCCATTCTCAAATCCCAAAACCTATAACCAAAACCCGAACCCATTCTCAAATCCCAAAACCTATAACTTAAACCTAAACCTAAACCTTATCCTAAACCTATAACCTATAACCTAAAACAAGACCTATAACCTAAACCAAAACCAAAACCTATAACCTAAACTCGAACCCATTCTCAAATCCCAAAACCTATAACTAAAACTAAAACCTATAACCTGAACCCGAACCCATTCTCAAATCCCAAAACCTATAACCTAAACCTAAACCTAAACCGTATCCTAAACCTATAACCTATAACCTAAAATAAAATCTATAACCGAAACCAAAAGCATAACCTATAACCTATAACATTAACCAAAACCTATAACCTAAACCCGAACCCATTCTCATATCCCTAAACCTATAACCTAAACCAAAACCAAAACCTAAACCTAAACCCGATCCCATTCTCAAATCCCAAAACGTATAACCTAAACCTATGCCTAAACCTTATCCTAAACCTATAACCATTAACCTAAAACAAGACCTATAACCTAAACCATAACCAAAACCTATAAACTAAACTCGAACCCATTCTCAAATCCCAAAACCTATAACCTAAACCCGAACGCATTCTCAAATCCCTAAACCTATAACCTAAGATAAAACTAAAACCTATAACCTAAACCCGAACCCATTCTCAAATCCCAAAACCTATAACCTAAACCTAAACCTAAACCTTATCCTAAAGCTATAACTAATAACCTAAAACAAGACCTATAACCTAAACCAAAACCCGAAACCATTCTTAAATCCCAAAACCTATAACCAAAACCAAAACCTATAACCTAAACCTGAACCCATTCTCAAATCCCAAAACCTATAACCTAAACCCAAACCTAAACCTTATCCTAAACCTATAACCTATAACCCAAAACAAAACCTATAACCTAAACCAAAATCAAAACCTATAACCTAAACCCGAACCCATTCTCAAATCTGAAAACCTATAACCTAAACCTAAACATAAACCTTATCCTAAACCTATGACCTAAACCAAAACCAAAACCTATAATCTAAATCAAAACCCATTATCAAATCCCAAAACCTATAACCTAAGCTAAACCTATACTTATAACCTATAACCTATAACCTTAACCAAAACCTATAACCTAAACTAAAACCAAAACCTATAACCAAAACCCGAACCCATTCTCAATTCCCAAAACCTATAACCTAACCCATAGTTATACTTATAACCTAAAACTATTGCCAAATCTCAAAACCTATAACCTAAACCCGAACCCATTCTCAAATCCCAAAACCTATAACCAAAACCTATAACCTAAACCAAAACCAAAACTTATAACCTAAACCCGAACCCATTATCAATTCCCAAAACCTATAAACTAACCCAAAGCTATACTTATAACCTAAAACTATTGCCAAATCCCAAAACCTATAACCTAAACCAAAACCAAAACCTATAACCCAAACCCGAACCCATTATTAAATCCCAAAACCTATAACCTAAACTAAACCTATACTTATAACCTATAACCTATAACCTTAACCAAAACCTATAACCTAAACCAAAACTAAAACCTATAACCTAAACCCGAACTCATTCTCAATTCCCAAAACCTATAACCTAACCCAAAGCTATACTTATAACCTAAAACTATTGCCAAATCCCAAAACCTATAACCTAAACCTAACCTAAACCAAAACCAAAACTTATAACCTATAACATTAACTAGAACCTATAACCTAAACCCGAACCCATTCTCATATCCCTAAACCTATAACCTAAACCAAAACCAAAACCTAAACCTAAACCCGAACCCATTCTCAAATCCCAAAACCTATATCCTAAACCTAAACCTAAACCTTATCCTAAACCTATAACCTATAACATAAACCAAAACCTATAACCTAAACCAAAACCAAAACCTATGACATAAACCCGAACCCATTACCAAATCCAAAAACCTATAACCTAACCTAAACCTATACTTATAACCTAAAACTATTCCCAAATCCCAAAACTTATAACCTAAAGCTAAACCTTATCCTAAACTTATAACCTATAACCAAAACCAAAACCATAACCTTAACCTAAACCTAAGACCTAAATGTATTCTCAAATTCCTAAACCTAAACCTACACCTAATCCTAATCTCAACTACTTAACCTAAACCTAAACTTGAAAATTCAAACCTAAACCTGATCCCAAACCCGAACCCGATTTCCTAAACCTAAACCTTAACCTATAACATAACTTAAATCTAAACCTATAACCTACACTTATAACCTATAACCTAAACTTAAACCTAAAACCTGAATTTATTCTCAAATCCCTAAACCAAAACCTACACCTAATCTCAACGCCCTAAACTAAACCTAAACTTGAAAACCCAAGCCTAATCCTGATCCCGAACCCGAACCCGATTTCCTAAACCTAAACCTTAACCTATTCTCAAATCCCTAAACCTAAACCTACACCAAATCCTAATCTCAACTCCCTAACCTAAACCTAAACCTAAACTTGAGAACCCAAACCTAAACCCGAACCCGAACTTCATAAACCTAAAACCTTAACCTATTTTCAATTCCCTATAGCTATAACCTATAACCTAAACCTAAACCATAACCTTAACCTAAACCTTATCCTAAACCTAAACCTTAACCTTAACCTTAACCTTAACCTTATGAATTCTAATTTATTTTATAAAAGTTCATTTACGACTAAGTTATTTTCTTAATAAGTTTATTGCCTTAATCTATTATTTACGAAACTGCAGGATAAATTTCACTTGGATTTGAGTGTTCCGCACATATCCTATGCCGTCGACGACATGATGAAGGAGCGGTTCAAGGCTTACCGCGGTAAGTTATACCAGCAGTACAAACGGTCCACGAGCCACGAGGAGCCCGCACAGTCCGCACCACCTCACGTAACCTGTGAGGACTGGAAGATACTCTGCGATAGGTTTTCGTCTGATTCTTTTTAGGTAATATTTACATATTTATGATATATTAACGTAATAATTAAATTTACAATTAATAATAATGCATTATGTATAATGTGTTTAGAAGAGGAGCAAAATAAATTCCGACAACAGGAGAAAGTTAGAAGTGAACCACGTAGCTGGTTCAAAGTCATTTGTATGACTTCGTCACGACATGGTAAGAAATTACTGGTAATTTTTATATTCTTTCCATGCATTTATATTAACTCTATTTTTCTTTCGATTGCGCAGCGAGATTCCATCGCTGGCCAGGAGCTCGGACCAGTAGACTTCTACAAAGGGACTCACTGTCGGCAGACGAGTGGATCTTGGGTACATCCTAAAGCCAGCGAGATTTGGGTAAAAATCATTACATTGTAAAATTTATTTGTATTAAATTATAATAATATCATTTATTATGAAAATTTATATGATTTCATTACAGGAGGAGATGGACACCTTACGCAGTTAGACCACTCCCGATGGTACTCAGCGGAGTGAGCCAGAGATCCTGAGTCAGGTGCTTGGCACCCGTTCTAGATATGTCCGTGGGCTTGGCCATGGTGCCAAGCTCATGGCACCCGCTAGAGTTGCCTCCAGCCGATCTGTCGTAGTTGGTGACAGCGCCGTATGCCGAGCTGATACCGCAAAGAGAGAGGTTCAACAGCTATGGGTTATCGTCGATGACATCAAAGATCAACTGGACAGGCAGAGGGAGGAGCAGGAGAGGAAGATGATGGAGGAGCTGACGAGGCAGAGGGAGGAGCAGGAGAGGAAGATGTAGGATCAGCTGGCGAGGCAAAAGGAGGAGCAGGAGAGAAAGATGGAGGATCAACTGGCAAGGAAGAAGGAGGAGCAGGAGAGGAAGATAGAGGAGATGTGGTGCAGCATGAGCGACAGATGACAGAGATGTTTCAAGCTTTCGCTGCACGCTTACCTACCGATGCCCCACCACATTCGCCTTAAGGTTTATGATTTTTTCTTTTTTATTTGTGATGTTAAACTTTTATGTATTTATGCGTGAATGACTGTGATGCGTATAAGATTGGTTATGATTGAATGTATGTAGTTTATGTTTGGAAGGATTTACTAGTTTGGGTTAGATGGATTTGAATGTGTATATGATGAAATTTGACAGGTGTCTTATGATATAACAGGTGTATATCAAGATGTGAATATGAATATGATGATATAACAGGTATATCAGGATGAATATGATGAAATATATTGCAACAGGTGTCTATCAGGTATTTTGCACGGAATTTTCAATTGGACATTGTTAAAAAAAAAGAGACTTTTAGCAACGAATTTTTTTGCCACTATATTTTTTAGCGACGAAAATTTTCGTTGCTAAAAGTTTTTGAAAATATTATACGGACGAAAGTTTCGTTGCTAAAAAGTTTTAAAAATATTGTAGGGACGAAATATTTGGTTGCTAAAACATTTTGAAAATATTATTGGCATGAAATTTTCATTGCTAAAAGGTTTTTAAAATATTATAGGGACGAAACGTTTCGTTGCTAAAAGATTTTGAAAATATTATAGGCATGAAATTTTCGTTGCTAAAAGGTTTTAAAATTATTATAGGGACGAAAGATTTCGTTGCTAAACGTTTTTTAAAATATTATAGGGACTAAATTTTTGTTGCTAAAAGTTTTAAAAATATTATAGGGACAAAATTTTCGTTGTTAAAACTTTTTAAAAATATTATAGGGACAAAATTTTCATTGCTATAAGTCTTGTAAAGTATTTTTTGATGCGACATTATTCGCTGTAAAAAATAAAAATATATTTTTACCAGTGAAAATTTGCGCTGCTAAAAGTTTCCCAAAGATTTTTTAGTAACGAAAATTTTCGTTGCTAAAAGCGAAATAATTTTATTTGCAGCGAAAGATTTCGCTGCTAAAAGTTTTTTTTTATAGTTTTTTAGGAATGAAATGTTTCGCTGCTAAAAGTCCTCCACAGCTTTTTTTAGCAGCGAAAGTGGTACAATTATTTTTTGCATCGAAACGTTTCGCTACTAAAAGTCCTCTACAGTTTTTGTTGCGACAAAATTTTCGTTGTTAAAAAGATTACATTTAGCAAGGACTTTAACTTTTTGGCTGTTGAAAGTTTGTAGTGACAGTGTATTAGCAACGAAATGAGCGACGAAAATTTTCGTCGCTAAAAACCTTTAGCTACGAATTGTTGACGTTTAGAGACGAAAATTTTCGTTGCTAAAAGTAGGAATTCTTGTAGTGTGGGTTGAATCACTTGGCCGAGTCAAATGATTGATACAATTGACCGAGTCAAATGGATCTCACATGTGGCCTTATATATACAACAAATGGGCCACACTACATGATCTAACAATACCATAAGGGGGAAGCCAACCTGACCGAACAACACCATCAGGTAGGCCGAGCTGAGCCGAGCTGACCTGACTGAACAATCAACATCAGGTGGGCCGAGCTGAGCCGACCGAACAACAACACACAGGTGAGTCGAGCCGAGCTGACCTGGCGAACAACAACACACATGTGGGCCGAGCCGAGCTGGCCGAACAACAACACACAGGTGGGCCGATTCGAGCTGACCTGACCAAACAACAACACATAGGTGAGCCGAGCTGAGTTGATCTGGTGAATAAAAACACACAGGTGAACCGAGCCGAGCTAGCCGAACAACAACACACAGGTGGGTAGAGCCGAGCTGGCCGAACAACAACACACAGGTGGGCTGAGCCGAGCTGACCTGACCAAACAATAACACACAGGTGAGCCGAGCCGAGCTGACCTGGCGAACAACAATACATAGATGGACCGAGCCGAGCTGGCCGAACAACAACACACAGGTGAGCCGAGCTGAGCTGACCTAGCGAACAACAACACACAGGTGGACCGAGCCGAGCTGGCCGAACAACAACACACAGATAGGCCGAACTGACCTAACCGAACAACAACACATAGGTAAGCCGAGTCGAGCTGACCTGGCGAACAACAACACATAGGTGGACCGAGCTGAGCTGGCCGAACAACAACACACAGGTGGGCCGAACCGAGCCGACCTGACCGAACAACAACACACAGGTTAGCCAAGCTGAGCTGACTTGGCGAACAACAATACACAGGTGGGCTGAGCCAAGCTGGACGAATAACAACACACAGATGAGCCGAGCCGAGATGACCTGGCCAACAACAACACACAGGTGGGCCGAGCCGAGCTGGCCGAACAACAATACACAGGTAGGCCAAGCGACCTCATCTCTTTAGTCAGGCCATCTTACCCATAACACGTATCCTTATATACTATAAATCCTTGGGGCTCATGGCACATCATGGAGGACCAGCACTGCTTAGACATTGCCCATAGAAACCTGTACCTTTCAAACTTGCCCAGGTACACTAGCACCAACCAAAATGGATGGATGACATGGGTGGGTCCCATAGTCCCCATGCCAATTTACTCCTCACTGCTGCCACTGCCACAAGGGATGGATGCCAAGACCTCAGTGTTGAAATTAGGCATCTCCGCTCAGCCTACCAGTTGAGTTATGGAGCTGGGTGTCCATGATAGCCACCCCCACTAGGAATGGATGTCAAGACCTCAGTGTTGAAATGAGGCATCTCCCACTCCGTCTACCAGTTGAGCTATGGAGCTGGGTGTCCATGATAGCCACCCCCACTAGGAATGGATGCTAAGACCTGAGTGTTGAAATGAGGCATCTCCCACTCCGTCTACCAGTTGAGCTATGGAGCTGGGTGTCCATGATAGCCACCCCCACTAGGAATGGATCCCAAGACCTGAGTGTTGAAATGTGGCATCTCCCACTCCGTCTACCAGTTGAGCTATGGAGCTGGGTGGGTCCAGCGTTGAAATAATGTATCTTTCACTTAGTCTACTACCTGAGCTGTGGAGATGGGCCCACGTTAGATCACACTTCACTGGTAGCTACAACCACTATTTACTAAGTTATGACCCATCAGATGCTCCGATCAACCTCATTTTCTGGCTCAACGCCTAAAATGAGTTGGTGTATAGGATAGACGGCGTGGATTTAACACTTACATCAAGGTAGGGTGTGTATGAGTGGGTCACCCCGCAAGCTTGTAACCAAGCAAATGTTTGGGTTTTCACAGAGACGTGCAGCGTCCCTGGACGCTGGACGGTCCTCACAGTAAAGGTGGACTATATTCAAGTGGGCCACCACATGATGAATGACATGGGTACAACACACATAGGGTGGACCCCACTCATAAACGGCTTGGGTAAAATACTTACTTCATGATGGGTTCCATTCAAGTGGGCCACACGGTCAAATCATCACACAAAAAAATATATAAAAGAAAAAATGAAGAGAGAGAGAGAGAAGCACCCACCGATCGGCCTTCTTCCATCAACGCACCCGTGAGCTCCAAAGGGTGCGATTCAACGGTCGAGATTGATTTTAGAGGGTGGGATTGGGTGGTAGGGAGTGAGTCATGCCAAGCTTCTCTCATGGAGCTTGGACAATGGACTTTCATGGGTTGCTTGGGATAATGAGAAAGAGAGAGAAGAGAGATGGGTGTGATGGTTGATGTGTACTTGTGTAAGAGAGTGTTGACTTTAGGGGAGGGGTGGTTGTATGTGGGGATGGGTGAGTGATGGAGTGTGATGTGTACCTTGATTGATGGGATGTGATGGATGGGACATTGGGTAGAGATTCTCTTGGGTTTCGTAACGCGCCGTGTTTTTCTCACACCGAACATTGGCCTACATCTCCTGGCGATGGTATCGCCTCGGTGAGCGAGTCGCGGCATTGGAATCGCAGCGACGGCGCGGTCGCTATGGTAAAGTTCTTGGGTTGAGTCGATACGGGTTGACGACATACGAATCAGGGTCGTGTGCAAATATCGGTTAAGGGTCGAAGGTTGTCAAAATTCGACCGAGAAGATCGCAAAAGTCTATGGAATGGTACGGTCTAGGATACGGGGCTTACATGGAATGAGTGAAAGATGGGAGATGTAAGGAGTGGGGGATGAGTGTGTAAGAAGAATGACATGAGAGGTATGGGTTGTGTTGACTTTTGGGTAAGAGAGGGACAGGTGTCATGCCTTATTACTAAGAGAGGGATGAGCTAGGTATGGGTCATACTTGACTAGACTTAATTGATCGATGTGATAGATTGGATAGAGATTCTCTCAGGATTCACAATGCATGATGTTTCCTTGAAATAAACGCGGACCCACAGCTCTTGGCTTGGGTATCGCATCGGTGTGCAATGCAGGAATTGAATAGCGGAGACGGCATGGTCGTTAGGGTATAAGTTTCGAGTCAAGACAACTCAGATCTATGGGATGCGATTTAGGGTTGTGTGCAAATGCTGTCTACAGGTCGCGAGTCACCAAAATTTAATGAGGAGGATTGTGGGAGTCTAAGGAATGGTATGGACTAGGATGCGGGCCTTATAGCTTCGGTGTGTATACCAACTGTTATCAAATAGCCACACCTACTCCACTCTTAATAATCATAACCCACTTGATATTGACATTCACTAATAATCAAGGTTTTCTCAGGTTCACCTTAAAATCTATACAGTTGTGTTTTCAAATGGGCTATCACAATCAAAATCCCACATTGAGATTTTCTGGCTATCTCCGTCAAAACCAATACAAAGATTTTTTGGATATTTCAAGAAAATAAAAATAAATAAAGAATAATACTTATCTTCTTCTGAAGATGCTCTTTAATGTAGCTTGTAGAACCACTTCTCTTGATATAGAAATGTTCAATGTCCAATAACACAATCAAGGGTTTAGGTTCTAATTTGATTTTAAATTAATTCAAACCTTGGGCTTCTTGTTTGAATTTCTTAGATCTCATAAAGAAGAGTATAAACTTCCTTTATAACATAAAATTCATAAAAGAGATCTAGAAACTATAAAATAAAAAGCTATATTAAAAAGATTTAAAATACCTTACAATAGTATGAAGAAGATGGGGACTTTTCGCTATCAAAGTGAAGGATTTTTTGTGGCTTTTCTGAATGAATTTGGAGTAAGAAAAGACCTCTATTTATAGGTTAAAAAGTTGTTGCTTTGACTGGTCTAAGGTCTCCTTCGACTAGTCTAAGAATCAACTAAATTTCAAATTTTGGGCGCGATCGGATAAAACTGTTCTTCGATTGGTCGAAGGGCCTGCTCAATCGGTCGAGCACAGCCTTCAACTGGTCATGCCAAAGAATGGTTGTTGGACTTTGAGTCGATCACTCTTTAACTAGTTGAGGAGGTGCCTTCGACTAGTCGAGGAACCAACAAAAAAGGTCCATTTTTAAGTTCAAATCTTAGATTGGTCAAAACTTTCCCTAGACTGGTCAAACTAAAGCCTGGACTAGTCGAACTAAAGCTTAGACTAGTCAAACTAAAGCCTAACCAAAGTATAAAAACCCATATTTGTTTAGCATATGAAAGAACCTAAGTCTTAGGTCTCTCTAGGGTTAATTATACCTAAAATTATTGGACATTGAAGTATATACCTTGAAACTTCTACTTAAATCTTCAATAGCGTTCAGTGGATCTTCTACTTGAAGTAAACATGTAGTTGTAGCTTAATATTGAACTTGAAGTGAAATAGAGCTTAAACTTGAAGTAACCATCTTCATGTCTTGCACTTTCCAACTTCATGTGTTGATCTTGAAGGTGAACTTTCCATCACTTGTGTGAACCACATTATAAGCTATTTTGTCCCATCAAAATTTGATAAATAAGGGTGCTTTATACATCACAATACTTACAAATAATGACCACTCTGATGAAATCCTGCACAAGTTACAATCTCATGGAACCACTGAAACTAGGCACAAGGTGCCTATTTTAGCTCTTATAGTGCGTTTTGAAGTTTGCATGCTAATTTTTTCTGAATTTTTTTAAAGTAAGGAGGTTGAGGCATGTACATACTTTCTTGTAAATCTCCATGGAGAAAAGCATTTTTTACGTCCATTTATTGAATATGCCAACTATAAGTTACTGAAACTGCAAGTAGCATTTGAAGAATCTTCATCTTTTCTATTGGAGCAAAGGCCTCTTCATAGTCAATGCCATACTCCTATTTATAGTCTTGGGCCATGAGACAAGCCTTATATCTATCAAGAGATCCATTCGATTTGAGGTCATTTACTACTAATCATCTGCTAACCTGTGGGACAAGGAACAAGGTACCATGTTTGATTCTTCATAAGTGCCTGTAATTCTTCGGCCATGGCGCCCCTCGAACATTGATGTGCAGAAGAAGCCTAAGAATATAAAGTGAGAATAGAAAAAGACTCTAAACCAGAAAACATAGAGTAAATGAGCCGATCAGGAGGATGTGATGGATGAATAGATCGACATACCTATAGGAGAAGGGATATATTGGCCATAGGTTTAGTAACAGGAGGAGGAGAAGAAGGTTCTTACTTTCGTCATTGATGAGCCTGTACATGAGTTGGAGTCATATGTGAAATAAGGGATATATTAGGGAACCATGTTAACTAACAGGGACAACATGACTATTTCTCAGAGTTGGTGAAGGTTGAGAATGAAATGGAAAATGTTCCATGAAGATAACATTTCTCTAAACAAGAACACGATGAGACTACAAACCATAACAATGATATCCCTTATGTGTGTTTTCAAATATGAGATATCTGTAGTGGACAGAATTTGGTGAAATTTAGTGTCATTCATTTAAAGAAATATGAACATAACAAATATATCCTAATACATGAAATAATAAGTAGGTTGGGATCCAAAGAGAAAGTAAGGATAAGTATTGCCAAGTATTTTCGTAGGCATATGATTTATAAGACATGCGGAATGTAACATTGCCCGAACCTAAAAACTACGTGAAACAAAGTATTTATCATCAAAGTGTTGAATGTCTTAACAATATGTCAATTATCTCTTTTAACAATTCTACTCTGCTAAGGTTTCAGAACAGTTCATCTAATGAATGACTCCATGATCTAGCAAATTTGTCGTAAATTCTTGTGAAAAATACTCTCCTCCTAAATCAGAGCGGAGAACCTTAATATTTTTCTCAAACTATGTGGCCACCATAGCATGGAGGTTTTTAAATAATGTGAATACTAGTGACTTATTGTGCATAAAATATATCCATGTATAACGAATAAATTCTTCTATAAAGATCACAAAATATCTCATATTAGATATGTATAAAACAAGAGATGGCCCAAAAACATTAGCATGCATAATCTCAAATGGGGAAGTAGTTTAAGAACTACGAGAGAAATGTATACATTTACTCTTAGGTAAATAACATGATTAGCAAGAGATATCAAGTGATGATGTGTAAGCCCCGTATCCTAGATCGTATCGTTCCATAGACTTTTGCGGTCTTCTCGGTTGAATTTCGGTAACCTTTGACCCTTAACCGATATTTGCGCGCGACCATGATTCGTATGCCGTCAACCTGCATCGATTCAACCCAAGACCTTTACCATAGCGACTGCGCCGTCGCTGCGGTTCCGATGCCGCGACTTGCGCGCCGAGGCGATACCATGGCTAGGAGATGTGGGCCAACATTCGGTGTGAGAAAAATGTCGTGCGTTACGAAACCCAAGAGAATCTCTACCTAATGTCCCATCCATCAATCCCATCACATCCCATCAATCAAGGTACACATCACACTCCATCACTCACCCATCCCCAAGTACAACCACCCCTCCCCTAAAGTCAACACTCTCTTACACAAGTACACATCACCCATCACACCCATCTCTCTCTCTCTCTCTTACCCATCTCTCTCTCTCTCTTACCCCTCTCTTTTCTCTCTCTTTCTCATTATCCCAAGTAACCCATGAAATTCCATCGTCCAAGCTCCATGAGAGAAGCTTGGCAAGGCCCACTCCCTACCACCCAATCCCACCCTCTAAAATCAATCTCGACCATTGAATCGCACCCTTTGGAGCTCACGGGTGCATTGATGGAAGAAGAAAGCCCAAGAAGAAGGTCGATCGGTGGGTTCTTCTCCTCTCTCTCTCTTCATTTCTTCTTTTATATATTTTTTTTGTGTGATAATTTTACCGTGTGGCCCACTTGAATGGAACCCATCATGAAGTAAGTATTTTACCCAAGCCATTTATGAGTGGGGTCCATCTTATGTGTGTTGTACCCATACCATTCATCATGTGGTGGCCCACTTGAATATAGCCCACCTTTACTGTGAGGACCGTCCAGCGTCCGGGGACACTGGAAGTCTTTGTGAAAACCTAAATATTTGCTTGGTTACAAGCTTGCGGGGTGACCCACTCATACACACCCTACCTTGATGTATGTGTTAAATTCACGCCGTCTATCCTATACACCAACTCATTTTAGGCGTTGAGCCAGAAAATGAGGTTAATCGGAGCATCTGATGGGCCATAACTTAGTAAGTAGTGGTTGTAGCTACCAGCGAAGTGTGATCTGACGTGGGCCCAGCTCCACAGCTCAGGTAGTAGACTGAGTGAAAGATACATTTTTTCAACGCTGGACCCACCCAGCTCCATAGCTCAACTGGTAGATGGAGTGGGAGATGCCTCATTTCAACACTGAGGTCTTGACATCCATTCCTAGTGGGGGTGGCTATCATGGACATCCAGCTCCATAGCTCAACTGGTAGGCTGAGCGGAGATGCCTCATTTCAACACTGAGGTCTTGGCATCTATCCCTTGTGGCAGTGGCAGCAGTGAGGAGTAAACTAGCATGGGGATTATGGGACCCACCCATGTCATCCATCCATTTTGGTTGGTGCTAGTGTACCTAGGCAAGTTTGAAAGGTACAGGTTTCTATGGGCAATGTCTGAGCAGTGCTGGTCCTCTCTGATGTGCCATGAGCCCAAGGATTTATAGTATATAAGGATAAGTGTTATGGGTAAGATGACCTGACTAAAGAGATGAGGTTGGCTCAACCCACCTGTGTGTTGTTGTTCGCCAGGTCATCTTGGCTCGGCTCACCTGTGTGTTGCTGTTTGGTCAGGTCGGCTCGACTCGATCCACCTGTGTGTTGCTGTTCGAAAGGTCAGCTCGGCTCAGCTTACCTGTGTGTTGTTGTTCGGCCAGCTCGGTTCGGGCCACCTGTGTGTTGTTGTTCGCTAGGTCAGCTCAGCTCAGCTTACCTGTGTGTTGTTGTTCGGCCAGCTTGGCTCGGCCCACCTGTGTGTTGTTGTTCGCCAGGTCAGCTTGGCTCAGCTTACTTGTGTGTTGTTGTTCGGTCAGCTGGGCTCGACCCACTTGTGTGTTGTGTTCGGCCAGCTTAGCTCGGCCCACCTATGTGTTGTTGTTCGGTCAGGTCGGCTCGGCCCAACTGTGTGTTGTTGTTCGTCCAGCTCAGCTCGGCTCACCTGTGTGTTGTTGTTCGGTCAGGTCGGCTTGGCCCACCTGTGTGTTGTTGTTCGGCCAGCTCGACTTGGCTCGGCTCACCTGTGTGTTGTTGTTCTATCAAGTCGGATCAGCTCGACCCACCTGTGTGTTGTTGTTCGGCTAGCTCGGCTCGGCCCACCTTTATGTTATTGTTCGGCCAGCTCGGCTTGGCCCACCTGTGTGTTGTTGTTCGGCCAGCTCGGCTAGGCCCACCTGTGTGTTGTTGTTTGCCCGGTTAGCTCGGCTCGGCTCACCTGTGTGTTGTTGTTCGATCAAGTCGGCTCGGCACAGCCCACTTGTGTGTTGTTGTTGGCCAGCACGGCTCGGCCCACCTGTGTATTGTTATTCGGTCGGCTCGGCTTGGCCCGCCTGATGTTGATTGTTCGGTCAGGTCGGCTCAGCTCAGATCGGCCCACCTGATGGTGTTGGTCGATCAGGTTGGCTTCCTGCTTATGGTATTGTTAGATAATGTAGTGTGGCCCATTTATTGTATATATAAGGCCACATGTGAGACCTATTTGACTCGGCCAATTGTATCAACCATTTGACTCGGCCAAGTGATTGAACCCAACTGAATCGGCCCATTTTGACTTGGCCAATTGTATCGGCTAAGTGATTCAACCCAACTGATTCGGCCCATTTGAGTCAGCCAAGTGATTCAACCCATTGACTCGGCCAATTGTATCGGCCCATTTGATTAGCCCAATTGACTTTTCCCATTTGAGTCGGCCCCTTTGACTCGGCCCATCTGTATCAGTCTATTTGATCGGCCCAATTGATTTAACTCCTTTGTACCGGCCCTTATGATTTGGTCTATTTTGTTCGACCTGTTGATACGGCCGACGTTATGTACGCTGGCCCATGAGTGAGGTCTAATGTGATGTGTATATGCCCCATGAGTGAGGCCCATAATGATGTGTTTTAAACCCTTGTATAAGACCGTTGATCCATTATACGATTGACCCTATGAGCGTCATTCCTTAGGAGCAATGTGGTTAAACGTCCACATTGTTGGGCAATGATGGTTGGATGTCTACATTGTGACTTTTCCTCAAGCCTTGTATGAGGCCCGTTGTTGAGGCTCACCTTGATGTGTATGAGACCCGTTGTTGAGGCCCTCCTTGATGTGTATGAGGCCCGTTGTTGAGGCCCATCTTAAATATATATATGAGGCCCATGTTACAAGGCCTATTGTGATGTATGCAAGGCCCATGGGTCATGACCCATTGTAATGTATGTAAGGCCTAATTGGTGCTATGCGATATATTTATGAGGTCCATGTCATTAGGCCCATCCTGTTGTATTGGTGACCCGTCCATTGAGGCTCACCCGTGGTATATATTTGAGGCCCATGTGTAGGGCCCACCTATTGTGTATTTAAAGCCCATGGATTGTGGCCATAGTGATGTATATTAGGCCTATGTGATGTAGCCCATACTGATGTGTATTAGACCCAGGTATGTGACTCACCTGCGAAGTATATTTGAGGCCCATTATGATATATCTGAGGCCCATGGGTGCGATCCATCCAGATGTATTTGAGGCCTATGGGCAAGGCCCATTGTGATATATGTTAGGCCCATGAGCAGGGCCCACCTGTTTTGTATATTTGGCCCTTGTGTGAAGCCATGTGCCCATTATATATTTAATTTTATGTGAGCCATTCCTTGGGAGAAATGTTGGTTAAAAGTCCACATTGTCGATGTCGGTTATTGATACCAATTATGAGTATGTGACATCATAACATCATGATACATGCCCATACACATCATTTGCATGTTTGTTATGAGATGTGATTGACCATTGCATACGTCATTGGGCAGGATGATATGAGACTCCTTGATAGGCGGAGGTTAGCTCACATGAGCTCATGATATGTGCAGGATTGATGCATGACTGGATTGTATGACTCATGCATCTTGCATTGTGTGTTATACGCCCTAGTGACATCAGGGTCGTAGCCTCCACAGGCATATCGTGGATGGCCAGATGGGACACCGAAAATATTTGGTTCTAGCATACGGGTGCCATAGATGTCCCTGGGTGAAAATCCCTAAACCTCCGTGGCCAGGAGATGACTCCAACGTCGAGACTGAGTGGATATATGAGCGCACGAGGATCGAATACCAGGAGGCCGCATCTCTCACTGTGTCGTGGTCGGTTGGAAAGGGGTGTGACCTTACTCGCCTGAGGGTAAGGGGCAATACTAGGCTGAGTCTGACCAACTCGTAAATGGGTCTGCTATCGACGTGCCGGATAGGTATTGGCAGACAATTGGTTACGCGGATAGTGAGGTTTCTTACACTCACTTGGATTGTGCTGATGGGAGAGGGGCAATGCCATTTAGAGTGTACTAAACCCCGATGATGATTCCAGAGATGAACTGTATTGATATATGGACTTATTGAGTAGGAGTTGCATGCTCATTCATTCATTCATTCACTATCCACTCGAGCTAGTGGTGCACAACTAATTATTGTGTATCTTCGTTATGGCAAGGATTTCGGTTGGGGGGCGCGACTAACCTGAGATCAGGAGTTTACCACATTGAGTCTGACTATCCAAATTTAGGTATGGGACTGGTTTGGATAGAAGTCCCTTGTGGTGGATCCCATAGCCTGCAATACTACGTACTATCATCCCGACTTCACACTCCAGTATGGTCATTCCATTCGCACTGCATGTTGCATTACATCAGCGGCATATGGTACGACTGACGTTGTTTGTATTATTCATCAGGAATGTATATTACATTGCATCCTCTGCATCTGATATTTAGCTCCTTGTGACTCCTTATCGTATAGCTATTCTATATTGTGTATTCTGATATTGATTGACTTATGGACTTGTTCATACTTCCGCTTATTTTGTTATCGCATGATTATAATCTTATCAGTGTTTCTGCTTATTCAGACATTGTATGGTTTATGGATTAACAGTTCTCTGATATTGTATATTATGGCATTATATTGAATACTTGACACTTACCTTGTGCATACACTTACACCACCCTCTAAGCTTTCTATAAGCTTATGCATGATAGATGCGTGCAGGTGATGTTAGGTTGCAGCAGTGTTGAGCTTGGAGCGTGCGGTGGTCTTCTAGAGCTTGATTTTCTATTTATGTATTTTCCTTTCAATGTTGTACTCCAATGATTATATTAGTGGATATGTGATGATGATGTTAGCTTTGTGAATTGGGTAATCTTGTGGTTATGCTTATTACTATTTAAATGTACAAAAATACTCCTTGTAGGATCCCAGGATCAGAATCTGGCATATGAATGCTAGGAGCCGAAGATGGGATACTGCGGAGCCTGTCGGCACCAGATTCGGTGATTGGGATTCCTGTGAATCCGATTTCTGAATTTGGGTCGTGACATGATGAACATGTGAGAAAGTCAATAAGAATGTGGATGACCAAGGCAACAATCCCAAAGTTTCCACACCTTATTTGCAAGAATAATATTATTGGAGGAGAAAAAAAATGTTAGAGTAACAAATTTATCAAAATCAAGCAGGAAAAGCTGACCTTTCCTTCTACGAGTACTGTCATGTCTAACTTTTTAACAGGAGAGTAACATCTCAACACTATCTACTATGCCTAAGTTTTCTACAATATCCAATATGGTCCTTTTAGCCCCTTCTTTGGCATCATGGAAGCATGAAATTTATTTGTTCAATGTCATCAATTTCATAGGAGCGGAGGATGGATTCAGCTTGTGGGCTTAAAGGGTGCGGCAATGATGAAGATGGAGTTTCGGTAGTGGTGGTGTTTGAAGGTGGATTGCAGGTAGTGGGGTTTGGTGATTAGGGATTGGGGATCAGGATTTTGGTGATGAGATTGGCGATTAGGGATTGAAGATCCGGGTTTTGGTGATGAGATTGGTGATTAGGGATTGGGGATTAGGGTTTTGGTGTAGTCATATTTGATGTAGGGTAATAGCTGGTGGTGATGTTAGAAATGGCAGTGATGAGAATTATGTTTGGATGTAGGTGCACCATAAGCAATCTCTGAACTAGTAGTGACAATAAGCATCATGATGGCAAACAATTTAATGATCAATGACATAAATGTACCACCCTAATACCATAATAGCACAAAGAATTTTGGAGAATTTCTATAGATGATTTTTCTGTATTTTCTTTACCCCAAATAAAGTTTATATAAAGATGTACAATGTATATACAAGAAAAGATATTGATGGAAATCAACCGATATACATGAAAGGAAAATCAATGAATATACATGGAAGGGAAATCAATTAAGATGATGTCTATTAGGAATACCCTTAGATGAGTCGTCAACATTCAACTTGATGCAACTTCTATATATGTGGCTTAAGCCATTGCATGATTTCAACATTTCTATTCCTAACTACTATTTAATGAATGCCTACTACCTAATGCCTCAACTGTTTCATGAAGGGAACTTTTTTTTTTTGTCTCTCCACGTTCTTCTCTAAATTCCCTTTATCCAACCCTTAACTCTCTTGATGACATCATCTGTTTGGGTGCTTTTGCCCTTAACTTTGTAAGCATTTATGCTCAACCATAGCTTCCTTAAAATTAAGCTAGGAACATGGCTTTGAGGGATTTTAAATCTGGAAGAGTCATTGGTTAAGCTCTCTAATTACAAGATCCTCTACTAAATGGTTTAGAGGTTTAGAAAGCGAATGCCGAGAATCTTGTTGAAAAAAAAAATCCTAAAATATAATAGCATGCTCCCTCGAGATTAATGTCTTCACCATTAGCTGCCCTATGGAATACTGATGGGTCATGGGTAAATCATTTTTCTTTTGTATATATTACTTCATCTCTATCTTTAATGTTTTATTTGAATGGTGATGATAACACAAATCATGATTAACTTAATAATATTCATATCCCAACATGAAGACCAACTCTTATCTCTTCAATTTTTGTTCATGATGCTTGTTACAGGAACAATTGTTAGTAAGCCTCATCATTTTGGTGTGGAATGATACTAGCTAGCCACATGTGTAGCCAGACTTAGGTATCAACATTGCACCCATTTAAGAGATCTGGGTTGTTAGGAAGAGATCTTGGTTTCTCAATATTAAATGTTAGGGTCTATTTATTTCAAAAAATATCATGGAAATGTAAGGAAATGTGCAATGATTAAAAGGTACTTTACATATCTCTCGATAATTGTTGATTTGACTGTTTATTCTCGTTTGTGGTTTATCAACAGTATGTAATTTAGAATGAAATCATTTTACATTATTTAAAAGTCAAAAATTACCAAAATACACTGATGTCGTTGTTTGGATTCAAGATTTTCATTGCAATGTTTACAAATTCCATTACCCGTCTCCTAAATACATCTTCATCTGATTAACAATTTTCGTAATTGATTTGACAGTGGTTAAATCATAATAATGGCACATTTCCTTTACATTACCATGTAATTGGTGAAACAAAAAGGCGCTAAGAGTAAGTGGGCTTGGTGTTAGAGTGAACGGTCTTGGCTTATATTATTAAGGTCAGAACATCTTTATCTTGTATTGTTATAAATAAATTGATGCAGAGAGATCTCTGTACACTTTTTTTTTTTGTTAAAATAATATGTTATCAGAGTAGAGGAAATCCTAATTTCCTCCCTCTCATTTGTTTATCTTCCCCTTTCTTTATCCTCTTCCTTTTTATGGTCTCAATAATGTCAGCTCATTGCTACAACACGGTAGTATTAGTGACATACCTTGCATGATATATATCATTTCCAGAAGTAGTGATGCTTGCTTCCATAGTACTAGTGACATCAAAGACACTCACTCCGTGATCTAGTACTACTGAAGTAGTAGAGCTTGCCATTGATCACTATGCCATCAGAAGTTATAACACTCACAATTTGCCAGTGGCATTTATCCCCTCTTAGCATCTACTGGATGTAACAGCGCTCATCACTCACTACGTGAAAAATGGAAAAAATGGACGGATTTTAAGACGGTTCTGGATCGTCCCTAAAATTGCTTGGTTTAAAGACGCTTTAGAGACAACCATAAACCGTCTTTAAAATTTTAGACAGCCCTTGGCCGTCCTTAATAGTCTTAAAAATTTGAACGTCCACAAATCATTTAAGATAGTCATTGACTGTCTTATATGCGGTCATCTGAGACTGTCATTGGCTGTCTTTTACTTGTAATCTGAGACTGTCAAAGACCGTCTCTATTAGAGACAGTCCTAAACCGTTTTATAGCCCTGTCAAAGACCATTCTCTATTAAAGACTGTCTCTATTAGAGATAGTCCTAAACCATCTCTAATGCTCAGGTCAAAAATTAAGAAGCTCAAAAAAATTATGAATTTTGAAAAAAAAAATAGTTGAGAGAAGCTTAGAAAAATAATTAACAATGTTAAAGAAAAATTAAAATTTTGAAAAAAAAACCTGTAATTTTACAAAAATCTAGATTTTGAAAAAAAAAAATTAAGCACTTTGAATAATGTTGATAATTTTGAAAAAAAAATGATAAAAAATGATATTTTGAAAAAGAAAATTTAAAAATTAAACAAAATTGTGAAAAAATTGACAAATTGTAAAAACATATATTTTTAAAAAAAGAAAACTAGATTTTTTATTTTGACAAGAAAAATTAAAAAGTTATATAACAAAAGTGAGATTTAAAAAATGATATTTTGAAAAAGAAAATTTATAAAATTAAACAAAATTGTGAAAAAATTGACAAATTGTAAAAAAACATATATTTTAAAAAAGAAACTAGATTTTGTATTTTGACAAGAAAAATTAAAACGTTAGATAACAAAAGTGAGATTTTAAAAAATGATATTTTGAAAAAGAAAATTTAAAAAATTAAACAAAATTGTGAAAAATTTGATAAATTGTAAAAAAATATATATTTTAAAAAAGAAAACTAAATTTTATATTTTGACAAGAAAAATTGAAAAGTTAGATAACAAAAGTGAGATTTTGATAATGTGTTGTATATCCTTGTCGCCTCTATGATTCTCCAACCCATTTTTGGGTCGGGTATAAAAAATTGTGTAGATTTAAATCTTAAGTGGACCACACCATTGGAAAGAATGATAATATAGTACGTCACCATTAAAAATTATAAAGAGCCCATCGTAAGGTTTTAGTAATGTTTATTTGCAATCCAACTTGTTGATAATGTAAAGAAGATCTAGATGAAGGTAAACTACAAAGATCAAATTGATCCAAAACTTTTTTGGCCTTCAAAAGGTTTTTAATAGTTATTCATCATTGTTTTGATTGGTATGACCCACCTGAGATTATTGAGTACTTATGATTTGAAATCACATCTTAAAATATGATGGAAAAATATATGGATGGTGTCGATATACATAAAATATATCAAGGTGGGCCCTACATGGTTAGAGTAACACCCATGAAGGAGTTATACCTAAATAGTGAAATGGTACTATAAGGTCACCTCATGGGAACTTCCCATGAGGTTAATCTATGTGCACCCCACCATGATGTATGTAGAACGTCAACACCATGCATTTGATGTGTCCCTTTTAAGTCCAAAAATCAGTCGTATACGAAACTCGGGTTCTCCCCAAAATTCAAGCAACCCACCATGAATGAATAGTGATCATCGAATATCCGTTTTCTAGCTATCTATTTCTTAGCACATGTTGAGCAGCCTACCTAATAAATTACCCAATTTTCCTACGAAAATTGTTGTAAAGAGCCCATTTAACAAAAGCTCCATGAGGCTCACTTTCAAATTTGCATGTGTGACATCTCCTCCATTGGCCTCATCATGCATGTGCTCTTGTTAGAATATCATGAACTGCAAATCAGATCAAACCAAAATTTGAGTGAGCCACTTCATAAGTAAGAGGGGGGATGTTGACACTCGTAACTAAAACCTTCATAGGGCCACCATGATGCTTTCATGCCACCTAACCCTTATGGAGGTGAGATTACACTAGTATGAAGGGTAAAATCAAATCTCAGCCTGATCGAAAATTTTGGTGGACCCAAATAAGGATTTAATTGTAGACCATTGCATCCCCACCTTTTCCTTTATCACAATCAAATGTGGATTGTGTTTGAGCCCAGTCGGACCTTTAAGCGTCTGATCGGATCTGCGCAGTGGGCCATAGCATTTAGAACTATGTGAAGACATCCCTAAAACATATAAAAGCATTTACTTGGTGGGGGCCACATAAGTTTTGGATGTGTATGAAACTTGGGTTGACTCCTCATCGACGTGGGACACATATAATGAATGGGCTGGATCTATGAACCACATCTAGGTGGGCTCAATAAATGATTATGAATGTTTTAATGGGAGGGTAACCCTCTCAACTATAGTATGTGGTGTGGCCCACCCAAGTCATGGATTGACTTTATTTTTAAGCTTGTGGCCTAAAGTCATGGTTTATCCACACCGTCAATCCATTTTTCCAAATCATTTTAGTCGTTGAGTCCACAATTAAAGTATATCCAAAGCTCGAGTGGACATACCACAAGAAACAATGGGAATAATGATTTCCACCGTTGAAATCTTCATATGGCCTATAGTGATTTTTTTTTGTCATCCAACCTATTCAATAAATCACAAATACATGGATGAAAGGAAAACTAAAATATCAACTTGATCCAAAACTTCAGTGGCCACCCAAAAATTTTCAATGGTAGACATTCAGTTTATACTATTTCCTATGATGTGGTCCACTTCAGATTTTTATAGGCTTTAATTTTTAGCTTATGTAATAAAATTATATGTTAAAATGGATGGATGGAGTGAATACAATGAATAAATCATGGTGGGTCCCACAGGATTTACTCACTACACTTTGGAATGGATTGGCTACGCCCTTGACACCAACCAATGGCTAGTGGTCAGTGCTCTGTGGCCCCCACCATGATGTATGTGTTTCATCCATGCCATCCATATATTTTTACAAATAATTTTACAATATAAGATGAAAAATGAGATATATCCAAATCTTAAGTGGACCACATTACAGGAAATAATGTTGAATGAGCGTCGACCATTAAAAACATTTTGGTAGCCATAAAAGTTTTGGATCAAGCTAATTTTTATTTTTTCCCTTCATCTAGTCCTTATGACTAAATCAACAAATTGGATGTCAAATAAATAGTACAGTGGGCCTTAGGAGGATTTTAATGGTGGATATCCAATCACTATTGTTCTCATGTGGTGTGGACGACCTGTGATTTATATCCCTCTAATTTTTGGCATAAAGCTCTAAAATGATCTTTAAAAATGGATGAAACACATACATCATGGTAGGGCCCACAGAGCATCGTCCATCGACCGCCCAAAATTGGGCGCGCGCTCAAAATAGAGCCGCGCGCCCAATCCCTCTACTCTCTCTCTCTCTCGCCACCCTCCCTCTGGCCCCTCTCTGTCTTTGTCTCTGTCTCTCTCTCATTCTCTATCTCCCTCTCCCTCTCCATCTCAATCTCTATCTCTGTCTCTCTCCTGCTCCCTCACGCCTGATTTCCCTCTCTCTCCCTCACGCCTGGAGGTGGGTTTAAAGGGAGTGAAATAGAGATAGCGACAGTGACGATTACAGAGGGCTAGTGGAGATGACAGTAACAGGAGGTGGTTTTGTCACGCCCCAAACTCAGAAACTAGGCTCACAAAATTTCCGATCGTCGAATCTGGCGCTGACAGCCTCCGTAGTACCCCATTCTCGGCTCCCGGCACCCATATACCAGGTTTCGATCCTGGGATGCTAAAAGGAGGATTTCTATTATCCATTTAATTCGTAATGAGCATAACCATAAGCATATCCCATGAACAATAACCACAAGAACACCATCACAAAATTCACTATGATCAAAACTTTGAGTACAAGGTGTATAAAGGAAAATACAAGATAGTGCTAATAACAAAACTCCAAAAGCTCGACTGCACGCTCCTGCTGCTACTACGCTACGGCTGTGTCCTGAGGTCACCTGCACACATCAATCATGCATAAGCTTATAGAAAGCTTAGAGGGTGGTGTAAGTGTGTGCGCAATATGAGCGTGCTCAGAATGTAAATGTGGAAACATGATGATGGATATATGAATGCAACCAGCCGTACCAAGGCTATGCGTTGCAAGATATGAATGCTATCGGCCATATTGAGACCATGTGATGCGAGATGCAACTCAAGCATGTCAATCCTCATCATACATCAGTACAATTCTCATTTTGGATAATCACTAGGGTCTAGTGCACTCTACGCCAGCTTGCCGTCCCTATCTGAACGCATAACTGGGAGAGCAGAATAGACCTCACTATCTTCCTACCAATATCGGGCCCGGCTCGTCGATAGCGGACCGATTCCTCAAGCTGGTCAAACTCAACCTAGAAGTTGCCCCCTCACTCAAGCGGGTAAGGTCACACCCCTTTCCAACTGACCATGACACAGTGGGAGACGCGGCTTACTGGTATACAGCCATCGCGCACTCGTGTATCCACTCGATCTCGACATTGGAGTCATCCTCTGGTACCATCGGGTTTAGGAATTTTCACCCAGGGACATCTATGACACCCGTATGCTAGAACCAAACATTTTTGGTATCCAATCCAGCCACCCACGATGCATTTATAAAGGCTATGGCCCTGATGTCGCTAGGGCATACAATAATCACAATCATACAATGCTAGTGCACGAGTCACACTACCAGTCAAGCAACAGCTCTACGTGTATCATGCACTCATGTAGGGCAAATCCGCCTATCAGGGAGCCCATAAACAGTTCGTCCGAAGGCATATGCTATAATCAGTCACTTCTCATATCAGTCATACATATGACGCGTATGATAATGAATCATGAATCTATACTAAACATGTATATAGAGATGGGCTTTGCGTGTAACTGAGATGGGCCGAGACAGCCTACTTACTACAAGTATGGGCCTATTAGTGGGCCTTAGGGAGGGTGACAATGCGGACATTTAACTGACGTCATCCTTACAATGTGGGCATTTAACCATCATTGTTCCCAAGGCATTGCTTGCTATAAATATCATTATATGCCATGGAGGGATCACGCATTGCAATGGACCTAGTTGCACCCAATTGGGCCTTAAGTACACCAATTGGGCCGTATCATATGGGCTTTACATTCATCAAATGGATCACCTCAATGAGCCTCACCAATGGGCCTTAGGTCCTTTGCAATGGGTCATAACCCATGGGCCTTAGAATTCATTAAAAATGAGCCCAATCACATGAGCTTTATGTGCATCAAATGGGCCTAATCACATAGGCCTTATATATACCAAAGTGGGCCTCAACAATGGGCCATAAATACATCAAATGGGCCTACACACATGGGCCCATATATAACAAATTGGGCCTTAGTGGGTGGGCCACAAATACATTAAGATGAGCCTCTACAATGACCTTAAAATAATCTCAAAATGGTTGGACGGTTTGGATGAAACTCATGCATCATGGTAGACTCCCATGTGGGCCCACTATAACATTTATTTTACATCCAACTTATTGTTAAGGCCATGTGGCAAGGGGCCCACCAAAATGTTTATTTTACATCCCACCTGTTGATAAGGCCATGTGGCAAGGGGCCCACCAAAATGTTCATTTTACATTCAAACCTGTTGATAACGTCATATAGACCCAGGGCCCACCGTAATGTATATTTTCTACCCAACTTAGGCCCACTGTACTATTTATTTGTATCCAACCTAGGCCCACTGTAATATTCATATGACATCGAAACTGTTCATAGAATCACATAGCCTAGGGCCCAATGTAATGTTTATTTCCATTCAACCTATTCATAGGTCACGCGGACAGGGGGGCCCACAGTAATGTTTACTTACATCCAATCTGTTTATAAGGTGGCCCCACTGTAACGTTTATTTGCCACCCAACCTATTTATAAGGTCACATGGCCATGGGGCCCACTATGATTATTATTATTATTATTATTATTATTATTATTATTATTATTATTATTATTTTTACACACGCACACACATACCTCACACACTCACGCCACACGCACACCATGGGATTTCACCACCGTGAGTACTCGAACCCTTAACTCGATGTTGAAACTCCAGGGAGTCTACCACTCGGGTAAGAGTAAGGACCCAAGGCCCACTATAATGTTCATTTGCCATCCGACCGGTTCATATGGTCACGGTCAGGGGGCCCACTGTGATATAGTTCTCAAATCCAGTCCACCCATTATGTGTGTGCCACCTGACTGAGGGTTCAGACCAAGTTTCAGCCATGTCCAAATCTCAGGTAGGCCCCACCAAGTGTTTTTATATGTTTCAGGCATGTCTTCACATGATTTTAGATGGTATGGCCCACCTGAGTTCCGTATACGGCTGATTTTTGGGGACAACCCCTATTCAAAGGGGACCTATAAAATGAACGGCATGGATCTAGAACATACATCATGGTAGGGTCTACAACTGGGCCAATGAAGCCATCTTTTTCTTTTTCTTTTTTTTTTTAATGTGGACATCTCTCGACGTCATGGCACAAAGTCATGCCAATAATTTTTTTTTTATCCTAGGTGGGACCCATGTTAACTAGATCTATCCCGTCCATTGCATGTCCCACAAAAATAGGGGTCCAAAATAAGTTTCAGGTGGGTCCAAGCTTCTGGTGGACCCCAGCAATCATTCTTCCAGGTTTCAACAGAAAATACTACCATTCTTAATACCACGGCCCGCCAGATGATTGGATCGGTCTCATTTTTAGCTCAACGCCTAAAATGATCCCAATAATAGAATGAATGGCTTGGATCATGTATAAACATCAAGGTGGGGCTTGCATGAGTGGCCCATTCTAAAAGAGTAACTTTTTCTCTCTCTTTTTTTGCATGCAAGTACACACCCATGTCAGTGCACACACTCCAAGTTAACCACACCCGTCCAATGTCCAGGGACGCTGGACGGTATGGATAAAAACATGCATCGTGGTGGGTCCCACATGGGACGTGGCCCACCATATATATATAATATTAATATAATATAATATAATATATGCATATATATATATATATATATATATATATAGATATATGTTATGCATCACTTCACCCAAAAATGTGATGGACCACACCGTTTGATGGATGGAGTAGATTTAACATGAGTTGGTGGGGCCCACTTCATTCTAGGGGAAGGATAAGAGAGAGAGAAAGAAAGAGAAAAGAGAGAGAGAAAGAAAGAGAAAAGAGAGAGAGAACAAGAGAGACGGTAATGGAGAGGAGGGACCCCGCCACTATGGGCCCTCCATTGATACAACACGTACATCAAGTGGGTCCCATAACAAGTGGGCCCTTAAATCATGAAATCAACGGTGGAAATTCAAAGATCACCCACCTCTAAGCCTCCTCCTTGCTCCCTTGGCCTCCAATGCTCCTTGCTTTCACCTTGGACGGTGGATGATGGACCTTTGATGGTGTGGATGAGAGATGAGAGGATAGGCCACACTTGGCCTTTGGGAAAACTTGGGAATGCTTAGACGTGTGGAATTTTTGTTGCTTGGGAGTGAGTTTTTTTTTGAGAAATGAGGGAGAGAGAGAAGTGATGGGTTGATAAGAAGTGATGGAGTGATGTGTGATGGGTTTCGTGATGGATGAAGTGATGTGAGAGTGGACTTTGGGTTGCTTGTGTAAGAGAAAGGTATGGGCATGGCATGGGTTAGTTGTACTTGGGTATGGAGTGACTTGACTTGTACTTGACATGAGTGATTGATTAATTGATGGGACATCTCGTAGAGATTCCCTCGTGATTCGCAATGTGCAGCGTTTCTTCAAATTGAACGCGGGCCTACATCTTTTACCCTGTGTATCGAGTCGGTGCACGAGTCACGGCGTTAGAACTGTGGCGACGGTGCGGTCGCTAAGGTATAGGTTTCAATTTTAGCCAACTTTGGCATACAGGTCTTAGCTTAGGATCACGCGCAAACATCAGAAAGTGGTCGAGGATTGGTGAATTCGACCGGAAGGATCGCGGGAGTCGACGGAATAGTACGAACTAGGATACGGGTCTTACAGGTTTTGTGACGAGAAAGGGGTTAGGGATTTGGGGCTTGCGACGAGAAAAAGGGTTAGGGATTTGGGGCTTGCGATAAGAAAAGTGGTTAGGAATTTGGGGCTTATGAGTTGGAGTGGTTTCTCTGGCAGGATTCTGACCAGCATTGGTAATCTATTGAATCTAAGGGTGCTGGATTTGAGTGGCCAGAATCTGTGCGGCGAGCCACCAATGGAGCTATCTGGGTTGCTGAATCTGCAGGTTCTCGAGCTAGCTGATAACTCATTTTCCAGTAATGTCCCAGAAGGTTCAGCAGTTTGTTGAGCTTATAAGTCCTAAATCTGACATCCAATGCCTTCTTTGGCAGCATTCCAATGACATATGGGTTTCTCCAATCTTTGGCGATTCTCTCCCTATTAGGCAACAACATATCAGGTGGGATTCCAGCAGAGCTTAGTAACTGTTCCAATCTTGAAGTATTACAGCTTCACTCAAACCATTTAATTGGTCAGATTCCTACTCCATGAATCACCATTCCAAGTTGCCTTAATTTTTATCTTCTTTTTAAAAAAAAAAAACATTTTTAATATTACTTTCATCCATGGTATACAACTATATATCACTACATGGAGCTTTGTTAAGACACACACGTGGAATAAAACTCATGTACATGCCACTCATGTGCTACCATGGCACGATAGATCTGAGATCCAAGCCATTCATTGGAATGGTGCTATTATGTAAATGCCCTAACCTAAGAATCTGGTTGACCCACCAGTCAGGTGGGAGACAGTTTGCAAAACAAATGTACAACTCTGAAAAGCTTGGTTGAAGTTTTCTAACCCATCTTTCAGGGTGACAAATCCGGGTGATTAGCTAATATACTTAGGTCAGCAGTAGATCCTGTTAAATGGCCCACCCAGTTGTTAAATGGGTACCCTCCTGTTTGTCTTAGGAGTTGGTAACTTCACCCACTATTCAAGCCTTTCTTATGCTATCTTCAGTGAATTCGCTGACATGATTTGGTGCCAACCTTCTCTGAATTTAATACACAGGAATGCTATTATTACTTGGATTAAGAAGAAAACAGGACCTGGTATTCATAATGTAATCACAGATGAGGATGCTGAAAACATATTAATTGCTGAGAGTAAATTGGTCCTGGGATTCCTTGACTCATTGGTGGTACTTTCTTAAACCCTGGATTAGTAAGGCATAATTTCTAGAGGGTTGCACTTATAATACTATTAAGAGTGCATGGATAAGTGATATGATTAATGGCAGATTGGCAGTGTTACTCAACGAACTTGTAGAGTTTACTTGATCAAGACTCTGCTCACATTGGGTAATTTAGTTGTTTTCTTTAACTAAGAATAGTTGGACACGATCATGTTCTTAAAAGTCTTTATTGTGTACTTGACAAAGAGTGTGATTGAATATATGAACAATTTTTGTTCCTTGAGTCAATTTGAGTTATTATATTTTAAACCTTGATTTATCTGTTAACACCCTAGAACACTTTAGTTTCTTTTCTTCTTTCTTTTTTCTTTGACTGTTGTTCTATGCCTTTAATTTTTGTGGAAGCTTAGAATAAAGTGGCTTGTCCGCTCTTCTACCTGCCATTGTGTTCCCACAGGAATTTGACATGTGGTACCCCAGTGCTGCAATCCAGACCATTCAATCTATATGGCCAAGTGAATTTGTGTAAACATGGAAAGTAGTGTCTATTTTAACACTTATGAAGTTAAGATGTTCCCTTGAACAACTAGAACAACCAAAGCTTGTCAACTAACATAAAGATATCTATAAATTGATTATTTGAATGAATAAATTCAGTGATGATTCTCCAAGGATAACCTTTTCTCTTCTAATTAATCAATAATGGTTCTTGCTTATATGTGCATCTGGGAGGAGCACACTAGAAATACTTGCTGAATTGAAGGTCAAATAATGGTTCTTGTTTAAACGGTTTTCTTCTCTTGTTTTGGATTGATGGCTTTCTTCTATATTTCACAAAAATCAAGGAATTGTTACTTATTTCCATTACTTTACTACTAATGACCTACATCCATTTCTTCTAGAACTTTTAGAAATTTAGTTAAGTCGTCTTCCTTTTCCATATGGACTTCTTTGGTAAGATGAATTTGTAGTTAGTATGGACATCTAGGTGGCTTTCTTTAATAAATCAAAGGGATTATGAGTGATGAGAAGATGGCGAGGAATTTTTCCATCTTGACCAATAAGTCTTTTTTTTCCCCATTTATTTTGTTCTTTTTATTCATTGATACTTTATGCATGTCCCAGGACAGAATGGGTTGGGATGAATGTCCATGAAAACTAATTAGTGTATAGGTTTTAAAACATTGGCACACATACACAATGATAAGCATGATAAGCAACACTTTACACCCAGATCCATAGCTCAACTGGTAGACTGAGTGGAGATACCTCGTTTCAACACTAGAGGTCTTGGTATTGATCCCTATTGGGGATGGCTAACATGGAGTGTGTGTATTGACATGGTTGTGTACTAACAACCTAACCACCCCCCCCCCCCCCCCAAAAAAAATAAAATAATAATAATAATAATAATAATAAAAAATAAATAAATAAAATAAAATAAAAAAATAGCACTTTTTTTTCAACGTATTGTTTTCTTTGAATTGTCACCCAATCATAACCAACCTTGCTCCTAATTATTGTCTTCATTTGCATGTTTCCATGTTATCATAGATTACATCTACTATGACTCGACCAATAATTGTTGAAGATGTGATCTATGAAAATGGTGATAGTGATGGAAATTGTCCTATTTCATTGAAAGATTTGGTGTTCCCTTTGTTAGTAGCATCTCAAATCTAAGTTGTAAAGGTGGAATTATTGTCCTATCTAGCTTGATCAATGACCATTCAACAAGATCTACAAAACATGAGGACCCAAGCTAACATAAAGCTTATGCAGTCTTAAACATTAACATAAGCTCATAAGCCTTATAATTTCTTCCAATGCATGAAAACAATTAGTGCATTTAAAGCTGATCCATTCCAGTTCCACACATTACTTCTGTCTTAGAACATCCTAAAAGTGAAGTTAGAATAGTTATCTTATTTTTTGATGGTTCTTGCCTCTAATCAGCTTTACATTTAGCTAACACGGAACTAAAGACCACAATCTGGCATTATTAACTTCCATGAACTTATTTATTGTTGGAATCAGACTAACAAATGGTTCGGTTCATGCTCAAGTGCTCAACTGCAACTAAATTTTCTATATTCATTCCTTTATAACTTGGACTCAAACTATTGCAATGGTGCTGGGCATGGATGCAATGATGTGTGCTTTGGTATGACACTACTAAAGGCGTATGAATAACTGGTAAAGTAAGAAATTTATGTAGTCTTTTTCTTCTTTCAAAAAGCAGTTGGCTCGTGTCCAACACAAGCATCTGACAACCTTTTAAAGAATGCAGAGTTGGCAGGCTTTAGTCACGAATCGCTTGTTATCTAGTTGAATCATGCAATACACATTTCTCATTCATACTTTGATGTGCCAGTGATGAATTGCAAGAGAAGAGCTTTATCCTCCTTGTTGTAACCTTTGACTACCTCCCAAAACCATTAGATAATAGGAGATGCAGCAGTGTAGCCAGAATACTCTATGTTCGCCCCCATATCATCCACTGCAACGTGGTCAAACATTGAAATATGTATGACACTACATATCATACCACCACATTAATGAGGTTCTTCTCATCTCTCGTACTTGATTCATGATAATATGCTATGAGTATTTCAGCTGTTTTCTGCATAGTTGCATGGCTATGACGATTTTGGTGGTGTATTTAAGGATTTTTTACCTTGTGAAGTAATTTCGCACAAACTTCTTTCTGACTATCCTTTGTTTATTGTAATTAAGGAGTATCTAAGCAATCCTATGCAAGTAAAGGTGGGAAAAGTAAGTAGCCCAACAGCAAACGTATCTCAGATTTTAGAGAAGGTTACCGAAAGCGAGAAGGTTAGCTTATCTGGAAACTTATGTGAAAAGTAACGTAAGCTTGAAATTTTATTTTTTGAATTAGTGCTTGAATATTGATAATTGTATTTGTAAGTTAGATAATTAGTTACTCGTTTGAGGATGATGAATGTTTTAATTTTTTAGATGGATGATGAATGTATTTGCGAATGTAAATGAAAATAAAGAACTTATAATATATATATATATATATATATATATATATATATATATATATATATATGTTATCAATAGAGTATACCTTGTTTAGGGGGACTTGAAATTCTTGTAGCTTATATTATGGTGCCCCAATATTGGTTTTATGTTACTAGTATGTAGTAGATAATACTAGGTTCAATAGTAGATAATACTAGAGAATACCTAAACCCGATCCGAACCCAACCGAACTTGATTCCCTAAACCTAGACCTAAACCTATAGCTTAAACCTAAACCTAAACCTATAATTCTAACCTGTAACCTAAACCTAAACCTTAACCTAAACCTATAACCTAACCTAAACTTTAACCAAAAACCTATAACTATAACCAAAACCTAAACCAAAAATGTATAACCTATAACCTAAACCTATAACCTAAACTCAGTTCCCTAAACCTTAACTTACACCCTAAACTAAACCTATACTTATAAGCTAAACCTATTCTCAAATCCCAAAACCTATAACCTAAACCTAAACCTATAACCTAATCCTAAACCTATAACCCTAACCTAAACAAAAACTTAGGACCTAAACCTTAACCTATAACCTATAACCTGAACTAATAACCTATAACTTAACCTTAACCTTAACCTAAAACCTAAACATAAACCTATAACCTAAAACTTAAACCTAAAACCTAAATGTATTCTCAAATCTCTAAACTTAAACCTACACCTAATCCTAATCTCAACTCCTTGACCTAAACCTAAACCTAAACTTGAAAACCCAAACCTAAACCCGATCCCAAACCCGAACCTGATTTCCTAAACCTAAACCTTAACCTATTCTCAATTCCTTAAAACTATAACCTATAACCTAAACCTAAACCTTGACCTAAACCTAAAACCTAAACCTAAACCTAAACCTTAACCTAAACCTATAACCTTAACCTAAACCAAAACCTATGACCTAAAACCTAAACTTATAACCTAAACCTAAACTTAACCTAAACCTAAAACATAAACCTTAACCTATTACTTAAAACCTAAACCTAAACCTAAACCTAAAACCTAAATGTATTCTCGAATCCCTAAACCTAAACCTACACCTAATCCTAATCTTAACTCCCTAACCTAAACCTAAACCTAAACTTGAGAACCCAAACCTAAACCCAGTCCCAAATCCGAACCCAGTTTCTTAAACCTAAACCTTAACCTATTCTCAATTTCCTAAACTTATAATTTATAACCTAAACCTATACCTTAACCTAAACCAAAACCTAAACCTATACCTTAACTTAAACCTAAACCTATAACCTTAACCTAAACCGAAAACCCATGACCTAAAACCTTAACCTATAACCTAATCTCAACCTAAACCTAAAACCCAAACCTTAACCTATAACCTAAAACTTAAACCGAAACCTAAAACCTAAATGTATTCTCAAATCCCTAAACCTAAACCTACACCTAATCCTAATCTCAACTTCCTAACCTAAACCTAAACCTAAACTTGAAAACAAAAACCCAAACCCAAACCCGATCCCGATCCCGAACCCGAACCCGATTTCCTAAACCTAAACCTTAACCTATTCTCAATTTCCTAAACCTATAGCTTATAACCTAAACCTAAACCTAAACCTAAACCTAAACCTTAACTTAAACCTAAGCCTATAACCTAAACCTAAACCAAAAATCTATGGCCTAAAACCTTACCTATAACCTAAACTTATAACCTTTAACCTAACCCTTAACCTAAAACCTAAAACCTAAACCTAAACCTAAAACCTAAATGTATTCTTAAATCCCTAAACCTAAACCTACACCTAATCCTAATCTTAACTCCCTAACCTAAACCTAAAACTAAACTTGAAAACCCAAATCTAAACCCGATCCTAAACCCAAACCTGATTTCCTAAACCTAAACCTTAACATATTATCAATTCCCTAAACCTATAGCTTATAACCTAAACCTTAACCTAAACCTAAACCTAAACCTGTAACCTATAACCTAAACCTAAACCTAAAAGTTAAATGTATTCTCAAATCCCTAAACCTAAACCTTAACCTATTCTCAATTCCCTAAACCTATATCTTAAAACCTAAACCTAAACCAAAACCTATGACCTAAAACCTTAAACTATAACCTATAACCTAACCTTAACCTAAACCTAAAACATAAAACTTAACCTATGACTTAAAACCTAAACCTAAACCTACACCTAATCCTAATCTCAACTCCCTAACCTAAACCTAAACCTAAACTTGAAAACCCAAACGTAAACCCGATCCCGAACCCGATTTCCTAAACCTAAACCTTAACCTATTCTCAATTTCCTAAACCTATAGCTTATAACCTAAACCTAAACCTAAACCTAAACCTTAACCTAAACTTATAACCTTAACCTAAACCAAAACCTATGACCTAAAACCTTAACCTATAACCTATAACCTAAACTTATAACCTATATCCTAACCTTAACCTAAACCTAAAACATAAACCTTAACCTATAGCTTAAAACCTAAACCTAAACCTTAAACCTAAATGTATTCTCAAATCCCTAAACCTAAACCTACACCCAATCCTAATCTCAACTCCCTAACCTAAACCTAAACCTAAACTTGAGAACCCAAACCTAAACCTAATCCCAAACCCGAACTCGATTTCTTAAACCTAAACCTTAACCTATTCTCAATTCCCTAAAGCTATAACCTATAACCTAAACCTTAACCTAAACCAAAACCTATGACCTGAACCTTAACCTAAACCTTAACCTATAACCTAAAACTTAAACCTAAACCTAAAACATAAATTTATTCTCAAATCCCTAAACCTGAACCTACACCTAATCCTAATCTCAACTCCCTAACCTAAACCTAAATCTAAACTTGAAAACCTAAACCTATACTCGATCCCGAACCCAAACCCGATTTCCTAAACCTAAACCGATTTCCTAAACCTATAACCTAAACTTATAACCTATAACCTAACCTTAACCTAAACCTAAAACCTAAACCTTAACCTAAAACCTAAAACCTAAACCTAAACCTAAAACCTAAATGTATTCTCAAATCCCTAAACCTAAACCTACACCTAATCCTAATCTCAACTCCCTAACCTAAACCTAAACCTAGACTTGAAAACCCAAACCTAAACCTGATCCCAAACCTGAACCCAAATTCCTAAACCTAAAACTTTAACCTATAACTTATAACTTATAACCTAACCTTAACCTTAACCTAAAACTTAAACCTTAACCTATATCCTAAAACCTAAACCTAAACCTAAAACCTAAATGTATTCTCAAATTCATAAACCTAAACCTACACCTAATCCTAATCTCAACTCCCTAACCTGAACCTAAACCTAAACTTGAAAACCTAAACCTAAACCCGATCCCAAACCCGAACCCGATTTCCTAAACCTAAACCTATTCTCAATTCCCTAAACCTATTGCTTCTAACCTAAACTAAACCTAAACCTATAACCTAAACCTAAACCTAAAACCTAAATGCATTCTCAAATCCCTAAACCTAAACCTACACCTAATCCTAATCTCAACTCCCTAACCTAAACTTGAAACCCCAAACCCAAACCAGATCCTAAACCTAAACCTTAAGCTATTCACAATTCCTTAAACCTATATCTTATAAACTAAACCTAAACCTAAACCTTAACCTATAACCTTTAACCTAAACCAAAACCTATGACCTAAAACCTTAACCTATAACCTATAACCTAAACTTATAACCTATAATCTAACCTTAACCTTAACCTAAAACCTAAACCTTAACCTATAAAGTAAAACCTAAACCTAAACCTAAAAGCTAAATGTATTCTCAAATCCCTAAACTAAACCTACACCTAATCCTAATCTCAACTCCCTAACCTAAACCTAAACCGAAACTTGAAAACCCAAACTTAAACCTGATCTCAAACCTGAACCTGATTACCTAAACCTAAACCTTAACCTTTTCTCAATTCCCTAAACCTTAACCTACAACTTGACCTAAACCTAAACCTAAGCCTAAAACCTAAACCTAAACCTAAACCTAAAACCTAAATGTATTCTCAAATCCTTAAACCTAAACCTACACCTAATTCTAATCTCAACTCCCTAACCTAACTTAAACCTAAACTTGAAAACCCAAACCTAAACCCGATCCCGAACCCAAACCCGATTTCCTAAACCTAAACCTTAACCTATTCTCAATTCTCTAAAGCTATATAACCTATATACTATAACCTATAACCTAAACCTAAGCCTTAACCTAAACCTAAACCAAAACCTATATCCTAAACCTAAACCTATAACTTAAAACCTAAACTTAAACCTAAAACCTAAATATATTCTCAAATCCCTAAACCTAGACCTACACCTAATCTTAATCTCAACTCCCTAACCTAAACCTAAACCTAAACTTGAAAACCCAAACTTATACCCGATCCCGATCCCGAACCTGAACCCGATTGCTGTAAAAATGTAGCCCAATCACATGACAACAAACAAGAATGTATCCCTTTTAACACGTCCCTTTTTATAAAGCTTTAATTTTTATTGTTTCTATTAACTTGAATTGAAACACTTTTTTGCATTATTTGCTGCCATTAGTTTTATTTTAAAAAAGTGTGCCCACTTTTTTGGAAAAAAAAAGCGATTGAAGTTTCTGCAATTCTTTATGATTCTGAATTATAATGTTTTATTGGTTGAATATTTTTTTATTAGATGAAAGACACAGAAAATTGTGGCTGATTTTTTTTTTAATTTATTTATGATGTTAATGTATTTATGTGTGGATGAATGTAATGTTGAAGATTGTTTGTGTTTGGATGGATGTAATTTATGTTTGGATGAATGTAGTTTATGTTTGGATGAATGTAGTTTATGTTTGGATGGATTTATGTAGTTTGGGTTTAGATGGATGTGAATGTGAATATGATGAAATATATTATATAATAGGTGTATATCAGGAAGAATACAATGTTATAATAGGTGTATATTAGGAAGAATATGATATTGTAACAGGTGTATATTGTTTGTGTTTGGATGGATTTAGTTTATGTTTGGATGAATGTAGTTTATGTTTGGATGGATTTACGTAGTTTGGGTTTAGATGGATGTAAATGTGAATATGATGAAATATATTATATAACAGGTATATATTAGGAAGAATATGAGGTTGTAACAAGTGTATATAACAGGTTTATATCAGGAAGAATACAATATTAACAGGTGTATATTCAAATATGAGATAGTTGAAGACCGTCCTTTTAAGGACGGTCTACGAACGTCCTTTTCAGGGTCATAAAAGACGGTTCATGACCTTCCTTTTCAGGTTCATAAAAGATGGTCTATGACCGTCTTTTTATGGTTCATCAGAGACAGCCTATAACTGTCCTTTTTATTGACGGTCATGGGCCGTCCTTTTTACGGATGGTCCAGGACTGTCCTTTTAAGCTTCAATCCAGACCTCTAATACCTACCTTTATAGATGGACGATGACTTTCCTTCTTTAGAGATGGTTTATGGCCATCCTTTAAAAAATACGACACCCCAAAATATGACGGTCGTTGCGACGGTCCAAGACCGTCCTTTATGGCCTTTTGAGATGGTTTTCGACCATCCGTTTTTTGTTGTTTTGGCGTAGTGACTTGTCTCAATGCCATAAAAAATAGTGACAATCACCATCTATCTTTATTTACCAGAAGTAGTAACACCTATCATCTTTATCAGCATCAAAGCAGTAGCATCCTGTGGTACTAGAGCCATTAGTCCATTGCCACATCATCATCTAGTGCTCGTAGTAGTGCTCTTCACTGTGTATCCACCTTTGAATCACATTGACAATTATAGGTCATAGCAATAAAAACTCTTATTGCGCATCCCTTGCGACAGTGGCCCACTAAGTTTAGTTTACTTCCACTATGATAGATCAATAATTGTTATTTGTAACACTGTGAATTGTTGGGACAACGAGCTTTACCCTAATAGTTGTCTATCTCACTTTAGTGACATTGTATTTGTCTTCGTACTAGGTTGATGATGTGAATTGGGCTACTTCGATTTATTTTTAATTGCATGGATGCCTCTATTTTGGTGCTTGCATTTGAGTCTTGTTTAATTTATGCACCGGTTTAATTCTTTATAAGATAGTGTGAGGTATTATGATGCATGATTCAACAAGCTCATTGCTTGAAAGGATATGCTCGTTAGGTAATGATCAACAGTACTTACAATCATGTCTTTCATTAATGTACCAAACACATTAAGGCTAAATTCCATGTGATTAAGTGAAAAACTTGTTATTGATTTCATATCTCTATTTCATGTTTCTTCTAAAGATTAACTGGCTAAGTGATGTAGGACTAAGTTAAGGATAATCACATGGAAAGCTATGATAGAAAGAAACTAGGCTAGAAAGTTTGATCCAAAGGTCTAATACACATTATAACTTCCAAAGTCATAAGTTTGTAATCATTTGTGTTTTTCACATGTATAAAATGTAATATCCCGAGCTCTTCAATACTCGAGTATTGAAAGTTCTTGAGTGTTACCATAAAATTTAACTTAGTATACACATGTGTACAATATCAATTTATCTAATCTTAACCTTACATCTAAATGACTATTGGAAATAATCTATTCTTCATCCATAGATCAAGTAAACTGATCATTGATTTTTAAGACAAAATCATTGTATATCTAAGTATTCTCACTTTTCCATCACAATCAACCATTCAGTTAATTATTCACCACTAGATAAAGATATCTGACCGTCCAATTTGAGTTTGGACTGCCCGATCATAGTAAACTAATTAGCTGATCTTTACATCCACTCTGCTTGTACACATATCCAATTGAGATTATGATCCGTTTATCTTATTCATCACCTATGAATATGCTTAACTCATCATCAGAACTATAATATAAGGAACTTATACATGTGAACATCACTTGAATCTAATGGTATATATGTTCTATCTCGTGATCACTCTAAAAACCCACTTGTGTTCATCTATTTATAAAATTGACCGCACACCCACCTACATACAATTAGAGCATTAACCATCAAGTTTTATTATTTTTAACATGTCATCTGACTATCCATCATATTTAGATCCATCAAAAGGGCCACCCAAATATCAGAATAAATTGCTTAATTCGAAGATCGTAAGTTATATGCCACAACTATCGGTTAACTTCTCTATCAGAGGTATGAAAATGTTGATTTAGACCTCGAGGCAGTATAACTCATTAAAAAGGTATTTTGGTTATTTGGAAGTGATTAAAGCCCAAACTAGAGCAATGGAATGAACACAAAAAATAAAGAATTCCTGTCAAATTTAATTGCATTCGGATGATGTAGTTCGATATTAGGACGGTGGAAGTTGGAGAAGTAAAAGATAGTAAAATCATAAATACTTAATGCTATTAACCTATACGCTCAAATTCTAGATCACATGATTTTCATGATCCTTTTGATATGAAAATTTATATCATGTTTATGTATCAGAAGTTAACCATACACGTCAAATTTTAACTTTTAGATCATAGTATAAGTGGTCCAATTGACAAATCATCCCCTTAACCCTTGATTTTGGTGTCCATCGAGTAAAGAAAGTTGATAGGTAGTCTTAATAGGATATTTTCCTTCATATGAACGACTTAGATTTCCCATCATATGGACCGAGTAATAAATATGAAGACTCACTTTAGTAGGCTTTTCCTCAAGGCGTGAAGTTATCCTTTCGAGGCTTATCAATTCTTTATAAATTTGGATCTTTCGATTTAACCACTTCCCACTGTTCATTGTAACTTAAAATTGGACCACACTTTGGCCTCATATGGCTCTGAGATCCTATAAAATTTAAACCCCGATCTATATCCTACACCATTGAATGTTGAAGCTAGTTCCTTCCTTTTGTTGTAGCAAGTGAAATTTTAGATTGAGGCTATTTCCCTCCATTCATCAACCACCAAATTTTGCTAACCGTTTGCCTATTTTGACTACACAATTAATTCAAAATTGGGCCCTGATCATTAAGCATGGACCGCTAATTGAGAATTAAGTCTATTTTGACGTCTGCTAGGAGTATTTTCAAGATAAGCTTAACTAAGCCTCAAATCGACCCCATATATAGTCCCATTGCCCAACATGACCTGAATAGAATGATGAGCGGAGTGGATTTTATGGAAACTCTTCACAGTGGACACCATATGGCCTTTAAAATTGAAATAGAAGCAGGGAGCTTCCACACGCTGTAATAACGTCCAAGAAACAATTCGAAACTCACACAACAGAGGATCTCTCCCACTAGGATTCTGGATTCAAATCCTTCATGAATTTGAATTGTTCAACCCCCTTTTGAAGGAGTTCCTACCCTTCCCAACAAGAAAAAGGGATGAGAGATGCGAGAAAGAAACGACATTCCATCATTTTTCTCAAAACACAACCGCATCATGTGGAAGTTTCTTCCAAGCAAACCACCAAGCAAGGATATCCAAACCTTCAATTTCAAGGGCCAGGGAGCATTAGTTGACCAATTTGAATCATCCACAATGATCACCTTAAAGAAAGATGGGCTAAAACAAAATCCGCTATTAAAGAGACAGTCACCTCCTTTATTTGATCATTGACCGTCAATCACTGAAGTTGCTCCATTCCAAGATCAAATCCATATATCAGATGGCCCATCTGAATATCTCCATTTTCCTATAGTACTAAGCTAAACCAATCAACCATCTGCACAATGATTTAGAAAAAAAACACTTAACACCATGATTGAGCGATGTTGCTCTTCACGCATGTTGAGTGCCTATGAGATACTTCTGCATGTTGAATTAACTTGAGCCATGCCCTCGTTACATACATAATAATTCTTTGAAATCCTACATAAATCCCTACCACCAATAGATGTTCCAGTAAAAAAAATCAGAGAGAGAAAATAATTGGCGAAATAGAGAATAGTGTGTACTTGATTGACGTCTCACCAAGTCACGAACTAGATTCAGATTTGAGTTCATTTTTCCCAGCGTCAGAAGCAAGAGAGCTACTCTAAATTCTCCATTTTTAATTGATATTTATTAATAGAATTCCATCCGAGGTTTTAATATTAAACTATGTATAAAGAATTAAGGGTTGAGTCAACTCAGTGAAGGAAATTACTGATAAAGGGTTTGGTCGGGTTGAGAAGAGTTATTGATTAAGGTAAGAGGGTATCTACGTGTAACACTCCGGATTTTTGCTAACCTGGGATTAGACGTCCTTAGGCAATGGGTCAACTAAAACACCTGGGAAATCACTCAGAACCCAATTCCATGGCCAAAGAAATCACTTAGGATTAATTCCTTTAGAAATTAAGCGTAAGTTAGCTAGCGCTACGCTGGAGTAGCTGTGAAATTGTCCCTGACCGCTTTAAATACGTTCTACAAGACCCAAAACTTGTAGAATCAATGGTGCTATAATACCCTGAAACCTAGGATCAAACTCTAAACCCGTTTTCTCTCATGAACTCTTTGAAACTTTGTATTGGATCTAGACCGCGCGTCGAAAGTCCGATACCTACAATATTAGACCGTTATGACCGCTTGGATGGACTTGAAAACCGTTTCGAAAATTAAGCCCAACCGACGTTCAGAGGCTATTTCATTGAGCCTGGAGTGAAGAGAGTGAGAATAGGGTTAGATTTGAAAATTTTAATTCAAATCTGGCAAGTGACTTGGCGTGTTATTATTAATCGTTCTGACCATCAGAATTCAGCCAAATTACACCCTCGGATCAGGAAAAATTTCTCTTTCATATCATGAGACTTATAGACCTGATCTTGGTGCGGTGACCGCTGAACTGAAATTGGACCGCCACGTGCGATCTGGAAACTCTACCGGTCTGAAAACTTGATGTGTGCTAGATCCAGTATGCATGAGCTTAAGTCCGACCGAGTTCGGCCAGGGGACCTCCAGAAATGGTCTTTTGGACCAGAACAGCCCCAAATTGGTTAGACCTCAAGTAAATATTATTCCCAAGCCTAATTTGGGAAGAAATTAGGTTATATAAGGGCTTTAAACCCTCACTTCTCTCACCCATCAAAATTTTCTAGAAACCCTAACAGAGTGAGAGAAAAAGTGAGAGATTGTGAGAGAGAGTGGGAGTGATCTTCCTGCCACCAGCACCAGTTGCTTCACGTGCTTAAGCAACGCATCTCAATCACTTTCCCGGTGATTCTGACACATTTCTAGGTAAGAAAAGACCCTAACTACTTATTGATTTGAGGTTCCGTCATTTCCATAGAGAAGTAGCTTACAGATCTTGTATATTAGGTTGCCTGTTCGCCATAGACGAAGCGTATACGCTCCAGTCGGAACGATACACATCTAAAGTGAAAGGTGCGGATTTTAGACGCTTTGATTGGCTATTTTCAACGCTTTCAATGTCGTTTAATAGTATATTATCAACGGCAACGCCGTTTGACATGTACAATATGCTGTCCGTTTCCCATTTCGTAAGCAGACAAAAAATATGAGATTTAGGGCATTTTAGTCATTTGTAGGAATTACTGTCTGCATCCATATTTTGCTGATATGATTGACATGGCTTTTTGTCACCTTAGGATATTAGGAATGCGTGCATAATCAGTTTGGTGAAGAGATTCGTCCAAATGCGCACTTTGAGTCGACATACAATATGTAGACTTAAGGGTGTAGACTAAGTGTTTGTATAAATGTTTGTATTAGTATTTATTGAATTAAATGGTGTTGTGAAATAGTTTTGAGATTGAATTCTCAAATAATATGCTGATGTAAATGATTTCCTTCATGTTGGCTATAAGTAAGATTTCATCATATGTAAGAAATGCATGTGCTAGATGATTTACTTAAGTTGTATGTTATAACATGCGTTAACATGCTCACATTGTTGTAATGCATTTCCATTACCTTTATATGATTGCTGATGTGGATTCATAAATGTTTGGGACTATACTTAGTCCAGGCAGTCGGTAACCGAGTAAATTCGTGGTTAGCATATCTTTGCCACGAAGGACGCGTCGATGAACGCGAGTCGTGTTTGGAGTTGGCGGCAGTGGTTAGGCCACGCGAAGTGTTTCATGCACTTCATGTCGTTTATCTTGAGATGCGCTCGTGCTAGTCGAGCCCGTCAAGTAACCTGACTGGCCATTGTATGTTCATCATGTATGAGTCATAACTGCTTGAACCTAGGGTACTGAACTTACCATTAAAAACCCTGTCAACCATGGTACCTTGATCCACAAAGACTCATGAGCCAGGCATGGTGGTATGGGACACCGTGGTCTAGCTGTCGTCCTACGCTGGGGCCACAAACCTCCCCGTAGTGACCAGTGAGCACCTATGACTCGTAAGTAGATTATGGTGGTATGAGACACTATATTATTACTGTTGGCCTACACTGATTAGGCGACGAGCCCTTTGTTGTGACCACGAGCATATTCTGAGTCTATGGGAGGCGACGACCCTTCCGTAGTAATGAGGGTACAGTAGTATGAGATTACGAGGAGTGACAACCCTAGACAGGATCTGTGTTGGGATTGATATAAGGAAGGTACCTTAGTTTCCCAATATTGGTGTATGAAAGGGACTAATAATAACTTGGTAATCATATCACCATCACATTGCACGTGCTTGGAAGATGTGGAGCACTGTGGGAAGAAAGCATGCCGCGGGCGTAAGATGTTGCCGTATGAGGGAGATCGTCGGTGAGGGCATCCATCATGTCATGTCATATTGCATTAACAACAGTATTTAGGAATGTTTGATTTATTGCTTTACTATTATCGCATGATTGATTTGAGAACATGCTAATCTCTGCTCTATTATTCCACTGAGTTGATCACTCACTCTCACGTTACAAGACGGTGTTTTCGGACACCCACCAGTCCCTATTGTGATTGCAGATGATGGCGCAGCCTGCGAGGCGGAGCCGAACTTAATGATGATGAGGAGGATCCCTCCTTTATGCGTGTTCTGAACGACGAGATTACAGGGAGATTCATTAGATGCCATGACACTTGTCATTTTATATTTTCAGAGCACTCATGTATATTCTTTTTGTTTACTTTTGGATTATACATGTATGTATATAACCTGGTAACATGTTCACACTCTGGGGACATACAACAGTTTATATATGTTATACATACTATCACAGTCTTCCGCTTGTTAATTTAACTATCTTTGGAGTATGATATGTTGTTTTGGCTTAATCCCACTCATGTTTAATACATTAACACAGACAACATTGAATCATACATATTTATGTTGCATAAGTGATGTTTTGGAACTCGGGAGTGGAGTTTTTACTCGACCCCAGATTTTTGAGATGTTACAGATGGTATCAGAGCATGATTTGGATTAAACCGGGCCTGGGTTATGGTCACCCGATGTACGCTGTCACTCCTTCGACTTAGGTGGGTGTGAAAGAAACCTAGAAACACTTATAGGATCGCAGTTTCGTCAATAGACGAAGTCTACTCAAGTCGATCATTCGATCGAGTCCATAACGCATCTAGGGTCGCGTGAAGTGACCTAAGTAGCTCCTAGGTTGTAAGTAGGTGGGTTTGAGACATTTTCAGAAAGGTTCCAAACCCATAAATGCAAATCCTTGTGCTGTGGGGAAACCACACCCTTACATTCAATTGTTAGAGCTTAAAAACCCCGTTTCACCTAATTCCTTCAAAATTCTTCCTCTCACCACTCCATTCTTCAATTATTTCTCAGTATTTTCATGTTAGGCATTGATCATAATGTGAAAATGATATAAGATCATACTTAGGCAAAATTTTCCAATGAATAGTAAAAATATGTGAAAATTGGCCTTTTGGCCATTCCAACCTTAAAATCTCTTATAACTAATGGGTTATTTGGATGGATTGGCTCCTCCTACCCTAAAATCATATGTTACATGGCTTATAAGTTCATTCAGGTTTACAGATTAGCCCCGAAACACCCCAAATGGAGAGTTGGGCCTCCCTAGGCCAATCTACAATGATCTGGGGTGGGGCCCATATATATTTAGGGTCTCTAGGGCAGGGGAGACCCAACCCATGTGGTCCCCCCGGCCAGATTGGTGGCCATCTGGCAATGCCATTGCCGATCCGGTGATGCAACGCCGTATAGTGGGGCCCACTTGCTATAAAAATCGGGCGCACACCCTTATGTGACTAGTACACCCCTCCCACATAGTGTCCGTCCGTAAAAAACTGCTAAAAAGGGTACTTCTTTCACAAACAGCCCCCTCCCAAGCTCCCTTGCTTATTTTTCTTGCTGCCCATCTCAAAACCGTGACCCCAAATCACTCCCAATTCCTCCCATTGCTAAAAACGACCCTATCCCATCGCTCCAATGTGATTAGAAACCCTCTCCCTCTCCGATGTCATCGTTTGAAGCCCCACAACCTTCATGCAAGGCTGAAATCGTGTGGAGCTCCATTCCCCTTTATAGTTCTCTTTTCCCTTTAAAAATTCAGCCTTTGGGAGCTTGATGCATCCCTCTACAGGGCTTAGATTCGTTTCAGACCATTTGGGCAACCATTTCTTCGCATTTCCTCCGCTTTTCATAGCTATTGTTAAGGCTATTTAGCCTTTTTCTCCCTTTCCATCGTCCTCTCTCTCATGTCCCTTTTATTTGATCCTCAGACTCATGGAAACCTGCTTACCCATCCCATTTCTTCACGTTCTTCGCTTGTTTGATTACCGTTTTGAGATTTCTGTGTTTTGTTGTTGTTAGGTTTAGTGAAGTCAGAGGTAGAAAATGTGTTTGTGTTAGTGGTTTGGCATTAGCATAGCCAAATGCGTTCCTGTCATAATCCATGTGGAACTTTATTCCATGTATTGTGACAAATTTTATTGAATGGAGTGCATGTCGTTTCGTTTGCTGTAAGGTATTTTCCCTAGATCGGGTGTATCCTGTGGATTCCACGACCATGTTATAAATTCCAGTATTAAACCTATGAAATTGATTTTTATCCCAACCCACCCTCCTACCAAGCATGCCACACCCAATCCTGACGTGGGATTAGGAATGCAGTTCCATTTAATGTAACTTAATGCTACTGGTCACATAGGCCCTTGGCATTTTGGACCTAGTGTTAGCACTCCTAGATTTGAAGGATTTGACGACATAGGAAATCCAATTCCATTTAGATAATCTTGACCTTAAGCGATAGAACAATCCCCTATAGTGGAAATGGTATGAAACCATCTAGCGTATGAGCCTAGACTTTGGTTTATATCCAGTGAGTTGCAGACTAGTCTACTAGTTACCTTAAGTAGTGTAAAGCCAGTATATGCTAAGGAATAATAGGTTAGAATTGGTTGGAGTAGGACCTTATTCCTTCGATAGCTCCCCGTAATGCTTATAGACTTCTATTATAACCCTTAGGAAGGTTGTTTTAACTTAGAACCATTCACTCTCAGGAAAAATGTATAAATCCCTTAGATTGAACTTAGAATAAACCAACACACCCCTTAGAATTGCCTTTCCCAAGGGCTTATTGCATTCGGGAACACGGAGTAAAGGAACGGTATATGTAAGTGATATATTCGCGGTTTGACTTGACCTCTTAATCCTGGTAGTTACCAATAAATCCAATGCTCTGATCAAGCAGAGGGTCGACATCAGCTAGGATTAAGAACTGATATGAAAAATTTTCTGTCAGAGTCTCAGCAAAAGGTCAATGTATCCAGTTCAGACCCACTACACAACCTTTCTTCTGTGATGGCCCAACCACCTACAACCAAACATGATCACATTGCCTTTGGAAAATGGCGAGGACTTAAAGCCAGTAGAGAATTAGACATCTTGCCACCAACTCATACCTGCCCCTGAACTCAACCATAATAGAGATTAGGCTCATCTCTATCACCATAGATACCAATGCCATAGAACGCATCATTAGCAAAGGAAAAACAATGTAATGAGAGGTTGTTTCCCAATTCATGTCAAGGATAGCCCCTAAGTTGTACCTCGTTCTGATATACGGAGTGATGCATAGATTCTTGAACTTTAAGTAGAACCAAGTTTTAAGGGGGGTAGAACGTATTGAGTCCAATCTAGTTAGGTCAGCCAATGCAACCGTTAGATCAGAGTGACGCAGCGAAAGCATGGTTAGCCTCTTCCCCACTGGCCCAGGATCAAAACAGCTGACTTACGTTCTTAGGATTTGAACCTTCCTTAAAAAAAGTACTCACTACCCTTAGCCAATTTCGGGGATGAAATTTTATTTTAAGGGGAGTAGATTGTAACACCCTGGATTTTTGCCAACCTGGGATTAGACGTCCTTAGGCAATGGGTCAACTAAAACACTTGGAAAATCGCTCAGAACCCAATTCCATGGCCAAAGAAATCACTTAGGATTAATTCCTTTAGAAATTAAGCGCAAGTTAGCTAGCGCTACGCTGGAGTAACTGTGAAATTGTCCCTGACCGCTTTAAATACGTTTTACAAGACCTAAAACTTGTAGAATCAATGGTGCTATAATACCCTGAAACCTAAGATGAAACTCTAAACCCGTTTGCTCTCAGGAACTCTTTGAAACTTTGTATTGGATCTAGACCGCACGTCGAAAGTCCGATACCTACAATATTAGACCGTTATGACCGCTTGACTGGACTTGACAACCGTTTCGAAAATCAAGCCCAATCGACGTTCAGAGGCTATTTCATTGAGCCTGGAGTGAAGAGAGTGAGAATAGGGTTAGATTTGGAAATTTTAATTCAAATCTGGCACATGACTTGGCACGTTATTATTAAGGGTTCTGACCGTCAGAATTTATCCAAATTACACCCTCGGATCAGGAAAAATTTCTCTTTCATATCATGAGACTTGTAGACCTGATCTTGGTGAGGTGACCGCTGAACTGAAATTGGACCGCCACGTGCGATCTGGAAACTCTACCGGTCTGAAAACTTGATGTGTGCTAGATCCAGTATGCATGAGCTTAAGTCCGACCGAGTTCGGCCAGGGGACCTCCAGAAATGGTCTTTTGGACCAGAACAGCCCCGAATTGGTTAGACCTCAAGTAAATATTATTCCCAAGCCTAATTTGGGAAGAAATTAGGTTATATAAGGGCTTTAAACCCTCACTTCTCTCACCCATCAAAATTTTCTAGAAACCCTAGCAGAGTGAGAGAAAAAGTGAGAGATTGTGAGAGAGAGTGGGAGTGATCTTCCTGCCACCAGCACCAGTTGCTTCACGTGCTTAAGCAACGCATCTCAATCACTTTCTCGGTGATTCTGACACATTTCTAGGTAAGAAAAGACCCTAACTACTTACTGATTTGAGGTTCCGTCATTTTCATAGAGAAGTAGCTTACAGATCTTGTATATTAGGTTGCCTGTTTGCCATAGACGAAGCGTATACGCTCCAGTCGGAACGATACACATCTAAAGTGAAAGGTGCGGATTTTAGACGCTTTGATTGGCTATTTTCAATGCTTTCAATGTCGTTTAATAGTATATTATCAACGGCAACGCCGTTTGACATGTACAATATGCTGTCCGTTTCCCATTTCGTAAGCAGACGAAAAATATGAGATTTAGGGCATTTTAGTCATTTGTAGGAATTACTGTCTGCATCCATATTTTGCTGATATGATTGACATGGCTTTTTGTCACCTTAGGATATTAGGAATGCGTGCATAATTAGTTTGGTGAAGAGATTCGTCCAAATGCGCACTTTGAGTCGACATACAATATGTAGACTTAAGGGTGTAGACTAAGTGTTTGTATAAATGTTTGTATTAGTATTTATTGAATTAAATGGTGTTGTGAAATAGTTTTGAGATTGAATTCTTAAATAATATGCTGATGTAAATGATTTCCTTCATGTTGGCTATATGTAAGATTTCATCATATGTAAGAAATGCATGTGCTAGATGATTTACATAAGTTGTATGTTATAACATGTGTCAACATGCTCACAATGTTGTAATGCATTTCCATTACCTTTATATGATTGCTGATGTGGATTCATAAATGTTTGGGACTATACTTAGTCCAGGCAGTCGGTAACCGAGTAAATTTGTGGTTAGCATATCTTTGCCACGAAGGACGCGTCGATGAACGCGAGTCGTGTTTGGAGTTGGCGGCAGTGGTTAGGCCACGCGAAGTGTTTCATGCACTTCATGTCGTTTAGCTTGAGATGCGCTCGTGCTAGTCGAGCCCGTCAAGTAACCTGACTGGCCATTGTATGTTCATTATGTATGAGTCATAACTGCTTGAACCTAGGGTACTGAACTTACCATTGAAAACCCTGTCAACCATGGTACCTTGATCCACAAAGACTCATGAGCCGGGCATGGTGGTATGGGACACCGTGGTCGAGCTGTCGGCCTACGCTGGGGCCACAAACCTCCCCGTAGTGACCAGTGAGCACCTATGACTCGTGAGCAGATTATGGTGGTATGAGACACTATATTCTTGCTGTCGGCATACACTGATCAGGCGACAAGCCCTTTGTAGTGACCGCGAGCGTATTCTGAGTGTACGAGAGGCGACGACCCTTCCGTAGCAATGAGAGTACAGTAGGCCTGTATTGATAAGGTGATGGGGGAGCAGTGCAACGAGTGCGAGCAACAGCCCTGACAGCCCTTACAGTGACCTACAAAATATACATCGTATGAGATTACTAGGAGTGACGACCCTAGACAGGATCTGTGTTGGGATTGATATAAGGAAGGTACCTTAGTTTCCCAATATTGGTGTATGAAAGGGACTAATAATAACTTGGTAATCATATCACCATCACATTGTATGTGCGTGGAAGATGTGGAGCACTGTGGGAAGAAAGCACGCCGTGGGTGTAAGATGGTGCCGTATGAGGGAGATCATCGGTGAGGGAATCCATCATGTCATGTCATATTGCATTAACAACAGTATTTAGAAATGTTTGATTTATTTCTTTACTATTATCGTATGATTGATTTGAGAACATGCTAATCTCTGCTCTATTATTCCACTGAGTTGATCACTCACTCCCACGTTACGGGACGGTGTTTTCGGACACCCACCAGTCCCTATTGTGATTACAGATGATGGCACGGCCTACGAGGCAGAGCCGGACTTGATGATGATGAGGAGGATCCCTCCTTTATGCGTGTTCTGAACGATGGGATTACAGGGAGATTCATTAGATGCCATTACACTTGTCATTTTATATTTTCAGAGTACTCATGTATATTCTTTTTGTTTACTTTTGGATTATACATGTATGTATATAACCTGGTAACATGTTCACATTCTGGAGACATACAACAGTTTATATATGTTATACATACTATCATAGTCTTCCGCTTGTTAATTTAACTGTCTCTGGAGTATGATATGTTGTTTTGGCTTAATTCCACTCATGTTTAATACATTAACACAGACAACATTCAATCATACACATTTATGTTGCATAAGTGATGTTCTGGAACTCGGGAGTGGAGTTTTTACTCGACCCCCAATTTTTGGGATGTTACACTACGTTCCACTTTGGTTAAAATCCCTAATTGGATTGGAAAATTACTTCAATCCTAACCTAAATCTACATATATACTAAACACTACCCTAAGTTTTGACCCTAATCGTACAATTAGCGTCATATGACGATCTAACCATATGAATCATGTTGATTATGCTAGAGTCAAGTACTACAACGCATATATTTAAATTTAGTAATGTTAGAGTGTGACCAATTGTAAGAGGTGATGGTTCTTCCTTTAAAATTTGCAATTGAATTGATTTGATTACCTTATTTTTACATGCTTCAAGTTTTTATTGTCAATCATATTCTCTATGTAAATCATTGTTACGTAATTATAATTATTACATTAAAACTTTGTAACGCAAGTCTCATGTTGGAAATTTCACTCCTAACGGTTGATATATTATTGTGGATGTAATTCGTTTTGGGTAATGTCCCTCTTGGTCAACATATAATCCCATGGGTTGCGTAGTGGTGCATAATCGATGTAAGTAAACTACCATACATGTAATATCACCTCTAGGATTAAATGTCATAAATAGTTACTCAATGAACAAATCATATCACGTAAATCTTCCAATCACGTGTTGTGTCACCTTGAGACATTCGCATAAATCCATGTTAATGTTGGACATGCCAATGAATTTTCGTAGTATAGGATGCAGGGCGAGTTGGGTATTTTTGAATTATTTTCCAAATTGTGATGATTGCTACATGTGATGGACCGCATATACTTTGCTAAGCATGCATTTCATGTAAAATGTTCGTGCATACTGATACCACTTATATTTGTGGAGTTTGAGATGTATCGAGACTCTTCTGTTATTCTTATGATTTACTTGAAACATTATAAACTTTAAAGGAAAACCACCACTATGAGTAGGGGTTGACCCTCTTAAACCATACAGATATTGCAGGTGAATTACAGGTTGATAATATGGACAATGAACGTTTTGTGAAAGACATGTTTGAATAGAGAAGAATAGCATAATTGCTTTTATTTATTTTTTTGTTGCTTACTTGAGACAATATAATAAGCTCTGATTGAGAGGTCATTAGAAAATTAGTTGGACGCTTTTTTACTCTAAAGGAATAATAAATACAGTTAATTTTCTCTCGTGAATGGTTACCTTCGTGAATGTAACTGGATTTGATCTAAATGAAAAATAAAAAACAAGGTGTGATTTGAAGCATCTAATTTTTACATTATTAACACTCAGAATTCTCGGGCATGAGTATATACCCGGGTTGAGAAAATTCGGGGCATTACATAAAATGTTGTTAGAAAGACATCGACAAACTCTACATATTAGTTAATGCCAAAATCCATTAACTCCTAAATAGTTTTCTAAAATAAGGTCATTCTAAGGGATTGGTTTTGAGTTTTAAGTCAAAATTGCACTGAGCTTTCTCCTTTACGCAATACACCACCCAACTTTTAACGTGTGGCACTTCTCTGGGTCCATTATGATTTATGTGTTAGATCCACCCCGCCCATCAACCTTTATATATCATCCTAGATCATGATCCCAAAAAATGAGGCACATCCAAAGCTCAAGCCGACCACACTATAGAAAGTAGTGGGAATCAAACGACTACCTTTAAAACCTTCTTAGGGTCCACTGTGAAGTTTATTTGTCATCTAACCTCTTCATATGGTCCCACAAACCTGGATGAAGGGAAAACACAAAAATTAGCTTGATTAGAGGCTTTTGTGGCCCTGAGAAATTTTTATGGTAGGCACCCAACTCCCATAGTTTCTTTAGTGTGGCCTAGTTAAGTCTTATATTTTTCTTATTTTTTATCTTATTCCCTTAAAATGATATGGAAAAATGAATGGACGGTGTGGATAAAACATATATATCATGGTACACCCCATAGAGCCCTTTGATAGGAACATCCATATATATCAATATTCGAGTGGGGTAGCATGCAATCCCCACTCGAATTTGGGGGAAGTAGATTAGGTGAGACCCTGAATACATCGAAGTGGGCGGGACCTCAAACTATCGGCCCACTGTGATACATGTGACTACATCCACATCGTACATCCATATTGAAAGTGCATTTTAGGGCATAATCCAAAAAATGAAGTAGCTCCAAACCCCATATGGACCATGGTACATGAAACAGTGGTGTCTAGCCATTAAAAACTTCTTATGGGCCAAAAAAGCCCTGAATTAAGATAATATTTGTGTGGCCTATTCATCTAGGTTTTTGTGTCCATATCAACAGGTTGGATGGCAAATAAACATTTTGGTGGAATCCATGAAGTTTTTAATAGTGAGAATTAAATCATGATTGTTTCCTAAGGTGTGGTATGCATAAAATTTGGGTCGGCTTCAATTTTGGACTAATGCCCTAAAATGAACTTTTAAAATGGCTTGATAGTTTGGATTTAAGGTGCACACATCATTGTGATCCCCATAGTCAGGGGTCCCACCCACGTGGGTGGATATGGGATCTCACTTAATCGACTCCCAGATTTTGGGGGTTTAGCAAACTGCATGGTGTGCCACATGCCGCGGGCCTTGGCCCTTACCTTGGGGCCCACCTTGATGTATATATTCTATATCTACTCCGTCCATTCATTTTTTCAAATCATTTTAGGGCATTATATAAAAAATGAAGCAAATCCAATTATCAAGTGGGCCATACCAAAGCAAATAATGGTGAGTGACCATTAATTAGTCACAAAAGTTATAGGCCACATGAGATTTGGATCATCTTCATTTTTGGGATCATTACCTAAAATGATTTGAAAAATGGATGGATGGAGTGGATAAAACACACATTATGATGGGGAAACGGATTGCGTGGTGTGCCACATGCCACCTACCTTGACCCTAACCATTGGGCCCACCTTGATGTTTGTATTCTATATGTACTTTGTCCATCGTTCTTTTAAATCATTCTAGGGCATTATACAAAAAATGAGCAAATCCAATTATCAGGTGGGCCATACCGTAGGAAATAGTGGTGAGTGACCCTTAATGGGCTAAGAAAGTTCCTGGGCACACGAGATTTGGATCATCCTCATTTTTGGGATCAATCCCTAAAATGATTTGGAAAAATGGATGGATGGTGTGTATAAAACACATACATTATGATGGGAGCCACACAATACCATCTAATAGCTAGGGGCTACTAACGTTGTTAGTATGGAATTTGGATCCACTGAGGTGAGTGGGACCTTGACTGTGAGGCCCATTGTGATGTATGTGACTACATTTGTACTAGGGCATTATACACTCTGTCAACTCTATTTGTACAATCCTGGCCACATGAGATTTGGATCATCCTCATTTTTGGGATCAATTCCTAAAATGATTTGGAGAAATGGATGGACAACGTAGATAAAACACATGAATTATGATGGGGGCCACATAATACCATACAATAGCTAGAGGCTATTGACGTCTTTAGTATGCAGTTCGAATTCACCAAGGTGAGTGGGAGCTAACTATGAGGCCCATCATGATGTATGCGACTACATTCGTACTGTCCATCCATATTGAAAGCTCATTCTTGGACATGATCCAAAAAATGAAGCAAAAGAGTGATGAATGGCCATTAAAAAATTCTTGTAGGATACAAAACCTTTAGATTAAGATGATATTCATGTGGTCTCTTCATCTAAGTGTTTTTATCAACAGGTTGGAAAATAAACATTTCAATCGAATCCATGAAGTTTTTAATGGTGGGGATTTAATCATGACTGTTTAACAAGGTACATGTGTCAAATTAACATATTTCAAACATTTGTTAGTTAATAAAAGGGTTGTTCTATATTGAATACTATGTTTCCAACTTCAGATTCAGATTTTAAATTTAGACTTCAGACTTCAAATTTAACAAACAAGCCCTTAGTCTAATATGAGAAAAAATGGGCTTGGCTATAGCTATTCACGAGTCAAGCTAGCTCAAAAAACTCGCTCGGCTTGGATCGAGTCAGCTTGGATTAACTCGGTTTGAATGGCCGATTCGGGTCAAGTCAAGCCTTTTTTTCTTTTTTCTTTTAAAAGCTTGAGTTGAGTTCGACCAGGGGGCATTTCAACTCAACTCGAAGCTCGAACTCGAGTTCGACTTGGCTCGATTAATAATTATAAATATTATGTATATATATATATTATATTTATATTAAATATATTAAATATATAAAATATATACTTTAGTTATAAGTTTGTTTTTTTTTTTTAAAAAAGAAAAACCTTAGACTCGATCGACCCCTCCTCTTTCCCTTTTCCCTTTACCCCTTCCCTTTCTTTTCTACCCCACCCACCCACTGCCCGCGTGCCTGCCCGACCATGACCAACACTCCACCGGACCAGCACGCAGCCCTACACCCACACGGCCATCTTTATCTCTATTTCTCTCACTCTCCCGATGTTCACCACCCCAAGTATAGGGTTATGATGTAGTAATAATCTCGGTAAGACCAAGGTCGAACCCACAGGGACTGAACTTTGGAGTCTGACTTCATGGTTGGGGTTGAGGCCCCCTTTCGAATCTTTTGAACAGTCTGGATCGTGCATTCAGTTGAAGATGTGCTCACAAAAGGCCCACAGAGGCTGGTTTCCATGGACATAGAGCCTGCGCATGCTTCTTGCGCTGATTGATTGGTGGGGTCCCTGATTAAAACCGGACAGGAAATCCACTCTGTCCATTGAACTCACCTCGAAAAATCGGTCGGAGATGGACGGTTTTAGATTTCCATTGACGTGGCCCACCTATTTGATCTTGCGACAAATATTCTACCATTCAGTGTATTTACAACCTCTGTCTGACATGTTTCAGATCAAGATTAACCAGATCTTAGTCAGGATCCTCATCTGATTTGAATGGATGGATCAGATTGCTCGTCCGAATCGAAATGGTGGCCCACTGGAGTCTGTCCATGGGTCCCTTTTTTTATTTCGCAACATGAGAAAATTTTAAATCTGAACAAAGTCTGGTTAGCGCATGCTGTCCGAATCTGTTGGTTCGGTGCTCAGCAGCCATGCGTGTGTTATATGTACACATGACTTCTAGGTGGGGTCCACAACGATGAAGTGTAGGAACTACACAGTCCATTTAGTTTCTCATCTACTTTAGGGAGTTGAGACCAAAATTGAAGCATATTTAGATATCAGGTAGCCCCGAAATCAGAGTTTCATGGTTCGATCTATCTGTTGGGCCACTTCTACAAAGATCCAATGGCTGAAATTTGATGTGTACGGTTAATTTATGGTTCTCAGGCCAAATATAAAGTTTTGAGCCAAACGGATGGTGGGAACCCTGTGATCTTGCATTCAAGACGAATTTCAGGCCTATTGGACTTCAACCACTTGATTTTCTCAGACCTCTGGCGTGTAAATTCTTCGATCTTGGTCCCCTGAGGTCCGTCCCTTGCCTTGGTGACTTCGGAGCATCAAATGTATTCTTTTATTACCCTTTTTCAGTCCAGGCTCCTAAATTCACCTTGCAACACAAACACGATTAAAATACACCATTTAAACATTGTCATGCACATAAATTCAGGAATAAATGGGGTCTAATATGCAATATTTGACCCTCAACACAATCCCTAAATAGCATTTTTCTAGTCTCGAGCAAAGTATGCCAAAAATAATTTAAGACTTACGGCACAATTCCTATAAACTTAAGTGATTTTTGAACAACAATCCAGTCAACAGAATTATAAGATTCATGAATATTGGGCATTACTTTCACCTGGACTCAAGTGCATAGTAAACTTCATAATTAAATTCGAAGCATTAATCCATCAATTAGAACAATTCTAAACATTGAGTTCCATGGTTGTATTGTCTAATCTCAGCGTATCATCATTAAGAGATCCAATTGTCAATTTTATGATAACATTGATAATAAAAAAATGTATTCAGGATAACCATACCTAAACTAAAACTTACCTTACAGTTCATCTTTTCATTCTTTCAGCTTTTTATTTTTCCATCGATGGCTTTTATTCTATGTCACCCTTTTAAAGGTAAAGCTAAAATGGGGAATCGAATCCTCACCTATGAGGAGCCGACCCATGGTGAAGACCAGTTGTCCAACCCTTTCCGAATGAAACTATTTTTTTAGCTGGGTATTTATTTTTCTTTCTTTTCTATTTTTCTTTTTTTTTTTCTTTTTTTTTTTTCTATTGATCATGATGGGAAAATTTCCCAAGCTGTTCCTTTCATGCTTGGTGATTACCATGTTAATCCTTCAATATCAAACTAAAACTTTAATGCGTAAATGAGATTTGACATGTGAAATCATGACACAATCAATGTTTACAACTTCTAATCATGGATTAATAATTCAAACTTAACCGTGAAATCTAACAGATGGCTGAATCCAAGAGTTATAAATTACCAATATCATGTATCTTATAATTTTAGATCAAGGATAGCTGTCAAAATCACCTTGAATTCATAAGAAATTTCAGAATTTTTTTTTTAAAAATTCACAATTTTTGCTCAAGACCAAGAAAATACTGATTAGATAATCTAATCTCCCATCCCCAACCTAAAATCTACATTGTCCTCAATGAAAAAGAGATAAGCATGCAATGTACATAGGACAACAAAAGTAAAAGAGAAGTGATGGAAAGGTAGCACTCGACGAAGAAATTGAATGACCTTTCTAAGGAGATATTAGTGTGAGAGCGGGTCAGCACAAGAGTGAAACCAACGAAAGAAACTTATCCTAAAATAACTTAGAAAGCAAACTAACCTAATGGCATAAAGCCAGCTATCCTAGAACGACATAAAACAAACTACCCTAGTCAGATGAAAGCAAGAGAAAAGCTACTTAGTCATGCCGCAAGGTTCTTCTTCCGACCAATATCTAGATAAATTTCTCAGTAAGTTTCTCAACAGGATCATGCAAAAGCCTTTTTTATTATAGGCTTGGATGCCCTAGAGCATGAAATTCCAAAGAAATCTATAGACCTCATCAAAAAATTGTCGTTGCATCGCCTGAGGTATCCAAAGTATATATGATTTACCCGTGATAGAGAAAGTTTCAGAGTTAGTATTCCATGGTGAATTAGAGACTACAAATAGATAAATACTACTAGAAAACTGGGCAAAGGCTATGGATAAAAGCCGTAGCTAAAGGTCTATGGCTACGGTTAAAATCCGTAACACGACCGTAGCCATTGGTGCCATACTCATAGGTCTAAAAGCTATGGCTATGGCTTTAAGCCGTCGCCATATAAACAATGGGTACGGATTATATCCGTAGCTGTAGCTTTCGAGTTCTAGGTATTTAAAGCTACGGATTCTATCTGTAGCTAAAAGTACAATAAGAACCATAGCAATAGGCTGAAATTAACAACAACTACGGTTTCCAGATAAACGACTACAGTTAATAACCATAGCTCTTGAAATCATAGATACGGGTTAAATGCGTAGCAATAGTTTCCACAGCTATAAATTATATACAACTACCCATTATATCTATAGCTAAAAGTAGAGAGATAACCGTAGCAATATGCTGAAATTAGTAAGAGCTACAGTTTTTAGATAAACAGCTATGGTAATAGCCGTAGCTAATGCCTATTTTTTTAAACAAACTAACTAATTATAATGGTATCTCTTACCATTGTAGTACATGCCCTGATGACTCATATAAGCTAATATAGATAAATACTTCATGGCTAAATCATTCATTCATTGAATAAAAAAAAATCATTCATTTCTATTCAAAAAAGTACAATGCCACCATAATAGTTATATGTCTATTTAAAGTTCTTATTAACAACAAGATCCAATGCCTTCTCACAGTCAAATAGCTTCTCGACAATCACAAGGGAAAACTCCGTGGATGTGCCTCTACTGATTATCAATTTGCCATCAACTAACACCCTATTCTCAGCTTCACTTTGATCCAAAAGCTTATTGCACATGGCTAAAAATCAATTTTATCATACAAAATGGAAGAAAATGCATGTTATAACATTATACATAAGAGGCTAAAAATGTGTTTGTGTGTGTTTTGAAGATTAAGCATATTGAAACTGAACTCTGTTTCCATAAAAGCACGTAATTCTAAACACCCATTTTCAAATTCACATGAAAAGAGCAACACATCTAAAATTCAAATCTCTGTCAGAAAAAAAGAAAAAAAAGAAAACTATAATTCCAAATACCCACTTCCAATTCATGAAGAAAGACTAAAGATCACATCGAAATCTATCACTCTCCCCGAGGACCTGAAATTCCAAACTCCCAATCTCAAATTCAAGAAAAAAGAGCAAAAGAACAAAGCTAAATTCAAATTTCTCTCTAAAAATCTGAAAAACCCTTCACCAACCATTTTATACAACAACAACTGTTCAACTAAACCCTTCATACCCCAACAAATGTTCCACACACTTCAAAAATCTGCTACCATTATTCTGCACAACAACAACATTAAGATATATTTAAACAACAATTGTCAGTTTGGAACAACAACTTCCATTGTTCCATTGTTCCTTAGAAAATTTGCAAAAGGATTTTCAATGGTATTTAATGTATAGAAAAATTACTACCATTGTTGTGTGGAACGCAACCCTGTCTTTGCACTTCCTTTATGCAACGTAACCCAACCCAACCAAAATTCAGGTTGATGGTGAAACCATTTCAGGATTTAAGAGAGAGAGAGAGAGAGAGAGAGAGAGAGAGAGAGAGAGAGAAGAAGAAGAAGAAGAAGAAGAAGATGCATACCGAGTTCTGTTCCCAACAAGGTTCACAAAATTCAGGTTGATAGAAAAACCACGTGATCCCCCATTGATGATGTTAAATGCAAGCACAGGCAGAATGAGAGTTTTGTTCCCAGCAAGGTTCGCAATGTCACTACGCCAAATTGGCCAATTTGCGACATATTTTGGCCTCTCTAAAATCTCTTGGTTTAATGACGGATTTAATCTGTCGCTAACAGAAAAAGTCCGTCGCTAACCCCGTGGTTGTCGAAAATCCAATCTGAACATCGCTGAATTTAGCGATGGACCAAAATCCGTCACTAAAATCTGATTTATGACGTATTAACGACGGATTTTGCTCCGTCGTTAATAGGCAATGGACGAAATTCGTCGCAAAATTTACTTTTGTGACAACTGTAAATTCCCCCCCAAAACACTAAATGGTGCGCTTTTTGGTTGCTTTTGCGACAAATCACGGTCCATCTTAAAAGGACTTTTTCCTAAACATTAAGTGTTTTTTCATTTTTTTAAGAATATGGTGGAAATTTTTTATTTTTTTTTGTAGTTTAATAGTTAGTTTTTAATAAAATTTTGGTGGTTTAATTGTACATATTTGTATTTAAGATAATTTTTTTTAACAATCGATTGAATGCAAAAAGCAAATTTATTCTGTTTTTATATCAAATGAGTGGAATTTTTATGTTTATTTTTTAATTTAAAATTAATATTTAAACGGTTTGTAATATCACACGAAAAAGAATATTGAGAAGTTAAAAAAAATTAACAACGTTTGAGAAAAAAATTTGATTTTCAAAAAATAAAAATCGTAATTTAATAAAAATCTATTTTGTGGGAACAAAAAAGAATTTTGAATAAAGTTGATAAATTTGAAAAAAAAGCATTTGATTTTGAGAAAAAAATAATATCCTAAAAACGAAAATTAAAAATATTTTTAAAAATGTGAAAATTTTCACAATGTTGAAAAATGAAAATATTTTAAAAAAGAAAATGAGAGTTTGAAATTTGAAAAATAAAATAAAATTTCATATTTAAAAAAATGTGAAATTTTATTTTATTTCCACTCAAAATAAAATTTGAGTGAAAAATAAAATAAAATGATATTAAAAAATCGATACTTTATCAAAAAACAAACATTTTGAAACGAAAAATAAATAAGCTGAATAATTTTGTGATTTTGAAAAATAATTGAAAATGTTCAAAATTCGAAATTAAAAGAAAATTTTATTTATAAAAACACTAAGATTTTGAAAAAAAATATATTTTTTTTTAAAAATTGAAAAGTTGAAAATAACATGATGCTTTTGAAGAAAAAAAAATTGGCATTTTGGAATTTTTGGGAAAAAAATTAAAATTATTTTGAAAATAAAAATTCAAAATTTGTATTTTAATTTAGTTTTTGAAATATTTTATAATAAAAATGATATTTTGTTAAAAATTTTCAAAGAATAATTAAGAGTAAAAAAATTTACATTTTGAAATAAATGCTATTTTTAAATGGAAATTAAAATTTATTTGTGAAATTTTAATTTTTTTAATAAATTATTAGGCACATCAACTAATTGAACTTTTAACCGTTTTTGCACAATCGAATTAGTCCAGATTGAAGAGTAAATAACTTCATATGTTTAAATCAAATTTCACTCAAATTGTTGATTAATCTTATATGCCTAATATCTTTCTCACGTGTAGTTAGCCTGATTTGGGCGAGTAACTAGTTAAATTGAGGGTATTGATCAGTAGAATAGAGTGAATGGGTTAGACGTATTAAATGGGCTAAATATTGTTGTCAAAATTGTGACCCAACTTATTGACCTTGCGAACCTAAGAATTGAAGTTAATAAGTTTTGTGGGCCCCATCATGATGTGTGTCGAACATCAAAATCGTGCATTTAATGTGTCCCCTTTAGATTATGAGATATCTCAAAAATCATCCGTAAACGAAACTCAGGTGGGCCATACCATCTAAAACCATGTCAAGACATCTTAAAAAATATAAAAGCACTTGGTGGGGCGCACATGAGTTTTGGATGCGGCTAAAACTTGGTCTGACCCCTCATCTAAGTGGGACACACATAATGAGTGGGTTGGATATGTGAATCACATTAAGGCAAGCCCAACATATGATTATGAATGTTTTAAGGAAACCCCTCTACATTTAGATGAGTTAGTCATTACCCTCACCAAAGTAAACCGTGTGGGGTCCACCGTTATTTATTTATTTTATCCATTCTGTTTAACCACATTAACAGATAATTTGAGGTCTAAAGAACAAAAAGGAAGCATGTCCAAAGCTCAAGTGGACCACACCACAGGAAATAGTGTGATTGAACCTCTACCATTGAAAAATTCTTGGAGGCCATAGAAGTTTTGGATCAAGCTGATGTTTGTGTTTTCTTTTCATTCATATATATTTGATATTATGAATAGGTTGGATGGAAAATAAACGTTACTGTGGGCCCAAGGAAGGTATCAATGGTGGAAATCATTATTTCACATTGTTTCGTGTGGCATGGTCCACTTGAGTTTTGGATTTACCAAAAATTTGAGATCAATCCACACTGTTCGTCCATTTTTCGAGATCATTTCAGAGAATTATTTAAAAAATGAATCATATTCAAAGATTAAATGGATCGCACCACAAATACCAGCATGGATGGGAACGGATTGGCTACTCCCCTGCCACCGACTCGTTGGCTAGTATTCGGTGCTATGTGGGCCCCACCATGATGTATGTATTTCATCCATTATGTTCATCCATTTTTACCGATCATTTTAGGGCTTGATCAAAAAAATGATAGGGATATAAACCTAAGGTGGACCACATCATAGGAAAACAATATTGATTGGATATCCACCATTAAAATCCTCTTCTACAGGTGGGCCCCATTATGATGTACGTGTTTCATCTATTCCGTTCATCCATTTTTTCAAATTATTTTACAGTTTTATACCAAAAATTAGCGGGACATAAATCTCAGGTGTACCACATCACATGAAAACAATGGTGATTGGATATCCACCATTAAAATCCATCTTAAGGCCCACTGTACTGTTTATTTGACATCCAATCTGTTGATTTGGTCATAAAGACCCAGATGAAGGGAAAAAATAAGTATCAGCTTGATCTAAAACTTTTATGGCCCCTAAAACGTTTTTAATGGTCAAAATTTATTCAACACTGTTTCCTGTAATGTGGTCCACTTGAGATTGAGATATACTTCATTTTTTTTAATCATATCATAAAATGATATATAAAAATAGATGGACGGATTGGATGAAACATATCCATCATGGTGGGGCCCATAGAGCCCTCCCCTTTCCAAAGCTTTGTTTACCCTTTTATTTATTTTTTTATAAAAAAACTGTGAGTTTTGTACAAAATATAAAATAGTGGTGACTCATTCATCAAAATAGTGACAATGATTTAAAGTTATCCAGACCATTGAAATAATCTGTCTAGTTGTATTTGTTTAACATTTATAATTTTCTTATATAATACGATCTTAACCATCCAGAAAGTGGTCCTTCTTGCATGTACGATTGTTAATAGAGTATTTGTTATAAACAGTGGTAAACGCCCACTATTTCATATTTCAAAATTTTATAAAATTCACAAAAGGATTTGCAAAATAACGAGCGCCTTACTCTCTTTTCACATTTTCACTCCTTCCTTCGAGCGGCGAGACGTCTTCTTCCTTCGAGTGGCGCGACTTCTTCTTCCATCGAGTGGTGCTTGGAGACGGCCATTGCACTGACCCCCACCAATAGGATCCTGGTCCCCTACGTCTTGATTGCTTTGATGCAGAAGAGAGAGTCAGTGAAGAATCCAATCCCGGCTATCATGATTGCTGTGAAACGGTATAGATGGATCTTTGCATTGTCGAGTGCCGAGAAGATGGTGAGTGTCCTTTGTCCTTGAGACATTGCTAATCAATCTTAGTTGTTCGATTATCTTACCGAGCTGGGCCAAATGGGTGTCGAGGATTGTGTGTTGGAGATGGAATGGTGGTGTTGGAAGGATGTTTTGCACAACAGAAATTGCAGTTAAAGGTGATAGGGTGCTGGTTTCCATTTTATCTGGATTGCGTTTAGGAAAGGTGGATAATTCCACATGCGTGTTGGAGTTGTAGGTGCATCTAATTGTTACACATTTGTGAGATCTTAGCTTTCAATCAGGTGATCTACATTGTTTAGATGTTCTTAGTGATTATTTATTTATCATTTTCTCAATGTTTGCCTCAATTAATGAAATTATTTTGAGTATTGGTGATAATATCAGCCATGTTAATATATGTTCTTATATCCCCTTGTCATCGATGCATATACAATGACTAACCATTGACTGAGATTTTCTGGAGCTTTCTTATGGTGCTAAAATAGCGAAAGTTAATATAACTACAATTTCCATCATGATGATAACCTTTAAAGCTTTTGAAGATACAATTCATGTTTTCTTTGGAAATATTTTATTAGGAGACAACATAGAAACTAAAAAAGATTTATTATTATTATTATTATTTTGTTGGCTTTGTATTTGTAGTTTTTGTAATTTAGTATATATGGTCAGGATTGGGATTGTAAGATATGCTTTTGGTATAGTTTGGGTTTTAGAAGCTTAGGTAAATTTTAGATGTTGACCTTCTAGGTGGTCATCATTTCTCCATCCACATGTTGTTACAACCATCAAAGCCAATTCATTTGGCTTCTTTCTTTTGGAAATCCTTCTTAATCATTAAATTATCCCCCATGTGTTGCATGTTTATCCACTCCTAATCATTGGAAACTATATTGCATCACAGGATTATATTCGGAAAAATACCAACGTCAGATGGCCCAACCAGTGCTTATACATTTATCAGTGGCAGGTGGGTTGGTAAGTCATCTCTGTGAGCTGTATCTCATAACCTTGGAAATCGACATCTAACATTTTTTTTGAAAAAATAAATATCCACATTTTAAAGTAAAACTTTAGAATTAGAAATTGATTTTTTTAGTTACTTCATTACAGAAACAGTGGTAAACTCCATGTTCAAGGAAATTGAATTCATTTCTTCTAAATCCAAAACCTCCTTACGAGAAAGAAAAGGATAGACAGTAGAATCTCTCTTTTTTCAAATAACAAAATTTCAGAATAACAGCCCAAGGTATTAGATAATGCCTTGTTGAATAGAGTGCCATGAGGTTTTAGTTTGTACAAGTGGGTCATAGGGTTCAGGAATGTAGACTGTTGATATGATTGGACAACACTCTAGATGGGCTTGTGCCAAAATCTCATGTATCCAAAACTCTAAATAATTGTGTTTTTAGCCTTTTTTTTTTTTAAAAAAATAATAATAAATTTTAAATGTGGTTGTATATTCCTTAAAGTTGATGCAATTTTCCAGTTGTATTAAAGCTATGATAGGTGGATCCTTGTAGAAATAGGAGTGCAAGATACTTGAACAAGGAAAATGATAAGGGATCCACCTTTCCTTTTCCCAACATTTGAAATCCATACTTGCTTGGGGTATTTTTGCACCTTTTAATACAAGTTGGTTTTTACAAACTCACGCATCTGATGGACAGGTTGGATTTCTTGCACACATCATGTGGGCCTCATATCTCCCTGGTACTACCATAACTTTACCGTTGTACCGGTGTCACTAGAGCGCACTTCTGTTTTTAACAGTTGGTTCTGATCGTGTGGCTCACCATGCCGATCTAGCATGGTGGGGCCTATCTATAATGTGGAGTTGTTTGTGGGCTTGGCAGAAGTATGTGTCCAATCTAGCATGGTGGGTCTAAAATAGTAACTTGTTGATTTACAGGAATCATCAGGATCCGTTGGAAACATGTTCTCCTATCTACATCAAAGGTAATATTAATGATGGGAAGGCAGCCAATGTAAGGTTGTTGAGGAGGCAATCACTGACCAGTGGATTGGACAGCTCTCGAAGATCTTCCCTAGGTGGGAAGTCAACTGATTCTTGTGAGTTATATAAATTCCCATAACAAATTAAAACTGCTAATAGCCGTGTTTTTCTTAGTTTCCAGTCATGCTTTCATCTTATTTTGCTAATTCCCACACGTACCAATGATTCCCACACATCAAGAACATCCAGGTTGCCATCAGATGGACAAATGAGTGTCTACAATCTTATCATCTGTTGCACATCCAAACATGTGCTTGCATTCCCCATGTATGGAATTAGAAAAACAAGCCTGTCATATACGACGTTTACTGTTATCCCAAGATGGTAACTCAGCCCACAAACTTGACACAGGATGATTTTTGGGGCATCTCCTGTCCATTGTTGGATCCCCATTTGAACGAGTTGGATCCTCCTCCCAACCCATTTGAACGAGTTAGATCCTCTGCCCCTCCACAGGATAGGCATTGTGTGTGTTAGTGATGATCAATCACTAACATTCTATGCATGCACAAGGAAAATGATAAGGGATCCACCTTTCCTTTTCCCAACATTTGAAATCTATACTTGCTTGGGGTATTTTTGCACCTTTTAATACAAGTTGGTTTTACAAATTCGAGTACTTCCATTTACACTTGTCCTTTTGGTGATGCTGTTAATAAAGATAAACTATTACAAATGGTGAGATATGGTGCTGAGATGGTTTTCAGTTTAAGGATAGCACTATGAGAAAGTACATGTTGATTTTCCTAATTTTGATATTTGAAGATGGGCACTATGAGTTGCTACTGATGTATTTAATTCTTTCACAAGTTTCATTTACTGTTTCATGTGTCTATCATCTATTTGCTTTATTTTCTTTTACAGGGTTTAGAAATCATATCATGACCTTATAATGGTTGAATGTAAACAATGTGTACTGTTGATTTTAAATCTAATGCAATCATTTCTTGGGTAGAGAGATTTCATGGTATGTTTCATCTTTCAGTTTGTACATGAAGTGAGCCAAGTTCTTGTTCATAAGTTAGATTGATTGAATATATCTAACTTGATTGGGACACTTGTTTGTCAAGTAAGACCATTGGACATATTATAGTTTTGACTGCCCAATCAGGTTTGTTTTGAATCTTATTTTGGGTTTTGGATTTTGTTGGTTTTTGTTAGATTGATTAGGATTTTCAGATTTTGGTCATGTCTACTTTCATGTATGAGACTAAATAGACTACATCCATCTGATAGAAAAGAATATCCCCATCACCATGCTTAATAAAAAGAAAGGAGGATAAACCTGTTACACTTGTATTGACCATTTTCTTTTTGTTACTACTGGTGAAAGGAGGATTCAATGTTATTTGATGTCATGCTCTAAGTTTTATTTATCTGTTTATGTTTGTTTTTTCCTTTTTCCCTTTCTCATAGTGTGGATGCATTTTCATCAGGACTACTTGGCAATAAGAGTGAGGTGGATGTAAGTTCTCAAAACCTTTAATTAATCTTGAATCATTTATATCTTTATCGCTTCACTTATATGTTGTCGTCAGGGTCAACTTGTAACTCTTCAGAACCCGCTCTGTTGTAAGACATTATGGTGCATGACAGTTCTTAGCAGGTTAAGTTGCAAATTATTATTAAGATTTGGTTGGATATAATTTATTTTTTGTAAATGTTGTTAATAGCATATGGTATGTTGCCCCAATATTGGTTGTATGTTACTAGTATGTAGTAGATAATACTAGGATCAATAGTAAACATTTTGTTTTGAGTGGAAGACCTAGTAAAAGAACTTGGAAGAGGCACTTTTTATGCCTTTCAGCTTCAAACTGGATACCTTTTGGATAAACCAAACATCCATTCACCACTAATTCCAATAAATATACTAAGTGTATGTAATATATATATATATATATATATATATATATATATATATATATATATATATATATATATATATATATATATATATATATATATATATATATATATATATATATATATATATATATATATATATATAAAAATTCATATTGCAATTTATATATGAAATAATCGTCATCATCATGTAAGCCATATCCTAATTAATTAGGGTTGCCTACATGAATCCTATTCCACTGTTCCACTCTATCAAGGGCCATACCTTTAGGTAGACCATAGCAAGGTATCACAAAATGGTTCCCTAACGATCGTTACATAATGATAATTTTAATGGCTATTATGGAAAAATTGACCCATTATGGCCCCATAACATTCCGTTATGGGGCCAAAATAGTTTTTTGCTTTTTTAAAAGCTGTAACGGCTTGTACAACTCATGTTGGAACAATAATGGAGGTGGTCGGCCACCATTACCATTATGGAATAACTTACTCTCTAGGTATCCTATCACATGCTTTCTCTAAGCCAACAAAGACCATGTGGAGATCCTATCTCTTCTATATTTCTTCATCAATTATTTAAGTATGAAAATAGCTTTAGTGGTACCCATGCATGGAACCTAACTAATTTTCTAAGACATCCATCGCATGCCTTAGTCCTTAATCACTCTCTCCCAAAGTTTCATAGCATGGCTCATAAGTCTAATCACATGATAGTTAGTGCAGCTCTGTATCTCTCTTTTATTCTTAGAAATAGGTACCATGCCAATTTTCTTCATTTCGTCTCGCATTTTCTTCAATCTAAAAATATTTCTGAACAACTTTGTCAATCAAAATAACCTAGCATCTCCCAATACTTCCAAACCTCTAATTGGCATACCATTTGGTCCGAGGACCTTTCTTGTTTTCATTTTTTTGCAAAGCTTCTTTCACTTTAGATGTCCTTATCTTATAGAAGTATCATTGGTCTCCAATGTCTTTGAGTATATTGTTCCTTCTATACTTTTTTTTTGTTAGCTTGTTAGTACACGCCACTGTCAGTTCACACTTCACTGTTAGCCACCCCCACTAGGGATCGATACTTATGCTATCAGAGTGGTTGCCATTTAACAAGGTTCTTAAAATAGCTTCTCCATCGTTCATTGATCTCATTATCCTTTACTAGTATCCTTTGGTTATCACTCTAAATGCATCAATTATGGTTTAGGTCCCTAACCTTCCTCTCTCACAATTTTTTGCAAGTTTGAAGATATCTTTCTCACCTTCTCTTGTACTCAATCTATTGTAAAGATCGTTATAAGCCTTAAGTTTACCTTCACTTGCTACTTTCTTAGTTATCTTTTTGGCATTTCTATATTGTTTAAAATTGTCATTGTTTCTAATTCCTTACAAGGCTTTTAAACATAAACATTCCTCGTGAAGTAGGAGATTTTTGGCAAAAGTTTTCAAATGAAGTTTACAATACACACCTAATTAAGGGCCTAAGATGGATTCATTACAAATATTTTATAAACTTAGAGCTTAATCCAAGGTGTGATATGTGCCACGTAAAAAAAGATAAGTCACCACCATTTTCAGAAAAGTCATCAGCTATGATATTAGTTTTCTAGTAATTAATTCACATACCTAATGATACAACATAAATCCCAAAGCTAACATTGACAACTCCTGCGTTTGGGAGCAAAACAAAGGCGCTATGGGCCCACCATGATGTATATTTCATATTCTAACCTTACATCCGTTTGCAAGCTCATCTTAGGACATTAGCTCTAAAACTAAGGTAAACCTCCCTGAAAGCTTAACACGACATCAAATTAGGCCTCTCGAAAACTCGGCTATGGTGGATGGAGATTCTTGCCACGTGGTGGTCTGTGTGGATAGAAAGAAACAACCAATGCGTCCGAAACGAAGAAAATCTGCCTCATGTAGTGGGTTCCAATGTCAAATGCTTATTGCCGAATGGGCCTCTCATTATGATGTTCTTAAAGATGTAGATTTACTCTTTTTGGGGCCTAGTTAATCTCTACTTCCTCAGTAGATTTTAACTCTCTTGTAGTTTCATTTTGTCCTTAATACTATCGGTTGTCTTTAAAAAAAAAAACTGAGTAAACTTAAGTAGTCTACACCACAGTAAATAGACTTTTGGAGGCCAAAAAACTTTTGATTCAAGAAAATATTTGTGTTTGACCTTTATCCTATAGAGATAGGATCACATATACCGAGACTCTTCAACTAAGTAAAGAATACCAACACACGAGGACTCTTCCATAACAACCTCCAAATATAAGAGCACTTCATGCACTAAAATTGGTGGTAAAGAGTCTTCAATATATAAGGACTCTTCACATGGTAAGATGGCCAAGATTCTTCAACTGATAATCTCTCCATCTCATGTAATTTAGCATAATTGTAATCTAAAATTTAAAATGGCAAGAGATATTGTATATAGTTGTAAGGATTGTAATCATTCACTTCATATAGATTAAGAAAATCTCTCTAAAAAGTACCTCTTAGAAAGAGAGTTATGAAAGTTGTTTGGTTGGGTCCTATTTTCTCTTTATATCCATGTTAGTATGACCTTATGAACAGATTATATGACAAATAAACATCATGTGGGCCTTAGGAAGGTTTTGGCTTTCAACTGTTGAAGTCTGTTAGAGCCATTATTTCATTTGGTGTGATCCACTCGAGCTTTAGATCTCTCTCTCTCTCTCTCTCTCTCTCTCTCTCTCTCTCTCTCTCTCTCTCTCTCTCTCTCTCTCTCTCTCTCTCTTTTCCTTATGCATTGAAATGAGTTGGCGGTACAAAATGGATGGCATGGATATGACATATTCATCACTGTGGGTTCTACAATTTTTATCAGTATAGAAATCCATGAATTCTCTATTTTAGAGGGAAGGATTCACATAGTTTTGGAGGCAAAAATTCTTACATTAAGCAAACAATGGTAAGAAACAAAGATGGTCCATTTATAAGTATATGTAGTGTAATTGAAAAAAATAAGCAGCTCTTAAGTACCTTATTTCAAATTCATTCAAATATGTTATTAACAAAATTTGCCATTGAAAAAAAAAATAAATAAAATTAGATATTCAAATGCATTCTAACACAAATTAGAGGTTCACTAGATTTCAAACTGATTTCCACTCGAATTAATTCAAACCTCTAAATGAATGATGAACAATTGCCTGTGTCCATTAAATTAGAGGTTTGAAGGTTCAATAGCATCATAGTTTCTTATTTCCTTTTTCTTTTTCGGGGCAGTACTAAGATTTACAAAGCACATCAACCAAGGATTCAAAACCTATGTCATGTCTACTTATTCAAATAGTTTTTTTTCTTCTTCTTTTTCTTTTCCTTGCACATACCTCACATGTACCCATACACTCAAACCACAGTAGTGTGTACCCTGCACTCACACGAGTGTGAGATTTCACCACAATGGGTACTCGTGTTGAAACTCCGATGAGTTTACCACTAAGGCATGAGTAAGAACATGATGTTAAAGAGGTTTAGAAATAAATTTATATTTTTGTTTTATTTCATCTAGGTCCACATGACCTTATGAATAAGTTGGATGGCAAATAAACATTACGATGGGCCTTACAAAAGTTTCAATGGTGATATTTTTATTTTTCTTTCATTTACAAAAACCTTATAAAGAGGTTGCATGGCAAATTAACATCAATGGGCCTTAGGAAAGTTTCAACAATGTACCTGCTTAGGCCTTGAACTTTCCCCTTTTGGGCTTATATCTTAACATGATATGGAAAAACGGATGGACGGTGTGGATAAGCCCATACACGGTGATGGTCCCTTCAGAGCTCTGGCCTGTGCTGCGCTTAGGACAAGCAAGAGTAATACCCAAGCACCCAAATTCTAATATTTTATTTTGTTAATTGGTTTCAGTTGATTAAACTATTCACTTTTCATGGATTTGAGTTGGTTATTTGTAATATATGAAGGGTTGACTAAACTAGTCTTTTCTTGGATTGAATTTGGTTGTTTGTAATATATGCAGGAAGGGCTCAAAAGAAGGTTGAACAAGAGAAGATACTAAGTAGCCAATTCAAGGAAAGGCATAGCCAACAGTTGAAGTTCTGGGTAATTTCTTTTGTATGGGTCCTAGTTTAGGGGGGGGAAGTGTTTAGTTAGGAGGGTTAAAAGTCAATTCTTGGAGTAGGCCACTTGGGTCATTTTCTCTTTTATTGAATTGAGTTGTTACCAATTTTATGAATAGGATTCTTATCAAATAATAGTGTGAATTATTTTCTGAATGACTATCAGGTGCTAGCTTAAAAAAATAAAAATAATAATTTATCAATATTTTTTTAAAATTTACAGATATTTTAGCGACGGACCAAATCCGTCGCTAATTTCTGAACATTGAAAATCCATGATGGATTCGAGGTCCGTCGCTTACTCATATTAGCGACGGACCTTATCTGTCGCTAATTTCTGACTGTTGAAAATCAACGACAGATAAGGTTCGTCGCTTACTGATATTAGCGATGGACCTTATCCGTCACTAATTTCTGACCGTTGAAAATCAACGACAGATATAAGGTCCGTTGCTTACTGATATTAGTGACGGACGTTATCCGTCGCTAATGTTTTTAGTGACGACTAATTTTTTGAATTTTACCGACGGATTTTTTATTTTTGATGATGGATTTTATCCATTGCTATGATGCGATGGACCTTATCCATCACAGATTAAACGAAGAATTTTATCCATTGGGAAAAAAAATGACTCAGTAAACAGCGACGGACCACGTGATGGATGAAGTCCGTCGTTTATTTAGTTTTATGATGGATTTGGTCCGTCACAAATCAACAATTTTGGCATAGTGTGTGTTACATGACAAAGTGTGTGACTTAACAAACATACACTTCAGCAGTTAGTGAAGGACCAGTGAATAATCATACATTTTGAACTGTGTTTGGACAGAGATGCTAAAAAAGATTATTTTCTGTTGATCTGAAGAGGCCAGTGAATAATTTGATATGATGCATCATGTGTTAATGAATCTGTAGCTCCACCATTTTGCAGTCTTGGATTAGCATTCACAGATGATGCCTACAACCTTCTCAATTTCTTAGAAAGTTGGTGGGAGATGAGTTGGCCAGAATGGGCTTGGAGGACCTGTGAAATATTCATGTAAACTTTGATATGCATAACAGTTCTCTATGACGTTGTGTATAGGTAATAAAAAAAGAAATTTTGGAAGCAAAAACCTTTGAAAGAGTAGAACTTGTCTCTAGATAAAGATTCATGACAGAGTTGGAATGTTGGAAAGGATTGGAAGATGCATCATTTGTTCCTGCAGAAGGTATTTCTTTTAAGAACTTGAGGCAATCCTGGGAAAAAAGAAAGAAAGAAATGTCCATGAGTGGTCTCTAAACATTTTCATGTTCAAGAAGCTTTAAGAGAAAAAAAAATGCAGCATATATTGAGGACAAGTTCATTCATACAATGGCAATGAAATAAAGCATGTGAATCACCTCGAAAAAAGTATCCTTGTATGTGGTCAGATTTTTGTTCCGCCATTGCTCCGGATTTATGTGTTCCTTACAAGAAGCAACTACAACCAATTTGATGCTGAATGTAAATGGAGTCATGTCCAATACTGATTGTAAGATCTGTGAGATGACATGTACATGAGTACAAAAAGTAACAAATGCAGACATGGAAGAGAGTTGTAATACCTGTAAACTGCTTGCATCTTTTGAAGTGGATTGGGTAATGCCACACTAGGTAGAAGATGAATTTTGTGTGTGGCACCGCATGGTTCACCTTAAGAAAAAGTTAGACATTTTGCACTTAGTATTGCTTAGATGTGCTCTGTGCATACAAGTGTATACCGGCAAAAGATAGGAGTGGCAAATGGGTTGGCGCAGCTCACTGTGGGTTTGATGCCCTGTAAGGTTGACTAGTGCCTGATTTTAGGCCTTGAACTAGATTTGAGCTTGTATCTGCCCAAAGGCATTTCAATTTTACGGTCAGTGAGGTTGGGTAGCCATGGTCTTTAGGTAGATGCAAGCTTAAAATCCATCCCAAGATCCAAAATCAGTCATGGGCCCACCACCAGGCCCCATACCAATAACAAGCTATGCATTTGCTCCTCTACCAACAAATATCCCCATACACTTGTATGAATATAGCACATTTAAATAATAAGTATCATCATTTCAGCAAATACTCTAACATTGATTTCTTTCATTGCATGTAAAACTGATTTATTTATAAGAGTAAATTTATGAGACCTGACCCAAGTTTGTACGTGTGTGTATAGGTTTGCATTTCATTTCTCATGGTCTCGCGGTCCTACCAATTGAATCCCGACCACCCGTGACCTTTGGGTAGTGTTTGTGGTCATCCTTGAGTTCAGTCACGTAGGCCTGACTCAAATTGACCCAAAAACTATGCCATTGCGATCGCATCATCGTTGCGGTTCCAACGACGCGTCTTATGCATCCATCCGATGTGTAGATCATGAGTTATGTGCATCTCATATTATAGCCCTTGATCATGATCACATGGCCCACCTAGGAGTGGTGTGCACATTTTTCTAGATGGACCCATCCCTAATGCACAAGTTTCATTACACACTACCTAACACCACCTAAAATCTCATAATTTTCACTACCCATCACCTATACAGCACCCACAACCCTAGTTTATAGCCTCCAATAGGCTTTCTTGTGTTAGCTTATTATTATTTATCTGAACAAAGCCCCATTTCTCAAGAGAAAGGCTAAAATTTCTCTTCCCCAAATAAGGTTACAATCATTTCTCTCCTATAAGCATCTCTCTTTCTCTCTTTTCAAGCAATTTCTCTCCTCTCCCTCTCATTTCTCTCTACTCTCTTCTCTTTCTCTTCCTAGCAAAAACATCCAGCCCATTCTTCTCTCCATTCCAGCCCTTTCTTTCCCTAATCTCTCTAAATCCATCCATTTCAAGATCATCTCATCCATTGATTTCCCTTCCTTGGAGCTAGAGGAGCAATGAGACCTAAATTTTTGTAAGGATTAAGGTGGGTACTCTCCATATCATGTAGATCTCTTCTTTTTAATGTAGATCCTTCCCTCCTCATTTTGGATGTGTAGGACCCACCAATCAATTGTGGAGATCCTACATAACCATCTAGATGTGGCCATGAGGCCCACATTGTACATACGTGTCCATGCATGGGATTCTTCCCTTGATGGACCCCTTGCATGTGGATTTTCCCTATTTCTCTATGTATGATGGGTCATCTAGACCCTTGCATATGGCTGGGATGACATCCCAACCATTTATCTTAAAGATCTAGGTCATGCATCATAATATCTATGTTGTACAATGTGTTTAAATTGTTGTTTGTGGTTGTGATTATGTGGGGATGGTTTAATAGTGACGGAGCCCTCCCTTGATGGTCGGATGCTCTTCCTTCTCCTTCCTTGTTTCATAATCTGATGAAGTTATGTGTGGTCTACTTAGTGGGCTTGGATTACCCTAAAAGCCGAGTAAGGAAGGGACATCTATACTTAAGTTACACCATGTTTTAGATGCCCTTTTTTTTCTACCTTAAAGGGGTGAGAATTTGGGAGTTTGTTCTGAAAAATTGTGAGGCCCACTAGGGTGGGCCATGACACCCAATTTATGGGCCAATCCCTTTCTTAATAGGCTCATACATTTATTTTATTTCATGCATGTATTGTTGTTCAGAAATTTTTGGACAGATTTTTATTGGACTTTGGGCTTGAATTTGGGACTAATTGGGGGACCTTTTATACCCATCAAATATATTTTCTGAAATGTGGGGATCTCATCTTGATGTCCCCCAAATTTCAGCCCCAACTGACATTCTTTGGGGTCCCAAAGGTGTGGCCCAAGTGAGGTGGATAGTTTGGATTTTCTACACTGTTCCAACAACATTCCACCCTGGACAGGTTGGAATTTTGAAATTTATTAAAATACCTTTGGGTGTCTAAAAGTTCTAAACATTTACAGGGGGGTGTCCCACCCATAGTAGGAACCACCTACCAAATTTTGGGGCCAATAGACACCTGTACACACCACGGTGGTGGATGGACCGACCCACTATAATATGGTGTCCAGATCAGTCCGATTTTCAAGACAGATTGATTTCTTTAAATGAATTAAAATATTTATAGATGTCTAAAAATTTTAAAATTTTGTGTAATCGTGATTAACTCATGGTAGGAGCCACTTACCAAATTTCAGGGCCAATGGACCCCTGTACACACCATGGCGAGGGCCGGACGGGCCTATCATGTTGGGACATCCAGGTCTTTCCGATTTTCTGGATAGATTGTTTTGTTTAAATTAATTAAAATACTTAAGAATATCTAAAAATTCTAATATTTTTTGGAGGTGTAGAAAACCTATGAAAGTATCACCCTACAACATTTTCGACCTAACGGATATTTGAACTGGCCCTGGTGCCACCAAGAGTTGTCTGCTAGGCAGGGATGCCCAGGCTGGGGTGTCCAACCTGTTGTGTGGGCCCACCTTGATGTGTTGTATATCCCACCACCCATCCATGTGGGATCCTTAGAAGATTTATCATCCTTCCTTTTTTTGGTATTTAATTAGGGCCTATTGGGTGGATTTTTGGGCCAGATACCCCGGGCCCATAGGGTTGCCTACACATGGGACATCCCTACCTTAGGCTACTGCTGGGCCTGCATTCTAACGGCCTAGCCCACTTGATATATGTGTTGCATATCCTCTCTCATCTGGTGGGCCCACAGTGCTGTGTGTTGGCCATCAGGGATTAATTATACTAAGAAATACTTCTATTGTTGGGCTCCAACCAACCCAAAAATTTGGGTGGGTTAGATTTGGCATTAAGCCCAGTAATTGTTGCCTATAAATGTTCTTTTGGGCCAATATGGCCCACTGAATTTAAGGAGCTTGGATAGGTGTGCGAGCTGAGGACCCAGTGTTGCAGATCCTTCTCCTTCTTTCTTCTGTTATCTTATGTACGTCCTTTTGGACCTTATGGAAACTTGTAAAAGTTCAAATTCATAGTAAATTTTGTGATGTGTGCCTTTGTTATTCTCAGATTTACTTGTTGTGATCTTGGGTATGCTTATATTGAAAATGATTATATTATCATGGAAATCCTCCTTATAAGATCCCGGTATTAGAACCTGCATCAGGAACCGAGAATGGGGTACTACGGAGGCTGTTGTGGCTAGAACCGGGCATCAGGTTCCTTGTGAGTCCGGTTACCGAGTCTGAGGAGTGACAAAATTTCACCAACAACCAACATTTTCTATTTTGCATACAATACTTTCAAATCATCATCATGATCTACTCTTATCACAATTAATTGGGGTTGCTACAAGAATCCTATTCCGCCATTCCACTCTATTGAGGACCATATTCTCAGTTAAACAGTAGGTCATCAAAGATTTCTTACTACCTCCACTCACGTCCTTTTGACACCTCACCTTTTTAAGCCTTCAACATGAGCTAACTCACTCTTAACAAGTGCAATTCTTGGTCTCGATGCACATGGCCACACCATCAAAGTCTACTTTCCCTCATTTTATTACTTATTGGTGGTGATACTCATAAATTCCCTCGAATGCATTATTTCTAATTCCATCCTTCCTCATCTTGCCACCTATTCATCTCAACATCCCTATTTCAGCCATGACAACTGTGTTTGTTGGCATCAATTGGCCAATTAAGATCAGGCTGCTATGCCCCATCCAAACTAGGGGATTGATACAATAGCCCGGGATGTTAAGAATCACAGATCTGGTTGTCCCATCCTTGCTGGTTTTTTTTGCTTTACACGATCAATCCTAAGTGAAGGATTCCAAGTTCATCACCTGTATGTATATTGGGAAAACATAATACACGTAGATACTTCAGGACATCATGACAGTGACTTCATCATGTGTTAACCTAGCCAAATTCTAATGGGTTATTGAGGCAATATACAACTCACAAGACAAATTAACATTGTTAACTAACTTAAGAAAGAAAATTAACAAAGGCTGGTCCCTTAAAAATTGTGATAAGAGCTCAAAATTTCAAACACACAAATCATAAACCACTGTAAACATTTTGAGCAAGGAAACTAATCATAGACACAACAGAGCAGTCACACCATACAAGCAAACATATGGAGGAAAGTATAACAAATCCTTCAAAATGCCAACAAAGGATTGGTATTGTTTCTACCAGAGACAAGATTATATCATTAATAATTTATCGTTCTAAATATCTTTGACACGGAGTAGTCTAGACTTAAGACAACCCATTAGATAGACTCACACAACTTGTAAAACTCATCACCTAAGACGAGAACACATACTCCCAATAATGACCCCCTTACAACAATTAATAATTAAATTGGCAATAGACGCCCATTTAGACTGATGTCAACTGAACATCCAAGATACAATGAACCGGCCATTTTCATCACTTGACTCAAAAACATGAAGGACAATGTGTTATGAAACTGGGTCTAGCAAAAATAGATCAAACTGCTACCTGTTCGGCTTGAGGAGCTCCAGGTGGTGAGTTGGCAATCATACCCTTTTTCTCTTGAAACAGCTGCTCAATTTCTTCACTCCACCCTACTTTCCCAAAAGCATCCAATACAGACTTGTGGAGTGCTTTCCCAAAAGTAGAAGTCCGCTATCAAAAGTAGAAACAAGTAGGCTGGATATCTTCCAGGATGACTTTAGAAAAATATGGAATTGGAAGATGTGCAGAAATGAATCTACTCGATGTGTAGTCTCATGAACATATAAAAACCTGCCTTCATACACTTAGCCATACTACACAAACATGGAACAGGAAGATCCCCATCGTCCATAAAATTAACTTACTTTGTACCTGCCTTGGCCGAGAAAGAAGGACATAGTCTCAACTTCTAATCAGATGGGCCATGCATGTATTTTGAATGCAAGCTATTTTTCATTTCCTTAGATGCCATTTTAATGAACCATGCCTAAATCTAAACCAAAGTAAAAAATAAATCACAAAGCTCAATTAAAATCTACTTTCACCCAATTCCATAGATCCATGAACAAACCTCATTTCACAACATCCATTAAAAGACACATATATATATCTACACAAGAATCCCAATTATGTCATGAGATGGAAGGAGTTTGATTTAAATCAAACAAAAAATTACACCAACAAATTCCATCCAACAAAAGGATCCCACCATCTTGATGCCCTGTACAAAAAATAGGTCGATCTAGGCACAACCTTCAGATTAGAAGCAGAGAACTAGTAATGGAAGAAATTCACATACCATGAAAAGAAGAATCCGATATGCATCTCTACAGCCAAGAAAGTTCAAAATTTTAAAACTACACAAACAAAGAGAATGTCATATTAAAGAAACTAGAAATGTTTTAAATAATAAATTATCGTGACTTGGGACATCATATCAATTTCTTTAGGCACCTTTGGTGGTTCTGCAATATTCATAAATCTCAGTTAAAGAAATTGTTGATGGGAAGTCTTTCAAAAGGATTACCTCAAAGAGAATGTTATTTCAATATCGGAATTATTCAAATGAAGGTTTTACATGGACTGTTGTTAACCATTGTTCTCATGTTCAGTCAAATAGCCAGTCAATAGTTCAGTGAAGCTAGGAGGCAAAGATGAGAAAACGGTTTCGAAGTTGTTGTCAAGTAATGGCTGTTGAGAACACTCAAGCTACTCACTGTCAACTCTTGAAATAGGCATCTCGTTATGATAACTAACATCAGGTTTTACAAAGCTCGACTCCTCATTAATTTTGCAAGATAAAATTTTTTTTATGACTAATGCTCTTTCTTTTTACGTTTTATAGAAACTCAAATTAATCAGCCAAATGGAGTATAAAGAAAATAAAGATGCATCAAATCCTTTGAAAAATTCTATATTACCACATTAAAGCATCAAAAAGTATTTACAATTTAAAAAGTAAGAAAGACAGAAAAAGAAAAAAAAGGGAATACTTTACAGAAAGTAAAAAAGTAAATCAACAAACGTTATCCAATGAACATTTACGTGAAAAATAACATTAATTAGTAAAAAGGCCAACTCAATGGCTACAATAATACCTTTGGGTCATTGAGCTCTCAAAGATGTGGCAACCCAGTGATTTTGGTTTCCATTAGAATTATCAGATTGCTTCTTAATGTAAAATACCATTAGCCTTGGAGAAAATCTTTGGTGTGATTGCATTAAGAAGCCAGATCCTTCTAACTATACTCTCCTCCATATTCGTGAACCACATGTATTTATTAATAGAAAAACCAATTTCTCCAGACACATGAGTTGCATTAAGAAGTCAGATGATTTGACCTATGGGGTTTTGCATCTAGCAGTACTTTGGCAAGCTTGCATCTCATCAGCATACATTCAAAACATGAAATAATTTGTAGGATATAACCACCTTATTAAGTCAATTGAAATATTCAACAAACAAAACTAATTTAGGGCCAGCAAAATAAGGCTAATGATATTTATTCCAAAAATTCTACCATTTCTTACACATCCACTCTCCTCTAGATTCACTATATATATATATATATATATATATATATATATATATATATATATATATATATATATATATATATATATATATATATATATATATATATTCTTGAGTAAAGGGGCATTAAGGTAGGATAATGATTGAGGGACTACTAGTTTAGATCATTACCAATACTTTTTATTTTTATTTTTATTCATAAATGTGTAAACAACTCCCATAAGGCTATGAAAAATAGCTCATTACCCTAAATCTCCAAATACAATTGAATCCCCATCAATGAATGACAGTGTCATGGATAACACCCGCTCGACTCTATCTGTTGAACAATCCATCCAAAGAATATAGAGGAAATCAATTAAATTACAGAGCCACCCTATAAAGCCTTTCCGCAACGATTCTAGAATTCCTCTAAAAAAACCCTCACATTATTCCATGGCCAAATAATTGAATCTTAGGATTGGAAAGGATGTCATGTCCATCTAGCAATGACATGGAAAATGGACACATTTAAGGTCCCAAAATAGCTTACAACCCATGAAGGCAGACCCAACCCTATTTAAGACACTCCCCATGGATTTGGATTTGGCAAAAAATTCCCTACCACAAACTATGGAGTTTGTTTCTCCAAATAAGGTATTATTTGGAAAATCAACCAAACCCCTTCTAAACTCTAACATTTAATCATTGAGGAAATCAATTGAATTACAGAGCCAATCTATAAAGTCTTTCCCTCAAGGATTCTAGATTTTCTCTCCATATCCCTCACAATATACCATAAGGAAGAATTTGCCAAATAATTGAGACTTCGAATCGAAAAGGATTGCGCGTCCATACAACAGAATGACATGGAAAAAGAACCAATTTAAGATCCACAAACCCTTTACATGGACAACCCCAACCCCATTTAAGAATTTCTCCATGGATTTGGCAAATTCCCAATTCCACAAATCCATGGATTCAAAGCCAAAGATTTTTGTCCAGGAAAAAAAGAAGAAGAAGCTCATTACACTAATTCTCCATATGCAATTGAATCCCAAGCACCGAATGCCAACACCATGGATAACCCCCGCAACTCTAGCTTTTGAACAACCCACCAAAAGATCATAGATTTTTTTAAAAGGTAAATGCACTTTTATTGAAGAAGTGCCAAAAGGCGAAACATTACCACAAACAGACAACCATCTCAAAACCAAACACTATAGTTGGATGGATGACATTAATGTAAGATACATTGGTCAGGGGATCCACGGAAGCCACACCCCTTTTTCTAGCCCTAAAGAGGATTTTACTTTTTAATGGTGGGCATTTAGTTACCACTCTTTCTTGTCGTGTGGTCCACACATGATTTGGTTCAGATTTTCATTTTGGGTTCATACCCCATATTCATATGAAAAATAAAATAAAAATAAGTGGATGAACGTTGTAGATAACATGAACATAATGGGGAAAGTGAGTATGTGATTGTAAATAGAAATCAGCAAGGAAACACCTCAGTAGGCATTACCCTCAACTTTACATTCCTGCTTCAAGTATTATACATAAGTCCAGGGAATATAACTAATCAAAATCAATTTATGGAGAATTACTACTGAGTTAAGAAGAATGTTCTCCTCAATATTACCTATAATCGGGTTCCTTAAACACATGAGGATCATTAATCTGCCTCATCAACATCCATGCCATTTAAATCCTTGAGTAGATTGTTATTTTAGCATATTAAAACATCTATATCATTCATAAGAGAAAAAAAACCTAAAATAAAATAAAAATAAAATATAAAAAAAACCCAATCCAATTCAAAAAAAAAAGAAGAAAAAAAAAAGATAGCAATATAAATATTCAAAAGGGAGAAAAAAAGAAGAAGAAAATCATTCTTGCGTACCCACAATGGACGCGGATTATGGCATCAGAGAGGGAAGTCTTCATGAGATCAAGAGAGAGGGGATGGTTAGGGAGAGAAGAGGGGTTCGTGAGAGGGGAAATCGAGAGAGAGAGAAAAGAGGGGTTCATGAGAGGGGAAATCGAGAGAGAGAAAAGAGGGGTTCATGAGAGGGGAGAGAAGAGAGGTTCGTGAGAGGGGAGATCAAGAGAGAGAAAAGGGGCATGGGAGATAGAGATCGAGAGAGAGAGAGAGAGAGAGAGAGAGAGAGAGAGAGAGATGGAGAGATGGAGAGATGGACGCGGAATGGGTTTGAAGTGGAGGGAAATGAAAGGTTTCGTGAGATGGACACGAAATGGGTTTGGCATGGAGGGAGATGAAAAATTACGTGCAAGGGGGAGAGAGAGAGAGAGAGAGAGAGAGAGAGAGAGAGAGAGAGAGAGAGAGAGAGAGAGAGAGAGAGAGAGAGATGGAGAGATGGAGAGATGGACGCGGAATGGGTTTGAAGTGGAGGGAAATGAAAGGTTTCGTGAGATGGACATGGAATGGGTTTGGCATGGAGGGAGATGAAAGATTACGTGCAAGGGGGGAAAAGAAAAAGGGCAACGCGGTAAGAGTTTCTACATTTTTACCTACTACGGTCTAGCTATAGTTTTAATCCATAGCTAAAAGACAGACCGTAGCAGTTTACCGCACATCCTGCATACAGTTTTGACAGTCATGGACGAATGGCCCTCTCTAGGGCAGCTTTGTGGGATCCATCATGATACATTTCATATATCCACTCCATCCATTAATTTTTTAATTTTTTATGGGGATTGACCCCAAAATATAGGAAATTCGAAGGTCAACTTGAACCACACCATTGATCAATGGTAGGTATTTAATCTCCACCATTTCCTACTGTGTGGTCCACTTGAGCCTTCGAACTACTTCCTTTTTTGGGCTCTTGTCCAAAAATGCTCTTTCAAAATGAATAGGTGTATTAGATGGAGCACACATATTTTAATGTGTATCGTAGAGTCCCTTATGGGGTCGTCTCAAGTTGTAGGTACGAGCGGAGGTGTTAGCTTTTCTCTACGGTTTGATTATTTTTAGCTACGGATTTAAGCCATAGTAATATAGCTATGGTCTATATCCGTAGCCAAAAACTATCATAGTTCGTAGCCTTTGATCATTTTTTTGGTAGTGAAAGTTTAAATTTTTTTTTCAGAAGATAATGTAGTCTCAACACATTCTGAAGTTTCAGACTTCGGTTCAATTTTCAGCTCATCCTCCTTTAATGGTAGAAATTTAGGATCTGGGGAAGGATGGACTTCAGAATAAGGGTTCTCTCGGTCAGTGATAACTATCGAGATGCTGTCTTGCAAGGCATTCACTATGTCACTATGTCTCATATCATGAGATCATTTGAATCTGCAAAGTGTGCTAAATAATTATCCAAAGAGTTGAAAAATTCAGTTGAGAGTGACTCTTTCTCCACATTGAAGTTGGTGATGATCTACCAAAGGAATCTATCGTCTTTAAAAGTGGATGGACACATGCTCTCTTACTCTTGCCATGCACAGATAGATTGAAAATCAATTAGGGAAGCATTGATGTGAACACTCTGTTCATTGAAGTTACTCAGTAGAGGCATTGAATCGTCAAAAGTGTATAGCTCAGATGGTGGCCTTAACTTGGTGGTTTCAACTTTTAGAGTCATATCGAGTAACTCGTCCCTCTCCTGAATTATATCATTATTCAATTCAGGAAAGTGATCCAAACATGTCTCACAAGAGTTAGACGGGTCATTTATAAGGAGCTCATCCTCCACATTTAAATCAGGCATTCTTATGACTGATCTCTTCATGTCCTTGATGATTACTAACTTGGATCATATTAGAGATTGATTACAGGAAAATTTGGATTGCACATTCATGATCATCATCCGAATACCCATCATTGTCTAATTCCATGCAGTGTACAATTGAGATGGGATCATATTCTTCACATTTTATTCATAGATTGGGTTGAGGTTCGAATAAATTAACCTCTTCCTCATCATTGAAATCAAGTGTGTCATGTGAGTGAAGTGTGACATTATCATTATATTTGAAAGACACCTACATCTCTTGATCATTCCTTTGGACAGTCATTGATATCGACTCATTAGAAAATTGAACCATATATCATTAATGGAATTCAACTCCTCATTCGTAATTTTAGTTTCTTCCACAAGCGAGTTATGATCACTTTCTTCATATTATGCTTCTAGATTGGGTTGAGGCTGGGATAACCTAGCCTCCTCCTCTTCCATAAGGTGTGACTGAATTCTTTGAATTGAAGATTTGAGCAATTTAGATGATTGTGTGACAATTTAATTGAATTGCACTTGTGCATTCATGAGTTTTTGAAGTGAATCCTTTTGGATTGTTTTTTATTATGTTTCAAAGGTAGAAGGCCTAAGAGAATTATCACTATAATATATTGCTCATTCATCATCCCAACATTGATGTTTCCACTTATTATAGTCATATGGATCATAGGTGGGATAATCAGATGGTTGGTAATACATATTATCACTCATAATATAATGACGCATTGTTTTCTTTTTATCGGATGAGTGATAATAATTCACACTCCCATAGCTATGATAACCCCAACACTCACGTACTGTCCATGGGGTGAAATTATTCTCCCGTATATGATCGCGTAAGGACTTCTTAACTGATGGAGCATTATACTTTGGTCGGTTCTCGATGATTGTTGAAGGAAAATTCTGAGACGTAGGTTGATTTCTATCATAACCATCATACATCCCTTCCTAGTGTCTCTTAGCTATCTCAGCATAGTAATGTTCCCATTCTTTCATGTACATGGTGAAACCCTAACTCTGAATCTAATCCTAAAAAAGATAAAAGAAAAGATCCTACAACATTTTAAAAAGCAAAAAGAGGGAAGAAGTTAGAAAGAAATTACCAAATTAGAAGTTCCATGTTAAATTTCTACACAAGAAAAAAAAAAACAAGTCGGTTTATAAAAATAGAAAGTCTAAAAAATAAATAAATAGAAAGTTCCTAAAACATAAAATAGAAAGTAAACTAGTTTCTAAAAAAAAAAAAGAGGGAAAATTTCTAAAAAGGAAAATAGAAAGTTTCTAAAAACAAATTAGTATAGTTCTAAACCTAAATTAGAAAGTAAGTTCCTAAAAATAAAAAAGATCCTAGAATTAAAAAATTCCTAAAAATAAAAATAAAAATCAAACAAAATCCTAAAAATAGTAAAATAGAGAGATTAGAAAGAGATTACCAATTTAGAAAGTTATAATAAAATCCTACAAAATAGGAAAGTTAGGTTAGTTTCTAAAAATCAAATATAAAAACATAAACCTAGAAAAATCATAATCTTAACCTAATTCTAAAAATAGATAATCCTAGAAAAAAGTAAATGTCAATCCCTGGCAACACCACCAAAAACTTGTTCACCACCCCAAGTATAGGGTTACAATGTAGTAATAATCTCGGTAAGACCAAGGTCGAATCCATAGGGACTAAACCTTAGAGTCCGACTTCATAGTTGGGGTCGTGGCCTGCTTCTGGATCTTCTAAATGGTCTGGATCGTGCATTCGGTCAGAAGATGTGCTCATGGAATGGCCCACGGAGAAGGGTTTCCACGGACGTAGAGCCTGCACATGCTTCTTGCACTGATTGATTAGTGGGGTCCTTGATCGAAATCGGACAGAAAATTTATTCTGTCCATTGAACTCACGTCGAAAAATCGGTCGGAGATGAATGGTTTTGGATTTCCGTTAACGCGGCCCACCTGTTTGATCTTGCGGCAAAGATTGTGCCATTCAGTGCATTTATAACCTCTATTTGGCATGTTTCAGATCAAGATCAACCAGATCTTGGTCAGGATCCTCGTCTAATTTGAATGGATGGATAGGATTGCTCGTCCAGATCAAAATAGTGGCCCACTGGAGTCTGTTTGTGGGTCCCTATTTTTGATTTTACAGCGGAAGAAATTTTTGAATCCGAACAGAGTCGTGTCAGCGTATGCTAACCGACTCTGTTGGTTCAGTGCTCAGCGGCCATGCATGTGCTGTATGTACATATGACTTCTAGGTGGGGTCCACAACGATGTGGTGTAGGATCTACACTGTTCATTCAGTTTCTCATCTACTTTAAGGAGTTAAGACCAAAATTGAAGCATATCCAGATATCAGGTGGCCCCCGAATCAGAGTTTTATGGGATGATCTGTCTGTTGGGCCAGTTCCACAAGGATCCAATGGTTGAAATTTGACGTGTACTGTTAATTTATGGTTCTCAGACCAAATATAGTTTTGATCCAAACGGATGATGGGAACCTTGTGATCTTGTATTCAGGATTACTTTCAGGCCTCTTAGACTTCAATCACTTGATTTTCTCGGACCTCTGACGTGTAAATTCTTCGATCTCGTCTCCTGGGGTCTGTCCCTTGCCTTGGTGACTTCAGAGCATCAAATGTATGCTTTTAGTATCCTTTTTCAGTACAGGCTCCTAAATTCACCTTGCAGCACAAACACGATTAAAATAGACTGCTTAAACATTGTCATGCACGTAAATTTAGGTAATAACTGGGCTCTAATATGCAATATTTAACCCTCAACATCCAATCTTGCCAAGCATACTAGCGCGGCCGTGCCCAATCCCGACTCGTCCCGATCTCTCCCTCCTAATCTCTCCGAGGTAAGTGTTTAACTTATTTTTATTATTTTAATTTAACTTGTAGATTTATTTGAATGGAGATTTATTGTATAAATTTGTAGTTAGGGGCTAGATTAGGTGGGGTTGGGTTGGGGTTTGAGACAGATTGGGGTGGCTGGGTTGGGCTTGGTTGGGTTGGGTTGGGTGCTTGGTTGGGTTGAGGTGGTTGGGTTGGGTCAGGCACAAGCTCGAGCTTGACTCGAGGTAAACTCGACTCGACTTGAACCACTAGCTCAACTTAAACTTAACTCGATAGGTTTGACAAACAAGCCAAGCTTCAAAGTTGAGCTCAAGGCCGAGCTCGACTCAAGCTCAAACTAGAGTATAACATGGATAAGTTGAGCCAAGCTTTGCCCACCTCGACTCGACTCGGCTCGATATACAGTCCTAGGCTTGGCTTTTATTAATAAGGTTTTTTATTTTTATTTTTATTTATTATTTTCTTTGCATTGTTTTATAAAATTATGTGGAGAGGTCTCTCTATACTTTCCTTTACTCAAATAACACGGTAAAACGATGCTAGTCGACTCATCGTAGTGGTAGTGTTCCACCTTTACAGAATTGGACAATCTTTTGGCTGAGCATTTTATAATACATTAAAGTATATTACTCCTTAAGCACCACACCAGGCCATCGTCGCATGTGCAGATGCTATATGATCTCAGCCATTATCCACGTGATAATATTTGACGGAGAAACCCAACGCGCCGCATTTTGGCGGTGAATAAATTTGCTAGCTTGAGGGGCTTGATGCAATGCCTTTGGTCTCAGAATGAGGTGATCTGGACCCCTCAACTAATGGGCCCTTGATGGTTCTAAATTCCTATAGATTGGTAGATTCTAGTTTTTCAATGATCTGCAATATATGGGAAGTCAGAAAATATATGTCCCACGATCTATCCGATCACCCAATCATGGAGATTTTCATGGATATAACCCTTCCACTTTGGTGTTCGCCAGATAAACGACTACAATCTCTATAAGATGGAAGCATTATGAATGGAGGTCTCAGGTTGCGGGATAGCAAACCGCTAAACCTTTGATCATAGGATTACAAATAGACAGTTATGGAGAAAGGTAGATCAATGGTATGGATTAAAAGATTCTTGGGGCATCCCCCAATCGAGGATTGATTCAAGCAGATCAATAGATGGGCCCGCTTATATGGAATGGGTGCATTAGATATTATCAATGAACTGATCGATCCAGAAGTTTGACAATGGTAGTTGGCTCCCACAAATCGCAGGTAAGGGCCCACTGGATGAACCGATTTTAAAATCCTCAATCTGATATGGGATTCCAAATCTCTAATATATGGATTTGGAGTTCGAAGATCCCCAATTGGCATCCTGATTTGGGAATTTAAACTCCCTAATTTTCCCCGATTTAGGGTTTTGAGATCTGGATCCCAAATATTCAAATTTGAGATTTGAAATCCCTAATTCTAATATGGATGAGATACCCTAATTAAATTTTTATGGATTGAGGGATTTGGAAATCTCTAATTAACTGGATTAGGGTTTCAGTTTCAAAATTCCCATTTTGAGATTTGGGATTCGAAATCCCTAATTGTTGTATTTAGGATTAAAACTCCCTAATTTTCTCAATTTGGGGATTCAAATCTGAAAGCCCTAATTTCACGATTTTAGGGATTCCGAATTGAAAACTCCCAATAGTTGAAATCCCTAATTCGAATAGTTGTCTTTAGGGTTTTTGAAATTCAAATCCCTGATCTAAAAATTTATAGATTCAGGGATTCAGAAAATCCTTAATCACAACTGTTTCAGGAATTCAAAAATCCCTGATATGATTAGATATAGCTGGATGTGATCATCCATACCTACGCATAGATCACTCTGATACCAACTGTGGGACTTAATTTATATGAGGAATAGGCCCACAGATCTGTCTGTGCATGAGACATGGCGATTAGGGGTTCAGATAGCGTACCTAGATGAGATGCTGCCATGGAAGCTGGATAATAATACTAGAATACCAGAATTTTTGTAGAGCTTAGGATCTTCCTCTCCTTCACACCCTTTCTTCAATTCACAAATGGGACTCGAATTCTGTCATAGTGTAGGATCGGGGACCCAGCTCTCTTATATAGAGTCTGTGGAGAGAGAGTTTGAAACCCATCACAACTTTCTCTCTCCCACACTCTACATTGTAGCATCCTAGTTCAACTCAAATTTCTGTCTGCGTAAGACAGTTATAGCATTCCAGCCCCAGTACGTAAAACTATGTAGATAAATTATGCAGCGCATCACCTGAAATGGGGCCCACTGGTCTACTCAATTATCTAGTCCAACTGAATGACAATCTAGATTGTTGATTAATAAGGCCCACTAAATAGAGTTCTTACATTCTCTCACTTGAGCCTGATTGAGCAACGTCAATGATAGTCATATAGAATTATTTTGAAAACAAGTTTTGATTTTTTAAGAAAATATCCAAATGGTTAACCAATGAAACAGTTAGATAGTATGAGTAATGCTATTCAATTTGGTCCATCAAGATAATTAGTATCGAAACGCGGTATTCATCACAACATTTAATTTAGGCAAAGTGAGTCTAAGCATGATCATGAATACTTTCAATCTTAACGACATAGATTACGAGCTAGGAAATGTGGTATAAGGATTACACAGTTTAGTGTGATGATATGTGCCTATCCTAAAGAGGTCCTAAAGCTTTTACATGTCTCCAACGAGACACGATTACAGTTCTACTTACTCAAAATTTACGCATATATATAGAGAAGTAGAAATAAATCTTTATATCAAAATCATCCAAACAAACTGTATAAAACGAGATCTCTAAGTGTCTGTGAAAAAAAATATACGCTCAACTCCCACTAACTGAAAACATCTGTAGGATCAATGACTCCCATGGATGTTATATGCTCCTGAAATGGCATGATAGGGAGCCTTTTAGTGAGCAGATCTGTAATTCCACGAACACTTAATGATTCTTAACCCTTTTTTTTACAACAACAAGGTACTTGATGTCAATATGCCTCGACCTTGACGAATGCTTGTTGTTACTAGAGAAGGAAATATTAGCTGAATTATCATAAAATATTCTCAATGGTTTCGGGATATGCTCCAGTACCCACAAACTTAAGAAGAAACTCTGTAACCATAATGCCTGATTAGATGCCTCATGATAGGTAATAAATTTAACTTCCATAGTGGATGAGGCTATGGTAGATGTTTCACTCTTTTTCATGACATATCTCCTCCCACCATCAAGAAGATATATCATGAAGTAGACTTCTTAGTATCAACGCAGTTTGGGAAGTCTACATCTAAATATCCGATCAACTCCAACTGATTAGATCTTTTGTATGTGAATCTGAAGTCTTTCGTTCTCTGAAGATCCCGTAATACTTTATTCATATCTATCCAATGTTGTATTCCTAGATTAGATAGATATCTTCCCAACATTCCAGTGACAAAGGCAATGTTCGGCCGCGTATAGACTTGGGAATACATGATGCTCCCTACTACTAATGCGTACGAGAATTCTTTCATTCGATTCTTTTCTAAATCATTCTTTGGACACTGAAATAGACTAAATTTGTCGCCCTTTACAATGGGCGACTTTCCTGAAGCACAATTTTGCATGTCATACCTTTTGAGTACCCTAATAATATAAGCCCTTTGTGATAGGTTGAGCAATCCAAGTGTTCTGTCATGGCGAATATCAATGCCAATGATGTAAGAAACTTCACCAAGGTCTTTCATTTCAAACCTTTGATATAAGAATTTCTCAATGTCGCTCAACATCCTGGTATCACTGCTAGCTAACAGAATGTCATCAACATGAAAAATCATCATAACGAACTTACTTCCACTTGTTTTAATGTAAATGCATTTATCTGCAGCATTTTCTACAAAGCCAAATGAGGAAATAACTTCATGAAACTTAAGGTACCACTATCGCGATGCCTGCTTCAACCCATAAATGGACTTCTTAAGTTTGTAAACCAAATGTTCTAAGTCAGTAGCTATAAAACCTTTGGGTTGCAACATATACACATTCTTATTCAGATCCCCATTGAGAAATGCGGTCTTTACATCCATCTAATGTAACTCTAAATCCATATAAGCTACAAGAGCCATTATGATCATGAATGAGTCTTTCTTGGATACTGGTAAGAAAGTCTCCTTAAAGTCAATGCCCTCAGGTTAGATAAAACCCTTGGCAACAAGTCTGGATTTATATCATTTGACATTACTTATGGAGTTCCTTTTAGTTTTAAATATCCATTTATAACCAATTGGCCTTATTCCAATGGGTAACTCTACAAGATCCCATACTTTATTGTCCTGTATGGATTTCAACTCATCTTTCATGACATTATACCAATGAGAAGGATCAACACTTTGTTTAACTTGTGTAAAGGATTCAGGATCCTTTTCCACTCCTATGTCAAAGTCGTGCTCCTGTAAGTATACAATGTAATCGTCTCGATTTACAAGCCTTCTCTCTCTTTCAGATCTTCTCAATGGTTCATCTTGTTGGGTTTGATCTTGATTTTTCTCATCAGTGGTTTGTATATGAGGTTCTACGTGGTGCTCTGCAGTGACTGTAGAATCGACTACATCATTAATGTCCACGTGATCTAGATTGATTATGATAGGAGTCACAGTCCTTTGTTCCTCAAATACAAAATTTCTTAGGTTCGTGCTCCCACTGTTTTCAGTGTCCTCAATGAATCTGGCATTCCCATTCTCAACAATCCTAATGGAGTGGGAAGGACAGTAGAATCGACAGCCTTTTAATCTTTCTGGGTATCCAATGAAGAAACAACTTACGGTTCTAGGATCAAGCTTCTTTTCATGCAGGTTATAAATTTTAGACTCAGCAGGATAACCCCAAACATACAGATATCGGAGACTTGGTTTTCTCTCATTCCACAACTCAAAAGGACTTTTGTTTACTGCTTTGCTGGGAACCCTGTTTAGTATATGAACTACAATTTTGATCGCATCACCCTACAGAGATTCTGATAATGTTAAATTGCTGATCATGCTTCGCATCATATCCATAAGGGTGCGATTGCATCGCTCAGCCACTCCATTCTGCTCTGGAGTACCAGGCATAGTGTACTGAGTGACAATGCCACAATCCTGCAAGTATTTAGCGAATGGCCCTGGATTGCATCCTGATTCGTCATATCTTCCATAGTATTCACCACCACGGTCAGATCTGACAACTTTAATTCTCTTATCGAGTTGATTTTCAACCTTAGCTTTATAGAATTTAATAGCATCTAGGGCATTTGATTTCTCACTGATAAGGTGTAGGTACCCGAAGTGAGAGTAGTCATCTATAAAGATAATGAAATATTTTTGGCCACTCTATGAGGCTGTAGGGATTGGCCACAGATATCTGTATGTATAACCTCTAATAGATCTATACTCCTGGTTACACATTTCTTTCTTGTTCTAGTCTGTTTTCCTTTTATGCAATCAATGCAAACTTTATAGTCAAAGAAGTCTAGAGAATGCAAAATTCCTTCTCGCACAAGCCTACCTAATCTCTCACGAGATATATGGTATAGCTGCCTGTGTCAGAACATGGAGGAATTCTCATAGTCTAGTCTTCGCTTGGATCCCTCTACATTTCTATGCAAGGAATTAATATTATAGACATGAGAGGTAATCAAGTCTAACTGGAATAAGTTGTTTACTACCAACTTTAATCGAATCAAAATAAATACTAAACTTTTATTTTCAAAGTGGAATGAATATTCTAATTTATCCAAACAGAAAATTGAAACTAAATTGTGCCTTATGGACGACACACAGAATGTATCTACTAAATTCAAAAAATGACCAGACTACAACTTAAGCCTATAGACTCCTATTGCCTCCACATCAACCTTGACACTATTGCCTACATATACTGAGCGCTCCGCATTAGTTGGTGGCTTGGCCTGTAGTAATTCCTACATAGAAGTGCATATGTGAATAGCAGTTCCTAAATCTATCCACCAGGAATCCGATGACACATCGGTCAAATTAGAATCAAAATAGACAAAAACATAATGATTACCTTTCTTTATGAGACAATTCTTAAAACCTTCGCAGTTTTTCTTTAGATGTCCCACCTTTTTGCAAAAGAAGCACTGTTTGCCTTTAACCCATTTGCGTTTAGATCCATTTCCAGATTAATTCTCATGGTTTCTATATGGAGGACCAGAGAATTCATTATTAGAACTTTGTTTCCTTTTTCTTTTACCTTTATTCCCTTGCCCATGTCCATGACTGGAGGTCACCATATTAACATTTTGAACTTTAACTGTTTTCCTGATTCTGTCTTCTTCTTGGACACATTGAGTGATAAGTTCATCAAATGTCCACATGTCCTTCAGAGTGTTATAGTTTACTAGGAACGTGTCGAATTGGGGAGGTAGGTTATTCATGATCAAATGAACCAGTTGATCATCAGTGAGTACAAGCCCTAGAGCACGAATCTTAGAAACAACCTCGATCTGCTTTATAATGCATTCACGAATGTTGCCTCTTCCATCATAGGACGAGCGAGTCAATTTATTCAGAAGAATGCCCACCTTAGACGTATAAGATTTCTTGAACCTTTTTCCATTTCAGTCAGGAAAACTTTGGCCTTATATGTTTCAGGCATGACGCCCTTCATAGATGCAGAAATCGAATACTTGATGACTTCTGGCGTGTATCATTTGACCTAACCATGCAACCCATCGATTATATTCAGCTTCAGGGGCATTATCAGATGGTTCTGGCGGTTCTAGTGTTGTCAGGGCAAGATCCAATTGTAGACACCCCAGTACAACTTTAATGACGTTCTTCCATTGAGCACAGTTAGACCCACTTAGGGCTGAGACTTGATGTGTATTAGTGGAATTGAGACTGAAATATAAGAGATATATACATACTCACATTATTTCATTATTTCACAAACAATTTCGTTATTGTAACCAAAAATATCAGGTAAATTAAATCAATTCAGTTGTTAAGAGAGGCATTAACTGAATCATCTAAGATGAAGATGGGACCAACCATCACATCCTGGTGAGAATCTATTACATCATCATTATTCCTCCTGTGGTGGGTAATAATAACATGCTAGTGATCCTCCTGAACATGAAGCTAAGTGATGTTAGCGATGTAAATTTGAGACACTCAATACTTGTGGGTGAAATGAGTCTTTTAGCTTTACATTACCAACACCATTTACTTCACACATTCATGTGTCTGCCAAACGGTAATCGTCCGTATTTTTGTTATCGTATGCATGAAAATGTGAACGCAACTATATGCAATCCTCCTTATCCCAACGTTACAAGTTTGTACTTGTAAAAATTTTATCGATTGAGGTCACTATGGTGGCTAACACAACCAAATCCAACATTACAAAGACAGACCTAGGATCACGATTATAATCCTTCCTCTTAATGGATTATATCTTAATTAGTCTGAGGTGGCCCATAAGTTAGTTGGTATTGACCCTTTTAGCAATAAAGGTTTCACATCATATATTTCAATGGTCCATATCAACTCTTAAGTATGGGTGATGGGCCAATAATAGGGCCGAATCAGTACTTTGAGTAATTTGGATATCATTAATGAGTATCATTGTAACACCCTGAAAATCGGAGGTCGTGTATAAACTCAACTCCTGAGTTCCAGACCGTCACTTATGCAACAAAAATGATTATGATTCAATGTTGTCTGAGTTAAAGCATTCACATGAGTAAAAGTATACCAAAACTGTAATTCAAACTCCAGATCCAGTGATAAAAGCAAGCGGAAGACTAAAGAATGTATATATCACTGTATGGAAAAACAAAATAGATCTCGACTGTCACTAAAGTATGAATACATCACTGAGTCTCATATACATGTAAAGAAACAAAATCAAATGTCCAAAATAGTCCCACTGAGGAGTCCCGTCAACTCAGGTCACCTAAGCAAAGCCGTCGTGGTACTGCATGTATGAGAACTCGTCCTGGTCCTCATCATATTCTGGATCTGCCTCCTGGATCTCTGCATCACCTGCATCTAAGACAAGTTTGGTGGGTGTTGCAAACACCATCCCGTAACGTGGGAGTGAGTGATCAACTCAGTGGAATCATAGAGCAAAGATTAGCATGTTCTCAAATCAATCATGCGATAATAGTAAAGCAGTAAATCAAACAATCCTAATACTGTTGTTAATGCAATATGACAAGACATGATGGATGCCCTCACCGACATTCTCCCTCATACGGCACCATCTTCATCCGCGGCATGCTTGCATACCGCTCAGTGCTCCACATCTTCCAGGCACATGTAATGTAATGGTGATATGATTGCCGAGTTGTTATTAGTCCATTCAAACAGCAGGATTGGGAAACTAAGGTACTTCCCTTATATCAATCCCAACACAGATCCTGTCTAGGGTCGTCACTCCTAGTAATCTCATACGATGTATATTTTGTAGGTCGCTGCAAGGGCTGCCAGGGATGTTGCTCGCACTCGTTACACCACTCCCCCATCACCTTATCAATACAGGCCTACTGTACTCTCACTGCTACAGAAGGGTCGTCGCCTCCCACAGACTCAGAATACGCTCGCGGTCACTACAAAGGACTCGTCGCCTAATCAGTGTAGGCCGACAGCAAGAATATAGTGTTCCATACCACCATAATCTGCTCACGAGACATAGGTGCTCACTGGTCACTACGGGGAGGTTTGTGGCCCCAGCGTAGGCCGACAGCTCGACCACGGTGTCCCATACCACCATGCCCGGCTCATGAGTCTTCATGGATCAAGGTACCATGGTTAACAGGGCTTACAATGGTAAGTTCAGTACCCTAGGTTCAAGCAGTTATGACTCATACAGGGTGAACATACAACGGCCAGTCGGGTTACTTGACGGGCTCGACTAGCACGATCGCATCTCAAGTCGAACGACATAAAGTGCGTAAAATACTTCGTATGGCCTAACCACTGCCGCCAACTCCAAAACAAGGCTCGCGTTCATCGACGCGTCGTTCGTGGCAAAGATAAGCCAACCACGAAATTTCTCAGTTACCGACTGCCTGGACTAAGTATAGCCCCAAACAATTATGGGATCACATCAGCAATCATATGAGAGTATTGGAAATGAAATACAACCATGTGAGCATGTTAACACATGTTACAACATACAACTTAAGTAAATCATCAAACACATGCATTTCATACATATAATGAAATCTTGCATATAGCTAACATGTAGGAAATCATTTACATCAGCATATAAATTGAGAAATCAATCTCAAACTAATTCATAACAATATTTAATTCAATACATACTAATACAAGCATTTATACAAACACTTACACTACACACTTAAGTCTACATATAGTATGTCGACTCAAAGTGTGCATTTAGGCGAATCTCTTCGCCAAACTAATTATGCACGCATTCCTAACATTCTAATGCGACAATAAGCCATGTCAATCACATCAGCAAATTATGGATGAAAACAGTATTTCGTACAAATGACTAAAATGCCCTAAATCTCATATTCTTCGTCTATTTACAAAACAGGAAACAGACAGCATGTTGTACATGTCAAACGGCGTTGCCGTCGATAATCTACTATTAAACGATTTTGAAAGCGTTGGAAACAGTCAATCAAAGCGTCTAAAATCTGCACCTTATCTCCTAGAAGCGTATCGTTTCGAACGGAGCGTATACGCTTCGTCTATGGCGACTAGGCAACCTGATTTACATGATCTATCAGCTAACATGCCATGAAAATGGAGGAACACTAAATCAGCAACTATCTAGGGTATTTTCTTACTTAGAAAGATGGAGAAATCACCAGCAAAGTGATTGAAGTATGTTGCTTAGGCACTTGCAATAGGTAGCACAACGGCAGGAAAATTCTCCTCCACTCTCTCTCACAAACTCTCACCTTTTCTCTCTCCCAATCTAGGGTTTTTCTTAAATTCGGATGGGAGAGATGAATGAGGGTTTCAACCCCTTTTATAAGCCCAAATGTGCCCAAAATAGGCTTAGGAACAAAGTATACTTGAAGTATATCCAATTCGGGGCTGTTTCGGTCCAAAAGGACATTTCTGGTGGTCCCCTGGCCGAACGCGATCGGACTTAAGCTCATGCATACAGGATCTAGCACACATCAAGTTTTCAGTCCGGCAGGGTTCGCAGATCACACGTGGCGGTCCAGTTTCAGTTCAGCGGTCACCGCACGTAGATCAGGCCTACAAGTCTCATGATATGAAATAGAAATTTTTCCTGATCCGAGGGTGTAATTTGGCTGAATTCTGACGGTTAGAATGCTTAATACTGACACGTCAAGTCGTGTGCCAGATTTGAATTTCAAATTCCAAATCTAACCCTATTCTCACTCTCTTCAGTCCAGGCTCAATGAAATAGCCCGTGAATGTCGGTTGGGTTTGATTTTCGAAATGATTGTCAAGTCCAACAAGGCGGTTTTAACGGTCTAAAATGGTAGGTATCGGACTTTCGAGGCGCGGTCTAGGTCCAATACAAAGTTTCAAAGAGGTCCAGAGAACAAACCTGCTTAGAGTTTGATCCGAGGTTTTAGAGTATTATAGAGTCATTGGTTATACTCGATTTGTGTCTTGTAGAACGTATTTAAAGTGATCAGGGACTATTTCCCAGCTACTCTAGCGTTGCACTAGCTAACTTACACTTATTTTCTAAAGGAATTAATCCTACGCGATTTTTAGTCGAGTTGGTAATCGAGTCCAAGTACGGATTTTTTCAGGTCGTTACAATCTACCCCCCTTAACAAATAATTTTATCTTTGAAATATGTACCTTTTCGTACTCCTCGAGAAGCTGTGGGTAGTTCTTTCTGATCTCGGCTTCTGTCTCCCATGTAGCCTCTTCCTCAGAGTGATGCGTCCACAATACCTTCATAAGGAGAATCACCTTGCTACGCAGTACCTGCTCCTTCCTGTCTAGGATACGTGTTGGTCGCAGGATATATGTAACATCCTCTCCTAACTGCACCTGCTCCCATCTGATGATATGGGAAGGATCAGAAACGTACTTCTTCAGCATAAAAATATGAAATACGTTGTGAACGCTCGCGAGAGGCGTGGGTAAAGCCAATCAGTAAGCCACTGCTCCCACACGATCGAGGATCTGGAATGGACCGATAAATTGCGGTGCTAGCTTCCCCTTCTTCCCGAACCGAAGGACTCCCTTCATAGGGAAAACTCGTAAAAATATATGATCCCCAACTGTGAACTCCAGCAGCCGTCGTCTCATATCGGCATAACTCTTCTGTCTGCTCTGCGCTGTGAGAAGCCGACGTCTAATAATATCGATCTTCTCCGACGTCGCCTGCACTAACTCTGGGCCAATCAAGCTACGCTCACCGACCTCTGCCCAGCAATGCGGTGCACGACAAGGTCGCCCATACAGCGCCTCGTAAGGTGCCATACCGATACTCGCCTGAAAACTGTTGTTGTACGCAAACTCCGCATAGGTAAGACAATCATCCCAACTGTCCTTGAAGTCCAATGTGCAAGCTCACAACATATCCTCTAAGATCTGGTTCACCCGCTCTGTCTGTCCATCTGTCTGTGGGTGAAAAGTAGTCTGAACTTCAACTTCACACCCATAGCCTCCTGAATGCGAGTCCAGAAAATAGAAGTGAACCGCGTGTCTCTGTCCGACACGATCTCAACGGAACTCCATGCAGACGCACGATCTCTCTGATGTACAGTCTAGCCAGCTCGTCTGTAGAGTTCGTAACTCTTATCGGTAGGAAGTGCGCCGACTTCGTCAGACGGTCGACGATCACCCAAATGGAATCATGTCCCTTTCTCGTCTTCGGCAGCCCAGAAATGAAGTCCATGGAAATGAAATCCCACTTCCACTCTGCGATCGGCATACGCTGCAAGAGTCCAGGTGGTCGGCGATGCTCTGCCTTCACCTGCTGGCAAGTGAGACAACAGGACACGAACTCTGCTATGTGGGTCTTCATACCTTCCCACCAATAAGTCCTCTTCACGTTGCGATACATCTTCGTACTGCCTGGATGCATCGCGAGTCTGGTACAATGAAAAGCCTCGAGAATCTCTCGTCTCAAGTCAGGAATATCTGGGATGCATAGGTGGCCATGATAACGTAAGCCCCCATCCATTCCAACTCGCCACTCGGCGTCAGTATTATCACTGGCCTGCTCTCGAAGCTCAGTCAGATGCACATCATCCCTCTGCGCCTCAATGACCCGGTCATCGATCTGAGATCGCACCTGTACATGTGCGATGAACTCATACGGCTCCTCTACAGTGAGTTTCTGCTCAAAGTCTCACAAAAACTCAACCATATCCCACTCAGCAGCCATCAGTGGAGCCGCAAACTCTATCACCTTCTTGCGGCTCAATGCGTCAGCCACAAGGTTTGCCTTCCCAGGATGGTAAGAGACTTCGAACTTGAAGTCCTTCAAAGTCTCCATCCATCGCCGCTGCCTCATATTCAAGTCTCGCTGCGTGAATATGTACTTGAGGCTCTTGTGGTTGCAAAAGAGCTCGAACTCCTCTCCATAGAGGTAATGTCTCCAGAGTCTCAGTGCGAATATGACGGCTGCCAACTCTAGGTCGTGTGTAGGGTAATTCTCCTCGTGCTTCCTTAATTGTCTCGAGGCATACGAAATTACCCTGTCCCTCTGCATAAGGACACAACCCAGACCAACGCTAGACGCGTCAGTGTATATAGTGTACCTAACCCCTTGCTCTGGCAATACTAGCACAGGGGCAGATGTAAGTCTGTCCTTCAGCTCCTGAAAAGCTGACTCCACCTTATCATTCTAGGCGAACTTCACGTCCTTCCGTGTCAACTGAGGTAAAGGTCTCGCGATCTTCAAGAAATCCTGAATGAAGCGCCGATAATAGCCAGTGAGACCCAAGAAACTCCTCACCTCAATTACAGAACCAGGCTGCTCCCAATCCTGAACTGCAGCCACCTTAGACAGGTCAACTGCCATACTATCCTTGGACACCACGTGTCCCAGGAACTTCACTTCCTGCTTCCAGAAGTCGCACTTCTTGTACTGTGCGAACAACTGATGCTGTTTAAGTGTATCCAGGACCAAACGCAAGTGCTCCTCATGCTCCTCTCGACTCCTGGAGTATACCAAAATGTCGTCAATGAAAACAACGACGAATCGATAGAGGAAAGGCCGAAATACCTGGTTCATCAGATCCATGAACACGGCTGGTGCATTCGTGACACCGAACAACATCACAAGGAACTCGTAGTGGCCAAAGCTGGTCCTGAATGCTGTCTTCTGCACGTCCTCATCCCTGACGTGCAACTGATGATATCTTGACTGAAGATCAATCTTCGAGAAGTACTGCGCTCCTCTCAACTGATCAAACAAGTCATCGATCCTGGGTAAAGGGTACTTGTTCTTCACCGTGATCTGGTTCAGCCTGCGATAATCAATACACAATCGCATCAAACTATTCTTCTTCCTTACGAACAGAACTGGTGCTCCCCAAGGAGACACACTAGGCTGTATAAGGCCAAGCTCCAACAGACCATCAATATGCGTCCTCAACTCCTCCATCTCACACGGTGTCATGCGATACGTCAGCAGTGAGACGGGAGTGGAGCCAGGCACCAGATCGATAGTGAAATCAATCTCTCATCTAGGCGGCAAACCAGGGATCTTCCTGAACAGATCCCCAAACTCAGAAACGACAGGCGTATGCTCAAGTATCTGGGCACCAGCGTCACGTAGCAAAGTAGCATAACTAAGTATGCGGAAGGGGAGATTTACCTGCACTGGGAATGTGAAGGATGCGTCCTCTGGCTCGTACGCAGTCACTATACGAGTCTCACAGTCAATCTCGGCCCTCGCTGCAGTCAACCAATCCATGCCAAGAATAACGTCGAGATAAACAAGAGAGGGGTCAACGACGAGATCTAGAGCCATCGTCTTGTCCCCCAGATCCACCAAACAGCCCTCACACATCAAGGTGGCATCTGTAAAGGACCCGTGAGCTGTATAAACTCGCACCCCCTCCATAGTAATAGTCTGTAACCCAATGCGTCTAACTATAGCACGTGATATCAATGAAATCATGGATCTTGTGTCCACCATCATGAGAATAGGAATACCTCTAATGTGGACAGTGACCTCAAAGGCCGAGTGCTGAGAAGTCTCTGTCGCGGCTACCTCAGCTGTCAACGCATGCACCCATGCCTGCTGTGGCCGGTTCGGCCGCTGTGCCATGGGCCGTAGAGGCTGCCTGATCTGCGATACCGGAGGTCTGAAGGAAGGGTGCTCAGGAGCCAACCGTAAAGGCGGTGCTGATATCGCCTGTGAGCGTGTACAGTCGATCTTCTGTGGCGGCGAGAACCCACTGTCCCGCATCCGGGCAAAACAACTCTGTGCTAAGTGGCCCGCTCTCCCACAATATGTGCATAATAAATCAGGGCGCTGAAACGGTGGTACTGGCACGGTAGCCCTAGTAGGAGGGTCGGCGCGAGGCCTCTTGCCCGCGAAGGGCCTATCCGGCAACTTTGGTCGTGGCCTAGGAGCAACACGGTCACGAGATAGGATAAGTCGATCCACATCCTGCTCTACCCGCATGAACATGTGAATCAGCTCTGCATAAGAGGGAATACTCACGCAGCACATCTTCGACCGAATATCTGGTCGCAAACCCTCTGAAAAGCGCCGTATGCGCATCTGCTCATCTGACAAAATAGTCGGGACGTATCTGCCCAACTCGGTGAACCGATGCTCATACTCAGTGACCGTCATGCCTCCCTGTCTGAGGCGCAGAAACTCATTCTCCCGATCATGCCTGTACGTCTGGGGATAATATTTCTCATGGAAGCGAAACTCGAACGCTGCCCAGGTCCATATATAATCGGCGACAACGGTCCACAATACACTATCCCACCACAAGCTGGCCTCTCGCTCGAACAGGAACGTAGCCAACTCGACCTGCTCAGGCTCTGAATAATGTAGCATCCGTAATATCTTCGACACACGGTCGAGCCAATACTTGGCCTCCTCGGGTCTATGAGAACCCGTAAAAGTGGGAGGCCATAAGCGCTAGAATCGCTCTAACAAGCTCCGTGTGTCTGCGGCATTTCCCACAGGCTAAGCAGGTGGTGCAGGATGAGCCATGCCCTCATCCTGAGCATATGTATAGGCATCCTCAGCTGGATGCGCAGGTGGTGCAGGTGGAGGTACACTCCCACCCTGGGCTAGAGTCCCCACAATAGTAGTCAGGAGCTGCTGCTGCTGCTACATCATAGCCATCATCTGCTCAAATCTATCTGGAGGTGGAGCAGGCGTAAATCGTCAGACATATGAGACGCCTTGAGGCTATTATTAGGCTGTCATGGAACCATTTTATCGCATAGGAACCTGGTACGGTGATCTCGCTCATGCCTACTCCTCAAATTCTTTGCATTAGGATGAACATCACCAAGAGGCACGTTCAGAAGTCACGCAATCAACCGAACATTGATCGTAGCCATCCGGTCTCTACCAAAAGGAATTTTAAACTGCAATGGCTCCAGTGTAGGATTCTGGATACGAGCGTAGAAGGAACGAACGGTGCTCACATAGCACGAGCACGAGCTTCAAATAGCGGACCCCAATGCGCAGCTTCAATGCGCTCAAACAACAGGAATTCACCGAAGAGTCGTCCTTCCACATCCACCTCAAACAACACCTTACGGTCAGTGTATTCACCGTGAGGCATCTCTGCTAATATCACTCGCCCAAGTTGAGTATGGGGATCCAAATCCCGCTTTGTATGGAACTCTCGGGCTGTGGTTGGACTTGCGGCGGCGCTTGAGCTAGCGGCGCCACCCCTCGGTCTTCTTGATTAAGCAAGGCGACTAGGCCCAGCCTCATCCGCTGCGGTTTTTCTCTTTCCCATCAAAGAGAGGATGGAGGAGAGAGACAAAAGACCCAAAATGGCTTCAACAAAAGTCATGAAAAATGGAGGAAATGCAAAGAAATGGCTATCCAAACTAGAAAAGGGAGATCTAGGCGTTGTAGAGGGATGCTTCAAGCTCCCCTAGGATGTATTTTCAGAGAGAAAAGAGAATGAAAAAGAAAAATGGAGCACCTCACGATTTCGGCTCGTTTTGGGGGTTGTATAAGCTCCAAATGACGAGATTTGCAAGAGGGAAGGCTGAAAACTTCAATGGAGTGATGGAGTGTGGTCGTTTTCAACCAAGAATGGGTTTGAGAGTGATTTAGAATCACGGTTTTGGGTTAGGGCAGCAAGAAAATGAAAATGGGGCTAAGGAAGGGGGCTGTTGTAAAGGAAGTACCCCTTTTTGGGGTTTTCTATGGATGGAACCTATATGGGAGAGGTACACTACCCAAAATAGGGCGTGCGCCCAAAAATCACATCAAGTGGGCCCCACCGGACGGCGATGCATCGTCGAACCGGCGATGGCATCGCCGACCACCTCCCTAGTTGGTCGGTGGGACCACATGGGTCTGGTCCCCTATGGTCCAGGGACCCCAAAAAACTATGGGCCCCACCTCAATTTATTGTATATTGACCTATAGAGGCCCAAACATGTGTTCGGGGATTTTCAGGGCTAATCTGTAATCCTGAATACCATTCCCTATCATACAGCATATGATTTTAGGGTAGAAGGAGCTAATACATCCATTTATCCCATTAGTTTTTAAAGAAAGCAAACTTAGAATGGCCTAATGGCCAGTTTTCATAAAATTTTACTATTCACTATAAAATTTTGTCAAAGTATGATTTTATGTCATTTTCACACTAGGATCAATGCCTAACATGAAAATAATAAGAAAAAATTAAAGAATGGAGTGGTGAGAGGAAGAATCTCGAAGAATTTAGGTGAAACGGGGTTTTTAAGCCCTAGCGATTGAATGCAGGGGTAGTGGTTGTCCCACAACCCAAGGATTTATATTTAAGGGTTTAGAATCATTCAAAAAATGTCTCGACCCAACTACCTACAACCTAGGAGCTACTTAGGTCACTTCACGCGACCCTAGATGCGTTACGGACTCGATCGCGCGATCGATACGAATAAACTTCGCATATTGATGAATCTGCGATCCTATACGTATTTCTAGACCCTTCTCGCACCCACCTAAGTCAAAGGAAGTGACAGTGTACGTCACGTGACCATAACCCAGGCCCGGTATAATCTTATTCATGCTCTGATACCAACTTGTAACACCCTGAAAATTGGGGGTCGTGTATAAAGTCAACTCCCGAGTTCCAGACCGTCACTTATGCAACAAAAATGATTATGATTCAATGTTATCTAAGTTAAAGCATTCACATGAGTAAAAGTATACCAAAACTGCAATTCATACTCCAGATCCAGTGATAAAAGCAAGCGGAAGACTAAAGAATGTATATATCACTGTATGGAAAAACAAAATAGATCTCGACTGTCACTAAAGTATGAATACATCACTGAGTCTCATATACATGTAAAGAAACAAAATCAAATGTCCAAAATAGTCCCACTGAGGAGTCCCGTCAACCCAGGTCACCTAAGCAAAGCCATCGTGGTACTGCATGTATGAGAACTCGTCCTGGTCCTCATCATAGTCCAGCTCTGCCTCCTGGATCTCTGCATCACCTGCATCTAAGACAGGATCTGGTGGGTATTGCAAACACCATCCCCTAACATGGGAGTGAGTGATCAACTCAGTGGAATCATAGAGCAAAGATTAGCATGTTCTCAAATCAATCATGCGATAATAGTAAAGCATTAAATCAAAAAATCCTAATACTGTTGTTAATGCAATATGACATGACATGATGGATGCCCTCACCGACATTCTCCCTTATACGGCACCATCTTCGTCCGCGGCATGCTTGTGTACCACTCAATGCTCCACATCTTCCAGGCACATGCAATGTAATGGTGATATGATTGCCGAGTTGTTATTAGTCCATTCAAACAGCAGGATTGGGAAACTAAGGTACTTCCCTTATATCAATCCCAACACAGATCCTGTCTAGGGTCGTCACTCCTAGTAATCTCATACGATGTATATTTTGTAGGTCGCTGCAAGGGCTGCTAGGGCTGTTGCTCGCACTCGTTACACCGCTCCCCCATCACCTTATCAATACAGGCCTACTGTACTCTCACTGCTACGGAAGGGTCGTCGCTTCCCGTAGACTCAGAATACGCTCGCGGTTACTACAAAGGACTCGTCGCCTGATTAGTGTAGGCCGACAACAAGAATATAGTGTCCCATACCACCATAATCTGTTCACGAGACATAGGTGCTCACTGGTCACTACGGGGAGGTTTGTGGCCCCAGCGTAGGCCGACAGCTCGACCACGGTGTTCCATACCACCATGCCCGGCTCATGAGTCTTCGTGGATCAAGGTACCATAGTTGACAGGGTTTACAATGGTAAGTTCAGTACCCTAGGTTCAAGCAGTTATGACTCATACAGGGTGAACATACAACGGCCAGTCGGGTTACTTGACGGGCTCGACTAGCATGATCGCATCTCAAGTCGAATGACATGAAGTATGTAAAACACTTCGTGTGGCCTAACCACTGCCGCCAACTCCAAAACACGGCTCGTGTTCATCGACGCGTCGTTCGTGGCAAAGATAAGCCAACCACGAAATTTCTCGGTTACCGACTGCCTGGACTAAGTATAGCCCCAAACAATTATGGAATCACATCAGCAATCATATGAGAGTATTGGAAATGAAATACAACCTTGTGAGTATGTTAACACATGTTACAACATACAACTTAAGTAAATCATCAAACACATGCATTTCATACATACAATGAAATCTTGCATATAGCTAACATGTAGGAAATCATTTACATCAGCATATAAATTGAAAAATCAATCTCAAACTAATTCATAACAACATTTAATTCAATACATACTAATACAAGTATTTATATAAACACTTACACTACACACTTAAGTCTACATATAGTATGTCGACTCAAAGTGTGCATTTAGACGAATCTCTTCGCCAAACTAAGTATGCACGCATTCCTAACATTCTAATGCGACAATAAGCCATGTCAATCACATCAGCAAATTATGGATGAAAACAGTATTTCCTACAAATGACTAAAATGTCATAAATCTCATATTCTTCGTCTATTTACAAAACAGGAAACGGACAGCATGTTGTACATGTCAAACGGCGCTGCCGTCGATAATCTACTATTAAACGACATTGAAAGCGTTGAAAACATTCAATCAAAGCGTCTAAAATCCGCACCTTATCTCCTAAAAGCGTATCATTTCGAACGGAGCGTATACGCTTCGTCTACGGCGACTAGGCAACCTGATTTACAAGATCTATCAGCTAACATGTCATGGAAATGGAGGAACACTAAATCAGCAACTATCTAGGGTATTTTCTTACCTAGAAAGATGGAGAAATCACCGGCAAAGTGATTGAAGTATGTTGCTTAGGCACTTACAACAGGTAGCACAACGGCAGGAAAATTCTCCTCCACTCTCTCACAAACTCTCACCTTTTCTCTCTCCCAATCTAGGGTTTTTCTCAAATTCGGATGGGAGAGAGGAATGAGGATTTCAACCCCTTTTATAAGCCCAAATGTGCCCAAAATAGGCTTAGGAACAAAGTATACTTGAAGTATATCCAATTTAAGGCTGTTTCGGTCCAAAAGGACATTTCTGGTGGTCCCCTGGCCGAACGCAATCGGACTTAACCTCATGCATACAAGATATAGCACACATCTAGTTTTCAGTCTGGCAGGGTTCGCAGATCGGATGTGGCGGTCCAGTTTCAGTTCAGTGGTCACCGCACGTAGATCAGGCCTACAAGTCTCATGATATGAAATAGAAATTTTTCCTAATCCGAGGGTGTAATTTGGCTGAATTCTGACGGTCAGAACGCTTAATACTGACACGTCAAGTCGTGTGTCAGATTTAAATTTCAAATTCCAAATCTAACCCTATTCTCACTCTCTTCAGTCCAGGCTCAATGAAATAGCCCGTGAATGTCGGTTGGGATTGATTTTGGGCTTGATTTTTGAAATGATTGTCAAGTCCAACAAGGCAGTTCTAACGGTCTAAAATGGTAGGTATCGGACTTTCGACGCGTGGTCTAGGTCCAATACAAAGTTTCAAAGAGGTCCAGAGAACAAACCTGCTTAGAGTTTGATCCGAGGTTTTAGAGTATTATAGAGTCATTGGTTTTACTCGATTTGGGTCTTGTAGAACGTATTTAAAGTGATCAGGGACTATTTCCCAGCTACTCCAGCGTTGCGCTAGCTAACTTACACTTATTTTCTAAAGGAATTAATCTTACGCGATTTCTGGTCGAGTTGGTACTCGAGTCCAAGTATGGATTTTTCCAGGGCGTTACAATCATGGACCATTCCAAGCTTTATCATTCACAGGATAAATAGAATGGACTGTATAATTTGACTAGTAAAGACTTATATGGGTGTCCATAGGTTGATCTGATGAGTTGAAGGTCTTAATATCATATGAAAGTTCATGATTAAATAGACAGCCTAGGTAAAATAAATAGTCCAAATCCTTTTAAATGATTAAGATTTTTTTCTTGATATTGAACTAATAGATGGCCCATAATAAAATAGAACATTACTGAGTGGACCAGATTCTGGGATCAATGGGCCTAGAATGATATTAGGGCCCATTAATCAAAATTCTGCATCCAAATTGATCCATTTTGGGTCCTGAATTGCAGATCTAAATGCTAATCAATCAGGTCCTGAATAGCACCAGTAATCAGGTCCTGAATAATAGATCCAAATGTAGATTCGAACAACTAGCAATCGGGTCTACAACAACAGATCTGTTTAAACTAAAATCAGGTCTGAGGACCCGATTATTAAACGTATGGGATGAATCCCATATGTGTGATGTATTAGGGCAGTGCCCTAAACTCTTCACAAGTCTATCTCCGAAACTCCCTAGCTGTAAGAGAGAAAGAGAGGGAGAGAGAGAGAGAGAGAGAGAGAGAGAGAGAGAGAGAGAGAGAGAGAGAAGCAGCACTCACCATCCATCCCCTCAAGATGATGAGAAGATGTGAATCTCCTCTTTCTGCAACTTGATTTCTGGCGGTTCTGATGGGCTGAGATGGATCCGTGGTGCCAGTAGTGTCATCGGAAACGATAGACATGGCCTCCAGCAATGAAGATCCATCCATGAGACACTGGTAATGTCTTCATAAACATGGTTGAAAGGAAGGTGGCACGCCATCGCTTTTAATCGTAGATCCGAAATTTGACAATGGTAGTCGGCTCCCACAAATCATAGGTAAGGGCCCACTGGATGAACCAATTTTGAAATCCCCAATCTGTTATGGGATTCCAAATCTCTAATATCTGGATTTGGAGTTCAAAGATCCCCAATTGGCATTTGGATTTGGGAATTTGAAATCTCTAATTTTCCCCAATTTAAGGTTTTGAGATCTGGATCCCCAATATTCGAATTTGAGATTTGAAATCCCTAATTCGAATCTGGATGGGATACCCTAATTAAATGTTTTTGGATTGAGGGATTTGGAAATCTCTAATTAACTGGATTAGGGTTTCAGTTTCAAAATTCCCAATTCGAGATTTGGGATTCGAAATCCCTAATTGCTGTATTTAGGATTAAAACTCCCTAATTTTCTCAATTCGGGGATTCAAATTTGAAAGCCCTAATTTCCCAATTTTAGGGATTCTGAATTGAAAACCTCCAATAGTCGAAATCCCTAATTCGAATAGTTCTCTTTAGGGTTTTTGAAATTCAAATCCCTAATCTAAAAATTTCTAGATTTAGGGATTCAAAAATCCCTAATCACAACTGTTTCAGGAATTCGAAAATCCCTAATATGATTAGATGTAGCTAGATGTGATCATCCATACCTATGCACAGATCATTCTGATACCAACTGTGGGACTTAATCTATACACGGAATAGGCCCACAGGTATGTCTGTGCATGGGACATGGCGATCAAGGGTTCAGATAGCGTACCTAGATGAGACGCTGCCATGGAAGCTGGATAATAATACCAGAATACCATAATTTCTGTAGAGCTTAGGATCTTCCTCTCCTTCACACCCTTTCTGCAATTCACAAATGGGACTCAAATTCTATCATGGTGTAGGATCGGGGACCCAGCTCTCTTATATAGAGTCTGATTTCTGTCTATGTAAGACAGCTATAATATTCCAGCCCTAGTAAACAAAGCTGCGCAGATAGACTACACAACACATCACCTGAAGTGGGGCCCACTAGTCTACTCAATCATCCAATCCAACTAAATGACAATCCAGACCGTTGATCAGTAAGGCCCACTAAATAGAGTTCTTACATCCGTTGCATTTCTTTTAAGAGGAACCATAATTAAAAGAACTTTCTTGTAACAAAAGCTTAGCCTTTAGGTTTGTGGCTTACGTATGGACAGTTGAGAAGATGAATATGCCAATGTTTTACATTCAATTGAAAATATTTATAAACCATGGCCTAGTTGTCAGAACTGAAAATCCTTTGTCACCTATCTTCTGTTGGATGAGGTTATTCGAGATGGGCAGAATCAGATGGATGATGCACCAAGCGAATTCTCGGGTGGGAGGCTCACTGGCCACATTTGTATTGCATGTGTTTTTTTTGTCCTTGCATTCTGCCGGTTATGGTTAAGCGTGATTTTTTATGATGTTGATAGTCGACCGTGGAGACTTGCTATGATGTTCACGGTTGACCGTGATCACTCACTGTGATAATCACAGTCCACCGTCGGTCGATTGTGGTGCAACCATCGAATTTCATAAGTTTATACGAAACAGGATATTTAAACCCAGTTTTTCATTAGGGCTTAATCTAATATGAGTGTTTTCTCCCGGGGTACTAGGGTTGGTCATTGGAGAGTGTTTTCTACCTTTATAAAGGGCTTGAAAAAGATTTCTCAAGATATTTAGAGGTTTCCAAGAGGTGTGAATTAAAAGGGGAGATCGGTTACATTTGTAATCGGAGAAAGTTAATCTGCACAATTCTAAAGTTTTGATTATAGTGTATCTTTATTTCTTTGTACCGTAGCTTTTTCTCACAAGGATTTTTCCACATAAAATATCATTGTGTTTGTGATTGTTTATTTTTTATTTGGTTATCCTACATTATTAAATTATTCTATTTTCACTTATAATGCTTCCACAAAGTGCATGGATTGACGGTGGTGTTAGATCTGAATTTTGAATACTTACAATTTGGTCGAGGTTTGTTGTTTGATTGAGTTTACATCATTGTGGTGTGATATAGAGCAGGTGTACTCACAACAAGGTGGTATTAGAGTGTCAAGTTGGATGTTTGGATTTGAGCGAAGTTGTAAGGATGAAAATTCGATATACAAAAGTTTGATGGGAAAAACAATTCCAATTTATGGCAACAAAAGGTCAATGACATTTTAGTTTCATAAAGGTTGAGTAAGGCATTGTTGGAAACAAAATCGAAAAAGATGTCAGATGATGATTGGAGTGATTTCAAGGAGAAATGTATGAGCACCATTTTTTTAAAAACCAACCCATTTAAATTTCCATTGAATGAAAAGGGACTATACGTAGCTAGACAATTTGAGCTACCCCTTTAGCTAAAATCTAGGGGCTCCTATCATATGGGACCGTTTAAACGATCACTAATTTACAAAACATCCACCTAAGGGCCCATTGGGGAGATCCTAGTAGCACCAAGACCCATTTTATCCAGGAAGATCAGCCCTCGGACCTATGATGGAAGATCATTCACGAGCTTAGTGAGGGAAAAGGACTGTGTTTCGATCCCTACTCGGGCCATCCTGTCTATTGGCCCACTGCCTTCTCTCTAGATAAGCCTAAAGGAGACTGGCCCTCTTTACTTCAGCTTGATGATCACAACCACGGCTTCCAAATCCAAGATGTGGATGACTTCTCAGATAGGAGGTCGAACACAACCTTCAAATTCATTTCTACTTCAATGTTCTTTAGCCCATTGTCCATGCATAGGAAGATCCCAATTGAATACCGCATGGAGTTCAGCTCGATTATTTAAGCCCAATCCATACCCATTCGAGAAAGAAAAAATGAAATTCTCTCTGTACCCCCTACATATACCTCCACCTAACAAACCCGGATTTCCTCTTGCCGAACCATCTACATGTAACTTCACCCAATCCAAAGCTGACTTCACCCATCTAACAATTTCAATCCGAAAACTCTGAAGGGGAGGAGCCAATAGCCCCAACCCTTCCAAAATCTGGGCTCTAAGAGGACTTTTCATCACCTTGCCTTCGAACAGGATTTTTGCCCACCATTTAATCCGAGCTATGCAAACCGCCGCTACCATAGGTTTGAGATCAAACCTCTCTTTGTTGCTAGCCCGCCATATTTCCCAAAGGATCAGACTGGGTAGGATCTTACAAATGAGGGTAAGAGCACAACCCATCTCAGAAGCCAGCCACCAATGCCTCAAGCTACCTTTAATCGACTGGATCTGAAGAAGGGAGATACTAAGGATCGTGCTAAAACGATCCCAAATCTTAATGGCCAGTTGCCCTTAGAGGAAGAGGTGAGTCATAGATTCTGAGTTAGGCTGGGGATTTGGCCCTTCTACACAGCAGATGCACCTAGAAGCTAACAATATCCCTTTCGACTGCACTTTATCGTCTATTGGGACAACACCCTATAATAATCTCCATAGAAAAACCTCAAAATTCGAGATCAGTTTCCCATGCTAAACCCAACACGACCACCTCCAGGCCAAGGATCTAACTCTGCTCAGATTCCATGTGGACTTTACCAAGAAAGAATCAAATGAATTATGAGGCCAGAAACACTTAACTTTGTCCTCAGATGTGGCGAACCCTCCCTGGAAGATGAAATCCAGGACTTCCTACGACAAGAAGGAGAAGACCGCGAATGGGGGAATCAGACCTAATGAGCCCAACACGTCTCTGATCTCCAACAAGAGCAGTGAATCTAGAACAGGGCTGATGGCATACTGTTGGAGAAGGCTTAGCCTCGTCTAGTTAGATTTCCAAAAAATGAGATTCCCTTGCCCCATGTGCCACTAGACATTTTCTACTAGAATGGGAAACAACGTGAAAAAGCCTTGCAATAAGCCCTAGAGGAGGAGGTGGAGGGGGGTGAATAGGACTATGCCAAATTTAAAATAATAACAGCGGAATTAAATAATGAGATAGCCAAATAAATAAAATCAATTGACAATGCTGAAATGAAATGCAACCTCAATAAACAAGTATCGAGAGATTGATACAAATGTTGTTCTTAGGACAACCTTACACCAAAAACTAAAGGTTTATGGTAGGACAACCTTATTTCTATAAAGGTCTTTATATCAAAAATTCAAACTGAAGAGGAATAAAAGAATAGTAAGGAATTGAAATAAATTGTAGGAATTTAAATCTAAATTATTACAACATTCCCCACAATGCTTGAAATGTAAATTAACAACATTCACATCCACACATACATCCCACAATTCTGAATGATCAAAGATAGAAAAATAAAGCATACATCCACAAAATACAAAGAGTTATAGTGGTTCGCCTGTGTGTTCACCAAATGTTAAACAATAGCCACACAACTTGCTACTCCAATCACTATTCACACGACCGGTCGAACAGGGTCCACGACTAGTCGTGGACGAACAAAAAATTATGAAAAATTGCAACAAACATAGGATTGGTCCTGGAATATCTAAGACTGGTCGAGCCAATGCTGGGACTAGTCGAACAAAGCCTATGACTAGTCTTAGAACAGACCTAAAACATATAATAAGTTTCAAATTAAATTATGTATTCAAAATGGCCTACCCTAAGGTCAATCATACCTTGTAAGTGAGATATGAACTTTAAGACTTCATTTCTTCAGAAGATGGTTGACCTTTTTAGATTACGAAGCTTGATGTATCTTGAACTTGAGATCTTTTACAACTTGCAAACTTCTTCTGGAGTTGTACACTTTCTTGAGTCTTGAGATGTACTTGTCTTTTGCTGTAACTCTTTTGAAAGACTTTTATCATTGGCGTATACAGGAATAAACATCGTACATGACCTTGCAAACCTTACATGTCTTGAAGTAGAGCTTCATTCTCAACTTGTAACATTGTGATGCATTGTCTTGAACATGTATATCTCCTCATGCTACACAAGACAGAAGTTGATGTTTTGGCGCGATAAAATTTCACAACCAAGGAGCTGTCAGCCATAACACTTACAATCTCCCCATTTGTCAAATTTGTGATAAAACACACTTAACAATAAATAACACAATAATCACGCACAAGTTATAAGAGGGAACCAGTTACAGCTTGGTTAAAGAATCATGCACTAGTTATCATCAACTAGCACAGAACATCCTCCTCACATACTCCCTCTGAGTAGCACATATATATGCAAGAAAAAATAAAATACCTACTACTCAAAATCCATCCATATCAATCATAAATTCTTCCCCTTTTTAGCATAATATGACAAAGGAAGAAAGAGAAAGAAAATGGAAAAGGATAGGAAACAAGAGTAATAAAGGATTAACTGGTCAAGATACAATCAAATAAAGTCTACATACCATTAACTAGTTCAAACAAAACTTAGTCAACTAGATAAAGTTCACAAACCAACACAAGTAGACTTAAAGTTATTACAGACCAAAGAGTAAATCACTTAATCTGAACCTGAAGAAGGAGCAGGTATGGAAGGATATGAAATAATGGTGAAGACCGCTTGAGTTAAAGTCGGAATATGCCAATATGTCCTAGAGGGGGGGGGGGTGAATAAGACTTTTTTAAAGTTTTTACAATGTATTTAAAAATCCTATTACACTAATCCTATGAATATGCAATCATCAGGATTACTCAAATGTAACTCTACTGGCTTCTAAGCCCGATAGAGGATCCAATTACAAACTATTCAAGGAATAACTATATGTAACCTAGTTTATGATGGATATGACTGTGTGTGTGTAAGATGTGATCTCAGATATACAGGTATGAAAGTAATGAAGTAAATCATATACACAAGAGAATAACAATCACAAACACATTCATTTTTATAGTGGTTCGACTACTTCTCTACTCCACTCCCAGTAATTGCACTCAACCCTTGAGTGTACCAGATTTCACTAAGGAGGTTTCCCAGCAGTTCACCTCAAACCTAAGGGTTTAAATCAGGTTCACCTTCAACTTTACAACCTACATTAAGGCTAACTGTTTATGCTCTCACGACCAAGGGTCAACACGAAGCACCCACATTTAGGCACACTGGCCAAGGATCTTCCCTAAGACCTTAATGGAGGTTTCTACATGGTTCACCTCAAACCTGAGGCTTCACATAGTTTACCTCAAACCCAAGGTTTTACACGGTTCACCTTAAACCCAAGGTTTTACTGGTTCACCCTTAACCAGATGTTTATGCTCTCCACATAGCAAGGGTCCACACAACGTATCCACTTTTAGGCACACTAACCAAGGATCTTCCATAAGACCCTAACGGAGGTTTCTACATGGTTTACCTTAAACCCGAGGTTTCACACAGTTTACCTTAAAACCAAGGTTTTATACGATTCACCTCAAACCCAAGATTTTACTGGTTCACCCCTAACCAGATGTTTATGCTCTCCACAGAGTAAGGGTCCACACAACGCACCCACCATGTACGCTCCCGTCGAAGACCTCCTTGAGGACTTCAAAGGGTGAGAAATACCTTAGACCTAATCCTATAAAGGAATGATCAAAGGGGTTGAAAGGGCCTAGCTATATGCCCTAGAGAGGGGGTGAATAGGGCAATGCCAAATAAAACTAATAACAACGAAATAATAAAAGATTTAAAGCACAATGCTGAATATAAAACAATCACAGTAGCCTAAAATAAAGTGATTAATACTTTATCAGTTCTAAGGACAACCTTACACCAAAAACCAGAGGTTTAAGGGAGGACAACCTTATTTCTAGAACGTCCTTAGTATCACAAACCAAAGAGGAATAATAAGTAATGAAATTAAAATAACTTGCGAAAAATAAATCCTAAGTTATTACAACATTCATCCATACTTGCTTGAAGTGATTACAACATTCATCCACAAACACAAACCACAAAACTGAATGAATAAAGGAATGAAAGAATGAAGCACATCCACAACACAACGTTATATAGTGGTTCGCCTGTGTGTACACCAACTGTTATCCAACAGCCACACAGATTGCTACTCCACTCCTAATATCCTCACACAGGGGATATTAGCATGCACTATCAAAATAGGTTTCACAGGTTCACCTAAAACCTTCACAATTGTGTCTTTGATCTCGGGCTTAAACAATCCAAAAATCCCACAATCTGAGTTTTCTGTCTCTCCTCAAATAACCACTACAATGAGATTTTTCTGGCGAATCTCAAACAAAAACCAGAAACTAAATTACAAAACATGTAAAATACCTGAATCACCTTTTGAAGAAGCCCGGTAGAACCAATCGGAGTAGAAGTTCGATTTGACGTTCAAAGTCCAATACTCACTTTAAGAATGGTTTTAAGTCTAATTAATTTTAGATCAAACGGGCTAGATCTATTTGATTTTGAATCCAAGAAGAAGGAATATCAGAAATTTCCCTTTTCTAATAAGATTGGAATGTAGATCAAAATCAAATAAAAATAAGCTAGAAAAAGAAATATTAAATAAGCACAATGTAGCTTAAAATAAACATAAACTTATCTCAGAGAATAGCCTAAAGAATGCTTGAATAGAATTGATTTGAAGTACTAAAACTTTGAAGTTCGTGCTTTATTTATAGCCTGAAAAATCTCGCCTACGACTGGTCTTAGGATCCTAGGACTGGTCGTAGCATCAAAGATTTTCAAAAGATTTTCACGGGATAAGATTTTCAGTTCCACGACCGGTCCTGGGTGGTCTACGACCGGTCGTGGGTCACATACGACTGGTCGTGGATCACCTACGACCGGTCGCAGGACCCCAAAAATGGTTACTGGAGTTTGAGTCGTAGGGCTACGACCGGTCGAAGTATGAGTCGTAGAACTTTCAGGACTGGTCGTAGGATGTCTAGGACTGGTCGTAGGATAGCCAGAAAGATCCAAAAATCTTCAACTACCTAGGACTGGTCCTGAAAAACTTAATACTGGTCGCAGCAAATCTAGGACTGGTCTTGAAGTCCCTAGGACTGGTCTTAGAACACTCCAAACAAGGATATTAAAATATATGAGTTATGTATCCGGAATGACCTACAGTAAAGCCCATCCTAAGGTCAATCTAAGGTTAAACAAACCTTAAAAGTGAGATGGACATTGAAAGTCTGTTCTCTCAGATGACCCTTAAGAGAAGCTTGTGAATATATAAAACTTGTAGTAGGCCTTCATGAGCTTGATCTTGACTTGACAAAGTCTTCTAGTAAACTTGAACTTGATCAAATCTTGAACATGCAACCTTGAAAACTTCTATTCTTGATTTCTTCATCCAAGACTTGAAAACTTTCTTCATTTAAGATCTTGTCTTGAAATGCGATGTCTTGATATATCTTGATTGCAATGACTAGTCTTCAAACATAAAACACAAGATATACAAGACATAGATATAGGTTTTGGTACCAAAAAATTTGACAACTAAAGGGATATGAAATCATAGCACTTACAGGGGTCCTCTGGACAATAGATACTTACAGATAAGTTGATGAGTCTCATTCAGCACGGTGATGAAGATCTCCTCCTTATTGACAAAGAGTCTTCAGCTCCATTGATCCGCAACACAAATGATGTACCAATATATGGCTAAGGGTTGGATCAAGGTTATGATTGAATCCTACTCTCTAAATGTTTTCCTAATAGGAAGGTAGAGTGATTTCAATCATCTACGCATCCAAGGCATCCCAGCTTAAAGATTTTTCATTAAAGTAGTAGCTGGAGGATCCTTGAATGCGGAAGTTCATTCCCCAATCTACTCTATTGAATATCAATGATGAGGGTGGATTGGAGGATGAACTCCCATGAGAGAAAGGGCTTAGGGTTTATGATCTAAGGTTAAACACACAAAAGCTCTCTCTTCTTTGTCTTCTAGTAACAACAGACAAGTTCTCTTTATATAGGCAAAAGGTTCCAACGGATATAAAACAGTCACATTTATGAAAGAGTTCGATATCATTGAGCAGGTTTGATATCATCGAGCGTATACTCTCGATCATATCGATGGTCTGCTCGATGACACAAACTCAACGTCATATGCTTTCGAAAAACCTTCTGCTAACTGATCAAGGGAATGGAGACTCGTGTCGATGCCATCAAATTTTGAACTCCGATATTATCGATACAAGGATCGAGTCCTCGACATTTGAAAAATGAGAGAAACTTGCATGAAATTTTTTAGGTCATTAGATATGATCGGGGGATGCTTGATATCATCAGAATTTGAATACCGATGATATTGAAGGTCATGTCAATGTCATCGTTAAATTCAAGGATTTAATCGTTGAGCTTACTAGATAGTTTATGTCCATTCTCGATGCAATCGATCCGGCATTGATACCATCGATATTTGAATATCGATTCTATCGAGTTACCCTGATGTTTTATTTAAACCAATCTGATTTAAATGATTTTAAACTCACAAGTATACGAATCAGATGTAGACACGGTACGTATTATGAGATCATTCCCATGAGGACTGGTTGTCACAATTCAAAATTTATAATTCCTCTTAACTAATCCAACAAATAGTTGAGTTAATGATTAAGTAAACTAATGAAAATCAATGTAAAATAATTGAGAACAATGAGAAAAATCCAATCAATGAGAATACTAGGACTTTTGAATCCACCCCTAATTATCCTGACCCTTGTTTTACCTGTTGATTTACCCTAATTCAGATTGATATAAATTTAATAAATAAAGCATACTCTATGTCCTTGGTCGGGTACACAGAATGTATAATCCCTTAAAGTATACAGATCACATCTTTCCATCCATGGTTAGGCATGGAGAGATGTAGATTCCTATTTCTTTCCCTATAGGAAACCTATTCATGGTCAGACAGAAGCACCTAAAATAAGATTCTAAACGACATCCACATCTAGACTTTGGTTAAGCTCATAGAATGGAAAAGTATGAAAATTTCAATTAAGCACACAGAGAAAGAAACAAACCAATCAAATTCAGATAAAATTAACACATACAAGAGTTATTCAAATTAGGGGCTTCATCTCAGCCCGAGCTAAGAGATTAACAATCTATAAAATCAACTAGAAAGAGAGAAAAATAAAATTGATTAAGGGAAAACATCATCTGACCCTTCTGTCTTCCTCTCTCTCTCTCTCTCTCTCTCTCTCTCTCTCTCTCTCTCTCTCTCTCTCTTTCTTCTCTTTCTTCTCTTCTCTCTCTCCTTGGCTCTAGATCTGCTCCCCCCAAGCTTTACCTCTTTCAAGCTCTCCAAGCTCCTCTTATAGCTGCTGGAGTCGGTGAAGAGGTGTCGCAACGAAATTCGTAAAAGCTTTTTCATAGCCACCTTCAGGGCTTCATAAGTCCTTTGTTCTTTTCACTTTATCCGTAAAATCAATGTCTTCTGGGACGTTTTTGGCTGGTCTACATGATGGATGGTTTAGATCTGTCATATGTTGAAAGAAGGTGGGCCACAGCCGCTTGAAACATTCAGTTTTCGCAGATCTGTGAAAGCTTTCTCACTCTTTCACCGTCATGATCAGTGGGACCCACAGAGGTATTTTCAGGAAAATTCACCCAGTCCATTGTATTCAGGATGAAATTTTGGTCAAGAATGAATGGTTTTGAACGTCCATTGACTCGGTCCAAAGAAGAAATCATGCTAAGATTCATTTTGAACGTTGCAGGGCAGTCCACTTGTGGCTTCTGTATCACACACTTGTGCATGCATGGGTGTGAAATGTCAGTATGGGTTCGAAACTTTTAAATCCCTCTACACGATGAACGGATTTGATGAGCCATATGGGTGATGGGTGGGGCCCACTACCTTCCATAAAACGGACGCTATGCGTCCGTTACGCAACAGGAAACTGCGGTTTCCTTTTTGGGAAGAAGGTCTGACCGCCTCAGCCGTCCGGTGCACAACTCTATTACATGAACGATATACACACGTTGCACATATAGGGCCCAATGTGATGTTTTTACAAAATCTAATCCGACCATCTGATTGGTTTCCCCATTTAAGGCATTGATACCAAATTTGAGGCAATTCCAGATATCAGGTAGGCCCAGAAACAACAGTTTATGGGCTGATCTGTCAGTTGGGGCACTTTCATAATGATCCAATGGCTGAAATTTTATGTGTATGGTTAATTTATGGCCCTCATCCCATATATGAAGTTTTAAGTCAATCGGATGGCGAGAATCCTGTGATCATGCATCTTGGATGACTTTTGAGCCTCTTTAATGTGTACGGCTTGATTTTCTCAGATCCCTGGTGTGTAAATCCTTTGATCTTGGTCCTCTAGAGTTAGCCTCTTGCTTTGGTGACTCCAGAGCGTCGAATCCACGCTTTTAGTACTCTTTTTCAGTCAAAGCTCCTAATTACTCTCTACAACAAAAACACGATTAAAATATTCCATTAAGCATTATCATGTACATAAAATCATATAATAACTGGATTCTGCTATATAATATTCGACCCTCATTAGACCCCTGATCAGAATTAAAGAATCACCTGAAAAAAATGTTACTGGAAGACAACGCGCCCATGACCGATATCATCGAGAGCCTACCAATATCATCGAGATTTGAACTCCAATGGTATCGAGGAGAGCTCTGATATATCAAAGCATATATGATATTCTTAAGAAATAACAGCGGCATCAGAACTGCCTGTCGATATAATCGAGCCATCTTTGATGGGCTCGAGATTTAAATATCAATGATATTGATAGGTGTATCGATGTATCGATAATTCTGTCTAGATATGTATGTGGTTGCTAGACACATTACGTCCTCATTCGATTTTATCGATTGGTCTTCCGAGGACATCGATAGCGCAGGTCGATCATATTGAGTTATGTATTGATACAATCGACAGGGCAAGAAATCTTAGAGATTTTTTATTTTTGAAAACATTTTCTTACCTAAAACCCTAATATGTTCTAACTTATTTTAAGGGTTTTATTCACCTGGTGTTTTGGGACAAGGGATGTGAGGCTTATGTTTACCTATGGCGAGCTTTCACACATCCGGTTGAGGCATACGCTTGAATAGATTTCTTGTGAGGCTCTGCAGCTCGGCTGACTCAACACACGTTAATCGACAAACCAGGGCACTAGCAAGGGCACTTTCAATCTCCCCCTTTGTCAATTACATGACAAAATACCCAAAAAACCCTAGGACAATATCTAGACAGACACATCCTAAAATGTATGTACATGCATTTTACACAATTTTATAAATTCTAATGAAACCATGTACACAACCAGTATCTGCTCCCCCTTACTGTAGAACTCCCCCATTCTTGGTGTAGTTGCTCCCCTTAACACCTATAACACCATTCAAGTAGATATACAATTTCCATTCGGGGTGTTTTGAACTGTTCTCCCCTTTTTTGTCAGTTATAGGAGTTGATATTGACTGAAGTATATGGCATATGAGAGAACCAACCGACATCGATGTATAAAAAAGAGTTTAAATCATACATCAATTCCAGAAAGTATACATGCATATTGAATCAGATAAAGCAGATATAAAAGAAAATACAAAAACCATTAAAACACATGCATACCATTTTAAATAGGAGATAAACTAGGAGAGCATAGATGATAGTATGGCAAGAAAAGTGAGAGTTATATTCAGCCATATTTAATAAAACCTTCAAACATTCATACTGCCCTAGACAACAGTATATTAACAGTGATAAAAAAAACTTCAAACCCATGTATGGGCACCCAAAAATAACCATTAGTATTAGCCCAACTGTGGGCATAGACATGAAAAGAAGGAAAAAAAACTTTGTAAGTTATAGAACTATCACATACACCCATGAAAGCATAGAACATCCAAAAAGATATTAATGTTTGTACAAGGATTTAGGGGTGAGGTGTGTGTGATAGCATTTGAGACCCATCACTATGGAGCAGAGTGAGATGGTTCCGTGTTATCCCGATGGCAAGTCATCAGATCAACCAGCTGTTGGACAATCTGCTGTACCCCTTGGACAAGCTGCTCCAGGATAGTAAGCCTTTCTTGCATGGAGTGGATGTCCCTCTGAATCGCACCAATCCTGTCCAGCTTTCAGACTACCCTACAAGTATACTTTTAGAATTTCTATGAATCAGGTATACTCAACTAAACTTATGTACAATCACTGTACACAATAAAAGTATAAACATTTGAATGTTTATATACAAAAAGATTGAGGACAGGGACCTCAGATATCATTTTGAGCTCAACAAAAGTGCATCATTTCAGCAAATATCCAGATCTAAATGCATGACCTGGACTTGTCCTTTTATGCTTGATGTTTCAGGGCATATTAGTTATCAGACGATTCATTTCTTCTTTTTCTATCCATTTTGAGGCAGATTTCTTTATCCTATCTTCCATCTTAGGCGGTGATAGATGAGTATTCCTCTTAGATGGACTTTTGACATTCTTTGTTTCTCTGATCAGTTTAAATTTACCAATGTGATTTTGACCAGAGTTATGTGAAGTCTGTCTAGGTGACAAGCATTCAAACTTGTAATGACCCAAATCACTGCATAAGTGACAAACCGGAGAAGTTCTCATATTGCTACCTAAAGCAGTAGATCTTTTAGTGTTTGGGGTAGCATTTCCATTTTTCTTTTCAGTTTTATCATACCCCAGACCACTCTTGTCTCTTCCTTGTCTTCCCATCCCTAACAATTTTTCTAACTTTTCACGACTCTGAGAGAATTTCTAGTTTATTTCGGTGAATTTTTTGGATTTTTCTAAGTCAAAACGGAGTGTGTGATTTTCATTCTTGAGTTACGCATTTTCATCTTTTAATAATTCAACTTGTTTCAAAAGTTTTGATGATTACGTTTTTAGGGCTAGGTTTACTTTTTCTAACTTATCATTGTCTGAATGATATTGATGTAAATCATTGATTACATGTGTATTAATTTCCAATGTTTTGTCCAAGCCTTTCTGCAACAATTCCCTCTTGTTTTCAGACATTCCAAGTCTTTTAAGTTTGTGGATGCTATGGATATAGAGTTGATTATAAGCATCTTGCAGTTTGTCCTTTTCTATCTCTTCTTCTTCCTCATTAGTCTCTTCATGATCAGATGGAAATGATTCAGTGGCTTACTGTTCTTCCTTGTTTTCAGATTCCATGGGAATGATTGGTTTGATGAAGGCCATAAAAATTTTCAAGGATTTCTTATCTCCATCATTTTCTAAGTCACTAGATTCTGAGTTTGACTCTTTTGTATCATCCCAAGTGGCAGCCATTGCCTTGCCCTTAGTATTTTTATTTAGGCATTCAGTAGACAGGTGTCCATACTCCTGATAGGCATAACATTGTGGTTCTTTGGTCCTTTTACCAAAATTACCTGCAGAAGGTTTGTAGTTCACATTTCTTCCTTTGGAGGCACGACCACGATTCTTTTGAAAGAATCTTTTGAATCTTTATGCTAGCAAAGCCACTTCCTCATCTTCATCTTCTTTTTCACTTCCACTGTCCTCATGTGTCGTTTTCTTTGAAATTTTTAGGATAGTATTTTTAGATTTTTGGGATTGTTTGAAGTGTAGTTCAAACATTTGTAGCGAACCTACCAGTTCTTCTACTTTTATCTCGTCTATATTTCTACACTCCTCAATTGTTGTTACTTTAGGATTAAACCGTTCTGGTAGGGATCTTAGGATTTTCCTACAAATCGTAGGTACCGAAACTTTTTCTCCCAATCCACCCATGGAGTTACAGATGATGTTTAATTTCTTGAAAAACTCCATAAATGTCTCATGCTCCTCCATCCTAAGACTTTCGAACTGTGAAGTCAGAAGTTGTAGTTTAGACCTCTTCACAGTGCTTGTTCCTTCATGTGTTGTTTCCAATAGATCCCATACTTCCTTGGATGTCCCACACATACTGATTTGATTGAATATATCCTGAGATACAGCACAGTAGATGGCGTTCATGGCTTTTGATTTAACAATCTATTTTTCTTTATTAAACTTGTCCACTTTTCTTTGGAATTAGGTTTTGTGATGGTTGTGCCATTTTCAAGTAAAATTTGTTCAGATGGTGACACATATCCACTCTCTACTATATCCCAAACATCATGGTCCAAAGATCTCAAGAAGTAGTGCATCATAGCCTTCCAGTATGCGTAATTGGAACCATCAAATACTAGAGGTCTAGTGACTGATAAGCCCTCTCCTTTAGCCATATTCCAAACTTCAGTCAAGATTACTCTCTAGGTGGTGAAGCCCTTAAAGAGAGACCCACTTTGATAACAATTGAAATAGTGGTGAAGACCGCTTGAGTTGAAGTCGGAATATGCCAATATGTCCTAGAGGGGGGTGAACAGGACTTTTTTAAAGTTTTTACAATGTATTTAAAAATCCTATTACACTAATCCTATGAATATGCAATCATTAGGATTACTCAAATGTAACTCTACTGGCTTCTAAGCCTATTAGAGGATCCAATCACAAACTATTCAAGGAATAACTATATGTAACCTAGTTTATGATGAGTATGACTGTGTGTGTATGTATGTGTGTAAGATGTGATCTCAGATATACAGGTATAAAAGTGATGAAGTAAATCACATCCACAAGAGAATAGAAATTACAAACACAATCATTTTTATAGTGGTTCGACTACTTGTGTACTCCACTCTCGGTAACCGCACTCAACCCTTGAATGTACTGAAATTCACTAAGGAGGTTTCGCAGCGGTTCACCTTAAACCTAAGGTTTGAAATCAGGTTCACCTTCAACCTTTACAACCTACACTGAGGCTGACTGTTTATGCTCTCACGAGCAAGAGTCAACACAATGCACCCACATTTAGGCACACTGTCCAAGGATCTTCCCTAAGACCCTAATGGAGGTTTCTACACGGTTCACCTCAAACCTGAGGTTTCACACGGTTTACCTCAAACCCAAGGTTTTACATGGTTCACCTCAAACCCAAGGTTTTACTGGTTCACCCCTAACCAGATGTTTATGCACTCCATAGAGTAAGGGTCCACACAACGCACCCACTTTTAGGCACACTGGCCAAGGATCTTCCATAAAATCCTAATGGAGGTTTCTACACGGTTCACCTCAAACCTGAGGTTTCACACAGTTTACTTCAAACCCAAGGTTTTACATGATTCACCTCAAACCCAAGGCTTTACTGGTTCACCCCTAACCAGATGTTTATGCTCTCCATAAAGCAAGGGTCCATACAAGGTACCCACCACGTACACTCTCGCCGGAGGCCTCCTTGAGGACTTTAAAGGGTGAGAAACACCTTAGACCTAATCCTATAAAGGAATGATAAAAGGGGTCCTCTGGACTCTAGATGCTTACAGATAAGTTCTTGAGTCTCATTCAGCATGGTGGCGAAGATCTTCTCCTTGTTGAAAAGTGTCTTCAGCTCCCTTGATCCGCAACACAAATGATGTACCAATATATGACTAAGGGTTGGGTCAAGGTTATGATTGAATCCTACTCTCTAAATAATTTTCTATTTCAAGGTAGAGCAATTCCAATCATCTATGCATTCAAGGCATCCCAGCTTAAAGATTTTCCATTAAAGTAATAGCTGGAGGATCCTTGAATGCAGAAGTTCATTCCCCAATCTACTCTATTGAATATCAATGATGAGGGTGGATTGGAGGATGAACTCCCATGAGAGAAAGGGCTTAAGGTATTTGATCTACGGTTAAACACATAAAAGCTCTCTCGTCTTTCTCTACTAGTAACAACAAATAAGTTCTCTTTATATAGGCAAAGGGTTCCAACGAATATAATACGGTCACATTTATGATAGAGTTCGATATCATTAAGCAGGTTCGATATCATTGAGCATATACTCTCGATCGTATTGATGGTCTGCTCGATGACATAAACTCATTGTCGTACGCTTTTGAAAAACCTTCAACCACTGATCGAGGGAATTGAGACTTGTGTCGATGCCATCGAATTTTGAACTCTGATATTATCGATACAAGGATCGAGTCCTCGGCATTTAAAAATGAGAGAAACTTGTATGAAATTTTTTAGGTCATTAGATATGATCGGGGGATGCTCGATATCATCGAAATTTGAATACCTATGATATCGAAGGTCGTGTCGATGCCATCATTAAATCTAAGTATTTAATCGTTGAGCTTACTGGATAGTTTATGTCCATTCTCGATGCAATCGATCTAGCATCGATACCATCGATATTGGAATATCGATTCTATCAAGCGACCCCCGATCAGAATTAAAGAACCACCTGAAAAAATGTTACTGGAAGACAACGCGCCCATAACTGATATTATCGAGAGCCTTCCGATATCATCAAGATTTGAACTTCGATGGTATCGAGGAGAGCTCCAATATATCGAAGCATATATGATATTCTTAATAAAAATAGGGGTGCCAGAACTACCTGTCGATATAATTGAGCCATCTTCGATGGGATCGAGATTCAAATATCGATGATATTGATAGGTACATCGATATATCGATAATTTTGTCCAGATATGTATGCGGTTGTTGGACACATTACGTCCTTATTCAATTTTATCGATTGGTCTTCCGAGGACATCGACAGCCCAGGTCGATCATATCGAGTTGTGTATCGATACAATCGACAGGGCAAGAAAACTTAGAGATTTTCTGATTTTTAAAAATATTTTCTTACCTAAAACCCTAATATGTTCTAACTTGTTTTAAGGGTATTATTCACCTGGTGTTTTGGGACAAGGAATGTGAGGCTTAAGTTTACTTATGGTGAGCTTCCGCACATCCAGTTGAGGTAGACACTTGAATAGATCTTCCTGTGAGGCTCTGCAGCCTGACTGACTTAACACACACGTTAATTAACAAACTAGGGCACTAGTAAGGGTACTTTTAGGATGCATGCCCTTGTTTAAGCACCTAAGATACTTGCGCATATTTTGAACTGTAAATCATGGGCAACATTCATATTTTCAACCTTCTCTTCATGTGCACGAAGACGAGCATCAAACTCAGATGGCTCATAGCTAGGATCATTAGCAGAATCAGATTCAATTTCATCAAAAATATTATCTATATTTATATCATTTGGCAGAAGATCATCAGATTCTTCTTCATTCCCTGCTTCAGCTCCACCACCACCACCATCCACTTGGCCAGGAGCCAATTCTAATTTCATCTTGTTTATATTTGAGTTATTAAAGATAAGATGATAGATGGGAACCTCTCCAATGGGCATAGCAACCAACATATGAGTAGCTAAAACAGTCATAAGATAGGAAAATGGAATATCACTATGACCTGGATGGAGAAGAAACTGAATGATGGAATGATATATCAAAGATGGAAGGTAAACTTTAGTATCAGAGATGGCAGAATGCAAAACCCGAACCATAAAAGAAGTCATCTTTATTTTATTACTAGAACGCGGATATAGATTTGAAATAAAGATTCTATAAAGAACCCTATATCTGGGTAATAAGTACTTTAAGGGGAGTGCAATCCCTTTATGAGTCCATTACACATTCATATTGCACAAATCTCTAGTGAGCATTCATTTTTCATATTCTAAAGGTTTCTCTGCTAGAGTATGAATAATAATACCCTCATTATTAACAGGTATATCCATTGATCCTGTAATCAGATGGTGGTCAACTTCAAATTGTCCTTCTCTAGTATCAATTTTAAAAGTCAAGTTCTCAGACGAAAAATCAGAGATACATGCAAACATGGATTGAGCAATAGATTAGTATGCAGGACCACCCTAATGTAAGATGTCATCCATCCTATAGCTTGGAGGAGTGGAAGGATACCAAATGGAGCAATGTGATCAAGAAATACAGGACGCTCAATAATAACTTTGCGCAAACGTAAATTCTACACATATGGGGGATCATCTTCAGGTGATCGAAGGTGGCGCCGAGTTATTAGATTAGATCTAGAAGAAGATGGACCACAGGAAGTTTTCTTTTTCGCTCTAGCATCCATTTCCAATAAGAAACTTAAAGAAACAAGAAATCACAATGGAAGTAGAGATGGGTTTTTCTAGATCAGCAAATGAAGAAGAAAAGCTTCAAAATCTCAACAAAGCTTGAAATCAAGTAATCCAATGATAAAAAAGAAGAGAATAGAATATGAATCTACAAGATTGATTGAAAAAATGCACTAACCATAAAGATCAGGTCGGTGGGTTTGACTGGTCGAGCGTCAGCTCGTTGGAGAGGAAATAGAAAATGAGGAAGATGAGATTTTTCCCAAAATTTAAAAGACCCAACGCACTTCACGACCAGTCTTGAGTTTTCCTCGACCGGTCGTACCATGACTGGTCTAGTACATCCATGACTGGTCGTGTACTGATTAAAATATGCAATTTTCATAAAAATTTAAAATTTAAATCAATAAAATATCAAGTATATATACATTATGATACACATATACATGGATAATCAATTTAGAATGCACATAACAAGATCAAATTTCAATTTATTAAACCTGATTTTGTCGAGCAGTTTAGTGAAAATATCAGCAAGTTGAATCTCGGTCAGAATATATTCCAAAGATATTATTTTTTCTTCTACTAATTCACGAATATAATGAAACATAATGTCAATGTGCTTAATACATGAATGTTGTATTGGATTTTTTGAAATATTTATGGTACTAGAATTATCGTAATATTAAACCATTATATCCTGTGCAATTCCATAGTCACTTAACATGTGTTTCATCCAAACAAGCTGAGTACATGCATTTCCTTCTGTGATGTATTCAGCCTCAGCAGTTGAAAGTGATATAGAACTTTACTTCTTACTAAACCAGGAAACCAAACAATTTCCAATATAAAAACAACCACTACTGGTTAATTTCCTATCATCGATATTGCCAACCCAATCAGAATAATAGTTTCATGAGGATACCAAAGATCGAGATTTATAGTACTTATGACATATCACATAATCCGCTTAACAACAGTTAAATGTGACTCTTTAGGATTGGATTGATATCTTGCACAAATACAAACACTAAAGAAAATATCAGGCCTACTAGCAGTTAAGTAAAGTAAACTGTCAATCATACTACGATATGATTTATGATCAACATTTTTACCTATAGAATCCATTGAGAGTCTTGAGGTTGTACTCATAGGAGTATCAAAATTCTTACCATTCTCAAATCTGAACTTTTTGATCAAGTTCAAAACATATTTGGTCTGAGAAATGAAAATACTATTAAGTTGCTATTTTACTTGCAACCCAAGAAAGTAGTTCAATTCCCCAACCATGCTCATTTTGAACTTGGATTTCATTAAATCTGCAAACTCAACAGTCATATTAGAACAGATAAATATATAAATAAGATCATTAACATAGATCTGCACTACTAAGATATGATCATTATGTTTCTTAACAAAAAGAGTCTTATCTACACTTCCCATTCGAAAATTATGATTTAGTAAAAACTTATTCAATTTCTCGTACCATGCCCTGGGAGCTTGTTTTAATCCGTAAAGAGCCTTTTTAAGATGATAGACATGATCAGAGTTCTTAGGGTCTTCAAACCCCATTGGTTGTTCAACATACACTTGTTCATGCAGATCACCATTTAAGAAGGCATCTTCACATCCAATTGATAAATTTTGAATTTTCTAAAGCAAACAATGGAAATAAATAATCTGATTGACGTAAGATGAGCTATTGGGGAAAAAGTTTCATCATAATCAATGCCCTCAATTTGAGTGTATCCTTGAATAACCAGCCTAGCCTTGTTTCGAATTATATTTCCAAGTTCATCAGTCTTATTTTTGAAAATCCACTTAGTTCCGATAATATGTTTATCTTTAAGTCTAAGAACAAGATATGAAAATTCATTTCTCACAAATTGGTTAAGCTCTTCTTGCATCGCAACAATCCAGTTTTTGTCAGTAAGGGCTTCTTTTACATTAGTTGGTTCAATCTGGGATATAAAACATACATAATTACATCAATCTTCTAGTTGTCTATGAGTGCGCACACAAGTGAGAGGGTTCCCAAGAATCTGAGTGGTTGCATGATCTTTAATAGTCCTTAATTCAGAATTATTTTGACTTGATGAAGTATCTGGTCTATCGATTATAAGAACATCATTATCTAAACTTGGGGTAGGTGTATTCAAGTGATCGTCTATGACCACATTTATAGATTCTTGAATTACAGCGGTCCTTTTGTTCAGTACTCGATATGCACGACTATTTAAAGAATATCCTAAAAAGATTCCTTCATCACTTTTAGTGTCAAACTTTCTCAGATTTTCACGGTCGCGTAAGATATAACCCTTGCTACCAAAAACTCAAAAGTATTTAACAGTAGGCTTCTTATCGAATCACATTTCATAAGCCATTTTATTATTTGATTTACTTGTATAAACCCTGTTAATTATATAACAGGCAGTATTCACAGCTTCAGCCCAAAATTTTTTAAGAAGCTTCATATTATTCAACATTACATTAGTCGTTTCTTGAAGCACTCTATTTTTTCTTTCTACAATTCCATTTTGTTGTGGAGTTTTAGGTGCAGAGAATTCATTTAATATGTCCTAATCGCTATTGAATTTCTTAAAACTGCTATTCTAGAATTCAGATCTATAATCACTATGGATCTTATAAACCTGAAAACCTTTTTTAGTTTGGATCCATTTAAGAACTCTTTTCACTTCTTCAAGGGTTTCTGATTTATCCTTTAAAAAGGCTACCCAAGTGAATCTGGTAAAATCATCCATGATTACTAAAATATATTTTTGTCACCTCGACTCTCCATCTTGGTAGGTCCTATAAGAGCAATATGGAGAAGCTCTAATGGTCTTGATGTGGCACTGGAGTTCACCTTCTTGTGAGAGCTCCTTGATTGCTTGCCAAACTGGTATTTGTCACATATTTTGTCTATCTTTTATAATTTAGGTAGACCTCTTATCAGTTCTCTTTTGCTCAGTTTATACAAATTATGATAGTGTACATGTCCAGGGCATTTATACCACAAATCTGTCTCATTGGTATGGACCATGTATCACGTTTGACTAGATGATCTAGATTCACTAACTATATAGCAGTTTTCAGAAGTTCTGTGACCAGTTAAGATTATTGAACCCATATTATTTAGAATTTCATAACCTTGGTTAGAAAATTTTATGTTATAATTGCTATCGCATATTTGAGATATGCTTAGCAGATTGTGTTTCAATCCTTCAACATATAAAACATTTTTAAACAAAGGGAGGTTAGAGAGTTGAACCGTACCTTGGCTTATAATCTTGTAGTTGCTGCCATCACCAATGGTGACTGAACCATCAGGAATGTCTTTGAGATCTGTGAATAGATATTTATCTCCAGTCATATGCCTTGAGCATCCATTGTCTAGGTACCACTTTGAATGACTTGTAGCTTTGAAAGCAGTGTGGGCAACTAAGCAAGTAACCTTAGGAACCCATTTCATAACTATTTTGGGTTTAAGTGTATAGTTGGCCTTCTTTTGTTTGTAGTTGTTGTGAGAATGACTTGATGAATTAGATTTTAAAATCTCCTTAAGCCACTCAAGTATTTTTTCAGCTAAGGGGTTTCGATTCTAATTTTTATAGTTAATGTAGTTACTTTTAGGTTTTTGAAAAGTTTTAGTATTTTTTGAAAAATCTTGATTTGTACTTTTTCCTTTTGAGTTTAAAGTCTCTCCTTTTACAAACTTAGGAGGCTTATTCTTTTGTTTAAGAGAAACATTTTTATCGTAGCCCAGATCGGATCGGTCTACACATTTCTTTAATCCAGATAAAAGTTTTTCTAACTTTGGATCTCCATGGGCATACTTCCATGTATCCTTTAAACTTAAAAGAGAAGAGACTTCAAGTTTAAGTTTTTCATTTTCAGATTTCAGATTTTCAATCTGGGTGGTTTTGAATTCTAAATCGCATTTAGTCTTTTCAAAATAATCTAAAATATGGGATTTTTCTAAAACAAGGGATTCAAAATTTTCTTTAAGCTTTGAAAAGTTTTCTTTTTGAAGTTTTAATTTGATAGTAATTTTACAACTTTCCTTGTATAGGGCATTGTAAGCATCCTGAAGATTATCTTCATTTTCACATTCACTATTCAGATTTTCTTCACTTGTTGAATCATTATCTGAAAATGTGATTTTGGCTAAAGTCATAAGGGCTTTAACTTCACTACCCGACTCGATTTCAAAATCTTCTGATTCAGAAGAGGCTTCAAAATCAGAGGATTCATCCCAAGTAACCAACATACCCTTCTTTCTGGGTTTGTCCTTTTTAGGACACTTGTTTGCTAAATGCCCATATTCATGGCAGTTGTAACACTTTCATCCATGGATTTAAGGAAAAACCTCATCCTGGCTTTCCAATAGGTATAATCGGTATCATCGAAAGGTGGAGGCCTAGTGACTGAAAGGCTATCAAAATTTGTCATCTTAAATATAGCTTAGATCAATTTGCTCGGGAAATAAATCCAAATACAAGAATTAAAACAAGCTATTAGGCTTTGATACCACTTGAAAAGACCTAGCTATAAGTCCTAAAGGGAAGGGTGGAATAGGACTATGATAAATTTAAAATAATAACAGTGGAATTAAATAATGAGATAGCCAAATAAATAAAATCAATTCACAATGTTGAAATGAAAAGCAAACCTCAATAAACAAGTATTGAGAGGTTGATACAAATGCTGTTCTAAGGACAACCTTACACAAAAAACCAAGGGTTTATGGTAGGACACCCTTATTTCTAGAAAGGTCTTTATATCAAAAACTCAAACTGAAGAGGAATAAAAGAATAACAAAGAATTGAAATAAATTACAGGAATTTAAATCTAAATTATTATAACATTCCCCACAATGCTTGAAATGTAAATTTACAACATTCACATCCACACATACATCCTACAATTATGAATGATCAAAGATAAAAAAATAAAAATAAAGTGCACATCCACAAAACACAAAGAGTTATAGTGGTTCGCCTGTGTGTTCACCAACTGTTAAATAACAACTACATAAGTTATTACTCCACTCCTAATATCCTCACATAGGGGATATTAGCGTTCACTATCAAAATAGGTTTTCATAGGTTCACCCAAAACCTTCACAATTGTGTCTTTCTAATGGGCTCACACAATTAAAAAAACCCTCACTTCTGAGTTTTCTGGCTCTCCTCAGATAACCAATGCAATGAGATTTTTCTGGCTTAATCTCAAAAGAAACCAAAATGAAATTTTACATAAATGTAAAATACCTGAATTTCTCCTTTTGTTGCAGCTCGGAAGAACCAATCGAAGTAGAAATTCAAATGTAGAAGTTCAAAGTCCAATACTCACTTTAAAATGGTTCTAGGTTCTAATTGATTTTAAATTAAATCAGTTGGGATAGTTATATTTGATTTTGATTCCAAGAAGAATGAATATCACAATTCCTCTTTTCAATTCAGATTGAAATATAGAACCAAAATCAAATTAATAAAGCTAACAAAAGAGAATACAAATTATACACAAAGTAGCTTAAAATAAACATAAACTTATCTCAGAGTGATGCCTTGATTTTACTTTAATTGCTATATAAAACTCTGAAATTCGTGCTTTATTTATAGTTGTAGAAAATCAGCTACGACTGACCGTAGAAGAAATATATTTTTAAAATTTTGAGCGCGATCGGATCAGACCATTACACGATTGGTCGTAGGGTATATACGACTGGTCATAGCATACCCACGACTGGTTGTAGGACTTAAAGATTGGTTGCTATAGTTTGAGTCCTAGAACCAGGAATGGTCGTAGGATGAGTCGACACTGTTCACACAACCGGTTGAACAGAGTCCAGGACTGGTCGTAGATGAATAAAAAATTTTAAAAAATTGTAACAAACTTAGGACTGGTCTTGGAATATCTAAGATTGGTCGAGCCAGTGCTAGGACTAGTCGAACAGAGCCTATGACTAGTCTTAGAGCAGACCAAAAACATATAATACGATTCAAATTGAATTATGTATTCAAGATGACCTACCCTAAGGTCAATTAAGGTCAATCATACCTTGTAAATGAGATATGAACATTAAGACTTCATTTCTTCAGAAGATGGTTGACCTTTATAGATTACGAAGCTCGATGTATCTTGAACTTAAGATCTTCTATAACTTACAAACTTCTTCTCGAGTTGTACACTTTCTTGAGTCTTGAGATGTACTTGTCTTTTGCCATAACTCTTTTGAAAGGCTTTTATCATTGTCGTTTACAGAATAAACATCGTACATGACCTTGCAAACCTTACATGTCTTGAAGTAGAGCTTCATTCTCAACTTGTAACATTGTGATGCAGTGTCTTGAACATGTATATCTCCTCATGCTACACAAGACACAGGTTGATGTTTTGGCACCACAAAATTTGACAACCAAGGAGCTATCAGTCATAACACTTACACAACGCCCTGATGCTTTTCCATAGAGGGGAAGCCTAGAAAGAGGTTCTTCGTGCATCCACCATCTTAATATCCTGGGCATGTTTAGCATGCATAAGGGCCACCTAAGTCCAATTTTTATCGTCGAATTTAACATCCCATGCCATCTTTAAGTGAAGAGCTCTGATAACTTCTTTGAGTTTTTTTTTATGCCTAACCCTCCTCCATAGGGCCTTTAGATCTTCTTCTAAGCAATCCAATATGATTTTCGATTACCCTCGGCCCACCCCTAAAAGAAATTTACAAAACGCATCGCTAGCTTTGAGATTACTTAGCTAGGGAGTTGCACCGCTGCCATGGCATGAAGAGGGATGCTACTAATCACATGCTAGATAAGCGTAGCTCTACCTACTTGTGAAAGGTGTCTTGACGTCTAGCCGCTGATTCTCCTATCCACTTTTTCAAGGAGAAATTGAAAGTCAACTTACTTCACCCTACCACTAGTATGAGCACCATTCATTTATGCCTATAGGATGAGATTATATACAATGTCATGGATAAGGAATATCCCCTGAAAATGTGGAAGAATCTATAAGACTTGTACATGTTGAAGTCCCTCATATATAAGTTGTTTGTGGAAAAAAATCGAGCTAAAATTGAAAGAAGGATTGGATCTCTTGGAGCACATGAACTTGTATACAAAGATATGTAGCGATTTGGTAAGGCTTGGAGAAACAGCCAAGGAAAAGACAAAGCAGTACTACTTTTAGCATCACTTCCCTTATCATATGACCATCTCATCACTAGTCTGATGTATGGGTAGAATACAGTGAAGCTTGAAGAAATCACTATGACGCTCGTTTCCAATGAGATGAAGAAGAAGTTTAGTGATGAGGACTTTCATGTGGAAGGGCTAGTCGCAAAAGGGGGCGGGGGTCAGGGACGTGGGTGATCCATGGAGAGCTCTTGGTCTGACAAGAAGAAAAATTCATGATCGAATATGAAGGAAAATGACAGATGCTTCTATTAAGGCATTAAGGAGAACTTCAAGAGAGATTGCTAGAAATAGAAGGATGACATGGAAAGTAAAAGTAAAGGAAAAGGGAACATAGGTTAGTCAATGAGTGTAGTAGGAGAGAACTGTGAAGGAGACCTCTCAGACTCTTTAGGTACGAATCATCTCTTAAACACTTGGATTTTAGACTCAGGATGTTCATATCACATATGCCCAAATAAGACTTGGTTTGATTCTTACAAGTCCTATGATGGTGGAAATGTTCTCATGAGAAATGATGCAACTTGCAAGGCCGTCAGAATATGGACCATCAAGGTAAGAATGGTTGACAAAGTCATTTGGACTCTTGGTGATGTCAGCCACGTCCTAGATCTAAAGAAAAACTATTATACTTGGGGGTTTTAGATACCAATGGTTACACATTCACTAAATCTGGCTGTGTATTAACGGTCACCAGATGTGCAATGGTATTAATGAAGGAACATAAGGTTGAAAATCCATACAAGTTGGTCATGAGCACAATTATAGGTGAGGCCATTACTAGCTCACACATAGAATTCAACATAGATGATACAAATAAGTGGCATATGCGGTTAGGGCATATGAGCGAGAGCTGAATGATGGAACAACACAAATGGAAACTATTGAAGGGAGTTAAGGCATGCAAGATGGATTTTTATGAGCATTGCAGGGTAAGGTTCAAGACCTCTACACACACTAGCAGCAGGGTGCTTGGCTATATTCACTACCAAAAAAGGGCAAAGGATACAGACCATGTTAGTTTTATGCTACGGATATAAACCTTAGCTATAGTTGCTACGGTTTTAATCCGTAGCTTAAAACTTGACACCCCATTAATAATTAAAGGTGTTGTAAGGGGTTCTATGAGGCCTAGAAAAAACTATATGTTCTATCTAAGCCATCTATATATTTGGAAATATTACTTTAGAGGATGAAAAAAATTAACTAGATTGAAGGCTCAAGTGGACCACACGGTAGGAAACATGGATATTAAATTACAGTTACTTCTCATGGTGTGGTCCACTTGGGCCTTCGATATACCTAAAATTTGGTATCATAAAATAAAATAATTTATTAAAATTATGGATTAGAATGGATAAATAAAATATGTCATGGTGGGCCCCACGGACCCTTTATTCGGATCGTCTACATCCGTCCATGAGAAGACGCCCAAATTTGGGCGCGCACTCAAAATAAAGCCGTGCCTAAAGTGGGGAGCTTCAACCAGGTACTAACATAGGATGTGAAAGAATGAATCATCTGGTTCCACACCAAACTGTGGCTGCTGAGTCAAGTTTCATGATGGTCATAGCTGCTATGCGGGACTAGATTGACTCATCCTCAGGAATGGGAATGAATCCAAGTCTTTGCCCAAGCTCTATAAAGGAGCTCCGCCCTCACCATCAGCTAAGGCCTTGGTTGGACCAGCTCGTGCTCGAGTCCACCAGGTTAGTTGCGGTGTAACTTGGGTCACAACAAACTTGGTGGGCCGAAGCCTGATAGGTGATCCAAACCATGGTTAACCAGGCCTCATTGAAGGCTAACCATCTTTGTAGCCCCATGTCGATGGTGTTAGGCGACAAACCCTTAGTTTCAAGCTTTCCCATAGTGCAACTTGGTAACTCATCGAGTCCCTATCTAATCAGAAGTAAGACTCGACAGGAAGGTAAGCAACATACCATAGAAGGACCCACTCACGTTGGAGGTTAAGGCCTTTCTTAAGAGGCTATCTTTGGACCCATTCAAGTCAGGAAATCCATCCCAGTCTGGGAGGGAAATAATCTCCCCACTATCGATGAGGATGTCGTAATAGTACTAGGTCCTAAAACCCCAATTTGACCACCCTACGGTATGACCATAGCTATGAGCAAGTGGTAAGACTCGAATCTAACTCTATACATGCATGAATTAGGGTGGGACTCGATCTTTAGGAGCATGCGCACCTTACAGCATCATTATTGAGAAAATCAAGATAGAAGGTGATGACTTCTTCCCCTTAAGCTTTCCATTTCCAAATTAATCTAAGTAATAGTCTTTATTGGAATCACAAATGTTATCTCATGGCATGCGATCTCTTACATTAGTTATCAATTCTCAAGACATGGCTTATGTCTGAATTATAGTTGATAGTTGTGAACCATGATTACATGCAATAGTTACTTACATGATAGCTTCCATTTAAATTTTAATTGATAGTTCATATCATGGCCTATTGTGATTATTATGAATCAAATGTGCAACATATGTCTGGCATGCCATAACTATATGCTTTCACATGAATTGTTGTAAATCTCTTATGGATCTCTATTTACTGCACTTAACTAGTGGGCAACTCCCTCTTATACATGTGAAGCCATACTTAGAATGTAACAAGATGGAGTGTGGTAAGGAATGGACCCTCGATTTAGAGGTTATAGGGGACATAGAACACCAATTTGGGATTTAGCATTCATAGGTCATACTTCTTGAGTTGCTTAGAAATGACCTCTTTAACCGCTTTGACTTAAAATTGCTTCAACCCTTTATCGTCTCGATTTAATGATCCTAGTACCCTTTTACCGCTGTGATTTAATATCTGTTTCATGTTTTGATGTTTGCCCTATGTGGCTTCGATGGCCTATACTCATGCGATGGTAATCCCTACTCATTGAATATGATTGGCTACTGGTTAACGAGTATCCATTAAACATCTTATGATGAGAAAATCTCATGAGCCGGGAATGGTGGGAATGGGACACTATACCCGAGCTATCAGCTTACGCTAGGTGACGAGCCCCCATAGTGACATTTGAGTTTATTTAAATTGGTTGGTTGTAATTGGAATAATAAATATTTAGCTAATCCTACATTCATAGCATATTGGCGATGACAGATAGTTAATTCTGGAGTCTATAGCATGTGCCCTCAGGCTTAGTGGGGTATCATTTTGGTAGCTCTCAGACCATCGACTATCGACCTACGTATGTGTTATATGATGGCTTAGTCATTATGCTGTACATGATGTGCTACTCTGATGATTGATCTTATACATAGGTGACGAGCTCAAGTCTGATTGGGTGAGCAACCCTAGTTCGATGTGTATTCACGCATCCATGCATTTAACTAAGGCTGCATCAAGTTTTGTTTTGAATGTCTTATTATTTTTAATTATGCTTAGCTAAGGCGGCAGTGTGTAATATTGAGGGAAATTCATACTAAGTTGGCCACTCATTCATCAAATATTCAACCATACAGAAAATGTGGGTATAGGCGGGGACGACTATAAAGCAGGTCCCAGTGACGTGGCAAAAGGATCGGAGGAAGGATACTACGAGGAAGAACCATAGCAGGATGCTGCGAAATATTATGGGCTCAACCAGTAGTTGCAGTATTTATTTTCTTACTGGTCTTGGTATATTTGAAACTTATAAATTTTGTACTTAAGGTCCCCATCTAAGTGGACCAGGATTTTTGGATTATATGATATTATCTATGCTTGTTATGCTATCACACTCTGATTTTGATATACTGTTAGTTACCTGATTAATTAACACTCGAGTTTTTGAAAAATGAGTTTTGTACTCGGGTTCTGAAAAATTGGGTGTTACAAGTTGGTATCAGAGTGGAGTCTGAGATAGCCAGGCTGTGGGATTAATATCTGGTACAAAATTCATGAGAAATTAACATGCTAAGACCTAGATAGAGCAGAACTTAGGAAAGTTCCCTTAAAAATAGTTAGGATAAAAGAACATAGAAACCATATACTTAGGGCCCTATAGAGTTCGTAGGAATGATTTCTAAACTTAGTAACTTCATAGGCATCCCAAAAGAAAGAAATAAGACACCACGTGGCATAGGAGTTACTATTTTAGTTACAAGTAGGAAAGTTGATAACAGATCCTTTACTTCTGCATCATTTCTCCCATCATTAGAATGTTATTGCATTTCCCTGTTACCTTGGGACAACCCTCGGCTAAAGTCTAAAATATGAAATTCTAGCCTCACAGGAAGAAATGCCTCCTATACTACGGTCACGGAGAGCTCACACAATCGATATACCAGCCCTCCCACTGACCAAGCGCAAGCGGGAGAGGAACCTCGCATACACGCCAAGCCTCCCTCCTGGTGTCCCAAACCCAGACATGGAGTCTGAGGCTAGAGGGGATTCTCCCCCTCCTAATGTTATTCCATCCGGTATGCCTCCACGTAGACATATTCGAAAGATTCTAGAGACTCCGACCGCCTACGTTTAAAGGAGCTCTCGACCTGATGCAAGTAGAGCACTGGCAGGCTAGGGTCACCAAGATGATGAAACCACTAGAGTGTTCTAACACCCAGATGGTTAACTTGGTCATGTACCTCCTGGAGGGAGAAGCAGAAAATTGGTGGCAGAGCATGCAGTATGGCATTCCACCTACGTATTTATGGACATGGGAAGGATCCAAGACGAAGTTCCTAGAGAAATATTTTCCCCCATCATGTAAAAACGAAAAGATAGCCCAGTTTTTGAAACTGGAACAGGGCAACATGACCGTCGCCCAGTATGAAGCATGGTTCGACAAACTCTCTCGATCTGTACCCTAGGCCCTAGAAGATATAGAGTACAAGCTGCAAAAGTTCAAGAAAGGGCTCAAGCTAGGGATCTAGTCCCGGTTATGTGCATGGAACTTCGTAGACTTTGCAAAAATGGTGGATAAAGCCCTACGGGTCAAGAAGGATTTCGAGCACAATATGAGGGTTTGTCCCCCAATTAGGGACATTCCATGTAGGCTAAGGCAAGCGCCTCCTACCCCGCAAGTACTAGAGAGGAGATTCAGGATTATACTTGTAGGCGTTCCACACATGCCTCCCAATAAGTGCTACGATTATTGTCACATGGATGGCCACATTTCTTAGAACTGCTATAAGAGAATGAGAGGCGAGGGTGTCCCACCTCAAGTGAACCACCCCCAACTGAACCAGGTAATACTAGACCTTAGCCGCCTAATCAGGACCTCCAACACAGTAAATGATTCACCCTTCTTGCATGTATGCAGTCGCTACTACAGAGGTCGAGGAGGACCCTCTCCAAACAATTCATGGTACGACACACATCAATAGTACCCATGTACTCACCTTGTTCGATTCTAGTGTAACATTATCTTTCATAGACTTTACTATTCCGATAAAGTTAGAATTGAATACAACTCGAATACATGTCCCCCTAGTAGTAGCATCCCACATGGGTAAATTCGTTGAAACAAACAAAGTATGTAAAGCATGTCCCCTAACCCTCGCAAATCATGAAGTAGTAGTGGACCTGATTGTTATGCCCGCCAAGCAATTTGACGTCATCCTTGAGATGGATTGGCTTTCACTAGTTTGGGCAGTCATGGATTGTCGCAACAAAACAGTCACTATATCCATTCCCGGACAAGCCTCCTTTACATTAAGAGGGAAGAGTAGGCATGATGCATTTAAGAGTTTACAAGCCCTAGGCGAACCAGAGCCAGTCGAGGCCACCATCAACCTGATACTAGTAGTGCGAGATTCCTCGAAGTATTTCAAGAGATACCATGGTTGCCCCTAGGTGAGCAGTAGATTTCTGTCTAGATCTCAAAATGGGGATTGCTCCTATATCATTACCCCCATTTCGCATGCCCCCTTGTGAGATGGAAGAGTTAAGAAGCCAGATAGATGAACTGCTGACTTAAGGGTTCATTTGCCCTAGTGTCTTCCTGTGGGGAGCACCAGTCCTCTTCATGAAGAAGAAGGATGGGTCGATGTATTTTTATATAGATTACAGGAGACTGAATGAAGTGACAATAAAGAATAAATATTCTCTGCCGTGCATCGACGACTTGTTTGATCAATTCAAGTGTGTCAAATACTTCTCTAAGATTGATCTGCGATCAGGGTATCATTAGTTGAGAATCAGGGATGAGGATATCCCTAAGAAGGCATTCAGGACTCACTATGGATACTATGTGTTCTTGGTAATGTCCTTTGGCCTCACTAATGCTCTGCCAATATTTATGAATCTGATGAACTGGGTATTCATGCCGTAACTAGATCGGTTCATAATCGTATTTGTCAACTATATCTTGGTCTATTGTAAAAGCCAAGAGGAACAGGAACAACATTTGCGCATGGTCCTGAGTACCCTAAGGGAGAATCATCTGTATGCTAAGCTGACCAAATGTGAGTTCTGGGAATAGGAAGTAACGTTTCTAGGGCACGTAGTGAAAGCAGAAGGCATAATAGTTGATCCTACCAAGGTGGAGGCAGTGTCTGAATGGGAGGAGCCCACCACAGTCATTGAGGTTCAAAGTTTCCTGGGCATGGTAGGATTCTACAGATGCTTCATTAACGAATTCTCGAGAATCACATGACCGCTCACCCAACTGACGAAGAAGCACACCCAATTCATGTGGGATGAGAATACGGAAGCAGCCTTCTAGGAGCTAAAGATGAGACTGACATCTACACCAGTACTCACTCTCCCACAAGAAGGAGAGAATTTCATAGTGTATAGCGACGCATAAAAAATGGGGTTAGGATGTTTATTGATGTAGAATGACAGGGTGATCGCTTACGTTTCTAGGTAGCTAAAGAAGTACGAAGAGAATTACCCAATGCATGACTTGGAATTGGCAGCAGTGCTCTTCGCTTTAAAGATATGGTGACACTATCTATATGGGGAGGAAATTCCAATTATTCTGTGATCACAAAAGTTTGAAGTATATATTCACACAGAAGGACTTGAACATGTGCTAATGTTGGTGGATGAAGACACTCAAGGACTTCCACTTTGATATATCTTACCATCCTAGTAAAGCAAACTCCGTGGCTGATGCTCTAAGCCAAAAGAAGAAACACGAGCTGATAACCACCTTGATGATCAAGGAGTGGGAGATAATGGAGTTCGTTCAGGACTTCACTATCTAGCTTATACTTGATGAGCCAAATATCTATGTGGCCCTTTTAACTGGAGAGCCAACCTTCGTCCGTCAAATAATATTTGCTCAAGGTTAGTACAAATGGCTTAACAAGATGAAGGAAAGGTGTAAAAATGAAAGAATGCCTGACTGGAGGGTTGGAAGTGACAGTAGTCTCTGATATTAGGTACGAGTATGCGTACCTGACAATGCAGACATGAGAAGAGAGGTGATGGTAGAAGCGCATCATTCCCAATTATCCATACACTCGGGGAGTACGAAGATGTATAACGACGTGAAGAGGCAATATTGGTGGAACAGTACGAAGAGGGACATGGCAGACTTTGTAGCAAGATGTATGGTGTGTTAGAAGATAAAGGTTAACATTGTAAACCTACAAGCCTTCTTCAATCTCTACCACTGGCAGAATGGAAGTGGGACAACATCTTTATGGATTTCATTACTGGAATTCCTAAAACTCAGAGAAAGCACGATTCAATTTGGGTCATCATAGACGGGCTGACAAAATCTGCTCGATTGCTTTGACAGATTCGACCGAAGATTTGGCATGGTTATACATTCGGGAAGTCGTTCGCTCTTACAGGGTTCTTCGAGAAATCATATCAGACCGAGACTCCCTGTTTACTTCCACTTTTTGGAAGAGATTACAAGAAGAGATCGACACGGAGCTCAAGTTTAGTACGACCTTTCATCCCCAGATAGACTGACAGACAGAAAGGGTGAATTAGATCCTAGAAGATATGTTGAAGGTGTGTGTTGTTGACCTTAAGGGAAACTAGGATGATCATTTGACTCTTGCAGAGTTCGCCTACAATAATAGTTTTCGGTCCATCATAGGCACGGCTCCTTACGAAGCTTTTTATGGTCTCCCCTGTCGAGCTCCTTAGTGTTAAGTGAAAGTAGGAGAAAGGAGCCTGCTAGGGCCTGAACTTGTGCGAGTTACCACTTAGGTGATCGATGTTATTCAAAAATGACTGCGCGCCGCCCAGAGCAGGCATAAGAGTTATGAAGATAATCACCATTGCGACTTGGAGTTTACAACAGGTGATCATGTATTCCTGAAGGTTTCGCCTATGAAGGGCTTGATGAGATTTGGGCAGAAGGAAAAGTTAGAACCTCATTTCATTGGGATATTTGAAATCTTAGATCATGTAAGAGTTGTAACATACCGCTTGGCATTGCTTAACATGTTGGCTAATGTCAACAATGTCTTCAATGTATCTATACTGAAGAAGTACACACCCGACGAGTTGCATATCGTCAACTGGGAACAAGTTGAACTTATGGATGATGCTTATTACATAGAGGAACCTATTTGCATCCTAGACCACAAAGAAAATACCACTGGTAAAGGTCCTCTAGACACATCATAAAGAAGAAGAGGCAACCTAGGAATGAGAAGAAGAAGTTAAGGAGAAGTACCCTCACCTGTTCAATGACACACCACAAGTATTTTCGAGGACATTTTTTTAAGGGGTTAGGCTGTAACGGCCTTCATTTTCCAATGCTCGGGTGTTACCTCACAACCTAATCAGGCATGAAATTAAATAAACACCCACGTTCATTATGGTTTGTGATCAGACCATTGAAGAACAGTCCCTACTTATACATTGGGTCGTCCACCCCTTTAGTGTTGAGACGAACCATCACATCATCATCATAAGCCATCCAGTAGTCCATAATGTCTGGTTGGAACCATTCAATTGTGAAATAGTTTGACCATTGGATAGCGGAGGATTATGAATCTGACAGGTGATCATCAAAGTATGGCCCACCTGAGTTGAGGGTCCACTTGACCGTTGATCTAATGGATTAGCTAGGCCCTTAGAATCATATAAAAGGTGGGCATTTTAAAACACATAATGGCGGGCCCAAGCTTGCACGTGTGTAAGATAAAGTGTACTGCACCTGTGATGTACCAAGCCTACCAACTTGGTCAAACTAAGTTTGACCCGAGAAGGAGGAAACATGCATCCAAGGAATGAAGGAGGAAACATGAATGTAGCCACCTATCTCAACTGTTGAATGAACGGTTCGAGCGTGCTTCACGACTATAAAAGGGGGTCGATCGTCTCGGGATTCTCACCAGCATTTTACGAGAGAAAAAAAAGAAATGATAGGAGAGAAAGGGGGAAAATTTTTAAGTATTGGCGCTGAACTCGGTGCTGCATTGCACTGAGTCAACCAGGCCAGCTTGATTTGAGTCTAGTTAGACTAGCTTTGTGGTCCAAATCCTAGGAAAATTACAAAAAGGGAGGAGAGAAGGAAGGAGGAGAAATAGGAAAAATCAATAGCTGAGCCCTAGCTTGTCATCGCAACCAGATGGTTGGGCCGAGTTTGGAGGTCTCTAGCTCGCTGGGTCATTGACACATTAAGGTCAGGACGTAAGATTCCTTGCAACCACCTCCCTTCCAGGTTCAGGTGTTGAGCGAGGACTTTGAGCTAGTGCAATCAGGTGACGGTCTAAACAATTCAGTTTTTAGATTAACTCACTAGGTGCATATGATTCTAACTGTTAGAATCAAAATACACAGGTTTAACATCAACCAAGACATTGTAGTGGCTATGTAAGACGTTGAGTTGATTCAGTAGGCACTAAGGTCAACCTAGGAGCCCAACGACGCCCCAGGGACGTTGCTCTAAAGCTTCGGCCAAGTATTAACATACGATGTGAAAGAATGAATTGTCTGGTTTCACACCAGACTGTGACTGCTGGGTCAAGTTCCATGATAGTTGTAGTCATTGTGTAGGGTTGGATTGACATGCCATCAGGAACGAGAACAAACCTGGGTCTCTACCCAATCTCCGTAAAGGAGCTCCGCCCTCACCAGCAGCCAAGGCCTTGATTGGACTAGCCCGTGCTCGAGTCCGCCGGGTCAGTTGCAGTGTAACTCGGGTCATAACAAAGTTTGAGGTCCGAAGCCTAATAGGTGATCCAAACCACTTCCAACTAGCCTCATTGAAGGTGGCCATCTCGATAGCCCCATGTTGATGGCGTTAGGCGATAAACCCTTAGTTTTAGGCTTTCCCATAGTGCAACTCGGTAACTCATCGAGTCCCTATCTAATCCAAATTTAGACTCGATAGGAAGGCCATCTACATACCACAGAAGGACCGACTCAAGTAGGAGGTTAAGGCCTTTCTTAAGAGGCCTCCTTTGGACTGGTTCAAATCGGAAAATCCATCCCAGCCTGGGAGGGAAATAATGTCCCCACTCCCAACGAGGATGTCATAATAGTATTAGGGCCTAAAACCTCGATTTGACCACCCTAGGGTATGACCTTATCCATGAGCAAGGGGTAAGACTCGAATCTAACTCTATACATGCATGAATTAGGGTGGTACTCGATCTTAAGGAGTGCGCACACCTTACAGCAGTATTATTGAGCAAATCAAGATAGAAGGTGATGACTTCTTCTCCTTAAGCTTTCCATTTTCAAATTAATCTAAGTAATTGTCTTTATTGAAATCATAAATGTTATCTCAAAGCATGCGATCTCTTACATTAGTTATCAATTCTTAAGACATGGCTTATGTCTGAATTATAGTTGATAGTTGTGAACCACGATTACATGCAATAGTTACTTACATGATAGTTTCCATTTAAATTTCAATTGATAGTTCATATAATGGCCTATTGCGATTATTATGAATCAAGTGTGTAAGATATGTCTAACATGCCATAACTATATGCTTTTATATGAATTTTTGTAAGTCACTTATGGATCTCTATTCACTACACTTACTAGTGGGCAACTCCCTCTTGTGTATGTGAAGCCATACTTACGATGTAATAAGATGGAGTGTGGTAAGGAATGGACCCTCGATTTGGAGGTTATGTGGGACACGAAAACTAATGGGGGATTTACCATTCATAGGTCATACGGCTTGAGTGGCTTAGAAATGACCTCTTTAACTGCTCTGACTTAACCTTACTTGACCCCTTTGTCATCTCAATTTAATGATCCTGGTACCCTTTGACCACTGCGATTTAATATCTGTCCCATGTTTTGATGTTTTCCCTGCGTGGCTTCGATGGGCTATACTCATGCGATGGTAATCCCTACTCATTGAATTTAATTGGCCACTTATCGACGAGTATCCATTAAACATCCTAAGATGGAAAAATCTCATGAGCTGGGGATGATGAGAATGTGATACTATGCCTAAGCTGTCGGCCTATGCTGGGTGACGAGCCCGTCGTAGTGACCGTTGAGTTTATTTAAATTGGCTAGTTGTAATTGTAATAATAAAGATTTGGTTAAATACATTTATAGCATACTGGCAACGATGAATGACTAATTCTAGATGCTGTAGCACGTGCCCTCAGGCTTAGTGGGGTATTTTTTTGCTAACTCCCAGACCATCGACTATCAACCTACGTACGTAATGTACGATGTATTGGTCATTATGTTATATGTGATGTACGCGTGTGATGTGCTACGCTGATGACCGGTCTTATGCATGGGTGATGAGCCCAAGTCTGACTGGATAAGCATCCCCAAGTCGATGTGCATTCATGCATCCATGCATTTAAATAAGACTGCATCATGTTTTGTTTTGAATTTCTTATTATTTTTAACTATGCTTAGATAAGGCGGCAGCGTGTAATCTTAAGGGGAATTCACACTGAGTTGGCAAGTCATTCATCGAATATTCAACCTTACAGAGAATGCAGGTATAGGTGGGGATGACTACGAAGCAGATCCCGATGATGTGGCAGTAGGATTGGAGGAAGGATATTACGAGGAAGAGCAGCATCAGGACACAATGGAATATTATGGGATCAACCAGTAGTTGAAGTATTTATTTTCTTATTGGTCGTGGTATATTTGAAACTTATAAATTTTGTACTTAAGGTCCCCATCTGAGTGGACTAGGATTTTTGAATTTTATGACATTATCTACGCTTATTATATTATCGCACTCTGATTTTGATATACTTCCAGTTACCTGATTAATTAACACTCGTGTTTTAGAAAAACAAGTTTTGTACTCGGGTTCTAGAAACCGGGGCGTTACAGAATCAAACATGGGAGTTGGTGGAACTTCTTAAAGGTTAATGTGTTATAGGGTGCAAATGCGTCTACTTGAAGAAAGAAGCATTAATAGAAAATGGGTGTGAAAAGTAAAAGACAACTCTTATAGTGAAGGAGTACGCGTGGAGGGAAGGAGTGGATTACAATGAAATTTTATCTACGTTCGTAAAACATACCTCTATTAGGGTGCTAATAGTAATGGTAGCAGAATCCAATTTATAATTGGAGCAGTTTAATGTGAATTTAACATTCCTTCATGGGAATTTAGATGAAGTCATTTACATGAGGCAGCCTAAAGGTTTTGAGGAGCTTGGTAAGGAAGACGACATGTGTAACCTGAAGAAGTCATTGTATGGGCTTAACTAGCTTCTGAGGTAGTGGTACAAGTGGTTCAATTCATTCATGGTTGAGATTGGGTATAACAGGTGTGAGTATGATTGATGTATGTATTAAAGAGTATTTGAGGATGGATCATACATTATACTGATGCTTTATGTAGATGATATGTTGATTGCGGCAAATGACAATATGGAGATACACTTGCTTAAGTCTCTGTTAAGTGAAGAGTTTGACATAACAGATCTGGTCACTATGAAGAAGATCCTAGGCATGAAGATTAATAGAGATAGAGAGTCTAAGAAATTATAGCTTTCTTAGAAGGGTTATGTGTAGAAGGTGCTAGAGAAGTTTCCATATGGAAAGTGCCAAGTCAGTTAACACACCTCTAGTAGGTCACTTTAAGTTGTCAGCTAGGTCGTGTCCAAGTACAGAAGAAGAGATTTGAAAATTTTCATGGGTGTCGTATGCTAGTGCAACGGGGAGTCTGATGTATGCAATGGTTTGCACGAGGCTGAACATCTCACAGGAAATCAGTGTGGTTAGTAGGTATATGGCAAATTCTAGGAAGGAACATTTGAATGTCGTTAAGTGTATTCTAATGCATATGAGAGGCATAGTTGATACTGGAATCATTTTTACTGGACACAAAACTTTAGGTGGAGTTATAAGCTACGTGAGTTCACATTATGCAGGTGATCTAGACAACCGGAGGTCCACTATGGGTATGCTTCCACATCAGCAGGCAAACCAGTATGTTGGAGATCTATAACACAGTCTACGATATCATTGTCCACAACCGAAGCAGAATACATGGTTCAGATAGAGGCGTCAAAGGAGGCATTATGGCCAAAAAGTCTAATAGATGAACTCAGGTTGAAGCAGGAGGTGATTCGGTTGCATTGTAAATGTTAGAGTGCTATCCATTTGGCGATGAATTAAGTGTATTACGAGCGAACCAAGCACAACAATGTGAAGTTCCATAAGATATGGGAGCTCATTGATTTAGGGGAGATTCTATTTCAAAAGATTCATATAGACGAGAATGCTTCAGATATGTTGATAAAGTTGTTGGCCACATATAAGTTCAAGCACTGCTTGAGCTCTTGATTAATTTCACTATCCATTAATGAGATTGGGCATCCTTGCATAGGGGTATAGATGAAATTATATTTTTAGGTGGAGGGATGTAGGGAGTTGTCTGCACTCAAGGTAGAGGTTGCATAGGAGGTCTTCAGGTGACTTTGCAGAATGCAAATCAAGGTGGATGTTATTGTGTAAATGCCTTACATTCTGTAGGGCACGGTCGACTGTAAGGATCCACGATCGAGTGTGATTCACTGTGATGTTCATGGTTGACCGTGAAATTCTATGATCGACCGTGACTCATTGAGATATTCATGGCCGACCGTCAGTCAATCGTGGTGTGATCATTGAGTTTTGCAATTTTTCGCGAAGCATGGTATTTAAACCTAATTTTTTATTAGGGCTTAATCTCCTACAAGTATTTTCTATCAAGGGGCTATGGTTAGTCAAGGGAGAGGGTTTTCAACACTTGTAAAGGACTTGAACGAGATTTCCCAAGGGATCTAGAGGTTTCTTAAAGGTGGGTATCGAAAGGAAAGATTGGATAGATCTGTAATCAAAGAAGGTGAGTTTATACTAGGGTTTGATATTTTCCCCGCAATTGTTTTTTCACATAAAATATCATTGTGTTTGTGATTATTTATTTTTTATTTGGTTGTACTGCATTATTAAATTGTTCTATCTTTTCTTATCGTGCTTCTGCAAAGTGCATGGATTTGTGGTAGTGTTAGATCTGTATTTCTAACACCTAGGGTTTGATCGGGGTTTATTGTTGGCTTAGGTTCACATATACATGGTAAGTTCACTCACAATAATTTTATATCCATGCCATCCAAACATTTTTCCAGCTTATTTTGGAACATGAGCTCAAAAATAAAGTTGATCCAAAGCGCCAGTGGACCATGCTACAAGATACAATGGTGGTAATGACACCCATCATTGAAACTTTCTCTCGGCCCACCGTGATGTTTGTTTACCATCCAACCTATTCATAAGGTCGCAGAGACCTGGATGAATGGTAAACACAAACATTAGCTTGATCCAAAACTTTTGTGTCCCCTGAGAAGCTTTTAATGGTGGGCGTTCAAGAACCACTTCTTCATGTGATGTGGTCCACCTAAAATTTTGATCTGCTTTTTGAGCTTATGCCATAAAATAGCTGGTAAAATAGATAGATGGCAGGGATAAAACACATCCATCGTGATGGCTCCCACAACGCTTGCCACCAAGGATATCCCATGTGGAAGGATCACCAGGGAATCAACTACGATTAGGGTGTCAACCGGTATGTTAGGACTACGACTGGGTGAATCTCCGTACAAACCTGGCCCCCAATTTTAATGCATGTCTAAATTTAGCTCAGGCCGGCTAAAATAGTCTAGCCCAGACTGTATATATGGGCCCTGTCTAAGCCTAAGCCCAAAAAGATGCGCTGCCTACGAGTGTTTATTTAATATACTTTGTGGGGGGCCATGTGAGGTATGTATCTTATCCATGCCATTTATCTGCTTTTTCATAATATTTTTGGCAGTGACTAAAATTATATTATAACCAAAGTGCATGTGGAAAACACCACAGGAAATAGTGGAAACAATTTTTTATCACTTGAAAACTTGACGAGGCCACAAAAGTTTTAGATCAAGTTGATAATAGTCCTTGTTATTCATCCATGTGTGTGCGACCTTATGAACTGGTTGGATGACTAAACATTGTTGTGGCCCTGCAAAGGTCTCAACAGTTCCACCATTATCTCCACTATTTCCTATGGTGTAGTCTATTTGAGACTTGGATATACCTCAACTTTAGGCTCATGGCTAAAAATGAGCTTAAAAAATGAATGGACCACATCGATGATAATACCAATGCATCACTGTATAGGCCCCACTCAGTTTGGGTACGCTAGCAATCAACGTCCCAACAACGGATGTTACAAAGGGAAGGATTGACTGTTGAGAACTCATTATGCTAACACCCTGATCCATACCTCAAGTGGTAGACTGAGTGAAAGATACCTCGTTTCAGCACTAAGGTCTTGGTATCGATTTCCTATTGGGGGTGGCTAACAGTGAAGTGTGAACTGAAAGTGGGTGTACTCGTTATGCTACAGCGTACTGAGTAAACTTTGTGGCACTGACTGTGATGTATTTGTATAATCCACATCATCCATACATTTTATCATCTAATGTTTGGCACGAGCCTAAAATTGAATCATGTCCAAAGATTAAGTTGATCACACCACATGAAATGGTGAAACTGAACTCCTATTGTTGAATAGTTCTTAGGGCCACAAGGATTTTGAATGAAGTTGATCTTTGTGTTTTACCTTCATCCATGTTTGTATAACCTTATGAACTTTTTATACTACAAATAAAGATTAATTTGGGAACTAGGAAGGTATCAACGATGTTTGTCATTGTCCCAATTATTTTATGTGGTGTGGCCCACTGGAGATTTGGATACGTTTTAATTTTGGGATCATGCCTAGAATGAGCTTCTAAAATAGGCAGACGATCATAATACACACACACACATGAGTAATGATCTCCTGCGAACCATCCCGCAGGCTACCTGGTGCGGTCCAATTCCAACAGCGAAGAGGAAATCGAATTGCGTACTGAGTAAACTTTGTTGGGGCCACTGTGAATGGCCACATGTGCATCTATTTTTCAAGTGCTTGTTAATGGTGGAGACCAAAATTGAATCATTTCCAATGCTCAAGTGGGCCATAGAACATGAAACATTGGGAATAATAATTTTCTCCATTGAAACCTTTCTAGGGTCTGCAGTGGTGTTTATTTGTCATCCGGCTTGTTCATAAGATCACATAGATATGGATGAAAGGAAAACACAAATATCAGATTGATCGAAAACTTGTGGACCCCAAGAAAGTTTTCAATGGTTGGCATTCAATTCACAATGTTTCCTGTGGTATGGCCCACATGAGCTTTGGATATACTTCATTTTTGGGTTTAAGCCTTAAAATTATCTCTTAAAATGAATGTAAGGAGTGGATGGAATATATAAATCATGGCGGGCCCTATAGAGTTTACTCAGAACGTAATTCCTTCCGAGTATGAGACCTAGGCACGGATTGGCTACCGATAGGTTGAGAAGTGGCGTCATCAAAATTTGTAACCCCACCATGATATATGTTTTGTATCCACGTAGTCCATCCATTTGGAGAGATCCACTGCACTGATATCGTCAAATTGGTATGGTTGCGAATTTGGTTCAGAAACGGCTCTAAGTCGTTCCTGATTTGAAACGGTAATCAACCATACTGGAGTTGTTGTGTTGTAGGTTGTTCCTTCCACTGTTTTGTTGGTGTGTCCCAATTGAGTGTTGGATCTTGTTATTTCTTATGATTTTGTTTTATTGTTTTATTTTGAAATAGATAGACAGAATGGATTCGATTAAAAACCTCTGAGTGGACCCCACAAGGCCCAGGAGGCACATTGCTCTATATCTGCCACAGACTACTGATGGTTTTTAACCCTTTCCTTATGCCAAAATCCCTAAAATCCCTCACTTCGCATCTCCATCGCCGTCTCCGTCTCCCTCTCTTTCGATCTTCTGATCTCAACCCTCTCTCTCGATCTCCTCTCATTCGATCTCCCTCTCCTGATCTCAACCCTCTCTCTCGATTTCCTTTTCCCGATCTCAACCCTCTTTTTCGATTTTCCTCTCCCGATCTCAACCCTCTCTTTCGATCTCCCTCTCCCGATCTCAACCCTCTCTCTCTCGATCTCCCTCTCCTAGTGCTCTTATGTTCAGCTTCGTTTTAGTTAAAGGACGTATGGATCTGTGGTAGTAGCAGCAGGGTATGATCATTTAGTAAGGCTATGATCAGATTAGATCAGATTTTTAGGCCCCACATATCCAAACTTAAGGCATTGGTGTTTCCTTTTTTCCTACTCGAGATACTGATCATATCACCTCAACTAGAGGTAAACATCGAAAAAGTGGTGAAGACTGCTTGAGTTGAAGTAGGAATATGCCAATATGTCCTAGAGGGGGGTGAATAGGACTTTTTAAAGTTTTTACAGTTTATTTAAAAATTATATTTCACTAATCCTATCAATATGCAGTTATCAGGATTACTCAAAAATAACTCTAGTAACTTCCAAGCCCAGTAGAGGATCCAATCACAAACTATTCAAGAAATAACAATATGTAACCTAGTTTATGATGGATATGACTGTGTTTATGTGTAAGGTGTGATCTCATATATATATATATATATATATATATATATATATATATATATATATATATATGAAATTATTGAAGTAAATTACACACACAAAAGAATAGCAATCTCAAACACAGTCATTTTTATAGTAATTCGACTACTTGTCTACTCTACTCTCGGTAACCGCACTCAACCCTTGAGTGTACCAGATTTCACTAAGGAGGTTTCACAGCGGTTCACCTCAAACCTAAGGTTTTAAATCAGGTTCACCTTCAACCTTTACAACCTACACTAAGGCTGACTGTTTATGCTCTCATGAGAAAGGATCAACACAACGCACCCACATTTAGGCACACTGCCCAAGGATCTTCTATAAGACCCTAACAGAGGTTTTACACGGCTCACCTCTAACCCAATGTTTTAACTAGTTCACCCCTAACCAGATGTTTATGCTCTCCACAGAGCAAGGGTCCACACAACGCACCCACTTTAAGCACATTGACTTAGAATCTTCCAAAAGACCCTAATAGAGGTTTTACACGGTTCACCTCTAACCCAAGATTTTAACTGGTTTACCCCTAATTAGATGTTTATGCTCTCCACAAAATAAGGGTCCACACAATACACCCACTTTTACGCACACTGACCAGGGATCTTCCATAAGACCCTAATAGAGGTTTTACATGGTTCACCTCTAACCCAAGGTTTTTAACTGGTTCACCCCTAACCAAATGTATGTAGTTACTGGACACATTTGTCCTCATTCCGATAGGATCGATTTGTTACCGAAGACATTAACAGCATAGGTCGATCATATTGAGACGTGCATCGATAAGATTGACAAAGCAAGAAAACTTTAGAGATTTTCTATTTTTTGAAAAAGTTTTTCTCACTTAAAAAACCCTATGATGTCTAACTTGTTTTAAGGGTTTCATTCACCTGGTGTTTTGGGATATAGGATGTGAGGCTTAGATTTACCTATGGTAGAGCTTTCACACATCTGGTTGAGGTAGATGCTTGAATTGATCATCCTATGAGGCTCTGTAGTCTGACTGACCCAACGCTCACGCTAATTGACAAACCAGGGGACTTGCCAAGACACTTTCAAACATCTTAGTGAAAGAATCATCACTTTATTAATTTTGTTATTAATACAAGTTCCAAAATTTTAATGCATGCATTTATAACCTTATCATGCAGTAGCTGTCAGTTGAAGATGATTAAATATTTTATTTTCTATCTTTCATTGAGAATGTTTTTGCCCAAGAATCTCCTGCACTGTTTGATAGCTTACGTTGTGGCATGCGAGCTGATCTTAAAAAGTAGCTTTTCTTTGTTCTAATTGGTGTCATATATTGTTTGCATTAACTTTATCTGTCATTTTACATAACTATGTCTCTTTTAATGAATGGACTCTCTAATTAGATTGTAAACCAATGTGATTATATGGCTTATTGTACTGACTAAAGACTGTATTGTTGTCATTTTCTGAATTTATGTTTCCCATCTATACAAAAATGAGTAGCTCTTAGAAGCCACAACTAGTGCAGTTCAACTTGTGCTTGATTGAAGAGAATCCAGCTCAGCTGCATTGTCCAGGATAATTTCGAGGTATGGTCCATGGACGGTGAGGCACAATAGACCAATGGCTTGGATAACTGAACCATGAACCTCACTTGCCAAGAACTAAAAACCAAAGGGGATTGGCCATTGGATGGATCACACAGTAGTGTTCATACAGCCTCAGGTCGAGAATCCTATAATTCCTCCTCCGTAGTGTTTGTGATATTAGTATTGCTAATATTCAAATAAATAAATAATTGCTGGACACTAAGGCACATGGGACCCACCATACACGCGGTCAGCATGTTTCTAATGACCATTGATCTCATGGGCCACCATGTGGCTGGGTCAGAAGACAAAAGGTGGGAATGGTCATTGGATAGATCACATAGTAGTGTTTGTACAGCCTAGGGTCAAGAATCCTATAATTCCTCCTTGCTAGTGTACGTAATGTAATATTACTATTGCTGATGTTTGAAAAAAAAAAAAACCCACTGGTGTTGTAGGATTGGTGGCCTTCAAATTAATTGTAAGAAAACACAATTGTTGAACAATCTACATTCAGTTGGGAGAAGTGCAGAAAAGTGATGGCTAGGATTGTCCAGTTTCTTTGGTTTCTAAACCAAGGTGTTGTAGAATCTAGTAGTTGGACTGTCCTGATTCACACCCCTGGTAATGTGCACAGTGGTAGGATCCAGATTTCGGTTTCTCAAAAAGAATGTTATGGAATCCTATCACTCTCAATTTCTACATTTTTTTACCCATTTATGTTTTCCTAATGTGGTGATTAATCACAGGAGAAATATAAAAAGTTGCACCCAAGGTTGCTAGTAACGGTTGCTGAAACTCTTCTGCATATTGATCCCCAGATTGAATTGCCTCTTTGGCTAGTTCATATGTTCAATGTAATTTCTCTTGTTTGAATTGATTAGTAATTTAGTGACAATTTCCAGAAACATGAGAGGAGGTTCCTTTGATATGAGAATTGGATAAAATCCATTGAAACGAAGAATATAGCTTTCATATAGGAAAATCTCATAGCCTTTTTCATGGGTACTAGCATTTTAGTTTGCATCCAAGAGATTTTGGATTCAGATGGTCTGTCATTTTTTTTTTCTCCGTGTTCTGACTTAGTAACAATTTACATGCCACCTAGACTCAAAATTTTTTTAAAAAATATTATCTTCAAAAATCATAAATTTGGACCAATAAAAAATAAAAATAAATGCAAATTTGGTCAGTCCCATACTGACACAGCAGTAAGGCACTGCCCCTTGTGGTTTTACCTGGAAAAAAAAATATTGACTAAAATGATATCTTTTCTATTTGATATCTCTCCTTTTATTTTTGTTTCTTTCTATAAATTGTGATACAGCCTTTCTGACCTTTTTTATTTCACCTCATTTCATTCCCACTTTAAATATTCTGAAAGATGTGGCAGGCTCTACTAACATATATATATATATATATATATATATATATATATATATATATATATATATATATATATATATATATATATATATATATATATATTGTTGTTTTTCATGTAACTTCTTTTCCAGCGATGTTTCAAGCATTGCAGCATTATGGTTTAACTTGCTGTAAAAGACGTTGGCATGTGCTGCATGTTCAAAATCACATCATTTTGTGAAGATAGATTTTTATTTTTTGGTTTTTTTTTTTTTAAGTAATTTTGATTTTCCTTTTTGTCTACATCTCATTCAATCATAATTAATTCTAAACTTTGAACTTGTCTTTGCAAGATTCTGGAACCACCTCATGGGGATTAGTAGTCATGCATGGAAATGGTGAAGGCATTTGATCTTTCTAAGACTCTTTGAAGTGTTTAAAAACTTTTCACTTTGCTTTTCTTTGGGCCCTTAACTCATGGGTTGTAAGTTCTATCTGGTGGATATAAAGGAGGAGTTGCAAGGCAGTGTTTAACCTGGGAAGAATATTTGAAATTTCTAAGACTAAGGGATTGTCTTTAACTTTGTCTTGCAGCATCAACACATGACCAGGAGTTTTTAGTTTCTTCCCAAATGGATGACCATGTAATGACTTTCCTTTCATAGTTGTCATAACTCCAGTGTTTTGGCTGCTTAATACTGATGCTCTTGATGCATGCTTAATGTAGGAGACCCGATGTGTGGAAATGGATCATGGCCATTTAAGTCCACAAGAACAGGATACCATTAGTGCCATTGTCAAGGCTAGGTAGTTACTGGAAGTCATGCTATGGGAATTTTGCAGTTTGGATCTTCTGAACTTTTCTGATTTTTGGAACAAGGAGATCATTGACATTAACCAAGGTACGTTAGCTACATAGACTGGTGTAAAATAAAAATAAAAATAAAAAATAAAAAAAAACAAAAAAAAAACTAGGATACATGAGGGTCACCTTTTTTTTTGGAGAAAGATTTGTTCTATGGCTACGGATTTTCGGTAGCTATGAGCTCTATGGCTACGAATTTTATCCATAATTTTATCCATAGTTTTTAACCACTTTTGTGGTAGTGCAGTAAAATCTTACGATTTAGGGGCGTCCTACAAAAGTGCTGGTAAACATGTATATATTTACATATGCACTATGTCCTAGGTTATATATAGTTTTTTTTTGGTATATAATGATTAATATTGATTTATCATTTGTAAAAATACTCGACGAATAAGGTGAAAGCACAAGCTAAAGGCAGAAGCACAAGCTTGGTTGATATTTTCATACATCCTAATAAATTGCAATATTAGATATAAAGATCTGGTGTACCCAATTGGTAACTGTGTTGTGTTGTAGTGGGAAAAAAAGAAGGATAAATGCATCTGTTTCCCGAAAAGAAGATATGGAAAAACCCTCTCATGTGTCTTGGTACAAGTTCATACTGTTCAACAGTGAGATTTAGGTGTGATTAATTGATTAATGAGAATTTTGAATTCAAAATTGAAGTAGACATTATTTTACAAATTCTTAAAAACCCAATTTCCTAAAACGGTATGGTAGCTTGTTTCTTTATCACGTTTAGATTGATATCATCATCATAGCTCTTCTCCCAACAATTTCATTTTGGTTCTCCTAAGGTGTGTTAGATTTGGATCTGATGTCATTTTAATAACTGGCCCTTTCTATACATAATGTGATACCTTAATGTCTTCCATCGTTTCTTATTAGACACCTATTCACTCTCATAGGATCAAGATCTTTACCAATCAAAGCAAGTGAGAGAGAAGCAAATTGCTCACATACTTGGAAAGGTAGGTTTGACATGTTCTTCTCATTGAAAAATATTAAATCTTTATGAATGTTTGGTGTGTAGGGATCTTGATTCTCATGCAATGCTGGTGCACTTTCTCTTTGGCAAATAGCTGAATAATTCCATCATGAATAAAGCACAATTGCCATAATCTTATGGTCCGATTTTATTTGATAATTGTCAATATAATGCTGTAAAATGTATTTCATATATGCAGGCACCAACAATTCTAGCAGCATCATATTCGAGGATGGCCGGAAGGCTGCCAGTTCTTCCTTTGAGAAACCTTTCTTATTTAGAGAACTTTTTGTATACGCTGGACTCATTGTAAGTTTCACTCAGATAGCTCTTCCTCTAATGATTATACTGTAAAATGGAAGTATACTATTCACCATCTGGTCTTTTGACATAGCGCATGCCTAGATTCTTGGTTCCAAAAATGAAGCAGATATAAAATTCAAGTGGATCTATTTGTTTACAAGTCCAACTTGAAAGTGATCTAGTTTCTATTTGGATCCTAGTTCTTCAATTTGAATATTGAGAAAGGCAATTACTGATTTTCTACTTAACTGAACTAATTTTCTCATTCATGTCAATGAAGAATCCAGATGCAGCATATGTAATTCATGAAAGACTTTGCAGTTCTTATTTCTGAGAACCCGAGCTGTATTATGACTGTGGGGGTATTATAGTTCTTGGGCTGAATTAACGGCGTTATAGTTCAGAATAGTAATCCATAAGGCTGGGTTACCTTTAACTCGATATGTCAGTACTATTCCACTAGAATTGTATTGCCCACTCTGTAAAGAAGTAATGAAAAATACTATCTTAAAGGGAAAGTTCTATTTCAGGAGTTTCTGTGAAAATTATTTAGTTTTATTTATTTATTTATTTATTTAAGATTTGTATAATCTGATTTAGAATTAAAGCAGTGGAGATCTTGTTCTTTTCTCAACTTTGATAGTAGATTCTTACATGTCTCCAACTTCTCCCATGAAACTCATCCCACATATTTATAGAAACCAAGCTCCTGATCATGTACTAGAATTTCAAGAGATCTGCTGATGTTGATAACATCTTCAATCAGATTGATGGATTTGATCTCATTGCATGGAATTGCATGATATCTAATTATGTCCAAGCGTGCCGGCTTGATGATGCTCATTGCCTGTTTGACGAAATGTCTGATAGAAACAATCTTTTGGACAACATTAAAAGGTCTGCTGAACTTGGTTCGAAAAACCATGCTACAATCTCTTACATACCTTTGTGAGAAAAATGGTGATTTTATCTGACAAGGTAATTTGTTAAGAGCTGAAAAGGCCCTTCTCTGATGCATACCTTGTTTAGTTGTGCCATTAATTTTGCTAGTGATTATAGTTTGTTGCCTTTATTAGATAAATAGAGCTATAAAGTTTAAAGGGATGGTCAGTGAATAGCGAACGAGTGAGCCTCTCCTTGCTCTCTTTAACTAGATATATGGCAATTTCACTAGTATCCCTATTGAGTAATCGGTTGTTGTCTCAATCATCTGTCAGATGCTATGCTGAATGCTGCATTTTTTTCTTTGCTTACATGTAAAATTGATGTTTCATTTCTAAGGCATTTACCCTTCATTTAGTTTCATGGTTCAGAATCGGATAATGATGTTTTATGTGTTGGCCCGATCTATGCGACAATGGAAGTAAGTTCATGTACATGCCTTTTGATTTCAAGTTACATGCAATGACTAAAGGAGTGAATTTCCTACAGAAAAACAGTGTGGTGGCAGGGGCGTTGACAGAAGCGACATTAGTGCTCACTTGCGAGGACACCTCTCATGAGCAGGTTATTCATTGTGCCATCACTAGGGCAGCGCTCTCAATAGCTGTGAATCTTCTCGCCAGGGTATTCTAGATCTTATTCATCTTTGTTTAGTCTCATTTGAAATCTCTGTCTTTATATGGGTTTTGGGTCCTTGGAGAGAAAGGAAGTTCTTCCTTCATATGAGGCATGTGATGTTTGGAACTTTGACCAATCTATCTTTTAAGAACTTGCATTTCCTTCATTTTGACCAGGTTTTGACTATCTGGGCATTTGAGTTTCTTTGGGAGAGGAGATGATCTTCTAGCAAGATTCAGACAACATCATATTGTTTTAAATAATCATCGTATAGTATATATGAGAAAATACTGTTTTCTTAGATTGCAGATGGAATCTGATGCATGTTCTATCTTTTCTTTAAAATTCATAGTATACTTGCATTATCACTTACGTACCTTTTCTGTTCCCAATGAATAGCTACTAATTCGTAATTTGTGCAAGCTTGCTGATTTCCTTGTTTGGAAGTTCTTTGCTCAACTAGATATGAGTTCTAGGCCAGTTCTTAGCATTTTCACTAACGGCCACAACAAAACTAGTGAATTATAGTTTTCCTAGTTGCATCGTGTAATTTGTATAGTTCAATAGAATGTTCTAAACTGTTCATTGAGTTTAGAACACATTTCAAGGGATGCCATGTAAAAATAAGACTGATCGGATGATACTAATCCACCTAGATTCAAAAATTTTTCACACTGTTTGGATGATTCAGAATCTCTCTAGATTGAGCTGATTACATCTCCCTTACCATTCGTAGCCCCGCTTGGTCTAGAACGAGCTCCCCTTGGGTTAGGAGTGCATCAAGCATATCCAAAAACCAGGTGAGTCAACTAACAATAGTCCCCCATATGTATGTTCAAACGTTACAATTCTTTTCACTGCTTTAATAGTTGATTATTGTTATTTCAATCTAATCACATGTTTTTGTTCTTATTTTTTACTTGTCGCTTGTTAGTTGGATACATAAAAGGCCATCGCATTATGGAGCTCTTCATCTGCTTGATAGACTTTCATTGAATTATGTCTTTTTATTTTGAAGTCTTCCATTGTAGATTTTAATTTTTACTGTCAGGTTTGTAAGTTAGATAGATAATGTTTCAAATTATATCATGGTTGTTTTTACTATCTTTTGATTCTTAAATGAATATGACTTAAATATAGTTGTTTCTTTTTATTTTATTTTATTTTTTACAGCAGGCTTTTTAGTTTAAAATCGTTCCAAAATAAGAAAAAATACTGGTATGAAATATGACCATTAGCACTAGAACGGTTTAAAACCGTTCCTAAAATTCCATATCTAAAACTTGAAATGGTGCCCAAAACAGTTCTGAAGCGTTCCTGATTTTTGCAACGCCTCATTTAGAAACGGTTTTAAACCATTCGTGAAGCATTTAGGAATGGTTTAAAACCATTCCTAAATGACGATTTTGGTGTAGTGATCATTTTAGGGTAATATCCAAAGAATGAGTCACATCCAAAGCTCCAGTGGACCCCACCATAGAAAACAGTGGGGAGAGTGATGCCAATGGGACCCACGCTCCTTCTTCATTGTCAAAAGCTTGGCAATCATTTCCCATTTTGATTACATATCTTCCACGATCATTATTTGAGTTTTTCCAAAGAAAAATCAGTTGGCATTTCTCAATACCATTAATATTTCTCCTGGGAAGCTTGAATATGGATTTGAAATGATTGCACATGCCAACATTAACTACTTTGATTAATGGTAGATAACAATTTAATAGCTTAGATTTTCATCCTTCAAGGCATTCTTTAATTCTATCAGTAACATATTTGGTCCAATTTATTGATCTAGACTATTCATCAGGTTTGGATCTCCAACCTAAGTGACCCTTTTATACAAACTTTAGGCTCAAGGGCATGAATCATGTAGTTCTTTCTAATAAAAATCCTTTGAGACATTATATGACACTGATTTGAATATATCACATATAAAGTACAACTTTCCAATCCAGCTATTAGTCGGACTAGGGTGCCTGTATCCCTTCAAGGGTGCCATGTCATGCTCTCAGGCCCACTGCACCTATGGCTAGTGGTAAAAGCCCACAACACATGAGAGTGAGAGATTTGAAGAAGACTTCCATTGAAGAAAAAGAACCAAAAGATTGAAAAATTGATTTTCTAATCAAGCTACAATCTACTATATTAGAAGAAAGTGATTTCTGGACAGAGCAGCCTATGCAGTCTCATTTCATCTTCTGACTTTTCTTTTTCTCAAATTTTTATTTTTCATTTGGATAGTAAAGACAAAAAGGTATGGAGGGTTTTACTACTATCTTAGTTTTGCATGATTAATATAAACAAAAGCTACACATCTAAATGATAGGGATCTATGTGCCTTTAATTACCTAGATTTTCAATTTAAAAATAGTGTTAAATGACTTTAGGATAAGCATTTGGGTGCCTTTCTTCAAGTTTTAATGTAAAAACAAAGATCCCTTAAAAATAGACATTTAGGTGCCTTTATACAGAACTTTAACACAAAAAGATCAAAAGTAGGCTACATGCATCAAAGATTGACATCCATGCACATTTACTTAGAGCTCGAATTTGAAAATAGAATTAAATGACTTTAAAACACGCAATCAAGTGCCTTTTCCTAGAGATTTAACATGGAAACTAGTTAGAATGCCTTTTCAATAGGAATTTAGGAAATTGATCTGTTTATAACTTTTACATGAAAAAAGAAGAAGAAGAAGAAGAATATACATTTATTCTTTGAAAAATAATGAAAAGCACTCCCATTTCTTCAAAAAGTGCACGTGGCCTAAAAAAAAAAGTGGCTTACATTAAAGTCTACCCAGAAGACTAGGCCCACAAGATTCGATGGTCTACTTGATTTGGAACATTTGCAAAAGTCAAAAATGAATGGCGCACATCCAATGATCTGCCTAATCACTATGGGACTAGAGAAGTGTACGGGCTTTATATTCGGCCATCGAATTGCGTTAGCAATTTTCAGGTATTATTTACCAATTTCTTCCATAAATAATTGATTTTGCTTAATTTATATTTTTGTCGCTTCATTTATATGCTTTTCTAGAGACCCAATTTATAAATCGTAAAAAATTTCTCTATCGTATGACATTACGGTGCATGACGATTCCCAGTGGGTTAAGTTGCAAGTTATTATATGGAGTTGGTTGGATATCTTTTATTTTTATAAATGCTGTTAATAGTTAGTTGGATGATGAATGATACTTGAGATTGTTGAGGGTCAACTATTGTATATTAAACCCTAATTATTACCTGATTTTACAAACATGATACTGTTTAACGGCCTACTTTAATCGTGTGTGTGATGCAAGGTGTATTTAGGAGCTGGGATTGAAAATAAGTACTAAAAGCATGGATTTAATGTTCTAAAGTCACTAAGACAAGGGAAAGACCTTAGGGGACTAAGATCGAAGAATTTACATGCTAGAGATCTGAGAAAATCACGCCACTCACATTAAAAGTAGGGCTGTACACGAGTCAAGCTAGCTCGAAAAGCTCGCTCGACTCAGCTCGGATTGACTCGGCTTGAAAGGCCGACTCAAGGCGAGTCAAGCTTGTTTACTCAAGCCAAGTTTGATCATGGTGTATTTCAACTCGACTCGACTCGAATCTTGAGCTCGAGCTCATATTTTAATAATATATATTAATATTATATATAAAAGTTAAAAAAAAAGAAGTTAAAACTTTAAAGTTTTTACTAAAAAATCCTACCTGACCCCAAACTCGACTCTACTCGAACCATTAGCTCGACTCGAACTCGACTCGAAAGCTTTGGTAAACAAGCCAAGCTTTAATGTTGTGCTTGAGGGTGAGCTCGAGCTCGAGCTTGAACTTGTGTATAGCATGGATGAGTCAAGTTAAGCTTGGCCCACCTCGACTCGACTCGGCTTGATGTAGGGCCCTAATTAAAAGGGCTTGAAAACCATCCGTTCGGCTCGAAACTTCATATATAGCCTGAGGACTATAAATTAACAGGGTCCAACAATCCGTTCGGTTCCAAACTTCATATATAGCCTGAGGACTATAAATTAATTGTAAAAGTTAAATCTCAACTAATGGATCCTTGTGAAAGTGGCCTGATGGATAGATCAGCCCATAAAATCTTTGTTTGGGGTACACCTGATATCTAAATATACTTCGATTTTGGTCTCAACCCTTTAAATGGAATGACACAACGAATGAACAGTGTGGATTTACTGTCCTAACACTACAGTGGACCCCACTTACAGTGCATGCACCCCACTCACGTGCACCCATTGTGCACCGTGAACCGCAAAGATGGTCAGCTGTCTTTGATTGAGAAAAAAAGGGAAAGAAGAATTTCCTTCTTCTTGCCAGCGCCGGACGTCCGTCCGCTGGGACCAGTAATGACCCACCATGATTATTTCGACGGATGATCCGATCCGTCAAGCATGAAAAAGAGGTAGAAGGGACTAAAAACATGTCGTCGATAAACATATACGCACTCACCCGGACTCACCACAATGAGGAAATACTATAGTACATTGAGTAGTGGTGTGGCCCATTCAGAACTCGAATCCATTCCAAAGTTTGGGCCACAATTGGTCACTAGCCCAACAAGCAGAACGGTAGTGTAGATCCTTCATAGGGTATGCGAAAGTGGACCCCACTGACTCCAGAAAAGGATCGAAACTGGATCCTTTCGCAGACGACACATGGCGGGACATTGTGGGCCATCATTATCGGTTGAAAGGATGATCCGGACTGTTCAATGAGATCAGGGGCTACGTCCGAATGGACCCTAAGTGTGCTTTCGTGAAACTATAGATGTAGATGTACATGTTTCTCAGCTGAAAAACTTGATATTGATAGGCAGGTCCTATTTGCAAGATGGTAGGACCCACAAATGATTCAGATTGTTCATCAGTCGAAGGAATATCTGTAGAGAGTGGGCCACACATGGAGAAAGATTGAAAATACAATTAATAGGAAGTTGTTTTCGTAGGAAAATCCTGAAATCAATGGGATTTCCCACCGTGCACACGAATAGGTAGTTCTACCATTGCGATTTGAAGTGTTCCACCCCTCTGATCGGATAGGCTAATCGAATTCGGCTATCACATTTAGAGGACAGGTTCGGCCCTAACGTAACTTGTTTCACATCATGAAGATACCTCACACACATGTAAATTGATCTACAACCGGACAGTCGCAAGGCCTATTTGCGTAACTTGATTCGTACATCTATTCTTGCGCAACCAACCATGGAACAAAGTCGGTGTCAGGAAATTCCCACCGACTTCAGCTACCAACCTGGGATAGCTATAAAAGTAGGAGAGAGAGCAGAGAGAATGATCATCAGGTGTGCAGCAGTGGAGGCATTCAAGGGAAGCTCCAGGGATGTGGGTGAGAGAGAGAGAGAGAGAGAGAGAGAGAGAGAGAGAGAGAGAGAGTGGCCAACTGGAGGAGTTCTTTCCTTCTTATAGTTTTTTGTCTTCTTTGTTTTTAGGGATTTTAGGTGATCTTTCCTATGATCAGCTGAACCTCTTAGCTAGGGCTAAGAGGTGAAGTTTATACCGTGATTAGGATGGTAGCTTTTCTTTGATTCATGGTTATTGAACTCTTATGGATTCTAGCTTGATTATTAAGGAATACTTTTAATTTTTAAAGGTTTATTATAACTCAAATTATAGTAGATTTGCAATAATTTTGAGTATGTTCTTTTCATTATGAGATTATGAACTTAGGAGGCCTTGTTGTTCACCATTGTCTCCTGGGCATGGTTGGGTGATGGAACCCTTCGTAACCTTCATAATTCTCTCATGATTGGATGTGAGATTGGTAAAGTGCTATTGATTGCCATCGTCTCCTGGGCATGGTTAGGTGACGAAATTACTTCTAACTCTTCACCAATTTTATCTAATGATGATTAGATCCATGAGACATTCAGAGATCTAATAAATCTCTTCTTATCAACTAGATAAGATAGGACTCCGATTCTAGTTGTGTCCTTGAATCAATGTAAGGTAGCTTCCCAATTGCTGCAAGTGGATCCTTTTTTCTTCTTTTTTTTTGGTACTTTTTTTTTGCTAAAATTTCATTGATCAAGCTAGAAACTGCACAATATGTCAAGTGGGCCCTAACAAAAAGCTCCAGGCCTCACTCCTCGTGAGAAGAAAGAGAACAACAAAAGGAAAAAAAAAACCCCAAAGATCCCGATCAGGGAAGTCTGAGGCTTCCAATACCGGTATTGTCCCGAACAACCGCGCCCCTCGCCGTCTTGGGTAGGGCTGCTTGGAGTCAAAAATTCTGTTTGGGGCTCCATTACTTGTTCTTCTTGCCAATGCATCTGCTACTGAATTCCCTTCCCTAAGAATGTGGGTAAGCTTAGTGTTGAGTCTCCCACGAAGTTTCTTGATCGCTCCTACGATATACCAAATATTCCACGAGCAAGAGTCATAGGGATCCTCAACCTCTTTCACCAGAATTTGGGAGTCGGTCTCGATCAGGACGTTGGGCAGTCCAAGCTTGAAACAAAGGGTAAGGACATCAAGCATGGCCTGGGCTTCCATAGCCATGTTAGTGGAGCGACCGTAAAATCTGTGGAAAGCGAAGACAATCTTCCCTTGGTGGTCTCTGCAGATACCGCCACCTCCACTTGGCCCAGGATTGCCCCTTAAAGAACCGTCCACATTGAGTTTCAACCATCCAGGGGGTGGTTCCGACCACGTAACTATGATAGGACGTACTGTGGGCTTAGTTGCAAGAGGAGGGATACTCAGAGAGCTGAGGACAATGGAATCTGCCAAAGAGAGTCTGTTTGGAGCTTTAACATTGGGACCGATTTCACTCAGCCATTTGTTGACCTTGGAGATTATCTGAGGAGTGGACATGTGACGGTTATCATGGCTAGCCGAGTTACAATTAACCCAGATCTCCTAAGAAATAAGGCTGGGAACGAGGCCCTTAAGGAAAGAAATTCTGCTTCTGCGACTTGCTCTGTTAGACCAGCAGAGGAATCGCTGAATGATTGTTAGGTTGGGCATGGGAGTGACATCGAAAATTCATTCAAAATGGCCCCAGACAGTTGTAGCAATTCGACCAAGGCTGAATAGATGGTCTAAATTTTTCACTGAGAAGGAACCATGGCAATCATGAGAGAGGGGTAGCTGACCATTAGGATGCAGTTGGGGGTTGATGGCTTCAGGTCTGCAGCATTCACATTTTGAAACGAAAGGAATCCTGATTTTTTGAAGAGTCGCGTCTACCTGCATAGCACCATGATGAATCTTCCGGCTGAAAATGGCTATTTTAGGAGGGAGAATTGCATTCCAAAACCATCTGAAGGAGGGGCGAGTGGGGTGATGAGATCGAATGGCATTCCACATTGATTTGAGAGAAAAGGATCCGGATGTATCCAAATCCCAAATGAGCTTGTCCTTCCTGGTGGATATTGAAACGTGGGCTGATTGAACAAATCGCCAAGCCGCAGGGGATAGGATGTGTTTGATAGTTGCCAAAAGGTTAGTGTCAATCTGAGAGTAGAAATCTTTAATTGAGAGGTTCTGCAGAGAAGGCAGGATGGAAGAAGAAGTGGAGCCTAGGAGCAGACCTCTCCTCGACCAGTTCGAGATCCAGAAATTGATGGATCCTTCTCCAACCATCCATCGGGAGTGCATCAGAGGGAATTGAAGATTTCTAAAAATTGGCTTCCAAACAGAAGAACTGGCATATCCATCCCTACCTTGATTGCACATAAGCTTCTAAAAATATGTAGCTGAAAATAATCTAGCCCAAAGGGACTTGCCTTGGAGCAGGAGCCAACCCATCTTGATGCGAAATGCATGCATGACGTCTTCTAACCGACGGATACCAAGACTGCCTTCAGCTATGGGAGAGAAAATCATGGTCCATTTGATCCAGTGTCTTCAATTCCCAAATTCTGACTTACCCCAAAAGAAATTAGCTAATGCTCTTTCAATCATTTTTAGGACCGCTTTGGGGATGGGAACGGCTGATAGCATGTGAATTGGGATGCTCGACAATACATGTTTGATGAGGATAAGCTTGGTAGCCGGGTTAAGGAGCTTGGCTTTCCAGCCTTCAATCTTTGCGGTGATCTTCTGGGTGAGCAAGTGAAGCCAAGAACCATGGATTCTACCCTTAGTGAGAGGAACTCCCAAGTAGATTGAGGGGAGGTCAGTGTGCCTAATTCCAGTTAAGGTTGTCAGCTTGTGGGATTTTCTCCTGGATGATTTCTTTAGCAGGATGAACAAAGTCTTAGAGCTATTCACCTTTTGGCCAGAGATTGTTTCATAACATCGAATGAAAGAGATGAGAGTTCCCACGTTAGACATCCTGCCATTGAGAAAAAGGAGAGCATCATCAGCGAAAAACAGGTGGGAAATCATGGGACAGGTCCAAGGGAGTTTGTAAGGCATAGGCTAATGGGCCGAAAATCGGTGATATACACCGATGTCTTCTTCTTTAGAATGAGGCAAATCGAGGTGCATTGGAAGGCTCGAGGAATAGGACCTCCATTGATGAAATCTTTGGCCACTTCATAGATGTCATTGCCGATAATGTCCCAACAAGTAGAGAAGAACGATCCTCCAAAGCCATCCGGTCCTGGGGCACTATCGACCGGAATAGATAGAGCAGCCCATTTAACTTCTTTGAACGTAAGGGGTAACATCACTCCCCTATTCATTTGATCCGTAACCATCAGCGGAACGCAATTCAAGATCTCGTCATTGAAGGTGGAGACTTCAGAGGTGAATAAGGTCCAGAAGTACTGTTCAGCTGCATCAACAATTTCCTCAGTTTTTTCTAAGATATCGCCCGTGGTTGTTTTCAGTTTTTTGATTTCCAATCTCCTGTGTTTATCAATCACTGTGTCATGGATGAATCTTGTGTTTCTATCACCTTCCACTAGCCAATTGTTTCGGGCCTTCTGCTTCTAAAAGATTTCCTCATACGGATATGCCTTTTTGAGGTGAGCTTGAGCTAGGTTGAGGGATATAGTATCCACATCGGATCGGGTGGATTGAAGCTGTAGCTTAGCCCTGATTACTTCTGATTCTGCAAGTTAAACATTCTGAGTAATGTCGCCGAACACATTTTTGTTCTAGGATCGCAAGGCAGATTTGAGAATTTTCATCTTGATATGGAGTTTATGCATCGGAGATGCGTATATTTTCCTGTTCCAGCTGGCCTGGACTATATTTGGGAAGCACGCATGCTCAGCCCACATGCGTTGGAATTTGAAAGATCGATGCAAATTAGCTGTATCAGACTGAAGAGATAAAAGAATTGGAGAGTGGTCTGATACGGATCTAGGAAGATGGTCAATATTGCATCCAGGGAGAACACGCATCCATTCAGAGTTGAACATGATCTTGTCAAGCCTAGCCCATCTTTGACTTGTGCCAGATCGGTTATTGCACCAAGTGAACGGGGATCCCGATAAACCCCCATCCATGAGCCCTGCATCATTAACAGCATCCCTGAATTCAAACATAGCTGGCATCATTTGAAGAATGCATCCCAGTCTTTCATTAGGGGATAGGGTGGTGTTGAAATCCCCGCAAACCAGCCAAGGGCCCCTGATAGCATTGGAGGAGCTTCTCAGCTCATCCCAGAGGAAATTCCGCTGATCCCTGTTGCAGCTTGCATATACAGTTGAAATGAAGAAAGGAAACGGGTGGGAGTTACTTGAGATAGAAAAGGTGATGCATTTCCTGGACACATTGATGGTTTGAATCTGAAGATGGCTCTTGGTGAGGATCCAGATCTTGTTTGTCACTGCTTCTTCGTAGATCTGATTTGAAAATCCTAGTTTGACAGCAACCATCACTCTTTTGGAATTCCTGATCATTGGCTCTTAAAGGAGAAGTAACTCGATGTTGTGCTTGCGGATCAAACGTTTCAGATAGAAAATGGTCGGCGCATTGGCCACCCCTCTCACATTCCACGAGAGGAGACTAATCATCAGTAACCCACCACTTACGCCTAGCCCGGTTCTTTGAACTCCTTAGCCGTTGACTTATGCTTTTGAACTGCATTGATTTCTATAGTGTCTTTTGCTTCTGCTTGGGGTTAGGGGAGTCTGGATCTTCTTGCATGGGACTGTCACTAGAGATGAGAGTGTCTAAGTCATGCATTGTTGATCTATCTTGTAAATTAACCCAGAGATTGATAGCCTCGAGGCCTTGAGATTTTCTAGGGACACCAAATGTGGAGGGCTGATTATTAGTGGGAGTGAGTGTGTCTATGAGTTGTTGTTGGCAAAGCTGATCCAGGTGTTGCTCTGGTTCCATGATGTTGCCCTCTTGACTAGGTTTTAGAGATCCTGCTTCGAAAAAAGTCTGAGAATTGCCAATGATACTTGGCTTGGGATCCATTGTTGTCTTAGAGAGATCCTGTATTCTAATTGATTGAGGTCTCACAATTTCCCGAGTAGCAGAGACTTCTAGGAACAAATCCTTGATGCCTGATAGCCAATCTTCCCAAGCCATCATCATAGCTGGAGACAGCATTTTCCATTGTAAGGGAGTTGAAGGATATCCTGTGTGTTTCTTGAGTTGAGTGGAGTCGCTGGAAGGAGCCTGATCGATGCACTGTTATGTACACCTCCAGTCAGATGGAGGGGGTTGTTGCTGGTTACTGCTGAGCAATGGTCTTAGAACATCTGAATTGATGACCGGACCCTGATTGTAGTGTTGATTGGGCTGGGTAGATTGGCAGGGAGGGTTTTGGACTTTGTTCAGTTGAGGGTGCCAGTTGGTAGTTGAAGGTGGTTGTTGTTGTTCCCTGCAGAGTAATGATGAGGGATGATCGTTTGAACTATTTTGTAGTACCGGGTTACCGATTTGTTGGCTACCCTGGATTGCTGAGCAAGAGGGAGGTGAAGGTGACCTGTATCTTCGGACTCCTGAGAGGGGATTAGCTTACTGTTGTTTGCCTCCTAATGGGAGGTGACCAGGGTGGGCTGAGGGTGTGTAGACTGTAGGATCTGTTTGGGTGGCACTACTGGTGAGAGCATTGGGGATGGATTTTGTTCCCATATCTCAAAATGAGGATGTGTTGAGGATGTGTTGGATGTGGGATCTGAGAGGGTGGCACTACCGGTGGAAGCATTGTGGGTGAATTTTGTTCACATGTCTCAATATGAGGGTGGGGGTTTGTCATCAGATCGTCCTCTTTGGCATCCTTTCGATCAGGTAAGAGGCATCCGGTGGAATTGGCTTCTGTAGCATCAGGATTTTGAGCCCGAGTTGTTGTATCAGGGTTAAGATGATTTGCAAACGAACTAACTACCCATTATTTCATTGATTCCTTGGCACTGGTGGTGATTGTAGCTCCAAGAGATTGATCCTTACCTGATGATTGGGCAGCTTCAATGTAGGCAAAGACAGGGAAGGGTTTGCCATCAACAATGAGGTTTATCATTCTGAGGAGAGGACTGTCTGTATGTGGTATGATCTTGGCTCGGGCAAACTAGCAGTTTTGACTGCCCAACTCTTTGTGGTTTAAGTCTACCACGGACCCCAATCGTTCAGCAATACTACCAATAGTGTGTTCATTCCAGGCGTGAATGGGAATGTCTTCTATTCGAATCCATAGTCCTGTTCCTACCAGTTGCATTGAGGAATTCCAGTTTCTGATGTTTTGGAGACCCAATCTCCGATGTAGGGCCCTGTTTTTTAAGAAGGAGATAGCATCTTCCTTGGTATCGAAGTTTAGCAAGTAGGATGGAGCAGAGATACGAAATACGTCTTTTAGGTGAAGCTTGGAGGCAGGGGAACACGAATGTTCCTTGATGGTTGCGGAGATGTCTTGGATGTCGACGGCGTCTCCGATAATGGCGTGGGTGAATGTGGCCTTGCCTTGGTCGAAGATCCAATTCAGGACGATAACTGAGAGGTTGGGTGTGGGTGGGCTGGGCAGCCACAGAGCCTCTTTGAATGATGTTGGTTGTTGATGAGATATCGGCCCTCCCTGCGGATGATGTTTCTCTGTATTTGGGCGATGAGTGTGGGGTTGAACAAGTGCGTGCTCCTTGGGAAGAGGGGCTTCCTTAGATGAGAAGGTGTAGCTCGTTGTTTAGCTTCCTGCACCACCATACGACGTCTTGCAAGGAACCGATCGTGAAGCAATTGCTTGGTCGTGTTGGCATCGTCAGGGCGTCGATATTTGATGAACACATATCCTCTACTCCTCCTAGAAATTTTGAATCTGGGGATGTATATGTCTAAAATCTCCCCAAACTGACCAAAGCACGTTTTTAGGTCTTCCTTGGCGATGGAGAAGGAAAGATTGCCAACGAAGATGCTGTGGCCCCCAGATCGGTGCCTTGGATGCTGAGCAGGAATCCAATCTCCGTCCATACATTCTCATTTCACCACATTCTTGCTTCACCATTGTAGATGAGCTTTGTTGTACATGCATATGGGCTTAGCAAGGCTCTCGAAAGTTGATGGATGTGAGATTGTAAATGGGATAGAAAAAGTAAATGGGCTTAGTAAGGCTCTCGAAAGTTGATGGATGTGAGATTGTAAATGGGATGCAAGTGGATCCTTGGCACCTTAGTTCCCACCTTTATTTTTATTAGTCTTTAATTAATCTATTCATAATTATTCTCTTAATTTTCTCGGATTTAGATTACATCTTCATCTAGTTCTAGTTCTGGTTATTTTCAGATTACGTACAATGTTTAGTTCCTGTGGATTCGACCCCGGTCTTACCGAGTTTATTACTACATCATAACCCTATACTTGGGTTGTGAATAACAATTGTGAATGACAATAAATAAGGATTTATTTTTTAAGGGGACATGACATTCTTGCAGCCACTGGTAAGGAGCCCCAATATTATTTATTTATTACTAGTATTTAGTAGATATTACTAGGTTAATTTTTTTAAAAAAATATTTCTTTTATTTAAATATGTTCTATTATTAGTTAGCTAAATTATGAATGCTAATTGCCATTGATTATCGAATTATATAAGTATAGGACAATCAGTTGCCCATTTGAGAATTTTTATGTAGCTAAACATATATAAAGTTTGCTTTTCAAGGTATATAAATTCTTAAATTGTCACACGTTTGGATAATTTAAGGTTGGATATATTAGAATGCTTTCACTTCCTTTATTTAAATGAACATGCTTGGATAGATTATCTTTTGTAGAACAAGGAATGAGCAGGGCTAATTTGGAGGATGCCTCTTTCCTATTAGATGGGTTGCTCAACTTGCATAACCTTGATTGAGGTTTGTTCTTTTAATGCTATTTTTCATTTTTTTTTTATTTTTTTGAAATAATATCGATGCTTTGTGCTTTAGGTTATTACATAATATGAATTATCAGGTCCTGAAATATAAATTGATTTCCTATCTTTTCTTAGTTTGCATAGGTTGGAAGACTATATGTGTCAATGAAAATTTTTTTGAATGATCTTAAGAAAAAAGATAAATTTCAAGTATCTTTGGCTAAAATGCTATGATGTGGTATATAGGTTTCCCCATGTTGACAAATATTCCTTTTACTTCTTACGTGCGTGCTGTTGAGGTGTGGAGCAAGCACACCAATGCCAAGACCAAGTTTCTCGACCGGTCGAGTGGGCTGCTCGACCAGTCGAGAGCTGCTCAACTCAAACTCCAGCGAGCAGGATTTTTTGTGCTTGACTAGTCAAGGGCTTGGCTTGACCATTCAAGGACCTGGCTTGACCAGTCAAGGGTTATGCAGATTGTGTGAGGATTTGGTGCGGACTGTGTAAATTTGAGGCAGTTTTCGTAGAGGTTCAAAAAGAAGTTACCTAAACTATAAATAGGGGTCCTAGGGTTATTCTAGGGTATGAAAAGGGGTTTTCTAAAGTAAGGCTAAGGGTTTTCTATACGTTTAAAGTGAGTACATTGCTTGTAATCTCATTTTTCTTCACAGTGAAAGTTTGCACCCGTGGTTTTTTACACTTATTGGGGTTTTTCCACGTAAATTATCTTGTGGTTTGTTGGTATATTTTGATTCTACTGTTAGATTATATTTCTTCTTGTTTATTGTTTGTGGGTGAGACTGAAGATTGGATGTTGATTCACTTGCATTGTTGGCGTGTTGCGCAATAGCTGGTATCAGAGCTATTGGTTTAGTTCAAGTGGGAGTAATGATGGAAGAAAGGAATACTATAATTGAGAAGTTTAATAGTTCAAACTTTACCTTCTAGAAGTGCAGGTGGAAGATTATCTACATTAGAATGACCTTTATATTCTCTAGGAGGAAAAAAGAAGAAACCAGAAAAGATGACAGATGATGAATGGTCTTTATTGGATTGGAAGGCTTTAGGAATGATCCGACTCTCTTTGTCTAAGAGCTTCACCTTCAACATATCATAGGTGAATACTACGAAAGAATTAATGCAAACTCTAGCTACAATGTTTGAGAAACCCTCAGCGTCGAATAAGGTTTATCTTATGAAACGACTATTCAACATGAAGATGTCAAATGGTGGGAGGGTGGTTGAGTTCAATACAGTTACGAACCAATTGAAATATTTTAATATCACTTTTGATGACGAGGTCAAATCATTATTGACCTTGTCTAGTTTGCTAGACAGTTGGGATGGTTTGGTGATTGCTGTGAGAAATTCTTTAGGGTCGACAAAGCTAAAGTTCGATGATGTGCCTGGACTAATTCTTAGTGAAGAATCTGGAAGAAAGGCATTGAGAGTTTTAGGGGATTCGAGGAATGCTCTAAACGTTAAAGGAAGAGGAAGATCACTGAACAAAGGAAGTAGTAAACACGGACGTTCTAAGTTGAGGAAGAAGTCTAAGGGACTAAAAGACAAGGACGAGTGTTAGTATTGCAGGAAGAAGGGACACATGAAACGTGATTGCAGGGCACTTAAGAAACAAGAAGGAAGCTTTCATGGTGGGAAGGATTCAGTGAATTTATCTGAGAAAAGTAATACAGAGGCATTCGATCTTGTCTCTTGATACGCAAAATGAGTCTTAGGTCATAGATTTGGGTGCTTCATTTCATTCCACTTTGTGAAAGGAAGTTCTACGTGATTATATGTCAGGTGACTTCGGTAATTCTACTTGGGTGATGATGTGTCGTACAGTATTGTTAGAAATAGAGAAATTTATATAAAATAAAAAGATGAAACAGTGTTAAAATTAAAGGATGTCAAACATGTACCAAGTTTAAACCAGAATTTGATCTCAGTGGGGCAGTTGGCCGATACCGGATATTTGACAGCATTCACTAGTGATTCCTTGAAGATCATAAAAGGGGCCTTAGTGATATCTCGAGGCAAGAAGGAAGGTACTTTGTAAGTGACTTCCGGATTATATACTTCACTTGTAGTCGCATCAACTGGAGTAAATGGACAGTTATGATATTAGAGGTTGGGACATATGAGTGAGAAAGGGATGAAAGTATTATTTTTAATAGGGAAGCTACCAGGGCTAAAGGCTATTAACTTGGAATTCTGCGAGGATTACGTGTATGGTAAGCAGAAGAGGATAAGCTTTAAGAAAATAGGATGCGCTTCAAAGATGCATCTGTTGGAGCTTGGACACACTGATGTGTGGGGACCAACACATGTATCATCTCTTGGTGGTTCACGTTATTTTGTTTCTTTTATTGACGATTCTAGTATAAAACTGTGGGTTTATTTCTTAAAGCACAAATCTGATGTATTTGATGTATTTGAGAAGTGGAAAGTAGTAATAGAAAATACGACAGAAAAAATAGTAAAATGTCTCAGATTAGATAATGGGGGAGAGTACTATGATAAGAGGTTTGTGGAGTATTGTGCAGTAAATGGAATCAAACATCAGAAAATGATTCTAGGGACACCATAGCAGAATGGTGTGGCTAAGTGCATTAACAAGACTATCTTTGAACACGCCAGGAGCATGAGGTTACATGCAAGGTTGCCTAAAACGTTTTGGACAGATGTTGTGAATACTGCCACATATCTCATTAATAGAAGTCCCTTAGCACCATTGGATGGTGGGCTATTAGAAGAAATGTGGACTGGAAAAGAAGTAAACCTTACACACCTCAAAGTGTTAGGTTGCGCTTCATATGTTCACATTAATATAAAGCACATAAACAAGTTGGATGCGAAGTCCAAGAAGTGCACGTTTAAAGGCTACAGGTAACATAATTTTGGCTACGGGTTTTAGGATTCAGAGAATTAAGAAATCATCAAAAGTAAAGATGTATTCTTTAATAAAAAAGTGATGCATAAGGACAATGTGTAACAAAATAAGGTCGATGAGAAAGAATTTGTAGAGTTGAAAGAGTTATCAGACACGGGTGTTACAGTGTCATAGGATGAGCATGCACAGGAGCATAATGAGGTAAAACCGTAGACACGGGTTGTGAGGAGGTCTACTCGGGAGAGGAGACCCAAGGTCCGATACTTACCCTCTTTACATTATCTACTACTGACAAATAATGGTGAATCAAAGTGTTTTGAAGAGGCATTACAGTTAGATACATGAGTTAAGTGAGAGCAGACCTTGGATGACGAGATGAACTCTCTTGAGTCTAATCGTACCTGGGAGCTAGTCACATTGAAGTTGTGGGTTCGTCCTTAAGTCACCTAGGCTACAATATGTGGGTGTGTACATTAAACACCAACATATGACTGATACAATGCATCCGCATCCAAACAATTTTATTGTTCACCATTAACATTCTCGCTAAAAGAAGACAAGATGCAGATAAAGGGTGAGGAATCCAGCACGACCATGCACAAACATGACACAACGGTGCTCTTTACGAAGAAAACTATTGTGAAAGACTAGAACAAACACGTTGAAATTAGAAGTTGAGCATGGGTTAGTTAATCACCACAAACAATCTTATAAGAATCATCATATCCGTGAACCCAAAATGCATAACAACAATTCAAACAGTTGTGCCCTATTTACTTATCTAAAAACATGGCGTTCCTAGGACTTTTCAAGCATTTAAACATTTCCTTGTGGCAGAATATGTGAGAAGTTTTTGATACAGTCATACAGAGGGCTGTGTAAAGTTTTAACTAAATATCCATGGTGCTCCGAGTGGAAAACTTACTTTCCCCAATGTATCAATACATGAAAAATGCAATTGTGTTCCATTTCAGAGAGACATCACCAGCAGATGATATGCTTCATTAGACTTCTAAATCGGATTGTCAAGTTATTGAGAGACACATATCATGGGGAAATCCAGTTCTAGGCATGGTTTTAAAATTCCACCATAACAACTGCCATAACCACACATCTTTCCACATGTCATGCACATAGGATTCAGAGTCATGCATATGATGGGCCATACCATGAAGATCACCTATCGTATCCACTCATTAGATGGGCCAAACCTCTTAGTTCACTCAGGCCATTGGCTGTCCATTAATTTTGACAGTGTAACCCACTGATAAGAGAACATCCTGATTTCCCCTCCAGGTGATCTTCATGGTATGGCCCAAATTTTGCGCAAATGAATGTCATACATGCATGACACATTGGTGGGAAATACAGAGCAACATGTGAAAATTAGCATGTAGTAGTTGTATGCAATCATCTCTTTTGCGGAACGAATGCCATTAATACTATTTTAGTAGCCAAACTTCTGCACAAATCGAATTTCACACATGCACAATATCTTAACAGGAAATACAGGGCAATATGTTAAATTTAGCATGCAGTGCCTGTATTTGATTATCTTTTATTGTGGAAAATAACACTGTTGATGCTATTTTTACACCTTATCAACAAATTCCCATCTGGATTTCAAAGCTACACTCATTTTTATTTTTTACACATGCTTCTACACCAATATTAACAAAATACAGAAATAACTACATAATCTGTCAGATCAAAGCACAACAACACTAAAAGAAACAAAATAACATCTAGCTCCTTATCAAATCAAAGCTGAACAGAACTTTAGTCACTACAAGAAATATGATTTTTACCTACGAAAATTATTTTCGTAGGTAAAGATGACTTTTATCGACGAAACTTATTTTTGTAGGTAAAAGCCAACTTTTACCAACGAAATCTAATTTCGTAGGTAAAACCCATCTTTACCTACGAAACTTTTCGTAAGTAAAGGGTCTTTTGCCTTTTTCAAATAATAAAAAATTTAAAACATTACTTTTACCAACGAAATTTAATTTCGTAGGTAAAACCCACCTTTACCAATGAAAAAATTTGTAGCCAAAGGTTGTTTAAATTTTTTACCTACGAACTGCAATTTCGTAGGTAAAAACCAATCTTTAGCTACGAAAATATTCGTAGCTGAAGGTCTTTTGATTTTTTTAAAAAATTAGAAATCCAAAACTTACTTTTACCTACGAATTCTAATTTCGTAGGCAAATCCAATATTTACCTACGAAAATATTTGTAGCTAAAGGGACTTGAAACCTTACTTTTACCTACGAAATATAATTTCGTAGGTAAAACCATCTTTTCCTACGAAAATATTCGTAGCTAAAGGGTTATGAAACCTTTTTTACCTACGAAATGTTATTTCATAGGAAAAACTAATCTTTGCCTACGAAAATATACGTAGCTGAAGATCTTTTGATTTTTTCAAAAAAGTAGAAATCCAAAACTTACTTTTACCTACGAATTATAATTTCGTAGGCAAAACCAATATTTACCTATGAAAATATTTGTAGGTAAAGGGACTTGAAACCTTACTTTTACCTACGAAAGGTAATTTCGTAGGTAAAACCCATCTTTACCTACGGAAATATTCGTAGCTAAAGGGTCTTTTCTATTTTTCAAAATAAATCATAAACGAACTTTTACCTACGAAATGTAATTTTGTAGGTAAAACCATCTTTACCTACTAAAATATTCGTAGCTAAAGGGTGTTTCAATTTTTATAAAAAATCAAAAATCGAATTCTTTACATTTGCCTATGAAATATGATTTCGTAGGTAAAACTTATCTTTACCTACGAAATTATTCGTAGCTAAAGGGTTCAAATAAGGCAAAAACGTTACTTTTACCTATGAAGTATAATTTCATAGGTAAAACTCCTATTTACCAACGAAAATATTCGTAGCTGAAGGGTTTTTTGAATTTTCTTACTTTTACCTACGAATTTTAATTTCGTAGGTAAAACCCTCTTTACCTATGACAGAATTCGTAGCTAAAGGTATTTTTGAATTTTTTACCGAAAGATTGAAAAGAAAATTTTCGCGGGGAGATGGAAGACTTTTCCTGACGAAAACGTTCGTCGGTAAAAGTGTTTTTCCTAAAAAAAATTTCGACGGCTAAAAACCGTCGGTAATAAAAATGTTTTAATTTTACCTATAACCTAAATGTGTGTGTGTGTGTGTGTGTATATATATATATATATATATATATATATATATATAGTTTTTATATCATATGAATGGAATTTTATATATATATATATATATATATATATATATATATATATATATATATATATATATATATATAATTAAAAGGTAATATTTAAATAATTTGTAATATCGCATGAAAAGGAATATTGAAAAGTTTAGAAATTTTAAATATGTTTAAGAAAAATTTTGAGAACAAAATAATGCTTTTGAAGAGAAAAATTGGCATTTTGAAATTTTTGAGAAAAAATTAAAATATGAGAAATTTTTTGAGATTTTGCAAATAAAAATTTAAAATTTGTATTTTAAATATTTTTAAAATATTTTATAATAAAAATGATATTTATTTAAAAGAGTAAAAAAAAAATACCTTTTGAAAAAAAAAATGTTAAATTTGCTAAATTATTAGGCACATCCACTAATTGAACCTTTAATCGTTTTTGGACAATCTAATCAGTTTAAATTAAAGAGTAAATAACTTCAGATGTTTAAATCAAATTTCACTAAAATTGTTGATTAATCTTGTATGCCCAATATCTTTCTCATATGTAGCCTGATTAAGGCGAGTAACTAGTCAAATTGAGAGTATTGGTCAGTAAAATAGAGTGAATGCACCAGACATGTAAAATGGGCCAAATATTCTGGTTAAAATTGTGACCCAACTTACTGACCTCCTAAGAACCTAAGAATTGATGTTAGTAAGTTTTGTGGGCCCCATCATGATGTTTGTCGAACATCAACACCGTAGATTTGATGTCTCTCCATTTGGTTATGAGATATCTCAAAAATCATCGATAAACGAAACTCAAGTGGGCCATACCATTTAAAACTATGTGAAGACATCCTAAAAAGTATAAAAGAACTTGTGGGGCCCACATGAGTTTTGGATGTGGTTGAAACTTGGTTTGACCCTTCATCCAAGTGGGACACACATAATGAGTGTGTTGGATATGTGAATCACATTTAGGCAGGCCCAATATATGATTACAAATGTTGTAAGGAAACCTTTCTCCACTACATTTGAGTTACTCGTTACCTTTATCAGAGTAAAATTTGTGGGGTCCACCATTATTTATGTATTTTATCCACTCCATTCATCCATGTTAACAGATAATTTGAGGTCTAAAGAACAAAAAGGAAGCATATCCAAAGCTCAAGTGGACCACACCACAGGAAATAGTGTGATTGAACTTATACCATTTAAAATTTCTTGGAGGCCATAGAAGTTTTGGATCAAGCTGATGTTTGTGTTTTCTATTCATTCATATATTTTTTATATTATGAACAACCTTTATCCATTTTTGGACAATCTGATCAGTCCAGATTGAAGAGTAAATAACTTCAGATGTTTAAATCAAAATTCACTCAAATTGTTGATCAATCTTATTTGCCCAATATCTTTCTCATATGCAGTATGATCGAGGCGAGTAACTGATCAAATTGAGGGTAATGATCAGTAGAATAGAGTGAATGGACTAGACATATAAAATGGGCCTATCATGATGTGTGTCGAACATCAACACCGTGCATTTGATGTCTCCCATTTTACTTATGAGATATCTAAAAAATCATCCGTTACGAAACTCAGGTGGGCCATACCATCTAAAATTATGTGAAAATATATTTTTTAGATGTCTTCACATAGTTTTAGATGGTATGGCCCACCTGAGTTTCGTAACGGATGATCGTCAATACCATTATCTGGATCATCGATATTATATAATCCAGATCAACTAAACCACCACGAATATTATGATCTAGACCATTCCGACCATCAATACAATTATCCATATCATCTAGATTGTTGATGCTATGACTAAGATCATCTTAACCATGAATACTATGATCCAGAGCACAACTGATATTATGATTCAGGCCATTGAAACCGTGGGTATTATGATCTAAACCATCTTGACCATCAATAATGTTCCACGCAATGGATCTATCATTCACCCCATAATAATTCACTAGTCATTATTGGGCCTCCCGATCTAAAATAATTTGTAAGAATGGTCCATCCAGTGGGACAAATCACAAGAACGGTCTGGATTAGTTATCACTTCTCATGAATTGTACAATTTGATGAAAAAATGAGGGCCTAAAATAATATGTAGTGTGGCCCAACTATAGTATGTGGTGTGGCCCACCCAAGTCTTGGATTGACTTTATTTTTAAGCCCATTGCCCACCATGAAATGGTACATCTAACTGATGGGACAGATTCAAAGTTCAAGTGGACCCCACCATAGAAAAGAGTGGGATAGTAATTGAAAACTTCCATGGCCTGAAGAAGTTTTTAACGGTAGGTGTACAATCCTCACTGTTTTTGTGGTGGGATTCACTCGAACTTTGGATCGGCCTCATATTTTGGTTCATGCTCTAAAATTTTGTGGTAAAATAAATGGATGGAGTGGATAAAACCCCAAGCATACATGGTGGACCCCACAAAGTTAATCATATCCTATGCATACTCGAAAAAAATATTATTTTTAAAAGGAAATTGAAATTTATCCGTGAAAAATAAAATTACTAAATTATTAGGCACATCCACTAATTGAACCTTTAACTGTTTTTGGACAATCTGATCAATCTAGATTGAAGAGTAAATAATTCAGATGTTTAAATCAAAATTCACTTAAATGGATCGCACCACAAATAAGGGGAACGGATTGGCTACTCCCCCTACACCATCTAATGGCAGGTGGTTGGTGCTGTGTGGGCCCCACCATGATGTATGTGTTTAATCCATGTCATCCATCTATTTTTAAAGATCATCTTATGGCATGAGACCAAAAATGAGGCATATCATAATCTGAAATGGACTACATTACATGAAATAGTGTTGAATGAGTGTCAACCATTTAAAACATTTTAGGGGCCATAAAAGTTGTGGATCGAGATGATTTTTGTTTTTCCCCTTCATCTAAGCCTGTATGACCAAATAAACAGATTGGATGCCAAATAAACAGTACAATGGGCCTTACGAGGATTTTAATGATGGATTTCTGATCACTATTGTTTTTATGTGGTTTGGTCCACTTGATATTTATATACCTCTCATTTTTGGGCCCCACCATGATGTATGTTTTATATCCACATCTTCCATCCATTTGGAGAGATCATTTTAGGCCAATATCCAAAAATAAATCGAAAGCTCCAGTGGACCCTAGCACAGAAAACAGTGGGGATAGTGACACCCACCATTAAAAACTTTTAAAGGAAACGAAAGTTTTAGATGAAGCTGATATTTGTGTTTTACCTTATTTCATGTCTTTTTTAACTTTTTAACAGGTTGGATTTCAAATAAAAATTATGGCGGGCCTTAGGATAGTTTTAACAGTGGGAATCACTCTCCCCACTGTTTTCTGTGGTGAGGTCCACTACATCTTTTTATCTGCCTCATTCTTTGGCTCTTGTACTAAAATAATATCTCAAAATGGATGGATGGTGTGGATACAACACATACATCATAGTGGGGTCCACAGAACTTGGTGACGTCACTTTAGTAGCCAACTCACTACTCAACCTATGTAAGTCGTGGGCCTGTTTGATTTTCCAGGGGGATGGTAAATACCTGGAAAAAAAATAATTATTATTTCCCTCCGTAGTTGCCGCACTCTTCCTCGTAACTGATTTGACGATAACTTTTTAGAGGTTAAAATGGCAAATATTATAAAACATTTGTGGGTCCCACCATGATGCATATCATATATCCACACCGTTAATCCATTATGTCAGATAAATTTATGGTATAAGCCAAAAAATGAGGTATATTCAATGCTCAAGTGGACCACGCAATAGAAATATGTGAATTAAATACTTACCATTAAAAACTTCATGTGGCCATTGTTTCTTTTGGTACGGGCCAGTTGAGTGTTGGATCTAACTCATTTTTCTTCTAATATCTCAAAATGTTGTGATAAAATGAATGGACGGAGTACATATATCATATACATCAAAATGGGGTCCTAAAATGCCCGCTACTACTTTTTAACCGGTTTCCAAGAAGTGAAATCATCGTGAATATTCAAACAGGTGAAACGGTAATAATCACCCATTTCTTGGGTATTTACCATTTCCAGGTGAAACGATGAAAATCAAACAGGCCCTAAGTGCGGCAATCTCTCTCACTCTCTCTCTCTCTGTCTCGTACACTCTCCCTCCTCTCGCTCTCTCCTCTCTGTCCGATCTCTCCACCCTCTCCTCTCTCTGTCTCTCTCGTGTCCTCTCCCTCTTCTCTCTCTCTCTCTGTCTCTCTCTTCCTCTCTCTCTGATCTCTCTTACAGTCCGTTGCCGAATGCCCTACCCACGCACACGGTTGAAGATCTCTCTTGTGGTCTCTCTTGCTGTTGAAGGTCATTAACGACAGTGAGGTATATATCTCTCTCTCTCTCAATCTCTCTCAATCTCAATACTGATTTAGGGATTTAGGGATTTGGGATTTGTGGATTTAGGGATTTAGGGATTTGTGGATTTAGGGATTTATGAATTTAGGGATTTAGGGATTTAGGGATTAATACTTCTTATTTTCCACACAGCCCCTAACCATTTTCTTTTCATTTGTTTCATCTAGGTGTTGGAGATTAATGCCAATCCTCATGGATACGTACGAAATCTTGCTCGATTTCAGCCATAAATCGGCCAAAATCATCTGCAAATGTATCACAACAAGTTGCTGAAAATCTGAAGTTGTAGGTGAGAAACCTGGCAACAATTTTCTATTATTAATATAAAATTTACTTTACTTTCTATGTATTAATGTCAATTTCTATTCTTGAGGAATTCAGGGTCGAGAATTGCTTTCAGTTCTTTTTTTGTTTTGTTTTTTTTTAAAAAAATGGGATTCAAGGCCTTTGAATTGTGATGCATACCAAATGTTTGACGAAATGCCAAAGGAGACATGCATACCTAATGTTTGATATGATAACTAAAAGAAAATTGGTTTTTTCTTGTTGTTTTGTGCTCCATGTCATTACAACTATTAGTCTTTGTTGTTCGTGCTTAAGATTTTAATTAAATCATTATCATTATTTCATCAGGATTCATTCTGAAAGAAAAACACCAAGTCTCTAACTACTAAGACCACTGCTACTATGCCTTAGTCTTTTAGTCTTAGCCTCTTAGAAAATACAGAAAGGCCCAAATGGCTAGTGCCAAATGTAGAGGTTAAAACCAGATTAAAGTTAAAATAAATAAAGAGCAGGGCTCAAATTTCAAACTGACCAATACCAGGAAGGTTGGGTAATTAAAGTACAAATTTATGGATTTTTGGAGTATTTATTGAAATGATTAGGCATTTATTGCAAGGAAATATCATATCAGGAAGGTTTTGCGTTGAAGTTGTAGATGAAAAGATGTGCAAGTAGCTGCACGTGGGGTCTATCATGGTGTATGTTTGACATCCCATCCAACAGGTTGCCCTAACATGAACAGGATGAAGGCTCAAAAGTTTTGCCATTAATCCAATTATCAAGTGAGCCACATCATTCGAAAACAATGAACAACCACACAAAAGACCTTGATACTCACATGTTGGTCCACTTTGATGGTTGGATTAGTCTGATTTTACCAGCATCCAATTTTCATTATAGGGCAATTGTGTTAGACCGTTTGAGTTGCATAAATACTTCATGCTGGCTCCAACACCCACTTCAAGTTGTGTGTGAAACAACTTTGAGAATTTGCTAAGTCTTTTTTTTTTTGGAAATTTAAATCTACCCAAATTTATGGGCATGATTCTGCATTCAAGGCATTATTTATGCCTGTTTCAAATTTTTTATGCATCTAAATTGAATTGTGATAAACTCTCATTTTCATTAGAAAAAATCTCAAGGTCAATCTCATATTATAATGAGAGAAGGCCTCAAGGCCAACCAGTTGGACTACAAGTTATGGCCCACCCAGCAAATAACTTTTCATGCGCTTGTGACATCTAATTTGTCCAATAGATTGGCCCCATCATGAAGATTACCTTATGAAAAAATGAGCCAGATTCAGTCATCAAGTGGACCACACTTGTATTTTGCTATTAATAGTAGATGAGACATTTATGGTATGGTTCACCTAATGACTAGATGGGACTGATTTTTACACAAAGTAATCAGTGTAAATGCCAGGGATGTGATACATCCATCCAAATTTGGGTTTAAAAGAACTATCTAGATTGATGTCATTTATGCTGTGTATATAGTGGAGGCAATTACCATTTGAGAAATGATGGAAACTGTATACAGTAGTCTGGGCCAGTCTAGATAGACTTGGGTGTCATTTGATAAATTGAAAAATAAGCTCTGAAAATTAAGTGCTAAATTGTAATTTTGAAATAATTTTAGGGATATTTTAGTCAAAAGTGAAAAGAAATTTCAATGCACCACCACTTTCAGCATTCAGCCTTCAGCATTAAGTGAAGGGGGAGGAGCTAAAAAAAGACCCATATTTTCAGTGAAAATTAATTTAGGCACTTAATAAGTTGGATTTGCCAAACGATCCGATTCAGTAAAAATCACTGAAAATATCAAGTTTCAGTGATAAGTGCTGAAAATAAGTTTGATCAAATAGCCCCTTAGGATGAGTTCTCAATGTACATAAACACGTCATCTTACTCCTTTTTGTGCTTTCTCAGTTCATTTTGGTGGTCATAGTTATGTATATGGTAGTAACAAAACAACCTCACTGACATGAATGCATGTTATAAAGCCACAATGGAACTACTACCTGGATACAGTTTAACTCAAGTTACACTGCTAGCACTTATTCCTACTCCAGTGTGCATTTCACTTCATTAGTGCTCCTTTCTACAAGGTATGCTAATCATGTTGTAACTTATGCTTTTCTTGCTCTACAGACTGCACTCCCAGACCTTTTGCTTGGAAAACTAGCCAACTAGCCAGGTTTGGTATCGTTATCATGATCTCATTAGACATCTCTTTTTCTTAGACATGTGTACCAAAATTGCTGCATTACTATCATAACAATCTGTGGAATAGGATTCTCATAGCTAACATAAATAGAACATGATTCATCTAGCTGAACCCAAAATGTAAGGCTTGGAGGGGTTGTTTGTTTACCACTTAATATGTCCCCGAACTATTGAAATCATATTTCAGCCACTTAAGATGCTATCTTGGGTGTTTGTTTAATAGAATTAATAAAAGTCCTTAATGGAAATTAATCATTGAATTAATTTAGGGGTGGTGTATGTGCCAAAAGCGGTAAGTGATTTTAAGTTAAACATTTTCTTTCTAAATGACTACTCTTCCCTTTTCGAAGTACCTTTCTATGAAAGCATTTTGGGGTAATTGCATAGTTGTTGTGTGGACTCTTAGAAGGATTTTAGGTGTAATTCTGCTTCCACCTAGATTTGAAAGCCTATAGTAAAGTGGCTGAAAATGCCATATTGGGGATTCATATCTGAAAACCTTAATTTCCAAATTTGGGGATTTAATTTTTGAAATCCCTAATTTCCCAATTTGGGGATTCAAATTTGAAATCCCTAATCTTTGCTGGATTTTGGAGTTATGATCGTCTCGTGTCGCAAACAAACCAGCTCCGAGTTATAAGGAAGTGAGTTTTTCTTTTTGGTTATTCATCCTTCGAAGCTTGAAGAATGGTTTTCAATTGTTATTGGAATTGGCAATCTTGAAACAAAGCCTAAGGCTATGTTCTATATGAAGTGTATATAAAAAGGGAAATGATGAATAGAGAAATGGACAGAAATACTGTTATAAAATGAACAAATTGAAAGAAGAAAAATACTAATAGTTGGAGAATAGATGGGATAATAGTTTGTCCCAACCTCAATGGTTGGAGATGAGTGGTACTCCATGCTTCGCATCAGATGAGTGGTACTCCATCTGCATTGTTGATTCTTTTAGCTTTTTTATGTACTTTTAACTGCTTATAACTATTTTAAATATTTATAACGATTTAAATATATTTAACTTGGTTATTAAATGCCGAGTTGAATCAAGTGAAGACTTGATCGAGTCTTCTGAGTGACTGGACCTTGTGGGAGGTCAAGTTTTGATTTTTTGGGTTTTTCAACAATGTTCCTATGTAGCCATTAGCCATTAAAGAAAAGAAAAAATAGTTTCTAAGCAGCCATTTGCCTCTTTGGAAATCCTGCAAAACCCATGTGCAATAGTTGAGCTGTCTTTAATGTTCAAAAAAAGAAAAAGTTGGGCTCTCTATTTCATAAATGATATGATAATTGGCGGACCTTTTTTCTTATTGCATGAGCATTTTTATAAACACGGATGTTGAGATTGGAAGCTCTGCAATCCACATTTTGTGGGGTGTCGAAACAGACCTTATATCTATTTTTGTTTTAGTTTTTTGTACCACAGTACTCAGATCCTTTGGCGTGCATTCCAAATCCCAATTGTTATGACTAAGATCAGAATTTGTTCAACCTTTTTTTGGGTTGAATGCAGGGGATGCAATCTTATTGAGTCCTGGGTGTACAAGCTTTGATGAATTCAGAAATTTTGAGCATAGAGGTAAGGTCTTCCAGGAACTAGCACTTTCAGCTAAAGATGCAGTACCTTCAACTAGCATGGAAATCTTTTCAAGGTAAAGGGGAACAGAAGTCCCGTCAAATTATTGACGAGGGAGGGAGTGAATTATCCACCATTGGGGTAATTAATTTCTAACTTAGTTATGAGTAATGATTGGGAATGTGGAAAAACAGAAAATAAAAATGCTTTCCATTGAGAACTTTTACTATGTTTTCCATCATCATTGACATGAATGGACCTAAGGTTCGGTAATCCAGACTTTTCATTGGATGGTTCATATCATGGATGGGTGTTGTCACAAGAGTCTCTTCATAGTTCCATGCTTAACCAGAAACTATATCCTTAGTGGTAATCCAAGTCTATATCATTTTTCTTTTAGAAATGTAAGTTAGAGAATATATATATATATATATATATATATATATATATATATATATATATATATATAGATATACAGATTTAATTCAGTTACGAGACCATTATTATAATTTTTATCTGCCTCTTCAGTCACAATTTTGTAACTTATCTTTTACTTATTCTATGAACTCTCAATCTGTATAGGTTGCATTTGAAATTTTCATGTAGAGGAATGCTAATTGGTCAAACCAATTTACATTTCGATTTTATTTTTTATTGAGTTGCAGGCTTTTCGTTGAACCATGTGGATGAGGTTATTGATGAACTCCTGACTAAAGACTATTCCTGCGACGTTGCTCTGCCACGTGTCTAGAAAAGGTGACATCTATTACACTTGATTAGTATGAGTCTATCATCATATCTTTGACTTTGTCCCATTGGAAACATATATACTGTCTACATATTGCCACTAGACTAACCTTGTATCTTTGGAACATAGGCTTTTTGAAAACTTCTGACTTGGCACTTGTCGAGTAAAAAAAAAAAAAAAAAACCTCATAATGAATAGTACACAATAGAGTAGGAGAAACCTCCTTTTGGCAGCCCTTCATAGCAATGTACTAGCCATCCGTGGACCCTACCAACACCACATACATATCACTTGATATAAAGCCAACTAGGAACTATATGAATGATCCAAAACTCATATTTAATCTCAGAAGTATCAATCCACATTGCACCTACTGTATGCAAATAATGCATCTGTTTACAAAACTGACACCTCAGAACCTAGGACTTTAGTGTTGAAACGTGCCCTGTCTACCACTAAGCTACGGGCTCCAACCCAAAATGAGAGAATGTCGTTTTGAAACCCTGACCTCTACAATGGATGCAAGGTCTTTACCAATGGACCACATGCCTATTTGTGGAACCCTATCCACATTGTTTCACAACAAAGACAATTCAGTAGTCTCTGGTGATATGTTGTGGTTCCTTCTTTTTCCTTAAGGAGTTTACAGGAAATCAACTGGATGGAGTAAATTCTCCCTTATATGATCAAGAAATTACAAAAGTAGGAGAAATATATGCGTCGATAAAAGAAACCCAGAAAACAAACTTCATATTCTTTAATGAAATATACCATTAAACCATTTATTTCTGATGAATGCTGCCTGTGGTTAGTAACATGGAAGTGTCAACATCAATTTCATTCATGTTGCTGCTTGATGTTACTTGTCTGGCACCAACATCCAGGATAGAAGATGCATTTCATGTGAGCTTGTTGTGCTCGTATTTGTCCTCCTTTTTTCCCATATAAGGGATATGTGTCCTATGGGCCTCAAACAGATTCATGGGACTGAGACAAGAACCATCAGCAGTGTTTCTTCTCCTTTCTCCAATGGCAATGTCTCTTCTCCTTTCTCTATGTAATTGTCTGGAGACCAGCTGGATGGAGTCGATATTCTCCTAATATGGCCCAAAAATTATAACAGCATGAAGAACATGTGGGTGATTTTTAATGGAACCAGGGGAGAAAAAAAAAAAAAAAAACCTTCAAAGTACATTAGTGAAAAATACATTTTTAGAGTTTCACAGTATATTCAGGTTTTGATTTTTAAACTTTGACAAGTGAGGCCCATGATGTAATCCAGTTGGCCTATTGTGTCCCATGCTAGATGCATGGTTCCCCAAAAATCTCCTCGGTGGAGCAACCCTTCCTTTTAATTTGTGGCATACAAGAAGTCAATGAAGAAGAACAATCTAGCAAAGGTCCAAATTCAACTATAAAAAGCTGTAAGATTGGTGGCTAGGATCTTTCAGGAATGCCCCATTAACAGTGGATCCCAGCAGAGAAATCAATTGAAGTAACATAAAACAGCCCCTCTTCTCAGAACTGAGAAGCCAAGTATACTGTACACAGCCCCAGATCAAGGATCCTATATTTCCTCTACATTAAATGCATCAAATAAATTTCTGGTGATATCTGTGTAGTCTGCATCTTTTCTGTGCATGTGGACTGTCTGATGATGAATCTGAAGCATCCAACTGATGGGCAAGCTGGATTATTCATGTTTCAAAACTCTGCTATCTAAACAGTGAGCTTCAGCAATTTCTTCTATTCTATTAAATGATCATGATTTGAATTACTCTTATACCACATATGCAATTTCTAAATAATTACCCAGTGCTTACGTATCATTCATTCGAGTATCAAAGTGTTTAATTTTGTTCTCCTTACCATGCTCTTGTGAATAAGGGGCTCAATTTAAGAGCTTTCACAACCATGCTCAATTTTAGGAACTACAAAGTGTAATGTGGTATACATGCCATGTTTATAGTGGCTTTGTGCATGCTTCTGGATTGTTGTGCTATGCTAGCATTCAAACAACAGACCCCAAGATAACTGAGGAACTTTTCCATTTTTGTGTGAGTTGAGTCAGATTGTGAATATTTTCGACCATTTTTTCCGTTTGGTTTCAGCATTGCATTGTTTTGAATGGTACTTGTGTTAGTATGGGCATTTATGAAGTTTTTTTTAAAGCTATATCATGTTTTATAATTTAGCAAAGGACCTGATGATACTGTTCTGTGGCCCTTTTGAATTTCCAGATTGATTCGCTATGTATTGGAATCTGAGAAAATTTTGGGTGTCCTTTGTCTTTGCTGGAGCCTATCAAATGAACATTTTGGGATCCAGATCTCCTCTCTATTGGTCTGACTTGTATGAACTAAGCACATGAGAATGCTGAGCATGACCTGATGCATTTGGACGCTATAATTCCTCTTATCATGAGGGTTCTTGATTCTAATATCAATGAATGGTAGTACTAATTGTGAGCATCCATGCAACGTGTGATTGGGAATGAATTCACTTTCCTTAATAGTTACTGGATGAATTAATGGAGGTCATTTCATTAAAGGAAAACCTACTATATTTATTTTTCTATCTTTAAAACCAATTACTTCTTATGCTAATAGAACTAATTTTGCTTTTGAAATCTCTAAAGGAAAGTTCATATTCTTTTTCAATCTTAGTTGTTCACATTGAGAATACTTTTTATTGCAGAGGTTAGATTAATCCAGTCTCTGTGACTTGGGTCTGTTTGAAATGCCTTTATTTTTCAAGAATAATTGAGCACTGGAATTATGCAGTGTTATTGATTGGGTGGAAAAAAGTGGTTTCAGAGATATTGGCATATTAGATATGAATTTGCTCTGGAGATATTGGCCATTGGTTTCAGAGATGTGACTTTGTATTTTATTTTGTTACTGACCAATCAGCCTATGAGCAATGCCGAATTCAGCTTAGGCACGATCATATATGTGTGGGTCATGTAGTTTACTTAATATCTACTTCACTCATCAACTTTTGTTGTTAGCCGTGGTAGCTGTTCCCTTGACCCATAGCAGGAAATAAAGTAGTCGATGTGATGAAAGCAGGGCAGACCTTTACAATCGAACCCATGATCAAAGCAGGGCAGACCAAAGTGCTTCATTGTTGTATGAACAAAACAGGAATTCAAGAAAGTGAAGTTCATTGGGATATCTAAAACAGTTTAAATTCATTTTTAAAGAAATGGGTTAGACTGAATTGTTCCATTTCAATCAGAAAATGTCACATTGCCATGCATATCCATCATGTCTTGCATGTATGTAAAGATGATTTCTACATTACGAAAGGTTGGCTGACCCATTTTGTACTCTATATGTGAATGGTAAGTGCATGTTCTACTAAAAGTTAACACCCTTCAATCATGTACTTGCCACACATGTGCCAGCATGGCAAATAGGTGCGAGATCTAATCCATCTATCAGGTTGGTACGACCTTCTCTATGCAAGAGCATTCCATTTACTCAGTTTTTTCTCTAAGATAGCCTCAAGTCTTCTTCTTTTTTTTATTCACCATTCCCTATTTTGCCTTTTCACTCGATGAGGCCATGATCTTTTGTTGTGTGGCTTTCCAGGGACTGTTGCTTTCCTTTTTTAATTAGATCTTTTGTTCATATATCAGTATTTTTTTAAAGCTGATTGTAAGTAGGTGGGACAAGGCTCGAATGGCTACTATCTTGCCTAAGTAGTGCTTTACTTTTATAATCTTAGGTGGTTAAAGATCAGCAAAGCACTTCAGACAGTCTTCATGAAGTTGAGCTTCTTTTGCCATTCATGAAAGATGAACCTGTTGAAGGTGTATTGCCACTTTTGTATGCTTCATGGAGCTTTTCCATAATGTTCATCATGGCTTCATGGATCTTTGAATAAAACATTTGTTACTTCTTTCTACTGAGAAATAAACATATGTTTTTTTTTTTTTAAAAAAAAAAACCTTACACGCACACACATCCCACACACTCATACTAGTGGAATTTCACCACCTATAGGTACTTGAACCCTTGACCAGGCATTGAAACTCCTTAAGAGTCTACCACTGGAGCAAGAGTAAGGACCCAAATAAATAAATAAACATATGTTACTTATGTTCTCAACGTGGTGAATAACCCCATGACTAATTGACTATGATTCTTCAGTTCTAACTTAATATCCTTGAGCTCATGTTGGGTGCTTGCTCCCAACATCTTTATGTATGCCATTTTGGTAATGCATCCTTAAATTATTAGTTCATATTACATATTTTCATCTCACTTTTGTTTGTCATTTGATGTGGATCATATCTATCTATCTATCTTATTCTAAAAACTTCCTTGCTAATGCGGACTACATACTGAAGATTCGTGATTTTGGGCTTGCATGTGTATCATTCAATGATGCTCCATCAACTATTTTCTGGTCTGTATGTTGCTCTTCTATGTTGTGTTTGATGCATGTTATTTGCAGCTTCTGACCATGATTGATATGACCTTTTGAATTTTAATGTGATCAACTTTTATTTCTCTTATCCCAACTACAGGTCCATTTGCTCAGGGTGCTTTGGTCCTAAGGAGGTTTCGACCATAGGCATTTACCTACACACATTTTCACATTGTGCAGCTCACTTAAGTTTTGGATTTTTTATTTTTATTTTTGAGCCCATGTCTTAAAATGACATGGAAGAATGGATGGATGATGGAATGCCAAAAATATAATATTAGAGCTTGCCTAGCTTTCTATTGTAGGAAGTTCTTTTTTGGCCTGGGCTGTGAGTCCAATAGAGATGTCTGTGACAAATACACCGAGTCCAGCTGTTTTGAAGGACAATAACAAGGCAGGATTTTAAAAATCAGACAGATCCAGGAGTCATGTGGGCCATACCACCTGAAACAGTGAGGATTGAAGGCTCAGCCATGATAGAAGTTTTGCATCGAGATGATATTTGCTCCTATAGTTTATCTTATCTGAGTGGTAATAATTCTATTAATGGTTTAGATGACATAAAAACATTATGGCCAGCTCTAGGAAAGTTTTAACCGTGGACATTGTTATTTCCACTGTTTTGTTGGTGTGGCCCACCTGAGTTATGAGTTTTGAGTCTGTCTAATTTTCAAAATCCTTCCCTTTATTATAGTCTTTTAAAACAGATGGATGGAGTAGATTTTCCATGGACATATCTGTGGACCCCAACAGCCTTTACTAGAGAATATGAAGGAGACTCTCACAATTTTGTCATGTTCCGGTGAGTGGTTTCTTCAACAATTGTCATGTTCTCTTCATAATGTTGTGACCTCAACCTTTCTTCCCTTTTTCTTTTTTTTGAAGCAGTAATGGATTGTCCTTGTTCGTCATAGGTAAAATAATAAGTGATGTATGGATTCTCATGGTTTAAGCTTATTTCTTATAATAATTTGATACTCAATGGAAACAGTACTAAACTGATTTATGAGATCTTTGTTCCTCTAACAGTACCGACCTGCTGAGCTGATTGCAAAGTTTCTGGATGAGAAGCTTCGTGCTGGTAACAAGGGTACATCTGAAGAGGAGTTGGAGGGTACACTTGATAAAGTTTTGGTATTGTTCAGATTTATACAAGTAAGCTACTGGGTCCTTGTTTTCTTAGCTATTCCCTTGGGGCTTTTCATGTGCTATTACTTTTGGTCCTTAATTTCAATGATTGTCATCAGATATTGTTATATGCTGATAGGTTTCATACTTCTTTTCCTCTTATAATTCAGGGTAAAAATGTGTTTGAAGCATTTTACAAGAAGGATCTTGCGAAGAGGTTACTGTTGGGAAAGAGTGCATCTATTGATGCTGAGAAATTGATGATTTCTAAGGTAAAAACTGGGATCAGTTAAACAGTTGATTATTTATTAAACAATTGATTAAACACATGATTACTAGCAGTAATAGTCAATCTTTTCTTGCAGCTTAACAGACCAGGCTTATAGGAAGATGGCATTTCTACCACATCTGAAATTCTTAGATCTATGTGGTGCGCAGGTAATCATGTGGCTGAACTCACCCAACACCATGATTTCTACTACTAGGGTGGTTCTATTCTTGATCTAAAGAAACAGTCTTTTGTTTGTACAACCCCAGCAGTGGTACAACTGAAGGCCACCTTGTAATAAAATAATATGAATTACTTGGAGTAGTGCATATGCAGTATTCCATTAAGTTCTGTTGACATATTTGCATTCTGTTTTTAATTGTGATCCAATCCAGCTAACATATGCTCATTATGTTTTCAAACAGGTCGTAATCATGTAACTAGATCTTTCTCTAAATCTTCCCGTCACTGTTAAAGCTGGTTTTATTAGTACAATAACCCTAAAGGTACTTTTCTTATCAACTGGCATATTCAATATTTCTGCATAATGTGTACTCAAAACTCCTATTTTGTCATGGATACTTGAAGGCACAATTGTGTCACTTGCACACTTCCTTTTATTTCTAGACTGATTGGTTACATCCACTGATCTTATTTCCAATCGCTGAAATCTTACGGGGTCCACTTTGATATTTATATACTATCCAAATCATTCATAAAGTCATCCTATTGGAATGAACTGAAAACACAAAAAATAAATTCTCAAGCGTGAAACTCTTATGACCCTACGAATGTCTCAATTTCCTCTCATGTGGCTAACTCGAGTTCTGGATCCTCCTCATTTTTTGTCCTGTTCTAAAATGAGTTCAAAAATAAGATGGAAGGAGTAGATTTCATTCCTCTAAGTGTGGTCTACTTGATCAACGGATAAATTACAAACAATCAGGTGGGAAGTAGGCATTTTGTAAACGGGTTGAGCTGGTGGGGTTGGGTTGGTCTAGGACTGGGCCTGGGCCAAGCAAACCTCTTGAGTTGGGCTTCCTATGCCAGAATGCATGGTTGATTGGACAAGGCCTAGGCCGACCTAACTCTCTTGAGTTGGACTTGGGCCTCCTGTGCAAGATGCATGCCATGGAAGTCTTCTTGATAGGACAATCTCAACCTTTGAATTGTGGTATGTAAAATAGATAGCCAAGAAGGGAAATTAGTGTTCTCATGTGCAACCACATATGCACATATGCGATCGCATATCGATATGCATATCGCATATACGATCATGACACTTACTATCCTTTTTTTGAATGCTTGAGGATGTAATGAGACTTGAAAATCTCAAGCGTTTATGCCTAGGGACAACCACTCTAATTAGTGCACAACCTTTATGCATTGATGAATCGAGAATTTTGTTTTGAAGAATCTTGACAGTTTACCCTCATTATTTATCTATAACTAATTTGTTGATGTGGCATGATATCATCATCATCTTCTTCTTCTTCTTCCTCTTCTTCTTCTTCTTCTTTTTGTCTATTGGTATCAGGTCATATTTGTGCTCAAGGCTTGATATTCAGTCTGGTACATTGTACTTTCATAAAAGATGCATATTGAGAACTTTTATTCTAGATGAATCTTACAAGACATATGGATGCTTAGTCGTCAGCACCATCATCTAAGTTATATATATATTCTAATGAGGTCATGGAATTCTACCTATTCTCATGTTACACTTGCATCCTACATGGATATATATGCTAGTAGATAGTTATGATAGAAAGTCCTCAATTTTTGATAGCATCTCTTTACTTAAAGCACGATACCATTTTAAGAAAAGTGAAGGTGGAAAATTTGAGACTTGGATTTAACTCGACCATGTGTGCTTGCATTTAAACCTTATTGTAGTTTTGCTTTGAAGAAAACTATGCTTGCATTGCAGTGTTTTAGATATTTTTTTCCTTTTCCTTTTTCGAAGTTGGATGTTGTATCTTAGATACCATTTCTCATTTTGGTTATTGGATTGGCATTATGAAAGCAGATGGAAGGACAATCCAGTAATACAAGATTCGTGAATTCCCAGTATGGCATATACGTCTCTCATGGAAGACTTGTAGGATTTTCAACAAGGATATTTGCTCAAAGGGATATTGGTTATGATTTATTTTTCTTCTTCATTGATAAATATTTACAAATAGGTTGGCAACAAGCCCACTCTTGTCAGAGTTTCACCCTTACTGACTCATAGGCACTTGTCTTAGAGAAGAATTAGGTTGCTGGCAAGGAAATATCATCCTAGAAATGATGGTATGAAGGTGTGACTATTTCACTTAGAGAAATACAACAAAAGTTTATAAAATATATCATTCTGACAGCCCCTCTAAGCCTTTCTCAAATTTTCTTTCAATGCAGGTGCCATTCTTCAGGTGACGGTAGAGTTTCCATAGGATTATATTAGACCTGTTGGGAACAATGCCAGCTTGTTTACGTCGGAGGTTGGTGTCTTATGCCGATCTCTGATCCCCGCCACCACCCCCCGTTAGGTAGACATGACAGATGATGTGCGGCAGCTCATCCGTCAGCGCCTTCAGGTAAATTTTAGTAAATTAAAATTTATTTTATAAAAGTTTATTTACGATTAAGTTATTTTGCTCGAAATTAATAGAGCATACCCGGATGTGCGTCGGAGCTATCCGGCTGAGCGGGGGTCCCTGGGAGGTGGGAACCGCTGTTATGACCATGATGAAGCTGTTCATTTTCTATGGACAACATTGGGAGGGCCTGGCCATTTGGACAGGCCATATTTTGTTATTAGATCAAAATTAATGGATCATACCCGGATGTGCGTCAGAGCTATCCGGATGAGGGGGGGTCATCTGAATGGAAGGTGGAACCGCTGTTATGACCATGATAAATCTGTCCATTTCCTATGGACAACATTGGAAGGGCATGGCCATGTTGACAGGCCATGTTTATATCTGTATTTGCAGGGACCTCACCCTTAACCTAAACCACACCTAATCCTATTACCTGAACCTATAACCTATTCCCAATTCCCTACAGCTATAACCTATAACCTACCTAAAACCTAAATGTGTTCTCAAATCCCTAAACCTAAACCTAAACCTAATCCTATTCTCAACTGTCTAACTTAAACTTAAACCTAAACTTGAAAACCCAAAGCAAAACCCGATCCCGAATCCAAACCCGATTTCCTAAACCTAAACCTTAACCTATTATCAAATCCCTAAACCTATAACCTATAACCTACCTATAACCTTAACCTATAACCTAAACCTTAACCTATTCTCAAATCCCTAAACCTAAACCTAAACCTAATCCTATTCTCAACTGCCTAACTTAAACTTAAACCTAAACTTGAAAACCCAAAGCAAAACCCGATACCGAATCCAAACCTGATTTCCTAAACCTAAACCTTAACCTATTCTCAAATCCCTAAACCTATAACCTATAACCTACCTATAACCTTAACCTAAAACCTAAACCTTAACCTATTCTCAAATCCCTAAACCTAAACCTACACCTAAGCCTTAACCTATTCTCAATTCCCTACAGCTATAACCTATAACCTACCTAAAACCTTAACCTAAAACGTAAATGTGTTCTCGAATCCCTAAACCAAAACCTACACCTAATCCTATTCTCAACTACCTAACCTAAACCTAAACTTAAACTTGAAAACCCAAAGCAAAACCTGATCCCGAATCCAAACCCGATTTCCTAAACCTAAACCTTAACCTATTCTCAAATCCCTAAACCTATAACCTATAACCTACCTATAACCTTAACCTAAAACATAAACCTTAACTTATTCTCAAATCCCTAAACCTAAACCTACACCTAATCCTATTCTCAACTACCAAACCTAAACCTAAACCTAAACCTGAAAACTCAAAGCAAAACCCGATCCCGAACCCAAATCCGATTTTCTAAACCTAAACCTTAACCTATTCTCAAATCCTTAAACCTATAACCTATAACCTACCTAGAACCTTAATCTAAAACCTAATCCTTAACCTATTCTCAATTCCCTACAGCTATAACCTATAACCTACCTAAAACCTAAACCTAAAACCGAAATGTGTTCTCAAATCCCTAAACCTAAACCTACACCTAATCCTATTCTCAACTACCTAACCTAAACCTAAACCTAAACTTAAAAACCCAAAGCAAAACCCGATCCCGAACCCACACCCGATTTCCTAAACCTAAACCTTAATCAACTCTCAAATCCCTAAACCTATAACCTATAACCTACCTATAACCTTAACCTAAAACCTAAACCTTAACCTATTCTCAAATCCCTAAACCTAAACCTACACCTAATCCTATTCTCAACTACCTAACCTAAACCTAAACCTAAACTTGAAAACCGAAAGCAAAACCCGATCCCGAACCCAAACTCGATTTTCTAAACCTAAACCTTAACTTATTGTCAAATTCCTAAACCTATAACCTATAACCTACCTATAACCTTAATCTAAAACCTAAGCCTTAACCTATTCTCAATTCCCTACAGCTATAAACTATAACCTACCTTAAATTTAAACCTAAAACCTAAATGTGTTCTCAAATCCCTAAACGTAAACCTACACCTAATCCTATTCACAACTACCTAATATAAACCTAAACCTAAACTTGAAAACCCAAAGCAAAACTCGATCCCGAACCCAAACCCGATTTCCTAAACCTAAACCTTAATCTATTCTCAAATCCCTAAACCTATAACCTATAACCTACTTATAACCTTAACCTAAAACTTAAACCTTAACTTATTCTCAAATCCCTAAACCTAAACCTACACTTAATTCTATTCTCAACTACCTAACCAAAACCTAAACCTAAACTTGAAAACCCAAAGCAAAACCCGATCCCGAACCCAAACCCTATTTCCTAAACCTAAACCTTAACCTATTCTCAAATTCCTAAACCTATAACCTACAACCTACCTATAACCTTAATCTAAAACCTAAGCCTTAAACTATTCTCAATTCCCTACAACTATAACCTATAACCAACCTAAAACCTAAACTTAAAACCTAAATGTGTTCTCAAATCCCTAATCCTAAACCTACACCTAATCTTATTCTCAACTACCTAACCTAAACCTAAACCTAAACTTGAAAACCCAAAGCAAAACTCGATCCCGAACCCAAACCCGATTTCCTAAACCTAAACCTTAATCTATTCTCAAATCCCTAAACCTATAACCTATAACCTACTTATAACCTTAACCTAAAACTTAAACCTTAACTTATTCTCAAATCCCTAAACCTAAACCTACACTTAATTCTATTCTCAACTACCTAACCAAAACCTAAACCTAAACTTGAAAACCCAAAGCAAAATCCGATCCTGAACCCAAACCCTATTTCCTAAACCTAAACCTTAACCTATTCTCAAATTCGTAAACCTATAACCTATAACCTACCTATAACCTTAATCTAAAACCTAAGCCTTAAACTATTCTCAATTCCCTACAGCTATAACCTATAACCAACCTAAAACCTAAACTTAAAACCTACATGTGTTCTCAAATCCCTAATCCTAAACCTGCACCTAATCTTATTCTCAACTACCTAACCTAAACCTAAACCTAAACTTGAAAACCCAAAGCAAAACTCGATCCCAAACCCAAACCCGATTTCCTAAACCTAAACCTTAATCTATTCTTAAATCCCTAAACCTATAACCTTAACCTAAAACTTAAACCTTAACCTATTCTCAAATCCCTAAACCTAAACCTACACCTAATTTTATTCTCAACTACCTAACATAAACCTAAACCTAAACTTGAAACCCCAAAGCAAAACCCGATCCCGAACCCAAACCCGATTTCCTAAACCTAAACCTTAACCTATTCTCAAATCCCTAAACCTATAACTTATAACCTACCTATAACCTTAACCTAAAACCTAAGCCTTAACCTATTCTCAAATCCCTAAACCTCAACCTACACCTAATCCTATTCTCAACTACCTAACCTCAACCTAAAGCTAAACTTGAAAACCCAAAGCAAAACCCGATCCCGAAACCTTAACCTATTCTCAATTCCCTAAACCTATAACCTATAACCTACCTATAACCTTAACCTAAAACCTAAACCTTAACCTATTCTCAAATCCAAAAACCTAAACCTACACCTAATCTTATTCTCGACTACCTAACCTAAACCTAAACCTAAACTTGAAAACCCAAAGCAAAACCCGATCCCGAACAACCTATTCTCAAATCACTAAACTTATAACCTAAAACCTACCTATAACCTTAACCTAAAACCTAAACCTTAACCTATTCTCAAATCCCTAAACCTAAACCTACACGTAATCCTGTTCTCAACTACCTAACCTAAACCTAAACTTAAAAACCCAAAGAAAAATTCGATCCCGAACCCAAACCCGATTTCCTAAACCTAAACCTTAATCAATTCTCAAATTCCTAACCCTATAACCTATAACCTACCTCTAACCTTAACCTAAAACCTAAACCTTAACCTATTCTCAAATCCCTAAAGTTAAACCCACACCTAATCCTATTCTCAACTACCTAACCTAAACCTAAACCTAAACTTGAAAACCCAAAGCAAAACCCGATCCCGAACCCAAACTCGATTTCCTAAACCTAAACCTCAACCTATTCTCAAATCACTAAACTTATAACCTAAAACCTACCTATAACTTTAACCTAAAACCTAAACCTTAACCTATTCTCAAATCCCTAAACCTAAACCTACACCTAATCCTATTCTCAACTACCAAACCTAAACCTAAACTTGAAAACCCAATGCAAAACCCGATCCCGAACCCAAACCCGATTTTCAAAACCTAAACCCTAACCAATTCTCAAATCCCTAAACCTATAACATATAACCTACCTATAACCTTAACCTAAAACCTAAACATTAACCTATTATCAAATCCCTAAACCTAAACCTACACCTAATCCTATTCTCAACTGCCTAACCTAAACCTAAACCTAAACTTGAAAACCCAAAGCGAAACTCGATCCCGAACCCAAACCCGATTTCCTAAACCTAAACCTTAACCTATTCTCAAATCACAAAACTTATAACCTAAAACCTACCTATAACCTTAACCTAAAACCAAAACCTTAACCTATTCTCAAATCCCTAAACTTAAACCTACACCTAATCCTGTTCTCAACTATCTAACCTAAACCTAAACTTGAAAACCCAAAGCAAAACCCGATCCCGAACCCAAACCCAATTTCCTAAACCTAAACCTTAACCTATTCTCAATTCCCTAAACCTATAACCTCTATCCTACTTATAACCTCCTAAAATCTAAACCTTAACCTATTCTCAAATCCCGAAACCTAAACCTACACCTAATCCTATTCTCAACTACCTAACCTAAACCTAAACCTAAACTTGAAAACCCAAAGCAAAACCCAATCCCAAACCCAAACCCGATTTCCTAAACCTAAACCTTAACTTATTGTCAAATTCCTAAACCTATAACCTATACCCTTAACTTAAAACCTAAGCCTTAACCTATTCTCAATTCCCTAAACCTATAACCTATAACCTACCTATAACCTTAACCTAAAACTTAAACCTTAACCTATTCTCAATTCCCTACAGCTATAACCTATAACCTACATATAACCTTAACCTAAAACATAAACCTAAAACTTAAATGTGTTCTCAAATCCCTAAACCTAAACCTACACCTAATCTTATTCTCAACTACCTAACCTAAACCTAAACCTAAACTTGAAAACCCAAAGCAAAACCCGATCCCGAACCCAAACCCGATTTCCTAAACTTAAACCTTAACCTATTCTCAATTCCCTACAGCTATAACCTATAACCTACCTAAAACCTAAACCTAAAACCTAAATGTGTTCTCAAATCCCTAAACCTAAACCTACACCTACACCTAATCCTATTCTTAACTACCTAACCTAAACCTAAACCTAAACTTGAAAACTCAAACCAAAATCCGATCCCGATCTCGAACCCAAACCCGATTTCCTAAACCTAAACCTTAACCTATTCTCAAATCCTTAAACATATAACCTATAACCTACCTATAACCTTAACCTAAAACCTAAGCCTTAACCTATTCTCAATTCCCTACAGCTATAAACTATAACCTACCTTAAATTTAAACCTAAAACCTAAATGTGTTCTCAAATCCATAAACGTAAACCTACACCTAATCCTATTCACAACTACCTAACATAAACTTAAACCTAAACTTGAAAACCCAAAGCAAAACTCGATCCCGAACCCAAACCCGATTTCCTAAACATAAACCTTAATCTATTCCCAAATCCCTAAACCTATAACCTATAACCTACTTATAACCTTAACCTAAAACTTAAACCTTAACTTATTCTCAAATCCCTAAACCTAAACCTACACTTAATTCTATTCTCAACTACCTAACCAAAACCAAAACCTAAACTTGAAAACCCAAAGCAAAACCCGATCCCGAACCCAAACTCTATTTCCTAAACCTAAACCTTAACCTATTCTCAAATTCGTAAACCTATAACTTATAACCTACCTATAACCTTAATCTAAAACCTAAGCCTTAAACTATTCTCAATTCCCTACAGCTATAACCTATAACCAACCTAAAACCTAAACTTAAAACCTAAATGTGTTCTCAAATCCCTAATCCTAAACCTGCACCTAATCTTATTCTCAACTACCTAACCTAAACCTAAACCTAAACTTGAAAACCCAAAGCAAGACTCGATCCCAAACCCAAACCCGATTTCCTAAACCTAAACCTTAATCTATTCTTAAATCCCTAAACCTATAACCTATAACCTACCTATAACCTTAACCTAAAACTTAAACCTTAACCTATTCTCAAATCCCTAAACCTAAACCTACACCTAATTTTATTCTCAACTACCTAACATAAACCTAAACCTAAACTTGAAACCCCAAAGCAAAACCCCATCCCGAACCCAAACCCGATTTCCTAAACCTAAACCTTAACCTATTCTCAAGTCCCTAAACCTATAACCTATAACCTACCTATAACCTTAACCTAAAACCTAAGCCTTAACCTATTCTCAAATCCCTAAACCTCAACCTACACCTAATCCTATTCTCAACTACCTAACCTCAACCTAAACCTAAACTTGAAAACCTAAAGCAAAACCCGATCCCGAAACCTTAACCTATTCTCAATTCCCTAAACCTATAACCTATAACCTACCTATAACCTTAACCTAAAACCTAAACCTTAACCTATTCTCAAATCCAAAAACCTAAACTTACACCTAATCTTATTCTTGACTACCTAACCTAAACCTAAACCTAAACTTGAAAACCCAAAGCAAAACCCGATCCCGAACAACCTATTCTCAAATCACTAAACTTATAACCTAAAACCTACCTATAACCTTAAACTAAAACCAAAACCTTAACCTATTCTCAAATCCCTAAACCTAAACCTACACGTAATCCTATTCGCAACTACCTAACCTAAACCTAAACTTAAAAACCCAAAGAAAAATTCGATCCCGAACCCAAACCCGATTTCCTAAACCTAAACCTTAATCAATTCTCAAATTCCTAAACCTATAACCTATAACCTACCTATAATCAATTCTCAAATCCCTAAAGCTAAACCCACACCTAATCCTATTCTCAACTACCTAACCTAAACCTAAACCTAAACTTGAAAACCCAAAGCAAAACCTGATCCCGAACCCAAACTCGATTTCCTAAACCAAAACCTCAACCTATTCTCAAATCACTAAACTCATAACCTAAAACCTACCTATAACCTTAACCTAAAACCTAAACCCTAACCTATTCTCAAATCCCTAAACCTAAACCTACACCTAATCCTATTCTCAACTACCAAACCTAAACCTAAACTTGAAAACCCAATGCAAAACCCGATCCCGAACCCAAACCCGATTTTCAAAACCTAAACCCTAACCAATTCTCAAATCCCTAAACCTATAACATATAACCTACCTATAACCTTAACCTAAAACCTAAACCTTAACCTATTATCAAATTCCTAAACCTAAACCTACACCTAATCCTATTCTCAACTGCCTAACCTAAACCTAAACCTAAACTTGAAAACCCAAAGCGAAACTCGATCCCGAACCCAAACCCGATTTCCTAAACCTAAACCTTAACCTATTCTCAAATCACTAAACTTATAACCTAAAACCTACCAATAACCTTAACCTAAAACCTAAACCTTAACCTATTCTCAAATCCCTAAACTTAAACCTACACCTAATCCTATTCTCAACTACCTAACCTAAACCTAAACTTAAAAACCCAAAGCAAAACCCGATCCCGAACCCAAACCCAATTTCCTAAACCTAAACCTTAACCTATTCTCAATTCCCTAAACCTATAACCTATAGCCTACTTATAACCTCCTAAAACCTAAACCTTAACCTATTCTCAAATCCCGAAACCTAAACCTACACCTAATCCTATTCTCAACTACCTAACCTAAACCTAAACCTAAACTTGAAAACCCAAAGCAAAACCCGATCCCGAACCCAAACCCGATTTCCTAAACCTAAACCTTAACTTATTGTCAAATCCCTAAACTTATAACCTATACCCTTAACCTAAAACCTAAGCCTTAACCTATTCTCAATTCCCTAAACCTATAACCTATAACCTACCTATAACCTTAACCTAAAACTTAAACCTTAATCTATTCTCAATTCCCTACAGCTATAACCTATAACCTACATATAACCTTAACCTAAAACATAAACCTAAAACTTAAATGTGTTCTCAAATCCCTAAACCTAAACCTACACCTAATCTTATTCTCAACTACCTAACCTAAACCTAAACCTAAACTTGAAAACCCAAAGCAAAACTCGATCCCGAACCCAAACCCGATTTCCTAAACTTAAACCTTAACCTATTCTCAATTCCCTACAGCTATAACCTATAACCTACCTAAAACCTAAACCTAAAACCTAAATGTGTTCTCAAATCCCTAAACCTAAACCTACACCTACACCTAATCCTATTCTCAACTACCTAACCTAAACCTAAACCTAAACTTGAAAACTCAAAGCAAAATCCGATCCCGATCCCGAACCCAAACCCGATTTCCTAAACCTAAACCTTAAGCTATTCTCAAATCCTTAAACATATAACCTATAACCTACTTATAACCTTAACCTAAAACCTAAACCTTAACCTATTCTCAATTCCCTACAGCTATAACCTATAACTTACCTAAAACCTTAACCTAAAACCTAAATGTGTTCTCAAATCCCTAAACCTAAACCTACACCTAATCCTATTCTCAACTACCTAACCTAAACCTAAACCTAAACTTGAAAACCCAAAACAAAACCCGATCCCGAACCCAAACCCGATTTCCTAAACCTAAACCTTAACCTATTCTCAAATCCCTAAACCAATAACATATAACCTACCTATAACCTTAACCTAAAACCTAAACCTTAACCTATTCTCAATTCCCTACAGCTATAACCTATAACCTACCTAAAACCTTAACCTAAAACCTAAATGTGTTCTCAAATCCCTAAACCTAAACCTACACCTCATCCTATTCCCAACTACCTAACCTAAACCTAAACCTAAACTTGAAAACCCAAAGCAAAACCCAATTCCTAACCCAAACCCAATTTTTAAAACCTAAACCTTAACCTATTATCAAATCCCTAAACATATAACCTATAACCTACCTATAACCTTAACCTAAAACCTAAGCCTTAACCTATTCTCAAATCCCTAAACCTCAACCTACACCTAATCCTATTATCAATTACCTAACCTAAACCTAAACCTAAACTTGAAAATCCAAAGCAAAACCCGATCCCAAACCCAAACCCGATTTTCTAAACCTAAACCTTAACCTATTCTCAATTCCCTAAACCCTGAACCTATAACCTACCTATAACCTTATCCTAAAACCTAAGCCTTAACCTATTCTCAATTCCCTACAGCTATAACCTATAACCTACCTAAAACCTTAACCTAAAACCTAAATGTGTTCTCAAATTCCTAAACCTAAACCTAAACCTAATCCTATTCTCAACACCCGATCCATCGTCGTTGGCGAGAGTGCAACCCGCCAAGATGATATCGCTGAGAGAGAGGTTCACCAGCTACAGGTCGTCGTCAATGACATCAGAGATCAGCTGAAAAGGAAGAGTGAGAAGTTGGAGAGACAGATGGAGGAACAACAGAGGAGGATGAAGGAGCTGACGAGTCAGAGGGAAGAGCAGGAGAGGAGGAGGATGGAGGAGCAGGAGAGGCTGAGGGAGGAGCAAGAGAGGAGGATGGAGAAGCTGAAGAGGCAGAGGGAGGACCAGGAGAGGATGAGGATGGAGGAGCTGACGAGGCAGAGGGAGGAGCAGGAGAGGATGAGGATAGAGGAGCATGCAAGGCTGAGGGAAGAGCAGGAGATGCGGGTGGAGCAGGAGCGACGGATAGCGAATATGTTTCAGGCTCTTGTTGCACGCTTACCCATCGATACCCCACTACATCTGCCTCCATCTTCGTGATTTTTTATATTTTATTTATGATGTTAAACTTATATGTATTTATGCATGATGTAGTTTATGTTTGGATAGATTTATTTATGTACTTTGGAGTTAAATGGCTGTGAATGTGAATATGATGAAATATATTACATGACAGGTGTATATCAGGAATTATATTGTAACAGGTGTATATCAGGTGTATTTCAAGAATTTTGTGCTTGAATATAGGGTGAGAAAAAAAAAAAAAACTTTTACCTACAAAAATTTTTTTAGGCAAAAGAATCCTCCGAGTTTTTACCTACGAAAATTTTCGTAGTTAAAAGTCTCACAAGTGTTTTTACCTATGAAAATATTCGTAGCTAAACGTTTTGTAGGGTATTTTTACCTACGATATCATTCATAGTTAAACGTGTTTGTTTGGTAAATATTTTTACCTATGAAAATATGCGTAGGTAAAGGAATTTTTAGCTACAAAATTGGTGGTAGGGAAACGTTTTCTAAGTATTTTTTATCTATGAATATACCTTTTAGCTACGAAACTATTGGTAGGTAAAAAGTCTTGTTAATATTTTTAGCTACGAAATTTTTGGTAGCTAAAATGAGTTTAATATTTTTGTGTACGAAATTGTTGGTAGGTAAAAAATTTTGTAAATATGTTTAGCTACAAAATTGTTGGCGGTAAAAAGTGTTTTTAATATTTTTGGCTACAAAAGTATTCGTAGGTAAAAAGTCTTATAAATATATCTAGCTACGAAATTGTTGGTAGCTAAAAAGTGTTTCAAATATTTTTGGCTACGAAAGTATTCGTAGGTAAAAAGTCCTGTATATATTTTTAGCTACTAAATTGTTGGTAGGTAAAGTGTTTTGTATGTATTTTTACCTGCAAAACTATTCATAGGTAAAATGTTTTGTCAATACTTTTACCAACGAAATGTAACGTTGGTAAAATTGTTTGCCTACGAAAACTTTCGTCGGCAAAAGTCTTACCTTTGCTAACGAATTTTTTTTTCGTGGGTAAAAGGTATTCCCCTCGGCCTTTTAGCTACGAAATTGCCAATGAAAAATTTCGTTGGTAAAACTCTTTTGCTGCGAAATTAAGCCTTTTGCCTACGAAAATTTTCGTTGGTAAAAGTGGCATTTCTTGTAGTGAGTTTCTCCCATGTGACCTGCTCCATTGTATTCCTTGGGAACATGCTCCATTGTATCCCTGATCTAATAACCAATCAAATGAATTCAATGTTAATGCGACCTCCAACCTTAGATGAGGTCAAAGTCGCAACTTTTTCTGTCCCCGTCGACAACGCACCTGGCCCAAATGGCTTCTCAGGAGGTTTCTTCACATCATGTTGGGGTATTATCAAGAACGATATCCATCTAGCAACTATCAATTTTTTTCATGGAGGCCAAATCCCCAGATCTTTCCATTGTATCTTGATCTTCCTCAATCCTAAGAAACCAAATGTAGCCAGCTTCGTAGACTTTAGGCCTATTATCCTTTGCAACTGTGTCTAAAATATTTTGCATCTAAACTGTTCAATCTCCTTCCAACAATCATATCCAATGAACAGAGTGCCTTCACCAAGGACAAATCCATTGCAGAAAGTATATTAATAGCCTTAGAGATGGCCTTCGACATAGATAGGAAAATTGTTGGGGGAAACATCATCTTTAAGCTGGACATGGAGAAGGTCTACATCAGGATGGAATGGAGTTTCATCTGAAAGGTTCTTTTATCCTTCGGTTTTAGCCCAGAGTGGATTCGTTTAGCTCAACAATTCTGGGAGGGTTGCTGGTTTTCTATAATCATTAATGGAAGATCTTTCGACTTCTTCCTATCATCGAGGGGCCTTCGCCAAGGAGATCCCCTTTCCCCATCTATATTCATTATCGCGACGGAGGTTTTAATTAGAGGTCTTAACCGTCTTTTCCAATCTAGGGCCTACCATACAAACTTCCTATGGACAACACTACTATAACCCACTTGTTAGTTGCTAATGATACAATTATCTTTCTTAATAGTAGGATATCTTTGATTCGTGCCTTGCTATCCTTCATTTAATCATATGAGAGAGGATCTGGCTAGAAAGTCAATACATTAAAAAGATGTTACATCCTCCCAAAAAAGGCCCCAATTGGGAGGGCGAGATATATTTGTCACCTCACTAGCTTCCAATAATCCACTTTTCCCCTCACTTACTTGGGAGCTTCGCTAGTGAAAGGAAAAGTATGATACCAGCATCTTCTGCCTCTCATCAACAAGATTGAGCAACGGATAGCGGGATGAAAGGCCAAGCTTCTTAAACAGGCTGTAAAATTGGTTCTTTTTAAACATGTCCTAAGTAGCATCCCTATACATATCCTTTCAACCCTCTACATCCCAAAAAGAGGCTACTAATAGATTGAAAAGATGTTAGCTTCTTTCTTTTAGGGAAACTGGAAAACCGGCAACCATCGGCACTGGGTTAGATGAAGCGAATTATGCTATCCAGTAAGCAAGGGTGGGTTAAGCATCAAAAGACTAGTGGTTGTTATGCAAGCCTTCCATTGCAAGTTTGCATGGAAGCTTCAAGAGGAAAAATCTCTATGGGCCAAGCTATTCCCTGTGAAGTACTTCGCCAAATTCATCAATGGCAAAAACCAAGTCAACATTGGAGGTTCAAGCATATGGATACAATTGAGAGGCATTCTCCTTTTATGCATTCTCAATTCAAGATGGTTGATTGGCGAAGGTAATGTTAAATATTTTGGTTTCAGAATTGGACTGGTAATAGGCTACTAATTGGAGCCCCCCCCCGCCCTTCCAAAGACTCTTTAGTCAAGGACATTTGAAGCCCCTTAGGCGGGTGAAACCTTTCATCAGTAAAATCCATGCTCCCTGCTTCCTCTACCCAATTAATTAAAGATAGTGACATCTCTCTTTTTAACAGATAAGACAAACTAATCTAGAACCTTTTGCAGTCCGAGAAGTTCACCTCCAAATCTGCTTGGCCGTCCCAATCAACCCTGGACCTACTGGGCTTGGAACAAGTTCTTTCCTCCGAAAATTAGCATTTTCCTGTGAAAAGTGATGCATACAATGATCCCAATTGATGTTGCAGTCCAGAATATTGGCATTAGCCTAGCATCTAAATGCGACTGTTGTAAGCACCCTTTCCCAAGTCATGTAGAAACAGCCACGGGCAGCCAACAGACCTAGCTAGCCCTTTTCCCATCCTCCTGCATGCAGGCCAATATCTCTAAATCTATCCCTATTCCCCCAACACTCTCTGAGGCACAAGTCGTAAACCCATCCATCTACACTCAATTCCCCTAGCTCCCTCTCATTACTCCAGCCACCACAACAACTCCATCTTCGCTTCCTTCTCATTCAACCCTCCCACATCCACCCTTCGTGGTAACACGCCTAATGGCCCAAGTCCAGTAATATAGGCCGACACCTCTCAGCAATACTCCCCCTCCTATCTTCATGAACTGCCCCCTAATTAACCTAATACCAACTCAACCTTCTCTCGATATCCCACACCTCCTAGTACATCATCTTTCCAATACCCAACCCACCAATCAACCAGTCCCACCCTCCTTCCACTGTGGAAGACCTCGACCACCTTCTTAGCAATGGTCTGGTAGTGACCCAAGTGTAGAGTTTCTTTGCCTAACTCCTCAAAGTCCATCTTATTCAGGGACAATCTATTTCCAACCGGATTCAATAGTTGTTGGTGGTTGCCAGAAAATCTTCCTCTTGGAAGCTCCTACGTGGCCTCACTCTCCCACTCATTATCTGAGAGCTATGGCTCGGTAGAAACACTACTAAATTCGACAATCGTTCTTTTACAGCAACCTCAATTATCGTTAACATCACAAAATGGATCAAAGATCTATTATCTCAATTACCTCAGTTGGACATCTTCTCAGATCAAGGGATGCATCTTGGGTGAGCTCTGGGAATGGATATATACTCTCCTTCTATCACGAACAGGACTCATATTATCACTTGGTGTAAACCCCCATTTGGATGGGTCAAACCGAATGTGGACGATTCAACTAGGGGCAAACCAGGTGAGGGGGCTAGAGGTGGTATTTGCAGATATCACCTTACCAACATCATTTTTACCTTCTATAATAGATATGGCAAAGTCTCTAACATAGTCGTAGAGGCCCACGCGCTACTGATGGCTTGATCCAGTACAGAGATAGAGGACTGTATCAGATTATGGCAGAGACGGATTCCCGAGTGATTTTCGATGTAGTGACCAATCCCAACAAATCCAACAGCTGGAACATATGGTACCATTTACAGCTTACCCAAGCCCTCAACATTTTTTTCTGCTTCACATATAGGGAGGGTAAGTCTGTAGTCGACGAAATGACTAAATTGTGTGGGAGGGGGGGAGGATCGGACTATTCAAACCTAAAACAGGGGTCAGCCGACCCTGTTTTATGCATACGTCTCCCTTCGCCTCATGCCACGGGCGGTCTCTGCCATTTTTCCTACCTCATTCTCCTTGACCGTGTCCATCTCCTTCAATTTTTTGAGGCTTTACCCAATTTTGGATGGAGGCTTTTGCCTGTTAGTTCTTTCAGTAGTTGATTTCAGCGTCTGCTTCTTTTCTCTTCCTCTGTGTTTTTCCATCTTACCACATGATAGGTGTGGTCTGTCTCTCTATGGGGCCTGCTCGAATCTCCAACATGTGTACATTTTCCTTGATCAATATATAGCTTTGGGGGGGGGGGGTTGTGTGTGTTAGTTGAGGAGGCCACTATGGTCAATATATGTCACCAGTACAGTTAACCAGGTGTAACTCACCAGTGTGAAGTGAAAATACAAAAATTAGCATGATTCAAATATTAGGTAGGCAAACAGTATGAACATAGACAATAAAGGAGTCGTTTTACATTGATCCCATAGGTGTGCCCCATTGGCTTGGCTATGAGCATGATTTTATTTATTTATTTATTTGTATGGTTCAAAATCTGGTGGACCACACCTACGAACTTTGATGCTATTGGAGCAGTTTTACATTGTTCCCATTGGTGTGCCTCATTGGGTTGGTTATCAGCATGATCTTCTGCAAATATGGCTCAAATGATGGTTCTCATTTGGTGTAAGGAGTGGGTATACATATAAAACAGGTGGGCATCACAGGACTTGGGTATTCTACGGATGTGTTTTAGGATATTCCGCTTCCTACAAATTCAAAATCACTCTCCCAAAATTACTCTCCTGTTTAGAAGTTGGACAATTTCATGGAATCTAGAGTGGTATACCAAAATATGCCAGCTTATGTACTCTAATATAGATCAGGATTATGTGATATTTGAATGAGGCTGATTTTTGTATTTTCATTTTATTCTGATGAATTGCACCTAATTAACAGATCTAAGGAAAGATATATACCATGGTGAGCTTACAAGGAAACCTGTGGTTGGCATCCCGTTCCATTGTTCCTTGTGGTGTGGTTACCTTAGTTGAGGATCTTGTTTCTTCTTCTTCTTCTTCTTCTTCTTCTTCTTATTAATATAGGACACAACCAAATAGACTAACTAGATTTTGCATATATATAGAATGGCGTGCCCCTGAACCTTGGGTAAGACAGTTGTGGCAGAGGATTTGTACTAATGGAAATAGCTTTTGCAGTAAAATTATCTTTACACTTGAAAATTAACAAGGATGATAACAAAAGTATACAAATGTGTCTTTTGGCAATAAAATAAAATAAAATAAAATAATAATAATAATAAAATCATTAACCTGGGTAAATGAATTTATTTTGGTAAATTTTCCTAAACATATTTGATCTACCTGACCTGAAACTAAGGTCTTAAGAGCTAGCAAGTACCCACAGCGAGTACCCAAAGCTAATTGTATCTAGGGCTGTCAATGGGCTGGGTCACTGGTTGGCTTCGGCCCAGATTTTGAACTGTTTGGGCTGGGCCTGACAGTCCGGCCCTATTCAAAATTTGATTTTGTAAGGCCTGAGACCAGCCCATTGACTGGCCTAATTGGATCTGGGTCAGGCTCCTTAAAAAGCTACGCCAATGATCCGTAAAACTATCATTCCACCTCCTTTCATCATGGTTGGTATGTGAGCAAATGGATCAGTGAATTCCGTGGACCCCATCATAATGTTTATGTAAAATCTATCTCGACCACTAATTGCATCACCCCGTCTTAAGCTAAGGGCTCAAAAATTAACTCCATCTCTGATTTAGTTGAATCACATAATTTGAATAGTGTACAGGCAATGCTAACCCGCCTAATTTTTTCGTTAGTGCTGCCCCAGTGATTTAGGTGGGCACACCAAAGAAAACAGTTGGAATCCGCTCTCACCCTTGATTTTGTAGGGCCCACTATCTTGATAGTATGAAATCCACTCTAACCATTAGATGCCACATAAAAATCTAGGCATGGTGCCTAAAAATCAGGCCATCCATGACTTAAGTGGGCCATACCAAGGAAATTGTTTGGAGAGAGATCATTACCTTGTACATTATTTCCGATCATTGGTCCACCTGAATCATGGATGGGGTGAGTTTTGGGTTCTTGGCCTAACATGCGGTGACACAACTAGTGGTTGGGTTGGATTTTACATAACTAGCACGGTGGAGCCTATTTGCTTACAAGCCCGCCCAATTATACGTTTAAAAAAACAAAAGACCGATGGGGGAGGTAATGGAATGAGAATTATATTGATTAATGAGGGAGAATTTTGATAAAAAAAAAAAACTTTAAAAAAGTATTGGAATATAAATTCCGTATTGATTACGTAGTCTTTTATAAAATTCCCTTAATATGTACTACCTCGACATTTTTTTGTTGAAATACCAAAGTCCGAAGTGCCTTACTACAATGTCATATATATGTTCTTTTGAAGAGTATCAACCTAATGCAAACCTAACATTAAGCGAGGTCATTCAAGTTGTTTAAAGTAATTGGGCCAACATCAAATAGATCGACTCTGTTTGGCATCCAAATGACCCCATGTATGGAAAAAATACTGATACTGATCATATCTGACCATGTCTCTCAATAAAGGATACATTATGCACCTCATCGTTGAAAGACTTGCCATTCGGACGGAATGGTACGTAAGACTCACCTAACTTGGGGCTGAATCTGGCCGACTCTCCCAAACCGGGTGAGTCGCGAGGTGACTCGCGGCATGGAACCAGATCGGGTCCTATGATCAAGTCCGATTAGACTCGTACCAGCTGCATTAGACTTATCCCAGTCTTTAAACAATGAGAATTTGTTAGAAAGGGAAGTTATATGATACTCAGGCAGCAAATGACACTTGATACACAGAAACTTAGAAATTAAACATGACATAAATCAACTCAAATTAAATGGATTAAATTATGGAATGAACCGTCACTAAGTCACACTTCCAAAATAAGAATGCTAGAACAATTCTAACCTCTGATTTATGGATACTTGTTTGTTGAATTAGGACCATTCAATATTTTTCATTTTTAACTTTCGAACAATTGTCAACTAATACAATGATCACATAATCAAGCTTTCTTTGGTTCATGATAAATATAAACTGGGAACCATAATTTAAACTGTTTAATTTGACTTTCTATACTACATATGTAATTTTTAAGTAATTTCTATGGGCTGTGTATCATCCATCAGACTCTATCAGGCTATCAATGTTTTTCTTTTTTCAGAAAACCTGTTGGGTTTGATCATATATATCCGACTATGGTTGGATATGAGATTAATAAATGTGGGGATTCCTGTGGATGCCATCGATATCGAGAAAAAAATTGATTAGAAGTAGGGAAGATACTGACAATGAAGGGCCTACTGCATGTGGTGCAACTTTTGTTAGGGCACAAGGCATGCACATCCATGTGATTGGTGGACCACAATACAGTTGTTGTAGTTAGTACTGATTGGAATTGGTCGAGAAGGCGCAATTTCACCGTGTACTATGGTCTCCATAACTTTTATTTTATTTTATTTATTTATTTTTAAGCTGAGGGATATATTCATGTGGAGAAACTTCCAGGTTTTTCGGGTTGAGCCTCACAAAAAAAGGAGCGACTATAGCTGTAACTAAAATCCACAAACTAAATACTGACTAAACTTCCTGCGGCCTCAGCCCAACATGACAGCACTGAGCACCACCCTGTCAAGGAATAATAAGCCCCGAGTAAGTGGGTCCGCTGCTGTCTGGTAAACCGTCCTTCCTTGGACATCACTTTCAACTTTGGCCAGCCCGTCCACCACTCCATTGGCCTCTCTCGGTATGAAGGAGATCCTCATGGTGGCCTACTTCGTTAGATGGGAAAGCCTCCATAGCTTCTCAAGCATAGTGAAATGGACTGAAGTATTTTCTTTTCTTTCAACTTCTTAACAGGCTAGGCATGGTAGAATGTCAAAACCCAGCCCATGAGCCGATCTTAAGAAATAAGACTAATGATCCAACCCCGGCTCAGAACTAAGTATGACACTGTAGTTTGGTTAATTAAGCTACACCTATTAGTCATTTTTTAAAATCTTTTTATTTTATAACCTGGTGACTCATTCAAACTCGTTCAAGTTTGAATGAGTCATGACTCGCTCAAGTCATGATTGAATTGGGTAGTGACTCGTGGTCCTGACCCTTACAGGTTGCCAACGAGTCCATGTCGACTCAGATGAGTAGGCTAATCATTCTTTTCGCAGGTATAGGCTCAGCTTGGTCAAAATAATTATTATGTCTGCTAGGCCTAGCTCAAGCCCATAGGTACCTCTTCAGCCCAAATACAACTCGCTTCAACCATGCAGGAAGTGTGGCCCAGTTCATCCACATTGACATGTTGTGTTCTAATTAATAAACGGCTTTTTTCATAGTTTTCTATAGTCACAAGGGCCACAACAAATGAAATTGTTACATGCATTCACAGTTATGTCCCACCTTGCTGCTAGGTCGTCCACAAAGTGAAAGATATTGCTAAGTTCTACAATGTGATTCCCAACAAAATCAAGACATACCCACCTCCCAAAACTCCCATTTTATTCAATCAGCACATGGTTGTGCATCCTCCAACACCCGACATAGAGAGCGACATTCAAATGCCGTGTCTATTTTCTACTGTTCCTTGAATATATATAACTAACCACCTTCTTTGTTTCTTACACAACCCAACCAGATCTCCCTGGCAATCTAATATAAATCCTTGTTTCTCAAAGTTTCTTCTCTAGCCCATACCATAAGCCATGATCAACCCCAAGAGGCTTGTTCAGTTGGTGAGGAAGTGGCAAAAGTTAACGGCCATCCAAAGGAAGAGAATCTCAATATCAAGAACTTTTTCCTCTACAAAAATGGATGCAAGCCGCTGCAAAGCGGTAGCTGATAAGGGTCATTTCGTTGTGTACACAATTGATGTAATGCGTTTTGTGGTTCCCTTAGCATATCTCAATAGCCGTGTCTTCAAAGAGCTGTTTAAAATGTCTGAAGATGAGTTTGGGTTACCATGCAGCGGGCCTATCACCTTACCGTGTGACGTAATTTTCATGGAGTACATTCTGTTGTTGATTCGGGTATCTGCATCTAAAAATGTTGAGAAAGCTTTGCCTCTCTCCACAGGCGGTGGTCGGTGCGCAACAGCTTCCTTGGCACATGGACTGATCAACCACCAAACGCTTCTCCATGGCTTCTAAAGAAGTCATATGAGTTTCTAGGACTTTTTTCTTTTTCTTGTGAATTTTCATTACATTTGACATTTGTGTATTGTACACACAATTTTGATTCAATACAAAATCTTATATACCGTTTGCTATTTTAGTTTTTTAAGAATGAAAATGGCATGGTGAATGTTAAATGTGTGATTACGCATGTTTTGGCAGATCAATGTAGCTCATCCTATATTGAGTGATTTCATCAATGCATCATCTTCTTTAGAAAAGTTACAGTAGAAATTGGTGGTTCAGACTGATTATTTTAAAACCTTTCATTTGTAGAGGACCTTAACCGTCTGTTTAGTAAGGAGCTAATAGGATGAAAAGGATGCTCCAGCTGTTGGTGGGATTTTTCCACTATGGCCCCTAAAGACACTACAAGAAAAATGGCTATTAGGGGTGTTTTTAGCACAGGCCATCACAAAAAACGGCCACTGTAGAGGAAAGGAGGGGTGTTTTTATATGGCTGCCCGTGTACAAAACGGCCACCGCCAAAAAAAAAAACCCAAATCATGCCCTATCCCGTGCGGCGCCCTCCAAATATCCAAAACCGTGCCTCTCGAAAAACCATCCCGCCTCTTCTTCTCCCACCTCTTTTCTACCAAAATCCATCCCCAAAACCCTTTTCTCCCTCTCACTCTCCACACCTCCCTCTCCTTCTGTCTCTCTCGATCTCCCTCTCCCTCCAAGTGCGCCCCAAAACCATCCTCTCCCTCTATCTCTCTCGATCTCATTGTCTCTCTCGATCTGCATCTCTCTCTCCCTCTCAATCTCCTTATCTCTCTGATTTATCTCTCCCTCTACAGCAACGACGCATCATCTCCAGCAACGGCGTATCCTCTCCGACATCATCTTCACCACTCTAAGTACGGCTAGTAGCCCCCGCCCTTCACCTCGTCTCCAGCCATTTTTGGTAAACAATGAGACCAATTATCTAGATGGTTTGGGTTTTTATAGATGTATGTCATTTATACAATGGATGCAGATATAGAATAGTCTTGCCATTCATCATTTGTTGTGAATGTTTAAGGTGCGAACAACATGTGTTTAAAGAAATATCTCCGTTTTAACAATTTTTATGTTTTTTTTCTCACAACGATCTTAATGCGGACACTAAGCCATTCAAAGTATATCAACGCAGGAGGCGTGTATTATCCGTGTCAATGTGGTTAGATGACGGATATGGGTCGGGTTTCTGGAGGTCGAAGACCTTATACATGTGTTCGTAAGTTCCTTAGAGGAGACATTTGGACCATTGGATCGCGAGGAGGGTGTGATCAGACCGTTGGATCGTCACGACCCACCTTCATTACACCACCTTCATGGCACTATCATCGGGGCCTATTGGGCATCTTAAATTTATATTTAGTTTATGAACATTTGAATTAATTATGTTTTGAGTAGTTTGTACACAATTTTCTGTGAATTTCTTTTTTTTGAAACTTTTTTTAGTAGGGGTATTTTAGTAATTTCATGTAATTACGAATTTTATAAGGGTTGCCCTAAACCCATACCTCATTATGTTATGTTGATGAAAGAGAAAAGAGGAAAGCTTTTTACTTCTGATGATGTCGTCTTTGACTTCCAGTGATTGGAAGAGGGCGTGAGGCCCAGGTAAACGATTTCTCATCCCCTACTTCTTTCTCCTTCTCTCTTTTCTAAAGGTATTCTTCTCTTTACCCCATTTTCTTCTTTTTCTCCTAATCTTAAAATATTTTCATTCCTTTTTCATCCCCACATAAAACCCATCACCCAAATCTCTATTTGAAAAGCCACCATATTTTTTTTTTCTAAATTTTTCAGATTTTCAATATAGGAAATTCCTATTTTTTTAAATTAGAAAATCCACTTGGATCGTTAGACAGACCTATTGCAAGACGAAGGTTATATCTTTCGACGAATCCAATTAAATTTAGATTTTAAGATTCAACACTTCATGTTTGTGATGGATGGCCCTAATCAATGCTATATTGACCTTATTTCTTTCTTGTGTTTAAGATATATGAATCAGGTTGATATTTATTTATTTTTTAAGATTGCATGAATTTTTTCCTTTTCAAATACCGTGCTCATTTAAGTTTAGATTAGTCCGTCCTACATCAATTTTGGTATCAAAGCTTAAGTCCTTGCATTGGGTTGTCTTAGATCGAGTTATCAAGGTCTAGATTTTTATTTTTATTTCTTCTTCTTCTTATTATTTTTTTCTAGGGTTTCATGCATCACATGTAGAGTCTAGACCTGAAATTTTCAGATTTGCACAAAAAAAAAAGGTCTAGATCTGAATTTTTCCACATTTGCATCATTCTAAAGGTTAGGATCATCGGTGTCTATAGTCTTGTGTCAAACAATCTCTTAAAGTTGTATTTTAGGAAACCTAAGTTGAGTCTTATTGTGTATGCCCACTCGAACTGGTAGAGGATTTGGTCTACACCCGCTTTTCAAAATGGAACAGTTAACTAAGATGATGAACACAATCAACTAACATTTGACCACCATTGTGGCACAATCTAGGGACACGAATACCCGTATGGATCAGATAGAAGCATCCCTAAGAGAAATCTCTGACATTGGAGGGGATGAACAGTCTTATGTAGAGGGAGTAGTTGAGGAACGGGTAGGAATGGAGCACGTGGCCGAGGAATAGGACGTGGAGGGGCACGAAATCCGTAGGTTGCTGTCGAGTATCATGACAGTTATGATGTCGATGAGAGGGTCTTAAAGAGTGTTAAAGTAGATGCTCCTAGTTTTGATGGGCGTCTTGACTCAAAAGTATTCCTTGATTGATTAGCGGATATGGACCATTATTTCGAATGGTATGGGATGTCTGAGAACCGACAGGTGTGGTTTGCGAAAATGAAACTTGTGGGTTACGGTAAATTGTTTTGGACAAATACGGAGCGTAGGATCAAGAGATCAGGAGGTGTCCCAGTCGCACATTGGGTAGAGATGAAGGAGTTATTGAAGGAAAAATATCTTCATCTCTCTTACCGTCAAAAGCTCCTAGATCAATGGCAAGCATTACGCCAAGGATCTATGTCGGTTACAGATTACATCACTAAATTTGAGGAGTATGTGATGCGGTGTGATATTCAGGAGGATCCCTTAGTGACACTAGCGCGTTTCAAGGTGAGTCTTCGCATGGATCTGCAGCGTGAGCTTATGACCCATGCAGTGAGTGACTTGGATCAGGCTTACCAAGTTGTATAGGAGTTAGAGCTTTACCTTAAGTCTCTTATCACGAGATGCTTTGAGTCCCGAGACTCTACTATTAGATCTGGTTTTTAAGGAACCAAACTTAACATTGGAAGTCAGCCTACGGCACAGGCTAGTGCACCTCCTAAGCCTAAAGATGATAAGGGCAAAGGTGTCCTTGGTGCCAATCCTGGCAATGGTAGTCACTTGAGATGTTATGAGTGCAGATGTACAAGTCATTTCGCATACCAGTGCACGACGAAGACTTGCGGGAAAGCCTTAGTCATAAACGAGTCAAATGAAAATGCGGATGACATGGGTGATTGTAAAGTTGAGGAATATCATCCAGAGATAGGTGCTAGTGATTATGAAGAAGAAGAACCACAGACTGCACCACTAGATGTAGTTAGATATGCTTTAGCGTAGGCCAAAGAGAGTGATGATTGGCGTAAAAGTATAATTTTCTACACGTTTATCAAGAGCGGTGATAAAATTTGTAAAGTCATTGTGGATAGTGGTAGTTGCACTAACGTAGTCTCAGCTAGCACAATCACTCATTTAAGTTTAAAGCCCATCCCTCACCCTCAACCCTACAAGGTTTCTTGGGTTGACACGTCTTCTATGCCTGTGTCCCAGCAGTGTTTAGTCCCCATTTAAATTGGTTCATATAAAAACATGTTGTGGTGTGATTTTTTACCTATGTATGTAGGTCACATCATTCTAGGGAGGTCGTGGTTATACGATAGAGATGTCACGATTTTTGGTCATTTGAATGTGTGTTCATTCATGCATGAGGGCAAAAAAATCAAGATTAATCCATTGCCACCCAAGAGCCACACGGACAAAGCTAGGGATGTGAAAACGAGTGAGTCAAGGAAAGATGTGAGAAAATCTATTCTGAAGTCTCTACATATCATAAATGCAAAAGAGTTTGAGAAAGAGATAGAGGATGATTCGATGGTGTACGCCCTAATGGCTAGGGAAGTTACACCCGAGGTTCATGTAGAGTTACCCCCTGAGGTGACTTCGGTTCTTGAGGAGTATAGTGATGTGTTCCCTGAGGATTTACCAGATACGCTTCCACCTATGCGGGACATCCAGCATGCCATTGATTTCATCCTGGAGTTTACTTTACCGAACCTTCCTCATTATAGGATGAATCTTACAGTGCATGCAGAGTCGCATGGACAGGTAAATAAGCTCCTGGAAAAAGGTCTCATCCGTAGGCATACACTCGAGGCCTGTTCAAATTGTACACGCCTGATAGGTTGGCCATGGGCATACACTCGAGGCCTGTCAGATCTTCAACTCGAGGCCAACCTTTTCAACAGCCAAGATGGCATACACGCATGATAGGTTGGCCATGGGCAACTAAACGGATAGCAATTTGATTTGGATTTTTGCTTCTTCTTCTTCTTTTTGGTTTTTGGATTGTTGCAAAAGAAGGCTGCAAAATAGAGGTTTATTTTATTTTTTATTTTTTATTTTCTAGTGGTTTTTGGTATCACATAATGCATCCTGTGGATGCCAAATGCCAGAGGAAAACATGATGGACCCCACGTTCAACACCTGTAAATTAAGCTTATTTTACAGAACTTGCAGAGGAACTTCCATTCTATTCCATTAGTTGCCATTTATTAAAATGAAAAAATATCTTGACATCATTTTCTGTGATTCTCATCCTTTGCTCATGTCAATTCTAGTGACCTAACACTCTACCCCCTCTAGAATACATGGCAGAAAGACAATTTCTTTTGTCAACGCTTTTCCAATGTCCCTGTTCCTGAACTCTTTTTATTATTAATTTTCTCTTTCCACTCCTTCATGCAAATCCAGCTTCCTTCATACCATTAAGTTCAAGCATAAATGTTAGTAAAGGATGTAGGAATAGTAAATGTTTATGAAGAATGGAATGTTTTTAGTATTCTACTCTCTCTCCTGACTTCTTGGTTTCTAGCTATATCTCTCTAACATACTTTTTTTGCAGGAGACATATTAGGGGCAACCGAGTTGCGTGGTCCAGTAAATTTTCATTACAAAGATCTGAAAATTGCAACAAAAAATTTCAGCCAAGAAAATAAACTAGGAGGAGGAGGCTTTGGGGACATATACAAGGTAATATTTCACAGTTGATGTCTACTTGTAATATTTAATCTTCATCTACAATCAGGACAATATTATGGCCCTTGATACAGTGGAATGGCAGAATAGGATTCATGTAGCTGACCTTGATTAGTTGGGATAAGGCTTAGATGATGATGATGTTGATGATGATATTCAATCAGGGTATTTTTGGATGTTCCATCGAGTGGAATTTCTGTGTTTACTCTAATATAGTAACCAAATTGCAATTTCCTTAGCATTCATATCAGGAGTTTGGGTTTCAACATGCAATTACATTTATTTCTAGTTGGAGTTGAAAGAAACTAACTGCAATTTGAGTGCTACTTCCTCATTGTTAAATGATAGAAAAACATCATTAATTTTAATCATTTTCTTAACATTGAACTGAATGTAACAATTCCCTTGTACATACAAAACAGCCTTCAACTTTTCAGATACTTCCAAGATAATATATTATTTTCTATATGTCAGGGAGTTCTGAGAAATGCGAAAATAGTGGCTGTGAAGAAACTTGCATTAAGCCAATCCACTACTGCCAAGGAAGATTTCGAGAGTGAAGCTAAGCTTATAAGCAATGTTCATCACCGGAATGTCATCCGCCTGCGGGGATGTTGTAGCAGAGGAGCAGAACTGCTTCTCGTTTATGAATTCATGGCGAATAGCCGCCTTGATAAACTCTTATTCGGTATCGTCATCTTTCCACTGTTGCTACAAACATTAATTGATCAATTTGCAATTCCTAATGTTTTTGGGACATTTATTTCTATACTGTTGTGAATTAGTGGTAGCTTGGTCAACTCTGCTAATCTCTCTCTTAAATCATAATAAAAACATCCTGGTTTCTTTAAAAATAAAAATCACTATTAGGTAATGGCAACCCATTAAATCAGAGAATGCCTAAACGGGTTGCAACATTAGGTTTTTAACCCTGGAAACAGTGTTGAGACTTTGACTAGTCCCTTCTGTACAAGACTTTCACTAGTGCAATCTTTCACAAAAAGCACAAAACATGTTGAAGTAGAATATCATCTAATTTCATTTTGTTGAAACATCAAAACCACAAAAAAGGCTTCTTTATATTCTAAGAATTTCAATTCTTTTCTTCTTTCTTTCATTCTTCTATGATTCGATGTGGACCACAAGTGGAACATGGCGGGTTGGGAAAGTTTCTTTTCTAGGCTACTTGAATTTTCAGAAGAACGTTGGAATGTATCAGGCCATTTTGCATTCTATCATATTTGCATTCCTTATCAATAGTCTATTTACTCTATTTACATGCATAGCTCAAGTTGACCTACTTAGCTGTTTCTGCTAGGCATGCATATAGTAGGGCATGACATTTTCGGATACTTTTACATCTAATTCTCCATTGACTGTGTAATAATATGCACATTGTTTTTTGTTTTTTCCAAAAGTAATGTAGACATGATTAGGACTACTCATTTTGAATTATTGGACACGTTTATTTCTTCATGTCAAACTGAATGTTCCTTATCCAAATCACTTGTGAATCCATGTGCATCCTAAATGAATATTTCTAGCATATAAATATAGTCTTATGCTGCATCTTAAATTTCAAGCTTTATGGAACCATTACAAGTCATGCCAATAGCATACCAGGTATTCATTTTGATGAGATGATGAATATCTACCCTTATTCCTACTTTTTTGCCACCATCCGAATCGTATGTTACTTCATCTTTTGAAGTGATGTAATCCTTTCATCCTCATGGTGTACTTTCTAGATACTTTCCATTCACATGCTTTCATCAACCTTCTGAAATAATAAATGCCTTTTATTTACCAAAAAAAAGTATTTTATATTAGTTGTACTTCTTCTTCTTCTTTTTTTCTTTCCTATTATTTCACACATGTAAATGATAATTTGTATAAGAATAGCAAGCATGGCTGTGTTAATATACTCTCCCTCGTGGGGTAGATATATATGGATGTGTTCAATGTGGTTAATACATATTCATGAGCCCTCAGGGATCGATATGTATAGTATACCTCAATTTTGAGTTTGTTCAAGGCCCACGGTTGTAGGATCCAGACATTCGTTTGTGGGGACCACCATGGATTGGACAATGTCCCAAAATCTCCTCTCTCTCCATTTGTCACTAGAAAATTATAAATGTTTAAGAAGAGAAATGCTGCAATGGTCCGCATCGAATTGAAAGGAAAGCCCAAGACTTGTGGCTAGGATCTTCCAACAAATAGTTTCAGTGAGGGCCAATAGACCAAGGGTCTGGATCACTGAATGATGGGCCCCACCCATACAAACTGAAAAACCACACATACTATACATTTCCTACTTATAATTTCTAATCTAATAACATTTACATCGTAGAGCTATATGAAGAAGATGGTAAACATTACATGCTAAAACGCCCGAACCAAAGCCTAAATTTATCACAGCATAACAATGCCAATGCATTAAAATCTTCATTATGCCAACTTAAATGGAGAATATATATTGTAACTCATTGTCTGTCGCTTCTCTCTACTTTGGCCTGATCATATTCCAGCTGTCATGCCTCACAGGTGAGAGACGTGGAACCCTTAGTTGGAAACAGCGGTTCGATATAATCATTGGAATGGCTCATGGCATTGCATATCTACACGATGAATTCCATTCCCGCATCATACACCGAGACATCAAGTCCAGTAATATACTCCTCGATGATGATTTGCAGCCCAAAATTGCTGATTTTGGCCTGGCAAGGCTTCTTCCAGAGGACAAGAGTCATCTTAGTACCAGATTTGCAGGAACCTTGTAAGTCGAAGTAACTGCAATCATGTGAATTCTCATGATCTCTCCATCTTTGACCATATGTCCAATTCTTCTACTACTTTTTTTTTTCTCATTTCATTTTGAAAACTGACAATTCATGGAAAAAAAACTGACACATTCCCTTCATGGGATTCTTCATATCAATTGATGCAACTTAGATGAGTAGATTTGCCAAAAGTAGGGAGATTTGATGTTTTTTCCAACTTTAGTTTGAAAGCTATGGTTTAAAACTCAGAGCTGGGACTCATACTAGGAAAAGTTGCTCATTTTTTTGTGAAGTATGAATGATCAATTAATGAAGTTTGCTAACCCAAGCATACAAGGTATATCATCTGCACATATGCTAGCATGGCGGACAGGTGCAATATCCAAGCTCAGATGGTTCCAACCGTGTATTCTTTTCTAGAAATCAGGCCAGTGCAGTCATCAGTTGGGGTTCATTCATAGTGACAGGTGGACAGCTTAGAAAATTCCAGAAAAGTTTTCTTCGGCGGTATAATTTTTTTCCTAAACTTTCGCCCACCTAATTAGTGGATCAACATGATTCTTTGGCCAGGGCATCTACACAGACTCCCCTGATGGATGGATTGGATCTTTTACCTATGTGCTATGCTGGCAAATGTCATGGCATGTACGTGAACTCCCTTCCACATGCATGTGGGCTTACCAAAGCTCCTCAACTAATATAAAAATTCAGCCTCCTTTTACAAAAGCTCTTACAGAGTTTTTTGAAAAACTCAGTTCTCTGAACTCCATACTACCCCAACCGAGATCCAAGTCAATTTTAAACTTTGTCAATCGCTGTCACGCCCCAAACCCGGAAATTGGATTCATAGGAATCCCAATCGCCGAATCCGGTGCCGACAGCCTCCGTAGTACTCCATTCTCGGCTCCTAGCATTCATATGCTAGATTCCGATCCTGGGATCCTACAAGAATTATATATATATATATATATATATATATATATATATATATATATATATATATATATATACATTTAACTAGTAATAAGTATAACCACAAGATTACCCAATTCACAAAGGCAACATCATCATCACATATCCACTAATATAATCATTTGATTACAACATTGAAAGGAAAATATATAAATAGAAAGTCAAGCTCCAGAAGACCACTACACGCTCCAAGCTCAACACTGCTACAACCTAACATCACCTGCACGCATCTATCGTGCATAAGCTATAGAAAGCTTAGAGGGTGGTGTAAGTGTGTGCACAAGGTAAGTGCAAATATTCAATACAATGTCATAATCATACAATACCAGAAAACTAGTAATTCATAAACCATACAATGTCTGAATAAGCAGAAACACTGACAAGAGCAAGAATTATCAGAGTAAGCAGAAATACTGACAAGATATAAATCACATGATAACAGAGTAAGCGGAAGTATGGACAAGTCTATGAGTCAATCAATATCAGAATGTGCAACATAGAACAACTATACAAAGGAGGAGTCATAAGAGCCAAATATCAGATGTCAAGGATGCGATGCAATATGTAATTCCTAATGAGTTCAAGAATAGCGTCAGTCGTATCTAGACTATGCAAATGCAGAAACGCAGTAACCCAAAATGTCATATGCTGCGGATGTAATGTAATATGCGGTACAAATGGGATGACCATGCTGGAGTGTGAAGTCGGGATGATAGTACATAGTATCGCAGGCTATAGGGTCCACCACAAGGGACTTCTATCCAAACCAGTCCCATACCTAAATTTGGATAGTCAGACTCAATGTGGTAAACTCCTGATCTTAGGTCAGTCGCGCGTCCAACCGGAATCCTTATCATAACGAAGGTACAAAATAATTAGTTGCGCACCACTAGCCCGAGTGGATAGTGAATGAATGAATGAATGAGCATTCAACTCCTACTCAATAAGTCCACATATCAGTACAGTTCCTCTGTTTGGAAAATTACCGGGGTCTATTACACTCCAAACCAGATTGTCACCCCATAGCGCGCAATAAGGTGAGTGGAAGAGACCTCACTATCCGCCTACCAATATCGGGCATGGCTCGTCGATAGCGGACCCATTCCTCGAGCTGGTCAGACTCAGCCTAGCATTGCCCCCTCCTCTCTGGCAGGTAAGGCCACACCCCCTTCCAACCGACCACGTTACAGTATGTCTTGCCCTAAACTCAGAAACCGGGCTCATAAAATTCCCGATCGCCGAATCAGGCGCTGACAGCATCCGTAGTACCCCATTCTTGGCTCCCGGCACTTATATACCAAGTTCTGATCCTGGGATGCTACAAGGAGGATTTCTACTATCCATTTAATTCGTAATGAGTATAACCATAAGCATAACCCACGAACAATAACCACAAGAACACCATCACAAAATCCACTATGATAAAAAACTTTGAGTACAAGATGTATAAAGGAAAATATAAGATAGTGCTAATAAAAAAACTCCAAAAGTTCGACTGCACGCTCCTGCTGCTACTACACTACGATTGCGTCCTGACGTCACCTGCATGCATCAATCGTGCATAAGCTTATAGAAAGTTTAGAGGGCGGTGTAAGTGTGTGCGTAATACGAGCGTGCTCAGAATGTAAGGTCAGAATAATGCTGTAATGATTAGTACATGAATACAATCAGTCGTACCAAGGCTATGCGTGCAAGATATGAATGCGATCGGCCACATCCAAGCCATGCGATGTAAAATGCAAGTTAAGCATGTCAATCCTCATCATATACCAATACAGTTCTCATTCGAGATAATCACCGGGGTCTAGTACACTCTAACCAGCCTGCCGTCCCTATCCGAACGCACAACTGGGAGAGCAGAAGAGACTTCACTATCCGCCTGCTAATATCGGGTTCACCTCATCGATAGCGGACCGATTCCTCAAGCTGGTCAAACTCAACCTAGAAGTTGCCCCCTCACTCAGGTGGGTAAGGTCACACCCCTTTCCAACCGACCATGACACAGTAGGAGACGTGACCTACTGGTATACGGCCATCGGGCACTCGTGTATCCACTCGGTCTCGACATTGGAGTCATCCTCTGGTACCATCAGGTTTAGGGATTTTCACCCAGGGACATCTATGGTGCTCGTATGATAGAACCAAACATTTTTGGTATCCAATCCAGCCACCCACGATGCATCTGTGGAGGCTACAACCCTAATGTCACTAGGGCATACAATAATCATAATCATACAAATGCTAGTGCATGAGTCACACTACCAGTCATGCAACAGTCTTACGTGTACCATGCACTCATGTAGGGCAACTCCGCCTATCAGGGAGCCCATAAACAGTTCGCCCGAAGGCGTACGCTATGATCAGTCACTTCTCATATCAGTCATACATATGATGTGTATGATAATGAATCATGAAACTATACTAAACATGTTATACAGTAATGCACTATCCTTACAATGCAAGTGGCCTAGACAGCCGATACACAATAAGTCCGGCCTATCAATGGGCCCTAGGGAGAGTTGTAATGTGGACATCCAACCAACATTATACTCGCAATGTGGACGTCAAACCAACATTGCTCCCAAGGTGTGGCCTGTAGAGAATATCATTATGTAAACCAGGTTGGGATCACATATTGCAATGGACCTTAGGTACACCCCATTGGGCCTTAAATACATCAGATGGGCCATATCATATGAGCCTTTTTTTCTCATCAAATGGGCCACATCAATGGGCCGCACTAATGGGCCTTATGTGCATTACAATGGGTCAAAACCCGTGGGCCTTAGATTGCATCAAATGAGCCTAATCTCATGTGTCTTATATGTGACGAATGGGTCACACCAATTGGGCCCCATATGTACATCAAATGGGCCTTAACCCATAGGCCCTAGTATGTCTTAATGGGCCTTACCTATGTATTAGAGTGGGTCTCAACCATGGGCCGTAAATATGTCAAATGATCCCATGACATGGGCCTTACATCCACATCAAAGTGGGCCCCAATGAACTACCACAAATTCATTAAGATGGTCCTCATAACATGCCAAGGTGGGGTCCACTTAGAGTATGGATTTGACTCATTCTTTATGCCCATGCCATAAAATGGGGTTTCCAAAAGGATGGATGGATTGGATGCAACCCATGCATCATGGTGGGGGCCCACATGAAGGCCCACTATCATGTATATCATTTGTAATATAATATACAACTATATATAATATATATACACAATATTATAGAAAATATAATATTATATAAGTATAAATATACACATACACACACATACATTAGCTCACATGTTGGGGGTAGGTCCCACCATTAGATCACACGTGGGACCCACAACTCTCTGGATAGTAAGAGATGGAGAGGGAGTGAGAGAGATATAGAGAGAGAGTGAGAGAGAGAGAGAGAGAAAGTGAGGGCACGTGGCCCTTTTTCTCCTTTTTCTTTCTTTTTCTTTTCTTTTTTTTTTTTTCTCTTTTCTTGTCCTTTCACGCTGACACAAGAGAGGTGGGTCCTACGTAGGGCCCACCATACAATTGTATATGGGAGAGGGTGGCAGCGAGCTCTCCACGAGGTTGAGCTGTGTGGGCCCCACTGTTGAGGTGGTCATACATCTGACCCACCAGTCAGATGTACCGTTCCAGCGTGGGCCTAGGTCTCCAAAAAAAACTAAGTTAGGTCATGATTTGTGTGGGCCGTAGCAGATACAACAGTTGGGAGGGCTACCCTCCCTTAAAACATTCAAAATCATTTATTAGCCCCACCGAGATGGGGTCCACAAATCCAGCCCACCCATCATGGGTGTCCCACTAGAATGAAGGGTTTAGACCAAGTTTCACCCATATCCAAATTTCAGGTAGGCCCCACCGAGTGGTTTTATATGTTTCAGGCATATCTTCACATGATTTAAGATGGTATGGCCCACCTGAGTTCCGTATACGACTGATATTTGGCAGGGGGCCCACTGCCCTAAGGGGAGACCTAATGAACGGCATGTATTTTAGAACATATATCATGGTAGGGTCTACAAGTGGGGCCAAGGGGGCCCTCCTTTTTAACGTGGACGTCTCTGGACGTCATGGCACAAAGTCATGCCAAATTTTTATTTTTTATTTTTTATCCTAGGTGGGACCCACATTAATCAGATTTACCCCGTCCATTGTATGTGTCCCTCAAAAATAGGAGTCCAAAACAAGTTTCAGGTGGGTCTAAGCTTCTGGTAGACCCAAGCAATCATTCTTCCAAGTTTTAACGGATAATACTATCATTCTTAATACCACGGCCCTCCAGATGATTGGATCGGTCTCATTTTTCGGCTCAACGCCTAAAATGATCCCAAGAATAGAATGGATGGCCTGGATCATGTATAAACATCAAGGTGGGGCTTGCATAAGTGGCCCATTCTAAAAGAATACCTTTTTCTCTCTCTTTTTTTTTTTAAAAAAAAATATGGGGCCCACAATAAGATGATCCAAATCATCTAATATGTGTGTCCCACGTGGTGGACCGTTCAGTCCAAGTTTAAGATGCATCCAAATTTCAGGTAGGCCCCACCAAGTACTTTTATATGTTCAGGCATGTCTCCATATCATTTTAGATGGTATGACCCACCTGGGAATCGGATTGGTCCCAAATTTTGGCTCAACGCCTAAAATAGTCTGAGGAAGGTGGTGGACGGCTTGGATTGAATACATGCATCAAGTTGGGGCCTGCATGAGTGGCCCACTCTAAAAGAGTACTTTTTCTCTTTTCTTTTTTTTTTAAACCATGCCGCGTGCTGCTAGTCCAGCGTCCAGAGACGCTGGACAGCTTGCTAAAATAGATGCAAACGGTGGGTCCCACGAGGACATGGCCCACCTGATGTATGTATACGTGTATACATACGTGTGTGTGTATATATATATATATATATATATATATATATATATATATATATATATATATATATATATCTACATAAATATGTGTATAAATGCAATATACCATACAAATTAGGTCATCTCACCTAAAATGTGATGGGCCACCCATTTGATAGATGGAGTTGATTTAGCACAATTTGGTGGGGCCCACCACATTCAAGGGAGAGAAAAGAGGGAGGTAGAGAGATATACGGTGAGATAGAGGGACCCCGCCACTATGGGCCCCTCTCTACATTATTTACATCAATTTGGGTCCCACAACAAGTGGCCCTAAAAAAAAATTATGAATTAACGGTGGATCACCCACCTCTGAGCCTCCTCCTTGCTCCCTTGGCCTCCGATGCTCCTTGCCTTCGCCTTGGATGGTGGATGATGGACCTTTGATGGTGTGGGTGAGAGATGAGAGGTGTAGATGGAAGATGAGAAGGTGGGCCACACTTGGGATTTGGGAGGAGCTTGGACGTGTGGATTTTTTTGCTTGGGAGAGATTTTGAGAATGGATGAGAGAGAGAGAGGGAAGTGATGGGTGATAAGGGTGATGGAGTGATGTGGTGTGATAGGTGATGGGTTTGGTGATGGATGAGGTGATGTGAAAGTTGACTTTGGGCTTGCTTGTGTAAGAGAAAGGTATGAGTTGTTGTACTTGACTTGATGTATGATGTGTACTTGATTGATGGGATTGATTGATTGATTGATGGGACATCTCATAGAGATTCCCTTGTAATCTGCAACGTCCAGTATTTTTTCAAATTGAACGCGAGCCTATATCTTCTACCCTGGGTATCGGGTTGGTGCGTGAGTCGCGGCGTTAGAACCGCGGCGACGGCGTGGTCGCTAAGGTATAGGTTTCAATTTTATCCGTCTTTAGCATACAGGTCTCAGCTTAGGATCACGCACAAACATCAGAAAGTAGTCGAGGATTGCCGAATTCGACCGGAAGGATCGCGGGAGTCGACGGAACAGTACGAACTAGGATATGGGTCTTACACAGTGGGAGACACGGCTTAACGGTATATGGCCCTCATACGCTCATGCATCCACTCGGTCTAGACGTTGGAGCAACCTCTGGAACCAAGAGGGTGTAGAGACTTTCACCCAGGGATATCTATAGAACCCCATGTAGAACGGATTTCCTGTGTCTCATCTGGCCATCCACGAAACACCTGTGGAGGCTACGACCCTGATGTCGCTAGGGTGTACAGTAATCACAACACACAATGCAAGATGCATGAGTCATACAATTCAGTCATGCATCAATCCTGTGCATACCGTATACTCATGTGAGACAATCTCCGCCTATTAAGGAGTCTCATAACAATATGCTCAATAACATATGTAATAGTCAACCACATCTCATAACAAACATGCAGATGATGCATATGAGCATGTATCGTAATGCTATGCTGTCACATACTCATAGTCAGTATCAATAATCGGCACCCACAATCAGCATCGACAATCGCCTTCATCAATATGGACATTTAACCAACATTGATCTCAAGGAGTGGACTATATAGAGCCAAACGTATTGTGGGCCCATGGCCTCACATAAAGGCCTAGTATGCATCACAATGGGCCTCATATAAGGGCTAAATACACATCATTATGGGTCACACCACATGGTCTTAATACAAGTCACGGTGGGCCGCATCACATGGACCAAGAATACATCACAATGGGCCTCGCTCATGGGCCTCGTACATGGGCCTCGAATACATCCCCTTGGGCCTCGAATGCATCACATTTGGCCTCGCACATGGGCCTCAAATACATCACCTTGGGGCTCGCCCATGGGCCTCGAATGCATCACATTGGGCCTTGCCCACAGGCCTCAAATACATCACATTGGGCCTCGCCCATTAGCCTAGAATACATCACATTGGGCCTCATATTCATCAAGTAGGCCGCATCATGTGGGCCACTCTGATGGGCCAACATGCATCAAATGGGCCACATCATATAGGCCGCACCAATGAGCCCATATACATCAAGTGGGTCGTATGAACAGGTTGCACCAATGGGCCTCAACCCATCTACAAGTGGGCCGCATCGTTGGGCCACAAATACATCCGGGTGGGCCCCATAGATGGGCCATAAATACATCAAAGTAGGGCTCACCATACTCTCCATACGATCTAGTCATAAGGTCATAAAGACTTGGATTAAGAGGGAAAGTAAATTTCATATAGATCCAAAAACTTCTGTAATCCCAAAAAGGGTTTCAATGGTAGGCGTTCAATCTCCACCATTTTTTGTAATGGTCCACCTAATAAATAGTGTGGATATAGAATAAACACATCAATGGTGGGTCCCACAAAGCACACTAATGATGATCATCACCGTCCAAACATCGTCTATGTAAATCACCACCATCTGGACATTGTCCAGCTCATCAGCATCGTCCAAATATTGTCCAGCACCATGGACGGTGCGAATATACAACAAATCATTAAGGTGGACCCCATGGCTTGCTAACATCGATACGACGGCCATATAGCTGGTGAGACCTACTGGCCCACCATTCAGATGGACGGTTTGAACATAACACATGTCATGGTGGGCCACAGATGATCAGTAGGATGAAACACATGTATCACAGTGGCCCTGTAAGGATGGATGGTGAGATATAACACATTCCTTATGATCCAGACCTACAGAACTTGTGACGTCATGCAGTGGGACCCATTGCTGAACGGTTTGGATATAAATACATCAAGGTACGTCCAACACATTCCACGTGCTGGACGGTGTACGCACAGTAGGTGGGTCCCATGCTACCAAAATAGACAGATAGCATGACTGAAACGTACATCACGGTGGTGCCCCACATCCACCGTCCAAAGTAGATGGACGTAGTGGTTATAGAATAAATGCATCAAGGTGGGTCCCACCTACCCACACTGTCACACATGTGGGGTGGGGCCACATCCAGTACAAATGGATGGTATGAATATAACATATATATCATGATAGAGACCACGGGGTGGACCATCTGATATTTGAATTTTTCTCAATTTTAGGTGAGGTGGTCTCATCGTCCCAGGTAGTGGATGATGAGGACAAAGGCACATAATCATGGTGGGCTTTCACGTGGGGCCCACATAATATAATATAATATTATTAAATAATATATAATATACATACATATATATTACAGGGGTACGTCCAGCGTCCGTGCAATGGACGGTTGTGGATAGAACAAATACATCAGAGTGGTGTACCACTGTCCCTGATGGACGGCTAGATGTTGATCACGTATAGCAAGGTAGGGCCACGTCCACTAAATGGACGGCAGGGATATAACATATACCTCATGTAGGTCCCACACACGTGGCCCACACACGAATAGCGTACCCTACATGGCACCGTCCAAATAGACGGTGCTGATGTAGAATACCTGCAATAAAGATGGTCCCACGTGGGTCTCACCAGATATAATGTAATATATTTTATATTTTATAATATATGATATATACTATACTATATATGGTACAACGTCCAGGCCAGTGGTGTTCTTAATCTGGACAGACGGTGTGGATTATCCACAGATACATCACAAAAGTCCACTGTCCAGCTATCTAGATGGTGGGAATTAAAATACATACATCATGGTATGGCCCACAGGGTCTGCACAGCCTGGATTTCAGGCACGTGCACCACGTGTGGGACCCATCTGGATCCCAGATCCGCTGCGCCCTCCCTGCACTATCATCCAACATCCTCAACAGAGGGTTGGACGGTGTTAATAAAACACATGTATCATGGTGGGTTTCCACGTGTGGTGCCCACACTCCATGGCAACATGGGCAAAGCACTAACATCACGGTGGATCCCATCGTCCTTGCTGGACGGTGATGATGCCACACACGTGGTCAGGTTCCACCATCCAAAAAAAATACTGGACAGTGTGGATATGTACATGCAGCAAAGGTGGGTCCCACGTGGGGCCCACCATATAATATTATATATTATTATTTATATAATATTGTAATTATTATTATTATTATTTAAAAAGGGAAGGAGGTACTCCCACCCCAGTATCCAGACTACGGACGGTCTAGATTATTGCTGGCCCCACGTGTGGGTTCCATACAAACATCTAAGCGGACCCCACCATCCAGCCCATCTGGATGGCAGGGATGAAACATATATATTTTAAGGGGCTCCACAGATGTACACTTGGGACAACACATCCCCCATGTTGTGGACGGAACATGAAAAAAAAACATACAAGTGGGTCCCACCGTCCTGGCTGAAGGACGATGGAGACACACCACATACATCAAATGGGTGGGGTCCACGTATGGCCCACCATCCGGAAGACCAACTGATATTTGTACTCTCTCTTCATTCAAACTGCAGCGGCCTCATACCCAGGCCCACGACCTAATTAAGCTGGGGATTAGATGGACGATGTGGTTACAACACATCGCGGTGGCCCCCACACAGCACCGTCCAGTAATGGACGGTGCAAATACAGATACATCACCGTGGCCCACAAATCTGCTGACGTCAATCAGCAGCTGCAGCTGCTAGGACCCACCTCCTGGATGGATGGGGTGGATGAAATACATTCATCATGGTGGGGTTTCCACTGTACTGAGGGTGCACGTAAGACCCATAAATCACGGTGGGTTTCCACCGTCCAGAAAGTTGGACGGTAAGGATAAAAATATATATATCATGTGGGATCCATGTGTACGGCAGATGCATCAAGGTGGGATCCACACCAGTGGCCCACAAGCTTAGTACCCAGCTAATATTTGTATTTTCCTTCGCATAGTCCAGCAGCCTTAGCTGCTGGATGGTGTGAATACAGTATTGGTATCAATGTGGGGTCCATGTACACATGGCTTACTAATCACGCACATCGAGGTAGCCCCACATATGGATGGCATGGATCTAATACATACATGATGGGGTTGCATCAGGGTGGGCCACATATATCAAGAGAGAGAAAGAGAGGGAAATAGAGAAAAAGAGAGAAATCGGAGGAAGTAAGAGGGACGCCGCCACTATGGGTCCCTCTAGGTTACAATCACATACCTTAAGATGGGTCCCACCATATGTGGGCCCTCAAATCATAAAAACAATGATAGAAAATCACCCACCTTTGATCTTCTTGGACTTTTTCTTCCATCAATGTATGCCAGAGATCCAATGGATGCACTTCAACGGTTGAGATCGACTTAGGATGATGGAGATGGGAGATAGGAAAGTGGGCCACACTTGCTCTCCATGGAAGTCATGGACGTTGGGTGCTCTCATGGGGTTTCTTGAGAGAAAATGATAGAAATGAGAGAGAGAGAGAGAGAGAGAGAGAGAGAGAGAGAGAGAGAGAGAGAGAGAGAGAGAGAGAATGATGTGAGTGATGGAGTGATGGGAAGAGGGATGGGTGAAGTGATAGAAAAGTTGACTTTAGAGTACTTTTGTAAGAGAAAGTATAGTGGCTTGTACTTGACATGTGAAGTGATGGATGGGATTGATTGATGTGACATTTCGTAGAGATTCCCTCGATACTCGCAATGCATGATATTTTCTTCAAACTGAACGCGGGCCCACACTCCTGGCCTGGGTACCGCCTCGGCACGCGAGCTGCGGCATCGGAACCACAGCAACGCCACGATCGCACAAGTACAAGTCTCGGGTTGAGCCAACTCTAATATATAAGACACGACTCGTAATCACGCACAAACACCGATAACTGATCGTGGGTCGCCAAAATTCCACCGGAAGGATCGCAGGAGTTGACGGAACAATACGGACTAGGATACGGGTCTTACAATCGTTAATATAATCTCATTGGACAGGGGGTACACAACACCTGAGTATGCAATATATGGACAATTAACTGAGAAGGTTGACACGTACAGCTGTGGTGTGGTCGTCTTGGAAATCGTAAGTGGTGAAAAAAATAACGAACCAATGCGTGAACCAAAAAAATAATACCTACTTGAATGGGCAAGTTCTTCCAAACTCATTACTTCTTATGTTGTTCCACAATTACGATCTCTATGCTCTGGCTAACCACATTATCCTTCTATGGAAGTACATGGTGTAATGCAAACAAAACCATATAATCTATGAAACTGCAGTCGTGATCATCCACCCTACTTTATCCAGCCTTGCACGTGTGTATATGTCATTAATTATGCAATATTTACATACCCTTACATCCGTCTATTATTCATTTTCTGCTATTATTTACATAGTTTGAGTGTATTCTCTATTTTGTTTAGATTTTATACTTATACGATACAACAATTTGGTATGTATTTCATTCAAGGAAGATCCAGTGCTCTCAGAAGCAAGAAATTTTGGTGCCTTCACTTTCTACATTATACGCTTGGCATATATGTTTCATGATCTTATTCTATAGAGCTTAGTTATGGGTAAAACCAAAAGGGTCATAAACCAAAATATGATGATGATTGGACAATTCTAATCATTAAAAAAAAAATAAAAAAAATCCAAATTTTATTAATTTTTGTACATCATTTCAGTATGGTTAGGAATATCCTTGGTAATTGTAACTTTTGGTCTATGGCCCAATAATTATTGAACGGTTCGCCATCACGATACACATGCCCTGCATAGAGTAATGAAGGTGGATTGTACAGGTGGAAAATTCTATGCTTGTGCGAGTATTGGAATGGAGGGATATGTGCAAGATTAATTGGATTAGAAAAAAGAAAAAAGGTCGGATAGACACATCTAAACAGTTTAGTTTTATCTTAGTTTAATTATAGAGGGCACATCTAAACTCATCTAATCTCTTTAATTTAATCTTATTTTTATAAGATTATAATTTGTGATTTGAATTTTGAATTTGCATGTCTTTAATTTAATCTCTTATGTTTCTTTTCTTTTTACATTTGGTCACTTAGTCATCATATTTGTAGTGTAAGAGTTCCTATCATACCTTTTAGTAAATTTTCATATAAGTCTTAGGCTCCATTTGGTCATCAAATCAATCTTTATGAATATAATTTTCGCTCAAGCCAAATGGCGCTTAAGCCCGTTTTTAACTCCGCCAATGCAACTTCTTACATTGCTGATCCCAAGGTCGGGTAAAGGAGGAGGGAAAAGGGCATCAAGGTGAGTTGTGTCATTTTCTTTCATTTTATTTTACATACAACGTTAATCTTCAGGTCACTCGACTAATTTTCAAGTCACTTAACTAATTTTCAGGTCACTTGACATAATCAGCATGGCCCACGCTCTGTTTGGTTGTAAGTGAAATTGATCTATGTACTTTCATATGTACTTTCCCTATTTCATGCACTAGATGATAACTAAACCAACCAATATTCTACAATCCTGTATCCAGCCAGTGTACAATGATACTGCAGTTTTCAGTTTAGTTCATGTTGTCTTTTGTTGTGCAGATCTCTAATTTGCTTCTAACAGAAATTGCCTATTGTGAAGGAAAGCCATCTTCTGATTGCCCAATGTGAATGCAGGTATCGTGGCACTTAAGTTTAAATTTTTTTGGGTATGCTTATGTCTTTTGTGATAGTATTCAATTAAGTTTAAGTTTAATACACTTATAAAATATTTCTTCATGGCAGCCTTACGTTGACTTGGCGAATAGCTATGACACTGGGAAAATGTCAGAATTAGAGAGTTGTCTTGAGACAAACATGGAGAAGTTCAAAACTGTGAGTTCTCTATCTTGCCCAATTGTATCAGGTTCTACCTTAAGTACATCAGGTTCAAATGTATCTCTATGTAGAACAACATGAAAAAGATGTGCACGGTTCCACATTCCAAAAGACAGTGGGGATTGAATGCATCCAAAACTCTAATGGGCCACAAAACAGTGGATATGATTTTCTAACAAGGGGCACACCTATGATAGGACTATGCAACACAAGCTTTGTGGCTCTGGAAGCACTGTTCATTACTTAGATTAAACATTACACTAAACATCTTTTTAATTGAAAGTTGCCAAGTCTTCTCATGTATTTGTTGCTCAGGATTATTTTGTTGACTTTGAACGAAATCTGATTGAGCATAACATTACACTAAACAACTTTTTAATTGAAAGTTGCCAAGTCGATTGCACAGTCATTATTTGATTTGGAGAACACCAATCAGGAACTTAAAAGTGATTTGAAAGATCTCTATATAAGTTCTGCAGTTCAAATGGTTGTTGCTGGGAATCGGAGGGCATTGTTTGTCTTGCAAATTACCTGTTTAGTCTTTCCTCCTTTCCCTTTGTTCCTTCTTGTTGTGAGAGTGATTCAATCAAGTGTTTTTCGTCGATTTGGAAAGATTGGGTTTTACACCACAAATGTACTATTTAATTTCTCCTGTAATTTTAGTAGAACTGTTTGCATTTCCACTAACCTCTAATTGGTGGATTCTGGTGATTTAAAAATAGTTAAGGATGCACTTCATTGCACCAAATTTCATAATAGACCCATACGTTGACAACCATGTTGCATGGAGGAAGATGTACTAAATAACAAAACACTAATATTTTAATCATTTAATTCATGGTGTAGCTTTATGGTGCTTCTATATGCTGCCTGTTGATTGTCTTCAAAAGGCATTGATGATCTTGGAGTTCATTCCATGGCATCCACTGTCATTCCATGCATCTTCCCATTGTCGTGCAGCAATATTTGTGCTTAGCAATGCATTTTTTTTTTCTTGCCTTTGCTGTTACTCTTTCATTTGAAGTCATTTATTTCACAGATAAATGTTGCCTCCATAAACACTTATGTTGTACCAAGCCATTATACTGATAGCAATTGTGGTTATCATTTCTTTCAATGGATATTGCACCAGGTTCTGAAGTATGAAGTTTTAGATATCCAACCATTACATTGATGGTTTTGGAATAGTAAATTTATCAAATCAGATCATTTTTCTTTAATGGATATTATTACTGGATTAATATGGAGAATGTTGTTCATTGATGAACTTTGAAGAGTGTGAACATTTCAAAATCTGTTGGTTTCAAATTCATTTTTATTTTACAGAGAACTAAATTCTCGCTATCAACTTTTAGGTATATGCAAGATTATTTCGCCTTTGAGTGCTTCTGTACCTGCGGGTGTTGTATTGATGAAAGAAAAAGCTGGTTTTTTTTGAAAACTTTAAATAGACCATTAATTATTTTGTTGATATTGTGCTAATTGTTGTCTTGATAAATGTTAGATTATTGGGTAATTCAAATTCTTGTTATTCAATCATAGGTTTTTGATAGTTATGCAGATAGAGATTTCATAGATTTGATTGTAGGATAACAATTATAGGAAAGGATTAGTCAGAATCAACATGAATTTGTGTGAAAGGATTAGTAAAGAATCAGCTGGAATTTCTATTATTGGTGTATTTAGCGGCGTTTCTCAAAGATTTGAGCGGCGTTTCTCCCAATCACTAATCAGCACTTGTTACATCTTTTACCGGCGTTTTTACCAAAATTTAACTGTGTTTCTTATAGCTTTTACCAGCATCTGTCATAGTTTTTTACCAACGTTTTTACAGTTTTACCAACGTTTCGTCTAGTTTTTAGCGGTGCTTCGTGGAGTTTTTAACGACGTTTTTACAGTTTCTAGCAGCGCGCTTTTATAATTTTTAGCGGCAGTCAACAAAAACGTCACTAAAATATAGTAAGCGCTGGTATAAAATGACTTTTAGCGGCGGGCGTTGTAACCGCCAGTAAAATGGGGCGACCGCCGCTAAAAATACAATGACGCCCCCTTTTAGTGGCACGTGCCCGACCGCCGGTAATTCTTATACCGGTGGTTTTTTGGGCTTTTAGGGGCAGTTTTGGCCCCCGATAAAGGTTTATTTTCTTGTAGTGAGAGTGTGATGGTGTAACATCCCAAAAATCGGGGGTCAGGTAGAAACCTAACTCCCGAGTTCCAAAATGTCACTTATACAACATAGAGAATGATGAATGCATATTATATGTAGAATGGCATTAAACAAGATTTAGATTAAGCCGAAACAACATATCATACTCCAGAGACAGTTAAATTAGCAAGCGGAAGACTGTAATAAATACATAAAATATACAATTGATTGTAAGTCTCCAGAGTGTGAACATATTATTAGTTTAATTAAATACATGTATATTCCAAAAATGGAAAGAAAAGAATATACATGAGTACTCCAAAAATATAAAATGACAAGTGTCAAGGCATCTACTCAACCTTCCTGTAATCCCGTCGATTAGAACACGGAGGAGAAATCCTCCTCATCATCATACAAATCCAGCTCCACTTCTCAAGCAGCGCCATCATCTGTGACTAAAATAGGGACTGGTGGGTGTCCGGAACACCATCCTGTAATGTGGGAGTGAGTGTTCAACTCAGTGGGAGAATAGAGCAAAGATTAGCATGTTATCAAATCAGTCACGCGTTAATAGTAAAGAAAGCAATCAAACATTCCTAGATACTATTATTAATGCATGCATGAAATGACATGATGGATGCCCTCACCGACATACTCCCTCATGCGGCACCATCTTACGCCCGCGGCATGCTTTCTTCCCGCAGTGCTCCACATCTTCCAGGCACATGCAATGCGATATGGATAATGATTATCGGGTTGTTATTAGTCCTTTTCATACAGCAGGATTGGGAAATTAAGGTACCTTCCTTATATCAATCCCAACACAGATCCTGTCTAGGGTCGTTAACAAGGGCTGTCAGGGCTGTTACACGCACTCGTTGCTCCTCTCCCCCATCACCTTATCAATACAAGCCTATTTATATCCTTAAGACTACATCAGGACTCGTCGCCCCTATGCGGTGTCAGGATAAACTCAAGGTCACTACAAAGGGCTCGTCACCAATCAGTGTAGGCCGACAGTAAAAATATAGTGTCCCATACCACCATAATCTGCTTAGAGTAAGGTGCTTACTGGTCACTACGGGGAGGTTTGTGGCCCCATCATAGGCCGACGGCTCGACCACGGTGTCCTATACCACCATGCCTGGCTCATGAGTCTTTATAGATCAAGGTACCATGGTTGACAGGGTTTTCAATGGTAAGGTCAGTACCATAGGTTGAAGCAGTTATGACTCATACAAGGTGAACATACGATGGTCAGTCGGGATACTTGACGGGCTCGACTAGTACAATCGCATCTCAAGCTGAACGGCATGAAGTGCAAGAGACACTTCGTGTGGCCTAACCACTGCCGTCAACCCAAAACACGACTCGCGTTCATCGACACGTCCTTCGTGGCAAATAGAAGCCAACCACGAATTCGATCCATTACCGACTGCCTGGACTAGGTCATAGCCCCAAGCATTTGTGTATCAACATCAGTAAGCATATGTGAGTAACAGAAAAGAATATAAACAATACAAGCATGTTGACACATGTTATATCATACTACGTAAGCAAATCAACCAACACATGCATTCCACATACATAATGAAATCAATTTATATAACTAACATGGTGGAAGTCATATACATCAGCATATTAATTGAGAATTCAATCTCAAAACTAATTCACAACACCATTTACACAATACATACTAATACAAACATTTATACAAACACTTAGTCTACACACTTTAGTCTACATAGCGTATGTCGACTCCAAGTGCGCATTAGGGCGAATCTCTTAGCCAAACAGATCATGCACGCATTCCTAGTATCCTAACACGACAAATAACCATGGCAACCATTTCAGCAAAATATGGACGTAAACAGTATTTCCTACAAATGACTAAAATACCCTAAATCTCATATTTTCCATACGCAGTCGAAATGGAAAATGGATAGCATGTTCTACATGTCAAACGGTGTGCTCGTCGATAATCTACTATTAAATGACATTGAAAGCTTTGAAATCAGTCAATCAAAGTGTCTAAAATCCGTACCTTTCGCCTTAGACGTGTATTGTTTCGAATAGAACATATACGCTTCGTCAACTGTGTAAAGGCGACCTAATGCACAAGATACATAAGCTATTTCGCTATTTGAATCAAAAGAATCCCCAAAACAGCAAGTGGTTAGGGTTTTCTTACCTAAAAGTGAGTTGAAAATCACCGAAAAAGTGATTGGGATGCGGTGCGTCGATCTGAGCAAAAGTTGGTGTAGGTGGTAGGAATTCTCGCCCACAACTCTCTCACAATCTCTCACTTTCTCTCTCTCTCAATCTAGGGTTTGAAGAAAACTCGGATGGGAGAGATATGAGAGGGTTTAAAGCCCTTATATAGGCTAAAAACTAACCTAAATAGACTTGGGAACAAAGTATACTTGAGTTATAACCAAATCGGGGATGTTTCGATCCAAAAGAGCATTTCGGGAGGTCCCCTGGCCGAACGCGGTTGGACTTAAGCTCATGTATATCGGATCTTGCTCACACCAAGTTTTTAGTCCTGTAGAGTTCCCAGATCGCACGTGGCGGTCCAGTTTCAGTTCAGCGGTCATCGTACCTAAATCAGGTCTACAAGTCTCATGATATGAAAGAGAAATTTTTCCTGATCCGAGGGTGAAATTTGGCTGAATTCTGACGGTCAGAACGCTTAATAATAATGCGCAAATACTCATGCCAGATTTGAATTAAAATTTTAAATCTTTACTCATTTCTCACTCTCTTCACTCCACGCTCCATGAAATAGCCTCAGAGCATCGGTTGGGCTTGATTTTCGAAATGATTGTCAAGTCCAGCAAAGCGGTCCTAATGGTCTAAGATTGCGGATATCGGACTTTCGACGCGCGGTCTAGATCCAATACAAGGTTTCAAAGGGTTCCTGGGAACAAACCGGTTTAGAGTTTGATCCTGGATTTCAAGGTATTGTAGCGTCATTGGTTCTACAAGTTTTGGGTCTTGTAGAATGTATTTAAAGCGATCAGGGACAATTTCACAGCTAATCTAACGGAGCGATAGTTAACTTACGCTTAATTTCTAAAGGATTTGGTTCTACATGATTTTTTTGGCTTTAGAATTGGGTTCAGAGAGGTTATGAAGGTGTTATGGTTGACCCATTGCCTAAGGATGTCTAACCCCAGGTTTGCCAAAATCCGGTGTGTTATAATCTACTCCCCTTAAAATAAAATTTCATCCCCGAAATTTGTCTAAGTGTAATGAGTCCCTAGAGAGACTTTAGTATTGACATTCTAAGGAAGGTTCAAATTCTATCTAATGACCTAACCTTGCATATAACCTAAACCAACTGTTTTGATCCTGGGCCAGTGGGGAAGAGGCTAACCACGCTTCCGCTGCGCCACTCTAGTCTAACGGTTGCATTGGCTGACCTAATTAGATTGGGCTCAAAATGTTCTACCCCCTTAAAACTTAGTTCTACTTAAGGTTCAAGAATCTATGTCTTGATCCGTATATCGGAACGAGGTGTAACTTAGGACCTATCCTTGACATGAAATAGGAAACCACTTCTCAGTACATTGGTCTTCCTTTGCTAATGATGCGTTCTATGGCATTCGTACCTATGATTATAGGAAGGAGCTTATTTTCTAGTGCGATTGAGTTCAGGAGCAGGTGTGAGCTTGCGGTAAGATATCTAATCTCTATTGGCTATATGTCCTCAACATTTCTCAAAGGCAAAGAAAAAATTTTTGGTTATAGGTGGTTGGTCCAACACGGAAGAAAAGTTGTGTAGTGGGTCTGAGCCGGATACATTGACCTTCTGTCTAATCAGGACAGAAAACTTGTTGTATCAGTTCTTAATCCGAGACGATGCCAATCTTCTGCTTGATTAGTGCATTGAGTTCATTGGTAACTACTAGGATTAAGAATGCAATTCAAACTGCGAATACTTCGCTTACGTATATAGTTCCTTTACTCCGCGTTCCCGAATGCAATAGGCCCTTGGGGAAGGCAATTCTAAGGGGTGTGCTGGTTCAATCTTAGGGATGTATAAGTTTTCCCTGAGAATGAATGGTTCTAAGTTAAAACAACTTTCCTAAGGGTTATAACAGAAGTCTAAGTATTAAGGGGATCTATCAAAGGAATGAGGTTCTACTCCAACCAAATCTAACTTACTATTCCTTAACATATACATGCTTTAGACTAGTTAAGGTAACTAGTAGACTAGTCTGTAACTGACTAGCTATAATCCAAAACCTAAGCCTATACGCTAAATGGTTTCATACCATTTCTAATACAGGGAATTGTTTTATCGCTTAGGGTCAAGATTGTCTAAATGGAATTGGATTTTTCTATATCGTCAGATCTTTCAAATCTAAGCGTACTAAGTCTAGGTCCAAAACACTAGATGTCCTAGCACCAAATGGCCATTATAGCTACCGTATTTGGTCTCGCCCGACAGTAAAGCGGAGAGATCGAGAAGACGGCTATAACTAGCTCGAAAGAGCCATGGAAAATGATGAAAATGAAGGGAAAGGCTGAGGTCTTTGGGTCTCTACAACTTTGGACCTGACATGGGAGTGTAAAGGGTCTAATAAAAGGGGCATGAGAGAGACCGCAGATGTAGGAGGGAGTTTTCGAATGGGTGACGACGGTGGAAAAAGGGAGAAGAGAGCTAAAATAACCTCTAGAATGGCCATGGAAAATGGAGGAAAGGGGGAGAAATGGCTGCCCTAATGGGCTGAAACAAATCTAAGCCCTATAGAGGGGTGGAATAGGCTTCCGAAGGCTAGATTTTCAAAGGGAGAAGAGTAAGATAGGTAGGAATGGAGGCTCACACGAATTCTAGCCTCCAAGGGAGGATGGGAGAGCTCTAACGGACAAAAATGGAGAGAGAGGGGAGTGTGTCTTGTTGTAAATGGTGGAGTGGTGTGGGTTGAGATAGAAATGGATGGTGGGAGTGATTGAAACTGGGATTTAAGAGAGAAATCAGTAAAAATATGAGAAAGGGAGAGCCTGAGGGGTAATTTGTGAAGGAGGTACTAGATCGGAGGGGTTTTAACGAACGGCCCACATACCAGGGGGCTACCCTACCCCCCAAACACCTTCGGCCCGAAGCCCAGACCCAACCGAGTATTTTGACCGGCGATGCATCACCAATGAAAATCATTTCTGGTAAGGTCGGCCATATGGGCTGGGTCCCCCTGCCCTAGGGGCCCCAAAAATGTATGGTTCCCACCTTGGTTCATTTTGGAATAGCGTGGATAGGCCCATGACTCCATTTGAAGCGTTTCGGGGACAATTTCTAAACTAGAATAATTTTATGCATCATGTAGCATATGATTTTGGGGTAGGAGAGGCTAATCCATCCAACTAATCCATTTATTCCACAATATTCCCTAATTGGAATGACTAAAAGTCAAATTTTTACCTATATTTACTATTTATAGTAAATTTTTGTTTAAGTATGATTCTCCATCATTCAAACATTATAATTTATGTCTAGTGTTAAAGGACTTAGAAAAAGTTGAAGAATGGGGTGGTGGAAGGAGAGATTCTGAAGGAATTGGATGAAAAGGGGTTTTAGGCCTTGGGATTGAGTGTAAAGGTGTTGTGGTTGCCCCGAAACCCAAGGACATCCATTCTAGGTTTGGACTTCTTCAGGGAATGACCCAAACCCGTCGACCGATGACCTAGAGGCGACTTAGGTCGCTTCACGCGACCGAAGATATGTTACGGCCTAAATTATCATATAGCATCACCTGTCGGTGAAACTTGGAATTCTAATATAGTTTTTAAGTTTCCATCGCCCACTTCCTAAGTCAGAGTGCGTCAGTGTGCATTGTATTACCATAACCCAGATCCAGTTTAATCCAAATCATGCTCTGATACTATATGTAACATCCCAAAAATTGGAGGTCAGGTAGAAACCTAACTCTCGAGTTCCAAAACGTCACTTATGCAACATAGAGAATGATGAATGCATATTGTCTGTAGAATGGCATTAAACAAGACTTAGATTAATCCAAAACAACATATCATACTCCAGAGACAGTTAAATTAGCAAACGGAAGACTGTAATAAATACATAAAATATACAATTGATTGTAAGTCTCCAGAGTGTGAACATGTTACCAGGTTAATTAAATACATGTATACTCCAAAAATGGAAAGAAAAGAATATACATGAGTGCTCCAAAAATATAAAATGACAAGTGTCGAGGCATCTACTCAACCTCCCTGTAATCCCGTCGATCAGAATAAGGAGGAAAAATCCTCCTCATCATCATACAAATCCAGCTCCACTTCTCAAGCAGCGCCATCATCTGCGACTAAAATAGGGATTGGTGGGTGTCCAGAACACCATTCCGTAACGTGGGAGTGAGTGTTCAACGCAGTGGGAGAATAGAACAAAGATTAGCATGTTATCAAATCAGTCACGCATTAATAGTAAAGAAAATAATCAAACATTCCTAGATACTGTTATTAATGCATGCATGAAATGACATGATGGATGCCCTCACAGACATACTCCCTCATGCGGCACCATCTTACGCCCGTGGCATGCTTTCTTCCCGCAGTGCTCCACATCTTCCAAGCACATGCAATGCGATATGGATAATGATTACCGGGTTGTTATTAGTCCTTTTCATACAGCAGGATTGGAAAACTAAGGTACCTTCCTTATATCAATCCCAACACAGATCCTGTCTAGGGTCGTCACTCCTAGTAATCTCATACGATGTTATATTTATAGGTCGCTGCAAGGGCTGTCAGGGCTGTTGCACACACTCGTTGCTCCTCTCCCCCATCACCTTATCAATATAAGCCTATTTATATCCTTAAGAATACATCAGGACTCGTCGCCCCTATGCGGTGTCAGGATAAACTCAAGGTCACTACAAAGGGCTCGTCACCAATCAGTGTAGGCCGACAGCAAAAATATAGTGTCCCATACCACCATAATCTGCTCAGAGTAAGGTGCTCACTAGTCACTACGGGGAGGTTTGTGGCACCAGCGTAGGCCGACAGCTCGACCACGGTGTCCCATACCACCATGCCCGGCTCATGAGTCTTTATGGATCAAGGTACCATGGTTGACAGGGTTTTCAATGGTAAGGTCAGTACCCTAGGTTGAAGCAGTTATGACTCATACAAGGTGAACATACAATGGTCAGTCGGGTTACTTGACAGGCTCGACTAGTACGAGCGCATCTCAAGATGAACGACATGAAGTGCAAGAGACACTTCGTGTGGCCTAACCACTGCCGTCAACCCAAAATACGACTCGCGTTCATCGACACGTCCTTCGTGGCAAATACAAGCCAACCACGAATTCGATCCATTACTGACTGCCTGGACTAGGTCATAGCCCCAAGCATTTGTGTATCAACATCAGTAAGCATATGTGAGTAACAGAAAAGAATATAAACAATACAAGCATGTTGACACATGTTATATCATACTACGTAAGCAAATCAACCAAAATATGCATTCCACATACATAATGAAATCAATTTATATAACTAACATGGTGGAAGTCATATACATCAGCATATCAATTGAGAATTCAATCTCAAAACTAATTCACAACACCATTTACACAATACATATTAATACAAACACTTAGTCGACACACTTTAGTCTACATAGCGTATGTCGACTCCAAGTGCGCATTAGGGCGAATCTCTACGCCAAACAGATCATGCACGCATTCCTAGTATCCTAACACGACAAATAACCATGGCAACCATTTCAGCAAAATATGGACGTAAACAGTATTTCCTACAAATGACTAAAATACCCTAAATCTCATATTTTCCATACGCAGTCGAAATGGAAAACGGATAGCATGTTCTACATGTCAAACGGTGTGCTCGTCGATAATCTACTATTAAATGACATTGAAAGCTTTGAAATCAGTCAATCAAAGCGTCTAAAATCCGTACCTTTCGCCTTAGACGTGTATTGTTTCGAATAGAACGTATACGCTTCGTCAACTCTGTAAAGGCGACCTAATGCACAAGATACATAAGCTATTTCGCTATTTGAATCGAAAGAATCCCCAAAACAGCAAGTGGTTAGGGTTTTCTTACCTAAAAGTGAGTTGAAAATTACTGAAAAAGTGATTGGGATGCGGTGCTTCGATATGAGCAAAAGCTGGTGCAGGTGGTAGGAATTCTCGCCCACAACTCGCTCACAATCTCTCACTTTCTCTCTCTCTCAATCTAGGGTTTGAAGCAAACTCGGATGGGAGAGGTATGAGAGGGTTTAAAGCCCTTATATAGGCTAAAAACTAACCTAAATAGACTTGGGAACAAAGTATACTTGAGTTATAACCAAATCAGGGATGTTTCGATCCAAAAGAGCATTTCGGGAGGTCCCCTGGCCGAACGCGGTCGGACTTAAGCTCATGTATATCGGATCCTGATCACACCAAGTTTTCAGTCCGGTAGAGTTCCCAGATCGCACGTGCCGGTCCAGTTTCAGTTCAGCGGTCATCGTACCTAAATCAGGTCTACAAGTCTCATGATATGAAAGAGAAATTTTTCCTGATCCGAGGGTAAAATTTGGCTGAATTCTGACGGTCAGAACGCTTAATAATAACGCGCAAAGACTCGTGCCAGATTTGAATTAAAATTTTAAATCTTTACTCATTTCTCACTCTCTTCACTCCAGGCTCCATGAAATAGCCTCAGAGCATCGGTTGGGCTTGATTTTCGAAACGATTGTCAAGTTCAGCAAAGCGGTCCTAATGGTTTGAGATTGCGGATATCGGACTTTCGACGCGCGGTCTAGATCCAATACAAGGTTTCAAAGGGTTCCTGGGAACAAACTGGTTTAGAGTTTGATCCTGGATTTTAGGGTATTGTAGCGTCATTGGTTCTACAAGTTTTGGGTCTTGTAGAACATATTTAAAGCGATCAGGGACAATTTCACACCTAATCTAACGTAGCGCTAGTTAACTTACGCTTAATTTCTAAAGGATTTGGTTCTATATGATTTCTTTGGCTTTGGAATTGGGTTCAGAGAGGTTATGAAGGTGTTATGGTTGACCCATTGCCTAAGGACGTCTAACCCCAGGTTGGCCAAAATCCGAGGTGTTACAGATGGCCCAAATGGATTGTCTAGATCAATGATTGGATTGACCACATGTCCAAAAGTAGTGGGTGAAGTATAAAAAGTTCATGTAATTAATCATGTTTACATAACCGAATCCGAATTGACTCCAAGGCAATCATGTTCAAACATTTGGATTTTATTAAAGAATATCAAAAACACTAATTTGTGAAAAGAGGCTATGGAACATCTTGAATTTTTTAAAGGATAACCCTGACTGTAGGGCTGCAATGCGTTGGATACAGATAGGATATTATAATATCCATACCTAATAGCATGAGTTTATAGCATTAGATGCGGATACATGTTCGATATTATCTAAAGAAGTCAAAGATGGATATTGTTCAATGAAGTTGGATATGCATAGGATAGTTAGACTAATGGAATATCTAAATAAAAAAATCCTAGTTAGTTAGGGTAATGGAATATCTAAATATTGTATTAAGGGATGCTTCTTTTTTATTTATTTATTTATATATTTGAGTATAGTGGATCAGTGTGAATCCTTGGACATACTGAAAGGGAACCATGTAAATCTCTATGTTGTAGTTTGCATCTTTTCTATGGTTTCTTTTAATTATGATATCATTATGTGTATATGTGAGTGTTGTCAAGAATGGAACCTTTTATCCCAACAACCGGTATCAGAACTCCTTGTTTAAGTGAAGAAATGTCGAAAGAAGGAAATGTAAGGATAAAAAACTTCATTGCTTCGAACTTCAATTTCCATAAGATGTAGATAGATGATTACCTCTATAAGAAGGATCTAAGGGAGGAAAATGAAGACATTAGAGAAGATGTTTAATAGAGATTGGGATGTACTTGATAAAAAGGCTTTAGAAACGATTTAACTTTCTTTAGCGAAATCCATTACGTTTAATATCATGAAGAAGACCACAAAGATCTAATAACGGCCCTATCAATGATGTACACAAAATTATGTACTTTTGACAAAGTTCATTTGATGAAGAGGTTGTTTAATACGAAGATGTTTGATGGTAGAAAAAAAAATGTTTGATGGTGGAAACGTGGCTGAGCATCTCAACAAGTTCAAAACAGTCATGAGTCAGTTGTAATTCGTACACCTTAATTTTGATGATGAAATCAAAGCTTTTATAATCTTATCAAGGTTACTAGAAAGCTATGAAAGTTTGATAATAGTCATTAGTAATTTTACCAGATCAACAAAGTTGAAGTATGTGAAGTTTTATGCCTTGTTCTAAGTGAGGAATCTCAGTGTAAAGCCTCGAGATATTTAGGTGAAACATCAGGAAATACTTTGAATACTGAAGAAATAAGAATAATACTAAAACAAAGAAAATAAAAATTATGGTTGGTCAAAATCAAAGAAGAACATATCATCAAACCTGTAAAAGGAAAGTGTGATGGTTATTGAAATTGCAGTAGAAGGAGCACATGAAGTGGGACTATAATTATCCGAATAAACAAAAAGAAAATAATAATCAAGTAGAAAAAGACTATAAATATCTTCCATGAAAATATTTCTAATGTCATCATTCTATCTTTTGATACTCGTAATGATTCTTATACCTTGTTTCATGCTACTCCAAGTATGGATGTCTTTTTATATATATATATATAAAATTATGTGATGTGCAATCTCATAAAAGTCTATCTGTGAGATAATAAGCCCTGTTATATTGTTAGAAATGGAGACATTCAAATGGGACCATGCTGAAGTTAAAAGATGTTAGGTATATTCTAAATCTGAAATGAAATTTGATCGTGGTTGGCTAGCTTGCAAATTCCAGAAACACGATTACTTCACTAGTGATTCAAGGAAGATCACAAAGGAAGTTATGGTAATTACCTGAGGTAAGAAAGAATGTACTCTTTACTTGAATTTCATGACAGGTCTATCATTAGGGATGAAAAAAATTATATGACATCACAGACTTCGGAATTTGAGTGAAAAGGGGAACAAAATTCTACTTTTAAAAAGGAAGCTAACGGGGTTGAAATATATTGATCTAGACTTTTGTGAAGATTTTTTTATGTAAAAGAAAGGAAGGCCAACTTCTTGATGGTTAAACGACTCCATAGTTAGAGCAATTAGTAGTGGTTCATACCAATGTGTGGGGACCATCTAAGTATTATCTCTAGATGGATCTTTTTAGTTTATTACCTTTATTGATGATGCTACTAGAAAATTATGAATTTATTTCATTAAGCATAAATTGAAAGCTTTTGATGTATTCAACAAATGTAAAACTTTGATTAAGAATGAAACAGGTCTGAATTTGAAGTATCTTATATCAGAGAATGTGAGAGAGTACCATATAACAAGTTTGAGATGTATTGTATGATTAACGGAATCAAGAGACACAAAATAACTCCAAGAACGCCATAGCAGAATGATGTACCTGAGTGTATGAACAGAACCATTCTGGATTGTGCAAGGAGAATGAGAATGCATGTTGGATTGCCTAAACAATTTTGGATGTATATGTTGTAAATACTACATCTTACTTGATTAACAGAGAACCCTCAGTTGCTTTTTATGGTGGATTATTAGAGGAAGCATGAGTAAGAAAGGAGGAAAACTTATCCCACTTAAAGGTTTTTTTTTTCTAGAATGATGGGAGTTCACCACCTGTAACGTTGTTTCTCAAACTACACAAGCTTTTCAGAGATTAAGGTGGGATCCCAATAGAAAAGACGATGACCCACATATTATGTGAACTCTAAAGAAGCACTATAAGACCTAGAAAAATAAAAGGAAAACAAAGTTAAGCCCCAAACTCTCTCCAATGGAAGTCGAGAGACTTAATCAACCATGATTGCAAATCCGTAATTATTTATGCCATGATCCATTCTAATCATCCCCACTCTTATCTCTATTGGCAAATCTCCTTTATAATTAGACATCCTATTTGGGGCCCCACTGCTTCCTATCCAAGTAAGCGCATCTGTCACAGTATCACACCTTGAACTTCAGTACCCGAGTTAGCCATGTCTGAATCCAAATTCTAGACCCATGAGGTTATAATAAATCAAAAAAATTTGTATTTCACATAATATCCATCCATTCCACACATTCAGAGCCATATTAGAAGGAATTAATACTAAACCATTCTCATTAAAAATAAAATTCGACTAATCAATCCTTGAGTCTTTAATTTCATTGGTATTCAAAGTCAGACGATTCTAATAACAAAAGTTTAATTTTAACTACTGAAAAAAATAAACAAAAGAAAGTCCTTTTATAATGTCTAGCTTGCTCTTCATGCTCAAACTTTGTACCTACAAAACTATCTAAGGGGTGTGAACACAATGGCTCGTGGGGTCACTTCACACCCACAATTTGGAAATCTCAAGTTTATATAATAATCAAAACATATAATTACATAATACGTGGTAATAAATGAAAATCTAAACAAAACTATAAGGAGACATTAATCAAATTAGCACTATTGTGTAGCAACCAATAATAAATAACATCAAACCATTTTGGGAGTAACCCATGCAAAGCACTTATGCAACCATTTTAAAGATTAACCTAAGGCAGAACATCGTGACCATTTTGGATCTCTAAGGGCATGACACTATGCATCCAACATTTTAGGGAGTCCAAGCAAAGCACCCACATGTACCATTTCAGGGAAAACATTTAAGGGTAGAGCATCACATGCACAACCGTTTTGTATATTCCAAGGCAAGGCACCATGCATCCAACATATTAGGGATCCTAGGCAAAGTACGTACCCTGGTAGATTCACTTAATCTCACATAAAGAAAATACTATTGTATCCTGAAACCTGGGTCATGGATTAAGTATTTAAATATGAAATACATCCTGTAACACATGACAATAATTGAATATTCACCAAATATGAAGTTCATGAGTGTGGCACAAAAAAAACTATCCATTCAACATAACGATACATCTAATGACAAGAACTAACTAACTTGATGTGCTACATGATTATAATTGAAATATTAGCATTTTAACATATGATGAATTTCGAAGTGCAATTTAGATTCAAAATAACATTAATGGATTCTCAATTAATGAATCCCAACACAAGAATCTAGATTTAATAAGAACATACACATGATTAAGCACAGTCAAAACGGAAGCTAATATTTACATATGTGAAGGTATGTAAATACAGAAACTAAATAAATAAAAAATTTACAATTCATTAGAGGATCACCCACTTGTTGTAATATCCTAATGAAGATTTTCATCCTAAACTACTACTTTGCATCTCATGTAGTGGGGTTCCTAATGGACAACATTATCAATTGAGATGGGATCCCATACACCATCATCATATATAATGAGACAATTTGTAAATAAGAAGGTGAGCAACTTCCTCACATAGTTTAAGAACAAGAGGCACCAATTGAACTCCTATTCTTCACAGATGAATGGTTGCGTTAAAGTTTCCAATAAGATGCTCATCTAAATACTCGATAGGATGGTCAAAACCCATTGTGACTGGTTAGAGATGATTCTATATGCCCTTTGGGACTATCAAACATCTTTACAAATAAAACATGTGTGACTCCTTATTACTTAACATATGGAATGGAAATAGTTATACAAGTTGAAGTTGAGGTTCCATCATTGAACATACTGAAGGAAAGTGAGATCAAGGAAGTCAAATGGCTCAAAGTGTTACGGCCAAAACTTGAAAATCGGGCTCATAAAATTCCTGATCACTGAATCCGGCGCCGATAGATTCCGTAGTACCCCATTCTCAGCTCCTAGCACCCATATACTAGATGTCGATCCTAGGATCATACAAGGAGGATTTTAATCATAAATTTATTTCATAATAAGCATAACCAAATGCATAACCCATATGATAAAAAAACTTTAAGACACAATGCGCAAAAAGGAAAATACAATGATAATAATAACAAAAACTTTAGAAGCTCTGCGGCATGCTCTTACTCCTGGTCAGCTACAACCTTGTGTCACCTGCATACATCAATCGTGCATAAGCTTATAGAAAGCTTAGATGGTGGTGAAAGTGTGTGCGCAAGGTAGCAATGCTAGAATATAATATCAGACTAATGCGGAAACATGCAAGTAAGTCCATGAATGCTATCGGCCGTACCAAGGCCATGCAATACAAGGCATGAATGTTATAGGCTACACCAAGGTCAAATGATGTAAGGCCTACATAGCCAATGTCATGTGTAAGATGAAGCTCATGCATACCAATCCACATATCAATCCAGCTCATCTTTGGAGTATCATATATCAATACAGTTCTCTCTGGATAATCACCATGGTTTAATACACTATACACCATATTTCCACCATACACTGGATGCACAACTGTGTAAGTGGAAGAGACCTCACTATTCTCCTAGCCAATAGTCAGCTAATATCTATCTGGCATGTTGATAACGGACCCATTTATAAAGTGGTCATACTCAGCCTAGCAATTACCCTCTACTGTAAGACCTGTATCCTATGTCCTACCATTTCGTATGCTTCTGCGGTCTTTCCGGTCGAATTCTGACAACCTTCGACTTGTATCAGACATTTACGCGTGATCCTAAGCTGGGTCTTACACACTGAGGTCGGCTTGATTCGAAACTTGTATCATAGCGACCACGCCGTCGCTATGGTTCCAACGCCGTGACTCACACACCGAACCGATACCTAGGCTAGAAGACGTGGGCCTGTGTTCCTTCCAAAGAAACGCCATGTGTTGTGAATTTCAAAGGAATCTCTACAATATATCCTATCAATCATTCAATCACTCAAGTCAAGTACAAGCCATACCCCTAAGTACATCAACCCATCCCTCCTTTCCCATAACTCAACTCTCTCTCTCCCCTCACCATTCCCCTTTACAAAATTTCAACCACAACCATACCTCTTTTACAAAAAAATCAAACTAAACCATACCTTCTTATCTCCTTCCTTACATCATCCCATCCATATCATTCCCATCACCTCACTCTCTCTCATTTCTCAAATCTCCCAAGCAACCCAAAATTTCCAACGTCCAACACTCTCTCCCAAGCTAAGTGAGGCCCACCCTCTCATCTCTCATCCCCACCATTAAACTCCCATCAACCTCCATCAAACTTAAAGGCAGGGATCTTACAAGCCTTAGGGAGCAAGGAGAAGGCCTAGAGGTGGGTGATCTACCGTTGTTTTTGATTTTAAGGGCCACTTGTTGTGGGACCCACATGATGTATGCATTATATAAGGGAAGGCCTCCCCCTTCACACCTCTCTCTCTCTAACTATTATGATTGGAGTGGGCCCCACAAATGTGTGTTATATAGATGTCCATCAAACGGTGCGGCCCATCCTATTACATGTGGTGGTCCACACCATCCATTATTTGGGAATGTGGAGATCCCCACACTAAACTTAGGGTATATGTTATATCATATTAATATAATATATATATATATACACACACACACACACACACGCATATATATATATATATATATATATATATATATATATATATATATATATATATATATATATACATATATGCTTGCATAGTGGGCCACGTCCAAGTGGGACCCACCATGATGCTTCTGCTATATGTAGACCGTCCAGTGTCTCTGGATGCTGGACGTGGTGTGACTAATAGAGAAATGTTATCTGAAGCTGGGGTACTAGCCAGCTTTCAAAAAAAATAATAATATATTTTTTTGGGTTGCTCATGTAGGCCCCACCTAGGTGTATGTATAAAATCCAAGCCGTTTGTCCTTTGCTTCTGAACATTTTAGGCATTGGGCAGAAAAAAAAAATGAACCCAATCTGGCTATCTGGCTGGCCATAGCTTAAGAAATAGTGTTTTCTATCGTTAAAACCAACCTGATGATTCTACACACCGAAACATACCCATTATTGGGCTTAATAGGTTTGTTTCGAGCCATAGGGACCAATGGTCGGGTCTGATTTCCTCGATGCGGGCCCCACTTAAAAGATTCCTCAGAAAAACTTTAAAAAAAAGAAGCAGAGACGTTGTCAGTGTCTCTAAATGTTGTAGCCAATCCGCGTCCGCTGTAGCCCCCTATGGGCTGGACAGTGGGCCCCATCTTAGGCTCCACCTTGATGGAAGTCCAACATTTGCACCGTGCATGTGGTGGGCCTCCCTCCTAGTGGTGGGCCACCCAAAAGTCAGCCATACCTGAAATTCAGGTGGCCCACGCCAAATGAAACAGTCTGGTGGAACGTCTGCCATTGACCCCTTTCGGGTTAGAAGTTTTAGACCATATGAAATTTGTTTTTCTTCTTCATACACGTCCACGTGACCTTATGAACGGTTTGAGAGGCAAATAAACATCACCGTGGGCCCCACGTCCACCTGACATTATGAACAGTTTGGGTGGCAATTAAAAATTTCGGTGGGCCCCAGGCCCACCCCAAATTCACATGACCTTATCAACTGGTTGGGTGGAAAACAAACATTATGGTGGGCCCCAGGTATGTGTGGCCTTATCAATAGATTGGGTGGAAAATAAACAATTCGATGGGCTGCCATGTCTGTGTGATCTTATCCACAGTTTGGGTGGAAAATAGACATTGTGGTGGGTCCCACATGGGACCCACTAATGTATGTATTGTACCCACACCTCTCATCAATGGGGACCCCCACTATGAAGTATGTGATTTATCTATGCCGTCCATCCCCATGGGACCTACCATGATGCATGTGTTGCATCCCAACCGTCGAACCATTTTGAAAGCCCGTCTCACGGCTTGAGACTAAAAATGAGACAGATATAGGATCAAGTGGACCACTCAGTACAAAGGCAGTGAGGATTGAGCTTCTACCATTGAAATTCTTTTGTCGTCACAGTAGTTTGGATTGTTAGGAAATTATTTTTCCCTTAATCCAAGTTTGTGTGGCCCCATGACCAGATTGGATAGAAAATAAATGTTATGGTGGGACTTAAGAATTTTAATGGTGAAAATCATCATCACCACTATTATTTAGAGTGTGGTCTGGTTAATCTTTTGATATGATTCATGTATATATATGAGGCCCATGTGATTAGGCAAATCTTGATGTATTTGTGGTTTGATGTTGAGGCCCACTTTGATATATATGAGGTCCATATGGTTAGGCCAATCTTAATGTATTTATGGCCCAATGTTGAGGCCCAGTTTGATGTATATGAGGCCCATTTGATGCATTGGAGGCCCACGGGTTGAGGCCCATAGGACGTATATAAGGCCCATTGTGATGCATGCAAGGCCCATAGGTTATGGCCCATTGCAATGTATGTAAGGCCCATTGGTGCGGCCCATTGATACGGCCCACTTAATGAATACAAGGCCCATGTGATATGTGTCATTTGACGTATTTAAGGCCCAGAGGGATGAATTTAGGTCCATTGCAATGTGTGATTTCTCTGTGGTATATATAATGATGTTTATAACAGGATGTGCCTTGGGAACAATGATGGTTAGATGCCCACATTGGAAGGATGATGTCGGTTAAATGTCTGCATTGTCACTCTCCCTAAGGTCCATTGGTAGGCCCATACTTGTATTGTTTAGGCCGTCTAGGCCCATCTTCCTTATGAACAGAGCCCATTGCCACATAACATGTATAGTGTAGATCCATGATTCATGATCATACGTATCATATGTATGATATGAGATGTAACTGATCATAGCATATGCCTTCGAGTAGATCGTTTATGGGCTCCCTGGTAGGTGGAGTTGCCCTACGTGAGCGCGCGGTACGCGCAGGATTATTGCATGTCTGATAGTATGATTCACGTACTTGCACTTGTGTGATTATGATTATTAGATGCCCTATCAACATCAGGGCCATACCCTCCACAGACACATCATGGGTGGCTGGATTAGATATTAAAAATATTATTACTAAGCATCAGGGCACCATAGATGTCCCTTGGTGAAAATCCCTAAACTCGATAGTACTGGAGGATGAATCTAACATCGAGACCTAGTGGATAAATGAGCGCACGAGGGCCAAATACTAGGAGGCCACATCTCTGACTCTGTCGTGATCGGTTAGAAAGGGGTGTGGCCTTACTCGCCCGAGGGTAGGGGCCAATACTAGGCTGAGTCTGACCTGCTCATGAATGGGTCCGCTATCGACGTGTCGGATAGGTATTGACAGACTATTGGCCAGGTGGATAGTGGGGTTTCTTACGCTCACTTGGACTGTGCAGTGAGAGAGCGGTAGTGCCATTTGGAGTGTACTAAACCCTGATGATTATCCAGAATGAGAACTGTACTGATATTGATGAGCTGTACTGATATGTGAATTTGAATCGGCATGCTTAAGTTGCATCTCGCATCGCATGATCTTGACATGACCAATAGTAGTCATATCTTGCACTGCATAGCCTTGGTATGGCTAATTGCATTCATGTACTCATCAGTATGTTTTTGCATTACTTTGACCTTACATTCTGATCATGCTTATATTGCTCACGCACTTACACCACCCTCTAAGCTTTCTATAAGCTTATGCACGATTGATGCGTGCATATGATGCTAGAACGCAACCATAGCCTCTCTATAGTAGGAGCGTGCACTCAAGATTTAGGAGTTTCTGTTATTGCATTATCTTGTATTTCCCTTCAGACGCATTGTACTCAAAGCTTTTGTTCATAGTAAATTTTTTGGTGTTCTTTTGGTTATTATTCTTGGGTTATGCTTATGGTTATGCTCATTATGAATCAAATTGATGATTAGAAATCCTCCTTCTAGCATCCCAAGATTGAAACCTGGTAAATTAGTGACGGGAGCTGAGAATGGGGTTCTACGGAGGCTGTTGGTGCCAGATTCGGTGATCGAGAATTTTATGATCTCGGTTTTTGAATTTGGGTTATGATAGAAGTTGGTATCAGTACATAACTTGGGAATAACCGAGAACAACATCACATGTTTGCTATGAGTTTAGGACGAGTGCATAACCTTCCGATTTAGTTCCCTAGCTTGTGATTCTTAAGGTTGATTGGCATCATTGTTCTTTCCTATAGGACATGCCTCCTAGGAGAGTGACCCGATCGACTCCTGCTCCACCACCTGAGGCTCCAGCTTTACCACCTGCGCCTCCAGTTCCACTCTCAGAGATCCCTGCTCCCCTACCTGAGGATAACATTCCTCCACCTGAGACTGGTGTGGATCCGACTGTACCAGTGAGTGCCTCTCAGTTACAACAGATGTTACAGGCTGTGACAGCCACACTTTAGGGACAGGGCAGGCGCCCAGTTATTTCACCAACTCAGGCAGAGCAAGAGCGCACGAGCGCCCTACTTTGAGAGTTTCAATAGCTTGACCCTCCGCATTTCCAGGGCGAGTTAGATCCGACTACATTTAAGAGATGGTTCTCTGATATGGAGAAGATCTTTGATACTATTACTTGTATGACCCAGTAGCGAGTTCGATTGGCTGTATTCCTTCTCCAGGGTGAGGCAGAGCACTGCTGGACCTCCGTTACCCACGTCGCAGGGTCTGATTATGTCTGGACATGGAGGACTTTATCGACCGATGCGAGGAGCAGTACTTCCCTGACTACATTCGACGTCAGAGAGCATTGGAGTTCGAGACTCTGGTATAGGGGAACATGATCGTGGCACAGTATACTGCCCATTTTGTGGCGTTATCGAGGTTCGCACCATATTTAGTTAATGATGAGGGGTGGAAGGCCCCTTGTTTTGAGAACAGCTTACGTTATGATCTTCGCGGTTGTGTTATTAAGTATGAGCCCCTAACCTTTCAGGCGGTAGTACGGAGGGTCCAAATTTATAAGATTGAGTGGGTTGGCTCATAGAGTGATCGAGATTAGAGGAAAGGATGGAAGAGGCAAGCCCCCTCCAGTAGTTCTCAGCAGCATCGACGACCATAGAGGTACAAGAACCACCCACTTACTATAGCACTAGCAGCACCTCCAGCACTACCCTAGCAGCCATTCTCAGGGACCTATTTTGGATGTGGTGGGAAAGGACACTGCATATCTAAGTGCCCCCGACCTCATTTGCAGCAGCCGAGAGCACCACAACAGCCTTCATCATAGCAGCGACCATATCAACAGTGACCCCATCAGCAGTGTCCACAGCCACCTCAGCTGTCGAGCCCCAGTAGTAGTAGAGACAGTAGTGCAAGCCACTGCAGAGGCAGTAGCACCACCACGAACCTCAGAGGGGACAGACACCTCCCCAGCCAGCTCAGGCTAAAGTTTATACAGCTTAGTAGGACCCTCAGTCATCCGAAGGAGTCGTTGAGGGTATACTTCCTGTCTCTTCATGCATTGTCTGAGTATTATTTGATTTTAGTGCTTCGCACTCATTCATGTCTGAGGATTTTTGTCGATCGACTGGATTGTTGACAGAGTATGCTAGTGAAGGATTAACCGTATCGACACCCTTGGGGAAGACCACAGTATTGGGCCGTTTCTATTCATCTTGCCCCGTGTTAGTGGGATAAATTTTCTTGCCCGCCGACTTATACATGTTGCTAATGTCAGATTTTGACGTTATCGTGGGTATGGATTAGCTTGCCGAGTACTACGCCATCTTAGACTGCTCCGCGAGGACAGTCACATTCTACATACCAGGCTTGCTGCAGTTTCATGTTTGTTGCCGAGCCTAGAGGAGAGCCATTGTCATGCTTGATGTCCTACGCCATTGAGGAGCCTATTACAGCATGTATTGACCATTTGCCGATTGTTTGTGATTTCCCTGACGTGTTCCAGGAGATTTCAGGATTACCGCCAGGTCGTCATATTAGGTTCCAGATAGATCTTGTGCTTGGTGCTGCGCTTATCTCGAAGGCCCTATACCATATGGCTCCGATGGAGTTGCATGAGCTACAACGATAGTTGGATGAATTATGTGAGTTGGGATTAATTTGTTGGAGTAATTCACCTTGGGGAGCACCGGTACTCTTTGTTGGGAAGAAGGATGGTTCGTTGATGCTCTGTGCAGATTACCGTGAGCTCAAGTGGGTCACGATTAAGAACAAGTACACGCTCCTGAGGAAAGATGATTTGTTTAATTAGCTGTAGGGTGCACAATTCTTTTCAAAGATTGACCTGCGTTCCAGTTATCATCATATTTGGGTTTGAGAGGAGGACATCCCGAAGATGACTTTCAGGACATGTTATGGTCATTTTGAGTTTCAAGTCATTTCCTTTAGACTGACCAATGCACCCACGATCTTCATGTAGTTGATGAATGAGGTCTTCCGTCCATATCTTGATCAGTTTCTTATAGTCTTCATCGACGATATTCTGATATATTCGAGCACCCGTGAGGACCATATGTAGCATCTGGAGATTGCGTTGTAGACCCTCCGTGCCAACCAGCTATATGTGAAGCTGGAGAAGTGTGAGTTTTGACAGGAGGAGGTGAGATTCCTCGGTCACGTGGTGACAAGGGAGGGTGTCGTAGTGGACCCCTTGAAGGTTGAGGCAGTGCGTCAATGGGGCCAGCCCACTACTGCGTCTAAGATCCGCAGTTTCCTTGGCTTAGCGGGATACTATCGACGTTTCATTGAGGGTTTCTCCTGTATTGCAGCCCCATTGACCAGGTTGACTCGGAAGGGCGTAGATTTTGTTTGCACTGATGCATGTGAGCAGGCATTCGTGGAGCTGAAGGATCGTCTGACGTCCACTCCTGTCCTCACTATTCCCTCTGGGAGTGATGGATTTGTTGTATTTACCGAAGCCTCATGTATTGGTTTAGGTGTTATCCTGATGTAGCACGGCAGACCGGTAGCCTTCGTGTCTTGTTAGCTTAAGATCCATGAACTACCACACGTATGATTTGGAGCTGGCAGCAGTCATCTTTACACTGAAGGTGTGGAGACACTATCTCTATGGGGTTAGGTTCAAGCTCTTCTCCGACCACAAGAGTTTGAAGTAACTATTTTCTCAATCTGAGCTAAACATAAGGCAGAGATGCTGGATGGAGCTTCTAAAGAATTATGATTTTAACCTCCAGTACCACGTAGGCAAGGTGAACGTGGTGGCAGATGCCCTCAGTCGTTAGCCACGAGTCCTGGTGGCACATATGATGATTCGAGAGTGGAGGATGCTCAAGGATATAATAGAGTACGACTTTGATTTTGGTCTGCAGTCTTCTATTGTTCAACCATTGAGCCTGTTGATTCAACCCTCTCTTGTCGCAAGGGTGATCGAGACTCAATAGACAGATGAGTCGTTATAGGATTATCGAGTAGAGGCAGCATTTGAGAGTTAGACGGATTGACAGATTGGTTTTGATGGTTGACTTCGCTTTAGAGGCTGATTATGTGTCCTAGATATTTCTTAGTTGCACAGAGATCTTATGACTGAGGCACATCGATCACAGTTTCTATCCACCCTGGCTTAACGAAGATGTATCGCGATATGAGGAGATAGTATTTTTGGGCGGGGAAGAAGCGCTAGATTGCCAGTTTTGTGACCAAGTGTGACACATGCTAGCGTGTCAAGGCCGATCATCAGAGACCTCCCGGTCTATTGCAGCCACTGAGTGTCCCGATGTAGAAGTGGGAGCACATATCTACTGATTTTATCATGGGTTTGCCGAGGACTCAACGTGGTCATGACGCTATCTGGGTTTTCATGGACCGTTTGACGAAGTCAGCACATTTTCTTACGATTCATGAGACTTGGCATTCGGATTAGCAAGTCAGGTTGTTTGTTGATGAGATCGTGAGACTGCATGGTATTCTTGTCTCGATCATTTCAGACCAAGACCTGAAGTTCAAGTCTCAATTTTGGGGGAGCTTCCAGAGAGCTATGGGCACTGATTTGTGGCTCAGCACCGCGTACCATCCATCGACCGATGGCCAGACCAAGAGGGTCAATCAGATAGTTGAGGATATGCGTCGGGCCTACGCGATTGTTTTTGGAGGGTAGCTGGGATGAGCATTTGTGATTAGCTGAGTTCGCATGCAACAAAAGCTATCAGGCGACCATTGGCATGACTCCTTTTGAGGCATTGTATGACAGACCGTGCAGATCTCTGAGTTGTTGGACTGAGGTCGGAGAGCGCATATCTAGGTCTCGAGCTTGTACAGCAGAAATCAAAGGCTATCGATATCATCAAGCAGAGGATGCGTACAGCTCAGAGCCGGCAGAAGAGTTTTGCTTATCACTGGCGTCGTCCCTTGGAGTTTGTAGTAGGAGACAGAGTGAATTTCAAGGTCTCACCGATGAAGGGCGTAGTTCGATTTGGGGCAAAGGGCAAGCTTGCCCCGAGATTTATTGGACCTTTCGAGATCACTGGATGCATTGGTGTGGTGGCTTATCGTCTTGCCTTACCATCTCAATTGTCTGGTGTCCACTATATTTTCCACATCTCTATGTTAAGGAAGTGTGGGTCAGACGTAGTTCCTGTTATTGATTGGCAGTTGTTGGAGGTTCATGAGGACACTTCTTACATTGAGCAGTCAGTTCGTATCCTTGATCGGAAGGAGCAGTTCCTTTGGACCAAGGTCATTCCCTTGGTGAAGGTTCAGTGGGATCACCATTCTGTTGATGAGGCATCTTCAGAGAGCGAGGTTAAGATTTGAGAGCATTATCTCCATCTCTTTAATGATTGAGTATATAATGTATCTTGTATGTTGTCTCCAATTTTATATGACGATGCCTTGTTTCCTCTTATATTATGAGTTACGTTTACTTGCAATGATTGTGTAAATTTTGAGGATGAAATTTTTATTTGGAGGGGAGAGTTATAAGACCTGTATCCTATGTCGTACCATTTCGTATGCTTCCACGGTCCTTCCGGTCGACGACCTTTGACTTGTATCCGACGTTTGCACGTGATCCTAAGCCGGGTCTTACACACTGACGTCGGCTCAATCCGAAACTTATATCATAGTGACCGTGCCATCGCCACGGTTCCAATGTTGTGACTCGCGCACCGAACTGATACCTAGGCTAGAAGATATGGGCTTATGTTTGTTATGAAGAAACATCACGCATTGTGAATTTTGAGAGAATTTCTACAATATGTCTCATCAATCAATCAATCACTCATGTCAAGTACAAGCCATACTCCTAAGTACATCAACCCATCTCTCCTTTCCCATAAGTCAACTCTCTCTCTCCCCTCACCATTCCCCTTTACAAAATTTCAACCACAACCATACCTCTTTTACTAAAAAATCAAACTAAACCATACCTTCCCATCTCCTTCCTTACATCATCCCATCCATATCATTCCCATCACCTCACTCTCACTCTCATTTCTCAAATCTCCCAAGCAACCCAAAATTTCCAACGTCCAACACTCTCTCCCAAGCCAAGTGAGGCCCACCCTCTCATCTCTCATCCCCACCATCAAACTCCTATCAACCTCCATTAAACTTGAAGGTAGGGAGCTTACAAGCCTTAGGGAGCAAGGAGAAGGCCTAGAGGTGGGTGATCTACCATTTTTTTTCAATTTTAAGGGCCACTTGTTATGGAACCCACATGATGTATGCATTATACAAGGGAGGGCCCGTTAGTGGCGGGGTCCCTCCCCCTTCGCGTCTCTCTCTCTAACTATTATGATTGGAGTGGGCCTCACAAATGTGTGTTATATAGATGTCCATCAAACGGTGTGGACCATCCTATTATAGGTGGTGGTCCACACCATCCATTATTTGGGAATGTGGAGATCCCCACACTAGACTAAGGGTATATGTTGTATCATACACACACACACACACACACACATACGGAAACGCTCACCTGCGAACCAGTTCGTACGTACCACGTACGAACTTTTTGGAGAACCCATCATACGTGATGTGGATGCAAAATCTAAACCGTTCATGTGAAGCAACACCTCGTGAAACCCCCTAACCCCAAGTTTTACTTTGATCTAAAACTTTGATGGGCCATGAAAAATGAAAACAGTTTCCTCCCTTGATTTGCATTTCTCTTTGCTATGGCCCACCAGAATTTTAGATCAGGGTGAAAATTTGTCACATGGGCTTCATGGGATTCCACATCACATGGATCGTTTAGATTAGACAACCGTGGCACGTGTGCAAAGGTGCGCACGTGCGTAGGTGCGCAGGGGAGTATGACTCTATATACATATATGCTTGCATAGTGGGCCACACCCAAGTGGGACCCACCATGACGTTTGTGCTATATGCAGACCGTCCAGCGTCTCTGGATGTTGGACGTGGTGTGGCAAACAGAGAAGTGTGATCTAACGCTAGTGTACTAGCCAACTTTAAAAAAAATATATATATATTTTTTGGGCCGCTCATGTAGGCCCCACCTGGGTGTATGTATAAAATCCAAGCTGCATGTCCTTTGCCTTGGAGCATTTTAAGCATTGGGCCGAAAAAAATGAACCCAATCTGGCAATCTGGCGAGCCATAGCTTGTTCACTTCCCAAGTGCAGGGTTGTGATGTAGTAATAAACTCGGTAAGACCAAGGTCGAATTCCAAGGGACTGATACCTGTACGTTATCTGAAGGTAACCAGAACTAGAAGTAGAAGAAGATGTAATCTAAATTTAATGAATATGAGGTAAATATGGTAAAGTAGGAAACTAAAATTTAAGAAATTCAAAAGACGAAAACTAGGGATTCAGAGGATCCACTTGTAGAGATCAGGGAGATCTTTTGCCAGCTTCAAGAATCATGGATATTTAAAATGAACTTATTTGATATAATTTTCAAGAGATGAAAGGTGTATGAATTAGAATGGATTCCATCACCAAACTATGCCTAGGAGACAAAGAAAACAACAGAATTAAACTAATTACTAACCAATCAACAATGCATGAGGGTTAGGAAGGGTACCGTCATCCGACCATGCCTAGGAGACGATGGTGAACAACAATGCTTCCTGACGTCATAAACATGAAAAGGAAATAGAAATACTCAAAGACATCGTAGATCCATTGTAATTTTAGTCAAAACAGACCATTAAAAATTAAAAATATTCTCAGAATAAAATTAAATCAAAATCCATTCAGTCTAAACAAAACTCATAAGCATAAATTCTCCCATCATGCTACAAGCTTCACCTCTTAGCCCTAGGTAAGAGGTTTAGCGTAGCACCATGAATGGGTTGGATCCCTTAAACAAATACAAAATAAAAAGGAAAAAGAAAACAAAATAAAACACTACTCTCTGACTCTCTCTCACGTTCCAACCCAAGCTTCAGCTAATGCCCTCACGTTCTCTCTCTTCTCTCCTTTTATAAGGACTTGGAGTCAGTGGAGAGAGCAGCGTTTATGCAGCAGCAGTTACAGTCTTCTGCTGTAACAGATCTTTGAGATGAAACAGCCATTTGACAGACAATCCTCTCCGTTCAGACTCCTAGGCATTATTCGGTCCCTCCTTGGGAGTATTCTGAAAGGCCAGGATTGTCGGACCGATCCTGGCCATGGTTGCAAAAGTGCCCAAACCAACCAGTTCTCGGTTACGCTGTAAACAGAGCATGCGCGGGCCGTACACTGTTCTATTGGTCGGGTCCTTTATTAGCATCATTTTAGAAATGCTCATTGTTCATTGCATTCGCCTCGTAATTTCGATTGGGAATGTCTGATTTTAAGTCTGTTTCGGTGTAGTCCACGAAGTTCCTCTTGCACCGTCCATGTTTCTTCTGAAACGTTGTAATCAAATCCTCACTGCTACTTAGGAATTTTCCAACTAGGCCTTCATAAGAAGGACCTCGAAGGTCTAATGAATGGTCCAGATCTTACATCCAACCATGACCTTGATCGCACAACGGCCCGGAATGGCTGGCTTTCATGGACACACGGCCTGCGGAATCTCTTACACTATGAAGCTCAGTGGGCCCCACAATGATGTTTTCAATGAAATCCAATCCGTTCAATGAATGCACAATGAAAAACCACTTGGAATGGACTAGTTTTGGGTTAGATTCGGGGTGACCCATGAAATCTGTAAAGCCACCATCCGTTATATGTTTGCTATTACATCCGCGTATGTGTGCATGCATGGGTCCTAGAAAACTCATGTGTTACGGTCAGTTTTGCCTCCCAGGCACATTAGATGGACCAAATCTGTAAAATGTACAGGGGGTGGGCCCCACTATCAACCAATCGGACAGACAGAGTTAGACGTTGTTGCGTCTCTGAGCTCTTTTTGAGAAATCCTCGGTCAGCGCTTGCTGACCTAGTTCTTAAAAATCGGTGCGCGGCTGGAGCACCCCTCTATACACGTGTAATGCTCATGTGGGTCCCAGGGTGATATATATGAGAAATCTAATCTGTCCATCCTTTTTCTCATTCCATTTTAGGCCTTAAATTCAAAATTGAAGCATATCCAAAGATCTGGTGGGTCCAAAATTAGTAGTTTGTGGGATGATCTATCCATTGAGTCACTTCCACTGGGATTAAATGGTTGAATTCAACGCGTATGGTTAATTTATGGTCTTCAGGCCATGTATGAAGTCTCGACCTGAACGGATGGTGAAAACCCTATGATCTTGTATGTCGGACCCTTTTTAGGCCACTTGAGCTGCAGTTTTTGGATTTTTGCGGATTTCTGGCGTGTAAACCCGTCGATCTTGGTCCCCTGGGGTCCATACCTTGCCTTTGGTGACTTCTGTGTATTAAATCCATGCCTTTAGTATTCTTTTCAGTCGACGCTTATAAATACACCCTGCATCATAAACACAGTTAAAACCGTGTGTTAAATAATATTATGCTCGTAAATCCAAGTAACAAATGGAGTCTAATATGCAATATTTGACCCTCAACATAGCTTAAGAAATAATGTTTTCTATTGTTAAAACCAACCTGGTGATTCTACACATCAAAACATACTCATTATTGGACTCGATAGGTTTGTATCGAGCCACAGGGACCAATGGTCGGGTCTGATTTCCCCGATGCGGGCCTCACCTAAGATATTCCTCAAAAAAACTTAAAAAAAGAAAAGAAAAGAAGAAACAGAAACGTTGTCAGCGTCTCTGGACACTGTAGCCAATCCACATCCGCTGTAACCCCCTGTGGGCTGGACAGTGGGCCCCATCTTAGGCTCCACCTTGATGTGAGTCCAACATCTCCATCATGCATGTGGTGGGCCTCCCTTCTAGTGCTGGGCCACCCAAAAGTCAGTTGTACCTGAAATTCAGGTAGCCCACGCCAAAGGAAACTATTAGGTGGAATGTCTGCCATTGACCCCTTTTGGGTCAGAAGTTTTGGACCGTATGAAATTTATTTTTCTTCTTCATACAGGTCCACGTGACCTTATGAACGGTCTGGGGGGCAAATAAACATCACCGTGGGCCCCAGGTCCACGTGACCTTATGAATAGTTTGGGTGGCAATTAAACATCTGGGGCCCACCCCAAGTCCACATGACCTTATCAACTGGTTGGGTGGAAAACAAACATTATTGTGAGCCCCAGGTATGTGTGGCCTTATCAATAGATTGGGTGGAAAATATACATTTCGGTGTGCCACCATGTTTGTGTGATCTTATCCACAGTTTGAGTGGAAAATAGACATTGTGGTGGGTCTCACATGGGACCCACTAATTTATGTATTGTACCCACACCTCTCATCAATGGGGACCCCCACCATGAGGTATGTGATTTATCTATGTCATCCATCCCCATGGACCTACCATGATGCATGTGTTGCATCCCAACCGTCCAACCATTTTGAAAATCGGTCTCAGGGCTTGAGACTAAAAATGAGATAGATATATGATCAAGTGGACCACCCAGTACAAAGACAGTGGCGATTGAGCTTCTACTATTGAAATTCTTTTGTTGTCACAAAAGTTTAGATTGTTAGGAAATTATTTTTCCCTTAATCCAAGTTTGTGTGGCCCCATGACCAGATTGGATAAAAAATAAATGTTATGGTGGGACTTAAGAATTTTAATGGTGGAAATCATCGTCACCACTGTTATTTAAAGTGTGTTCTGGTTATCTTTTGATATGATTCATGTATATATATGAGGCCCACGTGATTAGGCCCATCTAGATGTATTTGTGGCCTGCTATTGAGGCCTACTTTGATATATATGACGTCCATGTTGTTAGGCCAATCTTGATGTATTTATGGCCCAATGTTGAGGCCCACTTTTATGTACATGAGGCCCATTTGATGTATTGGAGGCCCATGGGTTGAGGCCCAATAGGACGTATATAAGGCCCGTTGGGATGCATGCAAGGCCCATGGGTTATGGCCCATTACAATGTACGTAAGGCCCATTGATACGGCCCACTTAATGAATATAAGGCCTATGTGATACGACTCATTTATTGTACTTAAGGCCCAGTGAGATGAATTTAGGTCCATTGCAATGTGTGATTTCTCCATGGTATATATAATGATGTTTATAATGAGATGTGCCTTGGGAACAATGATGGTTAGATGCCCACATTATAAGGATGATGTCGGTTAAATGTCCGCATTGTCACTCTCCCTAAGGCCCATTGGTAGGCCCATACTTGTATTGTTTAGGCCGTCTAGGCCCATCTTTCTTATGAACAGAGCCCAATGCCACACAACATGTTTAGTGTAGATCTATTATTCATGATCATACGCATCTTATGTATGCCCGATATGAGAAGTGGTTTATCATAGCATATGCCTTTGGGTAGATCATTTAAGTGCTCCCTGATAGGCGGAGTTATCCCACATGAGCACGCGGTATGCGCAGGATTATTGCATGTCTGATAGTATGATTCATGCACTTACACTTGTGTGATTGTGATTATTATATACCCTAGCAACATCAGGGCCATAGCCTCTATAGACACATCGCGGGTGGCTGGATTGGATACCGAAAATATTATTACTAAGCATCGGGGCACCATAGATGTCCTTGGGTGAAAATTCCTAAACCCGATGGTATTAGAGGATGACTCTAATATCGAGATCGAGTGGATATATGAGCGCACGAGGGCTGAATACTAGGAAGCCGCATCTCTCACTATGTCGTGGTCGATTGGAAAGGGGTGTAGCCTTACTCGCCAGAGGGTAGGGGGTAACGTTAAGCTGAGTTTGATCAACTTGTGCATGGATCTGCTATCGACATGCCGGATAGGTATTGGTAGACTATTGACCAGGTGGATAGTGAGTTTTCTTACACTCACTTGGACTGTGCGGCTGGCAGAGAGACAGTACCATTTGGAGTGTACTAAACTCCGGTAATTATCCAAAATGAGAACTGTACTGATATTGATGAGTTGTACTGATATGTGGATTTGAATCGGCATGCTTAAGTTACATCTTGCATCGCATGGTCTTGACATGTCTGATGACATTCATATCTCGCACCGCATATCCTTGGTATGGCTAATTGTATTCATGTACTCATCAGTATGTTTTCACATTACTCTGACCTTGCATTCTGAGCACGCTTATATTGCGCACACAGTTACACCACCCTCTAAGCTTTATATAAGCTCATGCATGATTGATGCGTGTAGGTGACGCCAGGACACAGCCATAGTCTCACCGCAGTAGGAGTGCACTCAAGCTTCAGGAGTTTTTGTTATTGCATTATCTTGTATTTCCCTTCAGACGCATTGTACTCAAAGCTTTTGTTCATAGTGGATTTTGTGGTGGTGTTCTTGTGGTTATTGTTCATGGGTTATGCTTATGATTATGCTCATTATGAATCAAATTGATGATTAGAAATCCTTCTCATAACATCCCAAGATCAGAACCTTGTAAATGGGTGCCGAGAGCCGAGAATGGGGTTCTATGGAGGCTGTCAGAGCCAGATTCGACAATCAAGAATTTTGTGAGCCCAGTTTTCGAGTTTGGGGTGTGATACCTACCCTCGGGCGGGTAAGGCCACACCCCCTTCCAACTGACCATGACATAGTGAGAGATGCAACCTCCTGGTATTTGACCCTCGTGCGCTCATGTATCAACTCGGTCTTGATGTTGGAGCATCTTCCAGTACCGTCAGGTTTAGGAATTTTCACCTAGGGATATCCTTTGTGCTCCATGTAAAGAGAAGATTTTCGGTGTTTAAACTTGTCATCCATGATATGCCTATAGAGGCTATGACCCTGATGTCGCTTGGGTGTATAGTAATTACAACATACAATGTAAGATGCATGGATAATCCATTCATGCATCAATCCAGTGCATACAATGCGCTCATGTGGGACAACTCTGCCTATCAGGGAGTCCCATAATTAACCTGCCCAATGACAAATGCAATGGTCAACCACATCTCATAAAAAACATGTAGTTGATGTGTATGGGCATATATCATAATGTTATGCTATCTCTACTCATAATCGATATTAATAACCAACCTATATACAAGGCGAGGTCCATAGGTGAACAGCTGATCTAAACCATAACATAAAGATTGGTCCTCAACTGTGGATATACCAAATCTGATAGCACAGATCCATCCGTCTATGGTGATGATGAACTCTCCTCATATCAAGGTTGGGCTTAGGTGGCTTACATATAATCCTAAGGATCCGGAACGGGTTTCCTTCACCATACTATTATATAGCCTGATAGATGCCCTAGGGAGCCCAAATAAGTCCTAAATGGACTCCAAGATTAAAAAGAAATAGTGCTACAAGCAACCAATGAGGTCCCAACATCTTAGGTTATCCCAATACGAATAGATGAAACATGTAAACATTAATGAGGCCCAATGATTTGGGTTAACCCACTTAGAGAATGATGAGAATAGGCCTAATAAGGCCTAAGGAAAGGTCACAATGTGGACATTTAACCATCATTGCCCATTAACGTGGACATTTAACTAACATTGCTCCCAAGGAGTGACCCTCATAGAGCCTAACATATAATAGGCCCATCGCCTCACATAAGAGCCTAATGTACACTATGATGGGCCTCACTACACATTAGGCCTCACTCATGGGCCACATATACATCATATTGGGCCTTATCACATGGGCCATATACACATCACATTGGGCCTCACCATATGGGCCTTATATACATCACATCGGGCCTCATATACAACACATCGGGCCTCATACATCACATTGGGCGTCACTAAATGGGCCTCAAATACAACACATCGGGCCTCATCATATGGGCCTCATACATCACATCGGGCCCCACCAAATGGGCCTTAAATACATCACATCGGGCCTCATCATATTGTCCTTATACATCGCATCGGGCCTCACCAAATGGATGGCTTGGATCAAACACGTACATCACATGAGGCCCACGTCCCATGTGAACGGTGTGGATATACATCATATGGGCCTCACGGATGCATGGGGTGGATGAACAATACATTCATCAAAGGTGGGCCCCACAAAGTACCATCTAGGGATGGATGAACTAGATATACAACACATACATGGGGTGGAACACACCGTCCAGAGTGCTAGACAGTGTGGATCAGACCCATACATCATGGTCAGCCTAGTCAGCACTGTTCAAATTTGGATGGTGTCGATACAAAATACATATATCAAGGTAGGGCCCCACCCCACACGTGCAACACGTGTGGGTGGGTCCCATTGTCTAGAAAAATGGGACGGATGACTTGGATAACAAATACATCAAGGTTGGGGTCCCACGCAGCACATAGTCCAGAGATGGACAGTGTGGATATAGAATATATATATCAAGGTGGGTCTCATCCCACACGTACAACACATGTGGGGTGGGCCCCACACAATGCCAAATGGATGGATAGTTGGTATATAACCTATACCTCCTGATCAACCTACAAAACTTGCTGATGTCAACAGCAACTATACAGCTGTGTGGGACTCATCATCCCTGGAATGGATGGTGTGGATCTTGCACATCATTAAGGTGGGCCACACGTGTGGCCCACAGTTTGGGATAAGTTTATATTTGTGATTTCTCTTCGTCCAGGCCTATTGGATGTTGCCAGCAGAGCTGGACCATCCAGCCAACCACTGGACGCCAGTAAGATGGGCCCCACGGGTGGCCGACACAGACATAGAATACACACATCATGCGGGGTCCGCTAGGGTGGGCCACACGGCCCCATAATCGGGTCGATATTTGTGTTTTACCCTCATCTAGATGGGCCCAAAAATGGGCAGGAAGGTGGCCACGAAAGAAATCTAAATGTCCAAAAAAATATAGACGATGGATGTCCCATACATGTAACATTAAGTGGGCCACACACATCATCATCATCACCATAAATAGAAAAATAGAGAGAGAGAGAGAGAACGTGTGATGGATGGGCCCTGCCACTATGAGTCCCTTTAAGATCTACAACATACATTAAGATGGGTTTCATGCATTGTATAGCCTGTAAGACCTGTATCCTAGCCTATACTGTTCCATAGGCTTCTACGGTCCTCCCGGTTGAATTTTGGCGACTTGTGATATGTAATTGGTAGTTGTGCTTGACCCTGAGTCATATCCTGTATTTCAGAGTCAGTTCGACTTGAAACTTGTACCCTAGCGACCGCGCCATCACTGTGGTTCCAACGCCATGACTCGCGCATTGATCCAATACCCAGGCCAAGAGATGTAGCCCACATTTATTCTGAAAAAATGCTGCGCGTTACGAATTTTGAGAGAATTTCTACGACCCGTCACATCAATCAATTAAGTACACATCATTTTATAAGTCAAGTACACCACCCATGCCCCATGCCACCTCACCCCTTACAAGTCAATTCTCTCTCTCTCCCCACCCATTCCTCTTTTACCTAAAATTTGACTAAACCCATACCTTTCCATTCCCTTCTTTACAACAACCATTCCATCTATCCCTTATCACTCACATCACCTCTCTCTCATCTCTCTCATTTTTCTCCCAAGCTCCATGAGATCAATCTAACGTCCAAGCTAGCTCCATGGGAGAGAGCTTGTGTGGCCCACCTTCCTGCCATCTAATCCCACCCTTCGTGATCGATCTCAACCGTTGAAGTCCATCCATTGGAGCTCTAACATGCATTAGCGGGGGAAATAAGAGCCTAAGATCTAATGGTGGGTTTTCTTATAGGTTTAGATCTTGTTTTGATGATGGGCCAAGTGGGGCCTACCGATTGATGGTATGGATCCCACTTTGGGCCTTAGGTGTGACTGATGGCTCACCATGATTCATATATCTATCCCATGATGGAGCCATTCTCTATGGACCCCATCATGATGTTTAAATTTCCTTTTAAAAAAAGAGAAAGGGGTCATCTAGACCTTACATCTTGGTGAAGAAGGGATCTCCACCGTTGATTTTGATTCGGTGGGCCCACATGTAATGGGACCCACTTAATGTACGTTATATACATGGAAGGGAAGGCCTATAGTGTCGAGGCCCTCCATCACACACATCTCTCTCTCTCTCCCTCTCTCTCTCTCTCACTCTCTCCCTCTCTTTCATTTTTTTGTGATGATGAGGCCTTGTGGCCCACCCGGATGGACCCCACCATGAAGCATGTATTTTACCCATGCCGTCCACCAAGTAGGCTCACATAGGTGGTGAAATTCTAGTATATCGTGAGTGTGGAGGTATCTGGACGCTGCAACATCCTAGCTTTCAAATGGGGGAGTGTGGGACCCACAATAGGCCCCACCCATGAAGCATGTATTTAATCCACGCCGTTCATTCAATGTCCCAGATCATTTTAGTCCTTAAGCCAAAAAAAATGAAGTCAATCCAAAACTCCAGCGGGCCACATCATAGGAAACAATGAAGTCTGTTAGTGCCCATTATAATATTTCTACACACTAAAACATATTGGATATTGGACTTATTAGATCCGTCATAAGTCACAAAACCCAACCGGTGAACTAGATTGTCCTGATGCGGGTACCACATATGAAATTCCTTTGAAAAATAAAAAATAAAAATAAAAATAAACAATACTTGCAATAGCCTTGGGCGTTGTTGCTGTCAACGTCCTACTGCTTGGAAATAGGCAGGGTCAGTGGGCCTCACCTCAGGCCCCACCATGATGCGTGTTGATCATCAACACCATGCATTTGATCGGTCTCCTTTGGGAATTGGGATCCCTCAAAAATCAGCCATTCACGGGACTTAGGTGGTCCACACTTCAAAGCAGCAGGGGGTTAAACATCAACTATTGAAACCCTTTTTGGGTCCCGGAAGTTTTAGATACATATGATATTTGTATTTTCATCTTTATCAAGGTCTGTGTGACCCAATCAATAGATGGGATGGAAAATAAACGTTATGGTGGGCCCCACCTCTATGGTAATGGACTGGCTAGTCTACCTCTCATAGCTATATAGCGGTTGTATTAATGTCAGTAAGTTCAGTGGGTCTGATTACAAGGGATGTATTAATCTAAACCATCCATCTATGTGGGTCCCACCTTGATGTTCCTGTTGTACATGTGGACCCCACGTGATGTATATGTTTTACATCCACACTGTCCATCTATACGGACGGTGTAAATCCACCTTGATATATGTCTTTTATCTACATCGTCCAAGGTATGGACGGTGTTGTGGTACCCACGTGATGTATCTGTGTGCACCACCATGTTGTATATGTTTCATCCACACCGTCCAAAATGCTTGGACGGTGCTGGATAGTATTGGGCGATCCTGCGGATCCCATCTCCATGTATGTTTCATATCCACACCGTCTAAAGTGTTTGGATGGTGCTGGAAAACTACTGGAAAGTGTTGATTTACCTGGACAACGTTTGGATGGTGGTAATTTCCTTGGATAATATTTGAATGGTGATGCCCCGTAGAATGATAGTGCACAGTGATACACATGTTGCACCTACCACTATTGAAATAATTTTTGGTGTAATCCAAGACCTCACCCACATTATAATGGGTCCCACCATGATGCATGTGTTGTATCTATACCGTCCAACCATTTGAGAGATTTTTTTATAGCATGAGTAAAAGAATGAGTCAGATCTGGAATTCTAGCCGACCCCACCATTTGAAATAGTGGGGACAGTGACATCCACTGTTTGAAAATTCTCAAGGGCCATGGTAGTTCCAAGCAAGCTGATATTTTTATTTTCACTTCATCAATTTTAACTGATGAATAGATTAGATCTTAAAATACATCACAACAGGTCCTATAAATATTTTTAACAGTGGGTGTGACTGCTCCCACGATTTTTTATGGCGGGCCCTTTTGTATTTTAACAGTGAAAATCATTATCTCCATTGTTATTTGTGGTATGGTCCAGATTATCTTTTGATATGATTTATTTGTCTAGATAATGCTCTAAAATGATCTCTATAGATGGATGAATGGTATAGCTGGAGTGGCCCATTTGACATGGCCTATTTAATGTATTTGGGGCCCATGGGGTTAAGGGCCGTTGTGATGTATTTGGAGCCCATGGGTAGAGGCCCATTGTGATGTATTGAGACCATGGGATGTGGCCTTTGATGATGTATAGTATGCTCGTGTTAGCGGCCCATTGGGATGTATAAGTGGCCCATATGATGCGGCCCACCTGATGTATGAGAGGCCCATAGATGTGACCCATCGCGATGTGTGTTAGGCCCTTGTGTGAGGCCATGGGCTGACTATATATTCGGCCCTATGTGGGCCACTCCTTGGGAGCAATATTGGTTAAAGGTCCACATTGACGGGCAATGATCGTTAAACGTCCACATTGTGACCTTCCTTTAGGCCTGGTTAGGCCCATTCTCGTCATTCTGTAGTGGTTTACCCCAAACAATTGGGCCCCATTGATATTGCTTGGTCCATTATCGGCTGTCCATCAATGGATCCCACCTTGCGTAGAGGCCAATTACTGATTCCCATTATCGAGGCCGATTATTGAGGACGATTCTGATTATCGAGGATGATTCTAATTATAATTGTCGAGAGCAATTATCGAGGCCAATTTTGATTATTGAGGCCGATTGTATGGGCCGATTATCGATGCTGATTGTTGATACCAATTATGAGTATATGACAACATAACATCATGATACATCCCCATACGCATCATCTGCATATTTTTTATGAGATGTGGTTAACCCTTGCATATGTCATTGGGAAGGTTGTTTTGAGACTCCCTGATAAGTGGAGATCATCTCACATGATCGAATGGTATGTGCGGGATTGATGCATGACTGGATTGTATGACTCATGCATCTTATATTTTATGTTGTGATTACTATATGCCCTAGCGACATCAGGACTGTAGCCTCCATAAGCATGTCATGGATGGCTAGACGGGACACTAAAAATGTTTGGTTCGAGCATTTGAGCACTTTGGATGTTCGTGGGTGAAAGTCCCTAAACTTCTGTACCCAAGAGACTCCAACTTCTAGACTGAGTGGATACATGAGTGCCAGAGTGCCAAATACCAGTAGGTCACGTCTCCCACTATATCGTGGTCGGTTGGGAGGGGGTGTGACTTTATCCACTTAAGTGAGGGGACTTTAAGCTCGACTGAGTTTGACTAGCTCCCAAATGGGTCCGCTATCAACTAGCCGGGTAGGCATTGGTATACTACTGACAGGCGGACAGTGAGGTCTTTCCACTTGCTGGCCTGCACGGCCAGCCGGGGTGATAGCAGCTTAGAGTGTACTAGACTTCGGTGATGATCCCAGAGATGAATAGTACTGATATGTGGAGTTATTGAGCAGGAGTTGTATACTCATTCATTCATTCATTCATAATCCACTTGGGCTGGTGGTGCGCAACTATTTGCTACGTGTACCTTCACAATGGCAAGGATTTCGGTTAGGGCGCATGATTAACCTGAGATCAGGAGTTTACCATATTAAGTATGACTATCCAAATTAGGTATGAGACTGGTTTGGATAGAGGTCCTTTGTGATGGACCCCATAGCCTGCAATACTATGTACTATCATCCGGACTTCACACTCTAGCATGGTCATTCCATTCACCGCATATTGCATCACATCCGTGGCACATGACATTTTGAGTTAATGTGTTTCTACATTTATATGGTCTAGATATGGCTGACGGTATTCATGAACTCATCAGGAATTTTATATTACATTGCATCCTTGACATATGATATTTGGCTCTTTATGACTCATCATTTGCATAGCTGATCTCTATTGCGTACTCTGATATTGCTTAACTCATGGACTTGTCTGTATTTTCGCTTACTCTGATATCGTATGAATCATGGTCTTACTAGTATTTTCGACATTGTATGATTATGATGTTGCATTTGTGTGCTTGACACTTATCTTGCGCACACACTTTCACCACCCTCTAAGATTTTTATAAGCTTATGAAAGATAGATGCATGTAGGTAACGTTGGTCGCAGTGGCGTTGAGATTGGAGCATGCAGCTGTCTTTTGGGGCTGTGATTTTATTTTGACATATGTATTTTTCTTTCAACATTGTATTTAAAGTTTATATTAGTGGATATGTGATGATGATGTTGCTTTTGTGATTTGGGTAAACTTGTGGCTATGCTTCTTACAAGTTAAATGTACATTAGAAAAGCCTCCTTGTAGGATCACAGAATCAGAACCTGGGGCACTGGAAGCCGATAATGGGGTACTATAGAGGCTGTCGGCACCGGATTTGGTGAACGGGATTCCTATGAATCTGATTTCTGGGTTTGGGGCGTGACATGCGTAAGTGCTATGGTTTTATGCTCCTTGGCTGTCAAATTTTGTGGTGTCAAAACATCAACCTGTGTCTTATGTAACATGAGGAGATATATATGTTCAAGACACTGCATCATAATGTTACAAGTTGAGAATGTTGCTCTACTTCAAGACATGCAAGGTTAACAAGGTCATGTACGATGTTTACTCCTGTAAACGCCAATGATAAAAGTCTTTCAAAAAAGCTACAACAAAAGACAAGTACATCTTAAGACTCAAGTTAGTGTACAACTCAAAAAGAAGTTTGCAAGTTGTAGAAGATCTCAAGTTTAAGATGCATCAAGCTTCGTAATCTACAAAGGTCAATCATCTTCTGAAGAAATGAAGTCTTAATGTTCATATTCACTTACAAGGTATGATTGACCTTACATTGACCTTAGGGTAGGTCATTTTGTATACATAATTCGATTTGAATCTTATTATATGTTTTTGGTCTGTTTTAAGACTAGTCATAGGCTCTGTTTGACTAGTCCTAGCACTACCTCGACCAGTCCAAGAAATTCTAAGACCAGTCCTAAGTTTGTTGCAAATTTTCAGAATTTTTAGTTGTGCTACGACCAGTCCTAGAGTTTTTTCGACCAGTCGTATGAACAGTGTCGACTTATCTTATGACCAGTCCTAGTTCTCGAGTCAAACTCCAGCAACTAATTTTTGAGTCCTACGATTAGTCGTGAGTATGCTACAACCAGCCGTAGAAGGCCTATGACCAGTCGTAAACACCCTACGATGAGTCGTGGAACGGTTTTATCCAATCACACGAAAAATTTCAAAAATCCATTCTCCTACGACCAGCCGTAGTGTCCATAGGACCAGTCATAGACGAATTTCTGTAACTATAAATAAACGACGAATTTCAGAGTTTTATAATTTAATTCAAGAAAAATCAAGGGACCACTTTGAGATAAGTTTGTGTTTATTTTAAGTTATATTGTGCACATTTAATATTCTCTTTTTTTAGCTTTATAGATTTGATTTTGTTTTTATATTCTAATCTTAATTGAAAAGAGGAATTGTGATATTCCTTCTTCTTGGAATTAAAATCAAATAGAGTTAAGCCCAACTAGTTTAATTTAAAATTAATATAGAACTAGAACCATTTTAAAGTGAGTATTGGACATTGAACTTCTATTCGAACTTCTACTCTGATTGGTTCTTTCGGGCTGCTACAAAAGGAAAAATCTAGATATTTTACATTTGTGTAAATTTCCTTTATTTTGGTTTTGTTTGGGATGAAGCTAAAAAAATCTCAATCTATTGGTTATCTAAGGGAAGCCAGAAAACTCAGAAGTGAGGGTTTTTGAATTGTGTAAGCACATTTCTAAAAGACACAATTGTGAAGGTTTTGGGTGAACCTATGAAACCTATTTTGATAGTGAACGCTAATATCCCCTATGTGAGGATATTAGGAGTGGAGTAGCAAGCTGTGTGGCTATTGTTTAACAGTTGGTGAACACATAGTCGAACCACTATAACTCTTCGTGTTTCGTAGATGTGCGCTTTATTTTTCTATCTTTGATCATTCAGAATTGTGGGATGTATGTGTGGATGTGAAAGTCGTAAATTTACATTTCAAGCATTGTGGAGATTTTTGTAATAATTTATATTTAAATTTCTGTAATTTATTTCAATTCCTTGCTATTCTTTTTTTTCTCTTTAGTTTAAGTTTTTAATACAAAGACCTTTCTAAAAATAAGGTTGTCCTACCATAAACCCTTGGTTTTTGGCGTAAGGTTGTCCTTAGAACAACATTTGTATCAATCTCAAAATACTTTTTTATTGAGGTTTCCATTTCATTTAAGCATTATGAATTGATTTTATATATTTGGCTATCTCATTCTTTAATTCCGCTGCTATTATTTTAAATTTGGCATAGTCCTATTCACCCCCCCCCCCCCCCCCCCCCCACCCCAGGACTTATAGATAGCCTTTTCAAGTGGTATCAGAGCCTAATAGCTCATTTTAATTCTTTTTATTTTGATTTATTTCTTGAGCTAATCGATCTAAGCTATATTTAAGATGTCAAATTTTGATAGACTTTTAGTCACTAGGCCTCCACCTTTCGATGGCACCAATTAGGCCCATTAGAAAGCCAGGATGAGGATTTTCCTTAAATCCATGGATGAAAGTGTGTAACTAGCCACAATGAATGAAAGGACCTCTCCTACCACTGAAGTAACTGGTATTGATGGATCAGAATCAATGAGAGCAACACCTTATTTTTCTTGGACCACACTTTAAAAAAGTGAGAGTAGTGTAAATGATAAAGCACTGAATGCAATCACTAATGCACTATCATTGAATGAATTCAAAAGAATTATATCCTGTGATTCAACAAAGAAAGCTTGAGATATATTAGAAATGACACACGAGGGAACATCAATTGTCAAGAAATCTAAGATTCAAATCCTCATAACCAAATTTGAGGAAATACGTATGGAAGAAAATGAAATGTTCATAGACTTCTATACAATATTAAATGACATTGTGAACTCTATATGGGGTCTTGGTGATGAAATACCAAAAAATAAGATTTTTACAAAAATACTGTGCTCACTTCTTGAACGGTTCAATTCTAAGGTAACTGCGATTGAGGAACTTCGTGATACAGACAATATGAGGGTAGAGGAATTAGTTGACTCTATACAGACTTATGAGTTGACTTTTAAAGCTCCAAAAGCTAAATCTATTGCTTTAAAGTCTTCTAAAAATGTTTTTCAAGAAAACAATTCTGATTTAGAAAATTTTGAAGACGATATTGCCCTTTTAGCGAAAAAGTTTTACAAAATTTTCAAAAGTAAAAAGAGGGTTGATTTTTAAAAAGTAAATGATAAGAAAAGATCTAAATTTAAATCTAAGACTTGAAAATCTTTAAAAGATAGTCAATGTTACAACTGCTAAGAATATGAGAATTTAACAAACAAGTGTCCTAAAAAGGACAAACCCAAAAAGAAGGGTATGTTGGCAACTTGGGATGAATCCTCTGATTCTAAAGCCTCTTTTGAATCAGAAGATTCTGAAACCGAGTCGGGTAATGAAGTTAAAGCCCTTATGACTCTAACAAAAATCACATTTTCAGATAATGATTCAACAAGTGAAGAAAATCTAAATAGTGAATGTGAAAATGAAAATGACCTTCAAGATGCTTACAATGCCCAATACAAGGAAAGTTGTAAAATTACTGTCAAATTAAAACTTCAAAAAGAAAAATCTTCAAAGCTTAAAGAAAATTTTGAATCCCTTATTTTAGAAAAATCTCATATTTCAGATTCTTTTGAAAAGACTAAATGCAATTTAGAATTCAAAACCTCCCACATTGAAAATCTAAAATCTGAAAATGAAAAACTTAAACTTGAAGTCTCTTCTCTTTTAAGTTTAAAGGATACATGGAAGTATGCCCAAAGGGATCCAAAGTTAGAAAAACTTTTATCTAGATCAAAGAAATGTAGCGACTAATCCGGTTTGGACTACGATAAAAATGTTCCTCTTAAATAGAAGAATACGCATCCTAAGTTTGCAAAAGGAGAGACTTTAAACTCATAAGGGAAAAGTACAAATCAAGATTTTTTAAAAAATACTAAAACTTTTTAAAAACCTAAAAGCAACTACATCAATTATAAAAATCAAAACCGAAATCCCTTAGCTGAAAAAATAGTTAATTTTCTTAAGGAGCTATTAAAATCTAACTCAGTAGGTCATTCTTACAACAACTATAAACAAAAGAAGGCCAACTATACACCTAAACCAAAAATAATTATGAAATGGGTTCCCAAGGTTACCTGCTTGGTTACCCACACTGCTTTCAAAGCTACATGCCATTCAAAGTGGTACCTAGACAGTGGATGCTCAAGGCTTATGACTGGTGATAAAGGTATATTCACCGATCTCAAGGATATGACTGATGGTTTAGTTACATTTGACGATGGCAACAACTGCAAGATTATTAGCCAAGGTACAGTTCAACTCTATAACCTCCCTTTATTTAAAAATATTTTATATGTTGAAGGATTGAAACACAATCTGTTAAGCATATCTCAAATATGCGATAACAATCGTAGTGCAAAATTTTCTAACTAAGGTTGTAAAAATTTAAATAATAAGGGTTCGGTAATCTTAACTAGTTGCAGAACTTCTGAAAACTATTATATAGTTAGTGAATCCAGCTCATATAGTCAAACGTATTACATGGTCCATACCAATGAGACAGACTTGTGGCATAAATGCCTTGGACATGTACACTACTGTAATCTGTACAGATTGAGCAAAAGATAACTAATCAGAGGTCTACCAAAATTACAGAAAGTAGATAAAATATGTGGCGAATGCCAGATTGACAAGCAATCAAGGAGCTCTCACAAGAAAGAGAACTCCAATACCACATCAAGACCACTCTTCTCCACATGGATCTAATTGGACTTACCAGGATAGAAATTTGAGGTGGCCAAATATACATTTTGGTAATTGTGGATGATTTTACTAGATTCACTTGGGTAGCCTTTTTAAAGGATAAATCAGAAAACCTTGAAGAAATGAAAAGAGTTCTCAAATGAATCCAAACTAAAAAAGGTTTTCGGGTTTGTAAGATCCATAGTGATCATGGATCTGAATCTGAGAATAGCAGTTTTGAAAAATTCTATAGTGATCAGGGGATATTATATGAATTCTCTGCACCTAAAAATCCATAGAAAAATGAAATTGCAGAAAGAAAAAATAGAGTGCTTCAAGAAATGGCTAATGTAATGTTGAATAGTATGAAGCTTCCTAAAAATATTTGGGCTGAAGCTTTGAATACTGCCTATTATATAATTAACAGGGTTTATACAAGTAAATCTAGTAATAAAATAGCTTATGAAATGTGGTTCGATAAGAAGCCTACTGTCAAATACTTTCGAGTTTTTGGTAGCAAGTGCTATATTTTATGTGACCGAAAAAATTTGGAAAAGTTCGATACTAAAAGTGATGAAGGGAGCTTTTTAGGATATTCTTTAAACAGTTGCACTTATCGTGTACTGAACAAAAGATCTAGTGTTATTCAAGAATCTATAAATGTGGTCATGGACGATCACTTGAATACACCTGCCCCAAGTTCAGATAATGATGAAGTTCTTTTAATTGACAAACAAAATACTTCATCAAATCAAACTGATTCGGAATTGAGGACTGTTAAAGATCATCCAACCACTCAAATTCTTAGAAACCATCTCACCGGTGTGCGCACTCATAGAAACTTGAAGATAGGTAATTACATATGTTTTACATCCCAGATTGAACCAACTAACGTAAAAGAAGCCCTTACTGACGAAAACTAGATTGTTGCGATGCAAGAAGAGCTTAACCAATTTGTGAGAAATGATATTTGATATCTTGTTCCTAGACCTAAAGATAAACATATTATCGAAACTAAGTGGATTTTTAAAAATAAGACTGATGAACTTGGAAATATAATTCAAAACAAGGCTAGGCTAGTTGTTCAAGGATACACTCAAATTTAGGATATTGATTATAATGAAACTTTTGTCCCACTAACTCGTCTTGAGTCAATCAGACTATTTATTTCCATTGCTTACTTTAGAAAATTTAAAATTTATCAAATGGATGTGAAGAGTGCTTTCTTAAATGGTGATTTGCATGAAGAAGTGTATGTTGAACAACCAATGGGTTTTGAAGACCCTAGGAACACTGATCATGTCTATCGACTTAAAAAGGCTCCTACAGCTTAAAACAAGCTCTTAGGGCGTGGTACGAGAAATCGACTAAGTTTCTACTAAGTCATTATTTTTAAATAGGAAGTGTTGATAAAATTCTTTTTGTTAAGAAGCATAATGATCATATCTTAATAGTACAAATCTATGTTGTTGATAGTATTTATGGATGTACTTGTTCTAACGTACTATTGAGTTTACAGATTTAATGAAATTCAAGTTCGAAATGAGCATGGTTGGGGAATTGAACTACTTTCTTAGGTTGCAAGTAAAATAGCAGCCTAATGGTATTTTCATTTCTCAAACCAAATATGCTCTGAACTTGATCAAAAAGTTTGGATTTGAGAATGGTAAGAATTTTGATACTCCTATGAGTACAACCTTAAGAGTCTCAAAGGACTCTACAGGTAAAAATGTTGATCCTAAATTATATCCTAGTATGATTGGCAGTTTACTTTACTTAATTGCTAGTAGACCTGATATTTCCTTTAGTGTTGGTATTTGTGCAAGATATCAATCCAACCCTAAAGAGTCTCATTTAAGTGCTGTTAAACGGATTATGCGATATTCGCAAGTATTGTAAATCTCATTCTTTGGTATCCACATGAAACTAGTGTTCAATTGGCTGGGTACTCAGATGCTGATTGGGCTGACAATATCGATGATAGAAAATCAACAAGTGGTGGTTGTTTTTATATTGGAAATTATTTGGTTTCCTAGTTTAGAAAGAAGTAAAGTTCTATATCGCTTTCAACTGCTGAGGCTGAATACATCGCAGTAGGAAATGCATGTACTTAGCTTGTTTGGATGAAACGCATGTTAAGCGATTATGGAATTGCACAGGATACAATGGTTTTATATTGCAATAATTCCAGTGTCCAATCCAGCATTCACGTACTAAGCACATTGATATTAGGTTTTATTATATTCATGAATTAGTGGAAGAAAAAATAATTTCTTTGGAATATATTCCGACCAAGACTCAAATTGCTGACATTTTCACTAAACCGCTCAACAAAAGCAGGTTTAATAAATTAAAATTTGATCCTGGTATGTGCATTCTAAAATGATTATTCATGTATATGTGTATCATAATATATATATATATATATACTTGATATTTTGTGGATTTAAATTTTAAATGTTTATGAAAATTACATATTTTAGTTGGTAGACGACCAGTCGTGGATGAACTCGACTAGTCATAGTTCAACCAGTCAAGACCAGCTTAAGACCGGTAGTAGAGCGCATTGGGACTTTTAAAATTTGGAGAAAATCTCATCTTCCGCATTTCCTATTTCCTCTCTAACGAGCCGACGCCCGACCAGTTGAACCCACCAACCTGATCTTCAAGGTTAATGCATTTTTTTTCAGTCAATCTTGTAGATTCAAGTTCTATTCTCTTCTTTTTTGTCGTTGGAGTACTTGATTTCAAGTTTTTTTGAGATTTTAGGAGTTTTTTTCTCCCTTTGTTGATCTAGAAAAACCCATCTCTACTTTCTTTGTGATTTTTTGTTTCTTTGAGATTCTTATTGGAAATGGATGCTAGAGGGAAAAAGAAAACTTTTCGTGGTCCATCTTCTTTTAGATCTACTCCAATAACTTGGCGCCACCTTCGATCACCTGAAGATGATCCCCCATATGTGAGGAATTTGTGTTTGTGCAAAGTTATTGTTGAGCGTCCCGTATTTCTTGATCACATTGCTCCATTTAGTATCCTTTCACTTCTCCAATCTGTAGAATGGGATAACAGCTTACATTGGGGTGGGCCTACATACCAATCTATTGATCAATCCATATTTGCATGTATCTCTGATTTTTCATCTGAGCACTTGACTTTTAAAATTGACACTAGAGAAGGACAATTTGAAGTTGATCGCCATCTGATTACAGGATTAATGGATATATCTGTTAATGATGAGGGTATTCATATTCATACTCTTGCTGAGAAACCCTCAGAATCTGAAAAATGAATGCTCACTAGAGATTTATGCAATATGAATGTGCAATGGACTCATAAAGGGAATGCACTCCCCTCAAAGTACTTGTTACCTAGATACAAAGTCCTCCACAAAATATTTACTTCAAATCTATATTCACGTTCTGGTAATAAAACTGAGATGACTTCTTTTATGGTTCGTGTTTTGCACTCTATTGTCTCTGGTACTAAAGTTTGTCTTCCATCTTTAATATGTCATTCCATCATTCAGTTTTGTCTCCATCTTGGTCATAGTGATATTCCATTTGCCTATCTTATGACTGTTTTCGTTACACATATGTTGATCGCTATGCCTGTTGGAGAGACTCCCATCCATCATATTATCTTTAATAACTCAAATATAAATAAGATGAAATTAGAATTGGCTCTTGGCCAAGTGGATGGTGGTGGTGGTGGAGATGAAGCAGGGAATGAAGAAGAAGCTGATGATCTTCCGCCAGATTACATAAATATGGATGATATTTTTGATGAAATTGAATCTGATTCTATTAATAATCTTGATTATGAGCCTTCTAAGTTTGATGCTCATCTTCATGCTCTAGAGGAGAATGTTGAAAATATAAATATTGCTCATGATTTTCAGTTTAAATATATGCACAAGTATCTTAGGTGCTTAAATAAGGTCATGCATCAACTTGATCCTTCCATACCTGCTCCTTCTTTAGGTTCAGATTAAGTGATTTACTCTTTGGTCTGTAATAACTTTAAGTTTACTTTTGTTAGGTTGTAAACTTTATCCGGTTTGCTGACTTTGTTTAAACTAGTTAATGGTACGTGGACTTTATTTGATTATATCTTGACTAGTCAATCCTTTATTACTCCTGTTTCTTATCTTTTTCCATTTTCTTTCTCTTTCTTCCTTTGTCATATTGTGACAAAAGGCGGGATAATTTTTGGATTGATTGATATGGATGGAATGGATTGTGAGTAGTAGCATTTTTTTTTCTAGTGTGCTTAAATATATGTGCTACTCAGGGGGAGTATGTGAGAAGATGTTTTCATGATGTTTGCATGATGTTTTATGCTAGTTAATGATAACTGGTGCATGATTCTTTAATCAGGCTATAACTAGTTTCCTCTTATAACTTCTACATGATTATTGTGTTATTTATTGTTAAGTATGTTTTGTCATAAACTTGACAAAGGGGGAGATTGTAAGTGTTATGGTTTTATGCTCCTTGGTTGTCACATTTTGTGGTGGCAAAACATCAACCTGTGTCTTGTGTAGCATGAGGAGATATACATGTTCAAGACACTGCATCACAATGTTACAAGTTGTGAATGTTGCTCTACTTCAAGACTGTAACACCCCAAAAATCGGGGGTCGGGTAGAAACCCAACTCCCAAGTTCCAGAATGTCACTTATACAACATAGATAATGATAAATACATGTTGTCTGTAGAATGGTATTAAACAAGATTGAGACTAAGCCAAAACAACATATCATACTCCAGAGACAGTTAAATTAGCAAGCGGAAGACTGTGATAAATACATAAAATATATAATTACTCGTAAGTCTCCAGAGTGTGAACATGTTACCAGGTTAATTAAATACATGTATACTCCAAAAATGGAAAGAAAAGAATATACATGAATGCTCTAAAATTATAAAATGACAAGTGTCAAGGCATCTACTCAACCTCCCTGTAATCCCGTCAATCAGATCACGCATAAAGGAGGGATCCTCCTCATCATCATCAAGTCCGGCTCTGCCTCGCAGGCCGCGCCATCATCTACAATTACAAAAGGGTCTGGTGGGTGTCCGGAACACCATCCCGTAACGTGGGAGTGAGTAATTAACTCAGTGGAATCATAGAGCAAAGATTAGCATGTTATCAAATCAATCACGCATTAATAGTAAAGCAAACAATCAAACATTCCTAGATACTGTTGTTAATACAAGCATGAGATGACATGATGGATGCCCTCACCGACATTCTCCCTCATACGGCACCATCTTACGCCCGCAGCATGCTTTCTTCCCACAGTGCTTCACATCTTCCAGGCACATGCAATGTAATGTGGACATGATTACCAAGTTGTTATTATTCCTTTTCATACAACAGTATTGGGAAACTAAGGTACTTTTCTTATATCAATCCCAACACAGATTCTGTCTAGGGTCGTCACTCCTAGTAATCTCATACGATGTTATATTTATAGGTCGCTGCAAGGGCTGTCAGGGCTGTTGCTCCACTGTTGCACCTCTCCCCCATCACCTTATCAATATAGGCCTAATTGTCACACTCCAAACTCAAAAATCGGGCTCATAAAATTTTCGATCACCGAATCCGGCGCCGACAGCCTCCATATTACCCCATTCTCAGCTCCCGGTACCCATATACCAGGTTCCGATCCTGGGATGCTACAAGGAGGATTTCTAATATCCATTTAATTCGTAATGAGCATAACATAAGCATAACCCATGAACAATAACCACAAGAACACCACCACAAAATTCACTATGAACAAAAACTTGAAGTACAATGCGTAGGAACGAGAAATATAAAATAGTGATAATAACAAAAACTCCAGAAGCTTGACTTCACGCTCCAACTGCTACTATACTATGGCTACGTCATGGCGTCACCTGCATGCATCAATCGTGCATAAACTTATAAAAAGCTTAAAGGGTGGTGTAAGTGTGTGCGCGATAAGAGCATGCTCAGAATGCAAGATCAGAATAATGTTGAAATGTGCTGATGAGTACATGAATACAATTAGCCGTACAAAGGCTATGCGATGCAAGATATGAATGCGATCAACCACATCCAGGCCATGCGATGCAGAATGCAAGTCAAGCATATCAACCCTCATCATATATCAGTACAGTTCTCAATCTGGATGATCACCGGGATCTAGTACACTCCAAATAGCACTGCCGCTCTCCAAGCCGCACGGTCAAAGTGAGCGTAAGAAACCTCACTATCCGCCTGGCCAATAGTCTGCCAATGCCTATCTGGCATGACGATAGCGGACCAATTCACGAGCTGGTCAAACTCAGCCTAGTATTGCCCCCTACCCTCAGGCGAGTAAGGCCACACTCCTTTCCAACCGGCCACGAGACAGTGGGAGACGCGGCCTCCTAGTATTCGGCCATCGTGCGCTCATATATCCACTCGGTCTCGACGTTGGAGTCATCCTCTGGTACCATCGGGTTTAGGAATTTTCACCCAGGGACATCTATGGCGCCTGTATGCTAGAACCAAACATTTTCGATATCCAATCTAGCCACCCACGATGCATCTGTGGAGGCTATGGCCCTGATGTCGCTAGGGTATATAATAATCACAATCATACAAATGTAAGTGCATGAGTCACACTACCAGTCATGCAACAGTCCTACATATACCATGCACTCATGTAGGGAAACTTCGCTTACCAGGGAGCCTATGAACAGTTAGCCCGAAGGCACATGCTATGATCAGTCACTTCTCATATCAGACATACATATGATGCATATGATAATGAATCATGAATCTATACTAAACATGTATATAGAGATGGGCTCTGCGTGTAACTGAGATGGGCCGAGACAGCCTACTTACTACAAGTGTGGGCCTATCAGTGGGCCTTAGGGAGAGTGACAATGCGGACATTTAACCGATGTCATCCTTACAATGTGGGCATCTAACCATCATTGTTCCCAAGACATTACTTGCTATAAATGTCATTATATGCCATGGAGGGATCATGTAAGACCCATATCTTAGTCCGTACCGTTCCGTAGACTTTCACGATCTTACCGGTCGAATTCCGGCAACCTTCGACCCTTAATCGATATTTGCGAGTGACCCTGATTCGTACACCGTCAACCCGAAGTCGGCTCGACCCAAGATCTTTATCAGTGTAATCGCACCGTCGCTGTGGTTCCGATGCAGCGTCTCGCATGTCGAGGCGGTACCTAGGACAGGAGATGTGGGCCCGCGTTTAGTTTGAAAAAAATGTCGCGCATTGCGAGTATCGAGGGAATCTCTACGATATGTCACATCAATCAACCAATGTACAAATCAAGTACATTCCATCACAAGCCATCACTCACCCATACCTCTCTCTTCACCAAGTCAACAATACCCATGCCCAACCATTCCTTTCTTACCAAAAGTCAAAAGAAACCATACTCGCCATCCCATCTCCCTTACAACAACCCATCCTATCTCTCATTTCTCACTCCATCCCAAGCACCAAGGAAGCATCCAACGTCCAAGCAACAGAGCTCCATGAGAGAAGCTTTGTGTGGCCCACTCCCTACTACTCATTCTTACATCTTAGCCATCCAATCATCATCTTCCTCCATTAAAGTTGAAGATAAGGAGTTAAGGAGTCCACGGAGCTTAGAAGAAGTGAAATTGGTGGGTGCTTTTATCCCTCTCTCTCTCTCTCCCCTTTCCCTATTTGTGGCCCACCTGATATATGAGTTTATCCCCACTGTCCACAAGTGGGACAGCCTTGCCGTCCATCAATCGGGGCCCACACTGCTGATCATCCAGCGACGCCATTACTGCCCCTTTTTAGGCAGACCCTAGATGAAGGGAAGACCCAAATATCAGCTTTGAAGCAAGCTGCTGGTGGGCCCACACGTGTGGACCCACCTCATTCACGTATTTTTAGACCGTCAGCGGCCCACCATGATGTGCATGTGAATCTACACCATCCGTCCATCCAGCGTGATGCTGGGCGTGGGCTAATAGTGTAGTGTAAAGTGGCAGTTGAGTGTACTCATCAGCCTTTAAAATAATAAATATGATATTATATTAATATATAATGTTATAATATATGATGGTGGGCCCTGATGTACGTGGACCCACCTCATATGGAAGCAGATTGGCTGCTTTACTAACACCACTATATGGCTGATGTTATGACGTCAGTAGGCTGTGGGACCCACCAAATGTATGGATTTGATTCACACCATCCACGTGCACTTGGACAGTGGGACCTGATGTATGTGGGCCACACTGTGATGTATGTTATGATCCAACCGTCCAGCTGTGGTGCCCACCTTGATTCATGTATTTAATCTGCACTATCCAGATGCATCGGACGGTGATACCACCTCACTCGATGGAGAGCAAACACGAATACCAACTTGAATCACCGCAGTGGGCCACATGTACGTGGGACCCACACGCTGTATGTGTTGTATTCCCACTGTCTGCACGTGGGTCCCACCTAATGCCTGGCTCATCCTCACCGTCCAACGTTTCTGGACAGTGGGAAATCCAAGATATTAGTCATATTTACGGCTGAGGTGGGCCACACGTGTCGACCCACCTCTGACGAATGCGTTTAATCCACGAGGGAAGTAGTGGTGAATGAGCCTTATCCAGATCGTCCATCTGATGGACGAGCAGCAGCAAGGTGCTGCTGTGCACGGACGTCAGCACATGGGCCTCACTACGAGGTTTTTGTTATAACAAAACCGTCCATCCATATGGAGGACGTGGCCCACCCCTGCTAGTGCGGGTGGACCCCATCGTGATGTATTGGTTTCATCCACACTGTCCGGACATCTGGACGGTGCTGGATCAGTTGGATGGTGCCAGACCACTGTGATGCACGTGTTTGCACACCACGTTGTTCGTCTGTTTTGCTGGTGGGGCCCGCTGGTGTGTGTGGCGCCCATACGTGGGACCCACCTAAGATATGGTATCCACACCCTCTATCTGCTATGCACGGCCCACCATGATGGGTGGACATCGTCCATCTAGTGGACGCTACTGGACAGTTATCCAGCAGCAATAGGGCCATGGTATGTGTTATATCGCACCGTCCATCCATGTATGCCAACCCTGCACGTGTCGCACGTGCAGGTGGTGAGACCCACCTTGTATGCATGAAATTAAAAAATCCTGACCATCCGTCCAGGGGATGGTGGAACCCCCAAATGCATGTGTTTTATGCACCTCATGTAAACGTGAGTTGGCTAGTATACCTCACACGTGTGTAGATGGGCTAGTATGCCTCACACGTGTGTGAATTGGTGGGTATACCTCACACGGTAGCAGCACGTGGGACCACCTTAGTTTGATTTTATCCGCACCATCCAATCCATGGACGGTTGATGCTGATTGGCTGGAGTACCTCACACCAGTAGTTTTGCTGCTACTTGTGGCGTCAGTGATTCATGTAGGTCCCCTTTAATGTGTATATTTTAAATCGAGACTGTCCATGCTATGCACGTGTGGCCCACACATACATGGGATCACGTGATGTACGTATTTAAGGCCTAGACTGTGAGGCCCGATGTGATGAAATGAGGCCTATTGATGTGGCCCACCTTGATGTATTTTGTGGCCGTTGTTGAGGCCCACCTTGATGTGCATGAGGTCCGTTGTTGAGGCCCACCTTGATTTGTATGAGACCCGTTGCTGAGGCCCACTTTATGTGTACAAGGTCGTTGTTGAGGCCCACCTTGATGTACTTTGTGGCCTATTTGAGAGGCCCATTTTGATATACTTATGGCCCATCATGATGTATCCATGAGCAGGGCCCACCTGTTATGTGATGTACCTGAGGCCCATGGGCGTGGTCCATTGTGATACATTTGAGGCCCTTTTAGTAAGCCCAACGCCATGTATGAGAGACCCATGAATGAGGCCCAATGTGATGTATGTGTGGCCATTACGTTGTGTATGAACCCCTTATGTAGGCTACTTCTTGGGAGAAATATTGGTTAGATGTCCACATTAATATGCAATATTGGTTAGATGTCCTCATTGTGACCTTTCTGTAGGCCTTGTTAGGCCCATTCGCTTCTTGGGTTAACCCAAATAAGTGGGCCCCATTCACCGTAGATGGATGGCTCTGTGCTATTGGATTTAATATAACCACGGGTGAGTGTCGATCTTTATACTATGGTTGATTGGCTGATCATCTATGGACCCCGCTTGATTTATCTACTGATTATCGATTTGAATTTTCGACGCTGATTATCGACCTTGATTATCGGTGCTGATTATTGACCCTGATTATCAGTGCTGACAGTCGATGCTGATTATCGATTACGATTGTTGTAACCGATTCGTTGATTTCGATTAGCGATCAATTTTAATTGTCATGGTAGATTGTCAATTTCGATTGACTTGACCGATTGACCGATTACCGTTCGAGGTCAATTATTGTGACCGATTATCGATCATGGCTGATTATCGATTGACGTGGCCGATTTCTGACTCTGCTTGCCGTGGCCGATTGACCGATTACCGATTGTTGAGGCCAATTATCATGACCGATTATCGATCGTAGCCGATTAACGATTGACGTGGCTGATTGCCGACTCTGCTTGCCGTGACCGATTGACCGATTAACAATTGTTGAGGCCGATTATCGTGACCGATTACCGACCATGGTCGATTGTCGATTGACGTGACTGATTTATCGATTCTGACTATCGATCGATCCCAATTATCGTGACCGATTGTTGATTCTGAGTGACATGACCAATTTGCCAATTCTGAGTATCGATCGATTTTGGTTGTCGTGACAGATTTCGATTACTAAGGCCTACTCCGATTCCGATTCTGATTGCTAATGCCGATTGTCGAGACCTATATGATGTACGTGTGACCTATAGTTGAGGCTCATTGTGACTCGTATTAGGCCTATGATGCATGGCCCATTTGATGTATTCAAGACCCATGTGTAGGGCCCACATGTCATGCATTTGGGGCCCATGGGCAAGGCTCATTGTGATGTATTCATGGCCCATGGGTGAGGCCCATTATGATGCATTCTTGGCCTATGGACAAGGCCCATTGTGATCTATGTTAGGCCCATGTGAAAGGCCCATCGTGATGTGTATTAAACCCTTGAGTAAGGTCCATCGTGTTATATATTAGGCCTTTGTATGAGGCCGTGGGCCCATTATGTGTTTGGCTCTATGTAGGCCATCCCTTGGGGCAATGTTGGTTAGATGTCCATATTGTCGAGGCCGATTGTGATACCGATTATGAGTATGTGACTGCACAACATCATGGTACATGCCCATACGCATCATCTGCATGTTTGTTATGAGATGTGATTGATCATTGCATATGTCATTGGGCAGGATGATATGAGACTCCCTGATAGGCGGAGGTTCTCTCACATGAGCTCACGGCATGCGCAGGATTGATGCATGATTGGATTGTATGACTCATGCATCTTGCATTGTGTTGTGATTACTGTACGCCCTAGCGACATCAGGGTCGTAGCCTCCACAGGCATATCGTGGATGGCCAGATGGAACACCAAAAATCTGTTCTACATGGGGTGCTATAGATATCCCTAGGTGAAAGTCCCTAAACCCTCTTGGTTCCAGAGGTTGCTCCAACATCTAGACCGAGTGGGTAGATGAGCGCCGAGTGCCGATTATCAGATGGCTGCGCTCTCCACTGTGTCGTGGTCGATTAGAAGGGGGTGCGGCCTTACCTGCCCGAGAGGAGGGGAAAATGCTAGGCTAAGTCTGACCAGCTCGAGGAATGGGTCTGCTATTGACGAGCCGGGCCCGATGTTGGCAGGCGGATAGTGAGGTCTCTTCCACTTACCTTGTTGCGCGCGATGGGGCGGTAATCTGGCATGGAGTGTAATAGACCTCGGTGATTTCCCAGAGAGGAACCGTACTGATATGTGGATTTATTGAGTAGGAGTTGCATGCTCATTCATTCCTTCATTCACTATCCACTCGGGCTGATGGTGTGCAACTAATTATTATATACCTTCGCTATGGCAAGGATTTCAGTTGGGCGCGCGACTAACCTGAGATTAGGAGTTTACCACGTTGAGTCTGATTATCCAAATTTAGTTATGGGACTGGTTTGGATAGAAGTCCCTTGTGGTGGACCCCGTAGCCTGTGATACTACGTACTATCATCCTGACTTCACACTCCAGCATGGTTATTTCATTTGCATCGCATATTGCATTACATCTGGAGGCATATGACATCTTGGGTTGCTATGTTTTTGCACTTATATGGCCTAGACAGACTTAGCAGGATTTGTATATTGGGTTACATCCTCGACATCTAATATTTAGTTCTTTACGACTCCTTATTGCATAGCTGTTCTATATCGTGTATTCTGATATTGATTGACTTATAGACTTGTCCATACTTCCGCTTACTCTGTTATCGTATGATTTATATTTTGTCAGTATTTCTGCTTACTCTGATTATTCCTTCTCTTGTCAGTGTTTTTGTTTATTCAGACATTGTATGATTGTAGCATTGTATTAAATACTTGGCACTTACCTTGTGCACACACTTACACCACCCTCTAAGCTTTTTATAAGCTTATGCACGATAGATGCATGCAAGTGATGTTAGGTTGCAGCAGTGTTGAGCTTGGAGCGTACAGTGGTCTTTTGAAGCTTGATTTTTATTTATGTATTTCCCTTTCAGTATTGTACTCAAACGATTATATTAGTGGATACGTGATGATGATGTTGCCTTTGTGAATTAGGTAACAAAGGCAACGACGATGGCGCGGTCACGCAGACCCGAAACCCATGACCTGTCGCGGCGACGGCGCGGTCACTTAGGTATAGGTTTTGGGTCGAGTCGTCTCTGATATGCAGGACTCGGCTTTGATTCGAGCGTAAATGTCGAATACAGGTCGAAGATTATCGAAATTCGACCGGAAGGATCGCGGAAGTCAACGGAACGGTACGATGTAGGATACGGGTCTTACACTAATTATCCTTAAGACTGCATCAAGACTCGTCGCCCCCATGTGGTGTCAGGATAAACTCAAGGTCACTACAAAGGGCTCGTCACCTGATCAGTGTAGGCCGACAACAAGAATATAGTGTCCCATACCACCATAATCTGCTCAGAATAGGGTGCTCACTGGTCACTACGGGGAGGTTTGTGGCCCCAGCGTAGGCCGACAGTTCGACAACGGTGTCCCATACCACCATTCCCGGCTCATGAGTCTTTATGGAGCAAGGTACCATGGTTGACAGGGTTTTTAATGGTAAGTTCAGTACCCTAGGTTCAAGTAGTTATGACTCATACATGGTGAACATATAATGGCCAGTCGGGTTACTTGACGGGTTCGACTAGTACGAGCGCATCTCAAGCTGAGCGACATGAAGTGCATAAAACACTTCGTGTGGCCTAACCATTGCCGCCAACCCGAAACACGACTCGCGTTCATCGACGCGTCCTTCGTGGTACATAGAAGTCAACCACGGATTCAATCCATTACCGACTGCCTGGACTAGGTCATAGCCCTAAGCATTTGTGTATCAACATCAGTAAGCATATGTGAGTAACAGAAATGAAATACAACAATGTAAGCATGTTGACACATGTTATAACATACAACTTAAGCAAATCATCCAACACATGCATTTCATATATATAATGAAATCAATACATATAGCCAACATGATGGAAATCATTTGCATCAGCATATTAATTGAGAATTCAATCTCAAAACTAATTCACAACACCATTTTACTCAATACATACTAATACAAACATTTATACAAACGCTTAGTCTACACACTTTAGTCCACATAGCGTATGTCGACTCAAGTGCGCATTAGGGCGAATCTCTTTGCCAAACTGATCATACACGTATTTCTAATATCATAACACAATAAATTTATATGTCAAGCATTTCAGCAAAATACAGACGTATACAATATTTTCTATAAATGCCTAAAATACCCTAAATCTCATATTTACCGTACGTTTACGAAACAGAAAACGGACAGCATGTTGTACATGTCAAACGGCGTTGCCGTCGATAATTTACTATTAAACGACATTGAAAGCTTTGAAATCAGTCAATCAAAGTGTCTAAAATCCTCACCTTTTGTCGTAGAAGTGTATCGATTTGAATCGAATGTATACGCTTCGTCAATGGCGTACAGGTGACCTAATGCATAAGATACATAAGATACATCGCTAATGAATCGAAGGAAACCCCAAAACAACAAGTAGTTAGGATTTTTCTTACCTAGGAGTGCGTTGGAATCACTGGAAAAGTGATTGGAGTACGGTGCTTCGATACGTGCAATAGCTGTAGCAAGTGGCAGGAGAATCTCTCCCACACTCTCTCACAATCTCTCACTTTCTCTCTCTCTTTTCCTAGGGTTTCAAGCAAATTCGGATGGGAGGGTTGTGAGAGGGTTTAAAGCCCTTATATAGGCTAAAACTTCACTGTTTTAGACTTAGGAACAAAGTATACTTGGGTTATAACCAAATCTAGACTATTTTAATCCAAAAGAGCATTTCTGGAGGTCCCCTGGCCGAACGCGGTCGAACTTAAGCTCATGGTCACTGGATGTTACTCACACCAAGTTTTCAGTCCGGTAGAGTTCGCAAATCGCACGTGGTGGACCAGTTTCAGTTCAGCGGTCGTCGTACCTAAATCAGGTCTATAAGTCTCATGATATGAAAGAGAAATTTTTCCTGATCCAAGGGTGTAATTTGGCTGAATTCTGACGGTCAGTACTCTTAATAATAACGTGCCAAGTCACATGCCAGATTTGGATTAAAATTTTCAAATCTAACTCATTTCTCACTCTCTTCATTCCAGGCTCAATGAAATAGACTCTGAACGTCGGTTGGGCCTGATTTTCGAAACGATTGTCAAGTCCAACTAAGTAGTCGTAATGGTCTAAGATTGTAGGTATCAGACTTCCGACGCGCGGTCTAGATCCAATACAAAGTTTCAAAGGATTCCTGAGAGTAAACGGGTTTAGAGTTTGATCCTGGATTTTAGGGTATTGTAGCGTCCTTGTTTCTACAAGTTTTGGGTCTTGCAGAACGTATTTAAAGTGATCAGGGACAATTTCGCAGCTACTCTAGCGCAGCGCTAGCTAACTTATGCTTAATTTCTAAAGGAATTAATCCTAAGTGATTTCTTTAGCTTTGGAATTGGGTTCTGAGAGGTTACCAAGGTGTTATGGTTGACCCATTGCCTAAGGACGTCTAATCCCAGGTTGGCAAAAAATTCGGGGTGTTACAAAGACATTGAAGGTTTGCAAGGTCATGTATAATGTTTACTCCTATAAACGCGAATGATAAAAGTCTTTTAAAAGAGATACAACTAAAGACAAGTACATCTCAAGACTCAAGTTAGTGTACAACTCAAGAAGAAGTTTGCAAGTTGTAAAAGATCTCAAGTTCAAGATACATCAAGTTTCGTAATCTACAAAGGTCAACTATCTTTTGAAGAAATGAAGTCTTAATGTTCATATCTCACTTACAAGGTATGATTGACCTTAGATTGACCTTAGAGTAGGTCATTTTGTATACATAATTCGATTTGAATCTTATTATATGTTTTTGATCTCTTTTAAGACTAGTCATAGGCTCTGTTCGACTAGTCCTAGCAGTGCCTCGACCAGTTCAAGAAATTTCAAGACCAGTCCTAAGTTTGTTGTAAAATTTTGAAAATTTTGGTTGTGCTATGACCAGTCCTGAAGTCTGTTTGACCAGTCATATGAACAGTGTCGACTTGTCCTACGACCAGTTCTGGTTCTACGACTCAAACTTCAGCAACTAATTTTTGAGTCCTACGACCAGTCGTGAGTATGCTACAACTATTCATAGAAGGCCTACGACCAGTCGTAGACACCTCATGACTAGTTGTGGAACGGTTTTATCCGATCGCGCTAAAAATTTCAAAAATTCGTTCTCTTACGACCAGTCGTAGTGTCCATAGGACCAATCGTAGATGAATTTCTATAACTATAAATAGATGATGAATTTCAGAGTTTTATAATTCAATTTAAGAAAAATCAAGGGACTACTTTGAGATAAGTTTGTATTTATTTTAAGCTACATTGTGCACATTTAATATTCTCTTTTATTAGCTTTATAGACTTGATTTTTTTCTACATTCCAATCTTAATTGAAAAGAGGAATTGTTATATTCCTTCTTCTTAGAATCAAAATAAAATAGAGCTAAGCCCAACTGGTTTAATTTAAAATCAATTTAGAACTAGAATCATTTTTAAGTGAGTATTGGACACTAAGCTTCTATTCGAACTTCTACTCCAATTGGTTCTTTCGGGCTGCTACAAAAGGAGAAATCCAGGTATTTTATAGTTGTGTAAATTTTCTATATTTTGGTTTTGTTTGGGATTAAGCCAGAAAAATTTCAATCTGTTGGTTATCTGAAGGAAGCCAGAAAACTCAGAAGTGAGGGTTATTGAATTGTGTAAGCCCATTTCTAAAAGACACAATTGTAAAGGTTTTGGGTGAACCTGTGAAAACCTATTTTGATAGTGAATGCTAATGTCCCCTGTGTAAGGATATTAGGAGTGAAGTAGCAAGCTGTGTGATTGTTGTTTAACAGTTGGTGAACACACAGGTGAACCACTATAACTCTTTGTATTTTGTGTATGTGTGCTATATTTTTCTATCTTTGATCATTCAGAATTGTGAGATGTATGTGTGGATGTGAATGTTGTAAATTTACATTTCAAGCATTGGGGGGAATGTTGTAATAATTTAAATTTAAATTCCTGCAATTTATTTCAATTCCTTACTATTCTTTTATTCCTATTCTGTTTGAGTTTTTGATACAAAGACCTTTCTAGAAATAAGGTTGTCCTACCATAAACCCTTTGTTTTTGGTGTAAAGTTGTCCTTAGAACAACATTTATATCAATATCTCAATACTTGTTTATTGAGGTTGCCTTTTCATTTAAGTATTGTGAATTGATATTATTTATTTGGCTATCTTATTCTTTAATTTCGCTGTTATTATTTTAAATTTGACATAGTCCTATTCACCCTCCCTCTAGGACTTATAGCTAGGCGTTTTCAACATGGCCCTTCATAAGAGAATCTAAAGTGAAGATGCCATCCTCACCACAAATCAAGGGTCTAAATGACTCATCATTATCATGGATTTAATAAAAAGCATCATGATGGGGTCCATGGAGAATGGCCTCATCATGGATCATGCATGCATCAAGGATGGGCCATTGGCCACATCCAAATGGTCAAATAAGATCTCTACCATTGATTAGTGGGTCCTACTTGGTCCTATATAATGAAAATTAAAGATCAATGAAATAAAGGAAAGATCTAACCTAAACAAGAAGCCACCTTCAAATTTAGAACTTCTCCTTCCACCAATGGATTCCAATGCTCTAAGGGGACAAGATCCAATGGTTGAGATGGTCTCTAGATGGTTGGATTGGAAAGATTAAGGAGAATAAGTGGCTGAAATTTCTCCCAAGGGTGGGACGTTAGGAGCTCTCTTTCTAGAGAAATGAGAAAGAAAAGAGAGAGGGAGAGAGATAAGAGAAAGAGGGAGTAGCTTAGGTAGGCAATGATTGGTTTGAGGAAGAGGTGTGGCTAGGGTCATTATGACTTGTGTAAGAGGCATGAGTGGCTAACAATCATGAGTTGTAAGAGCTTGACCAGGGCTATGGGCTAGGGGGTATAGATAGGGTGATGTCACCCTAATAATGGCCTAGGGAAGTGTACTAAAAGGGATAGGTGGGTCCCGTAATGTGCGGTCTGTGGCCACGATCATGTGCAGTCCATATCTTATGATCTAAGTGTTGGATTGGTGCACGAGACGCGATGTCGAAACCACGGTGATGACACGATCGCAATGACATGGGTCTCGGGTTGAGTCGACTTGTGTTTACAAGATATGACTTAGGGTCGCACATAAATGCAATTTACGGGTTGAGGGTCGCCGAAATTCGACCAAGAGGATCGCTAGATCCTAAGGAATGGAATGGTCAATAGGACATGGGCTTGACACCAAACCCATTATAACTACCTGCACTTGTGATGCGAGGAAGGACTTGATGACATCAATCATCGTCTTCCCCAGGGATAATTACTCCAAATCCATGGAGCTTCTTTGGACTCCTCACGGAGATTCCTCGAATCTGCAAGGGATGAAAATAAAAATAATTTCTAATAATTTGAAAATAAATTGATTGATTATAAAAACCCAAAATTACAATCGTTTAAATAGTGAACTCAAACATAGGACAGAGTTTCATAATCAAACTCAAACTCCCTTAAAAACGTGACTTATTATAAATAGTAAACTTACTATTTATAGAAAGTCGTGATTCCTACTAGACTTTCATGGTTTTTGGCCAAAATAGTAAGTGTCCAATTTGGCCTAACCACATTATTCTCCTAATTTTTCTTAGACTTTTTCATGTTGGGCATGACTCCTAAAACTCAAAGGGTCAAAAATTATGATCGAATTAAAACTTAGTATTTATAGTAAAAATAAAAATAAAAATGCTTTTGACCGTCAATCTGATGGAATCTCGTAAATTCAGTATGGATGATAGATCGTAGTAAGTTGGTTGGCTAAAGTAGCTTCTCCTACCCCAAAATCATATATAATACATTGAAAAACTCATTCCAGTTTGCCATATAGGACCGTTTTAAATTCTTGACGATCTTAATCACTTCCACCTCTGATTGGGCATTTTTTGGTCAATCTTGGCCATGAAAGTGTCTGTGTCTCACTCTACATCAACTTGGCATATGAGAAGCCTGTGTCAGTGCTTTTTTATTAACAAAGCTACTAAAAGATGATTTTCAAGAGGTTTGACATGACACCATTGACTTTTCGATCCCTCTCAAAAATCACTTTGATTGAATGACCCATCCATCCCATCAATGTAGAAAAATGGACTTCTCATTGTAATTATAACATTTTTTATAAAAAAATTAAAGTGATTTTTTTTCTTTCTTTGCAAGGTAAATTATATAAAATAGCCTATTTGGGCAGGGAACAGAGGCCGATGCTTGGACCGCCTATCATATACTATACAGGGAGATTCCTAGAATGTTCTCTAATGGAATCTAAGTGTCACGCCCCAAACTCAGAAAATTGACTCACAGAATTCCTAATCGCTGAATCCGGTCCCAACAGCCCCTGTAGTACCCCATTTTTGACTTGGGATCCTACAGGGAGGATTTTCCAATATACATTTATCTTGTAAGAAGCATAACCACATGTTTACCCAAATCATGAAGGCAATATCATCATCACATATCCACTAATATAAACAGTTGAATACAGTGCTGAAAGAGAAATAAATATATCGAAAATCGAAGCTACAGAAGACAGCTGCACGCTCTAAGCTCAACGCTGTTGTGAATTAACGCCACCTGCACGCATCTATCATGCATAAGCTTATAAAAAGCGTAGATGGTGGTGTACGTGTGTGCCCAAGGTAAGTGTCAAGTATGCAATATTAGAGCAATGTGAAAACATAGTAAGCTAAATATCATATACTGAGGAAGTAATGCAATATACAAATCTTGACGAGTCCACGAATACCGTCAGTCGTATCTAGGACATATAAATGCAGAAACATAACAACCCAGAATGTTATATGCCATAGATGTAATTCAATATGTAGTGCAAATGAAATGACCAAGCTGGAGTGTGAAGTCGAGATGATAATACGTAGTATTGCAGGCTATGGGGTCCATCATAAGGGACTTCAATCCAAACTAGTCCTATACCTAAATTTGGATAGCCAGACTCAATGTGGTAAACTTTTGATCTCAGGTTGGTCACGCACCCCAACCAAAATCTTAGTCATTGTGAAGGTTTGTGCATCATCAGCCTGAGTGGATAGTGAATGAATGAATGAATGAGTAAAATGATAAGTATACAACTCCTGCTCAATAAGTCCATATATCAGTACCGTACATCTTTGGGATCATCACCGGGGTCTAGTACACTCTACATCAGATCACCACCCACTAGACGTGCAACCATGCAAGTGGAAGAGACCTCAGTACCCGCTCGGCCAGTAGTCTGCCAATATCTACCCTGCATGTCAATTGTGGACCCACTTACGAGCTAGTCAACCTCAGGTTAGCTATACCCCCTACCCTCGGGTGGGTAAGGTCACACCCCCTTCCAACTGACCACAATCAGTGGGAGTGCCGCTTATAGGTATTCGACATCCGGACACTCTTGTTTTCCACCTGGTCTCGATGTTAAACCGTCCACTGGTACCAAGAGGGTTCAGGGACTTTCACACAGGGATATCTATGACACCCCATGTAGAAAAAGATTTTTGATATCCCATTTGACCATCCATGATAAGCCTATGGAGGCCACGACTCTGATGTCGGTAGGGCGTACAGTGATCATATCATAAAATGCTAGGTGTATGAGTTATACAATCTAGTCATGTATCAAATATGCACATACTGCGCGCTCATGTACGACAACTCCATCTCTCACAGTCCCATAATAATCCGCCCAATGACATGTGTTATGATTAATCACTCCTCATATCAAGTATACATATGATGCGCATGGGCATGGATCGTATAGCTATACTAAGCACGTTATATGATGATGATGTACTCTCCTCATATCAAGGATGGGCCTATATGTTCACACCCCAAGTATAGGGTAGTGATGTAGTAATAAACTCTATAAGACTGAGGTCGAATCCACAGGGACTAAACCTTGTACGTAATCTAAAAAATAACCAGAACTAGAACTAAAATAAGATAAAATCTAAATCAGGAGAATATGAGGGAATAATGATGAAGTATTACTCTAAAACTTGTAGAATTCAAAGGTAAAAAACTACTGCGTCAAGGATCCACTTATAGAGATTAGGGAGATCTACGCTTGATTCATGAACTCAACTGGACTTCGAGTCCCATCTTCATCTAGTTGGAAGATATATCACTAAACCCAAATATGAACTTTCTTTGATCTAGTTTTCAAGAGATGAGAAGGATAAGAATTAGAATTGATTCCATCACAAGACCATGCCCATGAGACAAAGCAAATTATTGAATTTTAACCAATCCACATCCAATCTAAGGAATTTATGAATATTAGGATGGGTTCCATCATCCAACCATGCCCAGGACACGATAGTGAACAATAGGGTTCTCAAATTCACAAACCCTATAATGCTAAGAACATGCACAAAGCTATTGTAGATCCATTATAATTTTGATCACAACAAACCATTAAAAACTAAAAACATTCCTAATAATCAAACTAAAATCAACATCAATTCATTCTAACATGAATCAAAACTGTAGAATCATTCCCATCAAGCCACAAGCTTCACCTCTTAGCCCTAGCTAAGAGGTTTAGCCTGACATAATTAGGGTAATATCCAAATATTCATAAGAAAAGAAAGAAAAAAAAAGAAAAAAAAAACTCTAAACTCTCTCTCTCTCTCTCTCTCTCTCTCTCTCTCTCTCTCTCTCTCTCACCTCTAGATCTTCCAGGCTTGGAGCCCCTTCTTTCTCTTCTCCTCTCCTTTATATAGAACCACCAAGAGAGTCAGTTGGAGTGGAGAACTTCATGCGAAAGTCTTCCTTACGCAACAACAGGCGGTAGAAAATTCTACAGCAAGTAGTTTGCGTAGACCCTGTTTACGCAACCATGAAAACAACATCGAAAACACCCACTTTCCTTTCATTTTTCCAAAGAAATAACGTCCCTTGGGGCATTTTTAGACGAGCTACACGATGGACGGTTTGGATCATCAAGATGATCAAAGATAGCGGGTCACAAATGGCTTGAAAATTTAGATTTCCTAGATGTAGGTGCTGCGTAAATAGAGTACGCTGTGATACCCAGTAGGCCACATAGTGGTGTTTTTAGAAAAATCCACCTTGTCCATTGGATTCCTGGCGAAAAACCAGTCGGGAAGGGGTGGTTTTGGTAGGTTTTGGCGTGGCCTACCATACCAACTCAAGTCATCGTTCATCCTGCATTTTCTAACGATCCACATGCGTATATGTGTATGGGCCAAAAAGAAATGCTAGGCGAGGGTCTTGCGCCCCCCCCCCCCCCCAATGGAGTGAATGGACCGTCCAGCTTTTAGAAATGTGAGATGGGTGGGGCCCATAATTAAAAAATGGATGGACAGCATAAAGACACTGTCCTCTTTTTAATTTTTTTTCTTGGTTTTTAGTCGGTCAGCGCCTTTGTGAGATTTACTGCATGGCTAGTGCACGTGCGCACTGTGCACATGTGGGGTACACTATGATGTGTATCCAAAATTCGGTCCATCTATTCATTTCTCCGCATAATTTAGGGTGTTGAGATCGAAATTGAAGCATTTCTAGATACCAAGTGAGCCCCAAATCAGGATTTTAGGGGTTGATCTATGCATTGGGCCACTTCCATAAGGATCCAATGGCTGAAATTTGATGTGCACTATTAATTTATGGTCCTCAGGCCATATATATAGTTTTGAATTGAACAGATGGTGGGAACCCTTTGATCTTGCATTATGGATGATTTTCAAGCCCACTTAAAGTGAGTGACCTTATTTTCTTAAATCTTTAGCGTGTAAATTCCTCGATCTCGGTCCCCTATAGTCCGTCCCTTGCCTTGGTGACTTTGGAGTGTTAATTCCATACTTTTAATATACTTTTTTAGTACAGGCTCCTAAATTCACCTTGTAGCACAAACACGATTAAAATATGACATTAAATAGTATTATGTTCGTAAGAGTAGTAATAACTGGGGTTTAATATGCAATATTTGACCCTCAACACAGCCCCCAACTAGCATTTTGCTAGTCCCGAGCAAAGTATACAAAAAATAAGTTAAGAATTACAGGACAATTTCTATGAACTCGAGTGAATTTTGGAAAGTAATCCATATACGAGAATTCTAAGATTAATGAATGCTGGGCGAAACTTTCTCCTAGAGTCAAGTGCATGGTAAACTTCATAATCAAATTTAAAGTATTAGTCCATCAATTAGAAAAAATTCTAAACATTAAGTTCCATGGGTGTATATTATAATCTCAGCTTACCATTATTAAGAGATCCAATTGTTAATTTCATAATATCATTGGTAACCAACAAGAGAATTCATGACAACCAAAACCTAAACCAAAACTTGCCTCATAGATCATCTTTTCACTCTTTCAGTTTTTGAATTTTCCATTAAAAGTAATGCCAATGAGGGGAATCAAATCCTCACCTGTAAGGAGCAAGCCTATGGTGAAGACCAGTCGCCCAACCCTTTTCAAAGGCAACCTTGGGGTATCGAACCTTCACCTATAGGGAGAAAACCTATGGTGAAGACCATTCGCCCAACTCTTTCCGAAGGCAGCTGTTTTTATTTATTTATTTATTTTTATTTTTTTCTTTTTCTTCAATTTTAGCATGATGGGCAAATTTCTTAGGCTGGTTCCTTTCATGCTTTGTGATTATCAATTTAATCCTTTAATATCAAACTGAAACCTCAATGTGTAAGTGAGATGTGACATGTGAAATCATGATTCAATCAATGTTTACAACTTTTAATCATGCATTAACAATTCGACTTAATTATAAAATCTAACAGATAACTGAATCCAAGAGTCCTAAATCCCCAACAATCCATATCGTATACTTCTCAAATCACGACTGTCCTTCAAAATCATCTCAAATTCACAAGAATGTCCAGATAGATGTTAACAATTTTTCACAATTTTTGCTCAAGACAGAAAAAAAACTGATTAGGTAACCTAATCTCCCAATCCCAACATGAAATCTACATTGTCCTTAATGTAAAAGAAATAAGCATGCAATGCACATGGGACAACGAAAGTAAAAGAGAAGTGATGAAAAGATAGTACTTGACAAAGAAATTGAATGGCCTTTCCAGAGGGATAACAGCGTGAGAGCGGGTCAGCACAAGAATTTAAGCCAACAAAAGTAAACTATCCTAAAAATAACTTAAAAAGTAAACTAAACTAACGACATAAAGCCGACTATCATAGAATGACATAAAGTAAACTACCCTAGTCTTATGAAATTAGGGAAAAAGCTACTTAGACATGCTATAAGGTTCCTCTTCCAGCCAATATCTAGATAAATTTCTAAGTAGGTTTCTCAACAAGATCATCCAAAAGCCCTTTTTACAATAGATTTCGATACCCTAGAGCATGAATGTCCAATGAAATTTATGGACCTCTTCAAAAATTTATTGTTAATTAGCCTGAGGTATCCAAGGTATATATGATTCACCTGTGATAGAAAAAGTTTCAAAGTTAGTATCACATGGTGAATAAGAGACTACAAGTAAATAAAACTAAGAAAACTTCTCAGAAAGTGATGTAGTCTCGACACATTCCGAAGTTTCATACTATAGTTCAATTTTCAGCTCCTCCTCCCTTAATGGTAAATAGTTAGGATCTGGGGAAGTAGGGGCTTCATAGTAATGGTTCTCTTAGTTAGTAATAACTATCAAGACAATCCAATGTGAGACATCCACTATTTCTCTAATCATAGGATCGTTTGAATCTGGAAGGGGTGCCAAGAAATCGTCTAAAGAGTTGGAAAATTCGGCTGAGAGTGACTTATTTTTCACATTGAAGTTTGGCATGATCTGCCTAAGGATTCCATCGTCTCTAAAAGTGTATGGACGCAAGCTCTCTTGCTCTTACGCTACACAAACAGATTGAAAATCAACAAGGGAAGCATTGATGTGAATACTCTGTTCATTAAAACTACTCAGTCGAGGCATTGAATTGTCAAATGTGTACAGCTCAAATGATGACCTCAACTAGGTGATTTTAAATTCCAGAGACGTATCAAGCAACTCGTCCTTCTCTCAAATCATATCATCATTCAATTCAGGGGAGTAGTCTAAACATGTCTCACAAGAGTTAGAAGAGTCAGTTGCAAGGGGTTTATCATCCACATTTAAATCAGGCATGTCATATGAGTGGAGTAGATCCTTATGACCGATCACTTTATGTACTTCTTGATCACTGACTTAGACCATACTTGAGATTGATTCCAGGGAAATTTGGGCTGAACATTCATGATCATCATGTCAATACACATCATCGTCTAATTTTGTGTGGTGCACACTTGGAATGGGATCTCTTTCCTCACATTCTATTTCTAAATTTGGTTGAGGTTCGAATAAACTAACCTCTATCTTATCATTAAAATCTTGTGTGTCATGTGAGTGCAATGTGTCACTATTATTATATTTGAAAGACACCCGCGTCTCTTGACCATTCCTTTGGACCATCATCTAGATCGACTCATCGGAAAATTGAACCATATGATCATTAATGGACTCCAACTCTTCATTCGTAATTTTAGTTTCTTCCACAAGTGAGTTAGTATCACTTTCCACACATTGTGTTTCTAGATTGAGTTGTAGCTAGGACGAACGAGCCTCCAATGTCTGATCAATGCACAATGTGAGTGCTTTTATTATTTTTCTAAGGCCCAAAAAATCATATATGTCACCCTGAAGTGTCTCCTCTTGGATTGTTTCTGATTGAGTTTCAAATGTAGAAGACCCAAGAAAATGTTCACTAAGATGTATTGCTGGTTCATCTTTCCAACATTGATGTTTTCACTTATTATAGTCATATGGATCATAGGTGAAGAATCTGATGGTTGATAATATATATTATCACCCATAATATAATCACGCCACCCATAATATAATTACACATTATTTTCTTCTTCTCTAATGGGTGATAATAGTCCTTATAAGTGCTATGGTTTTATGTTCCTTTGGTTGTCAAATTGTGTGGTGTCAAAACCTCAATCTATGTTTTGTGTAGCTCATTGTTATAAATGTTCAAGACTTTGCTTCAATGCTCTAAGTACTTCAAGTGAATAATGAAGAATGCAAGTACAAACTACTTCAAATACAAGTACAAAACTGCTTCAAGAAATGCAAGTACAAGCTACAACAGTAGAAGTGATCTTGTTCAAGATTAAAAGCCAGTGTACAACACAAGATGAATGGTTATTCAAGCTTTAGAAGATCTCTTGTTTCAAGTGCTACATTATGTTCAAAGATCTCAAGCTTCACAATCTTCATAAGTCATCTATCATCTGAAGATATGAAGTCTCAAAGTTCATATCTCACTTTCAAGGTAAGATTGACCTTAGATTGTCCTTAGGATAGGCCATTTTGGATACATAATTCATTTGAATCATTTTACATGGATTTGGACTATTCTAAGACCAGTCTTGAATCTTGTTTGACAGTCCTAGCATTGTTTCGACCAGTCTTAGAGATTTCAAGACCAGTCCTAAGTTTGTTGTAAATTTTTAGAATTTTTTGTTCGTCCATGACCAGTCCTAGACTTTGTTCGAATGATCATGTGAACAGTGTCAACTCGTCCTAAGACCAGTCCTGATTCTTCAACTCAAAGTCCAGCAACCAAACTCTGGGTCCTATGACCAGTCGTGTGAATGCTATGACCAGTCTTAGAGGGCTTACGACCAATCGTGGAATGGTTTTATCCGATCGTGCTAAAAACTTCAAAAATTCGTTCTCCTACGACCAGTCGTAGTGTCCTCAAGACCAGTCGAAGGTGCGATTTTTGCAACTATAAATAAAGCACAAATTTTAGGGTTTGATATAGAAAAATTTAAGAAATATCAAGGGATCACTCTGAGATAAGTTCGTATTTATTTTAAGCTACTTTGTGCATAATTTATATTCTCTTTTGTTAACTTTATAGATTTAAATTTGTTTCTACATTCCAATCTTAATTGAAAAGAGGAATTGTGATATTCCTTCTTCTTGGAATCAAAATCAAATATAGCTAGCCCAACTGGTTTAATTTAAAATCAATTAGAACCTAGAACCATCATAAAGTGAGTATTGGACTTTGAACTTCTACATTCGATCTTCTACTCTGATTGGTTCTTACGGGCTATAACAAAAGGAGAAATCTAGGTATTTTACATTTATTATAAATTCCTTTCATTTTGATTTTCTTTGAGGTTAAGGCAGAAAAATCTCAATTTGTTGGTTACCTGAGGAGAGCCAAAAAACTCAGAGGTGAGGATTTTTGGTTTGTGTAAGCCCTTTTCTAAAAAGACACAATTGTAAAGGTTTTGGGTGAACTTGTGGAAACCTATTTTGATAGTGAACGCTAATATCCCCTGTGTGAGGATATTAGAAGTGGAGTAGCAATCTGTGTGGATATTTTTTAACAGTTGGTGTACACACAGGCGAACCACTATAATTCTTTATTTTTTGGATGTGTGATTTATATTTCCTAACTTTCATCATTCAAAATTGTGGGATGTATATGTGGATGTGAATGTTGTAATATTTACATTTCAAGCTCAGTGGGAAATGTTGTAATAATTTAGATTTTAATTTCTGTAATTTATTTCAGTTCCTTGCTATTTATTTATTCCTCTTTAATTTGTGTTTTTGATACAAAGACCTTTCTAGAAATAAGGTTGTCCTACTATAAACTTTGTTTTTGGTGTAAGGTTGTCCTTAGAATAACATTTGTTTCAAACTCTTAAGACTTGAATTTTGAGGTCGCATTTTAATTCAGCATTGTGATTTGATTTCTTTATTTGGCTCTCTTTCTTTATTTCCATTGTTATTTTTATTCTAATTTGCCATAGTCTGGACATATAGCTTGGCCATTTCAAGTGGTATCAGATCTTAATAGCTCTTTTAAATTCTTGTTATTTAGATTTATTTCCTAAGCTAATCGATCTAAGCTATATTTAAGATGTCAGATTTTGATAGCCTTTCAGTCACTAGGCCTCCACCTTTCGATGGCACCAATTATACCTTTTAGAAAGCCAGGATGAGAATCTTCCTTAAATCCATGGATGAAAGTGTGTGGCTAGCCACAGTGAATGAATGGACCCCTCCTACCACTGAAGTAACTGGGATCGATGGTTCAAAATCAATGAGAGCAACACCTTATTTCTCATGGACCACACTTCAGAAAAGTGAGAGTAGTGCAAACACTAAAGTACTAAATGCAATCACTTACATAGTATCACCGGATGAATTCAAAAGAATTATATCCTGTGATTCTGCAAAGCAAGCATGAGATATTTTAGAAATGACACATGAGGGTACATCAATTGTCAAGAAATCTAAAGTCCAAATCCTCATAACCAAATTTAAGGAAATACATATGGAAGAAAATGAAATGTTTATGGACTTCTACACTAGATTAAATGATATTGTGAACTCAATGTGGGGTCTTGGAGATGAAATCCTAGAAAGTAAAGTGTGTGCAAAAATATTATGCTCATTTCTTGAACGGTTTAATTTTAAGGTAACTGCGATCCAAGAACTTCGTGATACTAATACTATGAGGGTAGAAGAATTAGTTGGGTCTTTACAAACCTACGAGTTAAATTTTAAAGCTCCTAAAGAAAAATATATTGCCCTTAATTCTTCTAAAGATGTTTCTTAAGAAAACAATTCTGATTTAAAAAATTCTGAAGACGATATGGCCCTTTTAACCAAAAAGTTTTATAAAATTTTCAAAAGAAAAAAGATGGTTGATTTTCAAAAAGCTAATTATAAGAAAAGATCTAAATTTAAATCTAAGACTTGAAAATCTTTAAAAGATAGTCAATGTTACAAATGCCAAGAATATGAGCATTTAGCAAACAAGTGTCTTAAAAAGGACAAACCCAAAAAGAAGAGTATGTTGGCTACTTGGAATGAATCCTCTGATTCTGAAGCCTCTTCTGATTCAGAAGATTCTGAAATCGAGTTAGGCAATGAAGTTAAAGCTCTTATGACTGTAGCCAAATTCACATTTTTAGATAATGATTCAACAAGTGAAGAAAATCTGAATAGTGAATGTGAAAATGAAGATGATCTTCAAGATGCTTATAATGCCTTATACAAGGAAATTTGTAAAATTGCTGTGAAACTTAAACTTCAAAAAGAATTTTTTTTTAAAATTAAAGAAAATTTTGAATCCCTTGTTTTAGAAAAATCTCATATTTCAGATAGTTTTGAAAAATGCAAATGCGATTTGGATTTCAAAACCTCCTAAATTGAAAATCTGAAATCTGAAAATGAAAAACTTAAACTTGAAGTCTCTTCTCTTTTAAGTTTAAAGGATATATGGAAGTATGCCCAAGGAGATCCAAAGTTAGAAAAACTTTTATATAGATAAAGTAAAATGTGACATTCAATCCGGTTTGGGCTACATGAAAGATGTTCCTCTTAAATATAGGAACACACCTTCTAAGTTTGTAAAAGGAGAAACTTTAAACACAAAATGGAAAAGTACTATTCAAGGTTTTTCTAAAATTACTAAAACTTTTCAAAAACCTAAAAGCAACTTTGTCAACTATAAAAAGCAAAACTGAAACTTTTTAACCAAAAAAAATAGTTGACTTGCTTAAGGAGCTCTTAAAATCTAACTCAGTAGGTCATTCTTACAACAAAAGACAGAAGAAGACCCACTATACTCTTAAACCCAAAACTGTTATGAAATGGGTTCCTAAGGTTTCCTGCTTGGTTGCCCACACTGCTTTCAAAGCTACAAGCCATTCAAAGTGGTACCTAATGTAAGCCCCGTATCCTAGACCGTACCATTCTATAAACTTCCGCGGTCTTACCGGTCAAATTCCGACAACCTTCGACCCTCAACCAATATTTATGTGCGACCCTAATTCGTATGCCGTCAACCCGAGCTGACTCAACCCAAGACCATTACCATAACGATCGCGTCATCGCTGCGGTTCCGATGCCGCGACTTGGCGCCGAGGCGATACTCTGGTCAAGAGATGTGGGCTAACGTTCGGTGTGAAGAAAACGTCGTGCGTTGCGAAACCTAAGAGAATCTCTACGATGTGTCACATCAATCCCATCAATCAATCAATCCATCAATCCATCACATGTCAAGTACATGTCAAGTACACATCACTTTTTCACCCTTCCCAAGCAAGCCTCAAAAGTCAAAAAGTCTCTTACAAACCCATGACTTTCTTACACAAAAGGCCATAAAAGTCAAAAAGTTCTTACACACATCTATCACTCCATCCATCCATCACTCTCTCTCTCTCCCTTTACAACTCATTCTCTCCTTCTCATTTTTAAAAAAACCAAGCAAGAACCCTCCCATAAGTATGATAATTTCTCCAAGCCTCTCTCTCTCTTTCAAAACTTCAAGTATGGCCCACTTTCCTACCCCATGATCTCCCATCCTAACCATTCATTCCCCATCTCCTCCATTGGAATCAAAACTAAGGTGCTAAGGAACTCATAGGAGCAAGAAGATCGAATGGTGGGTGCTCCTCTAGATGTAAAAAAAAATCTGATTTCTATAGCCTAGATGTTTTCTTTCATTTCATGAAGAAAGTGTAGAACCCACCAATCAATGGTAGAGATCCCACACAATCCTATGGTTGTGGCCTAATGGCCTACCTTATGCATGCATGATCCATGCATGAGGCCTTTCTCTATGGGCCCCATCATGGTAGTTTTATTTCATATCATATGATGTTTGGGTCATCTAGACCTTATAACCATGATGGGGATGGCATCCTCACCATGAATTTTAATTATATGCCATGCATGTGCAAGATCCATGTTGTAAATGTAAATCTAGTTATGATGTGCGGGTGTGATTGATCTTGGGAGGGCTCAATAGTGGTGGAGCCCCTTTCCCTATTGCCGGATTGTCCTTCTATCTCTCTTTTTCCTCATTTTATTTTCTGATGTGTGTGGCCTGTTAATGTATTTTCCTTTTTATTTAACTTATATAATAAATTTTATCTAAGTACATGTTGCTGTCCAGAATTTTCTGGACAATTTCTGGTTATTTTTGGACCAGATTTTGGGACTGCTTGGGGGATTATTCATACCTATTAAATATACTTTTCTGAAAGGTGAGGATCTCATCTTCATGTCTCCCAAATTTTAGCCCCAATTGACCTTCATTAGGGTCCCAAAGGTGTGGTCCAAGTGAGGTGGACAGTCTGGATTTTATGTACTGTTCCAGCAACATTCTACCATGGACAGTTGGATTTTTGAAATTTATTAAAATACCTATGGGTGCTTAAAAATTATAAAAATTTTCAGGGGGGTGGCCTACTTATGGTAGGACCCACCTACAAAATTTTAGGGCCAATGGACGCCTGTACACACCATGGTGATGGCGGGACCGGCCCATTATAATATGGTGTCCAGATCAGTCCGATTTTCATGACAGATTGATTTATGTAAATGAATTAAAATATTTACAGATGTCCAAAAAATTTGAAATTTTTTAAGAGTATGGTCTACTTATGTTAGAACCCACCTACCAAATTTTAGGGCCAATGGACCCCTGTCACACCGTGGTGAGGGCAGGACTGGCCCACCACGTTGGGACGTCCAGGTCTGTCCGATTTTTCTGTACAGTCTGTTTTGTTTAAATTAATTAAAATACTTAGAGATATCTAAAAATTATGAAAATTTTTTGAGGTGTGTCCCACCTATGGAAATATCCCTCTATAAAATTTCAGCCTCAAGTGACCCCGTTTAAGTATCCAAAAGAATGGGCCAAGATGGTTGGACTCCCAGATTTTTTCTACTGTGCAATCCAGCAATATGCCTTGATAAAAAAATCATAATTCAAAAATATTTCTTCTGATGGTGGGCCACCTTTTTGGGTTTCCTCTCATTGTATGCATGATGAGGGACCTTGGCCCTCAATTTTCAGAGTTTTAGAGGCCTTGGACCCACTCCAATGGAGTGCCCAAATTTAGGACAGCAACATGTTATAATTATGTTGGCCTTGGGCTGAAATTTTGAGGAGTGGGGCCCACCATATTATAAAGATCTTAGAGGAAATGATTTATACCTTTAGTTCCTTAAATTTTAGGCTTAATGAATGTACTTTTGAGGCCCACCATAGTTGAATTTAATTGGGTCCATGAATGTAGCTAGTTGTTGAACTATTTAAGGCCCATATAGTGGACCCATTTGATAAGTTCCAAGGCCCATGGGATTAGGCCCATTTGATGTAATTTTAGGCCCATAGAGTGGACCCATTTGATGTGTTCTAAGGTCCATGGGATTGGACCCATTTGATGTATTTTAAAGTCCATGGGATTAGGCCCATTTGATATGTATAAGGCCCATGGGTCGAGAACCATTTGATGCAATCTAAGGCCCACGGGTTATGATCCATTGCAATTCACATAAGGCCCATTGGTGCGGCCCATTAATGTGGCCCATTTGATGAGTAAAAGGCCCATATGACATGGTCCATTTGATATATTTAAGGCCCAATGGGGTGTACCTAAGGTCTCTTGCAATGTGTGATCCCAACCTGGTTTACGTAATGTTATTCACTATGGGCTACACCTTGGGAGCAATGTTGGTTTGACGTCCACATTGCGAGTATAATGTTGGTTAAATGTTCGCATTGCGACTCTCCCTAGGGCCCATTGGTAGGCCCGTACTTATTGTATGCAAGCCGTCTAGGCCAGCTGTGTTGTAAGGATAGGGCATTACTTTATAACATGCTTAGTATAACTCCATGATGCACAATCCATTTGTATCGGTCCATTTGATCAGCCTGCTCGTATCGGCGATTTGATTAATTTAGCCCATATGATTGATTAGGCCCATCTTAATATATTTGTGGCTTGTTGCTAAGGACATATATGAGGCCTGTTGTTGAGGCCCACCTTGATGTGTATGAGGCCCGTTGTTGAGGCCCACCTTAAATATATATGAGGCCCATGTTGCAAGGCCCATTGTGATGTATACAAAGTCCCATGGGTCATGGCCCATTGCAATGTATGTAAGGCCCAATTGGTGCAGTCTATTCGATATTTTTATGGGGTCCATGTCATTAGGCCCATCCTGTTATATTGGTGACCCGTCCATTGAGGCTCACCCGGGGTATATATTTGAGGCCCATGTGTAGGGCCCACTTATTGTGTATTTAAAGCCCATGGGTTGTGGCCATAGTGATGTATATTAGGCCTATGTGATGTAGCCCATACTGATGTGTATTAGACCCAGGTATGTGACTCACCTGCGAAGTATATTTAAGGCCCATTGTGATATATCCGAGGCCCATGGGTGCGACCCACCCAGATGTATTTGAGGCCTATGGGCAAGGCCCATTGTGATATGTGTTAGGCCCATGACCAGGGCCCACCTGTTTCGTATATTTGGCCCTTGTGTGAGGCCATGTGCCCATTATATATTTGATTCTGTGGGCCATTCCTTGGGGGCAATGTTGGTTAAAAGTCCACATTGTCGACGCCGGTTATTGATACCGTTTATGAGTATGTGACATCATAACATCATGATACATGCCCATTCGCATCATCTGCATGTTTGTTATGAGATGTGATTGACCATTGCATATGTCATTGGGCAGGATGATGTGAGACTCCCTGATAGGTGGAGATTATCTCACATGAGCGCATGACATGCGCAGGATTGATGCATGATTGGATTGTATGACTCATGCATCTTGCATTGTGTTGTTATTACTATACGCCCTAGTGACATCAGGGCCGTAGCCTCCATAGGCATATCGTGGATGGCCAGATGGGACACCAGAAATCTGTTCGAGCATCGGGCCGCCATAGATGGCCCTGGGTGAAAATTCCTAAACACCCTCTTGGTTTCAAAGGATGCTCCAACGTCTAGACCGAGTGGGTAAATGAGCGTTGAGTGCCGATTACCAGATGGCTGCGCTCTCCACTGTTTCGTGGTCGGTTGGAAGGGGTGCGGCCTTACCCGCCCGAGGGAGTAGGCATGGCTAGGCTGAGTTTGACCAGCTCGAGGAATGGGTCCACTATCGGTGAGCCAGGTAGGTATTGGCAGACTACTGATAGGCAGATAGTGAGGTCTTTTTCACTTACCCAGTTGTGTGCTTGATTAGGGCGGCAGGTGGTGTGAAGTGTAATAGACCCCGGTGATTTCCTCAGAGAGGAACCGTACTGATATGAGGACTGACATGATATTATGACACCCCGTCACTGTTGTACATATGGGCGGGCGCACTTGGACGGACGCTAATGTGGGCGGGTGTGATGTGGGTGGGGCTGAGGCTTGGGCGAGCTACCACACTGGGCGAGCTACCAGTAGTTGGCAGGCTACTGTGCTGACAGGCTACTGAGTAGGAGTTGCATACTCATTCATTCATCCATTCACTATCCACTCGGGCTGGTGGTGTGTAACTAATTGTTGTGTATCTTCGTTATGGCAAGGATTTCGGTTGGGTGTGCGACTACCTGAGATTAGGAGTTTACCACGTTGAGTTAGACTATCCAAATTTAGGTATGGGACTGGTTTGGATAGTGGTTCCTTGTGGTGGACCCCGTAGCCTGCGATACTACGTACTATCATCCTGACATCACACTCTAGCATGGTCATTCCATTAGCACCATATACTGCATATTCCATTACATCTTCAGCGTGTGGCATTGTGGGTTGTTATGTTTCTGTATTCTTGTGACTTAGATGAGAGTGATAATATTTGTTAGCTCTTTCGAATTGTGTATTACATTATATCCTTATCATTCGACATTTGATTATCTATGACTCATCATTTGCATAGCTGTCCTATATTGCGTATTCTGATATTGATTAACCTTGTTCATACTTCTGCTTATTCTGTTATCGCATGATTATAATCTTGTCAGTATTTCTATTTACGCTGATAATTCCTCCTCTTATCAGTGTTTCTGCTTATTCAGTCATTGTATGGTTTATGGATTAATAGCTTTTCGGTATTGTATGATTATGATATTGTATTGAATACTTGGCACTTATCTCGTGCACACACTTACACCACCCTCTAAGCTTTCTATAAGCTTATGCACGATAGATGCGTGCAGGTGATGTTAGGGTGCAGCAGCATTGAGCTTAGAGCGTGCAACTGTTTTATGGAGCTTTGATTTTGACATATATATATTTCCCTTTCAGCATTGTATTCAAATGATTATATTAGTGGATATGTGATGATGATGTTGCCTTTATGATTTGGGTAAACTTGTGGTTATACTTATTACTAGTTAAATGTATATAAAAAAAAATCCTCCTTGTAGGATCCCAGGATCGAAAATCTGGCATATGAATGCTAGGAGCCAAGAATAGGGTACTACGGAGGCTATCGGCACCGGATTCGGTGATAGGGATTCCTGTGAATCCGATTTCCGGGTTTGGGGCGTGACACCTAAACAGTGGATGTTCAAGGCATATGACTGGTGATAAAGGATTATTCACTGATCTTAAAGATATGATTGATGGTTCAATCACATTTGACGATGGCAGCAATTGTAAGATTATTGGACAAGGTACGGTTCAACTCTATAACCTCCCTTTGTTTAAAAATGTTTTATATGTTGAAGGTTTAAAACCAACCTGTTAAGCATATCTCAAATATGCGATAATAATCATAACGTAAAATTTTCTAACCAAGGTTGTGAAATTTTAAATAATAAGGGTTCAGTAATCTTAACTGGTCGCAGAACTTTTGAAAACTGCTATATAGCTAGTGAATCCAGCTCATCTAATCAAAATTGTTACATGGTCCATACCAATGAGGCAGATTTTTGGCATAAACGCCTTGGACATGTACACTACCGTAATCTGTACAAATTGAGTAAAAGATAACTAATGAGAGGTCTACCTAAATTATAAAAAGTAGACAAAGTATGTGGCGAATGCCAGATAGGCAAGCAATCAATGAGCTCTCATAAGAAAGTGAACTCTAATGCCACATCAAGACAACTCGAGCTTCTCCATATGGATCTTATAGGACCTACCAGGACGGAAAGTCGAGATGGCAAGAAATACATTTTGATAATAGTGGATGATTTTTCCAAATTCACTTGGGTATCTTTCTTAAAGGATAAATCAGAGACCCTTAGAGAAGAGAAAAGAGTTCTTAAACGGATTCAAACGGAAAAATGTCCTCAAGTCAGTAAGATCCGCAGTGATCATGGATCTGAATTTGAGAATAATAATTTTGAGAAATTCTGTAGCGATCAGGGGATATTACATGAATTCTCTGCGCCCAAAACACTATAACAAAATGAAATTGTGGAAAGGAAAAATAGAGTGCTTCAAGAAATGGGAAACGTAATGTTGAATAGTATGAAGCTCCTTAGAAATCTTTGGGCTGAATCAGTGAATACCGCATGCTATATTATTAACCGGGTTTATACAAGTAAGTCAAATAATAAAACTATGAAATGTGGTTTGATAAGAAGCCTACTGTTAAATGCTTTTGAGTTTTTGGTAGCAAGTGCTATATTTTGCGTGACTGGGAAAACTTGGGCAGTTTAATACTAAGAGTGATGAAGGAATCTTTTAGGATACTCTTTAAAAAGCCACGCATATCGTGTACTGAACAAAAGGATCGGTGTGATTCAAGAGTCCATTAATATGGTCATTGATGATCAATTGAATACACCTGCCCCAAGTTCAGATAATGATGAAGTTCTTTTAATTGACAAACCAGAAACTTCATCAAATCAAGTAAACTCTGAAATGACGACTGTTAAAGATCATCTAACCACTTAGATTCTTGAAAACCCTCTTACTGGTGTGCGCACTCGTAGACAATTAGAAGACATGTGTAATTACGTGTTCTTTACATCCTAGATAGAACCGATAAACGTAAAAGAAGCTCTTTCTGATGAAAACTAGATAGTTGCTATGCAGGAAGAACTTAATCAATTTTTTCGAAATGATGTCTGGTATCTTGTTCCTAGACCTAAAGATAAACATATTATCAGAACTAAGTGGATTTTCAAAAATAAGTCTGATGAATTTAGTAATATAGTTCGAAACAAGGTAAGACTAGTTGTACAAGGATATACTCAAATTGAGGGTATTGATTATGATGAAACTTTTGCCCCAGTAACTCGTCTTGAGTCAATCAGACTTTTTATATCCGTTGCATGCTTTAGAAAGTTTAAAATTTATCAAATGGATGTAAAGAGTGCCTTGTTGAATGACGATTTACATGAAGAAGAATATGTTGAACAACCTACCGAGTATGAAGACCTTAAGTTTACTGATCATGTATACTGTCTTAAAAAGCTCTTTCTGGTCTAAAATAAGCTCCCAGGGCATGGTACAAGAAATTGACTAAGTTTTTACTCAGTCAAAATTTTCAAATGGACGGTGTCGATAAGACGCACTTTGTTAAGAAACACAACGATGATATCTTAATGGTTCAGATCTATGTTGATTGTCACGCCCCAAAGTAAAAAATCGGATTCACAGGAATTCCGATCACCGAATCTGGTGTCGACAGCCTCCGTAGTGCCCCATTCTCGGCTCCTGGCAATCATATGTCAGATTTCAATCCTGAGATCATACAAGGAGGATTTTCAGAATGAATTTTTTTTTTATAATGGAGCATAACCACAAGCATAACCAAGTCACAAAATAACATCACCACATATCCACTATATTAAAAACTTTAAGTACAATGCAGAAAAGGGAAATATAAGGTGATCAAAAACTCCAAAATAGCTAGATGCGCACTCCTACTTCAGCGCTGCTGCTATCCGATGCTACCTACACGTAACTGTCGTGCATAAGCTTACAAAAGCTTAGAGGGTGGTGTAAGTGTGTGCGCAAGGAAAACACCAAGTGTACAATATCAGAGTAATGCGAAAGTATGCGGTAAGTCTATGAATAAAATCAACCATACCAAGGCTATGTAATGCAAGGCATGAATGCTATCGACCATACCAAGGCCATGCGATGCGAGACATGAATGCCATCGGCCACACCGATGCAATGCGAGGCTTACGTAGTCAAATGTCATATGCGAGATGCAACCCAAGAAAGTCAGTACTCATCAAGTACACATATCAGTACAGTTCCTCTATGAATATCACCGGGTCTAATACACTTCGCAGTGACTGCCTCCTCCCTAGCTGCACAGTCAAGAAAGTGGAATAGACCTCACTATCCGCCTGACTAGTAGTCTGTCAATACTTACCCCGCTCTTCGATAATGGACCCATTTACCAACTGGTCATACTCAGCCTAGCTTATAGCCCCCTCGCTAGGGTGGATAAGGCCACACTCCCTTCCAACCAACCATGTCACAGTGAGAGACGCAGCCTACTGGTATTCGACACTTGGGTGCTCATGTATCCACTCGGTCTAGATGTTGGAGCAACTATCGGTACCAAAAAGGTTATGGGACTTACATCCTAAGTGCCCACAATGCTAGAACCAAGTATTTTCGGTATCCGATACGGCCATTCACAATGTACCTGTGGAGGCCACGACCCTGATGTCGCTAGGGCATGTAGTGATCAAGTCACACATATGCGAGATGCACGAATCAAACCGTCAAATCATGCAGCAATCCAGCGCCTACTACGCGATCATGTGGGGCAATCTGTCTCATAATGAGTCCCATAAATGGTCTGCCTAATGGCGTATACTATGATCAGTCATTGCTCATATCAAGCATACATATGATACATATGGGCATGAGTCATGAGATTATACTAAGCATGTTATAAAGTAATGGACTACTCTTATGATGCAGATGAGCCTAGACGGCCTATACACAATTAGTATGGGCTTACTAATGGGCCCTAAGGAGAGATACAATGCAGACATTTAATCAACATTGTACTTATAATGTGGGCGTCAAACCATCATTGCTCCTAAGGCACGACCCACCATAAAACATCATTACACAAACCATGGAGGAATCACACATTGCAATGGACCTTAGGTACCTCCCAATGGGCCTTAAATACATCAAATGGGCCATATCACATGGGCCTTTTAGTTATCAAGAAAGTGAGCCGCATTAATGGGCCTGATGTACATTGGAATGGGCTATAACCTGCGGGCCTTAGAGTATATCACAATGGGCCTTAACCGATGGCCATGGAATATATTAAAATGTGCCTAATCCCATGGGCCTTATATATGTCAAATGGGCCTGATCCCATGGGTCTTATATATGTCAAATGGGCCTGATCTCATGGGTCTTATGTATGTTAAATGGGCCTGATCCCATGGGCCTTATATATACACCAAGGTGGGCCTCAATGAATGGCCACAAATAAATCAACATGGGCCCTATACACATATCAAGGTAGACCCAATTGAACCATATATCTGACTCATTTTTAGCTTAAGCCATAAAATAAGCTTATAAAAAAATGGACAGTTTGGATGCAACACATACATCATGGTGGGGGTCCACATAAAGGCCCACCATCATACATTTATACATATATAATATATAAAATATTATATATATATATATATATATATATATATATATATATATATATATATATATATATATATATATATGACGAATGTGTACATCACAGTGGGCTCCACCGGCCGCTGGATGGTGGCATTTCAACACATACATCACTGTGGACTCCACCGTCCACCTAGACGGTGGGAGTACAACACATAAATCACTATGGGCTCCCACGTGGGGCCCACCATAACATATATTTTCCATCTAATCTAATGATAAGGTCGTACAGACCTGGATGAAGAGGAAATATAAATTTTAGCTTGATACAAAACTTCTGTGGCCCATGAAAGGGCTTCAATGGTATACGTCTAATCCCACTGTTTCCTACGGTGTGAGCCACCTGAGCTTTAAATGTGGCTCATTTTTGGAGAGGGCCTGCTTAAGGTAGGGGCCCACCATATGGACGGGTTAGATGGTAAATAAACATCAAGGTGGGGCCCATGGCTAGAGCCGTGGGTTCCCTGCATCCGCCCGCAGCGCAAGATGCCTGCGCGTCCTCCTACGTGTCCTCTCCCTATTACTGCTATCGTCCAGAGTTTTCTCGCAGTTTTTCCTAGGTTGGGCCTGCATCCAAAAAATCTAACCCATCCATTGCATCCCTCGGCTCAAGACGGATCAAACGAGCCCCATATCCAATGTATTTCAGCATGTAAAAAGAAACCAAGTGAATTTAAATGGTGAAGACCATTGTTTGCTAAGGTATGACCCACTAGAAATTTGGATCAACTTCACTTTTTGGCTCAACGCCTAAAATGAGCTGGTAAATAGGATGGACGGCGTGGATCGAATACATACATCAAGGTGGGGCCTATATGAGTGGCCCTTCTCCAATGCTTAAAAAGCCAAGCTCATATTTGTGTTTTCTTTCCAGCAACATCCAGACGCTGGACGTTTTTGGGCTGAACTAAGATATTTATTGTGGGCCCTATTTAATTGGGCCACCACATGATGGATGGTGTGAGTACAATACATATAAGATGGGCCCCACTTATAGATGGTTTGAGTAAAATACATGCCTCATAGTGGGGTCCATCCAAGTGGCCACAAGGCCATAACATCACATACAAAATAGTTAAATAAAAAAAGAGAGGGAGTGAGAGAGAGAGAGAAAGTGAGTGGGACACGCGTGATGGAGGGACCTCGACACTATGGGCCCTCTGTTTTGAGCATCCAATTCATACATCAAGTGGGTCCCATTGTATGTGTACCCATCAAATCAAAGATCTACAGTGGAGATCCTTTTTCCGCCCAAAATGAATGGTCCAGATGACCTCTTTCCAACTAGAATTAAACATCATGATGGGGTCCATGAAAAATAGTCCCATCATGGAATGATATTGATAATCAAGGTGGGCCATCGGCCACATCTTAAGGTCCAAAGTGAGACCAAACCATTGATCGGTAGGCCTCACTTGGCCCATCATAAAAATATGAAATCTAGGCGATGGATGCACCTACCACTTGATCTTCTCGGTCTGTTGGAAAGCTGGTCTCCTAGAGCTTCACTTTGATGGTGGAGATGAGAAATGGATGGCTAGGATGAGAGCTTTTGGGATGGGAAGGTGGACCACACAACACACTTTCTCTCTTGAAAATGGCTTGGACGTGTGATGCTCTTGCTAGTTGGGAGTTGAGATGAGAAATGAGAAAGAGAGAGAGAGTTGTAAGAGAGATGAGGGACGGGTGTGATGGGTGAAAGGGTGAGGTGAGTGATGGATGTGGTACTTGACATGTAAGGTGGTGTAAGAGAGAGGGTGAGGAAGAGTTGACTTTAGAGAGAGAAAGCATGGGTTACTTTGTACTTGACATGAGGTGATTGATGAGATTGATTGATGGGACGGATGGAACATGTTATAGAGATTCTCTTGGGATTTGCAACGCGCGGTGTTTTTCCTTGAACTGAACGTGGGTCTACATCTCCTCGTCTGGGTATCAGATCAGTGCGCGAGTCGCGGTGTTGGAACCACGGCAACTGTGCGGTCGCAATGGTACAAGTCTCGGATTAAGCCAACTCAAATCTACGGGATACGACTTAGGGTCATGCACAAACATCGATTACTAGTCGCAGATTGCTGAAATTTGATGGAAAGGATCACGGTAGTCGACGGAACAGTACGGACTAGGATACGGGTCTTACATTGATAATATTATTTATGGATCAACTTGCACTAACATGACTGTTGAGTTTACAGATTTAATGAAATCTAAGTTCGAAATGAGCATGGTTGGGGAATTAAATTATTTTCTAGGGTCGTAAGTAAAACAACAACCTGATGAAATTTTTATCACTCAGATCAAATATGCTCTGAACTTGATTAAAAGGTTTGGATTTGATAATGGTAAGAATTTTGATACTACTATGAGTACAACTTTAAGACTCTCAAAGGATTCTATAGGTAAAGATGTGGATCCTAAATTGTATCGTAGCATGATTGGCAGTTTTCTTTATTTAAGTGCTAGTAGACCTGATATTACTTTCAGTGTTGGTATTTGCACTAGATATCAGTCTAATCCTAATGAATCACAGTTAGCTGTTGTTAAGCGAATTATGCGATATGTCGCAAGTTCAGTTAATTTCAGTCTCTTTTATCCATATGATATTAGTGTTCAATTGGCAGGGTACACTGATGCTGATTGGGCTTGTAATATTGATGACAAGAAATCAACCAGTGGTGATTTTTTTTTATGTTGAAAATTGATTAGTTTCTTGGTTTAGCAAGAAACAATGTTCTATATCACTCTCTGCAACTGAGGCTGAATACATCGCAGTAGGAAATGCATGTACTCAGCTTGTTTGGATGAAACGTATGTTAAGCGATTATGAAATTGTAAAGGACTCAATGGTTTTATATTGCAATAACTCTAGTACAATAAATATTTTAAAAAATCCAATCCAGTATTTATGTACCAAGAACATTGACATTAGGTATCATTATATTCATTAATTAGTGGAAGAAAAAATAATATCTTTGGAATACATTCTGACAGAGAATCAACTTGTTGACATTTTCACTAAATCGCTCAACAAAAGTAAGTTTAATAAATTAAAATTTGATCTTGGAATGTGCATTCAAAACTGATTAATCATGCATATGTGTATCATAGTGTAAATATTTTTGAGAATTTATGTGTTTAAATTTCAAAATTTTATGATAATATTGCATATTTTAGTTGGTACTCGACCGGTCCTGGTACGACCAGTAGAAGATATCTTAAGACCGGTCGTGGAGCGCGTTGGGTCATTTAACATTTGGAAAAATCTCATCTTCCTCATTTGTAACTACCTCTCCAATGAGCCAACGCCTGACCAGTCGAACCCACCGACCTGATCTTCAAGCTTATTGCATTTTTTTCAGTCAATCTAGTAGATTCATGTTCTATTCTCTTCTTTATTATCGTTGGAGTACTTGATTAAAAGGTTTGTTGAGATTTTGAGGTTTTTCTTCTCCATTTGCTGATCTAGAAAAACTCATCTCTACTTCCCTTGTGATTTCTTGTTCCTTTGTGTTTCTTTGTGAAAATGGATGCTAGAAGAAAAAAAATAGCCTGTGGTCCATAATCCTCTAGATCAGCTCCAATAACTCAGCACTACCTTCAGTCACCCGAAGATGATCCCTCTTTTATTCAGGATTTGTGTTTACGCAAGGTTATTGTTGAAAGAGCTGTTTATCTTAACCACATTGCTCCATTTGGTATCTTTCTACTCCTCCAATCTGTAGGTTGGGATAACATCTTATATTGGGGTGGGCCTGCATACCAATCTATTACACAGTCCATGTTTGCATGCATCTCTTATTTTTCTGCTGAAAATTTAAAATTTAAAATAGATGTTAAAGAAGGCTCTTTTAATGTAGACCGTCATCTAATATCTGGCCTTATGGAAATACCTATTAATGATGAGGGTATCCCCATTCATGTTCTAACTGAAAAACCCTCAGAAATAGAAAAATGAATGCTCACCAGAACATTATGTAACATGAATGTGCAATGGACTCAAAAAGGGAATACGCACCCCTCAAAATACTTGTTACCCAGATACAGAGTCCTCCACAGAATCTTTACTTCAAATCCGTATACGTGTTCCGATAATAAAACAGAGTTGACCTCATTTATGGTTTGTTTTTTGTACTATGTCATCTCTGGTACTAAAGTTTTTCTTCCATCTTTAATATGTCATTCCATCATTCAGTTTCGTCTCTATCCAGGTCATAGTGATATACTGTTTTCCTATCTTATGACTATTTTGGCTTCTCATATGTTGATCGCTATGCCTGTTGGAGAGGCTCCTATCCATAATCTTATTTTTAACAACTCAAATATAAACAAAATGAAGTTGGAATTGGCTCCAGGCCAAGTGGATGGTGGTGATGGAGCTGGTGCTGGGAATGAAGAAGAAGCTAATGATCTTCCTCCTGATGACATAAGCATGGATGATATTTTTGATGAAATTGATTCTGATTCAGCTAATGATCTTGATTATGAACCATCTGAGTTTGATACCTGTCTGCGTTCACTTGAGGAGAAGGTAGAAAACATGAAGGTTGCCCATAATTTACAGTTTAAGTATATGCACAAGTATCTTAGGCGCTTAAACAAGGGTGTGCATCATTTTGATCCTACCATACCTGCTCCTTCTTCAGGTTCAGATTGAATGATTAACTCTTTGGTCTGTAATGACCTTATGTTTATTTTTGTTGGGTTGTATACTTTATTTGGTTTGTTGACTAGGGTTTACTGACTTTGGTTTGAACTAGTTCATGCTATGTGGATTTTATTTACTTATATCTTGACTCCTTGATTACTCTTATCTATTATCCTTTTCTATTTTTCTTCTTCCTTTGTCATATTGTGACAAAAAGGAGGAGAATTTATATGGTTGATATGGATTGTTTGTGGATTGATTATGAGTAGTAAATTTTTTTTTTTTGGATATAAGTATGCTACTCAGGGGGAGTAAGGAGATGTTTTGCTTACTTCATCTTGATTTTTGCTTACTTCATCTTGATGTATATTAACAACTGGTGCATGATTCTTTAATTAGGTTGTAACTGGTTTTTTCTTTTATAACCTGTGCATAATTCTTTGTATTCATATTGTTTATATTATTGTTGAGTGTTTTGTCACAAATTTGACTAAGGGGGAGATTGTAAGTGCTATGGTTTTATGTTCCTTTGGTTGTCAAATTGTGTGGTGTCAAAACCTCAATCTATGTTTTGTGTAGCTCATTGTTACAAATGTTCAAGACTTTACTTCAACGCTCTAAGTACTTTACTTTAAGTCAAGAACGAAGAATGCAAGTACAAACTACTTAAAATACAAGTACAAAACTGCTTCAAGAAATGCAAGTACAAGCTACAACAGTAGAAGTGATCTTGTTCAAGACTCAAAGCTAGCGTACAACACAAGTTGAATAGTTATTCAAGCTTTAAAAGATCTCTCGTTTCAAGTACTATATTATGTTAAAACATCTCAAGCTTCACAATCTTTATAAGTCATCTATCATCTGAAGATATGAAGTCTCGAAGTTCATATCTCACTTTCAAGGTAAGATTGACCTTATATTGTCCTTAGGATAGGTCATTTTGGATACATAATTCATTTGAATCATTTTACATGGATTTAGATTGTTCTAAGACTAGTCCTGAATCTTGTTTGACTAGTCCTAGCATTGTCTCGACCAGTCCAAAAGATTCCAAGACCAGTCCTAAGTTTGTTGTAATTTTTCAGAATTTTCTATTCATCCACGACCAGTCCTGGACTCTATTTGACTGGTCGTGTGAACAATGTCGACTCATCCTAAGACCAATCTTGGTTCTTCGACTCAAATTCTAGTAACCAAACTCTGGGTCCTACGACCAGTTGTGGGAATGCTACGACCAGTCGTGGAAGGGTTTTATCCGATCGTGCTAAAAAATTCAAAAATCTGTTATCTTACGACCAGTCGTAGTGTCCTCAAGACCAGTTGAAGGTGCGATTTCTGCAACTATAAATAGAGCACGAATTTCAGAGTTTGATATAGGAAAATTCAAGAAATATCAAGGGATCACTCTGAGATAAGTTTGTGTTCATTTTAACCTACTTTGTACATAATTTATATTCTCTTTTCTTAGCTTTATAGATTTGATTTTGTTTCCACATTCCAATCTTAATTGAAAAGAGGAATTGTGATAATCCTTCTTGGAATCAAAATCAAATATATTTAGCCCAACTGGTTTAATTTAAAATTAATTAGAACCTAGAACCATCATAAAGTGAGTATTGGACTTTGAACTTCTACATTCGATCTTCTACTCTGATTGGTTCTTGCGGGCTACAACAAAAGGAGAAATCTAGGTATTTTACATTTATTCTAAATTCCTTTTATTTTGATTTTATTTGAGGTTAAGCAAGAAAATCCTCAATTTGTTGGGTATCTGAGGAGAGCCAGAAAACTCAGAAGTGAGGGTTTTTAGATTGTGTAAGCCCTTTTCTAAAAGACACAATTGTGAAGGTTTTGGGTGAACCTGTGAAAACTTATTTTGATAGTGAATGCTAATATCCCTTGTGTAAGGATATTAGGAGTGGAGTAGCAATCTGTGTGGCTATTTTTTAACAGTTGGTGTACACACAGGCGAATCACTATAATTCGTTGTGTTTTGTGGATGTGTAATTTATATTTCCTATCTTTCATCATTCAGAATTGTGGGATGTATATGTGGATGTGGATGTGAATGTTGTAATATTTACATTTCAAGCTCAGTGAGGAATGTTATAATAATTTAGATTTTAATTCCTGCAATTTATTTCAGTTCCTTGTTATTTATTTATTCCTCTTCAGTTTGAGTTTTTGATACAAAGTCCTTTCTAGAAATAAGGTTTTCCTACCATAAACTCTGGTTTTTAGTGTAAGGTTGTCCTTAGAACGACATTTGTATTAACCTCTCAAAACTTGAATTTTGAGGTTGCATTTTAATTCAGCATTGTGAATTGATTTCTTTATTTGGCTATCTCTCTTTCTTTAATTCTGTTGTTATTTTTTTTCTAATTTGGAATAGTCCTATTCCTCCCCCACCTATAGGACATATAGCTTGGTCATTTCAGTCCTCACTCCCATAATTATGATAACTCCAACACTCACGTACTATTTTGTTAATCCATGGGGTGTAATTGTTCTCTTGCATATGATCATGTAAGGACTTCTTAACTGGTGAAGCATTATATTCCAGTCGGTTCTCGATGATGGTTTAAAAAATGTTTTGAGACATAGGTTGATTTCTATCATAATCATCATCCCAATATATATTATTCTTCTCAACATACTGACGTTCCCACTCTCATATATACATGGTAAAACCCTAATCCTCTACCTAATCTTAAAAGAGAATAAAAGAAAAATCTTATAGTAGTAAGGAAAGTAAGTAATGAGAAGAAGTTAGAAAGAAGTTACCAAATTAGAAGTTCCTATGTCAGGATACTGCAAAAGAAAATAAAAGAAATTAGTTTCTAAAAATAGAAATTCTAAAGTTAAAAAGTTTTTAAAAATAAAAATAGAAAGTTAGTTTATAAAAAATAAAAGAAATCTAAGAATTAGAATATTTCTAGAAAATAAGACCTAATCCTAAAAATAGAAAATGGAAAAACTAGAAAATTAGAAAGAGATTACCAATTTATAAAGTCTATCTTAGAATCCTACATAACAAGAAAGTTAGGTTAGTTTCTAAAACTCAAATAGAAAAACCTAAATTTAGAATTAAAAAATAGAAGAACTCTAATCTTAACCTAATTCTAAAACTAGTTAATTTCAGAAAAATGTAACCGTCAATCCCTGACAATGGTGCCAAAAACTTGTTCGCACCCCAAGTATAGGGTTGTGATGCAGTAATAAACTCGTTAAGACCGAGGTCGAATCCACAGGTACTGAACCTTGTACGTAATTTGAAAAATAACTAGAATTAGAAATAGGATAAGACGAAATCTAAATCAGGCGAATATGAGAGAATAATGATGAAGTATTACTCTAAAACTTGTAGAATTCAAAGGCAGGAAACTAGGGTGCTAAGGATCCACTTGTAGGGATCAGGGAGATATAGGCTTGAGTCATGAACTCAACTGGACTTTGAGTCCCATCTTCATACAGTTGGAAGATATATCACTAAAACCCAAATCTGAACTTCCTTGGATATAGTTTTTAAGAGATGAGAAAGATAAGAATTAGAATTGATTTAACCACACAACCATGCTCGTGAGACAAAGCAAAAAAATAGAATTTTAACCAATCCACATCCAATCTAAGGAATTTATGAACATTAAGATAGGTACCATCATCCGACCATGCCTAGGAGACGATGGTTAACAACAGGGTTCTCAAATTCACAAACCATATAATGCTAAGAACATGCTTAAAGCTATCGCAGATCCATTGTAATTTCAGTCACAACAAACCAATAAAAACTGAAAGTATTCCTAATAATCAAACTAAAATCAACATCAATTCAGCCTAACCGGAATCAAAACCATAGAATCATTCCCATCATGCCACAAGCTTCACCTCTTAGCCCTAGCTAATAGGTTTATCCTGACATGATTAGGCTAATCTCCAAATATTCATAAGAAAAAAAAGATAAAAAAGAAATAAAATAAAATAAAAACTCTAAACTCTCTCTCTCTCTCTCTCTCTCTCTCTCTCTCTCTCTCTCTCTCTCTCCTCTAGACATCCTAGGCTTGGATCCCCTTCCTTCTCTTCTCCTCTCCTATATATAGAACCACTAAGGGAGTTGGTTAAAGTGGAGAACTTCATGCGGAAGTCTTCCTTACGCAGCAACAGGTGGTAGAAAATTCTGTAGCAAGCATTTTGGAAGACCCTCTTTAAGTAGCCATGAAAACAGCGTAAAAAATGCCCACTGTCCTTTCATTTTTTCCAAAGAAATAACGTCCCTTGGGGCATTTTTGGATGAGCTACCTGATGGACGGTTTGGATCATCAAGATGATCAAAGATAGAGGGTCACAAATGGCCGAAAATTTTGGATTTCCTGGACATAGGGGCTACATAAAAAAGTATGATGTGATACTCAGCGGGCCCCACAGTGGTGTTTTTGGAAGAATCCACCCCGTCCATTGGATTCCTGGTGAAAAATCAATCGAGAAGGGGTGGTTTTGTAGGTTATGGCGTGACCCACTGTACCAACTCAAGTCGTCGTTCATCCTGTGTTTCTTAATGATCCACATGCGTACATATGTATGGGCCAAAAAGGAAAGCTAAGTGAGGGTCTTACCCCTCTATAAAGTGAATGGACGGTCCAGATCTTAGAGATGTGTGATGGGTGGGGCACACAGTTAAAAAATAGACCGACAGTGTAAAGACATTGTCCATTTTTTAAATTCTTTTAGTTTTTAGTTGGTTAGTGTGCACTGACCGACTTTGTGAGATTTGGTGCATGGCTAGTGCACGTGCGCACTGTGTTCGCCTGAAGCACATGTGGGGTCTACTGTGATGTGTATCCAAAATTTGCTTCGTCCATTTGTTTCTTCGCATAATTTAAGGTGTTGAGACCAAAATTGAATTATTTTCAAATACCAGGCAGGCCCTAAATTAGGATTTTATGGGCTAATTTGTCCATTGGGCCACTTTCACAAGGTTCTAATGGCTGAAATTTAACGTGTACGATTAATTTGTGGTCCTTGGGCTATATATGAAGTTTTAAACCGAACGGATGGTGGGAACCCTGTACTCTTGCATTCTGGATGAATTTCAGGCCCGTTTGACGTAAGTGGCCTGATTTTCTCGAATCTCTGGCATGTAAATTCCTCGATCTTGGTCCCCTGGAGTTTGTCCCATGCCTTGGTGACTTCGGAGTGTTAATTTCATGCTTTTAGTACCCTTTTTCAGTCCAGGCTCTTAAATTCACCTTGCAGCACAAACATGATTAAAATATGGCATTAAACAGTATTATGTTCGTAAGAACAGGTAATAACTGGGGTCCAATATGTAATATTCGACCCTCAAGACTAAACGGCCTACTTATATCAAGAATGGGCCTAACGAGGCCTAAGTGAAGGTCATAATGTGGATATTTAACCATCATTTCCTGTCAATGTAGACATTCAACCAATATTTCTCCCAAGGAGTGGCCCTCATAAGGCTAAAAATATAGTGGGGCCCATGGCCTCACATACAACATAATGGTCCTCACGTATCACAATGGGCCGCATCATATGGGCCTCAAATACATCAATTGGGCTGCATCACATGGGCCTCATATACATAACAATGGATCGCATCACATGGGCCTTACACATCGCAATGGGCCGCATCCCATGGGCTTAATATACATCACAATGGACCGCATAAAATGGGCCTCATATACATCACAATGGGCCTCTCACATGGGCCTACCTCATAATGGGCCGCTCAAATGGGCCTAATATACATCACAATGGGCCTTATCAGATGGGCCTTACATATTGTAATGAGCTGCATCTCATGGGCTTAATACACATCACAATGAACCGCATTACATGGGCCTCATATACATCGCAATGGGCCTCTCACACGGGTCTAACATACCTCACAATGGGCTGCTCAAATGAGCTTAATATACATCACAATGGGCCTCATCACATGGGCCTCATATACATCAAGTGGGTCGCTTCTCATGAGCTTCATGTACATCAAGTGGGCCTCACACATACAACCACAATGGGCCTCACATATGACCAGAATGGGCCTCACATACAGCAATAACGGGCCTCTCATACATCCATAATGGGCCCTACACATATAGCAAGTGGGCCGTACTTGTGGTAGATGGGCCCCATCGAGTGGACAGCCTGGATATAAAACACATACATCATGTGAGTCCCACCATCCGTGCAAATTTATAATACATACATCACGTTGGGACCCATGGCTCCTGGACAACATGGATAACATACATAATGGTGGGTCCCACTTGAAATTTAGATCCACCTCATTCTCTTTGTAATGTCATATAACGATCTCTACAAATGGTTAGACGGTATAGATAAAACACATATATCATGTGGGACCCACGTCCTTGGAAATGGATGAATGGTGTGTATGTCACACATACATTATGGTGGGCCTCACAGGGCAGCCCATGATGGGACGCCCCAGACCAATTATTTGCGGGAGTGTGCCCACCTAAGATTTGGATCTGCTGTGTTCTACCTGGGCCTCCACACATTGCTAACAGGCCCCACAATGAACGGTCAGCACGGATATAACACAGACAGAAAGTCGGGCCTCTTACTCGACTAGCTGGGCCTCCCACAAATGGACGTCTTGGATGAAATATGGAGATTAGGTTGGCCCCCACCTGGACGTGGGTCACCAAAAGGTGGGCCCCGTCTAGGTGGGCCACAAAATGGCTGAAAGGTGAGGATAAAATATATACATCGTGGTGTGTACGGCAGATTTGTTGACTGTTGGCAAAATTGATGATGGGCCTACCTGGTATTTGGGTCAGTCCATAGGGCAATGCAGACCCAATACAACATCATAACGGGTCCCACTAAGGCGTGGACCACCTAGGAGATGGGCTAGCCCAGTAATCCACCCCAGCTAGGTGGGCCGGCTAGATAAAACGTATACAATCAAGGTGGGCCAGTCCTTAAAATGATCTGGAAAACTAGATGGACGGCATAGATATCCAATACATACATCCCAGCGAGCCGCACAAATGGACGGACAACGTGTATATAAAATACATAAATCAAGGTGGACCCCACCCGTCCAGCGAACGGATGGCGTGGGTGAAAAACACATGCATCACGGTGTGCACTACATAATAGGAAAGAAACACATCATGCATGCCCCACTCAGCACACAATCTAGATGGATGGTGTGCATACAAAATACATTAATCAAGGTGGGGCCCACCTGCCTACATGTGTCACATGTGTGGGGTGGGCCCATACCTAAAAAATAAATGGGTGGCATGGATATAAACCACATTCATCTCAGTGTGCCCTACACTTTCCGTCCAGATGGACGTTGTGGTTATAAATCACATATATCAAGGTGGGGTCCTACCTACCCACACGTGTCACACGTGTGGGGTGGGCCCACGCCCAAACAAATGGATGGATGGATATAACACATAACTCATGATCAGACCCATAGACTTGTTGACGTGATACAACAGGTGGATGCTGCTGGACGTCTAAGCAGCTAGCCCGGCGTCCAGCAGATAGAACTCTCAGTGATGGTGAAATGAAATCCAATATCTGTGTAGTGGATCTCCACTTGCCGATTGTTATTCATTTTGATCTGTTCCGTTATGTCCTAAGAACCATATAAAGAGAGTTGAATAGGGAAATAGTATTTACAGAAAGCCTAAATAGGAAAAGTATATCACCTGATACATCCCATTGAATCTAGAACAAATCTCACATATTTTGGACATAGTATACAGTTGCTCGAGGAATTGTCTGCAGAATGCAATGAAAAACAACAATAAGAAGCAATTAGCCTCTCTTCCAACATAAATACATATAGGTGGGCCTCACTGTAAGGACCACAACATCTTGGGTGAGGCTTGGGCAGTACCTAATCCCCTCTTGCAGGGATTATGATCATAATCAAAAAAAAAAAAAACCCAAAAACTCTACTAAATGTCCAGTCAAGTCAGGTTGACTCGAAGACAGCTCCAGTCAATATTTATAATTAAATTAAAGAGTACTTGAAAGTAGTATTAGATATTTAAAATGGTGCATGCAACTGAAGTTGCTAAGTAGATAGCAAAGACAGAGTTAGAGGTCTTTGTCTCTCCCCAAGATGACTCAGCGAGTTTATGAGCCAAGTCATCAAATTTTAGAACTGTGGTAGTTACCGCAACTTTGAGCTATAAGGAAGCATTTTCATACAAAATGGACTGACGTGACCCAGATATGTAGGTCAGTTCATCTCGAATAGTCTGTTACAATAAAAATTCATAGGTGGGGCCCTGATGGAAAATCATGATCTTTGACATGTGTGCCAATCATCATGTCTGCTTGGGCCTGGATGGGTAGGGCCTTGAACACGTGGGCTTAGCAATCTCTTACCGCCATATATACTAGCTACACACATGGTCCTAACCTAATAGTATCTTGCGTCCACGCCTGCAAATCCTCGGGCCCAATTAAGTCCTACCATGCTCTTTGTCAGAATATGATTTTTTTATTTTTATTTTTTTTAAAAAAAACTTGTAAGAGGAATGGTTGTTGTGTAATGAATTTGAAAATTCCTCAATGTTCGTGGGGATAGAGAGAATTCCTCAATCTTGTGCAGGTAAACCCAAAAACCCTAAATCGACATTGAGATTGAGAGAGATTGAGAGAAAGAGAGAAAGAAATACCTCGATGTTCCTCCAGATTTAAGCCTTCAATCACAAATTCAAAGAGGGCGAGAGGGCATGCGTGGGTAAGGTGATCGGCAATAGGATCTTAGGTGGGGATAGAGAGATAGTTGGAAGAGAGATCGAGCAAGGAAGAGAGAGTGGAGGGAGAGAGATCGACAAGAAGAGAGAGAGGAAGGAGAGATCGGTAGGTAGGGAGAGAGGAGAGGGGAGAGAGGAGAGCGTATGAGAGAGGGGATGAAACAGAGTTGGTTAGAGCTGGCGCCCTAACCAATCCTCAAATTGATATCGTGGATGAGAATGGGCTGGGTGACGTCAGCAAGTTATGTGGGTCCCATCATGAGGTATGTGTTATATCCAAACTGTTCATCCATATGGCGAGCTCGTCATAAGGTTGAGACAAAAAATAAGACTGATCTAACTATCAAGTGGATCACACGATCAAAAGAAGTAGGGGATTGAACGTCTACCATTGAAACCCTTTCGGAGGTCACAGAAGTTTTGGATCAATAAAAAATTTATTTTTCCTCTTCATCCAAGTCTTTGTGACCTTATGAATAGATTGGATGGAAAATAAATGTTATGGTGGGCCCTATGAATTTTTTAATGGTGAAAATCATCACCCCAACTAGTATTTGTGGTGTGGTCCATTTAATCTTTAGATATGATTCATTTTTTAGATAGTTCTCTAAAATGATCTTGAAAAATGGATGAACGGTGTTGGTTGATCCTAAATTTTCAGTAAATCCGAAGTTCAAGTGGACCATGCCACATGAAACAAGGAGGAATAATGATTTCCATCGTTAATACCTTCCTTGGGCCCACGGTAATGTTTATTTGCCATCCAACTTGTTCATAATATCAAAAAGATATGAATGAAGAGAAAACAAAAACAACAGCTTGATTGAAAACTTCTATTGTAACTCCCCGGTTTTTAGAATTCTAGTATATGACTCATCCTCCAAAAACTCGAGTGTTAGCCTATAAAATTCAGTGTAAATTTGAACCACTTATCATTAATTAGAGTTAACAGCAATGAAGCTAGAGCAAAACATGCATTGTATAAAATCACTTCAAATACCATAAATAAAATTCAAATGTAGCGCCCATAAAGGACTTATACAATCTCAAATAACAAAGTTCATAAAAAAAAAAAAACAGGAATCCATCATCTAGCAGTGGAGCTCGATATGGGCCGCAGGGATCCCACCTAGCTCCTCAGCTACCCGATCTATGCAAACAACCCAGTGAACAACATTGCTCTGCAACCACATCAACTGTATGGTTGGATATTTGATGAATGAGTGGCCAGCTCAGTGTGAATTCCCCTCAAGATTACACACTATTGCCTTAACAAACATAGTTTAAAGAAATGCAAGGAAATAATCTAAAATAGACAAGATGCAGTCTTATTAAAATGCATGGGTGTATGAATGCACATTAACCTGAGGATGCTCATCCAGTCAGACTTGGGCTCGTCACCCATGCCATCACTGACCTGGAAATGCTCTTCTAGTCGCACAAATAGGTTGATAGTCGGTAGTCTGGGTGATAGCAAAATAATACTTTAATGATCCTAAGGGTACATGCTACAACATCCAGAATTAGACACCCATCATCGCCAATATGCTATGGATGCATGATTAACCAAACTGTTATTATTCCAATTACAATCAGTCGTTTTAAGTAACTCAATGGTCACTGCAGGGCTCGTCACCCAGCATAAGATGACAGCTCGGACATAGTGTCCCATGACCACCATCCCCTACTCAAGAGGTTTTCCACCTTGGGATGTTAAATAAAACCCTTTAATCAAAATGACACTAGGTTAAGGGCCTTATTTTCCACATAAAATCTGTCTAGTTACACTCCAAGTGTGGTTCACATACAATAGTGGAGTTCTCCACCCACAGTAATGTGAGTTAGTTATTAAGGCAACTCACAACTATAAGTTTTTATTTGAAGACGCATATAATTACATATTGAAGACAAAAATTTAAATGTGTCATCATGAGACTATAGTACCAACTATCAATCGATACAATACTAAACATAAAAATAAAGATCATTATTCATGAATGGTACTCATTAACTAGCATATGAGCTTAGCATTCAAAATTTGGACCCCGATCTATGATCCTACACCATTAAATTTTGAATGCTAGGCTCATATGCTAGTTAATGAGTACTATGGTCTCATGATGACATATTAAAATTTTTACCTTCAATATGTAATTCTAGGTACCTTCATATAAGAATTTATGGTTGTGAATCGCCTTAATAACTAACTCACAATACTACGCATGGAGAACTCCACTATTGTATGTGAACCACACTTAGGGTGTAACTAGATGGATTTTATTTGGAAAATAAGGCCTTTAACCTAGTGTCATTTTGATCAATGGATTTTATTTAATATCCTAAGGTGGAAAACCTCATGAGCCAGGGATGGTGGTCATGTGACACTATGTCCGAGCTGTCGGCCTACACTGGGTGACGAGCCCACCGTAGTGACCATTGAGTTACTTAAAATGGTTAATTGTAATTAGAATAATAATGGTTTGGCTAATCATGCATCCATAACATATTGATGATGACAGGTGGCTAATTCTGGATGCTGTAGCATGTACCCTTAGGATCATTGAGGTATTATTCTGCTAGCTCTCAGACCACTGACTATCGACCTATTTGTCTGACTGGAAGAACATTTTCAGGTCGAAGATTGCATGGGTGATGAGCCCAAGTCCGACTGGATACATCCCCTAGTCGATGATTGCATGGGTGACGAGTCCAAGTCTGACTAGATGAGCATCCCTAGGTCGATGTGCATTCATACACCCATGCATTTTAATAAGACTACATATTGTCTATTTTGGATTATTTCCTTATTTTTCACTAAATTATGTTTGCTAAGGCAGTGGTGTGTAATCTTGAGGGGAATTCACACTGAGTTGGTCACTCATTCATCAAATATCTAACCATACAGTTGATGCAAGTGCATAGTAGGCCGATGTTGTTCACTGGGTTGCTTAAGTAGATTGGGTAGCTGAGGAGCTAGGCGGGGTCCTTGCGGCCCATATCGAACTCCACTGCTAGATGATAAATTCCTATTTTTGTTTTATGAACTTTGTTATTTGGGATTGTATAATTCCTTTATGAGTGCTATATTTGAATTTTATTTATGGTATTTGAAGTGCTTTTATACAATGCATGTTTTGCTCCAACTTCGTTGCTATTAACTCTGATTAATGATAAGTGGTTCAAATTTACATTGAATTTTATAGGCTAACACTCGGGTTTTTGGAGGACAAATCATATACTCGGGTTCCAAAAATAAGGGCATTACATCTATGGCCTCTAAGAATTTTTTAATGATAGAGGTTCAATCACACTATTTCATGTGGTGTGGTCCACATGAGCGTTGGATATGCTTCTACACCTCAAATTATCTATTAACATGGATGGACAGAAGCACCTCAAATTATCTAGTAATATAGATCGACGAAGTGGATAAAATAAATAAATAATGATGGACCCCACATAGTTTACTCAGTATGCTAAGGGTAATGAGTAACTCACCTAAATGTAGTGGAGAGGAGTTTCCTTAAAACATTCATAAGTAATGAGTAACTCACCTAAATGTAGTGGAAAAGAGTTTCCTTAAAACATTCATAATCATATATTGGGCCTGCCTAAATGTGATTCACATATCCAACCCACTCATTATGTTTGTCCCACTTGGATGAGGGGTAAGACCATGTTTCAACTGCATCCAAAACTCATGTGGGCCCCACCAAGTGCTTTTATATTTTTTTAGGATGTCTTCACATAGTTTTAGATAGTATGGCCCACTTGAGTTTTGTATATGGATGATTTTTGATGTATCTCATAACCTAAATGGGACATATCAAATGCACGATGTTGATGTTCAACACACATCATGATGGAGCTCACAAAACTTACTAACATCAATTCTTAGGTTCTCATAAGGTCAGTAAGTTGGGTCATAATTTTTACCAGAATATTTGGCCCATTTTACATGTCTGGTCTATTCACTCTATTTTACAGATCAATACCCTCAATTTGACTAGTTACTCACCCCGATCAGGCTACATATGAGAAAGATATTGGGCATACAAGATTGATCAACAATTTGAGTGAAATTTGATTTAAACATCTGAATTTATTTACTCTTCAATCTAGACTGATTAGATTGTCCAAAAATGGTTAAAGGTTCAATTAGTGGATATGCTTAATAATTTAGTAAAAAATATGTATATTTTTTTCACAGATAAATCTCAATTTCTATTTAAATTCACATTTTTTTTTCAAAATGTATATTTTTTTACTCTTAATTTTTCTTTAAATACTTTTAACAAAATATCATTCTTATTATCACATATGTCAAAAAAAATAAATTAAAATTAAAATACAAATAATGAATTTTTATTTTCAAAATCTCCAAAATTTTGTAAAATATTTTTTTCTCAAAATTTTCAAAATGCCAATTTTTTTTCTTCAAAAGCATCATTTTGTTTTCAACTTTTCAATTTTCTTTTTTAAAATGATATTTCTTTTTTTCAAAATCTCAGTGATTTTATAAATAACCTTTTCTTTTAATTTCAAATTTTGAACATTGTGAATTATTTTTCACTATCATAAAAATTTTCAACTTTTTTATTTTCCATTTCAAAATGTCTGTTTTTTGTTAAAGTATCAATTTTTTAATATCGTTTTATCTTAAAATTTTCATTTCTTTCGAACTTCTCCATTTTTTTTTTCAAACTTGTCAATTTTTATCAAACTTCTCAATTTTATTTTATTTTTCAAAATACAAAGTCTCATTTTCTTTTTCAAAATATTTCATTTTTCTACGTTGTCAAAATTTTCACATTTTCTAAATCTTTTTAATTTTCTTTTTTAGGATATTATTTTTTTTCTCAAAATTAAATTCCTTTTTTCAAAATTATCAACTTTATTCAATATTCTTTTTTTCTCCAAAAAATAGATATTTTTTTTAAATCACGGATTTTTTTTTTTTTTTCAAAATCTCATTTTTTCTCAAACATTGTTAAATTTTTTAAACTTCTCAATATTCTTTTTCATGTGATAATACAAATCATTTAAATATTAGTTTTAAATTAAAAAATTTAATAATAATTTTCACTCATTTGATATAAAAATAAAATAAAAAATTCTTTGCATTTAATCAAATGTTAAAAAATAATCTTAGATACAAATATGTATAATTAAAGCACTAAAATTCTATTAAAAAACAATTCTTAGACTACACAAAAAAAAAAAAAGAAAAAGAAAAAAAAAACATAATTTTCCACCATATTCTTTTAAGAAAATGAAAAAAAAAAAAAAAAAAACAATTGTTGAAGGCAAAAGTCCTTTTACGACGGACCATGATCCATTGGAAAAGCAACTAAAAACCATCACAAAGTGTTATTTTGGGCGGTAATTTGCAATTGATCATATTTCGTCACAAAATCAAAATCTGCGAAGGATTTAATCGGTCACAAATTTATGACGGACCAGAATTTGTCATAAATCAAATTTTAGCGACGGATTTTAGTCCATCACGAAATTCCATGACTATTGAACAGATTGTCGAGAAAAACAGGATTGGCAACGGACATTTTTCGTTAATGATGGATCAAATCCCTCATAAAACCAAGCAATTTTTACGACGGCGTCACAAATTTACGATTTTGGCATAGTGATTAGAAAACAGCCTAGATAGACCTCTACTGAAAACTTCAATGGCTAGGATGAATAGACTTGGGGAAAGAGGATCACATTGTCTTAAGCCGTGAGAAGACTTGAAAAAAACTGCAACTCACCCTATTATCTAGAATCGAGAACCAACTATTATTCCAACGGGATTCGACCAATTTCACCCAGCTAGAATCAAGCCCAAATTTCAGTAGGACTTGTTTAAGAAAATTCCACTTGACCCTATCATAAGATTTTTTCATATCAAGTTTCAAAACTATATTTCCTCCATAGACGTTCTTATCAATATCTCTAAAAATTTCTTGACCAAGGGTGATGTTTTCAGCTATAGAACGACCCCTAACAAAAGTCCCTTGCTCTAAGGAGTCAACTTCGGGAGAAGAATACCCAGTTTGCTAGCTAAGATATTGGCAAAAATCTAGTAAACTACATTGCATAGACTTATCGGCCCATAGTTGGCAAAGGATTTTGAACCTATTTTTTGTGGCACTAAGCAAATATGAGTGGAGGAGAAGGTCCTAGGAAAATTGCCTTATTGGAAAAAATTAACAATAGTTGAATGGATATAGTTGCCGATGATGTTCCAACAACCTACAAAAAAGGCCCCCAAGAGCTCATCTGGCCTAGGAGCACCATCCTTGGGAAGCTTTAGAACAACCTTTTTGACCACGACAATGGATGGGACTTACAATAGCATCTTGTTGTTATCTTCAGAGATTAGGGGAGGAATACAATCTAGAAGGTCTTTCGCAGTTGAGGAAGAGCTAGGGGTTGACTCAGAGGACAGTAAGGATTGCAGAAAACTGATAGCTTCCCTTTGGATGGAAGGTTGATCCATTATAGTCCCAGCACCTCCCAACTGGATTTCTTGGATCCCCAACCTTCTAACTTTTTCCAAAGCCGAAAGGTGGAAAAACTTCGTGTTCCTATTGCCTTCTTCTAACCAGGAGTTGCGAGCCTTCTGCTTCCAAAAGATTTCTTTAGCAAGTTCCATTTTGACCAGATTGAGCTTGGCCCTTGCTAATCCAGCTGAACTAATCGTTGAATTGGATTGGGCGTTGACATCCAAGTGAGGTAGCTCTTGCTTGGTTTTTTGATATTCTGAAAGATGTTACCAAAACATCACGGTTCCACACTTTCATATGCATTTTAACCTTCTTCAATTTTAGCAAAAGGTTTAACATGGGCTAGGGAGATAGGTCTTCAGCCCAAGCTTCTTCGATAACATGGGAGAAGGACCCATCGGGAAGCCACATCCTTTGGAATCGGAAGGGCCTAGGAACGGAGGGGGTAGCCCTCATTGTAATTATAGCATGAAAGGTTGGATGATTTATTTGGATTATCCATCACTCGGGGCCCATCTTTGGATGCCCACTTTGTGTAGTAGTCACTTTCATTTCAATAGATCATAGCTACCAAAACAATACATAAGAAATGGATGGTTCACATTTATTATGCCATAAATTGGAGTATCAATCATGTGTGGCCCACCTTCAATTGATCATTACCTCTTAAATTTGTTCCAATTTGAACATCCTAATCATCCAATAAAGGGATAAGAAATGGACAATCTGTACTCATTGTATTAGATATGACCAACCATTCATCCACAATGTCCTTTCATTTTGTTTTAACTTTTCAAATTTTTTATTTCTGCATTTCTTTCATGCTTTTCACTAAATGCCATAACCACTAGTAGCGTGAGATGGTTTTACGCAACCATTTTAGTCATCATTTTCTGTTCCTAGTTTTAATCTTTTCCCTAGGGTTTTAGACATCAAAATCTCCTAATGAGGCACATCGTACCCGACCTCTTAGTAAGAATTAAATTAATTAGTGCTATGTGGATAAAGGACTAAATACCTGATACGTGGTGGATGCCGATGACATCAATGAACCCTGATGATATATGTCGGTCAGAATAAACTAGTGCATGGTTTATTAAGTAAATAACCAAATCTATTACTAACCTATATATTTTACTATAAATAAGAGAGTATCTTAAATCAATGACTTCCGACCTTAGAGAGACACATTTTCTAAGTTATGACACATTTACATTTCTCTCAAGCAGAATTGCAGCCTTAAAATGAGAAATAGCATTCCAGATTTTGATTGAATCAAAATTGTATAGATCATGTACACATGTAAAAAATATTTGAAAGAGGCAACAATTTTTACTGAATGGGTCGTGAGGCTCCATTAGAAGCCATGAAGAATTATTTTTTGGTTGGGCAATCCTCCAAGTGGTAATGTAGATATCGAGCAATGCCCAACTGTCACGGAAGCAAGCAAAGCCTTCTTTACATCTTCAGACATGCTTCTTTGGATCATTGAGAGAATGTAATCAATAAAGACCCTGTCGCATGGAAATGTGATAGGCCCATTACATGGTAACCCAAACATGTCTTCAGACATTTTAAAGAGTTGTTTGAAGATGGGACTGTCGAGATACACCAAAGGAACCACAAAACGTCTTCCGTCTATGGTGTACACGACGAAGTGCCCCTTATCTGTCACTGATGTGCTGCACCCACTTGAATCTGGAGAGCCATTGCTGGGTCTCAAAAATGAGTTTCTCCTCCTCCCAAGGGCAGCCACCTTCTGCCCTTTCTTCACTATCTCCACAAGCTTCTTGGTGTTGATCATGATCTACTCTATGAGTTGCAGGTGACCTAAATCTTAGATTGAAAAAGATGTGAATTGTTTTGTCCAAAAAGCAATGGAGGTGATTAGTTATATACATGCAAGGGTGGGCACTATATTTAAGTGTAGGTTTCATATGTTAGGGAGCAAAGGATACAATAGCATGTGCTGATTAGATGAGATTTTAAGTTTGGCGGTGGGTATGTCTGCCTTTTGCTGTCGAGGCATTTGTAAAGTCAATTGTTGTTAAGAGATTTCGAAGAAAACATTTAGGGCATCAAGTTTTGGTCATTCAGCAGACCTCTCATGATTAGTGATTGCTATATTCATCAATTAAGAGAGAAGTATAAATGATACAATGTCAATGATAAATACAGACCATCCAAATCATGTAAACACATGCCACATCTACATTGGAATGAAAAGAATGAGATACAATAAAACTTTAATTGGTTAGGATTTCAATTTTACTTTTTAATTTTAATTTTTTCCTTTTCATTGGGTTGTACCTAAGCCCACGCAATAGTACAGTATATATGGTCCACATTTGAGGCTCCATGAGCAAGCTGCGTGCTCTAGTAGACCCTTTCATAGAAGAAATTAATTTAATACACTACAAGAAGAAGAATTTTACCGGCGCTAGTCAAGCGCCGCTAAATTAGGGTGTCGGTCAGAGTTTTAGCGGCGCTAGTATACTTTAGCGGCATTTATCTGAGCGCCGCTAAATTTCAAAACTTTGCGGCCCTCATTTGGTGTGACCGTTGTATTTCTGACCGAAGCGCCGCTAGAAGTACAAGAAGCGCCGCAAATTACTTTACAAGTGCCGCTAAAAGTACTGTTTATGAACACTTTTTCACAGAAAAACGCCGATGAAAGTCTTTTTATATATTTGAAATGCCACAATAAGCCAATAATTCAATTGAAAACCCTACAATTTTTTTAATATTTGAAACATTAAAAATGATGCAATACAATTAAAACTGAATATTAAATAAAATTTATATTACTTCATAATAAAAAAATATAACATTTATTACAATAAATTAAAAATGGTCTTGAATAAAAAAATAAAAAAAAAATCCTCTATATGGTCTACTCGTGGCGTCAAAAGGCTGAAGTGCTTGTAAGCCTAAATTCAGGCACAATTGATAAAAATCCTACACACAAGAGAAAAAAAAAAAAAAAAAAAGAGTCAAAAAGTAGCATTCAACAAATTGATGCATGGAAATATCATTTGATCCTATCCTTAAAAAGTCAAAAACTATCAAGGCAACAAATGTTGCAACTTGAATTCCATTACATCTATTGGCCCTACATGGATGCATGTGTGGCTACAATAACAAATGTATAGAGCTCAAACAAGGACTTTGGGCTCATCCCATGAATTTTCAATTGTTTAATGGTTGTGCAAAGTTAGATGGATCCATCGGCGCATTGTGCACTATGCTAAGTTAATATACATAGATACAAACATGCATAAGCTCATTTTATGAGGAAAATATAGGCTTATCTTGTAAATCATGAGATATATTGTCATAATCACATCATCCACAAATTCAAGAGATATATTTACTTATAGGCTTATCTTGTTTCTATTGTGACATGGTGTTTGGTTTAAAACTAACTAGATTCCATACCTGCCTCTATATTTTATAATCCTATTCATTGAAAATCCCATGGAAGAATTGTTCAAGGCTAAAATTGAATGTAACTTGATTTATAAAAATAATAAATAAATAAATAAATAAAAGGAAGCACATACGATCCGCTAGAAAACAAAAGGCCATAGTATTACTGTATCAAATATGTAAGGCATTGTATCGCCATTCTTCCAAGAAGATACAAGAGCCTGCATTCAAATTCCAGAAACAATTAACAACTAAAACTGACTATTTATTAAGACATGAAACTTGCTAAATAACTGTATTTTTATTTCCAGCTGCTTTAAATGGAAGCACGAAAATAAATAACACCGCATAGTACTGATTTTATTTTCTTTTAACGAATGTGACTGCATGAAAAGAATATCTCCTCATTCAACTAACACATGATACTTGCAAATGATTACATACATCTCTGTATGTGGTTGTATTTCTGGCCTGTTCACCATGGTAGCGGGAATCGATGGCAACAACTATATATCCTCATAAAGCATGTGCCTGAGAAAATGAAATTGGCAGTTGAGAAGCCATCCTGTTGTGAATTCTGTATAATGACAAATTAATGTGTATGAGTTGAGAAATGTTTACCCTATATCGACAGAGTGCTTGCCAAGAATATCATCCAATGAAAAGAAGCACCTAAAACCAAAAAATAAACTGTAATAAGCATGCACCAATGTTGGGCTCAGATCAGATAATGCCAATACAAATCAGCAATGAGAGATGCCATATGTGAAATAAATGCTAGCACGAGCCTTTTAAGATCAGTAAGTGTTATGAAAATCAATACGACTTGTTGCTTGCTTCCTTGGTTCAAGTTAAGCCCCAACCCTTTCTACCATAACACATTGAAATAAAAATTTCATACTTCGTTGTGGCTGCACTAGTCTTTGGATAAACTCACTTTTGTTATCATTTGGATTTTTTTTCTAAGTTTCTAAGAGAAAAAAATGTAAAATTCTCAAATGAGACTGGCAACTTATTTTCAAGATGGATTTGCTAATATTCAGATGATCCAATCATATGCCAAGTCAAGACGATTTCAAAAAAATAACATTGAAAAAGCATGTAAGAATGTCTTTGCTACGTTGCACATATGCTACAAGTATACATTTAGAGTACCTTGCAGAGTGGGCCATCAAAAATCTCATTCATCCCTTCCTAAAGCCTACAAAACAAGAAAAATAAATAAATAAATAAAAATAATCCAACCATCTAACTCCCATTCATCCCTTCCTAAAGCCTACAAAACAAAATAGCAAAAATAAATTAATTGGTATCAAAGTTAGAGATTGGAATTCAACTCAATATTGCATTTAAATACACATTAAAGCTATAAGTTCAGTACAAATGAGTCAGATGAACATACACATAAAGAAGTTCATAGCTTTTTAGGGATGGCAGTCATGTATCAGACAAGCTGTTGTTTCCAAAAAGCCTGAAAATCATGATGCAAGTGGAAGATTTGGTTAGTTAACCTGAAAGAAAGAATGCAATAGTTATTTACTACTAGAGATCATGAAGAAAAGAGATTTAAAACTGAAGGGGGAAAAAAAATAAACACTATAAGGTGAATTGAGATGCTAAAATATGGACTGCCCACTATCTCCGTAAACCGCTCCCCTATAGAAAATCCCCAAAGTTTCAATGCTAAAATCTCCCAACAGAATAACACAAATTGCATGAAAAACATTTCAGAATGACAGCTAATGAATGGAGGATGAATCATCCATCGTGATAGATAGTTACAAGCAAGGAATCCCAAAGGTCGGGATACACATTAAGAATGCACAGGTTCCTAAAAATTAGAAAGGTAAATATATAAAGAAATTAGCAAACACAATCCCAAAGGTCAACTTTAAGAAGGCATCCATGAATCTTGCTAATATGATTTGGCAAATCCAACATATCAAATCCAATAGTTCCAACAGTGGGACATAACAAACATGGCATCTTGCAGTGCAATAGGACAGAGACTCATCTATGGTGAACTTCTGGAAATGCAGCATGTCCATCACGCTAACACGTGCAAGAGCACATGTAGCAAACAAGCTGCACCTTCAAAAAAAGAACTTACAAGTGCATTGGGTTTAAGTGTCAGGATACACATTACAACTTACAAGTGGGGCCAACAGTTGTGAGATACAAACTTTACTTTCATAAGCTCTGTCATAGATGGAAGATGTGTGAAAAGCCTTACGGAACGAAGCTTTTAACCTACCTGTCAATGTCCTACAAAATACGGATAAGAAAAGAATATAAATATCAATTGTCTCTGAAAAAGATGGCCAAAGATTGGATGGCAAGGAACTTTCAATTAGATTTGGTTGGGTCATGTTTGCTAAGCCTGCATGTGTGTGGAGCTGTGCCCATCTACATGTAGCCACACATGCCAATATGGAAGATGTGTATGAGATCCCAGCTTTTTAAAATTTCATTAGATGAACTAGATTGATTGGATGTTCTTGTGCAAAAATCAGGCAGTGTTGCTTCTCAGGTCAGGGACAAAATACAAAAAAATCTTTAGGCAACTTACTGCAAGGCCAACAGTCCCAAGGCCAAAAACAACAATAATAGATCCTGGTTCTACCTTTGCTATGTTCCAAACTGCTCCAAATCTGAAAAAAAAGTGGGTCCCACATGTACAGTTTATTAGGCCAAGCAAATGCTTATCCTCCTTATATATAACAGCCACAAGCCAGCAAATTCCATCTCATATATAACACAGCAATAGTAATATCATAATACTCATAACCAGCTACCTACCAGACATCAATCCTCCATTACTTGGTCTGTCTATTGGCTGGTGCATTTCCTCAAGTTCATTACACGTAGAAGAATCTCTCTTCTAATTTTTCCAGTTTATGAGATAAACATATGAAACTGAAGGCAACACATTTATGTCTGCGATTCAGTTAAAAAAATTGCTAACCCAACTATGGATGAAGCATAATGGAAAAAAAAATGCAATGAGAAAATAACATTCGATTTTCACTTTTGAAGTTGGACCACTTACTATCTTACTTTTGTGTACCGTTCCAGATGTTTCTAAAATGCAGTGTTATCTGATAGATTAGTATGTGAAGATTCTCATTGGGTAAAGTTAAGGGAAGACAATGTGTAGGGAAAATGCTTCTGATATGAGCCTGTTACAACTAATGCATAGAAATAAAAATGCCATAGGTAAATTAGCTGCATAATACTAACCAATGTATGGATGTGGACAATTTTACAGCACAGTTTGACCAGATGGAGTGGTTTGTCCTAATTCTCTATTTTAATAGTGTAGATAATGTGACGACTAGAAACAATGAAGGCCTTCTGATTAGACCTGATCCAACATATTTATTCACATGGAAGAAATTTTACAACATGGTATGAGCACAAAACCAAATGCATAAACATAACATTTGATAATCTCCACAGACCTTGATAGGTGAGTCGCCAGGATAACCATTGCTAAGAAGACATTAAGAGTGCCAACCCCACATAGCACGAGCTGCAGCATCCCTTCTAACCCTAACTGGTCCTATAGCTTGACTTCTCCCCACCTGAAAGGATCAACTTCATAAGGATCATGGACCAAGAGTTAAAACCATTATCTTGGCAGTTCATTACATATCCTGTCAATGATTTTGGGTGCCTCGGATTGGCCATGTTTTGAAAACTACATTGATTGGAATCTGGGAAGGATCTTATCACCAGCCTTAAAGAGGGGGAGGCAAAACAAGAATGATGAGTAACTGGCCACATTCAACCGGGAAAACTCATGAATGTACATGTTTTTGGCCTGGTGCCAAACCATGTGGTGACCCACCAGATCTACTGCCCCAATCACTATATATCCCATGCATGCTGTACTACATTCATGTAAAGCCTTATTAATCTCTAATATAAAAGATTAAGGCTTTACATGAATGTCTTTTGCTACACCTCACTGTTAGATTAGATGAAAACCAGGTCTTGTGAGGAAACTTGTGGTTGAGGATTGCTCATTTACTTATTGCATGCATTTTGGAACCCAAATTCATGGGGATATACAACACTAGATGTGTGCAAGATCTGGACCACACATCTAGCAGGATGCACCATATAAGAGTCATGACTCAAAAATCAGATCAATTGGATGATCCTAAGTGTTGTGTCGGAGCAGGGCTGAAAAATGGGTTTTTCCTCAAATCAAACTTAGGATCTCCCAACCACTCTGATTTTTGGCCATGGTCCACATACATAGGACTTGGTGGAAGAGTGGTGTTTTGATTTTGGGCCATGGTCCACATAAATTCGAAAGCATCTATTCCTTGGAGGATGATGCCAAATTGCTCTCTAAGTCTTGGACTTGTTTCCAAAAATGGACGGTGTGATGATGTAATCATGGACCAAAAATCAAGTGTAGATGTATCATGGACTAAAAATCAAGCTTATTTGATATCTGACTTTTGGGTTGGTGGACATGTATTGGACAGTTAAAATGAAAAATATCCAACAGTCCTATTTCCATAAACAAATGTCCATAGATCAGAAGTTTGGATTTTTCAAACAATCTGATCTTGGGATTGTGACTTTACGACAGAGGTTGCACAATTTAGAAGGTTTTATCTGAGTTTCTGTATGCCTGTGTATCAAGCGTCATACACAACTTGAGTATCATATACCTCATTGAGTTATGTTTCTCTCTGGGTGAAAAGAGTACACATCGACTTCGGGACACCCTTCCATGTGAAACAATAAAATACATTTCAACATGGAGTTGTAGGCAGTAGAAACCATAAGCAGAGTTTTACATTACATGCTTTACTTCAAAACCCTACCTGAGTTTTTCTTAGCAGAATAAAGCAGTCTAACCATGAGCCTCACATGTAGAAGCTGAGAGATAAAGCATATTATACATTTTATGGTCTCAAATCAAGGACCATTACATTCCGCTGAAAATAATAGTACCTGTGTTTTCATGGGTGTAGAACAAAGTTCAGAAGAGAAAGCTCTATTTCCATTCAAACATCTCACTATCGAAAATAACTGCAGCTTTGGATTTACTGCCAGCTTCCCCCTTCACAAAGTAAATAAAAGACATAATTACCTTGCATCTAGGTGGGCATGGACTTAACAAACCTGTTATTGATGAGATAAGTTTGGTCATGGCCAAACTCAACCCAACATAGATCTAAGTCAATCATAGTTCTTTTAACTATTGATCTAGGACTAGAAACAACAAAAAATAAACAGAATGTGTCTGCAGTTAAAAAACCATGGCTAAAGGCCCATTTTCTTAGTGGCAACATGTGTCTGTAGGTAAGACTCATTCAATTCCCACCAACTCTATATTAATGCAAGCTGATAAAAGGAGCCACTTACCACATAACATGTTAGTTACTCATGAAAAGGATCCGTTGTTGTAGCTGTGGTCCACAAATGGAAAACTAGTCCCTCGGAATCAATACATTACTCATATTCCTACAATGCAGCAGAAATGTGTAATTCCAAGGTTCAGACACCACCAAACAACATGAAATAAAGTGGAAGAAAAAATGATAATTGCACAAATTGGAGGCTGCTAATAAGGCCCCTAGAGAATGCAAATTACACAGATGTCTGCAAGAGAAGGTATAAACCTCCTAGAAAAAAAAAATAATCATAGAGTAATAAAAGAAAACAACCATCAAATGCATGTACATGTATAGAAATGGCTTAAGAAAGTGAAAAGTCACAGGTTTTTCCCAAGGCTACAACACTGTACAAGGACAGGTGATTTCCATGAATTAGCACCACATCAGAGGAAAGCAGAATTCACGTTGAATGCTGAAAAAATCATATCATAGATCATCATGCCACTGATCTATAGTATAGCCTTCTTATTTGACACTTCTCCCTTTTCTTATATCTACTGTTCATCAGAAATCTATATTATTGTATCAGAGAGAAGAATACAAACTCTGTTGATGTTCTTGGTGGTTTTGGGTATTTCATTTTACTTCATTATCTATTGTGAGATGAAGTTTCAGATGGTCTACAATACATAAAGAGATTTTGGTATCCTTGATGCAGTCTGCTTAAACAGGACAGGAGATGAATTATTTTCCAGTTCGACATATAAGCATGGAGATGTTGAAGCTGTTGTGATTGCCACTGGTGTTCACTCTTTCTTTGGGAAAACATCACATTTAGTAGACTCCATTGAAGTGGTCGGACATTTCCAGAAGGTGAATACATGAACAGATGGAGCAATTATGATTACTTCAAATATCATGTGCTTTTTAGCAAAAAAAAAAAAAAAGACTAGAAAAAGTACCATTGATGTTTCACAAAATTACAATAAAATAAATAAGGAAAAAAATATTTCATAATCTGATAATGAAAATAACAATGTATCCTTGATATTTTCTGGAAAAGATAGGATATTTTCTCACAAGTACATATCATGTGTTTTCTGAAATGATAAAGCAACCAGGATACTCTAAACAAACCATTATGTTTGGTTACTATCATTCTACTGGTTTCTTCATAAAATCCCGTAAGTCGACATTGGTGTGAATGCTATGCTATACGCTATTCATTCACTATTTAAAACACTGGAGCTAATACAAAAGTCCAGTCGTAAATTTTACACCCATGTTTCTGAGTGTTGTATTCTTGAATTGTTTCCAGGCATATTTGTTTCTTTACCCGTTCTTTTACCATTTGTGCATCCTTAAACTAAGTGCTTAGGTTTTGGTTCTTTCTACCACCTTGCTCTTCTCTAGGTAGAAGGATTTTTGAGATCCATATAAAAGAAGATCCAATCTGCTGGAAGATGTGGATTGTTTTCTAAATGATCCGTCGGCCCTCAAGTTCGAGAGTAGTTTACTTTGGAGGACATGCGGTGTTTCCATAGGGTGCTTGCTCCATTTGATTTCACTGCAGTCATTGATTTGAGAATACCACACATTCTTTATGGGACTTCATTTATGCTGCTCATCAGATATTTCCATATAAACTTAGTAAAACCATTGATAAATGAAATGAAACATCTAACTGAATAGAGAAAAATCCGGTAGCAGACCCTCCCCACACATAAGAATGGATCAGTGCAAATGGAGGAATTGATTTATTTTCAGCAACGAGATAAACAGAACAAGCATGTTTAGATAATAGGAAAGGAAAGCTTCACAATCAAAGGACTTACTGTTGTCATAGCTAGCAAATGGACCGCATCGAGTCAACTCAACAAGCCTTCCTGAGTTGGTGCAAGAACAGGGCCTTAACCTGCACCTATAATAACAAAGAGCAGAACTCTGCTCCGATTGTCAGTCCACCACTGTCGCAGATCACAAAATCACAGGGCCTTCTTTTTCTTTGGCTTCCGTCTTTGATCCTCCATTAAATTCGGCAACCCTCAGAAATCAACGACCCATGCACCTCGGGCAGCCATTAAATCCGTCATCCTATGACGTGGCTTACTCAAATCCTCGATCCAGACCTTCGGCCACCATCTTCTACAGTTGCTTCCAGTCTCGACTTCCAACCCTACTCCATCAAGCATACGTTGCTTCCACGCTTCCTACCATGATAGGGCTTCAAAAACACCCCTTTTGCCAAATGACGACACTGATCTGCCGTTCCAATCAGCGAATAAGTGGATGGCAATGAGAGCCCGAACCGCCCTTGACCGCAAACAGGTATTGTCAAACTCTTATATAGGGTTTGGAAAGACAATAAAAGGGATTTGAAATCGTCGTTTACGCACCGAAAAATCATAGAAGAAGAGAGATTAGGGATTTGAAATCCTCGTTTACGCACCGGAAGATCGCAGAAGAAGAGAGATTAGGGGTTTGAAATCCTCGTTTACGCACTGGAAAATTGCAAAAGAAGAGAGATCCCTAAAAACTAGTGAAGTGGGAAAGGCAAAAGGAAATCCAAACTAGATTTGCTCCAAGTTGTAGAGAGAGAGAGAGAGGGAAAGGGAATAGGGGAACAGGGCGCTGGAGGAGAGAGAGAGAGAGAGAGAGAGAGAGAGAGAGAGAGGGAAGGGTGGCGGAGGGCGCTGGGACTGAGAGAGAGACGGAGGAGAGAGAATATAAGAATAAGGGTTCTGTTTTTTTTTTAAGCTTTTTCGACACCCTTTGCTAGTGGCTACTTTTAATTAGCGCTGCAAAGAGTTCCCGTAACACCGTCAGATCGCCATCGACAATTAATGATTCTTATATCTGCTGGCAGTTCATACTAGTCATTGGCAAAAAAAAGTGCCGATAATGGCCCACTTTCTTGTAGTGATATTATGTGGTCTGAAGTCTACGTATCACGTGATAAAGTACTAGACAGAAACTGCATGTGGTAAAAGATGCAAAAGTATGGGAAAGTTATTCTCAACCATCAAAGAACGTAATCACAACTTGAATCCCTTGGTGGTCCACGAGCACGTGGTTTTGCTTGCCTTCCACCCTAACATTAATAAACTACACCACATGTAGTGGGCCCTTCATTGCAAATACCTCTCCAACCCTCTATAATTGTTTTACAATCGAATACTGTCCATAGAAACCCAACATGTGCATAACCACGCTAATTAAAGCCAGCCTTACTAAAGGTCGAATGCATTCGATTATTAGAATTATTTGATCCCTATCTAAATGTTCCTATGGTCCTCAGCCAGAGGTTACTATTTCTTTTCCAAAAAGAATTTTTATTTTTATTTTTTAAAGGCTACATAAATGATCAGTCTAATTATCATTCCACTGCCTTATGCTGTGGTCCCCATGAGAGCAAATGGATCCATGGTTGGGTGTACCCATGGTAATGTTTAGAAAAAAATCCACCCCAACCACGAGGTGCATCGCTCTATATTAGTCCAATGAACCAAAAATTAGCTCCATTCGTAATTTAGGTGGATAACATTTTTATTTTTTTTCTTCTGAAACTTGATTCACTGTATATTTCTTAAAAAAAGAAGGGGATTGTCAATGGCAATGCCACACCTATCATATATAAAAATAGGAAACCTAAACCTCATTCAAGTAACCCAAGCATACCATATCCAAAAAAACAAGGCCCTTAATAATGTTAGGGAGAGCGGCTTGAGAATTGAAAAAGGAACTTTCTTGAGATGCACTACCTCTTCTAGCCAGATTGTTTGCTTTTCATTAGCTTCCCTGGGAGTGTGGGCGAAGGAAATGTCTAACACATCTGACATCGCCCTGACCCTCACACACTAGTAACACAAGGACCATGATGTATTTGAGTTATTCGAAGGGGTCCCCACAATGGATTTGGAGTCACTTGCCACTTTGACTTTAGAAAAACCCAAACCAGCACATCTCATGAGGCCCTCCCAGATAGCACGAAACTCGGCTCGAGAGCTTGAGGCCATACCATAGCCTGACAAGAATCTAAAAACAAAATTCCTGTATAAACTTCTACCAACGCTCCCTCCTCCCGATGGTCCTGGGTTCCCCAGAGTGGACCCGTCAACGTTAATCTTAATCCAGCCCCTCCTGGGCCTAAGCCATTCCACTACCTGAGGGGAAATCTTCTTTGTTGACAGAATAATGATGCGTAACTATGTGAGGAGTGAGCTCAAAAGCCTATTGAGGAATGGATGGACCGATCCTCTCAATCTAATGGTGAACCTGGACAATTACCCTTGAAGAACAAAATGAGGAATTTTGAAACAGCGCCCTATTCCTTTCTTGCCACATCTCACATAATATAAAAGTGGGAAGGAGGACGTGCGGGAGAAAGAGGCGATCAGAAGAAGTGAGGGGGGCCCACCACAATGTGGCCCTCCCCATAGCTTAGAGCTGAGAAGCATCAGCGACCCTGAAGAAAGGCTTGAAATGACACTAAACCTTCCTAGCTGCAAATCCATCTGAGAAGAGATAGTCAATCGATTCCACCCTGGACTAAAAGGGAGTGCTGTAGTAGATGCATTTTGAGGCTATCTAAACACCTTTAGCTTGAATGCTAACATCCTCCTGGACCGCTCTATGGATAATCCTCCAAGAAAAAAGGGAGATTTTCAGTGGTATTAGGGGGGTGTCAAACCCATTTGGCCCATGGATACTTTCTAGTTGGCCTAAGGATCTCTCAAATAGATTTAACTTTGGATTCAATAGATTATGAGGGGGCCCAGACTCTTTTGTCCTCTTATGGGGAGGTGTTGTTTCCTTCATCTGAAATATGGTCCATAACTTCTAATGGCGGGATGGATCGGGCAATACTAGGATCAGTACAACCATGGGGGCCAGTGAACTCACTGACTTGAATCACCTGAGATGACATAGGATGTTACAACCAAGCTGTGAGAGGACCTATCCCTAACCAGGAGTCTTTTAAAAAATCTAGCTCACCTTTACCAACGATCCAGCGAGACTTGCTTGCAACGAGTGGGAGAAGTGAGCATATCTTCTTCCAAAAGGGAGATGCATGATTGGAGATATAGGAACCATCAACATTGCCTAGATCAGTAGAATATTTAGCCCTGACAAAAGTCACCCAGCTGTTGGCATTATCAGATGTAAAAATATTTCAGGCCAATTTCATTTTGAACACTATCACAACACAAGCTAGGCTTTTCATCCCTAGACCCCCCTCCTCCTTGGGACAAGTAATGAGATCTCACTTCAGCCAATGGCATCGTCTATGTTGAGTGTCAAGTATTGCATATTTTTTCCTATTTATATCTTAGTTTTATGAACATGATATTGCTTAATGTTATATTTTGTACATATTTGTGTTGCAAGGTGAATCTGAGAGTTTGGATTGAAAAGAATGTTAAAAGTATAGATTTAATGCTCAAGAATCACCAAAGTAAAAGACGGATCTTCGGAGACAAAGATTGAAGAATTCACATACCAAAGATCTAAGAAAACCAAGTGAGGAATGAAGAAAAATCAAAGTTTTAAAGTGAAATTGTGAGATTCTTGACTAGTCGAAGCTCTAGATCAACTAGCCTTGGCTCTAGCTCAACTAGTCTTAGAAACTTCGGCTCGAACTCCAGTGACATTATTTCGTAAATTCTTGCAATTTTTGACCAGTTGAAGACTGTCCTCGACTAGTCCAAGATGACCTTGGGCCAGTCGAATATTGCCTTCGACTCTTCTAAGGTTAGGCAGATTTTGCACAGATTGCATAAATTTGAGGCGGTTTACGAATTTTTCCAACTCGGTGTAAAAGTTGGAGTTCCCCAACTATAAATAAGAGTTCCTAGGATGCTCCAAATGATATTATAGGGTTTAAGGAGTGAAACAAAATGGTGGAGTTGCCGTCCAAGAGTTTTTCTTATTCCTTAGTTGATTTTTATGATTTTCTTAAGAGATTTTAGTTCAATCATGTCTATGGTTGGCTAAACCTCTTAGTTAGGGCTAAGAGGTGAAGCTTGTCGCGTGATTGAGATGTTTATTTTACTTTGATTCATAGTTTTGTATTAAACTTCATTAATTTCTAGTTGATTTTAAGAAATATTTTGAGTTTTTAATGTTTGTTGTGATTCCAATTACATTAAATCTATAATAGCTTTGAATATCTTCTTTTCCTCTTTGAGATTGTGGGATTGGTAAATCATGTTGTTCGCCATTGTCCCTTGGGCATGATAGGGTGACAGAATTCCTTCTAAATTTTCACAATTCTCTTCCATTGAGATTGGATCAATGAGAATTCAGAGATTTGACCATCTCTTTCTCTAAATGGATAAGATAGGACTCTTATTCCAGTTGGATCTCTTGAATCATGTAAGGTAGCATCTCAATTACTACAAGTGGATCCTTGACACCCTAATTCTAACCTTTCAATTGTTAATTTAAACTTTATTCACAATTATTCCTTATTTTCAGATTTCTCTTCTTAGACCTTCTTCTAGTTCTAGTTCTAGTCATTTTAAAAAATGTATAACATTAGTCCCTGTGGATTTGACTTCAATCTCGCTGAATTATTACTACGTCATGGCCCTACACTTGGGGTTGTGAATAATTTTTTGGCGCCATTGCCGAGGACTACGGCTGCATTTTTTTTGAAATTAATTAGTGTTAGAATTAGGTTACGATTAGGACTAACTTTCTATTTTGTTTCTAGTTTAGGATTTTTTTTTTCGTTTTGTTTTTAAAATAACATTGTTTTCTATTTCGTAGGGTCCTAACATAGAATTCTAATCTGCTAATGTTCTTTTAACTACTTCCCTCTACTTTCATTCCATACTTGTTGTACAAATTAGAAAATATAATTAAAATTTGGTGTGGTTCATGCCCTTACGGGTAAAGAACCATACTCTGAGACCTTTGGGAGGAGTTTTGTTTGAAAAATCCATTGATAAGTTAGAAAGTCCTCAAATATTTTAAAAATATCATCTGAGAGCATGGCTCAAGAACATCGGGTTAATGAAGATCCTGTGCATCACACACCACCTATTAGGACAATGCATGATGAGAATGAAGTGCATCGAGTTTCACCAGTTCAAACTTTACCAGATTATTTACAACTGATGATAATAAGTTACCTTCCTGCATAATTATCTCAATTAATATAGGAAACGTGAACTTCAAACTTGAGATAATCCAATTACTTCTTAAGTTCCATGGACTTGATTTTGAGAATCCATATATTCATATTAAAGAATTTGAAGAGATTGTTACAACCATGCATTTTAATGTTCTTTCTGATAGAATTAGCCTTAAATTATTTCCATTCTCTCTAAAAGAAAAGGCCAAATCATGGTTTCATTCATTAAGGCTTAGATTCATTGGCACATGGGCAAAGATAAGCCAGGAGTTTCTAAAAAATTCTTCATGGCTCATAAAACCAACGCTTTTAGACAAGAAATAATGAACTTCTCCCAGAAAAATAATGATACCTTCTTCGAATGTTGGAAACGGTTCAAAGACTTACTTCTTGCTTGCCCACACCATGGTTACAAAACTTGGCTAACAATTGATCTTTTTTTATGAGGGATTCAGTCTAAACATGCGTCCATTCGTATAGATGATGTGTAATGGCGAGTTCATGGATAAGAAACCAGAAGATGCATGGGATTACTTTGACATACTAGCTGAAAATTCTCAATCATGGGACACATCAAACTAAGATAATACTCCCAAGGAAGTACCAAGAGAGATAGGAATACATGTACTCAAGGAGGAGGATGATATTAATGTACGGTTGGAAATTCTCACATAAAAAATTGAGGACTTAGAATCTAGGAAGGAATCAACTCAGCCTAAAGCACTTGTCAAAATCGTATGTGGAATTTGTGAGAGTGGTGTACACTCAATCAGAGATTGTCTTACCATCCTAGCTTTTCAAGAGGTGTTTCACGTTCAAGTAGATACTACAAACATGTGTCAACCACTACTCAGTGCACTAAATTTTGACACGCACACTCCTGATTAGTGGAGCCTTAATTGGAGAAATGAACCAATTACAAATGTAACCGATTATCCACAAGGGCCATCTAGTGGACTTCCACTAAGGAGAAGCCTTGACGGTACATTAGATACATTTAGGCAGGAGCAACTGAAGGTTATAAATGAGCTTAGAACTTTGGTTGCAAGACTTGATACATAACTAAATGTTAGGGAGACTGATATCTTTTCGGCCCAACCGCAAACTAACCCAAAAAGACAATGTGAGATATGTCATCTAAACTATTCAACTCAGTGTCTAGAACATGTTAAAAGTATTGCTACCTTGACAAGTGGAAAGGCCAAGAGATTCTAAGGAAGATTGAGAAACCTAAAGAGTAAAAAAATTCAAAGGATGGTGGTGAATCTAGTAATGGTCCATATGACAAAGAGCCATGATAGGGATACAAACTTGTGGCCTCATTTCCCCAATGTCTCATCACATCAAAAAGGCTAAGTCAGAATCAAAATATTCTAGAAGTTTTTCAATAAGTCAAGATTACGACCCCCTTTTTGGATGAAATTAAACAGTTCCCATCTTACGCCAAATTCCTAAAAGATCTATGTGAGGTAAAGTAGAAGCTGAACGCACACAAGAAAGTGTTTTTGAATGAACGGGTGAGCGCCATAATCAATCAAAACACTCCCCCAAAATATAAGGATCTTGGAATTCCTATGGTCACACAGAAATTTTAGGGTTGATAATGCACTTTTAAACCTTGGGGCAAGTGTTAATCTGATACCATACTCGATATATGAACTGTTAAGCCTCAGTGAGTTGAAACCCACTAAAATAACATTACAACTAGCTGATCTCTCGACTAGAATACCGAGAGGTATGATAGAAAATGTGTTGGTCCAAGTTAATAGATTCTACTACCTAGTAGATTTCATCGTCTTGGCTACACACACAGTTTCAAATATGGGCGCATAAATTCCAATCATATTAGGCTAGCCATTCCTGGCCACCACTAATGCCATCATAAATTTCCATAATGGAGTAATGAAAATATCTTTTGGGAATATGATGGTAGAATTCAATGTGTTTCATTTACACAAGCCACAAGAGGATGAGGACTTGACCCATGAAATGAACTTGATAGATACATTTGAATATGATGAGTCTCTTTTAAGTGAAACTTCAAAATCTCTGGATGTCTTGTCATGCCCTGACTTTTCAGGACCCGAGTGTATGACCCATTTCCCAAAAACCCGAGTGTTAACCTTAAGGGATGGTCAAATTTGAGTATATATTTTTTTCGACTATCAGAGTAAGTAGATGAGCGTAGAATGGACAAGTATAAAGAAAAATTTTTGCAATTAGATTTAGAATATATAAGAGGTTGCCTATAATGACTTATACAACCCAATATCTCAACGTTAATAATTATAAATTTACATACATGAGAAATATAAAAGAAAATATATGAACAAATGTCACAAGACCGCCCAGCTTCCTTGACAAGTAGAACCACGCATCCTTGACCATCATAACAGCTCCTTATCAATCTGAACCTGCATATCACTTAAGCCACCTATAATACCTGTACAGTTGTATATTTGATAGACGAGTGGCCAACTTAGTGTGAATTTCCCTCAAGATTACACACCACTACATTAGTTAAGCATAGTTATAAAATAAAAAATACAAAATAATACATGATGCATGTCTTATTAGATGCATGGATGTGTGAATGCAATCATTGACCCAGGTAAAACATCTATATGGCCAGTGGGCCCGTCACCCATGTAATCATTGACCCGAGAAAAACATCCAGACGGTTTATGCCTCGAAAAAAATGTCCAGTTAGGAAAATACGTACAATAACAATATATGCTGGTCTGTGCCCTAGGAAAAACATCCAGTTAAACAAATACGTATGTCACGTATGATAGCAATAAATTCTGGTCTATGCTATGCATGCATGATTAGCCAACCCGTTTTTAGTACAATTACAACCAGCCAATTTAAATAAGCTCATGGTAACTACGGGAAGCTCACGACTCAGAGCAGGCCGACAGCTTGGGCATAGTGTCCCATGACGACCATCCCTGACCCATGAGGCTACCATCTTAGGATGTTTAATGAAAATCCGTCGACTATTGGCCAATCATATTACAGTATATGGGGCTTACCATCGCATGGTTGTACAGTATAAAATACTAAACCCATATATGGAGAATACTGAAACAAAGCCACATAAGGCAAAATTTTAAAATAGGCTACATGGAGCAAGTATCAAAACCATGCGATAAAATACCATCCTTAAAAACTATTGGACACAACTACCCTGGATGGTGGGCCCACATTAATGGTCAATTTAGACCACCATTCAATAACCATTAAGCTAAAGGTCCATTATAATCACAACCATTTGGGTTACATCCAAGTATGGGTGTACATTTATAGGTGGGGGTTTCCCATTGATGTATCAGTTTAAGTTCCATAAGTAATTCACAAATAATCTACAAGCAAGAACAAATATGCAGAATAAAAATTAAGCATGCAATGTAACAATTTAATTCTAACAATTAACACATGTGACTATGAAATGGAGATATCAATTATAAATTAAAATAAAAACTATAACTTATGCTAATGGTAAAATGGAAAGCTCAAGGGGAAGAATCATCACCTCATATGTCGACTTGCCTTCTAATGTTATTGGGAATTGTTCACGCCCTTACACTTGGATCCTACCATAAGTTATGAAATTGTGCCATTAGATCCAACTTAACTCACTGTTTATGTTCATGGTATTGACCTAGGGTTGAGATTGTTTAGGATTTTATCCTAGAGTTTAGGTGTATGCTAGATGTTTAGGGTTTGAACCCTAATTAGTGTGTTAGTTATAATTTAATCTTAATAATTACTAGATAACCATTAATGTTAGTGTTATAATTTATATTAGCTAGCACATTAACAATGTTGGTTCACAAGTTCATATGTAAATGTACTGATATTACCTATCATTCTCATAATATCTAATAATTTCTTAAATAATGCAAGTAATACTAATAAAATTCCTACTACCAAGAATATAACAAGGATTAATACTAATAATCTTATTAACAAGGATTATACTAGTGCCATAATGAAAGTGATGGGACTAATAGTTATCGACAATGAATCTATAATAGTACTTAAAGGTAATAAATAAAATGTAGAAGTCTAATAATCATAAATTTGTTTATTATTTCAATACTAATATATGCAACATGTTAGTGGCTATTCATGCTAAGTATTCATGACAGTTAGGGTCTCAACTATGCTATCTAATGAACTTCGACCCACAATTTATCCTATAGTTAGGGTTTAGATCACATCGTCCAATGGACTTTGACCCACACCCTCAGTTAAGGTCAAGGTTTGAAAAATACAACTTTAATATCTATAACATCTAATTAAATAATCAAAAGTGATTTACAACACAAGAGGGTGGAGTTTTTATACCTCAACAGAGATTGGATGTGGCCCAGCGAGTTAATTCAGGAGGTTGAGTTGAGTTGACAAAGCCGTCGCACTTCTTCTACCTTTCTCCCTCTTCACATTTTCCTTTTTCTCCCACTATTGTTTGCACATTGCACGTCCAACCACACCATGGACTTGAGTGTCTAGTAGTAAACCCAACCGAACTCACTCAAAATGTAGCGAGTCAACTCAGTTCGAGTCGTTTCACCATTTTTTTCCACTTATTGTGAGCTATGCATTGTTGGGTGAGATGGACTGACCATTATTACAGCAAGGGGAAAATGGGCCATGGTGTTGGCAATTAGAGGATCCATCTTTCCTAAAATGACCTAAATCGAAGGTAGAATTGATCAACTGAGTTGAGTCAGTTGGTCAGAACTTGGTTGGGATAGTTACCTGATGGATGGTGCTTGAGTTCTAACCCGAAGGGTCGACGGTCTAGACTGATCTATTAGTCACATTCAACTTAAAAACCACGTAGCGAGCCTTTCTTCAACAACTCCAGTAGACGCCAAGAGCCACTTGACTTGGTCCAGCCTTAACTCGGTTCGAGTTGAGCTAAAGCCGCAAACAACAGAATCCACTCCCTCTGAGTTAAGTCAGTTGGTCAGAACTTGGCTGGGATAGTTACCTGATGGATGGTGCTTGAGTTCTAACCCGAAGGGTCGATGGTCTAGACCGATCTATTAGTCACGTTCGATTTAAAAACCACGTAGCAGGCCTTTCTTCAACAACTCCAGTAGATGCCAAGAGCCACTTGACTCGGTCCAGCCTCAACTCGGTTCAAGTTGAGCTAAAGCCGCACACAGCAGAATCCGCTCCCTCTTACTCTCTTATTTCTTCTCATTTCTTTCTCATTCTCTCTCCCTTAGTTCCTTTAATTCCTTCTTCTTCTATTCCTTCCTATTTCTTTTTTTTTCTTTCTTCTCCTCATACAGCTGGGGAAACTCCAGCAGGAAACTGAGCAGCCCACACCTCGAGACTACTTGACTCTGTCTAGTCTCAACTCTACTTGAGTTGAGCTAGTGTAGCAATGCACTTTCGCTCCTCTACTTTCTTTCTCCATTTTCATCTTTCTTCAATATTCATGGGGTGCTATAGAGATGGCCAACCTCATGAGCGAAGCAAATCCAAAGCTTGTGGTCACAACACGAATGGTAGTTTTTTGATGAGGAAGAAGACGTGAATTTCATGGCAAATTCACCATTCCTGCATCTTCCTTTGATCTGATTGTTGTAGACGGTGCAGATGGGCTGATGAAAGCTTAGAGGATGGGAGGAACGAAGCTAGGACACTTTTTGGCTGGTGAGTTCGAATGAAGAAGGTGGCGGTCGATTTTTTGGTTGTAGTCGCAGGAAACGGATGAGAAGTCTCCTTTTTCTCAATCATCTCATCCTTAAAATAAACCCCATCTCATCTCAGAGCCGTTGGATCGGTAATACACGATCTAGATTTGATCCAATTAAAACTGTCCCTAAATCCAGTGGGTAGGGGCCAAAACCGAACGTGGTTTTGCTTAGGACACTCTAAGCAAATGGGTGGCTGAGATGTTTCGGTAGAGGGATGGTTAGGATGGACAAATTCAGCTTGACGTGGTTCGTAATAGCTGGCAACCAGAAGGTGTAGAAGAAGCTTCCATTTTAAGAAATAAAATGGCCGCACACCCCTCTGTTTTGCTGGGAAGTGTGCTTACATGTGTGAGCTTTCACCTATGAAACCACCATGGTTCTGCTCCGCCATAGACACTCTATTAGATGGGTGGTTTGGATCCTCTCGCTGGGACGAGATGGTGGGCTACATCTCGATCAATCACGAAGGAAGAAAAACAACTGGTTTTGTTTTTCGAATGGCTGGAGGCGAGAATCTCTCCCGTTTTGGGAAAGTGCCAGGTTAAGGAAGGTTTGACCCAAGCCTTAATCCCACGCACTGCATGTGCACAGTTACGGTGGTACACACCTGATCCATTGTGGGGTCCACCATGATGTATCATCCAATCTACTCTGTCCATTCCACCTAGAAGGCCAAATCAAAGCCCTTGACCAAGGATGGGGTAGATCTAAAGTTTAGGTGGGCCATACTCTCAGCTATAAGCTCTAATTGAGGGTTTCTGTTGAATTGGTGATCGAATCGTCCTGAATTTGGACCTCAACGGTTAAACTGGTCCTAGGGTTTTATTCAGACACCCGAGACTACCTATATTATTAATTTTAGAATATTAACTGTTATTAGTAGAATAAGTTTTAATATTTACTATTATTATTATTATTATTATTTTCAAATTGTAAGGCCTTACTTTATGATGGCCATGTAGTGGGCGACAAAATGATTTAATTAAAACCCTTAGTAGTTAATTACAAGTTTCTTTTGAAATTTGATGGTCAGATTTGGTTTCGAATTGTTGATCCATGTCAATCTAGTGATTTGACAGCTTTCATTACTAGTTACGGATTAATTGATTAGTGGATCTATGAGTTTAGTCCTGACTCCGGTGAATTACAATTCAGCCTCGTTACAGCATGATGGTCCACCCTAAGAGTCAATGGTTGGATATCCCAACAATGAAAGAAGGTTACTCCATGTAGATTGACCTAGAGTTTGATCATATGAGTTGCCTAACTCACGGTTGGATTGAAAGGTCATACACATTTACTTTGGGTAAAATTTGAGGCTTCATTGATCTTTCCGATCAAATGAAGATGATACCAAAACTTCAACTTTCGGCTAGATCATAGATGCAATCCTACTGTGAACAATCAAGAGTGAATTTAAGGTGGATTGACCTTAGACCTTACGATTGTGTTGTAGGTCGCTCTGATCCAAATTCAGACGATTAATATGCTCAAATTGTGACTCATCGAGAGGTGGTTAGAAGTGTGGGTTATATGTGTTCCCACACGTGCCTGCTAATTTGGTTCCTATGGTAACACCCGAGTACTGAATGTACGAGGTGTTACATGTCTGCCTGGCACACTTTATGGATTTAAACAATCATATTGGCCAGGAAGTTGATGCCACTCCTTCCATTAACATTAAATTCTTACCATTACATGTGGAGGAGATAGATTTTGAACAAAAGCCTATGACTTTGGATTTTAAAGAGACCATGATGAATAACTTTTTTATTAGTCAATTGTTTAGGGTCTCTCATTCACCTCAGCTTACTAATATTGAGAAATTATCTTCTACAGGTGAATCATATATTCTCTGAAAACCTCTAAATTTTGATCACAAACATGTTGTTGAGGTTATTAAATTTCTCTGGAGATTCATACTCCAGGATATCCAAACCTATTGCAAAAAGGGCTTTTGGATTATCTTGTTGAGAAACCTTCTAAAATTTTTATTAAGATATTGGCCGGAGGAGGAACCTTATTACATAGTTGAATAGATTTCCCCTGTTTCATAAGATTTATGATTATGATAGTTTGCATTAAGTTTGTTGAGTCGTTGTGCTAACCCATCTTCACATTAAGTTCTTTGAAGTAGCGTCAATTCTCCTTATTCAGGTATTACCTTTCCATCACTTCTCTTTTCTTTTCATTGCCTCATGTGCATTGCATGCTTATATCTTTTACATTGAGGACATTATAGATTTTAGTTGGGGGGTAGGGATTATTTAAACTAATTAGTGTTTTTCCTTATATTTGAGCAAAAAATTTGAAAATTTTCAATTTCTCAAAATAAAAACCTTTTTGGAAGCCAATAGTTTGTGTACTTAAGAATGTTTTAAGTATGATATGATTGAGATTAAAATTTGAATTGTTGGAGTTTAATCAGCCAAGTATACTATCACTAAAGTTCTTGCCCTTAATTAATTAAGAGGAAGTCTTAAATATCATGTTAATCTAAATCACAAGACACATTCAATTCATTTTCTTGAATTATGTTCGAATTTCTATTGGTTAGTATGTAAATCATTAATAGATGTAGAGAATTAAGTTTGAAGAATTTTCTCCACTTTAAAAGATGAAAAACCATTTAAAAAACAGGAGATCGACAAAAGGTGTAGTATGGTGAAAAGACCGGAAAAGAAAAAAAAGGATGAAAGAATATAAAGTCTGAAAAAGAACGGAAATGAAAAGACTGAAAGTACTGAATAAATACAAGTGACCGTTGATATAAAATCAAAAACTGAAAAAAGAAGTAGAAGGGAATAAGTTCTAAATCAGTACTTGATTATTCGATTAGTCTTGAAGTGATGAGCATGGCTAACATTATGAAAAGATGGTATGTTCACGGAAAGTAAGTTGGAATTCACTAAGCACGTTGAAAAATCTTGTTATATGAACTTATGCTCTTAAGTGATTGATATAGAGAACCTATTTGATTGATTGATCATTTGATTCGGCTCTATGTTTTCAAATTTTCACTCTCACATATTTAGACTATACTCATTCATGCTTGTTTGCACAAAAGATTATTTTTTTGAAAAGATTTAAAACTTTGAGAATTGAAGATTATTTCATGCATGTTTTGCTCGGGACTAGCAAAATACTGGTTAGGGAGTGTGTTGAGTGTCAAATATTGCATATTTTTTCCTATTTAAATCTTGGTTATATGAACATGATATTGCTTAATGTTATAATTTATACATATTTGTGTTGCACGTTGAATCTGAGAGCTTAGATTGAAAAGAATGTTAAAAGTATGGATTTAATGTTCAAGAATCACCAAATCAAAGGATGGATCTTAGGAGACCAAGATTGAAGAATTTACATGCCAAAGATCCGAGAAAACCAAGCGAGGAATGAAGAAAATCAAAGATTTGAAGTGAAATTGCAAGATTCTTGACTATTCAAAGCTCTGGCTCGACCAACCCTGGCTCTGTCTTGACTAGTCTAAAAAACTTTGGCTCAAACTCCAGCGATATTATTTCTTAAATTTGCGCAATCTTTGACCAGTCAAAGATTACCTTTAACTCGTATAAGGTTAAGCAGATTTTGCGTGGACTATGTAAATTTGAGGCAGTTTTCAGATTTTTCTAACTAGATACAAAATTTGGAGTTCCCCAACTATAAATAAGAGTTCCTAAGATACTCTAAAGGATATTTTAGGATTTGAGGAGTAAAGAAAAAGGGTGGAGCTGTCGTCTGGGAGTTTTTCTTCTTCTTTGATTTTTATGCCTTTTTTAAGAGATTATAGTTCAATCATGTCTATGGTTAGCTTAACCTCTTAGCTAAGGCAAAGAAGTGAAGCTTGTAGTGTGATTGGGATGTTTATTTTTCTTTGATTCATGGTTTTATGTTAAACTTCATTGATTTCTAATTCATTTTAAGGAATATTTTCAGTTTTTAAGGGTTTGTTGTGATTCCAATTACAGTAGATCTACAATAGCTTTGAATATCTTTTTTTCCTCTTTGAGATTGTGGGATTGATAAATCTTATTGTTCACCATCTTCCCTTGTATAAGGCCCACCCCCACAACACATGATATTGTCCGCTTTGCCCGGTGGGCTCACGGCTTTAAAATTTATCATGTCTGTTAAGGGAGGAACCCAACATATAACCACCACAACTCTAGACAATTCTTTCGATGTGGGACAAGTTACGCTACAGTCAACTGCAACAGTAGCTTGCCCAGCACAGTAGTCTACCAGCCGGCTTGGGGCCCACCCACATGTGCCAGCCCACATGAAACAGTGACCGGGGCGTCACATTATCCCCCACCGAGTGCAGAGCCGTCCTCGGCTCTGATACCATTTGTAAGGCCCACCCCCACAACACATGATATTTTCGCTTTGCCCGGTGGGCTCACGACTTTAAAACGCGTCATGTCTGTTAAGGGAGAAATCCAACATATAACCACCACAACTCTAGATGACTCTTCAGATGTGGGATAAGTTACGCTACAGTCAACTGTAACAGTAGCTCGCCCAGCACAGTAGCCTGCCAGCCAGCTTGGGACCCGCCCACATGTGCCCGCCCACATGAAGCAGTGACCGGGGCGTCACACCTTGAGCATGGTAAGGTGATGGAATTCCTTTTTAATTTTTATAATTCTCTTCCATTGAGACTGGATCAATGAGAAGTTTAGAGATTTGACCATCTCTTTCTCTAATTGGATAAGATAGGACTCTTATTGCAGTTGGATCTCTTGAATCATGTAAGGTAGCATCTCAGTTTCTACAAGTGGATCCTTGGCATCCTAGTTCACACCTTTCAATTGTTAGTTTAAACTTTATTCACAATTACTCCTTATTTCCAAATTTCTCTTCTCAGATCTTCTTTTAGTTCTAGTTCTAGTTATTTCAGAAACGTATAAGATTAGTCCATGTGGATTCAACCTCCGTCTCACCGAGTTATTACCACATCGCAACCTTACACCTGGGGTTGTGAATAGTCTATGGATCCCATCCCTGCCCCAAAAGAAGTTTACACAGACTTTATCTAGCTCACTAAAGAGAGTTAAATGGATATCAGTTGTTGCCAAAACATGAACAGGGATACTATTAAGGACATAGTTGATAAGAATGGCGCGACCCTCTTAGGACAGCAACTTGGTCTTCCACCTTATGATTATGAGCTGAAATTTCTCCACTAAAGGTCGGTAATAGGACCTTAAGGCTTTCCCTTTGAAAATTGGGACACCTAGGTAGTTGAAAGAAGCTAATCCCCGGTGAAAAAAAAAGTGTTCTTTGGATAGTCCCAACCTGGGATTTAGATTGGGAAGTTTTGATGATGAAAGAGCACTTGTTGTTGCTGATTTTCTGGTAGAAGTTGATTAGTACGCCTTGAGGGAATCTGGGATCTTCTTCAACATGGTTCTCCCACCATTAGCCAGTAATAACATGTCATCCATAAAGAGTTGGTGGGAGATGACAAGGCAGGATTTGTGAGTTGCGTAGGGAAGGCAGTCCCCACTACTGAAAAGTTACTGAAAGCCTCTACCGAGAACTTCTGATGCAAGGTTGTAAAGGATCAGCAAGATCGGGTCTCCTTGACGAAGACCTCTAGATGAGTGGAAGAATTCACATGGTTCACCGTTGATAAGAACTGAGAACCAGGAGTTCGCCCAACATATTTCCACCATATCTATCCAGATGAAATCATAGCTAAATTTTTTTAGGACTACCTTAAGGAACCCCCAATCCAGTCTACCATATGCCTTTTCCATGTTTAGCTTCATGAGAATGTTGCCTCCTCTGACTTTCCTGTTTATGCCCTTGAAGACCTCTTGAGCGAGTGCATAATTTTTTGTTATGGCTCTTCCTTGGACAAAGTCTCCTTGCTCAAGGGACACAATCTTGGGCAGAATCCTGCTAAGCTTGTCAACAATTAGTTTGGAAAATATTTTGTAAATATGGTTACATAAACTAATTAGACGAGAATAAAAAAAATTTCTCGGGGCCCACAGATTTGGAAATGAGGTAGATTAGCGTGGTAGTGGATGCCTTTGAGAGGTAACCCCCTTCTGAAAATGGATAAGGTTGCTTGGTAGATATCTTAGCCAACCATCTCCTAGCTGCCCTAGAAAAAGGCCTCAATAAAACCATTAGGGCCAGGACCCTGTCTAGGGGAAGAGCTTTGATTGCTTAGTGGACCTCCTTGATGGTGGGTTCCTGCATCAGCTCCTAATTGTCCACATTAGAGATTTCCATAAGGATGGAGTTCAAAATACCCTCTTGAGAAACTGTGGGTTCAGAAGTCATCAACGTAGTGAAAAAATCAACTGCTTCCTTTTTGATAGAGTCCTGGTCCACAACCACCTGACCATCCACCAGCTCAATAATTTGAATAAGAGATCTCCTTACCCACTTTGAATCGATATTATGAAAAAACTGGTGTTACAATCACCCTCTTTCAACCAGTTACACCTAGATTTCTACTTCCAGTAAATCTCCTCACATAATTCTAGTTGGGCCAGCTTCTCCTTGGCCCCATCCGCTTTTTGAAGATTCACTTGGGAAGCCAAGATAAGCGTTACATCTTTCTCTAATGCCAGCGCCACCTCAGCCTACTTAATGTTGTGGAATATGATCCCAAAGATGTTTCTGTTCCAAGATTTCAAGGTGACTTTGACATTTCTCAGTTTACTATGCAGGGTGAATAGTGGATCTCCCACAACATCCGACTTCTAGGCGGCCTTAATTAGCTCCTAGAAAGAAGCATGGCCTAGCCACATTCCTTGAAACCTGAATGGTTTCAGGAAAGGACTAGACATGACCGGGCAAGAAAATGAGGAGGGGAACCTAATCAGAGTTGATTCTGGATAGGTGTTTGACTTACAAAGAAGGAAACAGCCCCATCCAAGTATTGTTGCAACAAACTCTATCAAACGTCGCCCAACTTCTCACCTGACCACTTTGATTATCACACCACTTAAATTTATTACTAGTGAAACCTGCGTCTGATAGACTCACCTTCTCTAGGCCTTCAGCGAACTTTACATCGCACCCAATGTCAAATAGGCCTGTACCTCCGTGTTCGGATGAGGCGAGTACCACATTGAAATCTCCTGTGACCAACCAAGGTAACATAGAGCCTACTGCCAAGTTAGAAAGCTAGTCCTAAAGCACCCTTCATTGAACGCTCGAGCATTTAGCATAGACAAAATATGCTAGATATTGGTTTGGGTTGCCTCGTGATGCAAATGAGCATGAAATCATCTGAGAGGAGACAACAATTAGATTAACAGAGTAGGACGAGTGGAAGAAGAGCCACACTATACCTCCTTCCACTACATCGGACTTGGACGAGGGGAAGCCTAACTTTAGTTTATCATTAATGAGCATGGGCACTAAGATGACCACCAAAGAAGGCTTGAACTTGCTGAGGAACCGCTTTAGTGTCATGACCATTAGTTTATTACCTACTCTCGGGCATTCCATGTAAGCATGCTATCTGTAAGTGCTATAGTTTCTGTTCCTTTGATTGTCAAATTTTATAGTGCCAAAACCACAATCTTTGTCTTGTGTAGCACATTGATATATATATATATATATATATATATATATATATATATATATATATATGTTTAAGGCAATGCATCACATGTTCAAGTCATGTCAAGTGCTTCAAGTCAAGAACAATGATCTACTTCAAATGCAAGATCCAGTACATTGTTTACTTCTTTAAAGCTTCAACTGTCAATGTTGTAAAGCGACATCGAAAGACATGTGAATGGTTCCAGACTCAAGGTGAAGATTAACATATGTACTACAACTTCAAGATTTGAAAGATCTCAAGTACAAGCTTTCTCATGTGTTAAGATTGCAAGCTTCATGGACTTTAAAGAAAGACTATCAAATAAATGGAAAAGAAGTTCAATGTTCATACATCACTAACAAGGTTCGGATGACCTTAGATTGACCTTAAGGTAGGTCATTTTGAATACATAATTCAATTACTTATTTTATAAGTGTTTGATCTATTCTTCGACTAGTCCTGGACTCAATTCGACCAGTCCTAGCACTGGCTTGACCAGTCCAAGAAATTCCAAGACCAGTCCTAAGTTTGTTGCAAATTTTCAAAATTTTTTGTTGAGCCACGACCAGTCTTGGAGACTGCTCGACCAGTCATGTGAACAATGCACATTCATTCATGAACAGTCCTACAACCATGACTCAAACTCCAACGACTATTTCAAACTCCGCACGACTAGTTGTGGACAGGTCACCACCAGTCGTGGAGGTCACACGACCAGTCGTGCAGTGCCTACGACCAGTCGTGGAATAGTTTTATCTAATCGTGCTTAAAATTTTAAAAATCAATTCAACCTACGACCAACCGTAGTGTCCATAATACCAGTCAAAGGTGCGATCTGCTCACCTATAAATAGACGATGAATTTCAGAGTTTGGTAATTCAATTCAAGTAAAATCAAGGCATCACTCTGAGAGATAAGTTAGTAATTTATTTAAATTATATTGTGCTCATTTAATATTCTCTTTTTGTAGCCTTCTTTGCATTTGATTTTGAATTTCCTTATTCCATTATATTTGAAAGAGGAATTGAGGTATTCCCATTTCTTAGAATCAAAATCAAATCAAGCTAGCCCAAGGTACTTTAACTCTAAAATCAATTTAGAACCTAAAACCATTTCATATTTGAGTATTGGATATTGAACTTCATCATTGAACTTCTACTCCGACTTAGTTCTTCCGGGCTACAACAAAAGGAGAAATTCAGGTATTTTACATTTGTGTAAATCTTTTTCTTTGTTTTCTTTTGAGATTGAGCAAAAAAAAATCTCAGTGTTTTGGTTATCTGAGGAGAGCCAGAAAACTCAGAGTGAGGAGTTTTTTGAATTGTGTAAAGCCCACTTGAAAGACATAATTGTGAAGGTTTTAAGTGAACCTGAGAAAAACCTATTTTAATAGTGAACGCTAATATCCATTGTGTAATGATATTAGGAGTGGAATAGTTGTGTGGCTGTTGTTTAACAGTTGGTGTACACAAAGGCGAACCACTATAATTCTTTGTGTTTGAATGTGTGATTTATTTTCTATATTTTTTTATCATTCAAGTTTGTGGGATGTACTTATAAATGTGAATGTTGTAATCTTTTACATTTTAATCATTGTGGGGAATGTTGTAATAGAGTAAATTTTTTTTCTTTATTTATTTGTTCCTTTGTATCAAGTTTGAGTTTTTGATACAAAGACCTTTCTAGAAATTAGGTTGTCCTACCTTAAAACTTGGTTTTTGGTGTAAGGTTGTCCTTATAACAACATTTGTATCAACCTCTCAATATTCATACATTTGAGGCTGCTTTACCTTTTAGTATTGTGGTTTGTTTAAAGTGTTATCTTTCCTTTAATTATTTTTATTCCACTGTTATCATTTTAATTTGGCATAGTCCTATTCACCCCCCCACCCTCTAGGATATATTGCTTGGCCTTTTCTAGTTGTATCAGAGCATAATAGCTCATTTTCTTATTCTATTTGGATTTATTTCCTGAGCTAATCGATCTAAGATATTTATAAGATGTCAAATTTTGATAGCCTTTCAGTCACTAGGCCTCCACCATTTGTTGACACCAATTATGTCTATTGGAAAGCTAGAATGAGGATTTTTTTTTTAAAAAAAAAAATCCATGAATGAGATTGTGTGGCTAACCACAGTGATTGAATGGACCCCTCCTACCACTGAAGTGACTGGTATCGATGGATTAGAATCTATAAGAATAACACCTTATTTCTCTTGGACCACACTTCAGAAAAGTGACAGTAGTGGAAATGCAAAAGCACTAAATTTAATCACTTGCTCACTATCACTGGATCAATTCAAAAGTATTATATCCTGTGATTCTGCAAAGCAAGCTTGGGATATTTTAGAAATGACACACAAGAGGGAAAATCAATTGTCATGAAATCTAAAATTAAAATCCTCACAACCAAATTTGAGGAAATACGTATGAAAGAAAATAAAATGTTCATGGACTTCTATACAGGATTAAATGACATTGTGAACTCTATGTGGGGTCTTGGTGATAAAATCTAAGAAAGTAAAATTTGTGCAAAAATACTACGCTCACTTCCTGAACGGTTTAATTCTAAGGTAACTACAATCCATGAACTTTGTAATACGGATAATATGAGGGTAGAAGAATTAGTTGGTTCTCTACAGACATATGAGTTAACTTTTAAAGCTCCTAAAGGTAAATCTATCACCCTTAAATATTCTAAAAGTATTTCTAAATAAAATAGTAGTAATTCTGATTTTAAAAACTCTAAAGATAATATGACCCTTTTAGCTAAAAAGTTTTACAAAATTTTTAAAAGTAAAAAGAGGGTTGATTTTCAAAAATCTAATAATAAGAAGAAATCTAAACGTAAAACTCGAAAATCTTCAAAAGACAGTCAGTGTTAGAAATGCCATGAATATGGTCATTTAGCAAAAAAAGTCCTAAAAAGGACAAACCTAAAAAGAAAGGAATGATGGCTACTTGGGATGAATCCTCTGAATCTGAAGCCTCTTCTGAATCAGAAGATTCTGAAACTGAGTCGGGCAATGAAGTTAAAGCCCTTATGACTCTAGCCAAATTAACTTTTTCAGATAACGAGGATTTAACTAGTGAAGAAAATCTGAATAGTGATCATAAAAATGAAGATGATCTTCAAGATGTTTATAATGCCTTTTACATGGAGAGTTGTAAAATTGTTGTTAAACTTTAACTTCAGAAAGAAGAGTTATTAAAGATTAAAGAAAATTTTGATTCTCTTGTTTTAGAAAAATCCCACATTTCAGATTGTTTTGAAAAATCGAAATGCGATTTAGATTTCAAAACCTTCCTTTTTGAGAATCTTAAATCTGAAAATGAAAAACCTAAACGTGAAGTCTCTTTGCTTTTGAGTTTAAAGGATACATGGAGGTATGTCTAAGGTGTCCAAAGTTAGAAAAACTATTATCTAGATTAAGAAAATGTGGCTACCATTTGGTTTGGGCTATGATAAAAATGTTCCTCCTAAACTGAAGAATACTCCTCCTAAGTTTGTGAGAGGAGAGTCTTCAAACTCAAAACAGAATAGTTCAAATCAAAATTTTTCTAAAAAGACTAAAACTTTCCAATCTTTTAAACCTAAAAACAACCATATCAACTATAAAAATCAGAACCAAAACCCTTTACCTGAGAAAATAGTTGATTTACTTAAGGAGCTCTTAAAATCTAACTCAGTAGGTCATTCTTACAACAACTACAAATACAAGAAGACCACCTATACTCCTAAATCCAAAACAGTTATGAAATGGGTTCCTAAGGTTACTTGCTTGGTTGTCTACACCACTTTCAAAGCTTTAAGCCATTCAAAGTGGTACCTAGACAGTGGATGCTCCAGGCACATGACTAGTGACAAAGGTCTGTTCACCACTTTTAAAGATATGACTGATGGTAGCAACTTAAAAATTATTGGCTAAGGTATGGTTCAACTTTATAACCTCCCTTTATTTGAGAATGTTTTATATGTAGAAGGTCCAAAACATAACTTGTTAAACATTTCTCAAATATGCGATAATAATCATACTATAAAATTTACTAACCAAGATTGCGAAATTTTAAACAAAAAGGGTTCTATAATATTAACTGATCGTAGAACCTCTAAAAATTACTATATTGTTAGTGATCTAGCTCATCTAGTCAATCGTGTTACTTGGTCCATATCGATGAGACTGAGTTATGGCATAAACGCCTTGGACATGTACACTACCACAATTTGTATAGATTGACCAAAAGAGAACAGATAAGAGGTCACCTAAATTACAGAAAGTAGATAAAATATGTAGTGAATGCCAGATTGGTAAGCAAACTAGGAATGCTCACAAAAGGGTGGATTCCAATGCCACATCCAAACCACTCAAACTTCTCTGTATGGATCTTATATGACCAACCAGGATGGAGAGTAAACGTGATAAAAAATAAATACTAGTAATCGTGGATCATTATACCAAATTTATTTGGATAACCTTCTTAAGGGATAAATCAGAAACCCTTGATGAAGTAAAAAGGATTATCAAACGGATCCAAACTGAAAAAGGTTCTCAAGTCTGTAAGATTCATAGTGATTATGGATCAAAATTTGAGAATAGCAGTTTTGAGAAATTCTGTTGCGACAAGGAATATCACATGAATTCTCTGCGCCCAAAACACCATAGAAAAATGGAATTGTTGAAAGAAAAAATAGAGTGCTTCAAGAAATGGTAAATGTAATGTTGAATAGTATGAAGCTCTCTAGAAATCTTTGGGCTGAAGCTGTAAATACTGCATGTTATATATCAACCGGGTTTATACAAGTAAAGATTATAATAAATTGGCTTATGAAATCTGGTTCAATAAGAAGCTTACTGTCAAATACTTTCGAGTTTTTGGCAACAAGTGTTGTATTTTACGTGACCGTGAAAATTTGGGTAAGTTTGACACTAAAAGTGACGAAGGGATCTTTTTAGGGTATTCTTTAAACAGTCAAGCATATCGAGTAGTGAATAAGAGGACCAGTATAATTTAAGAGTCCATCAATGTGGTCATTGAAGATCCCCTGAATACACCTGCCTCAAGTTCTTCTATTTGATAAACCAGATACTTCATGAAGTCAAAATAACTCTGAACTGAGGACTATCAAAGATCATCCAACTACTCAGATTCTTGAAGACCCTCTCACTAGTGTGCACACTCGTAGACAACTAGAAGATATATGTAATTACATGTGCTTTACATCTCAGATCAAACTGGCAAACATAAAAGAATCTCTTACTGACGAAAATTGCATAGTTGCGATGCAAGAAGAACTTAATCAATTTGTGAGAAATGATGTTTGGTATCTTGTTCCTAGACCTAAAGATAAACGTATTATCAGAACTAAGTGAATTTTTAGAAATAAGTTTGATGAACTTTGTAATATAATTCGAAACAAGGTTAAACTGGTTGTACAAGGGTACACTCGAATTGAAGGTATTGATTATGATGAAACCTTTTTCCAGTAGCTCGTCTTGAATAAATCAGAATATTTATATCCATTACTTACTTTAGAAAATTTAAAATTTATCAAATGGATGTAAAGAGTACTTTCTTAAATGACGATCTACATGAAGAAGTGTATGTTGAACAACCAACGGGTTTTGAAGACCCTAAGAATGTTGATCATGTCTATCGCTTAAAAAAGGCTCTCTATGGTTTGAAATAAGCTCCCAGGGCATGGTATGAAAATTGACTAAGTTTTTACTCATTCATAATTTTCAAATGGAAAGTATTGATAAGACTCTTTTTGTTAAGAAACATAACGATTATATCTTAATAGTTCAGATCTATGTTAATGATATTATTTATGGATCTACCTATTCTAACATGACTGTTGAGTTTGCATATGGATCTACCTATTCTAACATGATTGTTGAGTTTGCAGATCTTATGAAATCTAAATTCAAAATGAGCATGGTTGGGGAATTGAATTATTTCCTAGGGTTGCAAGTGAAACAACAACCTGATGGTATTTTTATTTCTCAAACCAAATATGCTCTAGATTTGAGAATGGAAAAAACTTTTATAGTCCTATGAGTACATCATTAAAACTCTCAAAAGACTCTACAGGTAAATGTGTGGATCTTAAATTATACCGCATTATGTTGACAGTTTACTTTATTTAACTGCTAGTAGACCTGATATTGCCTTTAGTGTTGGATTTTGTGCAACATATCAATCTGACCCTAAAGAGACACATTTAACTGCTATTAAATAGATTATATGATATGTTGCAAGTTTAATAAATTTGGGTCTCTGGTATCCACATGATACTAGTGTTCAATTGACTGGTTACACAGATACTGATTGGGTTGGTAATATCGATGATAGGAAATCAACCAGTCGTGGTTGTTTCTATATTGGAAACTGTTTAATTTCTTAGTTTAGTAAGAAACAAAGTTCTGTATCACTCTCAACAGCTGAGGCTGAATACATCGCAGCTGGAAATGCATGTACTCAACTCGTATAGATGAATAGAATGTTAAGCGATTATGGAATCGCAAAGGATTCAATGTTTTTATATTGTGATAATTCCAATGCAATAAATATAACTAAAAATCTAATCCAACATTCACGAACCAAGCACATTGACATTAGATATCACTACATTTGTGAATTAGTGGAAGAAAAGACAATATCTTTAGATTACATTTCAACCGAGACTCAACTTGCTGATGTTTTCACTAAATCACTAGACAAAAGCAGGTTTAATAAATTGAAATTTGATCTTGGCATGTGCAATTTAAATTGATTATTCATGCATTTTCTGTATTATAGCTTATATATTTATTAAATTATAATTTTAAATTTTAGAATTATGTGAAGAATGCATGTTTTTGGATGTGCACGACCAGTCGAGGACGTACTTGACTAGTCATGTCACGACCGGCCGAGGGCATCTCATGACCAGTCATGTAGCACGTTAGATCTTTTAATTTGGAGAAAAACCCTTTCTTCCACATTTCCTCTTTTTTCTCCAACGGGCCGTAGCACGACTAGTCGTACCCCACTTCTTGATTCATCAAGGTCAGTGCATTATTTCATTTTTGTTTATAGATTCAAGCTCTATTTACTTCATTTTCTTCCTTAAAGGACTTGATTTCAAGTTTTCTTTAAGTTTTTGGGGTTTTCTTTTTCAAAATCTATTTTTGAGAAAAGTCATTCCACATCTTTTGCAACTCTTTACCTCTTTGATTTTCTAGTTGTAAATGGATGTTAGAGGTTGAAATAAAAACACTCATGGTCCATCAACATCCAGATAATCACCTATCACAAGGTGCTACTTTCGGTCACCCAAAGATGATCCTCCCTATATGTGAGATTTGAGGTTGCGCAATGTGATAGTTGAGCGACCTGTGCATGTTGAACATCTTGCTTCTTTTAATCTCCTTCCTCTTCTCCAATCTTTAGGATGGGCTAACATTCTACATTGGGCTGGGCCGGCATACTGGTTTATTGCGTAGTTTATGTTCGCATGCATTTTTTTATTTCTCTACAAAAAATTTAACTTTTACAATTACAACTAGAGAAGGTCCATTTGAAGTTGATAGATATTTAATTTCTGGACGTATGGATATACCTGTCAATGATGATGGTATTCCTATTAGCAATCTAGTTGATAAACCATCTGAGTTAGAAAAATGTATGCTCAATAGGGCTTTATGTAATATAGATGCACAATGGAGTCACAATGGGAATGCACTCGCTTCAAAGTACTTGTTACCCTGATAAAGGGTCCTTTATAGGATATTTATTCCAATCTTTATCCTAGGTCTAGTAATAAAACCGAACTCACTTCTTTTATCGTTCGGATTTTGCATTCCATCATATTTGGAGTCAATATTTGTCTTCCTTCTTTAATTTGTTATTCCATCATTCAATTCCGTCTCCATCCGGGTCACGGTGATATTCCATTTACATATCTTATGACTGTGTTAGTTACTCACATGCTAGTTGTTATGCCTGTTGTAGAGGCTCTTATTCGTCACCTTATCTTTAATAATAAAAATATAAACAAGATGAATTTGCAAGTGGCTGAGGGCTAAGTGAATGAGGGTGGTGGTAGAGCTGAAGCAGTGAATGAAGAACAAGGTGGTTTACCTGATGATGTTAACATGGATGATATTTTTAATGAACTTGATTCAGATTCTGAGGCTGACCGTGACTATAAGCCATTTGACTTTGATGTGCGTTTACATGCACTTGAGGAGAAGGTAGAGAACATGAATTTTACCCATGATTTGCAATTTAATATATGCGCAAGTGTCTTAGGCGCATTAACAAGGGCTTCATCAAATTGATCCTACGATACGTGCTCCTTCTTCAAGATCTGATTAAGTGTTTTCTCATTTGGCTTGTAATAACTTTCATGATACTTTCTCTTTTCTTTTAGTTTGTGGAACTAACTTTGTATGAATTTAGTTTATGCTAGTTAATGATATGTGATCTTTGAATTTTCTTATATCTTTCATATCTTGATTATGTTTGCTCCATTATTCCTTTTTTAGTTATTTTTCTCTTCCACATCTTCATTTCTTTCTTTGTCATATTGTGGCAAAAAGGGGGAGAATATTTTGTTATGCTTGTGCCTGCTTATAGATATAGATAATGGGTAGTAGCATTTTTTTTTTGTGCTACTCAGGGGGAGTCAGTAAAGAAGTATTTTAGATATTTCATGATGATTTTCTTTAGTACATTATACTTTCTTATGTATATATGGTGCATGATTCTTTATTGAGCATATAATGCTTCCCTTATTTTTAATGGAGTGTGTTTTGTCACAAATTTGACAAAGGGGGAGATTATAAGTACTATACTTTCTTCTCCATTGATTGTCAAATTTTGTAGTGCCAAAACCATAATCCTTGTCTTGTGTAGCACATTGATATATATATATATGTGTGTGTGTGTGTGTGTGTGTGTGTGTGTGTGTGTGTGTGTGTGTGTTCAAGGTAATGCATCACATGTTCAAGTCATGTCAAGTGCTTCAAGTCAAGAACAATGATCTACTTCAAATGCAAGATCAAGTACATTATTTACTTCTTTAAAGTTTCAACTATCAATGTTGTAAAGCAACATCAAAAGACATGTGAATCGTTCAAGACTCAAGGTGAAGATCAACATATGTACTTTAACTTTAAGATTTAAAAGATCTTAAGTATAAGCTTCATCATGTGTCAAGATTGCAAGCTTCTTGGACTTCAAAGAAAGACTATCAACTAAATGGAAAAGAAGTTCAATGTTCATACATCACTAACAAGGTTTGGATGACCTTAGATTGACCTTAGGGTAGGTCATTTTTAATACATAATTCAATTGCTTATTTTATAAGTGTTTGGTCTATTCTTCCACTAGTCTTGGACTTAGTTCGACTAGTCTTAGAACTAGCTCGACTAGTCCAAGAAATTCTAAGATCAGTCCTAAGTTTGTTACAAATTTTTAAAATTTTTTGTTGAGCCACGACCAGTCCTAGAGACTGCTCGACTGGTCGTGTGAACAATGCACGATTCGTTCACGACTAGTCCTGTAGCCACGACTCGAACACCAATGACTATTTCAGACTCCGTACGACCAGTCATTTACAGGTCATGACCAGTCGTGAATGTCACATGAGCAGTCGTGTAGTGCCTACGACCAGTCGTTGAATGGTTTTATCCGATCGCGCTCAAAATTTAAAAAATCAGTTCGACCTACGACTAGTCGTAGTGTCCACAGGACCAGTCGAAGGTGCAATCTGCTCACCTATAAATAGATGACGAATTTTAGAGTTTAGTAATTTAATTCAAGTAAAATCAAGGCATCACTCTGAGAGATAAGTTAGTAATTTATTTAAGTTATATTGTGCTCATTTAATATTCTCTTTTTGTATCTTTCTTTGCATTTGATTTTGAATTTTCTTATTCCAACTATATTTAAAAGAGGAATTAAGGTATTCCCATTTCTTGGAATAAAAATCAAATCAAGCTAGCCCAAAGTACTTTAACTCTAAAATCAATTTAGAACCTAGAACCATTTCATATGTGAGCATTGGACATTGAACTTCATCGTTGAACTTCTACTCCAACTTGGTTCTTCCGGGCTACAATAAAAGGAGAAATTCAGGTATTTTACATTTGTGTAAATATTTTTCTTTGGTTTCTTTTGAGATTGAGCCAGAAAAATCTCAATGTTTTGGTTATCTGAGGAGAGCCAGAAAACTCAGAGTAAGGGGTTTTTTGAATTGTGTAAAGCCCACTTGAAAGACACAATTGTGAAGGTTTTAGGTGAACATAAGAAAAACCTATTTTAATAGTGAACGTAATATCCACTGTGTGAGGATATTAGGAGTGGAGTAGTTGTGTGGCTATTGTTTAACAGTTGGTGTACACATAGGTGAAGCACTATAATTCTTTGTGTTTGGATATGTGATTTATTTTCTATATTTTTTATCATTCAAGTTTGTGGGATGTGAATGCTATAATCTTTTACATTTCAAGCATTATGGGGAATGTTGTAATAGAGTAGATTTTATTTCTTATTTATTTGTTGATCTGTATCAAGTTTAAGTTTTTGATACAAAGACCTTTCTAGAAATCAGGTTGTCCTACCATAAACCTTGGTTTTTGGTGTAAGGTTGTCCTTAGAACAACATTTGTATCAACCTCTTTATACTCATACATTTGTGGCTACTTTACTTTTCAGTATTGTGGTTTATTTAAAGTGCTATCTTTCCTTTAATTATTTTTATTCCGTTGTTATCGTTTTAATTCGGCATAGTCCTATTCACCCCCCCTCCCTCTAGAACATATCGCTTGGCCTTTTCACTATCCATGAGATACCTGCTTGGACAATGGGCCTTGACATTTAATTCTACTTATCTTCTTCTTCAATATATATATATAGGGGCTGTGTAAGCTTTGATTCTAGGGTGCCCAATCCTAGCGGATGGTCTGATCGACCTCCTATGGTAAATTTAAGGCGTGATGGTGGTTGATACCATTCAGTCCTTAACTGAATGTATAGGAAGCAAGGACTTCCCCTGAGAAAGGGCAGGGTCAGTTGAAGTAGTTGTGGGGAGGGGAGATACATGATTCGGTGGGGGGAGAATTGGGTTTGAACAGGGTGCTTGACTCTGAAAGGGGGTTGGGATAGTGGGTAAAAGTTGGGTGGGAGATATGGATGTGGGTGAGGGAGGAAAGGGAGAGCTGGGAGATGGGTGAGGGGATTTGTTGAAAAATGGGGAAAGATCCACTGCAAGGTGGACTCTACTGATCTTATCATCCCTATTAGAATTATAAAAATGATACAAATCCCAATCCACTGCATTATCATCTTTCTCTGTCCCCTTCGTTGTATAACGTACCCTTAGCAGGCTATCTCCTTCTAAAAGGGCCTTGTGGGGTTTTGGAAGATGATGCTGGTAGAAATCCCCTAATAGAGCTGAATAGGGGGATATAGAGGCTCTAGACTGATCTCCTAGTAGAGCTGAGGAGGGTGATATATTTTCTTTGATCTCGTGTGGTCCTTCTAATGTGGGGGAGTTGGGATAAAGAGTGGACTACCGAGTGATTGGTTGTTCCTATGGGACGCATTGGGGAGCTGAGGGTAACGAGAAAACTACTCGGGATTGGATCATATGTAAATTCCATAGTAATTAATAATTAGGGAGTTTTTTTTTTTTTAAAAAAATCATTTTATCTTTTTTATTTTATGTAACTCCCCAAAATTCAAGGGCTGAGTATGAACTCGGCTCCCGAATTCCCAGTGCATTATAGATGGTATCAAAGCATGGTTCGGGGTTAAGATGGGCCTTGGGAAGTGGGTCTATCACAAAACCATTTTGACTTAGGAGGGATCGATCGAACCTAGTGACATTAAAAGACCCTAGATGGGCCAAATAGGGCCCTAAAAGGAGTATAACGACCCACCTGGACCTCATCAACGGCCCAAAATAGCCCGGGACGCCCAGATGGGACCCATGAAGAGTTGAACAGAGTGGATGGGTCAACACCATTGCATGTAAGGCTGCACGTGGTGCGTGTGCACCTTACCAACATAATACATGAAGTGCACTAGACTACACTCGTTGATCAAAGGACCTTTGACCGAGCTTTCGCGCAAAAGTAAGGAGAGCTCTCCCCGCCATTTTTGAATTTGAATTTGGAAATCTTCAAACTCCAAAGTGGGCCACCTTGGCCGCTTTTCGAACAATCCAAACTGTCCATTCCACTCATGGTGGCCGACTAAGAAAAATGGTATAGGGTCTTAGACTTATACATTGAAACGGTGAAGATTAGCCCCAACCATCCAATCCATTCATGTGGGGTTGAGGTTCAATGTAAGGGGCCATTGGGTGGCTTGTTGGGTAAGCTAACATCCTATTGAACAAAGGATTATAGCCCTCCCCTTTTGCAAGCTGAGAGGAGTCCTCTCGCAGCCCAAAAATGGCTAGACAACTAAGAAAGAAGAAAAAGAAAATTTCCTTCTTTTGGATACTGGAGGCTGTCACACTTGTGACCGTCCAATGGGCCACGTGGCTTCATCTCAGCCTCCCAAGTTGAGGTACGAGATGAGATGGAAGAATCTTTCATCTTTTGAGAAAAAAGAAGAAATAGCAAAGAGATCTCATGAGATAGGAGTTGAGAAACAAGCCTTGTAAACTGCCAAAAAATAAGGCCTTGTCGGCCCTTACTGCAGGCTAAAAAAACTGGTCCATGCAAGTGCCAATTTTCAGCCTTGCAATCAGCTAGAAAGATTGATGATTTTCAGCCTTTCTGGATGGTTGCAACTAGTGGCTGACTGACGTGCTTCTTAGCCTGACAAATGGCTGGAAAAATGCCAATACGATGGCCGACTTTCGACCTCGAAATCAATAGTAAAACAATGTTGTTGCTCCACCTGGAAGGCAGCTGAAAATGAACATGTTATAGCTGGTTTTCAGCCTGAATAATGGCTGTAAAATAGCCAACAAATTTTCCTACAAGCAGGCTGCGAAACAGCGTCAGCTGATGCTCCAATGCCGCTGGAAAAAAAATAGCCGTAAACATTAATTTTTTTGCTCTAGAGAGCAGCTAAAAAATCATCTTCCTAACCGCATATGATTGCTGAGTTTTTAGCTTGACAGCAGCTATAAAAACTACTTCAAATGGGCTAAGAAAGTGGTAGAAAATAGACTCTGAAATGAGCTCTATAACGGGCTGAGATCTAGCTAGAAATGATGACGAATTGGCTGATATCTAGCCTTGAAAATAGGCAGAAATGGGCAGCCATTAATGGCTCTAACCTGACCGTGAAAACAAGCCTGAAAATGGCCATGTGCACGGTCTCAACATGCGTGCGGTGAGCCGAAAAGCAACCCACATCCTAGGCTAAAACCAATCCATAGGTTGGGCCTGAAAACGGCCCATGTATTGGCTGTTCCTGGGCCAGAAAATAGGCCTTGCTGGCCGTGAAATCTGGTGGGCTGCACCTGAGCCCAAGTGGGCCCTACATTTACCCCAAGTGGGCCCCACACTAAACAACAAGGTAGGCCGCGTTCAAATCAGGTGGGTCATACCACAGACCACGATGGACCTCAGGAAGTTTTTAATAATGGGATCTTGTGACCACTTTACTATAGTGTGGTCTACTTGATGTAGAATCCATTTCATATTTTCCCCAAGTCACGGGATGAGTAAGCAGAATGGATGGACGGCATGGAAAAGAAACTTCTAAGCTAGGGTGGGCTCCATGATTAAGGGCTTACCCGACGTGGTGTTACCTTAGAACCACCTAATCCTTCCATCATCCTACTCTAAAAACACTATGGAATAGCTATCTGACATAATTAAACTCTAGGGATCATCGTGCATAACGTGGAGCCAGTAGCTGCACCTGAAAGTTCATATCTAGGGAAGTAATATACCAATGCAAGTAACGATTTCTTCCCCTTGAGCTTTCCATCTCTAAACAAGATTAAGGATAATTTTTCTTGGCAGTTGCAAATGATATCCTAGGAGTGGATGATCATTTGACTTGCTTGTTTAAATACATGCCTTATAATTGTACTTAGCTATTGGTTGATTATCGAGCAAATATTTTGGAAAGGACTAAATCTCTAACCTTTTGATCATTGACCATGGATCCAATCCTTTGATTTATTTACCATTATCACATATTTTAGACATTCATTAAACCATATAATTGTTCTTATCTAAAAGTATGTCCTAGATTCACTAAAGCATTTGATTAGTTTTGCTAGAACTATATGTTTAGAACTGAATCATGTTATATCTTGATGTATCATATGATTATATTGGTTGCAAATCACAAAATGATTGAAGCCTCTCTATAAAAACTCCTATTAAAAGAGACTCTGAGCTCAAGGTGTAACGGAACGGATGTGATGAATAGGCCCTCAACATGGAGGTTATAATGAGTGACAATTTAATTATGGGGCTCACCATCTATGGAGTGATTCCACTTACTTGATTATAAAGTGAACCACACCATGTTTATACCCACCACTGTTTACTCACATTGATCCATAAATATCATTTTTCTTTAGTCGTTGTATTTAATGATTTTTACATTTTATTCCTAGTCAGGCATATGTGGTAGCTCCCTTATATTGAGAATTGATTGGTCATGTATTGATGGGTTCTATACACACCCTAAGGCAGTAGCCTCATGAGCCGGGGATGGTGGTATGGGACCTATGCTCGAGCTATCACCCTACGCTGGTGTCAAGCCTCCGTAGTGACCTTGAGTTTACTAAAAATGGCTGATTGTAACCGAACTGATAATGGTTGGCTAATCATGCATATATGGCACAAACCAGCATCTATAGCTTTCGTATATGATGTACATATTTTGTTCTGACTGGTTGAGCATTCCCAAGCCGATGATTACATGGGTGACGAGCCCAACTTCCCCACAGATGTGCATCCCCGAGGTGATGATTGCATTCACGCATCCACGCATATAATAAGACTACATTTTCTCTATTTTGGTTGTTTGTATCTTTTATGTTATTCCTTGTCTAGGGCGGCGACATGTAATCTTAGGGGGAGATCACACTGAGCTGGTTACTCATTCATCAATGTTCAACCGTACAAAGGAGGTAGTTATAGGTGATGACGGACGTACGGTGGACCCAGAGTCAGGCATAGTCGAAGAAGAATTTTATGATGAGGAGTCGCATCAGGAAGTGACTTCCTACTATGGCTTGAATCAATAGACTAGTTGCTATGGTTACTTTTGAACAATTATATTTTCAAATTTTATATATGGGCCCCAGTTGAGTGGCTCAAGATATTCACCTTGAGATGGGTTATATCTATACTATGTTTGCTTCTACTAATTGTAGTTTGATTTGATTATTTATTGATCACCGATTAACATCAGGTTTTCAGGAAACGTGTTAAATACCCGGGTCTCAAAAACAGGGGAGTTACAATGATAGAGTAACTAAAGGTGACAAATATGTTACAAATAATAGAAGGGTTAAAACCAAAAATTTTTGCAAACTTTGAGTTGCCAAGATACCAGTCATGTCTTTTCATATGAAAGTTAGTATTTGAAGTCTATTTAGAAATTATTTATAATCGTACTAAGAATCATCTCGTGATTAAATTTGATTATACACACACACACACATATTTTTGTTTAAGTTGTTTGGTGCAATTAAGTTAGGACCCATGAGTAGGATTGAGTTTCATAGTTTGATACTCTATAGGCTCATATTAGAGGTAGGCTACAGTAAAATATTTTGAGTTTTCTTATTCTCTTATGGAGTCAAGGTTTAAACAACAATGAGAAGATGATATTCTTCATCTTTCCCTTTCTGTGTCCTTATTAGCGTTATTAGCACTCCAAACCTTCAGAATACCTTAGAACTTCTGATTATTCCTTCGCTCTTGAAATTAATGAATTTGAAGTGCAGTTTGCTCATAACCCACTAGCCATAAGATCGAAATGGTAATATACATATAAATTCTTATGCCATTAGAAACCTTTTTAGGATGATCTTTGACCATAAGCATATTGAGAGATTTATTAACCCTTAATTTGGATATAAATTAAAACGAGAACTCTCTTAGACCAAGACCCAAAGGATGATCTTATAAATAGGAGATTTAAACTTTTCAATGATGGGTATTCCCTAAATATTTAGGTTGGTCGGACTAGGAAATTACAGAACTATACACATACGAAACATTCACGGCTTGACCCAATTCTCAATCTTAAGTGACTATCAATTGACTCACTGCTTTCACGAAGCAGAAGACCAAGATCCACCAGGATTAAGAAGGGATACAATGAACCTTCTACCCTTGTCGATAAGATGATCGACATATCTGGTTCAAGCCCACTACAACCGTCTCTCTGTGTTGACTGAACATTGAAAACATGTATTTTTACTCCAAATAGAGGGGAACCGTCGTCATGAATCCAAATATTATATAAAAAAATGAATAAAATAAATTTTTTAGTAAACCATTAGGATGGAAAAGTTTTTAGGGTGGTAGACTACAATAAGTGAGACTAGTATAGATATAATGCACCCTATCATGCACATGAACGTGAAACCAACGAAACGTAGACATACGAAATTAAAATACCTTTACCTATTTACATTAGGCAATTTCGAGGACGAAATTATTTTTATGGGGGGTAGATTGTACACCCAAAATTTTTGCTATTTTGAATTACCAAAAATCCTTAAATTTTATTTTTTCAAATAACTAGTCATGTCATCACTTACTGACCCTTGACGCTTGAGATGAGCTTATAAGTGGCTGGTTTCGATAAAGAACCAGACAAATAGGATTGATCGACTGTAGAAAAATAATGAATCCAACCGATCACTTAAACATCAAACTTAGCCCCATGATTTGTTCACATACGGCCCAAATCTAACCGACCTTCCACTGACTAATCAAACAACTGTAACTAAATTAAATATCTACCCAAAGCTGAGTCAGCTATGGCCCGGACCTTAATTAATAAATCAAATCAACCCAGTTACTCTTTTAACCTAAACTGACGATTTAGAGTAATTATGACCGAATCACCATTTTCGCTAATTTTGAATAGGTCATACTGTGAACTTAGTTAATCTTATACCTCGAAAACTATGCCTAAGAAATCTCCCTAGCCGATTTATTCCAGAAGTGCCCCGATTACCCAAGCAAGTTCTAGACCGCTCGTTAGTGGGCCCACTAGCTCCAAAATTATAAAGTAATGTCCATCTCAATGGGCTTGTGGTCCATCGCGGAAAATTTACTCAAATTACGCCTAGAAATAGACAATTTGCACCATCAAGTCGGCACCTATAAAATGCAACTCTCCCAAGTATTAGCCAAAAATATGAATTTTAAAACAAATGCCCCCCCCCCCCCCCCCCCCCCCCCACTTAGGATAATAAATTAGGATTTTTCAGCCGTCGGATTCCATCCAAATTTGCATCATAGGTTAAAGATGTTTCCCTGCACTCGTCTGCCAAATTTGATCCCCAATCGAGAAATAGTGATTGTTGATCGCAAATCGGACCATTACGACAAAATCATGCATCCTTTTGCTATCAAACTTTACCTAGCTCTTCATCGGGCAATGAGGTACTTGTTCCATGAATTAGATGGGCAAGGGGGCCATCAGGGTAGCCCGAACAGTTAAATATGGACCCCATGAGGCTATTTGAAGTAATTAGTGGAACGCAAGGTCAAATGATTTAATTCCATGGTATATAACCCTTTTTAGCCATCTCTCCCTCATTTTTACAACCATTTCCAGTAGAGAGAGAGAGAGAGAGGAGGGTGCATGTGTAAGGGAGATAGGGAATTGAAATTCCCGCACCCCTACCTCCACCGCACGCCGAAAACCCTGGCCTTACCGCCGTAGAGACGAGGTGTGGCTGATCCAATGTAACAATCTTGACTTCTCCTCCTTTTCTCTTAAGCTAGGGTCGCATGCATGCTTCTTGACATGTAATTCCTTGGCGCATGGCCTAGACACATCGAATTTGCGAACCTGGCGCCACTAGAGTGACCCAAGGACCTCCAATCTACAATAGGTGTGGACCATTACCTTTAGGTGGCCGATTATTATGCCTAGAGTAGATCTTAGTGAATGTGAGTGGTGTATGTGCTTACATGTTGCTAAATTTTTAGAACTTCTTAATTTGGAACATAGACATATGTTTTCCCTAAAATTGGGAGAGGGATTTAGGTCCCAAGAACTCTATGATGTGTGAATGTCAGTTTGTTGGTCCATTAGGAATCACATGTGCAAATCCCTAAATATATTTCTGATTTGGTATCTCGAACTTCATCACATGCAATTGTTAGGCGTAGCTTGGATGCATTGTTTGTCTACATGTTGATTTGCTGAAATTTTTGTGCTTGGATTTCACTACCTTATTGAATTGTATGATTTATGTTGACATATGCAAATTAAATTATTAACAACGGGGTGTATAGTTGTTCATCTTTGCTGAATTGCTGGAATGTGTTGACCTTGAGCTCCATTTACTGCTGAAATTGAAATACTGACTCTTTCGCATGCGGATGTTTTGGTGAAGTCTAGTGTGATGCTATCCTTATGACTGTAATAATGATATATGCTTGTCACTTGTGAAATTGTCCCTAAAATTGCTGAATATATGTTATCTACTGTGCAAATGAACCTTATGGATTGGCCGATCAACCGGAATCCCTGGGGTAACCTTCTGTTGGGATAGCCCACGGGCAAGTTTGGCCCCACTAGTCAAATCGCAACTTGTCGGCTATTGTTCGACTACACGAGATGTTGTTCTCAGGCTGTACAGTCTGTGGTTCATCTTGCAGGAGGCATATTAGCCCACTGATTGGCCATCCTTGGATGTTAACCATGATTGTACATGCCTGATTGAACCTGAGGTACCTTGTGACCCTTGCGCCCACTGTTAATTATTATTTGTGGCCCACAAGACTCATGAGCTGGGGATGGTGGTATGAGACACTATTCCCATACTGTCGGCCTACGCTGGGGTGACGAGCCTCCACGTAGTGACCAGTGAGCACCGAGACTCGTGAGCCGGGGACAGTGGTTTGAGACACTGTGCTCGTGATGTCAGCATACGCAGGGGTGACGACCTCCCTATAGTGACCACGAGCAGGATTAGGGCAATAATTTTTTACAATGGGTATCTCAATTTCTCTAACTTGGTGGATGAATGAACCTAATTAATCAAATTGGCCAACATTTAGATGACATTGCATTATTTACTTTAACAATTCAGTAGCCAAGGTTGCACTGAGGGAGTGTTAGTCATTCGCAATCATTAGATGTTGTCACTTGAGGGAGTGTTGGTGGTGAGAGGCTTGCATCATGTCATTAAATCATGCATTGCATTAACCAAAGTATCTATGATTATATGATGTATGTTGTTCACTATGTTTACTCTTGTGTATGATAATTAGCTACTAAATTTTATTAATGGTACTACTGAGTTAGCTACTCACTCCCACTCTGGGGCGATGTTTTAAAACACCAACCAAAACCTATCATAGAGGCAGGGTCAATAGAGCTGGATGTGTTGGGGGATGCTGGCATGGATGATGAGGAGGAGCAAGCGTATTATCAGACTTTCAGCGGTTTCTTCTAGTTTATGTTTGGATTGTCGTGGGGATGGGCTAGAGCCCTAGTCATTTTGAGATATTTATTTGGGTGGGACTAGTTCCCAATTTGGATTTTCTCGGCATTGTATTTTGGATATCTTATATGTTTAGTGGCTTGTATTTACATTTTATGATATTTCCCTGCATATGGTTTGCTTAACTTCTCATTTATTATGAATAAACCCAAATGCATTGGAATCTGGAGCCAGTTGGGGCATACGTGACACCCGGGAATTTGGGAGCTGAGTTCATACTCGACCCCTGAATTTTAGGGCGTTACATTTTATTTTACGGAAAGGTGGTTGCACACCATCAAAACTTTATTGGTGCATAAAAAAATGTGTTGGGCACTCGGTTTATTTTTAATTAAGCGGGCATGCTTGAATCAATACAGTGTCTCATTCGAAACTATTCAACTTTGACCTCAAATGCCAAAATAGCAAATATGTCCAATATAAATGTATATGAACAAATTATGAGAAGATCGGTCACTTACTCAGCCACTTGTGGAATTTGATAACGATCAGGCGATAACCAGAGGGTGGGGTTCTTCCTTTGAAGATGGGTTACTTTGTGCCTTTTAGAAGCGAGGACTTTCAGAGTATTAGTGCAAATTAAACAAAATTAAAAAGTCACAATCGGTAATAGTAGCAACTGCAAGAATGGGTCTCTTGATAGAACTAGTTGATATTAGATAAAGAACAAATCCAACATATGAGTGTAGACTTGCCTTACATTAAAGATTATAGCTACGAATTACCACTACTTGATTATTGCTACTCTTAGGATAAGCGGAGAAAAAAGTAAATTGATAGATTTGTTTATTTGGTTTGATTGGTGGGAGACTTCTTTCTTTGTTGAAGTTCTCTACTATTTATAGATTTTTGTTGTAGCTTATTCCTCCAGATCCTTCTTCTATCATTGCAATAGTCACAACAGTCTAAAAGCATCTTTCTAGATCATTCTCTTTTTATGTTTCTCTTATATGATTGCTCCTCCTCTGAATGTCTCTCGGCCACTTTCTTCACTTTTATCAACTAAGGTTTTATTTTGGTTGCACTCGGTCATATTTTATAATTAAAATAGTTTGATCATGATTCTTGTATATTGACTATAACATTTTATCGACTATCCACTAATGTGTAAAAGTAAAATTACACCAGCTATAAACTCGTAAAAAGCATTCCAAATCTTTAAACATCTCTTTTAATCCACTTTCTATTTTTCATACAATGCCAGATGTCACTCCCATATTTTCTTTCTCAGAATTGCACAACCCCAAGTGTAAGGATGTAGTAATAATCTCGGTAAGACCGAGGTTGAATCCACAGGGATTGAAACTTATACGTTTCTGAAATTAACTAGAAGTAGAACTAGAAGAAGATGTGAAACTAATTTTGAAGTATTTGAGAGAGTAATTGTGAATAAAGTAATTAAAATTATGAATTTAAAGGTGGGAACTAGGGTGCCAAGGATCCACTTGTATTGATCAGAGAGCCTTTTTTCTTGATTCAAGTAACACAATTAGAATTGGAGTCTTATCTTATCCAATTGGAAAATATATCAATAAAACCAAATTGTAACTTGCATTAACCTAATTTTCAATGAAGGAAAAATATGATAATTAGCAGGGATTCCGTCACCAACCATGCCCAGGAGATAATGGCAAACAACAGGATTTACCAATAGGGTACAATAAAATGATAAACAACTATTTGGGTGGTTCCACAAAAACCAAGGAGCCTCACCACTATATTAACCCAAATACAAGAACAAAAAAACCGAGACCCACCAAAAGAACACTATAACTAACCACCAATTAAAGGGTCCCCCCTGCAGGATCGCCAATTCATTTGAAAAATAGGAAACAGGCCAGCCTAAAACCAAACATCTAATGCTGTTAACAAAAGGTTGCAACCCAATGCAACAATCGTTGAAGCCTTTTGCATGTGTAGCTAGGAGGCAACAACTCACATCAACATCCTCATGCCTAACCCCAACAAAGTCGCTCATTATAGCATTTCCACTTGCCAAGCGAACCACACAAAACCAACAAACCGCACCACACAAGTAAACACATATCCAAACATAATAACACATGCACATTGTTGGGGGATCGTGGAAGAAAAATCTAAATAAGGATCACATGATAATAAGCGAACACAAACAAAGTATGCGCAAGTACATGAGAATTCTACATGGAAAGAAAAAATTATGGCACAAAGCGACAATGATCACTATCAAAATGAAAAGTACAAGAGATGAATGTACTTACAAGAAAACTCTCATTTTCTCCTCTCTAAACTCGAGAAATGTTTAAGCCCTTATTTGAATTACAATAATCCCACAATTACAACCCCCCCCCCCCCCCCCCCACAGACACACACAGTGTAACACTCGGAATATAAAACCAATCGCATAATTATGCAAAGCGTTTTCGATCTAACTATCGATTGATCGACCAGTCCTCAATTGATCAAGCACCACATGTTTGATAGCTTAAACATGCTCAAAAAATGTCCAGAGATATTATAAATATTTTTTGAATTTTGTCAATCGATCAACCAGATAGTTCGACTGATCAAGACTGTCCAAACCTTTCTAGAGATTAGTTTGTATAATTCCGGGTTCACTTGTTCAATCGACCATGTTGTTTGATTGATTGAGACCCTATTTCATGTTCGATTGATTTGATAACAATCTCGACCATGGCTTTTATCATGAACTATTGCTCCAAGCTCTATCGTTAATCGCTTCCATCATATCTTCACCATTGCCATTATTTTTCATGCACACTATCTTCATGAACCTTTTCGTAGACCTAGAGAAGTTTTAAAAAAAAAGCCAAAACTTCTTTGAAGGAACCATCTTTATAAGTATGTCCACTGATTCGCGCTCGTGTGGATCTCCTCAAGAGTAACATCTCTTTCCTTAAGCACATATAAGTTAAAATAATGATGAACATCAATATGTTTACTTCTAGAATGATAAATAAAATTTTTTGCCAAAATGATCATGCTTTCACTATCACAATTAACTAACATGATCTCCTGCTGAAGCCTGAGTTTGTTCATCATTCCATGCACTAAACACCATCTTTGGATGCCTCTGTCACTACCATATACTCATATTCAATTGTGAAATAAGCAACCATAGGCCGAAGCTTGGATATCCATCTGATTGCTCTACCCACTATACAAACACGAGTAATAAGAAGTTGACCTTCTGTTATCCACATTCCTCGTACAATATGAATTCACATAGGTGACAAGCTTTCCCTCTAATTTCTGAAATGTCAAGGCATAGTCCACTGTACCTCATAGTAATAAAGTAGTCATTTCATTACCTCCCAATCTTCCTTGCCAGGGTTTGATATGTATCTGCTCATGACACTAACTACATGTAAAATAACCAGTCTCCTAGAGACTATGACATACATTAAACTATTAAATGAGCTCGAATAGGGCATACGAGACATGTGCTACTTTTCTTCATCTTTAATCGAACATCCCCCTAAGGAAATCTTGAAGTGAGATGCTTACAACCCCAAGTGTAGGGCTGTGATGTAGTAATAATCTCGGTGAGATCGAGGCCGAATCCATAGGGACTAATCTCGTGTGTTTTCTGAAAGCAACTAAAACCAAAACTAGAAGAAGATGAAAATGTAAGTCTGGAAGTATAGAGAGTAATTGTGAGAGATTTAATGAAAACTTAAGAAATTCAAAGGTGAGAAACTAGGGTTTCCAATGTTCTACTTGTATAGATCAGGGAGTTCTATGCTTGATTCACAAGCACAACTGGAATTAGAGTCTCATCTTATCCAATTGAAAGATATCTTAGTAAAATCAAATCTGAACTTCCTTTGACCTAATTCTCAATGGAAGAGCGGAGTGAGAACTAGAAGTAATTCCATCATAAAACCATGCCCCTAAGACAATGGCTCACAATAATATTTATCAATCCCATAATCAATATGAGAGAATTGTAAAAATTAGGGAGGATTCCGTCATCCAACCATGGCCAAGGGATGATGGTGAACAATAGGATTTCTTATATTCGCAATCCCAAAACATGAAAAGAACATACTTAAAGCTATCACAGATCTATTATAATTTAAGTCACAACAAACCATTAAAAACTGAAAGTATTTCTTATAATTAAACTAGAATCAAAGATATTTCAACTTAAACATAAATTAAACCAATAAAAAATATCTCATCATGCTACAAGCTTCACCTCTTAGCCCTAACTAAGAGGTTTAGCCAACCATAGATATGATTGAACTAGAATCTCTTAAGAAAAGCATAAAAACAACTAAGGGAAGAAAAACACTTGGCAACAGCTTCTCCACGCTTTTGTTCCACTCCACAAACCTTAGAAGAGGCCTAGGAATATCTTAGGGAGTCCTATTTATAGTTGTGGAACTCTAACTTTCATACATAGTTGGAAAACTCTAAAAATCGCCCCCAATTAACGTAGTTTTCTAAAATAGGCTTCACTCTGTATAATTTCATAGAATACCCCAACATTTTAGAATATGCTTCTTCATAACACTTTTAAAAATATGTTTATTTTTACGACAATTTTATGATTCATTTTCTTTATTCAAATATTTGATTCTCTTCATTCCTCACTTGGTTTTCTTGGATCTTTAGCATGTGAATTCTTCAATCTTGGCCTTCTAAGATCCATCCCTTGCCTTGGTGATTTTTGAGCATCAAATCCATGCTTTTAGCATCCTTTTCAATCCAAGCTCTTAAATTCACCTTGTAACACAAACATGATAAAAATATAACATTAAGAATTATTATATTCATAAAACCAAGTAATAAATGGAGGATAATATGTAATATTTGACCCTCGACATAATCCCTAACCAACATTTTTCTAGTCCCAAGCAAAGTATGTGAAAAATATTTCAAGAACCATAAGTGTGAGACCCGACCCGAGTTCATATGTATGCATGTGTATGTGAGTATGCATCTCATTCATCTTGGTTCTGTGCTCCTATTAGTCAAATTTTGGTGACCCGTGACCATCGGATAGTGTTTGCGACCATCCTTAAGTCCAGTCATGTAGACCCGACTCAAATTGAGCCGAAACCTATGCTATCTTGTTCACATCGTCGTTGCGGTTCCGACGCCGCATCTTGTGCATCCATCCGACGTGTAGATCAAAAGTTGTGTATATTTCATTTTTTACCCTTGATTATGGTCATGTGGCCCACCCAGGGATAATGTGCATAGATTTCTAGGTAGGTCCTATCTCTTGGCACTATTTTCAACTCACACTATACACACACACACACACACACACACACACACACACACACACACACTACCTAAGCCCTATTCCTACACCACCTAAGATTGCTTTGCTTAAAAGGATTTTCTCCCTGTTTTACTCTCATTTCTCTCTCTTTTCTTCTTTCCTAGCAACTTTCCTCCATTATTCCAGATCATCTTCCCTCCATTCTAGCCCCATTTTCCCTTTAATCCTCTAATTCTAACCATCTAAATCTAATCTCACCCATTGATATGAATCCCTTAGTGCATTAGGAGCTTGGAGGTCCAAGTTTGAAGCAATCCATGGTGGGTGTACTCCTAGGATTTAGGATTTCTATTTTCATGTTCTTAGATTTCTTTTTTTTGGGGGGAGAAGTGTAGGATTCAACAATTAATGGTGGAGATCCTACATTATCCCTTAGTTGTGGCCAAATGGCCTATTTGATGCATGTATACCCATGCATGAGGTTTTCCCTCTAGGGGCCCTCATCATGGAAGATTACTTGGATTCCATGGCATGATAGGTTATCTAGACCTTAGAATCCTGGTTGGGATGACATCCCAACCATTGATCTTGAATCTAGGACATGCATGAGGTGGATCTTTGTTATAACATATGAAAAGAAGGAATGCATGGTGTGATTGATGAAGGGAAGGACCTCAATGTGGCGGAGCCCCACCTCTTGTGGCTAATTCTTTATTTTTTTTCTTTATGATAGAATTCTAATCTTGCATGTGTGGCCCACCTTGTAGTCCAACAAAAATTTAGACCAATCATGGAGCTTGGACACCCATAGCAATCCATCCGTAAACATGTGACCCCAAAATCCACCTAAATGGGACACATGCAAGGTGTATTAGATGATGGGGAATGTCTAAAAATTTGTGGAGCCCACTGGGGTGGCCCACCACACAAATTCCTGGGGTTAAATCCCATGGAAAATAATGTTTATATTTTAATTATTTCAATTACATGTTGCTGTCCAAATTTGTCTGGATAGATTTTGGGCCAACTTGAGGCTAGGATTTGGGGCTTTTGGTGGGGAATTATATACCAAATGAAATATGATTTTTAAATCTGGGTATCCTACCTATAAGCATACCAAATTCCATCTCCAATTGACCTCACTTGGGTCCCCAAAAGGGTGGACCAATATGGGTATTTGGTGGATTTTCTGTTGTAATTACAACAAGTTTGTAATTTGGAAATGTAAAATTTTAAAATAGTTTCTGATCAGGTGAGCCAGTTTGGTGGAGCCCAAATTATTCTACATATATGAGAGAATGTTTAAATTTAATTTTTCCAAATTTTGGACATCCAGGGCCCACCCCCATTGGGTGCTCAACCATGATCTATCCAGAATTTTGTACTTACAAGAATGTCCAGACAGATTGTAATTCTGAATTTAAATAAAATACTTTCAAGTATACAAAAATCATAAACATTTACAGGTATGTGGCCCACCCATGGTAGGATGTACCTACAAAATTTTAGGGCTAATAGACACCTGTACAGACCATGGTGGTGGCTAGACTGGCCCACTATAATGTGGTGTCCAGATTAGTCCGATTTTCAAAATATATTGATTTCTTTAAATGAATTAAAATATTTTCAGATGTCTAAAAATTTTAAAATTTGTTGACGGAATGTTCCACCCATGTTAGGACCCACTTACCAATTTTTGGGGCCAAAGTACCCTTGTGTATACCGTGGCAAAGGCCGGACTAGCCCACCATGTTGGGATGTCCAGGTCAGTCCAATTTTCTGGATAGACTATTTTATTTAAATTAATTAAAATATTTTTACATGTCCAAAAATTCTAAAATTTTTTGGGGGTATGGCTCACCCATGGAAGTATCCCCTTATAAAATTTCAAACCCAACGGACATTTGACCTAACTGTGGCGCGGCCTAGAGTGGACCACCAGGCTGGGGCATCCAGCCTGCTTTGTGGGCCCTCCTATACGTGTTGTATTCACTCAGTTTATCTATCATGGCCCACTATAATATGTGTGGGTCACCATGGGTCAGTAAACTTATTTAGATTAAATAAATTTCTGGACTCCAGCAAGCCCAGGAAATGGGTGGGCTGGAATTCCAGCAAGGGGCCCAAAATTTTGCTGCATGGTCGACCTTTTTAGGGCTGATGTGGCCCAATAGATTTAAGAGAGTGTTGCATACACTCTAGCCTCCTTTCCTTAGATATTTTTGGGCTTAATTAGTGTCCCTTAACACCCATCTTTGTGGTGATATTGTTGGCAAACCTTAACTAGATTTTTTTTTTTAAGTAGTTTTATAGGCCCAATGGGTTGTAAACCTCTTCCTCTAGGCCAACATTGTGTAAGGGCTGACATTATTAAATTGTGGGCCCAATGGGTTGTTTATAAGTGGATCATGTGTATTATCAGCCTTGATGCCCTCATGAAGTACTTAATTATGGGCTGACTTGCAAGGCTCACATTGATGCATATTGTGGAGGGCCTTGCTAGGTCTTTGGGCTAATATAAAAAAGCCCACACTATCAGTTTAGGCCCTGTCCATGTGTAATCTTAGGTTTATGGGCTGCGCTCTAAGTCCACCATATAGCATGATTTAAATAACTTTTGTTTTTCTGAGCTATTTCCTCAAGGCTCATTATGTGATATTATATATGCATGGTCGCCCCTTTTGTGTTGGAAATTAAGCCTTGCGGACTAAGTCTTTTTTTCTGGGTAGGCCCACTGCTTTTGGGCCTATACTCTCCCATCTTTTGTGATGGGCTTATGGACAAGAATATGCAAGAAGTTGGGCCATTGACCACCCATTAAAATTGACCCTATACATGGGCTAGAAAGTGAGGCCCAACTCACTTGTGTTAAATGAGAGAGTTTTCCATGTAAATGAACTACCGGGCTACCCATGAAGCCTACCACAACATATGGGTTTATGACCCTTATGGTTGGGCCCAAACATCACTTGAGGACCCACTATATGGACTATGAGACTAGACTCAGTGTATGGCCCACTAAGCCATGAATTGCTTACACCTTGGGCCTTATTTCATGCACGTGTAGTGGCGAGCTACCTCTTGGAAACCAGTTGAGGTTGGAGGTCCTCTTGGGTGATCCTAAGGTATGCCCATGGGTTCCTCTATGGATGGTTAGAGGCCCACCATAGACCCTGGACCGCTTATTTAAGGCTAAATATGGATGCATGTGGAGCCTACCTCAACGTATGTTTGTGCAGGCCATTCAAGCCTTGGATCGCCCGATCATGGAAGCACTATGTGCCTTGGGTTGTTGTTGGACTCACAATTCAGGAGCAAACACACTTGATCTTTTCATGATATATACAGACTCTCCATCTGGTGGGGGTCCCCCAGTGACTATAGTCGGCCTTCATGAGATTATTTTCACACGGTTAACTAATTTTTGGACCATAGCAGGTCCAGGAAGTCAATCGGATCAAAAGTTTATCAAAGGGCCTTAAATGTACAATTATATGGTTAAAACTTTATTTGGCTGTGGCGCTCGCTATATTGAGAACTTGTGTACGTGTTGCATGCTTATGTTTTATTATAACCCTTAGGCTTAATCAGTGCATTCTTTTGGGTCACCTTTAGTGATCACATAAGGACCCTATCTTAGATCAATTTTTGGGGCATCTCATGGGCCTAGAGTGGGTTGGGACGTCCCAGCTTGGTCCAACCATATATTAGGCTAACTTCCACCATTTTGATGGACTTGTGGGCTAAGATAAAGATAGCATTGGACACTTGGTTGCCCACTTAAATTGCTAGTTGTGGGGCTGATGTAGTTGAGCCCATTTCATCATCCAAACTTAAACTTATTTTTGGGCCATATATTGTGTACGTGGGCTGCCCACCAGGTCCAACTTAATGCATGGATTCTATAGTCATTGGGAATTGAGCCTTGGGCCTTAATTTTCCTCTTGGGGCCCATGTTGTTGAAGGTGATATTATATCCTTTTCTTATGGCCTATTATGAGGGATATATGTATGTGGTTACCTGTGTTCTTATCTTAAATATAGGCCTTGGGCCTTATAGTTCGTGATTGAGATGCCTCTTAGAGAATGGTGATTAAATGTCCCCATTATGGACCCCTTTAGGCCCGATTACATCTAAATGTAATTAGATGCTCATCTTAAACTCTTGCTAGAATCACTTTTAAATTACTTAGACATGTAGTTTGTATGGTTAGTCTCATGGGCTACCCAAGGTAAATGGGCCCCCACTAGAGGTGGGATTCCTTATGGATATTGTCTAAATACCTAGTCTTGGTCCCTTCTTGGATAGGAGGAGTGAACTACTTTGTATATTTTCGCATAATGCGTCTAGATCCATCTTCATGGCCCATGTGTATCATTGTATGCTTGGATGATACTGTGTGTGTGGTTATGATTGTGCCATTAGGCATTGCATGATGCCTTTCCGAGGGACATAGTATCCCCTCTTGAGCACGTTGGATGCTTGGAATTGATGTATAGTTGATTGTGTAATTCATGCATCTGGCATTGCATAACATATGAGTGTTATCGCCCTTGCTTTATTAGGGTTGTAACCTCCACAGATACATTGTGGATGACCATATTTGGACACCAAAAATGTTACTTGAGCATACCGGGTGCATAGGATGCTTATGAGTGAAATTCTCAAAACTTCCATGGTACCAAGGATCTACTCTAGCACCGTGACCGGGTGAAATATATGAGTGCACAAGGGCCTTATACCATTAGGCCACGACTCTCACTGTTGTGTAGTCAGTTAGATAGGGGTGTGGCCTTACTCACCTGATGTAAGTGGACATTACTAGGTTGAGTCTAACCAGCTCATGAAATGGGTCCGCTACCGTCAGGCCTTACTAGTGATTGACTATCCACAGGCGGGTAGTGAGGTCTCTTATGCCTGTTTGACTCTGCGAGGTCTGTAGAGCGGCAGTCATCCAATAGTGTAATGGATCCTGATGATTTTCTTATAATGAAAATGTACTTGATATATGGATTGGATATGAGTACTAACATTACTTCGTATTACATTTGCATCGGCTGTATGTTAAGAATATGGAACCACATTGGGCCGCCTTTGACCGGTCGTAGGGGCCTATTCGACTCAAAGTCCAGCGAGTTGTGCTATTTTTTTTCGGGGCCTAGGACCGGTCGTAGGAGGGCTAGGACCGGTCGTAGGGGCTTAGGATCGGTCGTAGGGGAGCTAGGACCGGTCGTAGGTTATGCAGATTGTTTCCAAAACTAATACGGATTGTGAATTTTATTGTCGCCTTTTGTAAGGGTGCGGAAGGAAAGTTACCTAAACTATAAATAGGGGTTCCTGGGGCTTTTCTAAGTACATGAGGAATATTGAGAAATATTTCTAAAGGTGTGGGTTAAGAGTTTTCTATATTCTTCCAAGGGAGAGGTTAGTATTTTTTCTTGTAATCTTTATTTCTTCATAGTGGAAGTTTGCATCTGTGGTTTTTTACCCTAGTTTGGGGTTTTTCCACGTATATCTTGTCTTGTGGTTTGTTTGGATTGCTTTGATCTGTTTCTAGTTTATATTCCTTTCTGTTTATCGTTTGTGGGTGTGGCCTGAGATTGGATCTCGGCCCACTGCGTTGTTGGCATGCTGCGCAACAACTGGTATCAGAGCTATTGGTTTAGTTCTATTGGGAGCGATGGCGGAAGATGGAAACACTAGAATTGAGAAGTTTGATGGTTCAAACTTGGCCTTCTGGAAGATGTAGATGGAAGATTATCTGTATTAGGACCTTTACATTCCTCTAGAAGGAAAAGAGAAGAAACCAGAAAAGATGACAGATGATGAATGGTTTTTATTGGATAGGAAGGCTTTAGGAACGATCTGACTCTCTTTGTCTAAGAGCGTCGCCTTCAACATATCCAAGGTGAAAACGACAAAAGAATTAATGGAAGCCCTAGCCACCATGTATGAAAAACCCTCAGCATCCAACATGGTTTATCTTATGAAATAGCTATTCAACATGAAGATGTCAGATGGTGGGAGTGTGGCTGAACATCTAAATGAGTTCGATATAGTCACGAGCCAGTTGGAATCCGTTGGCATCATTTTTGAGGATGAGGAAGACAGTTGGGATGGTTTGGTGATTGCTGTGAGAAATTCTTCAGGGTTGACAAAGCTGAAATTTGATGATGTGCCCGGTTTAATTCTCAGTGAAGAATCTAGAAGGAAGGCATCAGGAGTTTCAGGGGATTCAGCGAATGCTCTAAACGTTGAAGGAAGAGGAAGATCGCAGAACAGAGGAGGTAATAAACACAGACGTTCTAAGTCAAGGAAGAAGTTCAAGGGACCGAAAGACAAAGATGGGTGTTGACATTGCGGAAAAAAGGGGCACATGAAACGTGATTGCAGGGCGCTCAAGAAACAAGAAGGAAGTTCTCAAGGCGGGAAAGATTCAGTGAATCTGTCTGAGGAGAGCGACACAGAGGCATTGATCTTGTCTCTTGATGCGAGAAATGAGTCATGGGTTATAGACTCGGGTGCTTCGTTTCATGCCACTTCATGTAAGGAAGTTCTGCGTGATTATGTGTCAGGTGACTTTGGGAGAGTCTACGTGGGTGATGATGAGCCGTGCAGTATTGTTGGAAAGGGTGACGTTCAGGTCAATCAGAAAGACGGAACGGTTTTGAAACTGAAGGATGTCAGACATGTACCAAGTTTGAGAATGAATCTGATCTCAGTGGGGCAGTTGGCCGATACCTGTTATGTGACGACATTCACCAGTGATTCTTGGAAGTTCACAAAAGGTGCCTTGGTGATATCTCGAGGCAAAAAGGAAGGTACTTTGTACGTGACTTCAGGATCGTATAGTTCACTCACAGTCGCATCAACTGGAGTGAATGGGTAGTTATGGCATCAGAGGTTGGGACATATGAGTGAGAAAGGGATGAAAGTGCTATTATCAAAAGGGAAGCTACCAGAGCTGAAGTCTCTTGACTTGGAATTCTGCGAGGACTGCATATATGGCAAGCAGAAGAGGGTAAGCTTCAAGAAGACAGGACGCGCTCCAAAGATGCATCTATTGGAGCTTGTTCACACTGACGTGTGGGGACTGGCACAGGTATCATCTCTTGGTGGCTCACGTTATTTTGTTTCCTTTATTAATGATGCTAGTAGAAAACTGTGGGTTTATTTCTTAAAGCATGAATCTGATGTATTTGATGCGTTTAAGAAGTGGAAAGTTAAGGTAGAAAATAAAACAGGTAAAACAGTAAAGTGTCTCATATCTGATAATGGGGGAGAGTATTGTGACAAGAGATTTGAGGAGTATTGTGCAGAAAGTGGAATCAAACATCAGAAAATGATTTCAGGGACACCGTAGCAGAATGGTGTGGCTGAGCGGATTAACAGGACCATCCTTGAGCGCGCCAAGAGCATGAGGTTATATACAGGGTTGCCCAAGACCTTTTGGGCAGATGCTGTAAATACTGCCGTATATCTTATCAATAGAAGTCCCTCAGCACCATTGAATGGTGGGCTACTAGAAGAAACGTGGACTGGAAAAGAAGTGAACCTTACACATCTCAGAGTGTTCGGTTGCACTTCATATGTTAACATTGATGCAGAGCACAGAAACAAGCTGGATGCGAAGTCCAGGAGGTGCACGTTTATAGGATACGGGCAGGATGATTTTGGCTATAGGTTTTGGGATGGAGAAAACAGAAAAATCATCAGAAGAAAAAATGTAGTCTTCAATGAAAAAGTGATGCATAAGGACAGTGTGCAAGAAAATAAGGCTGAAAAAAATAAATTCGTAGAGTTGGAAGAGTTACCGGACACGGTTGTTACAGCGCCACAGGATGATCGTGCATAGGAGCATTATGAGGCAGAGCCACAGACACCGGTTGTGAGGTCTACTCGGGAGAGGAGACCCACGGTCCGATACTCACCCTCCTTACATTATCTACTGCTGAAAGATAATGGTGAGCTAGAGTTTTTTGAAGAGGCATTACAGTCAGATACACGGGTTAAGTGGGAGCAGGCCATGGATGAGGAGATGGACTCTCTTGAGTCTAATCGTACATGGGAGCTTGTCACTCTACCCAAGGGTAAGAAAGCTCTTCATAACAAGTGGGTTTACCGACTGAAGGAGGAGCATGATGGTTCGAAATGGTACAAGGCGAGACTGGTTGTAAAAGGGTTTCAACAGAAGGCAGGTATCGATTTCACCAAAATACTTTTACCTGTGGTGAAAATGTCTACGATTCGTATGGTCTTGAGTATAGTGGCTCCAGAGAACTTATATCTAGAGCAGTTAGATGTTAAGATAGCCTTTCTTCATGGGGACCTTGAAGAAGAAATAAATATGCATCAGCCGATAGGATATGTGGCACTAGGTAATGAGAATAAGGTGTGCAAACTAAAGAAAAGTCTATATGGCTTGAAGCAGGCCCCGAGGCAGTGGTACAAGAAGTTCGATAGTTTCATGTCGGGAAATAGTTTTATGAGATGTCATGCAGACCACTGTTGTTACTTGAAGAAGTTTGGTACGTCATACATCATCCTTCTTCTGTATGTTGTTGATATGCTTGTTGCCGGTTCAAGCATGAAGGACATCTCAGATCTCAAAAGATAACTGTCTAGAGAATTTGCCATGAAGGATTTAGGAGCTGCAAAACAAATCATAGGCATGAGGATAAAGCGTGACAGGGAAAATAAGAAATTAATTTTGTCACAGGCAGAGTACATAGCCAAGGTACTTGATTGGTTCAATATGCGAGGTGCTAAGCCAGTTAGCACTCCATTAGCCAACCACTTCAATCTATCTAAGGAGAAAGGTGCAAAGACGCAGGAGGAACGGGACTACATGGCCAAAGTCCTATATGCGTCAGCGATTGGGAGTCTCATGTATGCTATGGTAAGCACGAGGCCAGACATTGCTCAAGCAGTGGGAGTTGTTAGCAGGTTCATGAACAACCCCGGGAAGGAACATTGGGAAGCTATGAAGTGGATCCTCAAATACCTGGTGGGTACTAAGGATGTAGGGCTGTGTTATGGTGGATCAAAAATCAAACTACAAGGCTACGTGGATTCAGATTTGGCAGGAGATATCGACAGCAGAAGAAGCACTACAGGTTATGTCTTTAATCTCTCAGTGCTGCAGTCAGTTGGGTCTATCAGTACGAAAGAAGCAGAATATGTTGCGGCTACAGAAGCATGTAAGGAGATGGTGTGGATGTAAGGTTTTATGGAAGTGTTGGGTAAGAAGCAAGTAGATTGCAAGTTGTACAGTGACAGTCAGAGTGCAATACACTTGGCTAAGAATTCAGCCTTTCATTCATGGACTAAACATATTTCCATCAGATATCACTTCATACGTTCGTTATTGGAAGATGGATCGATTATTCTGGAGAAGATTCATACAAGTTAGAATCCTACAGGTATGTTGACCAAGGCGGTCACAAGGGAGAAGCTGAAGCTCTGTTCAGCTTTGATTAGTCTTCAGGCTTGAAGACAGGGAGGTGGTGCACTCCGGATGAAGAAGATGAAGGTTTATGGCAATGTGTCTCCAAGTGGGAGATTGTTGAGAATATGGAGCCACATTGGGTCGCCTTCGACCGGTCATAGGGGCCTGTTCGACCGGTCATGGATCGGTTTTACTCCAAGTCAGCGAGTTTTGCTATTTTTTTGGGGCCTAGGACCGGTCGTAGGAGGGCTAGGACCGGTCGTAGGGGAGCTAGGACCGGTCATACGTTACGCAGATTATTTTCGAAACTGATACGGATTACGGATTTTGGTGTCGCCTTTCACAAGGGTGCGGAAGGGAAGTTACCTAAACTATAAATAGGGGTTCCTAGGGCTTTTCTAGGTAGATGAGGAATATTGAGAAATATTTCTAAAGGTATGGGCTAAGAGTTTTCTATATTCTTTCAAGGGAGAGGTTAGTATTTTGCCTTATAATCTTTGTTTCTTCATAGTGGAAGTTTGCATCCGTGCTTTTTACCCTAGTTTGGGGTTTTTCCACGTATATCTTATCTTGTGGTTTGTTTGGATTGCTTTGATCTATTTTCAGTTTATATTCCTTTCTGTTTATCGTTTGTGGGTGAGGCCTGAGATTGGATCTCGGCCCACTGCGTTGTTAGCGTGCTGCACAACACTGTGTAAGCCTCATATTACATAGTATTCATGTTAAGCCTTGGCATGGCTCCCAGTACTCATTGCATTATACAGCCTTGGTATGGATTCTTACATTATTGTACTCCTTGGTACAACTTCTTGTGTTTATGACAGCCCTGGTAAGGCTGGTAATGTTAGTTTTGATCATGTTTCCTTCATGTATCCCCTATTATTCTTCTATGCACTATTATCACACACCTTCACTAACCTCTAAGCTTTCTATAAGCTTATGAACGATTGATGTGTGAAGGAGATCCTAATTTAGTGTCTTAGTAGTGAAGCTTGGAAAGGTGTGCGAGCCGAGGACCTAGTGTTGCAGATCCTCTTCCTTCTTTCTTCTGTTATTATATGTATTTCCTTCAGTATTGTATTATGTATAAAGTTCAAATTCATAGTGAATTTTGTGATGTGTGCCTTTGTTATTATCAGATTTAGTTATTGTGATGTTGGGTATGCTTGTATTGAAAATGATTATATTGTTTTGGAAATCCTCCTTATAAGATCCTAGGATCAAAACCTGCCTTAGGAACCATGAATGGGGTACTTTGGAGGCTGTTGCAGCCAAAATTGACCATTGCGTCACTTGTGAGTCTGATTACCAAGTATGGGGTGTGACAGGAGTTGGTATCAGAGCATATTAAGTAATTTTAGAATAACTTGGGTTAATATCACATAACTACTGCGAGCTTAGGACAAGTAGTGTCCTGAGTGCATTTCCCTCGTTTCGTTTGAGCCTTTAAGGATTCTAATTCCTAGGTGTCCATCACCTTTGTTCTTTCTATAGACCATGCTGTCTATTCGAGGTGCCCATGATTGTGACGCCCGTGGCCGTGGTGCCTATGGACGTGGTTCTCATTTCACTTCAGTGACCTGAGTGATTTTTACCCCACCATCTGAGATTCTTGTTTCCCCTCTAGACCTACCGTACCTATTCCTGAGGCTCCCATTGTACCTTTGCCTCCGTCAGAGGCCAGTGCTACCCCCGCTTATCTGATGATTCCTGTAGGAGCTGAGCATCTCCAGCAGTTGATACAAGTCATCATTGATGTTCTTCAGACCAGTCAACCCATTCCTCAGATGCCTGGACAGGAAAAACAGGAGCGTGTGAGCCCCCCTTTTCCAGATTCGACTCTGCAGCGAGCTCCGTTGGTGGTATTTCTACTTTAGCGTGAGACCGAGTGGACCGGTTTGCAGAGGGATCATGATCAGAGGAGAGGTTGGAAGAGGCAGGCCCCATCCAGTAGCTCCTGGAAGCGTCGACAGCGGCAGAGGTGCGCAGCCTATCGAGCTGCCAGAGCATCAGCATTACATATAGCGTTTGCTATGGATGTGGGTAGACATGGCATCAAAGACGCGAGTGCCCTCTTCCCTTCCAACAGTGACAGTGGCTCCCACCACCAAGACCATGACAGTAACTGAGGCTACAGTGTAAACCTTCGTAGCGACTGCAACAGCAGAAGAGACCGAAGATGCAGAGGGGATAAACACCTCCCCAGCCATCTCAAGCTTGATTTTGCTCGACTTAGTAGGACCCTTAGTTATTAGGAGAGTCATTATGGGTATTCTCCTTATCTCCGTATGTAAGCCTTGTGTTTTGGTGCATCACACCCTTTTTGTATCCAATGACTTTTGTTCACTCAGATTGCTATTAGAGTCCGTCGTAAGGGATTTTCAGTATCGACATTTTAGGAAGACCGATGTGTTAGGCCGATGATATTATTGTGTTCTGTTTTGGTTGGTGAGATGTTCTTGCCTGTTGATTTTTTTGTATTGCCGATGTCGAGCTTATTTTGTTGTCAAGGTAGTATTTCTTGATAGGGATGGTATACTAAATTGCTAGTTTTATGGCCGAGCGTGACACATGCAAGCGTGTTAAGGATGATCACCAAAGACCCCCTATTCCCTCGTAGCCGTTGAGCGTTCTAGAGTGGAAGTGGGAGCACGTATCGATGGACTTCATCGCAGGTTTGCTGAGGACTCAGCGTGGTCACAATACTACCTGGGTTATTGTCGATCGTCTGACAAAGTTGGCTCATTTCATTCTAGTGTGTGCTTCTTAGTCTATAGACCTGTTGGCAAGGATATTCATTGAGGAGATAGTGAGACTGCATGACGTCCCAGTTTCGATCATTTCAGAACAAAACTCTAGATTTATGTCTTAGTTTTTGAGGATTTTTCAGCAGGAGTTGGTGGTCACTTTGTATCTTAACAGTGCTTATCATCCACAGATGGATGAGTAGACTAAAAGGGTCAACCAGATCCTTGAGGATATGCTCAAAGCTTGTGTGATCAACTTTGCATGCAGTTGGGATGAGCATATGCACCTCGCCAAGTTCGTGTACAATAACAACTATCATGCGACTATCGACATGACTCATTTTGAGGCACTTTATGATAGACCATGCAGATCTCCTAGTTGTTGGACCGAGGTAAGAGAGCGTCGTCTCTTAGGTCTCAAGCTTGTGCAGCAGACATCAAAGGCTATTGATGTTATCAGGCAGAGGATGCGCACAACTCAGAGCCAACAAAAGAGTTTTGCTGATTGTCGGAGTCGACCCCTCGAGTTCGTAGTCGGGTATATGGTATATCTCAAGGTCTCGCCTAAGAAAGGCATGGTTCACTTTGGTGTGAAGGGCAAGCTTGCCCCGAGATTTATTGGACCTTTTGAGATTACCAAGCAGATGGGCGTTGTGGCCTATAAGCTTGCCTTACCTCTCGAGTTATCCGCGATCCACGACATGTTTCATGTTTCTATGTTGAGAAAATGTGGGTCAAAAACTATTCTTATGATTGATTGACAACCACCCGAGGTCTGTGAGGATGCTTCCTACACTGAGCAGCCGATTCGTATTCTTGATCGGAAGGAGCAGGTCCTCAGGACCAAGGTCATTCCCTTGGTGAAGGTGTAATGGGGTCATCATTCGGAGCTCGAGGCGTCTTGGGTACGCAAAGTTAAGATTAGAGAGCGTTATCCTTAATTGTTTGATGATTGATTGCTTGTATTTCCTTCTCTTGTGATTGATGATGATTATGATATATATATATATACATATATATATATATGATGTTTATGCATTCTTGTTGTTCAGTTTTGTCAATTTTTGAGGATGAAATTTCTTTGTTGGTAGGGAGGATTATGAGACCCGACCTGAGTTCGCATGTGTGCATGTGTGTGTGTGAGTATACATCTTGTTCATCTTGGTTCTGCGATCCTACCAGTCAAATTCTAGTGACCAGCGACCATCAGATAGTATTTGTGGTCATCCTTAAGTTTGGTCACTTAGACCAGACTCAGATTGAGCCGAAACCTGTGCCATCTTATTCACATCATTATTGCAGTTTTGATGCCACGTCTTGTGCATCCATCCGATATGTGAATCCTAAGTTGTGTGCATTTATTTTTGGCCTTTAATCATGGTCATGTGGCCCACCTAGGGATAGTGTGCACAGATTTCTAAGAAGGTCCCATCTCCTAGCACTATTTCTAACACACACTATACACAAATACTACCTAAGCCCTATTCCTATACCACCTACCTCTAAACACTACCCACAAGCCTAGAAAACCTATTAAACCTACAACTTTGGTTGTAACTCCCTACTTGCAATCATCTCCCCTCTCTAACCAAGGTAAGAAGGCAACGATTGCTTTGCTCAAAAGGATTTTCTCCCTCTTTCTCTCATTTCTCTCTCTCTCTCTCTCTCTCTCTCTCTCTCTCTCTCTCTCTCTCTCTCTCTCTTCGAATCTTTCCTAGAAACTTCCTTCCATTATTTCAGGCCATCTTCCCTCCATTCTAGCCCCATTTCCCCTTTAATCCTCTAAATCTAACCATTTAAATCCAATCTCATCCATTGATATGGATCTCTTGGTGCATTAGGAGCTAGGAGGTCCAAGTTTGGAGCAATCTAAGGTAGGAGTACTCTTAGGATTTAGGATTTCTATTTTCATGTTCTTAGATCCCTTTTTTTGTTTGAGAAGGGTAGGACCCACCAGTCAATGGTGGAGATCCTACATCATCCCTTAGTTGTGGCCAAATGGCCTAATTGATGCATGCATGCTCATGCATGGGATTTTCCCTCTAGGGGCCCCTATCATGGTGGATTACTTAAATTTCATGGCATGATAGGTCATTTAGACCTTAGAACCATGGTTGGGATGACATCCCAACCATTGATCTTGAATCTAGGACATGCATGTGGTGGATTTTTATTGTAACATATGAAAAGAAGGAATGTATGGTGTGATTGATGAAAGGAAGGGCCTCAATGTGGCAGAGCCCCTCCTCTTGTGGCTGATTTTTTATAAAAGAATTCTGATCTTGCATGTGTGGCCCACCTTATAGGCTAACAAAAACTCAGACCAATCATGGAGCTTGGACGCCCATAGCTGTCCATCCTTAGACATGTGGCCCAAAATCTACCTAAATGGGACATATGCAAGGGGTATTTAATGATGGGGAAGGTCTGGACATTTGTACATCCCACTAGGGTAGTCCACAACAAATTCCTAGGGTTAAATTCCATGGCAAATAATGTTTATATTTTAATTCTTTCAATTACATGTTGCTGTCTAAATCTGTCTCGACAGAATTTGGGCCAACTTGAGGCCAAGATTTGGGGCTTTTAGTGGGAAATTATATACCAAGTGAAATATAATATTTGAATTTCGGTATCCCACCTATAAGCATGCCAAATTCTAGTCCCAATTAACCTCATTTGGGTCACCAAAAGGGTGGGCCAATATGGGTATTTGCTGGGTTTTCTGTTGTAATTCCAGCAAGGTTGTAATTTATAAATGTAAAATTTTAAAATAATTTCTGAATAGTTTGGCCACTTTAGGTGAACCGAAATTGTACTACATATATGAGAGAATTTTTAAATTTAATTTTCCTAAATTTTGGACATCCAGGGCCCACCCCATTGGGTGCTCAACCATGATCTATCCAGAATTCTGCATTTAGAAGAATTTCGGGACAAATTGTAATTCTGAATTTAAATAAAATACTTTTGAGTATCAAGAAATTAGGAAAATTTACAAGGAGGTGACCCACCCATGTTAGGATCCACCTACAAAATTTTGGGGCAATGGACACCTGTACAGACCATGGTGGTGGTTGGACCGGCCCACTATATTGTGGTGTCCAGATCAGTCTGATTTTTAGAGCAAATTGATTTCTTTAAATGAATTAAAATATTTGTAGATGTCTAAAAACTCTAAAATTTTGTGGAGATATGGTCCAGCCATGGTAACACCCACCTACCAATTTTTAGGAAAAATTACCCCTGCACAAACCGTGGAAAGGGCCCGACTAGCCGACCACGTTGGGACATCCAGGTCAGCTTGATTTTCTGAACTGACTATTTTATTTAAATTAATTAAAATATTGCTAGGTGTCTAAAAATTTTAAAATTTTGTGGAGGTGTAACCCACCCATGGAAGTGTCGACATACAAAAGTTCAGACCCAACGGACATTTGAGCTGACCGTGGTGCGGCATGGAGTGGTCCACCAGGTAGAGATGCCCAGGCTAGGGCGTCTAGCCTGCTTTGTGGGCCCTCCTAAACATGTTGTATTCACTCAATTTATCTAGTGGGACCCACTGCAATATGTGTGGGTCACCATGGATCAGTAAACCTATTTAGATCAAATAAGTTTCTGAAGTCCAGCAGGCCTAGGAAATGGGTGCTCTGAAATTCCAGCAAGGGGCCCAAATTTTTGCTGCATGGTTGACCTTTTTGGGGCTGATGTGGCCCACCAGATTTAAGGGAGTGTTGCATACACTCTAGCCTCCTTTCCTTATACATTTTTAGGCTTAATTAGTGCCCTTTAAGGCCTATCTTTTGTTGATATTGTAGGCTAACCTTAACCATATATATATTTTAAGTAGTTTTATATATATTTTAAGTAGTTTTATAGGCACAATGGGTTGTAAACCTCTTCCTCTAGCCCAACATTGTGCAAGGGCTGACGTTACTAAATTGTGGGCCCAATGGGCTATTTATATGTGGATCATGTGTATTATGGGCCTTGATGCCCTCATCAAGTACTTAATTATGGGTTGACTTGCAAGGCCCACATTGATGCATATTTTGGAGGGCTTTACTAAGTCTTTGGGCTGATATGACAAAGCCCACACTGTCGGTTTAGGCCCTGCCCATGTGTATTCTTGGATTTATGGACTGCCTTCTAAGTCCAACACATAACATGACTTAAATGGCTTCTTTTTTTTTTTTTGGAGGAGGGGGGGGGGGGGGGGGGGGGGGGGGGGGGGGGGCGGGGGTAGGCCCATTGATTTTGGGCCTAAACTCTCCCATCTATTGTGATGGACTTAGGGGCAAGAATATGCAAGAAGTTGGGCCCCTGACTGCCCATTAAAATTGACCCTACACTTCCGCTAAAAAGTGAGGCCCAACTCACTTGTGTTAAATGTTAGAGTTGCCCATTTAAATGATCTACCAGGTTGCCCATGAAGCCCACCACAATATATGAGTTTATGACCCTTATAGTTGGGCCCAAACTTCACTTGAGGGCCCACTTTATGGACTATGAGACTGGGCTCAGTATATGGCCCACTAGGCCATGGATTGCTTAGGCCTTGGGCCTTATTTCATGCACGAGTAGTGGCGGTCTACCTCTTGGAAACAAGTTGAGGTTGGATGTCCTCCTGGGTGATCCTAAGGTAGGTCCATGGGCTCCTCTATGGATGGTTAAAGGCCCACCATAGACCCTAGACAATTTATTTAAGGCTATATATGGATGCATGTGGATCCTAACTCAACGCATGTTAGTGCAGGCCATTCAAGCCTTGGATCACCCAATCATGGAAGCACTCTATACCTTGGGTTACTACTGGACTCACAATCTAGTAACAGGCCCTCTTGATCTTTTCATGATATATACAGACTCTCTATCTGGTGGGGGTCCCCCAGTGAGTATAGTTGGTCTTCATGAGATTATTTTCATATGATTAACTAATTTCTAGACCTTAGCAAGTCCAAGAAGTCAAACAAGCCAAAAGTTTATCAAAGGGCTTTAAATGTACAAATATATGGTCAAAACTTTATTTGGCTGTGGGGCCCATTATATTAAGAACTTGTGTATGTGTTGCATACTTATATTTTATTATAACCCTTGGGCTTAATCAGTGCATTTTTTTAGGTCACCTTTAGTGATCACATGAGGACCCCATCTTAGATTTGTTTCTAGGGCATCCCATGGGCCCAGAATGGGTTAGAATGTCCAAGCTTGACCCAACCATACATTAGACCAACTTCCACCATTTTGATGAACTTGTGGGTTAAGAGAAGCATAGTATTGGGCCGTTGGTTATCCACTTAAATTACTAGTTATTGGACTGATGTAGTTGGGCCCATTTCATCATCTAAACTTAAACTTATTTTTGGGCCGTATATTGTGTTCATGAGCTACCCACCAAGTCCAACTTAATGCATGGATTCTATGATCATTGGGAATTGAGCCTTGGGCCTTAATTTTCCTCTTAGGGCCCATGTTGTTAAAGGTGGTATTATATCCTTTTCTTATGGCCTATTATGAGGGATATATGTATGTAGTTACTTGTGTTCTTATCTTTAATGTAGGCCTTGGGCCTTGTAGTTCGTGGTTGAGATGCCTCTTGGGGAATGGTGGTTAAATGTCCCCATTATGGTCCCCTTTAGGCCCAATTGTATCTAAATGTGATTAGCTGCTCATCTTAAACTCTTGTTAGACTCACTTCTGAATTACTTTAACACGTAGTTTGTATGCTTAGTCTCATGGGATACCCCAGGTAAATGGGCCCCCACTAGGGGTGAGATTCCTTATGGATATTATCTAAATACTTAGTCTTTGTCCTTCTTAGATAGGAGCAATGTACGTATATCGCCGCATAATGCATCTAGACCCATCTAAATGGCTCATGTGCATCATTGTATGCTTGGATGACACTGTGTGTGTGGTTATGATTATGCCATTGAGCATTTCATGATAGATTTTTGAGGGACGTAGTATCCCCTCTTAAGCACGTTGGATGCTTGGAATTGATGCATAGTTTATTGTGTGATTCATGCAACTGGCATTGCATAACATATGAGCATTATCACTCTTGCTTCATCAGGGTTGTAGCCTCCATAGATACATCGTGGATGGCCATGTTTGGACACCAAAGATGTTACTTGAGCATACCGGGTGGATAGGATGCCCATGGGTGAAATTCCTAAAACTTCCTTAGTACCAAGGATCTGCTCTAGCGCCGTGATCAGGTGGAATATATGAGTGCACGAGGACCTTATACCATTAGGCCGCGACTCCCACTATCGTGTAGTCGATTAGATAGGGGTGTGGCCTTACTCGTCTGATGTTAGAAGGTATTACTAGGTTGAGTCTGACCAACTCATGAAATAGGTTTGCTACCATCAGGCTTTGCTGGTGATTGACTGTCCATAGGCGGGTAGTGAGGTCTCTTATGCTCGTTTAACTTTGTGGGGCCTGTAGAGCGGCAGTCATCCAACAGTGTAATGAACCCTGGTGATTTCCTTATGATGGAAATGTACTTGATATGTGGATTGAATATGAGCACTAACATTACTTCGTATTGTATTTGCATCGGCAGTGTAAGCCTCATATTGCATAGTATTCATGTTAAGCATTGGCATGATGCCCAGTACTCATTGCATTGTATAGCATTGGTATGGCTTCTTACATTATTGTACTACTTTGGTACAACTTCTTGGGTTCATGAAAGCCTTGGTAAGGCTAGTGGTGTTCGATTTGATCATGTTTCATTCCTGTATCCCCTATTATTCTTTTGTACACTATTATCACAAACCTTCACCACCCTCTAAGCTTTCTATAAGCTTATGGACTATTGATGCAGGAAGGAGATCCTAAGTTGGCATCTTAGCAGCGGAGCTTGGATAGGTGTACGAGCAAAGGACCCAGTGTTGCAGATCCTCTTCCTTCTTTCTTCTGTTATTATATGTATTTCCTTCAGATTGTATCATGCATAAAGTTCAAATTCATAGTGGATTTTGTGATGTGTGCCTTTGTTATTATCAGATTTACTTGTTATGTTCTTGGGTATGCTCGTATTGAAAATGATTATATTATTGTGGAAATCCTCCTTGTAAGATCCCAAGATCGGAACCTGCCTCAGGAGGCGAGAATGGGGTACTACGGAGACTGTTGCGGGTAGAACCTGCCATTGGGTCTCCTGTGAGTCCGATTATCGAGTCCGGGGCATGACAATAAGATAATTTCTATAAGCTTAAGTGGTTTTAAAACAATCTAGACAATAGAGTTTCAAAATACATCGATGTTGAGCATTATTTTCTCTTAAACTTTAGCACTTAGTAAATTTCGTAGTCAAGTTCAAAGTATTAATCCACAAATTAGAACAATTCTAAACATTGTGTTCCATAGGTGCATAGTGAAATATGGACTTGTCATAATGGAAAGTTCAATTCTTAATTTTAATGATAACATTGATAATCAATAGAGCATTTAGGACAACCAAAACTTAAACTAAAACTTGCCTTGCATTTCATCTTTTCATTCTTCCAGCTTTTAATTTTTCCATCAATGGCTTTCACGCTATGTCAACCTTTTTAAAGATCTTTAATAGGCAGCCATTTTTTACGATAACTGTTTTTCTTTTTTAGTTGGGTATTTAGTTATTTATTATTATTATTATTATTATTTTAAATTCTTCTTATTGAACATGATGGATAAATTCCCTAGGTTGGTTCCTTCCATGTTTAATAATCACCAAGTTAATAATTCAATATCAAACTAACACCTTAATGTGTAAGTTAGATGTGACATGTGTAATCATGACTCAATCAATGTTTAAAATTTCTAATCATAGATTAATAATTTGAACTTAATTGTGAAATCACTACCAAAAAATCGAGGAAAGGCTACAAACTTTTAAAGCTTTTGGTTATAGATTTAATCAATAGTAATTATGCTATAGATCTAATCCATGCCTAAAAGCTAATTGATCCGTACCTAAAGCCTACCTCTTCATCATAGCCATATTATCTATTGGTGGTGCTTAAGGGGCTCCATGGGGCCCATTGAAATATACGTGTTTGATCTAAGTCGTCTATAAATTCTGATATATAATTTTAGTGGATTGTGCCAAATTTTATGTAGATTAAAGGTCTAAGTGGACCACAAAATAAGAAATCATAAAAATTAAATTTCTATTGTTAATATGTTGCGTGGTCTTCTTATAGCTTCGATCTGACTCATTTTTTCATCAACCCTTAAAATAATATTTTAAAATTAACAGACGGAGTGGATAAATAACATACATTATGGTGAGCCCCACGGTCTTAATGGGCCGTCCATCATGCACCCCTCCCCAAATGAAAATTCATTCCGCCATTTTCTGTCGCCCGTATACCTCTTAAAACTAGGGTTTTTACGTTCGCCCGTTTCTGCCTCTCTCCATCTCCCAGGATCACTCACCCTCTCTCTCGCACTCAGTCTCTCCCTCACCATCTCTCGATCTCCCGCTCTTCCTCACCATCTACGCCCCGTCTCTCGGCCGCATTCCCCTCTCTCTATTTCCCAACCTCTCTCACTCTAGCATTTTTAAAACCCCCTTTCGCCGCAACAAGGAGAGGAACGGTTAGTCTCTCTCTCTCTCTCTCTCTCTCTCTCTCTCCACCCAGGATTCCTTTCTCTCTATGTGTATATTAGATCCAAAGAAGGGAGAGTCATATATGCCAGCATCTGGGTTCAAAAATCACAACCACCGGAGTTTGATTCGTCACTGCTGACTCAAATCAAAGCAAGATTTAGGGGCCGCACACCTTTAATGGTAGTCACCACTCATTAGTTAAACCTTCTGAAAGGGCCTAGCTATATGCCCTAGAGGGGGGGCGAATAGGGCAATGCCAAATAAAACTTATAACAGCAGAATAATAAAAGATATAATGCACAATGCTGAATATAAAACAATCACAATAGCCTAAAATAAAGAGATTGATACTTTATTAGTTCTAAGGACAACCTTACACCAAAAACCAGAGGTTTAAGGTAGGACAACCTTATTTCTAGAACGTCCTTTGTATCACAAATCAATGAGGAATAATAAGCAAGAAAATCAAAATAACTTACAGAAAATAAATCCTAAGTTATTACAACATTCATCCACACTTACTTGAAGTGATTACAACATTCATCCACAAACACTCTCCACAAAACAGAATGAATAAAAGAATGAAAGAGTAAAACACATCCACAAGACAACGATATATAGTGGTTCGCCTGTGTGTACACCAACTGTTATCCAATAGCCACACAGATTGTTACTCCACTCCTAATATCCTCACACAGGGGATATTAGCATGCACTATCAAAATAGGTTTCACAGGTTCACCTAAAACCTTCGCAATTGTGTCTTTGATCTCGGGCTCACACAATCCAAAAACCTCCACAATCTGAGTTTTCTGGCTCTCCTCAGATAACCAATATAATGAGATTTTTCCGGCGAATCTCAAACAAAAACTAGAGAAAGTAAATTACAAAAAATGTAAAATACCTGAATCACCTTTTGAAGAAGCCCGGTAGAACCAATCGGAGTAGATGATCAATTCAACGTTCAAAGTCCAATACTCACTTTAAGAATGGTTCTAAGTCTAATTGATTTTAAATCAAAAGGGCTAATTCTATTTGATTTTGAATCCAAGAAGAAGGAATAACAGAAATTCCCCGTTTCTAATAAGATTGGAATGTAGATCAAAATCAAATAAAAATAAGCTAGCAAAAGGAATATTAAATAAGCACAAAGTAGCTTAAAATAAACACAAACTTATCTCAGAGTATAGCCTAAACAATGCTTGAATAGAATTGATTTGAAGTGTTAAAACTCTGAAGTTCGTGCTCTATTTATAGCCTAAAAAATCTTGTCTACGACTAGTCTTAGGAACCTAGGACTGGTCGTAGCTCCAAAGATTTTCGAAAGATTTTCGTGGGATAAGATTTTCTGTTCCACGACTGGTCCTGGGCGGTTTACGACCGGTTGTGGGCCATCTACGACTAGTCGTGGGACACTTACGACCGGTCGTAGGACCCTAAAAATGGTTGCTAGAGTTTGAATCGTAGGGCTATGACCGGTTGAAGGATGAGTCGTAGAACTTACAAGACTGGTCGTAGGATGTCCAGGACTGGTCGTAGGACAGCTAGAAAGATTCGAAAATCTTCAACGACCTAGGACTGGTCCTGAAAAACTTGAGACTAGTCGTAGCTTAGCTAGGACTGGTCGTGAAGTCCCTAGGACTGGTCTTAGAACAATCCAAACAAGCATAATAAAATATATGAGTTATGTATCCAGAATGACCTATTGTAAAGCCCATCATAAGGTCAATCTAAGGTTAAACAAACCTTAAAAGTGAGATGGACATTGAAAGTCTGTACACTCAGATGACCCTTAAGAGAAGTTTGAGAATATACAAATCTTGTAGAAGGCCTTCTTGAGCTTGATCTTGATTTGACAAAGTCTTCTACTAAACTTGAACTTGATCGAATCTTGAACATATAAACTTGAAGACTTCAATACTTGAATTCTTCATCCATGTCTTGAAAACTTTCTTCATTTAAGATCTTGTCTTGAAATGCGATGACTTGATTGCAATGAATAGTCTTCAATCATAAAACAAAAGATGTACAAGACATAGATATAGGTTTTGGCACCACAAAATTTGACAACCAAAGGGATATGAAATCATAGCACTTACGATCTCCGCCTTTGTCAAATTTATGACAAAACACATAGCATAAAAGATAATAAGGAATCATAAGCCATGAAATCACAAAATACTCTACTCCCCCTGAGTAATACGAGTATTGCTCATATAATAAGTACACAACATAAAAACCTCAAGACTTCAATCCACATATCCTTCTTAATCAATCAATTCAAACAATTTTACTCCCCCTTTCCATACTACTCCCCTTTTAGCTTTAGCTTACTACTCCCCCTTTTAGCTTTAGCTTACTACTCCCCCTTTTTGTCACAAAATGACAAGGGAAAGGCACAATAGAAAGAGGAATAAACAGATAATGAGAAAGAAATATGAAAGGACATAATATAATCCTGAAGCATCAAGTCATAATCCATAATCCAAAATACAATATCCAAAAGACAATGTTATCATACCATAATCCATAATACATATCCAAAATAAAAAGATAATGTGATACTATCCAAAAGATAAGTCACCTAATCTGATCCAGAGGAGGGAGCAGGGATAGTCGGATCAATCTGGTGTAACTCCTTATTAATGCGATGAAGATATTTTTGCATGTACTTAAATCGTTTATCATGGGCTATATTCATATTATCAACCTTTTCTTCCAATGCACGAAGGCGTGCATCAAAACTAGATGGATCATAATCTGGATCATTAGGTGAATCAGTTTCTATATCATCAAATAAGTCATCCACATTAACATCTTTTTGAGGAAGATCGCCATCTTCCCCTTCATTTTCAGCATCACCACCAACACCACCAACACCACCTTCATCAACTTGGCCAGGGAACAGATCCAATTTCATCTTATTAAGATTGGAATTGTTGAAAATAAGATGAGAAATTGGTCCCTCATTAACAGGTTTATCGACAAGCATGTGAGTGGCTAAAACAGTCATAAGATAACCGAACGGAATATCACTATGACCTGGATGGAGAAGAAACTAAATAATGGAATGACAAATCAAAGAGGAAAGACAGACCTTGGTACCAGAAGCAATAAAATGCAACACACGAACCAGGAAAGAAGTCAACTCGGTTTTATTGCCAGACCGAGGATACACATTGGAAATGAAGAACCGATGTTATATTCTGTAACTAGGTAACAAATACTTTGAAGGGAGCACATTCCCTTTGTGTATCCATTGTGCATCAATTTTGCATAAATCTCTTGTTAACATGCATTTTTCCTATTCAGATGGTTTGTCGTATAAAGTATGAATCGGTATACCTTCATCATTAACAGGTATACCATAATACCTGATATCGAATGACGGTCTACTTCAAATTTTCCTTCTCTAGTATCAATTGAAAAATTAAATTATCAAGAGAAAATTCAGAGATGCATGCAACCATTGATTGAGCAATGGACTGGTATGCAGGCCCACCCCAAAGAAAAATGTTAGTCCAGCCTACAGATTCAAGAAGAGGGATAACACCATATGGAGCAATGTGATTGAGATCAGCGGTATGCTCAACAATAATGTTACGGACACGTAAATCTCTTACATCCTCGGGTGACCGAAGGTGCCGTTTAATTATCGGTGCAGATCTGGATGAAGATGGACCACGAGATGTTTTCTTTTTCTCTCTAGCATCCATATTCAAAAAGATATACAAAGAGCAAGAAAGATACACAAATGAAAGATGGGTTTTCTCTAGATCAACAAATTGAGAGGAAACCCTTGAAAATCCTAACAAGGGATGAAATCTAGCTATACTATGAACAAATCAAAGCATAGTGTAACACCCCAGATTTTTGCCAACCTGGGATTAGACACCCTTAGGCAACGATTCAACCATAACACCTTGGTAATCTCTCAGAACCCACTTCCAAAGCCATAGAAATCACTTAGGATTAATTCCTTTAGAAATTAAGCATAAGTTAGCTAGCGCTACGCTAGAGTAGCTGCGAAATTCTCCCTGATCACTTTAAATATGTTCTGCAAGACCTAAAACTTGTAGAAACAAGGACGCTACAATACCCTGAAATTTAGGATCAAAATCTAAACCTGTTTTCTCTTAGGAACCTTCTGAAACTTTGTATTGGATCTAGACCGCGCGTGGAAAGTTCGATATCTACAATCTTAGAACGTTATGACCGCTTATCTGGACTTAACAATTGTTTCAAAAATCAAGCCCAACCGATGTACGGAGGCTATTTCATTGAGCCTAGAGTGAAGAGAGTGAAAATGGGGTTAGATTTGGAAATTTTAATCCAAATCTGGCACGTGAGTTGGCGCGTTATTATTAAGCGTTCTGACCGTCAGAATTCAGCCAAATTACACTCTTGGATCAAGAAAAATATCTCTTTCATATCATGAGACTTGTAGACCTGATTTAGGTAAGGTGACCGCTGAACTGAAACTGGTCCGCCACGTGCGATCTGGGAACTCTAGCGGTCTAAAAACTTGATGTGAGCAGGATCCAGTATCCATGAGCTTAAGTCCGACCGCGTTCGGCCAGGGGACCTCTCGAAACACTCATTTAGATCGGAACAGCCCCGTTTTGGTTATAACTTAAGTGTACCTTGTTCCCAATCCTAATTTGGGAAGGTTTTGGCCTATATAAGGGCTTTAAACCCTCACATATCTCACCCATCCAAATTTGATAGAAACCTTAGCTAGAGAGAGAGAAAGTGAGAGATTGTGAGTGAGTGTGGGAGGGATCTTCCTGCCACTTGTACTAGTTCTTGCACGTGCTAAAGCAACGCGTTCAAATCACTTTCCCGGCAATTCCAACGCACTCCTAGGTAAGAAAAACCCTAACTACTTACTGATTTATGAATTCCTTTGATTCAATAGCGAAGTGGCTTATGTATCTTGTGCATTAGGTCACCGTTTCGCCGTTGACGAAGCATATACGTGCTATTCGAATCGATACACGTCTAAGGCGAAAGGTGCGGATTTTAGACGCTTTTGATTGACTGATTTCAAAGCTTTCAATGCTGTTTAATAGTGGATTATCGACGGCAATGCCGTTTGACATGTACAACATGCTGTCCGTTTTCCGTTTCGTAAACGTACGGTAAATATGAGATTTAGGGTATTTTAGGCATTTATAGAAAATACTGTATACGTTCGTATTTTACAAAAAAGATTGTCATGTTTATTTTTCATATTATGATATTAGAAATGCGTGCATGATCTGTTTGGCGAAGAGATTCGTCCTAATGCGCACTTTGAGTCGACATACGCTATGTAGGCTAAAGTGTGTAGACTAAGTGTTTGTATAAATGATTGTATTAGTATGTATTGAGTAAATGGTGTTGTGAATTAGTTTTGAGATTGATTTCTCAATTAATATGCTGACGTATATGGTTTTCACCATGTTGGCATATGAATTGATATCATTATATTTATGGAATGCATGAGTTGGTTGATTTGCTTACGTAGTATGTTATAACATGTGTCAACATGCTTGTATTGTTTATATTCATTTCTGTTACTCTCATATGCTTACTGACATTTGTTTACAAATGCTTGGGGCTATGACCTAGTCCAGGTAGTCGGTAATGGATTGAATTCGTGGTTGGTTTCTATGTACCACAAAGGACGCGTCGATGAAGGCGAGTCGTGTTTTGGGTTGGTGGCAGTGGTTAGGCCATGCGAAGTGTTTTATGCACTTCATGTCGCTCAGCTTGAGATGCGATCGTACTAGTTGAGCCCGTCAAGTAACCCGACTGGCCTTTGTATGTTCACCATGTATGAGTCATAACTGCTTGAACCTAGGGTACTGAACTTACCATTAAAAACCCTGTTAACCATGGTACCTTGATCCATAAAGACTCATGAGCCGGGCATGGTGGTATGGGACACCATGGTTGAGCTATCGGCCTACGCTGGGGCCACAAACCTCCCCGTAGTGACCAGTGAGCACCCTACTCTGAGCAGATTATGGTGGTATGAGACACTATATTCTTGTTGTTGGCCTACACTGATCAGGTGACGAGCTCTTTGTAGTGACCTTAAGTTTATCCTGACACAGCATGGGGGCGACGAGTCCTGATGCAGTCTTAAGGATAACTAGGCCTGTATTGATAAGGTGATGGGGGAGAGGTGCAACGAGTGCGAGCAATAGCCCTGACAGCCCTTGCAATGACCTACAAATATAACATCGTATGAGATTACTAGGAGTGAAGACCCTAGACAGGATCTGTGTTGGGATTAATATAAGAAAGATACCCTAGTTTCCTAATCCTGCTGTATGAAAAGGACTAATAACAACCCGGTAATCATTATCCATATCGCATTGCATGTGCCTGGAAGATGTGGAGCACTGCGAGAAGAAAGCATGCCGCGAACGCAGATGGTGCCGCATGAGGGAATATGTCGGTGAGGACATCCATCATGTCATTTCATGCATGCATTAACAACAGTATCTAGGAATGTTTGATTATTTTCTTTACTATTAACACGTGATTGATTTGATAACATGCTAATCTTTGCTCTATGATTCCACTGAGTTAATTACTCACTCCCACGTTACAGGACGGTGTTCCGGACACCACCAGACCCTTTTGTAATTGTAGATGATGGCGCGGCCTCCGAGGCAGAGCCGGACTTGATGATGATGAGGAGGATCCCTCCTTTATGCGTGATCTGATCGACGGGATTACGGGGAGGTTGAGTAGTTACCTTGACACTTGTCATTTTATATTTTTGGAGCACTCATGTATATTCTTTTCTTTTCAGTTTTGGAGTATACATGTATTTAATTAACCTGGTAACATGTTCACTCTCTGAAGACTTACAATTAATTATATATTTTATGTATTTATCATAGTCTTCTGCTTGTTAATTTAACTGTCTCTGGAGTATGATATGCTGTTTTGTCTTAGTCTCAATCTTGTTTAATGCCATTCTACAGACAACATGCATTTATTATTATCTATGTTGTATAAGTGATATTCTGAAACTCGGGAGTTGAGTTTATCCTCGACCCCTGATTTTTGGGATGTTACACATAGAGAGCAAGAATCTTCAAGAAAAATGATGAAATACGACTTACCTCGAAGAAAAATAGGAAATCTTATGACTGGTCGAGCCACGACTCGTCATAGGTCGGTGTGGAAATGAGGAAGAAAAGGATTTTCCCCAAATATATCACATTCACGAGATCCACGACCGATCGAGTGTGGTTCACGACCGGTCGAACCACGACTGGTTGTGTACATCCACGACCAGTCGAGTATTGACCAAAAATGCATTTTTTAATGAAAAAATTAAAATTTAAACATAAATAATACTAAATATAGTACACTATGATACATGCAAGCAAGAATATTCAATGTAAAATGTACATACCAAGATCAAATTTCAATTTACTAAAACTGCTTTTGTCGAGCGGTTTAGTAAATATATCAGCAAGTTGATTTTCGGTTGATATATATTCTAAAGAAATAACTTTTTCTTCAACCAACTCATGTATGTAATGATACCTAATGTCAATATGCTTAGTATGTGAATGCTGGATTCGATTTTTAGATTTGTTATAGCACTGGAATTATCACAATGTAAGATCATTGAATCTTTATTAATTCCAGAATCGCTAAGCATGCGTTTCATCCAAACTAGTTGAGTACATGCATATCCAGCTACAATATACTCAGCCTCAGCAGTGGAGAGTGATATTGAGCTTTGCTTCTTGCTGAATCAAGAAACTAAGCAATTTCTAATGTAAAAACAACCACCACTAGTTGATTTTCTATCATCAATATTACCAGCCCAATCAGCATCTGAGTACCCAGCTAATTGAACACTAGTATCAAAAGGGTACCATAGACCCAAATTTATAGAACTTGTGACATATCTAACAATCTGTTTAACAGCAGTAAGATGTGATTCCTTAGGATTAGACTGATATCTCGCACAAATTCCAACACTAAATGCGATATCAGGTCTACTTACAGTAAGAAACAACAAACTACCATTCATACTGCGATATAGTTTAGGATCTATATCTTTACCTGTAGATTTTTTTGAGAGTCTTAATGTTGTACTCATAGGAGTATCAAAGTTCTTACCATTCTCAAATCCAAACCTTTTAACCAAATTTGAAGCATATTTGGTCTGGGAAATGAAAATTCCATCAGGTTGTTGTTTACTTGCAACCCTAGGAAATAGTTAAGTTCGCCAACCATGCTCATTTCGAACCTTGATTTCATTAACTCTGCAAACTCAATAGACATGTTAGAGCAAGTTGATCCATAAATAATATCATCAACATATATTTGAACCATCAAAATATCATTGTTATTCTTCTTAACAAAGAACGTCTTATTGACACTTCCTACTTGAAAGCTATGACTAAGTAAGAATTTAGTCAATTTCTCATACCATGCCCTGGGCGCTTGTTTTAGACCATAGAGAGCCTTTTTGAGACGAAATACATGGTCAGATAACTTAGGGTCTTCAAACCCTGAAGATTGTTCAACATACACTTCTTCATGTAAATCGCCATTCAAGAAAGCATTCTTTACATCCATCTAATAAATTTTAAATTTTCTAAAGCATGTGATGGAAATAAAAAGTCTAATTGACTCAAGGCGAGCAACTGGAGCAAAGGTTTCAACGTAATCGATGCCTTCAATCTGAGTGTACCCTTGTACAACCAATCTACCCTTGTTTTGTATAATATTTCCAAACTTATCAGACTTATTTTTAAAGATCCATTTTGTTCCAATAATGTGTTTATCTTTAGGTCTAGGAACAAGATACCAGACATCATTATGAATAAATTGATTAAGTTCATCCTGCATAGCAACAATCCAATTTTCATCAGAAAGTGCTTCTTTTACGTTGACCGGTTCTATTTGGGATGTAAAACAAACATAATTACATATGTTCTCAAGTTGTTTGCGAGTACGAACTCCAGTGAGAGGGTTTCCAAGTATTTGATTGGTTGGATTATCTTTGACAGTCCTTAGTTCAGATTCTTTTTGACTTGATGAGATATCTTGATTGTCAATAATAAGAGCTTCATCATCATCTGAACTCGAGACTGGTGTATTCAAATGATCATCAATGACCACATTGATGGACTCTTAAATCACACCAGTTCTCTTATTTAGAACCCTATAAGCTCGTCTGTTCAAAGAATAACCAAGAAAAATACCTTCGTCACTTTTTGTATCAAACTTACCCAAATTTTCACGATCCCGTAAAATATAACACTTACTGCCAAAAACTCAAAAGTATTTGACAGTAGGTTTCTTTTCAAACCATAATTCATAAGCAGTCTTATTATCAGATTTACTGGTATAAACTCGATTAATGATATAGCATGCGGTATTAACTACTTCAGCCCAAAGATTTCTAGAGAGCTTCATGCTAGTCAACATAACATTAGCCATATCCTGAAGCACTCTGTTTTTCCTTTCAACAATACCATTTTGTTGCGATGTTTTGGGCGTAAAGAATTCATGTGATATTCCCTAATCGCTACAGAATTTCTCAAAACTACTGTTTTCGAATTCAGATCCATGATCACTTCGGATCTTACTAACATGAGAACCTTTCTCATTTTGGATTCGTTTGATGACCTTTCTCACTTCATCCAGGGTTTCAATTTTTTCTTTTAAGAACGATACCCAAGTGAATCTGGTATAGTCATCTACGATAACTGATGAGGGTCGAATATTGCATATCAGACCCCAATAATTACCAGATTTTACCAACATGATAATGCTTAATACCATAGTTTAATTGTGTTTTGTTGTAGGATGAAATAAAGAGCGTTGATTGAAAAAGCGTATTAAAAGCATGGATTTAATGCTCCGAGGATACCAGAACAGGGAACGGACTCCAAAGGACTAAGATTGAAGAAATTACATGCCAGGGATCCGAGGAAATCAAGCTGTTTGCATTAAACGGGCCCGAAAACTAGCCAGAATGCAAGATCACAGCGTTCCCACCATCTGATCAGTTCGAAACTTTATACATGGGATGAGGGCCATAAATTAACTGTACACGTAAAATTTCAGCCATTGGATCACTATAGAAGTGTCCCAACTGACAGATCAGCCCATAAACCATTGATTCTGGGCCCACCTGATATCTGGAACTGCCTCAACTTTGGTTTCAATGGTTAAAATAGTTTGATAAAAGGAATGGACGGATTGGATTTCATAGAAACATCATAGTGGACCCCACATGAATGGAGTGTGCATAGTGCACAAGTGCACTACACGTGCATGGCAAACGATAGAGACGGTTGACCGTCTCTGACCGAAAAAGAAAAAGAAAAGGGAAGTTGCCGTTTTCGGTTGCGTAACGCACGGCCGCTGGCCGTTTTGCGGTCGACTGTGGGCCCCACACGTGCCCCGTAAGCTCAATCCAAACCGTCCACCATGTAGACAGCCATGAGCACTATAAAATCATGTTTAAACTTTTTACTCATGCAAGTACATGTGTGCGTTACAGAGGCCACAAAAGGGCTACCCTGGGACGTTCAAAACTGATCCTTTTGTGATTTCTTCTCTGAGTTGCGCCAATGGATGTTCAAAACCACTCATTCTTTACTAAAATTTCATCCTGAATGTAATGGACGGGGTGGATTTTCCAGAAAATGCTTCTGTGGGGCCAACAGATCACAACAGCGAAAGAGTGCGAAAGGTTTCGCACATCCCCAAAAACTAAATTTTTCAGGCGGTTGTGGCCCACCATCTTTGATCATATGGTAGATCTGAACTGTCTATCATGTAGAGGACCTAAGAAAGTCCTAAGGGATGATGTTTCTTTGGAATTTGAACAAGGAAAGTGGCAATTTTTGAAGCCCCGAACTTGGCTGTGAAAAAGCTTTCGCTGCGCATGCGATAGCTTTCCAAATCCAATTTTCACCACTCCAGCAGCTATATAAGGAGGTTTTGGACATGGGGAGAAGGGCATTCAGACCTTGGGAGGAAGATCCAGAGCTTGAGGAGAGCCAGAGCCAAAGAGAGAGAAAAAGAAGAAGAAAGAAGGGAAGGATGTTTTTAATGTTTTTATTTTATATTTACTTTTTCTTAATTAATTTTATGGATTGCTAAACTTCTTAGCTAGGACTGAGATGAAGCCCCTAATTTAAAAAACTTTTGTTTACTATTGAATTTATTTTAATTTGATTGAATTGTTTCTTTTGCTAGTGTGCTTTCCTGAGATTTCTGTACTTCTCCATTCTATGAGCTCGATCAAAGTTTAGATATGGATGTTGTTTGGAATATTACTCTAGGTGCTTGTGTCTGACCATGAACAGGTTTTCCATAGAGGAAGAAACAGGATTTACATCTCTCCATGCCTGACCATGGATGGAAAGATGTGATCCATATGCTTTAAAGGATTATACATTCTATGTGCCCGACCAAGGACATAGAGTGTGCTTTGTTTATTTTGATATCAATCTGAATTAGGGTGAATCAACAGGTAAAATAAGGGTTAGGATAATTAGGGGTGGATTCGAAAGTCCTAGTCTTCTCCTCGATTGAATCTTCCTCATTATTGCTCGTAGTTATTTTCCATAGATTTATGCTAGTTTACTTAATAATTTGTTAAACCATTCATTAGATTAGTTAAGAAGAGCCTTAAATTTCAAATTGTGACAACCAGTCCTCGTGGGAACGATCTCGTAATACGTACCATATTTACATCTGATTCGTATACTTGCGAGTAAAAATCATTTAAATCAAATTGGTTTAAATTAAAACATCAATAACCAAGATGTATTTTTTGCCTCCTCGACTCTCTGATCTAGTTGGTCCAATAAGATCCATGTGGAGAAGCTCGAGTGGTCTAGATATGGTATTGGAGTTCACTTTCTTGTGAGAGCTCCTAATTTGTTTGCCCAACTGGCATTCACCACATATTTTGTATACTTTTTTTAATTTGGGTAGACCTCTAATTAGTTCTCTTTTGCTTAATCTAAATAAGTTCCGATAGTGTACATGTCCAAGGCGTTTATGTCATAATTCAGTCTCATCGGTATGGACCATGTAACATGATTGAGTAAATGAGCATGCATTACTAACGATGTAGCAGTTTTCAGAAGTTTTGCGACCAGTTAATATAACAGAACCCCTTTTATCAAGTATCTCACAACCTTGATTAGAAAACTTCACATTATGGTTGTTATCGCATATCTAAGAAATGCTTAATAGGTTGTGTTTTAAGCCCTCAACATATGAAACATTCTTAAATAAGGGAAGGTTATAAAGTTGAACCGTACCTTGGTCAATAATCTTGCAATTGCTTTCATCACCAAATGTGACTGACTCGTCAGTCATATCTTTAAGATCGGTGAATAAAGTTTTATCACCTGTCCTATGCCTGGAGAAACCACTATCTAGGTACCACTTTGAATGACTTGTAGCTTTGAAAGCAGTGTGGGCAACCAAGCTGGCAACTTTAGGAACCCATTTCAGAATGTTTTGGGTTTAGGAGCATAGATGGTCTTTTTCTATCTGTTGTTATAGGAGTGACCCATAGAGTTAGACTTTAATAGCTCCTTGATTAGATCAATTATTTTTTCAGCCAATGGATTTCGGTTTTGAAAATTAAAGTTAACATGCCCACCTTTAGGTTTTTGGAAAGACCTAAATTTTTTGAAAAAACCTTGATAGGTATTCTTTTCTTTTGAGGTCGAAGACTCTCCTTTAACAAATTTAGGAGCAATGTTCTTTTGTTTGGGAGATGTATTTTTATCATAGCCCAACCCGTATCGATCACCACATTTTCTTGATCCGGACAATAATTTTTCCAATTTTGGATCACCTTGGGCATATCTCCATGTGCCTTTCAAACTCAGAAGTGAAGCTACCTCATTTTTGAGTTTTTCTTTTTCGGATTTCAAATCTTCAATTTGGGAGGTTTTGAAATCTAAATCACATTTGGTCTTTTCAAAAGAATCGAAAATATGAGACTTTTCTAAAACAAGAGACTCATAATCTTCCTTAAGCTTAAAAAAATTTTCTTTTTGTAATTTAAGTTTAACGAAAATTTTACAACTCTCTTTATAAAGGGCATTATAAGCATCTTGAAGATTATCTTCATTATCGCAATCACTATTCAGATTTTCTTCACTAGATATATCATCATGATTTGAATAGGTGATCTTGGCTAGAGTCATAAGGGCTTTAACATCATCGCCCGACTCAGTTTCAGAATCTTCTGATTTAGAAGAGGATTCAGAATCAGATGATTTATCCCAAGTAGCCATCATGCTTTTCCTTTTTGATTTGTCCTTTTTATGACATTTGTTAGCTAAGTGCCCATACTCTTGACAGTTGTAACATTGATTATCTTTTAATGATTTCGAGCTCTAGGTTTAGATCGTCTCTTATCATTTGACTTTTGAAAATCAGCTTTTTTCTTGTTTTTAAAAATTTTGTAAAATTTTTTTGCTAAAAGCGCCATATCATCTTCGGTATTTTCTGAATCCGAAGTACTCTCTTGTGAAATATTTTTAGATGATTTGAGAGCAATTGTTTTTCCTTTAGGAGCTTTAAAGTACAACTCATAGGTTTGAAGTGAACCAACTAATTCCTCAACCCTCATGGTATCTGTATCACGAAGTTCCTGAATCGCGGTTACTTTAGAATTGAACCGTTCAGGAAGTGAGCGTAGTATTTTTGCGTACACTTTACTTTCAGGGATTCTATTACTAAGACCCCACATAGAGTTCACAATGTCATTCAATCTAGTTTAGAAGTCTATAAACATCTCATTCTCCTCCATATGAATTTCTTCAAATTTAGTTGTGAGGAGTTGGACTTTAGATTTCTTGACAATAGATGTACCCTCGTGTGTCATTTCTAATACTTCCCATGCTTGTTTTTCATTTTCACAAGAGATGATTCTTTTGAATTCATCTGGTGATAATGCACAAGTAATTGCATTTGGTGCTTTCGCATTTGCTCTACTCTCACTTTTCTGTAGTGTGGTCCAAAGAGAGTAAGCCGTTACTTTCATTGATTTTGAACCATCGCCATTAGTTACTTCAGTGATAGGAGGGTTCCATTCATTCAGTGTGGCCAGCCACACACTTTCATCCAAGGATTTGAGGAAGATCCTCATCCTGGCTTTCCAATAGGCATAGTTTGTGCCATTAAAGGGTGGTGGCCTAGTGACTGATAGGCTATCAAAATTTGACATCTTAATATAGCTTAGATCGTTAGCTCAGGAAATAAATCCAATAAATAAAAAATAAGTACGATCTATTAGGCTCTGATACCACTTGAAAGGGCCTAGCTATATGGCCTAGAGGGGGGGTGAATAGGGCAATGCCAAATAAAACTAATAACAACGGAATAATAAAAGATATAAAGCACAATGCTGAATATAAAACAATCACAATAGCCTAAAATAAAGAGATTGATACTTTATCAGTTCTAAGGACAAACTTACACAAAAAACCAGAGGTTTAAGGTAAGAAAACCTTATTTCTAGAACGTCCTTTGTATCACAAATCAATGAGGAATAATAAGCAAGAAAATCGAAATAACTTGCAGAAAATAAATCCTAAGTTATTACAACATTCATCCATACTTGCTTGAAGTGATTACAACATTCATCCACAAATACTCTCCACAAAACAGAATGAATAAAAGAATGAAAGAGTAAAACACATCCACAACACAACGATATATAGTGGTTCGCCTGTGTGTACACCAACTGTTATCCAACAGCCACACAGATTGCTACTCCCCTCCTAATATCCTCACACAGGGGATATTAGCATGCACTATCAAAATAGGTTTCATAGGTTCAACTAAAACCTTCACAATTGTGTCTTTGATCTCGGGCTTACACAATCCAAAATCCCCACAATCTGAGTTTTTTGGCTCTCCTCAGATAAACAATACAATGAGATTTTTCTGGCGAATCTCAAACAAAACCAGAGAAAGTAAATTACAAAAAATATAAAATACCTGAATCACCTTTTGAAGAAGCCCGGTAGAACCAATCGGAGTAGATGTTCGATTCAACGTTCGAAGTCCAATACTCACTTTAAGAATGGTTCTAAGTCTAATTGATTTTAAATCAAAAGGGCTAGTTCTATTTGATTTTGAATCCAAGAAGAAGGAATAACAGAAATTCCCCTTTTCTAATAAGATTGGAATGTAGATCAAAATCAAATAAAAATAAGCTAGCAAAAGGAATATTAAATAAGCACAAAGTAGCTTAAAATAAACATAAACTTATCTTAGAGTATAGCCTAAAGAATGCTTGAATAGAATTGATTTGAAGTAATAAAACTCTGAAGTTCGTGATCTATTTATAGCCTAAAAAATCCCGTCTACGACTAGTCTTAGGAACCTAGGACTGGTCGTAGCTCCAAAGATTTTCGAAAGATTTTTGCGGGATAAGATTTTCTGTTCCAGGACCGGTCCTGGGCGGTCTACGACCGGTCGTGGGCCATCTACGACTGGTCGTAGGACCCCAAAAATGGTTGCTGGAGTTTGAGTCGTAGGGCTACGAGCGGTCGAAGGATGAGTCGTAGAACTCACAGGACTGGTCGTAGGATGTCCAGGACTGATCGTAGGATAGCTAGAAAGATTCAAAAATCTTCAACAACCTAAGACTGGTCCTAAAAAACTTAAGACTGGTCATAGCTTAGCTAGGATTGGTCTTGAAGTCCCTAGGACTGGTCTTAGAACACTCCAAACAAGCATAATAAAATATATGAGTTATGTATCCAGAATGACCTATTGTAAAGCCCATTTTAAGGTCAATCTAAGGTCAAACAAACCTTAAAAGTGAGATGGACATTAAAAGTCTGTACACTTAGATGACCCTTAAGAGAAGCTTGAGAATATACAAATCTTGTAGAAGGCCTTCTTGAGCTTGATCATGACTTGACAAAGTCTTCTACTAAACTTGAACTTGATCGAATCTTGAACATACAAACTTGAAGACTTCAATACTTGAATTATTCATCCATGTCTTGAAAAATTTCTTCATTTAAGATCTTGTCTTGAAATGCGATGACTTGATTGCAATGAATAGTCTTCAATCATAAAACACAAGATGTACAAGACATAGATATAGGTTTTGGCATCACAAAATTTGATAACCAAAGGGATATGAAATCATAGCACTTACACCTTCTTCTTCCTCTTGTCTTGGTTTGAAACCCCCTTTATTTTATTATTTATTTATTTTTATTTTTTAATGGTTGGGAGCTCTAAGAGCTTGTTGTTGCCATTAATGGCTGCCACAAGCTTGACGGCGATGACGATTGCTACTATGATGCGGAAACAGGGGTGTCTATTTTCCAACATGGATAACCAGATTCCATGGCTGTGATTTTTCGATACTGTATGGCCACCAAAAAATCCTTAAACCAGTAATGGGTTTAAAATCCTTCAATCGGTAATGGGTTTAAAATCCTATCAAGCCTTCCACAAGTACACGGGAAATGATATGGAAACTAGCAAAAGAGTGAATGAATGTAGCACGACTAAACACGTCCCATTAGGATCCTCCAGAAAAGAAAAAAAGAAAAAGAAAAAAAAAAGAAAGAATGCAAAAAAGACAATGGTGTCTCATTTGCTGACCATCTTGGGCAAAGTTAAAGGCCTCTTTCATGGATGAATGTTCCCATTGAAATTCATTTGGTTTCCCTTCCTCCTTTATCAACAGTTTAATCACTTCTTTCCCACCTTCTTTGCTATATAAGTTGTTTCTGATAGAGTCCCATTACAGTTTGTAGATTTATGCAATGTCTATTACAATTCGTATTGTGGTAAGTAATCTGATATAAACATATCAAGCTTAATAATGTAAATGTCGTATGGATGTACCTGTAGGCTACAATTAGTACTACCAAACCTATTCCTGAGGTTGCTTTTTTATATGAGTTGAGCATGTTGTGATTCATTTTTGAAACCATCTGATTCATTTAAACAAGTGTTGGGTGGTCTTGTCTCCCTTATATATGCACCTTTTTGTGGCATTGCAATTTCTCTTTTCATGACGTTTATGTCAATATTCTCCACTTGCCTTTTATGTAGGATAAGAGCCCAATTTATTAGCCAAAGCATGAGAAGCAACTCAAAAGCCTTGGTATGGTTTTTTAAAGGAATCGGCTTCCTTAATGCTATTAGTTGATATATTACTTGTTCTGACTTCGACACTGTCCCATGCATACTCAAACAAAAAGAGCCATTAAGTATAGAGCATGGCTACAAAGTTGCATGATCATTATAGGAGTGAACCTGCAGTTAAGATCATTGATTGCTATTGGCTTCCATTTTCATTGTTGACTAGTAGCATCTATTATAATCAGCTAACATGATGAGTTCCCTCCATTGGACTTTCGTTGATCATTTTATAAATATTTTACAACTTTTCATATAGTAATTACAATACAGTTTCATAGAGAGTTTTGTGGATTAGGATGCATTCATCGATGAGAATATCATCTTCTGTAGCCCTCCCAATAAAAACATATTTTGTATTTAAAATCTTTAAAAAAAATTCCAATGTATGTAAGCATTCCATTTTTTGTGAAAATTTTCTCAATATGCATCTGGGATTGGATATTTGTAGAAACATGAAGCTATAGTTATGGTCTTTGGTGTTGGTCATTGACTTCGAATTTGGTGGTTAGGATAGGCCGTGTAAAGTAACTTTTTGTTAGTGGCCAAACAATGGAGGTCGAAGGGATGGTGTTACAGATCATCATATAAATGTGTTGTGTGTATAGTAGATGATATGGAGACTCAAAAAAGAAAATGCCGTGACTCTGGAGGCAGTACTGGATGAACTACCTATAAACAACTACATTATACGCTCTAACTCCCTTGTCTTCTTGAGGCATCACATGAATCTTACATTTTCGGTTGTTTCTTGTACCCATCTAATAGACTGGATTTGTAATAGCCACCACATTTATCAGAATCTATCCTTTGTAGCTTATTTCATCTTTCTTTTCTAATGGATGAAAATCTACAGGTCCCTGAGGTCATGGTACGTGTGGCCCTGATGGATGAAACATATCTATCATAGTTACAGTTTATATCTCAATATTTACTCTTGGGTGGGTAGCCTACGTTTTATTTTACATACATTATGAAGTTCCAATAAAAGTGTTGTATTATCAGATAGTGCTTTCTTTATTATTTATATATATATATATAAATTTATATATGTGTTCCTAATTTGTGTTCTTAATTTATTTCTTTGTGATCCCGCAATTGTTTGCTTATGTGGTGAACTTCCCATTACTCAGCTAGCTTTTGGACTGAGTTGTCCTGTAGAATTGGAATGTACTAGATTTGGACATCAACTTAGTTGACTCACCCTTGATTAATTGTATACAGACACTTTAATCACTTATTAATAATATAAATATTATTAGATATCAAGGTGAGTCAAGTAAAGACTTGTCGGAGTCTTCAAGTCGACTCACCCTGGCTAGACATCAAGTCGAGTCCATACTTTGAGCTTTTGAACTATGATTTGGATCCAACCCATTGGGAGACTCATTTTACAATATTTGTGTTAATATCTTTTTGCTAAGACATTGTTAGTTTGGTTATAGCTTGGAGTTCTGGTACTATACTACAGTGATCCTTTTAGTGGGTTCCTTGAAAAATAAGCTAGAAATAGTTGTTGATGCTGTCTCTAACTGGTGAGTTACTCATACATTTCCAACCCATTCACCTTCGATGTGATTTTTTTAGTGGTTCTTGAATTCTTCCGGACCCAAATTCACCTTTCTAATCCTTTTATTTTTCTTTTGTAGTATGAATTTGGAGCTGTAGACACTGATTGTTGCATTTGGTTTCAATGTGGCTGTCAGGTTGATGATCTTTCTCTTTGATTGTGGTTTGGTTCATTTGTAATGATTAAGCTATTGTTTATATACACCCCAATCACAATTGGATTGGATGTCCTTGGTGATTTTTAAATAGGCATCCAAAGAAAGGGCTATTGATTTGCCAATTTCTGGATTGACATTCAAAAGAGTTGCATCTCCACTTTCGAATGACTAGCTTCCTCAAAAGGAAAGAACACCCAAACACTTTATTCTTATCTAATTTCAATTTCTTTGCAGCGTGCGTGTCCGAATGAACTAGGGGCTGGCCATCCAACAGCGGCTGAGTTTTCAATAGTGGGGGTTGTTTCTATGTCGACAGTGTTTGGAATTCTCTTCATAGCTGCAGTTCTCATCGCCAGGAGCCACTTCCAAAAGTTGTTCACTGATAAACCAGAGGTCATAAGAGAAACAATCAAGCTCGGGTATCTTTTGGCAGCCACAATTTTTCTCAACAACATTCAACCTGTTATACATGGTAACTGTTTTGGCATGGCTCTAGAACTCATTTCAGAAACAGAGCTCCAACAGATGGGATTAAGCATTTATGAAATGTATGATCTTCAGCCCTTGATATGTTCAAAACATTTATCCATATCTATGTGCATTCTATTTATAATGCCCATATACACAAACAATTCTAGTACATACACATCGCACCTTATCTCTCATGCATCCGCATTTTGCAAGCATGCATATACCATGTAAACTCTACAACCCCCCTTGACTTGCACAATGAATGATTTGGTTAATATTTTTATATTCGAAAATTCAAGGGCTGAAAAATTTCAACACGAGCAGAGAGTCACGAGAGGAGAATAACATGAGGTAGTGATGCAAATGGAGATGTGGCAACACATCTTCTTCTTGTTTGGGAAAGTTAACATATTTCTTTAACACTGTGAAGGTTAACTAAATACTTCTCATGATCTGTTTGCATGGAAAATGTGCTTAATGTGGATGCCCTTGTAGAATGTCAAAGCAATGTGTGTGTTTCAAAAGTGTTGTGCATGTTGTTGTCAAGCCATTGACTGATGGTCAGGTACAACTCACATGAAACACCTATTATGATTTTCTTTTCAAGAATATAAGGGTCATACCCCTACTTTGTTGATGCCTTTTCAACTTGGAAGTGATAGATGCATTTCTTACTCATTCTACTCCAACAAATTTTGTACCTGCCCCTCATAGTAGATTTGCACATGTATGCATTCATGCTTTTTTGTGTAAATACAAATGTACACATGCACAAACGTGTCAGGCACAAGGTCATTGGAACATTTGAAGGTCCCAGGACTTCTTTCAATTGTAAAAGAAGTCTTGGTAAGTTCCAAAAAGTTCATGATTGGTGAGTCATGCTACAGGTGAGTTACAGTGTTTCAATCTTAACATTTTTAATCTTGTGTACTTACATAAAAAAACTCAATCCTTCACTCAAAATGGAAGTGGTTTGAAATTCCAAAGAATGATTAAATCTTGTGCAGGATGTAACAGCATTAGCCTTTTAACAAAGAGTCCCTAATCTCTTATTTTTTAAACAACTCTAGATGCTCAAATCCCCAAACTTCAAGTCTGAATTTTTAATGTCCCAACACTTAAGTCAACAACAACAATCTAGCCCAAAATCCTATGCTTGATTGGTTGATTCCTCTGCCGATGCATGAATACCTTGGCACATAAACCAAGTGTACTAATTTAGTTTGTAACTGGAGGCCTTGATTAGGTAACTTCTATTTTGATACATTGTAGAATTAGTCAAACAATCTCATCAATTTCATTATATTGGTAAATGATTTCTTAAATAGTGGAACTCTTATCTGTTGGGTTTTAGGTGGTGTTCTCTTTAAGGTGAATATTGTTGGGGAAGACATAAACGTAGTGCGGTGGTTTTCCCTACCGGTTGTCAATAATGTTGGTGGTGTATTTCAGTTCCCAAGAGTTTCTTGTATATGAATATGCATCTTTATTTATTCTAGTTTTTTTTTCTGCTACTAGGAAAGTGCCTTTCGTTTCTCCTTTCTTCTCTGTTTTTTAGATTCTAAATAACTAGTCGGGCTAGAGTATGAAACACAAGTGAAGTATAGAGTCTTTACAATTTGAAAACTCAAAATTTCTTTCTTGTGAAAATTGTATTATGCCAAAATTATATTGCTACAGCTGAGGTTTTGGCAAGACCAATGACATGGGTTGGATTGCAGATAGATATTAAGAAATCCCTACTATGGTCCTTTAGAACTTTTAATGGTGATCCACTCGATTACTACTCTTTCTTGTTGTGCTTCTTTGAACTCTACCCATAGGTAGTATAATAATTAGAGAAAACCATACAACACAACACCCTCCAACCTCACAAACTAGCCTTAAAATAAAATATCATCACAACACCATCTAGAAGCAATTCAGCACACAACCCCAATTTAGATTGGTCTAACAATCCTAAGCTCAAATTCAGGGACACTTGTTTGTTGAAATAAAAACATTAATTTTTTTTTTCTTCAACCAACAAATGTCCACCAATCTAACAGTCAAATAATTAAATAAGTTCCTTATTATCATGATCACACTTTGTTAGTGTATCTAAGTTTTATCAAATATTTGTCTTTTGGAATTAAAATTTAATTCTAGAGCCACTTTAGAATTTTGGCAATGCGGAATTTAGCTGGAATTCAAATTTTTTTTTTTTTAAGCCATTTACAACTCTTCCTGAAAAGCAACTTTTCAAATTCTTAGAAATAGGATTCAAATTCCAAAGTGTCGAACATAACTTGACACATGAAATATCAAGAATCCAATTACTAGACTTGGATTCTTCAAATATCTATTTGCTAAACCACCCCTAAGTTTCTTTGAAGATGTCTTTAACCTCTCTTCACTCTTTGAAGTTTTGGGTGCTGCCAAAGTGGAAGAAGAAGACGAAAAAGAATAAGGTATGTTTTTTCTTTTTTCATTTTCAATCATCTATCACATTCTCTTCACAAAACATTTTTTGGCTTGATTGCCTTCACGTAATTTTATTTGTCATATAATAATACAAGTAAAAAGAAGATAGGATGGGTGTATTTTTATAGGGGTGGCAACAGTCAGGGTACATTCTTAGATTAATCTAAACCATTTATGTTCTTACCACTACCATATAAACTTATGGAATTTGTACACCTAGGAATAGTTGTTATTGTAAGTAAAAACTAATCTTTATGAAGTTACAACTTAGAAGAGGTTACTAATGACTTCAATATATTGTATTGTGAACATGACCTGATTTTACTATGATGGTCCTGTCAGGTTATTAAACCAAGTGTTGTTGGGTGGGTTTGAAAATGCAGCGGTGATTTAAAAATGGGCACAACAACATGAAAAGATGGTTGCTATCAGTGTTGCATATGAAAGTAGCCTAAGTTTAGCATCATATATTCACTTTGCATGCTATCTTGAGCAACAAAACATGGAGATCTGCAAGATGAAGAATAAGGAATAGCGCTCAACTATAGCCCATGGCTTTATGAAAAATGAGGGTGGAAGAGTTTTTTGTTGTTCTTTTCTAATGTGCACAACTATTATCTACTTTTTTGATCATTCTTTTGAATTAGCAGTTTGTGTTGAGCCCTCTCTACCATGTGGAGTTTGAGGATTTGATTTTCTAGGAGGCAAATGAAAATGTGTTGGTTACCAAGACACTCTATGCTCACTTTCTTTTGATTGAATGAAGGATTGTAATTGATTCATTATTGAATGAATGATTGTAATTGAATGAAGGATTGTAATTGATTCATTATTGAATGAATGATTGTAATTGAATGAATGAATGAGTGTAATTGACTGAATGATTGTAATTGAATGAATGAATGAATGATTATTTTTTTTAATGTAGGCAATATCTACGGATATTAACCGTAGCTAGTAATCTGACAATTGTAGCTATTATAAAATTCAGCATATATTGCTATGGATCCAACACTACTTTTATATACCAATAATATCCGTAGCTGTAGGTGCTTTTGGCTACAGAAACATTTGTTACAGATTAGATCCGTAGTTATTTTAAGCTATGGCTACGGATTAAATCCATTGCCATAGGTTTTAGACCTATTGGCTCGGCACTTACGACGATGGCCGTGCTACAGATTTAATCCGTAGCCATAGGTCTATAGCTACGGATTAAATTTGTAGCCTTTGCCCATTTTTCTGGTAGTGAATCTAACAAATAACTGAACCCAGGAGTTATAAATCACCAACATTAAGTATCTTATACTTTTAAATTATGGATAAACATCAAAATCGCTCGAATTTACAAAATTTTCAAAAAAAATTTCACATTTTTTGCTCAAAGACTAAGAAAACACTGATTAGCTTGCCTATTCCACACCCCCAACCTAAAATGTACATTGTCCTCAATGTAAAAGATATAAGCATGTAATGCACATGTGACAATGAAAGTAAAGAAGTGATGGAAAGGTTGCACCCAAAGAAGGAATCTAGAGGCTTTTCCAATTGTCTCAGTGTGAAGATGAGTTAACACAAGAGTTAAACCAACAAAAAGCAAACTATCCTAAAATAAATATAAAGAAAACTATCATAAACAGCATAAACTCGACTATCCTAGACATAACATGAAAGCAATAAACTAATCCTAAACTATGAAAGTAAGAGAAAAGCTACTTGATCATGCTATAAGGTTCCTCCTCTGGCCAGTATCTTGATAAATTTCTCAGTAGGTTTCTCAATAAGATCATTCAAAAGGCATTTTTGTAATAGGCTTGAATGCCCTAGAGCATGAATTTTTAGAGAAATTTATGGACCTCAATAAAAAATTATTGATGAATCACTTGAGATATCTTAAGTATATATAGTTCACCTATGACTGAAAAAGTTTCAATGTTAGTACTCCATGATGAATTAGAGACTCCAGGTAGATAAAATTTAGAAAAAAATCTCAGCAGACGATGTAGTCTCACACATTCTGAAGTTTCAGAATTCGGTTCAATTGTCAGCTCTTCCTCATGTGATAGTAAACATTCAAGATCTGTGGAGGGAAAGGTTTCAGAATAAGGGTTCTCTTAATCAGTAACAACTACCGAGGTGTTATCATGTAAGGCATTCAATATGTCTTGTATCATGGGATCATTTGAATCTGCAAAGTGTGCAAAGCAATCGTCAGAAGAGTTGGGAAATTCAGCTAAGAGACTCATTTCCTCATTGAAATTTGTGATAATCTGCCTAAGGATTCCATCATCTCTGGAAGTGGATGGAAGCATAATCTCTTGCTTTTCATCACGGTGAGAATAAATCGTCACCGAATGTATCTTGTCTTAACTTTCATAGGTGGATTGAGAATCAACAGGCGAAGAATTGACGTGAAGACTCTGTTCATCGGTACTACTCAGTAAAAGCATTGCATTGTCAAAAGTATACAACTCAGATGGTGGCCTCAACTAAGTGGTTTCAACTTCTAGAATCATATCGAGCAACTCATCCATTTTCTGAATCATATCATCATTCAATTCAGGGGAGTGGTCTAAATATGTCTCATAAGAGTTATAATGGTCAGTTGAAAGGGTCTCATCCATCACATTTAAATTAGCCATGTCAGATGAGTGGACTAGCTCATTGTGACTGATTACTTCGTGTACTTCTTGATCATTAATGTAGACCAAACTTGAGATTAATTTCATGGGAATTTAGGTTGCACATTCATGATCATCATCACAATACTCATCATTTTCCAATTCAGTGCAATACACACTAGGGATGGGATCGCTTTCCTCACATTCTATTCCTAAATTGGGTTGAGGTTCGAATAAACTAACCTCTCCTTCATCATTGAAACAAAGTGTGTCATGTGAGTGAAGTATGTCATTATCATTATATTTGATAGACACCCACATCTCTTAATCATTTCTTTAGACCGTCATTGAGATTGACTCTTCGGGAAATTGAACCATATGCTCATTAACACAATCCAACTCTTCATTCTCAATTTCAGTATTCTCTATAATCACATCACATGAACCCCATTGTTGTATATCTTTTATAAGTTCTTGAAATATCTGTAGTGTGCTTTCATGACTAAGTTCTAGAGTTTGTATGAAATTCTAAAGTGAATTCTCTTGGATCATTTCTTGTTGGATCTCAGAGGTATAGGACCCAAGAGAATTGTCACTATGTTGCATTGTTGATTTAGCTTCCCAATCTTGATGTTTCCAATAATCATAGTAGGGAATTCGGAATGAAGAATTGGGTTGGGTTGAGACTGGGGTGAACTAGCCTCCATTAGCTTACCGAGGCATGATTCAAGCGCCTCTATTGTTCTTCTAATGCCAGTAAAATTGTCCGTGTAACCTTGAAGTGACTCCTCTTAGATCGTTTATGATTGGGTTTCAAAGGTAAAGGACCTAAGAGAGTGTTCACTATGATGTTTTGTTGGTTCATCTTCCCAAAATTGATGTTTCCATTGATTATAATCATACGGGTCATTAGTGGGGGAATCTGATGGTTGTTGATATATATTATCACCCATAATATAATCCCTCATTGTTTACTTCTTGTCTGATGGGTGATAATAATTCTCGCTCTATCACACTCCAGACTAGGTAACGGGACTCACAAAGAACCGGATGGCCGGTTCTGACCGCAACAGACTCTTTAGTACCCCATTCTCAGCTCCTGAGGCATGTTCCGATCCTGGGATCTTACAAGGAGTATTTTCATAACAGTATAATCATTCCAATACGAGCATATCCAAAATTACAGCAAGTACATCTGAGAATAATAAGGGGCACACATCATAAAATCCACTAAGAATTTAAAGTTTTATAAGTTTACATCAGGTTCAAAAGGTCATAAATACGGAAATAGGAAAAGAGGAAGAAGTCTGCAATACTAGAGTCTTGAAGCTTAACTCTACTCCACGCTCTGCTGCTACGATGCTTGTTTAGAGTCCCCTGCATGCATCTATCATACATAAGTTTATAGAAGCTTAGAGGGTGGTGAAAGTGTGTGAAAATGATGCACAAAAGGATAGTAGGAGATACAAGGAGAGAAACATGCTCAATGAGAAAATCACTAGCCTTACCAAGGCTTATGAATATGGTACAATGAGTACTGGATGTCATACCAAAGTAATACATGAAGGGGCTCACACAACCAATGCTAATGCGATGCAAGTAATGACAGTGCTCATATCTAAACCATGTGTCAAGTATATTTTCAATCATAAGAAAATCACCGGGGTCTATTACACTACTGAATGACTACCACTCTATAGACCCGCACAGTCAAACAAGCGTAAGAGACCTCACTACCTGCCTGTGGACAGTCAATCACCAATAAGGCCTGGCGGTAGCGGACCCATTTTACGAGCTGTTCAAACTCAGCCTAATAATGCCCTCCCTCATCGGTGGATAAGGCCACATCCCTACCTAACTGACTACACAATAGTGGGAGTCACGGCCTAACAGTATAATGTCCTTGTGTGCTCATAGTTTCCACTCAATCACGGTGTTGGGGCGTTCCCTTAGTACCATGGAAGTTTTAAAATTTTGACCCATAGGTATCTTATACACCGGGTATGCTCAATTTATATTTTTGGTGTCCACACATACGGTCATCCAAGAACATCCCTGTGGAGGCAAGGCCCTGATGAAGGAAGGTCGGTATCATCATGAAATGTAATGTCAATGCATGAGTCATATATACAAATCATGCACTGGGCATAGGCACACAATATGTACGAGGGGAGAAATTCATCCCTCAATGACCACCACACAATGCAATCAGTTCATACAAATGATGCGTATGGATTATGTAAGTGTGCTACCTATATAAAATCCCCCATACTAAGGAGGGACAATGTCTAAGCACTTACACAGGTGTTCTAAGGAGAAGAGAAATCCTCTAGTGGGGGCCCATTAATTTGGGATGGCCCACAAGCTAAGAGAGTCATGATCCTAAAGAGGAATGGTCCGAGCCAGGCCTAAGGTGGGACTTCAACTACCTATAAGGGCCTCTATGGGCCTACCTTAGGGCCACAAAGGAGGACATCCAATCTCGATTGGGTCCCAAAAAGGTAACCTGCTACGTATGTGAAGGAAGGTCCAAGGCATAATCAATCCATGCTCTAGTGGGCCATACATTAAGCCCAATACATAGGCAACCTGGTGGCCCCTTAAGCAAGGTTAGGACCCAACCATAAGGGTCATGGGTTAACTCATTGTGGTGAGCCCAATGGGCAGCCCATTATCCCGACAAATGGGAAATCCTTATATTTAATACAAGTAAGTTAAGCCTCACATCTCGGCCCAAGTATGAATTTATTATAGTGGGCAAGCAAGGGCCTAACTACTTCAGTATTTAGCCCATAAGATCCATCACAATGAAATGGTAAATATAGGACCCAAGGGTCCAATGGGCAAATTAAAATTTCCAGCCCAACCAAGGCTATAAGTCCCATAATTAACTAGGAGACTAGCCCAAGAAGAATCCAATTGGAATAGGCCTTTAATCATGCACTAATTAAGCCCAAAAATAAAATTAATATGGTAAGATAACTGACTTAAATCCTCTTCAAATCTAATGGGCCATACTGCCCCAAAGGAACATTTTTAGGCAACAATTATTGGGCTCGATGCCAAATTCCAAACCACCCAAATTTCTAGGTTGGTTAGAGTCCAACAATAGAAGTATTTCTTATATATTTAATCCATGATGGCCCACACACATCATTGTGGGCCCCACCAGATGAGAGAGGATACGAAACACATATATCAAGTGGACCAGACCATTGGAGTGCAAGCCCAGCAGTAGACTAAGGCAGGGATGTCCCATGTGTAAGTAGCTCTATGGGGGTATCAAGCCCAAAATTTCACCCAATGGGCCCCAATTGAATACCAAAAAAATGGGAGGATGATCAATCTCCTAAGGACCCCACATGGATGGATGGTGGGATATGCAGCACATCAAGGTGGGCCCATAAAGCAGGCTGGATGCCCCAACCTGGGCATCCCTACCTGGTGGGCCACTCCTTGCTGCACCACAGTCAGGTTAAATGTCCGTTGGGTCTATAATTTTTCACGGTGATAGTTCCCTAGGTGGTCCACACCCTCAAAAAATTTTAGAATTTTTAGATACCCAAAAATATTTTAATTAATTTAAATAAAACAGTCTATCCAAAAAATCATACTGACCTAGACGTTCCAACGTGGTGGGACAGTCCGGCCCTTGCCACGGTGTGCACAGGGGTCCATTAGCCCCAAAACATAAAAGGTGCATCCAAATGGTGATACATATCCCTGAAAAGTTTTATAATTTTTATATACTCAAAAGTATTTTAATAAATTTCAGAATTACAATCATCTAGGGTGAAGTATTGCTGGAAATATAACTGTCCTGAATTTGGACCATCCAAATGGGTGGGTTCTGGCCCTCCAAAATTACTAAAATTTGAACTCAAGGTCCCTCATCAATACTAAAATAAGGTGGGACTAAGAAAGAAGGCCCACATTTGGATAAAATCTTTTTAAATTTTTATTTTCAAGGGACTATGTTGCTGGACTGCACAACAGAAATTTCTAGTAATCTACTATTTTGACCCACCCTTTTAGATGCCCAAATGGGATCCATTGGCCTTGAAATTGTGCAGGAAGGTCCTACCATGGGTAGGACACCTCTCTTCAAAATTTCAGAATTTTTTGGATAATAAAAATATTTTATTTAACTCATACAATTTATGGATAGCAAGGTCCAGATTTTATTTTTCTGCTCAGCAATGCTGTAGTCCCTGACTTTTGCACCCCATTTGAGTGGGCCCAGGTCTATGTAAATATGGAAAAATGCAAGGCCAACCTTCCTATACAAGTATATAGCAAGGTGAGGCCCACAAAGGTGACCCACCAATTCAACATCAGGCTGATATTTATGTTTTCCCAACAAACAGTGTGGCTAGATAGTCTAGAAAAATCTAGACCGTCCACCCCCCTTAGCCCACCCTTTTCTGGTGATTAGACAGGGACATTTGAAGGTGAGGTTTAACATACTTTCAGGTGAGATCCACACCTCAAATAAAAGTTTAGAAAATCAAGGAAAAAGAATCCACAAATAAGGCCTACAACCCATACATTACAACATAAAAAGAATTCCAGCAATTTGGACAACAACATGCTGCTATCAGATCAGCCCATAAAATCAATAAATGGGAAAAAATAATAGATTCCACAAGGTGGGGTCCACCCTGATGTGTCAAACAACTCTCAAATCCAAGCCCCTGAAATTACGGTGAAGACCGCTTTAGTTGAAGTAGGAATAGGTCAGTATATCCTAGAGGGGGGTGAATAGGATTTTTTAAAGTTTTTATAAATTATTAAAAATCCTTATTACACTAATCCTATCGCAGAGTATTGATTAGGATTACTCAACCTTAACTCTATTGGCTTCCAAGCCTAATAGAGGATCCAATCACAAACTATTTAAAAGATAAACAATGTATAAATGAGATTGTGATGGATATGACCGTGCGTGCATAGGATGTGATCATATATAAATACATGCAAGGCAATTACATAAATGAAAGATAATATCAAACTCAAACACAGTCATTTTATAGTGGTTCGACGACTTGTCTACTCCACTCCCGGCTTCCACACTCAACCCTTGAGTGACCGAATTTCACTAAGGAGGTTTCCCATGGTTCACCTCAAACCTAAGGTTTTAAATCAGGTTCACCTTCAACCTTTACAGAGGTTTCTACTCAGTTCACCTCAAACCCTGGAGTTTTTCTGGCGTACTCCTAACTAGATATTTATGCCCACACAGGACAAGGGTCCACACAACGCATCCTGAGGTTTCTACTCGGTTCACCTCAAACCATGGAGTTTTGCTGGCGTACTCCTAACCAGATGTTTATGCTCTCCACAGAGCAAGGGTCCGCACAACGCACCCTGAGGTTTCTACTCAGTTCACCTCAAACCCTGGAGTTTTGCTGGCGTACTCCTAACCAGATGTTTATGCTCTTCACAGAGCAAGGGTCCGCACAACGCACCCTGAGGTTTCTACTCGGTTCACCTCAAACCCTGGAGTTTTGCTGGCGTACTCCTAACCAGATGTTTATGCTCTCCACAGAGCAAGGGTCCACACAACGCACCCCGCACGTACACTCCCGTCGGAGGCCTCCTTCAAGGACTTCAAATGGTGAGCAACACTTAAAACCTAAAAAGGAATGATCGCAAGTGTCCTCTGGACTCTTAGTACTTACAGATAAGTTGATAAGTCCCTTTCAACACAGTGATGAAGACCTTCTTCTTGCTGATGAAGAGTCTTCCGCTCCCTTGATCCGCAATACAAAGATGTATATATGCTAGGCTTAGGTTGGGTCAAGGTTATGATGGAATACCATTCTAAGGATTTTCCTATAAGGAGAATAGAGTGGTTCCCATCATGCATTCAAGGCATCCCAGCTTAATGATGTGTCATTAAGGCAGTAGCTGAAGGATCCTTGAAAGCAGAAGTTCATTCCCCAATCCATTATATGAGATCTCAATGATGAGGGTAGATTGGAGGATGAACTTCCTGAGAGAAAGGGCTTAAGGTAAATGATAGGAAGGTTAAAACTCTCAAAAGCACTCTCTACTTTCTCTACCAGCAATAAAGACTACTCTCTCTATTTATAGGCAAAAGGTTCTAATGGATATAAACGGTCATATTTATGACAGAGTTCGATATCATCGAGCAGTCGTCGATATGATCGAGCGTATACTCTCGATTGTATCGGCCGACCTGTCGATGATACAAACTCAATTTTCATTTCGCTTTTAGAAACCTTCCACCAACTGGTCGATGGGATCGAGACACACATCGATATTATCAGATTTTGAACTCCGATTCCATCGAGTGATGGTTCGATCTATCGACAGGTGAAAAATAAGAGAGAAGCCTTGGAGAATTTCAGGGTCACAGATATGATTGGGGAAACAGTCGATAGCATCGGAATTTGTACATCGATTATATCGGAGACCTTGTCGATGAGATCGAGAAATCGTATAGATTTACATGTAAGCTTGCTGGACGATTTATGCCCTGACTCGATCCAATCGACTTGGTCTCGATATGATCGATATATGAATATCGATTTATCGACAGGCACCCCGGTCAACATTAAAAGCAACATGAAATTCATGCTGATGAGAACATGCGCCCCACAGTCGATATGATCGACTGACTCCCGATAAGATCGATATTTGAGTTCAGATTGAATCGGACAGTCATCGATATATCGAAGCATATGTTAGTTTTCTTTAGAAAAACAGGGGCGCCGGAAAGCAGTCTGTCGATTATATCGATCCATTTCAGATATGATCGATATTCGAATATCGATGACATCGACACTTAAGTCGATATATCGATAAATCGTCCAGATGATTGTTTTAATTACTGGATGCATTCTGTCCTCACTCGATTGTATCGATTGAGATGCCGAGGACATCGACAGAGCTGGCCGATCATATCGAAGGGGTAATCGATATAATCGACAGTGTAAGAAAAACTTCACTGATTTTCCTTTTTGATAAAAAACTTTCTTACACAGAAACCCTAAGATGTTATAGTTCTTTTTAAGGGTTTAATCACCTAGTATTTTGGGACATGGGATGTGAGGCTATGATTTACCTTTTGGCGAGCTTCCACACATCCAGATGAGGTAGACGCTTGACTTGATCTTCTTGTTAGGTGCTGTCGTCCGACTGACTCAACTTACAACGTAATTGACAAACCAGGGCACATAATAGGTGCACTTTCAATCTCCCCCTTTGTCAATTACGTGACAAAATCCCCAAAACACCCTAGGAACATATCTAGGCAGATATATCCTAAATTGTGTGTACATGTATTAACATAATTTTATAAATTCTAAACACCCATGTACACAACAAACAAATTCTCCCCCTTAATTCAAAAACTCCCCCTTTCTTGTTGCGGCTGCTCCCCCTAACACCTGCAACAAAGATATACAATTTTCGCTTGGGGTGTTTTGAATTGTTCTCCCCCTTTTTGTCAGTCATTGGCAAAGGTATAAGACATGATATTGAATAAAGATTTAAGCATATGGGAGAACCACAGAAATAGATGTATATAGATGAGAACACTGTAAAGCACACATCAATGAAGACAGAAGGAATTTAGAGAAAAACAAGCAGCTTAGTCACTTTAACAGCAGAATTAATGGCAATGAAATATGAATTAAAATTAGCCATATTAACCAGTATAAATATATATATATATACTGCCACAGACAGCAGTGCCACTAGTTGTCCAAGAAGAATTTCATAAGGACAACAGAGGTATAGGATAGTCAAAGGCCAACTGCACGAACTTTTAATGGTGTTGGAAAAAATCATTTGTGAGCAAGTTGACCAGGTGTTGAGTACTTCCTTGTAGGACATTGAGCTTTTCTTCAATAAGAGTGAGACGCCTTTCACAATTGTTCAGCCTGTCCTCTATGCCAACCAACCCATTAAGTAGGTGACGTTCGAGATGACGAGCTAGGCGATTGTATATCGATCATATCGAGCAATTATCGATTGCATCGTTGGACTGTCATTCCAAAACAAGTTCGATGAACAGTTTTGATGGAATCAATTTTAAAGTCGATACTGTGCAGGCAACATCAAGACTAAAAAGATTTTGACTTATATTAACCATGAGCAACTCAACCCTTAAGATTTTCAATAAGTACCATGAGTTCAAACACCTTATCAATGCGAAGAAACACCAATTGACTTTTGGAGGTCACAGAACCTATTTGTGTCAAGAGGCTTTGTAAGGATATTGGCAAGTTGCTTTTCAGTCGTAACATATTCTAATACAATGGTCTTTTCTTTGACAAGTTCTTGGATAAAATGATGACGAATGTCAATATGCTTGGTCCGAGAGTGCTGAACTGGGTTCTTAGAGATGTTTATAGCACTGGTATTGTCACAAAAGAGATTCATTGTGGATTGAGCAATCCCGTAGTCGAACAGCATCTGTTTCATCCAGAGAAGTTGAGCACAACAGTTTCTTGCAGCTATATATTCAGCTTCCGCAGTGGATAATGAGATTGAGTTTTGTTTCTTGCTTTGCCAGGAAACTAAACAATTTCCAACATAAAAGCATCCACCACTTGTTGATTTTCGATCATCCAAATTTCCAGCCCAATCCGCATCTGAATATCCTGCAATAATGGTGGAGGTTTCATGTGGATACCATAGTCCAAAGGTGGTTGTCCCTCCAACATACTTGATAATCCTTTTAACTGCTGTTAGGTGAGATTTCTTAGGATCTGCTTGATAACGAGCACATATCCCAACACTAAAGGATATATCTGGACGGCTAGCAGTTAGATATAGCAGACTTCCGATCATGCTTCGATAAAGATGTTGGTCCACACTTTTGCCATTAGTATCTTTTGACAGTTTTAGAGTAGTACTCATAGGCATGTGATAAGTCCGACCAGATTCAAGCCTAAATTTTTTCACTAGGTCTTTAACATACTTGGTTTGATTTATGAACACTCCATCATCCAGCTATTTGACCTGTAACCCTAGAAAGAAATTCAATTCACCAACCATTCTCATTTCAAATTCTGATTTCATGAGGTTGGCGAATTTGAATGCCTCATCTCCGCATGTTGATCCAAACACAATATCATCGACATAAATTTGTGCAATAAGTAATGAGTCCTTTGTTCTATGGGTGAATAGTTTTTTGTCTACACTTCCTCTGTGAAATTCATGGTCTAGGAGAAACTTCGTTAGTCGTTCATACCAAGCACGTGGTGCTTGTTTGAGACCATACAGAGCTTTGTCCAAACGATAAACATAATGGGGATGCTTAGGGTCCGAAAATCCTTTGGTTGTTCCACATATACTTCTTCAGCAAGATCCCCATTAAGAAAGGCACTCTTAACATCCATTTGGAATAATTTGAATTTTAGAGCACAAGCAACAGACATTAGAATCCTAATGGATTCTAGATGTGCAACAGGGGCAAATGTTTCATCAAAATCAATTCCTTCAATCTGTGAGTATCCCTGAGCAACCAATCTAGCTTTGTTTCTAATTACATTCCCTGATTCGTTAGATTTATTTTTGAAGACCCATTTTGTTCTAATGACATTAGTATCTGTTGGTCTAGGAACTAGTTTCCATACCTCATTTCTCTGAAATTGTTGAAGTTCTTCTTGCATGGCATTTATCCAGTATTCATCTTGAAGAGCTTCAACAATATTTTTTGGTTCAATTTTTGAGGTAAAACTGAAGTGACTATAGACATTGTCTATTTGTCGTATAGTTCTTACACCGACATTAGGGTCTTCAATAATTTGCTCTTGAGGATGATCTTTGATGACAGGTTTGTCTGATGATTGTTGAGGTTCATCCAATAATGAAGATTTTTTATCTGATTTTTCGGGTATGCATGAATCTACATCATCGTCTATATCATTCACAGGAGAATTCATATCTTGAGGATGATCATCAATTACCACATTCGCCGATTATTGAATAGTAAGGGTTCTTAAGTTGTACACTCTATAAGCACGACTATTCATGACATATCCAAGAAAAATGCCTTCATCACTTTTAGATTCAAACTTCCCTAGATGATCCCTATCCTTTAGAATGTAGCATTTACTATCAAAGACCCAAAAATATTTCACATTTGGTAGCTTCCCATACCATAGTTCATATGGAGTTTTGTTCAGACCTGCTCTAAGATATACTCTATTTATGATGTAGCAAGCGGTATTGACAGCTTCTGCCCAAAAACTCTTTGTCATGTCCTTTCCATTTAGCATGACAGACCCCATTTCTTGCAATACTCAATTTTTCCTTTCAGCAACCCCATTTTGTTGAGGGGTTTTTGGAGCTGAAAATTCATGATGAATTCCTTTATCATTGTAGTATTTTTTAAATTCATAATTTTTGAATTCACCACCATGATCACTTCTGATACGTTTTATATCATATTCTTTCTCATTTTGAATTTGTTTTGCCAAGACAACAAATTTTTCAAAAGCATCTGATTTTTCTCAAAGAAATGCAACCCAAGTAAATCTAGTGTAGTCATCTACTATTACCAAAAAGTATCTTTTCTTGTCATGACTTTCCACTTTAGTAGGACCCACCAGATCCATATGCAGTAGATCCAAGGGCTTTGTTGTAGCTATGCTGGTTATCTTTTTATGTCCAACTTTTATCTGTTTTCCTTTTAGACATTCCACATATACTACTTTTTCTTCTTTTCTAATTCTGGGAAGGCCTCTAACCAAGTTTTTTGAGCTAAGTCTAGCTAAATTTTGGTAATGGACATGTCCCGACCTTTGATGCCATAATCTTGATTCATCCTTCACAGCCATGTTACATTTTGTGGACAAACCCTTATCGTTGGTACTTTCAATAATATAACAGTTATCACTAGTGCATGTACCTTTTATGAGGGATTTTCCTGTGTGATCTATTATTTTACACACATCTTTTGAGAAGCTGACCAGATGTTCCTTATCACAGATTTGAGAGATACTAAGGAGATTATGTTTCAGACCTTCAACACAGAGAACATTTTTAATTTTTGGACGACCTGGTACTCCTATTGTTCCTTGTCCGACAATTCTAGCCGAGCTACCATCTCCAAATGTGACTGATCCACCATCGAAGTTTGAGTATGAATAAAAATGAGTACGATCACCAGTCATGTGTCTGGAACACCCACTATCAAGATACCACTTTGAACAATTACCAGCTTTCAGAGCGGTGTGGATTACAAGGCAATTTTGATCTGTCACATCCTCTGGAACTTTCTTGACCATGATTCCTACTTCAGTCAAGATCACTCTCTAGGCGGTGAAGCCCTTAAACAGAGACCCGCTCTGATACCAATTGAAAATGCGGTGAAGACCGCTTTAGTTGAAGTAGGAATAGGTCAGTATATCCTAGAGGGGGGTGAATAAGATTTTTTAAAGTTTTTATAAATTATTAAAAATCCTTATTACACTAATCCTATCGCAGAGTATTGATTAGGATTACTCAACCTTAAGTCTACTGGCTTCCAAGCCTAATAGAGGATCCAATCACAAACTATTTAAAAGATAAACACTGTATAGATGAGATTGTGATGGATATGACTGTGTGTGCATAGGATGTGATCATATATAAAGACATGCAAGGCAATCACATAAATGAAAGATAATATCAAACTCAAACACAGTCATTTTATAGTGGTTCGACGACTTGTCTACTCCATTCTCGGCTTCCACACTCAACCCTTGAGTAACCGGATTTCACTAAGGAGGTTTCTCATGGTTCACCCAAACCTAAGGTTTTAAATCAGGTTCACCTTCAACCTTTACAGAGGTTTCTACTCGGTTCACCTTAAACCCTGGAGTTTTACTGGCGTACTCCTAACTAGATGTTTATGCCCACAAAGGACAAGGGTCCACACAACGCACCCTGAGGTTTCTACTCGGTTCACCTCAAACCCTGGAGTTTTTCTGGCGTACTCCTAACCAGATGTTTATGCTCTCCACAGAGCAAGGGTCCGCACAACGCATCCTGAGGTTTCTACTCGATTCACCTCAAACCCTGGAGTTTTACTGGCATACTCCTAACCAGATGTTTATGCTCTCCACAGAGTAAGGGTCCACACAACGCACCCCGTACCTACACTCCCGTCGGAGGCCTCCTTTGAGGACTTCAAATGGTGAGGAACACTTAAAACCCAATCCTAGAAAGGAATGATCGTAAGTTTCCTCTGCACTCTTAGTACTTACAGATAAGTTGACGAGTCCCTTTCAGCACAGTGATGAAGACCTTCTTCTTGTTGATGAAGAGTCTTTCGCTCACTTGATCTGCAACATAAAGATGTATATATGCTAAGCTTAGGTTGGGTCAAGGTTATAATGGAATACCATTCTAAGGATTTTCCTATAAGGAGAATAGAGTGGTTCCCATCATGCATTCAAGGCATCCCAGCTTAATGATGTGTCATTAAGGCAGTAGCTGAAGGATCCTTAAATGCGGAAGTTTATTCCCCAATCCACTCTATGAGATATCAATGATGAGGGTAGATTGGAGGATGAACTTCCTGAGAGAAATGGCTTAAGGTAAATGATAGGAAGGTTAAAACTCTCAAAAGCACTCTCTACTTTCTCTACCAGCAATAAAGACTACTCTCTCTATTTATAGGCAAAAGGTTCCAACGGATATAAACGGTCATATTTATGACAGAGTTCGATATCATCGAGCAGTCGTCGATATGATCGAGCGTATACTCTCGATTGTATCGGCCGACCTGTCGATGATACAAACTCAATTTTCATTTCGCTTTTAGAAACCTTCCGCCAACTGGTAGATGGGATCGAGACACACATCGATGTTATCGGATTTTGAACTCCGATTCCATCGAGTGATGATTCGATCTATCGACAGGTGAAAAATAAGAGAGAAGCCTTGAAGAATTTCAGGGTCACAGATATGATCGGGGAAACAGTCGATCGTCGAAATTTGTACATCGATTATATCGGAGACCTTGTAGATGGGATCGAGAAATTGTATAGATTTACATGTAACTTGCTGGACGATTTATGTCCTGACTTGATCCAATCGACTTGGTCTCGATATGATCGATATATGAATATCGATTTATCGACAGGCACCCCGGTCAACATTAAAAGCAACCTGAAATTCATGCTGGTGAGAACATGTGCCCCACAGTCGATATGATCGACTGACTCCCGATAAGATCGATATTTGAGTTCAGATTAAATCGGATAGTCATCAATATATCGAAGCATATGTTAGTTTTCTTTAGAAAAATAGGGATGACGGAAAGCAGTCTGTCGATTATATCGATCCACTTCAGATATGATCGATATTCGAATATCGATGACATTGACACTTAAGTCGATATATCGATAAATCGTCCAGATGATTGTTTTGATTACTGGACGCATTCTGTCCTCACTCGATTGTATCGATTGAGATGCTGAGGACATCGACAGAGCTGGCCGATCATATCGAAGGGGTAATCAATATAATCGACAGTGTAAGAAAAACTTTACTGATTTTTCTTTTTGATAAAAATCTTTCTTACACAGAAACCCTAAGATGTTTTAGTTCTTTTTAAGGGTTTAATCACCTGGTGTTTGGGACATGGGATGTGAGGCTATGATTTACCTTTTGGCGAGCTTCCACACATCAAGATGAGGCGGACGCTTGACTTGATCTTCTTGTTAGGTGCTGTCGTCCGACTGACTCAACTTACAACGTAATTGACAAACCAGAGCACATAATAGGTGCACTTTCAGCCCCTTCCAAGATAATCATAGAAATCAGGCCCAAAGGCCTTCCAAATCAAACAACAAAACTAGGTAACATAGTTGGGCCTGGGAGTCCAGCAACTTGGGCCTGAAAGTCCCAAAAATTTGAAAATCCTAGTTACATGGCACATTAAGTGGGCCATAAAATCATCACATCCAAACCAAAGAAGGGGGAGAAGAGAAGAAGAAAGGAAATATGTCAGCCATAAGGAGGGCTCCACTACTATGAACCCTCCATAATGAAGAAAATAACATGTACATGCAAGATCAAAGAGGATCCCATACATGCATGGGCCCTAGCTAGGAATTTAAGGTCTAGATGACCCATGATGCATAGATGAAGGGGTAAATATCATCAAGATGGGGTCCATGGAGAATGGCCCCATCAAGATCACATACATGCAAGTAGTGGCTAAAGACCACATCCAAGGAGTGGTGTAGGACCTCCACCATTAATGTGGTGAGTCCTATACCCTCCATATGAAACAACAAAAGATCTATGAAGAAAAATCAATGTAATTTATTCTACATGCTCACCCATATGATGGATCTTCAACATTCTTCAACCACCATACTCCTCAGGCTTTAAGGAAGAAGATTCTATGGTGATGATGGGTCTTTGATGGTTAGATTTAGAGGGAAAAGAGAGGGAAGAGGATTGGAAATTTTAGCAATGGTGGACGTTGGAGGGCCTTTTGCAAAGAGAAGAAGAGAGAAATGAAGAAGAGGGAGAGAGATGGGAGAGTTGTAGCCATGGGAGGAAATGATTATTTAAAAGTAATGATGGGTTTTGAGAAGAGAAAAATACTCATTGCTCATGGGGTGATGAGTAATAATTGCCTTGAAAAAAAAACATAACTTATGATTATTTGTTGGAAAAAAAATCTCATGCTTGCTTGGTGGCTATAGGTCCATAAACTAGGTCATAGGTCATCATGGAAATGGTGATCTCATCACCATTGGAAAACGTGTACACGAGAAAATGTGTAAATCATGTGGGTCACAAAAAAAATGCGATCAACAGTCCAAATGATGCTCAGCCCGTAACTTTTGATGGGAATATCGAATTTATGCACAAAATGCGGTGTTAGAACAGCGGCGACGATGCGGTCGCAATGTTATATGTCTTGGATCAATCCAAGTCAGGTTTATGTGATCGAATTCAAGGGTGACCGCAATCATTATCCAAAGATCATTGGTCACCAAAATTTGATCGGTAGTATCGCGGGACCAAAATAAAGGAAATGCATACTTACACACACACATGCACACATGCAAACTCAAGTTGGGTCTCACAATACTCCCCACCAACAAAGAAATTTCATCCTCAAAATTGACAAAATTGAAATAATAGAATGCATCAACATCATCATCGTACATATATATATATATATCTCAATCATCAACACGAGAAGGCAATGCAAGAAATACAAGCAATCAATCATCGAATAAGTGAGGATAACACTCTCTAATCTCGATCCTGTGTTTCCATGATGCCTCAGTCTCAGAATGATGACCCCATTACACTTTCACTAAGAGAATGACCTTGGTCCTAAGGACATGCTTCTACCGATTAAGAATACGAATCGACTGCTCAATGTAGGAAGCATCCTCACAGACCTCGAGAATCAATCATGGGAATAGTGTCCAACCCACATTTTCGCAACATAGAAACATAGAATATATCGTGGATCATGGACAACTCAGGAGGTAAGGCAAGCCTATAGGCCACAATACCTACGGGCTCGGTAATCTCAAAAGGTCTAATAAATCTTGGGGCGAACTTACCCTTCACACCAAAATGAACCACACCCTTCATAGGCGAGACCTTGAGATATAGCATATCCCTGACTGTGAATTCGAAGGGTCAACGCTGACGATCAACAAAACTCTTATACCGCTCTAAGTTGTTCGCATCCTCTGCTTAACAACATTAATAGCCTCTGACATCTACTGCACAAGCTCTGGACCTAAGAGACGAAACTCTCCTACCACGGTCCAACAGATAAGAGATCTGCATGGTCTGCCATAAAGTGCCTCAAAAGGACCCATGATGATAGTCGCCTGATAACTTTTATTGTACATAAACTCGGGAGGCGCATATGTTCATCCCAACTGCCTGCAAAGTCAATCACATAAGCCATGAGCATATCCTCAAGGATTTGGTTGAAACTTTTGGTCTACCCATCCGTCTGCAGATGATAAGCGGTACTAAGATGCAAAGTGACCCCCAACGCCTGGTGAAAACTCCTCCAAAATTGATACGTAAATTTAGAGTCTCGGTCTAAAATGATTGAAACTAAAACACTTTACAGTCTCACTATCTGCTCAATGAATATTCTCTCCAACCAATCCATAGACCAAGAAGCACGCAGTAGAATGAAATGAGCTGACTTTGTCAGACAATCGATGATAACCCATTTGGTATCGTGACCGTGCTGAGCCCTCTGCAAACCTGTAATGAAGTCCATCGATACATGCTACCATTTCCACTCTAGAACACTCAACGACTGCAAGGGACCAAGGGGTCTTTGGTGATCGGCCTTAACACGCTAGCATGTGTCACACTCGGTCACAAAACTAGTAAGCTAGCACTTCATCCCCTACCAAAAGTACTACCTCCTATATCACGATACATATTCGTAGAGCTGGGGTGAATAGTAAGCCTCGATCGGTGTGCCTCGATCACCAGATCACAATGTAATCTGGCACATCTGGGACACACAATCGGCCTCTAAAGAGTAATCCACAATTAGAACCAATCTGCCAGTTTGACCGCTGAAAGGGCCTAGCTATATGCCCTACAGGGGGGGTGAATAGGGCAATGCCAAATAAAACTTATAACAGCGGAATAATAAAAGAAATAAAGCACAATGCTAAATTTAAAGTAGCCTAAATAAAGAGATTGATACTATATCAGTTCTAAGGACAACCTTACACCAAAAAACAAAGGTTTAAGGTAGGACAACCTTATTTCTAGAACGTCCTTTGTATCACAAATTAATGAGGAATAAAAAGCAAGGAAATCAAAATAACTTGCAGAAAATAAATCCTAAGTTATTACAACATTCATCCACACTTGCTTAAAATGATTACAACATTCATCCACAAACACTCTCCACAAAACAGAATGAATAAAAGAATGAAAGAGTAAAACACATCCACAACACGACGATATATAGTGGTTCGTCTGTGTGTACACCAACTGTTATCCAACAGCCACACAGAATGCTACTCCACTCCTAATATCCTCACACAGGGGATATTAGCATGCACTATCAAAATAGGTTTCACAGGTTCACCTAAAACCTTCACGATTGTGTCTTTGATCTCGGGCTTACACAATCCAAAAACCCCACAATCTGAGTTTTCTGGCTCTCCTCAGATAACCAATACAATGAGATTTTTCTGGCAAATCTCAAACAAAACCAAAGAAAGTAAATTATAAAAATGTAAAATACCTAAATCACCTTTTGAAGAAGCCCGGTAGAACCAATCGGAGTAGAAGTTCGATTCAACGTTCAAAGTCCAATGCTCACTTTAAGAATGGTTCTAAGTCTAATTGATTTTAAATCAAAAGGGCTAGTTCTATTTGATTTTGAATCCAAGAAGAAGGAATATCAAAAATTCCTCTTTTTTAATAAGATTGGAATGTAGATCAAAATCAAATAAAAATAAGCTAGTAAAAGGAATAATAAATAAGCACAAAGTAGCTTAAAATAAACACAAACTTATCTTAGAGAATAGCCTAAAGATTGCTTGAATTGAATTGAATTGAATTGCTAAAACTCTGAAGTTCGTGCTCTATTTATAGCCTGAAAAATCCCGTCTACGACTGGTCTTAGGAACCTAGGACTGGTCGTAGCTCCAACGATTTTCAAAGATTTCTACGGGATTGAATTTTCTGTTCCACGATCGGTCCTGGGCGGTCTATGACCGGTCATGGGCCACCTACGACTGGTCGTGGATCACCTACGACCGATCGTAAGACTCCAAAATTGGTTGATAGAGTTTGAGTCATAGGGCTACGACTGGTCGAAGTATGAGTCGTAGAACTCAAAGGACTGGTCGTAGGATGTCCAGGACTGGTCATAGGACAGCCAGAAAGATCTAAAAATCTTCAACAACCTAAGACTGGTCCTGAAAAACTTAAGACTGGTCGTAGCAGAGCTAGGACTGATCTTGAAGTCCCTAGGACTGGTCTTAGAACACTCTAAACAAGCATATTAAAATATATGAGTTATCTATCCAGAATGACATACTGTAAAGCCCATCCTAAGGTCAATCTAAGGTCAAACAAACCTTAAAAGTGAGATGGACATTGAAAGTCTGTACACTCAGATGACCCTTAAGAGAAGCTTGAGAATATACAAATCTTGTAGTAGGCCTTTTTAAGTTTAATCTTGACTTGACAAAGTCTTCTAATATACTAGAACTTGATTGAATCTTGAACATGCAAACTTGAAGACTTCAAAACTTAAATTCTTTATCCATGTCTTAAAAACTTTCTTCATTTAAGATCTTGTCTTAAAATGCTATAACTTGATTGCAATGAATAGTCTTCAATCATAAAACACAAGATATACAAGACATAGATATAGGTTTTGGCACCACAAAATTTGACAACCAAAGGGATATGAAATCATAGCACTTACAACTGCTCCATAGATGCGACCTCTGCTCGGTACTCCTAAAGTGACTCATCCGTCTGCTGAGCCTCGATCACCCTAGTCATCAAAGAGGGTTGAATCAACAAGCTTGAAAGCTGAACAATGGATGACTACAAACTGAACTCAAAGTTAAACTTTGAAACATCATCGAGCATCTGTTACTCTCGCACCATCATCTGTGCCACCAGGCCTCACGGCTGATGGCTGAGCGCATCCGCCACCACGTTTGCCTTGTTCGGGTGGTACTGAAGGTCAAAATCATAGTCATTCAACAACTCCATCTATCACCTCTTACGTAGGTTCAACTCGTATTGTGAAAATAAATACTTCAAGATCTTATGATCCGAGAAGAGCTCGAGCCTGACCCCATATAGATAATGCCTCCACACCTTAAGTGCGAAGACAACTGTTGCATGCTCGAAATCATGGGTGGGGTATTTTAGCTCATGGACCTTGAGCTGGTGCGAGGCATATGCCACTGGCTTCCCTTGCTGTATCAATACAACACCCAAGCCAACTCTGGAGGCATCAGTAAAAACAACGAAACCCTCACTCCCATCTGGAAGGGTGAGAATAAGAGCAGACATGAGGCGATCCTTCAACTCCTTGAATGCCTCCTCGCAGGCGTCACTCCAGACAAACTCGACGCCCTTCCGCGTCAACCGGGTTAGTGGTGCTACAATACGGGAGAAACCCTCGATAAACCGTCAATAAAATCCCGCTAGACCAAGAAAAATGTGAATCTCGGACGTGTTCGTGGGCTGGCCTCACTGACGCACTGCATCAACCTTCGAAGGGTCCACAGTGACACCCTCCCTCGTCACTATGTGACCAAGGAACTTCATCTTCTCCTGTCAAAACTCGCACTTCTCCGGCTTCGCATATAGCTGGTGGGCATAAAAGGTCTTAAGCATAATCCGTAGGTGCTCAGCATGTTCCTCTCAGGTCCTCGAATATATAAGAATATCATCAATGAATACTACCAAAAACTGATCGAGGAATGACTAAAAAACCTCGTTCATCAGTTGCATGAATATGGCGGGCACATTGGTCAGTCCGAACGACATGACCAGGAACTCGAAGTGACCATAACATGTCCGGAAAGTCATCTTCGGAATATCCCCCTCTCGAACCAGAATTTGATGGTTACTGGAACGCAAGTCTATCTTGGAAAAATATTGTACACCCTAAAACTGATCGAACAGATCATCAATATGGGGAAGAGAGTATCGGTTCTTGATGATGACTTTGTTGAGCTTGCGATAGTCTACACAGAGCCACAATGAATCAACCTTCTTTACAAACAGCACCAGGGCTCCTCAAGGCGAACTGCTGGGATGAATGAAACCTAACTCTGGGAGCTCATCCAACTGCTCCTTCAGTTCCCTCAACTCTAATGGTGTCATCCGGTAGGGGGCCTTCGAGATAGGTGCGGTATCGGGCACCATATCAATATAGAACTTCACCTGCCGATGCGGCGACAAATCTAAGATCTCCTGAAACACATCTGGGTACTTAAAAATAACTGGCAGCTACTCAATACTCTCTGCCATAGAATCCTCAACTGCCAAAGTCAAGAAACTAGACAACGACTCCCCGACGACGAACTGAAATACTGACAAGCCTGGAATATGAAAAGTAACTGTCCTCGTGGCATAGTCTAAGAAGGCACAATACTCTGTAAGCTAGTTCATACCCACAATAACATCAAATCCTGTCATCGGCATCACGAACAGATTGGCAGGAAGGAACAACTCGCCCACTAACACTGGGTAAGAAGGGCAGCGACGAGTTAATACCACAAACTTCCCCATGGGACTCGAAACGGCCAAGGCCTCGGACACGGACTCTGATGGAATACCGGTCGATCGGAAAAACTGTTCATCCACAAATGAATGGGAAGCACCAGAATCAAACTAAACATGAGTAATGCAAGTAGAAATAAGAAGAATACCATTAATGACTCCACCGGTCGATGACTACGGGTCCTGGCCTGGCGCCTGCTACGCAGAATAAAAGCAGCCTTGAGCTGGTAGGGGAAGCAACCCAGAAGATTGAGGGTCCTGAGTCTATGCCTGCTGGGCTGCTATACACACTAGGCTTAGGGATCGGACATACGAATATTCCCTCTGCTGGTGCTGCGGCTGCTGCTATCTCTACTGAGGAGGTCTAGCTGGTTGCCTCTGCTATTGAGGAGGAGCCCTAGGAGTGGCAGGTGGAAGCTGTGCTCTCTGCTACTGCTACTAAGGAGGGGGCAACTGCATTGACTTCTTCTATTGAATATGGAAAGGGCACTCACGCCTTCGATGTTTGTCCTGTCCACAACCGAAGCAAACACCGAAAGATGAAGCAGTTGGTGGTGGTAAAGATGATGATGATGAAACTACTGTTTGAACCACAGGCTGTCAAAACCCTGATCTGCCCCTTCATCTTTACTGACATTGCTGCCTAGAACTATCGGCTAGTGCCCTCCTCCCTCCTCTTCCGGTCTCCACTGGAACTCTACTCTCTCGACCACTGGGTCATAGCCCAGTCCTCCTCATAAACCAATGCCCGATGAACGAGTTGGTGGATTGTCTCCAAATAATGCCCTACCACACAGTTATGAAGGGAAAGACGCAAACCAGTCACAAAATGACGGGCCCTCATCTTCTCATCGCTGGTGAGATGAGGAGAAAATCTAGACAAGGCCGAGAAATGGGCTTCATACTAAGATATGGTCAAATCACCCTGCATTAGGGTCTCAAACTCAATCATCCGCTGGATCTGAACGTGCTCAGAGAAGAACTTCTGGTCGAAACGGACCACAAACTCCTCTCATGTGCAAATGAACTGAGCCCCGACCATCCTAGATACGGTTGACCACCAATGACGGGCCTCACCCTGAAGAAGATAGGTCGCAAGGGATACTTTCTGATCTGCAAGACACTGAATAGTGTTAAAAATCCTCACAACCTCAGTGCGCCATGCCTCGGCAGCAGAAGGGTCAGGGTCACCGCTAAACCTCGAGGGATCATGCTGGTAGAACTCTCGAGCTATCGCACTAGCACGTGGTAAATAAGACTACCCAGAAACCTCACCGGTAGCAGGCTGACGAGTTTGCAATGTACAGCTACAAGCTGCATCAACTGCTGAAAATGATCGGCTCCTATAGGTACTATCAGAAAAGTAAGGGCGGCACTCGCCTTAGTTGGAGGCACGGGTGTGGACGTCGGGGTAGGAGCCTCTGTAACTGGAACAGTAAGCTGAGGAGGAGAAATCGGTGGGGGAGTTGAAGCATCTAAAGGGGTGAGCACTATGAGCTTAATTGGAGGAATAAACTAGATCGGGACCTCTGGAATCTGATCCTCAACAACAGGAGTAGGATGTGCTTGGGTAGAACGAGTATCTCAGGCACCTCGTCCATGGGTACCATGACCACGGGTTCCACGACCTCTGATGCCCCATCTAAGCGACATCGTCTACTAAATAATGACAACACAAGGAATCAGAACAATTACCGGCTCAATACGAAGCGAAAGGAAGGATCTTGGGGCACTAATTATCCTATGCGCTTAGCAGACATGCAATGTCATCCCAAGTTATTCCAAAATTACATGCTATGCTCTAATACCAACTTTTGTCACGCCTCAGACTCGGTAACCGGATTCACAAAGAGCCTGATGGTCGATTCTAGCCGCAACAGCCTCTGTAGTACCCCATTCTTGGCTCATGAGGCAGGTTCCGATCCTGGGATCCTACAAGGAGGATTTCAATAACAGTATAATCATTCCAATAAGAGCATACCCAAGATTACAACAAGTACCTCTAAGAATAACAAGGGGCACACATCAAAAAATTCACTAAGAATTTGAGCTTTTACAAGTTTACATCAGGTTCAAAAGGTCATACATAAGGAAATAGGAAAAGAGGAAGAAGTCCGCAATATTGAAACCCTGAAGCTCAACTCTACTCCATGCTCTGCTGCTACCACGCTTGCCTAGAGTCTCTTACACACATCGATCGTGCATAAGCTTATAAAAACTTAGAGGGTGGTGAAAGTGTGTGATAATGGTATACAGAAGGATAGTAGAAGATACAAGGAGAGAAACATGCTCAATGAGAAAATCACTAGCCTTGCTAATGCGATGCAAGTAATGTCAGTGCTCATATCTAAACCACATGTCAAGTATATTTCCAATCATAAGGATATCATCGGGGTCCATTACACTACTGAATGATTACAGCTCTATAGACCCGAATAGTCAAATGAGCGTAAGAGACCTCACTACCTGCCTATGGACAGCCAATCACCAACAAGTCATGGCTATAGTGGACCCATTTCATGAGCTGGTCAGACTCAGCCTAATAATGCCCTCCCTCACAAGCGGATAAGGCCACATCCCTACCCAACCGACTACATAATAGTGGAGTCGCGACCTAATGATATAAGGCCTTCGTGCGCCCATAGTTTCTACTCAGTCACAGCGTCGGGGCATTCCCTTGATACCATTGAAGTTTTAGAAATTTTACCCATGGTCATCCTATGCACCCGGTATGTTGGATTTATATTTTTGCTGTCCACACATATGGCCATCCACGAACGCCACTATGGAGGCAAGGCCCTGATGAAGCAAGGGCAGTATAATTATGAAATGTGATGCCAATGCATGAGTTACACATATAAATTATGCACTAGCCGCAAGCACACAATGAGCACGAGGGGAGAAACTCCATCCCTCAATGACCACCACACAATGCAATCAATTCATACAAATGATGCGTATGGATCATGTAAGTGTGATACCTATATGAAATCCCCCGTCCTAAGGAGGGATAAGGTCTATGTACTAACACAGGTGTTCTAAGGAGAAGAGAAATCCTCTAGTGGGGGCCCATTAATCTGGGACGGTTCACAAGCTAAGAGAGTCATGATCCTAAAGAGGAACGGTCCTAGCCGGGCCCAAGCTGGGCCTTCAACCACCTATAAGAGTCTCTATGGGCCTACTTTAGGGCCACCAAGGAGAACATCCGAGCTTAATTGGGTCCCAAAAAGGTATCCTGCTATGTATGTAAAGGAAGGTCCAAGGCACAATCAATCCATGGCCTAGTAAGCCATACACTAGGCCCAATACATAGGAAACCTGGTGGGCCCTTAAGTAAGATTAGGGCCCAACCATAAGGGTCGTGGGTTCACTCATTGTGGTGGGCTTAAAAGGTAGCCCATTATCCCAACATATGAGAAATCCTTATATTTAATACAAGTTGGGCCTCACATCTCAGTCCAAGTATGAATTTATTATAATGGGCAAGGAAGGGCCCAACTACTTAAGTATTTGGCCCATAACACCAATCACAATGGCATGGTAAATATAGGACCCAAGGGTCCAACGGGCCTACCAAAAGTTTCAGCCCAACCAAGGCTATAAGGCCCATAGTTAACAAGGAGACTAGCCCAAGAAGGATCTAATTGGAATGGGCCTTTAATCATGCACTAATTAAGCCCAAAAATAAAATTAAGATGGTAAGATAACTAATTTAAATTCTCCTCAAATCTAATGGGCCATACTGCCCCAAAAGAACATTTATAAGCAATAATTATTAGGCTCAATGCCAAATTCCATCCCACTCAAATTTATGGGTTAGTTGGAGTCCAACAATAGAAGTATTTCTTAATATATTTAATCACTGATGGCCCACACACATCATTGTGAGCCCCACCAAATGAGAAAGGATATGCAACAAATATATCAAGTTGGCTAATCTATTAGAATATAAGCCCAGTAGTAGCAGCTTCATGGTCCCTAGGGGGGTATCTGGCCCAAAAATCCACCCAATGGGCCCTAATTGAATAACCAAAAAAAGGGAGGATGATAAATATCCTAAGGACCCCACATGGATAGATGGTGGGATATACAACAAATCAAGGTGGGCCCACGAAGTAGGCTAGATGGCCAACCTAGGCTGGACGCCCCAGCCTGGGCATCCCTGCCTGGTGGGCCACTCCCAGCCATACCACAGTCAGTTCAAATGTCTGTTGGGTCAATTTTTCACAGTGATACTTACATGGGTGACCCACACCCTCAAAAAATTTTATAATTTTTAGACACCTAAAAATATTTTAATTAATTTAAATAAGACGGTCTGTCCAAAAAATCGGACTAACCTAGACGTCCCCACATGGCGGGCCAGTCCTGCCCTTTCCACAGTGTGGGTAGGGTTCCATTGGCCCCAAAAATTTGTAGGTGGGTCCCACCATGGGTGGGCCACTTTCTTATAAATTTTCATAATTTTTGAATACTAAAAAGTACTTTAATAAATTTCATAATTACAATTTATATAGGGTAAAGTATTGTTGGAAATATAACTGTCCTGAATTTGGGCCATCCAAATGGGTGGGTTTTGGGCCTCCAAAATTCTTAAGATTTGGATCCAAGGTCCCTTATAAATCATACAACAAGGTGAGATATAGAAATATGGCCCGCATTTGGAGAAAATATTTTTAAAACTTTATTTTTAGAAGATTATGATGTTGGACTGCACAACAAAAATTTCTGATAGTCCACTATGTTGGCCCACCCTTTGGATGCCCAAATGGGATCCACTGGTGCTGAAATTATGTAGGTATGTTCTACCATGGGTGAAACACCTCTCTGTAAAATTTTAAAAATTTTGGGATAGTAAAAGTATTTTATTTAACTAATACAATTTATGGACATCAAGGTCCAGATTTTATTTTACTGTTGCAGCAATGTTGTTGTTCCTAACTTTTGCACCCCATTTGAATGGACCCAGGTCTATGTAAATTTGTAAAAATGCAAGGCTAACCTTCCTATCAAGTATACAGTAAGGTGAGGTCCACAAAGGTGACCCACCATTTCAACATCAGGCTGATATTTATGTTTTCCCAGCAAACAGTGTGGCTGGACAGTCAAGAAAAATCTGGACCGTCCACCCTCCTTGGCCTACCCGTTTTGGGTGATCAGATAGGGACATTTGAAGGTGAGTTTTAACATACTTTTATGTGGGGTCCACACCTTAAATAAAATTTTAGAAAATCAGGGAAAAAGGATCCATAAAAAAGGCCTACAACCCATACATTACAGCATAATTTATTTTTTAGTAATTTGGACAGCAACATGTTGCTGTCTAGATCAGCCCATAAAATTAATAAATAGGAAAAAATAGATTCCACAAGGTGGGGTCCACCCTGATTTGTCACACAAATCTTAGACACAAGCTCCTTCTAAGATAATCTAAGAAATCAGGCCCAAAGGCCTTCCAAATCAAGCAACAAAACTAGGCAGCATAGTTGGGCCTGGGAGTCCAGCAACTTGGGCTTGAAAGTCTCAAAAATATGAAAATACTTGTTGCATGGCACATCAGGTGGGCCAAAAAATCATCACATCCAGACCACAGAAGGGGGAGAAGAGAAGAAGAAAGGAAACATGCTGGCCATAGGGAGGGCTCCACTACTACGAACCCTCCATAATGAAGGAAACAATATGCACATGCAAGATCAAAGAGGATCCCATATATGCATGGGCCTTAGCTAGTAATCTAAGGTCTAGATGACCCATGATGCATAGATGAAGGGAAAAATATCATCAAGATGGGGTCCATAGAGAATGACCCCATCAAGATCACATGGATGTAAGTAGTGGCTAAAGACCACATCCAAGGAGTAGTGTAGGACCTCCACCATTAATGTAGTAAGTCCTCCACCCTCCATATGAAACAACAAAAGTTCTATAAAGAAAATCAAATTAATCTATTTTACATGCTCACCCACATGATGGATCTTCAAGATTCTTTAATCACCATACTCCTCAAGCTTCAAGGAAGAAGATTCCGTGGTGATGATGGGTCTTTGATGGTTAGATTTAGAGGGAAAAGAGAGGGAAGAGGGATGGAAATTTCAGCAATGGTGGATGTTGGAGGGCCTTTTACAAAGAGGAGAAGAGAGAAATGAAGAAAGAGGGTGAGAGATGGGAGAGTTGTAGCCATAGGAGGAAATGATTGTTTAAAAGTAATGATGGGTTTCTAGAAGAGCAAAATACTCATTGTTCATGGGTGGTGAATCATAATTGCCTTGAAAAAAAACATAACTCATGATTATTTGTTGGAGAAAGAAATCTCATACTTGCTTGGTGGCTATAGGTCAATATGAAAATGGTGATGTTATCACCATTGGCAAACGTACACACGGGAAAATGTATAAATCATGTGGGTCTCATAAAAATGTGATCTACTATCCAAATGATTCGTGGCCCATAACTTTTTATGGACATATCGTATTTATACACGAAATGCAGCGTTGGAACCGCAGTGATGATGCGATCGCAATGGCATAGGTCTTGGGTCAATCCGATTCAGGTTTGCGTGACTGAACTCAAGAGTGACAGCAATCATTATCCGAAGATCGCGGGTCACTGAAATTTAACCGGTAGGATGCCTGGACCAAACTAAACAAAATGCGTACTCACACGCACACACACACATACACACATGCGAACTCGGGTTGAGTCTCACACGCTTGCATTGTTATGATAACCCCAACACTCACATACTATTTTCTTAATCTGTAGGGTGTAATTGCTCTCCCACATATGATCACGTAAGGATTTCTTAACCGGTGGAGTATTGTATTCTGTTCGGTTCTCGATGATAGTTTCAGAAAAATTTTGAGACATGGATTGTTTTCTCATATAATCATCTGACGGCCCTTCTCAATTTCTCTCCATCTCTAAAACTAGCTCAGCATATTGATGTTCCCACTCTTGGATATACATGGTGAAACCCTAATCACGAACCTAATCGTAAAAGAAAATAAAAGAAAAATCCTACATCAATATGGAAAGTAAGTAGAAAAGAAGTTAAAAGGAAGTTACTAAATTGGAGGAGATCATTGTTAGGATCCTGTAAAAGAAAATAGGAAAGTGAATTAGTTTCTAAAAAAAAAAGAAATAAGAAAGTTTCTAAAATAAAAATAGAAAGATGAGTTAGTGTTTAAAACCAAAAAGTTTTTTTTTTTCTATTTTTTTTTTTTTAAAAAAAGCCTAGTTTCTAAAAACGAAAAAGGAAAGTTTCTAAATCTATAAAGCTAAGTTAATTTCTAAAATAAATTACAAATAACCCTTATCTTATCTTATCTTATCCTATCTTATCTTATCTTATCTAATCTTATCATATCTTATCTAATCTTATTTTATCTAATCTTTTCTTATCTTATCCTAACCTATCTAATCTTATCTTATCTTATCCTATCTTGTCTAATCTTATCTTATCTTATCCTAACCTAGAATTAGAAAATAAATTATTTTATAAAAACAAAAAAAAATAAAGTTTCTAAAAAAAAAACTAATTAGGAAAGTTCTAAACATAGAATTAGAAAGTAAGTTAGTTTTTAAAAATAAAAGAAATCCTAGGATTAGAAAATTTCTAAAAATAGAAAATAAACCCTAAAAATAGAAAATAGAAAAATCCTAATCTTAACTTAATTATAAAACTAGTTAATCTCAGAAAAACGTAACCATTAATCCCTAGCAATGGCACCAAAAACTTGTTCACAACTCCAAGTGTAGGGCTGTGATGTAGTAATAATATCGGTGAGACCGAGGTCAAATCTACATTGACGAATCTCGTGTATTTTCTAAAAGCAACTAGAGTTAGAGCTAGAAGAAAATGAAAACCTAAGTCTGGAAGTATAGAGAGTAAATGTGAGAGATTTAATGAAAAACTTAAGAAATTCAGAGGTGGGAAACTAGGGTCCAAGGATCCACTTGTAAAGATCAGGGAGATCTATGCTTGATTCACGAACACAACTGGAATCAGAGTCCCATCTTATCCGATTGAAAGATATCTCAGTAAAATCAACTCTGAACTTCCTTTGACTTAATTCTAAATGGAAGAGCGTTGTGAGAAGTAGAAGTGCCCATGAGATAATGGCTCATAACAAGATTTACCAATCCCACAATCAAGTCAAGAGAATTGTGAAAATTAGGCAGGATTCCATCATCCAACCATGCCCAAGGGATGATGGTGAACAACAGGATTTCTTAGATTCATAATCCCAAAACATGAAAAGAACATACACAAAGCTATCACAAATCTATTGTAATTTAAATCACAACAAACCATTAAAAACTGAAAGTATTTCTTATAATCAAACTAGAATCAAAGATAGTTCAACGTAAACATGAATCAAAGTAATGAAAAATATTCCATCACGCTACAAGCTTCACCTCTTAGCCCTAGCTAAGAGGTTTAGCCAACCATAGACATGATTGAACTAGAATCTCTTAGGAAAATCATAAATACAATTAAGGAAAGGGAAGAAAAACTCTTGATAACGGCTTCCCCATATTTTTGCACCACTCTACAAACCCAAGAAGATACATAGGAACATCATAGGGAGTCTTATTTATAGTTGTGGAACTCCAACTTTCGCACAAAGTTGGAAAACTCTAAAAATCGCATCAAATTTACGTAATTTTTCAAAATAAGCTTCACTCTGCACAATTTCACAAAATGCCCCATCATTTTAGAATATGCTTCTTCAAGACAGTTTCAGGAATATGTTTGTTTTCAAGACAATTTTAGGATTCTTTTTTTCTTTAAACTTCAAATATTTGATTTTTTTCATTCCTCACTTGGTTTTCTTAGATTTTTAACATGTGAATTCTTCAATATTGACCTTCTAAGATCCATGCCTTACCTTGGTGATTCTTGAGCATCAAATCCTTGCTTTTAACATCCTTTTTAGTCCAAGCTCTTAAATTCACTTTGTAATATAAACATGATTAAAATATAATATTAAGCATTATCATGTCATAAACCCAAGTAATAGATGGGGGGGGGGGGGGGGGTTGGGTAATATGCAATATTTGACCCTTAACATGAGCAGCATGGGATATGCTAACTAGCTTAGCCTTGTCCAACCCAAACTTCACCATACCTTCTAAAGGAAATTTATTTGTGACAACTGTAACCTGCTCATTTCGTATCTTTATGTATGCATATGCCAAGAATCCTCTTTACAGTTCATTGATCGCATATTTCGAATGCCCCTGATAACTGAGTCATCAATAAGTTGATTTCAGGCATAATATGACCGGGGATTAGCATGTCATCAACTTATAATACCAGCAAGATGAATTCTCCATCACTAAAAGTCTTAAAGTAGATACAATGATCAAATTCATTTATGATAAGATGCTGACTAACCATGAAAGTATTAAATTTTTATAACACTGCTAAGGCGACTGTTTCGAGCTGTACAACGATCTCCTCAACTTACAAATCTTATTCTTTGACCCATTTTCTTTGAACCCCACTACTTGCTTTATGTAGTTCTTATCTTCTAATTCTCCATCTAAGAAAGCAGTCTTAACATCCATTTGTTCTAGTTTAAGATTGTAATGGGAAACCAACGCTAATACAAACCTAATAGATACCTACTTGATTATCAGCACAAATATCTTAATAAAGTGGACACCTTCTTTATGAGCATATCCTTTCACAACCAATATTTCCCCTATCTTGTTTCTTCTTGTAAATTTACTAAGACCCGATCGTTTTACGCCTAACGAGAAAATCCACTAGCTTCCATATTTTATTCTTGTACAAAAAGTTTCTCTCATCTTGCATTGCCGCCATCTACATCTCAACATATGGATCATCTAATGCTTATTGAAAGGTAAACAGATCACCTTCATTCGTAATGAGGGTGAATGCAATATTCGAGTCATCTTTATATTTTACTGGTAATTTGTAATCTCTCAGTGGATTTTCCCTCACAACCGGTTGCTCCACCTGATCTTGTACTTCCTATTACAGATCAAATTCATCTTGTATTTTACTATTATCAATTTTAACGTCTATCATTACTAATTTTTCTGGTTCCTTATTTTCTCTCATATGAAATAATGAATCCTTATCAATATTGACGTCATGACTAATTGTGATCTTCCATGTGATCTGGTCATACAATCTGTATCCCTTCACAACATCGCCATATAAAACAAAAAAAAAAAGTGTGCTTTTTTTTTTTTTTTTCCTTTGATCTATCTTATCTATCTCAACTGATGATATATAAGAGGAAGCATCACAACTAAATACTTATAGTCCTAAGTAGTTTACATCATAACTACTCCACACTTCCTGTGGAATTTTACAACTAATTGTAAACAGAGACCGATTTACTAACTAACAAACCATGTTAACGACCTCAATCTACTATTCCTTTCCTAACACAGTGTTTCTTAACATACTTCGTGCTCTCTCTAAGAGAGTCTAATTTATTCATTTTGCCACACCGTTCTACTCTGGTGTATGCCTGACTGTGTTATGTCATACGATTCCTCGTCTTTACGAAACTAGTTAAATTCTTTTGAAGTGAATTCTCCATCATTATCTGTCCTAAACACTTCATTTTTTACTTTGAGTATTTTTCTACCATCGCCTTACACCATTTGAAGGTAGCAAAAAAATTTTATTTATACTTTATGAAATATACTGACACCTTTTTAAAGTGGTAATCTATGAATGAAAGAAGTAATAATGAACCCCCTACAGAAACTATGCGTGAGGATCCCCATATATCAGAATGTACATAATCAAACAGCCCTTAAGTAACATGTTTTCTTATCTTACAAGATAACTATAATTGTTTATCATATATACAATACTCGCATATATTTAAATCAACACTTTTAAAAGTAAGGATTACGCATCGGTCAAAAAGTACCTTCATACTACTCTCACTCATATGGCCTAAATGAGCATGCTATAAACATTCCAACACGGACTGGTATATAGATACTGCAGCTCCACCTGATATGGTATTCCTGATTAAATTGTAAAATTTAACACTTCATTACGCTTTCAACATTACGAGTGCCCATTTTAAAACTTTTAGGACATAATTAAACACGGTGAACTTGCACCCAAGTGCATCAAGAGCTCCTAGGGATATCAGATTCTTCCTTAGCTTTAGAATATTTCTAATATCCATGAAGATGTGCTCCATTCCATCAAACATCTTGATGTGCATCATTCTGATTTCAATAAATTTACAGGTAATGCCATTCCCCACAAATAATTGTCCACCATCGCAGTAACTATAACTAGTGAACCAATCTAATTGAAAATTCACGTGGTATGAGGCTAGTGAATCCGAAATCCACTCATCACTGAAATAGTCAGATTTAGATGCGGTCATTATGTCGCCATCATCCACCTCTTTTCTATTTTTACGTGTTGGCCTCCTTAGGCACTTCATCTTATCTTTCCTCATTATGGGATTTAGGATTTTGACAATCCTTCTTCATATGCTGATATCTCCCACAATTCTAGCACTTCATCTTCCCCTTACACTTAAATTTGGACCGTGATTTGTGAGTTTCCCTTTTCCCGCTCAAAATTACTTCCCCTAGCTATCAACTCAACCATAGAGGACCCATGTCACTGTCCTTCTTTCTTAACATCAATGGTCTCTCTACCATGGCACATACTATCAACCAAGCTATCGCAAGATTCTTGTAGGGAGTTCAACATAATTATGGCGTGGTTTTCCTCGCCAAGCTTCATTTCCACACTCATCAATTTGCAAATTATATAATTAAATGTAGTAATATAATCATTAAGATCCGACCCTTTCGCCATCTTCGAATTATAGAATTGCTTTTTCAAATATAGACGATTCGACAACAATTTTGTCATGTACAAGCTATCTAACTTCTGATAAAGTCTTGTAGTAATCTTTTAATCAAGGATATTGTAAAAGACATCATCTGTCAAATATAGTTGGACCGAAGTTTTCACTGGCCCACTCATGCAATTGTTTCTACCTTCAATGCTCATAGATGCATGATGCTTTTCTACACAAATTAATGCATGTTGCAATCCTTCCTAAACTAGAAGGACTCGGATCTTCACCTTCCACAGTTCAAAGTTGTCTTCTCCAATGAATTTCTCCATTTCATACTTCACATTTGCTCCCTTAATCATCATGTCTTAAATCCAAACTTGAATCCCAACGTTAGCTCTAATACCACTTATTGGTTGACCGGCAAGCAAACCATGAATAAGTATCATATGATAATAAGTAAACACAAAAAAAATAGGCATAGGTATACAAGAATTTTATGTGAAAAAATCCTCACAGGAAAAATTCATGCATGGCATAAAGCGACAACGATCACTATGAAAACGAAAGGTAGAAGAGATGGATACGCTTATAATCAGAAAACCCCTCTCCAAACTCAAGAAGCATTTAAGCCCTTATTATAATTACCATAATCCAACAATTACACCCACATACATAGCATAACATTCGGAATAAGAAACTAAATGTGTAACTACACAATTGTGTGCGTCATTGAATAACCATCGATCGATTGACATAGATCGAGTAGTCCTCAATCGATTGAGCACCACATGTTCGATCTCTCGAAAAGTATCCAAAGACAAATAGTTTTTGAATTTTTTGGATCAATTGACCAACTGACTGTTTGATCGATCGAGATTGTCCAAAACTATCAAGAGACCAATCTATAGAATTCGGGGTTCACTTCATCAATCAACCATGTTGTTTGATCGATCGAGATACTATTTCATGTGGAGATTAAAGACATCTGACAACACACTCAGGGTCAATAAGACCTAGGAGATTCGGGCAAAACACAAATAGGGCCCAGTCCAGCCACTACCATTTCAACACCCCACCTCCACAATCCATCAACCACAAGACTGCTCCAAGATCCTCCTCTGCTATAACCTTTTGTAAAATTCCCTTGATACTACCTGATATAGGATGTGGCCATGATACATTCCTAGCATGGTTGGACCAAAAGAAGGTGAATCATAAATTGGCCATAAGTTTTGATCATAGTATCATTATGGGGCGCACAACTTATCAATCTTTATTGCAACGGGCATCCAAGGTGAACCGACCTACAAAGCTTGTTACATTTGTTCGTTTTGCTAAAAAATAAATGAAATTTTAAGTAAAAAAGAAAATACTATTTTTCGTAATTTTGATTTTTATAATATTTCTTTAATTTTTATTTTTAGAGTGTTAGATTTTCTTCTTTATAGAAATAACTGCTAATCATACTAGGACTCTTCTAGCAAAAGTTTATTTAAAAATTTTATATTTAGAAGTTAAGCTTTAGAAGAGTTTTACTAGAATTAAGATTTTTATTAAAGTTAGAATTTTTTTTATTTTTGATAATTACGAATTTTGGTTTAATTTTTTCTTTATAAATTATGTAACATAGAGAAATACATATTAAACAATTATAAATCTTCGTGTATTCGAAGAATCTCTGTAAGGAGTATAGAGAAGCTCCATAAATTTGGAGTAATTATCCCTTGATGAAGACAGTGCTCCACCTCATCACGTCCATCTTGTGTTGCTACCTCATAGTTGCATTTCTTTGGTCTTATCGACCAGAGTCGGAAGTGCCTTACAACCATGTCATATGTACGCTGGAAGAGTTATCAACCGGATTCAAACCGAACATAAGCCATCTCATTCAAGTTGTTTAAAATAAATGGGCCCACAGAAAATACACTTTGGCATCCAAATGACCTTAATTATGGAATATATATATATATATATATATATATATATATATATATATATATATATATATATATATATAAGAGAGAGAGAGAGAGAGAGAGAGAGAGAGAGAGAGAGAGAGAGATTGATCATATCTGGCCACGTCACTGATAAAAATACATTATGCCATTATCTAAAGGACTGGTAAGACTCACCTGTCTTGGGGCTGAATCAGACCGACTCTCCCAACCCAAGTGAGTTGGGAGATGACTCGTGGCATGGAACCAGATCAAGTCCTATCAGGTCCGAGTAGACTCGTACCAGCTGCACTAGATCACTTGTCCCAGTCTTAAAACCATGAATATTTTGTTGGAAAGGGGAGTTATATAATACTGAAGCAGCAAAGGACACTTGATGCATTGAGACTTAGAAATTATAAACATGGCATAAATAAACTCAAATTAAACCGACTAAATTATGAAATGCACTGTCAGTAAGTCTCCTTCAAAATAAGAATGGTTGTACAATTCTAACCTCTGATTCGGGGATATTTATTTGTTGAATTAGAACTATTTAATAATTTTCAATTTTAACCATCCAAGAAATGTCAACTAATGCAATGATCAGTTAATCAAGTAAAAGTTATCTTTGGTTCATGATACATATAAACTGAGAACCACAATTTAAACTATTCAATTTGACTGTCTATGCTACATATCTAATTTCTGTGGCAGTGTATTACCATCACACTCTGACAGAGTATTAACATTTATTTCTTTTGGAAAATCTGTTGGGTATCTTATCTGATTATCGCCGGATAGGAGATTTATACAGGGGGATTCTATGGATGGCATTGATATTGGGTAGGAAATGGAAAAAGTAGGCAAGATGCTGACAATGAAGGGCCTACTACATGTGCTACGGCTTTATTATTGTTTGGACCTGTACAGCTATGTGATTGGTGGACTACAATACAGTTGAGGTAGGTAGTACTGATTTGAATTGGTTGAGAAGACGGTTTTATCATGTAATATGGCCTCGCTAACTTCTGAAGTATGGTGAAACGGAATCAAGTGACATGGGTTGAATTGGGTTGTGCTTGTGGTCCCGACCCTTGCGGGTTGCCAATGAGTTCAGGTCAATTCAGATAACTTGGGTATAACTTAGATGATTTGGCAATCCATGCTTTTTGAAGGCATTTTAAAACTTAATATAGAATAATGAATCATCTACACATCAATTATAGAGATCTTAAAAACTTACTTGAAATGTGTCAGATTATTTAGATGTGGATCAATGAATTGACAAACTTAGCCTTTTGTACATGGTATTTCATACCTCACACCCTTTTTGACAACTTTTTATTTTTTTTGACGAAACTTACTTTTTGCTCGTGTGAATTTGAAAAGCAAAACATATTATAGAAAAAGGATCCCGGAATAGCTCAACCCATCACAACTACTCCCTCAGGAGTCTTCTCCACACTGAATAGACTAAACATCCAACTTTACTACCATGAATACATAACATAGTTCGAGTGCACCTCCCCATTGCGTATCAAAAAGGATCATAACTATAATAGGTTCCACTAGCATGCTCAATCAATCTAAACATCAAACAGTCAAATCATCCAAACAATTAATCAAAGTGTGGCTCACCTAATAGAAATCTTACATGCATGGGCTAAGCTTGGCCAAATTAAATATTACGGCTGAAGCTAAGCATAGCTAGCTCAAGCCCATAGCTATCTCTTCAGCCCAAATACAGCTCGCTTGGGTTTTGCAGGGAGTCTGGCCCAGTTCATCCCAGTTGACATGGAGTGTTGCACTTGAAAACGTAAACTAAATTGCAGTAGATCAACTTCACTTGTCATAGTCTTCTATAGTCACAAGGTCCACCACAAATGAAAATCATGCTGCATTGACAGCTACGTACCAGCATATTGTTGGGTGGTCCACAGAGTGAAAGATACTGCCAAGTTATTCAATGTGATTCACCAACAAAATCAAGACATACCCACCTCCCAAAAACTCCCATTTCATTCAATCAGCACATGGTGGTGCATCCTCCAACACCTGACATAGAGAGTGACATTCAAATGCAGTGTCTATTTTCTACTGTTCCTTGGTATATATAACTAACCACTTCTATTGATTCTTACACAACACAACCACATATCCCTCGAAATCTAATCTAAAGCCTTCTTTGTTTCTCAAAGTTTCTTTTCCTGCCCATACCATAAGCCATGATCAACCCGAAGAGGCTTGTTGAGTTGGCAAGGAAGTGGCAAAAGTTAGCAGCCATAGGAAGGAGAAGAATCTCAATATCAAGAACTCTTGCCTCTACGAAATTGGATGGAAGACACTGCAAAGCGGTAGCTGATAAGGGTCATTTTGTTGTGTACACGACTGATGGAATGCGTTTTGTGGTTCCCTTAGCGCATCTCAAAAGACCTGTCATCAAAGAGCTGTTTAAAATGTCTGAAGATGAATTTGGGTTACCTTGCAGCGGGCCTATCACCTTACCATGTGACGCAGTTTTCATGGAGTACATTCTGCTGTTAGTTCGGGTATCCGCATCTAAAAATGTAGAAGAAGCCTTGCTTCTCTCCATAGGTGGTGGTCGGTGCTCTACTGCTTCGTTAGCACATGGACTGATCAACCAACAAACGCTTCTGCATGCCTTCTAAAGAAGCTGTCATATGAGTTTCTAGGACATTTTTTTTTTTTTTTTTTTCGTTCTTCTGAATTTTCATTCCTCTTGATATTGGTGTATTTTGTACACACAATTTTGATTCAATACAAAATCTTATACATTATTTGGTATTTTAATTTTTAGGACTTAAAATACAATTGTATGTCGTAAATGTGTGATTACACATTTTTTTAGAAGATCAATGTAGGAAAGTTACGGTAGAAAATGGATGGTTCAGATTGATTATTTTTACTTCTTTCATTCATAGATGACCTGAACCCTCCAGTCGGTGTGTTTTTTTCCACTATGGCGCTTGAAGATGGTAATGGAGCAATTGGATGGTCTAGATCAATGATTGGATTGACCATATGTCCAAAGGACGCGGGTGGACTATAAAAAGTTTTAAGTTATCATGTTTACTTAACAGAACCCGAATTAACTCCATTGTAATTATGTTCAAACGTTGGGATTTTTTTTATTTTATTTTATTTTTTAAAAAAAACACTAATTTGGGAAAATAGGCCTTTGAACTTTTTGAATTTTCGAAAGTATACTCTCTCCGTAGGGCTGTAATGAGTTGCATACAGATCGGATATTCATACCCAATACTAGTCTTCGAAATTGGATGCAGATACATATTCGGATCCAAAGAAGTGTGAGATGAATATTGTTCAATGAAGCTGGATATGCGTCGGATAATTGGGATAATCGAATATGCGACTAATATCTTAATGACAAAATTTAGAAGTTACTTAAATGGCTAATAAAAATAGAAAATATATGACGCAGGGATGAACGTGATGAGGTCGATCACCGTCTTGCTCAAGGATAACTACTCTGAATCCACGGACCTTCTTTGGACTCATCACAGAGACTTCTCGAATCCACGAGGAAAGAAAGCAAGAGAATAGAAATATATTCTAATAAAATTTGAAATTAATTGATGAATAATTGATAAATTGTCTAATGTGTCTCCTCACACCATTAATATAGAAAAAAAAAAAAAAAAACTAAAATTCGTAATTACCAAAAATAGCAAAATTCTAACTCTAATAAAAATCATAATTCTAGTAAAACTCTTCTAAGGCCTAATTTCTAAAAATAAAAATTGCAAATAAACTTTTTCTAGAAGAGTCCTAGTATAACTAAAAGTTATTTTTAAAAGGAAAGAAAATCTAAAACTCAAAAAATATTTAAAAAATTGGAATTACTAAAAATAGTAAATTTTTTCTAAAAAATCATTTTTGAGCTGAAAGCCCGCGTTTTCTAACGAAACAGATAGATGCGACCCACTTTGTTGGTCAGTTCACCTCGGATGGCCTGTTTCAGTAAAGATCGATAGGTTGTGCACCCTGTAACAATACCCGGATCAAAAGTTATGGTCAATTTACGGTCCATCTTCTTATAGCCCAACCATGCTAGAAACGGATCTGTGACACGTTCTACATCAGACCCCTCCACTTGAAAAAAACTCATCCTCGAGTTACGCAAGAGACTTGACATATGAGTCTGAGATACCTTCTGATGCCGATATTCATTAGCCCTTTTTTTTTTTACTTGGAATTAAGCTCTTGAGCTGACACAATACATGCACTCATGCTTTTCTTGACTTGACTAATATTGATCAGTTCCTTCATATCTGTCTTTAATATCTCATATTTTTTTTTGATAATGTGGGCAATTAGGTGGACTTCCCCTTGAGGCGGGATCAACGTGATTTGTATATCTTGTGTGAGAGGCAATTTATTGGGGGGTTCATTAAGCACAATCTCTTTGAACTCTTGCAATATTGGCTTCAAATCTTCTGGGATATTCACAGACTCCATATATTCTTTTTTTTTTTCAACTGATGGATATACATCTCTTGTTTCCTCAAATTGTTTAACAAAAGCCTGTTCAGTTGTGAGAGACTGTTCCTCAACTTTAGAAGTCTTGGGTTAGTTTTCCCTTCTCATAAGGGTGAGGATAATTTTTTTGTCATCTTTAATAAAGAAGATAAATAAGTTATCCCGATTCCTTTGTGTAACATTAATATTATTTTGCCTGGGTTGACCAAGTAACATGTGACAAGTTTCTATGTCGATCACGTCACACATTACTTCATCCTTATAATATTTACCAATGGACAAAGATATACGACGTTATTCAGTTACCTCTGTTTTGTTGATCTCCTTAATCCATCCAATCATGTATGGAGATGGGTGTCTTTCTATTTTTAGTTGTAGCTTTTCTACCATTATTTTCAACACTAAATTCTTATCGCTCCTAACATCGATGATCACGTTGCAAACTTTTTTGTATGTAGTGTACCTTGTTCGAAAGATGTTCTCTCTCTGTAATTCTATTTCTACCTTTGGCATGTATAACGGCTTCCTCATAATCGAAGTGGAGGCCTGTGATTTACCATCATTTGATGGTGCCTTGCAGAAATTGGGGTTGTGTCTTACAGCGGCCACAGGTGGTTGAACATCACTTTAAGCTCGAGGCGGAATTAGCCCATCCGCAATACGGTTGAGGGTTGCCTGCAACCCTTGCATGGTCAACTGACTTTCCCGGTGGAAAGCTTTCATTCTTTCCAAAACATAACGAGTCCCTGGATCACCGTCCATAGGATTTTGATTCATACCTTCATTATTTACCATCGCCTGAGGGAAAACCTCGCTCCGATACCGAATTGAGGCAGGGATGAACGTGATGAGGTCGATCACTGTCTTCCTCAAGGATAACTACTCCGAATCCACGGAGCTTCTCTGCACTCCTCACAGAAACTTCTCAAATCCACTAGGAAAGAAAGCAAGAGAATATATATATATTCTAATAAAATTTGAAATTAATTAATGAATAATTGATAAATTGTCTAATGTGTCTCCTTACACCATTAATATAGAAAACAAAAAACTAAAATTCGTAATTACCAAAAATAACAAAATTCTAACTCTAATAAAAATCCTAATTCTAGTAAAACTCTTCTAAGCCCTAATTTCTAAAAATAAAAATTACAAATAAACTTTCTCTAGAAGAGTCCCAGTATAACTAAAAGTTATTTCTAAAAGGAAAGAAAATCTAAAACTCTAAAAATATTTAAAAAATCAGAATTACTAAAAATAGTAAATTTTTTCTAAAAATTCATTTTTGAGCTGAAAGCGCGCGTTTTCTGACGAAATGGACAGATGCGACCCACTTTGTTGGTTAGTTCACCTCTGATGGCCCGTTTCAGTAAATATTGATAGGTTGTGTGCCCCGTAATGATACCCGGATCAAAAGTTATGGTCAATTTACGGTCCATCTTCTTTTGACCCAACCATGCTAGGAACGGATCTGTGATACGTTCTACATCAATATACCTATATATATATATATATATATATATATATATATATATATATATATATATATATATATATATATATATATATATATATTATTTTCATCATTGATGAATACCTAATAAACTAGTAAAAATGACAATTTCAATAATATATTTACTTAAGGAGCCTTTCATGGTTGAGTTTCCAGAAGAACCTGTTTTTTCCTTACAAATTGAAAAGGATGAAGTGCCTCCATAAAATCACCAATGGTATGTCGACCTTAAGTGGTATTAGGAAGATCAGTCGTATGATGAAGATTCATCGCACATGGATTGTCATACCATCCAACGCTTGGCAACATAATTTATATTTAATAGTGGCATCCTATAAAAGCAGTCCTTTAATAGATCTCATTATGATGGGTGGACAAATCAAAAGTACCAAAATCCATGATAGACGTTCACAAAGACATCTGTGACCCATAAATGAGTAGTCACATGATGGCAACTAAGGTTATACGGCTTGGATACTATTGGCTCACTATGGCAGCCATCATATTATTAAAACGAATAAGCTCAAAAGCATCCAACAATCACGAGTACATAATAGTGACAATCAACTACTGCACAAAGTGGTTAGAAGCGATGTCCTAAACTAGTTCTTTGCATTTAATTGTAGGAGAACCACAGAAGAACTCAAAAATGAATCGAGCAAAATACACACAATCACACAACCAAGCTCGAATAAAAACAATTCAAATTTTACGTGAAAAAACCCTTGTGACAAAAAAAAAAAAAAAAAAAAAAAAAAAAAAAAAAAAAAAAAAAAAACCCATGACATAAAACAATGAGTAATGCACTATGAAAGCATGAATTACAAGAGATACATTCTTACCAATTCGAACAAGGCTCGAATGTCCTTCCTCAAACATTAGATATACCCATGAACCCTTAGGAACAAATTAGAAATCCCTAATACACTTATCCTATTCCTAAATCATGATTACACCCGATATATATACTATGACAGCCAGAATAGGAAATAAATCCCGCACTTATGTAAATTTTTGCGCACTCAATGGGTCCTTCGATGACATCGACACCCCTCAAAGACCTATCGATGAAATTAAACTCCTTCGATGCCATCGAGTAGTAACACCAAAATGTCCAACAACCAACATGTATTTTCAGATTTTCTTGATGGGATCGAGCATCTGTCGGTGACATCGACATATGCTAATGACATCAAGTGGTCTGTCAATGACATCAAGTGATCTATCGATGGCATGAAAAATTTAAGACATCAATAACAATATTCCCCACAATGTTTTCAATCGTCATTCCCCATAGCTCCTTATCAATCACATCTCTAATTTTTCCCTCCGTTATACCTCTACCATTGCTTCTTATACACACTGTATCCTCCATTTACACCTTCTCCAAGTTCAGAGAAGTTGTACAGAACTTGAACTTATTAGTGCACAGATTTATGCATCTTCTTTGTCAATCACGTGACTCTTTCTGTCATGTAGTCGGTTGAGCCTTTGGAATTTGAAAACTGGAGACACAAGAGTACAAGAGCATCAATGAGTAAAGAATATGTAAATGAGGTGCCTTAGTGACCCTACCCTTAACCTAAAATAATATTTGAATCTCTATATGATCGTATCTTAATAGATTAACCTTGTTGATCATCCCTTAGCCTTAGAAGTATAATTAAAATATGATAAGTAAGTTTAGAAGAAGTGCAAAGTTGTTATGAAAACATACACCTAAAATAATAGTTTTTGAGTGGTTCTCGATTCCATCAAGCAGACCTCGAGGGATCATTGATGGCATCGAAGATTCCCTCGATGGCATCGAGCAAGAAGTTAGATATGTCTAGCAAGAATTAATCATTTAATCTGATAATCTCGATCATATCGAGGTCTCCTTCGATGGAATCAAAAGTTCACTTCGATGGCATCGAAGACTGGTCGATAGCATCGAAGACCGGTCGATAGCATCGAAAGGTAACTTAGATATGTCAAGCAAGAAACATATCATATTATAAAATTTTCTCGATGGCATTGAGGTACCCTTCAATGACATCGAATGACACCTAGATGGCATCAAAGACCTTTCGATAACATTGAGAGATCTGTTATATGCCCATTTTTTAACCGTTGGAATTCAAAGTTCTTATAAAGAGCATTTGGTTCTTAGGCATTTGGATAAGTTTTTGGTACAATAGAAGCTTGGATGAATCCATGTTCATAGCTCTCGTCCCAAGAATCTAAACCAAAAAGTTCTAAATCAACTTTCATGAGATTAATACAATGATGAGGATTCCAACCTCCACCTTAAATATGTGATTGAACTCCTCCACTTTCTAGAGATTAAACTAAACCTCTATAAGTATACGATTGTCTAAAACCTCTATAAGAGCTATCTAAGTGAATCCCTTAGTAATTACAATTTTCCATTAGTTGTAAAAGATTTAACCAACCTCTCATTACCCTGGTCACCTTAAAGGAGTACTACATGCAAAGTGTTTGATCTTATAACTGGAGCCTTGGTAAAGCATTGACATCATGATCGAGGGAGAAAATGGGGAGCCGATTGAAGCATAGGAAAGCTTCAATCATGTAACTTGAGATGGTGTAACAAAATGCGTTCAATCTGACAAGTTGTTAAGTGCGAGAGTCTATATACTATCTTTCTTTGTGTAGGATTGAGGGTAAGAGTTTGTGACCTAAACTCAACCAGGTTCTTGTAAAGCACATTAGCTCGTGTGTAGGACATAAATCTAGATTCTTGTGTAGGACCTTCGTTCTTGTGTAAGGCCCAACTCTAGGTTCTTGTGTAGGGCCTAAATCAAGTCCTTGTGTAGGCCGCTGGATATGGATGCATATGTGTTAGTCTCCATGTAAGCCTCTAGTAGGAGTAAATGTAGGTCCTTGGATTAAGACTATGGTTGTTGGTTAATCATTGGAAAACTAACTAAAGTCTTTTAAGGGAGACTCGAGACTCTGATAGGAGTATACGTCCGTAGGTTCTTATGTAGGACCAAAGTTTGTTACAAGGCTATAGAAAATCGCATAAAGTCTCTTGTGGGAGCCCTTCTTTATGTAGGATTGTAAATGTTAGAGGTTAAACTAATTTAAAATCTCTGATAGTTAAATCTGGTACACCCATGGGTTGAGTCCATCCATCGGGATTGGAGTAGAAAAACTGAACTACTATACATACTTGTGTTTGAGATTGTCATTTGTATAGTTTTTTAATTATGCTTTTGATATTGAATGTCGATTAATTATTTATATGCATAATTAGATGAATGCTAAGAGTTTATATTAGCACATTACACACACACATGTGCACTATTATGTTATAGACTAATTGCTTGTTTTTATATCGTTTAGTCTATGTGATTAGACCCTTTATTGGCTTGGTAACCTTATAGTTGATTGTCTTGCTTAGTTTATTTTTTTTTATTTGAAAAGGAGAGGGCTCTTGCCTCGGATATATATTAAACTTTGAACAAAAAAATAACCTTTCGGGTGCTGCCCTACAAAAATTGGGCCATCTTGCTAAGTTTAATTGCATATTAGATTAAGCAGGTAATTGAGTATTAAAAGAAGAAAATTTTTAATTGATCCTAATCCCCCCACCTCATCTAGGACATATTCTTCATTCCTTAACTCTATAAAGCTTCCACGCACGTAAGCATTATAATCACATTACACCGCAACTGAATTTTCAAAACTTTTCTATGGGGACTATATTCATAAGCATGTCAGTTAGATTCATGCTTGTGTGAATTTTGGCTAGAGCCATACCTCCTTCCTCAATCACCTATTGAATAAAATGATGACGCACATTAATATATTTAAAATGTGAGTGATAAAAAAAATTCTTAGCCAAATTGGTCATGGTTTAGCCTTCACAAATGATTGACACTGCTTCCTATTGAAGCCCCAACTGATCATTTCTCTGAACCAAAGACCTTCATTAAATGCTTTTATTACCATCATATAATTATTTTCGGTTGTGAAAAGTGTCAACATAAAATAAAGCTTTGACATCCAACTAATCACTCTACCTGCTAGCACAAACAAATTATCAGAAGTCATCCTTTTATTATCCATACTTCCCATGTTATCTAATTTTACATATCCTACTAGCTTGGCCCTTAATTTTTCAAATGTTAAGATATAGTCGTACATACCTAAAATATATTAAAGTAGCTATTTCACTCTCCTAGTGTTTCTTACCAAAGTTATACATGTATTTACTAACAACACCCACTGGATATGAAATATACGATTTTATATAGACCATGGCATACATTAAGATGTTAACTACACTCAACTACGGCACAAAAGTCATCTCTTATTTTTCTTCATTTGTTTTAGGACACTGTTTAGAAGATAACTTAAAATGAGCCACGTGAGGAACGCTAACCAGCTTTTCCTTGTCGATAATTTTGGTACTCCTGGAACAATGCATGCTTGTAATCACTAAGGAGGAATCGTATTCAAAGAAGACATTTCATCCGTGGCCATGATCAGATGGACGCCTTATTTTTTCAGGTAGGTATGTGAGAATTGTAATTGCTCTCAACATGCAGAAGCACCGAATTTTAATTTGAATGTAACTAATTTCACTTTCTTATATTCCAACAAGTCCACATAATCAAAATATCACTCTAATTTGGCAAACCAATCGAGAAAGTATTCTATATGTAATAATCCGTTTAAATTAGGAAGTTTGACCTTACATTAATAGTCGCTTTCAGCATGATCTAGTCCATCATCTTCATGAACCAGTCGTCAGGCAACGACTCCACCGATGTCCTCATTATTAAAAGTTGATTCATTTGGAGTAGCCATATGATACACATACAGGAGTGCTCTACTGAAATCAGGGTTATGTCATACAACGACCACGGTTAGCTGAGCATCGCCTTGGGCCTAAGGCAGAATTAGTGCGTGCACAACACGATCAAGGTTTGCTTGTAACCCTTGCATGGTCAACAGACTATCCTCAAGGAAATCTTCCATTCTTCCTAATAGATAATGAATCCCCAGACTATCCACAAGATTTTTGTCCAATCTATCATTAGTTTCCATCAATCTGAGGGGAATCCTCGCACTGATACCAATTAATGTAGCGAATGATGTGATAATGTTAATCACCATCTTCCTCGGGGATAACTACTCTGAATCCATAGAGCTCTCTAGATTCCTCATAAAGTTTCCTTGAATCCATAATGGATAAAATAGAAATAATTTCTAATAAATTTTAAAATAATCTGATTAATGATAAAAATGAAATTACAATCCTTGAAATAATGAGTTCAAACCTAGGACGAAGTTTTAGAATCAAACGCCAACTCAAAATCTCCAATAGCATGACTTATTATAAATAATAAACTTACTATTTATAGACGGACATGATTCCTACTAGACTTCATGGTTTTCGGCAGAAAATATTAAGTGTCTAATTTAGCCTAACCAGGTTATTCTCCTAATTTTTCTAAGCCCTTTTCATGTTGGGCACGACTACTACAAAGGATCAAAAGTTATGATCATTGAATTAAAACTTACTATTTATAATAGAAGGGGAAATAAAATGGACTTTTTATCGTTGATATGATGGAATCTCACAAATCCAACATGGGAAACCTGACGTTGCGAGGTTGGTTGGCTACAATAGCTTCTCTTACACTAAAATCATATATGAAATGTTGAAAAAATCATTCCATTTTGTGAGATGTGACTATTTTAAGGTTTTTGACTGTCCACATCATTTTCACCATATATTGGGCCTCCGATGGTCCATCTTTTCTATGAAAGTGTCAGCAACCTACTCTACATCATCAATAAAGTTGGATCTGAATCTGATAGTTAGGGTAATAAAATATCTATCTAAAAAAAACAAAAAAGCTATTTAAATAGCTAACAAAATTTGAAAATATACTTAAAAATGGAAAACAATGTTTTATCATCAATGAATGTTCGGCTCTATGGAGCCTAATCATCAGAAATGTACAGCTCAATTGGGGTAGTTTATATTCTTCTGAGAGAGAGCCATGTAAATCCTAGTTAGTTCATTTGGGGTTTTATATATTTCGCTATGTCATTATGTACACCCTTGTTCTTTTTGAAATTGCGGAAAAATTCTATTAGTGAAGTACAAAATTATGCCCAAGTGTCCTGGACGGGAGTGAATAGGGATTTTTAAAAATGTTAATCCTGCTTAATGTAAATATTAACTTCTAAGCACCACTAAGCAGGATTAATTACCAATCAAGCACAAACAAAAGATAGGATAGTGAAATATATGGAAGTTGCATTTTATCAAACATATTGTGTGCACAAATTAAACATAACATAAATTATTGCAAACAATTATGAGATCAAGCATCATAAACACATTGATATATAGTGGTTTGGCTATGTGACTACTCCACTCCCGGTAGACGCACTCATCCCTATAAGTGTACCGAATTTCAATATTCTATGGTTTTAAATCAAGTTAACCATAAACCTTTACAACCTATACAAGGTTAACTAATGTGCCTACACAAGACAACCTTAAGTGCCTAGACAAGGCAACCAACAATTCCTACACAAGGCAAACACCAATGCCTACACAATGGAGTAGATCCTACATAAGAAATCTACACGTATTCTGTCGTCAAAGGCATACGAAAAGTCTTAGCAAGTTTATAGAACCAAACTCTGAATCCCACTCCTACATAAGGAAATGGCTTCAGACACAATGGTGACCGACATCAAGAATTTCTTTGAAAAATACACCTTGGTTACTAGATAGATTGAACACTTTTTGATACCATCAAACATGCTTTGATGCCATCAAGATTTGAATGTCAATGTCATGAAAGACATTTCTAAAAGTGCCTTTGTTTGTCAATTAATGTGAAGATTGAGTCAATCAGTACAGTGAGCCCCATATGAAAGATCTACAAGATGCAGACTCAACATAGTGGATGAATCAAGAGCTTGAAAGGTAAATTAAACCTCACATCCCATGAACAAAACACCTTAGGTAAATAAAACTTGGAAAAAAACACTTTAATCTATTCAAGAGCTAAAAAGGAAAACATGTTTTACAGATTAGGTGATAGAAAACTAAGTTAGAAATTTATATGAAAATCATACAGTTTTCTATCTCCTTTAATTCATCGAACGTGATTCGATGACATTTCGATGACATCAAATCTCGCTCGAAGACATCGAAAAAGGGCCTTCAGATGTCCAGCGAGTTCTAGTAGAACATCAACTAAAAATTCGATGAATTGAGATAATGTTCGATGATATCATCGAATGTCAACCTTCAATGACATTGAAAAAGAACATTCAGATATCCAGTGAGCTCAGAAGGAAAATCATTTAAAAGATCGATGAATCAAGCTTCGATTCGATGTCATCGAAATTCATATGACATCAAATCACATTCGATGACATCGAAAAAATACATGAAAACTGTTCAGAAAACTCTAAAGAAAAATCACTTTACAAATCGAGGAATCTAACTCGATTTAATAACATCAAAATTCAAATTTCGATGACTTGGAATTCAGTCCAAAAACTGTCCAACAAGCTTTATCTATTTTTCTTCAAAAATCCTGAGTCATCGAACTGCCACTCGATGACATCAAACACAAAAAGACTATGCCCATTTTATTTCTGTTGGAATTTTTGTTTATATCTCTGAAAGTTTTCTTTCTGAGGGTAACTTCTTACCTACCATCATTAATCATTTTTCTCATGGAAGTTCATTCGCTATCCCCTTTTTAATCATTGAATACTTAATATGTCACGCTCCAAACCCGAAAATCGGATTCACAGGAATTTCGATTGCCGAAGCCAGTGTCGACAGCCTCCGTAGTGCCCCATTCTTGGCTCCCAGCGCAGCATACACCAGATTCCGATCCTGGGATCCTACAAGGAGGATTTTCCAACGTACATTTATCTTGTAATAAGCATAACCACAAGTTTACCCAAATCATAAAGGCAACATCATCATCACATATCCACTAGTATAAACAGTTTAATACAATGCTGGAAGGAAAATACATATGTATCAAAATCAAAGCTCCTGAAAATCGCTGCATGCTCCAAGCTCAACGTTGCTACAACCTAACGCCACCTGCACGCATCTATCGTGCATAAGCTTACACAAGCTTAGTGGGTGGTGTAAGTGTGTGTAAGGTAAGTACCAGGTATACAATAAAGCTCATAAATCATACATCATCAGGATAAGCAGAAATACTGACAAGATCATGAGTCATACGATATCAGAGTGATGCAAAAATATGTGGTAAGTCCATAAATACAATCAGCTGTACCAAAGCTATGTGATGCAAGGCATGAATGTTATCGGCCATACTACGGTCATGCAATGCAAAACTTAATAAGACAATAATAGATGCTGAGGATGCAATGTGATATGAGGTGCGAATGAAATGACCATGCTGAAATGTGATTTCGGGATGATAGTACATAGTATCGCAGGCTACGGGGTCCATCACAAGGGAATTCTATCAAAACCAATCTCATACCTAAATTTGTATAGTCAAACATAATGTAGTAAACTCCTGATCACATGTTAGTCGCGCGCCCCAACCAAAATCCTCACCATTGAGAAGGTACACGTAACAAATAGTTGCGCACCGCCAGCCCTAGTGGATAGTGAATGGATAAATGAATAAGTATGCAACTCCTACTCAGTAACCTGTCAGCATAGTAGCCTGCCAACCGCTGATAGCTCACCCAGTGTGGTAGCTCGCTTAGGCCTCAGCCCCGCTCACATCACACCCGCCCACATCGGCATCCGCCCACATATGCAACAGTGACGGGGTGTCATACTATCATGTCAGTCCTCATATCAAGTCCACGTATCAGTACGGTTGCTCTCTGAGAAATCACCAGGGTCTATTACACTCCACACCGACTACTGCCTCACTAGCCGCATAACCCAATGAGTAGAAGAGACCTCACTATCCGCCTAGCCAGCAGTCTGCCAATACCTATCCAGCTCATCAATAGCGGATCCATTTACGAGATGGTCATACTTAGCCTAGCTTATGGCCCCCTCACTTGGGCAGATAAGGCCACACCCCCTCCTAACCTACCACGACACAGTGGGACACGTGGCCTACTGGTATTCGGCACTCGGGCACTCATGTTCTACTCGGTCTAGACGTTGGAGCTACTCTTGGCCTCGGAGTTTCTAAGACTTTCACCTAAGGACATCTTAAGTGCCCACAGTGCTAGAACTAAGTATTTTCAGTGTCCCATTTAGCCATCCATGATGTGCCTGTGGAGACCACGACCCTAGTGTCACTAGGGCGTATAATGATCAAGTCACATATATGTGGGATGCATGAGTCACACTATCTAGTCATGCAGAAATCTTGTGCATACGGCGTAAAAAAGTTAGCACTCCGTCTCATAAAGAGTCCCGTAAATAATCTGCCCAATGGCATGTCCTATGGTCAAATAATCCTCATATCGGGCATACATATGATGCGTATGGGCATGAATCATGGAGTTACACAAAGCATGTTATAAGGTGATGAACTACTCAACGAAGATGGGCCTAGACGGCCTACACACAAGTATGGGCCTATCAATGAGCCCTAGGGAGAGTTATAATGTGGACATTTAACCAACATTATTCTTACAATGTGAACGTCAAACCAACATTGCTCCCAAGGCACGGCTTGTCATAAAGGTCAACACATACACCACGGTGGAATCACATTCAATGGGCCTTAGGTACATCCCATTGGGCCTCGACCCATGGGCCTCCAATACGTCAAACGGGCTGTAAGACCCGTATCTTAGTCCGAACCTTTTCATACACTTCCGCGGTCTTACCGGTCGAATTTCGGCAACTTTCGACCCCTAAACGATATCGACGCACGACCCTGATTCATGTGCCGACAACCCGAGTCGACTCGACTCGAGACCAATACTCTAGCGACCGCGTCGTCGCCGCGGTTTCGACGCTGCGACTCACGTGCCGAGGCGATACCCTGATCAAGAGATGTGGGCCAACGTTCGGTGCGAGAAAATGCCACGCATTGTGAAAACCAAGGGAATCTCTACGATGTGTCACATCAATCATATCAATCCCATCAATCAATCACCCATCAATCCATCACATGTCAAGTACACATCACTTTATTCCATTTTTCCAAGCAACCACAAAAGTCTTCATCACCCATACCTCTCTTACGCAAAAAGCCACAAATGTCTTCACCACCCATACCTCTCTTACACAAAAGCCTCAAAAGTCAAGCTTTTCTTACACAACCATCACTCACCCATCCATCCATCACTCTCTCTCTTTCTCTCTTTCTCATTTCAAAAATCCCAAGCAACAAGAGCCCCCACGTATGGAATTTCTCTAAATTTCTAAGCTCCAAGTGGCCCACCTTCCTACCCCAAAATCTCCCATCTCAACCCTCCATTCTTCATCTTAACCATTGAAGTTGAAGCTAAGGTGCCAAGGAACCTCTAGGAGCGAGAAGATCGGACAGTGGGTGCCTCTATAGGGTAGTTTTCCTTGTTTTTATGGTGGACCAAGTGAGGCCCACCGATCAATGGTGTGGATCTCACTTGGGACCCTTATTTGTGGCCATTGGACCACTCGGATCATCATGATCATTCCATGATGGGGCCATTCTCCATGGACCCCATCATGATGTTTATTTCACTTAGAAAGGTCATTTAGACCGTCCATATTGGTGGGAATGGATCTCCACCGTTGATTTACATTTTTGATGGTCCCTTGTTCAAAGGGTCCGTTGATGTATGATTTCATGTAAGGGAGGGCCCACAATGACGGGGTCCCTCCATCACAAGCCGTGTCCCACTCTCCATGTCTCTCTCTCTCTTTTATTTTATTTTATTTTATTTTATTTTATTTTATTGCAATAGGATGGTGTGGCCCACTTGAATGGATCCCATCTTGATGTAATTTTTATTCAAGTGGGGCCCACCTTGGACATTGAGCCCATGGCACCCATCAGTGGTGGCCCACTCCATCAGGGCCCACACTAAAAAAAAAAAATAATAACAAAAGACCGTCCAGCGTCTGGGACGCTGGACATTTCAATAGAAAGGAAGAAAAAAAAAAGAAAGAAAGGAAAAGAAGGGAAATGGTGGGCCACTCTTGTAAGCCCCAACTTAATGCATGTATTTAATCCAAGCCTTCCACCACCTTCCTCAGATTAATTTAGGCGTTGAGCCAAAATTTGGGACTAATCCGGAACTCAGGTGGGCCATACCATCTATAATCATGTGAAGACATGCCTGAAACATACAAAAGCATTTGGTGGGGCCTATCTGAAATTTGGACGTGGCTGAAACTTGGTTTGGACGCCTAATTTGGTGTAACACATGCAATGGATGGGATAGATCTGGTTAATGTGGGTCCCACCTAGGATAAAAAAATAATTTTCTTTTTTGTCATGACTTTGTGCCATGAGTCCAGAGACGTCCACGTTAAAAAGGGTGGCCGCATTGGTCCACTTGTAGACTCCACCATGAGGTATGTTTTACATCTATACCGTTCATTTAATAGGTCCCCTTGAATGGTGCGTTGACTCCAAAAATCATCCACAAACTGAACTCAGGTGGGCCATACCATCCAAATCATGTGAAGACATGCCTAAATCATATAAAAACACTTGGTGGGGCCTACCTGAATTTTTAATGTGGCTGAAATTTGGTGTGAACCCTCAAACAGGTGGGACACACGTAATGGACGGGTTGGATTGTAAATAAACACTTTGGTGGGTCTTGCATGAGACCCATTGTGGTATGTGTGGCTTAACACACCGTACACAACAGTGGGTGGTGACACCCACTGTGATGCAAGTGTTTTACTCACGCCGTCCGTCCACGGCAGTGGATGGTGGCCCCCACTCAGATGCATGTATTGTGTCCACGCCGTCCATCACGTGGGCCCCTGGCCACGTGACGTTGTGAACAGGTTTGGATGGCAATAAACATTACAGTGGGCCCTAGGCCATGTGATTCAATGAATAGTTTGGATGCAAATAAATAGTACAGTGGACCCAGGCTGGGTAGAAAATATACATTTCGGTGGGCCCTGGGTCTATATGACCTTATCAACAGGTTTGAATGGAAAATAAACATTTTGGTGGGCCCCTTGCTACATGGCCTTATCAACAGGTGGGATGTAAAATAAACATTTTGGTGGGCCCCTTGCCACACGGCCTTAACAACAAGTTGGGTGACAAATAAGCATTTCAGTGGGCCCAGGATTGGCTAGAAAAAAATGTTATATTGGGCCCACATGGGAGTCTACCATGATGCATGAGTTTCATCCAAACCGTCCAACCATTTTGAGATCATTTTAAGGCCATCGTTGAGGCCCATCTTAATGTATTTGTGGCCCGCCCACTAAGGCCCACTTTGTTATTTATGGGCCCATGTGTGTAGGCCCAATTGATGTATTTATGGCCCATTGTTGAGGCCCACTTTGGTATATATAAGGCCTATGTGATTAGGCCCATAAAGCTCATGTGATTGGGCTCATTTTTAATGAATTCTAAGGCCCATGGGTTATGACCCATTGCAAAGGACCTCATGCCCATTGGTGAGGTTCATTGAGGTGATCCGCTTGATGAATGTAAGGCCCATATGATACGACCTAATTGATGTACTTAAGACCCAATTGAGTGCAACTAGGTCCATTGCAATGCATGATCCCTCCATGGCATATAACGATATTTATAGTAAGTAATGCCTTAGGAACAATGATGGTTAGATGCCCACATTGTAAGGATGACGTCGGTTAAATGTCCGCATTGTCACTCTCCCTAAGGCCCACTAATAGACCCATACTTGTAGTAAGTAGGTTATCTCGGCCCATCTCAGTTATACGCAGAGCCCATCTTTATTTTACAGTTCCATGACTCATGATCATACGCATCATATGTATGCTTGACGTGAGAGTTGTCTGATCATATTATTTGCCTTCGGGCAGGTTGTTTATGGGCTCCCGGTTAGGCGGTGTTGCCCTACATCAGTGCACGATATGCGCAGGATTGGTTGCATGACTGGATAGCGTGATTCATGCATTCCGCATTTGTGTGACATGGTTATTGTACGCCCTAGCGACATCGGGGCCGTAGCCTCCACAGACAGATCGTGGTTGGCAGGATTGGATACCGAAAATCTTATTCTACATGAGATACTATAGATATCCCTTGGTGAAAGTCCCTAAACCCTTATGGTACCAAGAGGTTGCTCCAACGTCTAAACCGAGTGGGTAGATGAGCGTTGAGTGCCGATTACCAGACGGTTACGCTCTCCACTGTGTCGTGGTCGGTTGGAAGGGGGTGCGGCCTTACCCGCCCGAGAGTAGGAGGTAATGCTAGGCTGAGTTTGACCAACTCGAGGAATGGGTCCGCTATCGACGAGTCGCGCCTGATATTGGCAGACGGATAGTGAGGTCTCTTCCACTTACCTTATTGCGCGGGATGTGGCGGCAATCTGGTTTAGAGTGTACTAGACCCCGGTGATATTCCATATTTTGAGCTGTATTGATGTATGGACATAGATAAGGACCTATATGCTTGAGTTGCATTGTACATCGCATGGCCTTGGGATGGCCGATACATTCATGTCTGACATTGTATAGCCTTGGTACGGCTCATGATATCATGGTTCCATTTGCATATTCCGCATCACTCTGACATTGCATGTACATATTACTACCTTGCGCACACACTTTCACCACCCTCTAAGCTTTCTGTAAGCTTATGTACGACCGTTGCGTGCAGGTGACGTTGGATCGCAGCAGCGCTGAGGCAGGAGCACATTGTAGAGTGTTTTGTAGTTTTTATTCTACACCACTGTATTTCGCTTTATGCTCATTGTACTTGTAAAGTTTTTGATCATAGTGGAAATGTAATGGAGTTCTTGGTTGTTGTTTGTGGGTTATGCCTTTGGTTATGCTTATTACGAATTAAACTGATGTTGAAAATTCTCCTCGTAGCATCCCAGTATCGGAACCTGGCGAACGGGAGCTAGGAGCCGAGAATGGGGTTCTACGGAGGCTATCGGCGCCGGATTCGGCGATCGGGAATTTTGTGAGCCCGGTTTCCTAGTTTGGGGCGTGACACGGGCCTCATAACTTGGGCCTCATATATATCAAGGTGAGCCTCAGCAACGGGCCACAAATACATCAAGGTGGGCCTAATCACTTGAGCCTCATATATAACCAAGGTGGGCCTCAAAAGACGGCCACAAATAAATCAAGATGGGCCTCTTACATAGGCCTTACATTCATATCAAGGTGGGCCTCAACAACGACCTCATACACATCAAGGGAGCCTCAATAACAGCCTTGAATACATCACAATAGGCCTCAACCCATGGGCCAATGTTTATAACATCGGGCCGTATTAACGGGTCGATTCAAATGGGTCGAATTGAATGGGCCGGTACAAATGGGTCAATCAAATGGGTTGATCAAATGGGTCGATATAAATGGGCCGAGTCAATGGGCCGAATCAAATGGGCCAAATCAATTTGGGTTAATCAAATGGGTCGATACAAATGGGCCAATCAAATGGGCCGATCAAATGGGCTGATATAAATGGGCTGAGTCAATGGGCCGAATCAAATGGGCCAAATCAATTTAGGTTAATCAAATGGGTCGATACAAATGGGCCGAGTCAAATGGGTTGAGTCAAATGGCCGAGTCGAATGGGTCGAGTCAAATAAGTCGAGTCAAATGGCTGAGTCGAATGGGCCGAGTCAAATGCATCACCATGGCCTCATATACACAACAGGTGGGTCATACACAACAGGTGGGCCTTAAATACATAACATGTGGGCCCTACGCGTGGGTCTCATATGCATCAAATGGGCCACACCGACGGGCTTAATACATATCACAATGGGTCGCACGATATGGGCCTAATACACACCACAATGGGCCTTGTATACATCAAGTTGGGTCGCATCAATGGACTGCACCAATGAGCCTCATACACATCAAGTTGGCGTCTCAAGGTAATGCGGCCTATGGCCCAAAAATAAATGGACAGTGTGTGTAATACACATACATCATAGTGGGGTCCACGTTCTGCTGGATTGGACGACGTGGCTATAGAATACATTCAATCAAGGTGAGTTGGTCCTTAAAATGATCTGGAAAACTGGATGGACGGCATTAGTATAAAATACATGCATCACGGTAGATCTCTCAGATGGTCGGCATGAATGCAAAATAGCTGGATAGCGTTGATGAATTTAGAAATCATGGTGGGTCCCACAGATCTAGATAGATGGATAGAGTGGATATAGAGTAAATACATCAAGGTGGGACCCACCTACAAAAAAAAAATAGATGAAAGGCTTGGATCAAAACACAACTCAAGGTGAGTATCCACCATCCCGCTCTTCTCGTCGGTGCAGGTAAGACCCATGTATCAGGTGGATTTCCACCAAATGGACGATGAATGAAACATATACATTGAAGGAGCCCCACCGTCTAGATGAATGGACGGTGGATAATACACGTACATTGAAGAGGCCCCACCGTCCAGATGGATTGACGGTGGATATTACACATACATTAAAGAGGCCCCACCGTCCTGAGGAATGGACGGTGGATATTACTCCCACGTCAGTGGGTCCCACTATCATTGATGGACGGTTTGGATATAACACAGAAAATGGTGTGGCCCACCGTGCAGATGAATGGACACGTGGACACAACACATGCCTCATATCAGGGCCCCATGTGGCACCTGTTCAGATAAATCCAGCACCGTCCAGTACTGTCTGGATGGTGTGGAATCGTACATACATTCACGGTGGGCCCTGCTCGTCCAGGACAGATGGACGGTAGGGATAAAAAACTTACGTTGTGGTGGAGGCCCACCACATGGATGGTCTGGATGATCAGGTGGGGCCTACACGGCACCGTCCAGCATCTGGACGGTGCAAATACAAACATACATCATAGTGGTCCTCACAGCACCATCCAGATGGACGGTGCAGATAGCACATGCATCATGGTGGGCTGCACAGCTGCAAAGGATGGCTGGACGGTGCAGATAAAACCCTTTCCTCATGATGGGGCCCACAAAGCTTGCTGCATCAAGAAGCAGTTGCAGTAACTAGCTGCTAGCCCATCAGAAATAAAATAAAGTAAAATAAAAATGGATGAACGACATTGATTTAAGCACATGCATCACGGTTGAGACCCACGTGGAAATGGCCCACCGTTTGGATCAACTGCCATGTACCCTACCCTCCAGCAATGCATGCCGCTGGACGATCTGGATGTCCCAAATGTCAGGGTGGGCCCGTGATCAAGCAAAACAGATGGATGTTTGGACGAAGCGCATACATCAGTGGGACCCACATAGTGTTGACGCCAATACAGCAGCTATATAGCGTGGATATAGAGTAAATACATCAATATAGATGGTGTGCGGCAGCCCGACCAGTCCATTTCCCACCGTCCAGTACCTGGACGGTGAGGATACATACATCAATACGAAGTGGGCCCCGCACGCTAACATGGTGGGGTCCACGTCCAAACAAATGGACTTCTTGGATAAGATTCAAACATCATGGGTGGGCCATCAACACGGTGTAGAGAGAGAGAGAGAGAGAGAGAGAGAGAGAGAGAGAGAATCGTGGAGATGGGAGGGACCCCGCCATTATGGGCCCTACCTAAATAATACATACAACAAGATGGGTTCCACATATGTGGGCCCTCGAATCTCAAATTAATAAATAAAAACACCCACCTATCGATCTCCTCAGTCCGTTAAAAAGCCTATCTCCTTATGTTTCTCTTTGATGGAGGGAGAAGAGGTTTGAATGGCTAGGATGATTGTTCTTGGGAAAGGAATGGGCCACACACAACACACTCTCTCTTGAAAAACCATGGACGCCCACCTCTCTTTCTCTCCTTTGTTGCTTGGAAAATGGTGTAGAGAAAGAGAGAGAGAGATGGGATGTAAGGAGAGAGAGTGATGGATGTGAGTGATGGGTGAGGTGATGGATGTGAGGTGAGGGATAGGTTGACTTGGTGCTTGCTTAACTTGTGGAGAAAGGAAACATGGGTGCTTTGTACTTGACATGAGAGGTGATTGATGGGATTGATTTGACTTAATGTAGAGATTCTCTTAGGATTTGTAATGCGCGGTGTTTTTTCTCAAACTGAACAAGGGTCTGTATCTCCCTGCTAGGGTATTGGATCGGTACATGAGTCGTGGCATTGGAACTGCAACGATGGTGCGGTCGCAATGGTACAAGTGTCGGATTGGACCGACTCAAATATACAGGATACGACTTAGGGTCGAGCGTAAACGGCGATCATCAGTCCCAAGTTGTCAAAATTTGATCGGGAGGATCGCAGGAGTTGACGGAACAGTACAGACTAGGATACGGGTCTTACATAATAGATTGGATTAGAAAATGAACTTCACCATTCAAGGATTTTCCAGCAACTTAGTTAATGCTAAATCATTGCGTTGGAATCTCTTGAATGCACAACCCAGGAATTACTCTGTCTCTTAATGATATACATTCATTAGAGTAGATTACACCAAATTTCTTGACCCAAACCCAGCTACTATCAAAGCATCTATAAGTGTTGCGGTTCAAGGGAGCTGAATATCCTTCACCGTCAAGGGAGATCTTCTTCATCGTGTACAAAACGGGGCTTACCTACTTACAGGTAACTGTTTAAGAGTCCACGGAATCCGAGGATCCTTCCTTGTGTAGGATTGGTCTTCAAGTTGTGTTTCACAATCTTACCAAGACCTTTTACAGGCTTCCGACGGGAGAATACATACAAAGTCCTTGTGTACAATCTATTGTGCCTTGTGTAAGCACATTTGATTGCCTTGTGTATGCATGTTTAGTTGCCTTATGTATACATGTTTGGTTGCCTTGTGTAGGCATTAGTTGCCTTGTTTAGGCACTAATTGCCTTATGTAGGCATGATTGGTTGCCTTGTGTAAGCAAGTTTGGTTTCCTTGTGTAGGAATGTATGAATGCCTTTGATAGGCAATTCCTTGTGAAGGATCTATCTGTCTTGTGTGTACAGTAACTTGTGTAGGTTGTGAAGGTTTGTGGTTAACCTAATTTAAAAACATCAGATAGTGAAATCCGACACACTCTAAGGTAGTGTGTCAGCTGGGAGTGGAGTAGGCACATAGTCGAACCACTATACATCGATGTGTTTGTGATGATTCTTGCTTGTTTAGATTGATGGATTGATGTGTGTTAATATGCAATATTTATGTTCTGATTAACTTAAATCCTTAATATGCTTTATTGCCATGAAAGTGAATGATTCTCTGATAATTTTGCTGAACTTAATTGAATTAGTAAACACTATAAATCAATAAGATTTGAATATTTTAAAAAGTCCTATTCACCCCCCTCTAGTATACTTTACCTAATTCCATACTTCTACTGTAACGGTATCACCCCAATTTCAATTGGTATCAAAGACTGGTTACTCTTGAAGGGTTTAAACACCTATAGGAAGATCTTAACTGAATATTGGAATTATGAGGAAAGGAGATGGACCATCAATCTCACGTCCTCCCATCTTCAAAGGCTTAAATTATACATATTGGAAGGCATGAATGATCTACTAACAAACTTTATATCGTGACGTTTGGGAGATAGTTGAGAATGGAAATATTGTACCCACTGAATAGGTGGTTGAAAATGGTACAACAATCTGTAAACCCAAACAAAAAGAAAAGTTTTCAGGCCCATGTCCCAGTGACCATTTCATTCCTTAGGATCCAGCGGTCCTCCTGGTCGAATTCTAGCGACCCGCAACTCGTAGATTGCATTTGTGCACGATACTAAGTCATATTCTGTAAACCCGAGTTGACTTAACTCGAGACCCATGCCATTGTGACCGCGTCATCGCCATGGTTCCGACGTCGTGTCTCGTGGGCCGATCTGATGCTTAGATCATAAGATGTGGACCACACATGATCATAGTTGTGTACCAGACATTACAGAACCCACCTATCCCTTATGGTACACTTCACTAGGCCATTATGAAGGTGACATCACCCTAGATATAACCCTTAGCCCATAGCCCTAGGCATGCTCTTACAACTCATGATTGCTAGTCACCCATGCTTCTTATAAAAGTCATAATAAGCCTATCCACATCTCTTCCCCAAATTACTCATTGCGTACCTAAACTACTCCCTGTCTCTCTCTTATCTCTCTCCCCTCTCTTTTCTTTCTCATTTCTCTAGCAAGAGAGCTCCCAACGTCCCACCCTTGTGAGAAATTTCAGCCACTTCTTCTCCCTAATCTTCCCAATCCAACAATTTAGAGACAATCTCAACCATTGAATCTTGTCCCCTTGGAGCATTGGAAGCCATTGGAGGAAGGAGCAGTCCTAGATTTGAAGGTGGGTGCTTGTTTAGGTTAGATCTTTCCTTTCTTTCATTGATCTTTAGTTTTCATTGTATGGGACCATGTAGGACCCACCAATCAATGGTGGAGATCCTATTTGACCCTTTTGATGTTGTTAATGGCGGGACCATTCTCCATGGACCCCATCATGATGCTTTTTATTGAATCCATGCTAATGATAGGTTATTTAGACCCTTAATTTGTGGTGAGGATGGCATCTTCATCTTAGATTATCTTATGAAGGGCCATGCAATGCATGAGACCCATCTTGATGTATGTTGAAGATCCTAGAGGGGCCCATAGTGGTGGGGCCCCTCCATTACACGTTTCTCTCTCCCTCCCTCCCTCCCTCCCTCCCCCCCTCTCTCTCTCTATTTTTCTATTTATGGTGATGATGATGATGTGTGTGGCCCACTTAATGTTGCATGGATGGGACATCCATCGTTAAGATTTTTTTTGAACGTTTAGATTTCTTTTGGGGCCACCTTACTGCCCATTTTTGGGCCCATCTAGATGAGGGTAAAATGCAAATATCGGCCTGATTCCGGGGTTATGTGGCCCACCCTATCGGACCCTGCATGATATGTGTATTCTATATCTGTGCTAGCCACCTGTGGTGTCATGTCCCAAAATCAGAAACCAGGAAATTTTCGATCGCTAAATCTAGTGCTGACAGCCTCCATAGTACCATATTCTTAGCTCCCAGAACACATATGCCAGATTTTGATCTTGGGATCTTACAAGGAGGACTTTCCAACGTACATTTATCTTGTAAGAAGAATAACCACGAGTTTACCCAAATCAAAATGGCAACATCATCATTTCATAGCCACTAATATAAACAGCTGAATATAGTGCTGAAAAAGAAATACATATATCAAAAATTAAAGATCCAGAAGACAGCTGCAAGCTTAATGCTGCTGCGACCTAATGCCACCTACACGCATCTATCATGCAAAAGCTTATAGAAAGCTTTAAGGGTGGTGAAAGTGTGTGCGCAAGGTAAGTACCAAGTATGTAATCAAGTTGTCCTACCATAAACTTTGGTTTTTGGTGTAAGGTTGTCCTTTGAACAACGTTTGAATCAACTTTTCAATATCATTGCAATTGAGATTGTTATTTGATTCAACTATCTTTATTTCTATTCTGCGATTATTTTTATTTGGCATATTCCTATCCACCCCCCCGGTAGGATTGAGAGCTCGCCCTTTTCATCAACAATTGCTATGTAATTGAAAGTAGTAGGGAGAATGATCCTTCTACCTGATACCACATGGATATGAATAATGAGCCCAAGTCGTTGCACCAAAGACTTCGGTATGCACATTACCAGAACATGAAAGGAGGACACTTCAGAAAATACTATTAGGATTTTTTATGAACAAACCTCTGACGAATCTAGTACTTTGATTAATATAGAGGATGTTGTGGACTCATGCATCATAGGAGAATTCCTAACAAATCCACATTTCCTCTCTTTTTGAACCTCATCCATTGAGTTATATATAAATCAAATGTTGATGCAAAACTCTAAGTAAGACTGCAGGTTACTATAGTCATCGATGTCTCACTGCCTTAAAATTTTTTAGCCCAAAAGAATAGGATATGTTCAAACAAATTGATAAAGAATAAGGTGTGACGAAAAAATACAAACCACTTGGAATATGTGCAACACGATATAGTTTGTGGTCTACAAGCTCTTAATGATATATTTGAGGATTTTTAGGCCTCTAAAATTCTTTTTCAACATAAACATAGGATATGTTTATAATTTTGGTTTCTATTTGTTTTGTACAAATTTTGATGAGAATATAAAGCCCGTAAGTATAATCTTATATACAATCTCTTTATCCAGTCGAATCATGTGGCAAACTCTAAAGTTCGATGACACTTTTGTTAACATCGAACTATGTTCAATGACATCGAACATACCTTGATGTCATCGAGGTACATGAAGAATCTGAAGCGTCAAACATGGCTTTGATGTCATCGAACAATTGGTCAATGTCATCAAAAATTGAACTTTGATGAAATCAAATCATGTTTGATGCATCGAAGATGCTTAAAACATATAAATCTGGTGCGCGCGGAAAAATTTCCATTTTGTCTAAAACTTTTGGGAGATTTTTCAGACGTCTATTCGCTTCCTTCTCCTTGCTTGATGAAGTTTTGGTGAGGAAGCAAAACTCAAATCAATCCTTCCTCAACATACCTCTACAAATTCCTACTATCTTGGTAAAGTTCTTGATCCTCTTCTTCCTTAGGTTTTGTTTTTGGAAATAGGATCTCTCTTTTAGTCTAGTCCATGCTCTAGTTTCTTTTTTTCCACTTGAATTAATGCCAAAGGACAAAGGGAAATCTATGGCCAAGGGAGAATCTTCACGACCAACAAGGAAGAAAACCATAGCTCCTAAAGAATGGGCAAAGGCCCTGCACCACCGTCAGATCATGGTTCCCCTGAGCCACGACGAGGTAACCCTGCACGACAAATATCGCATAGTTGTGCTCATTCTGTTGCTCCTCTTGTTGCGCCTCCTACTAGACCTCCTATTGCTTCCCCTAGCATTGGTTTGCTAGAGAAGTATTCTGGGAGGCTGTTGGTACACGAACAAAAAATTGATCAAGAATGCATCCGATCCTTTGAGATCGAACCACTTCTGTCAGCCGTGGATAGGACTCCACTTCTAAATTTTGGGGGCACAAGTCATGATGAAGAGGTCTATCGATTCCTAACCCACTATCATTCTTCGGTCTTAGATCCACCCTCATTGACTACTATAGTTGGACAGTCTACCATTGTTATCATTACTACCACAATTCTTAGTCAGTTCAGTCTCACATTATCTCCCATAAGTCTCTCTGAACTCGACATTAATGATCCTACAATCCGATATTTTATGACCAAGTTCTTGTGCCATGGTAGAGACGTCTCTTGGAATCAACGGAATGCTCTTAAAGCCAAGTATATGCTCTCCAAATATCAAGTACTACATGGGATATTCTCCATAAATTTCTATCCACGTGGCACCAATCGAGTCGACCTTACCTCCTTCATAGTCTTAGTTTTATACAATGTTGCATTGGGCATTAAACTATGTCTTCCATCTTTAACAGCCCATCAACTTGTTATAATTTCCCATAGCTCTAGACCCACTCATCTACATTTTTCCACATCTCATCTATGATATGATTCAAGAACTAGGCCTGCTTGTCAATGATGATCCCGAGTGTCCCTTGCAACGATTTACCTCACTCAACATTATACGGATGGATTAGAAATTTCATCCACTCCCAAGTGAATCAGATAAGGATGAGATACAAGCTGAGATAGAAGGAAGAGAGACTACAACACTTGCTGAGGATGTGCCAAGACCACTTCCAGTTATTCCATCAACTCATGACTCCATGCATGTACAACACAACAAACGCCATCAAGATCGGGTTGGTGCAACTCTACGGGGACATGCACGCCTTGAGGATTATTTTAATCACTAGGAGGAGCATGTGACATGAATGGAAGAGAGACTTACAAGATTGTAACAGATGGTCAAGACTCTACAACGCATGGCTCAACACATTGTCGACTTGCTGACTTGCCACCGTGATAATACTACGATTCCACATGATGCCAGCACTGCACCATGGTCTTCTTTTCATCACATGCATATGTTGATTGATTATACTTAAGGCATAAATATCTTTTTGAATGCCTTAAGTATGTGTGTATGTATGTGATGATTACTATTTTTTTTATGTCTGTATGGTGAATGGTAGTGCCCATGCATGGGCTGAATGTTTTTGAATTTTGTCTTGGAAAATTCTTGGCATATTCTGGTTTATGCCAAGCTTGGGTACACATTTTCTGATGCTATATCTCACGCTCTACCTGTGTTTGATATTGAAGTTGAAATATTTTCTATATTGTTTCTCCCATGCGCTTTACATACCTGGATTAGTTTCGATATCTTGTGAAATTATCTACTAACCCTTTGCCAATTACTGACAAAAGCGGGAGAACAATCCCACCATTCTGTTTCTATAGTTGCATATTTAAAATGAATGGTGATGTAGGATGATAGGGGGAGTAGCAGCTCAAGCAATACAGTGTGTACTTGTTTAATTTTAGAATACAAATATAAAATTATGTAATGAAGTTGTGCACACAATTTAGGTCAGTGTTTCGAGTGTTATAGGTGTATTATAGGTGTTTTTTCATGTAATTGGCAAAGGGGGAGATTGAAAGCGCCTTTGTTTCTCAATTAATATGAAGATTGAGTCAATTAGTACAGTGAGCCCTATATGAAAGATCTACAAGATGTAAACTTAACATAGTGCATGAATTAAGAGCTTCAAAGGTAAATTAAACCTCACATCCCATGACCAAAATACCTCAGGTAAATAATACTTAGTCCGTAGTCCTTTCTTATGCAAGCAACTAGTAATTTCCTTAACTCTATTCAAGTGATGTAGTGACCCATGTGTTGAATGTCTTTTGGCTATAATGAAAATGTTTTAGGTTGCTTAAATTGCATAAACGCCTTTTATTTTATTATGATTAAGTCATGGATGCTCTCTTGAGTGACATCTTTATAATATGTGCATATGCTCGATTATATTCGATCTCCTAGTGCATTACCCCTAAAATGTGTGCATAGGAGATGCATCCTATGGGAGATCGTCATATGGTCCGCCTTACCCATGATGGACTAGTTGGTAGGGAGCCCCACTCTCAGTGAGCAGCAGGGCCTGGAATCTGAAGCCATGACCAGACAACCAGGACCTTCATTAAGGCATGGTCACCAAGGATTGGAAGAGTCACTCAGTACGGAGAATGCTACCCAAGGGGCAATCTCGGAGGCGCCACTTGAAATTTCAGTAATGACCACTCTAGTAGAAGTGCTCAACCCTTGGGTGTACTAGATTTCACTAACGGGGGTTTTAAATTAGGTTTACCTCAAAGCAGTATAAGCTACACAAGGCTGACTCTAGGACCTACACAAGGTACCTAACATGTCTCCACGAGACACAAGTTTATACCCCACACAAGAGCAAGGATCAACACACAACACCCAGATTTTAGGCTACACAGGACAAGGATCCATACAAGGAACCTAGAGTTTATGTCCTACACAAGAGAAAATGTCAATACACAACACCTAGGGCTTTATGCCACACAAGCCAAGGACCTACACTAAGGGCCTAAGTTTATACTCACCAAGAGCAAGGGTCAACACACAACACCCACACGTATTCTCCCGTTGGAGGCCTCCTATGAAGACTTGAAAGAGGTGAGAATCACATGTGACCCAATCCTATAAAAGGAATGATCAGCAGGGTCTCAGGACTCTAATGACTTACAGATAAGTAGATGAGCCCCATTAAACACATTGACGAAGATCTCCTATGATAATGAAGAATCTTCATCTCCCTTGAACTGCAACACATATGATGCTCCAATGTAAGGCGATGGGTTGGGTCAAGGTTATGTTGGTAATTACTCCATTAAATGATTAATCATTGGAGTGACAGAGTAATACCACTATCTATGCATTCAAGGAATCTCTGCTCAATGATTTGTCAGTAAGGTGGTAGCTGAAGGATTCTTGAATGCGAGAGTTCATTCACCAATCCACTCTATTGAATATTAATGATGAGGGTGGATTGAGGAATGAACTCCCTTGGGAGAAAAAGGGCTTTGGGTAGGTGATTTGATTTAAACTCTCAAAAGCTATATCTATTTTCTCTCAAAACAACCTAAGGCAAGCTCTCATTAAATAGGCAAAATGTTCCAAAGGAAATAAAACAGTCATACTATTGACAGAGTTCGATATCATTGAGCATATACTCTCGAAAATGTCGAATGGTTGCTCAATATCGCAGACTCAATCTATAATATGCTTTTGAACCTTTTAATAAATGATCGATGATATCGAACCTGCTTCGATGTCACCGGATTTTGAACTCCGATATCATCGACCCATGGTTCGATACCTCTACATTTAAAAAACATGAGAGCAGACTTGCCTTTGAAACTAAATAGGCATCGATATGATCGAGCATTCCCCGATATCATTTGGTTTTAAATATCGATGATATCGATACCAGGTCCGATTCATCGATCTTTTCAAGGAATTTTCTTATAAACTTACTGGACAGTTTTGTGTCCCAATTCGACGACATTGACCTAGTCTCGATATGATCGATCTTTGAATATCGATATCATCTAATGCCTCTCGATACCTCGAACATTTAAGAGATTTTGCCTGAAAGCTTGCTGGTCAGATTTGTGTCCCAATCTAATATGATCGAAGGTCCATTAATATCATCGAGATTTAAATTTTGAAGATATCGAGGCTCTCTTCGAGACATCAAAAATCACATGATTTTCCTTAACTTCTTTCTGGACACAGACTGACTAGATGTCGATCTTATTGAGACGTTTCGATGAACTCGAGATTCTAAAGTCGTTGATATCAATCCTATCATCGATTCATGGAGAATTCAGCCCAATATTCATTTTGGTTGTTGGACATCTAAAGTCCTCATTTTGATAACATCGAGTGAGTTTCGAGGACATCCGTAACAGAGTCTAATTTCATTGAAGTACTGTCGATAAATCGACAATGGCTGAAAACTTAGAGATTTTCCTAATTTTGCAAAACAGTTTTCACACTTTAAACCCTATGTTGTTCTAACCATTTTTAAGGGTTTTATATACCTGGTGTTTTAGGACATGGGATGTGAGGCTAAGTCTACCTTTGTAAAGATCCGAAGCGACATCGGATTGAGGCAGATGTTGGAATAATCTTCCTACGGGGCTCACTTGTGTTGCTGACTCAAATCTCACACTAATTGACAAATCAGGGGACTTTCAATCTCCCCCTTTGTCAATTACATGAAAAAAATACCTGAAATCCTAGAACAACATCTAGATCAACACCCTAAAATGTGTGTGCAAGAACTTTACACAAATTTACAAATTTGTTATTGTGTTCACACATAAGATTGTAACATTCAGTAGTAGTTTCTCCCCCTATCTTCATGTAGCTTCTCCCCTTAACACCTGCACCACAATTCATACATAGATACATAATTTTCTTCTCATGGTAGGATTTGTTCTCCCCCCCTTTGTCAATCATTGGCAAAGGGAAATTTCTCAATATGATTTGATTGAAGTTGAAGCATACATACATGGGAGAATCAAGACTAAAGGAGAGTGGTGATTTCCCAATAACAAGTAGCAGTATATCGTTATCATTAGAAATCACAATCCAGTTCTCAAACTTAAGGGATATTCAGTAATTAGCAGGAGAGTAATCACACATAAATCCACAACATCTATGAGTAGAGAATAATTCATAGAAGGACATTCATCATTATCAAAGAATGTTGTAAACATCATACCAAAGATAGGCATAAAAAATACGTAGATTATCGATCAGCCATTAGAATACCCAAAATAGAAAACTACCCAAGCATGGTAGTATTAAACATCCAACCCAAAACAAATTATCCAAATATCCAGCCCAACTACGAGCACATCAAAGTAAAGTATTTTCCTCATGCAAAGGATATCCGTAAACCACAACAAGTAATGTCCCAAAAAAATTTGTCTGACTTTCCAATGTTAGCTAGTCCCAGTGTCTTCCAATTATCCAAACACTCACAAGATCGTAGGGTTTTCAAAAAGATACCCATGCCCATACGTGTAGATGAGTAATTGGTGTATGTAGTGGTAGGAGACCTATCAACTTTATGGTGTTAGTGCAGATGAAGATGGGGCTGTGTCATTTCGACGGCACGTCATTAGATTAATGAGCTGTTGTACTGTGTTGCAGTATGTCGATTTTATCCTCAATCCTAGTTAGGCGCTTCCCGTAGTTATGAAGACACTCTTCGATATCTACTTGACCTCTCAGCAGGGAGTGCCCAATTTTGGTCTGATTGTCCCTTTACTGATTGACTAAGACTGAACTGTCGAGAGATGTAGGATTCGAGCCCAATGGAGTCAGATGCTGACTGTTTTCAGCATCATGAATTAGCAGAGAAGGACTAATCGATTGAGAGGAGGTGGTTAAAAGTAAGAGCTGAATAGTATCATCATTGAAACACACCTGTTGTATTGCATTGGATGTGGATGGAAGTCCTAAAAATTTTGCAAGCTTACAAAAGAGGGATGGAAAAGGCAGTGTGGCAAGGCCTTCACCTTTGACAATGTGAATCAGTTGTCCTAAAATGAGAGTTGGCAGGCACACAAGAATCTCTAGATTGACGTCATATAAGATGTTAAGCATGAAAGGAGAGAGATATTTTCTAGAGATATCACATGCATACACATTTGTGCCAAAAATGCCGTGCATGATCCTATAGGTAGTCTCAAGATGATTAACATAGAGGAGGTTTCCCTTGGTTCTAGGAATAGTGAGACCAATACATAGAGTACGTGTTATCTCTCCCTGCACCCCTGACGCATTTAGATTTCATTTCGTGATGGGTACACGTGTGACTTCCACATCCAACACGAGTCTGAGTATTCTGATTTCCAACTATAAGACTGATGATCAATGGATCTTCACAAATGGAATGGCAACATTAAAAGAACTGGTGGATAAGTTCATATTGGTAGGTTCCTCCCATTTTTAGTATTTTCTCCCATCCAATGACTTCCAACATTAGGTCTATATGGCTAGGAAGGATAAGTTCAAAATGGCTAGGAAGGATAACACGCTCCACTATGGCAGCCTTCTCCCACTCAAGGAATTTGGGAGGAGGCCCATGAGCCATCATTTTTCCCTTCCTGAATTTTCTGCCTTTTGAAGGTTCATCAAGGATTCCTTACCTTTTCATTTCACTATCCTTTCTCTTTTCAGATGGATTTTCCTTCTTTTTGAGATGGAAATGCTTGAGAAGGGGAAAGAGGATGAAAAAACTCTCCATAAAAGGTTTTGATTTGGATTTTCTGTATGTCGACCGGGTTTTTACATAGAGTTCATCGATGATATCGAATCTGTGCTGATGTCATTGATAAAGAACTCATAATGACAATGAATTCTGATCCTACGACCATTGGGAGTAACAAAAGGTGTTTTCCAACATTTTAGCTTCCCGATGATTTCGATGCAATGTAACATTTCTCGATAACATCGATTCTACATCGATCTCATCGACCGCCTTAGGTCGATGTTATGGAAGAGGTCTTCAATAACACTTTATAACATGTGATGCTTTAGATTCTGAATGGTCATCGATGATATCGATATATAATCGATATAATCGAGGATTAGTCCAATTCATTGACTGAGTTATCGAAGAGTAAAAGTATGATATTGATTTGAGCATTTCGATGGTCTTTCATAAATACATATCACATTATATTGTCATATCAACTTGTATACACATCAAAATTTATACAAAAAGTTGTAACCTTCAAAATTATAAACATTAGTAATGCTTATAGACAAAAATAAGTGTTTGAGGTGTAGAAACCTCAGATATATTATGAAAATCATCAAAAATGCATCATTTCAATTATCCATCTAGGTCTAGATGCTATGACCTGGACATGTTTTCTATGCTTAATTGTTATGGGCACATGGATCATCCTTCCCATTGCCTCTGATGACATAACAGTGGTCACTTGTGTGATGACCTTTCATCACTGGTTTACCTGATAGGTCTAGGATCTCGCATTCTTACTTATTGAATGTAATCATATGCTCATTGTCACATATTTGAGAAATTCTTAGAAGATTATGTGTCAATCCTTTTAGGCAAAAGACATTTTCATTTTTAAGCATATCCATTCTTTTGATAGTTCCATGCCCTACTACCTTAACGGTGCTTCCATCCCCATAAGTGACTATCCCATCATTAAGATTTGAATAATTTGAGAGAAGAGAATTGTCTCCCCGTGACATGTCTAGAGCATCCTCTATCCAGGTACCATTTAGCATTATTGCCTGTTACATGGTTCGAGTGAGTAATAAGGTAATTTTTCTTTTCTTTCATTACCCATTTTTTGACAGGATTTCTTACTATGGTAGTTTTTACTTTATTAAGAATTTTTGTAGGCATGTTGGACAACTAAATCATATTTCGTTGTTTTATTAATTCATTTACGTTTCGATTCAGTGTAGCCACTTGATTCAACATCTCTTCCATTCTCTTGGTCCTTCTGGGTGGAGATGGATGTGTATTACCTCTAGCCATATTCCTAGGTGGACTCTTGACATTTTGTATTGTTCTACTGGTTGGACTGTATTTACTAGTATAATTTAGACCAGAATTGAGTTGAGTCCTCCTAGGAGACATGCCTTCAAATTTATAATGGCCAGGATCGCCACATGAATGAAAAATAGGAGTTGCCTTTGTTTTACTCCCCGATGTAATTGATTTCTCAAACGTTGGTGGTGCATTGTTGGGACTTGGTTTGCTGTTTTCATATCCCAATCCACTTTGTCTTTTCCAGGTCTCCCAATCCCTAAGAGTCTTTCTAATTTTTCACTACTTTAGGAGAATTTGTAATTCAGTTCAATAGATTTTTTGGATTTCTTTGCATAAAAAATAAGTGTGTGATTTTCATTCTGAAGATGCATGTTTTTATCCTTCAATAATTAATCTGTTTGTTCAGTTTTTCAGACTCAGATTTGAGAAAAGTATTGATTCTTTCGAGCCTATCATTTTCTAAGTGGTATTGTTAAAGATCATTAATCAAGTGTGTACTAATTTTCAATATTTTGTCTAGATCCATTTGCAGTAATTTATTTATTTTTATTTATCCCAAGTCTTTTAAGGATATGGATGTTATGTGTATAGAGTTGATTATAGGCATCCTGTAGTTTATCCTTCTCTTCCTCTTCTTCTTCTTTCTCATCATCAGATGAAAATGACTCTTCGATTCGAGATTCATCAATTTCCTCAGCTAGCACAGGAATTTTTGTAGATGTGGAGGCCATGAGTATTTTCAGGGATTTTTAGTCTCCATCACTCTCTGAGTCACTACATTCTAAATTTAACTCTTCAGTATCATCCCATGTGGTTGCCATCACCTTTCCTTTGGTTTTCCTATTTAAGCATTTGGTGGACAGGTACCCAAACTTTCAGTAAATGTAACATTGTGGCTCTTTGGAATTTTTACTAGGTGTACTTATGTAATACTTGTTATCTAACTATTTTCCTTTAAATGGTCAGCCACAGTTTTTATGGAAGAATTTTCTGAACTATTGAACCGAAAGAGCCGCTTCTTCATCTTCATTTTCCCTTTCACTTTCATCCTCCTCATTAGTAGTGTGCTTTAAAGTTTTGAGGACAATATTTTTGGGTTTAGGAGTTTGCTTGAAGTGTAGTTCAAATGTTTGTAGGGAACCTATGAGTTCTTCTACTTTCATTCCATCCATGTTTCTACATTCTTCAATGGTTGTAACTTTCAAGTTAAACCGTTCCGGTAATGATCTCAAAATTTTCCTACTAATTTTTGATACCAAAGTTTTTCTCCTAATCCACCCATGGAGTTGCAGATGATGTTCAATTTCGTGAAGAAATCCATGAAAGTCTCATGCTCTTTCATTCTGAGACTTTTAAACTATGATGTTAGGAGCTACAGTTTGGATCCTTTTACTATGTTGGTTCCCTCATGAGTTGTTTCCAACAAGTCCCATGCTTCATTAGAAGTACCACACATACTGATTTGATTAAAGACTTCTTGGGACACAACATAGTAAATGACATTCATTACTTTTGCTTCAGCAGTTTGTTTTTCTTTATCGAATGCTGTCCATTTTTCTTTGAATTTTGGTTTGGATATGGTTGTGTCATTTTCAAGTATTATCTGTTTGGTTGGTGGCACATCTTTGTTTTCGACAATGTCCCAAACATCATGATTGAAAGATCTCAGAAAGTAATGCATCCTAGCCCTCCATTAAGCATAATCAAACATAGGAGGTCTAGTTATAATGAGCCATCTCCTTTGGCCATGATTCCAACTTCAGTCAAGATCACTCTCTAGGCGGTGAAGCCCTTAAGAGTGACATTGGTATGATACCAATTGAAATTGCGGTAATGACTGCTCTAGTAGAAGTAGGAATAGGTCAAAGTGTCTTATAAGGGGGGGGGGAATAAGACTTTATAAAATTTTATGACATATTAAAATCATATCATTATAATCTTAATCTCATATCATAATTTATCAAGATATCTTTACCTTAACTCTAATGGCTACCAAGCCAAATAGAGGATCCAATCAAAAGACTATTTAATACTAAGTAATATATAAATTTAGTCTATGATGGATTGAATGAGTGACTGTGTGTGGAATGTGATAGTTATCAGTTCTAAATAAGTATGACATCATGCATCATGTGAACATTCAAAGTAAACACATAAAAATAAAGTACAAATAACCAATCCCAAACACAGTCATGTATAGTGGTTCAGCTACTTGCCTACTCCACTCCCGGTGGACACATTCAACCCTTGAGTGTACTGGATTTCACTAACGGAGGTTTTAAATCAGGTTTATCTCAAACCAGTACAACCTATACAAGGTTGACTCTAGGACCTACACATAGTACGTAACATGTCACCACGAGACATAAGTTTATGCCCCACACAGGAACAAGGGTAAACACACAACACTTAGATTTTTGGCCACACAGGCCAAGGATCCACACAAGGAACTTAGAGTTTATGCTCTACACAAGAGCAAAGGTCAACACATAGCACATAGGGTTTTAGGCCACACAGACTGAGGACCTACACTAAGGGCCTAAGTATATGCTTACTAAGAGCAAAGGTCAACACACAACACCCACATGTATTCTCCTGTCAGAGGCCTCCTATGAGAACTTGAAAGGGGTGAGAATCACCTATGACCCAATCCTACACAAAGGAATGATCAGTAGAGTCTTTGGACTCTAATGACTTACAGATAAGTAGATGAGCCCCATTAAGCACGTTGACGAAGATCTCCTCCTTTAATGATGAAGAATCTTCAGCTCCCTTGAACCACAACACATATGATGCTCTAATGTAAGGCGACGGGTTGGGTCAAGTTTATGTTGGTAATTACTCTATTAAATGATTAATCGTTGGAGTGACAGAGCAATACCACGATTTATGCATTCAAGGAATCTCAGCTTAATTATTTGCCATAAAGGTGGTAGCTGAAGGATCCTTGAATACAAGAGTTCATTCACCAATTCACTCTATTGAATACCAATGATGAGGGTGGATTGAGGAATAAACTCCCTTGAGAGAAAAAGTGCTTTGGGTAGGTGATCTGATTTCAAACTTCGACTTCATCAACCTATGGTTCGATACTTTGACATTTAAAAAACATGAGAGTAGACTTGCCTTTGGAACTGAATAGGCATCGATATGATCAAGCATTCCTCGATATGATTTAGTTTTGAATATCGATAATATCGATACTAGGTCTTCATCGATCTTTTTAAGGAATTTTCCTATAAACTTGTTGGATAGTTTGGTGTCCCAATTAGATGACATTGACTTGGTCTCAATATGATTGATCTTTAAATATCAATATCATTGAGTGCTTCTCGATACCTCGAACATTTAAGAGATTTTACCTGAAAGCTTACTGGTCAGGTTTATGTCCTAATCCGATATCATCCAAGGTCCATCGATATCATCGAGATTTAAATTTCAAAGATATTGAGGCTCTCTTTGAGACATCAAAAATCACATGATTTTTCTTAACTACTTTCTGGACATAGACTAACCAGCTGTTGATTTTATCAAGTCGTTTCGATGAACTCGAGATTCGAAAGTCAATGATATCAATCCTGTCATCGATTCATCGAGAATTCAACCCGATATTCATTTTGGCTGCTAGACATATAAAGTCCTCATTTCGATAACATTGAGTGAGTTTTGAGGACATCGATATCAGAGTTCGATTTCATCGAAGAACTGTCAATAAATATATAAAGGCTGAAAAATTAGAGATTTTCCTGATTTTGTAAATCATTTTCACACCTTAAACCCCATGTTGTTCTAACCGTTTTTAAGGATTTTATATACCTGGTGTTTTAAGACATGGGATGTGAGGCTAAGTTTACCTTTGTAGAGATCTAAAGCCACATCCGGTTGAGGCTGATGTTTGAACAATCTTACTATGGGGCTCACTTGTCTTTCTGACTCAACTCTCACACAAATTGACAAACCAAGGAACTTTCACCGCTAAACCTTGGCCATGCCCAGGCCACATCTTTCATGCCATAAGCGGCCCCTACGATGGACACAATGGGACAAATGCTACTCTTAATGCAGTAACATCAGTAAAACCTATCCACACTTGTGGGAACTATGGCCCACAACCTGAATGTGGTCCCACCGTAGCAGTTGGCACAAGCTCCTGCCATGGCCACGATAAGCGATTTATTTGAACGCTTCCAAAGGCTCATGCCACCCACTTTTTTCGGTACACACCGCTTCGAAGAAGCCAAATACTAGTTGAATCGGGTCTCTAAGATTATCCAACCCCTTCACTACTCCAAGGCAGAGCGAGCTGAACTGATCTCTTATCATTTTCAAAAAAAGCTGACATATGGTGGGATAGTGTGTGGAGGTCCATCCCTACTGAGTTCGTGTGGACATGGGATGAGTTCGAGTCCCACTTCTTCAAGTACTTCCTGTAAACTTACCACAATGAGAGAGAGAGAGAGAGAATGAGTTTCTCCACTTCAAGTAGGGAGGGATGTCAGTAGTCGAGTACAAGAACCACTTTACTGAGTTGTCATGATACACTCCTCAAATTGTGGCAGACGAGGAGACTAAGATGTGACATTTTTTTGGAAGGCTTGAGGGCCTTTGATTTCATGAGAGTGCTTCAGTTTCACCAATGCTAATGGAAGAATGAACTTAACTAAACGCTCGACTAACATGATCATGTCGCATTTCATTATATAGTGGTGACTCAACAGTTGAGGTCGCATGATGAGGGAGTGCTAGTCATTTGTGAATGTAAGATGGAGTTGCTTTGAGGGCATGTTGAATTGTAAGGGCATGCATCATGTCATAACACCATGCATATGCATTAACAAGAGTATCTAAGGATTGTATGCTTAGTTGCTTTTCATTAATTGTCCATGTGAAATTGATAACTTGCATAACTTGATGATAATGAAACCACTGAGTTGATTACTCCCACTCTGGGACAGTGTTTTAAAACACTGACTAGATCCTATCTTAGATGCAAGTGTAACAGAGCCCGAAGCACTAGATGAGGTGACCATAGACGCCAAGGAGGAGCTCCCATACTTCCAACTCCTTAGTGGATCACCATAGGTTGCCCTCGTCAATTACTGAGAATTTGACAGCACACACACACACACACACACACACACACACACACACACACACACACACCCACACCCACACCCATACCCTCATGCATACACCAACTTATGTCAGATATCCAAGCAGTCTCACCGCTCCTATCAATGGTAAATGTCTTAGTGGAAAGAGCCTGCTAAGAGGCATAAGTGCCCATTGATTGGTCAAATCTCTTTAACCAAGGTCCTTTCGCTTTGATGTAACTTTTGAAACGTTTTATTTTAACATCTTTTTCATGCTTTTTGCTAAATTCTATAAGCACTATAGTAGCGTGTGATGGTTTTATGCAACCATTTCAAGAATCATTTTTGATGCCTTGTTTTAATAGTCCTTATGGTTTTAAACCTCAACATCTCTTAATGAGAAACCTCGTATCCAGCTACTTAGTAATAAATAAATAAATTAGTGTTATTTGGATAAAGGACTGAATACCTGATATGCAGTGGATGCTGAAGACATCAACGAAGCCTAACGATAGATGTCGGTCAAAATAAACCAGTGCATGGGTTATTAAGTAACCAACGAAATATATTACTAACCTATATATTTTACTATAAATAAGAGAGTATCTTAAATCAATGACTTCCTATTGTATTTGATGTCTTTAATTAAGTTTAACGTTTCTTTTCCATTTAGGATTCTTCCCAAGGTTATATATATGGGTATAAATGGAATTGGCTAGAAAGTATTCCTACGGTTTTCAAATTCATCCAAGGAGCTCAAAGGGTGTAGCAAATGTGAGATTCAAGGTTGTTCAGATTGTGTAATTTCTTTTTCTTTGTAATTTTTTCTTTCACAGTGCTCATTTGTTGCTTTGTGCCATGATCTTTTCCTATAAGGGTTTTTTCATGTTAAAATTGTTGTGTTTTCTTGGTTCTTGGTTTATGCGATTGGATTACTTTCTTAGAGTTATCTCTATGTGTTTTTGTGGTCCCCCAACAAGTGGTATCAGAGCTATCATTAGGGCGTAGGCTTGAATCTAAAAGTGAGTATCAATGGTTGTCAATCCTAAGTTTGATGTTGAGAAATACTCTGGAAAAATTAATTTGAATTATGGAAGGTCAAGATGACTATCTTGTTTATTAAACAAGGATTCGATGAGGTCCTTAAAAAGTGACCTGACTTTATGGATGATGATGAATGGAACACTACCAAAAAACAGGGCAACGCTGATGGCTAAAAATTGTCAGCATTGACATTCCCGGATGGATTAATCCATCGGGAAAGGGGCATGGACGTTACTCACCGATGAATTTAAATCGTCGGCATTTTTGACAGCCAAAACCGTCGGCATTTCCAACAGTTATGCCTGACGACCATAACCGTTTGTGTTTTCAATGGTAAAAGTCGTTGGTGTTTTCAATAGCTAAACCATCGCTGTTTTTGACGGCTTTCGCCGACGGTGTTTTTAGCAGTCAAAACCATAAGTGTTTCCGATGGCTTTTGCTAATGGTTTTAGCCATCGGCATCGCTCATTAAATTAAAAAATGATAATGAAAATGCCTAGTCAATGTGGACCACGCCATGAGAAAATAATACTGTTTGAATGTCCATCATTGAAAACCTCCTAGGAACCATTATAATGTTTATTTGGCATCCAACCCATTAATTAGGTCATACAGTCTTGGATGAAGGAAAAAATGAATCTCAGATTGATCTGAACTTTTGTGAGCCCTAATAAGTTTTTAATGGTGTATGTCTAATCAACATTATTTATCTAATGTGGTCCACTTGAGGATTGGATATACATCATTTTTTAGCTCACTACATAAAATGATTAGGAAAAATGGATGGATGGAGTAGATAAAATGTATGTATTATAACGGGGCTCATAGAGCATGATCATTAGCCAATAACTAGTGGCATGCTAACTACAAGCAGATTTTGTGGCCATGCGGCCCAGTAGAAGTGGGATGTCGGCTTGTACACGTCAGCCTTGACCCCAGAGTACTAGTTACTCCACCGCATCTGTACTTACAATGTGTATCCGAGGCTGAAAAACTGCACCGAGTGCACCCTCTATATAATGGAATTCATATATCAAGTGGGTCATGGGGCAAATGTGTGCATCCCCGGCATGGTGCTCCGCTAGATCATGAGGGCCGCTAGGGAAACTCGGAAGGACATAGGCTTTCCATTTGGTCTCCTAGTCTGTGAATTGGCCCACTAACATGGGATGGGTGGATCAAATGAGAACCCCATGCCAATGAAATTATTGGACGATGAGACGTTGAATCATATGAGAATGGGCCCCAGATAGCGACAGGCACACATTGAGGAATTTGGGGATGCTGACGAAGAAGAAGAGGAAGGTGATGAAAGTGATGAGGAAGAAGCTGAGCAAGTCAGTGAAGGGTTGTTTGTCGCTCCAGACATACGTGAGCGCTTGGATATGCTCGATGCTAGGATGGTTAGGATTGAGGAGAATCAATCAAGGAAGGAGAAGTGGAATAAGAAGTTTTATTATGTTATAAAAGCCTTGATTTGCTGCAATCAATGGGAGGAAACACTCCCATCTTCGTCCAACCCGGAAGAATATCAGTTTAGTTCTACTAATAATTAGTAGTTTATTTTAAACTAGTTAAAATTACTCTCTTATATTGAAGGATGGTTGGAATTTTTTTCTTTCTTAAGACCGTAGTTTCTTTATATTTGAAGTATCTAGTGACTCATGTAATCCATGCAATAGTGATGTAACTAGCCATGCCAAATGGCATTTTGAATCTAATATGAATGTATGGTTACCTAGAAATTCCTCTCATTGTCTTATGAATCTCTATGAATGTTGGTCACTGATACTCATAAATGAAGCCTCTAGGTCTTGTATATTTGTATGCGGCCCTTATATGGATAATGCTCAAGTTCTTAACCCCTTATGGAAGGTCCTTCTAGGAATTGTGTCCACGAAGACAGGGCTGCTTTGTCCAACTACCTCATGAAGTTGAGAGGGATCCTTCTATTCATAATGAACAACAAGACCACCAAGGGGCAACCGACCCCTACAATGCGGGTAGTACTACCCAACAAGCAGTCCAAGAAACATAACTAACCTAGGCCGCATAATTCCCACCCCATGCAACCCCGGCTGTGGAACAGATGGGGCAGATGTTGCTTTTTATGCAGCAACAACAAAAAATGTTAGCCACCATGATAGGGACCATGGCCCACAACATGGGCATGCAACCACCGAAGCAGCCCGCCATGGCCACTACTGTGGCCACCACAAGAAATTTATTTGAACGGTTCCAGAGATTTAGGCTGCCTACCTTTGCTGGCACCCATCGCCTAGAGGAAGTTGAGTATAGCTGAATCAAGTCACTAAGTTGCTTAGACCTCTCCATTGCTTTGAAGCCAAAAGTGTCGAGCTGACCTCCTACCTCTTCAAGAAAGAGGCTGATTTATAGTGGGAAAGCGTACTTAGGACCACCCTTTCAAACTATGTATGGACGTGGGAAGCATTTGAGACCCACTTCCACCAGAAATACTTCCCGTAGACGTATCATAATGAGAGGTAGAATGAGTTCATTCGCCTCCAACAAGGTGGGATGTCCATGGTGCAGTATGAGAACCATTTTTCTAAATTGTCACACTATGCTTCACATATAGTAGTAGATGAGCAGACCAAGATACGGCGCTTTACTGAGGGCCTTAGGTGCAGCATCTGCTCCAAGATGTGCTACTTAAATATCAGGTCATATGCCGAACTCATAGAGATGTCTCTCCGGTTGGAATAGGATGAAGAGAGAGTCTCACGAACTCGTTTATAGCTGGGTTCATGGAATAGGATGGAAAGGTAGTCTTCATCCTTCATCGGGAAAAGGCTACGCCGGAACTCACCTCCTAGGCTTGCAATCCATCAAGCTCCTTTTACATAGCCTAGCCGAGTATGTGGCTACTGTAAGAGGGTAAGCCACTCTGAGCCATTTTGTTTTTCAAGAATGAGGGACTATGGTTTCATGCCCCCTTAACGTATCAATAGGCCGCCACAACAAGCCATGCAGATTCCTCCTTTGAGGGCGATAAGATTGGGCCAGCAATTTCGTCGCCCTCCTGCACCTCAAGTTAGACCGTCGCAATGGCCCATGCAGCGACCCAATCTTTCGCAACAAGCTTGAGTTCACGCATTGGTGATAAAGGGCCAGGATGCAGTCACACCCACTCCTACGAACTTCAAGGTGATAGCCCATGTACAAGGTACTCCCATATTCCTCTTGGTGAACATTAGGTCCACTACCTCCCTTATATCACATGCAATCGTCAAGCGTCTGGAGCTATGCCCCACCCCCATTGTAGGAGTGAAGATCATTGTCGCCGCTGGGACCTTCTCGGAAGTAACAAGGATATGTCGTGACTACCCCATAGACATGGGAAGCATGAAAGTACACGTGGACCTAATAGACCAAGATTTTCCCTTACAACATTATCTTGGGCATGGACCGTTTGACTGTAATGAGCGTGGAAATCGATTGTGACACTCTATTGGTTAAAATATGTGAGGGAAAAGGCACCTCCTTCACATTCTCAGTCCGGGTCAGCCACGCACATAGGATTTTTTGTTATGCTTCACTAGAAGAGGGTTACGATAGACCCTCGCTAACATCCACCCCCATGGTTCAAGATTTCATAGATGTGTTCAAACCCATACATGGGCTTCCTCCTCAACTGAAAATAGACTTCACGATTGATCTGACTCTGGGTGTCACACCCATCTCCTTGCCAACTTACTGCATGCCCCCATGTGAGATGAAAGAGCTTAAAACTCAAATTGACAACTTGTTAGAGTCAAGCTTTATCTAACCCAGCGTCTCGCCATGGGGAGCCTCGGTCTTGTTTATGAAGAAGAAGGACGACACCTTGCGATTGTGCATAGACTACAGGAGTTGAACCAAGTGATGGTTCGAATAAATACTTGTTGCCTAGAATTGACTACTTGTTTGACTAGCAGAGAGGCACTTAATACTTCTCAAAGATCGATCCACAATCGGGGTACCATCATTTGTGAGTCAGAAAGGAGGATGTGCAGAAAACGTCCTTTAGAACCTGCTTCAGGCAATACGAGTTCCTAGTCATGTTGTTTGGACTCACTAATGCTCCAGCGGTATTCATGGATCTCAGGAGCAGGGTCTTCAGGCCTTTCTTATATACATTCGTCATCGTATTCATTGACGACATATTAGTGTACTCCAAGAGTCGCGAAGAGCACAAAGAACACTTGCAAGTAGTCCTCGAAACCCTTAAGAAAAATCAATTGTATGCATAATTTAGAAAATGTAACTTCTGGAAGGAAGAGGTCTAATTTTTGGATCATGTGGTGGCCAAGGAAGCATATCCATGGACCTTGCTAAGGTAGCAGCCGTACAAGGTTGGAAGTAAATGAGCTTGGTTACAGAAGTAAGGAGTTTTCTCAGTCTTATGGGCTATTATGGGAGGTTCATTAAAGACTTTTCAAAAATAGCCCGACCGTTATCCCAACTTACGTAGAAGGACACTAAGTTCGCCTGTAATGAGGAGTCAGAGGCGTCTTTCTAAGAATTGAAGAATAAAGTAACGTTGGTGCCTCTCAAGTGGGCTTAGGATGCGTACTCAAGTAGAAAAGCAAGGAGATTACATATGTATCTCGGCAACTAAGGAAGCATGAGGAGAACTATCCTACCCATGACCTCGAACTAGCAGCAGTGGTATTTGCTTTGAAGACATGGAGACACTATCTCTATGAAGAGGAGTTTGAGCTCTTCTGTGATCATAAGAGCCTCAAGTACATCTTCACTCAAAAGGATTTGAACATGAGACAGTGTCGCTGGATGGAAATGTTGAAGGACTTCAAGTTTGAAGTCTCATATCTCCCATGCAAGGCCAATTTAGTGGCGGACGCCTTAAGCCGCAAGAAAGCACTAGAATTTGCATCCCCTTTGATGGTGAAGGAATGAAACCTGGTGGAATTTGTACGGGACTTTGATATGAAGCTAACCATGGAAGAACCATATGAGGTCATAGCCCACGTTCAAGCCCAACCACTAGTTATTAGTAAAATCATTGAAGTCGAGGAGGGTGATGAATTGTTGGAAAGGATAAAAGAAAGAACGAGAAATGATGCAGAATCCGAGTGGAGAGTCGATTTTGATGGAGGATTACGGTACCAAGGCCGTCTTTGTGTCCCAAATCTTCATGGACTACGGTAAGAAGTCCTGAATGCCACCCACAACTCCAAACTGGTAATGCACCTGTGTAGTACCAAGATGTACCGAGACTTAAAGAAAAACTATTGGTGGGACAACATGAAGGGAAAATAGTGGATTATGTATCCCGATGTCTCACATCTCAACAGGTCAAGGTCGAGCACCGCCGACCGCCAGGCCTCTTGCAGCCCATGCCCTTCGTTGAATGGAAATGAGACTTCATATCCATGAATTTTATCTCTGGATTGCCCAATACTATGAAGGGGTATGACTCAATATGGGTGATTGTGGACTGATTAACGAAATCAGCCCACTTCCTTCTAATAAGGGCTTCTAGCTCCGCTAATGACTTAACCAAGTTGTATATCAAGGAGATAACATGACTTCATGGCATCCCGTTAAAAATTGTGTCAAGCCGAGACACCTGATCTACGTTTATTTTCTAGATGCTCATCCAAGAGGATATGCAAGTGAAGCAGAAATTTAGTACCACCTTCCACCCATAGACATATGGGTAAACTGAATGGGTGAACTAAATATTGGAGGATATGTTACGGTGTGTGATGGATTTTCATAAGAGTTGGGATGACTACCTCCCCTACGCTGAATTTTCTTATAATAATAGCTTCCAAGCTAGCATCGGCATGACACCTTATGAAGCCTTGTATGGGCGCCTGAGTTGGGCTCCACATTGCTGGGTAGAAATTGGCGAGAAAAGCTTGTTAGGGCTAGATTTGGTGCAAATGACGATTGAGAAGATTGAGATTATTCGATGTCGTCTCTTAGTGGCCCAAAGTAGACAGAAAAGTTACGCTAACACGAGATGGAGAGACTTAGAATTTGAGGCAGGGGATCATGTATTTCTCAAATTTTTTATAATGAAAGGAGTAATTCATTTCGGCAAGAAAGGGACGCTCGCACCATGATTCATTAGGCCCTTTCAAATCCTAGACCATGTGGGCCTTGTTGCTTATTGCTTGGCCCTACCCACACCACTCACTGGAGTGCACAATGTTTTTCATGTTTCGATGTTAAAGAAGTACGTTCTTGATCCCTCGCATATCATCAAGTGGGAACATGTGGAGCTCAAAGAAAAGGCCACATATATCATCTGACCCACTCGAATACTAAATAGGAAGGAGCAGGTGCTATGTAACAAGATCATCCCATTAGTCAAAGTGTTGTGGACATGCCACGATGAAGAAGAGGTCACTTGGGAGACTGAAGCAGAAGTCTAAAAGCATTACCCAGACTTATTCCAGCAATATGAGCACATAGATATTTTGAGGATAAAATTTATTTATAAGGGGGGGTAGATTGTAACACTCGACCTAACAAGAACAGTGTCCTGAGGCGTCCACGTGGGAACTACAGCAGGACTGCTCAACTAAACCCCTCATGTGAGGGACACCACCAACAAATTAACCTAGGTTATCCCATTAGTACGGTAGAGTTTGATAATCATTGGACCGAGTGCGGGCCATAAAGTTGGTTCGCTTGATTGAACTTGGCAACTGCCAGTGTGGGCTGTGCAATGGCCAAGGAAGGGCAAAAAAATCTAAAATTTTGGGAGGCCGTGGACTTCGCTGGGCTTGTGGGCCGACATGAATTACGAACCCAGAGAGTGCCCAAAAATAAAATATCTGTACTATCCAATTGAAACTTTCCAAGCGTGACTCACCCCAACCTTGACCCAAAGTTGAAAATTTTAAATCAATGGCCCTCTTGATTGAATTAGATAAATGAGGCATTGTAGCCATCAGATCTCTTATAAATTTACATAAAAGATTGAAAATATTTCTTTGTACCCAACAAAAAAATCTGAACCCAGATCATGGAACGGTAACCGTTAATCGCAAATTAGCCCCTTGCGATAAAATCCTGCTTTCATTTGCCTTCAAACTTTGTATCCTATCAATTTTATGGCCAGGAGGTATCAAGGCGGCCCCAATAGTAAAAGAGGGGTCCCACATGGCCATTAAAGGGAAATAATGGAACATAAGGCCATTTGGCCTAGAAATCCAAGGTATAAGACCATTTAACTCCCTCTCTCACTCACTCTCATAGCAAATCTAGTAGCAAAGAGAGGAGAGAGTGAAGAGAGTAGAGAGAGAAAGGAGAAAGAGAAGAGGGAAAGAAGGGAGAGAAGGGGGCTGTAATTGAAGGTGGGGCACAAGAGGGGAAGAGCTTTACAACTTCTCTTTCCTTTTCCTCAAGGAACCCCATATCTATAACTATAAGCACAAGTTTCAAATGATTTGGGGAGGTAACCACTTATCTTCTCTAGAAATTCCTTGAGTTAAGCTAGGCCTTGCATGTATCCTAACATGCAAATGCATTTGACTCAGGACCTCATCAATCGACCAGCGAATTCGGCGCCCCTAGGATGATTGCATAAGATCTTAGCGATCCATAGGTGCGGACCATTATCCTTAGGTTTCTAAGTGCCAATTTTAGGATAAATTTAATGATTTTGTATGTTAGATTGATGTGCATGAGTAATTTTTTTAAAAAAATCTAGCTAGAAACCTACATGATAGGTCTACTTAACATGCAAACGATAATAAATTGTTGTTCGATTGGTCTTCAATTTATTTGGACATGAAATTGATGCTGCATGTTCATTTTTGCACCTGATTTTGTATGTTTTTCCTTGTAGTATGTATAATTGTATTTCTTCCACTGTATGTTTTTTGCACTATGGATGACGTGTTATCTTTAGTCTCTTAGGTAATCCAGCACCACATGCACACACGGATAACTTATGTTGTTAAGAGTAGTTGCATTCATTTTAATATCCTAAAATTTTATGCATAATATTTTTACACAAAATCCATATGTACTAGGAGATGAACTCTTGGCTGCTTAGAAGTGTTATTGAATAAAACTCATTTTTTAGGTTGGTCAGGAAACTTAGATTTGTGAAGGCGGCCCCATTGGTTGGATCGTCCTGTGATTAGATTGATTAATTTAGGGCAGATGCGAATGGGCAACAATAGTGGGACTACATGGGTTTCTTGCGCCCAATGTCATGTGTAGCGTTATCGCTTAAACTTGGATGACCTAGTCCACTGACTGACTAACCATGCTTGTTAACCATGTTTGCTCATACTTGTTTGGAACCTAAAACACCCCTCATCCACTGACACCCACTGACAACAGCTACAAATTAATCCACAGTCTCGTAAGCCGGGCATAGTGAAATGGGACACTGTTCGAGCTGTTGACCTACGCTAGGGTGATAAGCCTCCCCATAGTGACAATAAGCGATCCCGCTTCCCAGCACTCCCCACGTGCTTGCAATTGTGGGTGGGGACCCCGATGGGATAAATGATCACGAGGTCCTGGCCTCGTGCATTAAGGGGTCCTGGCCTTGCAAAAAGGATAAGAGCATTGATATCATTGGGGTGTACCAATTTTTTCAATCTTCTTGATGAACGGAATTAACTAAAAACTCAGCTAACCCGTTTATGATCGCATTGCATTAGTTAGGTTGGCGACTCAGTAGTTGAGGTTGCAATGAGAGAGTGTTGGTTATGCGTGAACGTTAGATGAAGTCACTCGAGGGAGTGTTATTGTGAGGTCATGCATCATACCATAATTCAAGTTTATGCATTAATAAGATTAGCTGGGAATTGTGAATGTTTGCTTTTCATTAAATTCATCATAAAATTGATATTTAATATAACTTATGAGTAATGGTACCCACTGAGTTAATTACTCACTCTCACTCTAGGACGGTGTTTTAAAACACCAACAAGACACTTCATTAGATGAAGGTGATGCAGAGATTGACTAGCCGAGCGGAGTAAGCATAGACTAGGAAAAAGAGATATCCTATTTCCAGCTTATGGGTGGGTCACTATAGACTGGGCGGGTTGACTATGGGTAGTTGAGTAGGGGACTCAACACAATATTCTTTTAGACATTTCACATATGTATTTTTTCAAGTGGCGCCTTGTGCGGCTCGTTTGATATCTTTTTTGTAAGACTCATATATCTTAATCGTCTTCATTTTGGTAGATTAGATGTGGTTGTGATTTATGTTCTAATCGATTCCATTTCTGATCATTTAAATTGGATTATATGCAAATCACTAAAATTAGGTTATAAGTGACACACGGGGACTTGGAGGTTGAGTGTTTGCACGACCCCCAAATCTCAGGGTGTTACAATTGGTATTGTCCGTATCAAAGTGTTTGATGGAATGGAACGTACCTTGACTAAGGTGAGGCACATTCCTAACATCAAGAAGATTTTGATTTCTCTCGGTGCACTCGAAGAAATAGGGTGCAAGTTCACCAATTTTAATGGGGTCCTTAAGGTTTCAAAAGGGACACTTATAGTCATGAGAGCACAGAGACATGAAAATCTTTACTGGCTAATCGGAAGCATTTCAACAAATAGAGCTGCAGCGGATTCCATGTCTACACGTATGTGGCATGCACCTCTGAGCCACATGAGCGATTGGGGCATGAAAGTGCTAAAGGATTGAGGTGTGACTCCGGAGAAGATTTATACCAACATGAATTAGACGAATATGCTCACCAAGGCGGTTCCTATAGAGAAGATCAAGTTTTATGTGACTCCTCTAGGCTTAGTGATGGTGTAAAAGGAAAACAGAGTGTACACGAGAAGCGTTGATGGGGCTATGATGCAGGTAGAGATAAGAGAAGAGGACAATAAGCTATACGTTTGATGATTGAAGACATGATAAAGATTATTGTATTTGATGTCTTTAATCAAGTTTAATGTTTCATTTTCCATTTGGAATTCTTCCCAAGGCTATATATATGGGTGTAAACGGGATTAGAAAATATTCATAGGGTTTTCAAATTCATCCAAGGGGCTCAAAGGGTGTACTAAGGGTGAGATTCGAGGTTGTTAGAATCGGGTAACTTCTTTCTCTTTGTAATTTTTGCTTTCATAGTGTTCCTCTATCACTTCGTGCCATGATTTTTTCCCACAAGGGTTTTTCTTTGTTACAATTGCTGTGGTGACTAATTTGTGCGATTGGATTACTTTTCCAAATTCATCTCTCTATGCTTCCACGGTCCCCCAACAGTTCCGACCTTAGAGAAACATACATTTTCAAAGTTACGACACATTTACATTTCTCTCCAGCATAATTGCAGCCTTAAAATGAGAAATAGCATTCAAGATTTTGATTGAATCAAAATTGTATAGATCATGTAAACATCTTTAAAAAAAAATATTTGAAAGAGGCAACGAGTTTTACTGCATGGTTGTGAGAATTCATTAGAAGACATGAAGAAGTATGTTTTGGTTGGGCAATCCTCCGAGTGGTTATGAGGATTTCCAGCAATGCCCAATTGACATGAAAGCGAGCAAAGCCTTCTTTATATCTTCAGACATGCTTCTTTGGATCATTGGGACAATGTAATCAATAGAGACCACGTCGCATGGAAATGTAATAGGCCCATTACATGGTAACCCAAACATGTCTTCGGACATTTTAAAGAGATGTTTGAAGATGGGACTGTTGACATACACCAGAAGAACCACAAAACGTCTTCCGTCAGTGGTGTGCATGACGAAGTGCCCCTTATCCACCACCGATGTGCTGCACCCACTTGAATCTGGAACCTACCCCAGAAGAAATTAATGTAATATCACGTGGTCTGATGTCTACGTATCGAGTATTAAACTAGACAGCTGCTACACTTGAGCCATACCTAGCCCACATTTTATAAAAGACGCCAATGCGTGGGAAAGTTACTTCTCAACCGATCGACTAGAAATTTAATCACAACCTGAATCATTTAGTGGTCCACAAGCACGTGGCTTTGCTTGCCTTCCACCCCAACATTAATAACCTACGCCACGTGTAGTAGGCCCTTCATTGCAAATACCTTTCCAACCCAACATGTGCATACCCAAGCGAAATAAAGTCAGCCTTAGTAAAGGTCGAATGCATTCCATCACGAGAATTATCTGATCGGGCTGGGCCCGCTCCATCAGTTAGTACAATCAGATGTGCCAGATGCGCTGAACTTACGGGTTCGTCAGTTCCTTGGACCCATCGGCCCCTTTCCTCATGTGGTGTTTGTTTTCCTCCCACGGTGCATCATCAACTTCATTTTTCAGGCCGGTTTTTACCTTTCGGATGGTCCAGATTTGCCATTTTGGCCTTTAACCCATTTAGGCGAGTTATCTGTCAAATCAGCTTGGAAAATTAGTAGGTTCCAATCCAGGTAAGAGCTGGTCTAAATGGGTCTGGCATGCTAAATTACCACCTAAAATCTTCCTTTTCGTCTGGAAACTGTTGCGCGACACGGTTCCGATAGATTGTGCGGTCAAATCTCGGGGTATCCACTTTGCATCCAGATGTATATGCTGTGCTTTTCAAGATACTCCATTGCATGCGCAGGGGTCCTTGTATCACTTGTTCATTGGTAGCAGATTAGCGCAGCGTCTTGGGAATGCAATTGGGAGGATGTTTGAAATCAACGTGATGGCGGCGTTACCCATTGAAGCCAGGTTATCATAGTGGTGGACTGCGACGTCTTCCAGGCTCAGGAAATCTATAGTTCAGATGTTGTCTCCGCGCCTAATTATTTGGGAAATTTGAAAATCTGAAAATGCAGCAGTTTTTTAGAGTACAGTTGTGTCCTTCCCTGTTGTCTTTTCAAGAGTCAGGTGGTGGATTTCGCACATAGATTCTCCTATCCGGATTCCTCTTGCCCCTACTTCTGGCTGCCCTATTTGTCAGGGGACTGGTGTTGTGTCTTTGAATGGGAGCCCCAATGGTCGGGCCTTGTTGGTTAAATGGGAGAGGCCATCATCTGGATGGGTAAAAATTAATGTGGATGGTTCTGCTAGAAGGAATCCCGGGAGATTTGGTGATGGTGGTGTATGCAGGGGAGACAAGTGCGAATTTCTTTTTTCCTTTTTGGCAATGTATGGAGTCGGCTGGAACACCTTCGCTGAGTTACGCAACACACACGATGGCCTATCACACTGTCTACAAAGGGGCTTCCTCCAAGTCATTGTAGAATCCGATTCGCAACTAGTTGTCGATGTTCTTAATGGGGTCTCTCAGCCAGGCTGGAAATGGAATTCCTAGTTGAACAGGATTAGCCGGTTGAAGCTCAGAGGTTAGATTAGCTTTGTGCATGTCTTTAGGGATGGCAATTCCCTCGCTGATTCCATGGCTTGGTTAGGTAGTGCATCCCAATCTTTCTCCTGGTTTGATTGCCTTTCTAAGCTTCCACATTAGGTTAGAGGGCTTCTCTTCCTCGATAAAGGTTGGGCTGGGCATGGTTAGGGTATCTTGATGTCACCCTCTTTGGTTCTATGTTTTTGTGTAGATTTTTTTATCTTCTGCCATGGTAGGCTCCCCCAGTTTTTCTGTCATGGGGCGACCCGAATGTATATTTTGATGATATAGTGATATGAATGGCCCCTTTTTCAAAAAAATGAGAATTATCTTATCCTTATCTAAATGTTTATATGATCCTCGGCCAAATGTTACAATTGCTTTTCCAAAAAAGGTTATGTAAAAGCTTCATTAATGGTCAATCTAATCATGAGAATTATCTGATCCTTTGCGAGCAAATGAGTTGGTGGCTTCAGTGTGCCCCATTGTAATGTTTATATAAAAATTCAGCCCTAGTAGCCACTACATCACTTCATATTAGACCAAGAAAATGAAAATCAGCTTCGTCCTTGATTTAGTTGGACCAAATGACTGGGAACAAGTATAGGGCAACACTAGCCTTCTAAATTGTTTCCGTTAGTGTAGCCCAAGTGATTCACACGTGGGTATGATTTGGCCACATACCTAGATTTTTTTGTCAAATCTAATGGTTGGAATGGATTTCATAGTGGGCCTTGTAAAATTCAGGAACAAACTTCTCTTTTCCAAATGTTCCTTTGGTGTGATCCACTAGAATCCTATGTCAATCAAATTTTATTTTATTTTATTTTTATTATTTTATTATTTTTTTGGGGGGTCTCTAGGCCTAATATGGGATCAAGTCTTTATCGGTAGATTGGATCTTACATAAACATCATAGTGGGCCTCATCAAAATCAAGAGCGGGTCCTCTACAATTTCCTTTCTTATTTTATTTTATTTTATATATTTATTTTTTTTCATAATCTCTCGTGTGTTGATGAAGAGGGATGTAGGGACTTGATATTTACATTGCCTATTGTGATTTGTATGCTAAATCCACTTCAACCATGGCCCCGATCTAAAATACCAAGCTAACTTGTGATTTTAATGGGGCCACACTCTGGAAAACAATTAGGAGAGAGACCTCCACTCTTGATTTTTATATAACCTACCATGATGATATTTTTTTTTTATGAAAGATTATTTGTATTCATGAGAAAAGTAGGCCGCATGCGGCTTATAGGACAAAGAGCTCAGGCGGGCCTAGACAAAAAGGGGATTCCCCCTACTCATATAGCTGTACAAAGAAAACACAAAAGAGGGAAAAGAAACAAAGCCTAGCAAACACGCAGGTTCCCTAGTCCCGTCTTGTCAAGGAAAAGAAGGCCGCAAATCGGGGAGGGGAGGGCAGTCCCGGAGGGATAATCTCGGTCTAGTTGACCCGCAAAGCCAATGTGAACAAGGCCATCCGCCACCAAGTTGGCTTTTATAGGCGTGTGAGTGAAGAGGATCTCCATAGAGCGGGAGAAGACCTGAAATCTAAAAAAACCAATACGAGGAGGCCCAGTTGGGCGGGTTGGAAGAGGATAGGGACCGAGTAGCCGAGGTGGAGTCCGATGCGACAACTACCTTGGAGAGACCTGCCTTGACACATATAAAGATACCATCCAAGATGGCCCTGGTCTCAGCTGACGTGTTAGAGCCCGAGTTGTACCCCCTATGGAAAGCAAAGAGGACGTTTCCGTTGCTATCCCTATTGACGCCACCGCCACCTGACAGGCCCGAGTTGCCTTTGGCAGAGCCATCCACATTGAGCTTAACCCATCATTCGGGCGGCCTAGTCCATTTCACCACCATAACCTTCTCAGGAGGGAGAGGAGGGCAACGAACGTTAAGCGAAAGCAGCAGGGAGGAACAAAGCAACCATTAGATGTAATCCACTCCAACCATTAGATGTTATGCCAAAATGCAGGGTTATGCCCTAAAAATTAGGTCCATCTGTGACTCGGGTGGGACAAAGCAAGAGAAATAGTTTAGAGGGTGATCATTGCCCTACACACTATTTATAATCATGTGGTCCACTTGAACCACAGATGGGTGATTTTTGGATCATTGGCCTAACATTAGATAATACACCTGGTAGATGGGTTGGATTTTACATAAACATTATGGAAGGCACACCCAAGTAGCCAACCAACTTGCTCAAAGGCCACGTCTCACAGTTAAGGAAATGTAACAATAGGAAGTGGACTGCTAATCATGTTGATTAATGAGGTAGAATTTTTAAAACCTTTTAGAAAATATATCAGAATGTAAATTCCAGAGTAATTAGGGATTATTTTTTATATTTTTTTTATTATATTTCTTTTTATTATTTTATTATTAAATTTTTTTTTACAGAAAGGTGGGAGCATACCTTCATAACTTTGTTATTGCATTAAAACTGTGTTGGGCACTAGGTTTGTTTTCAATTATGTGGGTGTACTAGAATCGATACAACGACTCGATCCAAACCGATCAACTTTGATCTAATGCCAAAATAAGAAAATACATCCAATATGAATGTATATGACTAGATTCTGAGAAGATCGGTCACTTACTCAGCCACTTGAAGAATTTGATAATGATCAGGTGATGATAGGAGGGTGGGGTTCTTCCTATAAATATGGGTTACTTTGTGCCTTCCACGAGAAAGGACTTTAAACTACTAATGCATAACAAATGCAAGGAAAAGCTCACAATTGGTCACTAGGAGCAAATGCAAGAATGCATCTCTTGAAAGAACTATTTGATATTGGGTAAAGAACAAATCCTACATATGAACATAGACTTGTATTACACCTAAAATTATAACTAAGAATTACCACTACTTGATTACTGCCACTCTTAGAATAAGCTAAGATAGAGTAAATTGATATATTTATTTGTTTGGTTTGATTGATGTGTGACTTCTTTCTCAGTTGAATTCCTTTACTATTTATAGATTTATGCAGTAGTGTATCCTTCGTATCCTTCTTTCATTACTACAATAGTTACAACAATCAAAAAGCCTTTCTCTTTCTTACGTTTCTCTTTTATCATCGTTCCTCTTCCAAATGCCTCTCGGCCACTTGCTTCACTTCTGTCAGCCCAGGTTTTATTTTGATTGCACTCAGTCACCGTTTAGATTTTAAATGGCTCAATCATGCTTTTTGGTATATCGATCGTAACATTCTCTCGACCATCCCCTGACGTGTGAAAGTAGACTTATGCCAGCTATAAACCCACAAAAAAGAATTCCAAATCTTTGAAAATTGATGTTTTATTTAAACAAATATGATTTAAATGATTTAAAACTTACAAGTATACAAATCAAATATAGATACGGTACGTATTACAAGATCGTTCCCACGAGGACTGGTTGTCACAATTCGAAATTTATGATTCTTCTTAACTAATCCAACAATTAGCTGAGCTAATGATTAAGTAACTAATGAAAATCAATGTAAACTAACTAAGAACAATGAGGAAAATTCAATCAAGGAGAACACAAGAACTTTCAAATCCACCCCTAATTATCCTAACCTTTGTTTTACCTGTTGATTCACCCTGATTCAGATTGATATAAATTTAATAAATAAATCACACTCTATGTCCTTGGTTGGGCACACAGAATTTATAATCCCTTAAAGCATAAGGATTACATCTTTCCATCCATGGTCAGGCATGAAGAGATGTAATTCCTATTTCTTTCTCTATAAGAAATATGTTCATGGTTAGACACAAGCACCTAGAATAAGATTCCAAACAACATCCACATCTAGCCTTTGGTTAAGCTCATAGAATGGAGTAGCACGAAGTTTTCATGTAAGCACACTAAAGATAAAAATAAATCAATCAATTCAGATGAAATCAACAATAAACAAAGTCATTCAAATTAGGGGCTTCATCTCAGCCCTAGCTAAGTAATTAGCAACTCATAAAATTAATTAAAAAGAAGGAAAATTAAAATTTGATAAAAGAAGACATCCTTCTCTCTCTCTCTCTCTCTCTCTCTCTCTCTCTCTCTCTCTCTCTCTCTCTCTCTCTCTCTCTCTCTTCCCCCCGCCCCCTCTTTCTTCTCTTTCCAAGCTTTCCTCTCTTTCTCTCCGTGGCTCTGGATCTGCCCCCATGCTCTGCTTTTCTTTTCTCCTCACATACACCCCATCTCCCCCCTCAGACGTCCCCAAAAAGATCCTTTTATACAGCAAAGATGGGCGGTGGAGAGGTTAACTGGAGTTGGTGCGGAAAAGGCTTTCGTAGCAATAGCCACGTAACTCCTTTACGCAGCTAAATTCGGGGCCTCCAAACTCCACATTTTCTTTACTTTCTTTCCAAAGATCAACATCCCCTGGGACATTTCTAGCTGGCCTATACGATGGATGGATCAGATCTTCCATCCGATCATGGCCATGATCATACAACTGCTGTAAAAATCGAACCTCATCCGAACGTGAAAATTGGACCTGCGCCTGTTCCTTGCGCTGTGGTGATGGTGGGGCCCATGATCAGCGTCAGTTGAGAAATCCACACCGTCCATTAAATTCTCCTCAAAATTTTGGTCAGGAATGGATGCTTTTGGATTGCTTTTGATGTGGTCCACCTGATTTTCTGCTCTACTGTCCGTCCTATGTTTAAACGGTTAAAAACCAATCGTTGCTTCTTATTCAATTCTGTCACCTAGGCATGGATGAGAGGGACCCATGGACTCTGATGGACTGTATGGATTGTATGTTTGGGCAGTGTATGGGGCCCACAACTGCGAACCCAACACTCTGTTTTACGGACGCTACTAAAAAAAGGGAAATTCCCATTTTTGTTGAAGACAGTTGGTTAAACCGACTTGGATTGAGCCATCCGGTCCGGTGCAGCGCGGGCATGTGTACTCTATGTACACACACTGTACATATGGGGTCCACTATGATATTTCTGAGAAATCCAATCCATCCATTCATTTTGTCTCCCCATTTAAGGGTTAAGACCAAAGTTGAGACATAATCAGATTGTAGGTGGGCCGAGAATCAATAGTTTATGGGCTGATCTATCAGTTGAGACACTTCCATAGTGATTCGATGGCTAAAATGTAATATGTATGGTTAATTTATGTCACTCAAGCCTTGCATGAAGTTTTGAGTTGAATGGATGATTGAAACCATGTGATCTTGCATTATGCACCAATTTTGGGTCTCTTTAACGTGAGCGGTTGATTTTCCTCGGATCCTTATCATGTAAATTCTTCGATCTTGGTCCCCTGATATTCGTCCCTTGCTTTGGTGACTTCAGAGCGTCAAATCCATGCTTGTAGTATCCTTTTTCAGTCTAAGCTCCTGATTACACCCTACATCAAAAACACGATTAAAGTATGACGTTAAGCATTATTATGTATGAAAAAGCATGAGATAATTGGGGTCTAAGATGCAATATTTGACCCTCATCAATAATCTTTATTATTCACTTCCTATTTCTCATATAATGTCATATGTCACTCCCCTATTGGCTTTCTCATAATTGTTAGCATTAGGGTACAACAAAATGATGAATAACCATTAGGATGGTTCCACCAAAACAAAGGGGCCTCACCTCTATATCAACCTAAAAATAAGAACAAAAATACTATAACCAACCACCAATCGCAGGCTCCCCTTGAATGAACATTGATTGACTAGAAAAATAAGAAACGGGCCTGCCTAAAACCAAACATCTAATGCTGAAAACAAAAGGCTACAACCCAATGCAGCAACTGCAGAAGCCTTTTACACATGCGGCTGGGAGGCAACAACTCACGACAAAATCCTCATGCCCAACCCCAACCAACTTCACTCCATATAACATTTGCACTTTTCGAGTGAATCGCACAAAGCTGACGATCTGCGCCACCCAAGTAAACACCTATCTAGACATAACAACACTTACACCTTATTGGGGGACTGTGAAAGAAAACCTCGAATAAGGTTCACACTACAATAAGAAAGCATAGACAAAGCACACACAAGTAAATGAGAATTTTACATGGAAAATCCTCACGGGAAAAAATCACTACACAAACTAACAACGATCACTATGAAAATGAAAAGTACCAGAGATTGATGCACTTACAATCAGAAAACCCTTATTTTCTCCTCTCTAAACCCTTATTAGAATTATCCTAATCCCACCTAGAATAGGAAACTAATCATGTAACTATGAAAAATTGTGCATGTCATTGATCTAACCATCTATTGATCGACATCGATTTACTTGTCCTCGATCAAGAAAGCACCACATGTTCGATTGCTCAAACGTGCTTTGTAAGGCTCGTATCCTAGAACGTACCGTTCCGTAGGCTTCCGCGGTCCTCCCGGTCAAATTTTGGCAACCCGTGACCTATAATCGGCATTTGTGTACAACTCTAAGTCGTATCCCGTATTCCAGAGTCAACCTAAGACTTATATCCTTGCAACCGCGCGGTCGGCACAGTTCCAACGCTACGTCTCACATGCTTATACGATACCCAGGTCAGGAGATGTGGGCCCACGTTCATTTCGAGGAAAACGCCGTGCATTTGCATAACCCAAGAGAACCTTTCAAATCAATCCCATCAATTAAGTACACATCACACCTCAAGTCAAGTACAAATAACACATACCCTACCCTTAGCTCTCACTTACACAAGTACCCTAAAGTCAACTCTCTCTCTCTCCATCCATCACCCATTCCTTACATCACCTCTCTCTCTCTCATCTCTCTTCACTCCTAAGCAACCTCACCATGAGAGAGAACGTCCAAGCACTCCATGAGAAAGAGCTAGGTGTGGCCCAACTTCCTACCACCCAATCCCACCCTCCAAAGATCATCTCAACCATTGAAATTCATCCCTTAGAGCTCTAGAATGCATCGATGGAAAGAGAAGTCCAAGATCTAACGGTGGGTGTTCATAGCATATTAAATTATTGATTTTGTATACTTGAGGGCCCACATTTGGTGGGACCCATCTTGATGTATGCATTGTACAAGGAGGGCCCATAGTGGCGGGGTCCCTCCCCTTCTCACATCTCTCTCTCTCTTTGTGTGTTGGCGTGTGGCTCACTTAATCCATGCTGCACAGCCGTGAGGACCCACCTCAAAGTATGGCTTCATCCAAGTCACCCATTTGCCTAGCCCAGCGTCCAGCAGCTACACCTGTTATATGTGACGTTGGCAAGCTGTGGTCCCACCATGAGGTATGTGATATATCTATACCGTCCGTCCACTTTCCTTAGACATGGTGCCCACCTCACATGTGTGGCACGTGTGAGGGCGATGCCACCTTATGCTTGTATTTTGCATCCACACCATCCGGTATTCTGGATGATGGGACCCTTCCAACCATGATGTATGTATTTTATACATATTGTCCATCCATTTTCATATAGTTTGGGGCCCACCCCACACATGTGGCATGTGTGGGGGTGGGACCCACCTTGATGTATGTATCATGTCTCCACACCATCCATTCCAAATAGTGCTGTGAGGGACGCACCGTGATGTATGTGGGTATATCCCAACTGTCCATCTACTTTCTGTTCAGTGATGTGCAGGACCCACCATGATGCACATATTCTATATTTGCACCGTCCATCTGGACGGTGCAGTGATGTGGAACGCACTTTGATGTATGTATTTTATCTGTGCACCGTCCATCTGGATGTTACATGTGAGGCCCATCTTGAGGTATATGGTGTATATCTACACCAGGCCATGGGGCTGTATGATGTATGTGTTTTGTCCTTGCTGACCATCAGCAACGGATCCCACCATGATATATGCATTGAAAATCCTAGTTGCCCATCTGATAGGGCCCATATGGATTGTGCGGGCCCATATGGATTGTGCAGGGTCCACCTTAATGTATATGTTGTATATGATTGTCCACCTATCTTGGTTGAACCATGGGCCACCTCATAAGGCCCATTTTGTTGTGCATCAGGCCCACTTCGATGTATGTATTGAAGACACCCTGTCCACCTTTTTTTTTAAAACCATGGGACTGATCTGTGAGGCCCACCATGATGTGTATATTGACCTTGCTACCCATTTATTTTATGACCTATGTGGGTTGCCCCATCAAGCCCACTATGATGTATTTGATGCACTCACTATCCATCCCTTGTGCCTAGCCCATGGGCCCTTATATGTGGCCCAATATGAGGTATATGAGGCCCATATGGTGAGGCCCGATGTGATGTATATTGGGCCTTTTTGTGAGGCTCATTGTGGTGTATATTGGGCTCTTGTGTGAGGCCTATTATGTTGTATGTGAGGCCCTTGTGTGAGACCATGGGCCGTCTATTTGTTAGGCTCTATGTGATCCATTCCTAGGGAGCAATGTCAGTTAAATGTCTACATTGATGGGCAATGATGGTTAAATGTCTACATTGCGACCTTCCCTTAGGCCTTGTTAGGCTCATTCTCATCCTTCTCTAGTGGGTTGACCCAAATCGTTTAGCCCCATTGCTATTGTATGATCCACCTATTCTTTCGGGCTAACCCAAATTATTGAGCCCCCATTGGATGCTTGTAGGATTGTAAGTAGGCCACCTAGGCCCAACCTTGAATTGAGGATAGTTGATCCTCACCATAGACAGAGGAATCCATGCTATCGGAATCGGCATATCCATAGTTGAGGACTGACCCTCCATAATGGCCCACTTGATGTATATGAGGCCCATTGGTGCAGTCCGTAGATGCGGCCCACTTAACGTATATGAGACCCATTGGTACAGCTCCTTAATGCAGGCCACTTGACGTATATGAGGCCCATTGGTGCGGCCTGTTGATGTAGACCACTTGATGTATATGAGGTCTATTTGGCAACGTCCACTATGATGTAATTGTGGCCCAGGTATGAGGCCCGATATGATGTATTTGAGGCCAATGAGCAAGGCATAATGTAATGTATATATAGCCCATGTAATGTGGCCCATTGTGATGTATGAGACCATTGTGTAAGGCTGATTATGATTGTATGAGGCCAATTGAGATTGTATACGGCCCATTGTATTGTATATGAGGCCTTTGTGTAAGACCATGAGCCCACTATACGTTTAGTCCTATGAGGGTTACTCCTTGGGAGTGATGTTGGTTAAATGTTCACATTGATGGGCAATGATGGTTAAATGTCTATATTGTGACCTTCCCTTAGGCCCTTTGTTAGGCCGATTATTGATGCCGGTTATCGATACCGATTATGAGTATGTGATAGCATAACATCAGGATACATGCCCATACACATCATTTACATGTTTGTTATAAGATGTTGTTGACCATTGCATATGCTATTGGGAAAATTATTATGAGACTCCCTGAAAGACGGAGACTGTCTCATATAAGTGCACGGTATGCACAAGATTGATGCATGATTGGATTGTATGACTCATGCATCTTGCATTGTGTATTGTGATTATTGTATGCCCTAGCGACATAAGGGTCGTAGCCTCCGCAGGCAAGTCATGGATCCAAACAGAATACCAAAAATGTTTGGTTTTAGCATACAGGCGCCATAGATGTCCCTAGATGAAAATTCCTAAACCTCCGTGGCTAGGAGACGCCCTAATGTCTAGACCGAGTAGATATACATGAGCATATGATGGTCGTATGCTAGTAGGCCGCGTCTCCCACTATGTCGTGTTAGGTTGGAAAGGGGTGTGACCTTACCCGCCTGAGTGAGGGGGCAATATCTAAGTTGAGTTTGACCATTTTGAGGAATAGGTCCGCTATCGATGAGTCGAGCCCGATATTGTCAGGTGGATAGTGAGGTCTCTTCCACTTAACTAGTTGTATACTCGGATTGGGGTGCCAAGCTGGCATAGAGTGTACTAGACCTTAGTGATGATCCCGGAGATGTACAGTACTAATATGTGGACTTATACTCAGCATTTTGCTCATGCATTCATTCATTCACTATCCACTCAGGTTGGTAGTGCACAACTAATTGTTGTGTACCTTCGCAATGGCCAGAATTTCGGTTGGGGCTCATGACCAACCTGAGGTTAGGAGTTTACCATATTGAGTTTATCTTTCTAAATTTAGGTATGGGACTGGTTTGTATAGAAGTCCCATGTGATGGAACCCGTAGCCTGCGATACTACATATTATCATCCTGACTTCACACTCCAGCTTGGTCATTTCATTTACACCGCATATTGCATTACATCCGCGGCATACGATATTCTGGGATGATACGTTTCTGCATTTATATGGCTTAGATAAGGTTGACAGCATTCTTAGACTCGTCAAGATTTGAATATTGCATTGTATCCTCAGTATATGATATTTGGTTTACTATGTCTCCGCATTGTATAGTTAATCTATATTACTTCCTCAATATATGATATTTGCTTATAATATTTTTGCATCACATAGCTTGGATAAGGCCAATGGTATTTATGGATTTATCAGCATGTTTTCACATTACTCTGATATTTTATACTTGACACTTACCTTGCGTACACACTTACACCACCCTCTAAGCTTTCTATAAGCTTATGCACGATAGATGCATGTAGGTGGCATTAGGTTGTAGCAGCGTTAAGCTTGGAGCATGGAGTTGTCTTCTAGAGCTTTAATTATTGATATATTTATTTCCATTTCAGCATTTGTATTCAACTATTTATATTAGTGGATATGTAATGATGATGTTGTCTTTGTGATTTAGATAAACTTGTGGTTATGTTTCTTATAAGATAGATGTATGTTGGAAAATCCTCCTTGTAGGATTTTAGTATCAGAATTTGGCATATGTGCGCTGTGAGCCGAGAATGGGGCACTACGGAGGCTGTCACATCAGATTCGGCGATCGAGAATTTTGTGAGCACAGTTTCTGAGTTTTGGGCGTGATATGCTTAAAAATGTCTTGAGAGATTACAAGCATTTTACAAATTCTATCGATCAATCGACGAGAGTTCGCTCGATCGAAAATGTCTAAAACTGCCCATGTTACAATGTATAATTCAGGATTCACTCATTCAATCGACTGTGTTGTTCGATTTATCGAGACCCTGTTCTATGTACAGATTGAAGATATCTGACAACAATATCCATCATGGCTTCAATCATCATGAGTCATTGCTCAAAGCTCCATCTCTAATCATCTCCATCATAACTTTTCCTTTACCATCACTTTTCATGCGCACTCTACTTCATCAATATTCCGCTAGACCCAAAAGGTAGAAAAAAAAAATCAGAACTTCTTTGAGGGAACTACCTTTGTAAGCTTGTCCTTTGGATTCATGCTCGTATGGATCTTCTCAAGATGACATCGCCTTCCTCGAGAAATTTTATTTAAAATGATGATAAACATCAATATGTTTTGTTTTATAATGGTAAACAAAATTCTTTGCTAAATTGATCATGCTTTCATTATCATTATTAACTGGCACAACTTCCTACTGAAGCCCAATTCGTTCATCATTTCAAGTGACCAAAAACCATCTTTGAATGCCTCCGTCACTGCCATATACTCAGTTTCTGTTGTGATAATAGCAACCATAGATTGAAGCTTCGACATCCAACTGATTGCTTTACCCGCTAATAAAAATAAATAACTGGAAGTCAACATTTTTTTATCCACATTCCTTGCGTAATTTGAATCTATGTATCCTACAAACTTTCCTCTGATTTGAATCAATATTTTTAAAATACCTCGTAGATAACAAAGTAGTTATTTCACAGCCTCCTAATGTTGTTTATCGATGTTTGACATTTATCTACTCATAACACCGATTAGAACTGAAATATTCGATCTTGTAGAGACCATGACATATATTAAATTGTCAATTGCATTATTGAGTGTGAAATATTGTATATTTTTTCCTTATTATGCACCAGTTTTATAGGCATAGATTCGCTTAATTGATCAAATTACATATGTTTTATTATGCGAGCTAATTTAGAGAACTAAAATGAAAATAACGATTAAAGAGAAGATTTAATACTCAAAGAATGACAAGAAGAAGATTTCGAGATTTGGATGCGATTAATGAAGAATTTAAGTACTAAAGATTCAAGAAAACCAAGTGCAAAGTGAAATTGTGGCTAAATCGCTATAAGCAAAGCTTGAAGATATGTCTAATTGTCCTATAATGGTAAACTAGACGTCCAACTACAGTACCGTGAATACATAATATAGTTCAAGAACACCTCCCCATCATGTATCTAAAACGATCATAAAAATATAATAGCGTCCACTGGCATACTCAATGTAAATATCCAACAATCAAATCATCCAAACTGTTGAGTGTGGCTCAGCTAATAAAAATCTTACAAACATGGGCTAAGGTTGGCCAAATTAAATATTACATCCGAAGCTAAGTATAGCTCAATTCCCATAGGTGTCTCATCCGCCCAAATACAGGAGTCCGTCCTAGTTCATCCCCCTTGACATGGAGTGTTCTAATTGAAAACACAAACTAAATTGCAGTTGTAGATCAACTGCACTTTTCATAGTCTTCTATAGTCACAGGGTCCACCACAAATGAAAATGTTGCATTGACAGATATGTACCAGCACATGTTGTTGGTTGGCACACAGAGTGAAAGATACTGTAAGTTCTACAATGTGATTCACGAACAAAATCAAGACATACCCACCTCCCAAAACTCCCATTTCATTCAATCAGCACATGGTGGTGCATCCTCCAACACCTGACATAGAGAGTGACATTCAAATGCGTGGGAAAGTTACTTTTCAACCGATCGACTAGAAATTTAATTACAACCTGAATCATTTAGTGGTCCACAAGCACGTGGTTTTTCTTGCCGATCCACCCCAACATTAACAACCTACACCACATGTAGTGGGCCCTTCATTGCAAATACCTTTCCAACCCTCGATAATTGTTTTAAAATCGAATAACATCCATAGAAACTCAACATGTGCATACCCATGCCAATTAAAGCCAGCCTTGGTAAAGGCCGAATGCATTCGATCATGAGAATTATCTGATCCTTATCTAAATGTTTCTACGTTCCTCAGCCCGATGTTAGAATTGCTTTTCCAAAAAGGTTATGGAAAAGCTTCATCAATGATCGGTCTAATCATGAGAATTATCTGATCCCTATTTAAATGTTTCTATGGTCTTCAGCCAGGGGCTACAATTGCTTTTCCAAAAAGGTTATGAAGAAGCTACATCAATGATCTACCTAATAATTTTTCGACTGACTTCCACAGTTGTTCCTTTGCGAGCAAATGAGTTGGTGGCCTCGGTGCCCCGTTGTAATGTTTGTATAAATATTCACCCATAACAACCACTACATCTCTTCATATTAGACCACGAAAACAAAAATCAGCTCCATCCCTGATTCAGGTGGACCAAATGATTATTAAAAAGTATCAGGCAACACTAGCCTTCTAAATTTTTTCCGTTAGTGTAGCCCAAGTGATTTACATGTGGGTATGATTTGGCCACACACACACACACACACACACACACATATATATAATGATTGGAGTGGATTTCACAGTGGGCCTTGTAAAATTCAAGGACAAACTTCTCTTTTCCAAATGTTCCTTTGGTGTGGCTCACTAGAATCATATGTCAATCCTTCTTTATTTTATTTTTATTTTTTTTATTGCCTGTAGGCCTAATATGGGATTAAGTCTTTAACGGTAGAGTGAATCTTACATATGTTGAGGAGAAGCCTTCAATCTTCAAGTTTTCATATTGCTCGACCGGTCGTGGAGGAGCCACGACTGGTCATGGGGGAGTCACAACTGGTCGTGGGAGGCGCTCGATCGGTCGTAGGTTCCAGCCCTGGCACGACTCGAAGTCCAGCGAGTTGTGCTATTTTTTTTTTCCGGTCTAGGACTAGTCATATGTGAGCTACGACTAGTCGTAGGTGGTCTACGACCAGTTGTAGGAGAGCTACGACTAGTCATAGGTTACGCAGTTTGTTCCGCGATTTTTCGCGAAACTGCGGATTTGAGTCCTTTCGTAACTGGGATGCGAAAGGAAAGTTGCCTAAACTATAAATAGGTGTTCCTAGGGCTTTTTTAGGGTATGGAAAAGTTTTCTAAAGGGGTTCCAGGGAAATTAAAAGGGTGTAGTAAGGGTGAGATTCAAGGTTGTTCGAATCAGGTAAGTCCTTTCTCTTTGTAATTTCTGTTTTCATAGTGAAGATCTATAGCTTTGGGCCATGGTTTTTTCCCGAAAGGGTTTTCCATGTTAAATTTGGGTGTTCTCTATGTTCTCTTGTATGCTTGGTGACATTGGATTACTATCCTAGATCTAGATATGTGTGATTCCTCAGGGAAAAATCCCCAACAACATATCATCAAAATCAAGAGCTGGTCCTCTACAATTTCCTTTCTTATATGTGTGTGTGTGTGTGTGTATTTTACACACACACACATACCCCCACACACTCATGCCTAAGTGGAATTTCACCACCTATGGGTACTCAAACCCTTGAACAAGTGTTTAAAAATCCTAAGAGTATACCACCCGAGAAAGAGTAAGGAACTGCAAATACGTTTAATATGAATGTATATGACTAGATTCTAAGAAGATCGATCACTTACTCAACCACTTGTAAAATTTGATAATGATCAGGTGATGATTGGAGGGTGGGGTTCTTCCTATGATAATGAGTTACTTTGTGCCTTTCACGAGAAAGGACTTTCAAAATACTAGTTTAAAACAAACAAAAGGAAAAACTCACAATTATTTACTAGGAGCAAATGTAGGAATGTCTCTTGAAAAAACTATTTGATATTGGATAAAGAACAAATCCTATATATGAGCATTGACTTGGATTACACCAAAAATTATAGTTAAGAATTACCACTAATTGATAACTGCTACTCTTATAATAAGCTGAGATAAAGTAAATTGATATATTTATTTGTTTGGTTTGATTGATGTTTGATTTCTTTCTTTGTTGAATTCCTCTACTATTTATCGATTTATGTTATAGCTTATTTCTTCCTATCATTCTTTCATTACTGCAATAGTTACAATAGTCGAAAAGCCTTTCTCTTTCTTACATTTCTCTTTTGTCATTGTTCCTCTTCCAAATGCCTCTCGGCCACTTGTTTCACTTCTATTGACTAAGGTTTTATTTTGGTTGCACTTGGCCACTTTTTAGATTTAAAACAGCTTGATCGTGATTTTTAGTATATCGACCATAATATTCTCTCAACCATCCCCTGACATGTGAAAGTAGACTTATGCCAGTTGTAAACCCACAAAAAAGCATTCCAAATCTTTAATGATCTTTTTTATCCACTTCCTATTTCTCATACAATGCCATATGTCACTCCCCTAGTGGCTTTTTCATAAATGCTAGCATTAGCTTACAACAAAATGATGAATAACCATTAGGGTGGTTCCATCAAAACTAAGAGACCTCACCTCTATATCAACCCAAAAATAAGAACAAAAATACTATAACCAACCACCAGTCAAAGTCTCCCCTTGAATGAACACTGATTGACCATATGTCACTCGCCTATTGGCTTTCTCATAATTTCTAGCATTAGGGTACAACAAAATGATGAATAACCATTAGGATGGTTCCACCAAAGCTAAAGGGCCTCACCTCTATATCAACTCAAAAATAAGAACAAAAATACTATAACCAACCACCAGTTAGAGGCTCCCCTTGAATGAACACTGATTGATGAGAAAAATGAGAAACAAGCCTACCTAAAACCAAATATCTAATGTTGGAAACAGAAGGCTACAACCCAATGCAGCAACCGTCGAAGCCTTTTGCACATGTGGTTGGGAGGCAACAACTCATGACAAAATCCTCATGCCCAACCCCAACCAACTTCACTCCTTATTGCATTTCCACTTTTCGAGTGAATCGCACAAAACCAATGAACTACACCACCCAAGTAAACACCTATCTAGACATAAAAACACCTACACCTTGTTAGGGGATGGCGAAAGAAAACATTGAATAAGGTTCCACTATCAGAAAAATGGGCAAAGGTTACAGATTTAATCCGTAGCCATAGATTGAAATAACTACGGATATAATCCGTAACAAATATTTCTGTAGCCAAAAGCACCTACAGCTACGAATATTATTGGTAGCTAAACGTAGTGTTGGATCCGTAACAATGTGCCAAAATTTATAATAGCTACGGTTGTTAGAGTAAAAGCTACGGTTAATATCCATAGCTATTGCCTACATTAAATTTTTTTTATAATCATTCATTCAATTACCACCTGCATAATCATTCATTCAATTACAATCATTCATTCATTCAATTACCACCTGCATAATCATTCATTCAATTACAATCTTCATTTCATACCATAGCCTTGACAAAGGGATCGCTTTGCATTAAAAAAAAAAAATCAAAATCAAAACTGTTTGTATAGGGGAAAACGATGCAACAGACTGGTAGATGGTTATTTATCTCAAGTTCTTTTCAACTAAGTCTCACTCATCCATGATTTAGAAAAAAGAAAAAAGATAAGTTCATCTAAACTGATATTTATTCAACAAATAGCAACAACTGAAAAAAGGGGCTGATCATTCACTTTTGGCATTCTGTTGGGCGGCAACAATGTTGTGGATGACTTCCATGGCCAGCTGGTGAGCAGTCTTGTTCTGTAGCTTTGCAAGTTCATCCATGGCTTCGTATGTGTCTTTATCAGCAAAAAGCTTTAGATTAAATCATGTCCGTGCCTTTGTTATGCCCTTCCACTTCTCAACTGTTTCTTTCAGTTTGTCAAAGCCCTGCATAGGACAAGAAGAAATTTAATGTATGCTTACTTTGCCAGTATAGAACCATTCGAATTTTCTATTATTGCCCTAGGAATGATATGTAGATGAAAATGGGGAAAAACTAAGCATTGAGACACTACTAATGAGGAAGGCGTGTTAATAAAATTGATAGTGAATCAAATCCTACTATTTGATTTGAATATGATAACAAAGGATTCACAATTTAACTTCGATGTTGTTTGGCAATTGTATGTGAATAGTAAACTTGGAGTACCTGCCCAGGCCCATGTAGAGGTGGGTTTTAAAGAAACTTTCGACAAAGACATGGTCAATCATTCAACTAGACCAACCATTCACATCTGCAGAGAAGAAAATTGAGAGAAATACCGAACCTGAAGAAATTCCATAAGCTGCACTAGTTGCCACGAGAGCTATCCTCCTTTCATTGTTGTTTTCCATCATTGTTGAAAACCCATTTGCACATGATTTACCAATATCAACACTGGGTCCCTTAGGACCTAAAGAACAACCATTGCCTAATGTTACAACAACCTGTATGGCCTTTATTCTAGGGAAGAGTCCAGCCAGCAGAACAAAGCCTTGCCTCTGAGAAGACCTTGGCTACTTTATTCGGTTAAAAATTTCAAGTAATCCATGCATCATGCCAACGAAAACTCCTCCAGTCACTAGAATTAACACTATCCTGTGTCATGTATCAGCTAGTCTCTGCAAATGGAGTCAAGAAGCCCCTTCATTTGAAGTACCCACCCAAGCCCATTCGTGTATTACATGAACCTAATTAAATTAAATAATGTATGTCAGCAACACAACAAGGATCATGACTTTGGGAAGTAATTATGAAATGACCTCAGACAATCATTAAAATAGAAATCATGCATGTTTGAATCAAATGCTCTAGCAAATCAATATAGTAATTATGGTACTAAGATACTCTCATAGCTTCACTACTACCAGAGAGAAACCACGTGTCACGAGATATTCGAAGGAAATAAAAATCTACTATAAAATCACTAGGAGCATACATGATTTTCAAATTCCAATACCAATCATATTGTCGGAATATGGTTTATCCAAACAATATGGTTTACCCAAACACAAATGATACACAGTGTATACTGACCACTTGACAAAAAAGAAAAAAAAAAAGGAAATAGAAGAAATTATATGGTCACTCTTGCCTCATGTAATCCGCAAAGTTATCGTTGAACTTTGGCAGTTTTTGACTATCCTCATCCAAGATAGCAGCATGCTCGATAAAATAAGGTTCTATTTCCCCTCTAACTTCTTCCGGCATTTGGGACAATCTTCTAGTCTGTTTATTCATCATCACCCAAACACTGCATTGTACCATCTGAAAGGGCCTAGCTATATGCCCTAGAGGGGGGGTGAATAGGGCAATGCTAAATAAAACTTATAACAGCGGAATAATAAAACAAATAAAGCACAATGCTGAATTTAAAGTAGCCTAAATAAAGAGATTGATACTTTATCAGTTCTAAGGACAACCTTACACCAAAAACCAAAGGTTTAAGGTAGGACAACCTTATTTCTAGAACGTCCTTTGTATCACAAACCAAAGAGGAATAAAAAGCAAGGAAATCAAAATAACTGGCAGAAAATAAATCCTAAGTTATTACAACATTCATCCACACTTTCTTGAAGTGATTACAACATTCATCCACAAACACTCTCCACAAAACAGAAAGAATAAAAGAATGAAAGAGTAAAACACATCCACAACACAACGATAAATAGTGGTTCGCCTGTGTGTACACCAACTGTTATCCAACAGCCACACAGAATGCTACTCCACTCCTAATATCCTCACACAGGGGATATTAGCATGCACTATCAAAATAGGTTTCACAGGTTCACCTAAAACCTTCATAATTGTGTCTTTGATCTCGGGCTTACACAATCCAAAAACCCCACAATCTGAGTTTTCTGGCTCTCCTCAGATAACCAATACAATGAGATTTTTCTGGCAAATCTCAAACAAAACCAAAGAAAGTAAATTATAAAAATGTAAAATACCTGAATCACCTTTTGAAGAAGCCCAGTAGAACCAATCGGAGTAGAAGTTCGATTCAATGTTCAAAGTCCAATATTCACTTTAAGAATGGTTCTAAATCTAATTGATTTTAAATCAAAAGGGCTAGTTCTATTTGATTTTGAATCCAAGAAGAAGGAATATCAGAAATTCCTCTTTTCTAATAAGATTGGAATGTAGATCAAAATCAAATAAAAATAAGCTCGCAAAAGGAATATTAAATAAGCACAAAGTAGCTTAAAATAAACACAAACTTATCTCAGAGAATAGCCTAAAGATTGCTTGAATAGAATTGAATTGAATTGTTAAAACTCTGAAATTCGTGCTCTATTTATAGGCTAAAAAATCCCGTCTACGACTGGTTTTAGGATCCTAGGACTGGTCGTAGCTCCAAAGATTTTCAAAGATTTCCACGGGATTGGATTTTCTGTTCCACGACCGGTCCTGGGCGGTCTACGACCGGTCGTGGGCCACCTACGACTGGTCGTGGATCACCTACGACCGGTCGTAGGACCCCAAAATTGGTTGCTGCAGTTTGAGTCGTAGGGCTACGACCGATCGAAGTGTGAGTCGTAGAACTCACAGGACTGGTCGTAGGATGTACAGGACTGGTCGTAGGATAGCCAAAAAGATTCAAAAATCTTCAACAACCTAGGACTGGTCCTGAAAAACTTAAGACTGGTCGTAGCAGAGCTAGGACTGGTCTTGAAGTCCCTAGGACTGGTCTTAGAACACTCTAAACAATCATATTAAAATATATGAGTTATGTATCCAGAATGACCTACTGTAAAGCCCATCCTAAGGTCAATCTAAGGTCAAACAAACCTTAAAAGTGAGATGGACATTGAAAGTATGTACACTTAGATGACCCTTAAGAGAAGCTTGAGAAAATACAAATCTTGTAGTAGGCCTGCTTGAGCTTGATCTTGACTTGACAAAGTCTTCTAATATACTTGAACTTGATTGAATCTTGAACATGTAAACTTGAAGACTTCAATACTTGAATTCTTCATCCATGTCTTGAAAACTTTCTTCATTTAAGATCTTGTCTTGAAATGCGATGACTTGATTGCAATGAATAGTCTTCAATCATAAAACGCAAGATATACAAGACATAGATATAGGTTTTGGCAGCACAAAATTTGACAACCAAAGGGATATGAAATCATAACACTTACACCATCAAAACTAAAAAAACCACAAAACGCAACAAACTCCAATCAGCTACTGGCCTATGTATTTATTTAGTACATGGTCTGAAAAATGAAGCAGATCCAAACCTTAAGTGGACCACAAAATAGGGACTCAATGCCCACCATTAAAAACTTCTTAGGGTGGGCATTCAATGAAGCCTTGTAACAGCCCGGATTTTGGCCAATCTGGGATTTGACGTCCTTAGGCAGTGGGTCAACTAAAATACCTGGAAAATCGCTCAGAACCCAATTCCATAGCCAAAGAAATCACTTAGGATTAATTCCTTTAGAAACTAAGCATAAGTTAGCTAGCATAACGCTAGAGTAGCTGGGAAACAGTCCCTGATCACTTTAAATACGTTCTACAAGACCCAAATCGAGTAGAACCAATGAAGCTATAATACTCTAAAACCTCAGATCAAACTCTAAGCAGGTTTGTTCTCTGGACCACTTTGAAATTTTGTATTGGATCTAGACTGCGCGTTGAAAGTCCGATACCTGCTATCTTAGACCGTTAGAACCGCCTAGCTGGACTTGACAATCATTTCGAAAATCAAGTCCAACCGATAATCACAGGCTATTTCATTGAGCCCGGACTGAAGAGAGTGCGAATAGGGATAGATTTGGAATTTAAAATTTAAATCTGGCACACGACTTGACGTGTCAGTATTAAGCATTCTGACCGTCAGAATTCAGCCAAATTACACCCTCGAATCAGGAAAAATTTCTATTTCATATCATGAGATTTGTAGGCCTGATCTACGTGCGGTGACCGCTGAACTGAAACTGGACCGCCACGTGCGATCTGCGAACCCTGCCGGACTGAAAACTTGATGTATGCTAGATCCAGTATGCATGAGCTTAAGTCCGACCGCATTCAGCCAGGGGACCACCAGAAATGTCCTTTTGGACCGAAACAGCCCCGATTTGGTTACCCCTCAAGTGAACCTTGTTCCCGAGCCTATTTCGTGCAAGTTTGGGCTTATAAAAGGGGTTGAAACCCTCACTCCTCTCTCCCATCCGAATTTGCAAAAATCTCTAGATTGGGAGAGAGAAAAGGTGAGAGTTTGTGAGAGAAGGTGGGAGAGAATTCCCTGCTGCTTATGCCACGTGCTGTACGTGCTTAGGCAACGCACTCCGATCACTTTTTCGGTGATTCCTCCGCATTTTCAGATAAAAAAAATACCATAGAAGTTGCTGATTTGAGGTTCCTTTCGTTTCCTAGCGAAGTAGCTAATAGAACTTGTGTATTAGGTTCTCTAGTTGCCGTAGACGAAGCGTATACGCTCCGTTCGAATTTACACATCCATAAGAGACAAGGTGCGGATTTTAGATGCTTTGATTGACTATTTCCAAAGCTTTCAATGTCGTTTAATAGTAGATTATCGACGGCAACACCGTTTGACATGTACAATATGCTGTCCGTTTCCTATTTCGTAAACCGGCGAAAAATATGAGATTTAGGGCATTTTAGTCATTTGTAGGAAGTACTGATTTCATTCATATTTTTCTAATGTGATTGACATAATTTGTTGTCGCATTAGAATGTTAGGAATACGTGCATAATTAGTTTGGTGAAGAGATTCGCCTAAATGCGCACTTCGGGTCGACATACTATATGTAGACTTAAGTGTGTAGTGTAAGTGTTTGTATAAATGCTTGTATTAGTATGTATTGAATTAAATGGTGTTATGGATTAGTTTGAGATTGATTTCTCAATTAATACGTTAGTGTAAGTGGTTTCCCATGATTTCATGATATGAATGAAATGCATGTGCTTGACGATTCGCTTAAGCTGTATGTTATAACATGTGCTTGATGATTTCATTATGATTTAGTTCGAGATTGAATTCTCAATTAATATGCTGATGGAAATGATTTCCTATATGTTGGCGATATGCATAATTTCATTATATGTATGAAAGGCATGTGTCAGATGATTTACTTAAGTTGTACGATATAACATGTTTTAACATGCTCACATAGTTGTTTTTCATTTCCAATACTCTCATATAAATGCTGATGTGATTCTATAATTGTTTGGGACTATACTTAGTCCAAGCAGTCGGTAACTGAGCGAATTCGTGGTTGGCTTATCTTTGCCACGAACGACGCGTCGATGAACGCGAGTCATATTTTGGAGTTGGCGGCAGTGGTTAGGCCACGCGAAGTGTTTTACGCACTTCATGTCATTCGACTTGAGATGCGATCGTGCTAGTCGAGCTCGTCAAGTAACCCGACTGGCCGTTGTATGTTCACCCTGCATGAGTCATAACTTCTTGAACCTAGGGTACTGAACTTACCATTGTAAACCCTGTTAACCATGGTACCTTGATCCACGAAGACTCATGAGCCGAGCATGGTGGTATGGGACACCGTGGTCGAACTGTCGGCCTACGCTGGGGCCACAAACCTCCCCGTATTGACCAGTGAGCACCTAGTCTCGTGAGCAGATTATGGTGGTATGAGACACTATATTCTTGCTGTCGGCCTACGCTGATCAGGCGACGAGTCCTTTGTAGTGACCGCGAGCATATTCTGAGTCTACGGGAGGCGACGACCCTTCAGTAGCAGTAGAGTACAGTAGGCCTGTATTGATAAGGTGATGGGGGAGCGAAGCAACGAGTGCGTGCAACAGCCCTGGCAGCCCTTGCAGTGACCTACAAAATATACATCGTATGAGATTACTAGGAGTGACGATCCTAGACAGGATCTATGTTGGGAATGATGCAAGGGAAGTACCTTAGTTTCCCAATCCTGCTGTTTGAATGGACTAATAACAACTCAGAAATCATATCACCATAACATTGCATGTTCTTGAAAGATGTGGAGCACTTGAGGGACGATTGCATGCCGCCGTCGCAAGATGGTGCCGTATGAGGGAGATCGTCGGTGAGGGCATACATCACGTCATGTCATATTGCATTAACAACAGTATTAGGATTTTCTGATTTACTGCTTTACTATTATCGCATGATTGATTTGAGAACATGTAAATCCTTGTTCTATTATTCCACTGAGTTAGCTACTCACTCTCACGTTACGGGACGGTGTTCCTGGACACCCACCAGACCCTTTTGTGATTGCAGATGATGGCGCGGCCTGCGAGGCGGAGCCGGACTTGATGATGATGATGAGGAGGAGGATCCCTCCTTTATGCGTGTTCTGATCGACGGGATTACAGGGAGGTTGATTAGGTGCCTTGATACTTGTCATTTTATGTCTTCAGAGCACTCATGTATATGTTTTCTTTCTATTTTGAGGTATACATGTATATGTTTAACCTGGTAACATGTTCACACTCAAGAGACACACAACAATTTATATATGTTATACATACTATCACAGACTTCCGCTGGTTAATTTAACTGCCTCTGGAGTATGATATGTTGTTCTGGCGTAATCCCACTCATGTTTCATACATTAACACAGACAACATTCAATTATACATATCTATGTTGTATAAATAACATTTTGGAACTCGGGAGTTGGGTTTTTACTCGACCCCCCGATTTTCGGGATGTTACAAGCCTATAACATTATGGTGGGCCCTAGGAATTTTTAAATGGTGGGCATACAATGAAGCCTATAACATTAAGAAAGGTCTAGAAGAAAAAGGAATTTGCATATACAGATGTACAGGACATACCTTGAAAAAGCTTGCAACAGCCTAACCTTCATAATATGTAGTTTAAAGAAGTAGAAACATAGATCATCTTCCTCTTCCCCTAAAAATAACAGAAATCTAAGACTAGTTGCCTAACTCTGATATGCAGAAAACCAAAATAGAAAAAAGAAAAGAGTCAAGAAAGACAGAACCTCCAGTCTCATACACCTTAATGTGGCAAATTTCATACAAATAGGCATTTCTCAGTATTTTCTGTCACTTTGAAACAGAGATCATTTGATATTCATCTTCCATTCCACAGATCTCTTGACAATCATTTTGATTTACTGACCATAAGTGCATTACCATGATATCAATGACCATGAAAATGTTTGATCTAAATCAAATTTATAAAATCAAGTCGGTCTAGACTTTCTATCATACAAGTCCCACGTTGGATTGTCCATATCCTTTAGGAATCACTCTTATAAGACAATCCTAACCAACCAACAAATGGTCAGTGAAACAGATAGCCTGTATATGCTTCAATTCAGTTGTTAATAATGGTTCATCCATCATATGTGGGCCCCGATAGCTGAACATCGAGAATGTCATTTTTACAAACACAGTTTTCTTATGTGAGAATCTGCAAATACAGAAGGGAAAAAAAAAAGAAAAAAAAGTGGGATCATGCATGTATCCCTTTGTTTTAACTTATGATCATGGCTGTCTGTCCATAAATACTTACAGGACCAATACATTTTTTTTTTCCTTTTGTCAAGCAATGGATGTCCCACTTGAAAGGAATTTGATTACATTATGTTTGCATTTGTAATGTGCAAAATGAAGATTTCTGATCTGGTTAGCCATAACAGAGCATTTGCCTCTTTATCCTCAAGCCATGATGAATGCTCATTTGTGAGGAATACTTCCACATTTCTTGTGGTACTTGGAAACTGATAGGATTTTCTGAGATGTGGTGGCTTTGTTTGCAATAGTAATGGGTGAGATTAAAGAATTTGATTGTAACTTGATGAACTACCTATTTTTCTTATTTCTTCTTTCTGAGAGGCACATCTATTTTGTAAAAGAATATCAAAATCACATACCATATTTGCCAGATCTTAAACAAGATAAAAATTTAGTAAAAGATACCAATATACCTCAAAGTAAATTTGTTATTACAATTAAACTTTTCCTGCTCTATAGAGGATTTTCTAGTATATTCAGTGTATCTATCTATTTCAGCCTTTAAGGTCCGCACCCGTGCTAGTTGGAGATCGTGATTCTCTCTTACTTGATGCAACTCTTCTCTAAGGCAACCACATCATTCTTTAATATTTCCTTTGACTTACAACTCCTAGCTATTTCCTTGCCATGGAAATAGTAGTTGTCATCTGCTGAATCAGCTTAAGCTTTCATATATCCAAGCCAAAGCTAAACATTCAAAATGTGAGATATACAAAACCAAAGCTAAATATGGTAATTAGAAAGGGAGAGAGAGTAACAAGTCACAAATGTAATGAAAGTTAATTTAGTGGAAAACCTCATCCAATTATAAGACATTACTAGAACAAAACTGTACTAAAGCTTTCTACTTCTAGATAAATGTACATATAAGTAAGCATCCATAATAGATATTACAATACCAACACAAAAAAATGACAAATTTTCAACATAAAAATATGTGCCCTACTATAGATGGACCGTAGCACAAAAGCGCACTGAATACATGATTGTAAACAGCTGACTAATGGGCATCAAAATGGATAGTTGTGATCGAAAGATTTCAATACTCCAAAATCAGCAAAACAAATGTCCATTATTCTAAGGCCCAGTTCATCTAATCGAAATCTTTTTTCGGCGCTACATGCTATCTATAGTGTGTCCCGCTATTTGCCCAGTTCACTTTGTGGTACATGAATTCCACATGTATAATTTGTGCATGTGTCCAAAGCATTACACTTTGCCAGAGTATCAAATAACCCCTATTATACAGCTTTGCAGAATATTTTAAGGCAAAAAGAAAGAAAAACATGGGTAAATTTGAGAGTCATATTCAATAATTATAATTTGTCCTCAGTTGTTGTGTTGATTTCAAATTCAAAGTTCAAATGGGAACTAAAAGGCCTGTATGAACATGCTATAAATAGGGACCACATATGCCTTCTCTCTGGTTGGTGCCTTTGTAAGTGACTCCTATTGGGGAAGATACAAGACCTGTGCCATATTCAGTAATTATAATATAATCTTCAGCTTGTATTTGGATGCTCATTTTTAGTCAAATGCAATTGACTCAAGTAATTACCATTTACAGCGGATAGAAATAATGTGGGGGTGAAAGCGATGCATGTATGAGGCCAATCAACCTGATAATACTACACACATTTGTTTTAGGAATTTCATCAAACACCTGACATGCTTGCTGCTCACTAGAATTTCATTAAACAAAGCAACACAAGAAAAATGATAACCAACCTAAGGCCGAATTTTACCAATACAGGAAGGTTTGAAGGCTTCCCTGATTGCTCTTCTATGAGATATTCTGCTAGAGGATGGATTCTTGCAAGATGTCACGTTTGCTCCAGGAAATCGTGGCACATCAGCAGGGCCATCGACGAACCAAACACATCCAAACCATATTTATTTGAGGGCCTATGTATGGCCCATGCATTCTAAGTCTCCTAGATTAGATGGGGAAGTTCTGACCCTTTAGCCAATGGCCAACATATATATAGATAGGACAATCAAAAGAATGAAAATTAAGACGAGGAATTTGTCCAATTTTCATTTTCTCAAGCTTCCGGTTCTAATACAGTAGTGTTCTAAAAACAAATGAAGGCCAAGAATTCTTAGCTAGGCTCTTCCAAACTAAATGGCTATTGGTACATAGGCAACCAATATGGGGCATGACCCATCATATTCATGGTTTGGAGCACTGAACAACAGGCCTAGTTGTAGAAACTGAAAACTTAAGTGATCATAATGTCCATAAAAAAGACAACATATCTCTACAATATGTCCATTATTCTAAGGCCCCAGTTCATCTAATTGAAAAGACTGAGAAAGTAGATTATGAAAGGAAATAATATACATAAGTAGTCTACAAATATAAATTCATATATATAATGTTGCAAGAATCTTAAATAATATGAAAAATTAACTAGAAGTTCATTTAACACATCCACCTTTTGTGGGTTTTTTTTTTTTTTTTTTAAAGATGAGAAATTTATTAAAGCACATAAGGGACTACAAACAAGAAGAAAAGAAAAGGAAAGACAAAAAATTTAAGGAAAAAAGAAGTGGCGAAAGACTAGAAAACCTAAAGGAGCTATATAAAGAATAGACAACTAAAACAACTAAAATAACCTAACAAAACCTAGAAAGAAAAGGTCAAAAATACAACATCCAGACCCACATTCGAGGAATTGTTATCAAAAACTTCAAAAACAGAAATCATAAAATGAAACTGCCATAAACAACTTACGCTATGATGTGTCTAAAAACCAAAATGAAGAAAAAGCAAAGAATCCAAATCAAAATGATTCTTTACTAACCAGTTATTTAAAAAATACATTTGAGGCCTTTGATTGCTTGCTAATTAGAAACAAAAAAAAGCTAAATTCAGACTATAAACAAAAAATATTTAAGACATGTTAGTAACAAATGACTATTCATCAATATCATGTAATTGAAATGTTGCAAGCTCAGTGAATGATAAGAAAATCTTACTTGCACCCATATTGGTAATTACACAAACTCCTCTTTCCATAGCCAAAGGTAGGAGTAAAGACATCCAATTTGAAATTACACAAGCATTGGAAAGCGAGACTGAAGAAACCAAAGGACATTTTGTCAGAGTGAAGATCCCACATCTGTGGGCCCACATTGTTGCATTTGTTTTATCCACGCCATACATCCATATGGGGAAAATAAAAGATGTCCAAATGTTTAGATTCAAGAGTGAGGGGTGTAAAAATCAGACGCCAATATGATTCAATTAACAGACATCACTTGAAGTGGCAATAAAAATCAAGAGTGAGGCACGAAACAAAGATACTTATAATTCAATCATGTGCCTAAAGGCATGAAATAAAGATACCTCTAATTTCTTATATGCTTGCGAGAGTGAGTAACGTCAGTAGAGATCTAAGAGTGCCTTTAAAAAGAAATTAAAATAAGAACTTCACCTGTAGTAGTTACAGAACCAGAAAAACTGATTTTTGCTGCACCTTCAGTGGAGACAATTACAGATGTTGAAGTAGAAAAACCTGCAAAAGAATCACATAAAAAAATTGCACAATCACAACAACATGGGTACATTCGAAAACCGAGTAGGTAATCCACAGCCAAGGCCATCAACCTTGAGAAGTAAACAAGTGGCTAAAGGAGTAGAATGACAATAGAGTATCAATTACACAAGGGAAGCCACTTTATACCAATTTTTTCCACAAATAAGAAAAAACAAAAAATAAGAAAGATTCCACCATGATTACACAGAAAATTCAAAACAGGGTGAACATTTGAAATTGCAAGTTGGAGACCAATAAGATTCACAAAGACCCTATATCAACCAATTAAGGGGAAAAAATAATTGAAACTTCACAAATAGAAAATATTGGCAGACTTTCCGGGGGATAAACATGGAAAGAAAAATGTCCAAAACATTGAAACGGCCTAAGAAGGATAAGAACATATGAAATTGCACTAATAACAGATTGCTACAGTGAATATCTACAAGAGAAAGAATTACAAAAATTATTTACCTTTATAAGGAAATAAAAACCAATTTCCACACTCTTGGCTTTCCCAAAAAAGGGAGTTGTCAAATCAGAGGAAATCGGTCCTTTCCTCGATTGAATCCTATTTTCCACCAATCCAAACATCCACTAGGACTTGACATGTTCTTCAAGCACATTTCCTTCCATCTTATCCTAAGTAGTGCCCATCCAAATGGAATCTCTCAGTTGGTTCAACAGTGAAAATGAAATTTCTCAAAATGGCCCATAGAGATGAAAAGGACAGTCTTGAAAATGCAATCAGTTGCTTAGTGCAGCAAAGTTCTGTCCTTTGTGCCCATCCAAATGGAATCTAGCCATGGCTAGACTTCGGGCAAGGCATCCACCAAATGTCTTTCTTTTAATCTAGAAAAGGGCCAGTACCTATGAGATAGAAAACCAGTATTTGCAAGTGTGGTAGCTAGGCCAGTTTGGATCGCCCCCAATGAGCATTTGGGGGTTATAGGTCAAGCTCAAGTCTAGATTTTGGGCCAATTTACTAAATGGATTAGGCTTTGTATGGCCCTTGACCTGACTCAAACCCGACCCATTGCCACCCCCAGGAAAATCCCTCCATCCAACTTCTAGGGTACATCCAAAGTCCCAACAGCCCATTTATACTTTTTCCCATTAATAATATATGCAGAATGTAGGGAATAACAGCACTAGTAGTTGAACAATGAAGACCAATAAACAAGATATACTGCAACCAAAAAGAAAATGGCTATTTTTTAGTTCCTGCAACTCTATTTGTTTTCAGCTCAATATCATGTCTTGTATAAAAACCTGGAACTTACCCGTTAGCAAAAAATTGCATAATACTAATGACCCAAAATAAAGGAATGCAAGCAAGGAAACCCTTGGGTACATGATAATTAATCCTTTAGAAAAGCGAGAGCCACCACAAGGTGGAAGGGCTACTTGAAAATAAGCTAGAGTGACTTCTGTCATGGTGAGCCGCCATGGACATCGACTAAGGAGTGTGGTGGTGTATTATGATCCCAGTGGTTTTAAGTAGGGGTGGCAATGGGTGAGATTTAGATTGGGTAGGGGTTAGCACAAGTCCGACCCTTTTACAAAATGGACCAAGAATTTGTGCCCAAACCTTACCCAAAGTAAAGGATTCGTCAACATTAAAGGGAACTGAAAGGTAGAAAAACCAGCATAGAAGACTGTACATTGACGGCCATGGATGAATCTGTTTACTTTTAAGTAGTAAAAGGGAGTTCCAAACAAGAGATACAAAGTCATAGAAGATTACATTTTCCATTCAATGTAGGCAACTTCTTTCACAAACTAATCAAAATGAAATAAAAGAACATGCAATGACGGCTGCTGAGAATAGCCACAAAAATTGAAGCAAGAAAACTCACTTTCCATGTTGTTCTTGTACACTCTTAGTGGTGGATTTTTTTTATTGTTTCCTGCTTCAAATGCCCAAAAAAAATCTACAGAACTAAAATTAGTAGAGCATAGACTTGGAGATATTGACTTAGAAATAGCTTTTCAAATTTACATCAAATAAATGAAATAAAGGGTCAACTAAAAGTAGAGAAAATACTGACAATCCGTGGATTTGATATGAAAATTTAGCTACACAGCAATTTACCTGCATTGAGGGCTGAAGAATATCACCATAGAAACAAATGAAAAAAATTACAACAGCATCAATAGTAATTGCAACAAAGTTCTACCACCAAAACCTTCTTTGTTGAGCCATTTCATCAAACCGTTAGTATGCATGAAATCTAAAAGAGAGAGAGAAAAGATATAGAGAGAGGAGTAGATCAAACATATGAAGATGAAGCTCAGATTTCTTTGATTTTAAGAGATGTGACAAAAATATGAAAGGATGGCGGAGATGCATGGTTGCAGAATGGCGGATACAAACCTATGTAGGAGCTTCATGGCTGCTGCAATGGAGGTCCGAGCAAGATGATGATGTGAGGGAGATAGAAGATATGGCGGAGATGCATCAGAGAGAGGGAGGTGAATGAGAGAGATGGAGCAAGTGAGAGAGAGAGGGAAAGGAGATCGGAATGAAGATCAGGAGAGAGAAAGAGAGGAAAAGAGGAGAATGTGAACAGTGATCAGGAGAGAGAGAGAGAGAGAGAGAGAGAGAGAGGAGACTAGGAGCAGAGATCGGGAGAGGGAAATAATGGAATGGAAAGAGAGAGGGATAGGAGAGGAAAAGGCTTTTTGGGTGTGGCTTAGTTTTGAGCGGCGGGCCCTTTTTTTTTGACGTGGAGAGGGACCAACACATGGATGGTACTGTCAGGGGCTCCGTTGGGCCCATTATGATGTATTTTGTTTATCCATGTTGTTCATTCAATTTGATAATTAAATTTAGCATGTGATTCCCAAAAGGAGGTAGATTAAAGACCTAAGTGGACCACACCATAGGAAGAACATGTGATTTAATCTCCATTGTTTCCTACCGTGTGGTCAACTTAAGCCTTCGATCTACCTGCCTTTTTGGGTTCGTGCCCTAAAATGATATTTCAAAACATATGGATGGCTTAGATAGAACACATATATTGTGGTCGGCCCCATAGAACCCCCCCACACTACCGTTAATTTCTAATTGTCCAGGTTGGTGTAGAATTTAATAGCTACGGATTAAATCTGTAGTAAATTAGCTATGGTTTATATCCGTAGCAAAAAACTAACACAGTCCATAGCCTTTGCTCAATTTTTTAGTAGTGTTCACACTACAATAGAAAAAACACAAACAAAGCATCCACAAGTACACAAGAATTTTGCATGGAAAATCCCCATGGGAAAAAGCCCTGACACAAAGCAAAAATGATCATCATGAAAAGGAAAAGTACAAGAGATGGAGGAACTTACAATCTAAAAACCCTTATTTTAATTTATCCTCTCCAAACCTTAGAAATTCTTAAACCCTTACTAGAATTATCCTAATCCTGTAATTACACTCGTATATACAGCATAACACATGGAATAGGAAACTAATCGCATAACTATGAAAAATTGTGCATGCCATTAATCTAACCATCTATTCGACATTGATTGACTTGTCCTCGATCAATCAAGCACCACATGTTTAATTGCTCGAACGTGCTTAAAAATGTCCTGAGAGATTACAAGCATTTTACGAATTCTATGGATCAATCGACTCGACAATTCTCTTGATCGAGACTATCCAAAACTATTAATGTAACAATATGTATAATTCGAGGTTCACTCGTTCAATCGACCATGTTGTTCGATCTATCGAGACCCTGTTCGATGTATCGATTGAAGACATCTAACAACAATCTCCATCATGGTTCAATCATTATGAATCATTTGTTGAAGTTTCATCTCTAATCATCTCCATCATAGCTTGTAACGTCTCGAAAAAATTTATACAAAGACCTGAGTACCACATCAGGAAAAAATATCTAAGGACCGTACCCTGTCATAATTTAGATGAAAACTAATTAAGTACTAAACTAAATAATTGATGGATTTAGCTCAAACCACCATTTTCAGAGATGGTAAGACCTAAACCCATTAATATTGCTAACTCAACACTACTTAAAAACCTAGGCGAAATCCCATGAGCCTTTCGCTCTCGAGAGTAGATTGAAACTCTATATTGGACCTTGACCGCATGTTGAAAGTCTGATGACCACAAAATTATAGGGTTACATACATCCTACTGGGCTTGACAACCATCATAGGAATCGAGGCAAGATTATGTCCAGAAATGCATAAGTTGAGCCCTGAGTAAAGTATGTAAGAAGCGTGAATATCATTAGAAAATGTATTAAACTTAAGTAAATTGAGTCGTTCGCTTACACACGAAATTGAAGGTTTCAGACCATCAGTTTCTAACCAAAATTCACCCATGGAAAAGAAAATTTCCCTACACATATCCATATACTTGTGGCCCCGATTGAGTAAGTATGACCGTGATCTGACACGGGTCCTCCATGGTCGATCGGCCTATCCAATCGTGCTGAAATCACATCCTGACGTAGATCCATTGTTCGGGAACTTTTCTTGTGATGTAAGTGAATAACGAACCTCCCTATGATTCTCGTTCATGAGGAACAGGCACCCTTTGGATATAAACCAAGTATGTCATGGCCCTAGGGCCATTTGCATCACTTCCGGACTTATATAAATCCCTTATTTCACTCCATTTCTATTCCATACGAATTTCTTGAAACCCTATGAGAGAGAAGAGGGAAAAGAGATAAAAGAGTGAGGAGAGAAGAGAAAGTTTGGGAGATCGTTGATGTGATTCTTTCCCACGACTGCACACACTGAATTGCCTTCCTGTTATTCTACACAATCTACTTCAACTATGATTTGGGCAAGAAAACCTAACCCTAGTATTATTGTAGAGATCCAAATTGAGTAATCGATATACTAGCTAACATATTTCACGATATAGGTACCTAACGTTCCGTTTTTGGGAATGTAGAAGTCTAACCGAGTCTGAATCGAGTATCCCAATGAAAGGTACGGACTATAAACACTTAGGTTATGATTTTCAATGCTTTCAATGTTAGCTAATGATTTATGTCTGTCTTAATTGCTGCCATGTTGACTTAGATACGACGTTTTTGATATATTTTACATGTATGACTATGTTGAAAGAATGACGCATCCCATGTGTTTATTAAAATGATTGAATGAACTTGTAAACGTGATCGGTGTTTGTCAAGACTACTAATCTAGGATTTATGTTTGGCATATGCATGATGACCCCTTTTGTGTAAAGATTTGCCATAATATGTCGTAACTAATCTAGTTTATGTATGTTGAGGAATTGTAATATAAGTGTTTGCTAAATTTCCTAAATAAGGAATTATTTATGATATGTAGTTATTAAGGGTGTTGAGATAGGATTCTCAATTACCTTGTTCATACGTATAGTTTCCTTCATATAATTTTAATTCCGTCTATGCAATTTATGGATAAAATGCAAGTCTTAAGTAATATGATCAATGCGTTTGACGAAATACACAAATGAGGAAATTATTTGGATTGTTTGTTGAATGATGACATGATTATTACATGTGTTTACTTAATTCATCTGAGTAAGATTGGGGCTCTAACGTAGTCTAGGTAATCGGTAACCGTCTCTATTCGGGTGGCTGAATTAGTCTCGCCACACTAGATAGATTAGATAAATCTGGGTCGCACAACGACCATCGACAGTGGTTAGGCCACGAGGGGCGCTTACGCACTCCATATTGATTATGTCAGTGTGTGCTCGTACTAATCGAACTTGTCTAATAAACTGATTGGCCCATTATGTGTTTACTATGTGTGGACACCATTTCTTGAATCTAAGGTACCCCCTCCGATGTAAAGGCCCGCTTTAACCTTGGTACCATGATCTGCTACGACTCATGAGCAGGGTATGGTAGTATGGGATACCGTGTTCAAGTTGTCGGCCTACGCTGAGGTGATTAACCACCCTGTAGTGACCAGTGGGCAAAATCTGACTTATGAGCCAAGCATAGTGGTATGGGACACCACATTTGACCTGTCGACCTACATCGAGGTGATTAGCCACCCCGTACTGACCGGGAGTATAAATTTTGAATTTGCCTATCGACTGCTTTTCATTGGGAGAGATGACCCCACAACTTGCCTATCGTATGTGCTTGACTAGGAGTGACGAACCTAGATGGATCCTTCGGTTTGGGTAAATGATATAAAGGGAGGTACCCTAACTTTCCAAACTTGCTGTATGAATAAACTTAATCAACTACTGGGCCAACATGACCATGCATTGCACTACATTAGTTATGACATATTTTTAAAGTATGGAAGTCGCATGGGAGGCAGTGTTGGCATATGCGATATTTTGGTCGGTGTCACTTATTGAGGGAGCTTTTGATGTGAGGGCATGCATCATTACTTGCACTCCATTCCCGCATTAACAATAGTAGCTAGGAAGTGATTGTTATGTTTCTTTATCATTACTACTTGATTGACTTGATAACATGCTAACCTCAACCTTATAGTACCACCGAGTTTATCACTCACTCCCACTCTAGGACGGTGTTTTAAAATACCAACCAAACACTGGTTTAAATGTAAATGATGATGAGGTTTATACGGTGGAGCGGGACTTCATAGACGGGGAGGAGTTTTCCTACTGTCAGCTTTCAGGTGGGTTTATGTAGACATTGAGCAGCTTTGCTGGGATACTAGGATACTTGTCTAGTTTGACATGTTATGTATCCATATTTTGTACATTTTGAGACAGATTTTGTATATATTAAACCCTGTTATTTCATCATACTCTATAGGTTGTGAATTGCTTACTTATTTTAATACATATATGCCAGACTTCCGTTTGCTTAATTACTTTATCTCTGGAGTATGATATGCTATTTTAGTACAATCCCACTCATGTTTAACTCATTCATTTGGATGAAATTTCAACATCATTATCCATATCGCATAAGTGATGTGCAGGATCTCCGGAGTAGAGCCTTGCTCGACCCTCAAAATTCAGGGCATTACAAGTTAGTATCAGAGCATGATTTGGATTAAACTAGACCAGGGTTAAGGCAACACGATGCACTCTGACGCACACTAACTTAGGAGGAGATGATGAAATTTAAAAATGATCGTAGGATCCCAAAGTTTCACCGACGCATGAGATTGACCATTGTAGTGTAACCCGTATGCATCTTAAATCATGTGGATTAATTTCAATCACTTTGAGGCTGTGAATTGATGGGTTTGAAGCACAAGTCGGCAAATTCCAAACCCGAAACAGGCCAAAAGGCGTGAATACGCGCTTGTTGGACCGAGAAACTGAACCGTGCAGGCCTAGGGACCCAAACCATAAAATTCGGTGGGGCCAAGGGAGTCTCACGCATGCATATGGAACCATAAGAGGGGGTGGCCACCGGCTAGGGTGGAGCCACCGCCTGACACCCCAGGGGGGCATGGCGGTACCGCACCGACAGCGGTGCACCACCGACCAGCGGGACATGTGGGGTCTCTCCCACATGTGGGGCCCCTCTTTTTAACCCCTTAGCCCCGTTTCACCCCCACAACAACTTTTCTAACCCTCCAAATAACCCCAAACCCTCCAAAACTCCTTTTCTCTCTCAAATCCCCACTTCCATTCACTCAAATCTTCCATTTCTTCTACATCATACACCCATCCACCACCATTCCCTTAAAACTGTCTATTACAACTCTTCATCTTCATTATTTCCACTCCTTTGGGCACAATACTCACATTTTTGTGTCTCATGACTTTCAAACTTTCAAGTCCACTCCATTCTCCAAGCGTTTCCACCTCCATAGTACTTTTCGAACTTATCACCATCATTTTCTCCATCTCAACGCACCTTTACCTTATGGGAAAGAAGAGAGTGGCCCCGGATGAGGTCGGGCCTAGCCGTCCAAGACGCTCTAGGAAGAAGACGAGTGTCGAGACGAGGACAAGTGTCGAGACGAGGACAATTGCAGAGCAAAGGTCGAAACGGGACCACAATCCTCGAATCCCGATAGAATGATCTCTACCGGCAGGTGTCGAGCTTTGTAAGTTTCGTGATTGCAAAGTTGTATTTGAAGCTCACGTTGATGAGAAATTATTTAATTTGTATCCAGTAATCAACCTTCTTCTGGAGACCGGGTGGGGTCCCATATTTAAAGGAAAGGCTCATGCGAGTGAAGGCACTGTACGAGCCTTCTATGAGCACATATGGAACCCAACTCTAAAGCCTCTCCAGTTCACTATTCCTTTGGAGAGGCATGAATCCAGAGTCAATGTGGATGTTATGGATTGTATCATGGGAAACAGCATGGTGTGGTACATGCTAGTGAAACTCATCTCGCTAGTGGACGAGAAAGAGATCGCCACAGACATTTCCTTTGCAGCCGACTGGTTCATTCGATGTAAGAAAATAGCCTCGCATCGATACGTATGATGGTAGACTTTCTCCTGCTCCACTACATATGCACATATAACATATATCCTAGGTTGAGTAATCGCATAGAATGCACTCATTTTATGGTAGACTTCTTATACAGAGTTGGACAAGGGAGAAAAGTATGCCTACCTACTCCCCCCTTGTCTCAGATAATCAGGACCACACGATTTACTCGGGGGGACACATCTCTTCCATTCGGCCGACTTATCTACAAGATTGCCCACAATTTCGGTTTCAGACTTCATATGGATAATCTTGCGCCTCTTCACTTAATTAGTGAGACTACATTCAACAATATAAGAATTGGCCCTAGGTAATGCCAAGCCCGACTCGATGAGTATGCGGATGAATTAGAAGAAGAGAGTGAAAAAGAAGGTAATGAAGATGATGAAGGAAATGGAGAGGAAGAAGGCAGTGAAGAGGAAGATCAGGAAGAAGAAGAGGAGGCCCAAGACTCAGATGGGGGACCTCCTACTACACATGAAGACCGCCATGATCAAGCCACCTTAGAAGCCCACATGGCCAAGATTGAAAAAAACTAGACCCATTTGAAGCAAAAGTTTGAAGAGAACCAGGCCTATCTAATACAAAAGTTCTAGAGAATGTCTCGCACCTTGAAAGCCCTCCTTTGCTGTATGCAGGATAAGGGTGAGCCTCCGCCTTCACTAGAGTCGGAGGACTAGTCCTGTGTTGTAGTTATTTTTTTTCTTTGTATCTTGTCTTCTTGTAATAGCCTTGGTTGGCTTAGATGGATGTTAAGATAGTTAGTGTTGAAGCCTTTTGATAAGATTAGCTCACATGCATTCTCTGTCATAATTCATGTAATGCTACATCATATGTATTGTGACAAATTTTTGTTAAATGAAATGCATGAAGTTTCTTTTGATGTGCAAGGTGTAGAATATTTCAAAAAAGTGGGTGATATTATCCTGATTTTACACACGTTGCACCCTATGTTGTATATAGGGAATGCCTCCTAAAACTACTTGGAATATGGCAAGCCTCCCACTTAGTGGATCGATTGACGAGGTACCTCCCCCGAGCGATATCCATACGGACCCCAGTTTAAGCTCGAATATTGAGACAATGCTAGAATCATAGCCGGCCACTAGCCCCACAAATGGGCCAACACTGAGTGCACCACTGGTTCTAGGTCAGAACCGTACGTCTTCGTTGACACCACACATGCCTCATGCAGCCCCTCCCCCTGATAGGTTAGAGCAGATGATGCTCCTAATGCAGGAACAATAATAAATATTGGCTACTATTGCAGGGTTCATTGCCCAAAACATGAATGTGGTCCCACCCATGCCACCCGTACAGTCCACTGGAACTGTGAATACAAGTGGCTTATTTGAGCGCTTTCAGTGCTTCTGCCCTCATACTTTCGTGGGTACTCACTGACATGAGGAGGCTGAGTATTAGTTGGATTGTATATCCAAGATGTTGAAGCTGTTGCACTATAATGAAGTAGAGAAAATTGATCTTGTTACTTATATGTTCGAGAAGGAGGCTAGTCTTTGGAGGGATAGCATCCTACAAACCGTCCCAATGGGATATGTGTGGAAGTGAGACGTGTTCGAAACTCATTTTCATGGAAAGTATTTTCCCCTCACTTGCCATAATGAAGAGGGTGAATTCCTCTTCCTTCGACAGGGGGGATGACAGTGGCTGAATATGAGAACCGCTTCACAGAGCTGGCCAGATATGCTTTATTGATCCAAACGAATGAGTTGAAGAGAATGACATGATTTTTAGAGGGTCTGCGGGCTAATATCCGCACGAAGATGTGTTGCGCTAGCATTCCTAATTATGCTGAGCTAGTGAACATGTCCCTACAAGCTGAGCAGGATAGTGAGAGAGTGTCTTGGACACATATACCAATGGGCCCGAGGCCTCTGCCTGAACTAAAGAATCAGCCAATTCTCGGCAAAAGGCCATGTGTGGATTCACCTCCCAAGCTAATGGCTCCACCGACCCAGCAAAGGTGAACTGACTGTTGGTGTACTTATTATAATAAAGGGGGATACACCGACCCCTTCTGTTTTACCAAGATGAAAGACAACGGTTTCACACCACCTCAGAAGATTAATCGCTAGCTCCACCTCTATAATCTGCACCACCGACACAGCCATTCCACCGACCACCCGTACCTTGAAATAGTCCACCTCAACGACCTATGGTAGTGGAAGAAAATCATCCAAAACAAGCTCATGTACATTCACTTGCAGCTAAAGCATCTGAGTCAGCAACTGTAGTACCGTTAGCCTTTGAAGTCACTACCCACATTTAAGGTACACCTGTATTTTTGTTGGTGGACACCGGGTCCACTATTTCGATGATATCATACTCTACAGTCAAGCGTTTAAGGCTAAACAGTACCCTTATGGTTGGGGTGAGAGTCATTGCGACAGCAGGAACCTTCGCAGATGTCACTAAGCTTTGTAAGGGTTGCCTGATAGACTTAGGAAGTAGGGTGGTGTGTATTGACCCGATTATCACCACCATATATCATTACGATGTCATCCTCGACATGGATTGGCTAACGAAAATGAAGGCACAGATTGATTGCGATACTAGATTGGTGACAGCATATGGACCCGAGGGCACGACCTTCACCTTACCCATTCAGGTCAGTTATGCTTACCGCATTCGTTGTTATGCCTCCCTGTTGGAAAATTTTGATAGTCTGACACTTGGGGACACACCAGTAGTTCAATATTTCATAGACGTGTTCAAAACGATCCCTGGACTACCTCCTCAACACAAGATTGACTTTACTATCGTCCTTGTGCCAGATGTTACGCCTATTTCCATATCGACATACTACTGCCTTCATGTGAAATGGAGGAATTGAGGAAGTAGATGGATGATCCGTTGGATTCAAGTTTTATACGGCCTAGTGTATCTCCTTTGGGAGCTCATGTGTTATTCATGAAGAAGAATGATGGATCACTACAGTTATGTATAGATTATCACAGGTTGAATCATGTCATGGTGAAGAATAAGTATTCTCTACCTAGGATAGATGACCTATTTGACCAGTTGAAGGAAGTGCAGTATTTCTCTAAAATTGACTTACAGTCAGGGTATCATCAGTTGCATGTCAGGAATGAAGACGTACAGAAAACAGCTTTTAGGACCAGTTTCGAGCACTACAAATTCCTCGTGATGCCGTTTGGACTTACAAATGCACCGACCGTATTCATGGATCTCATGAATCGAGTATTTTGGGCGTATCTTTACCTATTCGTCATCGTGTTTATATATGATATTTTGATATACTCCAAGAGTTGGAAGGATCATGAAGAACACCTGCGATCAGTCTTTGATACTCTCAGGAAGAATCAATTATTTGCTCAGTACCGGAAATGTGACTTCTGGAAGGAAGAAGTCAAGTTCCTGGGACACGTGGTTTATAAGAAAGGAATTACCATGGACCTTGCCACAGTGACCGTAGTATAGGTTGGGAGCGGCCTGGCTCATTTACAGAAGTGAGGATTTCCTTAGACTTGTCGTCTACTATCGCCGATTCATTAAAGATTTTTCTAAGATAGCCCGAGTGTTATCTTAACTCACTTGAAAAGATCTTAAGTTTGAATGAGAAAGCAGAGGTAGCCTTTCAGAAATTAAAGGACAAGTTGACGTCTGCACCTTTGCTTGTATTGACAGAGCAAGGGGTCAAGTACACTATTTACATCGAAGCCTCTCGAGTTGGTTTGGGATGTGTAGTGATGTAGAACGATAGGGTGATTGCCTATGCCTCGCGACAGTTAAGGAAGCACGAAGAAAATAACCCCATGCATGACATGGAATTAGGAGCAGTCATCTCACTACAAGAAAAGGGGGCTTTAACCTTAGTTCAAAACAGTGGCTAAAAAGGTTAGAAACTGAGGCTAAAGCCTTTAGCCTCAGTTTTTCCTCAGTTATCCAAACCGAGGTTGAAACCCCCATGGCTAAAGGCTTTAGCCTCAGTTTTAGCAATCGAGGCTAAAATGACTTTTATAGCCTTGGTTCTTCAAGTGAGGCTAAAAGACCCTTTTTAGCTTCGGTTTTTACAAATTGAGGTTAAATCAAAATTTTAGCCTCGATTTTTTCCAAGTAAGACTAAATCCAAATGTTAGCCTCAATTGCTTCCAACTGAAGCTAAATCTATTTTTAACCTCGGTTTTCAACAATCGAGGCTAAATCCTTTAGCCACGGGATTTTCAGCCTTGGTTCTCAACAACCGAGGCTAAATCCAAGCCTTGGTTACAAATTGAGGCTAAAAATGTTTAATTTTTTTAAATATTTATTTAAACTACTAATCCATTCATTCAATCCACTCATGAAACAATCAATCATGAAAGCCATAATACCAACAAAATAGTTAACAACAGTCTACTTAAAGTTTTCAAAACAAACTCAATCAAATTGTTACACCACATTAGGTTCCACAAATATTAATATTCTTATCTCTTCTATAATCTCTCATTTTCTTTTTCTTTGAATTTTCTTGTATCTTTTTTTAATCATTAGGTCTTTTATTGACGTTTCTTTCATCTGGAAGCCTTTGTAAAAGGGTTTCTATAGTAGCATCAGATTTCTCTTGGGCATCTTTACCTGCTCGATCCTCCAAACGTTCCTACCAAAGGAAGATAACCACTAACAACATTTAAACTCAACTTTAATGAAGCGATTAAACTAAATCAATACAGACCTGCAAGAACTTCTTCACTAGGAATAACATAATTCCCCGGTAATCAATGGCAAAGATGACCTCAATCTCACATTCCAACTGCTGCATGGCAGCAAGCTTCTGCATAATCATTGCATCATATCTACCCATCTGCAGGACAACAACCTACTAATGAGACATCACTAAAATGCCATTTCTGTATTAAATATTCAACTAGAAAAAACTTACCTCCTTATATGAAGGCTGCTTTTGATTTTCGATTATGTCTAATATAACATTAGGTTGTGAATTAGGCAGCCCAAGAGTTTATCACTTTCTTCTTTGCATTTGCTATCTGCACTGCTTAAATAGCAAGAGAAAAGTTGTGATCAGAATATTTCAAACATAATGATGCAAAAAAAATAAAAGGGCATCCATTTCCCCATAAATCAATAATATTATTGGCAAGTAGATATTTTTCAATTACCTTTGCTTAAGGTGCAGCAACAATTGTATGAGATGGCAACGAAGTTAAGGCAGAACATTTGTTGGATTCTTTTCAGACAATTTGCTAGCAACTGATATACCAAACTCTCGGACATCAAAATCCTATGACATGGAAAAAAGAAAGAAAAAAAAAAGATATTGAACATGCCCCTATGTTCATAAACAATTTTCAAATAAAGATAACAGTTCAAATGCTCATAGAAGAGCCATTGGCAGGTTGTGCCAAAAAATTATACCTCATCATTAAGAGCAACAAAGATAACACTCAAACTATCAGCCTATGCCAAAAATTCATCAAAACCTCCATTTCCATGCAGAGATAGAAAGACTGACTGATGAACACTAACATCAGCATCTACAACAGCAGCAATTAGAAGTTTCTCCACAATCTGCAGACAACTAAGAGTTAATGATCAAGATGTACAAGCAAGACCATTTTGCAAATACATATTTGATTCACATAAGAACCTAAATAGAAGCATAAAAATTTACTTCACATATACTACAAGAAAAACGGGCAAAGACTACGGCCAAAAACCGTAACAAAAGCCCTTTTTCTACGAATATGATCTGTAGCACATCCGTCGCTATTGGTGGGGTAGATAAAGGTATAGCTACAGATTATATCCATAGCAATAGATACCAATAGCTACAAATTATATCCGTAGCAATACCTTTAACTACCCCACCAATAGTGACAGACGTGCTACAACAGATATCCGTAGCAAAAGAGATTTTATCTATAGCAATAGATACCAATAGCACCAATAATATCTGTAGAAATAGATACCAATAATTATGGACAATATCCATAGCAATAGGTACAAATAGCTACAGATGAAAGTCGTAGCTATTTTTTTTAAAAAAAATGTAATAATACGACCTATTTTCATTGCAAGAACCTGTTGTGATTGAAAACTCATCTAAGCTTAATGCTGATAGAAATAATACATAAAATGCAATCAAAAAAAAAATCGATGCATTTATTACAAATAGCAATCAAATCATGCAATGCATCCTACATTCACATTTCTAAATAAACAACACTTCACTTTGCTCAACCTATCATAAGAATTACAACTAAGGTGTGCCCTCATGTGCAATAAACAAATACACTCCAACACAGTAAACACCCTCCATATGCATTCAATAATGCTCACATTTTTATAGAATTTTCGTCCTTCAGACGGTCAATTTCAGCAAATGCAGAAGATAAAGTTTCTTCTTTCCTTGAAACTGCAGATGTAATTCTTGTGGACTTCGACACAAGATCACTTTCAAGTTCTGAAACCCTTCCCTTGAGAAAATGAATTTCATCCTTCACTGACTTCTTTAACTTGTCAGCCTGTATAAAACAACATTTGTAGACACAATCAAAAAAGCATGCCTTTGTACACATCTCAAAAGGAAGAAAGATAAAAAATAATAATTATATATGAAGAAATAAAAAATGTACTTACAAATCTTCTAAACTATGGCCAAATTCGACATGAGTAATGTGTTCAAACCTAGGATGAACTTTTAAACTCGAAACATAGGTTTAGGTTAAGGTTATAGGTTTAGGTTTAGGTTTTAGGTTTAGGTTAGGTTTAGGTTATAGGTTATAGGTTATAGCTTTAGGGAATTAAAAATATGTTAAGGTTTAGGTTTAGGAAATCAGGATCGGTTTTAGGTTTAGGGTTTCAAGTTTAGATTTAGGTTTAGGTTAGGGAGTTGAGATTAGGATTAGGTGTAGGTTTAGGTTTCGGTTAGGGAGTTGAGATTAGGATTAGGTATAGGTTTAGGTATAAGGATTTGAGAATACATTTAGGTTTTAAGTTTAGGTTTAGGTTTTAGGTTTAAGGTTTAGCTTTTGGTTTTAGTTTTAGGTTAAGATTAGGTTATAAGTTATAATTTTAGGTTATAGGTTATAGGTTTTAGGTAAAGGTTTAGGTTATAAGTTTTGGTTTAGGTTAAGGTTATAGGTTTAGGTTTAGGAAATCGAGTTCGGGTTTGAGATCAGGTTTAGTTTGATTTTCAAGTTTAGGTTTAGGTTAAGGAGTTGAGATTAGGATTAGGTGTAGGTTTAGGTTTAAGGATTTGAGAATACATATAGGTTTTAGGTTTAGGTTAAGGTTATAGGTTTAGGTGTAGGTTATAGGTTATAGGTTATATCTTTAGGGAATTGAGAATAGGTTAAAGTTTAGGTTTAGGAAATTGGGTTCAGGTTTGGGATCGGGTTTAGGTTTAGGTTTTCAAGTTTAGGTTTAGGTTTAGGTTAGGGAGTTGAGATTAGGGTTAGGTGTAGGTTTAGGTTTAGGGATTTGAGAATATATTTAGGTTTTAGGTTTAGGTTTAAGTTTTAGGTTATGGTTTTAGGTTTGGGTTTAGGTTTAGGTTTTAGGTTTAGGTAAAGGTTAGGTTATTGGTTATAAGTTTAGGTTATAAGTTATAGGTTATAGGTTAAGGTTTAGTTTATAGGTTTTGGTTTAGGTTAAGGTTATAGGTTTAGGTTTAGGTTAAGGTTTAGGTTTAGGTTATAGGTTTAGGTTAAGATTTAGGTTTAGCTTATATGTTATAGGTTATAGGTTATAGCTTTAAGAAATTGAGAATAGGTTAAGGTTTAGGTTTAGGAAATCGGGTTCGGGTTCGGGTTCGGGATCAGGTTTAGGTTTGGGTTTTCAAGTTTAGGTTTAGGTTAAGTAGTTGAGATGAGGATTAGGTATAGGTTTATGTTTAGGAATTTGAGAATACATTTAGGTTTTAGGTTTAGATTTAGGTTTTAGGTTTAGGTTAAGGTTATAGGTTTAGGTTTAGGTTTAGGTTTAAGTTTTAGGTTTGGGTTTAGGTTATAAGTATAGGTTATAGGTTTAGGTTAAGGTTTAGGTTATAGGTTATAAGTATAGGTTTATGTTTAGGTTAAGGTCTAGGTTCAATTTATAGGTATAGGTTTTGAGATTTGAGAATAGGTTTAGGTTAAGGGATTTTAAAATACATTTAGGTTTTAGGTTTAGGTTTAAGTTTTAGGTTTAGGTTAAGGTTTTAGGTTTAGGTTATAAGTTTAGGTTAGGTTTAGGTTATAGGTTATAGGTTATAGCATTAGGGAATTGAGAAAAGGTTAAAGTTTAGGTTTAGGAAATCGTGTTCGAGTTCAGGATCAGGATCGGGTTTAGGTTTGGGTTTTCAAGTTTAGGTTTAGGTTATGTAGTTGAGATTAGGATTAGGTGTAGGTTTAGGTTTAGGAATTTGAAAATACATTTAGGTTTTAGTTTTAGGTTTAGGTTTTAGGTTTAGGTTAAGGTTATATGTTTAGGTTTAGGTTTAGGTTTAGGTTTAGGTTTTAGGTTAAGGTTAAGGTTATAGGTTTAGGATATAGGTTTATGTTAGGTGTAGGTTATAGGTTATAGCTTATAGCTTTATGGAATTAAGAAATGGTTAAGGTTTAGGTTTAGGTTAAGTAGTTGAGATTAGGATTTGGTGTGGGTTTTAGTTTAGGAATTTGAGAATACATTTAGGTTTTAGGTTTAGGTTTAGGTTTTAGATTTTAAGTTTAGGTTATAGGTTATAGGTTTAGGTTTAGGTTTAAGTTTTAGGTTTAGGTTTAGGTTTCAGTTCAGGTTTTAGGTTTAGGTTAAGGTTATAGGTTTATGTTAGGTTTAGGTTATAGGTTATAGGTTATAGCTTTAGGGAATTGAGAATATGTTAAGGTTTAGGTTTAGGAAATCAGGTTCGGGTTCGAGATCAGATTTAGGTTTGGGTTTTTAAGTTTAGGTTTAGGGTAAGTAGTTGAGATTAGTATTAGGTGTAGGTTTAGGTTTAAGAATTTGAGAATACATTTAAGTTTTAGGTTTAGGTTAAGGTTTTAGGTTTAGGTTTACGTTAAGGGTTTAGGTTTAGGTTATAGGTTATATAGGTTTAGGTTAAGGTTTAGGTTTATGAAATAGGTTTCGGGTTTACATTTAGGTTAAGGTCTAGGTTTTGGTTATAGGTATAGGTTTTGGGATTTGAGAATAGGTTTAGGTTAAGGTTATAAGTTTAGGTTATAGGTTTAGGTTTAGGTTATAGGTTATAGGTTATAAGTATCGGTTTACGTTTAGATTAAGGTCTAGGTCTAGGTTTAGGTAGTAGGTTTTGGGATTTGAGAATAGATTTATGTTAAGATTATAAGTATAGGTTTATGAAATTGGGTTCGGGTTCGGGATCAGGTTTAGTTTTAGGTTTTTAAGTTTAGGTTTAAGTTTTGGTTAGGGTGTTGAGATTAGGATTAGGCGTAGGTTTAGGTTTGGGATATAAGTTAATGTTAGGGTTTAGGTTTCGGCTATAAGTATAGGTTTTGGGATTTGGGAATGGATTTTGGTTAAGGTTATAAGTTTAAGTTAAGGTAGGTTTAGGTTTAGGTTTAGGTTATAGGTTATATGTATAGGTTAATGTTTAAGTTAAGGTCTAGGTTTAAGTTTAGGTTATAAGTTTTAGGATTTGATAATAGGTTTAGGTTAAGGTTATAAGTATAGGTTTATGAAATTAGTTTCGGGTTCGAGATTGTATTTAGGTTTACGTTTAGGTTTCGGATAGGGAGTTGAGGTTAGGATTAGGTGTTTAAGTTTGGGTTACAAGTTAAGGTTAAGGTTTAGGTTTTAGCTATAAGTATAGGTTTTGGAATTTGAGAATAAGTTTAGGTTAAGGTTATAGGTTTAGGTTTGGCTTAGGTTATAGGTTATAGGTTATAGCTTTAAAGAATTGAGAATAGGTTAAGGTTTAGGTTTAGGAAATCGGGTTCGGGTTCGAGATCGGGATCGGGTTTAGGTTTGGGTTTTCAAGTTTAGGTTTCGGTTAAGTAGTTGAGATTATGATTAGGTGTAGGTTTAGGTTTAGGATTTTGAGAATACATTAAGGTTTTAGGTTTAGGTTAGGGTTTTAGGGATAGGTTATAGGTTATATGTTTAGGTTAAGGTTTAGGTTTATGAAATCAGTTTTGGCTTCGAGATCAGGTTTACGTTTAGGTTAAGGTCTTGGTTTAGGTTATAAGTATAGGTTTTGGGATTTGAGAATAGGTTTAGGTTAAGGTTATAAGTTTAGGTTATAGGTTTAGGTTATAGGTTATAAGTATAGGTTTATGTTTAGGTTAAGGTCTAGGTCTAGGTTTAGGTTATAGGTTTTGGGATTTGAGAATAAGTTTAGGTTAAGGTTATAAGTATAGGTTTATGAAATTGGGTTCAGGTTCGGGATTGTGTTTAGTTTTGGGTTTTCAAGTTTAGATTTAGGTTTAGGTTAGGGAGTTGAGATTAGGATTAGGCGTAGGTTTAGGTTTAGGTTCTTTGTTAAGGTTAAGGCTTAGGTTTCAGCTATAAGTATAGGTTTTAGGATTTGAGAATAGGTTTAGGTTTAGGTTTAGGTTTTAGGTTTAGGCTAAGGTTCTAGGTTTAGGTTTTAGGTTTAGGTTAAGGTTATAGGTTTAGGTTTAAGTTTAGGTTTAAGTTTTATGTTTAGGTTATGGCTATAAGTGTAGGTTTAGGTTTAGGAATTTGAGAATACATTTAGGTATTAGGTTTAGGTTTAGGGTTTTAGGTATAGGTACTAGGTTATAGTTTTAGTTTAAGGTTTAGGTTTATGAAATCGGTTTCAGGTTCGGGATCGGGTTTACGTTTAGGTTAAGGTCTTGGTTTAGGTTATAGGTATAGGTTTTGGGATTTGAGAATAGGTTTAGGTTAAGGTTATAAGCTTAGGTTATAGGTTTAGGTTTAGGTTTAGGTTTTAGGTTATAAGTTTAGGTTTATGTTTAGGTTAAGGTCTAGGTCTAGGTTTAGGTTTTAGGTTTTGGGATTTGAGAATAGGTTTAGGTTAAGGTCATAAGTATAGGTTTATGAAATTGGGTTTGGGATCGGGATCGGGTTTATGTTTGGGTTTTCAAGTTAAGGTTTTGGTTTAGGTTAGGAAGTTGAGATTAGGATTAGGCGTAGGTTTAGGTTTGGGTTATAGGTTAAGGTTAAGGTTAGGTTTCAGCTATAAGTGTAGGTTTTGGGATTTGAGAATAGGTTTAGTTTTTAGGTGTAGGTTAAGGTTATAGGTTTAGGTTTTAGGTTTAGGTTAAGTTATAGGTTTAGGTTTAGGTTGTAGGTTTAGGTTTTTGGGTCTAGGAATTTGAGAATACATTTAGGTTTTAAGCTTAGGTTAAGGGTTTAGTGTGAGACCCGACCCAAGTTCACATATGTGCATGTGTGTGTGAGAGTGTGCATTTCATTTCTTATGGTCTCACGGTCCTATCGGTTGAATTTTGGTGACCCGCGACCCTCAGTTAGTGTTGCAGTCATTCTTGAGTCCGGTCATGTAGACCCGACTCGGATCGAGCTGAGATCTATGCCATTGCGACCGCATTGTTGCCGCGGTTCCAACACCGTTTCTTGTGCGTCCATCCAATATGTGGATCATAAGTTGTGTACGTTTCATTCTATGGCCCTTGATTTCGATCATGTGGCCCACCTTGGAGTGGTGCATATGGCCCACACTTCTTCTTTTGCACAAGTTCCAATACACACTACACACACCACCTAAATCTCCATAACTCAAACTATCAAGACCTCACACACCACCCACACCTAACCTACCCTAGCAACATTGTTTTATCACCATAGGTTAATGATTACTTTCTTTAAAAAGATTTTCCCTCTCTTTTCCTCTCATTTATCTCTCTCTTCTCTTCTTCTCTAGCAATTTTCCTCCATTTCTCCAGCCCATTTTCCTCCATTTTTCTAGCCACCTTCCTTCTTAATCCCCCACCATCTAACCCTTGAAACCTCATCTCCACCATTGATCCATCTCCCTTGGTGCTAAAGGACCTTAGTGTGAAAGTTTGGTGGTCATCTTTGAGGTGGGTGCCCCTTTATATGTAAAAATCTATTTTCTATAGCCTTGATATTTTCTTTTTTCATGATGGAAGTGTAGGACCCATCAATCAATGGTGGAGATCCCACACAATCCCATGGTTGTGGCCTAATGGCCTATCTTATGCATGCATGATCCATGCATGAGGCCTTTCTCTATGGGCCCCATCATGACCATTTTCTTTCATATCATATTATGTTTGGGTCATCTAGACCTTATAACCATGGTGGGGATGGCATTCTCACCATGCATTTTAATTATAGGCCATGCATGTGCAAGATTCATGTTATAAATGTAAATCTATGTATGATGTATGGGTGTGATTGATCTAGGGATGGCTCAATAGTGGCGGATCCCTTTCCCTATGGCCGGATTGTCCTTCTATCTCTATTTTCTCTCATTTATTTCCTGATGTCTGTGGCTCATTTGGTGGGCCTAGGACATCCATAAATTTCAGCAAGGTGGGATGCCCAAACTGCCCATTGTTTGATTTTGGTTGTCCTACTTGCTGCCTTAATGACGCATGCAAGGTGTGTTGGCTTTAGATTATGACATGGACATTTGTGGGGCCCACTAAGGAAGTCCACACCATCCTCCATTAATGTGTTTTCCTTTTTATTTAACCTATATAATAAATTTTATCTAAGTACATGTTGCTGCCCAGAATTTCTTGGACAATTTCTGGTTGTTTTTGGACCAGATTTTGGGACTGTTTGGGGGACTATTCATACCCATCAAATATACTTTTCTGAAAGGTGGAGATCTCATATTGATGTTCCCCAAATTTCAGCTCCATCTGACCTTGATTGAGGTCCTAAAGGTATGGTCCAAGTGAGGTGGACAGTCTGGATTTTCTACACTATTCCAGCAACATTCCACCATGGACAGCTGGATTTCTGAAATTTATTAAAATATCTATAGGTGTTTAAAAATTATAAAAAATTATTCAGGGGTGGCCTACTCAAGTTAGGACCCACCTATAAAATTTGGGGGCCAATGGACACCTGTACGTACCATAGTGGTGGCTGGACTGGCCCACTATAATATAGTGTCCAGATCAGTCTGATTTTTAGGACAGATTGATTTATCTAAATGAATTAAAATATTTATAGGTGTCTGAAAATTCTAAAATTTTGTAGGTATGTGATCTACTCATGTTAAGACCCACTTACCAAATTTCAGGGCCAATAGACCCCTGTACACACCGTGGTAAGGGCCGGACTGGCCCACCATGTTGGGACGTTCAGGTCTATCCGATTTCATGGACAGTCTATTTTGTTTAAACTAATTAAAATACTTATAAATATCTAAAAATTTTAAAATTTTGTGGGGGTATGACCCACATATGGAAGTATCACTCTGTAAATTTTCAGCCTCAAATGATCCCTTTAGGGTATCCAAAAAAATGGTCCAAGATGGATGGACTCCCAATTTTTCTGTTGTGCAGTCCAGCAATATGCTTGATAAAAATAAAAATTCAAAAATATTTCTCTTGATGGTGGCCCATATTTTTGGGTTTCCTCTCATTATATGCATGATGAGGGGCCATGGCCCTCAATTTCCAGAGTTTTAGAGGCCTTGGGCCCACTCTAATGGAGTGCCCAAATTTAGGACAACAACATGTTATAATTATGCTTAGACTTGGGCTGAAATTTTGAGGAGTGAGGCTCATCACATTTATGAAGGTATTAGAGGAGATAATTGATACCTTTAGTTTCTTAAATTTTAGGCTTAATAAATGCACTTTTGAGGCCCACCGCGGTTAAATTTAATTGGGTCCATGAATGTAGCTAGTTTTTGAACTCCGTAGGCCCAATTGGGTTGGAACTTTCCAGATAGACCCATTGAACTATTGGGCCATTTTACTATACTATTATGTTGGGTTAGTGGGCCAGATTACACAAGTAGATGGGCCCTTGATTGCCCATCAAATCAACTTTATACTTGGGCTGAGTTGTAGGCCTAACTCACTTGACTAAGAGCATGACATTTGCCCATGTGGTTTGAGCAATGGGCCGCCCACTAGGCCACCATAATATATGGGATTAGTGACCTTTATGTTGGGCCCTAACCTTTCCCTTATGGGCCCATAGTAGTATATGTGAGTTGGGTTATGTGTGTTCCCCTTGAACCCATATTTTGGGTAGGCCTTGGGCCGCCCTTTCTGAAGCCCAACATAAGTGTTGTGGTATAATTATGGCTGCTCATTTTTATTTTTTTTGATGTTGCATGGGCCTTGGTTCTTGATTCATGATCAATTAGAGATGGACTACCTCTTAGGGACCAATTGTGGTTGGATGTCCACGTTGGTGGCCTTAAGGTAGGCACATGGGCTTCTATGGGTGGTTAAAGGCCCACCATAGAACCTTGCTAAGCCATCTCACTATTTAGGCCCATACCATTGTTCTCCTTAGTCTTGTGGGCTACCCCAGGTATATGGGCACCCACTAGAGGTTGTATTCCTTATGAGGAATTAGTTAAGTACCTAGACCCTTCATGGTTAGGTAGAGAGTTCATCTCCACCGTATTGACACCCTTATTCATCTTCATGGCCCACTCCCATACACATCATATGCATGCTTGGTTGAGGAATGATTCGCCATGGTTGTGGCATTGTGTAGGAAATGTTGGTATCTCCCTAAGAGATGAATGCTTGGGATTGATGCATGAGTGATTGTGTGATTCATGCATCTGGCATTGCATAGCATGTGGATATCTGCCCTTACTTCATCAGGGCCTTACCTCCACAGGGATATTCGTGGATGGTCGTATGTGTGGACACCGGAAATATTAATTGAGCATACCGGGTGCATACGATGCCCATGGGTGAAATTCTCAAAACTTCCATGGTACCAAGGATCTACTCCAACGCCGTGACCGGGTGGAATACATGAGCGTACGAGGGCCTTATACCATTAGGCTGCGACTCCCACTGTCGTGTAGTGGGTTGGATAGGGGTGTGGCCTTACCTGTCTGGTGTGTAGTGGGCATTGCTAGGCTGAGTCTGACCAGCTCATAAATGGGTCCGCTACCGTCAGGCCTTATTGGTGATTGGCTGTCCACAGGCGGGTAGTGAGGTCTCTTATGCTTGTTTGACTGTGCAGGGTCTGTAGAGCGACAGTCATTCAGCAGTGTAATGGACCCCGGTGATTTCCTTATGATTGGAAATGTACTTGACTTATGATTTGGATATGAGCATTGGCATTACTTGCATCGCATTAGCATTGGTTGTACAAGCTCTCTTCATGCATTGCCTTGGTTTAACATCCAGTACTCATTGCATCATATTCATGATAAGCCTTGGTAAGGTTAGTGATTTTCCCATTGAGCACATTTCCCTTCTTGCATCTCCTACTATTCTTCTGTGCACCATTGTCACACACTTTCACCACCCTCTAAGCTTCTATAAGCTTATGCACGATTGATGCGTGCAGGAGATTCTAGGCAGGCATCGTAGCAGCAGCACGTGGAGTAGAGCGGAGCTATTGAGGACTCCAGTGTTACCGACCTTTCCCTCTTCTCCTTTTATCTCATGTATGTCCTTTTGGACCTTATGGATGATTGTAAAAGTTCAAATTCTTAGTGAATTTTGTGATGTATTCTTTTGTTATTCTCAAATGTATTTGTTGTGATCTTGGGTATGCTCATATTGGTAATGATTATACTGTAATGAAAATCCTCCTTATAGGATCCCAGGATCGGAACCTGCCTCAGGAGCCAAGAATGGGGTACTATGGAGGCTGTTACGGCCAAAACCGGCCATCGGGTCCCTTGTGATTCCGGTTACCGAGTCTGGGGCGTGACATTTAGTTTATAGGTTTAGGTTTAGATTTAGGTTTAGGTTTTAGGTATTGGTTTAAATATAGGTTAAGGTTATAGGTTTAGATTAGGTTTAGGTTACATGTTATAGATTATAGCTTTAGGGAATTGAGAATAGGTTAAGGTTTAGGTTTAGGAAATCGGGTTCGGGTTTAGGTTTGGGCTTTCAAGTTTAGGTTTAGGTTAAGTAGTTGAGATTAGGAGTAGGTGTGGGTTTAGGTTTAGGAATTTAAGAATACATTTTGTTTCTAGGTTTATGTTTAGGTTAAGGTTATAGGTTTGGGTTTAGGTTTAGGTTATGGTTTTAGGTTAAGGTTATAGGTTATAGGTTTAGGTTAAGGTTTATGTTAAGGTTTAAGTTTACGTTTAGGTTAAGGTCTAGGTTTAGGTTATAGGTATAGGTTTTGGGATTTGAGAATAGGTTTAGGTTAAGGTTATAAGTTTATGTTAAGGTTATAAGTTTAGGTTTAGGTTTAGGTTACAGGTTATAAGTATAGGTTTATATTTAGGTTAAGGTGTAGGTCTAGGTTTATCTTATTAGTTTTGGGATTTGAGAATAGGTTTAGGTTAAGGTTATAAGTATAGGTTAATGAAATTGGGTTCGGGTTCGGGATTGAGTTTAAGTTTGGGTTTTCAAGTTTAGATTTAGGTTTAGGTTATGGTGTTGAGATTAGGATTAGGCGTAGGTTTAGGTTTGGCTTATAGGTTAAGGTTAAGGTTCTGGTTTCGGCTATAAGTATAGGTCTTGGGATTTAAGAATAGGTTTAGGTTAAGGTTATAAGTTTAGGTTATGGGTTTAGGTTTTGGTTTAGGTTATAGGTTATAAGTATAGGTTTATGTTTTGGTTATAGGTTTTGGAATTTGAGAATAGGTTTACATTAAGGTTATAAGTATAGGTTTATGAAATTGGGTTCGGGTTCGGGATCGGGTTTAGGTTTGGGTTTTCAAGTTTAGGTTTAGGTTTAGGTTAGGGAGTTGAGATTAGGATTAGGTGTAGGTTTAGGTTTGGGTTATAGGTTAAGGTTAAGGTTAAGGTTTTTATTATAAGTATAGATTTTGGGATTTGAGAATAGGTTTAAGTTAAGGTTATAGGTCTAGGTTAGGTTTAGGTTATAGGTTATAGGTTATAGCTTTACTGAATTGGGAATAGGTTAAGGTATAGGTTTAGGAAATCGGGTTCAGGTTCGGGATCGGGTTTAGGTTTGTGTTTTCAAGTTTAGGTTTAGGTTAAATAGTTGAGATTAGGATTAAGTGTAGGTTTAGGTTTAGGAATTTGAGAATACATTTCAATTTTAGGTTTAGGTTATAAGTTATAGGTTTAGATTTATGAAATCAGTTTCGGGTTCGGGATCGAGTTTACGTTTAGGTTAAGGTCTAGGTTTAGGTTATAGGCATAGGTTTTGGGATTTGAGAATAGCTTTAGGTGAAGATTATAAATTTAGGTTAAGGTTATAAGTTAATGTTAAGGTTATAAATTTAGGTTTAGGTTATATGATATAAGTATAGGTTTATGTTTAGGTTAAGGTCTAGGTCTAGGTTTAGTTTATATGTTTTAGGATTTGAGAATAGTTTTAGGTTTAGGTTATAAGTATAGGTTTATGAAATTGGGTTTGGGATCGGGTTTAAGTTTGAGTTTTCAAGTTTAGGTTTAGGTTTAGGTTAGAGAGTTGAGTTTAGGATTAGGTATAGGTTAAGGTTTGGGTTATAGGTTAAGGTTAAGGTTAAGGTTTCAGCTATAAGTATAGGTTTTGGGATTTGAGAATAGGTTTAGGTTAAGGTTTAGATTTTAAGTTTAGGTTAAGGTTATAGGTTTAGGTTTTAGGTTTAGGTTTATGTTTTGGTTTAGGTTTTAGGTTTAGTTTAAGGTTATAGGTGTAGGTTTAGGTTTAGGAATTTGAGAATACATTTAGGTTTTAAGTTTAGGTTTAGGTTTTACTTTATGGGTTTAGGTTATAGGTTTAGGTTTCGATTTAGGTTAAGGTTATAGGTTTACATTTGGTTTAGGTTATAGGTTATAGGTTATAGGGTATTGAGAATCGGTTAAGGTTTAGGTTTACGAAATGGGGTTCAGGTTTGGGATAGGGTTTAGGTTTGAGTTTTCAAGTTTAGGTTTAGGTTAAGTAGTTGAGATTAGGATTAGGTGTATGTTTAGGTTTAGGAATTTGAGAATACATTTAGGTTTTAGGTTTAGGTTAAGGTTATAGGTTTAAGTTTAGGTTTAGGTTAAGGTTTAGGTTTATGAAATCGCTTTCGGGTTTGGGATAGGGTTTACGTTTAGGTTAAGGTCTAGGTTTAGGTTATAGGTTTAGGTTTTGGGATTTGAGAATAGGTTTAGGTTAAGGTTATAAGTTTAGGTTAAGGTTTTAAGTTTAGGTTAAGGTTTTAAGTTTAGGTAATAGGTTTAGGTTTACATTTAGGTTATCAGTTATAAGTATAGGTTAAGGTCTAGGTCTAGGTTTTAGTTATAGTTTTTGTGATTTAAGAATAGGTTTAGGTTAAGGTTATAAGTATATGTTTATGAAATTGGGTTCGGGTTCCGGATCGGGTTTAGGTTTGGGTTTTCAAGTTTAGTTTTAGGATTAGTTTAGGGTGCTGAGATTAGGATTAGGCGTAGGTTTAGGTTTTGGTTATAGGTTAAGGTTCAGGTTTAAGTTTCAGCGATAAGTATAGGTTTTGGGATTTGAGAATAGGTTCAGGTTAAGGTTATAAGTTTAGGTTATAGGTTTAGGTTTAGGTTTAGGTTATAGGTTATAAGTATAGGTTTATGTTTAGGTTAAGGTCTAGGTTTAGGTTGAGGTTATAGGTTTTGGGATTTGAGAATAGGTTTAGGGTAAGATTATAAGTATAGGTTTATGAAATTGGGTTCGGGTTCGGGATCGGGTTTAGGTTTGGGTTTTTGAGTTTAGGTTTAGGTTTAGGTTAGGGAGTTGAGATTAGGATTTGGTGTAGGTTTAGGTTTGGGTTATAGGTTAAGGTTAAGGTTTAGGTTTGATTATAAGTATAGGTTTTGGGATTTGAGAATAGGTTTTAGTTAAGGTTTAGGTTTTAGGTTTAGGTTAAGGTTATAGGTTTAGGTTTAGGTTTAGGTTTAGGTTTAGGTTTTAGATTTAGGTTTAGGTTATAGGTATACGTTTAGGTTTAGGAATTTACGAATACACTTAGGTTTTAGGTTTAGGCATAGGTTTTAGTTTATAGGTTTGGGTTATCGGTTTAGGTTTAGGTTTAGGTTTAGGTTTTGGTTTAGGGTTTAGGTTTAGGTTTTGGTTTAGGTTAAGGTTATATGTTTAGGTTATAGGTTTAGATTAGGTTTACGTTATAGGTTATAGGTTATAGCTTTAGGGAATTAAGAATAGGTTAAGGTTTAGGTTTACGAAAATGGGTTCAGGTTCAGGATCAGGTTTAGGTTTGGATTTTCATGTTTAGGTTTAGGTTAAGTAGTTGAAATTAGGATTAGGTGTAGTTTTAGGTTTAGGAATTTTAGAATACATTTAGTTTTTAGGTTTAGATTAAGGTTATTGGTTTAAATTTTGGTTTAGGTTATGGTTTTAGGTTTTGGTTATAGGTAATTGGTTTAGGGTAAGGTTTAGGTTTATGAAATCGGTTTTGGGTTCGGGATCGGGTTTACGTTTTGGTTAAGGTCTAGGTTTAGGTTATATGTATAGGTTTTGGGATTTGAGAATAGGTTTAGGTTAAGGTTATAAGTTTAGGTTATAGGTTTAGGTTTAGGTTTAGGTTTTACGTTATAAGTCTAGGTTTATGTTTAGGTTAAGGTCTAGGTCTAGGTTTAGGTTATAGGTTTTGGGATTTGAGAATAGGTTTAGGTTAAGGTTATAAGTATAGGTTTATGAAATTGGGTTCGGGTTCGGGATCGGGTATAGGTTTGGGTTTTCAAGTTTAGGTTTAGGTTTGGGTTAGGGAGTTGAGATTAGGATTAGGTGTAGGTTTAGGTCTGGGTTATAGGTTAAGGTTAAGGTTTAGGTTTCGGTTATATGTATAGGTTTTGGGATTTGAGAATAGGTTTAGGTTAAGGTTATAAGTTTAGGTTAATGTTATAAGTTTAGGTTATAGGTTTAGGCTTAGGTTTAGGTTATAGGTTATAAGTATAGGTTTATGTTTAGGTTAAGGTCTAGGTTTAGGTTTTGGTTATAGGTTTTAGGATTTATGAATAAGTTTAGGTTAAGGTTATAAGTATAGGTTTATGAAATTGGGTTCGGGTTTGGGATCGGGTTTAGGTTTGGTTTTTCATGTTTCGGTTTAGGTTTAGGTTAGGGAGTTGAGATTAGGATTAGGTGTAGGTGTAGGTTTAGGTTATAGGTTAAGGTTAAGGGTTAGGTTTTGATTATAAGTATAGGTTTTGGGATTTGAGAATAGGTTTAGGTTGAAGTTTAGGTTATAGGTTTAGGTTAAGGTTATAGGTTTAGGTTATAGGTTTAGGTTAAGGTTATAGGTTTAGGTTTAGGTTTAGGTTAAGGTTTTTTATTTAGGTTAAGGTTATATGTGTAGGTTTGGGTTTAGGTTTAAGTTTAGGTTATAGGTTTAGGTTATAGGCTATAGGTTGTAGCTTTAGGTAATTGAGAATAGGTTAAAGTTTAGGTTCAGGAAATCGGGTTTGAGTTTGGGATCGGGTTTTGGTTTGGGTTTGCAAGTTTAGGTTTAGGTTCAATATTTGATATTAGGATTAGGTGTAGTTTTAGGTTTAGGAATTTGAGAATACATTTAGGTTTTAGGTTTAGGTTTAGGTTAAGGTTTTAGGTTTACATCATTGGTTATACGTTTAGGTTAAGGTTTAGGTTTATGAAATCGGTTTCGGGTTCGAGATCGGGTTTATGTTTAGGTTAAGGTCTAGGTTTAGGTTATAGGTATAGGTTTTGAGATTTAAGAATAGGTTTAGGTTAAGGTTATAAGTTTAGGTTATAGGTATAGGTTTTGAGATTTGAGAATAGGTTTAGGTTAAGGTTATAAGTTTAGGTTATAGGTTTAGGTTTAGGTTTAGGTTATAAGTTATAAGTATAGGTTTATGTTTTGGTTAAGGTCTAGGTCTAGGTTTAGGTTATAGGTTTTGGGGTAGGTTTAGGTTAAGGTTATAAGTATAGGTTTATGAAATTGGGTTCGGGTTTGGACCGGGTTTGGGTTTGGGTTTTCAAGTTTCAGTTTAGGTTTAGGTTAGGGAGTTGAGATTAGGATTAGACGTAGGTTTAGATTTGGATTATAGGTTACAGTTAAGGTTTATGTTTCGACTATAAGTATAGGTTTTGGGATTTGAGAATAGTTTTTGGTTAAGGTTATAAGTTTAGGTTATAGGTTTAGGTTTAGTTTTAGGTTATAGATGATAAGTATAGGTTTATGTTTAGGTTAAGGTCTAGGTTTAGGTTTTGGTTATAGGTTTTGGGATTTGAGAATAGGTTTAGGTTAAGGTTATAAGTATAGGTTTATGAAATTGGGTTTGGGTTCGGGATCGGGTTTAGGTTTGGGTTTTCAAGTTTAGGTTTAGGTTTAGGTTAAGGAGTTGAGATTAGGATTAGGTGTACTTTTAGGTTTGGGTTATAGGTTAAGGTTAAAGTTTAGATTTCGGTTATAAGTATAGGTTTTTGGGATTTGAGATTAGGTTTAGGTTGAGGTTTAGGTTATAGGTTTAGGTTAAGGTTATAGGTTTAGGTTATAGGTTCAGGTTAAGTTTATAAGTTTAGGTTTAGGTTTAGGTTAAGGTTTTCGATTTAGGTTAAGGTTATATGTGTAGGTTTAGGTTTAGGTTTAAGTTTAAGTTTTAGGTTTAGTTTTTAGTTTAGGTTAAGGTTATAGGTTTAGGTTATAGGTTTAGATTAGGTTTAGGTTATAGGCTATAGGTTGTAGCTTTAGGTAATTGAGAATAGGTTAAGGTTTAGGTTTAGGAAATCGAGTTTGAGTTCGGAATCGGGTTTAGGTTTGGGTTTTCAAGTTTAGGTTTAGGTTCAATAGTTGAGATTAGGATTAGGTGTAGTTTTAGGTTTAGGAATTTGAGAATACATTTAGGTTTTAGGTTTATGTTTAGGTTAAGGTTTTAGGTTTACGTTATTGGTTATAGGTTTAGGTTAAGGTTTAGGTTTATGAAATTGGTTTCAGGTTCGGGATCGGGTTTATGTTTAGGTTAAGGTCTAGGTTTAGGTTATAGGTATAGGTTTTGAGATTTGAGAATAGGTTTAGGTTAAGGTTATAAGTTTAGGTTATAGGTTTAGGTTTAGGTTTAGGTTATAAGTTATAAGTATAGGTATATGTTTTGGTTAAGGTCTAGGTCTAGGATTAGGTTATAGGTTTTAGGGTTTGAGAATAGGTTTAGGTTAAGGTTATAAGTATAGGTTTATGAAATTGGGTTCGGGTTCGGGACCGGGTTTGGGTTTGGGTTTTCAAGTTTCAGTTTAGGTTTAGGTTAGGGTGTTGAGATTAGGATTAGACGTAGGTTTAGGTTTGGATTATAGGTTACGGTTAAGGTTTATGTTTCAACTATAAGTATAGATTTTGGGATCTGAGAATAGTTTTAGGTTAAGGTTATAAGTTTAGGTTATAGGTTTAGGTTTAGTTTTAGGTTATAGGTGATAAGTATAGGTTTATGCTTAGGTTAAGGTCTAGGTTTAAGTTTAGGTTATAGGTTTTGGGATTTGAGAATAGGTTTAGGTTAAGGTTATAAGTATAGGTTTATGAAATTGGGTTTGGGTTCGGGATCGGGTTTAGGTTTGGGTTTTCAAATTTAGGTTTAAGTTTAGGTTAGGGTGTTGAGATTAGGATTAGGTGTAGGTTTAGGTTTAGGTTATAGGTTAAGGTTAAAGTTTTGATTTCAGTTATAAGTATAGGTTTTGTGATTTGAGAATAGGTTTATGTTAAGGTTATAAGTTTAGGTTATAGGTTTAGATTTAGTTTAAGGTCCTGGTTTAATTTTTACGTATAGGTTTTGAGATTTGAGAATAGGTTTAGGTTAAGGTTTAGGTTTACGAAATCGGGTTTAGGTTTGGGATCAGGTTTAGGTTTTAGGTTATAGGTTATAGGTTAAGGTCTAGATTTATGTTATAGGTTTAGGTTTAGGGATTTGAGGATAGATTTAGGGAATTGAGAATTGGTTTATGTTATAGGTTTATGGTGTGGTTTAAGTTAAAGGTGTGGTCCCTACAAATACAGATATATGAACACGGCCTGTCCAAATGGCCAGGCCCCTCTAATGTTGTCCATAGGAAATAGACAGCTTCATCATAGTCAGAACAGCGGTTCCCACCTTCTAGGGACCCCCGCTCATCGGGATAGCTTCGACGCACATCCGGGTCTGCTCCATTAATTTTGAGTAAATACATAAACACGGCCTATCTAAATAGTCAGGCCCATCCAATACTGTCTATAGGAAATGGACACCTTCATCATGGTCATAACAACGGTTCCCACCTTCTAGGGACCCCCGCTCATCCGGATAGCTCCGACGCACATCCGGGTCTGCTTCATCATGGACAGCTTCATCATGGTTACAACAGCGGTTCCCACCTTCCAGGGACCCCTCAACATCTGGATAGCTCCGACGCACATCCGGATCTGCTTCATCCAACTTTATATTAGTTTCAGTTGGGGGTTACTTAATCATTGCAATCTGAATCGAATTTTCATATCCAACAGTCTCTAGATAACTAATGAATGAACAACCACTTACCTTGTTCTTGATGATAAGAGGATTGAAGTTAGGTTTGAGATGATCGGAAAGCAATACCCCAAAGAAAGTTGTGTCCTTAACCATTGCATTCGATTTCTCTTGCAAATTGATGTATTAGTCATAACAAGAAATAGAAAGTGTAGTTATACTAGCAATGCAATTGAAACATTATAACATGGATTAATTGATGACAAATTTGTCAAACTATACAATGACATCAAGAAGCTCATTTCGCAAAGTCATCTATAAACATTAAGAGAAAGCAATCAATTGGCTTGGTTAGGTTTGTCAAATTGCATATAAACAGAAGAAATTAGGTGAAAAATGGAAATGATAAATGAATTTGTAGGATTCAAGTTTTAAAGATCCTTTGTCAAAGATAAACTTTCACTAATGTTGTAATAAAGTTCACCATGGGGCTTTAGTCGGTAGCTCAATTAGGTTGAGGCATATCCCACATGTATGGTGAATGTGTGCACAAGGATGACTCAATATGCTCTGTTGGAGTGTCTGATAAAAGTCTGAGAGGGGAAGGAGATTGATACCGCTGAAAGAGGAGGCCACAAGATAAGATACAAAGCAGGCCCCAAAAATGGAATCAGTGCTAGAGGGAGAAGCTAAGAACCTTTATCAAACCTACAAAGAATATAAATATGCTTCTATATTCATAAGAAGACATCATATTCACTTCTTCCAACTTGAAAGAAAATCATCATTATCACCGTATCCTTGTTCCAGCTATTTGGGGTAAGTTTAAAGGTGGCAATGAGCTGGGTTTAGGAATGGCCAGAGTAGGCCCAAACCTAGCTAGACTCTTAAAACCCAAGTCCTAAGCCCAACATGGGCCTAGCACAGCAAATCCAAGCCTAATCCCAAAAAAGGGTTGGGCTCGGGCCCAGGCCAGCATGGGTAGTCTCATTGCCTCTCTCACTCTCATCACTTTGTTCCATTGGCCAGCACTTGCATACATGTTTGCCAGAAGAACATAATCCCCACTTTCAAAGAAGTCTCTCGTCTTTGAAAGAAGTGAATCCAACCGTCTGTAGATGAAACTATGCATGAAGAAGTTGGACAAAGCAAAAACTTTCAAGGAAAGAAATCAGAAAAGAAAACATATAGAAGAGAACTACCTTGATGTCCCTTGGATATCCACTCCATCCATTAGTTTCTCAAGTTCAAAAATAGGACAGGAACCCAAATGTGAGGCAAATAAAATATTTTTTTTTAAAAAAAAAAACCTCAAGTGGATAGCATCATGGGAAACAGTGGAGATTGAAAGCTCACCATCAAAACCTTCATAGCCCTATAGAAGCTTTGGATCTGGCTTATACTTCTTTTTTTTTTAGTTGATCCCAATAATATAAAATTATGCAATATAAACATCATGGTTCACTCCAGGAAGGTTTCAACTGTGGTTGTTTCAATATAAACCCAAACTGATGAATGCCGCATGGAAAAATACATATAGGATTCGCATGATTCAATTAGCCCAACCTGTGATTGCCTCTGGTGAAGACCAGCAACAACCCCCCTACAAAAATAGATCAATGCCACCAATTAACTGAACCATTAGTTACAAAGAATAGTAGCAACTAGAATACATGGTGCACAGAGTAATTATGTTGAGGTGGTGCAATTTCTATGAGGTAAGGTTTTAATTCACATGCACTATGAGGGCATCAGGGGAGATGCTAACCTTTGAATATCTAAAATCGTCTTGTACTCTCCCAAAGAGAAAACCGCTTTATTGATAATAAAAAAAATAGGCTTTATCTCCAACGCAATGTCTGACAGTTAAAAACCAATTTAGAATATCAATATTTTCTTCTGGGAAAGCCACTCTTGTAAAAAATAGAACAAACTATATATCAAATGAAATGAAAACTTTAACAGAACACTTAATAATTTATCTGAAACACATTCTAAGCAAAGTAAGGTGAGGGGTGTTGAAGTAAGAATGGATGCCATGTCAGGTGTACCTATCGCTAAAACATCACTGAATCTTTCTTAGAAAATAATAGGCAAGAGAATTCTAGGTACTTAAACAATAAATCCTGTATTGAAAGAAGCCAGGCCAACAGTTACAGTATATTTTAGGGAGCTTTTTGGCATATGTTGGGCATTTGGCACTCATATCAGCTGACTTCAGTTATCCTTGATATCAAACCATAATGTCATGCATTCAATAAGAAGTATGCTAGAACTCCCCACAATACATACATTGTGAAATTGTACAATTGATCAATGAGGTGTACAACAAAGAAGTAAAGAGTTAAATTTTAAAAATGAGTAGAAATACTGAGGGGGCGTTTGTGTGCTAGAAATACAAGATGAATTTAATACCACATATCAGGTTCAACCCTGGCTCTGGCAATACATGCATGGTACTATAACAAAAAGGTGCATTTAATTCCTCATATGCACTACACTGCAGATCCAGCATGATAGGTAGCTAGCCATGCGAGGGATTGTAAACAAAATAGGGAAGAACTTTGTATGGAATCCCATTGCTTTGGTTAAGACAAACAAGTGACAATACCCACAAAAGTAGGAGAGTAAAGAAAAAAAATTCTTGAATATACCGATAGATTAAGACATAGTAGAAAATTGAGTTTAGATAAAAAGCTACCTCTTCAGAAAATACTCATCTGAAAGTGCAGCTTTCACCAATACAACAACTTGCCGCAAGCAATACATGTTCATGAATAAAACCATAGCAAAACCAAATGGATGCCCACATTATTATTTACTAGGGATGCTTTTTGGATGTACACTCCAATAATGGAAATGTTTTTAAGCTAACACTTATTGAGAAAAATTTGTTGTTAGGTGCACTAAAAGAATAATCCAGACATTTTCTTCTTGTATAATTATTTTGGTTGTTTGATATTGAGGGTCTGGACTCTAAATGGAAACTACATTATTTTCAAGATTGCCTAAAAGAAATGTAACTGCAGTCGGAGTTTTTAGTTTTTTTTTTTTTTTTTTTTTTTTGAAGAATCCAATATGAAAGCTACTTCCTCACCACTAGCCCAAGTATAGAATTGCCAAAAACTTGTGCATTCGTAGAACTACCAAGGACTTAGCAATTAGAATAGAAAAATGTAAAATCATATCCAGACTGATTAAGAACCCTTCAACTCCTTGTGGAGGTTGTTTTCATTTTTCACAACACCATACTCAAATTACATACTAGAGTTTATGAATGAAAGTAGCAATATCTTAAGCATAGCCAAGTTATTGTTCGAAACTGACCACTTATAGCTATAAAATCCTTACTAAAAAGATGTGGCCATTGCTGTAAATGTGAGGGTGTAGAGTAGCAAGATGCAGAAATATAAACTTTCTAAGAAGGTTAGCCACAAGCACCGGCAATGCCCAATTTTGTTATAGTGTACACCATCCTTCTTCTTTTTTTTTTTGTACATGTGGCCTACCTAATAGTCAAACAAACTGATTTTTTTTTGTTAATGGAAGATTTTTCAGGTGTGTAAGATTTTTTAGGTGTGAAACATCCATGTTATGAAACTTGTATTTTGGTGATGAAGACCAAATCTCTTACATAAAAGTGAAGAATGCTGAGAATATTGGTTTTAATGATGAAATGGAAAAAAGATAAAAAAAAGTGATGCTTTTTTAGTTTTGTATCCATACATCTAAAAAATAAAATAAAATCTAATGACTCTCCTACTAGCTTGGATTCATTTACATGACTAAAACATTTTATGGACCCCATGGGGCCCATCCACAAGGAGTGTCATGTTATTAGCTCAAATGCACTGTACAATTTCTTGTAATAAACATTGAATACAATTTCTCTTGTAACTGATTATCATTAAAAACAAACGATTTGAGAGGAGTATATTACATTACTCCTCTCCTTATTCCTTCTTTTTTTTTTATAAAATAATGAAATGAACAAAGAGCTCAAGAAATGACATTATTGCATTAAAATGATAGAACAAAGAACTCGAGGGATGGCTTCCTTGTACCATGAGTTTGCATAAACTAAAACATATAAAATTTGTAATCTTGATTTGTCAAGCAATTTCAATAGCATGATAGATCTGAAAGAAATTTAACTCACCTAGACTCTTCTGTTTAAATAAAACATATCTTGTTGATCTTTATTTCAAATCACCTTTTGACTCATCCGAATCAAAATCACTTGCATTGTAACCTAACAAAAAACAATGATTTGAGTCCAAAAACAAACCATTGTTAAAACAATGCCAAAAGGTAAAAGGGCTCACCTAAGTTCTTTTCACATACCTTCCAAAATGATGATATACTCTTTGAAGCTTTGGTAATCCAAGCCTTTACCTAAATCAACCAAAAAATTAATAAAATAAAATAAAACCTTACTAATAAAAACACCAATAAAGATACAAGAAACTCATTTTACCATAAAGGTAAAAAGAAGTTCCTTACTCAAAACCCAATTCTTATAGCGTCGTGTACTTTAAGCATATGCCCCAAGACCCCCAACCATCTATTTTTTTTCCCATACAAGTTAGGTAGGCCCACCTGATTAGCGCACCAGTCTGATTTATTGGCCAGGGAATGATCATAGTGCACCCAAACTAATGAATATAACATATCTCTTACCAGTGCTCCATGTTGGATTCTTTGCAGAGAGATCCATTCATCATAATGCAAACTATTCATTGACAAACCAATAACAATTCATGCATAGCCTGGCAGATAATATGCTTTAACAGAATTACATAGAAGTCAGGTGTCATAATTTATGTGGTTTCCTAGCCCCACATGATACACTTGCCAACCTGGAATGCGTGTGGGATAGCTAAGCCATTAATAAGGTGGCCCACACCATGATGACAGGCCACGAGTGTCTAAAATAAGTGGATAGTTCTAAAGAACTTGCAAGCATTACACATTCAGAATAGACAAAGCACCCGCAGATATGCACATTGGCCTGATTTTTATGCTAGATCTGGATGATGGGCCCCAACTTATTCATGTCTCAGATGTTCCAGACAAACCAGATTGGCACATGTGTCGCACGTACAACCGAGTATAGAGAGGGCACATGTGGAGCTGGCTAACCTCATATTATTTGTTAGTTTTAAGCTGGCACAAACTAAAAATTGGTCCAGAGACTAAAATTCAGGGAACAGCATGACAAACCAGAATATCTATGAACAACTTGTGAATATCTAATTAAATGATTCTTCCAAGTAACAATATTTTTCCAAAGAAACAACACAAATATTTATGATTTTTTTTAAAAAAAGTATTTTTATGTTCCATCAATTCCATCAAAAAGATAGGCACATGTATTCTAAATATTTCAAAAGTAACAAAACAGCTAAAACCAACCAATTTTAGGGAACATGTTTACCACTTCCGAAATGAAGGCTAAAACTTATAACTGGATTGGAGGCCAGAGAAGCATAAAAAATGGTTTAGCACCACAAGATAGCATGTCATTTCAACAAGATAGCATGCCATTTCATCCCTATAAGATAGCATGTCATTTCAACACGATAGCACCACAAGATAACATGCCATTTCAGCCCTACAAAAAATCTCATCCAGCCATTTCAACAAACAAATAGCATGCCATTTCATCAAACAATTAGCGTATATCAAAATGGTATTTTTTTGGTGTGCATACCTTCCTTGCCACTAGCCGACACTTCGTTCAGTCATTTCATCAAACACTTGGTGAGCAATATCAATATCAAAATAACTGAGTCATCGAACTTCAAAGAAGAAATCCTGCAAATAAAAAAGAAAGAGAATTTCATTTCATGAATTTAACACTATCAAACAATCATGAATATATTAAAGCTAAGAAGATCAAAAGAATATCACCTTCCATAAGTGGAAACCCTAATCCGTTGGATTTGTATGCCGATGAGGTGTGGTCAGAGCACCGTTATAATGTCATCATAGGGCAGCTGGGTTGCGGTGGAATAGAGCTACGACAGGGGGAGAGAGTGCGAGAGAGAGAGAGAGAGAAGGAGAGAGAGAGAGAGAGAGAGAGAGAGAGAGAGAGAGAGAGAGGGAGAGAGAGTGCACGAGAGAGAGTGTTTGGGCACGACTCTATTTTGAGCGCGCGCCTAAAAATTGGGGCTCTTCTGACGGACGGACTGATTAGGTATTCCGTGGGGCCCACCACGATGTATTTAGTTAATACATTCCTATCTATAATTTTAATTAATTATTTTACTTTAGGAATCAAAATTTCAGATATATCTAAGACCCAACTGGACCACACCATAAGAAGCAACTTTAATTTAATATCAATGTTTCTTACCGTGTGGTCCACTCGAGCCTTCGATCTAGCTGATTTTTTTTTTAACGTCTAAAGTAATATTTAAAAATATGTATACGACTTAGATATAACATATACTTTCTTTTAGGCCTCATAGAGCCCCTTACAACACTAATAATTATTAATGGTGTATCAACTTTTTAGCTGCAAATTAAAACTGTAGCAAGTATAGCTAACGTTTATATCCGTAGCAAAAAAGCAACGTGGTCTGAATCATTTGCCCCTTTTTTGGTAGTGATAATCTTGCAAAGTTTTCATGACTTCGAAAAAAAAAATGAGATAAAAATATCACTCTGAAAAGCTCCGAAGGCTGAGACATAACAGTGAAATTACAACCACACATTACTTGAAGAAAATTTGAAACCTTAAAGTAGTAACAACTGGACAATGTTTCAGGTAAACCAAACCTCAAGCTTTGGTGCCTCCACACGTTCTTGGAGGCAAGGGTTGATGGGAAGTAGCTGGCATTGTGCATACTGCACCATCAGTTGATCCAAAATGACCAAAGCAACCATGGCTTCCACCATCGGCACAACTGCAACACCAACAAGCAATTGTTAACATAAATGTTCTTCCATGATGTTTAATTAGGTTAAATGTAGACCAAGAAAGAAAATGACAAATTGAATGGCAAAGGGGAGTTTCCTTGTGAAGGAAGTTTTCGAACAGACCTCGAGGGACCACACAAGGATCATGGCATCCTTGTGCAATGAGTTCGGTCTCATGTTGGTCTCTGGTCACTGTAAGTTGTTTCCTCTACAAGTGTCGCATAACAAGTCTGATAAGGAAAAAAAATAGCTGCAAGTGTTCTATCAGGGAGTCCAACTTACTGTAATTGTAGAAGTAGGCTTGAAAGTTATCCTCATGGTTATCATTTCACCATTTGATATTCCACCCTACAAGAATTAGAAAAAAAAAATAATTTAAAAATCATGGAAACCCAGGAAACACTTTACAGTTTGAATCTTAATGGACTGTTGAGAAAGGGAAGTAAAAAAGAAAGGAAAAGGGAACATGGAGACCCAGGAAACACTTTCCTTCTCTTGTAATGTTTATCTACCCATCAATGTTTCTTATCATGTAAGTTACTCTAGTCTTCTTAAAGATGAAAGAGCCTAGAGGACCTGTTTGACAAACACCTAACAATGAGTTCACTTCATTTTTATTAATTGTAATCATGTACTAGAGATAATATTCTTGATAAGCAACAATCAAGATCTCTAATAAGAGCTGTAATTAACCAAAATGAGATGAACTCATTTTTAGACATCTACCAAACAGGCTTGGAAGCAACTGCAACCAAATGGAAGTAAAACATATAAAATTTGTTTAAAAAAATGAATTTAAGCAAACGGATTCACAATTTTCTTGCGAAGTTAGATACAGAGAGGGAAAAGTCCTGTTTCGAGTGGAAGGCACACCTATTGTTGGGTGTGGTCTACCTCCATTCACCATCAGACAGTTATATAAAAGAAATCTATTTGATCAGAACATGGGAAATATTGAAACTAAGATGCATGAAAAGAGGACACATTCGTGGAATCAAGTGTGAGACTTCAAATCTGAATACATCGGATGGTAAGTTAAAAAATGTAGCGCTTCAATTAATAAGAGAAAATTAAGTAAGAACGAAATGCCCTACTTGATTGATGGCACAAATAATGGGAACATTCATATGGAACAACATTGAGTAAATTGCCTCTTTCAATTGTCTTCTAGATGCCTTAGCAAATTCAGTATCTGAAGAAAAGGAAAATTAATTAAAAAAGGTATCAGTTTAACTAAAAATGTACTAATGTTTTTACCAGGCCATCTAATGTAAACATTCAAGGACACATCGGCAATGTCATGATCATCTAGGTAGCATAGTACTTTATAGTACCATATTAGGTTGAGTGACACTACATATGCAATAGGTACCAAAATTTAGTTTCTATTTGGAATAGAAATCTGGAAAAAAATATAAAAATAAAAATAAAAAATTGAAGGGCCCATTCAAACGTGGTATTATTCCATCCAAACAACATGTAGGTGAAATTTAATTTAGCTAAATTGTATCTGAATTGCAATTTAAGGTGTCCCACACCCTAAGAACTAACCTGGATGTCCATACGCAGCTCCGTATCAAAATCCAATCATCTTTCTCGTCGCCGGTAAGGAAATAACATGGATGCTCCAAAGAACAGTCAATAACCATATCACAGTTGTTGCCATCCAATCTCCTAATGTATTGGCATCGACGAGACATGAGATTGTTTTCTACTTTCTCAGCCTTTATCTCCTGTGCATAAGAATAAGATCTCTAGAATGATTGAGGCTTCTTCCCATGGTGGCCTCTAAATGAATAAGTCATACTTCCTTCACCTAAAATCTGCCATCGGTGCTTTTTCTTATTGAACATCCTGCCATCTGCATGGGTGATCTCTCCTGTCATGAACATTCAATTATTTGAATTTGACACATAATGACAATGGTATCCATGACTGAGAAGGACACCATTTGGTTTGGTTTTGTCTCACTGAAAACCCAATGAACTAATATCAGAATAGCCACATTCCTCATCATAATACAATGCAGATTCCTTATCATTCATGCTCAAGGCCATTGGCATGGAAGAGTCATGTTGTTGGTTGGGGATGTCAAGGAAAAGGCTCTTGTTTGTTCCAAGGAAATCGTCTAATTCATGATCATTATACACACAATTGCTATACTATTGACTTTGCTCAGATAAGGATCTGTTTTTTATCCCTCATCCCACGGACTTCCTCTTCTTGCTAGAATGCCCCGTAGTGCTACTTTTATCATGCAATCTACTTAACTTGGTATGCTTCTTTGATTGATCATTATCTACTACATTTGATAGAATTTCTCTATTAGCTCTTAAGGATTTCTGGCTGCAATTACCATAACTGTTTGCATCTTTTCCTTCTCCATATGACATGAAACTTTCAAGTTCAATTCTTGATTGAAATGGCTTTCTTGCAGATGCACCTTTACTCTCGTGTGTCTCTATCACGACATTTTTCATCCTTGCATTCATTGCCTTCTTGCCCCTTCCGGTGAAAATCATCCAAATCATCAAGATAAACTATAATGCTCTCAAGCAACTGTATCGAACTAACTGGGTGTTATAGTGATACAGCCGCTTCGCCGTCTAGTTCCAATCCAGAACCAATCCAATCATATAGCCAGGAGTTGGGTCTTGGTTTTAGAACTGATTCTAAGATCACCAAAAGAAGGTAAATGAAACAACAGATAACATAACATAGGCTATTTGGTTATATCTCAAACCAAACCAATCAAACTATCACCTACGAGAGTTTTATATAATCAGTCAATGAAAATCATTACTTTCAGTAGAGAGCAAATAAAACATGGATGTGGGAAATGATGCATCAAAGAAAATGATTCTAGACTGAAACATCATTGGATTCATTTGCTAGGACAGGTTATGCAGATGTCTTTCTTTCTTTCTTTCTTTCTTTTTTTTTTAAAAAAAAATCTGTTAGATTTAGTGCATGTCAGACAAAAAAAATCAAAATACAACTTCTGATACTGGAAGGTTGAATCTATTCAATCTCCTGTAGGAGGATAAATTCTCTTGTGACCCAAACATCAATGCCAAAGGACTTTTGGAATTATAACATTGAGAAAGAAAAGGGAGAGACATATATGAACAACAACAAAAACAAATTATGGCCAAGTGGTAAAAAAATGTAAGAAACTAAATTTTAATAACAGACCAGTATTACAATATTCCCATTACATGGTGACTGCTAGAAAATCTTTACTTGCCTAATTTAGATGCTTTCTTCATTGCATGTTGAGCCAGTTTAGGAAATTATATAATTAAGTAAGAGCATAGGCCTTAAGATTGGGCTTCTTTGCGTTTAAGAAGACTTCATGAACTTTTATAAGGCTATAAAGCCATTTTCTCTATGTCACACTAATTAGGCTTTTATCTCTACATCACACCAGTCAGGCTTTAAGACCAGGCTTTAGGGTTCTCTCTACATCACATTAATCAGGTGTTAGGTCCAGGCTTCTTTTGCTTTAAGACAGTTTGAAAACTCTGCTGTTGAGAGCAGTAATAGCAACCTTGTCTTCTACATACATTGGTGTCACAACAATGAAATAGGAAAAGGCACGCAAGTTTTATAGATTTTGCATAATAACATCATTGGATGAAATACCATAACTTAATAGTGAATCTACTAAGTCAAATCCTAGTTAGGCTTAAGTCTACTGTTACACATATATTCTAATTGTCTTCAAGCCCCATATGATCTAAGAAACAGTAACAACAAATACAAAATCTGGAATCTTGAACTAATTCAATCTATTTTCTTCTTCTCTATTATTTCTAAAACAGGATTTCCCTTCTCTGTTTTCAGTTTGAATATCTCTCTCTATGTGTGTTATACACGCTCCTGAAACTGAGAAAGAGAAAGATGAAGAAGCACAAACCTGCTGCCATTCACTCGACCGTTCCATCCAAGCCACAGAAGCTGATGACAAGAAATCCCTCCCAAAGTCATTCCTCTGCTTGTAAAGAACTGTCATCTCGTCCGCTTCAGGAACATTCCTTTCCATAATCCTCTCTATGAAACAAGCCTTAGGGACTAAATCTAACCCCTGCGAAACCCTAATTCTCCCAATCCTCAAAAAATCCATGCAATACTCTCCCAAATCGCCGCCTTCTTCCACATTCCTGCCAAATGTGGCCCTGCTCTTCGATCTGTGCCCACGGATCTCTGCTTCCTTCACATCCTCCTCATCATCAGCCTTTCACGACATGAACCGGATCATCTCATCTCGCTCCTCAATGCTCTACCACAGCTTCTCGACATGAACCGGATCATCTCATCCCCCTCCTCAACGTTCTATCATAGCTTCTCGACAAAGATCTGCAATTCGGCCTCCGATTTGTCCATATCCTCAATTCGGAGTGTTGGACCACTGATTTTAACAATACTTACCACGATCGAGAGAGATTTTCTGAACAGAAGGTAAAGATATTAGGAAGAAAGACGATTCGGTGATGAATTGAGGTCGAGTGAGAAAAGCTAGCAGAGATGGAGTTCCATGAAGTGAGAGAGAGAGAGAGCTGTAGAATTCGTTCGAAGCTGAGAAATGAAATTAGGGATTTCAGATATATATGGTGGGGTAGCCGCAGATTAGCTACTAACAGGTCGAGTAGCGACGTCACCAACTTCTGCAGGCCCCACCATGATGCACGTATTATATCCACACTATCCATCCATTTGAAGAGATCATTTTAGAGAATGATCCAAAGAATGAGTCAGATCCAAATCTCTAGTGGACCCCACCACAGAAAACAGTTTTCTTAAAAAGCAAAAAAATTCAATATTCTTAATTTTCATTTTTAATTCTAAATTTTTTCAAGATTATAAATTTGTTGAAATTTATCAAAAAAATAAAAATTCTCAGTTTTTTCAAAATTATCAAAAAAAATAAAAATCAATTCTTAAAAGTTTTAGAAATTCTTAATTTTTTTCAGAATTTTCAATTATTTAAAATTTCTCAATTTTTTAAAATTTTCCAATTTTTTTCAAGATTTTCAAATTCAAAATTCTTTTTTTTTTCAAAAATTTTAAAAATTCTTAATTTTTAAAAATTCTCATTTTATTTTTTTTAATCATACTTTTTCATAATTATCATTTTTTATTATTATTTTAAAAAAATAATAATAATTCTTAATTTTTTAATAGTTCTCAAATTTTCAAAAATTACTTAGTTCTTAGAAATTTCAAAATTCAAATCTCTTCAAAACTCTCAATTTTTATTTTTATTTTCAAAATTCTCAATTTTTTCATAATTGTCAAAAAATTTAAAATTTATTAATTCATTCAAGATTCTCAATTTTTTTTTTTTCAATATTCTTAAATGTAGACTTTTAGCCTTAGTTCCTATGCAACTGAGTTTAAAAAGTAGACTTTTGGCCTCGGTTCCTATGCAACTGAGACTAAAAAGTAGACTTTTTACCTCAATTCCTATGCAATTGAGGCTAAAAAGTAGACTTTTAGCATGACTCAAATTGAGAAATCCACTGGCTTGGATTTCACAGTTGGTGAGCATTCGTGATTTCATGAAGCTACACGTGAAAAGTGCAAGCCATTTTATAAACATATGAGATGTCTCACACATATCATGTTAGCATGTGTGGTGCGTTTGTATTTATGGACACTTGATTGTTGAAGTAGGACCATTAGATATTTTTCATTTTAACCATCTAATAAATGTCCACCGATCTAGTCAAATAATCAAATATCACCATACATCAATTAATTTGAATTACAGGCATGCTATTTATACAATTTCTAAGTGCCTACGTATCATCCATCACATTCTGCCAGAGTATCAAAGGTAGACATTTTTCCTCGATTCCTATGCAATTGAGGCTAAAAGGTAGACTTTTTGCCTCGGTTCCTATGCAACTAAGGCTAAAATAATAAACTTTTCGCCTCGATTCCTATGCAACTGAGGCTAAAAGGTAGAATTTTTACCTCGGTTCCTATGCAATTGAGGCTAAAAGGTAGACTTTTTGCCTCAATTCCTATGCAACCAAGGCTAAAAGGTTGCCTTTTCACCTCGGCTCCTATGCAACTGAGGCTAAAAACTCAACTTTTCCCATCAGTTCCTATGTAACTGAGGCTAAAAGGTAGACTTTTTGCCTCGATTCCTATGCAACTGAGGCCAAAAGATAGACTTTTTGCCTCGGTTCCTGTGCAACTGAGGCTAAAAAAATATACTTTTTACCTCGGTTCCTATGCAGCTAAGGCTAAAAGGTAGACTTTTTGCGTCGGTTCCTATGCAACTGAGGCTAAAAAATAGACTTTTCGCCTCGGTTCCTATGCAACTGAGGCTAAAAGGTAGACTTTTTGCCTCAATTCCTATGCAACTGGGGCTAAAAAATAGACTTTTCACCTTGGTTCCTATGCAACTGAGGCTAAGAGGTAGACTTTTCACCTCGGTTCCTATGCGACTGAAGCTAAAAGGTAGACTTTTCACCTCGGTTCCTATGCAACTGAGGCCAAAAGGTAGACTTTTCGCCTTTGTTCCTATGCAACCGAGGCTAAAAAATAGACTTTTTGCCTCAGTTCCTAAGCAACTGAAGCTAAAAGGTAGACTTTTTGCCTCGGTTCCTATGTGACTAAGGCTTAAAGGTAGACTTTTCGTCTCGGTTCCTATACAACTGAGGCGAAAGATGAAATTTTAGCCTCAGTTCCTTAGCGACCGAGACTAAAAGACACATTTAGCCTCCATTTTTTCAACTGAGGCTAAAAAATTGTGGGTAAAGGCCTATTTTCTTGTAGTGTCTTCACATTAAAGCTCAGTAGACATTACCTCTACGGAGAGGAGTTCGAGCTCTTTTGTGACTGTAATAGCCTCAAGTACATCTTTACGCAGAGAGACCTGAATATGAGGTAACGATGTTGGATGGAGACCTTGAAGGACTTCAAGTTTGAGGTCTCCTACCATCCTGGCAAGGCCAATCTTGTGGCCGATGTCTTGAGCCGCAAGAAAATAATAAAATTTATAGCCCCACTAATGATAGAAGAGTGAAATATGGTAGAATTTGTGCAAGATTTCAAACAAAAGATGATAATGGAGGAGCCATTCGAGAGCGTCGCACACATCCACTTACAGTCACTTATTGATGACCGAATCATTGTGGCTCAGACAGAAGGTGAACAGTTGATGAAAATGAGAGAACATGAAAGTTAAACTGAAGAATCCGAATAGAGAGTTAGCTCGGACAAAGGTTTATAATATCATGGTTGCCTATGCATCTCGAATCTTCATGACTTGAGAAGGGAAGTCCTAAAAGCCGCTCACAATTCAAAGATAGCGATACATCCAGGTAGTATGAAAATGTATCGAGACATGAAGTGTTCGTACTAGTGGGACAACATGAAGGCCCAGATAGCAGATTATGTATCCTATTGTCTCACGTGCTAGTAAGTTAAGTTCAAACATCGTCAACCCCCTGGTTTACTTCAGCCCATGCCCATAGCTGAATGGAAATGAGATTTCATATCCATGGATTTTATTTTCGGGTTACCCAAGACGAGAAAGGGGCATGAATCCATTTGGGTGATTGTGGACCAATTGACAAAATCGGCCCACTTCCTCCCAATTAGAGTTTCTAATTTGGCTGATGACTTGACCAAGCTATACATTAAAGAGATAGTATGATTGTATGGAATTTCTATGGAAATTGTGTCGGACCGAGACACACGATTCACATCGATCTTCTGGACTCCTATCAAGGAACTAATGGGAGTGAAACTGAAATTCAGTACTGCGTTCCACCCACAGATGGATGGGCAGACGGAACAGGTAAACCATATACTAGAAGATACGTTATGAGCGTGCGTGGTCGATTTCAAGGACAGTTGGGATGATTGTTTCCCCTATGCCAAGTTTGCTTATAACAATAGCTCCTAAGAGAGCATTGGCATGACTCCCTATGAGACTTTATATGGGCACCCATGTCAAGCTCCACATTATTAGGCAGAATTTGGTGAGAAGAGTCTAGTTAGCCTAGATTTGGTACATATGACCTCAGAGAAGATTGATATTATTAGGCGTCCACTTCTTGCAGACAGAAAAGTAACACTGATACGAGACGAAGACAACTGTAATTTGATGTTAGGGACCATGTATTCCTTAAAGTGTCCCCAGTGAAGGGAATCCTTCGTTTTAGCAAGAAAGGGAAACTTACGCCGTGATTCATTGGCCTATTCCAGATTTTGAACCGAGTGGATGTGGTAACATACCGCCTCGCTTTGCCCATACTACTCGCAGGCATTGACAACGTATTTCATATGTCGATGTTGAAGAAGTATATTCCTGACCCTACCCACATTATCAAATGGGAGCAAGTACAGTTAAGTGAAGATGTTACGTATATACTGCGACCAGCACGTGTTCTAGATAAGAAGGAACAAGTGTTATGTAGCAAAGTGAACCCGATTGTGAAGGTATAGTGGACACACCACATTAAAGAAGAGGCTACTTGGGAAACGTAAGCCAAAGTCCTTAAGAACTACCCTCAGATCCTCGAGTAGTAGGAAAAGGCACTAATTTCGGGGATAAAATTCTTCTTTAAGGGGGTAGATTATAACGTGTCAGAAAATTCGTACAAAGACCTAAGTACGACCTCAAGTAGAAATATCTAAGGACCGTACCCTGTCATAATTTAGACCGGAACTAATTAAGTAATAAACTAAATAATTGATGGATTTAGGTCGAACCACCATTTCCACAAATGGAAAGACCAAAAACTATCAATATCACTAACTCAACACTACTTAAAAACCTAGGAGAAATCCCATGAACCTGTAGCTCTTAAGAGTACATTGAAACACTGTATTGAACCTGGACCGCACGTCAAAAGTTCGATGATTGCGAAACTATATGGTTATCTCCGTCCTACTGGACTTTACAACTTTTGCGGGAATCGAGCCCAGATTGTGTCCAAAAATGCATAACTTGAGCCCTGAGTAAAGTGTGTAAGAAACACAAATATCTTTAGAAAATGTATTGAAACTTAAGTAAATTGGGCCATTCACTTATGCACAAAATTGAAGGTTTCAAACCGTCAGTTTCTGACCAAAATTCACCCATGGGAAAAGAAAATTTTCCTGCACATATCCGTATATGTGTGGCCCCAATAGAGTAAGTATGACCGTTGACCAGACACAGGTCCTCCACGGTCGATCGGCCTATCCAATCGCACTGAAATCACATCCTGACATAGACCCATTGTCTGAGAACTTCCCCTATGAGCCCCGTTCATCAGGAATAGGCACCCTTTGGATATAAACCAAGTATACCACGGCCCTTGGGCCATTTACATCACTTTTGGACTTATATAAAGCCATTATTTCACCCCATTTCTATTTCATACGAATTTCTCCTAACCCTAGGAGAGAGAAGAGAGAAAATAAGAGAAAAGAGTGAGAAGAGAAGAGAATGTTTTGGAGATTGTTGCTGTGATTCTTTCCCATGACTCCACACACTGAATCGCCTTCCTATTACGCTACATGATCTACTTCATCTATGATTTGGGTAAGAAAACCTAACTCTGGTATCGTTGTAGAGATCCAAATTGAGTAATCAATAGACTAGCTAACCTATTTCATAATATAAGTACTCGACATTCCGTTTTTGGGAACGTAGAAGTCTAACCGAGTCCGAATCGAGTATTCCAATGAAAGGTGCGGACTATAAACGCTTAGGTTATGATTTTCAATGCTTTCAATGTCAGCTAATAATTTATGTCTAACTTGATTGTTGCCATGTTGACTTAGATACACCGTTTTCAATATATTTTACATGTATGAACTATGTTGAAAGAATGATGCATGCCATGTGTTTGTTAAAATGTTTGAATGAACTTGTAAACGTGATTGGTATTTGCTATGACTACTAATCTAGGATTTATGTTTGGTATATGCATGATGACCCCTTTTCTGTAAAGATTTGCCATAATATCTCGTAACTAATCTAATCTATATATGTTGAGGAATTGTAATATAAGTGTTTACTAAATTACCTGAATAAGGAATTTTTTATGATATGTAGTTATTAAGGGTGTTGAGATAGGATTCTCAATTACCTTGTTCATACGTATAGTTTCCTTCATGTAATTTTAATTTCGTCTATGCAATTTATGGATAAAATGCAAGTCTTAAGTAATATGATCAATGTGTTTGATGAAATGCTCAAATGAGGAATTTATTTGGATTTTCTGTTGAATGTTAACATGATTATTGCATGTGTTTACTTACTGCATCTGAGTAAGATTGGGGCTACAACGTAGTCCAGGAAATCGGTAACTGTCTCTATTCAGGTGGCCAAATTAGTCTCGTCACACTCAATAAATTCAACAAATTAGGGTCGCACGATGACCATTGACAGTGGTTAGGCCACGAGGGGTGCTTATGCACTTCATGTCGATTAAGTCGACGTGTGCTCGTACCAATCGAACTTGTCTGATAAACTAATTGACCCATTATGTGTTTACCATATATGAACATCATTGCTTGAATCTAAGGTACCCCCTCCAATGTAAAGGCCCGCCTTAACCATGATACCACGATCCACTAAGACTCATGAGGCGGGCATGCTGGTATGGGACACCGTGTTCGAGCTATCGGCGTACACCGAGGTGATCAGCCACCCCGTAATGACCAATGAGCAAACTCAAACTCGTGAGCCGATCATGGTGGAATGGGACACTGTGTCGACCTTTCGACCTACGCTAAGGTAATTAGCCTCCCCGTAGTGACCGTGAGTATAAACTTTGAATTTTCTTATCGGCTACTTTTCGTTAAGAGTGATGACCCCACAACTTGCCTATCGATGTGCTTGACTAGGAGTGACAAACTTAGATGGATAATTCGGTTCGGGTTAATGATATAAAGAGAGGTACCTTAGCTTCTCAAACTTGTTATATAAATAAACTTAATCAACTACTGGGCTAACACGACCATGCATTGCACTGCATTAGTTAGAACGCGCTTTAAAGGTGCAGAAGTCGCATAGGAGGCAGTGTTGTCATATCCGATTTTGGCATTGGTGTCGCTTGTTGAGGGAGCTTTTGATGTGAGGGAATGTATCATTACTTACACTTCATTCCCGCATTAACAAGAGTGGCTAGGAAGTGATTGTTATGTTGCTTTATCATTACTGTTTGATTGACTTAATAATATGTTAACCTTTTCCTTATAGTACCACTGAGTTGATCACTCATTCCCAATCTGGGATGGTGCTTTAAAACACCAACCAAACACTGGTTTAGATGCAGATGATTATGAGGTCTATGTGGCGGAGTAGGATTTCATGGATGAGGAGGAGTTCTCCTACTGTCAGCTTTTAGGCAGGTCTTTGTAAACCATGAGCTGATTTACCGGGATACTAAGATACTTGTCTAGTTGGACATCTTATGTTTCCATATTTTTTACATTTTGAGATAGATTTTATATATATTAAACCCTATTACTTCATCATACTCTAGAGGTTGTGAATTGCTTACTTTTTTTAATACATATACGTCAGACTTTCGTTTGCTTAATTACATTATCTTTCGAGTATGATATGTTATTTTAGTACAATCCCACTCATATTTAGCTCATTCATATGGATGAAATCTGAATATCAATATCCATATTGCATAAGTGATGTGCTAGATCTTGAGAGTAGATTCTTGCTCAACCCTCAAAATTTTGGGCATTACGTAGCTTTTACTGTACCATCACTCTTCGTGCACACTCCATCTTCATCAACATTTCGTTAAATCCAAAGAAGTAAAAAAATAAATAATAAAATAAAAATAAAAATCAGAACTTCTTCGAGGGAACCACCTTTGTAAGCATGTCCTTTGGATTCATGCTCGTTTGGATCTTCTCATGATGACATCGTCTTCCTCATGAAAATTTAGTTAAAATGATGATAAACATCAATATATTTAGTTCTAGAATGGTAAATAGAATTCTTTGCCAAATTGATCATGTTTTCATTATCACAATTAACTGGCATAGCCCCCTACTTAAGCCTGATTCGTTCGTCATTTCAAGCAACCTAACATCATCTTTGATTGCATCTGTCACTACCATATACTTAGTTTCTGTTGTGGTAATAGCAACCATATATTAAAGCCTTGACATCCAATTGATCGCTCCACCCGCTAATATAAATAAGTAATCGGAATTTAACGTTTTGTTATCCACATTCCTTCTGTAATTTAAATCTATATAGCCTACAAACTTTTTCTTTCATTTTTAAAATGTCAACACGTAATCCATTATACCTTGTAGATAACAAAGTAGCCATTTCACAGCCTCCCGATGTTGTTTATCTATGATTGACATATATCTACTCACAACACCAACTAGATATGAAATATTCGATCTCTTAGAGACCATGACATACATTAAATTGTCAGTTGCGTTGTTGAGTGTGAAATATTGTATATTTTTCCTTGTTATGCAATAGTTTTATAAGCATAGATTCACTTAATCCATCAAATTGCATATTTTTTCCTATGCGAAGTGATTTGGAGAGCTAAAATGAAAATAACAATTAAAGAGAAGATTTAATACTCAAAGAATGACCAAAAGAAGATTTGGAGATTTAGATGTGATTGATGAATAATTCAAGTATCAAAGATCCAAGAAAACCAAGTGCAAAGTGAAATTGCGGCTAAACCGCTACAAACGAAGCTTGAAGATATGTGTAACTGTCCTAGAATGATAGAGTAGACATCCAATTGCAATACCGTGAATACATAACATAGTTCAAGCGCACCTCCCCATTACATATCTAAAATGATCATCAATATATAATAGCATCCACTGGTATACTCAATCTAAACATCCAATAGTCAAATGATCCAAACTATTGATCGCGTGTGGCTCACCTAATAAAAATCTTACAGACATGGGCTAAGCTTGTCCAAATTAAATATAACATCCGAAGCTAAGCATAGCTCAATCCCTATAGGTGTCTCATCCGCCCAAATACAAGAGTCTGGCCTAGTTCATCCCCTTTGACATGGAGTGTTCTAATTAAAAACACAACCTAAATTGCAGTTGTAGATCAACGTCACTTTTCGTAGTCTTCTATAGTCTCAAGGTCCACCACAAATGAAAATGTTGCCACTACAAAAAAGGGGATTAGTCGGCACTTTCGGAGTCGCATGGTATTGGCGCTGGACCGAACAGGGCACTATTAAATGGTGTAAAACCGGCACTTAGGGTGCATCATGCACCGGCGCGATTTAAAAGCGGGCCATGGATGTTATACAGGGTTAAAAATGAGAGCGCGATTTCCATTTAACTTCTAGCCCTAATCTCTCTCTCTCTCCCTACGACTGTCTCTCTCTCTCTCTCTCTCTCTCTCTCTCTCTCTCTCTCTCCCGACGACTCTCTCTCTCCCGACTCTCAGCTTCTTCCTACCCCCGACTCTCTCTCTCTCTCGCGGGACTCTCAGCTCCTTCCTACCCCCGACTCTCTCTCTCTCTCGCGCGAGCTGCCATTAATTTTAGGGCTTAGATGAAGATCTGAAACAGGTAAGAGTCTAGATTTCATCAATTTCAACCGTAGTGATTTCCTAATTAGGGATTTACGATGTTGAAACCCTAATTAGGGATTTACTATGTTGAAGCCCTAATTAGGGATTTTCTATATTGAAACGCTAATTCAATGTTGAAACCCTAATTAGGGATTTTTCTATGTTGTTTGATACGAATACATAGAAACGATTTGTTGTGTGATACAGTTCTGATTTGTTTGATAATTCGATTTGCAGTTTTTTGATCCGAATTCTGTTGGATTTCGTGACAGGTGGAGTTTTTCAATCTGAATTCTGTTCGATTTGTAGTTTTATAACCCATTAGGTATGTAGATCTGCTACTCTCTTGTTTCCTAGGGTTTTGGATCTATTTTCTGTACTTTGCAAGGTTTTGGATCTCAGCCATTCTGGGGCCTCATGTACTTATCTTTCTATTTGAATTCTTTCTCTATTCTTTAGTTCTTATCAAATACCATTGATCTTTAAAAAAAAGAAGAAGTTTGCATTCTCGTGGAATAGAATGGAACAGAGACCATAATAGTAATTGAATTTTTCATTCAACAGGAGTATAAATATCAGAACTCCTTACAACAATTAGGGGCCAACTGGATCTATCTCTATCAAAAAGAGAATTCTCTGATCATGAAGAAACTTGTATCTCACCTTCATGTAGACATCGATATCAGGATCTGGTTTAATATTCGCTTCCTTCTCTTTCCTCGATAGCTCTTGCAACATTTCTCAGATTGTTGTGAAAAAGGAAATAAATGCTGAAAAATTGGTGAAATTCTCCTGACATGGTTTCCAAAACCCCCAAAAAGAAGAAGAAGAAGAAGTAGGAAAGATCATGTTTTGTTACCATAACCAGCTCCAACTCCTTGACATCTTGCGGAGAAAGCCAAGGTTTCTCTCACAGTCATTTCCCCCATATGGACATCATATTGACTGATGTAGGCAGAAGTCCTCTGAGGCACAAACTCTTCCATTTCATGACCGTTGTAAGTTACACTCCCAAAAACCTGGCATTTCGAGTAAAGAAGAAAAACACATCCCATATGTGTACATAAAAACAATTAATGAGAAGTGAAATTACAGCAATCATAGATTATTTTTATTTTTTATTTTTTAAAAAAAAAAAGGAAAAGAGAGATAAAAAAATTTTTTTTCCAAAGATGTGAGAAATACAATATTTCTACCTTAAGATCTGAATCAAGCTTCCCTGCCAAAGCTAAGAGTAAAGTGGTCTTCCTCGAGGCTGGAGGTCTTAACAGCAAAGTCAATCTATGAAAGTATGTGGAAAAAACTATCAGTTGGTTAGGCATAGAATATCTTTGCATTATATCAAAACCAAAAGTAATCAGAACCCAATTCATTATTTTATCAAAACCCTTCTTCTCTTACCTGAAAGGCTTGATGATACCGTTGATATCATGAAGGATTGATAATGGTGTCTTTCTACTAGGAAGAATATGGAGATAGTTCAAGAACCCCTTCACAAAATCAAAATAACAAATCAGTACAATTAATGAACACCTAAATCCTACATTTCTTTATGAGCATCTCTGAATTGCAAGATATATGATCCTCATGTTGAGGCTATGGTATCCTTGAGCCTTGAGTTTGGACAAGTTAGCTAGACAGCTCGATTGTCTAGACCATTGATTTGATGAGATCCAAAGTGGGTAGACCATGCCCGCATATCTCCGAGATTGTAGGCTTGCATTCTTCAAATCTATGGTTTTCTTTACCCCGTTGATTGTTGCATGTTGCTATTGTTGGTTTGGCCAGTGTGGTAACCTCTGGTGGGGCTCACATGGTAGCAGCCTATGCTGCCTCTCTATTTAGCTTCCACGCCGATACCTCACTCCCTTGAAACTCCTCTCTCCCTCCCACTCATCCCTAAACACGCACACACATCACAATAGAGAGAGATTGGTTTTCCTTTTGTTTTCTTTCTTTCCTTGTCTTTTTTTTTTTCTCCTTTGGTTTTCTCTCTCTCTCTCTCTCTTTCTCTCTCTCTCTCTCTCTCTCTCTCTCTCTCTCTCTCTTTTGTGTGTGTTCTGCTTGATCATATGGTTCCTTATGTGAATTACCTCTACAATATTGGTAGTGAAGTTGAGCATTGTAAGTAAGGCCCTACTACCCACATAAGCTTCTACATCAATAGTTAGATGCTCAAACCGAACTTCAATCGTGGGAAGATCAATTCCAACTCTGAGTAAAATCAAGAAAAATAATTAACAGAAAAATCATGCATTACTAAAATGCTAAGAACATGAAAAATCTAAACATCAAGAACTATTAAGAAAAGAAAAACAGGAGAGAAGAAAAAGAAAACAACAGCTCTTACTGTTCAATGCGGTTCTTCAGCTTCAACAGGAACTTCTCATTGTCCTCCTCTACAACTTTAATCAATCTATCTAACAAAATCTTTTTCTCCTGATATCCAAGACTCTAAATATCGACATCCCTATTGAGGAACTGTTTCGATGTATACTACTGACACAGTAGAGATCAGCACCATCCATTTAAATGACTTTAGAATAGAGAAAAACCTACAGAAACCCTGGAGATGAATTTAAATTTGACATCTAGAGATTGGACTACCTGCTAAATTGATGGATTTGTTCTCGTGTTTCCATTTTCTTTGCTAACAAAGACGCCACGCTCTTTCTGTTGTTAAGATGAAGCTGATTTGTCTTGATGAATTGGAGAAAATTTCTAACAAAACCCGGACAGGTTCTTGGATATTTAGGTTAAGACTATTGAATCTTGTTGCTTGGAGCTTGAGAAACTGAGAAGAAGATTATTCGCTTCTTTCTTTTCCTATACAGACAGACAGATCCAAGGTTCTTTGCTGTTAAGAGGTGGTAAAAGGAGCTTGATGGATTGAAATGAGAGAGGGAACTATATATAGAATTTTATGAGAACATGCCCTTCTCACTAACGAGACAAACAGCAATTTAGTTGGCCAATAACAACCGCAAATACTCGAGATGTTCTTGAATATGCAATTTGAATCTCTAGTGGCTTGAGTGTACTATGCAAGCTCTCATCGGACTAGTTGATGAAATGACAGTACATAAGATGATGGGATGATCCGATGGTTGGAATCATCTGATGGGGAGATCTCTTGGGCATGTGCCGTCTATGATGGACCCACTGAATGAGCTGTTTGGATTGCAAAAAAGGTGGACCCCTCTTGTAGAGTTTGGTGTGCCTAGAAAATTGATAGATTGAAAATTGCACATAATGACAAGAAATCTGTCTTAATGATGGTATGTTGTTATAGATTTGAGTATCAGAGGTTTCTGATTATGTTGGTTTTCTAATTAGGTAATGTTTGTGGTTTCTAAATTTTTCTGTTGAGTTAATGCATTGTGCTTAACAGTTTCTTATATGTTTGGATTCCTTTGTGCTTGGCATGTTGGTTCTATAGAGCTTATCTGTTACTTGTTTCTGTCTTGTTCACCTTGTTAGATATGCCAAGAGTTCTGATTTGCGGGTTAGATACTTACAGCTACATATGTTTTTACAGGTTAGAGATTTTTTTGCTAATTAGCGTTCAAGAGTAAGACGGCTTGTTCAACTTCACGGGAGAAGACAATTAGATTTAGTCAGCAGGTTTCTCTCCATCTGTTTATTTTTGTTTGGTAGTTTTATTTTATGCTTATACCTATGAAGACACTTAATTTAATGGATTTGATATTGAATTTGGTATGCTTATAGGAGTTGAGGCTAGGAGCTTTATATTCGGGCCTCCAATTGTGTTAGTGATTGGTGCAAAGTTTGTTCCCTTAAGAAAATTAAGAAAATTGCCAGGTATTATTCATCAATCTCTTCCATAAATAATTGATCTTGCTTAATTTATATTTTTGTCACTTCATTTATATTCTTTCCTAGAGGCCCAACTTGTAACTCCTCAGAACCCGCTCTGCTGTAAGATATTACGGTGTATGACGGTTCCCACCAGGTTAAGTTACAAGTTATTATATAGAGTTGGTTGGATGTATTTTATTTTTATAAATACTATTAATAGTTAGTTGGATGATGAATGATACTTGTGATTGTTTAAGTATAGGACAATCAGTTGCACATTTGAAAATTTTTATGTGGCCAAGCATAGATATAGTGTGCTTTTGGAGGCATAAAATTTCTCAAATTGTCCCATGTTGGACAATTCAAGGTTGGATAGATTAGAATGCTTTCGATTCCCTGATTTAAATGCACATGCTAGTTCTGCGTTGTATCTGTCCTTTTCTCTCTGGTTACGTTTCTTATATTTATTTCTAATGTCAAATATCCTCACATTATATGGATACTTGACATGGGAATCAAATGCAAGATCAACGTATTCGGATACTTGCTGCCGAAATTTCGGTGTGGGCATTTAAATGGGAACATGAAAGTATTACAATCTATTCAGTCTTGGATGGGTGACTGATTTAGTTAGTCAGTTAAAGATACCATTAGAGATTCTATTAGATGCCTAAATCGTCGTCACTTGTGGGGTGAGCAATAATGGTGCTTGTTTTATTATAATTTGTCTCTTTAGTACTATTCCTTAAATTTCTTTTAAACCCATTTTAGTTTATCTCTCCTAGGAAGCTTTGTCAAACTCACGTTGTATTTCAACTTGTCGAAGTAGCCAAGGAACATAGTGATGGATAAGAGTTGGATTCATTTGTCAAGGTATCTCAGTAACTTCTCCTTCCAGTTATTGTTGCCCAATGGTTAAGATGCATTGTTTGATATGTCCTCCGGTTGCATTGAATGATTTAGGGTAAGCAATGCATACTTAAGTGGAGCTACAGAATTCCTAGACTTTGCATTTATAAATGCAAGTGATAGAGGGAGGATCCTATGTCCATGTAAGAATTGCAATAACAACTTCTGAGTATCTCGACAAGAAGCATACGATCATATCGTGTGTGATGGATTTAATACAAGTTATACTCATTGGCATTTTCATGGGGAAGCCATGTCTTCTTTTATGCCTAATCTGGATCCAAATGATGATATGCGTAAATTGTTACATGATGCATTCAATTTTTCGGGCCCGGATGATCAAGAGAGTGATGCAACATATAGACCTACACAGGGGCTTAATTCTGAAGCACAACAAATTTTCAAATTAGTAGAAGACGCAGATAAGGAATTATACCCAGGCTGCAAGAAGTTTAGTAAGCTCTCTTTCGTTATTCGACTATATCACATAAAGTGCCTTGGTGGATGGAGCGACAAGTCATTCACGATGTTACTTGAATTGCTAAAGGATGCACTTCCCGAAGGTGAAACCTTACCAAGGTCTTTCTATGAAACTAAGAAGATTATTGGGGACTTAGGCCTAAAATACAATAAAATTGATGCTTGTCCCAATGATTGTATGTTATATTGGAAAGAGGCTATCGACGAGCAATCATGTGGTATATGTGGTGCTTCCAGATGAAAACATTTGAACATCAATCAAATGACGAGGCGACTTCTTCGACTACCAAAGAGAGAAAAATTCTAGCTAAAATATTACGTCATTTTCCTTTGAAACCAAGGCTCCAGAGGTTGTACATGTTATATAAAACAACGTCCTCTATGAAATGGCATTACGAGTGTCACACTGAAGATGGAGTGTTAAGGCATCCGGCTGACTCCCCGGCATGGAAAACCTTTGACTACTACCATCTGACCTTTTCATCTGATAGTCGCAATGTTAGACTTGGGTTAGCAGCTGACGGTTTCAATCCATTCAAGAAAATGAGTATTGCTCATAGCACATGGCCGGTTATTCTGATACCATATAACTTGCCACCATGGATGTGCATGAAGCAATCTTATTTCATGATGTCCTTGCTTATTCCTGATTCTTCTAGACCCAGTAATGATATTGACATGTATTTGCAACCTTTAATAGATGACTTGAAGGAATTGTGGGAGGTTGGCATAGACACTTATGATGCCTCAAGCAATGAAATATTTCGAATGCCTGCAGCATTGTTGTGGACTATCAGTGACTTTCCTGCATATGCAAACTTGTCTGGATGGATCACTAAAGGACGCCTTGCTTGTCCTTGCTGTAATAAGGATACTTCGTCTAAATACTTGAAGCATGGTCGAAAGTTTTATTATATGGGCCATCGTCGATTCTTGGAACTTGATCATAGATTTAGAAGTAAAAGCAGATCTTTTAATGGTACAGAAGAATTTAGTGTGGCACCAACTTTGCTATCTGGGTTTGATGTGTTGGATCAGTTACAAAGAATTAATGTCACATTTGGGAAGCCGACTCCTAGCAATTATGGGCACAAGAGAAGACGAGAGGATAATGCAAAAGATCGATATAACTGGAAGAAGCAGAATATCTTTTTTGATTTGCCGTATTGGGAGCATAATTTGCTGCGGCACAATCTAGATGTGATGCATATTAAAAAGAATGTGTGTGACAATTTGCTCGGGACACTGTTGAACATTGAAGGGAAAACAAAGGACAATTTAAAGGCACATTTCGACATGCAAGATATGGGTATAAGACAAACATTACACCCAAGGCAGCTTTCATCGAACAAAACATATTTTCCACCCACATGCTTTACCATGTCATCCAGTGAGAAAGATGATTTCTGCAATGTTTTGAAGTAAGTGAAAGTTCCAGATGGTTATTCAGCCAATATTTCACGATGTGTGCATCTTAAAGAGCACAAAATTTCAGGGTTCAAGAGTCATGATTGTCATGTTATGATGCAACAATTACTTCACAGGTTCACCTAAAACCTTCACAATTGTGTCTTTTTATCTCGGGCTTACACAATCCAAAAACCCACACAATCTGAGTTTTCTGGCTCTCCTCAGATAACAAAACAATGAGATTTTTCTGGCAAATCTCAAACAAAATCAAAGAATGTAAATTACATAAATGTAAAATACTTGAATCTCCTTTTGAAGTAGCCCGGTAGAACCAATCGGAGTAGAAGTTCGATTCAACGTTCAAAGTCCAATACTCACTTTAAGAATGGTTCTAAGTCTAATTGATTTTATATCTAAAGGGCTAGTTCTATTTGATTTTGAATCTAAGAAGAAGGAATATAAAAAATTCTCCTTTCCTAATAAGATTGGAATGTAGATCAAAATCAAATAAAAAACAAGTTAGCAAAAGAAATATTAAATGAGTACAAAGTAGCTTAAAAATAAACATAAACTTATCTCAGAGTATAGCCTAAAGATTGCTTGAATTGAGTTGAATTGGATTGAAAAACTCTGAAGTTCGTGCTTTATCTATAGCCTGAAAAATCTCATCTACGACTGGTCTTAGGATCCTAGGACTGGTCGTAGCTTCAAAGATTTTTAAAGATTTCTGTGGGATAAGGATTAGCTGTTCCACGACTGGTCTTGAGTAGCCTACGACCGGTCGTGGGCCACCTACGACTGGTCGTGGGTCACCTACGACTGGTCGCAGGACCCCCATATTAGTTGATGGAGTTTGAGTCGTAGGGTTAAGACCGGTCGAAGGACAAGTCGTACAGCTCACAGGACTGGTCGAAGGATGTCAAGGACTGGTCGTAGGATAACTAGGAAAATCCAAAAATCTTCAACAACCTAGCACTGGTCCTGAAAAACTTAAGACTGGTCGTAGCAGAGCAAGGACTGGTCTTGAAGTCCCTAAGACTGGTCTTAGAACAGCCCGAACAAGCATATTAAAATATACAAATTATGTATCCAGAATGACCTACAGTAAAGCCCATCCTAAGGTCAATCTAAGGTCAAACAAACCTTAAAAGTGAGATGGACATTGATAGTCTTTACACTCAGATGATGTAAGACCCGTATCTTGGTCCGTACCTTTCCGTACACTTCCGCGGTCGTACCGGTCGAATTCCGGCAACTTTCGACCCTTAACCGATATCGACGCGCGACCTGGATTCTTGTACCGACAACCCGAGTCGACTCAACCCGAGACCAATACCATAGCGACCGCACCGTCGCCGCGGTTCCGATACCGCGACTCGCGCGCCGAGGCGATACCCGGATCAAGAGATATGAGCCAACGTTCGGTGCGAGAAAACGCCGCGCGTTGCGAAAACCAAGGGAATCTCAACGATGTGTCACATCAATCACATCAATCCCATCAATCAATCACCCATCAACCCATCACATGTCAAGTACACATCACTTCCATCCCTTTTCCCAAGCAACCACAAAAGTCTCCCAAACCCATACCTTTCTTACACAAAAGCCAACAAAGTCTTCTCAACCCATACCTTTCTTACACAAAAAGCCACAAAAGTCAAATTTCTCTTACACCACCATCACTCACCCATCCATCCATCACTCTCTCTCTCTCCCTTTACATCACTCTCTCTCTTTCTCTCTTTCTCATTTCAAAAAAAATCCAAGCAACTAAAATTTGCAAGGGGCTCCCACGTATGGAATTCCCCAAGTCCCTCTAAGCTTCAAGTGGCCCACCTTCCTACCCCAAAATCCCCCATCTCAACCCTCCATTCTTCATCCTAACCGTTGAAGTTGAAGCCAAGGTGCCAAGGAACCCCTAGGAGCGAGAAGATCGGACGGTGGGTGCTTCTATAGGATAGATTTTCTTAATCTTATGGTGGACCAAGTGAGGCCCACCGATCCATGGTGTGGATCTCACTTGGGACCTTTAAATGTGGCCGATGGACCACTTGGATCATCATGATCGTTCCATGATGGGGCCATTCTCCATGGACCCCATCATGATGGTTATTTCATTTCAAAAAGGTCATCTAGACCGTCCATAACGGTGGAGAATGGATCTCCACCGTTGAGTTATAATTTGATGGTCCCATGATCAAAAGGACCCATTTATTGTATGATTCATTGCAAGGGAGGGCCCATAATGACGGGGTCCCTCCATCACAAGCCGTGTCCCACTCGCCATGTCTCTCTCTCTCTCTCTTTCATTTCTTTTTATTTTATTTTATTTTATTTTATTTTTATTTTATTTTTATTTTATTTTGTGCTTATGCAAATAGGATTGTGTGGCCCACTTGAATGGATCCCGCCTTGATGCATTTATTTTCCTTCAAGTGGGGCCCACCTTATATGTTGAAATATGCCATCCATTAGTGGCGGCCCACCTCAAAAAGGCCACCACCATGTACCTATAAGGGGAGCTCGTCGTCCAGCGTCTGGGACGCTGGACGTCCCTGCACAAACAAAAAAAAAAAAAGGAAAAGAAAGAAAGAGAGGAGCTTTTGGGTGGCCCCTTGTGTAGGCCCCACCTTGATGTAGATGTTCGATCCAAACTGTCCATCCCCTTGCTCACAACATTTTAACCGTTGAGCCGAAGAATGAGGTGGACATGACTATCCAATGGGCCATAACATCAGCGACTTGGATGGTTACCCTTAAATACACTTCCTGATGAGACTATACGCCCAAAAATCCCGAACCTTAGACTCATTGGGATTGTTTTGAGCCCCTGAACTCAATGGACGGGGTGGATCAACTTGACGTGGCCCCCAGGCGTGAAAAACCCCAGGAAACTAAATTTTTTTTTTAATGGAAATGAGGCATTGCCTCTCTCTGACAAGCAACAGACGTGCAGCAGGCGCTGCACGTCTTGGCGGGCGGGCGTCCAGCTTGGGACCCACGGCTCCAGCCGTGGGCCCCACCAAAATGCTAAATTGCCATTTAATCCGTTCATCAGGCGGGCCCCAGCATCAGGTGGGCCCCCTCCAAATTTCGTCCAGATCCAAAACTCAGGTGGCCCACGCCACTTGAAACAGTGGACCTAAATAATTACCATTGAGATCCTTTTAGGGGCCCACAGCAGTGTTGGATCAAGATGAAATTTATGTTTCCCCTTCATCCAGGTCCAAGGGACCTCGTGAACGGGTTAGATTTCAAATGAAAATTTCAGGGTGGGCCCCACATGGGACCCCCAGTGATGTGTGTATCTTGTTGTCATTTTGCTTCCACCGTCCAGCGGACGGTGGAGCCCTCTTGATGCATGTGTTTTATGCACGCCACCAGAGCATGCGTGCAGCGTGTGTGGAGAGTGTGTGCGTGCTGTATGCGTGGTATAGGTGTGCATGCTTGTGTATACATACATATACATACACACTGATGTTATATAGTATATATATATAAAATATTGTATATATATATTATATACATAGTTTATATACTACATATGTACAAACATTCACAATGGTGGGCCTTCTCGTGGGCTCCACCCGTGATGCAGATGCTGCATCCAATCTGCCCATCCATTGTAAGCAAACCGTGCTATGGAATGAGTCAAGGTATGAGCCAGATCCACGGTCCAAGTGGACCCCATCTTAGCATGAATTAAGGCTCATCTTAAATGTAGTTGTGACATATATTGGGGTCCACTTTGATGTGGATGTACGGCCCATGGGACTGAACTATTTGATATATTCCAAGGCCCTTGGGTCCAGGCCCATTTAAATTGTATAAAGCCTATGAGTACAGGCCCATTTGATTTATGTAAGACCTAGGGGTTTAGGCCACTTTGTTATATATACAAGGCTTACGGGTTTAGGCCCATTTGATTTGTTTAAGGCCTAGGGATTTGGGCCCATTCGACTCATATAAGGCCTCTTGGTTGAGGCCCATCTGATATATATTTGGGGGCCTAATTGGTGTGACCCATTTGATGCATATTAGACTCAGGTGACTAGGTCCAATTGGTGCGGTCCAAGGCCCACGGGTTTGACCCACTGCAATGCACATAAGACCCATTGGTGCGGCTCATTTACGTGGCCCATCTGACGAATAAAAGGCCCGTAAGCTACGGCCCATTTGATATATATGCAAGGCCCAATGGGAGGAACATAAGGTCCATTGCAATATGTAAACCCAATACCGATTATGTAGCGGTGTTTTAAGAGGCTCGTACCTGAGAAGCAATGATGGTTTGACGTCCACATTGCGAGTGTAATGTTGGTTGGATGTCCACATTACGACTCTCCTTAGGGCCCATCACCAGGCCGTACTTGCTGTGTAAAGATCGTCCAGGCCCATCTGCATTGTAAGATAGTTCATTTTATTATACCATGTTTAATACAGTTTCATGATTCATAATCATACGCACCATATGTATGCTTGACGTGAGAATTGTCTGATCATAGCATTTGCCTTCGGACAGGTTGTTATGGGCTCCCGGTTAAGTGGTGCTGCCCTACATGAACGCACGGTATGCGCAGGATTGGTTGCATGACTGGATAGCGTGATTCATGCATTCCGCATTTGTGTGTCATGGTTATTGTACGCCCTAGCGACATCAGGGCCGTAGCCTCCACAGACGCATCGTGGTTGGCAGGATCGGATACCGGAAATCTTGTTCTACATGGGGTACTATAGATATCCCTGGGTGAAAGTCCCTAAACCCTTATGGTACCAAGAGGTTGCTCCAACGTCTAGACCGAGTGGGTAGATGAGCGTTGAGTGCCGATTACCAGACGGTTACGCTCTCCACTGTGTCGTGGTCGGTTGGAAGGGGGTGCGGCCTTACCCGCCCGAGTGTAGGGGGCAATGCTAGGCTGAGTCTGACCAGCTCGAGGAATGGGTCCGCTATCGACGAGTCGCGCCCGATATTGGCAGACGGATAGTGAGGTCTCTTCCACTTACCTTATTGCGCGCGATGTGGCGGCAATCTGGTTTAGAGTGTACTAGACCCCGGTGATATTCCATACTCTGAGCTGTACTGATATGTGGACATTGATGAGGATCTGTATGCTTGAGTTGCATTGTATATTGCATGGCCTTGGGATGGCCGATACCATTCATGTCTTGCATTGCATAGCCTTGGTACAGCTCATGACGTTTTGGTTCCATCTGCATATTCCGCATTACTCTGACATTGCATTCATATTACTACCTTGTGCACACACTTTCACCACCCTCTAAGCTTTCTGTAAGCTTATGCACGACCGTTGCGTGCAGGTGACGTTGGACTGCAGCAGCGTTGAGGCAGGAGCGCGTCGCTGATCATTTTGGAGTTTTTGTTATTTACCATTGTATTTCCCTTTATGCTCATTGTACTTGTAAAATTTTTGATCATAGTGGAAATGTAATGGAGTGCTTGGTTGTTGTTTGTGGGTTATGCCTTTGGTTATGCTTATTACGTATCAGACTGATGTTAAAAATCCTCCTCGTAGCATCCCAGGATCGGAACCTGGCGAATGGGAGCTAGGAGCCGAGAATGGGGTTCTACGGAGGCTGTCGGCGCCGGATTCGGCGATCGGGAATTTTGTGAGCCCGGTTTCCGAGTTTGGGGCGTGACAGAAGTTGGTATCAGAGCATAACTTGGGAATAACCGAGAACAACATTACATGTTTGCTATGAGTGAAGAATGGCTAAGTTCTGAAGTTCGGATAACTCCACGACCTTCCGAATCAGACCATTAACATGCGTACATTCGAGAGTTCTGGAAGTTGATAGGCGCTTTCGCTCTTTCCTGTAGGGAATGGCGCCTGTTACTCGATCGACTCCCGCACCACCACCTGAGGATTCTACCTCACCATCGGAGACTCCAGCTCTACCACCTGCGTCTCCCATCCCACCCTCAGAGATTCCTGCTTCTTCCCATGAGGATGACATTCCTCCACCTGAGACTGATGAGGAGCCGACTGTGACTGTGAGTGCCTCTCAGTTACAGCAGATGTTACTGGCTGTGACCGCCGCACTCCAGGGTCAGGGTAGACGCCCAGCTGTTTCACCAGCTCAGGCGGAGCAGGAGCGCGCGAGCGCCGTACTTCGTGAGTTCCGACGGCATGATCCCCCTCGTTTCCAGGGCGAGCCAGATCCGACCGCTGCTGAGAGATGGCGCTCCGATGTGGAGAAGATATTCGATACCATGTTGTGCACGACCGAGCAGCGCGTCCGGTTAGCAGTATTTCTCTTCCACGGTGAGGCCGAGCATTGGTGGACCTCTGTCGCCCGTGTCGCCGGACCTGATTATGTCTGGACATGGGAGGACTTTGTGGACCGATTTGAGGAGCAGTACTTCCCTGACCACATCCGTCGTCAGCGAGCCTTAGAGTTCGAGACTCTGGTGCAGGGAGATATGACCGTGGCACAGTACGCGGCCCGTTTCATGGCACTATCACGATTCGCACCATATATGGTTGATGATGAGGGGCGGAAGGCCCGCCGTTTCGAGCACGGCTTACGTTACGGCCTTCGAGGTCGTGTCATTGGGCATGAGCTTCCTACCTTCCAGGCAGTGGTGCGGAAGGCTCAGATATACGAGACTGAGTGGGCCGGTTCTCAGTCTGATCGTGGTCAGAGGGGAGACCGGAAGAGGCAGGCTTCTTCCAGTCATTCCCAGCAGGGTCGACCACAGCAGCAGAGGCGTACTGGTCGCCCAGCTTTCCGTGCACCATCAGCACCAGCAGCACCTCCACCACCACCTCAGAGGCAGTTCACCGGCACTTGCTTCAGGTGCGGTGCGACGGGACACCGTTCATGGGAGTGTCCCAGTCCCCAGCAGCAGCAGAGAGGTCCACAGCAGCAGAGACCTCCACCACAGCAGCAGAGACCCCCACAGCAGCAGCGACAGCAGCAGCGACAGCAGCCTCTACCCCCGAGGCCACCTCAGCAGCAGCATCAGCATCAGCACCAGCCTCAGAGGCCACATCAGCAGAGGCAGCAGTTTCGACCACCTCAGCGACCTCAGCAGCAGCAGCAGCACGTTCAGAGGGGACAGGCACCTCCCCAGCCAGCTCAGGCTAGGTTTTATGCGGCTCAGCAGGATCCGCAGTCATCTGGGGGAGTCGTTGAGGGTATACTGCCAGTTTCTGCATGCATTGCACGTGTATTGTTTGATTCTGGTGCATCACATTCTTTTGTGGCCGAGAGCTTTTGTCGATCGGCTGGCTTACCGTTAGAGTCTGCTGGTGAGAGTCTATCAGTATCGACTCCCTTGGGGAGGACTGCAGCGTTGGGACGATTCTGTTCGTCTTGTCCCGTTCTAATTGGGGATACCTTCCTTCCCGCTGATTTGTTTGTTTTACCGATGTCCGAGTTCGACGTCATCCTAGGCATGGATTGGCTCGCTGAGTATTATGCCATTTTGGACTGCGCCGCGAGGACCGTCACGTTTTGTATACCCGGCGTGCCTCAGTTCCAGTTCGTTGCAGAGGCCAGAGGAGAGCAGTTGTCTTGTTTGATGTCTTGCGCCATAGAGGAGCCTGTCGCCGTTTGCATCGACCATTTGCCGATAGTTTGCGATTTTCCCGATGTGTTCCAGGAGATTCCGGGATTACCGCCTCGTCGACTCACCGAGTTTCAGATCGATCTCGTGCCCGGTACCGCGCCTATTTCGAAGGCCCCGTATCGTATGGCACCGTTGGAGTTACGGGAACTGCAGAAGCAGTTGGACGAGTTACGTGAGTTAGGTTTTATCCGTCCGAGCAGTTCGCCGTGGGGAGCGCCGGTACTCTTCGTGAAGAAGAAGGATGGCTCGTTGAGGCTCTGCGTTGACTATCGCGAGCTCAACAAAGTCACGATCAAGAACAAATACCCGCTCCCTAGGATTGATGATTTGTTCGACCAGCTGCAGGGTGCACAGTTCTTTTCGAAGATTGACCTGCGTTCCGGTTATCATCAGATTCGGGTCCGAGCTGAGGACATTCCGAAGACGGCATTCAGGACGCGTTACGGTCATTTTGAGTTTCAGGTCATGTCCTTCGGACTGACCAATGCACCAGCGGTCTTCATGCAGCTGATGAACGAGGTTTTTCGCCCATATCTGGATCAGTTTGTTGTAGTCTTCATCGACGACATTCTGATCTATTCGAGGACCCGTGAGGAGCATGAGCAGCACTTGGAGACTACCTTGCAGACCCTCCGCGCACACCAGCTGTATGCGAAGCTGGAGAAGTGCGAGTTCTGGCAGGAGGAGGTGAAGTTCCTCGGTCACGTGGTGACGAGGGAGGGTGTCGCAGTGGACCCCTCGAAGGTCGAGGCAGTGCGTCAGTGGGGCCAGCCCACGACTGCGACAGAGATCCGTAGTTTCCTTGGTTTGGCGGGCTACTACCGGCGTTTCATCGAGGGTTTTTCTCGTATTGCAGCCCCGCTGACCAGGTTGACTCGGAAGGGGGCAGAGTTTATTTGGAGTGACGCCTGCGAGCGAGCATTTACGGAGTTGAAGGACCGTCTGACGTCCGCTCCTGTCCTCACTCTTCCCTCTGGGAGTGATGGCTTTATTGTATTCACCGATGCCTCGCATATCGGTTTGGGTGCTGTCCTGATGCAGCACGGGAGACCAGTGGCCTTTGCGTCTCGTCAGCTCAAAGTCCATGAGCTGAACTATCCTACACATGATCTGGAGTTGGCTGCCGTTGTCTTCGCACTGAAGGTGTGGAGGCACTACCTTTACGGGATTAGGTTCGAGCTCTTCTCTGATCACAAGAGCTTGAAGTACCTCTTCTCGCAGTCTGAGTTGAATATGAGACAGAGGCGCTGGATGGAGCTCCTGAAGGACTATGATTTCGACCTTCAGTACCACCCGGGCAAGGCGAACGTGGTGGCAGATGCCCTCAGCCGTCAGCCACGAGGCCTAGTGGCGCACATGATGATTCAGGAGTGGCGGATGCTTGAGGATATTGCTGCGTATGACTTTGAGTTCGGCCTGCAGTCTTCTATAGTACAGTTATCGAGCTTGTCGATTCAACCCTCTCTTGTTGCTAGGGTGATCGAGGCTCAGCAGGCTGATGAGTCGTTGCAGAGTTATATGGCTGAGGCGGCATCTGAGGGTCAGGTTGATTGGCAGATCGGTACAGACGGTGGACTTCGTTTCAGAGGCCGATTATGTGTCCCGGATATTCCAGAGTTACGCAGAGATCTTATGACCGAGGCACATCGATCGCGGTTTTCTATCCACCCAGGCTCGACGAAGATGTACCGTGACATGAGGCGACAGTATTTTTGGGCGGGGATGAAGCGCCAGATCGCCAGTTTTGTGGCCGAGTGTGACACGTGCCAGCGTGTCAAGGCCGATCATCAGAGACCTCCTGGGTTATTGCAGCCGTTGAGCATCCCGATGTGGAAGTGGGAGCACGTGTCGACTGATTTCATCATGGGTTTGCCGAGGACTCAGCGCGGTCATGACTCCATTTGGGTTGTTGTGGATCGTCTGACGAAGTCGGCACATTTCCTTGCGATGCGTGCGACTTGGTCTATGGACCGGCTTGCGAGACTATTCATTGAGGAGATTGTGAGACTGCATGGTGTTCCAGTCTCGATCGTTTCTGACCGAGACTCGAGGTTCACGTCTCAGTTTTGGGGGAGCTTCCAGCGTGCGATGGGGACTGATTTGCAGCTCAGCACCGCGTACCATCCGCAGACCGATGGCCAGACCGAGAGGGTCAATCAGATACTTGAGGATATGCTTCGGGCCTGCGCGATTGACTTCGGGGGTAGCTGGGATGAGCATCTGCGATTGGCTGAGTTTGCGTACAATAACAGCTATCAGGCGACCATCGGCATGGCTCCTTTTGAGGCACTATATGGCAGACCATGTAGATCACCGAGTTGTTGGACCGAGGTTGGAGAGCGCCGTCTCCTAGGTCCCGAGCTGGTGCAGGAGACTTCAGACGCTATCGACATCATCAGGCAGAGGATGCGCACAGCTCAGAGCCGACAGAAGAGTTCTGCTGATCGTCGGCGTCGTCCCTTGGAGTTTGATGTAGGGGACCATGTGTATCTCAAGGTCTCGCCCATGAAGGGCGTAGTTCGATTTGGAGCGAAGGGCAAGCTTGCCCCGAGATTCATAGGACCTTTTGAGATCACTGGGCGCGTCGGCGCCGTGGCCTATCGGCTTGCCTTACCATCTCAGTTGTCTGGCGTCCACAACGTGTTTCACGTCTCTATGTTGAGGAAGTGTGGGTCAGACATAGTTCCCGTTATTGATTGGCAGCCGTTGGAGGTTCGTGAGGACGCTTCTTACATTGAGCAGCCAGTCCGTATCCTTGATCGGAAGGAGCAGGTCCTCAGAACCAAGGTCATTCCGTTGGTGAAGGTGCAGTGGGGTCACCATTCGGTAGAGGAGGCTTCTTGGGAGCGTGAGGCTGAGATTCGAGAGCGATATCCTCATCTCTTTGATGGTTGATGATCATGTATTGTATTTTGTACGTTGCCCCTGATTCTATATGATGACGTTATATTTCTTATTCCTCGCGAGTTATGCTTAGTTGCGACGCTTGTGTAAATTTCGAGGACGAAATTCTTATAAGGAGGGGAGAGCTGTAAGACCCGTATCTTGGTCCGTACCTTTCCGTACACTTCCGCGGTCGTACCGGTCGAATTCCGGCAACTTTCGACCCTTAACCGATATCGACGCGCGACCTGGATTCTTGTACCGACAACCCGAGTCGACTCAACCCGAGACCAATACCATAGCGACCGCACCGTCGCCGCGGTTCCGATACCGCGACTCGCGCGCCGAGGCGATACCCGGATCAAGAGATATGAGCCAACGTTCGGTGCGAGAAAACGCCGCGCGTTGCGAAAACCAAGGGAATCTCAACGATGTGTCACATCAATCACATCAATCCCATCAATCAATCACCCATCAACCCATCACATGTCAAGTACACATCACTTCCATCCCTTTTCCCAAGCAACCACAAAAGTCTCCCAAACCCATACCTTTCTTACACAAAAGCCAACAAAGTCTTCTCAACCCATACCTTTCTTACACAAAAAGCCACAAAAGTCAAATTTCTCTTACACCACCATCACTCACCCATCCATCCATCACTCTCTCTCTCTCCCTTTACATCACTCTCTCTCTTTCTCTCTTTCTCATTTCAAAAAAAATCCAAGCAACTAAAATTTGCAAGGGGCTCCCACGTATGGAATTCCCCAAGTCCCTCTAAGCTTCAAGTGGCCCACCTTCCTACCCCAAAATCCCCCATCTCAACCCTCCATTCTTCATCCTAACCGTTGAAGTTGAAGCCAAGGTGCCAAGGAACCCCTAGGAGCGAGAAGATCGGACGGTGGGTGCTTCTATAGGATAGATTTTCTTAATCTTATGGTGGACCAAGTGAGGCCCACCGATCCATGGTGTGGATCTCACTTGGGACCTTTAAATGTGGCCGATGGACCACTTGGATCATCATGATCGTTCCATGATGGGGCCATTCTCCATGGACCCCATCATGATGGTTATTTCATTTCAAAAAGGTCATCTAGACCGTCCATAACGGTGGAGAATGGATCTCCACCGTTGAGTTATAATTTGATGGTCCCATGATCAAAAGGACCCATTTATTGTATGATTCATTGCAAGGGAGGGCCCATAATGACGGGGTCCCTCCATCACAAGCCGTGTCCCACTCGCCATGTCTCTCTCTCTCTCTCTTTCATTTCTTTTTATTTTATTTTATTTTATTTTATTTTTATTTTATTTTTATTTTATTTTGTGCTTATGCAAATAGGATTGTGTGGCCCACTTGAATGGATCCCGCCTTGATGCATTTATTTTCCTTCAAGTGGGGCCCACCTTATATGTTGAAATATGCCATCCATTAGTGGCGGCCCACCTCAAAAAGGCCACCACCATGTACCTATAAGGGGAGCTCGCCGTCCAGCGTCTGGGACGCTGGACGTCCCTGCACAAACAAAAAAAAAAAAAGGAAAAGAAAGAAAGAGAGGAGCTTTTGGGTGGCCCCTTGTGTAGGCCCCACCTTGATGTAGATGTTCGATCCAAACTGTCCATCCCCTTGCTCACAACATTTTAACCGTTGAGCCGAAGAATGAGGTGGACATGACTATCCAATGGGCCATAACATCAGCGACTTGGATGGTTACCCTTAAATACACTTCCTGATGAGACTATACGCCCAAAAATCCCGAACCTTAGACTCATTGGGATTGTTTTGAGCCCCTGAACTCAATGGACGGGGTGGATCAACTTGACGTGGCCCCCAGGCGTGAAAAACCCCAGGAAACTAAATTTTTTTTTTAATGGAAATGAGGCATTGCCTCTCTCTGACAAGCAACAGACGTGCAGCAGGCGCTGCACGTCTTGGCGGGCGGGCGTCCAGCTTGGGACCCACGGCTCCAGCCGTGGGCCCCACCAAAATGCTAAATTGCCATTTAATCCGTTCATCAGGCGGGCCCCAGCATCAGGTGGGCCCCCTCCAAATTTCGTCCAGATCCAAAACTCAGGTGGCCCACGCCACTTGAAACAGTGGACCTAAATAATTACCATTGAGATCCTTTTAGGGGCCCACAGCAGTGTTGGATCAAGATGAAATTTATGTTTCCCCTTCATCCAGGTCCAAGGGACCTCGTGAACGGGTTAGATTTCAAATGAAAATTTCAGGGTGGGCCCCACATGGGACCCCCAGTGATGTGTGTATCTTGTTGTCATTTTGCTTCCACCGTCCAGCGGACGGTGGAGCCCTCTTGATGCATGTGTTTTATGCACGCCACCAGAGCATGCGTGCAGCGTGTGTGGAGAGTGTGTGCGTGCTGTATGCGTGGTATAGGTGTGCATGCTTGTGTATACATACATATACATACACACTGATGTTATATAGTATATATATATAAAATATTGTATATATATATTATATACATAGTTTATATACTACATATGTACAAACATTCACAATGGTGGGCCTTCTCGTGGGCTCCACCCGTGATGCAGATGCTGCATCCAATCTGCCCATCCATTGTAAGCAAACCGTGCTATGGAATGAGTCAAGGTATGAGCCAGATCCACGGTCCAAGTGGACCCCATCTTAGCATGAATTAAGGCTCATCTTAAATGTAGTTGTGACATATATTGGGGTCCACTTTGATGTGGATGTACGGCCCATGGGACTGAACTATTTGATATATTCCAAGGCCCTTGGGTCCAGGCCCATTTAAATTGTATAAAGCCTATGAGTACAGGCCCATTTGATTTATGTAAGACCTAGGGGTTTAGGCCACTTTGTTATATATACAAGGCTTACGGGTTTAGGCCCATTTGATTTGTTTAAGGCCTAGGGATTTGGGCCCATTCGACTCATATAAGGCCTCTTGGTTGAGGCCCATCTGATATATATTTGGGGGCCTAATTGGTGTGACCCATTTGATGCATATTAGACTCAGGTGACTAGGTCCAATTGGTGCGGTCCAAGGCCCACGGGTTTGACCCACTGCAATGCACATAAGACCCATTGGTGCGGCTCATTTACGTGGCCCATCTGACGAATAAAAGGCCCGTAAGCTACGGCCCATTTGATATATATGCAAGGCCCAATGGGAGGAACATAAGGTCCATTGCAATATGTAAACCCAATACCGATTATGTAGCGGTGTTTTAAGAGGCTCGTACCTGAGAAGCAATGATGGTTTGACGTCCACATTGCGAGTGTAATGTTGGTTGGATGTCCACATTACGACTCTCCTTAGGGCCCATCACCAGGCCGTACTTGCTGTGTAAAGATCGTCCAGGCCCATCTGCATTGTAAGATAGTTCATTTTATTATACCATGTTTAATACAGTTTCATGATTCATAATCATACGCACCATATGTATGCTTGACGTGAGAATTGTCTGATCATAGCATTTGCCTTCGGACAGGTTGTTATGGGCTCCCGGTTAAGTGGTGCTGCCCTACATGAACGCACGGTATGCGCAGGATTGGTTGCATGACTGGATAGCGTGATTCATGCATTCCGCATTTGTGTGTCATGGTTATTGTACGCCCTAGCGACATCAGGGCCGTAGCCTCCACAGACGCATCGTGGTTGGCAGGATCGGATACCGGAAATCTTGTTCTACATGGGGTACTATAGATATCCCTGGGTGAAAGTCCCTAAACCCTTATGGTACCAAGAGGTTGCTCCAACGTCTAGACCGAGTGGGTAGATGAGCGTTGAGTGCCGATTACCAGACGGTTACGCTCTCCACTGTGTCGTGGTCGGTTGGAAGGGGGTGCGGCCTTACCCGCCCGAGTGTAGGGGGCAATGCTAGGCTGAGTCTGACCAGCTCGAGGAATGGGTCCGCTATCGACGAGTCGCGCCCGATATTGGCAGACGGATAGTGAGGTCTCTTCCACTTACCTTATTGCGCGCGATGTGGCGGCAATCTGGTTTAGAGTGTACTAGACCCCGGTGATATTCCATACTCTGAGCTGTACTGATATGTGGACATTGATGAGGATCTGTATGCTTGAGTTGCATTGTATATTGCATGGCCTTGGGATGGCCGATACCATTCATGTCTTGCATTGCATAGCCTTGGTACAGCTCATGACGTTTTGGTTCCATCTGCATATTCCGCATTACTCTGACATTGCATTCATATTACTACCTTGTGCACACACTTTCACCACCCTCTAAGCTTTCTGTAAGCTTATGCACGACCGTTGCGTGCAGGTGACGTTGGACTGCAGCAGCGTTGAGGCAGGAGCGCGTCGCTGATCATTTTGGAGTTTTTGTTATTTACCATTGTATTTCCCTTTATGCTCATTGTACTTGTAAAATTTTTGATCATAGTGGAAATGTAATGGAGTGCTTGGTTGTTGTTTGTGGGTTATGCCTTTGGTTATGCTTATTACGTATCAGACTGATGTTAAAAATCCTCCTCGTAGCATCCCAGGATCGGAACCTGGCGAATGGGAGCTAGGAGCCGAGAATGGGGTTCTACGGAGGCTGTCGGCGCCGGATTCGGCGATCGGGAATTTTGTGAGCCCGGTTTCCGAGTTTGGGGCGTGACAGATGACCCTTAAGAGAAGCTTAAGAATTTATAAATCTTGTTGTAGGCCTTCTCGAGCTTGATCTTTTCTTGACTTGACAAAGTCTTCTTCTATACTTGTACTTGTTTGAATCTTGAACATGCATACTTGGAGACTTCTATTCTTGAATTCTTCTTCTATAACTTGAAACTTTCTTCATTTAAGTTCGTGTCTTGAAATACGATGTCTTGAAGCAATGAATAGTCTCAAACATGAAACACAAGATATACAAGACATAGATATAGGTTTTGGCACCATAAAATTTGACAACCAAAGGGATATGAAATCATAGCACTTACAATCTCCCCCTTTGTCAAATTTGTGACAAAACACATATTGTACAAATAAGAGTAACATCATACAAATTACTCTACTCCCCTCTTCTCCCCCTGAGAGATACGAGTACTGCTCATGTAAACAATAAACAATATGTAAACATCAAGACTCCATATTCTCAATCCACATATCCTTCTCAATCAATCAAAATCAAAACAAATTACTCCCCCTTTCCATACTACTCCCCTTTACCATACTACTCTCCCTTTTTGTCACAAAATGATAAGGGAAAGTCACAATAGGAAAGTCACAACAATATAGAGAATAATAAAAAGCAGATAATGAGAAAGAAGTATGGAAGGACATAACATATTTTAAAATATAAACCAGAATCATCAAGCCATAACCAAGTTAATACAATCCAAAAGATAATTTGCCTAATCAGATCCAAAGGAGGGAGCAGGGATAGTGGGATCAATTTGGTGTAAGCCCTTATTAATGCGACGAAGATATTTTCGCATATATTTAAACTGCATATCGTGGGCGACATTCATGTTATCAACCTTCTCCTCCAATGCACGAAGGCGTGCATCATAACTAGATGGATCATAATCAGGATCATTTGGCAAATCAGTTTCTATCTCATCAAATAACTCATCCATATTAACATCCTGTTGAGGAAGATGGCTAGCTTCCCCTTCATTTCCAGCTTCACCACCATCACCACCAACACCACCTTCTTCAACTTGACCAGGAAACAAATCCAACTTCATCTTATTAAGATTGAAATTGTTGAAAATAAGATGATGAATGGGTGCCTCATTAATAGGTGTATCGACAAGCATATGAGTGGTTAACACGGTCATAAGATAACCAAACGGAATATCATTATGACTCGGATGGAGACGAAACTGTATGATAAAATGACAAATCAATGAAGGAAGGCAGATCTTGGTACCAGAAGCAATAAAATGCAACACACGAATCATGAAAGAAGTCAACTCGGTTTTATTACCGAACCGAGGATACAGATTTAAAATGAAAAAATGATGTAACACTCTGTATCTAGGTAACAGATACTTTGAAGGGAGCGCATTCCCTTTGTGTGTCCATTGCGCATTAATTTTACATAAGTCTCTTGTTAACATGCGTTTTTCCGATTCAGATGGTTTGACGTATAAAGTATGAATCGGAATACCTTCATCATTAACGGGTATATCCATAATACCCGATATCAAATGATGGTCTACTTCAAATTTTCCTTCTCTAGTATCAATTGAAAAAGTTAAATTGTCAAGAGAGAATTCGAAGATACATGCAACCATTGATTGTACAATTGACTGGTATGCAGGCCCACCCCAAAGTAAAATGTTAGCCCAGCCAACAGATTCAAGGAGAGGAACAATATAAAATGGAGCAATGTGATTGAGATTAGAGGGATGCTCAACGATAATATTACGGACACGCAAATCCCATACATCTTAAGGATCATCTTCGGGTGAACGAAGGTGCCGTTTTATTATCGATGTAGATCTAGATGAGGATGGACTACGGAATATTTTCTTCTTCCCTCTAACATCCATCTTCAACAAGATATATTAAGAGCAAGAGAAATGCACAAAAAGAAGGATGAGTTTTTACTAGATCAACAATTTGAGAAGAAACCCTTAAAAAACCAACAAAAGATGAAATCTAGCTACACAATGATCAAATCAAAGCATAGAGAGCATGAATCTTCATGAAAAATGAAGAAATAAGACTAACCTTGAAAAAATACAAGAAATCATATGGCTGGTCGAGCCACGACTCGTAGTAGGTCGGAGTGAAATTGAAGCAGAAGGAGGTTTTCCGCAAAATATATCATGTTCATGAGCTCTACGACCGGTCGAGTGTGGTTCACGACCGGTCGTACCATGACTGGTCATGTACAGCTACGACCGATCGAGTATCGACCAAAAATACATTTATTAAACCTTCTTTTGTCGAGCGGTTTAGTAAATATATCAGTAAGTTGAGTTTCGGTTGGTATATATTCCAAGGAAATAACTTTTTCTTCAACCAACTCACGAATGTAATGATGCCTAATGTCAATGTGCTTATTATGTGAATGCTGGATTGGATTTTTAGAAATATTTATAGCATTGGAATTATCACAATGTAAGATCATTGAATTTTAATTAATTCCATAATGGCTTAGCATGCATTTCATCCAAACTAGTTGATTACATGCATATCCAGTTGCAATATACTCAGCCTCAGCAGTGGAGAGAGATATTGAGCTTTGCTTCTTGCTAAACCAAGAAACTAAGTAATTTCTAATGTAAAAACAACCATCACTGGTTGATTTTCTATCATCGATATTACCGGCCTAATCTGCATCTGAGTACCCAGCTAATTGAACACTAGTATCAAAAGGATACCAAAGACCCGGATTTATAGTACTTGCGACATATCTAATAATCTGTTTAACAGCAGTAAGATGTGATTCCTTAGGATTAGACTGATATCTTGCATAAATACTAACACTTAACGCGATATCAGGTCTACTAGCAGTTAGATACAACAAACTACCAATCATACTACGATATAGTTTAGGATCTATATCTTTACCTGTAGAGTCTTTTGAGAGTCTTAACGTTGTACTCATAGGAGTATCAAAGTTCTTACCATTCTCAAATCCAAACCCTTTAACCAAGTTTGAAGCATATTTGGTCTCGAAAATGAAAATTCCATCAGGTTGTTGTTTTACTTACAACCCTAGGAAATAGTTTAGTTCACCAACCATGGTTATTTCGAACCTTGATTTCATTAACTCTACAAAGTCAATAGACATGTTAGAGTAAGTTGATCCATAAATAATATCATCAACATAAATTTGAACCATCAAAATATCATTGTTATGTTTCTTAACAAAGAGCGTCTTATCAACGCTTCCTACTTGAAAGCTATGACTAAGTAAGAATTTAGTCAATTTCTCATACCATGCCATGGGCGCTTGTTTTAGACCATAGAGATCTTTTTTGAGATGAAATACATGGTCAGATAACTTGGGGTCTTCAAACCCTGAAGGTTGTTCAACATACACCTCTTCATGTAAATCGTCATTTAAGAAGGCACTCTTTACATCCATCTGATAAATCTTAAATTTTCTAAAGCATGCGATGGAAATAAAAAGTCTGATTGATTTAAGCGAGCGACTGGAGAAAAAGTTTCATCGTAATCGATGCCTTCAATCTGAGTGTACCCTTGTACAACTAGTCTAGCCTTGTTTCGTATTATATTTCCAAGTTCATCAGACTTATTTTTAAAGATCCATTTTGTTCCAATAATGTGTTTATCTTTAGGTCTAGGAATAAGATATCAGACATCATTACGAACAAATTGATTAAGTTCATCCTGCATAGCAACTATCCAATTTTCGTCAGAAAGTGCTTCTTTCACATTGACCAGTTCTATTTTGGATGTAAAATAAACATAATTACATATGTTCTCAAGTTGTTTGTGAGTACGAACTCTAGTGAGAGGGTTTCCAAGAATTTGATTGGTTGGATGATCTTTGACAATCATTGGTTCAGAGTCTTTTTGACTGGATGAGGTATCTTGATTGTCGATAATAAGAGTTTCATCATCATCTGAACTCAAAGCTGGTGTATACAAATGATCATCAATGACCACATTGATGGACTCTTGAATCATACCAGTTCTCTTATTTAGAACCCTATAGGCTCGACTGTTCAAAGAATAACCAAGAAAAATACCTTCATCACTCATCGTATCAAACTTTTCCAAATTTTCAGGATCACATAAAATATAACACTTGCTGCCAAAAGCCTGAAAGTATTTGACAGTAGGTTTCTTTTTAAACCATAATTCATAAGACCGGTGGAGTCGTTGAGGGTATTCTTCTTGTTTCTACTTGCATTGCTCATGTTTTGTTTGATTCTGGTGCTTCCCATTCGTTTGTGGCCAAGCAGTTTCACCGATCGACCGGTATTCCATCGGAGTCCGTGTCTGAGGCCTTGACCGTTTTGACTCCCATGGGGAAGTCTGCGATATTGACCTGTCGCGGTCCTTCTTGCCCGGTGTTAGTGGGTGAGATGTTCCTTCCTCCCGATTTGTTCGTGATGTCGATGGTAGGATTTGATGTGATTCTAGGTATGGACTGGCTTGCGGAGTATCGAGCCGTCTTAGACTGTGCTGCGAGGACAGTTACATTTTATATTCCAGGCTTGCCAGTGTTTCAGTTCGTCGCCGAGCCTAGAAGAGAGGTGTTATCTAGCTTCTTGGCTTCGGTCGTTGAGGATTCTATGGCAGAGAGTATTGAGCAGCTGCCAGCTGTTTGTGAGTACCCGGATGTGTTTCAGGAGATTTCGGGTTTGCTGCCACGTCGACAGGTGGAGTTCCAGATAGATTTGGTGCCTGATACTGCTCTTATCTCAAAGGCCCCCTACCGGATGACACCGTTAGAGTTGCGAGAACTGCAGGAGCAGTTGGATGAGCTTCGGGAGTTAGGTTTCATTCGTCCCAGCAGTTCACCTTGGGGAGCCCCGGTATTGTTTGTGAAGAAGAAGGATGGCTCGTTGCGACTCTGTGTAGATTATCGTGAGCTCAATAGAGTCACCATCAAGAACCGATACCCGCTTCCCCGTATTGATGATCTATTCGATCAGTTGCAGGGTGCGCAATATTTTTCCAAGATAGACTTACGTTCCGGTTACCATCAGATTCGGGTCCAAGAGGAGGACATTCCGAAGACGGCATTTCGGACACGTTATGGTCACTTCAAGTTCCTGGTCATGTCGTTCGGACTGACCAACGCGCCCGCCATATTCATGCAGCTGATGAACGAGGTCTTTCGGCCGTTCCTCGATCAGTTCGTGGTGGTATTCATTGATGATATTCTTGTATATTTGAGGAGCCGTGAGGACCATGCCGAGCACCTGCGGATTGTACTTGAGACCCTTCATGCCCATCAGCTGTATGCGAAGCTGGAGAAGTGCGAGTTTTGGCAGGAGGAGATGAAGTTCCTTGGTCATGTGGTGACAAGGGAGGGTGTCGCTATGGACCCCTCGAAGGTTGATACAGTGCGTCAGTGGGGTCAGCCCACGAACGCGTCTGAGATTCGTAGCTTCCTTGGTCTAGCGGGATATTATCGACGATTTATCGAGGGTTTCTTCCGTATTGCGGCACCACTGACCCAGTTGACGCGGAAGGACGTCGAGTTCGTCTACAGTGGCGCTTGCGAGAAGGCATTTTTGGAGTTGAAGGACCGCCTCACGTCCGCTCCTGTCCTCGTTCTTCCTGATGGGAGTGAGGGTTTTGTTGTCTTTACTGATGCCTCTAGAGTTGGCTTGGGTGCTGTACTGATGCAGCACGGGAAGCCAGTAGCGTATGCCTCGCGTCAGCTCAAGGTCCATGAGCTGAACTACCTCACTCATGATTTAGAGCTTGCAGCAATTGTATTCGCACTGAAGGTGTGGAGGCATTATCTATATGAGGTCAGGTTCGAGCTCTTCTTGGATCATAAGAGCTTGAAGTATCTATTTTCGCAGTCTGAGTTAAACTTGCGGCAGAGGCGATGGATGGAGTTGCTAAAGGATTATGATTTTGACCTTCAGTACCACCCGGGTAAGGCGAACGTGGTGGCGGATGCGCTCAACCGTCAGCCACGAGGCCTGGTGGCACATATGATGGTTGGACAGTGGCAGATGCTCAAGGATGTTTCAGAGTTTGACTTTGAGTTCGGTCTGCAGTCTTCTATTGTTCATCTTTTGAGCTTGTCGATTCAACCCTTCTTGGTAGCTAGGGTGATCGAGGCTCAGCAAACGGATGAGTCACTTCAGGAGTACCGGGCAGAGGCCACCTCCGTGGAATAGTCAGATTGACATATTGGTTCCGATGGTGGGTTACGCTTCAGGGGCTGGTTGTGTGTCCCGGACGTTCTAGAGTTGTGTCGTGATCTGATGATCGAGGCACACCGATCGAGACTTACTATCCACCCGGGCTCTACGAAGATGTATCGTGATATGAGGAGGCAGTACTTCTGGCAGGGGATGAAGCGCCAGATTGTGAGTTTTGTGGCTGAGTGTGACACATGCCAGCGCGTAAAGGCCGATCATCAAAGACCCCCTGGTCCCTTGCAGCCGTTGAGCATTCCAGAGTGGAAGTGGGAGCAGATATCGATGGATTTCATCGTAGGTTTGCCGAGGACTCAGCGCAGTCACGATACCATCTGGGTTATCGTCGATCGTTTGACAAAGTCAGCTCATTTCATTCCAGTACGTGCTTCCTGGTCTATGGACCGGTTGGTGAGGATATTTATTGAGGAGATAGTGAGACTGCACGGTGTCCCAGTTTCGATTGTTTCAGACCGAGACTCTAGGCTTACATCTCAGTTTTGGAGGAGTTTTCAGCAAGCACTGGGGGTCACTTTGCATCTCAGCACCGCTTATCATCCGCAGACAGATGGACAGACCGAAAGGGTCAACCAGATCCTTGAGGATATGCTCAGGGCTTGTGTGATCGACTTTGCGGGCAGTTGGGATGAGCATATGCGCCTCGCCGAGTTTGCATACAACAACAGTTATCAGTCGACTATCGGCATGGCTCTTTTCGAGGCACTTTATGGTAGGCCATGCAGATCTCCTAGTTGTTGGACCGAGGTTGGAGAGCACCGTCTCTTAGGTCCCGAGCTTGTGCAACAGACGTCAGAGGCTATTGATGTTATTAGGCAGAGGATGCGCACAGCTCAGAGCCGGCAGAAGAGTTATGCTGATCGTCAGCGTCGACCCCTCGAGTTCGAAGTCGGGGACATGGTGTATCTCAAGGTCTCGCCTATGAAAGGCGTGGTTCTCTTTAGTGTGAAGGACAAGCTCGCCCCGAGATTTTTTAGTCCTTTTGAGATTTTCGAGCGCGTAGGCGCTGTGGCCTATAGGCTTCCCTTACCTCCTGAGTTGTCCGTGATCCACGACGTGTTTCATGTTTTATGTTGAGAAAATGTGGGTCGGACACTATTCCTGTGATTGATTGGCAGCCACTTGAGGTCCGTGAGGATGCTTCTTACATTGAGCAGCCGATTCGTATTCTTGATCGGAAGGAGCAGGTCCTCAGGACTAAGGTCATTCCCTTGGTGAAAGTGCAATGGGGTCATCATTCGAAGGCTGAAGCATCTTGGGAAGGCGAGACTGAGATTAGAGAGTGTTATCCCCATTTGTTTGATGATTGATAGATATATGATTGTTTGTATTGCCTTTCTTGTATGATGATTACTATGTGATGGTGGTGTTCTCTTTTATTCTGTCTTTGATTAGTAAATTTTGACGACGAAATTTCTTTATTGGTGGGGAGGGTTGTGAGACTCGACCCAAGTTCACATATGTGCATGTGTGTGTGAGCGTGTGCATTTCATTTCTTGTGGTCTCGCGGTCCTACTGGTCGAACTCTGGTGACCTGTGACCCTCAGATAGTGTTGCGGTCATCCTATAGTCCGATCAAGTAGACCCGACTCGGATCGAGCTGAGACCTATGCCATTGCGACCGCATTGTTACCGCGGTTCCAACGTTTCGTCTTGTGCGTCCATCCGATATGTGGATCATAAGTTGTGTACGTTTCATTCTATGGCCATTGATTTCGATCATGTGGCCCACCTTGGAGTGGTGCATGTGGCCCACACTCTCTCTTTTGCACAAGTTCCAATACACACTACACACACCACCTAAATCTCCATAACTCACACTACCAAGACCGCACACACCACCAACACCTAAGCTATCCTAGCAACATTGTTTGTATCACCATAGATTAATGATTACTTTCTTTAAAAAGATTTTCCCTCTCTTTCCCTCTCATTTCTCTCTCTCTTCTATTCTTCTCTAGCAATTTTTATCCATTTCTCCAGCCCATTTTTCTCAATTTTTCCAGCCACCTTCTTCCTTAATTCCCCACCATGTAACCCTTAAAACCTCATCTCCACCATTGATCCATCTCCCTTGGTGCTAAAGGACCTTAGTGTGAAAGTTTGGTGGTCATCTTTGAGGTGGGTGCCCCTTTAGATGTAAAAATCTATTTTCTATAGCCTAGATGTTATTTTTTTTTCATGATGGAAGTGTAGGACCCACCAATCAATGGTGGAGATCCCACACAATCCCATGGTTGTGGGCTAATGGCCTGTCTTATGCATGCATGATCCATGCATGGGGCCTTTCTCTATGGGCCTCATCATGACCATTTTCTTTCATATCATATTATGTTTGGGTCATCTAGACCTTATAACCATGGTGGGGATGACATCCTCACCATGCATTTTAATTATAGGCCATGCATGTGTAAGATTCATGTTATAAATGTAAATTTATGTATGATGTATGGGTGTGATTGATCTAGGGAGGGCTCAATAGTGGCGGATCCCTTTCCCTATGGCCGGATTGTCCTTCTATCTCTATTTTCTCTCATTTATTTCCTGATGTCTGTGGCTCATTTGGTGGGCCTAGGACATCCATAAATTTCAGCAAGGTGGGATGCCCAAACTGCCCATTGTTTGATTTTGGTTGTCCTACTTGCTGCCTTAATGACGCATGCAAGGTGTGTTGGCTTTAGATTATGACATGGACATTTGTGGGGCCCACTAAGGAAGTCCACACCATCCTCCATTAATGTGTTTTCCTTTTTATTTAACCTATATAATAAATTTTATCTAAGTACATGTTGCTGCCCAGAATTTCCTACTATTCTTGCATCTCCTACTATTCTTCTGTGCACACATTTCCCTTCTTGCATCTCCTACTATTCTTCTGTGCACCATTGTCACACACTTTCACCACCCTCTAAGCTTCTATAAGCTTATGCACGATTGATGTGTGCAGGAGATTCTAGGCAGGCATCGTAGCAGCAGCGCATGGAGTAGAGCGGAGCTTTTGAAGACTCCAGTGTTGCCGACCTTTCCCTCTTCTCCTTTTATTTCATGTATGTCCTTTTGGACCTTATGGATGATTGTAAAAGTTTAAATTCTTAGTGGATTTTGTGATGTGTTCCTTTGTTATTCTCAGATGTATTTGCTTTGATCTTGGGTATGCTCATATTGGTAATGATTATACTGTAATGAAAATCCTCCTTATAGGATCCCAGGATCGGAACCTGCCTCAGGAGCCAAGAATGGGGTACTATGGAGGCTGTTACGACCAGAACCGGCCATCGGGTCCCTTGTGATTCTGGTTACTGAGTCTGGGGCGTGACAGGAGTTGGTATCAGAGCATAGCAAGTAATTCTGGAATGACTCTAGGGAACATCACATGTCTGCCAAGAACATGGGGCAAGTAGTGTCCCGAGATCTTTCCTTTCGCTCCGTATTGAGCCTGTAACTGACCTGATTCCTTACGTCATCATTATTTTGTAGAAGATGTCGCGTGGTCGTGACACTCATGGTCGTGACGCCAGTGGTCGTGGTGCCCGTGGGTGAGGCGCCCGAGGTACCCATCCTACTCGAGCATGTCCTGCTCCAGTCGTTGAGGATCCGATTCCTGAGGTCCCGATCCAGCCTGTTCCTCCAGTTGAGCCTGTAGCGCCTGTACCTCCAGTTGCTCCGGTTCCCCCACCTATTCCCCCTACTCAGCCTGCTGTTCCATTTACTGAGGTTCCTACCCCGTCGGCTGCACTCGTGCCTCCGCCTGAGGCGAGTGCCGCCCCTACCTTTTCGACAGTACCTATAGGAGCTGAGCATTTTCAGCAGTTGATGCATCTTGTTGCCACCGCATTGTAGACCCGTCAGCCAGCTACTACTGAGGTTTCCAGGCGGTCTGACTTACCCCATGCTAGTGCCATAGCCCGAGAGTTCCGACAGCATGATCCCCCGAGGTTTAGTGGTGATCCTGACCCTTCTGCCGCCGAGGCTTGGCGCACTGAGGTTGAGAGGATTTTTGACACTATACAGTGTCCTGCAGGCCAGAGAGTATCCCTTGCGACCTATCTCCTTCAGGGTGAGGCCCGTCATTGGTGGTCATCCATATCTAGGATGGTTGGACCTCAGTTCGTTTGGACATGGGAGGAGTTCGTGACCCGTTTCGACCAAAAGTTTTTCCCTAAACATGTTCATATCTAGCGGGCGATTGAGTTTGAGACCCTAGTGCAGGGTGATATGACTGTATCTCAGTATGAGGCCCGTTTCTTGGCCTTGTCTAGATTTGCTCCTCATCTGACCAGTGATGAGAAGATGAGAGCCCGTCATTTTGTGACTGGTTTACGCCCTGCCCTTCGTAGTCGTGTTGTAGGGCATTGCTTGGAGACGTTCGACCAGGTTGTGCATCGAGCACTAGTTTATGAGGAGGATTGGGCTATGACCCAAAGGTCGAGAGAGCAAAGTTCCGGTGGAGACCGGAAGAGGAGAGTACCAGCCGACAGTTCCAGGCAGCACCATCAGCAGAGAAGGAGAGGCAGATCAGGATTTCGACAGCCCGCGGTTCAGACAGTGGCTTTTTCATCATCTTCGGCACCACCAGCCGCCTCATCTTCTGGCCCCTTTTCAGGTGTATGCTTCAGCTGTGGACAGATTGGGCATCGGAGGCGTGAGTGCCCTCTCCCCATTCAGCAGCAGAAGCCACCGCAGTTGCCTCCTCGTCCTCCTCAGCAGTAGCAGAGAGCTCAGCTTCCACCCGCCGCTCCTAGGGCTCCTCCTCAGCAGCAGAGGCATCCAGGCAGACCTCCTCAGCAGAGACAGCATTAGCAGCGACAGCAGCAGCAGCAGCATCAGCAGAGGGGATATCCATATGTTGTTCGATCCTTAGGTCCAGTGTGTATAGCAGCCCAGCAGGCTCAGACTTAGGACCATCAGTCTTCCGGATTGCTTCCCCTACCAGCTCAGGGCCGCTTTTATTCTGCGTAGCAGGCGCCAGGCCAGGACACGCAGTCGTCGACCGGTGAAGTCGTTGAGGGTATTCTTCTTGTTTCTACTTGCATTGCCCATGTTTTGTTTGATTCTGGTGCTTCCCATTTGTTTGTGGCCGAGCAGTTTTACCGATCGACCGGTATTCCATCGGAGTCCGTGTCTGAGGCCTTGACCGTTTTGACTCCCATGGGGAAGTCTGTGATATTGACCTGTCGCTGTCCTTCTTACCTGGTGTTAGTGGGTAAGATGTTCCTTCCTGCCGATTTGTTCGTGATGTCGATGGTAAGATTTGATGTGATTCTAGGTATGGACTGGCTTGTGGAGTATCGTGCCGTCTTAAACTGTGCTGTGAGGATAGTTACATTTCATATTCCAGGCTTGCCAGTGTTTCAGTTTGTCGCCGAGCCTAGAAGAGAGCTGTTATCTAGTTTCTTGGCTTCGGTCGTTGAGGATTCTGTGGCAGAGAGTATTGAGCAGCTGCCAGTTATTTGTGAGTACCCGAATGTGTTTCAGGAGATTCCAGGTTTACCGCCACGTCGACAGGTGGAGTTCCAGATAGATTTGGTGCCTGGTACTGCTCCTATCTCAAAGCCCCCTACCGGATGGCACCGTTAGAGTTGCGAGAACTGCAGGAGTAGTTCGATGAGCTTCGGGAGTTAGGTTTCATTCGTCCCAGCAGTTCACCTTGGGGAGCCCTGGTATTGTTTGTGAAGAAGAAGGATGGCTCGTTGCGACTCTGTGTAGATTATCGCGAGCTCAATAGAGTCACCATCAAGAACCGATACCCGCTTCCCCGTATTGATGATCTGTTCGATCAGTTGCAGGGTGCGCAATATTTTTCCAAGATAGACTTACGTTCCGGTTACCATCAGATTCGGGTCCGAGAGGAGGACATTCCGAAGATGGAGTTTCGGACACGTTATGGTCGCTTCGAGTTCCTGGTCATGTCGTTCGGACTGACCAACGCACCCGCCATATTCATGCAGCTGATAAACGAGGTCTTTTGGCCATTCCTCGATCAGTTCGTGGTGGTATTCATTGATGATATTCTTATATATTCGAGGAGCCGTGAGGACCATGCCGAGCACCTGTGGATTGTACTTGAGACCCTTCGTGCCCATCAGCTGTATGCGAAGCTGGAGAAGTACGAGTTTTGGCAGGAGGAGATGAAGTTCCTTGGTCATGTGGTGACAAGGGAGGGTGTCGCTATGGACCCCTCGAAGGTTGATGCAGTGCGTTAGTGGGGTCAGCCCACGAACGCGTCTGAGATTCGCAGCTTCCTTGGTCTAGCAGGATATTATCGACGATTTATCGAGGATTTCTCCCGTATTGCGGCACCACTGACCCGGTTGACGCGAGAGGGCGTCGAGTTCGTCTGGAGTGACGCTTGCGAGAAGGCATTTTTGGAGTTGAAGGACCGCCTCACGTCCGCTCCTGTCCTCGCTCTTCCTGATGGGAGTGAGGGTTTTGTTGTCTTTACTGATGCCTCTAGAGTTGGCTTGGGTGTTGTACTGATGCAGCACGGGAAGACAGTAGCTTATGCCTCGCGTCAGCTCAAGGTCCATGAGCTGAACTACCCTACTCATGATTTAGAGCTTGCAGCAATTGTATTCGCACTGAAGGTGTGGAGGCATTATCTATATGGGGTCAGGTTCGAGCTCTTCTCGGATCATAAGATCTTGAAGTATCTATTTTCACAGTTCGAGTTAAACCTGCGGCAGAGACGATGGATGGAGATGCTAAAGGATTATGATTTTGACCTTCAGTACCACCTGGGCAAGGCGAACGTGGTGGCGGATGCGCTCAGTCGTCAGCCATGAGGCCTGGTGGCACATATGAGGTTGGACAGTGGCAGATGCTCGAGGATGTTTTAGAGTTTGACTTTGAGTTCGGTCTACAGTCTTCGATTGTTCAGCTTTTGAGCTTATCGATTCAACCCTCCTTGGTGGATAGGGTGATCGAGGCTCAGCAGACGGACGAGTCACTTCAGGAGTCCCGAGCAGAGGCCACCTCCGTGGAGCAGTCAGATTGGCATATTAGTTTTGATGGTGGGTTACGCTTCAGGGGCCGGTTGTGTGTCCCGGACGTTCTAGAGTTGCGTCGTGATCTGATGACCGAGGCACCCCGATCGAGACTTACTATCCACCCGGGCTCTACGAAGATGTATCGTGATATGAGGAGGCAGTACTTCTAGCAGGGGATGAAGCGCCAGATTGCGAGTTTTATGGTTGAGTGTGACACATGCCAGCGCGTCAAGGCCAATCATCAAAGTCCCCCTGGTCCCTTGCAGCCGTTGAGCATTCCAGAGTGGAAGTGGGAGCAGATATCGATGGATTTCATCGTAGGTTTGCCGAGAACTCAGCGCGGTCATGATACCATCTAGGTTATCATCGATCGTTTGACAAAGTCGGCTCATTTCATTCCAGTACGTGCTTCCTGGTCTATTGACCGGTTGGCGAGGATATTTATTGAGAAGATAGTGAGACTGCACGGTGTCCCAGTTTCTATTGTTTCAGACCGAGACTCTAGGTTTACATCTCAGTTTTGGAGGAGTTTTCAGCAAGCACTGGGGGTCACTTTACATCTCAGCACCGCTTATCATCCGCAGACGGATGGGCAGACCAAAAGGGTCAACCAGATCCTTGAGGATATGCTCAGGGCTTGTGTGATCGACTTTGCGGGCAGTTGGGATGAGCATATGCGCCTCACCGAGTTTGCATACAACAACAGTTATTAGTCAATTATCGGCATGGCTCCTTTCGAGGCACTTTATGGTAGGCCATGCAGATCTCCTAGTTGTTAGACCGAGGTTGGAGAGCGCCGTCTCTTAGGTCCCGAGCTTGTGCAACAGATGTCAGAGGCTATTGATGTTATTAGGCAGAGGATGTGCACAGCTCAGAGCCAGCAGAAGAGTTATGCTGATCGTCAGCGTCGACCCCTCGAGTTCGTAGTCGGGGACATGGTGTATCTCAAGGTCTCGCATATGAAAGGCGTGGTTCGCTTTGGTGTGAAGGGCAAGCTCGCCCCGAGATTTTTTGGACCTTTTGAGATTTTCGAGCGCGTAGGCGCTGTGGCCTATAGGCTTCCCTTACCTCCTGAGTTGTCCGCGATCCACGACGTGTTTCATATTTCTATGTTGAGAAAATGTGGGTCGGACACTATTCCTTAGATTGATTGGTAGCCACTTGAGGTCCGTGAGGATGCTTCTTACATTGAGCAGCCGATTCGTATTCTTGATCGGAAGGAGTAGGTCCTCAGGACTAAGGTCATTCCTTTGGTGAAAGTACAATGGGGTCATCATTCGGAGGCTGAACCGTCTTGGGAATGCGAGGCTGAGATTAGAGAGTGTTATCCTCATTTGTTTGATGATTGATAGATATATGATTGTTTGTATTGCCTTTCTTGTATGATGATTACTATGTGATGGTGGTGTTCTCTTTCATTCTGTCTTTGATTAGTCAATTTCGAGGATGAAATTTCTTTATTGGTGGGGAGGGTTGTGAGACCCGACCCAAGTTCACATATGTGCATGTGTGTGTGAGAGTGTGCGTTTCATTTCTTGCGGTCTCGCGGTCCTACCGGTCGTACTCTGGCGACCTGCGACCCTCAGATAGTGCTGCGGTCATCCTATAGTCCGATCAAGTAGACCCGACTCGGATCGATCTGAGACTTATGCCATTACGACCGCATTGTTGCCGCGGTTCCAACGTCGCGTCTTGTGCGTCCATCCGATATGTGGATCATAAGTTGTGTACGTTTCATTCTATGGCCCTTGATTTCGATCATGTGGCCCACCTTGGAGTGGTGCAGTGGCCCACACTCCCTCTTTTGCACAAGTTCCAACACACACTACACACCACCTAAATCTCCATAACTCACACTACCAAGACCTTAAACACCACCCACACCTAACCTACCCTAGCAACATTGTTTGTATCACTATAGGTTAATGATTACTTTCTTTAAAAAGATTTTCCCTCTCTTTCCCTCTCATTTCTCTCTCTCTTCTATTCTTCTCTAGCAATTTTTCTCCATTTCTCCAGCCCATTTTCCTCCATTTTTCCAGCCACCTTCCTCCTTAATCCCCCACCATCTAACCCTTGAAACCTCATCTCCACCATTGATTCATCTCCCTTGATTCTAAAGGACCTTAGTGTGAAAGTTTGGTGGTCATCTTTAAGGTGGGTGCCCCTTTAGATGTAAAAATCTATTTTCTATAGCCTAGATGTTATTTTTTTTTCATGATGGAAGTGTAGGACCCACCAATCAATGGGGAGATCCCACACAATCCCATGGTTGTGGCCTAATGGCCTATCTTATGCATGCATGATCCATGCATGGGGCCTTTCTCTATGGGCCCCATCATGACCATTTTCTTTCATATCATATTATGTTTGGGTCATCTAGACCTTATAACCATGGTGGGGATGGCATCCTCACTATGCATTTTAATTATAGGCCATGCATGTGCAAGATTCATGTTATAAATGTAAATCTATATATGATGTATGAGTGTGATTGATCTAGGGAGGGCTCAATAGTGGCGGAGCCCTTTCCCTATGGCTGGATTGTCCTTCTGTCTCTCTTTTCTCTCATTTATTTCCTGATGTGTGTGGCTCATTTGGTGAGCCTAGGACATCCATAAATTTCAGCAAGGTGGGATGCCCAAACTGCCCATTGTTTGATTTTGGGTGTTCTACTTGCTGCCTTAATGATGCATGCAAGGTGTGTTGGCTTTAGATTATGACATGAAAATTTGTGGGGCCCACTAAGGAAGGCCACACCATCCTCCATTAATGTGTTTTCCTTTTTATTTAACCTATATAATAAATTTTATCTAAGTACATGTTGCTGTCCAGAATTTTCTGGACAATTTCTGGTTGTTTTTGGACCAGATTTTGGGACTGTTTGGGGGACTATTCATACCCATAAAATATACTTTTCTGAAAGGTGGGGATCTCATCTTGATGTTCTCCAAATTTCAGCTCCATCTGACCTTGATTGAGGTCCCAAAGGTATGGTCCAAGTGAGGTGGACAGTCTGGATTTTCTACACTATTCCAGCAACATTCCACCATGGACAGTTGGATTTCTGAAATTTATTAAAATATATATAGGTGTTTAAAAATTATAAAAATTTATTCAGGGGTGGCCTACTCAAGGTAGGACCCACCTACAAAATTTGGGGACCAATGGACACCTGTTCGTACCATAGTGGTGGCTGGACTGGCCCACTATAATATAGTGTCCAGATCAATCCGATTTTTAGGATAGATTAATTTATCTAAATGAATTAAAATATTTATAGGTGTCTAAAAATTCTAAAATTATGTAGGGATGTTATCTACTCATGGTAGGACCGACCTACCAAATTTCAGGGCCAATGGACCCCTGTACACACCGTGGCAAGGGCCGGACTGGCCCACCACGTTGGGACGTTCAGGTCTGTCCGATTTCATGGACAGTCTATTTTGTTTAAACTAATTAAAATACTTATAAATATTTAAAAATTCTGAAATTTTGTGAGGGTGTGGCTCACATATGAAAGTATCACTCTGTAAAATTTTAGCCTCAAACGACCCCTTTAGGGCATCCAAAAAAATGGTCTAAGATGGCTGGACTCTCAATTTTTCTATTGTGCAGTCCAGCAATGTGCTTGATAAAAACTAAAATTTAAAAATATTTCTCTTGATGGTGGGCCATATTTTTGGGATTCCTCTCATTGTATGCATGATGAGGGGCCATGACCCTCAATTTTTAGAGTTTTAGAGGCCTTGGGCCCACTCCAATGGAGTGCTCAAATTTAGGACAACAACATATTATAATTATGCTTGGACTTGGGCTGAAATTTTGAGGAGTGAGGCCCACCACATTTATGAAGGTATTAGAGGAGATAACTTATACCTTTAGTTTCTTAAATTTTAGGCTTAATAAATGTACTTTTGAGGCCCACCATAGTTGAATTTAATTGGGTCCATGAATGTAGCTAGTTGTTGAACTCTTTTGGCCCAATTGGGTTGGAACCTTCCAGATAGACCCATTGAACTATTGGACCATTTTACTATACTATTATGTTGGGTTAGTGGGCCAGATTACACAAGTACATGGGCCCTTGATTTCCCATCAAATCAACTTTATAATTAGGCCGAGTTGTAGGCCCAACTCACTTTACTAAGAGCATGACATTTGCCTATGTGGTTTGAGCAATGGGCCGCCCACTAGGCCACCATAATATATGGGATTAGTGACTTTTATGTTGGGCCCTAACCTTTCTCTTATGGGCCCATAGTGTTATATATGAGTTGGGTTATGTGTGTTCTCCTTGAACCCTATTTTGGGTAGGCCTTGGGCCGCCCTTTCTGAAGCCCAACATGAGTGTTGTGGTATAATTATGGCTGCTCATTTCTTATTTTTGATGTTGCATGGGCCTTAGTCCTTGATTCATGATCAATTAGAGATGGGCTACCTCTTAGAGACCAATTTTGGTTGGATGTCCACGTTGGTGGCCTTAAGGTAGGCACATAGGCTTCTATGGGTGGTTAAAGGCCTACCATATAACATTGCTAAGCCATCTCACTATTTAGGCCCATACCATTGTTCTCCTTAGTCTTGTGGGCTACCCTAGGTATATGGGCCCCCACTAGAGGTTGTATTCCTTATGAGGAATTAGTTAAGTACCTAGACCCTTCATGGTTAGGTAGAGAGTTCATCTCCACCGTATTGGCACCCTTATTCATCTTCATGGCCCACTCCCATACACATCATATGCATGCTTGGTTGAAGAATGATTGACCATGGTTGTGGCATTGTGTAGGACATGTTGGTATCTCCCTAAGAGATGAATGCTTGGGATTGATGCATGGGTGATTGTGTGATTCATGCATCTGACATTGCATAGCATGTGGATATCTGCCCTTACTTCATCAGGGCCTTACCTCCACAGGGATATTCGTGGATGGTCGTATGTGTGGACACTGAAAATATTAGTTGAGCATACCGGGTGCATACGATGCCCATGGGTGAAATTCTTAAAACTTTCATGGTACCAAGGATCTGCTCCAACGCCGTGACCGGGTGGAATACATGAGCATACGAGGGCCTTACACCGTTAGGCTGTGACTCCCACTGTCGTGTAGTCAGCTGGATAGGGGTGTGGCCTTACCTGCCTGGTGTGTAGTGGGCATTGCTAGGCTGAGTCTGACCAGCTCGTAAATGGGTCCGCTACCGTCAGGCGTTGTTGGTGATTGGCTGTCCACAGGCGGGTAGTGAGGTCTCTTATGCTCGTTTGACTGTGCGGGGTCTGTAGAGCGACAGTTATTCAGCAGTGTAATGGACCCCGGTGATTTCCTTATGATTGGAAATGTACTTGATTTATGATTTGGATATGAGCACTGGCATTACTTGCATCGCATTAGCATTGGTTGTACAAGCCCCCTTCATGCATTTCCTTGGTTTAACATCCAGTACTCATTGCATCATATTCATGATAAGCCTTGGTAAGGTTAGTGATTTTCCCATTGAGCACATTTCCCTTCTTGCATCTCCTACTATTCTTCTGTGCACCATTGTCACACACTTTCACCACCCTCTAAGCTTCTATAAGCTTATGCACGATTGATGCGTGCAGGAGATTCTAGGCAGGCATCGTAGCAGCAGCACGTGGAGTAGAGCGGAGCTTTTGAGGACTCCAGTGTTGCCGACCTTTCTCTCTTCTCCTTTTATCTCATCTATGTCCTTTTGTACCTTATGAATGATTGTAAAAGTTTAAATTCTTTGTGGATTTTATGATGTGTTCCTTTGTTATTCTCAGATGTATTTGCTGTGATCTTGGGTATGCTCATATTGGTAATGATTATACTGTAATGAAAATCCTCCTTATATGATCCCAGGATCGGAACCTGCCTCAAGAGCCAAGAATGGGGTACTATGGAGGCTGTTACGGCCAGAACCAGCCATCGGGTCCCTTGTGATTCCGGTTACCGAGTCTGGGGCGTGACACACTCTATTTTTTCTTTTAACTATACCATTTGGTTGCGGTGTTTTGGGTGCAGAGAATTCATGCGATATTCCCTGATCGCTACAGAATTTCTCAAAACTACTATTTTCGAATTCGGATCCATGATCACTACGGATCTTACTAACATGAGAAGCTTTCTCATTTTGGATTCGTTTAATGACCTTTTTCACTTTATCCATGGTTTCAGTTTTATCCTTTAAGAACGATACCCAAGTGAATCTGGTATAGTCATCTACGATAACCAAGATGTATTTTTTGCTTCCTCGACTCTCCGTTCTGGTTGGTCCAATAAGATCCATGTGGAGAAGCTCGAGTAGTCTAGATGTGGTATTGGAGTTCACTTTCTTGTGAGAGCTCGTCCAAATAGCATTCACCACATATTTTGTCTACTTTTTGCAATTTGGGTAGACCTCTAATTAGTTCTCTTTTGCTCAATCTAAATAAGTTCCGATAGTATACATGTCCAAGGCGTTTATGCCATAATTCAGTCTCATCGGTATGGACCATGTAACATGATTCAGTAGATGATCTTACATCACTAACGATGTAGCAGTTTTCAGAAGTTTTGTGACCAGTTAATATAACAGAACCCTTTTTATTAAGTATCTCACAACCTTGATTAGAAAACTTCACACTATGGTTGTTATCGCATATCTGAGAAATTCTTAGTAGGTTGTGTTTTAAGCCCTCAACATTTAAAACATTCTTAAATATGGGAAGGTTATAAAGCTGAACCGTACCTTGGCCAATGATCTTGCAATTGCTTCCATCACCAAATGTGACTGACCCGTCAGTCATATCTTTTAGATCGGTGAATAAAGCCTTGTCGCCTGTCATATGCCTGGAGCAACCACTATCTAGGTAACACTTTGAATGGCTTGTAGCTTTGAAAGAAGTGTGGGCAACCAAGCAGGCAACTTTAAGAACCCATTTCAAAACTGTTTTGGGTTTAGGAGTATGATGGTCTTTTTCTGTCTGTTGTTATAGGAGAGACCTATAGAGTTAGACTTTAATAGCTCCTTGAGTAGATCAATTATTTTTTCAGTCATGGATTTCGATTTTAAAAATTAAAGTTGACATGACTACCTTTAGATTTTTGAAAAGTCCTTAGATTTTTGGAAAAACTTTGATAAGTACTCTTTTCTTTTGAGGTTGAAGACTCTCCTTTTACAAATTTAGGAGCAATATTCTTTTGTTTAAGAGATGTATTCTTATCATAGCCCAACCCGGATCGATCGTAACATTTTCTTTATTCGGACAATAATTTTTTCAATTTAGGATCACATTGGGCATATCTCCATGTGTCTTTCAAACTCAGAAGAGAAGCTACCTCATTTTTGAGTTTCTCATTTTCGGATCTCAAATCTTCAATTTTGGAGGTTTTAAAATCTAAATCACATTTGGTCTTTTCAAAAGAATAAAAAATATGAGACTTTTCTAAAATGAGAGACTCATAATCTTCCTTAATCTTAGAAAATTTTTCGTTTTGTAATTTAAGCTTGACGGCAATTTTACAACTCTCCTTATAAAGGGCATTATAAGCATCCTGAAGATCATCTTCATCATCGCAATCACTATTCAGATTTTCTTCACTAGATATATCATCATTATCTGAAAAGGTGATCTTGGCTAGAGTCATAAGGGCTTTAACATCATCGCCCGACTCGGTTTCAGAATCTTCTGATTTAGAAGAGGATTCAGAATCAGATGATTCATCCCAAGTAGCCTTCATGCTTTTCCTTTTTGATTTGTATTTTTTAAGACATTTGTTAGCTAAGTGCTCATACTCTTGAAAGTTGTAATATTGACTATCTTTCAAAGATTTTCGAGCTCTAGGTTTAGATCGTCTCTTATCATTTGACTTTTGAAAATTAACTTTTTTCTTGCTTTTGAAAATTTTATAAAACTTTTTTGCTAAAAGCGCCATATCATCTTCGAAATTTTCTTAGTCCGAAGTACTTTCTTGTGAAACATTTGATGATTTGAGAGTAATTTATTTTCCTTTAGGAGCTTTAAAGGACAACTCGTAGGTTTGTAGTGAACCAACTAGTTCCTCAACTCTCATGGTATCCGTATCACGAAGTTCCTGAATCGCAGTCACTTTAGAATTGAACCGTTCAGGAAGAAGCGTAGTATCTTTGCGCACACTATACTTTTTGGGATTCTATCACCAAGACTCCACATAGAGTTCATAATGTCATTCAATCTAGTGTAAAAGTCCACAAACATCTCATTCTCCTCCATATGAATTTCTTTAAATTTAGTTATGAGGAGTTGGACTTTAGATTTCTTGACAATCAAAGTACCCTCGTGTGTCATTTCTAATACATCCCATGCTTTTTTTGCATTTTCACAAGAGATGATTCTTTTGAATTCATCTGGTGATAATGCACAAGTAATTGCATTTAGTGCTTTTGCATTGGCACTACTCTCACTTTTCTGAAGTGTGGTCTAAAGAGAATAAGCTGTTACTATCATTGATTTTGAACCATCGTCATTAGTTACTTCAGTGATAGGAGGGTTACATTCATTCACTGTGGCCAGCCACACACTTTCATCCATGGATTTGAGGAAGATCCTCATTTTAACTTTCCAATAGGCATAGTTTGTGCCATTAAAGGGTGGTGGCTTAGTGACTGATAGGCTATCAAAATTTGACATCTTAATATGGCTTAGATCGTTAGCTCAGGAAATAAATCCAATAAATAAATATTAAGCATGAGCTATTAGGCTCTGATACCACTAGCTATATGCCCTAGAGGGGGGGTGAATAGGGCAATGCCAAATAAAACTTAAAACAACGGAATAATAAAAGAAATAAAGAACAATGCTGAATTAAAAGGAATCTCAATAACCTAGAATTAAGAGAATGATACTATATCAGTTCTAAGGACAACCTTACACCAAAAATCAAAGGTTTAAGGTAGGACAACCTTATTTCTAGAACGTCCTTTGTATCACAAACCAATGAGGAATAAAAAGCAAAGAAACCAAAATAACTTGCAGAAATAAATCCTAAGTTATTACAACATTCCCCACACTTGCTTGAAATAAAATGATTACAACATTCATCCACAAATACAATCTAAAAAACCGAATGAATAAAGCAATGAAAGAATAAAGCACATCCACAATACAACGATATATAGTGGTTCGCCTGTGTGTACACCAACTGTTATCCAACAGCCACACAGAATGCTACTCCACTCTAATATCCTCACACAGGGGATATTAGCATGCACTATCAAAATAGGTTTCACAGGTTCACCTAAAACCTTCAAAATTGTGTCTTTTTATCTCGGGCCTACACAATCCAAAAACCCACACAATCAAGTTTTCTAGCTCTCCTCAGATAACCAAAACAATGAGATTTTTCTGGCAAATCTCAAACAAAACCAAAGAATGTAAATTACACAAATGTAAAATACCTGAATCTCCTTTTGAAGTAGCCCGGTAGAACCAATCGGAGTAGAAGTTCGATTCAACATTCAAAGTCCAATACTCACTTTAAGAATGGTTCTAAGTCTAATTGATTTTATATTAAAAGGGCTAGTTCTATTTGATTTTGAATCCAAGAAGAAGGAATATCAGAAATTCCCCTTTTCTAATAAGATTGGAAAGTAGATCAAAATTAAATAAAAAACCAGCTAGTAAAAGGAATATTAAATGAGCACAAAGTAGCTTAAAAATAAACATAAACTTATCTCAGAGTATAGCCTAAAGATTGCTTGAATTGAGTTGAATTGGATTGAAAAACTCTGAAGTTCGTGCTCTATTTATAGCCTGAAAAATCTCATCTACGACTGGTCTTAGGATCCTAGGACTGGTCGTAACTTCAAAGATTTTCAAAGATTTCTACGGGATAAGGATTAGCTGTTTTATGACTGGTCCTGGGTAGCCTATGACCGGTCGTGGGCCACCTACGACTGGTCGTGGGCCACCTACGACTGGTTGTAGGACCCCCAGATTAGTTGCTAGAGTTTGAGTCGTAGGGCTAAGACCGGTCGAAGGATAAGTCGTACAGCTCATAGGACTGGTCGTAGGACAACCAGAAAAATCTGACTGGTCCTGAAAAACTTAAGACTGGTCGTAGCAGAGCTAGGACTGGTTTGAGAACAGCCCGAACAAGCATATTAAAATATATAAATTATGTATCCAAAATGACCTACAGTAAAGCCCATCCTAAGGTTATTATAAGGTCAAACAAACCTGAAAAGTGAGATGGACATAGATAGTCTGTACACTTAGATGACCCTTAAGAGAAGCTTGAGAATTTACGAATCTTGTTGTGGCCTTCTCGAGCTTGATCCTTTCTTGACTGACAAAGTCTTCTTCTATACTTGTACTTGTTTGAATCTTGAACATGCATACTTGGAGACTTCTATTCTTGAATTCTGCATCCATAACTTGAAACTTTCTTCATTTAAGTTCTTGTCTTGAAATACGATGTCTTGAAGCAATGAATAGTCTCAAACATGAAACATAAGATATATAAGACATAGATATAGGTTTTGGTACCACAAAATTTGACAACCAAAGGGATATGAAATCGTAGCACTTACAAATAGTGCTTGTCTATCGAAGCTAATCTTGTGAGACTTTTGTCGTGACTTGGCATATCTTGAGTAGAGCTTTGTTCTTCACATATGCAAGCTTCATAACAAGATACAAACAGTAGCACCACCAATTTGACAATATAAAGGGGCTATCATTTATTTGAACCTCAACTCAACTTAGAAAAATGGTGTGAGAAAAGTGATTTCATCCCATCTGTGAATTACACTGAATTAGAAAATGATGAGGATTTGGATGACAACCATTAGTTTATAACCCAAATTCCCCTAGAATCAATCACAAATTTGGTCTATGTCAATGATCAAGAGGTAGAGGAAGTTGTCTACTATAATGATCTACTCCACCTATTGACATGTTTGATTTAAATGTGGAGGATGAGCCCCTTTCAACCGACCCTTCCAACTCGTATGGGGCGCATGTTTAGACCACTTCCCTGATTTAAATTATAATATAGTTAGGGAGATGGATGGGTTGCTCGATAGGACTTTACAATTTGAAACCATCCAATGGAGGCCACCATATGAGTTGTCAACCCTTGATGATACACTGCCTTTACTAAGTAATATTAATGAACAGATTCCTCACATCAATTCTTCACTTGCTGATCCTTAATCTACCTATGAAGGGCAAGGCAGGATGTATCTGGTGATGATATATTCTCACTAGGATGAAGAGAAAGAGAGCATGCTTCCATCCACTTTCAAAGATGATGGAATCCTTGGGCAGATCATCACAGACTTCAATATGGAGAACGAGCTCCTCTCAACTAACTCTTTCAACTCTTTGAAAGAATGTTTGGCACACTTTGTAGATTCAAATGATCCCATGATACAAGATCTGGTGAATGTCTTGTAAGACAATACCTCGATAGTTGATACTGATCGAGGGAATCAATGTTTTGAAACCTCTCCTTCCACAGATCCTGAATGTTTACCATCAAAGGAGGAGGAGCTAACAATAAAACTAAAGTCTAAAACTTCAGAAGGTGTTGAGACTACACCACCTACCGAGAATTTTTTTGAATTCATTTACTTATAGTCCCTAATTCACCATGTTATGCTAACATTGAAACTTCTTCTATCATAAATGAATCATAAATACTTTAGACACCTTAGGGGATTAAAAAAAAACTTTATACTGAAGTCCATAAATTTCTCTGGACATTTATGCTCCAGGGCATCCAAGCCTATTGCAAAAAAGGTTTTTGGATGATCTTGATGAGAAACCTATTGAGAAATTTATCAAGATACTGGCCGGAGGAGGAACCTTGCTGCATGATTGAGTAGATTTACTTTACTTTCCTAGTCTATGATTAAAATTTATTACTTTCATAGGATTAGGGTACTTTTCTTTCAGTTTGTCTAGTATTTGTGCTAACCCATCTTCATATTGAGATCCTTGGAATAGTGTAGATTCTACTTCTTTAGGTACTACCTTTCCACCACTTCTCCTTCTTTTTTTTGTCTCATATGCATTGCATGCTTATATCTTTTACATTGAGGACAAAGTAGATTTTAGCTTGGGGGCGTGAATTATTTAAACTAATTAGCAATCTCTTAGTTTTGATTAAAAATTGTAGAAAATTTTTAATTTTTTTAAAGATAAAACCTGTTTGAAAATCGATAATTTGTGTATTTAAGGATGCTTTGAGTACGATGATAAGATAGGAAGTGAATTTTGAATTGTTGGAGTTTGATCAACTGAGTAACATATTACTTATCGTTCTTACACTCAATTGATTAACAGGAAGTTTGAATATGATGTTAATCTAAATCACAAGACACGTTCAATTTGCCTTCTGTGAATAGTTCTAGATTTTCTTGTTGTTAATATGATGATCATTGAAAGATTTTGATAATCGAGTCCAGAGAATTTATCTGCCTTAAAAGAATAAAAGGACCAGTTAAAAAATAGGAGTTCGACAAAAAGGTCATGTATGGTGAAAACATTGAAAATACTTGAAAAAGAATGAAAAATCTGAAAAGATGAAATGACCGAATGAATGCAAATGACCATCGATATAAAATCAAAAACTGGAAAAATAAGGAAAAGTGGATAAGTTCGGAATCAGTACTTGAATTGTCAATCAATCTTAAAGTGATGAGTATGACTAACATTATGAAAAGATAGCATTGTTATGGGAAGTAAGTTGATTTGCACTGAGTATTTTGGAAAACTTAGTATATGAACTTATGCTATGAGTTAAATGATAAAGATCCTACTTGATTGATTTCTTATGTTATTCAACTCTACGTTTTCACAATCTCACTTTTCTAGCATTCCTTTTACTCATTCATACTTGATTGCACAATTTTTTTTTTTCTAAATGAGGTTTTGAGCAATGGGGATTGAAGATTATTTTACACATGTTTTGCTCGAGACTAGCAAAATGCTGGTTGAGGAGTGTGTTGAGTGTCAAATATTGTATTTTTGCTCCATTTATATCTTGATTTTATGAATATGATACTGCTCAATGTTATATTTTATACATGTTTGTATTGCAAGGTGAATCTGAGAGCTTGGATTGAAAAGAATGCTAAAAGCATGGATTTAATGCTTAAGAATCACCAAGCCAAAGTTTAAATCTTAGAAGACCAAAAATGAAGAAATCACATGCCAAAGATCCAATAAAACCAAGTGAGGAATGAAGAAAATTGAAGATTTGAAGTGAATTTGCATGATTCTCGACTGGATAAGCCCACCTTCAACCAATCTGAGATCTGCCTTGACTAGTCGAAGAAACTTTGGATCGAACTCCAACAACATAAACTTTTAAATTCACATGATCTTCGACTTGTTTAAGGTTACACAAATTTTGTATGGATTGGATAAATTTGAGGCAGTTTCTGAATTTTTTCAACTCGATGTGAAGGTTGGAGTTTCACAACTATAAATATGAGTTCCTAGGATGTTCCTAGGAATCTTCTAAGGTTTAAGGAGTGGAACAAGTATGGAGAACTACCGCCAAAAGCCTTTCTTCTTCTTCCTTAGTTTTTTTTTATGCTTTTCATAAGAAAATTTAGTTTAATCATGTCTATGGTTGACTAAACCTCTTAGCTAGGGCTAGGAGGTAAAGCTTGTAATGTGATTGAGATGTTTGCTTTGCTTTGATTCATGTTTTTATTGAACCTTATGGATTTTAGTTCTTTATTAAGGAGTATTTTTAGTTTTTAATGGTTTATTATGATAAATTAAAATAGATCTGTAATTGCTTTAAATATCTTCTTTTTCTGATTTGAGATTGTGAAATTAGTAAGTCTCGTTATTCACCATCATCCCTTGGGCATAGTTGGGTGATGGAATCCTTCCTAATCTTCACAATTCTCCTATGATTGGTCATGGGATTAGTATATCCTGTTGTTTGCCATCGTCTCCTAGGCAAGGTTGGGTGATGGAATCACTTTTAATTCTCACAACTCTCATCTGTCAAGAATAGGTTCATGAGAAGTTCAGATATTTGGCTGTCTCTTATTTCTCTAACTGGATAAGATAGGACTCTAATTCCAGTTGGATCGCTTGAATCATGCAAGGTGGCCTCCCAATAGTTACAAGTGGATCCTTGGCACCCTAGTTCCTACATTTAAATTCACAAGTTTCAATTACAAATTCACAATTACTCTTTCAAATAATTATTCAGATTTACATCTTCTTTTATTTCAAGTTCTAGTTACTTTCAGAAACGTATAAGATTAGTCCTTGTGGATTCAACCTCGGTCTCACCGAGATTATTATTACATCGTGACCCTACACTTGTGGTTGTGAACACTTAGAAGCATGTAAAAGGGCAAGATAAATCATATCAACTCAAATTAATGTAAGCTTTAAAGGAATTCCTCAGACTTTATAGTTTAATTGCCTCTTGCCTACGATTAGGTGCTCTTCAATTTCAACTTATCCTCTTGGTGGAACTCACCCTATCTTGCAGCCGATTTGATGTCCTGGTGAATCGTGGCTATAGTAATTGTGCTTGTTAGCAAGGTTGATGCCTCTCGTTTTCTTTTCCCTTCTTCTTTCTCTCTAGGTTTCTTCTTTCCCCTTTTTTCTCCCATTTCTCTCTCTAGTTAGTTTGATCTATGTGGAATCTTTTCTCCACCTTTTTAGGAAGTTGATAAGGCTTTAGAGGGCCAACATATGGATGGTTGTGATTATCTTTCGGGCGTTAGGATAATCACCAATATCCATTAATCGACTAGGATGGAGGAGCATGCTTTAATAGAAGATCATTTTTCAGCAAGCTTGGGTTCGAAGAGGTTCTTCCTGACATCTTGGGATTGCCTTTCAAAGATCCCTGGCCCACCAGACTAGTGATTCGGTCATTCGAAAGTGGTGTTTTCTTAACGACCTTTTTGTGCGATGTGGCTATCTTGGGTGAGGATTTGGCATTGCCGCAGTTTTAACATTCTCTTTCCTTTCTTTCAGACATCGTGAAGGGAGTCAGAACTCCATCTTCTTTGGTTTGGATGGCTCAGATTGGAGCCCAGTAATTGTCCCAGGTTTTCCTACGCATGAGGAAACATGTCCGGTTTCTCCGCTGGCATTGTTTACAGAAGGAAATATTAGTTTCGATTCCTTACTAGAGCCAGTGAGGTCCATTTTTACTAGTTCCTGGGAGGATCTGCTCCATTCGTTTGATTAGCAGGGGTATTCCAGATCATTGCCCAAAGTATATAGCCGATCTGAGTTCTGGTGGTCCTCACGACTGATCGTGGTATGGTTCTCGCCTAACCCTTCATTGGGTTTTGGTCACTAGTGAGTACTCCTAATGGCAGTTTAGATCGTCTACATGATCCAAAGTGGTGGGTTATGGATCGTTGTAACAAAGACGGTTTGTTTGAATCGGGTCTGCAGCAGGAAAGGTGGGAGAGGTTTTTTCTTTGGTTTGGTTCAGGTCAAACTCAGTTTGACTAGAGCTTAGGTGCAGTGTGACACGAGTTCACCCCTACTAGTAAACTTCAGAGGTTATTAAGTGGGGTCCATAGGGTTGTACTGGAAGATCTAAATCATCCATTCACTCCAACAGGCCCCTAAAGGGACGTTAGTTAGAAATGGGGCAGATTCATAGCTCAAGTGGGCCACAATGTTCACTTGATGCATCAAATTGATGTTTTCCTACAATCCCACAGTCAGACTCTTTCCATAACTAATTATTAGAACATCTAACAGTTCCTAATCCAGTTTAGGGATGTTTTGATAGTTTCATTTATAAGCTAATAGGTAGATTATTCCTATCCCTTGATTTTGGTCGATTAGACTGATACATAAAGGAGGAGATGTTCCATTGAACCTGAGTCTATGTTTGTAGTAGATTAAGTCCTTATATATATACTCTAACACTGACAATTACAGGGTGTTGCATGATAGATTCTTGATGAAACACATGTTACCCTCGAAGGAAGGGTACGGGCTGTATAAACAACTGCAAATGTGGATGATGATTGAGGTCACTATCAAGATTAAGGAAGAGATCGAGCGGCTCATAAAAGCCGGTTTCATTCAACTAATTTCGATATAGAAGAATTTGTTCATAAAATAATTCCAGATCTGCTAGAGCATCCATCTCCTTTGCATAAAAAATGCTGCTTCTTTCCCATAATTTGTCCATCAAACCAGAGTGATAAGATTGCAATGTTCTAAGAATTATTTGATTGAATTGATGTGACTAAGTACAACATAAATTGTCGTACCAAGCTAGTTCATATTTTTCGCTCATATCGGATGAGTCCTTCACAGTTGTATCTTGCTTCTCCAAATAACACGCATTCATCTCACGATGATAGTGCGATCTTTCATAATTGTCTCCTATGAAAGTTAACCATTACACTTTCCCAAGTAGTCCTTTAAGTCGATCATTCAATTAGACTGAAGGATGAAGATCAAGTGAGCAAGAAGCATCAATAACAAATATCCTAACATTGGATGGCAAAAAGGAGAAAGAAAAGTCTTTCAGGCCATCATCGAAGATCTCCTTAAGAAAGGATTCAACGTCGACAATAAGAGAAGGTAATTCAATAGCCATTGTGAAAGATTAAATTCAAAAGGATAACCGAAGTTAGGAACTTAATGTTATTTAAATAGTAGGGTCTAAAAGCCCACTTTCTGTAAGAGGCATGGCTAGAGGGAGTTGCATGTTTCATTTTTTTTTTTTTAAACACTTTGGTAGTTAAGGCATAACGTTCAAGAACGACCCACGTTACGCCAAAAATCACGTAAACACTTAGAAAATAATTATAAGCAGTTACTCAAAGGAGTGAAAGTCATAAAAAGCTTATCGGCTATTCATTCACATAAGAAGATGTCACATTTAGAAATCAGAAGACAAAATTATCCAAGAATGCCATATCCATTTCCACTCGTCTTTTAGCAGTCCACAATGTTGCTTCCCCTTTTGCTGTTGATCAAGACAATTGGTCGACATCTTAGGCTTGAGAATGCACTATAACAGCTAACTTGGAAATCTTATCTATGGCCTTGAGGCGTTCTGTGCATTTTTCTACTAGATTTTGTCTCAGTGTAATTAGCTCAACATCCAAAACCATGATCTTGACTTTTAAGTTCTCAATTTCCATCTCAGAAGCCTTCGCCGCATGATTCTTGTCTATAAGTTCTTGGGCGATCTCTTGCACACTGGCCTTCTTGAGATCGGCTGCTCTTTTTTCAGCTTCGATACGAGTAATGACTACACAGCTTCACAATACATATCAAGTATTCCTTGAAGCTCCAAGAGAGGTGGTATTCTAGCCGCTAAAGTTGGATCTGATTGAGACAAGATGTAGGCCAAACCAACAAATCGGCCAATCTTGTCGATTAATTCGACATTAAAGGATTTAGATAACCCTTTTTAGAGGACGTTGTGTAACTCTACCTGTAAACTATGCAGATTATCAGGATGAAGAGGAGATTCTTTTTGCAGACATCTCTCTAACAAAAACTTTCTCAAACGAAGAAAGAATGTCATCAATGGGAGGAAGATCGGCAGAAGCAGATGCATCATCCCCTGGAATAACAGTCGAGTAAGATGGTGGAGAACTTGCATCAAACATTTTTATCTTGGTCAGTGCTACAGGGATCTCGATCGAAATAACTTCAGTTGGCTGCCCAACATCAACTGATTGTTGTTCCGTAGTCTCAGTCAAGACTTGTTCAATCACCCTTAATGAAGTTTTGATGATTGGTTCTTCATCAGTCACGAGTCTCTCAGTTTTAACCGACCCTTCTGGCATTATTGTTACATTTTTTATTTCATATTCGACTGGAGCTGGAATCTCCTTAATCATAGTGGGCAATGGAGGAACTGAGGGAGTCAAAACAAGCCTAAAAGGTCGAGTAGGAGATATCATGAGTCATCATCGAGTAGTTGGTGCAAGTGGAGAAGGAGTTTATCGCAATGCTCCAAGTCAGTAGGAGCATTGCTAACTCCAAGTGGGCTGCTGGAAGGAATGCCTTCTGTACCAGTCATAGTCTCTGAATCAAGAGACACCACCTCTCTAGTCGCCGAGGTACGAGCCGTCAGGATTACTGGAGTGATCATTGCTGGGGATACTGTGTCGGTGGTGCCAAGAATGGTTGCAAAACTGTAGTTAACTACTGGTATCAGCAACATATCCAATCTTTGAGCGGTCATCGTCTTGGGCAATTCCTAAGTCACTGAAAGGATAAAGACAGTATGATCGAAGGTATAGGTAAGGGAATTACTTTAAGAAAATATATAAGTAGTCTCCACCTAAATCAGACCGAACTGCTTGGAAAATGGTTTGATTCACAATACTTTAGGGATTTTTTTTATCACAGTCACTAACAGTCAAACGGAAGTGGAGAATGATGATGGTTTAGGGTGATAAGGGGTGAGATACTTCTCATCGAATGGGAGGTTAGGAGCGGTCAACCTTTCTTTTTCCCGCCACCATTTAAGCCATCACTTATTGAAATGAGCTTATTTGTGGCGTTTTATGCCTTCACCAATCTCGTGTGAATAATCTTTTGACACCAAGACGAGGCCAATATTGGGTTTTAAAATATTTTTTAAAAGTTGACAAGACCTCTTCTGAAGAAGTACTTGACTCGATCATAAGATCGGCTGATCTCTTGGCTTCGATTGAGATATGAAAGGTTTTGTGCATTGAAAAGAAAGAGTAGGTGGTTTTGGAGGAGGATGGAGTATGCCTCTCAAATATGAAAATTTCTTCGGAGCCATCTGTTATAGCTGAGCGGTCGCAAGGATATCAAGATGCTCTTGGGTAATTCATGAGATGTATGGGAAAGGAGTTTTGGTCGTTATAGTGGAAGAAGTAGCGGTTTATCTTGTCTTACCCTCACCGTTCTTGTTGCAGCGTGGATGGTGGTGCATGGGCACTTTTTTTTCTACTCTCTATTAAACCCAATTGAGAGAAAAACTGGGATGAAAGCTCCGTGGTACTTCGATCGCCTAAAAAATTTAACATACTGTCAATCCTACCATGCTACAAAACTGTTCATGGATTCAGGAGACTCAGGATTGGTTGGAATTTGCAAGGCAACCGACTCCTTATGACAGAGTTGTTGAGGGAGGTAAATAGTCTTTTATTTGTCACTATCGCGCGATAGTAAGGAGGTTAGTTATATGTTTTATGGGTGAGAGGACAAGGGATGTACTGCATCAGACCCAATTGGCAAGCAAATAGGGAAGGATGATATTATTCGACCACTGCTTTCGCATTTTTTCCTTTCTTAATTGTGCTACCATAAGCTAAGTAGCGGTTGATGACACAGCAGGTCCAAGCTTGATGCAACTGACTAGCTAATTGGTCATTTTTATGATCAAATCACCCTGTGAGACATTCGGGGAGTAAGCCTTTTCTTTGCATGAAGTATTGGTTGTCAGAGGATTTGTCAAGAGAGAAGAACCCTATGAGGTATTCATTGATCGTATTATTCTCCAGAGAAGTATGGAGAATTAAGACACCATTGGAAGAAAATGATCGGCCAGTATGCTACTGATCAAAGAGATACGATTGAAAGTATGTTAAAACCCACATCCATGAAAGCCATATAACCCACACCCCCCCCCCCCCCCCCCCCCCCCCCCCCCCCCCACATTATAATCCTTTATGATTGACTTCATAAAGACCTCTATACAGATGGCAGAGAGTGAATGGTGATAAGGCTATGCGTTGCAGTTTGACAAGAAATTCGACCAAGGGAATGGATTCGGTCGTGACTTACTGGGTGTTGACACATAACAAATGATGGTAGATTCGGAAGAGAAGGGAGGAGAGGTGTTCATCTTCTTCTACCAGTCCTTAGAAATTTTGATAGTCATTCATGAAAGCAGTATAGCCTTTGGTAGTCCTATTGGGAAAGTTTTTACATTGTCCTGTCTTGGCCTTTGAGTGGTATGTCATTCCAAAGGGAAACTCGGTCAGATAACATATGTCCTTTATGGTAACGCACATCGGACCACAGCCAAACATGAAGGTGTTGGTAGAAGTACTCCAGAATGATGATAGAGCAAGAAGAAGAGACGCGATGGGTGCATATTCCTGGAGGGATAATTTGAGGCATTCGTATATGAAAAGCCTTTTCCATAAATTTCCATATTTGGTTGATACCCGCACAAACCTATCTTCTTATTCTGGAATTGGTTTTGACCACAGTCTCGGTGTCTTCAATGCATTTTTTGCATTAGGGATGACTTTAGATCTACTAAAAATATTATCTCCCAAGAAGATTGGAAAAAATGGATTCAAAGGTTGTAGTTCATCAGCCAAAATTTCTAGATAAAATACTAGGCTAATACAAAAGGTTCTTCACCCAAAATAGAATTGAAGATTCTCCTCGGTGAATTTGTTGGTGAACAAATCCATCACAACCATTATGTATTTTTGATCGAATGAAGGTTCAGATGATGAAGAAGCCATTGAAGAGAAACAGGAGAAGTAGAGATTTCAGAAAGTGAGAAATATAGAGATTGGTAGCAGTTTGGAAACATAGTGAGATTAGATTCAAAGTGGCGTATACATAGATGCAAACAAAAGGATGCATTTATTACATAATTCGTAATCATTAGAGTGGAATGGCTATGAAGGACATGTGTAGGCTTGAATTCCATCTAACACCTCGATTCAACACAACCGATGGTAAAGCAATCGGCCGAAGGTGGTTTGTATTGGGTATTACGTGTGAACGTTTAAGGGAAACATTAATGAAACCTCAAATGTTGCTGTCACTTTCTCCGAAAGGACATTGACAAGGGGGGCAATGTTTGTAATAGATCCGGCCAAGTTTTTCTTTCAGCCAATCAGAGTTGATTGCGTGTGATCTATATGGAATGCATGCAATGGTTGCAGGATCTTCTACAGATATGTACTGTTACATCTCGAAAAATGGAGACATAACATATCAATTGAATTAAAGTGGCCGAGATGTATACGATCGGGTTCAGATGACCAAGTAACAGATGATTAATGGTCAAATTCGCACGACTATCGAATATGTGGTGGAAGAATGATTCAAAGAAGAAGAATGTGGGAAGTGTCTATAAGCAAAGTAATGGAGAAATAATTAACATAACCATCAGAACTTGGGAAGAATCCAGAATGTTGGATCGGAATTATAAATAGCAAGACAAATTAAGCAGAAAAACTTTTCTTACCAAACCAATCAAACCAAATATATCTTTCAATTGCTCTTTTCAATTTACATTCCTTAGTGTGATCATTTACCTTTTTTGTCTAGCAAATTAATTTTCTAGCGTAACAATTTATCTTCATCACTTGTTGTTTACGTTCCTTGGAGTAATTCGTAGTGATAATCCAATAGTTGATAATTGTATTTGTAATTGGAGTTTAAGCTCATTCGTTGAGCCTAATTTGATTATCAGAGGAGTGTAAGTGCTTCCACTCAAGCACAATCACTACAAGAAATTCCACTTATACTGATAAAACAATTCATCGGTAAATGATATTTTTTCGTCAATAAAAAGTATTCCCGACGAATTTTTTCATCAGCAAATTCGTCAGTAAATGACCATGGGTAAAGGCTTTTACCAACAAAAAATCCAATCATTGGCAATGGTAAGACTTTCGCTGATGATTTTTTATTTTATTTTATTTTTTTATTTTTATTTTTTTGTAGGTAAAAAATGTTGACAAAACTTTTACCAACGATTTTTTTCATAGGTACAAATGTTGACGAAAGTTTTATCGATGAATTTTTTCGTATGTTTAAATGTTGACAAAAGTTTTACCGACGAATGTTTTCGTGGGTATAAATGTCGATGAAACTTTTACCTACGAAAGTTTTTGTAGGTAAAAATTGTGTTAAGACTTTTACCTACAAATGTTTTCGTAGGTCAAAATGTTGACCAAAATTTTCCCTACGAACCTTTTCGTAGGTAAAATCTGTGTACTTTGTGCCTATTGGCAATTGTAAAACTTTTACTTATGAAATTATTTGTAGGTCAAAATGTTGACCAAACTTTTCCCTATGAACCTTTTCGTAGGTAAAATCTATGTACTTTGTGCCTATTGGTAATTGTCAAACTTTTACTTATGAAATTATTTGTAGGGAAAAATGTTGACGAAACTTTTCCCTACGAATGTATTCGTAGGTAAAAACTGTGTACTTTGTGTTTTTTGACAATGGTAAGATTTTTACATACGAAATTGGTCGTAGGTAAAAAAATGTTGACGACCCTGTACCTATGAAAATTTTCGTAGGTAAAAATTGTGTAGATTGTTAAGACTTTTACCTACGAAATTTGATGTAAGTAAAAATGTGGATGAAACTTATACCTTCGTAGGTATAAAATGTGAATGAACCTTTTACCTACGAAAAATTTTGTAGGTAAAGATGTCGATGAAACTTTTACTTACAAAATTTTTCGTAGGTAAAAGTCTTTTCTTCTTTTTTTTTTCTTTTTTTTTTAAAATCAGGAAAAATTCCTGATATTCACTTGTTATAATATATTTCATCATATTCACATTCACATCCATCCAAACAAAAATCGCATCCATCTAAACACAAACCACATCCATACATATACAAATAATCTTATCCACATCACATCCATCCACACACAAATAAATATAAGTTTAACATTTATATATAAAATAAATCATAAACAAAATACAGAAAATCACAAAGACGAAGGCGGAGGTAGTGGGGCATCATATGAAGGCGGAAGTAGTGGGGCATCGGTGGGTAAGCGTGCAGCGAGAGTTTTTAATATCTCCTGCATTCGTCGCTTATGCTCCACCCGCATCTCCTCAATCCTCCTCTCTTGCCCCTCTTGCCCGCATCATAAATAAAAATGACTCCTTCATATACAACTAAGGAGGTAAATTGTAGAGCATAAGTACCACTGGCCACATACTGTATGAGCTACTCATATTATCAAATGGATTAAAACCATCACTTGCAAGACCTAGTCGAACATTGCAAGAATCCTCTACAAACCAGTCATATTGCTTGTCAAAATTTTGCCAGGCTTTAGAGTTTGCAGGGTGCTTCAGTGTACTATCATCATGAACGTGTTTCTCCTTATGCCACCTCATATCTTCAGCCGTCTTACGAGACATAAACAATCTTTGCAATCTGGGTTTCAATGGGAAGTACCTTAACACCTTTTGCAAGATTTTCTTATGCTTGGCTTCATTATACTTCCACCTAGACTCTTCACATTGTGGACACTCTTTAACATTTTCATGCTCTTTCTAATACAATACACAATTATTTATACATGCAAGAATGAGGATGTAACCAAGGCCCAAGTCTTGCAACAAGGATTTTGCCTTGTAATGAGACTTAGGCAATGTCTCACTGTCCAATAATGCTCCTTTCAACAAGTCAAGAAACATGTCGAATGATTTGTTACTCCAATGATTTATTGTCTTTAAATGAAGTAACCTTGTACGAAAATTTAACTTGGAGAAGTTCTCATACCCCGGATAAAGTGGACATTGCGCATCCCTCAACAACCCACTAAACTTTTTTGATTCGACATCACCCATAGGAGGAATATCTTGGCTACTACTTGTTGCTGCAAAATCAGTATCCGCAAAATCAGTATGCACATCCGTCAACGTCTTTATCCTTGTCATCTAGCACAATTGGGTTAGCAAGGACTTTAGTGGCCTCAACTCTTTGGTGGAACTCTTAACCATGATGGATACACCAAGTGTAACCCTAGTCAATCCTAACTACGAACAACTCATCTTCTACTTTGTCTAAAGATTTATGAACCATATTCTTACATTTTCGACATGGACACCTAATCCTATTGCCTGAATCCACCCGATTTCACACAAATTTCATGAACTGGTTAACCCTTTATTTATGATCTAGGCCAAACCTATTCTTAGCTTGCATCCAACTTTTATCCATCAATATAATGAAAAGATTAGAGTCAGTTTACAGAAATAAGTTTAAGATTATAGGTCAAGGTTATAGGTTTAGGAATTCGGGTTCGGGTTTGGGTTTAGGCTTAGGTTATAGCTTTATGTTATAGGATTAGGTTATAGGTTTAGGTTATAAGTTTTAGTTTTATGTTTAGGTTTAGGTTATAAGTTTTAGGTTTAGGTTATATGTTATAGGTTTAGGTTTAGGTTATATGTTTAAGTTATAGGTTATATGTTTAGGTTATAAGTTATAGGTTAAGGTTTAGGTTATAGGTTCCTGTTACAGGATTAGGTTATAGGTTTAAGTTTAGGTTTAGGTTATAGGTTTAGGTTAGAGGTTATAGGTTTAGGTTTAGGTTTAAGTTTAGGTTAAAGGTTTATGTTATAGGATTAGGATATAGGTTTAGGTTTAGGTTATAGGTTATAGGTATAGGTTTAGATTTAGGTTTTATGTTTAAGTTATATGTTATAGGTTATAGGTTAAGGTTTAGGTTATAGGTTTAGGTTCAGGTTATAGGTATATGTTATATGATTAGGATATAAGTTTAGGTTTAAGTTTAGGTTTAGGTTATAGGTTATAGGGTTAGGTTACAGGTTATAGGTTTAGGTTATATGTTTAAGTTATAGGTTATAGGTTTAGGTCATAGGTTATAGGTTTAGGTTTAGATTTACCTTATAGGTTATCAGTTAAGGTTATAGGTTTAGGTTTAGGTTTAGGTTATATGTTTATGTTTAGGTTTAGGTTATAGAACTAGGTTTAGCTTATAGGTTTAGTTTATAGGTTATATGTTTAAGTTATAGGTTATATGTTTAGGTTATAGGTTATAGGTTTTCGTTTAGGTTATAGGTTTATGTTATAGGATTAGTTATAGGTTTAGGTTTAGGTTTAGGTTTAGGTTTAGGTTATAGGTTAAAGGTTTTGGTTTAGGTTTTTGGTTTATGTTATAGGATTAGGATATAGGTTTAGGTTTAGGTTATATGTTTAGGTTTTGGTTATAGGTTATAAGTATAGGTTTAGGTTTAGGTTATATGTTTAAGTTATAGGTTATATGTTTAGGTTATAGGTTATAAGTTATAGGTTTAGGTTCAAGTTAAAGGTGTATGTTATAGGATTAGGTTATAGGTTTTGGTTTAGGTTTAGGTTTAGGTTATATGTTTAGGTTCAGGTTATAGGTTATAGGGTTAGGTCACAAGTTATAGGTTTAGGTTTAGGTTTAGGTTATATGTTTAAGTTATAGGTTATAGGTTTAGGTCATAGGTTTAGGTTTAGGTTATAGGTTATCGGTTAAGGTTATAGGTTTAGATTTAGGTTATAGATTTAGCTTTAGGTTATATGTTTAGGTTTAGGTTTAGGTTATCGAATTAGGTTAAGGTTTTAGGTTTAGGTTTAGGTTTAGGTTTAGGTTATAGGTTATAGGTTTAGGTTCGGGTTTAGGTTTAAGTTATAGGTTTAGGAATTCGGGTTCGAGTTCAGGTTTGTGTTTGGGATTAGGTTTAGGTTTTCGAGATCAGGTTTATGTTTATGTTTAAGTTTAGGTTAAGGTTCGGGTTTTCGTTTAGGTTATAGGCTTATGAATTCAGGTTCAGGTTCGGGTTTAGGTTTAGGTTTTTAAGATTAGGTTTAGGTTTAGGTTTAGGTTTGGGTTTAGGTTATACATTTAGGTTTAGGTTCGAGTTTACGTTTAGATTATAGGTTTGAAAATTCGAGTTCGGGTTTAGGTTATAGGTTTATGTTATAGGATTAGGTTATAAGTTTAGGTTAGGTTTAGGTTTAGGTTTATGTTATAGGTTATCGGTTTAGGTTGCAGGTTATAGGTTATAGGTTTAGGTTTAGGTTATAGGTTTATGTTATAGGATTGGGTTATAGGTTTAGGTTTAGGTTATATGTTTAGGTTTAGGGTATAGGTTATAGGTTTTGATTACAGGTTATTGTATCGAATAAGAAATAAGTACGTTTGATTTAAGGGATTTATTCAATGATAACAAATAACTTGATGAGAGAGCATTGATCACATTCATTCGAGTTCATTTACATCCTCTGATTCCCTTGATTCTGGAAATAAAGTACAATTTGTGTAATGCAATGAATGAAAGAGAAGATAGTCAGATAGAAATTTTGACATGATATTAGGAAACGAGGAGGAATATCGATCTTCTTTGAAATATGAAGAAGTCTATTGAAGTGTGGCTAGGCCCTGAAGAAATCAGGCCACTCACATCAAACGGGCCTAAAAAGTCCCCCAGAATGTAAGATTATGGGGTTGCCACCGTTCATTCAGCTCGAAACTTTATATGCAGCCTTAGAACCACAAATTAGCCATACACGTCAAATTTCAACTCTTGAATCCATACCAAAATAACCAAATTGACAGATCAGCCCCTGAAATCATGATTTGGGGCCCGCCTATCATCTGGATATGCTTCAAATTTAGTCCCAACTTGTTAAATAAGATGTCAATGCGGATGGGCGGAGCAAATTCCTCACGAACATCATGTTGGAGCCCACAAGTACGTCACATGTACATGGAGTGCAAGTGCACGAGCCATGCATATGATCTCCCAAAGTCAGTCAGGGCCCACTCACCGACTCCTTCATTTAAAAAACAGGCAGCATCTTCACTATCTATTTGCATTTTTCTTAGTGTGTCCCGATCCTCATCTAAATCATTAATCTGGACCATCCATTCACTCGAGAGGGTGGGTAATACCCACACCTAGGTGAGCTTTTGACCCCATGCAAAGTGTTGCAGAATCTTAACCGTTGAGTGTAAGATGAACTGCAAAGTGGACAAGCTTATGGACCACTCTGATTTCACTCCAAAAGCACCCCCATTTCGAATGGTTTTTTATCGTGAATTCAATGGATGGAGTGGATTTTCCTTTAGGCTTTAATAAATGGGCCACTGAATTTCACAGAGTCGACGTACGTCGACTCTATTGAAAAACAAATATTCCGTCTCTTTATTGTGAGTCACCATCATGCAGTGAAAGGTGGATCTGATCCGTTCATTAGGTATAGGGAAAAAAATTCTTCAAAACCATGTTGAGCTTGCATGATCATGTTCTTCCTTATGATTGTTATATCAATCATAAAGAGACCATTCTACTACTGTTTCAGTTTGATTGTCTCATTAGGCCACATCATCAGATAATTAAAACACACCATTCGTGGTTAAAATCTTGATAGAAAGATGGTGGATGGTGTGGATCTCTCAAAGGACAGCCATACTAGGTATTACCAATAAAATAGTGAAAGGAAATGGCTTTTTTTTTTTATTTGCTTCTGACTAAACGTTCAGCCGATTGCGCAGTTCGTTCAACCTACGATAGTTGCGCGGTTCCTGTAACGAAATTCTTTCCTAGGACACCATAACGGGACACATGGCCTATAGGAATCGCCACTTAGATGGATTGCCTTATCTATTGCGCTGGTCACACAAGAGGCAAACCGTGCAACAGTAGTTTTCTTTGCTTACGCGGTTGACAGAACAGAGACTTCCTTACGTGATCTGCGCAACTATATTTTTCCTTGCGCGATTCGCGCAACCGCATTCTCCATTGCGCGATATGCGCAACTATACCGTTGCACGGTCTACGAAACTGCACCACTCTCTCTCTCCTCACTTCTTCTTCTCCATGTCCTGGCCCACCAACTGATCGAACCCTTCAACTGAAGTAGGGGAAGGGTATTTATAAGACACACTACTCTTACAAAGTGGTGATCACCACCACTTATCCCTTCACATATTGACTTCTTCTTTTCTTAAACCATGGTGTCCACCAAGCTCCCTCTTAAATGGTGGTGTACAACCTTTCTCCCTTAAAATGACACCTGTGTACCTTTTTTTTTTATCAAACTACCCTTTTTAATATCTTTTTATCAAAATACCTAAACTACCCTTAGACATGGAATTTTACCAAAATACCTAAACTACCCTTGGTCATGGAATGTTACCAAAATATCTAAAATACCTCTGGAGCTGAAATTTTACCAAAATAACCAAAATAAACTTGGACATGAAATTTTACCAAAATATCCAAAATACCCCTGGAGCTGGATTTTTACCAAAATACACAAAATAGCCCTAGAAAGATCTGCACCATGTAATTCTTTGACCAATGTAATGACATATTTTTTATGCCTCAACAGATGCCCCCTCGATCCTTCTTTGATTGATTCTTGAAATCAAATGGAGGATCGATCTTCCTCCACCTGGAGAACTTAATTGAATTGTAATTGAAGGATGACTAAATGATCATGCTTGCATGGAAGACTGGATGATCATACTTGACCAAGAGACCGAAATGCTCATATTTGACAAGAAGACTAGAATGATTACGGTCTATCGAAAGATTTGAATGATTGCGCTCGAACGGAAGATTTGAATGATCACAATTACACGGAAGACTTGAACGACTGCGTTCGAACGGAAGACTGGAATGATTATGCTCAACAACAGATTCGAATGCCCCCTGCCAGCAGGGTTGAGCGGATGCTTCATTAGAGAAGATGAAATTCTCTTTTTATTAAAACTTGCCACCGTAACAGTGGTGACGACTTTATCTTTGAGCAACTTTACTAAAGAACCATCTTTCAACATCGCTGCTACTGCAATGGTCTCTTTGATTAATTTCAGTGATTTCTTTCATTCAACTCTGTAACTAGAAATTGTTCCTTAATACTGCTCCTGCCATAACAACTTTTCGATTGTTTCCTTTATTCATGATCTACATAACCCAAGCTTTTTGAATAGTAGTCTTTCCTGCCAAATTAATCGGAATCAGTATCTCAAGACATTATAATTTTTAATTTAACTTTATGAAGTATTGATAATTTTTGAAATAGATAGAGAGTTTCTTCTCTTTTTTAGGCTGATTATGATATTCTCTCTGTTATCGTGCTTCGCATTGCATTCTTTTATTCATTAAATCGCACTCCTGGAAATCTCATCTCTAGTTTGTGCTCCTTAGCATTTCTTCATAGACTTTTCCTTTGATCTTCGCTGATTTTGAAAAATAGACGATATTTCTTTTTATTTTCATTTAATGACTTTCCATGGGTCATAGAAATTACTGATGATGATTTCATTTGTTCTTTGTCTCCATCAGATCTGGTTCTTGGAGTCTTGCGATATCATTACTAGAATGTTGAGAAGTTATGAATCGGTATATGAATTCCTTCACCACGCATAAAAGATTATCAAAAAGACCAAGGCATAGATTACTTTGAAGACATTAAATCCTACCCCCTTTCCAAGTCAACTTTGCATAAAGATTTCTTCAGAAGATAATATTTCTAAAGTGAAGCCTATTGATACCCTTGAAGGAAAGATAATCTTTACTGCTCCTTTAACAAATCCAAAGAATATATCTGGATCTTTATATTGTCCGGAAGAGAATAATACTTTCTTGCTATTTTATTCTCTGCCCCCTTTTGAGAATCTTTTGTGATAATATTTCTCTATTTATTAAGAAGGCGAGAGATGAAAAGACCTTACGGCTTCTATCAATAATTAATTGACCTTGAAGACTTGAACCTTTGAGTAGATAATTGTCAATATTTTGAAAGCATTTGTTGTTGTTGCAATTTGAACCTGATTCAATAGAAACGCATTTTTGCATGTTGTCTAATCAATGTTTAATATTTTATCAGGAAATTGTACATTTGAGCATATTCAGAGTGAAATATGTATCTACAACATTTTGAATATTATGCATAGTTTATGCTTTGCATATTTGAGCATCTCTAAAATGAAATATATATCTACAACATTTTGAATGCTATGCATAGTTTATGCTTTTGAGCAATGGAGATAATATACTCTTGACTGATCATACTTTGACTGGACATGACTTGACTTCAACTAACACTATTGAACTGACGGTATTGGACTGACACCTACTAGACTAACACTACTGAACTGACACCTACACACACAGTTTTAGCTCTTGAGTAGTGGAGCAACACACAGTTTAAGCTTTTAAGTAGTTGGAGCAAGCAGTTTCTTAGACTCATGTAGGAGTCGGGTCTCACGTGATGGTCTTTATAACTCTTAGGAGTTCACTGGACTTTTCACTACCTGGGGAGTTCACAAACCGTGATCCATCAGAGGGGCCCAATGAAGCTACCAGGGCCGTGAACTCGGTTGGATTTATGCATAGGGTTGGCCGCAGTAACTCTCTAGACTTCATGGGGCTCGCAAGGCTACCTTTGGGGTACCAAATCCAGGAATGTCAGTCCGTCAATGAGTAGGTTTAAGCCCTTCCTCATGATTTAGTACTGAAATCGAGCCGTAGATCTGGGGGGTCTTACGCATGATTAGCCTATCTATGGACATGGCCCAAAGAGCTCACACTGCGGCCCACTTTTTCTTCGCCTGCAATGTCGGACCCATTCACGGGAGGAAATTTTTCTCCATTCTCTGTGACGCTACTGGAAAGCTATACAGATGGCATGGGGGTTATGAGTGACTAGCCATTGAGGACTTTTTGGCCTTTTAGGCTTTTGGTCACAGGCTTCATTTGCAGCCCGCATGGGTATGCGTACGATGGGTTTCAGGGGCTTTTTAGGGCCACTGGCTTCTCACCGCTGCCCGAATGACGATCTTGATAGGCCTTATGTGTAGTTGGCCATATAGGCTTGGCTAGGCTACCTTGAATGATAAGAAACCATCACTGTTGTCAACTTTATATGTGGTTGGCTATATAGTTTATTCCACTGCCGAATGATGATCACTGATTGATATTTCAGATCAATAATTGACATCTCAGATCAATAATTGATATTTCACCGCTGCTGATAATACTTTGAGAATATTCATACTATGTTTGAAATAGTGTATCATCTTGGCAATGATAGTAATTTTGATAAGCAATTGATGACGACAGTGATAGTTGTCAATCTGGGCGATAATCATCGGTACCTAACGATTCTGATGAAAATCTTTGGTGTCATTAGCAATCATCAATGCTTGGCAGCAATCATCAGTGTTTGGCCGCTTGACAGTGATCATCAACGCTTAGCGGCGATCATCAATGCTTGGTGTTTGACACAACTTAATATGCTTGAAAGCTTGTCTTGTTTTGGTGATTACTTGATATGCTTAAAACCCTGTCTTTAATTCAAATACACAAAAGAAATACATTCTATGGTGAGAACATATTTCACAGCTTTTACTCACCTGTGAAGCATTGCTTTAGGAATCTTTGTATCAAATTCACAATGTTACGGCCTTTAACAAATATGCTGATGCTGCATCACCTCATACTTTTTACCAAGATTAGCTTTGCCCCTAGTCTCGAACTAGTCAAGCCTGTGTATTCTTATTTCTTTCTTTTTCTTTTCTTTTACGTCGTACACCTTAACAACTTTTTACTTTTATCAACTGTCTTCTGTAACTTGTTCTACAAACCATTCACTTTTCTTTCTTCTTCAATTGTATCTCACTACACAAAAATCGTTGAACCGATACGGTTGGGATTTGGGTTCAGAAACGGCTTTAAGCTATTCCTGAATTTGAAATGGTAATCAACTGTACTAGAATTATTATGGTCATACGTTGTTATTTCCACTATTTTGTTGGTGTGTCCCAATTGAGTGTTGATATTCTTATTTGTTATTACTTTATTTTATTATTTTATTTTGAAACAGATGGACAAAATGGATTCGATTATTAACATCTGGGTGGACCCCACAAGGCCCAAGAGGCACATTGGATCCGTTTGCCACTGATTACCGAATAATTTTAACCCTTTTCTTATGCCAAAACCCTAAAATCCCTCATTTCGCATCTGTTTCCTGCCCCGTCTCCCTCTGCCTCTCTCAATCTCTTTCGATCTCCCAATCTCAACCGTCTCTTTCAATCTCCCTTTCTCTCCCTCCCTCTCTCAATCTCCCTCTCCCGATCTCAACCCTCTCTCTCGATCTCCTTCTCACTCTCCCTCCCTCTCTCTCGATCTCCCTCTCCGTCTTCCAATCTCGATTCTCTCTCTCGATCTCCCTCTCTATCTTCCGATCTCGATTCTCTCTCTCGATCTCCCTCTCACTCTCCCTCCCTCTCACGATCTCCCTCCTTTTCAACTTCCACCAGCCGCTGTAACATCTATCTAATATTGTAGAAGTAGCAGCTGCAGCTCCGTAAGGGGTCTGTGATCTTCATGATGGGGCCAACCATTTTCATGGATCAAATATCCTCCTCATTTCACACATTGCTGGGAAAGATGGCGCTGCAGTCGACTTTAGCTGATTGGTACTTTTTTTTTACAACAAATGTGCCTGTTTATTGAATATAGCATCTGAATCGACACCTTGGACATACATTTAATCTCAGATCCCTCTATTTTGATTTTCCTTTGTTTATAATGCTCTGTCCTAAGCCTCTATGAGGTGATGATTCTCTCATACAAAACTTCCTAAACGTGAGCCAACAACTCTTTAAGCCTTATGATATTATCGGTTCTTGATGCATCGGTACATGAAGAGATCCATGGTGCTAATCCATTCAGTACAAGTGAGACCCTTGATCTGGTTGTTGGGTGGGCCCCCACTGTGGACAGGATGCTCTACTGAAATCTCCTAGATTGGATGATCCTAACCTACTGTAGTTGCTTGAGAAAAGGAATACATAAATGGTCCAGAGAAAAGGCAAAAGTGTCCCCCATCCACAGTGAAGTCCATCATATTAATGGCCTGGATCACCCAATCATGGGTCCCATCATATGGACTTGGCACATTAGGACACTAGTCACACACTAATGTATTGGAACCGATAATTCCTCTCAACATTCCACTAACTGATCTCATCTTCCTAAGTTAAAAAGACTTCTTGGACCCATTGTCATGTTGATTTGAATTGTATACTTACAGTTTGCAGAATAACAAAAGAGAGCGGCAAAAAAATAAAAATAATTGAGCTACACCTGCTGTCGTTGTTCTTCATTTTAGTGATATTTTCTGGAGGCAATGAAAGGAACTGTAAGACTTTCTCTACCTGAGCAGTGTCGATCCGAAATTTCTCTAGCTGATCGGTACTTGTTCTCTATGAAAATGTATATATGTGACACTGTCAACGGCTTGGATGGACAGGCTCAGACAGCTTGAGATAGATAATCAGTTAAGTGAAGCCTGAGATCTGCTGTTGATCCACCAGACCCTGAATCACTGGGCCTGGACTGCATGCCTGAAATACAGGCCCAAGCTAAACGATCATAGCCATAAAGGGACCTAAATCTATGCTCTGGCTGTATCTCAATAGAAAATCTATTCAAAGTAGAAAAAAAAAAGTCTGAGCCCATCCAGGCCCAGTGGGTGCGATTTTCGACCCAAAAACCCAGTTGGGAATATAAAAAAATGATGAGACACTACTAGGAACAATACAGTGTCAATATATGGTATTGCAATGACATGTCCAACTAAACATATGATTGTTGGGGAGAAGGAGTAGAGTTTCAAGCGGGAACTTTGTGGCCCGAGCCTCTACTTTTCCTTTTGGCATCAAAGCTCTAGCTGACTATGTTCACAGCAAAGGTTTGAAGCTTGTGATATACACAGATGCAGGGTATGCAATCTATCTCTATCATTCTTACACCCACTTAAAAATGTGTTCATCTCGTCTCATTTTAGTTAATTTTAATTATGTTTTACATTTCATGTTTCTTTTAGTAAGGATTAAAAAACCACACACACACACACACACACACACACACACACACACACACATATATATATATATATATAAATTCTTAACAACGACAATCATGATCTCTAATGCATAATTATGATTAACCAAAACAAGATTTCATTTAGGCATCTCTACCAAATATATCTTAAGCTTTTCCCTCTAGTTTACTTCTTAGTGGATCACTTCTTTTTTTTTTCTTTTTCTTTTTCATTTTCATTTTTGGGCTGGATTCACGCATATACTTTTCTATCAAGGCCACCCACAGGACTAGCAAATGACTTTGTTCTCCCATTGATGGAAACAACGGGACTGTCCATGTATTTTGTGGTTTCCTTGTGTGGATCCTATCCACTGACTATCAAATATGACTACTTTAACACACACACACACACCAATTGTTTTGCTATAATTATGGTACAATGATGGTTATTTCCACTAGGTTAAGGAGATAGTGGAGGGGAAAAAAATTTAAAAACTCAATATCAACCACTCCCCCCACCCTCATGTCAAATAACCATTCACTCCAAAAACTCAATATCAACCACTCCCCCCACCCTCATGTATATCAAGGGACTTTATCACTTCAACACCCCCTGCATGTGCGGGGTGAGAACTCCTCATGGGAACATACTAATAAGGGTGGAGGGACACTCACACCATAAATAGGTCGGGCTTGATTTCTAGGTCCTTGGGCCGGATCTGATTTTTCCTGACCCCTCATGGGAGAATAATATATTAGCGAGGCATATTTGCTGCTCTCGAGATTCGAACATAGGACCTTCCGCTCTGATACCATGTCAAACAACCATTTACTCCAAAATCTTAAGTGTCAGAGTGTGGTGTATCAATGTTTATCAAGGGACTTTATCACTTCAACACCCCAAACATTTATCATATCTAAGGGGAGCTATAATGGGCATTGTGTGATCTCTTCCACACTATGGCCTCTATTGTATTGTTCCCCAATTATGTATCTCCATTCTATTCTGCAATTGCATGCTAGTACAGGGGATGCTTCATGGGGTAGAAATAACGTAAACAGGGTTGAAATTTTGTAATTTAAACGGTGAGGGCCTTTTGGAATAAACAATAGAAAATACTTGAATGGGGGTATTTTTAAAATAAATGGTTCAAAAGATTTAATTGGGTTGCATATTTGGAGAGGGATCCCTCGGAATATTGAGCCACATCAAGTTAAAACCACCTACATAATTAAATTGATGAATAGCTCTGATCCTGATATTCATCAATCATATTAATGCTTCTTACATAATTAAATTGATGAAAAGTTCCAAACCTGATATTTGTCTTTGTGTTGAATTAGAAGCTTAGATGTTTGTACTATTTAGTAATTGTCATTGTTGGAACTGTCAACAACTAGGTTAATTGTCCAAACTCCAAACTGCTTGTCTAAGCTACTCTGCGCCAATCACCTCCATTTAACGCCCAGGACAAAAGGCATTTCTTTAGGATTTTTCTTGATATTCTCCTTTTAGCTTGCTTTTCCCCCAACTACAAAAAAATACCTTAAGCAAAGTAAGCATATCAGTTGCTCTTACTGTTATTATTATTATTATTATTATTATTATTAACACGTACACACACCACCACACACTCATGCCTTAATGGGATTTCACCACCTATGGGTGCTCGAACCCTTGACCAGGTGTTGAAACTCCTAAGAGTCTACCATTAGAGTAAGAGAGAGGACCCAACTCTTATTGGTTTTAGTTCTGAAGGTCTTCATTGTAACTTGATAACTAATGATCTCTAAAAGTTAATGTTTTGAAGTTGGTTACAAGTCTTTCATTTAAAGAACTTCTGCTGCAAATGGTATCAAAATGAAAGAGGGGAGCGTGCTATTGCTTAATGGGGTTGCAAATTTGTGAATGACTTTTGAGTTTAAACATTCTAAGCTCTCCGTATATTACAGACTTCATAGATTTAGGTTTAATTTATTTGACTATCTGGATGGTTTTAACATTTTGGTGTGAAAAAGGTATAGCATGGGCTAGCTATTTATGGACAGGAAAACAAGGGTACTACACTGCACATCTAGCAGCATTTATAGCACATGATATGGTATTGGTACAGATAATTTAGATAAAATTGTATTCACTTTTCAAAATATTAAATGGTTGCCACCATGTTAAGATCGGATGATTTTCTTTGTATTTTATCACGTATCTTTCCAAATTTAGTTAATTTTCCTATAACAATCATGGGAAACTTCTTTTTTGTTTTTTTCCCTTTTCATAGTTTGTATGATTCTATTCTATAATTTCATTTCCAAACTGTCCATGTTCGGCCTCATTTCTTTTCTACGGTGTTTGCTTCCCCATGACAAGGTTTGTTTAATTTAATTTAACTATTTTATTACTTCTCGTGGCAGGGTGTCGATTATTTGAAGTACGATAACTGTTACCATGATGGATCAAGGCCTCAATCCAGGTACCTTTTCTCAGAAAATGAGTTCTTGGTCAACCAAGTGAAGTTCATTGTGATATCTAAAACAATTTTATCCACTTTAATGAAATGGGTTTGACTGAAATGTTCAATTTCAATAAAGAAATGTCACATTGCCATGCATATCCATCATGTCTTGCAAGTATGCAAGGATGAGTTACGCATTACAAAAGGTTGGCCGACCCATTTTGTGCTCTATATGTGAATGCTAAGTCATGTTGTACTAAAAGTTACACCCTTTAGCACCAATAGCTCATTGATTGGCAGTACTCTTTCAAGCTTCTTATTTCAGTTATGTTTCATAGTCTCTAAGGGGTATGTTTTCTATGGGGGTGAACAGAATCCAGCAACATGGGCTAGTAGTTTTGGAAATGCATGGAAAATAACAGGAGATATTCAAGACAAGTGGGAGAAGTTTCTATCTTGTCTTTTGGATTGATCCTTGAATGTAAGGAAACAGTGCCACAAAAAAAAAAAAAAAAAAAAAAAAAAAAACTTACTAATTCAGTTGCTTTGGTTGAGTGCAGTTTTTTTTTTTCCCCTTTTTCCTTTCCCCAGTATCACAACAATTGCCGATGAAAACAACAAATGGGGAAGATTTACAAGTCCAGGAAGATGGAATGGTATAGATACTTTTAATTAAATCCCTTATCTGATCTATTTTAAACTACACAACATTGACATATACAGAGAAACATGACATGCCAAAACATTTATTTAAGTTTTTGCTATTGTTCGAAGATATGTTTAAGTACTAGTGTATACAAGTGTAAAATTTAGAAATATAACCCACATCTAAGAGCAAGAGAATGATACATTAAGGTCCTCTTTAGATTTCTACGTTGATGATTCTGTCCAAAGTGCATATCAAATATGACAATTTTCTTCGAAAGGGGAATGCCCTTATTACAAGAGAACTAAAATCATTCTACTTCGCTCTCTATTTTCACCTTGTGGCCCATTTTTCTTCAAGATCCCCTGATTCTCTAGATTCTTGTTGTCATTAACAATCCACCTTTAATGTAAATAAAATAGCTGAACTTTTTTCTTCTTAAGTTTCCAGATCTTGGTTACCTTGTGGTTCTTTGGGTTTGATATGTAGCAAAAGTTTTCAATTCAAATTCAATACACTTGAAAAAGCTTACATTTGGGCAAAGTTATGCTACTGTGCAAATAGTTTTTTTTTTTTTTTTTTTAGAAAAAAAAAAAAAACTGTAAATACAATTAGCATCTTAACATTTCCATATGCGTGACACTATCTTCTTGTTTAAATACTTCACTTTCTTCTTAAAGGAATATGCACATTCTAATTTTCTTTCTGGTATTGATAGATATTGACATGTTGGAAGTAGGCAATGGGGGAATGAGTTTAGAGGAGTATCTCTCTCACTTCAGTATATGGGCACTTATGAAGGTGAATTTTGAATATCCATGCCATGTCTAGACTTGTCTACCCTTCTCTACTTGTGATGATAAAAGGAAAAGCTTATTGTGATAGTCTCCTTTACTCATTGGCTGTGACATCTGATTTGCAAGCAGACAAACTCTAGCAATCCTCAGAAATAAGGAGGTGATTGATGTTAATCAAGATCCACTTGGAATTCAAGGGAGGAAAATTAGTTCATTGGTTGGCCTCAAGGTATCTCTCAGACTTTTTGTTTTTGTTTTTCTCCCTTTTCTGTGAATCAACTATATAAGAAAGGTTATGCGTAGGAAATGATCATGGTTAAGGTTAGAAATTTTTATTTTTATTTTAACACTTAGTTGTGTATGTTTACCCAATCAAGTTTTTAAACATTTGTTGCTCTTATTGCACACTCCATTAGGGAAAATATGAAACCCTTGAATAGTGTTAGGGTCTGTTTGGATGCACATAAACTGAATTGCCATTAATAGTCCAATAAAGTCAAAATAACTAAATTTTGTTTACTTAGCACTTAGCAATTAGCTCTCATATTGAGGGTATGGGCTCAAATTTGTAGTTAATATTACTCTCTAGTTTCATTGAATGAAATATGATTGTAGTTTGAGGTCTTCTTCCTTAAAATGAATTTTACCTCCTAATTAAACTGAATATTCACAATTCAATTTACTCTGCATTCAAGTGCAACCTTTCCATCTTTTTAATCAGACTTTGATGAATGTTGGCATTAGTAATGGTGAGGCATGTGATCAATATATGGTTGCAAGAGCCCTGTAGTGGAATTCCAGGTGAAAGATGGTTGCCATTTTCATTTTTCACATAGACACATAAGCAACAAACATGTTAGGGGTTGATAATAGAAGGATAGATTACTTGATCATTGACACAAGTGAGGTGATAATGAAGGTTTGGGCAGGAGCTTTGTCAGGGAGACGGATAGCGGTTGTGTTATGGAACAAAAGTGGGTCTCAGGCTCCCATAACAGTGGGTTAGAGGGAAATTGGACTCTCCCCAAATAGACCTGTAGTAGTCAGAGACTTCTGGGTGGTATAAAATTTATTCTTCAGCTCTTTGAATTAATTAAGATAGTTAAATCTAATGAATAGATAAAGAGTAGATTTTTTTTGAAAGGTACAACTACCAGGGATGAACCCTAGATCACTTACACACACTACACTCTCCACTAGGTCATCTACGGTAAAATGAATATGCATCTTTTCTGTTTTGCCAAGGTAGAATGATCAATTTACGAGATATTATTATGATAGATGATGTTGTTGTTCTTGTTTCTTGCAACATTCATATGTGTCAAAGAGTTTGCATTTCCAGTTGATAGCATTTATTGGTCCTCGTTCTTGTAAGATATATGTTACTCACCCCAGCATCAATTGTATGAATGAAGAAGAAGAAAGGAGCCTACCTATAATTTATTAAAGAGGAATTTTAGGATTGCATTTCTTTAGATTTTAGTTTGTTTAAGTGAGTTCAATGAAATAATCCCGACCGCTGGTCTATTAAGCCCCACTGTGGATGGACCCTGCCTTGAAAATATCGTCAATAGGATAATTCTGACCATTCAATTTGTCACCTATAGGTAGATGGCTAAAACGAAATGTAGCACTAGTCCATCTTCAACTTAGAAAAGGCCTGTAATTGGTGGCTTGGTTCTTCTGAACTGGGAGATCTGTTTCGGCATGATTATCTTGGGTGCGCTCAATGGACTGATTGTCTGGATCACCGAATGATTGGGACCCACTTGTACAAACTGCAAAACCCAGTATAGTACGCAAATCATTGTGTCGGGGATCATTGAAATCCTCTTTATTAAATAAATGATAAATAATGCATTGGATTTCCATAAAATAATTAGTAATAATGCATTACATATAAATTGTGCTTTTTTTTTTTTCTGAAACATGGAGTTAATAGTGGTTCAATAGCATTCTTTTAATCTAATGAAGATTACAACTGTATCCGTTTGGATTTGAGAAAGGCATTCAGTGCAAAAGTGGGTTTTGAGAGAGGTTATTAAACATTTGGTACAACAGACAACAGCCAATATCCATACTTTACAAGACATTCTTTTTTTTCTTGGTTGCCATTCTTGCATCATAGAAAATTTTAAATTCTTTTCTTATTTATTCTTGAACTAAACTCCATAACTATTATTGCTTTCTTTCTCATTTTAGTTTTTTACTTTTATAGGCTTAGATTAAATTTGGTTCTCTTTTGTCCAGCAATTCAAAAAGTTGGATGTATCGGCTGCTGGAGCCACGACTTTACATGTTTCTTTTTGAGATTATTTTTATACTTGTATGCTTCAATCTTGATGACCAAAAGTTATGGAATGAAGATCTGCATGAGTATGTGCGAAAAGGTTATCGTGAGTTTTAAAATCCTTTGCACCACATAAAATAATTCTATTATTGTTTTTCTTATAAGTTTTAGTCAGTCAAGATGGGGAACATCCATACTTTAGTCCTACACCATGTCGGCAAGCAGTACGTGTACCCATTTACCTTAGTTCTTAGTTATTTCATGCTTGTGCAAGACCTTAGGCTCAAGTCAACACGTGAAGATGATTTCTAGCCTCTCTTATCTATTCTTCTTCTGACTGAAAGTTTTGGTTTGTTCTAAGAATGTTGTGTTTGATTTAGCAGGAAATGGCAACAAATTATACATTCACTGAAGATCAAGATCACATAATTCCTCTACATAGAGTTCATAGGTGTGGAGTCATCATATGATGCAATGTTCTCATCTTTGGGAGTCTGTATGGCCTTCTGACGTCCCAATTTGGTGACATTGACAAACACATGAAGCTGTGGGATGGACTTCACTTGGTGATTGTACGAAAATTACTAGACTGTTGTGGTTTCTAACATGATTTCTTGGGCATCACTGGAGTTACGGTGGCTGGTTTGCGTGATGTTAGCTGTGATTTTTGCACCTGTATGTGAACTGAGTTGAATTTAAATGTCGGTAATTTGGGCCCATGATTGTATATTTCATATTTTTTTAATGACATGTTATGGTCCTAATGAATTTGTGAGTTGAGTGGACTACAACACCAGTCATGATCTGATCTACACTTAGTTCCATCAACACAGCCACATCATGATTGGTAATGTTTCTATACTCCACAGGCAATCAGGTTCACCCGATGGGTAGATTGATCAACTGATGAATACGTTAAGAAGGTTTAACACCGTTTTGTGCCTAAAATGTGACCGTTGGCACCAGAACGGTTTAAAACCATTCTTAAAATTCCATTTCTAAAAATTGAATAGGTACCCAAAACGGTTCTGAACCGTTCCTGATTTTTTGCGACGCCTCTTTTAGCAACGGTATTAAACCATTAATGAAGCATTTAGGAACGGTTTAAAACCGTTCTGAAATGATAATTTTGGTGTAGTTTCTCCTTATCTTTCTCCTGAAATTCGAAGTCAATTGAAAATTTTTTCTTTAATTCATTTGCATAAGGGAGAGTTCATGACCTTATCTTTTGCAATCCTTTCACTCCTCTATTTGTAGGCGACAATCGTTAATGCTTAATAGCATTAGTGTTTGCTTTTGCCCCTTAATTTGACCTGCAAAAATTGATATAGACAATTATCATAAATAACTATCATCTTGGGGAATTAACGATTACCTCGTATGGGATTCTGAGATTTCACTGGCAATCTGAGATTGCTTATCTTGTGCCCTGAATAATTGTGTCGTGAATCTTCTGCCTCAAAACGTTGTAATTCTTCTTGGTTAAAACGTTGTAATTCTTCTTAGTCAAAACGTTGTAACTCTTCCATCGAGTGATTATTTTTCATCATGATCATATGTCATTACTTTCTCCTTTATTTCATACGTCTTCTTTTATGACAATTTTACTATTGTCAATCATCTTTTATAGTATATTCTTTTATTCTTTGCTTCATTTCCTTTGAATACTGTAACCGTGGCAATTTGATTGCCTCTGCAGCTAGCGATTGATTCCTTATAAGCAGTATGTTGTCTTTCTTCGACTGTATGTTTCCCTTAGTCCTTGAATTGTCCAAACTCTTCCTCTACTTTCTTATTTGTAAAATTTCCGATGTTCTCTTTAACGAAATTCGACTCTTTACCTTCGGCAATCCTTCATTTTGCTTTCTTTCTTCAGCAGTATCTATTGCTACTCTTTTAAGACTTTCAAATAACTAAGTCATAGGAGAATTGACCAACTTCACTTTAACTGTTTTCAACTGGCAATTTTAACTTGCTTTTCCTACTCTAGCAAGTTGTGACGATGCCCCCAGGGTTCTTTATTAATCGATGAATTCGTTAGTCTGTTAATTGAATCATCTGCTTATTCTCAAGCAGCGTCTGATTGAATCGAACTAACTCTTCATTTGAGCATTTTCCTCAAGGTTTACTTGTTGTTCATGGTAGTTTCTCTTGGAAAGCTAGGGATTTTAGTAACACGCTATTCTGTTGAAGACTTTGTATCTTCCTCGCCTCTTTAGCTATATCATTTAATTCTCTTTTGATAACATTGTTCCAATACAATACTTCATCGATTTTATGCGCTATAATTGAATCAACAGGTGACTCCAGATGTTTCCTTTTTCTAGTCTTGGAAGATTCACAAATGCACCACCCTTTCTTTATTTGATCTATTAACTGGACATGTGTGGGATCCACATAGTACTTTTGATGAAGTTTTTCCTATGAGACTATCTTGCACAAGCATTTCAGCAGATCTTGATGCTCATCAAGTGAAATAGAAGAAGGTCATGGAAGGAACTCTGCCATCCTATTCACAGGGATGCTGTAAAAGAACTATCAGATCAAAGCAGCCTATTCCTCTTCCTAAGACATGTGTTAACTAACTAATGTTTGAATTACTCCCGTACAGGAAGCTAGCCCTCTCCAGAAACTATCATTGTTCTGGCATTATTTGTTTTTGATCGAAACTGATTTGATCTCTCTCCGGAAAGTCTATTGGATGTAAAGTAAATAACTATAGTAGTCAGGGGAAAGATCGTTCTGGTTTATCTATCATTCAGAACAGAGTTTTAGTTAATTTATTAAATAAAATTGTACTTCATTTTTAGAGATGAAGGGGAGGATATTCCCATTGAGAGTCGTCATTTTGGCATCTTTATAGATGTCAAAAAGTGATAAATGTTCTCTGAATATTTTCTAAGTTACCATCGAATAATAACCCACAATGGAGTCGCCATTTTGTTTCGAATAAGAAACAAATGCATTTGATTTAAGGGATTTATTCAATGATAACAAAGAACTTGATGAGAGAACATTGATCACATTCATCTGAGTTCATTTACATCCTCTGATTCCCTTAATTCTGAAAATAAAGTACAATTAATGTAATGCAATGAATGAAAGAGAAGATAGATAGAAATTTTGGCAGCGTTCTGACGCTTGTTTTAGTCATCTCCTAGTACTTAGGAGGAATGTCGATCTGATCAACCAATCTTCCAATAAACGAGGCTTGTGCAAGCTTGAATCCTTTGATCTGATTGCTGAGATCGGTTCTGAACATCATTCCAGTCATCTTTCCTTGAAACATAGAGCATCCTTCTAGTTATTCTTCTTTGAAATATGAAGATGTCCGTGGAAGTGTGTCCAGGCCCCGAAGAAATCAGGCCACTCACATCAAACAGGCCTAAAAAGTCTCCCAGAATATAAGATCATGGGGTTGCCATCATTCATTCAGCTCGAAAATTTATATGCCAACTTAGAACCACAAATTAACTGTACACGTCAAATTTCAGCTCCTGAATCCATGTAAAAATAACCAAACTGACAGATCAGCCCCTGAAATCATGATTTGGGGCTTGCCTATCATTTGGATACGCTTCAAATTTGGTCCCAATATGTTAAATAAGCTGCCAATGCGGATGGGTGGAGCAGATTCCTGACGAACATCTAGTTGGAGCCCACATGTACGTAGCATGTACATGGAGTGCAGGTGCACGAGCCGTGCATGGGATCTCCCAAGGTTGGTCAGCGCACGCTGACTGACTCCTTCTTCTTCATTTCAAAAACAGGACCGTCTTCATTGTACATTTGCAATTTTCATCAGATGATTGAAACTCACCATTCATGGTTAAAATCTTGATAGGAAGATGGTGGACGGTGTGGATCTCTCAAAGGACAGTCGTACTGGGTATTACCAACAAAATAGTAAAAGGAAATGGCTTTTCTTCTCTGTTTATGTCTGTCTAAACGTCCCGCCGATTACACGGTTTGCGCAACGGACGACTGGTTAAGCGGTTCGTGCAACGAAATTCTTTCCTCAGACAGCATAATGGGACACATGGCCTACAAGAATCGTCACTTAGATGGATTCCCTTATCTGTTGCACGGGTCGCACAAGAGGTCGACCGCGCAACAGTAGATTTCTTTGCTCGTGCAATCTGTGCAACTATATTTTTCCTTGCATGATCCACGCAACTGCATTCTCCATTGCGCAGTCCGCGCAATTGCACCACTCTCTTTCTCTCTCCTCACTTATTCTCCATGTCCTGGCCCACCAACTGATCGAACCCCTCAACTGAAGTAGGGAAAGGGTATTTATAGGCCCCACTACTCTTACAAAGAGGTGATCACCACTACTTATCCCTTCACATATGGACTTCTTCTATTCTTAAACCATGGTGTCCACAAAGCTACCTCTTAAATGGTGGTGTATAACTTTTCTCCCTTAAAATGATAGTTGTGCACCCTTTTTTACTAAACTACCCTTTACAATGTCTTTTTACCAAAATACCTAAACTATCCCTGGACATGGAATTTTACCAAAATACCTAAACTACCCCTAGACAAGGAATTTTACCAAAATACCCAAAATACTCTTGGAGCTAGAATTTTACCAAAATACCCTGAAGCTAGATTTTTACCAAAATACCCAAAATACACTTGGAGCTGGATTTTTACCTAGAGCTAGATTTTTACCAAAATACCCAAAATACCCCTGGAAAGATCCGCACCATGTAATTCTCTGACCAATGCAATGGCATATTTTTTATGCCTCAATAGTTATATGTTTAGGCTTAAGTTTAGATTATATATATGTTTAAGTTATAGTTTATAGGTTTAGGTTATAGGTTATATGTTTAGGTTATATGTTTAAGTTATAGGTTAAAAGTTTAGGTTATAGGCTATAAGTTTAGGTTTAGGTTATAGGTTTATGTTATAGGATTAGGTTATAAGTTTAGGTTAAGTTATAGGTATAAGTTAGAGGTTATAAGTTTAAGTTTAGGTTATAGGTTAATGTTATAGGATTAGGATATAGGTTTAGGTTTAAGTTATAAGTTTAGGTTTAGGTTATAGGTTATAGGCATAGGTTTAGGTTTAGGTTATATGTTTAAGTTATATGTTATAGGTTTAGGTTATAGGTTATAAGTTAAGGTTTATGTTTAGGTTATATGTATATGTTAAAGGATTAGGTTATAGGTTTGGGTTTAGGTTGAGGTTATATGTTTAGGTTTATGTTATAGGTTATAGGTTTAGGTTACAGGTTATAGGTTTAAGTTTAGGTTATATGTTTAGGTCATAGGTTATAGGTTTAGGTTTAGGTTATAGGTTATAAGTTTAGGTTTAGGTTATAGATTTAGGTTTAAGTTATATGTTTAGGTTTTGGTTTTGGTTATATAAATAGGTTTAAGTTTTATATTTATGTTTATGTTTAGGTTTAGGTTATAGTTTATATGTTTAGGTTCAGGTTTAGGTTTAAGTTAGAAGTTTAGGAATTCAGGTTCGGGTTTGGGTTTGGGTTAGGGATTAGGTTTAGGTTTTCAAGAATAGGTTTAAGTTTAGGTTTAGGTTTAGGTTTAGGTTATAGGTTTAGTTTTAGATTCGGGTTTACGTTTAGGTTATAGGTTTAAGAATTCGGGTTCAGGTTTAGGTTTAGGTTTAGTTTATAGGTTTATGTTATATGATTAGGTTATAAGTTTAGGTTTAGGTCATATGTTTAGGTTTAGGTTATAGGTTATAGGTTATAGGTTTAGGTTATAGGTTATAGGTATACGTTTAGGTTTAGGTTATAGGTTATAAGTTTAGGTTTATGTTATAGGATTAGGTTATAGGTTTAGGTTATAGGTTTAGGTTTAGGTTTAGGTCATAGGTTATAGGTTTAGGTTATATGTTATAGGTTTAGGTTTAGGTTTAGATTATATGTTTAAGTTATAGGTTATAGGTTTAGGTTTAGGTTATAGGTTTATGTTATAGGATTAGGTTATAGGTTTATGTTTAGGTTATATGTTTAGGTTTAGGTTATGGGTTATAGGTTCAGATTATAGGTTATAGGTGTAGGTTTAGGTTTAGGTTATATGTTTAAGTTATAGGCTCTATAGGTTATAGGTTTAGGTTTAGGTTTAGATTATAAGCTATAGTTTTAGGTTATATGTTTAGGTCTGGGTTTAGGTTACAGAATTACGTTTAGGTTATAGGTTTGGGTATAGGTTTAGGTTATAGGTTTATGTTATAGGATTAAGTAATAGGTTTAGCTTTAAGTTTTGGTTTAGGTTATAGCTTATAGGTTAAAGGTTTAGGCTTAGTCTTAGGTTATATGTTTAAGTTATAGGTCATAGGTTTAGGTTATAAGTTATAGGTTTAGGTTATAGGTAATAGGTTTAGGTTATAGGTTCAGATTTAGGTTATAGATTTAGGTTTAGGGTTATTTTTAGGCATAGGTTATAGAATTAGGTTTAGGTTATAGGTTATAGGTTTAGGTTTAGGTTTAGGTTATATGTTTAGGTATAGGTTTAGGTTTAGGTTATAGGTTTATGAATCGGGTTCGAGTTCGGGTTCGGGTTCGGGTTCGGGTTTCGGTTTAGGTTTTAAAGATTAGGTTTAGTTTTAGGTTTAGGTTTTAGTTCCGGTTTACGTTTAGGTTATAGGTTTAGGAATTCAGGATCGGGCTGAGTTCGGGTTCGCGTTTGGGTTTAGGTTTTGGTTATAGGTTTACGTTATTGTATTAGGTTATAGGTTTAGGTTAATGTTATAGGTTATAGGTTTGAGGTTTAGGTTATAGGTTATAGGTTTAGGTTATATGTTTTATGTTTAGGTTTAGGTTTAGATTATATGTTTAAGTTATAGGTTTTAGATTTAGGTTTAGGTTTAGGTTATCGATTTATGTTATAGGATTAGGTTATACGTTTATGTTTATGTTTAGGTTATAGGTTATAGGTTCAGATTATAGGTTATAGGTGTAGGTGTAGGTGTAGGTTATATGTTTAAGTTATAGGTTATAGGTTTAGGTTTAGGTTTAGATTATATGTTATAGGTTTAGGTTATATCTTTAGTTTTGGATTTAGGTTACAGAATTAGGTTTAGGTTATAGGTTTGGTTATAGGTTTAGGTTATAGGTTTATGTTATAGGATTAAGTTATAGGTTAAGGTTTAGGTTATAGGTGATAGGTTTAGGCTATAGGTTAAAGGTTTAGGCTTAGATTTAGGTTAAGTTATAGGTCATTGGTTTAGGTTATAGGTTATAGGTTTACGTTATAGGTAATAGGTTTAGGTTATAGGTTTATATTTAGGTTTAGTTTTAGGCTTAGGTTATAGAATTAGGTTTAGGTTATAGTTTTAGATTTAGGTTTAGGTTTAAGTTATATGTTTAGGTATAGGTTTAGGTTATTGGATAAAAGTTTTGGTTTAGGAATTCGGAATCGGGTCCGAGTTTGGGTTTGGGTTCGGGTTTAGGTTTTAGTTATAGGTTTATGTTATTGTATTAGGTTATAGGTTTAGGTTTAGGTTATAGGTTTTAGGTTTTACATTTAGGTCATAGGTTATAGGTTTAGGTTATATGTTTAAGTTATATATTATAGGTTTATGTTATAGGTTAAAGCTTTAGGTTTAGGTTTTAGGTTTAGGTTAAATGATTAGGTTATAGGTTTAGGTTTAATTTTAGGTTATTTGTTTAGGGTTTAGGTTTAGGTTTAGGTTATATGTTTATGTTTAGGTTAATGGTTATAGGTTTAGGTTTAGGTTTAGGTTTTATGTTTAAGTTATCGGTTATTGGTTTAGGCTTAGGTTATAGGTTTAGGAATTCGGGTTCGGGTTCGGGTTTGGGTTTAGGTTTTCAAGATTAGGTTTAGGTTTAGGTTATAGGTTTAGGTTTAGTGTCGGGTTTATGTTTAGGTTATATGTTTAGGAATTCAGGTTCGGATCCGGGTTTAGGTTCAGGTTTAGGTTTAGGTTTAAGTTATTGGTTTACATTATAGGATTAAGCTATAGGTTTATCTTTAGGTTTAGGTTTAGGTTATATATTTAGGTTTTGGATATAGGTTATAGGTTAGACATTTAGGTTTTAGTTTAGGTTATATGTTTAAGTTATAGGTTATAGGTTATAGGTTTAGGTTTAGGTTTAGGTTATATGTTATGGGTTTAGGTTATAGGCTTAGGTTTAGGTTATAGGTTTAGGTAATAAAATTATTTTTAGGGTATAGGTTTAGGTTTAAGTTATGGGTTTAGGTATAGGTTTAGGTTAGTTTAGGAATTCGAGTTTGGGTTCGGGTTTAAGTTTAGGTTTTCAAGATTAGGTTTAGGTTTAAGTTTAGGTTATAGATTTAGGTTTATGTTCAGGCTTACGTTTAAGTTATAGTTTTTGGAATTCCGGTTTAGGTCCGTGTTCGGGTTCGGGTTTAGGTTTAGGTTTAGGTTTAGGTTTAGGTTTAAGTTATAGGTTATAAGTTTAGCTTATAGGTTATAGGTTTAGGTTTAGGTTTAGGTTATATGTTTAAGTTATAGGTTATAAGTTTAGGTTATAGCTTATAGCTTTATGTTTAGGTTATAGGTTTAGGTTTAGGTTTAGGTTATAGGTTATAGGTTTAGGTTTAGGTTTGGGTTATATGTTAAACTTTTAGATTATAGGTTTAGGTTTAGGTTTGGGTTATATGTTAAACTTGTAGATTATAGGTTTAGGTTATACGTTATAGGTTTAGGTTTAGGTTGATGGTTTATGTTATAGGAGTAGGTTATAGGTTTAGGTTTAGGTTTAAGTTATATGTTTAGGTTTAGGTTATAGGTTATACGTTTAGGTTATAGGTTTAGGTTATATGTTTAAGTTTTAGGTTATAGGTTTAGATTTATGTTATAAGTTTATATTATAGGATTAGGTTATAGGTTTAGGTTTAGGTTTATGTTTAGGTTATAGGTTATAAGTTTTGGTTATAGGTTACAGGTTTAGATTTATGTTTAGGTTATAGGTTATAAGGTTTAGGTTATATGTTTAAGTTATAGGTTATAGGTTTAGGTTATAGGTCATAGGTTTAGATTTATGTTATAGGTTTATGTTATATGATTAGGTTATAGGTTTAAGTTATATGTTTAGGTTTAGGTCATAGGTTATATGTTTAGATTATATAGGTTTAGATTATAGGTTATAGGTTTAGGTTTAGGTTGTATGTTTAAGTTAAAGGTTATTAGTTTAGGTTTAGCCTATAGGTTATAGGTTTGGGTTATATGTTTATGTTTAGGTTTAGGTTATAGAATTATTTTGGGTTATAGGTTATAGGTTTAGGTTTAGGTTATAGGTTTAGGAATTTGGGTTCGGGTTCGAGTTTAGGTTTAGGTTTTCAAGATTAGTTTTAGGTTTAGGTTTTGGTTTAGGTTTAGGTTATAGGTTTTAGCTTAGGCTTGAGTTTACGCTTAGGTAACAGGTTTAGGAATTCGTGTTCGGGTTCAGGTTTAGGTTTAGGTTTAGGTTTTAGGTTTATGTTGTAGGATTAGGTCATAGGTTTAGGTTTAGGTTCAGGTTTAGGTTATAGGTTATAGGCTATAGGTTATAGGTTTAGGTTTAGGTTTATGTTATATGTTTAAGTTTTAGGTTATAGGTTTAGGTTATAGGTTTAGGTTGTAGGTTATAGGTTTAGGTTATAGGTTATAGGTTTCTGTTATAGGTTTAGGTTTAGGTTATAAGTTTAGGTTTAGGTTTGGGTTATAGAATTAGGTTTAGGTTATAGGTTTTGGTTTTGGTTTAGGTTTAGGTTATAGGTTTAGGTTCGGGCTTTGGTTGAGGTTATAGGTTTAGGAATTCGCATTCAAGTTCTGGTTTGGGTTCGGGTTTAGGTTTAGCTTTTTAAGATTAGGTTTAGGTTTAGGTTTAGCTTCGGTTTTACGTTTAGGTTATAAGTTTAGGAATTCGGGTTCGGGTTTGGGTTTAGGTTTAGGTTTAGGTTATAGGTTATAGGTTTATGTTATAGGATTAGGTTTTGGTTTAGGTTTATGTTTAGGTTTAGGTTATAGGTTATAGGTTTAGGTTTAGGTTTATGTTATATGTTTAAGTTATAGGTTATAGGTTTAGGTTATAGGTTATAGCTTTAGGTTTAAGTTATTAGTTTAGGTTTAGGTTATAAATTTATGTTATAGGATTAGGTTATATGTTTAGGTTTAGGTTTAGGGTATAGGTTATAGGTTTAGGTTATATGTTTAAGTTGTAATTTATAGGTTTATGTTATACATTATAGTTTTATGTTTAGCTTAAAAGTTTATGTTGTAGGAGTAGGTTTAGGTTTAGGTTTAGTTTTAGGTTTAGGTTATATGTTTAAGTTTAGGTTATAGGTTATAGTTTATAGGTTTAGGTTTAAGCTTAGGTTATATGTTTAAGTTATTGGTTATAGGTTTAGGTTTAGGTTATATGTTTAGGTTTAGGTTATAAGTTATAGGTTTTGGTTTTGGTTTAGGTTTAGGTTTAGGTTTTGGTTATAGGTTTAGGTTTAGGTTATACGTTTAGGTTTAGGTTTAGGTTATAGAATTAGGTTTTAGCAATTGGTTTAGGTTTAGGTTTAGGTTTAGGTTATATGTTTAGGTTTAGGTTTAGGTTATAGAATTAGGCTTAGGTTATAGGTTTAGGTTGGATGTAAAATAACCATTAAAATGTGGCCTAATATTTTTTAATGGTGAAAATTCAATCACTACTTTTACCCATGGTGTGGTCCACCTAAGACTTAGATCTACCTCATTTTTGGGATAAAACCCTAAAATTTTCATTCAAAATGGATAGACGGTGTGGATAAAACACATTAAATATGGTTCACAACTTTCACGGACTCCCACTTAACATGCAGATAGCTCCGACGCACAACTGAATTTTCTCTAACAAATTTTAGCCAATACATAAACCCGGGCATATCCAAATGGCCATGACACCCATATTATTATCCATTAGAAATGGACAGTTACTCACCATGGCCATAACAGCGGTTCCCACCTTTCAGGGATCCTCGCTCAATATCCGGATAGCTCCGATGCACATCCGGGTATGCTTTATCAATTTCGAGCTAATACATAAATACATGCCTATCCAAATGGCTAGGCCACCCATATTGTTGTCCATAGGAAATGGATAGCTACTCATCATGGTCATAACAGTGGTTCCCACTTTTCAGGGACCACCGCTCAATTAAATCCTAAATTAGTTTCTCATCTAAGGTTAGATAGATTGTAATACTTTCATATTCTCATTTCAATGTTTCGGTAGCATCTCCCCATGCCTCTCCAGATAGGTTAATCTTATGTTATATTCTGATGCCAAATATCTAAAGCAATGTAAAGATATTTATCATTGAATACGGAACGAAAGAAACATATCCACAGAGAAAAGAGGAGATAGACTGCAGATTAGGAATGAACATTTAAATAGATTATATAAAAGCATACTATCCATCTAAAATTGAATTGTCCAAATGGGATAATTTGAGTGATTTCTATGCCACTAAAAACACATCATATTATGTATGGCCACATAAAAATTCTTAAATGAGTAACTAATTATCTAACTTATAAATCACAATCATAAGTCACAACTATAAACTAACAAGTCATAATAAAAAAAGGTATTATAAGGACATATGTAATACAACAATCATCTCACCAATATTCATACTAGCTCCACAAATAATTTCTTGCTTCATTCTCAGAAATAAATTAAAATAAAAATAACTAAATATACTTACCGGTATTCATACTAGCACCAAAACATAAACATATGCTATCTAGTAATCATCATATAATAAAGAATTCGACAAAACTGGAACAACGTATTATTATCTCTAACAGATTAAAAACAACATAAAAGGTAAGTAAAGCAAGAAACATCCATATGAAGATATTGAGGCGAATGACTGAAATTGCGGTGAAGACCGCTTTAGTTGAAGTAAGAATAGGTCAATATATCCTAGAGGGGGGTGAATAGGATTTTTTTAAAGTTTTTATGAATTATTAAAAATTCTTATTACACTAATCCTATCGCAGAGTATTGATTAGGATTACTCAACCTTAACTCTACTGGCTTCCAAGCCTAATAGAGGATCCAATCACAAACTATTTAAAAGACAAACAATGTATAGATGAGATTGTGATGGATATGACTGTGTGTGCATAGGATGTGATCATATAAAGACATGCAAGGCAATCACATAAATGAAAGATAATATCAAACTCAAACACAGTCATTTTATAGTGGTTCGACGACTTGTCTACTCCACTCCTGGCTTCCACACTCAACCCTTGAGTGACCGGATTTCACTAAGGAGTTTTTCCATGGTTCACCTCAAACCTAAGGTTTTAAATCAGGTTCACCTTCAACCTTTACAGGGGTTTCAACTCGTTTCACCTCAAACCCTGGAGTTTTGCTGGCGTACTCCTAACCAGATGTTTATGCCCACACAGGACAAGGGTCCACACAACGCACCCCGAGGTTTTCACTCGGTTCACCTCAAACCCTAGAGTTTTGCTGGCGTACTCCTAACCAGATGTTTATGCCCACACAGGACAAGTGTCCACACAACGCACCCTGAGGTTTCTACTCGGTTCACCTCAAACCCTGGAGTTTTACTGGCGTACTCCTAACCAGATGTTTATTCTCTCCACAGAGCAAGGGTCCACACAACGCACCCCACACGTATACTCCCGTCGGAGGCCTCCTTCGAGGACTACAAATGGTGAGCAATACTTAAAACCCAATCTTAAAAAGGAATGATCACAAGTGTCTTCTGGGCTCTTAGTACTTACAGATAAGTTGGTGAGTCCCTTTTAGTATAGTGATGAAGACCTTCTTCTTGTTGATGAAGAGTCTTCCACTCCCTTGATCCGCAACACAAGGAAGTATATATGCTAGGCTTAGGTTGGGTCAAGGTTATGATGGAATATCATTCTAAGGATTTTTCTATAAGGAGAATAGAGTGGTTCCCATCATGCATTCAAGGCATCCCAGCTTAATGATGTGTCATTAAGGCAGTAGCTGAAGGATCCTTGAATGCGGAAGTTCATTCCCCAATCCACTCTATGAGATATCAATGATGAAGGTGGATTGGAGGATGAACTTCCTGAGAGAAAGGGCTTAAGGTAAATGATAGGAAGGTTAAAACTCTCAAAAGCACTCTCTACTTTCTCTGCCAGCAATAAAGACTACTCTCTCTATTTATAGGCAAAAGGTTCCAACGGATATAAACGGTTATATTTATAACAAAGTTCGATATCATCGAGCAGTCGTCGATATGATCAAGCGTATACTCTCGATTGTATCGGCCGACCTGTCGATGATACAAACTCAATTGTCATTTCACTTTTGGAAACCTTCCACCAACTGGTCGATGGGATCGAGACACACATCGATGTTAGCGGATTTTGAACTCTGATTCCATCGAGGGATGGTTCGATCTATCGACAGGTGAAAAATAAGAAAGAATCTTTGAAGAATTTCAGGGTCACAGATATGATCGGAGAAACAGTCGATGTCATCGGAATTTGTACATTGATCATATCGGAGACCTTGTCGATGGGATCGAGAAATCATATAGATTTACATGTAAGCTTGCTGGACGATTTATGTCCTGACTTGATCCAATCGACTTGGTCTCGATATGATCGATATATGAATATCGATTTATCGACAGGCACCCCGATCAACATTAAAGCAACTTGAAATTCATGCTGGTGAGAACATGTGCCCCACAATCGATATGATCGACTGACTCCCGATAAGATCGATATTTGAGTTCAGATTGAATCGGACAGTCACCGATATATCGAAGCATATGTTAGTTTTCTTTAGAAAAAATAGGGATGCCGAAAAGTAGTCTGCCGAAAAGTAGTCTGTCGATTATATCGATCGACTTCAGATATGATCGATATTCGAATATCGATGATATCGACACTTAAGTCGATATATCGATAAGTCGTCCAGATGATTGTTTTGATTGCTGGACGCATTCTGTCCTCACTCGATTGTATCGATTGAGATGCCGAGGACATCGACAGAGCTGGCCGATCATATTGAAGGGGTAATCGATATAATCGACAGTGTAAGAAAAACTTCACTGATTTTCCTTTTTGATAAAAATCTTTCTTACACAGAAACCCTAAGATGTTCTAGTTCTTTTTAAGGGTTTAATCACCTGGTGTTTTGGGACATGGGATGTGAGGCTATGATTTACCTTTTGGCGAGCTTCCACATATCCAGATGAGGCAGACGCTTGACTTGATCTTCTTGTTAGGTGTTGTCATCCGATTGACTCAACTTACAACGTAATTGACAAACCAGGGCACATAATAGGTGCACTTTCAATCTCCCCCTTTGTCAATTACGTGTCAAAATTCTCAAAACACCCTAGGAACTTATCTAGATAGATATATCCTAAATTGTGTGTACATGTATTAACACAATTTTATAAATTCTAAACACCCATGTATACAACAAACAAATTCTCCCCCTTAATTCAAAAACTCCCCCTTTCTTGTTGCGGCTACTCCCCCTAACACCTGTAATAAAGATATAAAATTTTTGCTCGGGGGGTTTTGAATTGTTCTCCCCCCTTTTATCAGTCATTGGCAAAGGTATAAGACATGATATTGACTAAAGATTAAAGCATATGGGAGAACCAAGGATGAATAGATGAATAACTGAAGACATCAATGACGATAGTGAAAAAGAATACATCAATGAAGCAGTCAGTATGAAGTTAATAGATAAGCATTCAGACCATAACCTTAAAACTGCAATAATCCAGGGAGAAATTCAAATGGCAGAAGTAAAGGAATTAGATTAAGCCATATATAAGCTGCCCAAGATTGGCAGAAAATATTCAATGCTGCCCCAGATGACAGCAATATAAACCAACAATAAAAAGTATTTTAGCCCAACCGTGGGCAAACTCATCCAAACAGAAACCAGAAAGGAGGAAAAAGAAACTAGTCATGCACCATTGAAAGCGTAGAACATCCAAAAAGATACTGATGTTCATACGCAGAAATAAGAGTAAGGGTGCATGAAAGCTTGTATGAAACCAAAATCAGGGAGCAGAGTGAGAGGCATCGTGTCGTCCCGTCGGCACGTTAGTAAATCTACCAACTGTTGGACCCTGCTCTGAACTCCTTGAACCATTCATTCTAAAATAGTGAGGAGCTCCTTCACTGAGTGCACGTCCTTCTGTATGGCCCCAATCCTATCCAGTTTAAGTCTTTTGCCATACCCAGCGATTGATGTGGATGGTGCAACATCTGGTCCAAGAGGTGCATCATCAGCCATTACATCTCCTTCCATGGGATCTCCACCTTCTCCTCCTTCCGCTTTATCATGAATTTCTTCCTCAGTTTCCTCCTTGTATTCATGAAACCTCAGATCCATTTTCTGAAGATTTTTCTTGTTGAAAACTTTGAGGGGGAAAACCTAATCAGTTGAAGAAGGAAAGCCAATGCTCTGACAAATTCTACTAATGATCCAGGGATATGACAGATGCAAATCTCTGGACGTGTGTATCGCATTGACAAACTGATTTACAATTAAGGTTGGAAGGCAGATATTCATCCCGGTCATAACGGAGTAAATTATCATCACCATAAGGCTTGTTAGATCCGATCTGTTAGTGCTTCTCGGGTACAGATTGGTGGTGAAGATTCCATGCATGACTCTGAACCGGGGCTCCATATACCTAGCTTTCAGGGCATTCCCTTGATGCCATGAGATATCTCGATTATTGCATAGGTATTTGGTTATCTTGGAGCGCACATCTGGAAAGTCAAGATCCTAGTTTGGAAGGACTCCTAGAACCATTTGTAGATTGAGAATCTGTGCTATGGTGGCAGGAGTGATGAATACATCATCACCATCCATAAAAACCATGAAGGAAGGAGGATCAGCCACCGGGGAATGACATGCAGCAAAGAAGTTGCGTGTTCTTTCCAGTTGGATGGTCCACCAAAATTCAGGATGGGCAGCCAACCAATTGCAGCAAACAGAGGTTCTAAGTTATAAGACGTTAAACAATCTCTGTCTACTTTTCTCTCAAAGATTAACTTCCGATTGACATATTTTAGTGGTCGTTGGACAGTAGAAGAAGGAGGCACTGGTTGAGTCGATTCAGGGATTTCAGGTTGGGACCCACCACGTCATGATCTTTGCCGTGTAGGGGTCCCTCTGTCCGGGATCCTTGCTCTCTCCCTTAAGGCAAGGATCTTTTGTCGAGTACCTCTTGATGATTCACTTGGACCGGATGCCAAGTTTTTGTCCTTTCCCATGTGGAAGAAAAGGCTATTTAAAATATTGGGAAAACGATAAAAAGGGATACCGACAAACCAAGAGAAAGAGAATCTGATGATGGAAGAATATTACCTGGTTTGGGGTGAGATTTGGCTGGTCCTACCTGGCTTAGGATGATTGGTCGAGAGGATCGGACAGGAAGACAGTCGAATTACCCTTTGAGAAAACCCTTTTTTCTGTTTTTCTTCGCTTTTATTGGGCGTCATTTGTCAATCATATCGATCAACCCATCGATTGTATCGAGAAGTTGTTGATCGATTCTATCGAGACTACCCTCGATGTTATCCAAGGACACACGACTTTTTACATTCTGAACAGCTGTCGATTGTATCGATCATCATTCGATAAAATCAAAGAAGACCGTTACTTGCTTTGAAAGTATGTGCTAATCAGAATTTTCTTGATTTTGACATGCTATTGTATAATTTTTGACTTAATCAGTTTATATATAAAAAAAAATAGTTCTATACAAATATAAGCATGATAATGTTTATATATAAAAATTAGAGGTCTCCAATCTTAGATGTAACATTGAGGATTTAGCAAAAGTTGCATCATTTCACAAATTATCTAGATTTCGATGTAAAATCTGAACGTGTTCTTATATGCTCAGGAATTCAGAGTACAGAGTTCAGTTTTTCCTTCACTCTCCACCTTAAGACAGAAGTTTTTGTTGTGGTGACTTTTGTTATCTTACCAACTCGATCTAGTGGTTTCTTCGTTCTGTCTTCCATTCTTGGTGATAAAAGGATATTTTCCATTACTTTGGTCCGATTAAATTTATCAGTGTCATTTTGACCAGAGTTACAAGAAGTTGTTTTTAAGCATTCAAACTTGTAATGTCCCATATCATCACACAAATTACAAACTGAAGACATTCTTGTATTGCTACCTGAAGCAACAGATTTTCCAGTTTTCATTTTGATTTTCTCATACCCTAGGCCACTCTTATCTTTTCCAGGCCTTCCTATCCCTAACATTCTTTCAAGTTTTTCACCACTCTGAGAAAAATTATAGTTTATCTCGGTAAATTTTTTGAATTTTTCTAAATCAATGCAAAGTGAGTGGTTCTCATTTTTGAGTTTTACATTATCATCTTTTAGCAGTTCAGCTTTGTTCACAAGTTTTGATAATTCTTCTTTTAGGGATAGGTTTTCTTTTTCCAATTGATCATTATTTGTAAGATATTGTTGCAAATCATTGGACAAATGTGTGTTTATTTCTAAGGTTCTGTCCAAGTCTTTTTGCAACAATCTCTTCTTATTTTCGGTCATGCCAATTTTTTTAAGGATGTGGATGCTATGATTGTATAGGTGATTATAAGCATCCTGCAATTCATTCTGCTCTTTATCTTCTTCTTTTTCAATTTCCTCATTGTCAGCTGAACATGATTCAGTGGCTTGTTGTTCTTCTTCTCTTTCAGATTCCATGGGAATAATTGGAGTGGTGGAGATCATAAGAATTTTTAAAGATTTCTGATCTCTATCACTTCCTGAGTCATTGTTTTCTGAATTTGACTCCTCCTTATCATCCCATGTGGCGGTCATCGCCTTGCCCTTGATTTTTCTGTTTGGGCATTCGGTAGATAGGTGTTCATACTCATGATAGGCATAACATTGTACTTCTCTGTTTCTTTTTCAAAATTTTTCTGTTAAAAGTTTGTCAACCACCTTTCTACCTTTAGAGGGGCGGCCGCGATTCCTTTGAAAGAATCTTCTGAATCTTTGTGTCAGCAGAGCCACTTCCTCATCTTCATCTTCCTTTTCACTCTCACTGTCCTCATGTTTTGGTTTCTTGGAGGTTTTTAGGATAGTGTTTTTGAATTTTTGGGGTTGTGTAAAGTGTAGTTCAAAGGTTTGTAGGGAACCTACTAGTTCTTCTACTCTCATTTCATCAATATTCCTACACTCCTCAATTATTGTTACCTTGGGATTGAAGCGTTTCAGTAAGGATCTTAAGATTTTTCTACATATTTTAGGTGCCAGAACCTTCTCTCCCAAACCACCCATGGAGTTATAAATAATATTTAATTTGGTGTAAAACTCCATAAATGTCTCATGCTCTTCCATCCTGAGATTTTCAAATTGTGAAGTTAAGAGTTGTAGTTTAGATCTCTCCACAGTGCTTGTGCCTTCATGGGTTGTTTCCAGTAAATCCCATGCTTCCTTGGATGTTCTACACATACTTACTTGATTGAAAATATCTTGGGACACGGCACAGTAGATGGCGTTCATTGTTTTTTCTTCAGAATTTCGCTGTTCTTTGTCGAACGCCGTCCACTTCTCATTAGGTTTGGGGTTAGTGATTGTGGTTTCATCTTCAAGTATAATTTGTTCGAATGGTACCACGTATCCTTTTTCAACTGCATCCCAAACTTCATGATCCAAAGATCTCAGGAAGTAGTGCATTCTAGCCTTCCAGTACGCATAATTTGATCCATCAAATACTAGAGGTCTAGTGACAGATGAGTCCTCTCCTTTGGCCATATTTCTACTTTAGTCATGATCACTCTCTAGGCGGTGAAGCCCTTAAAGAGAGACCCGCTCTGATACCGATTGAAATTGCAGTGAAGATTGCTTTAGTTGAAGTAGGAATAGGTCAGTATATCCTAGAGGGGGGTGAATAGGATTTTTTTAAAGTTTTTATGAATTATTAAAAATCCTTATTACACTAATCCTATCGCAGAGTATTGATTAGGATTACTTAACCTTAACTCTACTGGCTTCCAAGCCTAATAGAGGATCCAATCACAAACTATTTAAAAGACAAACAATGTATAGATGAGATTGTGATGGATATGACTGTGTGTGCATAGGATGTGATCATATAAAGACATACAAGGTAATCACATAAATGAAAGATAATATCAAACTCAAACACAGTCATTTTATAGTGGTTCGACGACTTGTCTACTCCACTCCCGGCTTCCACACTTAACCCTTGAGTGACCGGATATCACTAAGGAGGTTTCCCATGGTTCACCTCAAACCTAAGGTTTTAAATCAGGTTCACCTTCAACCTTTACAGGGGTTTCTACTCGGTTCACCTCAACCCTGGAGTTTTATTGGCGTACTCCTAAGCAGATGTTTATGCCCACACAGGATAAGGGTCTACAAAACACACCATGAGATTTCTACTCGGTTCACCTTAAACCCTGGAGTTTTTCTGGCATACTCCTAACCAGATGTTTATGCCCACACAGGACAAGGGTCCACACAACGCACCCTGAGGTTTCTACTCGGTTCACCTCAAACCCTGGAGTTTTGCTGGCGTACTCCTAACCAGATATTTATGCTCTCCACAGAGCAAGGGTCCACACAACGCACCCCGCACGTACACTCCCATCGGATGCCTCCTTCGAGGACTTCAAATGGTGAGCAACACTTAAAACCCAATCCTAAAAAGAAATGATCGTAAGTGTCCTCTGGACTCTTAGTACTTACAGATACGTTGGTGAGTCCCTTTCAACACAGTGATAAAGACCTTCTTCTTGTTGATGAAAAGTATTCCGCTCCCTTGATCCGCAACACAAAGATGTATATATGCTAGGCTTAGGTTGGGTCAAGGTTATGATGGAATACCATTCTAAGGATTTTCCTATAAGAAGAATATAGTGGTTCCCATCATGCATTCAAGGCATCCCAGCTTAATGATGTATCATTAAGGCAGTAGCTGAAGGATCCTTGAATGCAGAAGTTCATTCCCCAATCCACTCTATGAGATATCAATGATGAGGGTGGATTGGAGGATGAACTTCCTGAGAGAAAGGGCTTAAGGTAAATGATAGGAAGGTTAAAATTCTCAAAAGCACTCTATACTTTCTCTGCCAGCAATAAAGACTACTCTCTCTATTTATAGGCAAAAGGTTCCAACGGATATAAACGGACATATTTATGACAGAGTTCGATATCATCGAGCATTCGTCGATATGATCGAGCGTATACTCTCAATTGTATCGGCCGACCTGTCGATGATACAAACTCAATTGTCATTTCACTTTTGGAAACCTTCCGCCATCTGGTCGATGGGATCGAGACACACATCGATGTTATCGGATTTCGAACTCCGACTCCATCGAGTGATGGTTCGATCTATCGACAGGTGAAAAATAAGAGAGAAGCTTTGAAGAATTTTAGGGTCATAGATATGATCGGGGAAACAGTCGATGTCATCAGAATTTGTACATCGATCATATCAAAGACCTTGTCGATGGGATCGAGAAATCGTATAAATTAACATATAAGCTTGCTAGACGATTTATGTGCTGACTCGATCCAATCGACTTGGTCTCGATATGATCGATATATGAATATCGATTTATCGACAGGCACCCCGATCAACATTAAAAGCAACCTGAAATTCATGCTGGTGAGAACATGCGCCCCACAGTCGATATGATCGACTGACTCCTGATAAGATCGATATTTGAGTTTAGATTGAATCGGACAGTCATCGATATATCGAAGCATATGTTAGTTTTCTTTAAAAAAATAGGGGCACCAGAAAGCAGTCTGTCGATTATATTGATCCACTTCAGATATGATTGATATTCGAATATCGATGATATCAACACTTAAGTCGATATATCGATAATGGTCCAGATGATTGTTTTGATTGCTGGACGCATTCTGTCCTCACTCGATTGTATCGATTGAGATGCCGAGGACGTCGACAGAGCTGGCCGATCATATCGAAGGGGTAATCGATATAATCGACAGTGTAAGAAAAACTTCACTGATTTTCCTTTTTGATAAAAAGCTTTCTTACACAGAAACCCTAAGATGTTCTAGTTCTTTTTAAGGGTTTAATCACCTGGTGTTTTGGGACATGGGATGTGACGTTATGATTTACCTTTTGGCGAGCTTCCACACATCCAGATGAGGCAGACGCTTGACTTGATCCTCTTGTTAGGTGCTGTCGTCCAACTGACTCAACTTATAACATAATTGACAAACCAGGGCACATAATAGGTGCACTTTCAATGACATGAATGGTGATAGGTTGATCTACATGTATATGTGTTTGGTCTGATGATAGCACCTATGTGTTATGGGACACTGATTTGGATGGTTTGAACCTACGTACATGTATGGCGTGTGTAATGGATGGTTCCCAATCTAGTCCTATGATTTTGGTTTGGTAACAATCTAGACAGTTTACTTTGACTTAATATGCACCACATTTACAATTTCATGAGTACCTGCGTATCAAGCATCATATGCAACCCGAGTATCATATAACAACTCGTGAGCTGAACCTTCCCATACACCTAGTTGCTTTTGGATTCCTTGACATGCATATAATTTATCTGAGCTGTCCATTATGTTATGTCCCTCCTCTTTGACTGGTGTGCCAAAAATACCGAAATCGGACGGTCAAAACATGTAGGACTAGATCTGTTCCTATAGATGATAATGTCAATTAACCATACGGTTTGGATCCATCTTTCATTTTATTTTTTGAAAGGCTTTAATTAAGTATGAGCTAGACTTAATGGACGGTCCAGATGGGAGATGTGGAGGCCAACTGATCCAAATGCAAGTTGATACATGGAAAGGTTTCCATGCACTTAGACTACCTCCACATAGCATAAATGTATGGAGATTCTTACATGCAACCTGAACCATCCAAATCATGAGGGCTCTTTTAAATCCTAGATTTCAAATCCTCAAAAGGGCCTCTTTTAAAATTCAAGAGAAAAGGAGCGTGGAGAATCCTAAATTTTACACATATATGTAATAATTCAACAACTAAAAACAACAAAACCAAAGGAATTAAGATAATGTTTAAGGTACATATAAGACTAAGTGGACACTTCAAAAAACATAAAAACAATGGCGTTAGGTAGATTTATAAGTTTGCTAGCTATTAAAATCCCTGGAGTTTATTTTATTTTTTAGGGCATGTTTGGAATCTTGGAAAATATTTGGGCATAAATGACATTTTTCTCTCATTGTGAGTTTCCTTTTTCGGTGAAAAGCATTTTTTAAGAATTTGTTTTTATACGAACATTCTTAAGAAATTCTTTGAAATCTTTGTTTTTTATTTTCTTTCCTGATGTTTTCGTGGAAAATGATTCTAAAAAATGTTACTTTCTCTCCTTTTATTTTCTAAGCTCTCAACTTTGGGTGCTGTTTAGGTGGATCCCTAATTGTGCGGCCCACCTTGATGTATGTGCCTTACATCCACACCATCTGTCCATTTTGAAAGCACATTTTAGGGCATGATCTGAAAAATGAAGGAGATCCGAATCTTAAGTGGACCATATGATAAGAAACAGTAGTAATTGAATCCCATCATTAAAAACTTCATGGGCCCACCGGAATGTTGAATTGCCATCAATCCTCTTGATAATTAAGGTCACAAAGAATTGGATGAAGAGACTGCACAAATATCACCTTGATCCAAAACTTTTGTGGCCCACAAGAAGTTTTCAATGGACGATTACCATTGCTTCCTGTATTATAGTCCACCTTAGATTTAGATCTGATTTATTTTTTCAGATCATACCTTAAAATCAGTTTTTAAAATGGATGAACATCATGATATAAGAAAAATACATCATAGTGGCTCCACGATCTCATATCCCACCCACTTTGGGTCCACCAAAGCCTTTGTCTGTGCATGCCATTTTGTACATTTTACTTTATCTGTGAATGAATCATGGATGAGAATAATATACTTTATATATATATATATATATATATATATATATATATATATATATATATATATATATATATATATATTGGCCATAGAAATTATTATCTTTTCTTTATTCTTATTCCTTTTACAAAAAATAAAATAAAAATCATTAACCCTTAAAAGAAAAAGATGTCGGATCTACTACAAAGCTTGGAGGTTAAGCTTAGGCTACATGGCCTCATGTGGGGTCGACTGTGATGTGTGCATGACATCTAATTTGTGTATGCATTACCTCATGTTCTCCTCAGCACCCACTAATCAACTGCCAAAACTCAGCTGAGCAACACTACTGGAAATAGTTGCGATGGAACATTACACCTATCATTAAAAACCTTTCAAATTGTGTGCGAGCCTACTGTGTTTTGTATATGCCATCCATTCCATTCAAACCCCTAGAGCCAGTACATTAACAAACTCAGGTGGGCCACACCATGTACAATGACGCCTAAAACTGCTAAAATCACATGGTGTGGCCCAACTAACTGTTGGATCAGCTTGATTTTTAGGACAAAAAGTAAACATAAGGAGGCAGATAGATAGACTTATTAGATTCCATGCACACATACTAGTGACCTCCATACATGGTATTTTAGATTAAACTTCATGTCAATGGGCCATAGAACATAGCACAGATGAAGAGACATGAATTTTCTGTTAGTTATCTTCATCAGCAAATGTGTAACAATATAATGATTTCACCATGCACTCAAGTGGTTAAGATCTATTGCTATGAATAAAAAGGTATACAGAGAGCACACATGGTAAGAATATACATTAGGAGTCATCACGCATGATGTAACATATACTAATACTAATGACATGTTCATATAGGACCTATGATCATCATGATTTATAGTTGAAATCGTCAATTTAACTATTAAGATTAACTTACTAGCTTTTCAGCGTACAGAACACTAATAGTAACTAGAATGTGGATGGTTGGAATCATCGGGCTATCAAAACATGTGGGCCTTAGTGGGTGTTAATGGGTGGTTAATCTTATGTAGTGATATAGGAGTAATCTAAGCCATGATATAGGAAGAATGATTTTTGAAAGTGCACCTACTAGTGCCCTGGTTTGTCAATTAACGTTTGTGTTGAGTCAGTCGGTCTGCAGAGCCTCACAGGAAGAACAATTCAAGTGCTTGCCTCAACCGGATGTGTGAAAGCTTGCCATAGGTAAATCATAACCTCACAGCCATGCCCCAAAACACCAGGTGAATAAAACCCTTAAAAACTTGCTAGACATCTTAGGGTTTTATGGTGAGAAAACTTTTTATCAAACAGAAAATCTCTAAGTTTTCTTGCTTATCGATTGTATCGATACACATTTCGATATGATCGACCAGCGCTGTCGATGTCCACGACACTTGATCGATACTATCGATAAGAGGACTAAAAGTGTCCAGCAACTGCATACTCATCTGGACAGATTTATCGATATATCGATACACCCATCGATATCATCGATATTCAAAAATCGAGCCCATCAAAAGTGGCTCGATAATATCTACAGGGAGATTTCTGGTGCCTTTTTTTTAAGAAAATCACTATGTGCTTCGATATATCGATGTCTTTCCCGATTCAATCTGAATTCAAATCTCGATCATATCAGAAGGCCATCGATCATATTGATAGTGGGCATGCATTTCTTTTAGCAAATATTTCTGGTTATTTTTAACTTTGATCGGGGGCCATTCGAGAAAATTGATATTCTTATGTCGATGCTATCGAGGTCTAGTTGATTCGATCGAGACTGGACACAAACTGTCCAGCGAGCTTATAGGTAAATCTATACGATTTATCGATCCAATCGACATGGCCTCGGATATCATCGATATGCAAATTCCGATGACATCGGTTGTTCCCCGATCATATCCTAAAAACCTGAAATATTTCAAGGCTAGTCTCTCTCTTGCTTTAAATGTTGATAGATCGATCCCAGTATCGATGGAATCGGAGTTCGAAATCCGATGACATCGATACTAGTATCGATCCCATCGACCAGCTAACAAAAGGTTTCAAAAGTGTATGACATTTAAGTTTGTGTTATCGAGCGGACACTTGATCCCATTGAGAGTATACGCTCGATGATATCGACCCTGCTCGATGATATCGAACTCTGTCATAAATGTGACCGTTTTATATCAGTTAGAACCTTTTGTCTATATAAAGAGAGACTGGTCCATATTGTTGGTAGAGAAAGAAGAGAGTGTTTTTGTGTGTTTTACCTTTAGATCATACACCCAAAGCCTTTTCTCTCACGGGAGTTCATCTTTCAATCCACTCTCATTCATTGACATTCAATAGAGTGGATTGGGAAGTGAACTTCCGCATTCAAGGATCCTCCAGTAACTATCTTAATAACATATCATTAAGCTGGGATGCCTTGAATGAATAGATGATGGGAATCACTTTATCTTCCTTATAGGAATACTCTAAGAGAGTGGATTCCCATCCTAACCTTGACCCAACCCGAAGCCAAGTACTGGTACATCTTTTGTGTTGTGGATCAAGGGAGCCGAAGACTGTTCAACAACAAGGAGGAGATCTTCGACATTGTGCTAAATGGGACTCATCAACTTATCTGTTAATATCTAGAGTCCAGAGGACACTTGTGATCATTCCTTTCTAGGATTCAGTTTGAGTGTTACTCACCCTTTGAAGTCCTCATAGGAGCCCTCCGATAGGAGTGTATGTAGGGGGTGCATTGTGTGGACCCTTGCTCTATGGAGAGCATAAACATCCAGGTGTGTTGTGTAGAACCTTACTCTATGGAGAGCATAAACATCTGGTTAGGAGTGAACCAGTAAAACTCCAGGGTTACAGGTGAACCGAGTAAAAACCTCTGTATAAAGGTTGAAGGTGAACCTGATTTAAAACCTTAAGTTTGAGGTGAACCCTGGAAAACCTCCTTAGTGAAATCCGGTACACTCAAGGGTTGAGTACGGTAGACGGGAGTGGAGTAGACAAGTAGTTAAACCACTAAAAAAATGACTGTGTTTGCGATTGCTTTGTTTGTGTGATTCACTTTATTATTTCAATATTTGAATTTCTGAGATCACACCTCACACACATACACAATCATATCCAACATGAAATAAGTTCTATATTGCTATCTTTTGAATAGTTTATGATTGGACCCTCTACTAAGCTTGGAAGCCAATAAAGTTACATTTGAGTAATCATGATAATTGTCTATCTGATAGGATTAGTGTAATAGGATATTTAAATGCATTATAAAACTTTGAAAAGTCCTATTCACCCCCCTCTAGGACATATTGGCATATTCCTACTTAAACTCAAGCGGTCTTCACCGCTATTTCAATTGGTATCAAAGCGGGTCTCTCTTTAAGGGCTTCACCGCCTAGAGAGTGATCTTGACTGAAGTTTTGGAATATGGCTAAAGGAGAGGACTCATCAGTCACTAGATCTCTAACATTTGATGGTTCAAATTATGCATACTGGAAGGCTAGGATGCACTACTTCCTGAGATCTTTGGATCATGATGTTTGGAATGTAGTTGAAAAAGGTTATGTGTTACCATCTGAATAGATCGTACTTGAAGATGAAACTACTATTACTAAACTCAAAACCAAAGAAAAGTGGACAACATTCGACAAAGAAAAATGAACTGCTGAAGTGAAAGCAATGAACGCCATCTACTGTGCCGTGTCTCAGGATATATTCAATCAGATAAGTATGTGTGAGACATCCAAGGAAGCATGGGATCTACTGGAAATAACCCATGAAGGCACAAGCACTGTGAAGGGGTCTAAACTACAACTTCTAACTTCACTATTCGAAAATCTCAGGATGGAAGAGCATGAGACATTTATGGAGTTTTTCACCAAGTTGAATATTATTTATAACTCCATGGGTGGGTTAGGAGAGAAAGTTTCGGTACCAAAAATATGTAAGAAAATCTTAAGATCCCTACCAGAATGGTTTAATTCCAAAGTAACAATAATTAAGGAGTGTAGAAATATTGATGAGATGAAAGTAGAAGAACTAGTAGGTTCCCTACAAACTTTTGAACTATACTTCACACAATCCCAAAAATCTAAAAACACTGTCTTGAAAACTTCTAAGAAATCAAAACATGAGGACAGTGAAAGTAAAAAGGAAGATGAAGATGAGGAAGTGGCCTTGCTGGCCCAAAAATTCAGAAGATTCTTTCAAAAGAATTACAGCCATCCTTCCAAAGAAAGAAAGGTGTACAACAAACCCTCTACAGGTAAAATTGGTAAAAGAATCAAAGGACCACAATGCTATGTGTGTCATGAGTATGGACACCTATCGTCTAAATGCCCAAACAGAAAAACTAAGGGCAAGGCAATGGTTGCCACATGGGATGACATAGATGAGTCAAACTTAGAATCTAGTCACTCAGAGAGTGATGAAGATCAGAAATCATTAAAAATTCTTATGGTCTCCACTACTCTAATCATTCCCAGTGAATATGAGAATGGAAAGGAACAACAAGCCACGGAATCATCTCCGTCTGAAAATGAGAAAACTGAAGAAGAAGAAGAAATTGAAGAGGATAAATTGCAAGATGCTTATAATCAACTATACATCCACAACATCAAAGTTGTTAAAAGACTTGGAATATCTGAGAATAAAAAGGAATTGCGGTAAAAAGACTTGGATAAAACTCTAAAAATTAATACTCATCTAATCGTTGACTTGTAGCAACATCACTCGGATAATGATAGACTTAAGAGAATTAATTCTTTTCTTAAATCCGAATCAGAAAAACTGAACAAATGGGTTGAGTAGTTAAAAGATGAAAATATGCTCATTCAGAAAGAAAATCACATACTCCTGTTTGATTTGGAAGAATTCAGAAGAATTGCCAAGATAAACTGTAAGTTTTCCCAGAGTGGAGACAAGCTAGAAAAACTATTGGGAATGGGAAAACTTGGAAAGGATAAAGGTGGGCTAGGATATGAAAAATAAAATTTAAAGATTGGTTGTGCAGCTCCTAGAACTGAAAATTTTGCTGCCTTTGAAAGTAAAACTAGAAAGACTCCAGTATGTCATGTGTGTGGTGATGTCAGTCATTATGAGTTTGAATGCTTAACACCTAGACGAACTTTACGTAACTATGATCAAAACCACATTGGTATATTCAAATCAATCAGAGAAACTCAAAATGTTAAAAGTCCACTTAGGAGAAACACCACCTATCCATCACCACCTAAAGAAAAAGACAGAGTAAAGAAGTCTGCCTCAAAATGGGTAATTAAAGAAAAGAAAAATTGTCTCGCTACTCACTCAAATCAGTTATCAGGCAATGACACCAAGTGGTACCTAGATAGTGGTTGCTCAAGGCATGTCACAGGTGATAAATCCCTTCTGTCAAAATATCAGAATCTGTACAATGGGTTAGTCACCACTGCTGAAGTAATTGAATAAGGTATCATAAAAGGGATTAATCTGCTTACAAATGAGAATGCTTTCTGTATAAAAGGTTTGGCACATAATCTCCTAAGCATATCTCAGATCTGTGATAATGGGCATGTGGTCAAATTCAACAAAGAAGAATGCGAGATCCTAGATCAATCAGGAAAACCAATTATGAAGGGTCTTCGCACAAATAACCACTGCTACATTATTATAGAAAAAGAAAGGAGTGATGTTGAGGAATACTAAGAATGAAGAAACTCGTTTAGATCATACATCAAGATCTGAACATGTGTTAAAATGAGAAATTTTTGCTGAGCTTTCAATGTTACATCTGAGGTTGCACATCTCGAACTTTTTATATATAAACATTATCATGTTTATAATTTTGAGCTGTACAGAACTTGTATAAAATTTTGTGATGTATACTGATCAAATCAAGATATGCTTAAAGGTGTGTCGAAATGGTAAAAAACCTGAAAAATACTCACTGTTGATATGTTCATGGATTCTCAATTACATCAATTAAAGTCGATATTATCGACGTCTTTTCAGAATTCAAAAAGTCATGAAGATGAAAAAGATTATTAAAGACATCGTCAATAACATCGGACAATGTATCTCGATATCATCAGATCACTGGTAGATGATATCAAAATTTACTGCCCAATAAAAGGCTGTTTAGCGAAAATTTTACTTTTACAGTAGCCAGTCCGGTCTCGCTGCCCTGCTCATTTTTCCTTGGTTCATCCGCTCGGAGTCTTGATGAAATCTCAGCATCCAAATGAAGCTAGGAAGATGGTTAAAGGGAAAGGTAAGGCTCTCTCATCTGTAAAATCTTTCAAGATTAAGAAAGGAAAAAATACTAGACCACCTCAAAACCAATCGGATTGGGAACAAGTTAAGATTGTCGACCATACTATTCTCTCTAGTGCTGTCAAGCCCTATGGGGTGGTTCTCATGATGGAGAGTATTGGGTGGAAGAATATGCTTAATATGGGCGGTCCATATCATTTTGAAATAATCCAGCAGTTCTTCAATTATTGTCATGTTGTCCAAGTTTATCCACCATGTATGTGTCTGGAATTCATGCATCACATCAAGCAAATTACACCATCAGTCCTTGGTCGTGTTTTAAACATTGAGGTGACACAAATCCCTGTCACTAGTAGAAATCTAAACAAATTGGGAAGATGGGGGGAAATTACTTGATCACTATTTCAGGGTATGACAATTCCTAGAAATGATGATAATATCCTTCAGGTTAAACATCTAGGAACCTTGTTTCGACTCCTTCATAGTATTTTCAGTACGAATGTGTACTCATGTGATGCCAACGACACATACCTGAGTCCCTTTGTGCTCAATGTCCTGTATGATGTCTATCAAGAGGTCCCTGTATGTTTACCTACTCTCATTCTAGATAAGCTAATTAAAGTAGTCAAAAGTGACCATCTTGAAATACTGCCCTTTCCTTCTCTTGTCTGCAAGCTTGCACACTGGGCAGGACTACCGGAAAGAATAGATAAGGTATATCCTGAAGTATGGTTCGACCATGATGCAGCCCAACAAGTGTATGTCTCTGTCTCATCTAAGAATCCTCCACCTAATGGAGAGAGTGGTCCCATGCCCAAAGTAGAAACTCTCTGGGGATCTAACTAAACTCCTGAATACAGTCCTGCTTCTGTCACTAATCGTCAACGTCATGTGCTTGAGCGCCAATTTTTAAACAATCTCACTGGAATTGATGAGCGGCTCCATCATTGCGAGCAATGATTGTCAGGAATAGAAAACAGGATGGAAGCTCTCCAACATTCTGTGTAACAGATTCTTGAGCTACTAACGACTGGCGGGACTTCTATGTGTTAAAAGAAGACCATTTTGGAAGCGAAGTATGTTTAGTTATGAACACTAGTCTTTTTTTTGTATTCATTCCTATTTATTTATTTTGGGTATCCCTACATGGGCTTGATATCTTTGTCTGATGGTTGATAATCTACTACTGTCTGGGGAAATACGCGTTTTTGAATGTTGAAAGTTTTGTTGAATATGGCTGCATATAATTCTACTCTTACTGCCATAGTGATATATGAAAATCCCCTGGCTTATGGAGTATTTGATATGGATTGCATATGTTTTTCCTGATTTTCTTATCGATTTTGTCAAGTTTTATTTCATGCATTCATACTACCTGTCAATGATGTATGCTTAACACTGTCGAAAATCTTTATACATTTATATCTGTGGTTCTCCCATATGCTTCTTTAACTTAAATCACCAGGTGAATAAAACCCTTAAAAATTTGCTAGATATCTTAGAGTTTTATGGTGAGAAAACTTTTTATCAAACAGAAAATCTCTAAGTTTTCTTGCTTGTTGATTGTATTGATACACATTTCGATATGATCGACCTGCGTTGTCAATGTCCTCGACACTTGATCGATACTATCGATAAGAGGACTAAAAGTGTCCAGCAACTGCATACTCATCTAGACAGATTTATCGATATATCGATACACCCATCGATATCATCGATATTCAAAAATTGAGCCCATCGAAAGTGGCTCAATAATATCGACAGATAAATTTCTGGCGCCCCTATTTTTTTAAGAAAATCACTATGTGCTTCGATATATCAATGTCTTACCTGATTCAATCTGAATTCAAATCTCGATCATATCGAAAGGCCATCGATCATATCGATAGTGGGCACTCATTTCTTCTAGCAAATATTTCAGGTTGTTTTTAACTTTGATCCGGGGCCACTCGAGGAAATCGATATTCTTATGTCGATACTATCGAGGTCTAGTCGATTCGATCGAAACTGGACACAAACTATCCAGCGAGCTTATAGGTAAATCTATACGATTTATCAATCCCATCGACACGACCTCGGATATCATCGATATGCAAATTTCGATGACATCGGTTGCTCCCTGATCATATCCTAAGAACCTGAAATATTTTAAGGCTAATATCTCTCATGCTTCAAATATCGATAGATTGATCCCAGTATCGATGGAATCGAAGTTCAAAATCCGATGACATCGACACCAGTATCCATCCCATCGACCAGCTGGCAAAACGTTTCAAAAGCATATGACATTTAAGTTTGTGTTATCGAACGGACAGTCGATCCCATCGAGAGTATACGCTTGATGATGTCGAACTCTGTCATAAATATGACCGTTTTATATCCATTGGAACCTTTTTCCTATATAATGAGAGACTTATCCATATTACTGGTAGAGAAAGAAGAGAGTGCTTTTGTGTGTTTTACCTTTAGATCATATACCCAAAGCCCTTTCTCTCATGGGAGTTCATCTTCCAATCCACTCTCATTCATTGACATTCAAAAGAGTGGATTGGGAAATGAACTTCCGCATTCAAGGATCCTCCAGCAACTATCTTAATAGCGTATCATTAAGCTGGGATGCCTTGAATGAATAGACGATGGGAATCACTCTATCTTCCTTATAGGAAAACTCCAAGAGAGAGGATTCTCGTCCTCACCATGACCCAACCTGAAGCCAAGTACTAGTACATCTTTTGTGTTGCGGATCAAGGGAGCCGAAGACTCTTCAATAACAAGGAGGATATCTTCGTTATTGTGTTGAATGTGACTCATCACATTATCTGTAAGTATCTAGAGTCTAGAAGACACTTGTGATCATTCCTTTTTATGATTTGGTCTTGAGTGTTGCTCACCCTTTGAAGTTCTCATAGGAGGCCTCCGGCGGGAGTGTATGTAGGGGGTGCGTTGTGTGGACCCTTGCTCTATGGAGAGCATAAACATCCGGGTGTGTTATGTGGACCCTTGCTCTATGGAGAGCATAAACATCTAGTTAGGAGTGAACCAATAAAACTCCAGAGTTACAGGTGAAACGAGTAGAAACCTCTGTATAAAGGTTGAAGGTGAACCTGATTTAAAACCTTAGGTTTGAGGTGAACCCTGGGAAACCTCCTTAGTGAAATTCGATACACTCACGGGTTGAGCGCGGCAGCCGGGAGTGGAGTAGACAAGTAGTCGAACCACTATAAAAATGATTGTGTTTACAATTGCTTTGTTTGTTTGATTTGCTTTATTATTTCAATATCTGAATTTCTGAGATCATACCTCACACACATACACAGTCATATCCAGCATGAACTAAGTTCTATATTGATATCTTTTGAATAGTTTATGATTAGACCCTCTACTAGGCTTGGAAGCTAGTAGAGTTACATTTGAGTAATCCTGATAATTGTTTATCTGATAGGATTAGTGTAATAGGATTTTTAAATACATTATAAAACATTAAAAAGTCCTATTCACCCCCTCTAGGACATATTGGCATATTCCTACTTAAACACAAGTGGTCTTCACCGCTATTTCAATTTTTGAATAAAAGCTCTCATCTTCTAAAGAGACGTTGTTGGATGGAGTTCTGTGTATAGTTATATTTTTAACTTGAAATAAGATGTGACCATTAATCATGACATCCACAGTGTAATAGCTCATGTGCAACCAAATCATGATTTTAAAAAATAAAACCATCAATTCAAAAGTTTTTTAGGAGCTTGTAAAAAACTAAGATCTTAGCTTCATATATGGAGAAAAACTTTGACACCTTTTTGGAGTGTGATGCCTGATATATGGGCACTTAGAAAATTACTTAAGTATTATGAATGTGGCATACAAGTAATTCAAATTTGAATATTCAAATCATGAGTCCCGTTTAGATGTATGAAATTTACAATTATTTGTTCATCTGATTATTAGATTGGTTGAAAACTAAAAATGTAAAGTACCCAATAGGCCTATTTCAACAAGTTTCCATGAAGAAGAGGTTTCAACAAACAAGTGTCTTTTAGTTGATTGCTTGGATCACAGATAAATTAGGGGCTACATGGTAGAAACTTTTATGTATTTCATTAATAATAATCAAGAACACATAGAATAGGGTTGGTATCTAAATGGATCTTAGGAGAGAAATAGAGGATCTAGACCGATCTTAGGAGATAAACTGGGATATAGAATTTTCTAATCTAGGATCTAATTTAATATACTCTAACACCCCATTCCAACTTAAGGGGTCCGAGTGAACAACTTGAAACTTCCATAACAGATAAGATCATTGAGAAGTGACAATTAATAATGGGTAGCATGAGTGGTGAGCATGTGTGGTTGCTACATGAGTTGATAAAGCCGTACAATATTATTAGGCTTTGATGAACAAATAATTTTAAAAGATACAAATCCAAAGATAGGAAGTAGGTAAAAATCTAATTGTTGGAGACTGGCAATTTAGTCGCCAAAGATGCATATGCCGAAATAGGTTTAAAAACATTAGTTACCAATTGCTTCAGTCGCACATCGAAATGGGTGTACAATTGAATATAAAATCCAGTCAAAAATTCGATGGTGGAGAAGAAATAGATCTAGCCTGTAAGGCGGCTCAGCAACAAGTGTGAGTCAAAAAATGAATCCAAGTCGAAAACCAGGATATCAACAACCAAGTCCATTCAAAAGCCTCAACATTAAAAATAGGCCTAGTTAAAGAGGCCGACACAACATAAAATAGAATGTATATGTATGACTGAGGGTGCACAAAAGAAAAGATGAGATAGGTTATAAGCCCTTGGGAGGGGAAGGCTCATGAATAATATATAATGCTCTAGCTCTCCAAGTGAGTATCGACTTAAGCTTCTAGGGCTAGTTAACAAAGTTCTCTCATATATAATAGTCTTAGATATCATGTTGAGTTTAGATGTTTCTACATGACCATTTAAGCCTCATACAAATTATCAATGTGTCATTTTCATCTTGTACCAATTTACCTATGTTTTTAGGCACATGGACATGGAGTCCGTATAGTTGTGCCCCCCAACACAATTGATGGCTCCCATTACACCAAGCAATCAGAGCATAATAACCCACTCTAGGAACTAGTTCAAGGATATTCAATCATGCCTCACAATAATATATTCATCCATATGCTAAGATCTCATGCAGTTGTGCACTAGGGTTGTGGGCTAATACAACACCCTTGATCTATGAAATACAATATAATTACATCTTATAATAAACCGACGTTTACCATAATTATATGCATGATTTGCAAGGTGTTTGTTCAAATTATCTTGTCCTCTCTCATGCATTGTGCAATGTATTTAAAGATGTGACTAGGGAATTTTTGATGTTTGTAAGACCTTAGATTATGACTTAAATAAGCACTCATTGGATTATCAAGCCAGGGTCTTAAAGAGTTGCAAACCAAATAATAGTCAGAATTACAGAATGACCTAGAAAAACCATATAACTGGGACTTCCACTATTCGATTATAGTCACGACCGACAAATATATTATTCACATCATCATTGGGCTAGAGGTTCTAGCCCAATCCTATATCAAATGAATAAGTTCCATCTACCACAAATCTAACAATCCAAATTCATTTGGGAGAGATACAATCATCATGGATTAGATCTACATCCTCTAGTACCATCCTTACCTTTTTAATCTCCATTGCAAATTATTAAAAAACCTACTTCTACTTTCCACATCATATTAACTATGGGTGCTTCAAGTGTTATTCCTATGGTAAAATGCATTGTGTAAATGGAGTGGAAAGGCAAAACACAATGCCATTGTTGTTGATCGAAAAATGGATGGGAATAATGACATAAAAGACTATCAAAACATTGAAAAGGACATTACATTCTCTACAAACTCAAGGAGTTATCTGTTTTATCGTGATGTGCACGTGTTGGCTATGATCTGGTTAGGCGAATTGGAACTATTAATCTTTTGGGTTCAGCTGTGCATGGGATGGTTCAAGAGACAAAAGGCTAAAAAAACCAGATGAATACTATTGACTATTTTTTACTTTCACTATTCATTACAAGGTCAATGAATTATCGATCCATATAATTTTTCTCTAGTTTTTGTGCCAGAAGATCCACATAGTGTGGAAATGTAATCTCATAACACCAATTATCAATCCCCAAATCCCTAAATCAGTATTGAGATTGAGAGAGATTGAGAGAGAGACAGAGAGATACCTCACGGTCCCCAAATCGAGAGAGAGAGAGAGAGAGCTCATGGTCCCTAAATCCCTACCCCTCATGGCGTGAGTAGGGCGTTCGGCAACAGTCCACCCGAGAGAGTTCAGAGAGAGTGGAAGAGAGATACAGAGAGAGAGAGAGAGCTCGAGGTGGGTGGAGAGATCAGAGATAGGAAGAGAGAGACAACGAGAGAGACAGAGAAGTGCGAGAGAGTTTTCTCGTTGGCTGGGATATTGTCAAACGAAAATACTTTTTTAGGTACAGATGGATGAGAATGCCCCTCGGTCCATCCATTTTCTATGGGCCCCACTATGATGTATTTGTTATATCCACACTATCCATCCATTTTGAGATATCATTTTAAGTCAAGAGCCAGAGAATGAGGCAAATATAAATCTGTAGTGGACCCCACCAAAGAAAACAGTGGGGAGAGTGATTCCCACCATTCAACCTATCTTAAGGCCCATCATAATGTTTATTTGAAATCCAACCTATTCAAAAGTTAAAAAAATACATGAAATAAGGGATCATCTTCATATAAAATTGTTGTGGCCTTTAGAAGTTTTTAATGGTGGGCGTCACTGTCCCATTGTTTTCTGTGCTAGGGTCCACTGGAGCTTTGGATTTAACTCATTCTTTGGATATTTCCCTAAAATGATCTTCCAAGTGGATGGAAAGTGTGGATATAAAGCATACATCATGGTGGAATGAGAGGTATATAAATATCAAGTGGACCAAACCACATGAAAACAATAATGATTGGTTATCCATCATTAAAATCCTCGTAAGGCCCACTATACTGTTTATTTGACATCCAATCTGTTTATTAGGTCATACAGTCCTAGATGAAGGGGAAAAACAAAAATCATCTCGATCCAAAAAATTTTATGGCCTCCAAAATGTTTTAAATGGTTGACGCACATTCAACACCGTTTCCTCTAATGTGGTCCATTTCATATTGGGATATGCCTCATTTTTGGTCCCATGTTGTAAGATGATATTTAAAATAGATGGACAACATGTATTATACATATACATCATGGTGGGGCCCACAGAGCACCAACCACCAGCCATTGGATGGTGTCAGGGGGAATAGCTAATTTGTTCCCCTTATTTGTGGTGTGGTCCATTTAACCTTTGGATATGATTCATTTTTTGGATAATTCTTTAAAATTATCTCAAATAATGGATGAATAGTGTGGGTTGATCCCGAATTTTAAATCAAAAACTCAAGTTGACCATACCACACAAACAGTGTGTAATAATGATTTCCACCGTTGATACCTTCCTTGGGCCCATAGTAATGTTTATTTGACATCCAACGTGTTCATAATATCAAAAATATATGAATGAAGAGAAAACACAAACAACAGCTTGATCCAAAACTTCTATGGCCTCCAAGATTTTTTCAATGGCAGATGTTCAATCACACTATTTCCTGTGGTGTGGTCCACTTGAGCTTTGGATATGCTTTCTTTTTCTTCTTTATACCTCAAATTATCTGTTAACATAGATTAATTGAGTGGATAAAATAAATAAATAACAGTGGACCCCACAGAGTTTACTCTACTAGGGGTAATGATCAGTAGCTCACCTAAATGTAGTGGAGAGAGATGTTTCCTTAAAACATTCATAATAATATATTGGGCCTGCCTAAATTTGATTCAAATATCCAACCCATTCATTATGTGTGTCCCACTTAGATGAGGGGTCAGACCAAGTTTTAGTCGCATCTAAAACTTGTGTGGGCCGCACCAAGTGCTTTTATATTTTTTAGGATGTCTTCACATGTGGGCCCCACCAAGTTTCAGTCGCATTCAAAACTCATGTGGGCCCAAAAATTAGGCAAATGGTTTTAGATGGCATGGCCCTAATAAAACCTCTAAAATCATATTGTATGGCCCACTTGAGTTTTGGAATGGCCTAATTTTGGGGTACCACTCCATTTGGTAGGGTTCATATTATGAATGGATTGGATGGCATGTAAAAAAACACGGGACCCCACACATAATATGGAAGGCTTTAATGGTGAGGGACCCAATGCCAACCATTCCCTGTGGGATGACTTACCTATGCCTTAGATCCACCTAATTTTTGACATACGCACTGGACTTTAAGGGTGGTGCCCGATGGATTAAGAGGATGTGGGACCAACATGATGGTGGGCCCAGATGTTGTTGTAGAATAAGATTGTTAAAATAAAGAATATAAAATAGAATAAGCATATTCTACAAATGTTGTAGAGGAACTGTCCATCACTCATCCAGGGTGTAGTAACATGGTTGATACTTGGGGTGGGCATACTGTGATTTGGACCATCCACAACGTCGACCATTCTATGGCGACCGCTAATCATTAGGTTTACTATCGTGCATCTAATGCGGACAATTGAACAAGCTCTTATTTTTCCCACCTACCTACTACGCACCGATTGGATGGTTAAGATCATCTAATCAGTGCAATATTTCTAGCCTCTGATGTTTTGGGGTTGTCAGATCATTGGGAAATATTAACCTAAATGGGACACATTAAATTCACGGTGTTGATGTTCGACACACATTATGATGGGGCCTACAAAACTTACTAACATTAACACTAGGTTCTCACGAGGTTAATAAAGTTGGGTCACAATTTTGACCAGAATATTTGGCCCATTTTACTTGTTTGGTCCATTCACTCTATTTTATGACCAATACTCACTTTCACTAGTTACTCGTCCCGATCAGCCTACATATGAAAAGGATATTGGGCATATAAGATTAATAAACAATTTTAGTGAAATTTGATTTAAACTTCGGAAGTTATTTACTCATTAATTCGCACTGATTAGATTGTCCAAAAATGATTAAAGGTATAATTACTGGATGTGCCTAATAATTTAGTAAAATTTTTTTTCACACAAAAATTCCAATTTCCATTAATTTAAAAATATATTTTTTTTTTTTCAAAATGTATATATTTTGAAAACTTTTAACAAAATATCATTTTTATTATAAATTATTTCAAATAAAAAAAATAAAATACAAATTCTAAATTTTTATTTTCAAAATTTCAAAATTTGATCATGTTTTAAAATTTTCTCAATAATTTCAAAATGCCAATTTTTTTTTCTTCAAAAGCATCATTTTATTTTCAAAATTTTTCTCAAACACTGATAAAGCTTTTAAACTTCTCGATATTATTTTTCATGTGATATTACAAATCATTTAAATATTACTTTTAAATTAAAAAAATAAAAAAATTCCACTAATTTGATATAAAAACTAAATACATATATATACACACAAACATACTACCTTTATCGACAGTTTTTGTTTGTCGGTAAATAACAGGCGATTATTACCGACGGTTTTTGTCAGTTGGTAAAAAATAGGCAATTATTACCGACAGTTTTTTCCATCTGGAAAAAATAGGCCATTATTACAGATGGTGTTGCTTCGTAGGTAAAAAACATTAGCGAAGATTTTCTCTTTAAATAACATTATTATCGACAAATTTTTCATCAATAAAAACATTATTACCAAAGGTTTTCAGCCATCGGGAAAACATCTACCGACAGACTATCTGGTTCGTCGAGAATATTTATTTTTAGCGACAAAACCTTCGTCAGGAAAAAAATTTTACCGATGATTTTTTTTTTCGTTAGTAACAGTAGTGTTTTACCAATGACAAAAAAATTTATCGGTAAAAGTACTATTTTACCGATTATTTCGTTGGCAAAAATTTTGTCGGTAAAAGCCCTATTTCTTGTAGTGAATTTAGTTGTCAAATTTCATAGTCCTGAAAGGATTGCAAGTTCTTATGAAGATTCACTTCGACAACTCATAAAGATATATCATCGACTTGATCAAGCATCTCAGGGAAGACTCAACATCTGAAGTTATGAAAGTACATGGTTTGAACATCGGAACACTTCGTATGAGTCAACCATCATGTGGTATAACCTTAGATTTACTAAAGGGTTCAGTTGGCCCAATATGCCTGAAATCTGAAAACATGTCATTGCTGGAAACTTGACCAAGCAAGTCCGGGCTGACCCAATTAACTATAAGGCATTCTCTCTCATTTCGCTTTATCTGAACTGAAAAGTCCTTTTTTACAGAAGGCAAAAGGGTGATCCATCATTAGAGGATGAACGCCACCCTCTGACTACGCCTAATCTATTCAAACATTGTACGAGAGTAGCTGAATAGGCAACCGATCTTCTCAGAGTTGGTTATACCTTATGTTTAGCTACTTTGGCACTAGGGGTTATAGTTGTTTAGTTTTAATTGGAGCCATAATCCCAATCCTGGCATGCCCGCGCTATAGTCGCACCGGGAAAAAATGAACCAACATGTATGAGTTTGGATATTTCTTATGTGGTTAGTGTTGTTAGTAGATACATGTCTAACCCTGAAAAGGAACACTAGGAAGCAGTGAAATGGCTACTTCGATACATTCGAGCTATGCAAGACTATGTTTGATCTTTTGAGAAATCAGGAGCCAAGTTAGTAGGTTATGTGATTCAGATTATGCAGTCAGTATGGATACTAGAAGGTTGACTTATGCTTACTCGTTTGTGATAACAGGTGGAGCGATCAGTTGTATGTCAAAGCTTCGATCTGTGGTGGCTCTTTCCACAATTAAAGCTTAGTATATGATAGTGATGAGGGCATTCAAGGAATATGTTTCATTAAGAGGGATAATAAATCAGTTAGGGCTTCAGCAGGCAGCTGTGCCGATTAATTGTGACAAATAAAGTGCGATCAATATGGCTAGAAACTCTGTTTACAACTCACATATTATACATATTGATGTTTATCGCCATTTTATCTGACATTTACTTTTGGAAGGAGGTGTGACTCTACAGAAGATTCATACGAGTGCGAATCTGAATGACATGTATGTTTTGGTTGCCTACTTCCTTAGGCTTGGCGAATGTTTAACTTTTCTAGGTTTGGCGAATGTGTAAAAGGAAGATGGAGCGTGCACAAGAAGCGGTGGTGGAACTATGATACAAGGTGTAATTAAAGATGAGGAAAAGAGGTTATGAAGAATGATGATTGAAGACATGGTAGAGATTTTTATTGATATCTTAAATATGTAAATCAACAAGTTTGTCGATGCCATCAATAGACTGCTCGATGCCATCGAACAGGTGCTCGATGCCATCAAAAAGTTTAGAAAATCCATCTTTAATTGATAGAATGTTTTGGAGTTTTCTCGATGCGATGAAGGGGTGTTATCAATAGTCTGATGATGCCATTAATAGTCTGTTGATGCCATCAAAGTCCCATCAAAGGTACCACGAGTACGCACATAAAATGGCATAAGTTCGGGATTTGTTTCCAATTTCGATTGTGATTCTTGTATATGCAATATACATGGGTGTAATTAGGATTTTTGGTATCTCAGAGCTTTTGATTTCATTTTAGGGTTTCAAGGGCATAGCTTTGGGTGATTCGAGGCTTGTTTGAATAAGGTAATCTCTATCTCTTGTAATTTTAAGCTTTCATAGTGCATTACTATCGCCTTATGCCATGAGTTTTTTCCGTAAGGGTTTTTCCGCATTAATTTGGGAGTGGTTGTGATTGGACTTGATTGTGTGATTGGAGTACTTTGCTTGATTTATCTTTGTGTGCTTTTGTAGTCTCCCAACATATGATATATGTCCCTTAAAATAAACAATTACATAGTTTTGTAATATTGGCTGTAAGTAACTTGCCAAACCTATTACTAACCTATATTTTTTAAGTATAAACATGATGGGAACTTTAGCCAATGAGAGATCTCTGAAGTAAACACAGAGTGAGATCTAGGATCCGAGACCTATTCTCGCGTCCGTTCAGGAAGAAGGGGTACATCCACCTGATGACCTACCTCTACACGTACCACATTGGAGAGTACATGGACATCAAGGTGAATGGTGTCATACACAAAGTCATGCCCCGCAAGTTCTATCATGGCCACACCAGTAAGGTTTGGAACGTCACCAAATGCGCCATTGGCGTCGAGGTCAACAAGAAGGTGGGCAATCGGATCATTAAGAAAAGGATCCATGTCAGCATGGAGCACGTGCAACCTTTGAGGTGCACTGAGGAGTTTCGCCTCCAGAAGTTGTAGAACGACAAGCTAAAGGCAGAGGCAAAGTGTAACATCTTGAAAAAATCCATACAAAGACCCAAGTACCACCTCAGTAGAAATCCCTAAGGACCGTGTTCTGTAGAAATTAGATGAAAATTAATTAAGTGTTAAACTAAATAATCGATGAATTTGGCTTGAACCACAATCTATAAAAATGGCAAGACCCAAAACCATTAGAATTGCTAACTCAACACTACTTGAAAACCTAGAAGAAATCTGAAAAGATGGTTGCTCTCGGGAGCACATTAAAACTTTATATTGAACTTGGATCACACGTCAAAATTCTAATGACCATAAAACTATAGGGTTATGACTGCCTTATTGGGCTTAACAATTATCGTGGGATTCGGGCCTAAATAGTATCTAAAAAGCTTAACTTGAGCCCTGAGCAAAGTGTGTGAGAAACGTGAATATCTTTAGAAAATGAAAGAAAACTTAAGTGAATTGGGCCATTCGCTTATGAGCGAAATTGAAAACTTTGAACCATCAGATTCTGATCAAACTTCACCCATGGATTAAGGAAATTTCCTTGCACATATCCGTATACTTGTGGTTTCGATTGAGAATGAATGACCGTTGATCTGATATTGGTTCTTCACAGTCGATTCTCTAATACAATCATACTAACATCATAACTTGGCTTAGATCCATGGCCAGGAAATTTGTTCTATGACGTAGGTGAGAAATGGACCTTCTTAAGGGCCCTATTTGTCAAAAATAGGCACCCTTTGGCTATAACCTAAGTATACCATGGCCCTGGAGCCATTGACATCACTTTTAGACCTATATATAGCCCTTAAACCACCCTCTCTCTCTCTCTCTCTCCCATACGAATTTCTCCAAACCCCAGGAGAGAAAAGGGGAAGAATGGAAGAAGGATTCTTGGAGTTTGTTGTAGTGATTCCTTCCCGCTACTCCACGGATTGATTCACCTTTACATCTAGCTATCTAATTCGTTTCAACTACGATTTGGGTAAGAAATCCTAACCCTAACTTGATTTAGGGATCCAAATAGATTAATCGATGAAATAGCTAACCTATTTTGATGTTTAAGTACACGTTGTTCGGTATTCGGGAACATAGGATTCGAACAATGTCTGAATCGAGTATTTCGACGACAGGTGCGGACTATAAACGTTTAAGTGTTTTCAAGGCTTTTAATATCAGCAATAATTTATGTCTGACTTGATTACTATCATATGATCTTAGTTACAACGTTTTCAATAAATCATACATGTGTAAGCATACATTCCGTGTGTTTGTTGAAATGTTTGAATGAGTATGAAATTCTAATTTATGCTTGCCATGATTTCTAACTTAAGGTTCATGTTTTTCATATGCTTTATAACCTAAATTCTATAAGGAAGTGCTAAAGTTCATGTCATAACTAATCTCTATATACTTGGAAATGTGTAGTCTAAGTGTTTGTTAAAATTTCTGAATGAGAATTTGTTGATGGATTGTATTTATTAAGTGTATTAAGATAGGATTCTTAATTTCCTATATCATATGAATAGCTTCTTTCATGAAATCATATCACAGCTACATGATTTTTCATATTAAATGCAAGTGCTTGACGACATGTTCAATGTGTTTGGTAAAATGCTCAGGAATTGTTTGCCAAATACTGATATGATCTTCACATGTATTTACGTCCTACATCTGAGTAATATTGGGACTACAACGCAGTCTAGGCAATCGGTAACAATTCCCTTTTGAGTGGTGGAATTAGTCTCACTATAATTGATACATTCGGTGAATCCGAGTCATACGACAATTATCGATAGTGGTTAGGCCATGTGGAGTGCTTATGCGCTCCACGTCGATTAATTCAGCGTGCGCTCGTACCAATCACACTTATCTAACAAAATCGATTAGCCTATTGTATGTTTACCATGTATGGACATCACTGCTTGAATCTAAGGTACCACTTACCAATGTAAGACCCGTTTCAATTATGGTACTATGATCCGCTAAGACTCATGAGCTGTGCATGGTGGTATGCGATGTCGTGGCAGAACTGTCCGCCTACGCTGGGGTGACGATCCTCCCAGTAGTGACCAGTGAGCAACCCAAACTCGTGAGCCAAATACGGTTGTATGGGACACTGTATTTGAGCTGTCGAGCTACGCTGAGGTGATGAGCTTCCCCGTAGTGACCTCGAGTATAAAGTCTTGGATTTGCCATCCACTGTATTACATTAAGGGGTGATGGTCTACAACTTGCCTATCGTTCGTAGTTAACTAGGATTGACGACCCTAGATGGATCCTTTGTTTGGGTAAATGATTTAAAGGGAGGTACCTTAGCTTCACAAATTTGTTGTACGAGTAAACCTAATTAAGAATCCTCCTAACACGACCATGCACCGCATTACATGTGCCTTTGTAGATGAAGGGCACAATGAGAGAGTTTGTCATAGGCGAATGGCTGAATTGTCGCTCGTGAGGGAGCTTTATGCGAGTGTATGCATCATTACTACACTTCATTCTTTCATTAACCAGAGTATTTAAGAAGTGATTGTTGTATTTCTTTATCATTATTGCTTGATTGAATTAATAACATATTAACCTTTGCCTTATAGTACCACTGAGTTGATTACTTACTCCCACTCTGGGATGGTGTTTTAAAACACCAACCAGACTCTGTTATAGATGCAGGTGATGAAGATGCATATGCAGCGGAGTTAGACTTCATAGATGAGGAGGAAGAGTTCTCCCATGTTCAACTCTCTGGTAGGTCTATGTAGACCTTGTACTGCTTCGATGGGATTATTGGGATACATGGATTAGTTGGACATTTACATTTTGATATTTTATATATTTTTAAACAACACTTATATATATTCAGCCTGGTACATATGCATACTCCGGTTTGTGAAACACTTTCATGAGTTAATACATGTACTTAAGTGTTCCGCTTGCTTAAATTTAATTACACTTGGAGTATGATATGCTGATTTAGTATAATCTCTCTCATATTTAATGCACTAATATGGACATATTTAAACATCATTACCTATGTTGCATAAGTGATGCGTTGGGTCTTGGGAGTTGATCTTTACTCGACCTTCAAAATTTGAGGCATTATAAGTTGGTATCAGAGCATGATTTGGATTAAACTAGACCTATATTATAGGCAACACGATGTACTCTAACGCACTTTGATTTAGGAAGGGGGCAATGGAATTTAGAAATGAGAGTAGGATCCCAAGTCTTATCGACAAGCGAAACAAATGTGGTAGGATAGTTTTTAGTAAATACCTGAGGGACTTACATCACGTGCAGTGATCCAAATCACCTCTAGGCCATCGATCAACAGGTTTGGAAGATAATTCATCGAATCCCACACTAGAAATAATCCAAAAAGCTTGAATATGCACTTTTTGGATCAAGAAAACACCTCATGTGGATGAAGGGGCACAAATCCCAATGTTTTGTGGGACCCAGGGGGTCCCCCGCACATGTACTACACCCCAGGAGGGGGTAGCCACCGCCGGCAGCCCAAGGAGGGCACGGCAGCACCCCCCGGTTGGTCGCTTACCACCCGTCTTCACAACAGGCGGCTGTGCACCACCGTCCGACCAGCCATGTGGGGCCCTCCCACATGTGGGACCCCTTATTTGAACCTCCTCTACTCCCCTTTTGCCATTCCACCCTATTCTTAACCCTCAAAACCCTCAAAAATCATATTTTCTCTCTCAAATCCTCATTCCATACACTCAAAGCTCCATTTTCTTCTACATTTCACATCAATCTTCCATCTTCTTCCACATCTTCCACCCCGCCACCATCATTTCTCAAAAACCCATCTCTTACAATCCTCCATCCTCCTTATTCACACCACTTGAGCAGAAAGGCCCTCTTTTGTGTCTCAAAACCTTCTAAACCCATAAGCCCATCTCACCCTTCAAGCTTTTCCACTTTCAATGGCTCTTTTTGAGCTTGTCACCGCCATCTTCTCAATCTTTATGTTCCTTTCTCTCATACGAAAGAAAAGAGTGGCCCTAGATGAGGCCGGTTCGAGCTGACCACGCCGTACTACGTAAAAGGCGAGTGTCGAAGCTAGTACAAGTGATGAGCGAGAACGAAGAACCAAACGAGACCTCGATCCTCAAATCCCATTAGAGAGATTACTACCGGTGGGCGCTAATCTCGAAAAGTTCCACAACAGCAAGGTCGTGTTTGAAGCACATGTCGATGAGAAGATGTTTGGACTGTATCCATCCCTCGACTTTCTCCTAGAAAATGGGTGGGGTCCCATATTCGAGGGAAATACTCATGCAAGTGAAGGCGTCGTGTGTGCCTTCTACCCCCACCTATGAAACCCACTACTGGAACCTCTTCAGTTTTCTATCCCTTTGGGAAGGTAGGAAGCCATAGTAGATGTGGACATGATGGCCCGTATTATGAGGGTAGAACGTGGAATAGTACATGCAAGTGGGAAGAATCTCTTTAATGAGCGAGAGAGAAATAGTCACACACATTTCTTTTGTGTCTAGCTTGACTGGTGGAGGTAAGGAAATAGCCTTGCAGTGACTAAGATGACAAATGATTTCTGCCTGCTCCACCACATATGCATGTACAATGTGTATCCTAGGTGGAATAACCGCACGAAATGTACTCGACTTATGGTAGAATTTTTGCATAAAGTCGGACAAGGGGAGGAGGTATACCTGCCTACTTTCATTTTGTCTCAGATTATCAGCATTGCATGGTCTACTAGAGAAGACTCCTCACTACCTTTCGGGCGACTTAGTTGTAAAATTGCCCGCCACTTCAGTTTCAGACTTCACATGGATAACGTCGCCCCAATCCACATTATCAGTAAGAGAACGTTCAACAACATGGGCATTGGCCCTAGGCAACACTAAGCCTGACTCGATGAGCAAAGTGATGAAATAGAAGAAGAAAGTGAAGAGGACGAGTGAAATGAAGGTGAGGAAGAAAGCGGTGATGGCGAAGAAGGAAGTGGTGAGGAAGGCAGTGAAGAGGAAGATCAGGGAGAAGAAGAGGAGGCCCGAGACTCTGATGGGAGCCCTCCTGCTACACATTAAGACCACCATGATCGGGTTACCTTAGAAGCCCGCATGGCCAGAATTGAGGAGAATTAGGCCGTCCTGAGATAGGAGCTTAAGGAGAATTAGGACTATCTGATACGAAAATTTAAGAAGATGTACTGCAATTTTTTAAGAATCGTGTTGTATGTAGGATAAGGTGCTCCTCCACCTTCGCCAGAGTCAAAGGACTAGGCGTATGCTATAGTTGTCTTCTGTTTATTTTTCTTTTCTATTTCTTACTCTTCTATGTGATAGCCTTAGTTAGCTTAGTTTGGTGCTAGGATAGTCAGTGTTAAAACTTTTGTTAAGTTTAGCTCACATGCATCTTTTGTCATGATTCACGTAATACTACACCTCATTTATTGTGACGATTTTGGTTAAATAAAATGCATGAAGATTCTTTTGAATTGAGATGTGTAGAATGTCTGGAAATGAGGATGATATTATCCTAATCTCACACATGTTGCAACCTATATTATATATAGGGAATGCCTCCTAAAAATACTCGGAACATAGCACGTCTCGCACTTGGCGGATCGACTAATGGGCCACCTCCCCTAAGCGATAACCATATAGACCCTAGCTTGGGCTCAAATTTTGAGACAATTTCAGATTCACAGTCAGCCACTGGCCCCACTAATGGGCTAATCCTATTGCACCACCAGTTCCAGAACAGATCCGTACATCTAAATCGACCCCACACATGCCTCAGGCAGCTTCTTCCCTTGATAGGTTGGAGTAGATGATGCTCCTAATGCAACAATAGCAGGAAGTTGGGTGGCCATTAGCCAGAACATGAACGTGGGCCCGCCTATGCCACCTATGCAGCCTGCTGTAGCTATGAACACGAGTGGCTTGTTTGAGTGCTTTCAACACTTCCATCCTCCTACTTTTGCTAGTACTAACCAACCTGAGGAGGCAAAGTATTGGTTGGATTGTATATCCAAGATGCTAAAGTCGTTGTACTGTACTGAGGCAGATCAAGTAGAGATGGTTACTTATATGTTCGAGAAGGATGCTAGTCTATGGTGGGAAAATATCCTATGGAACGTCCCGATAGGATACGTGTAGAGGTGGGACACATTTGAAACTCATTTTCACAGAAAGTATTTCCTCCTCACTTATCGTAATGAAAAGGAGGGTGAATTTCTTCGCCTCTATCGGGGGGGGAATGACTGTGGCTGAATACGAGAACTGATTCATAGAGCTGGCTAGATATGCTACACTGATCCTAGCCGACAAGCTGATGAGAATGCAGAAATTTTTTTAGGGTCTGCAGCCCGATATTCGTACGAAGATGTGTTATACTAGCTTCACAACTATGCTGAGCTAGTGAACATGTCCCTACGAGCTGAGCAGGATGGAGACAGATTATCTTATACGCGTATGCCCATGGGCCTAAGGCCTTGACCTGATTTGCCGAACTAACCATTCCTCAGCAAGAGGCCACGTGTAGATTCGCCTCCCAGGCTTATATATCCACTGACCCAGCAGAGGCGATCAGATACTTGGCGCACCTACTGTAAGAAGATGGGCCATACAGACACTTATTGTTTTACCAAGATGAGGGATAATGGATTTTTCCACCTTAGAAGACCAACCGTCAGCCACCACAAGTTATATCAGCCCCACCTCTATGATATGCACCACCAGCACATCCATTACAGACCACCCGTACCTCTGAGTAAGACACTTATTGATTTGGAATTCTTTTTTAAATGCTGATATGATCTTCACATGTATTTACATGCTATATCTGAGTAAGATTAGGACTAAAACGTAATCCAGGCAATCGGTAACAATTCCCTTTTGAGTGGTAGAATTAGTCTCGCTACAATTGATACGTTCGGTGAATCCGAGTCATACAACGATTGCCAATAGTGGTTAGGCCATGTGGAGTGATTGTGCACTCCATGTCGATTAATTCAGCGTGCGCTCATACCAATCACACTTATCCAACAAAACTGATTGGCATATTATGTTTACCATGTATGGACATCACTGTTTGAATCTAAGGTACCACTTACCAATGTAAGACCCGTTTCAACTATGGTACTATGATTCGTTAAGACTCGTGAGCCAGGCATGGTGGTATAGGACACCGTGGTCCAGCTATCGGCCTATGTTGGGGTGACGAGCTTTCCCGTAATGACCAGTGAGAAACCTAAACTCGTGAGCCAAATACGGTGGTATGAGACACTGTATTCGAGCTGTCGGCCTGCACTAAGGTGACAAGCTTACCCGTAGTGACCTCGTGTATAAACTCTTGAATTTGTCATCCACTGCTTTACATTAAAGGGTGATTCCCTACAAATTGCCTATCATACATGGTTAACTAGGACTGATGACCCTAGATGGATCCTTTGTTTGGGTAAATGATTTAAAGGGAGGTACCTTAGCTTCGCAAATCTGTTGCATGAGTAAGCCTAATTAAGAACCCGCCTAACACGACCATGAACCGCATTGCATGTGCCTTTATAGAAGAATGGTACAATGAGGGAGTTCGTCATATGCAAATGACTGATGTTGTCGCTTGTGAGGGAGCTTTGTGCGAGTGCATGCATCATTACTACTCTTCATTCTTACATTAAATAGAGTATTTAGGAAGTGATTATTGTATTGCTTTATCATTATTGCTTGATTGAATTGATAACATGTTAACCTTTGCCTTATAGTACCACTGAGTTAATCACTCACTCCCACTCTGAGACGGTGTTTTAAAACACCAACTAGACTCTGTTATAGATGCAGGTGATGAAGACGTATATGCAGCGGAGTTAGACTTCATAAATAAGGAGGAAGAGGTCTCCTATGTCCAGCTCTCTGGTAGGTCTTTGTAGACCTCGTGTTGCTTCGATGAGATTACAGGGATACATGTATTAGTTGGACATTTACATTTTGATATTTTGTATATTTTGAAATAACACTTATATATATTCATCTTGGTACATATGCATACTCTAGTTTGTGAAACACTTTCATGAGTTAACACACGTACTTAAGTCTTCCGCTTGCTTAAATTTAATTGCACCTGGAGTATAATATGCAGATTTAGTATAATCCCTCTCATGTTTAATGTACTAATATGGACAACATTTAAACATCATTATCTATGTTGCATAAGTGATGTGTTGGGTCTCGGGAGTTGAGCTTTACTCGACACTCGAAATTTGGGGTGTTACAAAAAGGCCAGAGGGTAGGTCATCAGCACGAAGCGGTAGCTGGAGGACCCCAAGCCTAGTTTCATGGTTGAAGGGGCCACCTTGGAGATGGTCACTCTCATTCCTTATGATGTGGTCAATGATCTCAAAGGCAGGTACACAATCATATGCTTTGTGGGCTATCGGTATGTTGGTTGAAAGATTGCAGTCTTCCTTTTTATTCGAGTTTTTTTTTGCACCATTAAAACCTCTTTATCTAGTTTAATTAAATCAACGGTAGATATTAAGTTGGGTATTGTCAGGTGTTGATCGGTCTGATCAAACTGTTAAAATTGCTTAGTTGTGGCTTTGCTTAAAAAAAAAAATAAAAAAATAAAAAAATAAAAAATTAGCCAATGACATTCTACCATAAAAAGAAACACATTTTCAAAGTTACGACACATCTAAATTTCTCTTAAGTGGAATTTCAGCCTTAAAATGAAAAATAGCTTATAAGATTTGATTGAATCAAAATTATATAGATCATATACATATGTAAATTTATTTTTTATTTTTTTAAATAATAATAGTGAAAGAAGCATCAGTTTTGCAGCACCACCCGTAAGGCTCAATTAGAAGCCATGAAGAAGTATGTTTCTATTGGGCAACCTTCATATTCTACTGACGAAGTGGAGCAATGCCCAACAGTAATGGAAGCAAGCATAGCCTTCTCGACATCTTTGGACATGCTTCTTTAGATCGTTGAGACGATGTAATCAATAAAGACTACAACTCATGGAAATGTGATAGGCCCATTACATGGTAACCCAAACATGTCTTCAAACATTTTAAAGAGCTTTTTGAAGATGGGATTGCTAAGATATGCCAAGGGAACCAAAAAACGTCTTCGATCTGTGGTGTACATGACGAAATGCCCCTTATTGGCCACTGAAGTGCTACACCCACTTAAATCTGGAGAGCCATCAGTACCCAAAAATGAGTTTCTCCTCCTCCCAAGGGCAGCCACCTTCTACCCCTTCTTCACCATCTCCACAAGCTTTATGGGGTTGATCATGGTCTTCTTCTACTCTATGAGCTGGAGGTGACCTAAATCTTAGATTGCAAAGGATGTGAATTGTGTTGTGCAACAAAGCAATGGATGTGGTTAGTTATATACATAAAAGGGTATTGGAAATTACATCTAAGTGTAGGTTTCTTATGTTAGGGAGCAAAGGATACAGTACCATGTGCTGATTAGATGAGATTTTAAGTTTGGCTGTGGGCATGTTTGCCTTTTGTTGTCAAGGCTGAAAGAATGTGATAGGCTGTAATTGATTTAAATTTTATCTTTTTTTAATGGAAACCCCATCGAGAACTAGCAACTCCATTACTGCAGGAGGTTCACCAAGCAGTTCTTTCCATCCCCAAGGATGGGGTAGCAAGGCCTGATGGTTTCTTCGGTGCATTCCTCATGGGCTGTTGGAACATCATCGCCCAGAACATCCTCAAAGCAGCAGTTTATGTTTTCCAAGGTGGGGCCATTCTGATAGCAATCAATGCATCCCTCATTTGCCTTATTCTGAAGCCAGTTGCCCCTATAATTTTCTCAGACTTTTACCTGATTAGTTTGTGCAAGTGTCTCTATAAGATCATCGCCAACATCCTAGCTTTCAAGCTGAGCATTGCCTTGCCATCCTTAATATCCCCAGAACATGGGGTTTCATCCAGGTCTGACCTATCTTTGAAAATATAGCCCTAGACCAGGAGTTATTTAGAGATATCAATAGAAAAACCTGGGGAGGAAATTTAGTGCTAAAAGTGGATATCGAGAAGGCTTACGACAAGGTGGATTGGGGCTTTCTTAAGAAAGTTTTTCGTTGAGTTGGTTTCAGTCCAAAGTGGGTGGGCATGGTGGAGAATTGCTGGGAAAGCTTCTGCTTCTCGATCCTGATTAATAGGGAAGCGATAGGTTTCTTTAAATAATCTAGAGGCCTTCACTAGGGTGACCCGCTTTCCCCTTCTCTGTTCATTATAGCAGTGATGGTCTTAACTTGCAGGCTGAAAGCGTTGATAGCCCAAGGGTTGGCCCTTCCTTTCAAACTAAGAAGAGGATGCCCATAGATTTCCCACATTCTCTATGTGGATGACACACTTCTTTTCCTCAACGACAGCTTATCATCAATTAGGGCCACAAAGGCGTTCCTAGACTCTTACCGGGAGGCATCTGGGCAATCCATCAATCTTCGTAAAAGCTCTTTTGTCTGTGTGATTTCTCTCTCTCCAACCAGAATTAGAGCTATAGAAAGATCCATCGGAATTTCTATGGCGGCTTCTCCATTCACATACCTTGTTGTCCCCCCTTGCTATTGGTAGGCTGAAATCCTCAACATTCCAGCCACTCCTTGATAGAGTTGAGGCCAGTATTACAGGGTGGCAGGCTAGGTTCCTCTCTCATGCTGGAAGAACAGTGCTGATCTAACATGTGCTAGGAAGTATTCCTATTCATTCCGTAGCAGTTGCTAACCTTCCAGCGCAGGTTTTAACCTCCCTAGAAAAGCGTTTTGTGAGTTTTCTCTGGGGATGGTCAAATGGCAGACAAAAACTCCACTGGCGGAGTTGGAATTCAATCTCCCAACCCAAAGAGGAAGGGGGCCTAGGGATTAGAAATCTAGCAGAGATCAGGAAGGCTTTCCATCTTAAGATTGACTGGGGCATCAATTTCAAGGAAAATCATAGCTTGTGGAGCAATTTTCTATCGACAAAATATGGGCATATCCACATTCCACAATGCCACCTCAAGGCACCAATATACGCTTCACCTATTTTGAAAAAAATTCTACGGGTGGCCCTCTGCCTCCATCAGCAGTTTTTCAGATCCTTCCCCAAGAAGTGATTAATCTCATTTTCCAAGCGGGGATTATGTAGAGCTGGTTAGAATGGCAAAGGGTGGGCTAGATGGGTTTGACATACATCCCTCTCCCCCCCTCCCCCCCCAAAAAAATAAAATAAAATAAAATAATAAAATAATAAAATAATAATAATAATAATAATTATTATTATTATTATTATTATTAATAAAAAAAATTCCATATTAGTCTGGAAAATCCTGGTGAAAGCAGTGTCGGTTGAGGTCAAGGTTCAAGCTAGGGGCATCCAGTTGGCTTCCCAAATGTGTTTGTTGTGAGGACAATATCACTTAGGGTCAGGCTGGTCAAGACAACGAGTCGATTCAACACTTGTTCCTTGATGGTGGGTTAGCAAAAACGGTCTGGGATTTCATTAGGAGAAGGTTCAACATCATCTACCAGGGAGCTTCATCTGTGGAACAGAGGCTTTCCCAATGGTGGGTTGTTCCGGCATTCGGTAAGCATCAGTTCGCGGCTCAAAAATTGGCCCCTTACTTTATTCTCTAGGAAGTATGGAAGGCGAGAAATGCGGCGATCTTCAACTGAATCGAACCATCGATGCACAAGCTGACCGCGCAAGTCGGCTGGTGGATTGACTTCATCAGGAGCAAAGGAACGACAAAGTCTCCAACCCACTTATAACGCCCCATACTTTCCAGTACACGAGCGATACCATTAAAATTGAGTTAAGTGAATGGATTTAACCTTTACCCACAGAGGGAAATCCACCTATTATTTTTAGAATAAACAAATCTAACCTAACGATCATAGGTTTAAGGTTATATGGATCACGAGATCCACCATTCATCACACCCACAAACCCTATCCATTTGGCTATTGAGATTACTGTCGATTCCCACCTAAGAAAGTCCCTAGGACCCCATGGTTACTGATAACTGATTATGAATTAATCCAACCATTGAGATTGGTTGAATGGGAAAGGTGTCGAATATTAGTAATTGGACATCCGTGCAGTGTGTCCCACTTAACATTTAAAGTTAGTTAGGGATTAGGTACATGAATCATTGCAATTGACCTACTATGAGGACAATTCTGTGTGGAAGTAGGCCTTACAATTTAATTCTGAATAATAATAATAATAATAAATAAATAAATATTATTATTAAAAGTAGTATAACATGATACTTAGTGTTATAAAAGCATAAAAGGTCAAATATCCATAATCTAACCATTGATTTCTAACTTAAATGGTCCCTTAGACCCTTTTAACCATTGACGTTCGATTTCAGGAAGATCTAGCCATTAGATTGATGGAAATCTATCATTAGAACTAAAAATCAATCTGTATGGCCCACCTGAGCTTGGGATCCACCTGATCCTTAGTCAAAGGTCCTACGTGGGGCCCCCAAAGTGAATGCATGGTGGGGATTGTGTAAAACATCACTGTGGGCCCCATATTTTCTATGCACGTACACCATGGTGTAGTGCACCTGATGTGCAAGTGCTAGCCATGGTCAAACTAGGCTGACCGGAAATCTCTCCTAAAAGAGAGTTTTTCTCTCACTTACCATTTCTGTCATGCGAGATGTCCATTTCTCTGATTAGTGGCCCACCATCTGACCCCGTTGAGACAATCCAAACCATCCATCAGTTTAGGGTTTGGGCTCGACTGAAACCTTTCTCATCTCGCACGTAGGGATGCATGTGCATGGACACAATCTTTGGTGTAAAAAGGCCCTACAAACACAACGTTCCGAAAATGGAATCTGTTTTTGCTGCCAAGCTAGCGATCCGTGTAAGCTCCTCTCTTTGCATCCCCACCATTCAAACTAGAGAAATCCTAGCCATCCATTCCCTTTTTAGAGGCTAAGGTTTTGTAACGCCCTGAAATTTGTGAATCGAGCATAACTCAGCTCCCAAGTTTCAAAACATCACTTATGCAACATATTTGATGATGATTGTATGTTGTCTGTATTAATGCATAAAACATGAAATAGATCAAGCCAGATTAGCAAACATAATTCAGGGATTTTGAGGAAATGCAAGCGGAAGACTTAAATACATATATAATTCAAAATAAATCCTCAAATGATGTGTGCTCTGCCCAGGGAAATATATACATTTGTGTCTCAAAAATACATGTATCAACTGTGCAAAAATCATCAAGTACATATCCTAGAAAATCTCCGCTGGTCAGGACAAGGCTTACATGAACCCGCCTGAGAACTGCATAAATGAGAACGCCTCCTCGTTGTCGTCGAAGTCTGGCTCCGTCTCGCAAGCATCGCCATCTCCTGCAGCTAAGTCAGAGTCTGGTTGGTGTTTAAACACCGTCCTAGAACGTGGGAGTGAGTGATCAACTCAATAGTACTATATAGCAGAGTTTAACATGTTATTAATCCAATCAAGCAGTAATGATAAGGCAGTACAATCACACAGGTCCTAGGTACTCTTGTTAATACAAAGATGATATGAACAATGATGCATGCCCTCACCACAATCCCCTCTGCGACATCATCTAACGATCGCGACATGAATCACTTCCTCAGTGCTCTATCACCAACCCCGTTAGCACATGCAATGCAGTGTTATGAATATGCTTACCAAGTTCTTATTAGTCCTTTTCATACAGCAGGATTAGGAAGCTAAGACACCTCCCTTGTATCATTTCCCAACGTTGATCCATTCTAGGGTCATCAGTCCTAGGGAATCTTATACGATATTATGGTTCTAGGTCACTGCAAGGGCTGTCAGGGCTGTTGCGCACAATCGTTACACCACTCCCCCATCACCTTATCAATACAGGCCTACTTATATCCTCAAGACTGCAACAAGAATTATCGCCCCTATGCAGTGTCAGGATAAACTCAAGGTCACTACAGAGGGCTCGTCACCAATCAATGTTGGCCAACAGTAAGAATATAGTGTCCCATACCACCATGATATGCTCAGAGTAGGGTGCTCACTGGTCACTACGGGGAGATTTGGGGCCCCAGCGTAGGCCGACAGCACGACCACAATGTCCCATACTACCATGTCCAGCTCATGAGTCTTAGGGGATCTTGGTACCATGGTTAATGAGAGTTTCACTGGTTAGCTCAGTTCCTTAGATTCAAGCAGTAGCAACCAAATATTGTGAACAAGCATCGATGAATCGAGTTAGTTGATAAGCTCAACTAGGCCAAGTGCACGTTGAGTTGAACGACATGGAATACATAAGCACTCCGTGTGGACTAACCACAATCGAACATCCCAAGCACGACTCAGATTCGCTAAACTCATCCTATGTGGCGAAAACCTCAACCACTATTTACAAAACGGTTTTCGATTACCTGGACTGTAGTACAGCCCCATTCACATACAAATCTAATAACTAGCATATGGTTCATATCCTGCATTCATATGAACAATCATGTAGTATAACTTGAATGTAAACACAGTACATGCAGGAAATCATACACTCATTTAACATGATTCAACTAAATACATAATCGATGGAGAAAATCATACACTCATTTAACATGAAAATTCTAAGTTACATGATTCATGGAGGAAATCATACACTCATTTAACATGAAAATTCTAAGTCACATGATTCATGGAGGAAATCATACACTCTAGTATTGTGATGGAGATCCATATCTCAACCACCTTAGCAATCACACTTTACTAACTACTAATTCACTTAGGCATTTATTCAAACACTTGGTTTACACTATTCAACATACATTACGTACGTCGTCTCTATTGCATATTAGGGCAAGTCTTTTCGCCAAGGAGTTGTGGTATACATATCAGGCATATAACAATGATAATTAATCATGGCAAGCAAATCAAGAGATTCCATACGCATACATGTATTCTAACATATACCTGAAATACGGTATTTACAATATAAAGTATACGTATGCGGAAAATAAAATAGATAGCACATTTGGCATGTGTAACGGCAATCACAACATGAATAAATTATTATCTAACATTGAAAGTGTTAAAAACCATAACCTAAGCGTATATAGTCCGCACCTTAAACCATAAAATGCGTATTCTATATGATTCAGACGATGTGTATTTGTCAACGACGGATACGCTACCTATGGCAGGAAATAGGTTAGTTATAACTTCACTACAGCTAGTCTAAGCTTCAAATCAGGTTAGGGTTAGCTTAACTTACCCAAGAATGGAATCAGAATCACCGAAAGAACGATTCAGATATGCAGGTTCGATGTGTAGGTGGACTAGAAAGAATCCTATGGAGATTCGACAGATTCTCCCACACTTTCTCTCTCTTGGGAAGTTTGGGTTTGAAAATTCGTATGGGATATGGAACTAAGGGTTTAAGGCCTTTTTATAAGCCTAAACATGAAGAAAACGGACTTAAAGTCAAGGTATACTTAGGTTATAACCAAATCAGGATCTTTCTGATCAAACGGAGCACTTCTGGAGGTCCTCTTATCAAATGTGATCAGAATTAAGCTCACTAGCGTCGAATCTTTAGTAAGTTAAGTTTTCAGTCCGATCGGATTTCCAAATCGTTCATGGCGGACCAGCTTCAATTCAACGGTCACCGAACTTCGATCAAAGCCACAAGTACTTGGACATGTAAGGGCCAACTTTCCTGATCTGAGGGTGATATTTGGTCGAAATCTAATGGTCAGAACGCTTAGAAATGACGTGCAAGTGACACATGCCAGATTACTTAAAAATGTAATTAATTTTCTAAATATCTTCCTTTTCTCACTCTCTTCACTCTAAACTCAATAGAATGGTCTCAGGACATCGTTTGGGCTTGATTTCGAAATGATGGTTAAGTCCAACTAAGCGGTCATAATGGTCTAAGATTATAGATATCAGACTTTCGACGTGTGGTCTAGATCCAATACGAAGTTACTAAGCATTCCCGGGAACAACTGGGTTTAGAGTTGGATCCTGAATTTTAGGGTATTATAGCCTTAATGATTCCACAAGTTTTAAGTCTTGCAAAACGTATTTAAAGCGAACAGTACTAATTTCACAGCCAGTCTAACTTAGCGCTAGTTAACTTATGATTAATTTCTAAGACAATTAATCCTAAGTGATTTCTGATAAAGGTGGTACTCTGGTCTTGGAACAGAATTTTTCGAGTCGTTACCGATTTTGAGTAGAAAACCAACAGCTGAAAAATAACTCTCCCCTAGCCGTCTTCTTCTTCCCTCAAAACCACTAGCCAATCCTCAATGGAGCTTCAAAATCTATGATCTAGAAGTATTGGGAGACCCATCAAAGCTATCAAGTAGCTTTATTCTGCTTAGATAGACTCCCATTCGAGATCCACCATTGATGAGCGTTATCTTCCACGACGATTATTTCAGTTTTAGCCGTGTATCCAGGTCTAAAGTTCTAAACCTCTAATTCATTTCATTCGTTAGGTGGGATATCATAACAATGCTTGATCATTACTCCTAAGTATTCAACTCAGATTTTACGGGATTTAACAATAGATACGATCCAACGTAAATAGTCATATGCAAATCCATCAGCATCTACTCATTGTTGGGCCATTGAACCGAGTAGGAGAGTCCACCTTAAGCTGTGAGAAGTCAGATTCGGCAGCCTGAAATGTGGCCAGAATCAGCCTTAGATCAGGCCACAATTTGGGCTGAAGACGGCTCCCAATCCGGCAGTGTAAATGGGCTAAAGAATGCCAAAGCTAGGCTATGGAAAATTGGACTGAAACCAGCTTTTTAGTGGGCCAAGAAAGGACAAAAATAGGCATCCATCAGGCCATGTGAAGAACTGAAAACAGGTCTTCAGATGGGCCAGCTATGGGCCGAGTTTGAACTGGGTCCAGCCATAGATTTAAGCTGGGCTCAGCCATGACCATGGACTGCACATAAGCCATCAGTGGCCAGCAATGGCTAGGCCGAATTAAGCCCAGTCTAGCCTAATTTTGGATCACCATGGGACAGTCAGGTTTGGGCCACATGTTGGGCCGAATTGGGCCCAGTCTAGCTTAGTTTTGGATCACCATGGGACAGCCAGGTTTGGGCCACGTGCTGGGCCAAAATCATCCCAAAGGGTGGACCTAGATGTAACGTCTCAGAAAAATCCATACAAAGACCTGAGTACCACCTTAGGCAGAAATTGCTAAGGACCAAATCCTTTAGAAATTAAGTGAGATTTAATTAGTGCTAAATTGGATTACCTGTGAAATTAACACTAATCACTTTAAATATAAACTATAAGACCCAAAACGAGTAAAACCGTTAATGCTACATTATCCAAAAATCTAGAAACCATCTCTAAACCCAGTTGCTTTCGGGAGCATCCTGAAACTTCATATCGGACCTGGACTGTATGTCGAAGGTCCGATTTCCACAAAACTATGTGGTTATGACCGCCTTGTTGGACTTGACAACCACCTCAGAAATCAAGTCCATATAGTATCTCAAAGCTATTTGCTTGAGCTCGGAGCGAAGTGTGTGAGAAACATGAATATCTTTAGAAAATGAACTAAAAATTAAGTAAACTGAGTCAGTTCACTTGCAGGATAAATCTAAGGATTTAGACCATCAGAAACTGACCCAATTATACCCTTGGATCAAGGAAATTTACCAACACATGGCAGTATGCTTGTGGCCTTGATTGAGTTCATGTGACCGTTAAACTGAAACTGGTCTGCCGCGGTCGATCTGTAAATCCGATCAGATCAAAAATTTTGCCTGACCTAGATCCATGGTCAGGGAGCTTAAGTCCGACCACATTCAGCAAAGGGACCTCCAGAAGTGCTCCGTTGGATCGTAACAGACGCTATTTAGCAATAACCTAAGTATACCCTGGCCCTGGGGCCATTCCCATCACTTCTGAGCCTATATAAAGGCTTAAAACCCTCTCTCTCTCACTCCATATGAATTTTCTAACCTAGGTGAGAGAAGAAAAAATAAAGAGAAGGAAAGAGAGCGACAGTGTGAGGAAAGTTAGGGTCTTGCTACAGAGATCGTTCCCTGCCACTCTACATATCGAAGCACCACTTTTGTAATACTTTTCTAGCAATTCAGACTTCGTACTTAGGTAAGAAAACTTAACCCTAATCTGTTTTAGGGATTCAAATAGTGCAAGTGATGAAATAGCTAATCTATTTTATACTGTAGGTTGTCATTGTGCCGTAGACAAAGGCTCGATATACAAACTGACTTCGATACTTGTTTACTGGTGAAAGGTGCTGGCTATAAATATTTAGGTTATGGTTTTTAAGGCTTTCAATGTCAATAATGATTTATGACTGACTTGATTGCTATCACATGTGTTAGATAAGATGCCCTCCGTTATTTGTATATATGCATATACACTATGTGAATATAATGCATTCCATATGTCCGTTGAAATATTTGAATGAATATGGAATTATGATTTTATACTTATCATGTTTACTGACTAGCAATACATAATTTTTTTATGTAGGGTGAACCCTTTGGAAAGGGGTTTGCTATAATACCTGTTATAACTACTTTATTCCATGTATTGGATATGTGTGGCCTAAGTGTTTAATTAAATGCTTGAATGTGAAAAATGCTTGTTAAATATATGTATTGAGGGTGTTGAGATGGGATTCTCAATTCCCTTAACTGTGGTTATAATATCCTTGGTATAACCTATCTTACTACTAGGTGTTGCATGGATGAAATGCCTATGTATGATAGTGTGTGTAGTATGTGTTTTGTTAAATTGTTCATGTTAGATTTATATCTGATTTCAGTTGTCACATGCTATTTTGGATTACTTTATGTGAATGCTATCATTTGGAGTGTGCTTGGGACTACGATGTGGTCCAGGCAATCGGTAATGGTATGTGATCGGTGGCCGAACTGTTCAGCCATGACAGACACGCCCGATTAATCCAAGACGTATGCTGCTTGTCGCTAGTGGTTAGGAAACACGGAGTTGCTTGCGCACTCCATGTTGATTGGCTCGACGTATGCTCATATCATTCAAGTTTGTCAAGTGGCCCGATGTATGTTCACCATGTATGGACACTACTGCTTGAATCTAGGGTACCAAACTCACCAGTGAAAACCCGCTAACCTTGGTACCTCGATCCACTAAGACTCATGAGCCGGACATGATAGTATGGGACACCGTGATCGAGCTGTCAGCCTACGCCGGGATGATGAGCCCACCCGTAGTGACCAATGAGCAACCCAGACTCGTGAGCTGAATATGGTGGTATGGGGCACTGTATTCGAGCTGTCGGCCTACACTGATGAGGTGATGAACCCATTGTAGTGATCTCGAGCATACTCTGAGGCTGCGTTAAGGTGATGAGACTTTCCATAGCAATGAGAGTGTAAATTAGGCCTACACTAATTAGGTGACGAGCCCTTTGTAGCGACCTAGAACCATAACATTGTATAAAATTTACTAGGACTGATAATCCTAGAATGGATCATTGTTGGGAATTGATATAAGGGAGGTACCTTAGCTTTCCAATCCTACTGTATGAATAAACCTAAGTAAGAACATGGCTAATCATCGTGCATGCACCGCATTACGTGTGCGTTTGGCGTAGCAGGTCAAGCACTGAGGAAGTGTTGCATGCGCGATCGTTAGATGAAGTCGCTGAGGGAGCATAGGCGAGGGCATGCATCATTATTTCATATCATTCTTACATTAACAAGAGTACTTAGGACCTGATTGTTGTATTGTATTATCATTATTTCTTGACTGAATTGATAACATGTTAACCTTTGCTTTATTATTCCACTGAGTTGATTACTCACTACCACATTTCAGGACGGTGTTTTACACACCAACCAGACTCTGTCTTAGCTGCAGATGGCGACGCGATTTGTGAGGCGGGGCCTAACTTCCTTGACGACGAGGAGGAATTCTCGCATATGCAGTTCTCTGGCGGATTCACTTATACCATCCTGGTCGACAGGGGCCACAGGGCCTATTATTTATAGTTGGACTATCATGACATTTTGTTTATTTTGAACTAATACATGTAATTATTTGACCTGGTAATGTATTCATACTCTGGAGATCGGCTATGGACCATACGTTCCATATATGCTTATATACACCTTTCAGTTTTTCGCTTGCATTATTTTATTGCCTCTAGAGTATGATATGTTTTTTTGGTGTAATCCCACTCATGCTTAATGTACTATGATAGACAACATTCAATCATCATCATATATGCAGCATAAGTGATGTTTTAAAACTCAGAAGTTGGGCTCCTACTCGACCCACGATTTTCAAGCCGTTACAAGTTGGTATCAAAGCATGATTTGGGTTAGACTGGACCTGGGTATGGTCACACTATGTATGTAGATGCACTATGACATGGGAGGACGCGAGGAATGTAGAGACAGTCTTAGGATTCTCACTTTCACCAAACGGCAAAATCAACCGCATTCAACTAAAGAACATGACACCGTAGGCTTTCCTGATCGTGTGAAACTATCTTGCCGCATTTCTAGACCATTAATCGACGGGTTTAGATGGAGTTGTGTCACGCCCCAAACTCGGAAACCGGGCTCACAAAATTTTCGATCGCCGAATCCGGCGCTGACAGCCTCCGTAGAACCCCATTCTCGGCTCCTAGCTCCCATTCGCCAGGTTCCGATCCTGGGATGCTACGAGGAGGATTTTCAATGTCAGTTTGATTCATAATAAGCATAACCAAAGGCATAACCCACAAACAACAACCAAGCACTCCATTACATTTCCACTATGATCAAAAACTTTACAAGTACAATGAGCATAAAGGGAAATACAATGGTAAAGAACAAAAACTCCAAAATGCTCTGCAACGTGCTCCTGTCTCAACGCTGCTGCGAACCAACGTCACCTGCACGCAACGGTCGTGCATAAGCTTACAGAAAGCTTAGAGGGTGGTGAAAGTGTGTGCGCAAGGTAGTACTATGAACATGCAATATCAGAGTAATACGGAATATGCAGATGGAACTATGATATCATGAGCCGTACCAAGGCTTATGCGGTGCAAGACATGAATGGTATCGGCCATCCCAAGGCCATGCGATGTGCAATGCAACTCAAGCATACAGATCCTCATATATGTCCACATATCAGTACAGCTCAAATATGGAATATCACCGGGGACTAGTACACTCTAAACCAGATTGCCGCCACATCGCGCGCAATAAGGTAAGTGGAAGAGACCTCACTATCCGTCTGTCAATATCGGGCACGACTCGTCGATAGCGGACCCATTCCTCGAGCTGGTCAAACTCAGCCTAGCATTGCCCCCTACTCTCGGGCGGGTAAGGCCGCACCCCCTTCCAACCGACCACGACACAGTGGAGAGCACAGCCAACTGGTATTCGGCACTCGGCGCTCATCTACCCACTCGGTCTAGACGTTGGAGCAACCTCTTGGTACCATAAGGGTTTAGGGACTTTCACCCAGGGATATCTATAGTACCCCATATAAAATAAGATTTTCGGTATCCAATCCTGCCAACCACGATCTGTCTGTGGAGGCTACGGCCCCGATGTCGCTAGGGCATACAATAACTATGTCACACAAATGCGAAATGCATGAATCACGCTATCCAGTCATGCAACCAATCCTGCGCATACCGTGCGCTCATGTAGGGCAGTACCACCTAACCGGGAGCCCATAAACAACCTGCCTGAAGGCATATGCTATGATCAGTCAATCCTCATATCAAGCATACATATGATGCGTATGATCATGGGTCATGAAACTATACAGAACATGTTATAATAAAATGAATTATCTTACAACGCAGATGGGCCGGGACGGTCTACACACGATAAGTACGGCCCAGTAATGGGCCCTAAGGAGAGTCGTAATGTGGACATCCAACCAACATTACACTCGCAATGTGGACGTCAAACCAACATTGCTCCCAAGGCACGATCTTTGTAAACAGCGCTAGATAGACTGTATGGGAGTCACACATTGCAATGGACCGTAGGCCCATCCCATTGGGCCTTACATATATATATATATCAAATGGGCCATATCTTATGGGCCTTTCATTCGTTAGATGGGCCATATAATGGGCCACACCAATGGGTCTGACGTGCATTGCAATGGGTCAAAACCCGTAGGCCTAGGATTGCATCAAATGAGATTAGTTTCATGAGTCTAATATGTGACCAATGGGCCACACCGATTGGGCCCCCACATGTGCATCAATTGGGCCTCAACCCATGGACCTTATATGAGTCAAATGGGCCCAACTTCCTAGGCTTTAAACGAATCAAATGGGCCTAAACCCGTAGGCCTTGTATGCATATCAAAGTGGGCCTAAACCCCTAGGCCTACATATATCAAATGGGTCTGTACTCATAGGCTTTATACAATTTAAATGGGCTTGGACCCAAGGGCCTTGGAACATATCAAATGGTCCAGTCCCATGTGTAGTACATCCACATCAAAGTGGGCCCCAATTCATGCTAAGATGGGGTCCACTTGGACCGTGGATCTGGCTCATACTTCGACTCATTCCATAAAAATGATCTTTAAAGCGGACGGCCAGAGTAGATGTAGCACCTGAATCAATGGTGGGGGCCCACATGAAGACCCACCATCATGTATGTAACAAGAAATCTACTAATGTTATATATATATATATATATATATATATATATATATATATATATATATATATATATATATATATATATATATATATATATATATATATAATTTATACAATATTATGTATAATATATAATGAGATTATAAATAATATAATATAACATTATATATAGTAATATATATATATATATATATATATATATATATATATATATATATATATATATATATATATATATATATATACGCACACGCCACATGCGCTCATGCGGCACGTGCACACACACACACACACTCACGCTGCATGTACACACTCATGCACACTCACACGCATGCACGGACTCACGCCCAAATGGGCTTCACAACGTCAACCGGCTCCACCGTCCGCTGGACGCTGGAGTTATAATGCATACATGACTGTGGTTCCCATGTGGGGCCCACTGAAACGCCTATTTGAAATCCAACCAGTTCACGGGGTCACTCCGACTTGGATGAAGGGAATACACAATTTTCATCTTGATCCAAAACTTCTATGGACCCCAGAAACTTTTCAATGGTAGAATTTCATCCACACTGTTTCACGTGGTGTGGGCCACCTGAGCCTCGGATTGAGCCGAAACTTGGAGGGGACCCACCTGAGAAGGGGGCCCACCTCATGAATAGATTGGATTGTAAACAAACATTACCGTGGGGCCCACACGCAGGGCCGTGGGCCCCTGCTGGACGATCGCCCGGCTGGCTGTGCAGGCGCTGCCAGCGCCTGACACAAGCAGCAATGGCTGCCTCCCTTTCTCTCTCTCCTGGATTTCGTTTTTTTGCCAAAAATCGTACATGGGGCCCGCTACCTGGAAATCCACTCCAGCCATTGCGTTCAGTGGCCCACAACAGTCAGAACGAGTCCAGAGTTTGAATTTTTTTGACGCTTGGAAAGTGAAATAACGCAAGAAATAGCTTTTGAATGGTGAGGACGTAATATTTGGCACTATGGCCCACCAGGTGATTGGATCAGCTCCAAACTTCTACCCAACGGCTAAAATGTCGTGGGTAAGAGGAAGGACGGCTTGGATCGGACATAAATATCAGGGTGGGGCCTATGCCAGTGGACCACCCTAAAACTCTTCCTTTCTTTCCTTTTTTTTTTTCTTTCTCCTTTGAAACGTCCAGCGTCCCAGACGCTGGACGGTTTATATATATACATATATATATATATATATATATATATATATATATATATATATATATATATATATATATATATATATATATATATATATATATATATTTAAATGGTGGGCCCTAATAAAGTGGACCACCACATGATGGGCGGGATGGGAATAACATTTAAGGTGGGCCCCACTTGAATAAAATAAATACATCAAGATGGGATCCATTCAAGTGGGCCACACCATCCTATTGCAATAAAATAAAATAAAATAAAATAAAATAAAATAAAATAAAAGAGAGAGAGAGAAACATGGAGAGTGGGACACGGCCTGTGATGGAGGGACCCCGTCGTTATGGGCCCTCCCATACATGAAATCATACATCAAATGGATCATTTTGCACATGTGCCCGTCAAAACTAAAGATCAACGGTGGGGATCCTTTCTCCACCAATATGGATGGTCTAGATGACCTTTCCAAATGAAAATAAACATCATGATGGGGTCCATGGAGGATGACCCCATCATGGAATGATCATGATGATCCAAGTGGTCCATCGGCCACAAATAAGGGTCCCAAGTGAGATCCACACCATGGATCGATGGGCCTCACTTGGTCCACCATAAAAATAATAAAAACTACCCTATAGAGGCACCCACCGTCCGATCTTCTCGCTCCTAGGGGTTCCTTGGCACCTTAGCTTCAACTTCAATGGTTAAGATGAAGAGTGGAGGGTTGAGATGGGAGATTTTGGGGTAGGAAGGTGGGCCACTTGGAGCTTAGGAGAGTTGGAAAATTCCATACGTATGGAGCTCCCTTTGCTTGGAATTTTACAAATGAGAAAGAGAGAAAGAGAGAGAGTGATGTAAAGGGAGAGAGAGAGAGTGATGGATGGATGGGTGAGTGATGGTTGTGTAAGAAAAGCTTAACTTTTGAGGCTTTTGTGTAAGAAAGGTATGGGATGTGAAGACTTTTGTGACTTTTTGTGTAAGAGAGGTATGGGATGTGAAGACTTTTGTGATTGCTTGGGAAAATGGGTGAGAGTGATGTGTACTTGACATGTGATGGGTTGATGGGTGATTGATTGATGGGAATGATGTGATTGATGTGACACATCGTTGAGATTTCCTTGGTTTTGGCAACGCGCGGCATTTTCTCACACAGAACGTTGGCCCATATCTCTTGATCAGGGTATCGCCTCGGCGCGCGAGTCGCGGTATCGGAACCGCAACGACGGCGTGGTCGCTATGGTATTGGTCTCGGACTGAGTCGACTCGGGTTGTCAGCACATGAATCAATGTCGCGCGTCGATATCGGCTAAGGGTCGAAGGTTGCCGAAATTCGACCGGTAAGACCGCGGAAGTGTACGGAAAGGTACAGACCAAGATACGGGTCTTACAAGTTGTAACCCATTCCAAACTCAAACGACCTGGATGGCACGAATGTACATAAGATAGGACCAAATGGGCTCAGACGGACTCCAGGGCCAAGAGCATACAAATCAGGGGGACCCTACTTGGCCCCCGCATTTTCTTAGCACCCCGGGAGAGGGGTGGCCACTGCCTGACCAGGACGGCACCACTTCAGGTCCAGCGGACCGTGGTGTCTCCTCGCCCGACTACAGTGGCACTGTGACCGGGGCCAGCAGACCACGGCGGCACCGCACGATCCGTGGTCGACCTCTCCTCAGTTGGTTTGGGCCTGGCAGGCTGGTGTCGGGCCAGCATCCCAATATGTGTGGGGCCCACCAAACACATGTGGATCCCCCCCCCCCCCCCCCCCCCTTTTATGCCCCATTTGCTCCCTCTCCTTCTCATATACCCTTCCAAGCTCTCCAAACCTCAAGAAATTTTAGGTTTCCTTCTCAAATCCTCCCTTAATCTCCTAGTTTCTTCATCTTCTTCACTCCCTTCCCCTTTCTTGATCACACCCTTCAAACCCATCTCTTACATTTCCTCATTTTCCTTATTTTCTACCCATTTGGGCATAGGGTCTATACCCTTGCTCCAAACCTCCCTTTCTCAAGTTCCTTCTTCTTTTCCTCCTTCATTTCCTTCTGTCCATGGCTCTTTTTGAGCTTATAGCAATGATTTTCTCTCTTTCCACCATCCTTTCCCTTATGGGGAAGAAGAGATCTCCTACAGATGAAGTCGGGCCTAGTCGCCCTACTTGTCCAAGGAAGAAGGCGCATGCCAAGGCTAGCGCGAGCGCCGCCCAAGAGTGAAGGTCGAAGCGGGATCTCGATCCCTTACTTTAGCTTGAGCAAGTGCTACCAGTGGGCTTTGAGCACGACCGTTTTGGTGGCCATAAAGTAGTGCTTGAGGCCCACGAAGACGAGAAGCTATTTGGGCATCACTCGATCATGAATTACTTGGTGGACTTCGGGTGGGTCCCCATATTCGAAGGCGAATTTCATGCATGCGAGAACACGGATCATGCCTTATACGAGCATATACGGGACCCTACGCTGGAGCCTCTGCAGTTCAAAATCCCATTTGGAAGGAAAGAAGCGACGATTGATGTGGGACTGGTATCCTGACTCATGGAGTCCCACGTGGTGAGGTGCATGCTAGTGATGAGCCCCTCGAGAATGTGAGAGAAAAGGATCATCACACGTGCTACCTCTATGGTCATTTAGCTCATTGGAAAGAAGGTAGAAGCCTTCCAACATCAGAAATGACAGACAATTTTTACTTGCTTCACCACATCTTCACGCACAATGTGTACCCTAGGTGAGGCAACCGCACTGAATGCACTCGTCTGATGGTAAAATTCTTGTACAGGGTTGGGCACGGAGATAAGCTATGTCTGCATACATACACCCAATTACAGATAGTCCAGATGACGCATTCTCTTAGGAATGGCCTCTCGCTTCCATTTGGCTGACTCATATGCAAGATTGCTTGGGAGTTCCCATATAGCCTCAATATGGATGATCTTACGTCGATCCACTACATTACTTAGACTACGCTCAATAACATGGGGATTGGCCCGTGACAACGTTAAGCCCGACTTGACGAGTTTGGGGACGAGACTGAGGGTGAGGAAGAAGAAGGCGATGAAGAAGAAGAGCAGGGCGAGGAAGATGAGGAGGCCCAGGATACTGATGAGGGCTCTCCTCATGACAGTGATCAGGCTGCCATGGAGGCCCGCTTGGCTCAACTGGAACTGGAAGAGGGCCAGGCTACCCTACGACAGGAGATTTCGCAGATCCAAACCAAGGTGGAGGAGACCGAGTCCTTTATGAAACAGAAATTTAAGAAGGTGTCCCACACCCTGAGGGTCATCTTATGTTGTGTACAGGATAAGAGTGCACCTCCACCATCGCCAGATTCTGACGACTAGTTCTATACATAGTCATCCTTTTACTTGCTTTTTGTGTTTTCTTATCTTGTTGCCTGTATGGCCTTGATAGGCTTAGTAGTATGGTGGTTTGGTAGCTTAAGTTGCAGTTTCTCACATGCATTTTTTGTCATAAGTCATGTAACGCTGTATCTCATGTACTATGATTATTTTTTGGTAAATGAAAAGGATGAAGTTTCTTTAACCTATGTGTGAATACTGCGTGCTTGAGGTGGTGAGTGTGCTGAAACTAACTTGAGTTGTACCCTATGTTGTATATAGGGAATGCCACCTAAGGCCGCACAGAGTTTGACACGTCTCACCTTTAGTGATTCGACTGACGAGGCACCTCCCTTGAGCGATAGCCAGACGAACCCTAGTACGGGCTTGACTCAAGCTGCTATGTCGGATCCTCAACTGGCCACTGGCCCCACCAATGGGCATGCACCTGTCGCACCATCAGTTCCTGAGCTGAACCGTGCCTCTACCTTGACGCCTCACATACCACAGTCTGCTCCACCTCCTAATAGGCTAGAGCAGATGATGTTGTTAATGCAGCAGCAGATATAGCAACAACAGTAGCAGATACGACAATAACAGCAGTAGCAACAGTTCTTAGCTACCATCGCAGGAGTCTTTGCCCAGGGTGTGGGCGTGACTCCACCTGCATCACCTATGCGTTCTGTTGGGGACGCGAATGCTAGTGACACATTCAAGCGATTCCAACGCTTGCAGCCTTCTACGTTCGCGGGTACTCATAGACCCGAGGAGGCTGAATAATGGCTTGACAGCATCTCTAAGATGCTGAAGCCACTGCACTGTACTGAAGCAGAGCAGGTTGAGCTAGTCACCTTCATGTTTAAGAACAAGGCTAGCCTTTGGTGAGACAGCGTCCTACGCACTGTTGTAATCGGATATATGTGGACATGGGCAGCTTTTGAGACCTGCTTCCATGAGAAGTACTACCCCCTCCATATCACCACGAGAAAGAGAGTGAGTTCCTCCACCTCCGACAAGGAGGGATGACAGTGACTGAGTATGAGAATAGGTTCACGGAGCTGAGTAGGTACACTCCGTTGATATTGGCCAATGAGCTGATGTGTATGCAGTGATTTTTTGAGATTCTGTGACCCGAGATTCGTTCAAAGAAGTGCTGCGCTAGCATACCCAATTATGTTGAGCTAGTGAGCATATCTATGTGAGCTGAGCAGGATGGGGACAGGCAGTCCCATATGCGAGAACTCATGGCTCCTAGGCCGCGACTAGACATGCCGAGCAGGCCATTCCTCGATAAGAGGCCACGTACGAATTCACCTCCTGGGTTTGTGGCTCCACCGGTTCATCTACGATAGGCAGATTTGTGGTGTAACTATTGCAAGCGATCGGGCCACACAGAGGGGAATTGTTTCACTAGGATGAGGGATAACGGGTTCTCACTACCTCAGAGGACTAACCATCCGATGCCTCAGGCCATTTCCTCTCCACCTCTACGGACAACACCAGCACATCCATCGTTCCGGCTACCTGCCCCTCAATTCTGTCCGCCTTAACGGCCTATAGTACCACAGCCAAATTGTTCGCAACAGGCTCGGGTGCATGCAATGACAAATGAGGCATCCGAGATAGTAGATGTAGCACCGTTGGCTTTTGAAGTCACGACACAGATCCAAGGTACTTCAATCTTCTTATTGGTGGACACCGGGTCCATTACCTCTATGATATCATGCACGGCAGTCAAGTGATTGGGGTTGGACACTGCTCCTACAAAGGGAGTGAGGGTCCTCACCGCCACAAGGACTTTTTTGATGTTACTAGGATTTGTGAGGGTTACTTGATAAACTTGGGGAGTAGGACGGTACTAGTCGACTTGATCATCGTCCTCCTATTTCATTATGACGTTATTTTTGGTATGGACTAGCTCACTGAGATGCGAGCAGAGATTGATTGCGAGAATAGGGTGGTGATACCCCATAGACTTGAGGGCACAGTTTTTACTTTTCCTGTTTAGGTCAGTCACCCATCCCGGTAGAGTTGTTATGCTTCTCTATTGGAGGGTATTGCTAGTCCGACGCTTGTGGACACGCCTGTAGTTTAGGATTTTGAGGATGTGTTCGTGACGATTCCTGGTTTGCCTTCGCTGTGCGAGATCAATTTTACCATTGATCTTATGCCTGGTGTAACACCTATTTCATTATCGACTTATCGCATGCCTCCATGTGAGATGAAGGAGTTGAGAAAGCAGATCGATGGCCTGTTAGAGGTCAGTTTCATATGACCTAGTGTGTCTCCTTGGGGAGCACCAATGTTATTTGTAAAGAAGAAGGATGGGTCACTGCGATTGTGTATTGATTATCGCAAGCTGAATCGGGTGACGGTGAAGAACAGATACCCTCTGACTAGGATAGATGACCTGTTTGATCAGTTGAAAGGATCGCAGTATTTTTTAAAGATTGATCTACAGTTAGGGTATCATCAGTTGTGTGTCAGGGATGAGGACGTGCAGAAGACATCCTTCAAGACTAGTTTTGGACATTACGAGTTCCTTGTAATGTCGTTTGACCTTACCAATGCACCGGCCATGTTCATGGGCCTGATGAACAGGGTGTTTGCCCATTCCTATTCGGATTCGTCACCGTGTTTATAGATGACATTTTGATATACTCTAAGAGTCGGGAAGAGCACTAGGAGCACAAGCGAGTAGTCTTCGATACTATTAGGAAGAACCAGTTGTTTACATAGTACAAAAAGTGTGACTTCTGGAAGGATGAAGTCAAGTTCCTAGGACATGTGATGTCCAAGGAAGGGATAACAGTTGACCTTGCTAAGGTAGTCATGGTTCAGGACTGGGAGCAGCCCGGTTCAGTTACTGAAGTGAGAAGTTTTCTTGGTCTAGCAGGATGCTACGTCGATTTATTAGGAACTTCTCTAAGATTGCCAGAACGCTATCTCAGTTGACACAGAAGGATCTAAATTTTTCTTGGAATGAGAAAGCGAAAGCAGCTTTTCAGGAAATGAAGGACAAGCTGACGTCTGCCCCTATTCTAGTATTACCAGAGCAAGGGGTTAGGTATACCATATATGCCAACGCATCTCGTATTGGTCTGGGTTGTGTCCATATGCAGAAGGACAGGGTGATTGCATACGCCTCGAGATAGTTGAAGAAACTGAGGAGAATTGCCTTACGCACGACTTGGAGTTGGCAGCCTTCATCTTTGCAGTGAAGCTCTGGAGACATTACTTCTACGGAGAGGAGTTCGAGCTTTTCTGGGATCACAAGAGCCTTCGCTATATATTTACTTAGAGGGACCTGAATATGAGACAACAATGATGGATGGAAACCTTGAAGGACTTCAAGTTCGAGGTATCCTACCATCTTAGCAAGGCCAACCTTGTGGCAGATGCGTTGAGCCACAAGAAGACCATCGAGTTTGTGGCTCCGCTAATGATGGCAGAATAGGGTATGGTCGAGTTCGTACGAAACTTCAAGCAGAAGCTCACTGTAGAGGATCCATTCAAGAGCGTCGTGCACGTTCGTGTGTAGCCACTTATTAATGATAGGATCATTGAGACCCAGAGGGACGATGGATGATTTTCTGAGCTTCGAGAGCAGGCTAACGATGATGAGAACGCCGAGTGGTGAGTTGGTGTGGATGGGGGCTTATGCTACCGTGTCCGCCTATACATCCCAAATCTTCATAACTTGAGACAGGAGGTTCTCGAGGTTGCACATAATTCAAAGATGGCAATGCATCTTGGTAGCACGAAGATGTATCGAGATATGAAGAGGTCATACTGGTGGGACAACATGAAGGCACACATAGCAGATTATGTATCCTATTGTCTCACGTGCCAGCAGGTCAAGGCTGAACATCGTCAACCTCCTGGCCTACTTCATCCCATGCCCATAGCTGAATGGAAATGGGATTTTATCTCTATAGACCTCATATTAGGGTTGCCGAAGACTAGGAAGGGACATGATTCCATTTGGGTGATCGTGGACCGGTTGACGAAATCAACTCATTTCCTCCCGATCAGACTTTCAAACTCTACAATCGAGTTGGCTAGGTTATACATCAAGGAGATTGTACATCTGCATGGAGTTTCCTTGAAGATCGTGTCAGACCGAGACACGTGATTCACATCTATCTTCTCGACTCATATCTAGGAAGCGATGGGTGTGAAGTTAAAGTTCAGTACCGCATTCCACCCACAGACTGACGGACAGATGGAACGGGTGAATCAGGTGTTGGAGGATATGCTACGAGCCTATGTACTGGATTTCTAAGACAGTTGGGATGACTCTCTTCCTTATACAGAGTTCGCGTATAATAACAGTTTTCAGGTGAGTATTGACATGGCTCCATATGAGGCCTTGTATGAGCATCCCTGTCGAGCACCGCATTGCTGGGCAGAGGTTGGTGAGAAGAGTCTGATCGGCCCAAAGATTGTACAGGTGACCTCAGAGAAGATCAATATTATCAGATGTCAACTTCTGCTAGCATAGAACAGACAGAAGAGCTACGCCGATACAAGGTGACGGCCGCTAGAGTTTGAGGTTGGAGACCATGTATTCCTTAGGGTTTCTCCCATAAAGGGAGTCCCGTGGTTTGGCAAGAAGGGAAAACTCACATCGAGGTTCATTGGGCCATTTCAAATACTTGACCGAGTGGGTTTGGTGGCATACCACCTTGCTTTTCCCACACCACTCACAGGTGTGCACAACGTATTTCATGTGTCTATGCTGAAGAAATATGTTCCTGATCCTTCCCACATTATCAGATGGGAGCAGGTACAGTTGAGTGAGGACTCTACATATATACTACGATCGACGCATATCCTCGACAGGAAGGAACAGGTATTGCATAGTAAGGTTATCCAACTTGTGAAGGTATTGTGGACGCATCACACTGAGGAAGAAGCTACTTGGGAGACAGAAGCCGAGGTCCGAAAGAACTACACTCAGATTCTCGAGGAGTACGAAATGGTACTAATTTTGAGGATGAAATTTTTCTTTAAGGGGGGTAGATTGTAACGTCTCGAAAAAATCCATACAAAGACCTGAGTACCACCTCGGGCAGAAATCATTAAGGACCAAATCTTTTAGAAATTAAGTGAGATTTAATTAGTGTTAAAATGGATTACCTGTGAAATTAGTACTAATCACTTTAAATATGGACTACAAGACCCAAAACAAGTAGAACCATTAACGCTACATTACCCAAAAATTTAGGATCCATCTCTAAACCCAGTTACTCTCAGGAGCATCCTGAAGCTTCGTATCGGACCTGGACCGCACGTCGAAGGTCCGATTTTCACAAAAATATATGATTATGACCGCCTTGCTGGACTTGACAACCACCTCAAAAATCAAGTCCAGATAGAATCCCAAAGCTATTTGCTTGAGCCCGGAGCGAAGTGTGTGAGAAACGTGAATATCTTTAGGAAATGAACTGAAAATTAAGTAAACTGGGTCGGTTCAGTTGAAGGCCAAATCTAAGAATTCAGACCAATAGAAACTGACGTAATTATACCCTCGGATCAGGGAAATTTTCCAACACATGGCAGTATGCTTGTGGCCCTGATCGAGTTCCGATGACCGTTAAACTGAAACTGGTCGCCGCGGTCGATTTGTAAACCCGATCAGAACGAAAACTTTGACTGACCTAAATCCATGGTCAGGGAGCTTAAGTCCGACCGCATTCAGCAAAGGGGCCTCCAGAAGTGTTATGTTGGATCATAACAGACGCTATTTGGCTGTAACCTAAGTATACCTTGGCCTTGGGGCCATTCCCATCACTTCTGAGCCCATATAAAGGCTTAAAACCCTCTCTCTCTCTCTCACTCCATACGAATTTGCTAACTTAGGTGAGAGAAGAGAAAAGAAAGAGAAGAAAAGAGAGAGAAAGTGTGAGGGAAGTTAGGGTCTTGCTACAGAGATCGTTCCTTGCCACTCTACGTATCGAAGCACCACTTTTGTATTGTTTTTTTGGCAATTTTGACTTCGTAATTAGGTAAAAAAACCTAACCCTAATCTATTTTAGGGATTCAAATAGTGCAAGTGTTGAAATAGCCAATTTATTTCATACTGTAGGTTGCCATTGTCCATTGTGCCGTAGACAAAGGCTCAGTATACAAACTAAGTTCGATACTTGTTTACCGGTGAAAGGTGCGGATTACAAACATTTAGGTTATGGGTTTTAAGGCTTTCAATGTCAGTAGTGATTTATGACTGACTCGATTTCTATCACATGTATTAGATAAGATGCCTTCCGTTATTTACATATATGCATCTACACCGTGGTCGAGCTGTTGGCCTACGCCGAGGTGACGAGCTCACCAGTAGTGACCAGTGAGCAACCAAGACTCGTGAGACAAATACGGTGGTATGGGACATTGTATTCGAGCTGTCGGCCAACACTGATCAGGTGATGAGCTCTTTGTAGTGACCTCGAGCATACTGTGAGGCTGCGTTGAGGTGACAAGACTTTTCGTAGGAACCAGAGTGTAAACTAGGCCCACACTGATCAAGTGTCGAGCCCTTTGTAGCGACCTAGAACCGCAATATCATATGAGATTTGTTAGGACTGACGACCCTAGAATGGATCATTGTTGGGAATTGATATAAGGGAGGTACCTTAGCTTCCCAATCCTACTGTGTGAATAAACTTAAGTAAGAACATGGCTAATCATCGTGCATGCACCGCATTACATGTGTGTTTAGCATAACAAGTCAAGCACTGAGGAAGTGTTGCATGCACGATCGTGAGATGAAGTCTTTAAGGGAGCGTAGGTGAGGGCATGCATCTTTATTTTATATCATTATTGCATTAACAAGAGTACTTAGGACCTGATTGTTATATTGCATTATCATTACTGCTTGACTGAATTGATAACATGTTAACCTTACTTTATTGTTCCACTGAGTGATCACTCACTACCACGTTTTGGGACGGTGATTTACACACAAACTAGACTCTGTCTTAACTGCAGATAGCGACGCGACGTGTTAGGTGGGGCCTGACTTCCTTAACGACGAGGAGGAATTCTCATATATGCAGTTCTCTGGTGGATTTACTTAAACCGTCCTGATCGACAGGGGCTACAAGGCCTATCATCTGTAGTTAGACTATCTTGACATTTTGTTTATTTTGAACTAATACATGTAATTATTTGACCGGGTAATGTATTCATACTCTGGAGATTGGCTATGAACCATACGTTCCATATATGCTTATATACACCTTCCAGTCTTCCGCTTTCATTATTTAACTGCCTCTGGAGTATGATATGCCATTTTGGTGTAATCCCACTCATGTTTAATGTACTATGACAGACAACATTCAATCATCATCATATATGTTGCATAAGTGATTTTTTGAAACTCGAGAGTTGGGCTCCTTCTTGACCCTCAATTTTTAGGCCGTTACACGAGATCAGTCATATATGGGACTAGAATCAGCTAGCCCTGTGGGCTGCTCCACCTATCATAGTGGGTCCCACATGAGATAAATCCTAGTGGGTCGTGCATGGGACAGATCTCAGCTGGGCCGTCCTTGGTTGGGCCAGGGACGGCCTAACGTAACCTCATTTCGATCTTGTAATGGACCCAACATTTGGGCCAAAACAAAGGCCCAGCTCAGCCCTTAGTTAAGGGTAATTTTAGGGGTCGATCTCTCGACCTTGATTTGTATAGTACAAGATAAGCCAAACCAGGCCAAGTTCGAGGCTCAGTTTGGTCCCAGTCTGCATAAGTTTGAGCCCAAGTTCATAGGTTAGGTAAATTCCTATAAGCCCACCTAGTTGTGGTTAACCATTAGTAGGTAAATTTTGCTATAAGCCCACTTAGTGATAATGGGTACTTGATATTAACAATTAGCATTATGCTGTCATTAGTAGATTATTTATTTTAAATTAGTGTTGATAGTATTAACCGATAATTATTATTTATCATTTCTCCACTACTAACATTATTTTAAATTAATTATAGGAATTTGATTTCAAACTCTAAGCCAAGGCCTAAAATTAGGTTAGTGGATAAAACCCTGAATCTAAGTAACTTAAACCATAAGTTATGATCCTAAGCGTATAAATTAATGAGTTTACTCTCTATAATATCACTATAGGTTCCTTTTATTGTTGTTATTACTATTATGTGTCACTATCAGTATCATTATTCGTGGGTTATTAAATAATTTAATTTAATATTAGCCGTTGTAATATTTTCAAAATTGGTAACTAATTTATTTATTAATTTTACTTATTTATTATTCCCATTAACATTAGCATTAATGTCCAAACAAATTAGTGTCCAAATTCCATGATCAAAACCTATAATCTAAGTTTTGGATTAAACCCTAGAATGAAAATCCTAATTTTAGATTAAAACCCTAAGATAAGTAATTCAAACCCTGGGCTACAATCTTAAATCTAAGTAGAGCATAGAACTTGGATGTAATTATACAAGTTCATGATTTGTTGTAGGATTCAATTCTAAAGGCACAAGCACTTAGCGACACTAGAAGGCGTTTTAAAGTATAAGGTGATGATTTCTTCCCCTTGAGCTTTCCATTTTTCCATTAGCTTAAGTGATAGTTTTATTTTGATTTCAATTGATAATAGATATCTCCATCTTATAATCACATGTGTAATTGTTGAAATTAAATTGCTAGATTACATGCTTAATATTTATCCTGTATATTTTCTCATGCTTGTGGATTACTTGTGGTTTGCTTACGAAACTTAAACTGGTACATTAGTGGGAAACCCCCACGTATGAATGGTAGTTTAAATTAGATGTTGATGTGGGCCTACCATCCAGGGATTGCTGTGTTTAACTGAGTTTTAAGGATGGTCTTTGTCGCATGGTTTTTTATTGGCCCTATGTGGCATATTTTTGATACTCACCCTTCGAGGCTTAGTTTTGATATTCGCCCGAGTTGGCTTTGTGGCTTAGTTTTGGTATTCGCCCGAGTTGGCTTTGTTTTGGTATTTTTCTTATATGGGTTTGATGTATTATTTCTACACAACTATACGATGGTGAGCCCCACATATCGAAACACGATTGGCCACTAGTCAACGGGTTTTCATTAAACATCCTAAGATAGTAGTCTCATGAGTCATAAATGGTAATATGAGACCTATGCCCGAGCTGTCTTCCTAGGCTGGTAACGAGCCCCTGTAGTGACCTTGAGCTCATTTAAATTGGCTGATTGTAACTGAACTAATAATAGTTTGGCTAATTATGCATTCATGGCACAAATCAGTGTCTACCCCTAACGTACATGATGTATGATAGGTAGTCATTATGCAGCTAGCCTCTATCCGACTGGATGAGCATTCTCAGGTCGATGATTGTATGGGTGACGAGCCCAATGTCCATACGAATGAGCATCCCCGGGACGACGATGATTACATTCACGCATCCATGCATCTAATAAGACTACATCATGTATTTTTTGTTATATTTTGTATAACTATGCTCACCTAATGCAGTGGTGTGTAATCTTGAGGAGAATTCACACTGAATTGACTACTCACCCATCAAATATATAATCGTACAGGTAGCATAGGTGGCCCAAATGATATTCACGTTCTTATTAATGAGAAGAAGGCTATAATTGATAGGGGTGCATGATTGTATTTGATAAGGATTGCTCCATGATTTTACATACCAAGATTATTGTAATTTATTTTATTTCATATGTAATATTTTTTCATTTTATAATTATTAATTTCAGAAACATTGGTTGTATAAGTCATTATAGGAAGGTTCTTATATATTTGAATGATCATGCAACTTTCCTTTACATTTGATCTGTCCATATTACGCTAACTGCTAACTTTGAATGATAAAGAAAAAATATATATATGGAATTTGGCTCTTTATAGGTTAACACAGTTTTTGGGAAATGGTCATATACTCGTGTCCTGAAAACACGAGACGTTACAGTTGGTATCCAAGCATAGTTTGGACAAACTAAGCCATGGAAAATGAACTTATACAAGCCTTAAATGTCTCAAGTTATAATGTTTGAATTTAGAAATTGGAACTTAGGTGGATCTTCTTGCAGACTTAAAAGAATGAATGAGAATATAGAAACACAAATTAGGTTCCCTCATATATAATTAAGATGGTCAGTTGAACTGATGTGGGATCCCTTATGAGTAGGAGACATTGAGAATATAGAGACCCAAGACCTTAGGTCCCCTTAGAAATTATTAGAACAACTATTTGGATGCATGTGAAATCTTCTTGTAGCTAAGAGAAATTGAGAACATAAGTACTTCAACTTTAGGTTCCCTTAAAAATTTTAAGATAGACTTTTGGACTTTAGACTTGTATGAAATTCCCTTAGAATTAGGAAAATTTTGAGAACATGGATATCCAAAACCTTAGCCCCTTTGGAATTTTAGGGTGAGCCATTTGAACTCAAGAATAAGAATTTTGGTTTCCCTACAAATTACTAGAACAACTCTTTGGAACTCAGGAACAAAACTTAGTTCTCCATTATATGATATTAGGGTAACTACTTAAACTTAAAAATTAAACCTAAATGTTGTGGGTGGACAAACACCATTGCAATGTACATAAGACCATGTGAAAACATTCCCTAAACTTAACTCCCAAAATACAATTCTTAGAGACCTAGATTTTGAACTCTTTTAGAAAATTCATTAGTTAGAAATAATGTCATCATAACATTTAGCATATAAAGCGAACTTAGACTTCATAAGAAATTCCTTACCCACCACGTTGAACATAAGCACTTCCTAAATCTAAGGGATCATACTAGGAGTTGTTACTTGGATACACCTTTTACTTAGGAATAATAATTCCCACAAGTTTAAGCACGTAGAATTGGTTAGAGGTGAAGTTATAGATTTTTAGGTAAATTTTCAACCCTAGGTTGAGCTTATGAGGATTATATTTGAGAGTCTGGGTAAAGTTTAGCAATTTTAAGCTCAAGTCTCCAGGTAAGAATTTTGGTCCAAGAATTTTTTAGTAGTGCACTGACTAAAGTGCGTAGTGGAATTGTAATGGTCATTTGTGTCTACTCACATAAGTTACGGGCACTCTCATTGTCAAAATAGAAGATTACATGATATTTTCCAAAAGTCTAGAATAATCATGATCACGGGTTGATGGAACCATGCTTGATAAAAGTTTATGCAGTTTGACTCGAATTCTAAGTCATAGAAAATCCCAATGATCTCAATGCCTTGATCAAGCAAAGGATCGAGACTTACTATGATTATAAATTGATACCAGTAAATCCTCTATTCTGCAGATGATCGATGTATCGAGCTCAAACCTACTACAACCATCTATTCATGTTAGCCTAAACACTGAAGAATAGAATTTGTAATATACCTTAGAAAGCTAAGAACTATCGTTAATAGTCAAAGAAAGTAAAGAGGAAGGTATAAAGTTCTTAGAAACCACCTGAGGGAACTTGTAATCCTAGAAAATACCATAGAAAATTCTAATGTTGTCAAACATTAAAATAATTCCCTAGTCTTGGTTAGCACCAGAATGATTTCTAACCTTTGGTGATATTTAAAACACATCAGTTGATATGATAGACTAGAAATTTAAGGGTCGTGGTTAGTTTAGATATAATTTTTTAAGGATGTGTATAAGGTGATTTCACATATATGAAATAGGATACACCCTAAGGATAATGCTGCTACTTGGATAGGCAAGGATCGCGATGAGACTTATCAAATTTCCAAGACGAGATCTTCTTTAAGGGGGGTAAATTGTAATAACCCTAGTTTTTATAATTAGTTGTATGAATTTGTACAAACACACAACCTTTATTGGAAATTAGAGAATGCCCAGAAAAATTCTAAATTTGATTGTCATCATTCATATCCACGACAAAAGTGCTGAATTTCGGGGGCAAAATTCTCTTTAAGGGGAGTAGTTTGTAACACCCTGTACTTTTCAATACTCGAGCATTACCATTAAAACCAAGTTAAGTGAATGGAAGTAACCTTTACCCACAGATGAAGCCATCCACCTATTATTTTAAGGATAGACAAATCTAACCCGACCATCGTAGGTTTCAGGCTATGGATCACGAGATCCACCATTCGTCACATCCACTACACCCTATCCATCTGTCCATTGACATTACTGTCAATTCCCACCTAAGCAAGTCCCTAGGACCCCCAGGGTTACTGATAATTGATTATGAATCAATCCAACCGTTGAGATTGGTTGAATGGGCAGGGTGTTGAATATTAGTAATTTGACATCCATGTTGTGTGTCCTACTTAACTTTTAAAGTTAGTTAGGGATTAGGTACATGAATCATAACGATTGACCTACCATGAGGACAATTCTGCCTGGAAGGAGGCCCTACAATTTAATTCAAAATAATAATAATAATGATGATGATGATGATGATGATGATAAATAATATTATTAAAAGTAGTATAACATAATATTTAGTGTTATAAAGCATAACAGGTCATATATCCATAATCTATCCATTGATTTCTAACTTAAATGGTCCCTTAGACCCTTTTAACCATTGACGTTCGATTTAGGGAAGTTCTAGCCCTTAGATTGATGGAAATCTACAATCAGAACTAAAAATCAATCTGCATGGCCCACCTGAGCTTGGGATCCACCTGATCCTTAGTCAAAGGTTCTACGTGAGGCCCCCAAAGTGAATGAACGGTGGAGATTGTGTAAAACATCAATGTGGGCCCCATTTTACAGTGCACGTACACCATGGTGTAGTGCAACTGATGTGCATCAGGAGTGCTAGCCCTGGTCAAACTAGGCTGACCCGAAATCTCTCCTAAAAGAGATTTTTTCTCTCTCTTACCATTTCTGTCAGCGGACGGACGGATGTCCATTTCTCTTATCGGTGGCCCACCATCTGACCCTGTTGAGACAATCCAAACCGTCCATCGTGTTTAGTGCTTGGGCTCGACCGAAACCTTGCTCATCTCGCACGTTGGGAAGCATGTGCATGGACACAATCTTCGATGTGAACAGGCCCTACGAACACAACATTCTCAAAACGAAATTTGTTTTTGCTGCTAAGCTATCGATCCGTGTAAGCTCCTCTCTTTGCATCCCCACCGTTCAAACCTGAGAAATCTTAGCCATCCATTCCCCTTTTAGAGGCTAAGGTTTTAGGTAGAAAACCAATAGCCAAAAAATAACTCGCCCTTAATTGTTTTCTTCTTCCCTCAAAACCACCAGCCAGTCCTCCTTGGAGCTTCAAAATCTATGATCTAGAAACATTGTGAGACCCATCAAATCTATCTAGTGGCTTCGTTCTGGGGAGATAGACTCCCATCCGAGATCCACTATTAAAGAGCGTCATATTCCCGGACGATCATTTCAGTTTCAGCCGTGAATCCAAGTCCAAAGTTCCAAAACTCTATTCTATTTCATTCGTTAGGTGGGACATCATAAAATTTCCAAATCATTACTCCTAAGTATTCAACTCAGATTACGCAATGTTTACCAATAGATATGATCCAACGTAAACAGTCATATGCAAATCCATCAGCATCGACTCATTGTTGGGTCATTGAAACGAGTCGAAGAGTCCACCTCAAGCTGTGAGAAGCCGGACTCGCTGGCCTTAAATCTGGCCAGAATTAGCCTCAGATCAGGCCGTAATTTGGGCCGTAGATGACTCCTAGTCCGATAGTGTAAATAAGCTAAAGAATGCCTAAGTTAGGCTATGGAAAATTGGACTGAAACCAGCTTTTTAGTGGGCCAAGAAAGGACTGAAAACAGGCCTCCATCAGGCCATGTGAAGAACCGAAAACGAGTTTGAACTAGGTCCAACCATAGATTTTTATTGGGTTCAGCCACGACCGTGGGCCACACATAAGCTATCAATGGGCAGCAACAACTAAGCTGAATTGGGCCTAGTCTACCCCAGTTTTCGATCACATTGGGACAACCAGGTTTGGGCCGCGTGCTGCGTCAAAATCAGCCCAAAGGGTGGGCCAAGATCAGCCATATTTGGATCAGAATTAGCCAGCCCTGCAGGCCGCTCCACCTACCACAGTGAGCCCCACTTGAGATAAATCCCAGTGGGTCGCACATGAGGCAGATCTTAGCTGGGCCGTCCATTGGTTGGGCCAGGGATGGCCTAACTTAGCCTCATTTTGGGCTTGTATTCGACCTAACATTTGGGCCAAAACAAAGGCCCAGTTCAGCCCTTAGTTAAGGGTAATTTTGAGGCCCAGTCTCTAGGCCTTGATTTGTAAAATACAGGATGGGCCAAACCAGGCCCAGTTCAAGGCTCAGTTTGGGCCCAGTCTACATAAGTTTAAGCCCAAGTTCATAGGCTGGGTAAATCCCTATAAGCCCACCTAGCTGTGGTTAACCATTAGTAGGTTAATTTTGCTAGTATTAGTGATTATGGATACTTGATATTAACAATTAGCATTATGTCGTCATTAATAGATTATTTATTTTGAAAGAGTGTTGATAGTATTAACCAATAATTATTATTTATCATTACTCCACTGCTAACATTATTTTAAATTAATTATTGGAATTTGATTTCAAACTCTAAGCCAAGGCCTAAAATTCGGTTAATGGATAAAACCCTGAATCTAAGTAACCTAAACAGTAAGTTATGATCCCAATCATATAAATTGATGAGTTTACTCTCTATAATATCACTATAGGTTCCTTTTACTGTTGTTAATATTATTATGAGTCACTATTAGTAACATTATTCATAGGTTGTTAGATAATTTAATGTAAGATTAGCCGTTGTAATATTCCCAAAATTAATTACTAATTTATTTATTAAATTTACTCATTTATTATTCCCATCAACAATATCATTAATGGCCACATAAATTAGAGTCCAAATTCCATAATCAAAACCTAGAATCTAAGTTTAGGATTAAACCCTAAGATGAAAATCCTAATTTTACATCAAAACCCTAAGATAAGTAATTCAAACCCTAGGCTACAATCTTAAATCTAGATAGCACATAGAACTTGGATCTAATTGTACAAGGTCATGATTTGTGGTAGGATTCAATTCTAAAGCCACAAGCACTTAGCGACACTAGAAGGTGATTCAAAGTATAAGGTGATGATTTCTTCCCCTTCCATTTTCCCATTAACTTAAGTGATAGTTTTATTTTGATTTCAATTGATAATTGATATCTCCATCTTATAATCACATGTGTAATTGTTGCAATTGAATTGCTAGATTACATGCTTAATATTTTCTCATGCTTGTGGATGTTCACCACCCCAAGTGTAGGGTTGCGATGTAGTAATAATCTTGGTAAGATCGAGGTTGAATCCATAGGGACTGAACCTTGTATGTATTCTAAAAGTAAGCAGAACTAGAACTAGAAGAAGATGTAATCTAAATCAGGTGAATATTAAGAGAATAATGGTGAAACACTTTAAGTAAAATTTATAAAATTCAAGGGTGGGAAACTAGGGTGCCAAGGATCCACTTGTAGAGATCAGGGTGATCTATACTTGATTCATAAACACAACTGGATTTAGTGTCCCATCTTCGTCCAGTTGGAAGATATATCATTAAAAACTAATTCTAAACTTCCTTTGATATAGTTTTCAAGAGACGAGAAGGATATGAATTAGAATTGATTCCATCACAAAACCATGCCCATAAGACAAAGCAAACAACAGAATTTAACAAATCCACAACCAATCCGAGGATGTATGAATGTTAGGAAGGATTTCATCATCCAACCATGCCCAGGAGACGATGGTGAACAATAAGGACTCCTTAATTCACAATCCCTATAATGCTAAGAACATGCTCAAAGCTATCGCAAATTCATTGTAATTTAAGTCACAATAAACCATTAAAAATTGAAAACATTCCTTATAATCAAACTAGAATCAAAGTTGGTTCAACTTAAACATGAATCAAGACCATAGAAACAATCCCATCACGCTACAAGCTTCACCTCTTAGCCCTAGCTAAGAGGTTTAGCTTGACATAATCATGTTAAAAACCCAGAAAAACATAACAAAATAATGAAAACGAAAGGAATAAAGCCAAAGAAGAAAGAAGGAGAAGAAAACTCCCTCAAGGGCCGTCTCCACGTCTTTCTCTCTCTCTTTCTTGCCTTTGCTTGCCACCAAAGATGCTCTCTCTTCCATGTCCCTTTTTATAAGCAAGGGACGTCGGTGAAGTGGCTGGGATCTCGTGTTTACGCAACAAGCAGGTCGGTTTACAAAACCAACCTTGTTTCGCAGTGATTTCTGGAAGTAGTTTGCATGTGGTAAGCACGGCCTTGCGTACGGGACTACGCTGGAATGCTCGGTGGGCCCCACAATGATGTTTTTGCCAAAATCCACCCCATTCATTGGATTCCTTACGAAATTTTAGTCGGAAGGGAGTGGTTTTAGTCGAGTTTTGGTGAGGTCCACTGTATGAAATCAACTCATCTTCTATCCTACGTTTTCTGTCAATCCACATGTGTACGTGTGCAAGGGTACAAAAGGCCACCACGGCAAGGGTTGTGTCCCCCCTCTAGACACAATGGACAATTCCAATTGTCCATGTGATGGACGGTGTGGGCCCGCTACGTGCTTTAACAGACACACGTCCATTTTTCTGGCATAAAAATGGAATTTTTATTTGATTTTTAGAAATCTATGAGTCAGCATGGTTTGACTTCTGTGGCAGTTTCGATGTAGCGCGTGTGCGTGTGCAATGTGTGCATGCTCAACCCTATGTGGGGTCCACTATGATGTATATGAGGAATCCACTCCGTCCATCTCTTTACTAATTTAATTTAAGGGGTTGAGACCAAGATTGAAGCATATCCAGAGATCAAGTGGGCCCCAAATAGTTGAATATGTGGACTGATCTGTCCATTGGGCCACTTTCAGAGGGATCCAACGGCTAAAATTTGATGTGTACAATTAATTTATGGTCCTCAAGTCAGATATAGAGTTTCAAGCTGAACGAATGGTGGGAACCCTGTGATCTTGCATTCTGGATGATTTTCAAGCCTCTTTAATGTGAATGACTTAATTTTCTCATATCTCTGACATGTAAATTCTTCGATCTCGGTCCCCTGGGGTCCGTCCCTTGCTTTAGTGATTTTTGAGCATTAAATCCATTCTTTTAGTACCCTTTTTCAGTCCATGCTCCTAAATACACCTTGCAACACAAATACGATTAAAATCAGACGTTAAGCATTATCATGTACGTAAAATTAGATAATAATTGGGGTCTAATATGTAATATTTGACCCTCAACAGTGGATTACTTGTGGTTTTCTTACGAAACTTAAACTGGTACATTAGTGAAAAACCCGCACTTATAAATGTACACCCATACTTGAGATGTAACCTGATTAATTGTGATTATAATAGACCTTCGACTTAGTGGTTGTTGAGTGGTCATTTAAATTGGATGTTGATGTGGGCCTACCATCTAAGAGTTGCTGTGCTTAATTGGGTTTTAAGGATGGTCTTCATCGCATGGTTTTAATATTGGCCCTATGTGGCATATTTTTTATACTTGCCCTATGAGGCTTATTTTTATATTCTCCTGAGTTGGCTTTCTTTTGGTATTTTCCTTATATGGGTTCGATATATTATTTCTATACAACCATGCGATAGTAAGCTGCACATACTGAAACATGATTGGCCACTAGTCGACGGATTTCCATTAAACATCCTAAGATGGTAGTCTCATGAGCCGGGAATGGTGGTATGAGACCTATGACTGAGCTGTTGACCTACGCTAGTGACGAGCTCCCATAGTGACCTTGAGCTCATTTAAATTGGTTGATTGTGACTAGACTAATAATGGTTTGGCTAATCATGCATACATGGCACAAACCAGCGTCTACCACTAACGTATGTGATATATGATAGGCAGTTGTTATGTGACCAGCCTCTGTCCGACTGGATGAGCATTCCTAGGTAGATGATTGCATAGGTGACGAGTCCAATGTTCGCATGGATGAGCATCCCCCGAGGCGATGATTGCATTCACGCATCCATGCATCTAATATGACTGTATCATGTATTGTTTTGTTATGTTTTGTATAACTATGCTTACCTAATGTGGCGGTGTGTAATCTTAACGGGAATTCATACTACGTTGGCTACTCATCCATCAAATATATAACCGTACAGGTAGAACATGTGGCCCAGATGATATTCATATTCTTATTGATGAGGAACAGGCTATAATTGACAAGGGCGCATGATTGTATTTGCTAAGGATTACTCTATGATTTTACATCCCAAGATTGTTGTAATTTATTTTGTTTCACATGTAATATTATTTCATTTCGTAATTGTTAATTTCAGAGACATTAGTTGTATAAGTCATTATGGGCAGCTTCTTGTATATTTGAATGATCATGCAACTTTTATATACATTTGATTTCCCATACTACGCTAACTGCTAACTCTAAATGATAAAGGAAAAAGTATATGGAATTTAGTTCTTTATAGGTTAACACTCGCTTTTTTGGGAAATGGTCACATACTCATGTCCTAAAAACACGAGGCATTACACCACTCCCCTCTCATATGAGTGCCCGAGTAGCCAAGCAACATCCTCCAACATTCGAGGGTCCCTCTCATCCAAGCGCTACAAGTATTCCAGCCCCGATCTCGTCAGTTTCCTCGGCTCACTCCCAGCTTCCAATTTGGGTAGTGGAGTGGCTATGGCCCCCCAGTGAATGGGCCAAGATCAACGTGGATGGGTTGGCTTTAGGGAGCCCAGGATCTTCAGGTGGTGGAGGAATTTTGTAACTCCCCTAATTTTTGCTATTTTGGGATTTGTGAAAAATCCATGAAATTTTATTTTTTTTTATAACTAGCCATGTCATCATTTACGGACCATTGATGCTTGAGGAGAGCTTATATCTGACTTGTACTGATAAAGAACCATACAAATGAAATTGGTTAGCCATAGAAAACCAATGAATCCAACCGATCACTTAAGCATCGAGTTTAGCCCTATGATTTATTCACATAAGACCCAAATCTAACTAATCTGCCATTGATTAATCAAGACAATCATAACTAAATTAAAGATCTACTCAAAATCGAATCAGATAAAACCCGGATCTTGACTAATGGTGTCACGCCTCAAATTTAAAAATTGGATTCACGGGAATCTCGATCTTCGAATCTGGTGCCAACAGCCTCTGTAGTACCCTATTCTCATCCCCTAGCGTCCATATCCCAAATTCCAATCCTGGGATCCTATAAGATGGATTTTCCAATGTACATTTAACTCGTAATAAGCATATCACCTGCAACCTCATCATCACATATCCACTAATATAAACATTTGAATACAATGCTGAAAAGGAAATACATATGTCGAAAATCAAAGCTCTAAAAGTCAGCTACATGCTCCAAACTCCATGCTATTGCAACCTAATATCACCTGCACGCATCTATCGTGCATAAGCTTATAGAAAGCTTAGAGGGTGGTGTAAGTGTGTACACAAGATAAGTGCCAAGAAGCGCTATCAAAGAAATCAGAGTAAGCAAAAATATGCTGATAGGGTCATGAATCATAAGATATCAGAGTGAGCAATGCAGATCATAATGAGGCAAATACCAAGGAAGTAGTGTAGATCAGCTATGCAATGTGGAGACATAGTAAGCCAAGTATTCAATACAATGCCATAAAGAGTCAAATATCATATGCCGAGGATGCAATGCAATATACGGTGCAAATGAAATGACCAAGCTGGAGTGAAGTCGGGATGATAGTACATAGAATCGCAGGCTATAGGGTCCATCACAAGGGAATTTTATCCAAACCAGTCCCATACTTAAATTTGGATAGTCGAACTCAATGTGATAAACTCTTAATCTCAGGTTAGTCACGTGCCCCAACTGAAATCCTGACCATTACGAAAGTACACGTAACAAATAGTTACACACCACCAGCCCGATTGGATAGTGAATGAATGAAGGAGTATGCAACTCTTACTCAATAAGTCCACATATCAATATAGTTCATCTTTGGTATCATCACCAGGGTCTAGTACACTCCAAAGTCGCACCACCTCTGCAGGTCGTGCAGCCCAGTGAGTGGAAAAGACCTCACTACCTGCCTGCCAGCAGTATACCAATGCCTACCCGGCTCGTCAATAGCAGACCCATTTAAGAGCTGGTCAAACTCAGCCTAGCTTATAGCCCCCTCACTCGGGTGGATAAGGTCACACCCTTTCTCAACCGACCACGACATAGTGGGAGACGCGGCCTCTTAGTATTCGATATTTGGACACTCATGTATCCACTCGGTCTCGACGTTGTGGCGTCCTTTGGTACCAAGAGGTTTAGAAATTTTCACCCAGGGCCATCTATGGCAGCCTGATGCTAATAACAGATTTTTGGTGTCCCATTTGGCCATCTACGATATGCCTGTGGAGGCTATGACCCTGATGTCGCTAGGGTGTACAATAATCATAACACATAATGCAAAATGCATGAGTCATACAATCTAGTCATGCATCAATCCTTCGCATATCGTGCGGTCAGATGAGATAATCTCCGTCTATCAGGGAGTCTCATAATAACCTGCCCAATGACATATGTAATGGTTAACCACATCACATAACAAACATGCATATGATGCGTATGGGTATGTATCATGATGCTATGCTATCACATACTCATAATCCGTATCAATAACCAGCATCGACAATCGACCTCGACAATGTGGTCATTTAATCAACATTGCCTACATAGAGCCTAACATATAGTGGACCCATGGTCTCACACAAGGGCTAAATATATAACACCACAGGCCTCACTCAAGAGCTTAATATACATCACGATGGGCCTTTCACATGGGCCTAACATACATCACAATGGGCTTCATAGCTTAGCCCTTAAATGCACCACAATGGGCCTCATACTATCATAATGAGCCACGTCACATGGGCATAATACACATCACATGGGCTGTAATACATGGGCCAATATACATCGGATGGGCCACGTCCCATGGGCCCTGGATACATCATAATGGGCCACAACTCATTGGCTCTAAACACATCGCAATGAGCCTCTCACATGGGTCCATTATGCATCACATAAAGGTGGGCCTCAATGGATGGCCATAAATGCGTCACATTGGGCCTCATATACATCAAGTGGGTCACATCACATGGGCCACATATACATCATAATGGGCCTCTAACATGTGCCTAATATACATCACAAAGGGCCACAACCCATGAGACTTATATACATTACATTAGGCCTCGACAATCGGAATCGATATACGGAATCGGCCTCATCGATCGAACTCGGCCTCAACAATCAGAATCGACGATCGGAATCGAAAATCAAAATCGACCTCAATAATCAGCCTCGACTAATGGAATCGGCCTCGTCAATTAGATTCGGCCTCGATAATCAGAATCGACAATCTGAATCAACCTTGACATATGGAATCGGCCTTGTCAATCGGACTTAGCCACGACAATCGGAATCGATAATCAGAATCGATCTTGATAATGGGCCTCAACTAATAGAATCGTCCTTGTCAATCAGACTCAGACTTGACAATCAGAATCGCCAATCCAAATTAGCCTCGACAATCGACCTTGACATACGAAATCTGCCTCGTCATTCAGACTCGTCCTCAACAATCAGAATCGATAATCAGAATCGGCCTCGACTAACGGAATCAGCCTCGTCAATCAGACTTGGCCTCGACAATCAGAATCACCAATTCAAATCGGCCTCAACATACGGAATCAGCCTCGACGATCGAACTCGGCCTCGACAATCGGAATCGTTGATCGAAATCGATAATTACAATTTAACCTCGATAATCGCCTTGACTAAAGGAATCGACCTCATTAATCAGACTCGGCCTCAACAATCAGAATTGCCAATCTAAATTAGCTTCGACAATCAGCCACGACATACAGAATCGACCTTGTCGATCAGACTCGGACTTGATAATCGGAATCAATGATCGAAATCGATAATCAAAATTGACAATCGGCACCGACAATCAGCATCGATAATCGACACCAATAATTAGCATATAAACAAGGCAGGATCCATAGATGGACAGTCGATCAACCATAACATAAAGATATGCCCTCAGTCGTGGTTATATTAAATCTGATAGGCGAATGGGGCCCACTTATTTAGATTAACCCACAAGAGAATTATGAGAATGAGCCTAGTAAGGCCTAAGGGAAGGTCACAATGTGGACATCCAACCATCATTGCCCATCAATGTGGACAACTAACCAACATTGCTCCCAAGGAGTCACCTACATGTAGAGCTAAAACATATAATGAGCTCATAACCTCACATAAGGGCCTAATATACACATCAAGTGGGCCGCATCGCATGGGCCTCGAATACATCACAATGAGCCTCATTCATGGGTCTCGAATACATCACATTGGGCCTCGCCCATAGGCCTCGAATACATTATGTTAGGCCTCTCCCACGGGCATCGAATACATCACGTTAGGCCTCACACACAGGCCTCGAATACATCACATTAGGCCTCACACACAGGCCTCGAATACATCACATTGGGCCTCGCCCACAGGCCTCGAATACATCATATTGGGGCTCACACACGGGCCTCAAATACATCTCATTGGGCCTCATCCACGGGCCTTGAATACATCACATTGGGCCTCGCCCACAGGCCTCGAATACATCACATTGGGCCTCAGTCACAGGCCTCGAATACATCCCATTGGGCCTCCCCCATGGGTCTCAAATACATCAAATGGGCCTTGCCCATGGGCCTCAAATTCAAGTAGGTGGGCCCCATCATATGAGTATTAAATATAAGGCAGGTGGGCCCTATCACATGGGCCTCAAATACACATCATAATGGGCCTCTCATACATCAAGTGGGCCGCATCAATGGGCTGCACCAACGAGCCTTGGGTTACATTAAAAAATTATTTCAATAGTTACAGGTGTAACTTGAGTATTACTGTACACTATTATTCAATAGGCCATATGACTCACTAATGATGATCAGCACTATCCAAACATAGTCCATGTAAATCAGCACTATCCAAACATTGGATAGCATTGTCCCAACATTGTCTAGCACCATCCAAATATTCTGGACAGTATAGATTAAACAGATACTTCATAGTGGTGTCCCACCATCCAAATGATGGACGGCCGGATAAAACAGATACATCACACATGGGCTCCACATGCTAGACAACATGTATGTATAACACATACATCAAGGTGGAGCCTAGCAGATGGAAGGCATGGACATGCAATACGTACATCAACGGTGGGTTACCACTGTCCACGTGACCCACCAGATTTGGGCCTGCCTCGTATTATTCTCATACCTTAAAATGATATATCTAAATTGGATGGATGTTGTGGATACAACACATGCCCCACACGTGGGGCCCACAAAACTATACTGACATCACCAGGCAGTAGCTGCTGCTACTGGGACTTAACATAGATGGATGGTATGGCTGTAACACATAACTCAAGGCCCACCCCACTATCTACATGGATGGTGGGGATATATAATACATCATTAAGGTGGGCCCCACCCTCACACGTGCATCACGTGTGGGGTGGGTCCCGTATCCTTCAATTAGATGGACGACATGTATATATCATATATTACAGTGGACCTTACACCACACCGTTTAGATGGACAGTGTGAAAGTAGAATGCATACATCAAGGTGGCCCCACTTTCACACGTGTCACACGTGTGGAGTGGGTCCCACGGTCCAAGGACTGGTGGGATGAAATACATGAGGTGGGTTCCACATGGTGGGCCACCCTCCCAATAACATAATATTATTATATTTCGTATAATATTATTATTATTATTATTATTATTATTATTGGCTACTACACCCCACTGTTAGGTCACACTTCACTGCTGGCAACGTCCAGCGTCCAAGGGCGGTAGATGGACTATGTGGATACTTATGCATCAATGTGGGTCCCACCGTCCTACTGTGTGGACGTTGTGGACGTACCACATCATCATGGTGGGTCCACGTCAGTGTGGCCCACCCATTTGGGATTAAGCTTATATTTATATTTTCCCATACGGATAGCAAAACGAACGGCTTACAACATGTGGGTCCCACGTCCAGCAAGATCAGCACCATCCAGACATGATGTAATAAAATTGGCATCGTCCGTCAAGGTGGACCATCACACAAGGAAATAGAGAGAGAGAGAGAGAGAGAGAGAGAGAGAGAGAGAGAGAGAGAGAGAGAGAGAGAGAGATGGTGAGGAGGGGAACCCTCCCTAAATAATACATATGTCAAGATGGGTCCCACATATTTAGGCCCTCAAATCACAAAATAAAAAATAAAAGCATCCACCTATGATTTTCTCCTCCTTCCACCAAAGTATGTTAGAGCTCCAATGGATGGACTTCAACAGTTGAGACGGACTTAGGATGGTGGGATCGGGTGGGAGGAAGGTGGGCCACACTAGGTCTCTCCCATGGAGCTTGGACGGGGTTCTCTCATGGGATTTGCTTGAAAATGAGAAAATGAGAGAGAGGAGATGTAAGGGAGATGGGATGAAAGGTATGTTCTCTTTTGACTTGTTGGTAAGAAAGGGAAGGCTAAGCATGGGTTGCTTTGACTTTGGGTAAGGAGAGGTAAGGGTGAGTGATGGCTTGTAATGGGATGTACTTGATTTATGATTGATGTGATTGATGAGACATGTCATAGAGATTCTCTCGAAATTCACAACGTTCGATATTTTTCTCAAACTAAATGTAGGCCCACATCTCCGGCCCCGGTATCACCTCGGTGCATAATACACGGCATCAGAACCGCGGCGTTGGCGGGGTAACAAGGGTACAAGTTTCGGGTCGAGCCAATTCTAGAATACGGAATATGACTTAGGATCACGTGCAAATGCTGGTTACAGATCTCAGGTTGCAGGAATTCGACCGAGGGGACCGTGTAAATATATGGAACGGTACAGGATAGGATACGGGTCTTACAAATGGACCAAATTAACCCAGTTACTCTTTTAGCTTAAAACTGATAGTTTAGAGTGATCATGACCAAATCACCTCTTTCGCTAATTTTGAATAGGTCATACTGTGAACTTAATTAATCCATACCTCAAAAACTGCGCCCATGAAATCTCCCTACCTAATTTATTCCAGAAGTGCCCTAATTATCCGAATAAGTTCTAAACCACTCATTAGATGGTCGCTAGTTTAGAAATTATAGAGTAATGTCCATCTCACTGGGCTTGTGGTCCATTACGGGAAATGGACCCAAAAAATGTCTTGAAACAGACGATTCACGCTATCAAGTCAGCATTTATAAAGTCCAACTCACCCTAGCATATGCCTAAAATCTGAATTTTTAAAACATATGGCCCCACAACTTAGGACAATAAATTAGGACATCTCAGCCGTCGGATTCCATCCAAATTTGCACCATAGGTTGAAGATACTTCTGGGCACTCGTCTACCAAATCTGACCCCCGATCGATAAAAGGTGACCGTTGACCCCAAATCGGACCGTTGTGACAAAATTCCGCATCTGTTTATCGTCAAACTTTGGCCAGCCCTTCATCAGGCCATGGGGCACCTATCTCATAAATTAGATGGGTGAGAGGGCCACCAGGACGGCCCCAATAGCCAGATATGGACCCCACAAGGCCATTGGAGTTATTTAGTGAAACACAGGGCCAAATGACTTAATTTCTGGATATTTAATACCCAAACCCCTTTCATTTTCACCATTTCTAGTAGTTAAAATATGGGAGAGAGATTGAAAGAGATAGAGAGAGAGAGAGTAAGGGATGAGAGAGAAAGAGGATTTTTGGATGTGCATTTGATCTTAGTGCTTGAGATTTGGGAATCCCAGCACCTACACCTCCATCTTACTGGAAAACGCCGACCAAAATCATCGTTGGAGCAAGATTCCACCCAATCTACGGTAAGGTAGGGCTCTAAATCCTGTTTCCTTTAATTCTATCTACATGCATGCATCATACTGCCATTTTCTTGCAACTCAGGGCCCGATACGTCTAGTTTGTAGACCCAGCAACGTTAGGACGCTTGTAAAGGCTACCGATTGACAATAAGTGCATACCGTTACCTTTAAGTGGGCGATTATCATGCCTAACATAGGCTTAATAAACATGTTTAGAGAATTGTTAGTGCATGTGGCTGAATTTTCATTTGGACAGCATATATAGGATAATGGACTAGAAATTATTAAAATTATGGGAGGGAATTTCGCCCTAATACCCCAAATACGTGACTTATGCATTTGCATGCTCATGTAAGGTGAAAATATTTAAATTTTTCCAAATTTCTACCAGTTGATTGTTAATTCCCTGAATTGGTGTTAACTATGCTTCAAATGATAACATGGATTGTGGTAAATTGGTAATTAGTGATTGATTTCTGATTGCATGATTAATTACTTTTGAGTGAAGGCATGAAATGTTACAAATCGGTTGATTAGTTGAGTTACCTGCCTTAATATTCGATGTACGACAGAATTGAGTGTTTCATGTTGATCTATGGAAGATAAACTTCGGCATATTATTGTATGATTGACCATGTGATGTATAAGATGGATTATGATATACATAATTTATAAATTTGGGTGGAGCTTTACATGTTGTTGTCCATCTTATTACAATTGTTGGAATATGTTGAACATGATCCTCGTAGTTTGGTGAAGATTGGTGTATTGTTATCCATATACTTTGAATGCTGGATTTTGTTGCCATTTGTGAAATTATTCCTGAATTTGTTGAATTTATCTTATCCATCTGTGAATTTGTCCTCTCATGAATTGGACAATAACTGGAAATTATTTGAGAATCCCATCGTTGGATCAGCCCATGGGTAAATCTGGCCCAACTAGTTAAGCTATAAATTGTCTCAGGCCATTTAGGTTATAGTTTAACTTGTGGGGGTATATTAACTCTCAGGTCGGCCATTCTTGTACGTTAACCATATTTAATCATGCCTGTATGAACCCGGAGTACCCTAAGACCTTTGCGCCCATTATTAATTGTAATTTACGGTCCACAAGACTAATAAACCGGGGATGGTGGTATGAGATACTATGCCCGTGCTGTCGGCTTACGCTGGGGTGACGAACCTCCCCGTAGTGTCCAGTGAGCACTTAGATTCGTGAGTCAGGGATAGCGGTATGTGACATTGTGCCTGTGCTGTTGGCCTATATTGGGGTAATAACCTCCCTATAGTAACTGCGAGTAGGACATTTAAGTCCCAATCGATTTCATCCATATTTATACTACTTTTTGGGATTAACGTGTAACGCCCCGTGTTTTCAGGACCCGAGTATATGGCTCATTTCCCAAAAACCCGAGTGTTAACTTTAAAGGATGGTCAAATTCGAGTACACATTTTTTTTATATTTCATTCAGAGTAAGCAGATGAGCGTAGAGTGGACAAATCAGCATAAAGGAAAATTTCATTTATATTTGTAATATACAAGAAGCTGCCCATAATGGCTTATACAAACCAATGTCCTCATCCTTATAATTACAAAATGAAATAATATTACATGTGAAATAAAGTAAATCACAACAATATTGGAATGTGAAATCTGGTAGCAACCCTATGAACAGCATCGGCTCGCCCTATACCTGCATCAACTGTTATGGTTTGATAGCGTCAATGACTCTCACAGTGAGGAGCACCCTCTAAGATTACGCACTCGTCATTCATAATCTAATGTAGATTACGAGTCATGAAATTAGATACACTAAACAGGTCATTTCATAGTCATACTCATATTAAGAAAGTCAACCCAATCAGCAGAATTTCATCATAAGAAAAATATAATGGCAGTTGCAATACAAGGAAACATGTCCAGATAACCAAATAATCAAACATACGATTTTCTATTATGCCCGTAATCACATTGTACCTGAACTCCGCAAGATAGCTAGAAAAAAAATTAACAAAGCGAACTTCAGCTCCACCCAAAAATCATAGTACAAGTAGAATTCGCAAGGTGAATAAAAAATCACCCTTTAAACCCCCACTTCACCTGGGAATCATGTTGTACGTGAACTCTACAAGATGGCTAGAAAATCGACAAATCGAACTTCGGCTCTACCTGAAAATCATGGTACGACTGAACACCACAGATGAAGAGACAAATAACATACAAACCCTAGACCACCCAGAAATCATGTCGTACGTGAACTCCGCAAGATGGCTAGAAAATCGACAAAGCGAACTTCGGCTCCACCCAGAAATCAAGATGGATAGGAAACAATAGGGTATGCAAACATACCCAACAACCCACAAAGGGCAACAATAGGTCATCAAAACCACGAGGAAAAATATACGATCCAAGCCACATAGGCGATGTGCAGTCCAAGCCACATAGGCAAATGTGCAATTCAAGTCATGTAAGGCAAATGTGGACCGCAAGATCATAAGTCCAAGGTAAGTTCCATTCAATTAATCATTCAAGTACAAGTGGTAGCATAAAATAAATTAATACGTATCCAATAAAGGATAGCATGTTATCATTGAACCATTCATGCATGTTATAATTTAAATGAAACATTTATCGTCTAACACATGAATTAACTATACAACAAAGTATGTTCAATAGTAAAGTAAGTAACTCAGATAAGGGAATCATGTCATCATCTATATCTAGATTGATGAAATCAAGTGGGTAGCTCAAAGGGTGAGTCCTCACCTTATGTTTGAACCACCTGCACCATTGCTAAGAAGTGCATGCTTCCTTGGAATCAATTCCTACCATCAATTGCAATGTTGTACAATTAGACCCAAGCTTACACACTATTTAGGGTTTGGGTCTTGACCTAGCAGTTGGATTACCTAGGTCTAAGGTTTTGTGTAAGCCTTAGGGTTTAGATTACTTAAGTCTAGGATTTCACCCTAGAGTTTATGTTTAGGTTTAGATTTTTAGATTTAATTTCTAATTGATGTAACAATGATATTAACGATATTACTAACTAAAATAATAATCTAATAATAGCTAATCAACAATACTAATTATTATATTATAATATTAATTAAAATTCCTAGTTAATAGCATTAAAATAACCGTAATCGCTATAACGGATAGGAATAATAACCATATTATTGATAACTAAGGAAATTAATGATGAAGCTGATTGATGAAAAAAGATGAAAAATCTCACCATTGTTGACCCGGTTCCGAACCGAGTTGACCCGGTTTAACAAACCTTCCTCTCCTCTTTCTTTCTCTTTCCTTCCTTCTTCTCCTACTCTCCTTCTTCTCCTCATGCTAGAACGTCAAGCAATGGATGTCAAATCTAGATAGACTTGGTTCGAGTCATAACCGTGACTCGGTTTGACCCGGCCCAATCTCGAGCTCGGTTAAGCACAATGAAGCCACCCTCCCTCTCTCTTTCCTTTCACTGTTGTCTTTTCCTTCTTCTTCTTCTTCTTTTCTTCCTACCAAACCCAACAGGGACTGAGATTAACCACATCCCACTCTCAGCCTAGCTGAGTTGACTCAGGGAGTCACGGCTCAGCCCAAATCAAGCTAGATGGTAGACTAGCACACTTTCTCTGCCTTTCGTTTCTCTTCCATCTTCTTTCTTCCCTTACTCTCTGTTAGGGAGACAGACAGGATCCTGGACTCAAGCCAAGCTCACAACTCGAGCCATGACTCAGTGAGTGGTGCGGCACAGGTGGTGCAACGCTGGACGCGACTCTCTCTCTCTTTCGTTCTCCCCATTCTTCCTCTACTCTCTTCTACTTTACCTCCTCCTCCTCCTCTTCTGCTGCAACATCTATCAGCCCTGCTCGACAACTCGGTCGGGTTGGTCCAAGTGCTGCAGTGAGTCAATGAGAAGAAGAAAGAAGGAAAGTGGCGCCTCTCTCTCATTTCTCCTTCTTCTCCGCCATCCTCACCTTCTCTTCTATTTTTTTTATTTTTCTTCTTCTTTCATCTCCACATTGATCATCAAGACATGTAATCCAACTCAGACCGAACTCGGTCCGAGTTGAGATAGTTTGGCAGCGAGCGAATGATGAGGAAGAAGACTAACCATTCATGGCGGATTTCACTAGAGGGCATGTTCCTTTGAAACGAACGTGCTGGATGGTCTGAATCACTGTTGTGGAGCTTATGGATGCCTCAGATCAAATCTCCATGAAGGTTTTCTCAATGGGTTCAGAGTTTGAAAGATGTGGTTGTTTTCTCGGTTTCTTTGCAATGGCCGAGAAAGAGGGGTTTATGTTTCCTTCTCATGGAAAATTTGATTCTTCTAGTCCATTAGATGAAGGATGAATGGCCCAGATTCCACTGGATTGAAGTAGTTTCGAGGTGCGGTTTGTAAGGCTGAAACCGGCCTTGGTTTTGGTTTCCTATGGGCGGAAACCCTATCCCACGTGAAGGGCTATTGGAAGGCTGGGATTTCGCCATGTGGATGGCCTAGATTGAAGGAAAGACCCTTCATGCAGATTGCCAGCTTGGAGCTTTCCATTTTTGGAAGGGAAAGACACACAATCAGTCTGTTTTCACCGGTGTTTGTGTTTGCACGTGTGATAGGAATCACGTGAAACTTGGCAGGGTTTGCATGAGTTTGGGTCCTCTACAACATGGATGGTTTGGATTGGGCGAGGGATCTAAGATGGTGTGCCACAACGGTTGCAAATGGACGGTCTTGCATTTTTCAAAAATGCCCATAGGCGAGAGTAGCTGGATAGAGAAATCTCCATTTTAGGCTAGGCACAGGTCAGAGCTTGTCTTCACATAGTTTTAAATGGTATGGCCCACTTGAGTTTCGTTTACCGATGATTTTTGAGATATCTCATAACCTAAAGGGGACACATCAAATCCACGGTATTGATGTCCGACACACATCATGATGGGGCCCACAAAACTTACTAACATTAATTCTTAGGTTCTCACGAGGTCAGTTAGTTGGGTCACAATTTTAACCAGAATATTTGGCCCATTTTACATGTCTAGTTCATTCACTCTATTTTACTATTAATACTCTCAATTTGACTAGTTACTCGCCTCAATCAGGCTACATATGAGAAAGATATTGGGCATACAAGATTGATCAACAATTTCAGTGAAATTTGATTTAAACATCTGAAGTTATTTACTCTTCAATTTGAACTGATTAAATTGTCCAAAATTGATTAAAGGTTCAATTAGTGGATGTGCCTAATAATTTAGTAATTTTATATTTCACAAATAAATTTAACATTTTTTTTTTCAAAATATCTATTTTTTTTCTCATTTAACTAAATATCATTTTTATTATAAAAAAATTTAACATTTTTTTTTACAAAATTTAGTTTGCTTTTTTAAAAAATATATTTTTTTACAATTTGTCAATTTTTTCACAATTTTGTTTAATTTTTTAAATTTTCTTTTTCAAAATAACATTGTTTTATGGAAATTCTTTTTTTTCAAAATTATCAACATTATTCAAAGTTCTTAATTTTTATTTTTTTTTCAAAATTTAGATTTTTATAAAATTATAGTTTTTTTTTTTTCAAAATTTAAATTTTTCTTAAACATTGTTAACTATTTTTCTATGCTTCTCAACTATTTTTTTTTTAATTCATAATTTTTTTGAGCTTTTAATTTTTGACCTGAGCATTAGAGACGGTTTAGGACCGTCTCTAATAGAGATGGCCTTTGACAGACTCTAATAGAGACGGTCCTTGACCATCTCTAATAAAGATGGTCCTCTTCTTTTTGCCAGGGATATAAGATGGTTTAGGACCGTCTCTATTAGAGACGGTCTTTGACAGTCTCTAATAAAGACGTTCCTTGACAGTCTTTGATAGGGACGGTCATTGCCAGGGCTATAAGACGGCTAAGGACCGTCTCTAATAGAGATGGTCTTTGACAGTCTCAGATTATAAGTAAAAGACATCCAATGACCATCTCTAATTTAAACGGCCAATGACCGTCTCAGATGACCGCATATAAGACGATCAAGGATGGTCTCTAATGCGGACGGCCAATGACTATCTCAAATGACGACATATAAGATAATCAGCGACCGTCCTAAACGATTTGTAGACATTCAGATTTTTAAGACAATATTAAGGACGGTCAGGGGCCGTCTAAAATATTAAAGACGGTTTATGGCCATCTTTAAAGCATTTTTAAACCAAGCAATTTTAGAGATGGTCCAGAACCGTCTCGAAATCTGTCATTTTTTTTTCCATTTTTCACATAGTGAGGGTTGAAGCCAAAAATTTATGCAACTTCGAGATTGCCAATAGTTTAGTCATGTCTTTTCATGTTAAATTTTAGCATTTGGTGCCTATTTAGAAATTATTTATAATTGTACTAAGAATCATTCTGTGATTAATTTGATTATATTATATATGTATATATATATATATATATATATATATATATATATATGTGTGTGTGTGTGTGTGTGTGTGTGTGTGTGTGTGTGTGTGTGTGTGGTTTAAGTTATTTTTGTGCAGTTAAATTGGGACCCTTGAGTAGAATTGAGTTTCATAGTTTAATACTCTGTAAGCTCATGGTAGAGGCGGACTATAGTAAAATGTTATGAGTTTCTTATTCTCTTATGAATTCAAGGTTCATACCACATTGAGAAGATTACCTTCCTCTTTCCTTTTCCATGGCCTTATGTTGCTAACATTCCAAACCTCTGAAATATTTTAGAACTCTCGATCCTTCATTCCCTCTCGAACTTAACGGAACTGAAGCGCAATTAATTGCTTATAACCCACTGGCCATAAGATCGAAATAGTAATGTCGAGAGAAAACCTTAGGCTCCTAAAAACCTTTCCAGGATAATCATTTAACCACAAGCGTAGTGAACGATTTATTAATTACTAATTTAGGAAAGAATTAAAACGAGAACTCTCTTTGACCAAGACCCGGATTATAACCTTCTGAATATAATGCTTAAACTTTCCAATGATGGGCATTCCCTAAACATTTAGGCTGATCGAACTATGGAGTTATAGAAGTATACACCTGTGAAGCATTTGTGGCTTGACCCAATTCTCAATCCTAGGCAATTACCAATGGACTCACTGCTTTGACCGAGCAGAAGACCAGTATCCACCAGGACTAAGAAGGGATACAATGAGCCTTCTACCCTAGTCAGGTAGATGATCGATATATCGAGATCAAGCCCACTACAACTGTCTCTCCGTGTTGGTCAAACATTTAAAAACATATATTTTTACTCTAGGTAGAGGGGAACCACCATCAAGAATTTAAATCTTACAAATATATATAAATATATATATATATATATATATATACACACACACACACACACACACACACACACACACACACACACACACACACACACACACACACATACAAATAATATAAAATTTCTAATAAAACATGAGGGTGAAAAAGTTTTAAGAGGGGTAAACTACAATAAGCCAAATTAGCATAGATAGAATGCACCCTATCACGCACATGAACGTGAAATCAATGAAAATCAGGCGTACAAAATTAAAATACCTTTACCTAATTATGTTAGGCAATTTTGTGGATGATTTTTTTTAAGGGGGTTAGATTATAACACCCTAAATTTTTTATATTTTGAGATTTGACAAAAATTCGTTAAATATATTTTTTTATAACTAGTCACGTCATCACTTACGGACCATTGATGCTCGAGGAGAGCTTATACGCGACTGGTACTGATAAAGAACCATATAAATGAAATTGATCAACTGTAGAAATCTAATGAATCCAACCGATCACTTAAGCATCGAGTTCAGCCCCATGAATTATTCACATACGGCCCAAATCTAACCGATCTACCATTGATTAATCAAGACAATCTAACTAAATTAAAGATCTACTCGAAGCCGAGTCAGATAAAACCCGGCTCTTGACTAATAGACCAAATCAACCCAGTTACTCTTTTAGCTTAAAATCGAGAGCTTAGAGTGATCATGACCGAATCACTACTTTTACTAATTTCAAATACGTCATACTGTGAACTCAGTTAATCCATACCTCAACAACTGTGCCCATGAAATCTCCCTACCCAATTTATTATAAAAGTGCCTTGATTACCCGAACAAGCTCTAGACCGCTCGTTAGTGGGCCGCTAGTTTTGAAATTATAGAGTAATGTCCATCTCATTGGGCTTGTAGTCCATTATGAAAAATGGACCCAAATGATGCCGTGAAATAGATGATTCAAGCTGTCAAGTTAGCACTTATAAAGTGCAACTCGCCCTAGCACAGGTTTAAAATCTGAATTTTTAAAACATATAACCCCACCACTTAAGACAATAAATTAGGACATCTCGGCCATCGGATTTCACCTAAATTTGCACCATACATTGAAGATATTTTCAAGCACTCGTCCGCCAAATTTGACCCTCGAGAAACGGTGACCGTTGATTGTAAATCAGACCATTGCGATAAAGCTCCACATTCCGTTTCTATCAAACTTTGCCCAGCCCTTCATCGAGCCATGGGGCACCTATCCCATAAATTAGATGTGCCAGGGGGCCATCAGGACAGCCCTTATATCCAGAGATGGGCCCCAAAAGGCCATTGGAGGCATTTAGTGAAACACAGGGCCAAATGACTTAATTTCTGGATATTTAATACCCAACCCCCTTCATTTCCACCATTTCCAGTAGCTGAAATCTGAGGAAGAGAGAGAGAGAGAGGGAGGAGAGAGAAAGAGGATTTTTGGGTGTACATTTGATCTTGGTGCTTGGGATTTGGGAATCCTAACACCTAAACCTTCTTGCCAGAAACCGTCGATGAAAACGTTGGAGCGAGATTCCGCCCAATCTAAGGAAAGGTAGGGCTCCAAATCATGTTTCCTTTAGTTCTAGCTACATGCATGCATCCTACCGCATTTCTTGTAACTTAAGGCCTGACACATCGAGTTTGATGACACAGCAATGTTAGGACGCTTGCAAAGGCTTCCGGTCAACAATAGGTGCGGACCATTACCTTTAAGTGACCAATTATCGCACCTAGCGTAGGCTTAATGAACGTGTTTGGTGAATTGTTAGTGCATGTGGCTGAATTTTCATTTGAACTGCATATTTTAGATAATGGACTATGAATTACTAAAATTATGGGAGGAAATTTGGTCCTAATACCCCAAATATGTGGTTTATGCATTTGCATGCTTATGTAGGGTACAAATATTTAAATTTTCCTAAATTGCTACTAATTGATTATTGATTCTTTGAATTGGTGTTAATTATGCTTCAAATGATAACATGGATTGCTGTAAATTGGTAATTAGTGATTGATTTCCGATTGTATGATCAATTATGTTGAGTGAAGTCATGAAATTTTGTAAATCGGTTGATTGGTTGAGTTACTTGTCTTAATATTCGATGTACGGCTGAATTGAGTGCCTCATGTTAATCTATGGAAGATAAACTTCGGTGTATTGTTATATGATCGCCCATGTGATGTATAGGCTGGATTATAATATGCATAATCTATAAATTTGGGTGGAGCTTTGCATGTTGTTGTCCATCTTGTTACAATTGCTGGAATATGTTGAACATGATCCTCGTAGTTTGGCGAAGATTGGTGTATTGTTATCCATATACTTTAAATGTTGGATTTTATTGCCATTTATGAAATTATTCCTGAATTTGCTGAATTTATCTTATCCATCTATGAACTTGTCCTCTCATGGATTGGCCGATAACCAGAAATTATTTGGGAATCCCATCGTTGGATCAGCCCACAGGTAAATCTGACCCGACTAGTTAAGCTATAAATTGTCTCAAGCCGTTCAATTTATAGTTCAACTTGTGGGGGCATATTGACTCTTAGGTCGGCCATCTTCATATGTTAACCATGTTTAATCGTGCCTATAATGAACCCAGAGTACCCTAAGACCTTTACGCCCATTATTAATTGTAATTTACTGCCCACAAGACTCATGAGCCATGGATGGTGGTATAGGACACTATGCCCGTGCTGTCGGCCTACACTAGGGTAAGGAGCCTCCCTGTAGTGTCCAATGAGTACTTAAACTCGTGAGTCGAGGACAGTGGTATGGAACACTGTGCCCGTGCTGACGGCCTGTGTTGGGGTGATGACCTCCCTATAGTGAACGCGAGTAAGACATTTAAGTCCTAACTGATTTCATCCTTGTTTATACTTCTTTTTGAGATTGATGACCCCAATATGGGGCTAAGGGTCATGAGAGTCACATGACCACGGCCCCTGAGCCACACGATCGGATTAAGGCAATAACCTCACTAAGGGTATTCCAGTTTCCTTAACCTGCTAGACGAATGAACTTAAATAATCAACTAGGCTAACATATTTCATACCATTGCATTATATTTGGTGTTGATTATGCAGTCGATGTCACTTTTGAGGGAGTGTTATTTCATTGCGAATGTTAGATGTAATCCTCGGTTATTGTTGGCTTACGCTCTTACACAGGCAGGCAGCGTGTCCCAATCTCAGTTATATTTCTCATGTATTACAGATCTTCCTCACTAGGTGAGGGGCATATTTTTCCTGGATAAGTTTAGGCTATGAGCAATAAGGGAGAGGAAGACTTATAGTGTGTCCCCACCTCGGTTTTTTTTTTTGGTCCGGTTTTTTTTTTGGTCTTTTAGTTTTTCCTTTTTTCGACCTTTATGATAGATCTTCCTTAGATCCTTTTTTTTCGAGGAAGACCCGAAGCTTTGTAATTTTTGTTCAAAATGAATATATTGCTCCCTTTAAAAAAAAAGTTAGATGTCGTCGCCTGAGGGAGCGTTGGTTGGTGAGGAGCATGCATCATATCATAACCATACATTTGTATTAACAATAGTATCTAGGATTTTATGTTGTTTAATGTCCACTAAACGCATGATAATTTGTGTGACCTATTGCTAATGGTACCACTGAGTTATCTACTCACTCCCACTCTGGGACGGTGTTCTAAAATGCGAACCAGAATCCGGTATAAATGCCAGTACCTTAGAGCAGAACGCACTGGGCGATGTTGGTGCAGAAGACGACGAGGAGCGGAGGCACTCCTAAACTTTGCTAGTTTCTTCTAGTTTATGATTGGATGGTCGGGGGACATCGGTCATGGCCCTAGTCATCGTGGGATATTTATTTTGGTGGGTCTACTTCCCGATTGGATTTTCTTGGTACTGTATTTTGGATATCTTACATGTTTAGCAGCCCGAATTTACATTTTATGATATTCTCATGCTTATGGTTTGTTAAACCCATCATTGCTTATAAATAAACCCATATGTATTGGAATCTGGAGCCTATTAGGGCATATGTGGCACCCAGGAATTCGGGAGCCGAGTTCATACTCAACCCCTGGAGCCTATTAGGGCATATGTAGCACCCAGGAATTCGGGATCCGAGTTCATAATCGACCCCTGAAATTTGGTCCGTTACAAATTTGTAGAGGAGAAAAAGGGGAATTTCTCTTTACTTTTGCTAAAGGTTATGGCTTCAGATCCAACATTCACGCAGAACTCAGGGTCATCCATGACGGATTACGTGTGTGCCTTAACAAGGGGCTAAAAAAGATTATATTTGAATCAGACTCCCAACTGGTAATCAATTTCCTGGTACGAGCAGCATCTCCAGGCTGGAAATGGAGATATTGGCTTTCCAGAATTTAGTGTATGTTGTCTAGAGGTTAGGTGGTAATCTCCAACATTCTCAGGGAGGGTAACACCCCCGCGGACGCCATGGCTCATCTGGGTAGTGGAAATCAAACATCATTCTTCTCTAATAGTATAACGGTTCTTCCCCCTAAGCAGGTCCGGGGCCTCATCTTCCTAGATAAGGTGGTCCTAGGATCTATTATAGCCACTTAATTTTTGGTTCTAAATTATGGCTCCCTACGGTGCTGTCTAGTCATCGGGGCACCAATCATTTAGTTGTCTTGGTTTTATGTTTATTCTTGTTTACGATAGGTCTCTCCATATACTTTTCCTTCTTGGAAACCCGAGCAACCCGAAATTGTGTGTGTGTGTGTATGTATATATATATATATATATATATATATATATATATAGAGAGAGAGAGAGAGAGAGAGAGAGAGTAATGGTCTCATATGAACCATCTCACAGGATACCTTGGTGCGGTCCAATTCCCACCGCAAGAGACCCTTGTGCGGGCGCGGATTGGCTAACTGCTACTGAATTTGTTATCCCACCATGATATATGTTTTGTATCCACATTTTCCATCCATATGAAGAGATCATTCTAGGGTGAAATCCAAAGAATGAGTGACATCTAAAGCTCCAGTGGACCCCACTATAGAAAATAGTGGGGAGAGTGATGTCACCGTGAAAAACTTCTAGAGGCCACAAAAAGTTTTCGATCAATCTTATATTTATATTTTCCCATATTTATTGTCTTTGTTAACTTTTGAAAAGGTTGTATTTTGAAAAAAAAAAAAAAACATCATGGTGGGCCTTAGAAAGGTTTCAACGGTGGGAATCAATATTCCTACTATTTTTTGTGGTGGGGTCCACTAAAGCTTTGGATCTGCCTCATTCTCTAGCTCATGGCTTAAAATAATATCTCCAAATGGATGGACATTGTGGATACAACACAAGCATCATAGTGGGGTCCATAGAGCTTGGTGATGTCACTTCCATAGAGTGAGTCTAGTGTTAGGAAGCGGATTGCATGGTGAGTAACTCACTACGCTTAGCGTACTGAGTAAACTCTGTGAGGTCCACAATGGTTTATTTATTTTATCCACTCCATTCATACAATTTAACAGATAATTTTAATACTTGAACCAAAAAATGAGGTATATCTAATGTTTAAAGGGACCACACTATAGGAAATAGTTGAATAGAATGTCTACCGTTGAAAAAATACTTGGTGGGCCACAGGAGTTTTAGATCAAGCTTATATTTGGCTTTTCCCTTCATCCATGTCTGTATGATTTTATGAATAGGTTGGATGAAAAATAAACATCACTGTGGGGCCTATAAAGGTTTCAATGGTTGAAATCATTTTCCCCACTATTTCCAGTGTTATGATCTACTTTATCTTTGGATATGCATCAATTTTGGGCTTAACCCCTTAAATTAGATGGAAAAAAGGATGGACGATCTAGATAGACCACATACATTCAACGTGGCCCAACTTTGTTTACTCAGTACGATAAGAGCGTATTGAGTAACTTAGTACGCAATCTGATTTTCGGTGTTAGGAAGCGAATTGCGTGGTGAGCAACTCACTACGCTTAGCATACTGAGTAAACTCTATTAGGTCCGCCATGGGTTATTTATTTTATCCACTCCATTCATACATTTTAACAGATAATTTTAATACTTGAACCAAAAAATGAGGTATATCCAATGTTCAAATGGACCACACAAGAGGAAACACTTTATTAGAATGTCTACCGTTGAAAAATACTTGGAGGGCCACAAGAGTTTTAGATTAAGCTTATATTTGGTTTTTCCCTTCATCCATGTCTATATGATTTTATGAACAAGTTGGATGAAAAATAAACATCACTATGGGGCCTAGAAAGGTTTCAACGGTGGATATCATTATGCCCACTGTTTCCAGTGCAATGATCCACTTTATCTTTGGATATGCATCATGTAAGACTCGTATCCTAGTCCGTACTATTCCGTCGACTATCGTAATCCTTCGCGTCAAATTTCGGCAATCCGTAACTAGTAATCGATGTTTGCGCATGACCCTAAGTCGTACTCCATAGATTTGAGTCAGCTTAATCTAATACTTGTACCGTTGCAACCGTACAGTCGCCGCGGTTCCAACGCCCCGACTCGCGCACCGATCTGATACCCAGACGAGGAGATGTTGACTCGCGTTTAGTTCAAGAAAAAACATCACGCGTTACAAATCCCAAGAGAATCTCTACAACATGTCAAATCAATCTCATCGATCAGTCCCATTAATCACCTCTCATGTCAAGTACAAAGCACCCATGCTTCCTTTCTCCACAAGTTAAGCAAACCCAAAAGTCAACCAATCCATCACCTCACCCATCACTCACATCTATCACCCATCTTCCATCACTTCTCCTTACAACCACCTCTCTCCCTCTTTTCTCACACCATTTCCAAGCAAGGAGAGAGCCCACACATCCAAGCTCTTCCATGAGAGAAAAGTGAGTTGTGTGACCTACCTTCCCATCCCAAAAGCTCTCATCCTAGCCATCCATTTTCCATCTCCATCATCAAAGTGAAGCTCTAGGAGACCGGCTTTCCAACGGACCGAGAAGATCAAGCGGCGGGTGCTTAAATAGGGTAGTTTTTCATATTTTTAAGATGGGCCAAGTGAGGCCTACCAATCAATGGTATGGATCTCACTTTGGTTCCTAAGATGTGGCCGATGGCCCACCTTGATTATCAATATCATTCCATGATGGGGCCATTCTCCATGGACCCCATCATGACGTTTATCTTCCTAGCTTGTATATGGGTCATCTAGACCGTCTATTTTCATGGAGAAGGGATCTCCACCATTGAATTTCAATTTTTATGGGCCCACATGTTATGGGACCCACTTGATTTATGTTGTAGATCATGGAAGGGAGGGCCCATAGTGTCAGGGTCACTCCATCATGCGTGTCCCACTCTCTATCTCTCTCTCTCTCTCTCTCTCTCTCTCTCTCTCTTTTATTTAACTACTTTGTGTGTGATGTTATGGCCTTGTGGCCACTTGGATGGACCCCACTATGAGGCATGTATTTTACCCAAACCACCAATAAGTGGGGCCCATCTTATATGTATTGTACTCACACCATCCATCATGTCGTGGCCCACCTAAACAGGGCCCACCTTAAATATGTTTGTTAAGCCCAAAAACGTCCAGCATCTGGACGTTGCTGGAAAGAAAACACAAATATGAGCTTGATTTTCCAAGCATTGGAGAAGGGCCACTCATATAGGCCGCACCTTAATGTATGTATTCAATCCACACCATCTATTCCATTTACCAACTCATTTTAGGCGTTGAGCCGAAAAATGAGGTTGATCTGAGTATCTAGTGGGACATAGTATTGAAAACAGTATTTTTACCATTGAAATCTATCCAGATTTTTTCTACACGCTGAAAGAGGCCCAATATTGGTCTTGATAGATTTGTTATGGACTGTTGAATCCAATGGCTGGAGTCGATTCATCAGATGCGGGCCCCACGCATGATAAACCGTGAGAAATCATGTTTTCAAAAAAAAAAAAGAACAACACACATAAGCAGCAGCATGCTGCTGCTGTCAGTAGTGCCACGGGCTAACGGGTGGAAGCCAAGGCACCCACGACTCCAGCCATGGGCCCCACTTTGATGTTTATTTTCCATCTAACCCATCCATATGGTGGGCCCCTACCTTAAGCAGGCCCCACCCAAAAATCAGCCTCATCCAAGGTTCAGGTGGCCCACACTGTAGGAAACAGTGAGATTGAACGCCTAACATTGAAATCCTTTCATGAACCATAGAAGTTTTGGATCAAGCTGAAATTTGTATTTCCTCTTCATCCAGGTTTGTACGACCTTATCAACAGATTAGATGGAAAATATATGTTATGGTGGGTCCCACGTGGGAGCCCACTGTGATGTATGTGTTGTAATGCCACCGTCCAACGGACAGTGGAGCCCACTGTGATGTACACGTTTGTCCACACTGTCCACTGTTTAGACAGTGGGACCCACCATGATTTATGTGTTTTATCCACTCTATCCACACTATGTGTGTGTAAATGTATAAATATGTGTGTGTGTGTGTATATATATATTATATTATATATAATATTGTATATATTATATATATTATATATGTATATATATGTATGATAGTGGGCCTTTATGTGGACCCCCCACCATGATGCATGTGTTGCATCCAAACCGTCAATTTATTTTATGAGCTCATTTTATCGCTTGAGCTAAAAATGAGTCAGATCTATGGTTCAAGTGGGCCCACCTTGGTATGTGTATAGGGACCACCTATTGCATATTTATGGCCCATTGAGAAGGCCCATTAGGATGTATTTGGAGCCCATGGGTTAAGGCCCATTGTGATATATTAGTGCCCATGGATTAAGGCCCATCTTGATACATTTATAGCCCATATTTATGGCCCATTGTTGAGGCCTACCTAGAGGTGTATGAGGCCATTTTTGAGGCCCACTTTCTATGGATGTAAGGCCCATATTATGAGGCCCATTGTGATGTATTTCAAGGCCCACGGGTTATTGTCCATTGCAATGTACATAAGGCCTATTGGTGTGGCCCATTGATGTGGCCCACTTGATGAATATAAGGCCCATGTGATATGGCCCATTTGATGTATTTAAGGCCCAATGGAATGTACCTAAGGTCCATTGCAATGTGTGATCCCAACATGGTTTATGTAATGATATTTATGGCGGGCCATGCCTAGGGAATAATGTTGGTTTGATGTCCACATTGTGAGGTAATGTTGGTTAAACGTCCGCATTACGACTCTCCCTAAGGCCCACTGATAGGCCCATACTAGTTGTGTGTACGCCTTCTAGGTCCATCTGCATTATAAGGAGAGTTCATTAATTTAGAACATGCCTAGTATAACTCCATGTGTCATGACCATATGCATCATATGTATGCTTGATATGAGTGGTGACTGATCATAGCATATGCCATTGGGCAAATCATTTACGGAACTCCTTATGAGACGAAGTGCCCCACATGATCGCGTGGTACACGTGAGACTGTTGCATGATTGTAGGTTGTGACTCATGCATCTCGCATACGTGTGACTTGATCACTACACGCCCTAGCGATATCAGGGCCGTGGCTTCACAGGTACATCGTGGATGGCTGTATCGGATACCGAAAATACTTGGTTCTAGCACTGTGGGCACTTAGGATGTCCTTGGGTGAAAGTCTCAGAACCTTTTTGGTACCAGGAGATGCTCCAACGTCCAGACCGAGTGGATACACGAGCGCCCGAGTGCCGAATACCAGTAGCCGTGTCTCCCACTGTGTCATGGTCGGTTGGAAGGGGGTGTAGCCTTATCCCCCTAAGTGAGGGAGCTATAAGCTAGGCTGAGTTTAACTAGCTCTCAAATGATTCTGCTATCGACGAGTCGGGTAGGTATTGACAGACTACTAGTCAGGCGAATAGTGAGGTCTATTCCGCTCACTGGGCTGCGCGGCTAGGGAGGCTGCAGTCAGTGTAGAGTGTACTAGACCCCGGTGATGTCCAGAGAAGAACTGTACTGATATGTATACTTGATGAGTACCGACTTTCTTGGATTGCATCTCGCATATGACATTCAGCTACGTAGGCCTCGCATTGCATCGATATGGCCGATAGCATTCACATCTCGCATCGCATGGCCTTGGTATAGCTGATAACATTCATGCCTTGCATTACATAGCCTTGGTACGGCTGGTTTTATTCATGGACTTACCGCATACTTCCACATTACTTTGATATTGTACACTTGGCGTTTGCCTTGCGCACACACTTACACAACCCTTTAAGCTTTTGTAAGCTTATGCATGACCGTTGTGTGCAGGTAGCATTGGACAGTAGCAGTGCTGAGGCAGGAGTGCGCATCTAGCTATTTTAGAGTTTTTGATCACCTTGTATTTCCCTTTCCTATTGTACTTAAAGTTTTTGATATAGTGGATATGTGGTGATGTTGTTTTGTGACTTGGTTATGCTTGTGGTTATGCTCCATTACAAAAAAAAAAAATTCATTCTGAAAATTCTCCTTGTAGGATCTTAGGATCGGAATCTGACATATGATTGTCAGGAGCTGAGAATGGGGCACTACGGAGGCTGTCGGCACCGAATTCAGCGATCGAAATTCGTGTGAATCCGATTTTCAGATTTGGGGCATGACACATCAATTTTGGGCTTAACCCCTTAAATTAGATAGAAAAAAGGATGGACGGTCAGAAATAGCGGTGAAGACCGCTTGAGTTGAAGTAGGAATATGCCAATATGTCCTAGAGGGGGGTGAATAGGACTTTTTAAAGATTTTTAAGTTATATTAAAAATCTTATCACTCTAATCATTTTAGATATGCATTTATCAGTATTACCCAAATGTAACTCTACTGGCTTTCAAGCCTGGCAGAGGATCCAATCACAAACTTTCGAAGTATGAATAATATGAACTCAAGTTATGATGGATATGACTGTGTATGTGTGTGAGATGTGATTTCAGACATATATAGATCTAGCAGTATGGAAGTAAATCACATGTACAGAATAATAGCATTCACAAACACAGTTATTTTTGTAGTGGTTCAACTACTTGTCTACTCCACTCCCGCCCGCCACACTCAACCCTTGAGTGTACTGGATTTCACTAAGGAGGTTTCTTATGGTTCACCTCAAACCTAAGGTTTTAAATCAGGCTCACCTTCAACCTTTACAACCTACATAGAGGTTGACTGTTTATGCTCTCATGAGCAAGGGTCAACACATAGCACCCGGTTTAGGCACACTAGCTAAGGATCTTACCCTAAGACCCTAACAGAGGTTTTACACGGTTCACCTCATAACCCAAAGTTTTACTGGTTCACTCCTAACTAGATGTTTATGCCCACACAGAGCAAGGGTCCACACAACACACCCACACGTACACTCCTGCCGGAGGCCTCCTTTGAGGACTTCAAAGGGTGAGCAACACCTACAACCCAATCCTAGAAAGTAATGATCACAAGTGTCCTCTGGACTCTAAGTACTTACAGATAAGTTGATGAGTCCCTTTTAGCGCAGTGATGAAGATCTCCTTCTTGTTGATAAAGAGTCTTTAGCTCCCTTGATCCACAACACAAAAGATGTACCAATATCCGGCTTTGGTCGGGTCAAGGTTATGATGGAATTCTAGTCTCTAAAGATTTTCCTATTAGGAAGATAGAGTGATTCCAATCATCTATGCATTTAAGTCATCTCAACTTAATGATTTTCCATTAAGATAGTAGATGGAGGATCCTTAAATGCGAAAGTTCATTCTCCAAACCACTCTATTGAATATCAATGATGAGGGTGGATTGGAGGATGAACTCCCTGAGAGAAAGGGCTTAAGATAAATGATATGAAGTTTAAAATACTCAGAAGCACTCTCTTCTTTCTCTACCAGCAATAAAGACTAACTTCTCTATATATAGGCAAAATGTTCCAACGGATATAACGGTCACATTTATGACAGAGTTCGATATCATCGAGCAAGAGTCGATATGATCGAGCGTATACTCTCGATTGTATTGATTGACCTCTCGATGATACAAACTCAAATGCCATTTTCACTTTTGGAAACCTTTTTCCAACTGGTCGATGAGATCGAGACACATATCGATGTTATCGGATTTCGAACTCCGATTCCTTCGATCGAGGGATCGATCTATCGACAGGTGAAAACAAGAGAGACAAGCCTTGAAGAATTTCAGGTTTTAAAGATATGATCAAGGAATAGTCGATGTCATCAGAATTTGTATATCGATGATATCGGAGTCCGTGTCGATGGGATCGATAAATCGTATGGATTTACCTATAAGCTTGCTGGACGTTTTGTGTCTGGTCTCGATCCAATCGACCAGGTCTCGATATGATCGACATATGAATATCGATTTCTTAATTGGCCCCCCGATGAACGTTTAAAACACCCTGAAATTTATGCTGGAGGAAACATGCGCCCACTATCGATATGATCGAATGGCTTCCGATATGATCGATATTTGAGTTCAGATTAAATTGGACAGTCATCAATATATCGAAGCTTGTAGTAATTTTTTTTAGAAAAATATGAGCGTCGAAAAACTGCCTGTCAATATTATCGATCCACTTTCAATAGGATGGATATTCGAATATCGATGATATTGATTGAGATTCCGATATATCGATAAATCGTCCAGATGAATGTTTGGTTGCTGGACGCTTTTTGTCCTCACTCGATTATATCGATTGAGATGCCGAGGACATCGACAGAGCAGGTCGATCATATCGAAATGTGAATCGATACAATCGACAGGGTAAGAAAACTTGAAGATTTTCCTGTTTGGTAAAAAATTTTCTTACAATAAAACCCTAAGATGTTCTACGTAGTTTTAAGGGTTTTAATCACTTTGTGTTTTGGGACATGAGATGTGAGGCTATGATTTACCCATGGCGAGCTTCTACACATCCAGTTGAGGCAGACACTTGACTTGATCTTTCTGTTAGGCGCGGTTGTCCGACTGACTCAACTTACACCGTATTTGACAAACCAGGGCACTATTAGGTGCACTTTCACGGTCAAGATAGACCACATACATTCAATGTGGCCCAAATTTGTTTAGTCAGTACGATAAGAGTGTACTGAGGAACTTAATACGCAATCTGATTTCCGGTGTTAGAAACCGGATTGTGTGGTGAGCAACTCACTACGCTTAGCATACTGAGTAAACTCTGTAAGGTCCACCATGGTTTATTTATTTTATCCACTCCGTTCATACATTTTAACAGATAATTTTAATACTTGAACCAAAAAAATGAGGTATATCCAATGTTCAAATGGACCACACCATAGGAAACAGTTGAGTAGAATGTCTACCATTGAAAAATACTTGGAGGGCCACAGGAGTTTTCGATCAAGCTTATATTTGGTTTTTTTCCCTTCATCCATATTTGTATGATTTTATGAATACGTTGGATGAAAAATAAACATCACTGTGGGGCCTAGAAAGGTTTCAATGGTTAAAATCATTATCCCCACTGTTTCTAGTGCTATGATCCACTTGATCTAAGGATATGCATCAATTTTGGGCATAACCCCTAGAATTAATTGGAAAAAAGGATGGACGGTCTAGATAGACCACATACATTCAACGTGGCCCAACTTTGTTTACTTAGTATGATAAGAGCATACTAAGTAACTCTGTACGCAATCTGATTTCCGGTGTTAGGAAGCGGATTGCCTGGTTACTCACTACGCTTAGCATGCTAAGTAAACTTTGTGAGGCCCACGATGGTTTATTTATTTTATCCACTCCTTTCATACATTTTAACAGAAAATTTTAATACTTGAATCAAAAAATGAGGTATATCCAATGTTCAAATGGACCACACCAAAGGAAACAGTTGAATTGAATGTCAACCATTGAAAAATACTTGGAGGACCGCAGGAGTTTTAGATCAAGCTTATATTTGGTTTTTCCCTTCAACCATGTCTGCATGATTTTATGAACAGGTTGGATGAAAAATAAACATCACTGTGGGGCCTAGAAAGGTTTCAACGGTGGAAATCATTATCCCCACTCCTTCCAGTGCTATGATCCTCTAGATCTTTGGATATGCATCTATTTTGGGCTTAACCCCTTAAATTAGATGGAAAAAAAGGATGGATGGTCAAGATAGACCACATACATTCAACGTGGCCCAACTTTGTTTACTCAAAACGATAAGAGCATACTGAGTAACTCAGTACACAATCTGATTTCGCGTACAATTGATGTGGCTGGTAGTCGGTGCTCTATGGGCCCCACCATGATGTATGTGTTTCATCCTCTCCATTCATCCACTTTTAAAGAAGGTAAAATATAAATATAATCTTGAGCAAAAACTTTTTATGGCCTTTAGAAGTTTTTAATGGCAGTGTCACTCTCCCCACTGTTTTTTGTAGTGGGGTCCACTAGAGCTTTGGATGACACTCATTCTTTGGATTTCACCCTCACCCTAAAATGATCTCGGTGTATGGACAGACGGCGTGGAAACAAAACATATATCATAGTGGGGCCACAGATTCAGCGGCAGCTAGCCAATCCGCACATGTATAAGGGTCTCTTGCGGTGGGAATTGGACTGCACCATGATATCCTGCGGGGTGGTTGGCAAGAGACCCCCCCCCCCCCCCCCCCCCCTCTCTCTCTCTCCCTATATATATATACACACACACACCATTTTCTCCAATGGGTTTCACCCACACTCTCATGCAGTAGTGCAACGTTCGGTCACATTGGAGGCGCCATTCGCATGCTTCATTCTGAAGTGGCCCGCCCTAAGAAGAAATTAATTTAATATCACGTGGTCTGATGGCCACGTATCAGGTATTAAACTGGACAGGTACTATAACGCCATACCTGGCCCGCATGTTGTAAAAGAGGCAAATCCGAGGGAAGGTGACTTCTCAACCGACTCGAAATGTAATCACAACCTGAATCCTTCAGTGGTCCACAATCACGAGGTTTTGCTTGCCATCCCCCAGCATTAATAATGCTGCAGCACATGTACTGGGCCCTTCATTGCAAATACCTCTCCACCTCTCTGTCATTGTTTTGAAATCAAATGACGCGTCTATGGAAACCCAAGATGTGCATACTCCACCCCAATCAATTCTGCCCTTGTCTGATCCTATGAACCCAAAAAAAAAAAAAAAAAAAAAAAAAAAAACAGAAGAGGAGGAAGAAAAGTTTCTATGATCCTCAGCTGGAGGAAGTGATTAGTATCTCGGATCATCAGTATGTACATGCATGGCCCATCGCTCCATTATCCAAACCATTAAAATAAATAAATAAATAAATAAATAATGGGGGACACTTTAGATGGCTGATATCCCAAAAGTCTACCACATGCAAATATACAAGCTGTCCAATCTTTGATATTTTTCCATTGAGTCATTCATTACCTTTTGTTCATTAATTCCTAAACTGTCTACTTTCTAGGCGATGATTGGGAGATTGGATTTTCAATTGGGGAAATATTTGCAGCACGGTTTATCCACTCCTTCAGATCAGCGGTCTGGATCATCCAAACATGGACTTACTTTAGTTTGTTTTCTTTTCTTTTCTTTATTTTTTAAAATAATTATTATAATAATAATTATTTCAGGAAACCGCTGTATTCAACTTACTAGTTTTTGCTCAATCGAGCCCAAGTCATGAAAAACATGAAAATGCGTGGGCCATAGGCATAGCAATTCATCAATGCCAATCAATTCTTGCATTTGCCAAACATGGGCAACCTTTGTTCAGATTCAATTTTAGCATGGGCCTTTACTAATATTGTATCCATCTTCAATTTTCACAAGACGAATTGAATTTGTAGAACTTTGACACCTCAAATCTGGTAGAACATCATTCATCTATAAGATTTACTCTCTCACTGTGGTGTATCCCACCTCTTACAAAAGAAGATTTACTCTCTCACCGTGGTGTATCCCTCCTTAGACAGAAGGGAATGTATGGTACCCACGACGACGTCCACCAAGTTAACGTTTCAATTTTACATACACGTCACAGGTAGGCACCATGCAACTCAGAACGTTCAACTGATCATCCCCCACCAGCTAGTTCCTATTCTTTCCACAAGTGGCATCAATGTTAAGTAATCTCGCTCGCTTGAGGTCCCCTAGCCCAAAAATCACAACGAATCGAGGATCCCAACAATCCAACTGGTGGCCAGGAAATGGTTGATTGAAGGGGAATATGGTCGATTGTCTGAATTGGAAAGGCCATATTGGATGCCGAAAATTGTCAGGCCAGTATGAATTTTAGGCCATGTTGCATGAACCCAGGGAACAATTTGGATGGAAAACATTCACTCGCATGCAATGTTTATTGTGAGTGAGTCACCATGATTTGAATGGTCCGTCCCAATCCTTGTGCCAGTATATATGAAGGGTTTGTAATTCTTTCTTATTCGGTAAAGACAACAATCAGTAATCAAGAGAGGCCAGCTGAATGCCATAGAAGTTGAACAAACGTATGGTTACTTATGTCTCTATACCGATGAATCGATTGCTCAACAAAAGCCAAACATGCCCACCACCGAAAACTTAAAATCCTATCTAATCTGCACCTGGCCTCGTGTCCTTTACCGCCCAAATTGAGAAAGCTACTTAAATGTATGTCCCAACCGTTCTTTCCATATATATGACTAAACACTTTCATTCATTTTCTACACAACACAATTGACATCTTTTGCAATCTAAGCTCTAGATCTCTTGCGACTTATAAACTGAGCCATGTTCAACCCCAAGAAGTTCATAGAGATGGCGGGGAAGGGGCAGAAGGTAGCTGCCGTTGGCAGGAGAAGAATTTCATTTTCAGGAACTGATGGTGAAGCAGATTCAAGTGGGTGCACCACATCGGTGGCCGATAATGGTCACTTCGTTTTCTACAGCACAGACCGAAGGCGTTCTGTAGTCCCTTTGGCATATCTCAACCGCACCATCTTCAAAGAGCTCTTTAGAATGTCTAAAGATATATTTGGGTAACCATGTAAGGGGCCTATCACATTCCCATGCGACACAATCTACATGGAGTATGTTGATGACTAAATCTAGATGGCTCTCTACTCCGATCCACGAACTCTGAGTCGCTTCAGTATCTTGAACCTGCACACTCATAATGAACAAAGGAGATCATGATCTAGGCAGGGGACCCTCCGATGCCTAAGTCAAGTGAAGGGAATCGGAGTCTAAGTTCGGGTGTAGTGAGAGAGTGTAAGATGTTGCGTACCTGTTGCCTATCGGACGGTCTGGGTTTGTTAATCTTGGCACGATTCACTTAATCAGCGGGATATTTTGATGATAGAGATATTGTTCATAATCCAGGGATTGTGTAGCATATCGTGCCTTAGAGAGGCGTATCTGTGGGCGAGATATTCAGTAGTATCTGCTTAAGGCAGTTTCTTAGTTTAGCGCATGGGATGTTCACGTTCGGCCTTGGCCATAGCTTGGGACCTCAGATTAAAGAGGCCCTGCCTCCGAGCTTTGGACCTTTGAGCTTTCCCCTCCAAGCTCCGAGGCAAGTAGCTGGCTTAACTCGTTTAGTTGAGTTTCCCCGTAATGGGTGACACGCAGATATGGGTGGTTGAAGGACTCGTCTCTGGTCGAGCAGTAGTGGATGGCTCGAGATCTCGCAAGTAGGCTTCGGTCTGAGCTTCACACCGACTGCCCTGGCCTTAGATTACTCCGATCTGGCTGCCTCAGAGCAGAGGCGCGACTGTGACCGATCCGAGAATCTTCCTTCCCAGATGACCTCTTGCGTATCCGATCAGATTAAAATAGTGTCGGACCTCAGAATTGAAGGGGCTCAAATCTTCCCATAACAAAAGCCCCCTACTCTCCAAGTTCAGACATGAACTTGAAGAGTAAATATATGCGGAAGATCAATAGCTTCCCCTGTCATATTTTCCACGCATGCGGTTGCAATTATGATTTCTATGTTTGGAGAGATACATCCTCGAGGTTTTTTATGCACAGCTAACCTCCAGCAGACGCGTGGCAACGGTTAAGATTTTGAATCGTCATTGAACCTATGGCTGACCGCCACGTATGCCATGGGAGATGTTTGAATGATGCTTTCCCTGCTCAAGTGTCGCTTCCGCTACCCCGAGCTTGTAACCCAATGTCAGAAGCACGTGGCCTGACAGAGCTTGAGCAAGTGACCTACAACCACATGCGTTCTGAAGTCGACTTACGACTATTCGGCTGTGGCCATTATGCCTTGCCCTTAATGCGAAGATCCTTCCTAGGCTATATAAACCTTAGCATTTCAAAAACACTCCTCATTTCTGCATTCCAAATTCATGTGGTAGTTGGTTCCATAAGGAGGCAGTTTCTGGTGAAAATGATTCCGACCGATTTGAATTTTTAGGCAAGACAATTCCGACTGATTTGAAGATTCCGCGAGATGCGATTCCCAGCGACCGTATGGTGAGCCCCCCCTTTCTCTATCGTCACTTTTATTTTCTTTACCTCTATGAGATGTTGGCCGATTTAAACATGGCTTGAGAAGATTGAGACCTGGATGACGACTCCGAGTCGGGGAGCTCGGATGACAGTAGAGGCGTCTCCTAAGGCCCCTTGGAAGTAGTACCTCTCTTCCCCCCGCCCTGAAGAAGCAAAGAAGCGAGGGCTCGGACACACCGCACGGGCAAGAAGAAAACTACCCAAGCCCCTCGAGACTCGTCAATAGGCGATGCTGAGATGCCTGCAAGCGGACGGGCTTCAGAGATCATCTCAGGAGGCTCTGTGCTAACAGAGTCTCAAATGGGATGGATCCGTTCAGAGTTCGAGATCCCGGACTCCGTACAAATAAGGGCGTCAGAGCCCTTCGACACTGTCGGTGCCCCGACCGAAGGGGAAGTCACCATTTTTCTTTGCGCTCTGCAATGTGGGCTCCGACTTCCCATGCATCCCTTCGTCCGAGCCCTGATGGCTTACCTGGGACAGCCCCCGACCAATTAACCCCTAATGCTTGGAGGGTTTTGATCTCTTCCTTCATAATCTGGCATCAAGTTAGGAACCTAGAGCTGACACTAGAGGAGTTGATAAACTTATACTTAGTCAAGCATGACAGCCAAGAGCCATCGTATTACTTCGCAACTCGCAGCAGCAAGGGGTCGGAGTTGGTCATGAATCTTTTGTCCTCTAACAAGGACTGGAGGAACAAATGGTTTTGGGCCTTGGGTAAGTGGGAAGTATCGGTAGTGGAGCTTGGGAACTTGAAGACTCTGGTCCCCACTCGATTTACCACCCCAGGTCAGACCTTGCACATTTTCTCTCTCTTTTTTTTTTATATCTCTTTCCCTCTTGTTGTGATTTGACTAAATCTTTTTTTATTTTTATAGACTTCCCGAGAGGTTCGCCTCTCCTCACTTCGAACCAGAAGAATCAAGTCACCAAGGCCAAGGCGTGCTCGGGAGACCTCCGCTCCTAGTTAGATCTAATCACTTCCACTAACCTTCATTGGTCTGGACTCTGCAAGTCCAATCCACTCTCCACTTCCTTCAGTAAGTTTCTCCTTCGTCTCTTGCTTTGAAAGGACTTAATCTCTTAACTTGATTGTTGATTCATTACTTTATATGTAGGCATGGCCGAGGCTTCTAGGTCCTAGAGGAGGAAGGCTGCAACGGTAGTCAAGCAGATGTTGAGGGTCGAGACCTGAACAAAAACTACTGTTTGGAGGAGGCCGGCAACTCCTCGCGGTGAGGGCCCTTCCGTCCTAATTTCTATCACTGTAGCTCCAACTATACCTTCAATTTCTGTTGCTATAGCTCTGACTCCCGCATACTTTGCGGCCGAGGTCGCTCCCTTCCCCCTGCCATCGCCCCTCATGTTGTTGAAGCACCTCTAGTAGCCCCTGAGCCCTACATAACTGTCTCATCTTCATCCGAACAGGAGGAAGCCGTTTGGATGGCTGACGTCATGTTCTCCCCTCCTGAAGTCAGGAACGATCTTAGGGTGAGGCTCAGGCCTCAGTAGGCAGCAGGACTGGGGCCAAGGAAATAATAGGGTCAGCTCAAGTGGGTACTAGCAAGGAAAGGTTTCAGCCAGGTTACCACATGTCCTGCTTGGTCCGCTGGGCTGCCAAACACACCTTAGAGGAGGAGATAGCCAACATTCTCACCAAGTCGGACGAGTCTTTCGTAAATGACATAGCTTCCATCTTCTATTTTGACTTTTCTTGCCTTTAGTTTTTTACTGCGTTTGAATGCTCATTCTCTTGTTTTTGTTCAGTCTGCCTCGAGGCTCCTTCTGACTCAGGAGAGATTGAGGGAGCTTGCAAAGAAAGACGATAAGGTGGAAACCCTCAAGGGCAAGGTCGGGACCCCACGAGATGAGGCCACCTTCATCGGCAGCTCGATGACGAAAAGGCCCGTGAGCTCCAGGTGAAGGAGGTAGTGAGTGATCTTGAAGCCGAAGCGGTGCTGCTGCAGGTGAGCTGTCCCGGGCCAAGGCCCATGCAGACTCACTCGCTAAGGAGAACGCCCGATTGGTGAATGCGATGGAGCAGACTAGAGCTGAGGCGATGGAAGAGTTACACAGAGCAATCTCTCAGGAAAAGGAGGCTCAACGAGCTGAAGACGAGGCTCCCTATCCTCGGCATTGGCTGCCGCAGTAGATGCCTTCAAGGCTTCAGAGGAGATGGCCACTGAAGCTACCAAGTTTTACAATTGTGGCTTCGATGCTTGCATTGATGTGATTCAGAATCTATATCCAGACCTCAACCTTAAGCCTCTGCTGACTGAAGACACAGGGGAGAAACCCTCTGGAAACACTTGCCCGGACTAGGCTAGTGCCTCCCAAGCTCCTCCTCCAAATGAATGAATGAATAATTTTCAACATTTCTCTTTTTATGACTTTTTAGAACTTATATTTTGTTGAATGATCTGATGGATGATATTTTTTGACCCTCTGGAGCGGGCATGTGGATAATGATTTTTATATGTTAATTCGTAGTTGATTTTTGGATGGTGATTGATAACTATTGATTGCCGAACCAATTCATTGACAGGTTGATTCATTTCGGGGCATTGCCGAGCCGACTCCTTGACGGGTCAGCTCATTTCAATGTCGTTCTGTAGAATTTTGTGGTATTGCAATTGTCAGGACCAGACCCCTAGGGGATCGGTTCCTCCTACAATTGGCGAGCAACTTTTAGTAAACCCATTAGTCGGACAACGAATTGACTTCTCTATCAAGGCATCGGGTCATCTATGGGCTTTTTTCCTAAACATGAGGGGATGTCCTGGAGAACTTTCGCGGGATAAAATACTAACCCATTCTTTAAGGGATCAGTTCGTTAAGTTGACCCCTACTTATGAGAGATAATTTTTTATTAGCAGATAATCCGCTCATGAAGAAATGTGAATTTTAATGGGGGCCTCAAAGGCTAGTCATTCAAAGGCATACATTTATTGGGGTCCCTCGACGGCCATTACATTAAGGGTAGTAGACTTTTAGGTGCTCAGTGTTCCAGGGGTGGGGGAGCTGACGGCCCTCGAGATCTTTTAAATGGTAGGAGTCAGGTTTGGTCGATCGGACCACATGATACGTCCCTTCCTAATTAGGCCCGAGTGTCCCAGCCCCCGATTCTACTGTGTTTTGGAAGACTCGGCAAAGGACTAGGTCCCCTGGATGGAACTGTTTGGTCATGACTTTAGAATCATAGAATCGTACCACTTGTTGATGTCGAGTAACGACTTAGAGTTTAGAAACGTCTCTGGCTTCTTCAAGTAGATCTAGGTTGGTTGTCATCTGCTCGGCATTTTGGTTCTCCTGATAATTTCTGACCCAAGTTGTAGGAAGGCCAATTTCAACTGGCACCGTTGCTTCTAAGCCGTAAGAAAGTGAAAATGGGGTCTCCTCCGTAGAAGACTGAGCCGTAGTCCTGTAAGCCCAAAGGACGAATGGGAGCTCCTCAGCCCAGTTACCTTTCGCTTTCTCTAATTTTATTTTAAGATGGTGCTTGATGACCTTGTTAATTGTCTTCACATATCCATTGGATTATGGGTGACGAGGTGAAGAATACGCGTTTGTGATGCCGAGCCCTTGACACATACCTCGGAACTTGTCATTATCAAACTGCTTTCTATTATCAGACATGATGGTGTGTGGAATCCCAAACCGGCAGATGATGTTTTTCTAAACAAAATCGATCACCTTCTGTTTTGTGATCTTTGCAACAAGCTCAGCTTCGGCCCACTTAGTGAAGTAGTCAACTGTGATAATGGCGAACTTGACTTGCCCTTTCCCAGTGGGTAGAGGTCCGATGATGTCAATCCCCCACTAAGCGAACGGCCACAGACTGCTCATGGGAGTCATTTCTTCTGCCGGTTACCTTGGCATAGTGGTGTACCATTGACATTTGTCGCATCTTTAAACATAGTTCTTCGTGTCATCCCTGATAGTCGGCTAGAAATATTCTTGGCGGAGTATTTATAGAGCTAGGGCTCGATCACCAGAGTGATTTCCGCAGATGCCTTCATGAATCTCCCGAATCACATAATCTGCCTCATTGGATCAGAGACACCTGAGATAGGGCTGTCAATGTCCTTTCTTAACGAGGACCACGTTTGTGATCTAATTGGGATAGTGTACTTCTTCTATGAAACCAGCATCGAGCAGTAAGGAGACTTCATCAGCTATGGCATCATACCGCTCGACATCGAACGATCTTTTTTTTTGCTTCATGGGTTTGTGATCCAGGTTTACATTCAGCTTGTGGACCATGACATCTGGAGAGATCCCGGGCATGTCCTCATGTGACCATGTGAAGACATCCCTGTGTTGTCGCAGGAAAGCCAGCATTTCGGAACGTTGTTTAGAAATCAATGACATACCGAGCTGAAGAATTTTGCTCGGGCCTGCCTTATTGAGTGGTACTTTCTCCAAGTCTTCCACAGATGAGTCCTCTGTAGGTCCTCTGGGATCTAGGACGTTGACGGTGAGTGTTTGCTTTACGAACCCTTTCTTCACTGCTATTGCATAGCATCTTCGAGCTTCGTACTAGTCACCTCGGAGGTAACCTATTCCGCCCTCAGTGGGAAATTTCATCATTAGATGATAGGTGGAGATGACTGCCCTCATCACATTAAGAGAAGGACTGCCCAGAATGATGTTGTGTACTGATAACACATTAACAACGAGGAAGTCTACCATGAGGATGAATTGATGTTGTCCTTCTCCCTCGGATATCACCATTTCTCCAGAAAAGTCTTGTAGGGTGTCTTCACAGGTCTAAGGCATGACATTGGAATCCACATTCTTTCAAAAGTCTCAGAGTAGATCACATCTACTGAGCTTCCGGTGTCGACCAGGATGTGGTACACCTTGTGGTTGGCTACGGTCATCGTAAGCACTAGGGCGTCGTCATGTGGATCATCTTCCGAGAAGGTCATACTGCATGGGCTTACCTGGAGTTCTTTGATTCGCCGCTCGGTCATGTGGATGTAGTGTTCCGGGTCAGACTTCCAAGAATGGAATTTTCAAGCCTTGTTTGAATCTCGCCTACCAGATGAGCCACCGAAGATGGGGCAGATTTCAGCTGGCTCTTCTGCAGTGTTATTCGGCTGCTCTCGCTCTTCTTTCCGAGTTGTTCTCTCTTCCTTAGTATATCGGCGCAGATGACCCTTGCGAATAAGAGTGTCGATCTCATCTTTGAGATCCATGCAATTGGTTATGATCTTGATGGAAACGGTAATACTTAAGCTTGTCTCGATGATCCAGGTTGGCCTTCATACAAACATGTCAGTTCAAAATCTTGTGCCCTCTGATGTCTAATAGAATTTGCACGGTTGATGTATTGAGGGGGTGTAGGAATGGAATTTATTCTCTGGTTTTCTACTCGGATTATGATCGCAAGGAGTGCGGTCATCTAGTCCTTTGCCAAATGACTGAGGTTCTTCGTTCCTTGATCTCTTTCCCTTGCCAGTCAGCTTTGTCACTTGAACATTTTTATGGGCGTTCGAGAATTCCTCGGCGTTAGTATACTTTTGAGCTCTAGCGACGAGGTCAGCCAATATCTTGTCGTCATAGTCTTCCACTTGTAATGCTTCCTCATTGAAACGAGCGGTGTAGTCCTTCAATGACTCCTTAGGCTCTTGCTTGATGGTGAAGTGATGAGTATTCGACTTCCAACTCTTCTTACCTGTCACGCCCCAAACACGAAAATCAGATTCACAGGAATCCTGATCGCCGAATCTGGTGTCGATAGACTCCATAGTCCCCCATTCTCGGATCCTGTCAATCATATGCCAGACTCCGATCCTGGGATCCTACAAGGAGGATTTTCAGAATAATTTTTTTTTTGTAATGGAGTATAACCACAAGCATAACCAAGTCACAAAACAACATCACCACATATCCACTATATCAAAAACTTTAAGTACAATATGGAAAGGGAAATACAAGATGATCAAAAAGCTCTAAAATGGCCTGATACACGCTCCTGCCTCAGCGCTGCTGCTATCCCACGCTACCTACACGCAACTGTCGTGCATAAGCTTACAAAAGCTTAGAGGGTGGTGTAAGTGTGCACAAGGCAAACGCCAAGTGCACAATATCAGAGTAATGCATAAGTATGCGGTAAGTCCATGAATACAACCAGCCGTACCAAGGCTATATGATGCAAGGCATGAATGTTATCGGCCATACCAAGGCCATGTGATGCGAGACATGAATGCTATCGGCCATACTGATGAAATGCAAGGCCTATGTAGCCAAATGTCATATGCGAAATGCAATCCAAGTAAGTCGGTACTCATCAAGTACACATATCAGTACAGTTCCTCTCTAGATATCACAGGGGTCTAATACACTTCGTAGTGACTGCCACCTCCCTAGCTGCACAGTCAAGCAAGCAGAATAGACCTCACTATCTGCCTGACCAGTAGTCTGCCAATACCTACCCGGCTCGTTGATAGCGGACTCATTTGCGAGCTGGTCAAACTCAGCCTAACTTATAACCCCCTCACTCAGGCGGATAAGGCCACACCCCCTTCCAACTGACCATGACACAGTGGGAGACGCGACCTACTGGTATTCAGCACTCGGGCGCTCGTATATCCACTCGGTCTAGACGTTGTAGCATCTCCTGGTACCAAAAAAGTTCTGGAACTTTCACCCAAGGACATCCTAAGTGCCCACAGTACTAGAACCAAGCATTTTTGGTATCCAATACGGCCATCCACGATGTACCTTTGGAGCCACAACCCTGATATCGCTAGGGCGTGCAGTGATCAAGTTACACATATGTGAGATGCATGAATCACACGTCAAATCATGCAGAAATCCAGGGCGTACTACGCGATCATGTAGGGCACTTTATCTCATAATGAGTCCCGTAAATGGTCTACCCAATGGTGTATGCTATGATCAGTCACTACTCATATCAAGCATATATATGATGCGTATGGGCATGAGTCATGGGATTATACTAAGCATGTTATAAAGCGATGAATATTAACGAGTATGGGCCTATCAATGGGCCCTAAGAAGAGTTACAATGCGGACATTTAACCAACATTGTACATACAATGTGGACGTCAAACCATCATTGCTCCTAAGGCACGACCCACCATAAATATCATGACATGAACCATGGAGAAACGCACATTGAAATGGACCCTAAGGACATCCTATTGGCCTCAACCCATGGGCCTTAGATACATCAAATGGGCCATATCACATGGGCCTTACATTCATCAAATGGGCTGCATTAATGGGCCTCACCAATGAGCCTTATGTACATTGCAATGGTCCATGACCCATGAGCCTTGAAATACATCACAACGGCCTTATAATATGGGCCCTACATTCATCAAATGGGTCATACCAATGGGCCCTACATATAATTCAAATGGACCATGCCAATGGGCCCCACGTATACTTTAAATGGCCATGCAATGGGCCCTACATATACTTCAAATGGGCCATGCCAATGGGCCCTACATATACTTCAAATGGGCCATACCCTAAATATAAGTGGGATAATGATTTCCATCATTAAAATTTACAAGGCCCACCATAACATTTATTTCCATCCAACCTACTAGATGGCGTGGAGGCGAATATCAGTTTATAAGAAGCCACTATGGCCCCCTTTGGAATTTTGAACGGTGGACGTCATTAGCCACTACTTTAGGTGGTGGGGTCCATTTGAACTTTAAATCTGCCCCATTCTTTAGCTCATGCACTAAAATGATCTATCAAAATGGTTGGGGGAATAGGATGCAGCACGTGCATCATGGTGGGTCCCACCAGTCGTCCAACAACTAAAGGAAATGGCTGGACGGCATGGAAATACATATATTGTTGGACGGTGGTAATAAAACACATATATCATTGTGGGTCCCACGTGGGACCCACCATAACGTTTATATGACATCCAACTCGTTGATAAGGTCCACAGACCTGGATGAAGAGTAAAAACAAATTTCATATTGATTCCAAAACTTTTGTGGGCCCAAAAAGGGTTTCAATGGTAGAGCTCAATCACCGTTGTTTCTTACGGTGTGGGCTACCTGAGATCTGGATCAAGCTGATTTTTGAGGTGGGTCTACTTCAGAGGGTGGCCCACCTTATGAACGGTTTAGATGGGATATAAAGATCAAGGTGGGGCCCACGGCTAGAGCCGTGGGTTCCCTGCATCCGCTCGCTGTTGAGCACAAGACGCCTGCCCATCCTGACGTCCAGAGGCAGCAGCCTCTACTGCTTTGATATATATATATTTTTGTTTTAAAAACCCATTTTTTGGGGTTTTCCTGATGTGGGGTTTGCATTAGGCCCATCCACTCCAGCCATTGGATTCCTCAGCCCATAACAATTCTATGGAGACCAATATCAGGCCCTTTGAAGCGTGTAAAAAAAATCTGGATAGATTTCAATGGTAATGATACTATTTTTAATACTATGGCCCACTAGATACTCCGATCAACCTCAATTTTCGGCTCAACGCCTAAAATGAGTTAGGGAGTGAGGTGGATGGTTTGGATTAGAAACATTCATCAGGGTGGGGCCACACAAGTTGTTCACCCTAATGGCTTGTAGAACCAAGCCAATATTTGTGTTTTCCTTCCACGTCCAGCAACGTCCAGACGCTGGACGTTTTTGAGTTTTTCAACATATTCAAGGTGGGCCCTATTTAGGTGGGCCACCATAAGATGGATGGTGTAAGTACAATACATAGAAGATGGGCCCCACTCATGGACGGCTTGGATAAAATACTCACTCCATGGTGGGGTCCATTCAAGTGGACCACACAAACTCATCATCATCACACAAAAAAATATAAAAGAGAGGGAGAGAGAGAGAAAAGAGTGGGACACGCGTGATGGAGGGACCCCGACACTATGGGCCCTCTGTTTTAAGCATCCAATCATACATCAATGGGTCTCATTGCATATGGGCCCTCCAAAAAAAAGATCAATGGTGGAGATCCCTTTCCATCCAAAATGAACCGTCTATATGACCTCTTTAATGCAAGGAAAGTAAACATCATGATAGGGTCATGGAGATTGGCCCCATCATGGAATGATCATGATAATCAAAGTAGGCCATCGACCACATCATAGGGTCCAAAGTGAGATCCATACCATTGATCAGTAGGCCTCACTTGGTCCATCACAAAGCATGAAAACTAGCCTATAGAAGCACCCACCTAGCGATCTCCTTGGTCCGTTGGAAAGCCTATCTCCTTATGCTTCACTTTGATGGTGGATGATGAGATTTGGATGGCTAGGATGGAGGTTTTGGGATGAGAAAGTGGGTCACCAACATGCACTCTCTCACATGGAAGAGAGCTTGGACATGGGTTCTCTCTTGCTTGGGATTTTTTTGCTTGGGAAATGAGGGAGAGAGAGAGGGTTGTAAGGAGATGTGAGAGATGGGTGATGGATGTGAGTGATGGGTGTGGTGATGGTGTACTTGACATGAGAGTTGACTTGGCGGTTGCTTGACTTGTGGAGAAAGAAAGCATGGGTGCTTTGTACTTGACATAAGAGGTGATTGATGGGATTGATTTGACATGTTGTAGAGATTCTTTTTGGGATTTATAACATGCGGTGTTTTCTCGAAATAAACGTCGGCTCACATCTCTTAATCAGGATATTGGATCGGTACATGAGTCGCGGTGTTGGAACTGCGGCGACTGTGCGGTTGCAATGGTAAAAGTCTCGAATTAAGCCAACTCGAATGCGTAGGATACGACTTACGGTCGTGCGTAAACGTCGATTACAAGTCGTGGATTGCCAAAATTTGATGGAAAGAATCGCGGCAGTCAACGAAATAGTACGGACTAGGATACGGGTCTTACATTACCGCTTATGAATTGGAAAAGGAATAATTGGTTGAGTTTTGTGAAGGAACTAATGGAGTTAGGTTTGAGCTGACGTTACCAACTCTGGGCAGATCGTGTGAGCATGATCAAAAACCCCCTACACATCATCTGTCCATCACTATTAGGATTTGCATCCATGAACGATAAGCCTTCATGTGCTCAGATGGGTCAGCAGAACCAGAGTATTGGATGACAGGAGATATCTGGAAGCTCTGTGGCATCACCTCACTCATGATCGTAGAGGTGAAGGGAGGTTTGATCTCTTCCATCATTGCTTAAATGGCGGCGAGAACTGACGACGGCTGCTGCTTCTTTTCTAGAGGCCAAAATTTTGTTGTTGAGCTCCAAAATTCGTGTCTCTCACAGATCTTTATTTTTAGCCACCATCTTTTATTATTTTTTACTTCGGGAGTTCTCCTTCCCATCCTCCTTTTTAACTCATGGCAGAGATCCGTTGGTGTCATGGCCAAAGTGACCGAGGCATTCGTCGAAACTCGAGTTACTGTATTCCGGGCCAGAACTCGGATTTGGATCGGGGGAGGGTTCTGAACCGAAGCTGGAGCCCGAGTGAGTTGACATTGAGGCCCCTCGGGTCTCATACTCCTTGGTGCGGAATGGGTTTCACTACCGGACTAATCGGTTCTGGAAGAGGATTTTCCTGAGCAGGATGTGGTTGCAGCTCCTATTGCTGCTTCATTTGGTTAATTTCATCATGCAGAGCTTGTATCTCGCTTCACATAGCTCGATACTTGCTCGCCCGATTGTGAGAACGTTGGGAAGGCCCTTGAGCCGATTATTTTGTAGTGAAGAGGAATGGGTCTGATCATTTTTCTCTGGTTCCACAACTACCACTTTCTTCTCTCCTCTTGCCATTATGCTTAAGAATAGGAACCTGACCTTTCATATCAGATTCTTACAGATGACGCTAAAAATGTTGATGACTAAATTTGGATGACTCTCTACTCTGATCCACGAACTTCGAGTCACTTCAGCATCTTGAACTTGCACACTGACAATGAGTAAAGGAGACCCTGGTCTAGGCAGGGGACCCTCCGATGCCTAAGTCAAGTCAAGGGAATCGAGGTTTAAGTTCGGGTGTAGCGAGAGAGTGTTACATGTTGCGTACCTGTAGCAATGAGATCCCCTTGTATTTATACCTGCCTATTAGACTGTCTAGGTCCGTTAATCTCGGCACGATTCACTTAATCAGCGGGATACTGTGATCGTGGAGATATTGTCCGTAATTCAGGGATTGTGTAGCATATCATGCTTTAGAGGGGCGTATCTGTGATCGAGATGTTCGGTAGTATCCGCTTAAGGCAGTTTCTTGGTTTAACGCATGAGATGTTCACGTCTGGCCTCGGCCTCAGCTTCGGATATCAGACTAAAGAGGCCCTACCTTCGAGCTTCAGACCTTTGAGCTTTCCCCTCCCATCTCCAAGGTGGGTAACTGGCTTAACTCGTTTAGTTGAGTTTCCCCGTAATGGGCGACACGCAGATGTAGGTGGTTGAAGGATTCGTCTCTGGTCGATCAGTAATGGATGGCTCGAGATCTCGCAAGTAGGCTTCGATCTGAGCTTCACACCAACTTCCCCGGTCTTAGATTACTCTAATCCTATTGCCTCGGAGTAGGAGTGCGATTGTGGCCAAGCTGAGAATCTTCCTTCCCAGATGACCTCTTGCGTATCCAATCATATTAAAGTAGTATCGGACCTCGGAATTGAAGGGGCTCGGATCTTCCCATAACTAGGTACATTGTCTCGATAATCCAAAGAAGCACATCCCAAGATTTAGAGAGGGCTTTGCTTGTTTCCATAAGCCCCGAGCGGTGCTCAAGATCTTCTGTATGGCATGGAGTGACCAGTCAAAAGATAGATCTTTATTGCTTTGGATGGAGCCAAATGACTTGTTCCACCAAATTGTAGCCTCTTTCAGAAATTTCATGTGCATATGATCTATACAATTTTGATTCAATCAAACTATTGTACTACATATTCCATTAAAATTACAATGACAGAATGGTACATGTGTCTTTAGTTCGCGTCGCATTTTAAGCTCAAAATTTATTAATAAGATAAATATACTAATAATAATAAAATATAGGTTTTGTTACACATTTAGGACCATTTTGGATGGCACGTTTTGAAGTACATAATGTGTTTTAAATAATACAATCGTTTTTAAGCATAATTTATTATTCTAAGAAACCGTATTTGGACCCTCGTTATTATTATATTTGAACACATAATTCCTTTCAAAATGTGTTATTTTCATAAGTTGGAGAATTTGATTAACCTAATTATCTTAAGTCATTATACTGATAACTACCCCCGGACACCTCTCTTGCAATCTGTTCCCTCACCACTCTCAGCCCTTCATCACAAAAGTGGCAACATAAGGTGGACCATGTGTCATGGAAAGTCCAAATAAATGATTGGAACTCTATTATAATGAATATTCCATTCATTTTCCTAGCCATTGATAGTTAGGATCATCCAATCAAATTAAGTTCTAAGATAATTTCTAAACTGAAGATGGGCCCAAATGATCAACAGTCAGATAAATGAGCAGAGTTTCTCAATTATTGTCAATATGAGTCATCCATTTTCTTAACTATTTCTCGGCTTGTACGTAGAAGCCAATGAATGTGATATTTTGAAAGCAATTTGCAATTAAATATGGGTTGTACATGATGGATGGTCCATATCTCCGATTGATACTTCTCTATTATAAACAATCTAAACGGTCCATTTCCTATTTATAATTGAATGGTTAGGAGCATTAGAGTAAAGTTACTTTTGAGAAGGATTGGCTAGAAAAGATTGGTCCCACATAATAAACGGTTCATATCACTTGTTAAGCCATTTAACAGTGCAAAGCCAACCACTTACTGTACAAATATGCTTCAAGCTGCACATTTATATGCATATCCATAGGTTGTTAAAAAAAAAAAGAAGCCATTTAAAGTAGTCCTGTTGTCAGATCTTTTCTTGTTTTATTTATTTTTTATCGGCCCAATGGTTGTGCCCATTCAACATGATGAACGTACGGAGTGTTCTACATGTAGTGAGGATCAACCATTTAAATGGGCCGCTATGATAGAAGTAGACCAAAAAATGAAGTAGATCAAAAACTCGGGTGGGCCACACCACAAGAAACGGTGGTGATTGAACGCCAGCTACCATTAAAAACTTAGATCTCACCGTAATGTTTATTTCCCATCCAACCTTTTGATAAGGTCAAATAGACCTGGATGAAGGGAAAACACAATCATCACCTAGGTGCGGGGTGATGAGCTCGATCACTGTCTTCCTCTAGGGATAACTACTCCAAATAGATGGAGCTCTATGAACTCCTCGCACAACTTTCTTGAACCCATAAGAGATAAAATTAGAAATAATTCCTAATAAATTCAAAATAAGTTAATAAATGATAAAAAATGAAATTACGACTCCTTAAAAATGGAACCCAAACACTCTAAAAACATGAGTTACTATAAATACTAAACTTACTATTTATATATTTATAGATGACCTCTATTTCTATTAGGTTTCAAGGTTTTTGGCAAAAATTAGTAAGTGTCTAATTTAGCCCAACCACTTTATTCTCTTAAAATTTCCAAGTCCTTTTCACATTGTTCAAGACTTCTACAACTCAAAAGATCAAAAGTTATACTTGAATTAAAACTTACAATTTATAGTCAAAATGAAACTAAATGGGAATCTTGACGATCAAATTGATGGAATTTCACAAATCTCGCATGGGCAGCTCAGTGTAACAGGGTTGATTGGCTTAAGTAACTCCTTCTTCCTATAAATCAATTATAATATATGTTAAAAAACTCATCCCAGTTTGCGACATACGACTAATTATCAAAGAAATCACAAAGAAACAAATATTTACATGGAAAATTCACTACAAGAAAGTAGGCCTTTAGCCTCAATTTTTTAGCCTCGGTTCAAAAAAAGGATAAATATGGTTTTTAGCCTTGGTTGTAAAGGAACTGAGGTTAAAAATTCACTTTTTTCCTCTGTTGATGAGAAACTGAGGATAAAACTCTGTCCTATTGCCTCGATTTGTGAGAAACTGAGGCCAAAAGTCTGCCCTTTTGCCTCGGTTGGTGAGCAACTAAGGCCAAAAGTCTGCCCTTTTGCCTCGGTTAGTGAGCAACTGAGGCTTAAAGTTTGCCTTTTCGCCTCAGTTGGACAGCAACTGAGGCCAAAAGTCTACCCTTTTACCTTGGTTGGTGAGCAACTCAGGTTAAAAGTCTGCCTTTTTGTAACACTCCGAACTTTTCAATTGCAAGTATTGAAAGTCTTCAAGTGTTACCGTAAATTTAACCTATTATGTATACGTGTATAGTACCAATCTACCTAAACTAACCCTACATCCATCCTCCAACGTGAATCTGACCGATTAAGAATGATTTTCATCCATAAATCAAGTCATCTAACCGCTGATCATGTGGTCTGATAAACGTACCTTCCCTTGACTAAATCGGTGAATAACTCTTTATCCATAATGATTTGAATATAAGTTCTTTTGTAGGGATTATTTAGAAATGGGCATAGAACCATGTAAAACCATTGGATTTCACAAAACTCCTAGATCGACAATAATTACGAAAATGTCATTAACCTAAACCCCTGAATTCTAAATCACATAGTTTTCGTAATCCGTTTCATGTAAAATTTTATACGAAGCCTAATTATCATAAATTAACCAAACACGTTAAATTTCAACCGTTAAATCATATTAAATCAGCTACTTAACCTCTAAATCCGTTCGTACACTTAACAGATCAAGATTCTGATCCGTCCATCTTGTTCACACCACATGAAAATGCTTAATCCACTATTAGAATCAGAATCTGAGAAACTTTCACATGTAAGAAAGTCACTTGAATCTAATGTTATATAAGCCCTACCCCTAATCACTCCAGAAACCTATTTTATATCCATCTGTTTACAAAACTAACCGTACATCAACCCACATACATGGCCGGAGTGCATTCCATCAAGTTCCCATATTTTTAACATTTCATCTGACTACCCATCCTGATTGGATCCGCCAAGTGGGTCATCCGAATATTTGATTGAATCGGTCATTATAAAGATCTTCGGGTTTAAGTCCAAACTACCTGGTAACTTATCAATCGGAGGTGTACAAATGTTATTTTGAATTATGGAGTGTGCAAGCCACTAAATGAGCATCTTGAACATCCTTGGGAGATCGGGGCCCAAATTGGACTGATGGAAAGAGTATGAAAAACGGGGGATACCCGCCAAATTTCAAGGCATTTGGACAGTACACTCTGATATAATAGACATTGGAAGATGCTTAGAAAATGGATGGAAATTTTGTAATTATAGGATGTAAAGTGAGTGCGTGAAGATGGTTTTAACATGAATAGCATTTAATGCATTAGTAGATCGTGCAGCCCACCTGAAGTTCAGATCTACTTCAAATTTAGGACCATGTGTTAGTACGGTGTGCCAAAGACGGTGAATGGAGTGGATCTTCCAGAAGGTCATCAAAGGTGGAACCCCATCTATTTTGAACAAACTTGTCAGCATGTTGTAACAGCGGACGTAAAATCGAAAGTGATGGAATTACCACCACACATTGACTAGTGGTGTGGCTCATCCAAAACTCGGATCCAACCCATATTTTAACGCCTAGCCTAACATCGCCTTACAAAGCTGATGGAAGGAATGGATTTTCTAGAAACCATAATAGTGGACCCCACCTGATGTAATAGCCAATAAGTGTTTGATTAGAGACTAATGAGCATTTATAGGGTGATCTGATCAAATGTATTGTTACCCGCCAGGAACTTAGAATTTCCTTTTAGTTAGGTCCCTAGGACTTTTTTTCAACCATTGATGTTTAACTTCGAGGTGATATAACCAGCAGGTTAACTAGAATATATAATTAGAGCTAAAAATAAGTAGAAATTTGGTGTATGGCCCACCTGGGCCTTGGATCTGCCCCACCCTTAGTAAAAGTCCATGGCAAGGCCCACTAAATAGAATGGACGGTGTGGATTTATAACAAACATCATGGTAGACACCACACATGGGTTGCATGCGCACCAGGGGTGGAGCACCACTGTGCACTAGACCATTGGGGCACGGTCAGACGTCTTTGACCCATATCCTTCGAAAAATGGAGAAAACTCTCCTTCTCTCTTCGTTTGCACAGCCGACGGACGGAGTCCATTTAGGGTGTTCTATGGCCCACTATCATCATCGCCATGGATGATCTGAACCATCCATCTGGTTTGGATGGTCCTTCTAACCGAACCCTAGGTTTTTTTTACATGTTTCTACATGCATGTATGAACACAAACTCAAGCACATCCAGTCTACGGAAAACCAATTTTTCCAAAAATAGAAACTTTCCATTTCTCTTGTTGCTGTCAGACGAGCAATCCATGTGAGGATCTCTCCTCCAATCACAGCTCTCCTCCTTGGACGAATCGAAGCAATCTGCATGGGATAGGGTTTCCGCCCACAGCAAACCAAAACCTAAAACGTTTTGACCTTGCAAGCGGTTTCCATCAGAGAAAATCCGAGCCACCCGTTACTGATCCGACGGTGCTGGGATGTTAGGGTTAGCAAATAAAATGGGATGGACCGAGCAACAGGAGCTCGCCCTCCATGCTTGCAGCCATCCAAGAAAAATTGATTGTTTTCTTCCTCTAACGAACCCACCACCCAAACCTTCTTAGAACTTCAAATGAGCCTATCCATAAGCTCCCTGGGGTCCATACAGACCGTCTGGAAGAAACGGATTGGAGGGAGGAGCTCCACTTTCAAAGATGCCATTAATGGTCGTCTCCTCCTTCTCCGTTCAAGCCGTCGAGTTGACTAGTTCGGTGCGTTTTCTAGTCATGTCAGGAGCTCCCTCCAGCCAGAGAAGGATGAAGAAAAGAAAAGTAGAAAAGTGAAAGAAAAAGGAGGAAGCGGTTAGCCGTTGCCGCTGTCATGAACGAAGAAGAAGAAGAAGAAGAAGAAGGAAGGGACTATTGTAGCACCACATTGGTCCAGGCCGAGTCTGTCCAAACTCAACGGCCGTGCTGGATGTTTCCAATAGACAAAGTGAGAGAAGGAGAAAGAAAAGAGAGAGAGAGGAGAAGAAAGAAAAATGAGAGAATGGAGGGGTGCGCTGTCGCTGTCGTCGTTGCAACACGAGCATGACTCAACTCGACCGAGCTTGAGTTTGGCTCAAGTGTCCATTGTTGGACATTCCATCAGGAAGAAAGGAGGGTAGAAGGAAAGAAAAAAGGAGAGGAGTAGGAAAGAGAGAAGAAGGAAGAGATAGAGATGGAGTGTGCAGCTGCACTAGCCAAGCTGGGTTAACTCATTTTGGGACCGAGTTAGACCTCTGGCCCATTGGCTGGCTGAGTCCATCAAACTCTGTTAGACATGGGGTTTTGGGTGACGAGAAACGAAGAAGAAAGAGAAAGAAGAAAGAAAGGAGGAAAAGAGAAGGAGAGGTTGGTCGGGTTGATGCTGAGTTAACTGGGCTAAGTTGACTAACTGAATCAGTGAGTTAAGTCAACTCGTTTGAGCTAAGTTGAGTTGCGAAGCGGGCCGTCTGTTCGGATTGGAGCCGAGTTGAACCACTGAGTTGACCTAGGTGAGTCCACCTCCTCCTTCCATATTAAATTCATTTCGATTATAGTTATTCGTGTTACCATAATTACCATTGATAGGGTACTAATATTAAGCATGATTAACCATTAGTGAATCACCTATAATTAGCTATTATAGATAGATTAAAATTGTTAACTATAAGTGTTTTATTCTTCACCTTTAAGTATTCCTATTGATAGTTACAAACATCATCATTAGATAATATAATCACCTTCCTCATGAAATTAATACAATTTTTGTTAATATGAGTGTTGAGTGTTAGTCCTTATTATATCATGGTTGATAAAATTATTATTACTATTACTTGTATCATTTACAAGAGATTTTAAGTTATTATAGGAACATTAGAAAATGTTGGTATATTTAGATATGAACTTATGAACTATCCTTATTATTAACTAATATAAATTATAATACCACCGCTAAGAGTATTGTTGTAATTATTAAGATTTAATTCTAACTAATGTGTCAAGTAGAGTTCAAATCCTAAAGCCTAAGTTTAAGACTAAACTATAAGGTAAAAATAAACCTCAATTTCACTTCAAAACCCTAAGAATAGGTAATCTAAACCCTAGGCTATAACCCTAAGTAGTGTGTGGAACTTGGACCTAGTTGTACAAGTCCATGATTTGTGGTAGGATACAATTCTAAGGGTGCTGGCATTTAGGGACACTAGAAGGTGATTCAAAGTATAAGGTGATAATTCTTCCCCTCGAGCTTTCCATCTTTCCATTAGCTTAAGTTATAATTTTATTTAGATTTATAATTGATATCTCTCTTTTATAATCACATGTGTTAGTTGGTGGAAATTGAATTGCTATATTGCTTACTTAATGTTCATCCTGTATATTTGTTCATGAATTATTTGTGGATTGCTTATGGAACTTAAACCGGTACATCAGTGAAAAACCCCCACCTATAAATGTACACCCATACTTAGGATGTAACTCGATTGACGGTGATTGCAATGGACTTTCGATCTAGTGGTTATTGAATGATGGTCTAGATGAATCATTGATGCGGGCCTACCATCCAGGGTTGTTGTGTCCGATGGTTTTTAAGGATGGTCTTTATCGTATGGTTTTGATATTGACCCTATGTGGCATATTTTGATACTCGCCCTACTCGGTTTTGTTTTGATATTTTTCTATATGGGTTCTATGTTTTATACTGAGCAACTACGCGATGGTAAGCCCTATATGTAGTAATATGATTGGCCACTAGTCGATGGATTTCCATTAAACATCCTGAGATGGTAGTCTTATGGGCCGAGGATGATGGTAATGGGACACTATGCCGAGCTGTCAGCCTACGCTGGTGATGAGCCCCCGTAGTGACCTTGAGCTTATTTAAATTGGATGATTGTAACTGGACTAATAATGGTTTGGCTAATCATGCATCTGTAGCATATTGATGATAACGGGTAGCTAATTCTGGATGTTGTAACACGTACCGTAGAGCTGTTGGGGTATCGTTTCGCTAGCTCCTAGACCACTGACTATCGACCCCTATCTGACTAGATGATTTTCCTAGGTCAATGATTTGCATGGGTGACGAGCCCAAGTCTGGCTGGATGTGCATCCCCAAGCCGATGTGCATTTATGCATTCATGCATCTAATAAGACTGCATCATGTGTTGTTTTGATTTCCTTGTTGTTTTATAACTATGCTTACCTAATGCAGTGTTGTGTAATCTTGAGGAGAATTAATAATGAGCTAGCCACTCATCCATCAAATATACAACCGTACAGGTAGAACAGGTGACCCAGATGATGTATACGTTCAGACTTGATGAGGAGCTATGCACAGGTGTCATGGATGCACAGCCGTATTGTTAAGAGGAGCTGCATGGACATGTGGCTTACATTTATATATTTTTTGTTATTTCTTATGTATGCAAATCTTGTAATCGTTAATGTTGAGACATTAGTTTGTATAAGTCATTATGGGCGGCTTGTATATTTGAAAGATTATAAAAATTTTCTTATGTTGATTTGTTCACACTACGCTCATCTGCCTACTCTGATAAAGGAAAAAAAAAATATACTCGAATTTGACCATCCTTTATGGTTACACTCGAGTTTTTGCGAAACGAGTCATATACTCGGGTCCTGAAAACACGGGGCGTTACAGTTGATATCAGAGCATAGTTTGGACAAACTTGACCTTGGTAAATGATCTTATACAAGCCTTAAATGTCTCAAGTTAGGATGTTTGAAATTAGAAATTGAACTTGGATAAATTCCCCTAGATATTGAAGAATGATTGGAAATGTAGAAACCCAAACTTAGGTTCCCTTAGAAGTGAACTGAAATTCCCTTAGAATTAGAGGAATAGTCATTTAAATGCATGTGGGATTCCCTCAGAATAAGTGAAAATTTTAAAAAATAGGATTTTCAAACTTTAGACTCCATTGAGACTTTTAAGATAGACTCTTAAACCATAGACTTATATGGAATTCCATTAGAGTAAAGAAAAACTTGAGAACATAGAAATCCAAAAGCTTAGCCCATTGAAATTCTTTGGATGAGTCATTTGAACTCAAGGAAAGGACTTTGGTTCCCATGAAAATTGATAAAGTGACCATTTGGACTTAGAAATAAAAACTTTAGTTTCCTTATAAACTGCAACATGGTTGTTTGAAACTTAGAAACTAACCATATGAAAACCCACTATAATGTATTTGAAATCAAAAGAGAGCATTCATCGAATTTGACTCTTAATGAATAATCCTTAGAAATCCATAACGTGGACTTTTCAAGAAATTTCTCATTTGGAAATAATATCATCGCAATGTTCAACCAATGAAGCAAACTTAAGATCATAAGAGTTTTTACCCACCATATTCCACACATTAGATTAACCATGCGCACTTCCTAAACCTAAGGAATCCTCCCAATGAATTGAAATTTGAATTCCCTAATGCATCTCTTTGCTTAGAAATAATATTTCTCACAATTTCCAACATGAAAAATTATTGAAGAATTAGAAAATTTCACGATATTTCCCATAAGTCCACAATAATCGGGGATCACGAGTTGATGGAATCATATTTATACAAAGTCTACATGGTTTGGCTCAAGTTCTAAGTCCTAGCAAATCTCAATGATCTCGTTGCCCTGATCTAGCAAAGGATCGAGATTTAACAAGATTATGAATGGATACCAAAATCCTCTGTCCTATGCAGACAGATGATCCATGTATTGGGCTCAAACCTTCTACGACCATCTATTCGTGTTTGCCTGAACATTGGAAATTTGAAATCTTTAAGGGGGGTAGGTTGCAATGACTATTATTCTAGTAGTGATTTATGAGCACTTATACAAATAACCTTAATGGAGAAAACAAGTAGATACATACAGACACCATAAGATAGATTGTGCTGAATCTTGAGGACGAGATTCTCTTTAAGGGGGTAGATTGTAACACCCCGAACTTTTCAATACCGAGTATTGAAAGTCTTCGAGTGTTACCGTAAATTTAACCTATTATGTATACGTATATAGTACCAATCTAGCTAACCTAACCCTACATCCATCCTCCAATGTGAATCTGACTGATTAAGAATGATTTTCATCCATAAATCAAGTCATCTGACCGCTGATCATGTGGTCTGATAAACGTACCTTCTCTTGACTAAATCGGTGAATAACTCTTTATCCATAATGATTTGAATATAAGTTCTTTTGTAAGGATTGTTTAGAAATGGGCATAGATCCACGTAGAACCATTAGATTTTAAAAAACACCTAGATCAACAATAATAACGAAAATGCTATTAACCTAAACCCCTGAATTCTAGATCACATAGTTCCCGTGATCCATTTCATGTAAAATATTATAACAAGTCTAATTATCATAAATTAATCATACACGTCAAATTTCAGCCCTTAAATCATAGTAAATCAGCTTCTTGACCTCTACATCCGTTCGTACACTTATCAGATCAAGATTTTGATCCATCCATCTTGTTCACACCACATGAATATACTTAATCCACCATTAGAATCAGAATCTGAGAAACTTTCATATGAAATAAAGTCACTTGAATCTAACGTTATATAAGCCCAACCCCAAATCACTCCAGAAACCTATTTTATATCCATCCGTTTACAAAACTAACCATACATCATCCCACATACATGGCCAGAGTGCATTCCATCAAGTTTCCATATTTTTAACAATTCTTCTAACCACCCATCCTGATTGGATCCGCCAAGTGAGCCATCCAAATATCAAGATGAATAGGTCATTATGAAGATCTTCGGGTTTAAGTCCGAACTACCTGGTAATTTATCAATCGGAGGTGTACAAATGTAATTTTGAATTACGGAGGGTGTAAGTCACTAAGTGAGCATCTTGGACATCCTTGGGAGATCAGGGCCCAAATCGGACCGATGGAAAGAGCATGAAAACTGGGGTATACCCGCTAAATTTCAAGGCATTTGGATAGTATACTCTGATATAATAGACATTGGAAGATGATTAGAAAATGTATGGCAAATTTGTAATTATAGGATGTAAAGTGACTGCGTGAAAATGATTTTAACGTGAATACCATTTAACGCATTAGTAGATCGTGTGGCCCACCTGAAGTTCAGATCTACTTCAAATTTGGGACCATGCGTTAGTACAGCGTGCCAAAGACGGTGAATGTAGTGGATCTTCCGGAAGGTCATCACAGGTGGAACCCCATCTATTTTGAACAAACTTGTCTGCATGTTGTAACAGTGGACGTAAAATCGAAAGTGAGGGAATTACCACCACACATTGACTAGTGGTGTGGCTCATCCAAAACTCGGATCCACCCCATATTTTGGCCCCTTGCCTAACATCGCTTTACAAAGTTGATGGAAGGAATGGATTTTTTGGAAACCATAATAGTGGACCCCACCTGATGTAATAGCCAATACATGTTTGAATAGAGACTAATGACCATTTATAGGGTGATCTGATCAAATGTATTATTACCCACCAGGAACTTAGAATTTCCTTATAGTTAGGTCCTTAGGACTTTTCTTCAACTGTCGGTGTTTAACTTCGAGGAGATCTGACCAGCAGGTTAACTAGAATATACAATTAGAGCTAAAAATAAGTGGAAATTTGGTGTATGGCCCACCTTGGCCTTGGATCTGCCCCACCCTTAGTAAAAGTTCGTGGCAAGGCCCACTAAATAGAATGGACGGTGTGGATTTATAACAAACATCATGGTAGACCCCGCACATGGGTTGCATGTGCACCAGGGGTGGAGCACCACTGTGCACTAGATCGTTGGGGCACGGTCAGACGTCTCTGACCCGTGTCCCTCAAAAAAATGGCGAAAACTCTCCTTCTCTCTTCGCTTGCACACCCAATGGACAAAGTCCATTTAGGGCGTTCTATGGCCCACCATGATCATCGCCATGGATGATCTGAACCGTCCATCCAGTTTTGACGGTCCTTCTAACCAAACCCTAGGCGTTTTTACCAGTTTCTGCAGGAACGTACGAACACAAACTCAGGCACATCCAGTCTATGGAAAACCAATTTTCTTAAAAATGTAAACTTTTCGTTTCTCTTGTTGCTGCCAAATGAGCAATCCACGTGAGGATCTCTCCTCCAATCACAGCTCTCCTCCTTGGACGAATCCAAGCCATCCGCATGGGATAGGGTTTCTGCCGACAGCAAACCAAAACCAGAACGGTTTCGGCCTTGCAAGCGGTTTTCGTCAAAGAAAATTTGAGCCACCCGTTACTGATCCGACGGTGCTGGGAGGTTAGGGTTAGCAAATAAAATGGGATGGACAGAGCAACGGGTGCTCACCCTCCATGCTTGCAGCCATCCAAGAAAAATCGACTGTTTTCTTCCTCCAACAAACCCACCACCCAAACCTTCTTAGAACTTCAATTGAGCCTATCCATAAGCTCTTTGGGGTCCATACAGACCGTCTAGAAGAAACAGATTAGAGGGAGGAGCTCCATTTTCTAAGACACCATTAATGGTCGTCTCCTCCTTCTCCGTTCAAGCCGTCGAGTCGCACTGGTTCGGGATGTTTTCTAGTCATGTCTGGAGCTCCCTCTAGCCAGAGATGAAAGAAGAAAAGAAAAGAAGAAAAGTGAAAGAAAAAGGAGGAAGCGGTCAGTCGTTGCCGTTGTCAAGAAGGAAGAAGAAGAAGAAGGATGGGACTGCTGTTGCACCACATTGGTCTAGGCCGAGTCTGTCCAAACTCAACCGCCATGTTGGATGTTTCCAGTAGATAGAGTGAGAGAAGGAGAAAGAGAAGAGAGAGAGGAGAAGAAAGAAAAATGAGAGAATGGAGGGCGGCACTGTCGCTGTCGCCGTTGCAACACCAGCATGACTCAGCTTGACCGAGCTTGAGTCTGGCTCAAGCGTCCATTGTTAGACATTTCATCAGGAAGAAAGGAGGATAAGGAAAGAATAAAGGAGAGGAGTAGGAAAGAGAGAAGAAGGAAGAGATAGAGATGGGGTGTGCGGCTGCCCTAGCCAAGTTGGGTTAACTCGGTTTAGGACCGAGTTAGACCTCTGGCCCATTGGCTGGCTGAGTCCATCAAACTCTGCTAGACATAGGGTTTTGGGTGAGGAGAAAAGAAGAAGAAAAGGGAAAGAAGAAAGAAAGGAGGAAAAGAGAAGGAGAGGTTGGTCGGGTTGATGGCTGAGTTGACTAGGCTGAGTTGACTCGCTGAATTAGTGAGTTGAGTTAACTCGGTTGAGCTGAGTTGAGTTGCGAAGTGAGCCGTCTGTTCGGGTTGGAGCTGAGTTGAACCACTAAGTTGACCTAGGTGAGTCCACCTCCTCCTTCCATATTAAATTCATTTCGATTATAGTTATTTGTGTTACCATAATTACCATTGATAGGGTACTAATATTAAGCATGATTAACCATTAGTGAATCACTTATAATTAGCTATTATAGACAAATTAAAATTGTTAACTATAAGTGTTTTATTCTTCACCTTTAAGTATTCCTATTGATAGTTACAAACATCATCATTAGATAATATAATCACCTTCCTCATGAAATTAATACAATTTTTGTTAATATGAGTGTTGAGTGTTAGTCCTTATTATATCATGGTTGATAAAATTATTATTACTATTACTTGTATCATTTACAAGAGATTTTAAGTTATTATAGGAACATTAGAAAACGTTGGTATATTTAGATATGAACTTATGAACTATCCTTATTATTAACTAATATAAATTATAATACCACCGCTAAGAGTATTGTTGTAATTATTAAGATTTAATTCTAACTAATGTGTCAAGTAGAGTTCAAATCCTAAAGCCTAAGTTTAAGACTAAACTCTAAGGTAAAAAAAAAACCCCAATTTCACTTCAAAACCCTAAGAATAGGTAATCTAAACCCTAGGGTATAACCCTAAGTAGTGTGTGGAACTTAGACCTAATTGTACAAGTCCATGATTTGTGATAGGATACAATTCTAAGGGTGCTGGCACTTAGGGACACTAGAAGGTGATTCATAGTATAAGGTGATGATTCTTCCCCTCGAGCTTTCCATATTTCCATTAGCTTAAGTTATAGTTTTTATTTAGATTTATAATTGATATTCTCTCTTATAATCACATGTGTTAGTTGGTGAAAATTGAATTGCTATATTGCTTACTTAATGTTCATCTTGTATAATTGTTCATGAATTATTTGTGGATTGCTTATAGAAATTAAATTGGTACATCTATGGGAAATCCCCACCTATAAATGTACACCCATACTTTGGATGTAACTTGATTGATGATGATTGCAATGGACCTTCAATCTAGTGGTTATTGAATGATGGTCTAAATGAATCATTGATGTGGGCCTACCATCCCGGGTTGCTGTATCCGATGGTTTTTAAGGATGGTCTTTATTGTATGGTTTTGATATCGACCATATGTAGCATATTTTGATACTTTCCCTACTCGATTTTGTTTTGATATTTTCCTATATGGGTTCTATGCTTTATACTGTGCAACTATGCGATGGTAAGCTCCATATGTTGTAATATAATTGGCCACTAGTCGATGGGTTTCCATTAAACATCCTGAGATGGTAGTCTCATGGGCCGAGGATGGTGATAATGGGATACTATGCCCGAGTTGTCGGCCTACGTTGGTCACAAGCCCCCGTAGTGACCTTGAGCTTATCTAAATTGGCTGATTGTAATTGGACTAATAATGGTTTGGCTAATCATGCATCCATAGCATATTGGCGATGACGGGTGACTAATTCTGGATGCTATATCACATACCCTAGAGCTGTTGGGGTATCGTTTCGCTAGCTCCTAGACCACTGACTGTCGACCCCTGTCCGACTGGATGATTTTCCTAGGTCAATGATTTGCATGGGTGACGAGCCCAAGTCTAGCTAGATGTGCACCCCCAGGCCGAGGTACATTCATGCATCTAATAAGACTGCATCATGTGTTGTTTTGATTGTCTTTTTGTTTTATAACTATGCTTACCTAATGCGGTGGTGTGTAATCTTGAGAGAATTCACACTGAGCTGCCTACTCATCCATCAAATATACAACCGTACAAGTAGAACAGGTGACCCAGATGATGTATACGTTTAGACTTGATGAGGAACTATGCATAGGTGCCATGGATGCACGACCGTATTGCTAAGAGGAGCTGCATGGACATGCGGCTTACATTTATATGTTTTCTATTATTTTTTATGTATGCAAATCTTGTAATCGTTAATGTTGAGACATTAGTTTGTATAAGTCATTATGGGCGGCTTGTATATTTGAAAGATAATGAAATTTTTCTTATGTTGATTTGTTCACTCTACGCTCATCTGCCTACTCTGATAAAGGGAAAAAAAATACTCGAATTTGACCATCCTTTAAGGTTAACACTCGAGTTTTTGGGAAGTGAGTCATATGCTCGGGTCCTAAAAACACGGGGCGTTAAACTTTTTGCCTCGATTGTTGAGAACTAAGGTAAAAAGTCTTCCCTTTTGCCTCGGTTGGTGAGCAACTAAGGCCAAAATTTTGCCCTTTTACCTCGATTGTTGAGCAACTGAGGCTAAAAGTCTGCACTTTTGCCTCGGTTGTTTAGAACTGAGGCAAAAAGTCTGCCCTTTTGCCTCGATTGATGAGAAATTTAGCTAAAAGTTTCCCCTTTTGCCTCGGTTGGTGAGCAACTGAGGCTAAAAGTCTACCCTTTTACCTCGTTGGTGAGAAACTGAGGCCAAAAGTCTGCCCTTTTACCTCAGTTGGTGAGAAACTGAGGCTAAAAGTCTGCCCTTTTACCTCGGTTGGTGAGCAACTGAGGCCAAAAGTCTGCCCTTTTGCTTCAATTATTGAAAACTGAGGGCGAAAGTCTGCCCTTTTGCCTCAGTTAGTGAGAAACTTAGGCTAAAAGTTTATCATTTTTCCTCGATTGGTGAGAAACTGAGGCCAAAAGTTTGCCCTTTTACTTCGGTTGGTGAGCAACTGAGGCGAAAAGTCTACCCTTTTGCCTCGGTTGATGAATAAATGAGGCTAAAACTCCAATCTGCTTCCCACTCCAACTGATGAGAAAGTTTCCACTGTCCAATGTGGATTTTGGACTGTCCTTTCTTGTTAGTTGCATGAAGGACATCAATCTAATGGCACATCATATGGTCAATCTAATTTTTGGATCATCCCCTGTAAAATCATAATAAAATTATCTAGACCATTGGATCTTGAGATCGATGTGACTTCATCCATTGACGAACAAAAAAACGCCTTGGTAAGACCTCAAAAGCGAGCGAGCCAGAACGATTTGTGGAGCCACTCATCGGGTGGCCACAAAGCGCATGTTGAATCCGAACCATTGGAAAGTTTATTTTAGGCTTAGGATCCAGCATGCATCTATCAGCCCTACAAACTCATTTGTGCACTCTAGCAATGCATCCAAACTGTCCAATCAATGCGCGACCAGACTCGATCCGGGCTTGTCGCATTCCAATGGAATTTCTGTCAATATCGGGCACTACTAATGAACCGTCCAGATCTTTCACAAAAGTGGATGGACGACTACGCTCAGTCCACGTGTGTCTGTGCTCATAGCCATGGCAAGGCATGGGCTGAGCTTATCAGTTGTGGATCAGGCTCTCGTCAGAAAATGTGATCCATTTAAGCAAATGGGCCGACCCTGTGCAACCCACGACCATTTGATCGGATCGTTCATCTTCATCCACACCCTATTTGTACCCTATATTAAAAAACCCAACCTCACGTCCTCCCTCTACTTCCATCCACGCCCTCTCTGTCTCTCTCTCTCTCTCTCTGCTTTGATCCACGCCCTCGATCCATTCTCTCTCTCTCTCTCGATTAGAAGAAAGAGAGCTGCTAGAAGACCTCCTTATCATTCAGATCCATATCCAGATCGAAATCCATTCTCTCTCTCTCTCTCTCTCGATTGGAAGAAGGAGAGCTGCTAGAAGGCCTCCTTATCATTCAGATCCAAATCCAAATCTGTTTAAGGTAAGCTCAATTCTTTTCATTTCGCTCCTTCCGCTCCTTTGGGTCTGTTCGTATCTTTTTGTTGTTAGAATTGATCTTCCATTCTTTCAATTTGAAGATCTAGGGCTTTTATCGGTTGTTGTGGTGTTGAATTTGATGTTATATGTAGGACTCTTCAATGTACATGAAGATCTAGAACTCTTCATTGAACTCAACATTGAATTTGATCTTGTTATTGAAAAAAATTGAAGCATTAGGGTTTCTTCGTCTGATTTGATAGTCAATTTGATCTCATTTTCAGTAAGGATGGAGAACTATGGTTCTTCATCCTGTCATTGTCATGTTAGATCTCCTAGACTATGGTGTTTGTTTTTCAATGTTGATTTTCCCAATGAGTTTGGGGTTCTTTTCAGCTACCTCATCTCCTCCTCCTTTGTTTTTTTGACAATTTATAGTTTGTTGCTGATATTCTTCACTTTGCATGGTCATTTGGATTAGGCTTGAAAGGTCAAAATCATGTAGGAAGTTTTGGTATTAAAAATTTATTTTCTAATCTGTTTTTTTTTGTGTTTTCTTTCTCAGCTTGCAAGGCCAGGTGATCGGATCTGAGGGTTCACTTTAAGATACATTCACCTTCATCCTTTTACCTATTTCTACTTCTAAGAATTCATGTGAATTTTAGTAATCTTTTAAAAAAAAAAAAAGAATTTTAGTAATCTCATGTATTTTGGAATTGTGATTGTTACTAAAGTTGGTTTTGATTTCTCTAAGAAGTCAATCACTATCTATCTGGATACAATATTTAGCTGCAGTGTAAGAATACATTAATTGTCAAAGTGGACATGTTACCTTGTATTTTATGAATTGATATTTCTATATTTGATTCTGGACCCGTATTGGATATGTATAAATGGGCTTTTGTAGGTGTGTAATCATAGTAGGGGCAATATGGTTAGAGCTTTGTCTTATAGAAAATTGAAAGAGGGAGAAATGTGCATGCTTGATTTAATTTATTGGTAGCTAAAGTTTTAATTCTTGGAGCGTGAATATTGTGGGAGCGATGAGTATAGTGTCTAACCTGGTTGTTCTTCTGTTTAATTGACTATAAAGATTTGGATGGAGTGGAAGCTAAGGCACTTATCCAGTATCTTCACCTGATTTCCTTCCATGTTTCTGGGACAGTTCATAGTAATGCAACTACTCGAGTTTGATCTCATGGGTAACTCAATAATCTGTTGGCTATTGTGTGTTTTGTGAATATTCTTAAAGAACTTCAGGAACTTGCTAAATAAACTTGTCAAGAATTGTCTTCTTCATGTCTCTTATTAGCTTACTGATACAGTTGACATCTCCTTAGGGCGTGTTTGGCTGGGTGGATTGGAAGGGATTAAATGGTATTAGGGTGGATGGCATGGATTTCAAGGTAATGATGGCATCTCCTTAAGGCATGTTTTAAACATAGGTCAGAACTGAGATGATTAGGATTTAGTTCTGAACGAAACGAGTCATAACTCTCTAGAACACGAATAGATCTGACAGAATTGGAAGGAGTCTTTCCAGTTTCGTTCCAAGTAACACAACCAAACATAGTTTTAAATATCGTCACATGCGACCGGGATTGCCTAACTCATATCAAGTTTGGTTTGAAATGAAATGATCCACCATGCTGATACAGGACCGGACCAAGTAAGACTAGTTTCAGTCCCCAGGCAATTTGTACTCCGAAACATGTAAAGCTTAAATACATGCTTCTAAATGACATTTAAAACCAGAATGTAAGGACCCAACAGTTCTTCATCATAGAGGCCCGCAAGATTGGACACCTAACCGTAGATGGTGAAAGCTCCTGTCTTGGAGATAAAATAAATAAACAACACAATGACAACAGCAACAACAGGGGCGATAACTAGTACTGCTGGTACGACTACTTACTACGATAGTAAACAACAAAGCTATGACAAAAACAGCGACAATGACTAATGTCACAGGAATCACCCACGTTAGTTTCACCAGCCAATTCGGCTTACTAAAATTCAAACGAATTCATGTCTCAGTCCCAAAACTCAATTCAGGAGGAGCATGGACATTGGACAGGACTTGAGCAAGTGAAATGTAAAAGGGGCCTCACCAAGCAAGCCAAACAAATGGAGGCCAAGATGTTCATCAGGTGGGGCCTACGTATGGATATGCTCTGACCCAAAACTCAGGTCAATCCACGAATCAGGTATGCCATGAGTGAAGTAGAATGTAAATCATTATCCATATTCTTCTAACAACCGGTTTTCTCACACACTTTTGGCGTGCCTGATGAGTTGAACGGTCTGATTTTAGGGCCATGGCAAGTTCAAGGCAGTTCTGAACCTAATGGATGGCCAGGATGTCATAATAAATGTGCGATGTTGGCATATCTACACAGCTTAAAATCAGGGCATCAATTTCTCTATTTACATCCTAGGGAAAAATATACCCCAAAAAATAGGGAGAAAGGGCAAGAGAAACACATAAAATCACAAGATTAGGCCATTCCAATGGATGATAAGAACCATTCAAGAGGTCAGTAGCACCATGAATACAGCATGCAAAGTAAGAGTTTCCACAAGATCCTAGCCATCCAAGCCATTCAATCTATGGATAGGTAAGAAACATAGATTGATCATCATTCAATTCTATGTTTTAGGTGGTTCAGGCATCCTTACAGAAACAACAGACCTTCCACGTGATATGCATGGTGGGGCCCACCTTTGAAGTGGGCCTTGCTAAGGGTGTTCTGAATTTGATAACCGACTCCCTTGCACTTATCCCAAAAAGATCAGGGCCACTCACTAATCTACCCTGGCAGAGAGAAAATCAAGGCAGTCCACGCAATAGGTAGACAAACATGCGCAATAAAAGGACAACGTGATGAATGGCCTAGACCTTGCAAGTGTATGTCATGCTTGCACCAGTGCACGGGAATAGTTTCTGCAATAACCATCTTACTTCTCTTCTTCACTAGGCAGAAACAGGGATGGTTCCAATCATTGGACAACTCAGTATTGGGACCCCCCAGTGGGTAGCTACAAACATCACAAGCTGGCTTCTAGTCCCTATTGAGGCCAAAGGAACTCAAAATACAGGAACAATAAAACAACTTCATTTCATTATGTGATTTTTTACTTTTATTTTTGAAAGATAACCTCATTTTAAGAAGTGTTTTTTTAGTACAAAATTCCTAGTTAGTTAGTATTTTACCAAATAATGATAGGACACAAGCACATAGATATGTGTTGTTCAACACCAATGCGGTCGGTGTACATGGTTACTAGTATATACCCACTCTACTTGTATTTTACCAAATAGTGATAGGACACAGGCACATAGATATGGGTTGTTTTTTTGACTTTGGATGACACCTGTAATGTGTATGGCACAAGCATGGATATATCAGTTCAAAGTGCTTCATTAGAATGCCTGATTTTGTGTTTTAACAAGAAGTATATTTATTCATTTTGAAATACTTATTCTTCATTTTTGTGTACCTAATTTATCTTGATCTGTATGGCTGCATAGTTGGATAGTCTGTTGTGGTAGAGCCCTCTCTTTTACACATGCTGCTCTAGGTTTTGATGAATGTTTTTTGGAGTTTTCTTCTTTTAACTGTTGGGAGGGTTATTATGGTGTTCTGAGCTGCCTTATCAATGTTTATTTTGCTGCATTCTTACAGGAAGAACATAGAGCTAGGGATCTATTTTATGCCCTTTCGGTTCTTGACCTTTTCATGAAAAGGGTGAACAACAATGGGGAGTGGTCATTGTTTTGCCCAAATGAGACTCCAGGTTTATCTGATTGTTGGGGTGAGGAATTTGAAGGACTGTACACTATATATGAAAGAGAGGTAAGCTTGACTGGAGCTTGAAGTTTGAAATTTTTGATACTTCCATTCCATGCAAATGTTACACATTGTCTTTGTATTTGTTGGACTTAGGGCAAGGTAAAAAAAGTTGTTCAGGCACAGAGTGATCGAAAGATCGTCCATAATCATTTAAATCCCATGGTTGTGTGGTTTTGATGTTGATTTGTTTATTTAAGACACTTGCAATATTTCACAGACTGTTGTTTTCATACCATGCATTATCCCTTAATCAGATATCCATATTTGTATTTTATTTTAAATGGTTGTGTTTTTGTAACAGGGTCATCAATTTCTCTTTCATACCCTTCTGGAACAAGTCCTTGTATTGAGATGTTGGATAACTGAGGATACAATATGAATTAGTAATTCTCATGAATAAAAGGCCAATCAACTTGGAAATTCCCTGCCCTCCTGTGGTGAATTGGATTAAGAGAAATCCAGGTCATGCTCATCTTATCACAAGAAAGTAGGGTGGGATCAATTGAGCTGCTTAGGAAAACAGAACATGAGGGGGAAAAAATATCGAAATGCATGTGACAGGCATTTTATAGTTCTTAGCTTTAGCAATAGAGTTGAAAATGGGATTTTGATGTTTTTTCATCAGGAAATCAAACAAGAGATGGGAAGTATCCAGTAAACAATTAAATCAGTATTTATGTGGATTGAAATAAGGATAAAGAGATAGTCAACAAGGTTTGATAATGTTTGTACATACATATCCATGATAGAAAATTAGAAAAGATAAACCAGGCCTCCAAAGGGCTATGTTGCAGAACATCTGGGACTCAATTGTGAACTCAGTCAACAAGTCAATTTCAGGCTCTACCTGATTAAAAGAAAGTGCATGAGCTTTCTGCTAGTGAAACGCTTTTGGTCATGAAATACGGGAACATTCATTGTATGTATGATGGCACTATCCATTGCTAAATGTTGCTCTCAAAAGATTATAGGCAACCCTTGTGAATTGCAAAACAACTGTAAACAGTCGATCAGAGGATGATTAGGCGATGCTCATGTGTAAGTTGCGTGCTTGTATGGTTAAGCCTCGGTACGGAATTAATTACTGGCACTCTCATGCGGAAAACTTCATTTTTGTTTTCCTTTTTTGTATATGTTACTTGACTATCATAAGATAACTATATGTACAATTCTAGATTTTGGGATTTTATGTTTGCCAGCAACAACTAGCAGTTTTGTATCATCTCAAGATGTTGGTGGGTATAATTGATTATGTTGCATGTTTCTCATGCCCTTGTAAATAGGCTCTTCACTACAGTCCGGGATTCTTTAGGATTAACATATGATGTATCCTTTGAGCTAAGCCAGTTTGATAGGTTGAAACTCAGGTGGTATGTGGTCTCAGTAACTTCAACTCCTGGCAAGGTAACAATCCAGTGTACATCCATGTGCTGACTTAAATTCTTGTATTCTCTAGTCTGTTTCTCTCTAATTCTTTCCTTTATCATACAGGTCTATAAAGCTGTTGTGTTGATGCATATAAGAATGTTCAGAGAGGTTTACATGACAGCAAGATTGCCCAAAGGGAGCTGGATCAGGTTAGTATTTTTCCTTTGCTCACCTCACCTTATCCCAATTTTCTTGCAATACTACCACAATCTTTTGTTTAAGGGGCTAATTGGAGCCTTTTAAAATCAACTAGATTCCTTTGAAGCATAGGTTTCCTCTAAGCATGCATCAGGTTAGTTGATTCATTGTAGATACCTTACCACGAGAATTTCGGCGACAGTGTAAATTTGCAAAAAAAAAGAAAAAAGAAGAAGCTTTTATTTTGAATTTTTTGGTATTTAGGACAAACCAACCTCTCAAAAGGATACTTGATTGTTCAAAGTCCAAATTATACACAAATCTTAAAAGTGGAAATGATTATATGTAAGTAGAAGATTATTATAAAAAAACAATCCTCATAGGTTATTAACATGATTAATAGAACTAAGTAGGAATTTTTTTTTTTAATCCTCATAGGTTATTAACATGATTAACAAAACCAAATAAATGGGTTCAAATCATTTATACAGGTTATGAGATTTAATAGCATTCTTGAGTTATTTATTATCACCATTATGTTAGCTCAACTTGCTTGCTTTTTCTAACTAAACGCTCACAACGGCCATTACAATTGCAGAGATTCTAGAGAAAAAAAGGGTTGGCTATTGAGAAGATTAAGCCCAACTTGGGTTATTGTCTATCATGTTCCCTTGTCAACACTTACGAATTACAAATAATAATAATCTATTTTTCCATCATGAGCAGGGATTTTCATGTCTACAGTTGACATGAAGGATGAATCCAAGGGCCGTCTCATTTCAAAAGCGAAGGTTGGCGCTGTTAATGCTAGTTTTAAATATTTGTCATGTCAAATTAATCATCCTTACTACCTTCTTCTTCTTCTTCTTTTCTTATTTGAAGTGATCAAATTCAAATACCCATGCTTTTTTAACCAGCATGGTTGATTATTTCTGCGGTTTAATCAAACCACCCCCCTCCGTTTCTTTTAGAAAGACACAAGCATATATAATTCTTCTCTTTGGCTACACTAGTTACTTGATCTCAACAACTAGACTCTTGTTTACTTTTTATTTTTGGGAGGTAGCTGTTTGCATACACTGATGTTTGCGGTTGTAATGTTTTTGTTCTTACTTGTTATAGATTGAGGTATTGCTGGGGAAGACTGAGAAATTCGATGATCTGATGGTTGCCGTTGCTACCAAAGGGAGGCAGTTGGAGACAATAAAGCATGATGGCAAACCATAGCTCTGGAGTTCCATCATATTCTGATTTTCATTTCTTTTTTCCTCCTGGTGTCCTATTTAAGTGATAGAGGTTATGAAATTTTCAAGTAGAGTTGTTGCTGTCATTAACTGAAAAGTGCAGAGTTGAGAGAGGCACTGTGCATGTAGACATCTTGGGATCATTTCATCTGTATGGCCCTTTTCTTTTCTCCTTTTATGGGAGTTGTTGATGATACAGACAATCTGTTGTTTGGTGGTCAGACTACTGTTGTATTGTTAGATTCCTGTTTTAGCATCTTCCTTTGACTGATGCTGACTGATTGACAGCAAACAGTAAAAGCTTTGGTGATCTTCCATCTTTGTTGTTTCCAAAGGATATTGAGCAGACATTGCCTTAACTGGTATTGTCCATAATCTAAAAGTAGATCCTTCTTTTGAAGCCATTGATTCCAATGTGGTATGTGGTTTTTTAGTGTTTTATAGTTTTGATTTCTCTTTAGTGATATACTTTCACTTTATATGGTGAACTAGACTCAATCTTTATCGGCTTTTGCTTTGGGTAGAATGATGTTAAAAATTGAAGTTAGCCTCAGTTGATGCCAACAAAGGCTAAATTTATCTTTAGTCTCAATTTTGCCTCAGTTATCTAAACTGATGCTATAACTCCCATGGCTAAAGGGTTTAGCCACAGTTGTTGAGAACCAAGGTTAAAAATAGATTTAACTTCGGTTGGAGGCAATTAAGGCTAAAATTTGGATTTAGTCTCAGTTGAAAACAATGGGGTCTAAAATTTTGATTTAGCCTCATTTCAAGAAAACTGAAGCTAAAAAGGTTTTTAGCCTCACTTGAAGAACTGAGGATATAAAAGTCATTTTAGCCTCGATTGCTAAAACTGAGGCTAAACCCTTTATCCACAGGGGTTTCAACCTCGGTTTGGATAACTAAGGCAAAACTGAGGCTAAAGGCTTTAGCCTCAATTTTAAACCTTTTTAGCCATAGTTTTGAACCGAGGCTAAAACCCCCTTTTCTTGTACTGATCCTTGCAGAAAAAAATCACAGTATAAAGTGACAGAGATTAACTATAATCAAAATCTTAGATTTTACACCACTCTTTTTGATTATAGAAGCACCCATTCTCCCCTTGCGACATGCAACCTTATAAAAACCCTAGTCCCTTGAGAAAATTTCTTCCCAAACCCTTAAAAGTGTTTAAGACTCCCCTCACCTCGCAAACCCTTGTCCATAGAGAGAAAACACTTGCATTATTAAGCCCTAATCACGATCAAACTTAAATACCCTTATATGTGCTAATCTGCATAACTCGTTCAGTCGGATTGAATGAGACCTTCGGTCAGACCGAACCAAACCGAGTACACTTTTTAGCCAAACTGAAACTTGCAAATATTGACAGCATACAACTTGAGAAACCACCTAATTTTCGGTGGAACCGAAAATGACCTCTGTCAAGCCCAAACAAAACTTCTCTGCACAATGGATTGGCAAAATCTACGGCGTCCTGCACAAAACATTTCTTCTTACGTTGTAAAAGATGATGATGTAATTGCTTGTCACAAGTACTCTGCCTCATTTTCACCGCAACCAAATTAGGCAGATCCAAAACTAAAGAGGGCCACACCGAAGATAACGATGTAAAATCACTGCTACAAACTTCACATTATGTGGTCTTCTTGAATTACGGAATGGCTTAATTTTTAGTTGTCCCTTCATGGTGGCGCATCTGATAACCAGATTGGATGGCATAGAAACAACATGAGTGGGCCCCACACAAGATCTGCAAGTTTCTAAGGTGGTGTGTCCTACATGAGTGGGATCCATTGATCCACGTTGTTCCACGTGGTGTGGCCTACCTGAATTTTGGGCAGGTCTCGATTTGGGTTTTGGGCCAGCGTTGGGTTCGGAGAGAAGGCATCAGGTGGACCATCGAATTGGATGGCACAAATACATTGCTGTGGGCCCCATACAGTTCAAGCTATGGGAACTTCCATATATATGTGATCATTACACTTCATTTAGTATTAAAAAGAAAATGGAAATCTCGCGTTGATCACTCTCTTGCATGGAATTTTCAAAATCAAAAGAAGAAATGATGTCGAGAAGAATTGAGTCAAAATCGTGGATTATATACAATAATGTTAAATTTGAAACAGGCTACAATTTGGCCTAGCTACTCATGCAGCTTCGATTTTAGAAGCCATGGACAACTATCTGTTGTTTGGCAAGTCCATGTTGCGAGCAGGATCTCGAGCACCGAACAGTGGCTATGGAAGCCAGCAATGCTTTCTCTACATCTTTACACACACTTCTCTGTATTAATGAGACAACGTACTCCAGGAGAACTGCAGCGCACGGCAATATGATAGGCCCAAAGCGTGGTAATCCGAACTCGTCTTCAGACATTTTAAAAAGCTCTACAAAGATGGGACTATCAAGACATGCCAAGGGAACTGTGAATCGCATTCCATCAATGCTGTACACCACGAAATGCCCCTTATCAGCTAACGATGTGGTGCACCCACTTGAATTTGCAGCACCGTAATTTTCCAAAAATGAGGTTCTTCTCCTCCCTAGGCCAGCTACCTTTTGCCCCTTCCTTGCCATCTCCAAAAGCTTCCTGGGGTTGATCATGGTTGAAGAAATGGACTATTTAAGATTGCAGTGAATGTGGTTGTGCTGTGTAGAAAGCAATGAAGCACTTGGCCATATATATGCAAGGAAGAGTAGACACGGCATTGAAGTGTAGCTTTCTCTATGTTTATCCACAAAGGATACATGACCATGTGCTTTCTCATGTGGGCATGTTTGGATTTTATTCAGCAATCACCTAATGAAGGTGGGGACCATATTAACCGCACACATGTTGTAGGGATACTTTTTTGGGACATTCACTTGGAATGAAATCTATTTCTAAATCTACTGCGCTATTGTTTCTTGAATAATCTTGGTCAGTTTGAAAGCATTTCACCAACATGATGATAATGATTTATGAGTTTCCTTTCCCGGTGTCTCATTCGGGAACCAGCTTACACCACCGTCCACTACAGCCCACACGTTGAGATGGGCTGGTTATTTGAACTGTCCATACTTAAGTAACTACCATAAATAAGTTACTACCATAATAAGTTACTACGGCCCACATGTTGAGATGGTCTGGTTATTTGAACTGTCCATACTTAAGTTACTACCATAAATAAGTCAAATTTTCATAATCATGCTTAGTTGATGATCTTTATAACCTTTGATTTTTGGTGTTGAACGCAATCAATTTTAATTTTCTTTCATTGTTCTAAATTATTCATTTTACCTCATAACAACCATCCGTTCAGCACAAGATCCCTATGGAGATCCATGTATCATACACTCCACGTCATGTATGGTTCAGACCATTGTTCGGCATTTTTCCTCGTAACATCTTCCTTCATTTGTCATTTACTAATTTCTTCCAATGTCTTTATGGAGCCCACCTGAAAGTCTGGTTTGTACATCGTTGGTTCTATAAATAAAATAAATAAATTAATAACAAAGTATGGCATCTTATCTTGTTCGAGAGAAAAATAGATTGAGGTGACTTCTCAACCAACTCAAATGAGACTTACAACCTGAGCCCTTTTGTGGCCCACCTATCACATGGGTTTGTGCATGCCTCGCAACACAACATTAACAGAGCTGTAAGCACATGCTGTGGACCCTGCATTACCAGTACGTTGCCAACTCTCTACTGACTGTTTTCTCAAACCAGTAGCATCCGTAGGATCCACATGCGTATTTCCATCCCACCATACAATCCCAGCGCATTTTTAAGAAATAGTTTACGGAAGATTTTTGTTCTATGCATTTGACCACACAAAATATGTGATTCTCTACAAAATCTCATACCCTGGATGATCTCAGCCATCAGATCTTTTGTCCCCTCTCTTTTTAACATAGACGTTCACTGAATTATTTCCTTGAGCATATATATGCTGGGTACATTCAAAGCCTCTGGACTGTGCCATCACCCATCAGGGAAATCTTTGCCGCATGGTCCATAAACATTCTATATCACTACAGCTGAGACTTGGATTGCGTGGTATAGAACAGAGCAGGGAGGTCAGTATTGTGTTGACCTGGCACATCTCTGGGCCCTGCCATGATTTAAGTGTTATATCCATGCCGTCCAACCCATTTTACAGATTATTTCAGGACATGAACCCAAAAATGAGGAAGATCCAAAGCTTAAGTGGACCACACAGAGCAAAGCAGTGAGGACAGTGAGGCCCACCGTTGAAACCATCATAGGACTTACCATCATCCATATTGGCCCACCTGATGCATGTGTGTGAGCATATAGATAAATTCTACACAAGTTGTACGATCCAACTAACTTAGAAATTAGGGAGTATTTAATGTTAAATTCAAGAGTATTTAATGCTAATAAATATAAAAGTTATTTTCTTGTAACATTAGAAAAAGGGATGGCATGCTTGGGTGGGCCATACAGTTGTGTTACTATGAAATCCATCGTGCCACTACACCAAGATCGCAAATTGGGAACAGCGGGGTGTTTGGTTTAGGAACGGCTTAATGCTGTTCCAAATTTTTGGAATGGTCTTAATGTAACAACCCAAATTAATCTTCACCATCTATTTTTAACCATTGATCAATATACCCAATTAGTCTGATATGACTTTTGATCTACGAGATCAACTGGTCTAATCTCAACCATTGATTTGAACATCCAATCCAATTATTTATTAACTAATAAATCCAACCATAGATTTAATCATCCATCCAACGATACAACCATCAAAGTATCCATATGCTAAAATCATCGAAATACCTATCCATCCATCTAAACTGACCATCCATCTCGCTGGTCGTGTGACCACTTGCAATTCTACCCATCCATCTCACCATCAATCCATATAGGTACATCATGAAGTCAATCCCTCGATCACACATGAACTCGTTTAACCGTACATTTATCCATCCATCTATCCATACATCCATTTGCAAATCTATGTATACATCGATCTGTGCATCCATGTACATCATCTATTTATGCATCATTGAATACATCACAACCATATATTAATTTATGCATCAAATATGTACACCCATTTCATGCATGTACACCTCTCACACATGCTACATGCACACACTTATTACATGTGTGGCACTTGCATGCAGCACACATGAGATGTATGGTGCATGTGTGGCATGCACACACATGTGGCACACTCATGCAGGACACAGAAGATGCATGGTGCACGTGTGTGCACTAGATAATCCACTTTAAAATAAAATAAAATAAAATAATTGCAAGAGAAAAACGTGATGAAAGAAAGTGAAAACAGAAGTAAGAAACATTGTTTCTTACATTCACCTCACATGTGGAAAAAAGAAGTATAAATATCTAGATTGTGAGTGTAGTGTGAAACGTGAAGTGAAGTGAGGTGAGGTGAGGAAGTGAGGGATCGAATAATAGAGCAGAATTAGGGGTGGTTTGGAATGGGCTTTCTCTATGCCGATCTTTTGAGCTGAGTAAGTGGAGGTGGAAACAGACTCAAAATTTCTGGCAGATATGCTAAATTGTAGTTCTCAGCCGTCTTGGTTCTGGAGCCCTTGGTTGAAGAGGATTGATAATATGTGGCATTTGGGCATCTTTGAGTTTCGATCCATTCCTAGAGAAGGGAATGCTCTGACGGATAGTTTGGCACATTTGGGAAGCGATCTCCAATCAAACTCCGTGTTCATAAAAGTCGAGGATCTCCCCCAAGCCGCCAGGGACCTCATTTTCCTTGACAGAGTTGGTTTCCAATCAAATAGTCTAGATTATTGCAAGTTAGTTTTTTGTATAGTCTTTGGTTTTTTGTTGGGTTCCCCTGAGTTTTATTTCCAGGAGGGTAGGCTAGGCATCCTTCTTCAGTACATTTCTTACACAGATGGAATGAAATAGAATCTTAAAAAAAAAGGAAGTGAGAGAGAGAGAGGAGAGAAGAGAAAAGAAAAAATATTAATACCTTTGTTGCTCACGTGAGAAAGCATGGAAAAGATAAAAATAAGAGAGAGAGAGAGAGAGAGAGAGAGAGAGAGAGAGAGAGAGAGAGAGAGAAGAAATAACGAAAAGGAAGAGAAAGAAGTACAATAAAAATAAAATAAAATAAGAGGAAAGAGAAAAAGGAAGAGAGAGAAAAGGGGAGTTTTTTTTTTATTATTTGTTTTAAAGCTAGTTTCTCTCACTTGATGTTTATGAAAAAAACTATATATGTATTTTTTTTATTCATTTATTCATATAATTTAATTTATGCCATCTTATTTTTTATTTTTTATTTTAATTCGTTGTAATTACTTATCACGCTCTTAAAATGCCATTGAATTTTTTATTACCTCAGTTGACATTATTTTAATATTCTTCAATTTGACTTTAAAATTGTCTTATTATTAATCCCACTTTAAAATTTCTTTTCTTTTTCTTTTTTTTTAAAGATTTTGTTTTGTTAACATTATTGTAAAAATCTCGAGTTTATATGTAATTTTCTAGATTCTAAGCTCTAATAAATCACATTGCATTTTTTATTTTTTTATGTAATACTTTAATCAAGATCTAATAGATTACATTGTATTTATTTATTTATTTATTATAGAACTTTAATCATGTATGGACAATTTACACTGATCGGAAAGTTTGTTTTTAGTTTGACAAATTATGTAAATCACGCAATATAGGTTAATCAAAGAATAGTAAGCAATTGAAGATTTTTTAAAAAATATTTAGTTCATGCAATATTAAAATCATGCATCATTAAAATAATTATGTAACACCAGAAAATAAGTGGCGGGGGCGATCAAGACCATTGAGTTGAAAGTCTTAGAAATCCAACTGGTACCTCTTGGAACCTCTATCGTACCTTTTGAGTTGGTCAGCAAGTCAGGATTGCAAAAGGTTCCTGCTATCAGGTTTGATAGGGTAGTAGTTTGAGCAGCTAACGTACAAATGATTCTCTCACCAAGTTCCTTTCGGTTGGTGAGCATGTCACACAAGAAGTTCCCATTGTTGTCATGCCCTAAACTCAGAAACCGGGCTCATGAAATTTTCGATCATCGAATCCGGCGCTGACAATCTTCGTAGTACCCCATTCTCGGCTCCCGGCACCGATACACCAGGTTTCGATCCTGGGATGCCACAAGGAGGATTTCTAATCATCAATTTGAATCGTAATGAGCATAACCATAAGCATAACCCACAAACAATAACTACAAGAACACCATCAAAAAATTCATTATGATCAAAAACTTTGAATGCAATGCGTATGAAAGGAAAAATACTGGATAATGAAAATAACAGAAACTCCAAAAGCTCAACTATGTGCTCCAAACTGGGGACTGTATGCTCCAACTACTGCAAGACTACGGCTACGTCCTGGCGTCACCTGCACACATCGATCATGCATAAGCTTATAGAAAGCTTAGAGGGTGGTGTAAGTGTGTGCGCAATATAAGCGTGCTCATAATGCAAGGTCAGAGTAATGCGGAATCATGCTAATGAGTACATGAATGCAATCAGTTGTACCAAGGCTATATGATGTAGGATATGAATGCTATCGGCCATAATAAGGCCATGCGATGCGAGATACAACTCAAGTATATCAATCATCATTCAAATTCACATATAGCTCATCAAATATTAGTACAGTTCTCATTCTAGATAATCATAGGGGTTTAGTACACTCCAAATGGCATTGCCACTCTCCTAGCCACACAATCCAAGTGAGGCAAGAAAGCTCACCATTCGTCTGGCCAATAGTCTGCCAATACCTATCTAGCATGTCGATAGCGGACCCATTCAGAGCTGGTCAAACTCAGCCTAATATTGCCCCCTACCCTCAAGTAAGGCCACACCCCTTTCCAACGGACCACGACACAGTGGGAGACATAGCCTCCTGAAATTCGACCCTTATGCGCTCATAAATCCACTCGGTCTCGATGTTGGAGTCATCTTATGGTACCATCGGGTTTAGAGATTTCACCCAGGGACATCTAAGGTGCCACGATGCTTAGTAATAATATTTTCGGTGTCCGATCCTACCATCCACGATGTGCATGTGGAGGTCATAATCCTGATGTTGATAGGGCGTATAGTAATCATGTGATACAAATACGAAGTGCATGAATCACACTATTAGTCATGTAGCAATCCTGCGCATACTGCGTGCTAATGAAGGGCAACTCCACCTGTCAGGGAGCTCATAAACAATCGACCCGAAGGCATATGCTATGATCAGTCACTCCTCATATCAGGCATACATATGATGCGTATAATCACGAATCATAGACCTACATTAAACAAGTCATGTGGTGATGAGCTCTATTCATAACGAAGATGGGCCTAGACGGCCTACACACTATAAGTATGGGTCTACTAATGGCCTTAGGGAGAGTGAAAATGCGAACATTTAACTGACATCATCCTTATAATGTGGGCATCTAACCATCATTGTTCCCAAGGCACGTCCCGTTATAAACATCATTATACATATACCACAGAGAAATCACACATCGCAATGGACCTAAATTCATCCCACTGGGCCTTAAGTATATCAAATGGGCCGTATCACATGGGCCTTATATTCATCAAGTGGACCGTATCAATGGGCCGCATCAATGGGCCTTACGTATATTACAATGGGCCATAACCCATGGGCCTTGCATGCATCACAATGAGCCTTATATATGTCTTATTGGGCCTCGACCCATGGGCCTCTAATACATCTAATGGGCCTCATATACATCAAAGTGGGCCTCAACATTGGGCCATAAATACACCAAGATTGGCCTAACCACATGCACCTCATATATATCAAAGTGGGCCTCAACATCAGGCCACAAATACATCAAGATGGGCCTAATCACATGGGCCTCATATACATACATGAATCATATTAAAAAATCAACCAGACCACACTCCAAATAACAGTGGTGATGATGATTTCCACCATTAAAATTCTTAAGTCCCACCATAACATTTATTTTCTGTCCAATCTGGTCATGGGGCCACAAAAACTTGGATTAAGGGAAAAATAATTTCCTAACAATCCAAACTTTTGTGACAACAAAAGTATTTTAATGGTAGAAGCTCAATCCTCACTGCTTTTATACTGAGTGGTCCACTTGATCCTATATTTGTCTTATTCTTAGTCTCAAGCCTTAAAATAATCTTTTAAAATGGTGGGATGGCTTGGATGCAACCCATGCATCATGGTGGATCCCATAGGTATGGAAAGGATGGAAGACATAGATGAAGTACACCCCTAATGGTGGAGTCCACATGAATGGAAGGTGTGGATTACAATGCATATATCAGTGGGTCCCACGTGGGGCCCACCATATTGTTTACTTTCCGTTTGACCCATGGATAAGGTCAGTCAGACCTGGGGGCCCACTATACTGTTTATATGACATCCAAACTGTTGATAAGGTCAGTCAAACCTGGGGCCCACCGTGCTGTTTATATGACATCCGAACTGTTCATAAGGTCACGTGGACCTGGGGCCCACCATAATGTTTATTTGTCATCCAACCCACTGATGAGGTCACGTGGACTTGGGTTGAGGAGGAAAAATAAATTTCATACTGATCCAAAACTTCTGGCTCCAAAAGGGTTTTAATGGCAGACGTTCAATCTTCACTGTTCTCTGTGATGTGGGCCACCTGAGCATCACAAGTGGCTGATTTTTGGGAGGGGGCCACTGTTAGAAGGGACTCAACAAATGTACGGTGTTGATCATCAACACACATCAAGGTGGGGACCATGGTTAGGGCTGTGGGTCCCTACCTCCACCGTCATACGCAGCATAACTGCTCTTTTTTTTAAAATATATTTTTTGGGGGGGTTTTCCTAGTTGGAGCCCACATCAAGGAAATTCACCCCACCTACTGGCCTTTTTAGCTCAATACAAACCCGCCAAGTCTAATATTGGATGGGTTTTGATGTACAAAAATATTCGGGTGTATTTCAACGATAAAGACATTATTTTCTATACTATAGTTCGCTCGATGATCAGATTACCCTCATCTTTCTGCTCGATGCCTAAAATGGACTGAGCAATGGAATGGATGGCGTGGATTATGTATATACATCAAAGTGAGACCTGCATGAGTGGCCCACCCCAAAACATTAAAAAGCCATATATATATATATATATATATATTTTTTTTATTTTTGGTTAGTCGTTAGTACACACCATGTCAGTACACGCACACCATGTTAGCCATGCCCGTCCAGCGTCCCAGCATCCAGAGACGCTAGACGACATGGTCATAATGCAAGCATCATGATGGGTCCCACATGCAGATGGCCCACTTGCATGTATATACATATAATATATATATATATTACATTTCATATATATAATATATACTATATTATATATAATATAATATATATATATATATATATATATATATATATATATATATATATATATATATATATATATATATATATATATATAAAGAAGGGGGTATTGGATCCATCTAAACAGTGGATGGTGTGGATCATCACTTGCAATAGGGTGGGCCACACCGTCTGATGTTGATGGACGGGGTAGATATAACACATATTAGTGAGATCCACACCATCACAATGGAGAGAGAGAGAGAGAGAGAGAGAGAAATAGAGAAAGAGATCGGTGGAATGGAGGGAACCTCGTCATTATGGGCCCCTTATATGATTACATTATATAAATCAAATTGAGTCCCAACATAAGTGGGCCATTCAATTAGAAATTAACGATGGATCACCCACATCTAGGCCTCCTCCTTGATCCCTTGGGCTCCTCAGCTCCTATGATCAACTTTCAATGGTGAATGATGGAGTTTTGATGGTGAGGATGAGAGGGTAGGGAAAGTGGGCCATACTTATTGCTATGGATGGGAGCTTGGATGTATGGAATTGCTTGGGGGGTTTAGGAAATGAGAGAGAGAATGGGGATGGGATGATATGGATGGAATGATGTGTTGGTTATTAGAAAAGGATATGGATGGGTATGATTTGGTTTGAAAATGTGTAAAAGAGGAGTGGTGAGAGGAGAGAGATGGTTGACTTGTGGGAAAAGAGAGAGAGGCCACTTGTACTTGTTGTTGGGTGAGGTGGCATGTAGATAAGGTAGTGTACTTTGACTCTGAGCTATGCGCATCCTCTACCTAATCATATCGATAGCCTTTGATGTCTGCTGCACAAGCTCGAGACCTAGGAGACGCTGCTCTCCATCCTAGGTCCAACAACTCGGAGATCTGCACGGTTTACCATATAAAGCCTCAAAAGGAGTCATGCTAATGGCCGCCTGATAGTTGTTATTGTATATGAACTCTGCTAATCGCAGATGCTCATTCCAGCTACCCTCGAAATCAATCGCGTATGCCTGAAGCATATCCTCAAATATCTGGTTGACCCTCTCGGTCTGGCCATCGGTCTGTGGATGAAACGCCGTGTTGAGCCACAAATCAGTACTCATCGCTCTCTAAAAGCTCTGCCAAAACTAAGACGTGAACTTCGGGTCTTAGTCAGAAACGATCAAGACTGGAACACCGTGCAGTCTCACTATCTCCTCAACAAATAGCCTGGCGAGCGGGTCCGTATGCCAAGTCTCATAGATCGCAAGAAAATGTGCCGACTTCGTCAAAAGGTCCATGAAAATGCAGATAGCGTCATGACCGTGCTGAGTCCTCAGCAAACCTATATTAAAATTGGTAGATACATGCTCCCACTTCCACATCGGGATGCTCAACAGCTGCAAAAGACCAGGCGGTCTCTGATGATCGGCCTTGATATACTTGCATGTGTCACACTCGGCCACAAAACTGGCAATCAAGCGCTACATCCCCGTCCAAAAATATTACCTCCTCATATCGTGATACATCTTCATCGAGCCAGGGTGGATAAAAAATCGCAATCGATGTGCCTTGGTCATAAGATCTCTGCGCAACTCAGGAATATTCGGGATACACAATCGGCCTCTGAAGTGAAGTCTACCATCAATCTGTCTGACTCTCATATGCTGCCTTTGCTCGGTAATCTTGTAAGGACTCATCTGTCTACTGAGCCTCGATCACCCATGCGACAGGAGAGGGTTGAATCGACAGGCTCGATAGCTGAACAATAGAAGACTGCAAACTAAACTCAAAGTCGTACTCTTTTATATCCTCAAGCATCCTCCACTCCCAAATCATCATATGTGCCACCAGGCCTCGTGGTTGATGGCTAAGGGCATTCGCCACCACATTCACCTTTCCTAGGTGGTACTGGAGGTCAAAATCATAATCCTTCAGAAGCTCCATCCAGCATCTCTGCCTGATGTTCAGCTTAGACTGAGAAAATAGATACTTTAATTTCTTGTGGTCAGAGAAGAGCTCGAACCTTACCCCATAGAGATAGTGTCTCCACACCTTCAGCGCGAAGACGACTGCTGCCAGCTCTAAATCATGCGTGAGGTAGTTCAGTTCATGGACCTTAAGTTGACAAGATGCGAAGGCTACTGGTCTGTCGTGCTGTATTAGGACAGCGCCTAAACTAATTCGTGAGGCATCAGTAAACACAACAAATCCATCACTCCCAGAGGGAAGAATGAGAATAGGAGTGGATGTCAGACGGTCTTTCAACTCCATAGATGCCTGCTCACATGCGTTAGTCCAAACAAAATCTGCACCCTTTTGATTCAACCTTGTCAATGGGGCTGCAATACGGGAGAAACCCTCAATGAAACGTTGATAATATCAAGCTAAACCAAGGAAATTGTGGATCTTGAACATAGTAGTGGGCTAGCCCCATTGAAGCACTACCACAACCTTTGAGGGATCCACTGCAACACCCTCCCTCGTCACCACGTGACCAAGGAATCTCACTTCTTCCTGCCAAAACTTGCACCTCTCCAGCTTCGCATACAACTGGTGGGTACGGAGGGTTTGCAAAGCGATCTCTAGATGCTACATATGGTCCTCACGGGTCCTCGAATATATCAGAATGTCATTGATGAAGACCAAAAAAAACTGATCGAGATATGGACGGAATACCTCATTCATCAGTTGCATGAAGACCTCGGGTGCATTGGTCAGTCCGAAGGACATGACCTGGAACTCAAAATGACCATAATGAGTCCTGAAAGCCATCTTCGGGATGTCCTCCTCTCGGACTCGAATCTGATGATAACAGAAACGTAGGTCAATCTTCAAAAAAAATTGTGCACCTTGCAGTTGGTCAAGCAAATCATTTATCCTCGAGAGCGAATACTTGTTCTTGATCATGACCCGATTGAGCTCGCAGTAATTTACGCAGAGCCTCAACGAGCCATCCATCTTCCTGACAAAGAGTACCGGCGCTCCCCATGGAGAACTGCTCGGACGGATGAATCTCAACTCACGTAACTCGTCTAACTATCACTACGGCTCATACAACTCCATTGGTGCCATATGGTACGGGGCCTTTGAGATGGTCGTAGTACTAGGCATAAGATCTATCTGAAACTCAATATAACGGCGAGGCGGTAACCCTAGAATCTCCTGGAACACGTCGAGAAAATCATAAACAATCGGCAAATGGTCAATACATGCTACAATAGGCTCCTCGATGGCGCAAGACATCAAGCATGACAATGTCTCTCATCTGGGCTTAGCAACAAACTGAAACTGCGACAAGCCTGGTATGCAGAATGTGACTATCCTCGCGAAGTAGTCTAAGATGGCGTAGTACTCGGAAAGCTAATCCATGCCCAAGATAACGTCGAAATCTGACATCGGTAATACGTATAAGTTGGCGGATAAGAATATCTCTCCCACTAATATTAGGCAAGACGAACAGAAATGGCCCAATACTATGGTCGTGAAACTGAAAATCTTATTGCTCCCGATTTTTTTAAAATTTTGTTGGTTCTTCGAGCAGTCGTAGAAGTCTTAAGACCAGTCGAAGACGTAATATGCTCGCTTATAAATTGAACACGAATTTCAAAGGTTTGATAAGTAATTCAAGAAAAATCAAGGCTCCACTCTGAGATAAGTTAGTATTCGTTTTAAGCTATATTGTGCTTAATTTTTATTCCCTTTTGTTAGCTTTCATTATTTGACTTTGTTCCTGAATTCCAATCTGATTTGAAAAGAGGAATTGCTGTATTCCTTCTTCTTGGAATTAAAATCTAATAGAGCTACGCCCAATTTGGTTTAATTTAAAATCAATTAGAACTAGAACTATTTTGAAATGAGTATTGGACATTGAACGTTGATTCGTACTTCTACTCTGATTGGTTCTTCTAGGCTACTGCAATGAAGGAGAAATCCAAGTATTTTACATTTGAGTAATTTACTTTCTTTTGGTTTCTTTTGAGATTCGCCAGAAAAATCTCATTGTATTGGTTATCTGAGGAGAGCCAGGAAAACTTAGAAGTGAGGTTTTTTTAATTGTGTAAGCCCACAGATAAAAACATAATTGTAAAGGTGTTTGGTGAACCTATGAAAACCTACATTGTTAGTGAACGCTAATATCCCCTGTGTGAGGATATTAGGAGTGGAGTAGCATTCTGTGTGGCTGTTATATGACAGTTGGTGAACACACAGGCGAACCACTATAATCCCTTGTGTTGTGGTTGAATGGTTTTTATTTCATATCTTTATTTATTCATTTGAGGGATGTACATGCAGTTGTGAATGTTGTAAACTTTTATTTCAAGCATTGTGGGGAATGTTGTAATAGTTTAGAATTTATTTCTTGCTATTCATTTATTAGCTTGATATTGGATTATTCCAGTAAGGTTGCCCTGCCATTTTTATGGTGCATGGTTGTCCCTAGAATGATACATATTTGTGATTACAAGTTATTCTTCAGTGCAGTTTGTATTTATTTTTTATTCCTCTTTGGTTTGAGACTTGATACAAAGATCTTTCTAGAAATCAGGTTGTCCTACCATAAACTCTGGTTTTTGGTGTAAGGTTTTTCTTAGAACAACATTTGTATCAACCTCTCAAGATCTGAATTTTGAGGTTGCCTTACAATCTTGCATTGTCGTTTATTTTGTTATCTTGTTGGCTATCATATTCCTTTAATTTTTACTATTATAAATTTTTATTTGGCATAGTCCTATTCACCTCCCCTCTAGGACATATAGCTAGGCCTTTTCAGGTATTACCCTGCGATCAGGAAAATTGTGAGTTTCAGTAATTGGCGGTGGAAGATTACCACCAGGAATACGGAGTTGCCCTAGGGTTTCTACCAAAAGATCTGCTACGCGGTCCATGAAAGCCTATAGCCCTTGTATGGCTTACTAATTCTCTTGTATGGGTACTTCGAAAGCTACCGCCATTAAAGGTAAATTCCCTAGGACACTGCCCATGAGATTGTTGCCTGACCCATCGTTAGAAGCCATCGATCCGAAGAGAAACCTCGCTTTGATACCAAACTGACGAAGGGAATGACGTGAGGTCGAGCATCATCTTTCTCAAAATGATAAATATTCTGAATCCACGGAACTTCTCTGGACTCCTCACAGAGACTCCTCGAATCCACGAGGAAAGAAAGCGGTGAATAGAAAGAATTTCTATAAATTTGAAATTGATTAATGAATGAATAAAAATGAGTTCACAACCCTTTAAATAAGGGTACCAAGTAATCGAAAAGAAATTAGAAGCAAACTACAATTAAAACTCCTAGAATCCGCGACTTACTATAAATAGTAAACTTACTGTTTATAGATGGTCGTGATGTCTACTAGTGCACAAGGTTTTCGGCCAAAAATAGTGAGTGTCCTATTTGGCTTCACCAAACTGTTCTCCTAATTATCCTAAGCACTTTTCATATTGGACACAACCACTAAAGCCCAACGGATGAAGAGCTATAATCAAACTAAAACTTACTATTTATAGTAAAATCAAAAATAAAATAGGAAAATGACCGTCGATCAGGGGTTTTCTCACAAATTTGGGCTACGCAACCCATCATATCTAAGTTGGTTGGCTAAAGTAGCTCGTTATACCCCAAAATCATATATTTTACATCAAATAACTCATTCCGGATAGCGAGATATGCCCAATCTAAGGTCTGATGGTCCGGATCACTTTGGTCATCGACCATGCCTTTTCTGATCCATCTTAGCCATGAAACTATCCGTGATCCGCTCTACATCACCTTCGATCTATCGAATGCACATATTACTTTTATGCGTTTGATGAATCAAGTTTTAAAACCGTTCCCTGGCAGATATGTGGTAGTATATTTTGATGACATATTGATATATAGCCAAGATGAGACGAAGCACAGGAAACATTTAAGGCAAGTGTTGCAGGTCCTACAAATTAATAAGTTGTACCTCAACTTGAAGAACTGTAGCTTTTTAATGGGCAGTCTGTTGTTCTTAGGATTTGTTGTAATGTCCACGGGCATCTGAGTGGACGATGAAAAGGTGCGAGCCATTAAGTCATGAAGTGATGAGTTTTTATGGGTTAACGACCTTCTATTGTCGATTCATGTGATATTTTACCACAATAGTTGCACCTATTACAGATTACATGAAAAAAGGACTGTTTTAGTGGACTGATGAAGCTGACAAAACCTTTCATGAGATCAATCATTGTTTGTCCACAACACCGGTCTTGATGCTTCATAATTTCAACAAGTTATTTGAGGTTAAGTGTGACGCTTCATATGTTGAAATTGTAGGAGTATTATCATAGGAAGGTAGGCCAGTAGCCTTCTACAACACTACTAAAAAGACAAGGCAATGCCGACGGCTAAAAACCATTGGCAATGAGCTGTCCATCGAGAAAAGGGGCATGGGAATTGTTCACTGACGGATTTTAGCCGTCGGCGTCTACAATGGCTAAAACCGTCGACGTTTTCGACAACTATGGGCTACGGTGTTAGTTGTTGGCATCTAGGATGACTAAAACAGTCGATGTTGCCGACAATTGAGGGCAACGGTTTTAGTCGTTAGCATTTTTGATGGCTAAAACTGTCCGCATTTCTGATGGATGTGGAGAACGGAAAAAACCATCGGTGTTTCTCATAAATTTTAAAATAATAATAATAATAATAATTAATTGCACCATATAAGTTTGTGAAAGGCCTAACATGAGGTGAGAAAGGTCCTAAGTAGTACTGTGCCCCATATGTTGATATGCCTCCCTGAAAAACACTGTCTCCTGAAAAACACCAATGTAGGAAGGAGCTTAAAGGACGAAAAACTTCCAAGTATATCTAACTAAAAATATGTAGGTAGAGCTCAAACATTTACACAATCTCTTTACCTATTTGAAGCATGGAGTATGGACTAGAAGTTACCGGTCCCCCTGTTTACCAAAACAGACAAGTAATCCCAATAGTTAAGTCACTCTTATTCCTAAAGCAGTGCTAATATTTAAAGAAATTTTTTTGTATACTTCTATGTAATTATGCATAATGGTTTTTTTTTTAAAAAAGTACAATCTTCGTGATATCTTCAGATATGGAACTAAAAGTAACACAAGATTAACACAGACATAATAAGTTCGAAGTTCAAACTAGTTGATACAAGAAGCATGTTATGGTTCTGGATTCTGAAGTTCAAACTATCACTACCAAAAAACTAGCTAGTTGATACACCAACATTGTGTACATGAAACCGGTATGTTCTACCTGTTCCATAGACAAGTCCTTATCATTAGCTATAAGGGTATTTTCCATATGTAAAAATATGAATCACTGATAGTAATTGGGATATGAAAGATTAAATAAACATAAAGTGTTGAGAACACTAGTATATTTATGCCACAATAGATTAGCAAGCACCACTACCCAAATGCAATGAGAAGGACGATCGGGCCATGGGCATGTGTAAGTGTAAATTGTAAGTATGGTTCTAGCCCACTATGGTTTATCTAATGGGTTATCTGAATTTCAAGATTTATAACAATTCATGAGGATCACTATGGCAAAAAATTTTAGGAAATGAACAAAGATTAAGGAATATGATATTTATAGCTTGCAATGAAATTTTATAAAGGTTTAAGAAGTCTACAACCGCTAGTCGCATGGAAGTTCACTTAGTCCTACAGTCTTGAATTCCATATTAGAAGGTCATGTCTTCACTCTCAAGTTTTTCAACATTCTCTTTGCCTGACATGAAATAAAACGGGTCAGAAGTATGAAAAATATGACAAAAGGTCACATTCAATTAAGACAACAGGTTTTCAAGTGTTCACTTAGGCATGAAGCTTGCTTACCTTTCCCCAATCTATCTTAGAGGGATGTCTAACATTTTGGTTAGCCATTAGAAATTCTACAATTGGTCCTGGCTTTATAATCATTGTTATAGACACATCTGCACATGGTAATTGATGAAAAAGTGATGAAAATGATATTGCCAAACTCGTGTTGCAATTAAGAAACACATGGATATCAATAACCCCATGTCCACAAACATTCAAGGAGATACCAATATTCAGAGGCAAGCCTCATCAGGCATTGTTGAAATACAATTGTCGTACGAGTAGGCATCCTCTAGAATTACCAACTATGTTAACAATTTTACGAAAGGAAAAAAAAAAGTGATGCCAACAATAAAAAACTAAAATTACATACTTCTTTGCGGCGTGATGCCTTGGTTTGATGTCAAGCACTCATAAAGCTTCTTGAATGCTCTCTGAATCATGACACCATAGAGCATTCGCTATGGCTTTCATTGGGATTCAGGCAGCAAAACAAATCTCAACCTTAAATGTCTTTGATTGATATAGACGTCTCGGTCTCTTCTAATCTCCTTCCTCAGGGCCGTCATTGCCACCAGGGTTTCCATTCCCACTAGTCTTGGATAAGGAACACTCACAGAGCAAACATCATGGGAGCATGTACAAACACAAAGTAAACATCAGCTCTCTCTCTCTCTCTCTCTCTCTCTCTCTCTCTCTCTCTCTCTCTCTCTCTTCCCCCCCTCTCAGACAAATTTACAGCTTCAATTATCATTCAGCTTCTTTCCATACTCAACTATACTGAAAAAACTCCAATGAAATCCTTAAATTTCAACATTATAGGATCCAAATCCTCAACCAACAACAGCCCTTTCAAAAATAAATAAATATATATAACAAAATAATAATAAAATAAAAATCCTAACAAGATCATCATTTGTTAGTTACATTGGCTGTTCATTAGGGCACACCGAATTTTGGCAAGAAATCTTGTGAGCGGCTAAAATTGGTAGCATTTACTGATGGCGAGTGGGTAAAACTGAGCAGTATGTTTCATGGGTAGAAGTTCTAAATGCATTCATATTAAGCACCAAAAAAAAAAAAAAAAAAACCACCATAGTCTATCGGAGTTTCAAATAACTCTCCTTTTATACTTCTCCACCTGTCACCCACATCTTGCAAACTCCTTCCACTATTAACATGCATTTCATGGGTCATGTGTATTAGTATATCTCTGATACGTATAATGAAATAAACCAGGGAAAAGGTCTTCACACCATTAGTTTTATGGATCACTAAAATTATTCATTATTTAAGGACATGGGAAAGCTTTTAAACTAAATGTAAGGGCATTTACGTAATTTGGAAGTGCATCTGTGTTGTCCCCCAAAAGTACTTTGTTTATAGATAGGACAAAACATAACTGCTTCCTCCCACCATGTTATGTGCACTGATCAAATGTTCCAACCAAGAAAAATCAAATATATGCCTGTAAAGGTAAGTTTAGGTAAGGAATCTCTTTGTATGTTATTTTGGAGATGTTGGCAATTGGGTAGTGTGTATTTAGGTTTTCCAAATGCATTTTGGAAAAGAGTTATATGAAGGGGAAAAAGTTCTCTTGAACTCCAACAAACTTGCAAAAATCTTCATATCTCCACGTGCATTTCATGTCCATGTCTGATATATGTATATCTATCCATATTGTTGTTAGAAGTTAAAATAATTTTTCTAAATAATTTACTTTTTAAAAAACTTTTAATTGACTAAAATGCCCCTTGAATCTATAACAAAACTACCCATAAATACCATCATATGATCCTCTCACATGTGCAAGGTAATTTATCTATAACTAGAATTTTAACTAGGTTAAGTTATGATTCTTCCATGAGATTTAGGAGGTTTCCTAATCGATGACCCCTGCATATCCAGTTTATGTTCATGCACTAACAAATTGTATAGTCATGAGATCCAAGATCTCCATCTGGATGGAAAGTACTTTGATCATCTGCGTAAACTGAAAAGGCCGAGCTAAGTGTCCACAGGGGGGGGGAGAATTTAAATGATAGCACTTAACAATCCCACAAAGTAAAAATGAATAGAAACCTCAAATGTACAAGCATTGAGAGGTTGATACAAATGTTGGTCTAAGGACAAACTTACACTAAAAACTAAAGGCTCATAGTAAGACAACCTGATTCCTAGAACGGTCTGTGTATCAAAATCCCAAACCAATACAGATGAAAATAAAAATATTAAAGAAAATAAACTAACCTATTACAACATTCCTACACTTGCATAAAACAAATTACAACATTCTCCACAAAGGCTTAAAAAGAATTTAGAACATTCACACAAAGCCATAATCAACCAACCACCATTACACCAGATATTATACTGGTTAATTTGTGTGTACACCAATTGTTTAGAAAAAAATAGCCACACAACTACTCCACTCCCAATATCCTCTCCATCAGGATATTGGCTTTCACTATGAAATAGGTTTTTCAAGGTTCACCTAAAACCTTCACAATTGTGTCTTTCAAGTGGGCTTACTATAAGTGCTATGATTTCATATCCCTTTGGTTGTCAAATTTTGTGGTGCCAAAACCTATGTCTATGTCTTGTATATCGTGTGTTTTATGTTTGAGACTTTTCATTGCTTCAAGACATCGTATTTTATGGATGAAGAACTTAAATGAAGAAAGTTTCAAGTCTAGTCATGGATGAAGTATACAAGAATAGAAGTCTTCAAGTATGCATGTTCAAGATTCTAACAAGTACAAGAATAGAAGAAGACTTTATCAAGTCAAGAAAGGTTCAAGCTCGAGAAGGCCTACAACAAGATTCGTAAAATCTCAAGCTTCTCTTAAGGGTCATCTGAGAGTACAGACTATCAATGTCCATCTCACTTTCAAGGTTTGTTTGACCTTAGATTGACCTTAGGTTGGGCTTTATTGTAGGTCATTCTGGATACATAATTCGTATATTTTAAATATTTTTGTACGGACTTTTCTAAGACCAGTCCTGGGGACTTCAAGACCAGTCCTAGCTTTGCTACGACCAGTCTTAAGTTTTTCAGGACCAGTCATAGGTTGTTGAAGATTTTTAAATTTTTTCGGTTGTCCTACGATCAGTCCTTTGAGCTGTACGACTCGTCCTTCGACCAGTCTTAGCCCTACGACTCGAACTCCAGCAACTAATCTGGGGGTCATACGACCAGTCGTAGGTGACCCACAACCAGTCGTAGGCTCACCCATGGCCAGTCGAGGAGCAGTTAATCCTTATCCCGTAGAAAGCTTTGAAAATCTTTGAAGCTACGACCAGTCCTAAGATCCTAAGACCAGTCGTAGATGGAATTTTTCAGGCTATAAATAGAGCACGAATTTCAAAGTTTTTCAATCCAATTCAACTCAATTCAAGCAATCTTTAGGCTATACTCTGAGATAAGTTTGTGTTTATTTTTAAGATACTTTGTGCTCATTTAATATTCCTTTTGGTAGCTTGTTTTTTTTTTGATTTTGATCTACTTTCCAATCTTATTAGAAAAGGGGAATTTTTGATATTCCTTCTTCTTGGATTCAAAATCAAATAGAACTAACCCTTTTGATATAAAATCAATTAGACTTAGAACCATTCTTAAAGTGAGTATTGGACTTTGAACATTGAATCGAACTTCTACTCCGATTGGTTCTACCGGGCTACTTCAAAAGGAGATTCAAGTATTTTACATTTTTGTAATTTACATTCTTTGATTTTTTTTGTGTTTTGCCAGAAAAATCTCATTGTTTTGGTTATTTGAGGAGAGCCAGAAAACTCAGATTGTGTGGGTTTTTGGAATGTGTAAGCCTGTGATAAAAAGACACAATTGTGAAGGTTTTAGGTGAACCTGTGAAACCTATTTTGATAGTGCATGCTAATATCCCCTGTGTGAGGATATTAGGAGTGGAGTAGCATTCTGTGTGGCTGTTAGATAATAGTTGGTGTACACACAGGAAAACCACTATATATCGTTGTGTTGTGGATGTGCTTTATTCTTTATTCATTCAGTTTTGTGGATTGTATTTGTGGATAAATGTTGTAAACATTTTATTTCAAGAAAGTGTGGGGAATGTTATAATAACTTAGGATTTATTTCTGCAAGTTATTTTGGTTGTTTTGATTTTTATTCCTTATTGGTTTCTGATACAAAGGACGTTCTATAAATAAGGTTGTCCTACCTTAAACCTTTGGTTTTTGTTATAAGGTTGTCCTTAGAACTGATATAGTATCATTCTCTTAAATCTAGTTTATTGAGATTTATTTTTAATTTAGCATTGTGCGTTATTTCTTTTATTATTCTACTGTTATATATTTTATTTGGCATTGCCCTATTCACCCCCCCCCCCCCCCCCCCCCCCCCCCCCCCTCTAGGGCATATAGCTAGGCCCTTTCACTTACACAATTCAAAAAACCCCACACTCTAAGATTTTCTGGATCACCTCAGACAAACCAAAAAGAAATTTTCCTGACATAACCTCAAAAACCAAAAAGAGATTTTCAAAAAAAATATAAGCTAATTAAAAGAGAATACTAAATGAGCACTAAATAGCTTAAGAATATCACAAACTTATCTCTCAAAGTGGTGTCTTGATTTTTCTTGAATGACTTATTAAACTCTAAAAATTGTGCTCTATTTATAGGTGAAAAAACTGTTCACTTGACTGGCCCAGAGGTCAGCTCAACTGATTGAAGGACCAACAAGAATTCAAAATTTTGGGTGCGATTGGATAAGATAGGTCCATGACTGGTCGAGTGGTTGGCTCGACTAGTCGAGTAGAACCCTGAAAGGTTGCTCGACTGGTCGAGCACTATTCACTTGACTAGTCGAGCAGTCTCCAGGACTGGTCGAGGGTCCAACAGAAATTCTAAAAATCCATAACAAACCTTGGACTGGTCGAGCTAGTACTTAGACTAGTTAAACATAAGTTAGGACTAGTCGGGAAAAATCCTATAAAATTATATCATGGTCCAAAATAAGAATATAATCAATATGACCTAACCTATGGTCAATCTAGGGTCATTCTTACCCTATAGATGAAAATTCAACATTGAAACATCATTCGCTTCGGTTGATAGTTTATCTTGAAGTACTTGAAGCTTGCCATTATATATTCGAAGATGAGCTTGAAGTAGTGACCTTATGACTTTGAGTTCTAACTTAAGGAGATTACTTGAGCTTGAATTCTTTAACTAAAACACATTGTCTTAATATAGTTGAAACTTGAAAACTTGATCTATCACTTGATGTTGTACTTGAATCTCTTATTCTTGTACTTGAAGTTCTTGATGTGGAGTCTCTTGTTCTTGTACTTGAATGTAGGTAGGGATGATATAATGTTTAGCTACACAAGATACATATTCCAAGAGGTTTTGACACTACAAAATTTGACAAATCTAAGAGCTAGATAAGATAACATTCTCATAAACATTATGTTTTTGAAGACAGGGTGTCCCCGCCCCTTTTGAGGCGAGCTTATTCCCTTCGGATAATCTACCTAAACAATATAATCATCTACAAGTTAAAACAATCTTCCCTAAACACATGGTGATGGAAACCATCTAAACATCCCCTATAAAATGATCTTTACATTTTCCAATAGAGTTTGTGATCTCTAGGATGGCACCACCTGATCATTAATAGCTTTTACTATCTATTCCAAGTTATGCTTAATTTCAAATTCAAGATACTGGATGTTTAACTTCTAATTGAATACCCACCAGAAGATCCATAATCTCCCAAATGAGACAGTGCATTTGTGCACCTACTAAGTGCAGCCATAAATGCTCAATTTTTATTTATGTTGATACTACTCACACCAAAGTGATTCGTAGATATCAAAACCTGAAAATTGAGTTTTACAAAACTTGAGTTTGGTATGCTCCATTTAACCAGGATATAATGCTAATGAGGTATACTCGTGGGGAACTATCTCCAATTCTCCAAAATAATTGATGCATGTACTGAGAATGCCTATTTTCGGGATATGTTTGCACATAATTCTTCACACAATGCTTTGGTTCTGCAAAAGGCTTAAATATATGAGTTACAAAAAAAGACTGAATTTTCTAATTTTTCCTTTCCAGCCAGATGCACCAGTTAGAGCAAGTATGGCTTTCTGAATTGATTTAAAACTGTTCGCTTTGTAGCAGTTATCCAAGTATTAAAGGAATATGTTAGAGATTTGGGTGTTAAAATATTAAAATGTTGCGTAATGGATAAGTGGAAGGAAAGGAAGGATTGATCTGTCCACTTTCTCTCTAGTTGGACCTTTTTTTTTTAATGATGATATTTTTATTAAGTCAAAGCCAGAAAGACACAAGAGAAAAAGGAAAAAAAAAACCTAGAAAACAAAACTAAATGAAGAAAAAAGGTTGCAACAACAACCAACCACTCGACTAGACGAGGGACTTCCAAATTATCATATATGTATAAAATCCAACCCTTTCAATCGGTATGCCACACTATCAAAATCATCTTAGGCAAAAATCAACCCCATCCATTCATCATATTGGTAACACCATAAAAAGTAATATGTATCCATTAATAAATATCAAAATAACACTGTACCTATTTGAGGACATGCCTTCGAGCACAACAGCGAATTTAAAATTTTGTTGAGGAAGAGCTCCAACAGTAAACAAGCTCTTCTCACCATCATGGGTTTTCCATCGATTAACCTTCTTCCGATACCCTTCCCATCGATGGGTTTTCCATCTTCATAGAAGAGTGAAACCTGCTTGCCATGGAAAAAAAACAAAAGAATTTTAAGGGGGAAATGGGAACTTACCTTAACAAATTTAAATAGAAAATTATAATTAATAGTTTATAAAGTAAGCTGGAAATGCTCATCTTTTCAATTCATCTTATGGAAGTAGTGCAGAGATCTAGAAATTGTTTTCTTAGTTCATCAATACCACATCTTCAAGTCACTTGTGCATCAAAACACAACTCAAATTGGCCTTAGGTTAACCACAATAAGCTCTTTGAAAACCCTCCACAGTTCCACTACAATACTATGCAAAAAGCTTACCTTGGATATAATGTATGTTTAAAAGATAATAATAAACACAACTGCCATCAATCCTATTAAAATTTGTAAGTGCTATGGTTTCTAACTCCTATGATTGTCAAATTTTGTAGTTCCAAAACATCTTGAAATCCGTGTCTTGTGCAGCGCATCGATATATTCAAAACAGTGCAAGAACAATTGTCTTTACTTCAAGATCATCAAATGCAAGATTACTTGTTCATGTTCGAGTACAACATCAAGTGTGAATTCAATGTTTCAAGATTCATAATACAAGCTTCAAGTCAAGACAAAGTTCCTATACTTTGAACCTCAAGCTCATGCTTCAAGTCAAGACTTTGAACCTCAAGCTCAAGCTTCAATGTTAGTCAAATTCAAGGTTCAATAGGTCTCAAGTTCAAGCTTCTATGTATGTCAAGATCTCAAGCATCATGAACTTCAAAGAACATCTATCAACTAAAGGAAAAGAAGTTTTAATGTTCATACATTATGTATAAGGTATGAATGACCCTAGATTGACCATAGGGTAGGTTATTTTGTATACATAATTTAAATTGAGTCACTTTATAAGTACATTGACTGTTTCTCGACTAGTCTTGGACTATGTTCGACTAGTCCTAGCACTGGCTCGACCAGTCCAAGAATTCCTTGATCAGTCCTAAGTTTGTTACTGATCTTCGGGAATTTTTGTTAAAGCCTCAACCAGTCCTGGAGACTGCTCGACTGGTCGTTTGAACAGTGCTCAACCTGTGCTATACCAGTCCTGCAACCTCGACTCAAAGTTCAGTAACTAAAAATGGTTCCACACGACCAGTCATGGATAGGAATCGACCGGTCATGGAGGTCACTCGACTGGTCGAGCAGAGCCTATTACCAGTCGTGGAACGGCTTTATCATATTACGCTTAAAATTTCAAATATCTGTTGGTCCTATGACCATTCGTGCCGACCTCAGGACGAGTCAAGGGTGCGATTTCTACAACTATAAATAGAGCACGAATTTCAGAGTTTGATATTTAATTCAAGTTAAATCAATACGCCACTCTGATAGATAAGTTAGTGATATTTTTAAGCTATCTAGTGCTCGTTATATATTCTCTTTAATTAGATTTATTTGTATTTGATTTTATATTCTGCATTCCAATTATATTTGAAAGAGTGATTGAAGTATTCCCATTTCTTGGAATCAAAATCAAATCAAGCTAGCCCAAGGTGCTTTAAATCTAAAATCAATCTAGACCTAGAACCATTTCATAAGTGAGTGTGGACATTGAACTTCTACATTGAACTTTTACTCTGATTTAGTTCATCCAGGCTGTAACTAAAGGAGAATATCTAGGTATTTTACATTATTATGAATTTCTATTTTTTGGTTTCATTGAGATTGTGCCAGAAAAATCTCTTTGTTTTAGTTTGTCTGAGGTGATCTAAAAAACTCAGAGTGTGGGGTTTTGAATTGTGTAAGCCCACTTGAAAGGCACAATTGTGAGGGTTTTAGGTGAACCTTGAAAAACCTATTTTCATAGTGAATTCTAATATCCACTGTGTGAGGACATTAGGAGTGGAGTTATTGTGTGGCTGTTATTTAACAGTTGGTGTACACACAAAAAAACCACTATAATTCTTTGTATTTGGTGGATTTGTGATTTATTTCTTTATTTTTTGTGATTTAAGATTGTGGGATGTATTTGTGGATGTGAATGTTGTAATGTTTACATTCCAGCATTGTGTGGTAAATGTTGTAATAGCTTAGTTATTTCCTTTGCCATTTCATTTCTTTCATATCCTCTTTAGTTTGTGTTTTTTATACTCACCCACATTCTAGCAAGGTTGTCCTGCCATAAACCATTGGTTTTTGGTGTCAGGTTGTCCTTAGAACCAAGTTTGTATCAACCTCTTAATACTAGATTTTTGAGGTTATTTTACATTTCCGCATTGTGGATTGTTTAAAGTGTTATCTTTATTTAATTGTTTAAATTCTGCTGTTAAATTTTTAATTTTGGCATAGTCCTATTTACCCTGTCTCCCCCCCCCCCCCCCCCCTAGGACTTAAGAGCTAGGCCTTTTCAAGTGGTATCAGAGCCTAATAGCTCATTTTAATTGTTATTTATTTGGGATTATTTTCTTGAGCTAATCGATCAAAGCTCTGTAAGATGTCAAATTTTGATAACCTTTCAGTGACTAGGCCTGCACCATTTGATGGCTCCAACTATGCCTATTGGAAAGCCAGAATGAAGATTTTCTTGAAATCCATGGATGAGAGCATGTGGCAAGCCACAGTGACTGAATGGACCCCTTCTACCACTGAAGTAACTGGTATCAATGGATCTAAATCTATGAAAGTCACACCATATTTTTCTTGGACCACTCTTTAGAAAAATGAAAGTATTGCCAATGCAAAGGCTTTAAATGCCATAACTTGCACACTATCACTGGATGAATTCAAAAGAATTATATCCTATGATACTGCAAAGAAAGCCTGAGATATTTTAGAAATGACACACGAGGGAACTACAATCGTAAAAAAATCTAAAGTCCAAATCCTCATAACTAAATTTGAGGAAATACATATGGAAGAAAATGAAACCTTCATGGACTTCTATACAAGATTTAATGACATTCTGAACTCTATGTAGGGTCTCGGTGATAAAATCCCATAAAGTAAAGTATGTGCAAAGATACTATGCTCACTCCCTGAACGGTTCAATTCAAAAGTGACCATGATCTAGGAACTTCGTGATACGGATAAAATGAGGATAAAAGAATTAGTTGATTCTCTGCAAACATATGAGTTAACTTTTAAAGCTCCTAAAGGTAAATCTATCTCCCTTAAATCTTCTAAATGTATTTCTCAAGAAAATAGTAATTCTAATTTAGAAAATTCTGAAGATGATATGACCCTTTTAGCTAAAAAGTTTTATAAGATTTTCAAAAGTAAAAAGAGGGTTGATTTTTAAAAACCTAATGAAAAGAAAAGATCTAAATCTAAAACTTAAAAATCTTTAAAAGACAGTCAATGTTACAATGTCATGAATATGGGCATTTAGCGAACAAGTGTCCTAAAAAAGACAAACTTAAAAGGAAAGGTACATTGGCTACTTGGGATGAATCTTCTGGCTCTAAAGCCTCTTCTGAATCAGAAGATTCTGAAACCAAGTTGGGTAATGAAGTCAAAGCCCTTATGACTCTAACCAAGTTCATTTTTTAGATCATGATGATTTAACTAGTGAAGAAAATCTTATAGTGATCATGAAAATGTAGATCTTCAAGATGCTTATAATGTCATTTACAAGGAGAGTTATAAAATTATCGTAAAACTAAAACTTTACAAAGAAAAGTTTTCAACACTTAATGAAATTTTTGATACTCGTGTTTTAGAAAAATCTCACAGTTCAGACGGTTTTGAAAAAACTAAGTGCGATTTAGATTTCAAAACCTCTCTTGTTAAAAATCTAAAATTTGAAAATAAAAAACTAAAAATTGAAGTCTGGTCACTTTTGAGTTAAAAAGACACATGGATGTATACCCAAGGTGATCCTAAGTTGGAAAAATTATTATTTGGATCTAGAAAATGTGGTTACCGATCTGGATTGGGCTACAACAAAAGTATTCCTCCCAAACATAAGAATACTCCTAAGTTTGTCAAAGGAGAGTCTTCAAACTCAAAAGGGAAAAGCCTAAATCAAAATCATTATTAAAATGCTAAAACTTTTCAAACCTTGAAACCTAAAAGAAACCATATCAGCTATAAAAATCAGAATCATATTCATTTAGCTGAGAAAATTATTGATTTACTTAAGCAGTTGTTAAAATCTAGCTTAATGGGTCAGTCTTATAACAACTAAAAAAATAAGAAGACCAGCTATACTCCTAAATTCAAGATTGTAATGAAATCGGTTCCTAAGGTTACCTGCTTGGCTGCCCACACTGCTTTCAAAGATTCAAGCCATTCAAAGAGGTACCTAGACAGTGGTTGCTCCAGACACATGACAGGTGACAAAGGTCTGTTCACCATTCTTAAAGATATGACTGATGGTTCAGTCACATTCAGTGATGGTAACAACTGCAGGATTGTTGGCCAATGTACGGTCTAACTTTTTAACTTTCCTTTATTTGAGAATATTTTATATGTAGAAGGGTTAAAACACAACTTATTAAGCATTTCTCCAATATGTGATAAGAATCATAGCATAAAATTTACTAACCTATGGTGCAAAATTTTAAGTAAAAATGGTTCTGTAATATTAACTGGTTATAGAACTTCTGAAAACCCCTACATAGTAAGTGATTCTAGCTCATCTAATCTATCGTGTTACATGGTCCATACCGATGAGACTGAGTTATGGTATAAACGCCTTGGACATGTACACTACCGCAACTTGTATAGATTGAGCAAAAGAGAGTTAGTAAGAGGCTTATCCAAAATATAAAAAATAGAAAAAATATGTGGAAAATGCCGAGTTAGCAAACAAACTAGGAGTTCTCACAAAAAAGTAGACTCTAATGCCACATCTAAATCGCTCGAACTCCTCCATATGGATCTTATTGGACCAACTACAATGGAGAGTCAAGGTGGTAAGAAGTACATGATAATAATTGTTGATGACTTTACTAGATATACTTAGGTAGTCTTTCTAAGAGACAAATCAAAAACTCTCGATGACGTATTTTGAGGCATAAAAAATGATGAAGGAAGGATTAAAGCAAAAGGCAATTGAGAGATAGAAAGAAAATTGGAAGAGAAGGAAAATGAAATAGTTTACGGGTGGTTTGCGCTGGTCTGTGCAACTGATGACCATTGCGTAAGACCACGTAACTGAAATAAAAGTTGTGCAGGTTTGCCTAACAAAATATAGAAGTGATCTTTGTAAAAAGATCTAAAGCATTAAAAGGTGGGTCTCATGGAATCAAAATCGAGGTTTCGCACATGCGAGGGCCTATAAATATCCCTTCCCCTCCTTCATTTGGACAGATTAAAGATTTTAAAGAGGAAACAGAGCAAAGAGGAAGACTGAAGGTAGGTGAGGAAGTTCCAGTGTTTTGCGTGGGTCCGCGCAACCGATATCCGTTGTGCAAGTCCGCGCAACCAGACTACCCTGCAGTCTGTGAAGCTAAGGGGCCGACATGCTGTTGAAATGAATAAGTCTCTAGATTTCTTCCGTCTGAAAGCTTCGAGAGTAAGAAACCAGTAGAAGAGATATTCGAGTCATATTCCTCTTAAAGAGATGATCAAATCAAAAGTCGAAATGCTGCCGGATTTGATATCTGACTTTAATATTTTAACTTTGTCAATTTATACATTCTAAATGATCTATTTTAGAATCAAGGGATGTTTGAGAATGCTAGCAAACTCAGCCCTAATAAAATATGATAATTGTCTTTCATTCTCTCCCTTTGCTGTGTTTGAATAAGATAATCTCCCAAATCGAATGCATTTGTTTCTTGTTCGAAACAAAGTAAAAAGGGTACTTAGATATATATAAAGTGAAAAAGAGTCTTAAGTTTGTAAGATCCATAGCGATCATAGATCACAATTTGAAAATAGCGGTTTTGAGAAGTTTTGCAGTGATCAGGGAATATCACATGAATTCTTTGCACCCAAAACACCACAACAAAATGATATAGTAGAAAGAAAAAATAGAATGCTTCAAGAAATGGGAACTGTAATGTTAAATAGTATGAAGCTCCCTAAAAATCTATGGGTCGAAGCCATAAATACCGCGTGTTATATAATTAACCGCGTTTATACTAGAAAATCAAATAGTAAAATGGCTTATGAAATGTGGTTTGATAAGAAGCCTACTGTCAAATGCTTTCGAGTTTTTGGCAGCAAGTGCTACATTTTACATGATCGAGATAATCTAGTTAAGTTTGACACCAAAAGTGATGAAAGCATATTTTTAGGGTATGCTCTAAATAGTCAAGCATATCAAGTTCTTAATAAGAGGATCGGTATTATTTAAGAGTCTATTAATGTGGTTATTGACATTCACTTGAACATACCTATCTCATGTTTAGAAAATGATGAAGTACTTTTAATTGATAAACTAATTTCTTCTTCAAGTCAAAATAACTTTGAACTAAAGACTGTTAAAAATCATCCAACTAATCAAATTCTTGAAAACCCTCTCATTGGTGTGCGCACTCATAAACAACTAGAAGATTTGTGTAATTACGTGTGCTTTACATCTTAGATAGAACCGGCTAACATAAAAGAATCTCTTACTGACAAAAACTGGATAGTTGCGATGCAAGAAGAGCTTAATCAATTTGTTAAAAATGATGTTTGGTATTTAGTTCCTAGACCGAAAGATAAACATATTATTAGAACTAATTGGATTTTCAAAAATAAGTCTGATGAAGTTGGTAATATAATTAGAAATAAGGCTAGACTGGTTGTACAAGGGTACACTCAAATTGAAGGCATCGATTATGATAAAACCTTTGCCCTAGTAGCTCATCTTGAATCAATAAGACTATTTATATCCATTATATGCTTTAAAAAGTTCAAAATATACCAAATGGATGTAAAGAGTGCTTTCTTAAATGACGATTTGTATGAAGAAGTGTATGTTGAACAACCAACGACTTTTGAAGACCCTAAGAATGTTGATCATGTCTATCGCCTAAAAAAGGCCCTCTACGGTTTAAAACAAGCTCCCAGGGCATGGTATGAAAAGTTGACTAAGTTTTTGGTAATTCATAATTTTTTAATGGGAAGTGTTGATAAGACTTTGTTTGTTAAGAAATATAATGATCACATTTTAATAGTACAAATTTATGTTGATGATATAATTTATAGATCTACCTGTACTAACATGACTGTTGAGTTTGTAGATCTTATGAAATCTATATTCGAAATGAGTATGGTTGGAGAATTAAATTATTTCCTAGGGTTGCAGGTTAAACAATAACTGGATGGTTTTTTTTTATTTCTCAAACCAAATATGCTCTGAACTTAATTAAAAAGTTCAGATTTGAGAATGGGAAATATTTTGATACTTATATGACTACTACTTTGAAACTCTCAAAGGACTCTACAGGTAAGAGTGTGGAGCCTAAACTATATTGCAGTATGATTGAAAGTCTGGTTTAGGTATCTACAAGTAGATCTAATATTGCATTTAGCGTAGGAATTTGTGCTAGATATCAATCTAACCCTAAAGAGTCACATTTAACTGCTATTAAGTGAATTATGTGATATGTCGCAAGCTCTGCAAATATGGGTCTTTAGTATCCACGTGATACTAGTGTTCAATTAGATGGTTACACTGATGCTGATTGGGCTGGTAATGTTGTTGATAGGAAATCAACCAGTGGTGGTTACTTTTATATTAGGAACTGTTTAGTTTCTTGGCAAAGTAAGAAACAAAGTTCCGTATCACTTTCAACTGTTGAAGCTGAATACATTGTGGCAGGCAATGCATGTACTTAGCTTGTATGGATGAAAAGGATGCTAAGCGATTACAGAATTGCATAGGACTCTATGGTTTTATATTGTGATAATTCCAGTGCAATTAATATATCTAAAAATCCAATCCAACATTCACGAACTAGGCACATTTACATTAGATATCACTACATTTGTGAATAAGTGGAAGAAAAGAAAATTTCCTTGGAATACATACTGACCGAGACTCAACTTGCACACATATTCACAAAATCGCTCAACAAAAGCGGGTTTTCTAAATTGAAATTTGATCTTGGTATGTGTAATTTAAATTAATTATTCATGCATTTCTGTATTATAGTATATATATTTGTTATTTTATGTTTATAATTTCAAATTTTAAGAAACTTGCACATTTTTTGTTGTACACGACCAGTCGAGTACATACTCAACCAGTTGTAGCACGACCGGTCGAGCATGTACTCGACCAGTCATGTAGCGGGGGTTGGTGCTTTATTTGGGGAAAAAATCCATTTTTCTTTAATGTGGGTTTCTTCTCCAACGAGTCCTAGGTCGACCGGTCGATCTCATCTCCTAGTTCTTCAAGATTAGTGCTTTATTTCTATTTTTCTTATAGATTCATTCTTATCACTCCTTTTTCATTATTGGTGTGATTTATTTCTTGGTTCATTAAGGTTTTTGGGGTTTTCTTCTCCAAAATATGATCTTGAGAAAACTCACTCTACTTCTTTTGCAACCCCTTGGTTCCTTGATTTCCTAGTTACAAATGAAAGGTAGAGGTAAAAAAGTTCTCGTGGTCCTTCTTCTTCTAGATCGACACCTATCATAGTGCGCCACCTATGGTCATCCAAAGATGATCCCTCTTATGTGTGAGATATAAGGTTGTGCAATGTTATAGTTGAATAACATGTTCATGTTGAACATCTTGCTCCATTTGAAATCCTTCCTCTTCTCCAATCTGTAGGATGGGATAACATTCTACATTGGAGTGGGCCAGCATACCGGTCCATTGCGTAAGCTATGTTTGCATGTATCTCTGATTTTTCTACTGAAAATCTTACATTTATTATTGCAACTAGAGAAGGTCCATTTGAAGTAGACCGACATCTGATCTCTAGTCTAATGGACATACTTGTTAATGATAAAGGTATGTCTTCCTTCTTTAATCTGTCATTGCATCATTCAATTCCATCTCCATCTTGGACACAGTGATATCCCTTTCACTTATCTTATGACCGTGTTGGCTACCCATATGTTAGTGGTCATGCCTGTTGGAGAGGCTCCCATTCAACACCTAATCTTCAACAACTCCAATATAAACAAAATGAATTTGAGATTGGCCGATGGCCAAGTCGATGTGGGTGTTAGAGGAGCTGCTGTAGTGAATGAAGAAGAAAGTCATGGATGATATTTTTTATGAAATTGAATCCGACTCAGCAGATGATCTTGACTATCAGCCATCTGACTTCCATGCATGGTTGCAGTTCAAATTTATTTAAAAATATCTTTAGCGCCTGAACAAGGGACTTCATAAACTTGATCCTACCATACCTGCTCCTTCTTAGGGATCTGATTAATGTTTTCTCATATGGCTTGTAATAACTCTTATGATACTTAGCTTTCTTTCGGGCTGTGGGATTGAATTTGGTTGAACTCTGTTAATGTTGGTTGATTATGTTTGAACATTACTTGCTTATGAATTTAATATCTTGACTATCTTGATCCTTTATTCCTCATTTCTCGTCTTGTTCTTCCTTGTTTATCTATGTCCTATGTCATGTATTGGTTTCTTCGTTTGTCATATTGTGACAAAAGGGGGGAAAATTTTAGCATGCATGATATGTGGTAAATGGCATGTGGATTGTGGACATGTAATCCTTCTTTGTGTAAGGGGGAGGAGTAAGTAAGGGGGAGTATTGTTGGAGGCCTTGACACGAATTAATTAATGTTTATAACCGGTGTAAGATTCTTTAACCAGATTGTCACTGGTTTATATTCATAACTGGTGCATGATTCATTGTGTGTATAATGCTTACGTAATTATGAAGTGTGTTTTGTCACAAATTTGACAAAAGGGGAGATTGTAAGTGTTATGGTTTCTAACTCCTATGATTGTTAAATTTTGTAGTGCCAAAATATCTTAGAATCTATGCCTTGTGCAGTGCATCGATATATTCAAAACGGTGCAAGAACAATTGTCTTTGCTTTAAGATCTTCAAATGCAAGATTACTTGTTCATGTTCGAGTACAACATCAAGTGTGAATTCAATGTTTCCAGATTCATAGCACAAGCTTTAAGTCAAGACAAAGTTCCTATACTTTGAACCTCAAGCTCATGCTTCAAGTCAAGACTTTGAACCTCAAGCTCAAGCTTCAATGTTAGTCAAATTCAAGGTTCAATAGGTCTCAAGTTCAAGCTTCTATGTATGTCAAGATCTCAAGCATCGTGAACTTCAAAGAACATCTATCAACTAAAAGGAAAAGAAGTTTCAATGTTCATACATTACGTATAAGGTATGAATGACCCTAGATTGACCATAGTTTAGGTCATTTTGTATACATAATTTAAATTGAGTCACTTTATAAGTGCATTGACTGTTTGTCGACTAGTCTTGGACTATGCTCGACTAGTCCTAGCACTGGCTCGACCAGTCCAAGAATTCATTAACCAATCATAAGTTTGTTACTAATTTTTGAGAAATTTTGTTAAAGCCTTAACCATTCCTGGAGATTGCTCGATTGGTCATGTGAATAGTGCTCAACCTGTGCTCGACTAGTCCTGCAGCCTCGACTCAAAGTCCATCAACTAAAAATATTTCCACACGACCAGTCGTGGATGGAACTTGACCGATCGAGCAGAGCCTACGACCAATCATGGAACCTGTTTATCCTATTACGTTCAAAATTTCAAAAATCTGTTGGTCCTATGACCAGTCGTTTCGACCTCAGGACCAGTCAAGAGTACGATTTCTGCAACTATAAATAGAGTACGAATTTTAGAGTTTGATATTTAATTCAAGCTAAATCAATACACCACTCTGAAAGATAAGTTACTGATATTCTTTAGCTATCTAGTGCTCATTATATATTCTCTTTAATTAACTTTATTTGTATTTGATTTTTATTCTGCATTCTAATTACATTTGAAAGAGAGATTGAAATATTCCCATTTCTTGGAATCAAAATCAAATCAAGCTAGCCCATGGTGCTTTAAATCTAAAATCAATCTAGACCTAGAACCATTTCATAAGTGAGTGTGGACATTGAACTTATATGTTGAACTTCTACGTTGAACTTCAAAAGGAGAATATTTAGGTATTTTACATGATTATAAATTTCTATTTTTTGGTTTCATTGAGATTATGCCAGAAAAATCTCTCTGTTTTGGTTTGTCTGAGGCAATCTAGAAAGCTTAGAGTGTGAGATTTTTAAATTGTGTAAGCCCACTTGAAAGACATAATTGTAAGGGTTTTAGGTGTACCTTGAAAAACCTATTTTCATAGTGAATGCTAATATCCACCCTGTGAGGATATTAGGAGTGGAGTAGTTGTGTGGTTGTTGTTTAACAGTTGTTATACACACAAGCAAACCACTATAATTCTGTATTTAGTGGATTTATGGTTTATTTTTTTTTATCTTTTGTGATTTAAGATTGTGGGATGTATTTATGGATGTGAATGTTGTAATTTTTACATTTCAGCATTGTGTGGTGAATGCTGTAATAGCTTAGTTATTTCCTTTGCTATTTCATTTCTTTTATATCTTCTTCAATTTGAGTTTTTGATACTCACCCACGTTCTAGTAAGGTTATCCTGCCATAAACCATTGGTTTTTGGTGCAAGGTTGTCCTTAGAACCAAGTTTGTATCAACCTCTCAATACTAGATTTTCAAGGCTGTTTTACATTTCTGCATTATGGATTGTTTAAAGTGCTATCTTTATTTAATTGTTTAAATTCCACTATTAAATTTTAAAATTTTACATAGTCCTATGCACCCCTCCCCCCCTCAAAATTGAATTCAAAATTCACTGTGGTTACTCGTTATCCAATTGTATCCAAATCAGGCAAACACAAACCTTTTATGCAATATATTTTTAATTGAAAATACTTCATTGTGGACCCTGTCCTAACATGAACTGGAGAAAAATTGCAGGGAATTTATGATGTACCACATTATTGATTTTTCTCCTTAATTTGCCCCAAGAAAACATCTAAATAGGTATTTATTGAATAAATATTGAAGTTGATCAAGGAACAACAATAGAATGACATAAAGCAAGATAATCTAACCTCAGTGAAAGCAAGATTTACAAGGTTGGAAAGAAAATACCCGCAAGTAATCATAAGCACATTTATATCTACTAGTCCTCTTCGTATCTCAGACGGGGATGCTTTAGCAATATACATGAGAGCAGTCATAGATGCAACACCAACACCCAAGCCCACCAGGAATCTTCCAAATATAAGAACATAAGGATTTGGCGCAGCACACGTGACAATTGATCTAACAGCAAAAACTACATCAGCAAGAAGGGTAGCTTTCTTAGCCCTTACACATCATTAATCTAACCCCCTGAGGCAGCTCCAAAATTTGCACCTAGCAATGTCATGCTAACAATTATTTCCTACCAGCATAAACATTAATCAACATAATTACAAGTTGGTGTCCAAACATAAAAGAACTTAACCATCCATGAAAATATACAATGGTATTCTTGAACATTCCTGTAGAAATTTGTTGTCATTAATGACCTAAAAATCATCTCAAATGTATAGAAGTGCCCTGGATATAACACCTGAAATGAACATTTTCATCACCTGATGTAACCCTAGGTGGCATAAATACTAATTAACAACACCAGTTAACAAAGATTCATAAGTATAAACATTTAAAGAACAAATATCGAAATATAAAAGAAAAGGAATGAGATAATGGGAAATAACTCCCAAAAGTCATAAAGATATGATATGTTGCTATGACATCTAAAGAGATGGGAAATTTGGTCATGAATAAGCTAGCGTGCCATGTCTAGCATACCTACTCACAAAGAGCTCCAAGTCAGCCTAATGTTAATCTTCCATTAGCTTAGGTCACAATAGTTGTTCGAACCTTCATAAGCAAGAATTGGCATCAGCACCAGGTTGAAAAATAGTGAAGATTTTTGAGAGGAACTTATAAATTTTCATACAGAAAATAAGTGAATCTAATGGCTTTTTATGAAAGTGTGACAAAACACTATGCTTCTAGGCAGTTGGATGTTCACTAGATATGGAAAACCCAATTCCAAAATTTTGTAAAACTATGCTAGTAATTCAGTAACTAAGATGATTAAGAAGTCAATGAAGTTTTATATAACTGGGGCAACATTCAGTTAGCTCCTATAACTAACATAATAGGGGAAATATTAAGAACTGAAGTGAAAAATGAACATGCCTGATAAATGCAAAAAGCACCCTTGTAGGGATTTGGTGAATCATAGGAAATGAAATATACATTAAATAGGAATTTCTTTTCCCTCTTTCTCTTCCTCAAATCACTAGCAATTCTAATCTTTTCCTCAACCAAATACAGGGAACTGGGACGAATTGAATTTGCTTCTATTGCGAGTTAGGGTCCAGCATACGTGTGTGTTGCTCAGTGGCCACCATCAATGTTGTAACTCTATTATGATTTATGGGCCACCATAAAATTACACGAAAGCGAAGATTATGACCATTACAATCTATGCATGAAACATGGGTAACATCCCAGGCCCTGAGCACTTACAAGTGGGTCCCACGATAACAACCAAACCGTTAATCCAACGGACCAACGATATAAGGAACACGTCAGAAATAAATAAATAAAATAAAATAAAACTCAAGAGGGCTAAGCGGATTGTGACCTGACCTCACCCAACACTTTGATGTATATATTTTATATCTACACCGTCCATCTGTTTTCCATATCATTTTATGGCATGAGCCCAAAAAATGAAGATCCAAATCTCAAGTGGACCATATCATCAGAAACAGTGGTGATTAAACACCCTACCATTAAAACCTTCCTACGGCCCACTATAATGTTTCTGTAACTTTTATTTGCCATCCAACATGTTGATAAGGTCAAACAAACCTCCATGGATGGGGTGTGTGTGTGTGTGTAACAAAAAACTAAAAACTAAAAAAATAAAAAATAATAAAAACCTTGATCCAAAACTTTTGTGGCCAATTAATGGTTAATCATCACATTTTCCCATGCTATTGTCCACCCAAGAATTAGATCTACTTACCTTAAAATGATCTAGAAAAATAAATAAAATAAATACATCAAGGTGGCCCTACGGTAAGGGCTACACCTAATCCGCTTTAACAATCTGGAAAAACTGATGTACAAAATCACAACATATAACAATGTGAATGCCAGAAAATGGTTAGGTAAGATCTTTCAATCTAGGAGTATTTTTGAATATCATAGATGGATACAAGCTTCTGGATTAAACATATAACATTCTGTGATAAAAAAAATCACGTGACTCACCTTAAAAGGGCGATCGACTGGCGATGAAGCTGGCACTTGAAAGAGGGAAGGGAGATGAAGAAAAGGGTAGTTGAAAGAGGGAAAATGAAAATTCCTCTTTCAAAATGAGATAAGAGTTCAAATCTAGAAAATGTGAGTTTTCCATATTTTATAAAATAAACTGTATTCACAGCTATACAATATAGGGTCCATTTAGTGGATGGTAAAGATACTATTACATAAGAAAATTATAACTGTAAACCATCTACAACAAGACCCATTATTTGGATGGTCTGGATAGCCATATATTAAACCCACATTTTCTATGAACGTGTCGCCACTATTTAATAAAAAATGCAAAACTGATAGGTTTTCATCGTACAAATGAAAACAGTAGCTTAGCTTTAGATCTGGTAGGGCTCTACGGGACCCACCATGATGTTTATGTTTAATCCACACTATACATCCATTTGTAAAGAGTCTTTTAAGGTTGATACCAAAAATCTATTCGAAATAAATCTCTGGTAATACCGATGGCTAAAATTTGTAGCCAAAACATCCACACATCCATCGGCTTCGCCTTATTTTTTGGTAGTGCAGCGAGAAGCTTGCAAAGCACGAAAGAAATAGTTGATGTATGAGCTTAAGTTATACGCAGTTGTTCAGGCACTATGACATTAGTAGTATTATCTGATTCAAAGAGAGTTTGTTCTGTACACTAACCATTAAGCATTAAAGTTTATTAATAGTCAGACTAACATGAATCATGTGCATGCTAGATGGGTTACGTTTTTAAAGGAATTCACGTTTGTTCTGAAGCACAAGTCTATGCAGCAGAACAAGGTGGCGGATGCACTTAGCTATCGTGCATCACTACTTGTTACGATGAACATGAGGTGGTTAGATTTAACTATCTCAATGAGATGTATGCTGAGGATGAGGATTTCAAAGATTCTTAGATAAAGTGCCAAGAAGGTCATCCCAATGACCTTCATATATGTGACAACTTCCTCTTCAAAGGGAATCGATTGTGCATCCTCAAAAATTCTTTAAAGGAGCAGATTATTCAAGAGCTACGTGGAGGTGGCCTCGGTGGATGCATTGGGCAAGACAAGATGCAAGCTCTTGTGGAAGAACAGTATTACTGGCCACAATTAGTACATGATATGGGAAAATTTGTACAATGTTGTCGTGTTTGTCGGACCTCTAAGGGACAATCTTAGAATACAGGACTCTACACACCGTTACCTATGCCTGACGGTCCTTAGGAGGATTTATCTATGGACTTTGTACTTGATCTCCCATGAACACAAGGTGGCATAAATTTGGTATTTGTGATGGTAGATCATTTCTCAAATATGGCGCACTTTAGTCCATGTAACAAAACCCTCAATGCAACACGCGTGGCATATCTATTCTTCAGGGATGTCGTACTACTACACGAGGTCCCTAAGACCATTACTTCTGATCATTACACAAAGTTCATTAGCCACTTTTGGCTAACTTTATGGACTGGATTCAATACATGACTTCAATTCAACAATGCCTACCACCCATAGACTGATGGGCAGACTAAGGTTGTGAATCGCACGTTGGGAAACCTCCTTTATTGTATTTCAGGAGAAAAACCAAAGTAGTGGAATTTTTCCTTATCTCAAGTAGAGTTTGCATTCAACAACATGGTGAATCACTCGGCAGGGAAATCACTGTTCTAGATTTTTTACGAATGAGTACCTCGCCATACACTTGACTTGATCCCTCTGCCCAAGCTCCCAAGCATGAGCATTGCAGCAGAATATATGGCAGACAAGATCATGAGCATCCATGCAGAGGTGCAGACCTATCAATATGCCTCAAATGAGAAGTATAAGGAACAAGCGGACAAGCATCAATGACAAAAAGTGTTCGAGGTGGGCGACCACATTATGGTCCATCTGCGGAAAGAGATTTTTGATCAGGACGTACAAAAATTTTAAAAGTAAGAAGATTGGAGTGGTACCAATCATTTGAAAGATCAATGACAATGCATACATTGTTCATCTTCTAGATGACTTGGCAATCTCATGAAATTTCAATGTCGCGGACCTGACTGAGCATCATGGACCAGAGGCGGATGAGTTCTTTTGATGTGGAGGGGACTAATGTAGAGCAGGTTACAGACATTTTCATGGCCAAGATGGATTAGAAAAGCCCTGGTCGACGACAAAAGTGATACAGACCATCGGACCTTAGATCAGGTGTATCTTGCAATCTGAAATGAGTTATCGAGTGTAATGTAACATCTCAAAATTTCATTGCTAGAGTTTGTACTCATACCTGAGAAAATGGGTGTTAATAATTGAATGAATTGGATGCTTTAGAAATTACACTTATTTTTTTTTTCATTTGGATTACATCCAGATACATTCATGGAGCTAACATTCATAAGAAAAAAAATCGATTGTACTGATTATTTCATCAGAGTAAAAAATTCAGTAAATAATTAAAAGCTATTTCAATGGAAGCTTATTATATTTATCGAGTTCGTAGCGAAAGTATAAAACTAAATCATAATACTGTCTTCTTATTATTGAGGGCCAAATATTGCATATTAGACCCTAGTTATTACCTGATTTTACGAACATGACACTGTTTAACGGCTTATTTTAATCATGTTTATGTTATAAGGTGTATTTAAGAGCTTGGACTGAAAAGGGTACTAAAAGCATGGATTTAACGCTCATAAATCACCAAGGCAAGGGACAGACCCCCACGGGACCGAGATTGAAGAATTTATATGCCAAAGATCTGAGAATATCAAGTGATTAGGTTTAAACGGGCCTGAAAGTCATCCAGAATGCAAGATCACAGGGTTCCCACCATCCATTTGGCTAAAAACTTTATATCCGGCCTGAGGACCTTAAATTGATCCTTGTAGAAGTGGCTCAACAGACAGATTAGCACACAATTCACTGATTTGGGACCCACCTGATATCTGGATATGCTTCAATTTTAATTTTAACCCCTTAAAATTGATAACAAAATGGATGGACGGAGCGGATTTGGCATATGCATCACGATGAACCCCACATTCAATTATGCATGTGCACAACTCATGTGCACTCGACGTGCACTGGAAGTGAAGTCAGGTCAAACCGGCTTTAACCTGACTCCAAGCCATCTTACGCACAGTGTCCGCACAAACTGGACACTGTGATCAGTAGTGGGCCACCACCGTGGAGTATTTCATTAATCCGGACCGTTCATTTTCTCCATAGGGTGGCCAAGACCCTGGCCATGCTTTCTTTTTGGTCTCTTACGCACGTATACACGTGGATCATTAAAAAAATATAGGATGAACAGTGGGTTACTTTAATAATGTGGACCGTGCCAAAACTCAACCAAAAGCACTCCTTTCCAATTGAAAGTTTGCTAGGAATCTAATGATCGGTGTGTACTTTCCAAAAAACATCACTGTGAGGCCCATTAAGCATAGCAGCACAATAAATTTTACAAGTTACGCACGTCTAAGAAAACCAGATGTTGTAGGGCATTGTACGAGATACCCGTGATCGGATATAAGATCTAAACCATTTAGAATCTTCGGAAGGTGGCCACGACCCCAACCATGAAGATCAAAAGGGGATTGAGATGGTCAGTGTCCTACAAAGCCCATCCAAACGCAAGTTGTGTTGCATTTTTTTCTGCTGCACACGCTACAGGGCTGCGTAAAAAGCTCTCTAAGAGTTTCTCCATTAACTTCCAGCACTATCCTTGTTGCCTATAAAAGGAGAGAAGAGAGAGAGCATGTGGAGATGATTCAAGCAGCAATGGAGGCAAGGGTGGAGCGTGAGAGCACGAGAGGACTCTTTATCCTCTTTTTCTTCTTTAGTTTCTTCTTTCTTTTCATGTCTTATTAGGTCTTTATCCTAATTATGTCATGCTAAACCTCTTAGCTAGGGCTAAGAGGTAAAGCTTGTAGTGTGATGGATGGTTTTTTAAGCTTTGATTCATACTTTAGTTGAACCTTCTTTTGATTATAGTTTGATATTAAGGAATGCTTTCAGTTTTTATTAGTTTGTTGTGACTTAAATTACGATGGATCTACTATAGCTTTGAGCATGTTCTTTGCATTATAGGTTTGTGAATTTGGGAACCCTGCTGTTCACCATCGTCTGCTGGGCATGGTTGGATGACGGAATCCTTCCTAACATTTATACATCCCTTAAATTGGATGTGGATTGGTTAAAGTTCTATTATTTGCTTTGTCTCATGGGCATGGTTTCGTGATAGAATCAATTCTAATTCTCATACCTCTCATCTCTTGAAAACTATATTAAAGTTCAGATTTGATTTTAATGATATATCTTCTAACTGGATGAAGATAGGACTCTAAGTCTAGTTGAGTTCTTAAATCAAGCATATAGATCCCCCTAATCTCTACAAGTTGATCCTTGGCACCCTAGTTTCACACTTTTGAATTTATAAGTTTTAATTAAAGTTATTCACCATTATTCCCTAAAAATTTCCTAATTTAGATTACATCTTCACCTAGTTCTAGTTCAAGTTACTTTTAGATTACGTACAAGGTTCAGCCCTTGTAGATTTAACCTCGGTCTTACCGAGATTATTACTGCATCACAACCCTATACTTCGAGTGTGAACACTTATTCTTTCACTACGTCTTCAATCTATACGTCACCTTCATTATCTGTATAGTTAGGAGAGGGTCAATTCCCTACTCATAGTGCTAGCTATCCTTTAAGATTAATAATAATTTAAGAGATTCATAAGAGTGATGTAAGGGTTCTGATACATCACGTACTCCACCACTACGAGAGATATCAGTATGCACAAACAATCTACATGAATGCATGCCTATCAAAGTGTATGCGGCTCATCATACATAGTGATCATGGTCACAATGTAGAAAATAGTTCATAATATTCAGCTCGACCTACACTCTCACTATACGAATATTCACAGGCGTGTCCCATGTTAACATGGTTTTACGCAAACATCTCAAGGCGACACAATGCGATTGGGGGATTTACGTAACACGATGTGTTGATGGAGTGACTATTTGTGACATCCAATCCTAAAAAGTGATGTAATACTGCAATTGTGATTTACATACATCGATTGTGTACCACGCCAACCCATGGTATTACGTGCCGACTAAGAGGGCCGCTACCTGTAGCGCATTACGTCCACGATAAATATTGAGTCACTAGTCGTGATACCTTCAACACAACACTTTCAATGATAGAAAATGTAAATTAAATCGTGATTCCCAAAAAGGGTAAATAAATGATGGCAATAAATCAATTGAAAGGATAACTCTCTGTAATATGTGAACATGAAAAGGCAGGATAATAATCATCAATTAAATCAAAGCAAGCTTAAAGGATAAAACCCTCACCTCAGGTGGCGGAGTTGTCTCTTATTAAATTAATTGACCAAATGCGTACGATCAGCTTTTACTTCAATTCTGTTTGGTCCGAATTGGTTAACTAGATGTTAGATCATGGATGATAAAAGTAATTTGACCTAAACCATTCCTTCAAGGGCATACCTACTACCTTACCCGATAGGTTTTTAACTTATCGTGATTAAGCCTTTTTCATCTTTGAATTGTTTTTAATGTAAATGGAATCTCATTATTGAGGGATAAATAAGAAAAAATTTATAGGGAAGGATAGGAAAAGGAGGAACTTAGGAGCTAACCTGACCTCAGTGTTAGCTTGGGCGTGCTACCTTCGAATCTCCACGTCTTCCTACTCTCTCTCCTACTCGTCTCTCTCTCTCTCTCTCTCTCTCTCTCTCTCTCTCTCTCTCTCTCTCTCTCCTGTCCACGAATCCTGTTTCCTCCTTCTAGCTTGCTTGCTTTCCTCCTCTTATTTCCTTACTCTTATTTTCTTCTTTCTTGCTCTAGACCACATCTAACAAGGGCTGGACTTGGCAAAAGATCTCTCTCTCTCTCTCTCTCTCTCTCTCTCTCTCTCTCTCTCTCTCTCTCTCTTTTCCCTTCTTTCTCTTTCTTCTTTTCTTTTCTTTTCCTCACGTATATCTTCTCAGTGGGATGCTGAGGGTTCCCTTTTATAGGTGTGGGATTTAGGTCAGCTGGGATCCTTGGCACTGAGCGGACTATGCAGCAACTTGCGAAGGCATAAGTCAAACCCAGGTTTCGTGTGTGAAAACTTTTCCTACCTGTCAATATCTCTTGCCACTTTGTGGATCTGATCGGATCCTTAGATGTGGTTTTGTTGTCCCTAGGTGGGCCTCCGAATGAATGGCCTTAATCGTGATTTTGGATGTGAAACTTTCTACTTAGTGGCAGATCCTTCTACGCAAGTATCTGTGCAAAAACTAGGAGGCGTTTCCATTTGCACTTGTTTCCTTCCTAATCCTCAATGTAGGTAGGGTCAGATTCATCCCTACTGGGTCTTGGACGGCTTTGATTATCCCATGTCTCCTCCATAAGATTCCCTTATACAGGAAAGTCACAACTCAAATGGTTTCCTATTTATGTTGCTTGCGGACGCAGTCTTGGGAGGAAGTTTGTTTACCTTCTTGATTCTGTTCCAGAGTAGAAAGCATAGAGGTTCGATTGGATTTGACATGAGAACACTGTAGACAGTTAAGATCACTCTGAATACTCACGATAGTGGGCCACATTGCTTCCCAAATGGAGACTGTCCATTAATATCGCGGTGCAGAGGACTTCCTTCAACCGAAGATCTCGTGTACACCGGTGTATAGCCTCACATGAGATAACCTAGGTTTAGGAAGATTTCATCCAGGCTACCTAATGGATGGCTTGGATCAAGGAGGTGGTCCAAGATGATAGGCCCAAATGGACATTGTCCCTCTGTTACGTGCGAAAGAGAAACAGAGAGAGAAATCTCCCCTTATTTGAAGGAGAGTCGGGTCAAACTGTGTTTAACCATCTCCACATTTAATACACTGCTGGTACCCATGCACTAGTGTACATGCACTACAAGTGGGTCCACTTGTGATGCTTGCAAGAAATCTACTCTGTCCATCTGTTTTTCCATGTAATTTAAAGCGTTGAGCCCAAGATTGAAGTATATCCAAAGATCAGGTGGACCGTACTAGTGGGTGTTATGATTTCCACTGTTGAAACCTTTCTAGGCCCTATAGTGATGTTTATTCGTCATCCAATCTACTCATAAAATCATATAGACATAGATGCAGAGAAATAGCCTACTCCGACTACCCCTGGCCTTTGATGGGCGTCAAAATCAACCGTTAAGCGGCTGATCTATCGATTGGGTCACTCGTACAATGATCTAAGGGCTGAAATTCGATGTGTACAACTAATTTATAATACATAGGCATGGTGTAAATTTTCACATTAAATGGATCATGGAAACCCCGTGATCTAGAATTTGGTGGTCTAGGTTAATGGCATTTTCATAATTATTATTGATCTGTGAGTTGTGAGAAATCTAATGGCTCCACATGGTTATATGCATGTTTCTAAGAAATTTTTACAAAAGAACGTATATCTAAATTATTATGGATAGGGAGTTCTTCGTCATGTCATTCAAGGGAAAGCACTTACGTCAAATCACGTGATGGATGATCTTATTTTGAAATTAATAGTCAAATGGCTTGATCTATTGCTTGGAGATCATTCCTAAGAGTTAGGTTTGTGTCAGGTGAGGATGTGAGGCTAGGATAGATAGATTTGTATCGTACATGTGTACATATTACGTTAACTTCTTGGTAACGCTTAAGAACTTTCAATACACGGGTAATGAAAAGTTTGGGGCATTGCATGTAAAATATATGATTTTGGGGTAGAACAAGCTACTTTAGCCACCCAACCTACTATGCCAAGTTGCACAAGCTAGATTTGTGAAATACCCCTGGATTGACAGTCGTTTCCCTATTTTAATTTTATTTTTACTATAAATAGTAAGTGTTAGTCTGATTAAAACTCTTCATCTATTGGGCTTTAGGAGTTGCACCCAATGCGAAAAGAGCTTAGAATAATTAGGAGAACAACTTGGTGAAGCCAAATAGGACACTAACTATTTTGGCTGAAAACCTTGCGCACTACTAGACATCACGACCGTCTATAAATTGTAAGTTTACTATTTATAGTAAGTTGCGAATTCTAGGAATTTTAGTTACAGTTTGCTTTTGATTTCTCTCCCATTACTTAGTATCCCTATTTAAAAGGTTGTGAACTCATTTATTTCATTCATTAATTAAATTTCAAATTTATTAGAATTTAGTTTTATTTTCTTACTCTCTTTCCTCGTGGATTCAAGAAGTCTTTGAGAGGAATCCAAAGAAGCTCCGTGGATTCGGAGTAGTTATCCTTGAGGAAGATGGTGATCGACCTTATCATATTCTTCCCTACAGCACCTACCTTGGTAACATTCGACCTTAGCTTGGTTATCCTTTTCCTTATGTTGCTTTGTTTAATGAAATTCTAGGGCGCAACAAGTGTTTGATGATATTCCTAAAACAAATATGTATAGTTGTATTATTCAGTGAGCAATAAGTATGTCATGTGTTTGATGAAATTCCTGAAAAAGATGTCTATTTGTAGCTCACTGACATTCACGGATAACATGAATTCCACTAAAGTTTTTCATCTAGTTCTAATGAAATTGATTTCTGACATTACTCTTGGCTACTTGTTACCACTTGTAGTAGATTATGTACTTCCCTTAAATGCCTGAAACATTTTCCAAAGTCCGAAAGCTCAGAAGTGAGAAACTCAAATCAATCTCGCCTCACTGTTGTAATACCAAAAGGTCTTAGGTAAATAGTCTATGTGTTGGAATTTCTATGGGATTGAACTATTTTTGTATTTGATAAAGATAGAGTTTCCTATTGGCAACTGATTCATAATAGAGTTTTGACTGTAATTATTTTTAGGCTGAAGCATGGATGAATAATTGTAGACACCCCTCCTAAAATAAGGACATGTCACTCAAAGCTTTAACTTGACTTTAATGAATTATCTCATGCTGACTTGGAAATCATTGAAAAACTAAACGGATTAAATTGGGAGCAAACTCAGCACATGCCAGAGACAACCAACGGACCCAATCGGATAACACCAAATTCAATAGTGAATCGATCATAACCGAGTATCCAAACTCCAAAACCCTTGAAACTCTTTGTATCATGCAACTGACATACAAAAATGGATTTTAAAAAATACTCTCTACCCATGGATCACTCTTTGTATCATTTAGTCCTTTTGAATAGCGCTGTGTTGAGGTGTGAGAGGTCGTATCTTTAAAATCAGGGAAAAGTACAATCATCCTGATATATAAAATGGCTATGGTATTATTGGAGGAAAATTCAGACCTATTATGATTTATGATTCATTGGAAAGGTGGTCAAATGAACTTCCTAACAAACTTAAGTTTTCTCTAATCCGAGTCGTGATGAGGAAGATCAAGCTCGTTTATCAAAATCATGCATTGCCAATTGACCAAAATCGAAAAAAAAACATTGGCTACACTTTAAACTAGTCCAACGGGATCTGATTGAGATGATTTCAGTTACGATGAAAAGCTTCTTAGATGATTTTTCCAATGATCATATTATCATCAAAGGCAGACCATTGGTCAAATTACAAACAATCGATTTCGTATATTGGACGAATGTATTTTTGGCACATCAAACGAGGTCTGATTAAAGTGATTCTACTCTTAATAGAAAGCTTACCTTATTATCTTTCAAATAAAATAAAGATTACCAAAAATAGACAAGTAATAAAGAAGATATGACTGTTTTAACATTTATAAGAAAAGGATAAAAAGTAATAATTACTTTTCTAATATATGAAATTGCAGTAAAGACCACTTTAGTAGAAGAGGGAATAGGTCAAAGTGTCCTAAAGGGGGGTGAATAGGACTTTATAGAATTTTGTGATAATTTAAAATCCTATTGTCATAATCCTGATTTAACAAATCATGACAAGATGACCCCAATTTAACTCTAATGGCTTCCAAGCCAAATAGAGGATCCAATCATAAGACTATCCAGCATTTAAACAGTACGCAAGCTTAGTTGATGATGAGTGAGTAATACGACTATGTGTGTATGTGTTGGGGGGGGGGGGGGGGGGAGGGTGGAGGGGGAGGAGAATGTGATTCTTATCAGTTCTAAATAATCATGTGAGCATGCTTTAGGAGAGCATTCAAAGTAAACACAAATAGTAAGGGAAAAATATTAATCTTAACAAAGTTGTTTATAGTGGTTCAGATATGTGCCTACTCTACTTCTGGTGGATGCACTTAACCCTTAAGTGTACTAAATCTCACTAAAGGAGGTTTTAAATCAGGTTCACCTCTAACCTTAACAACCTACACAAGGTCGACTCTAGGGCCTACACAAGGAACCTAGGCATGTCTCCACAATACATAAGTTTATGCCCCACACAGGAGCAAGGGTCAACACACAACACTCAGGTTTTATTCTTTACATACAAGCAAAGGATGCACACAAGAAACCTAGGGTTTTAGGCCACACAGGCCAATGATCCACACAAGGAACCTAAAGTTTATGCCCTACACAAGAGCAAAGATTAACACACAACACCTAAGTTGTAGGCCACACATGCCAAGGACCTACACTAAGGACCTAAGTTTATGCTCTACAAGAGCAAGGGTCAACACATAACACCCACATATACTCTCTCGTCGAAGGCCTTCTATGAGGACTTAAAAGGGATGAGAATCACTTGTGACCCAATCCTACACAAAGGAATGATCAACAGTGTCTCTGGACTCTATTGACTTACAAATAAGTAAATGTGCCCCATTAAGCACGTTGATGAAAATCTCCTCCTTAGATGACGAAGAATCTTCAGCTCCCTTGATCCGCAACACTGATGATGGTCCAATGTATGACAATGGGTTGGGTTAAGGTTATTTTGGTAATTACTCTATTAAATGATAATCATTGAAGAGATTGAGTAATTCCAAGATCTTAGGCATTCAAGGGATCCTAGCTCAATGATTTGCCATTAAAGTGGTAGCTGGAAGACCCTTGAATATGGAAGTTCATTCACCAATCCACTCTATTGAATATCAATGATGAGGGTGGATTGAGGAATGAACTCCCTTAAGAAAAAGGTCGTAGGGTATGTGATGTGAGTTACTCTCCCAAAGCTCTCTCTATTTTTCTCAATTTAGCAAGCAATAACAAGCTCTCCTTAAATAGGCAAAGAGATCCAACGGTAATAAAATAGTCAATTTTTTGACAGAGTTTGATATCATCGAGCCATCTTCAATATCATCTAACATATACTTTCGAGGACATCGAGGGACAAATAGATGATATGAACTCTTCTGACAATCACAATTGAATCTTTTATACACAACTCGATCATATCGAACATGCTTTAATGTCGTCGGATTTTGATCTCCGATTTCATCGAACCATAGTTCGATTCCTCGATAATAAAAAATAAGAGAGCTTTTTAAGTATGAGATAGCTGGCTTCGATATTATCGATCCTCCCATGATGTCATCGGATTTCAAAAGTTGATGAGATCGATACCTAGTTCAATTCATCGATCTTCATAGAAGATTTTCCTATAAGTTCGTTGGGCATTCCATTGTCCAATTTCGATGATATCGACATAGATTAGATATGATCAATAATTGAATATTAATATTATCAAGGGAGTCTCGATTTCTCGAATTATTTAAAGAGGATTTTCCTAAAAGCTTGCTGAACAGTTTAGTCCGAATTCGATAACATCGAAGGTCCATCGATACCAGTGGAGTTTGAATGCTGAGGATATCGAGGTTCCCTTCGAGTCATCGACAAATACATACTTTTCCTTAGCAGCTTACTGGACATAAATTGACCAGAGTTCGATTATATCGAGTCATTTCGATGATCTTGGAATTCAAATGTTGATGATATCGATTGTTCCATCGATTTATCGATAATTTTATCTAGAGATCAAGTTAGTTGCTGGACACAAGAGGTCCTCAATTCAATGATATCGATTGTATTCCGAGGACATCGATAACGGGTGTCCGATCTCATCGAGATGATCTTGATATATCAACAAAAGCTGAAAACTTAGAGATTTTCTTAATTTACAAAATAGTTTTCACACTTTAAATCCTATTTTGTTCTATCTACTTTTAAGGGTTTTATATACCTGGGTGTTTTGAGACATGGGATGTAAGGCTAAGTTTACCTTTGATGAATTCAGAGTACACATCCAGTTGAGGCAGATGCTTGAATGATCTTCCTATGGGGCTCACTTAACTTGCTAACTTAATACTCATGCTAATTGACAAACCAGGGAACTTTCAATCTCCCCCTTTGTCAATTACGTGACAGAAATCCTAAAACAATGCCTAGACAAACATCCTAAATTGTGTGCATAAGAACTTTACACAATTTTATAAATATGATATTTGAGTTCACACATAAGGTTGTAACATTCAGTAGTAGCTGCTCCCCCTAACACTTCTACCACCATACATACATAGATACATAATTTTCTCCATGGTGGGATTTGTTCTCCCCCTTTTTTTCAGTCATTGGAAAATGATAATATATCAATATTAGTTGACTAAAGTTGAGGCATAAATACATGAGAGAATCATGGTTAAAGGAGAGCTGTGATTTCGCAAAAATAGATAACAACATCACTAGAAATCACAACTTAGTTCACAACATCAATGTCCATAGAATAATTTGCAGAAGAACAAGCATCATTATCTGGAAATGCAGTAAACATTTAAACTCAGTAGAGGATAGGCATCAAATATATATATATATATATATATATATAATCGATCAGCCATCAAAATATCCAAATGAAAAACTGCCTAAGCTTGGCAATATTTAAACATCCAAAACAAAATAACCTATCCAAAAAAATATTCTATCCAACCATGGCACATGAAAATAAAGTATGTTCCTTCGCCAGAGGATGAACAACCTCAAAATGTTTTAATCTAACCTACTATTAGATAAGCACAGAAAAATCACGTTGTCCCGAAAAAGAATTGAACCGCAGTGTCCAAATATGGCCAACACCCATACCAACCCTTCTTTCCGTAACTAAGGTGCGCGAGTTTCTCCATCGGTCAGTAACTAAACTACTTGTCGTGTGGTATGCTGGAGTGCTTCAATCTTGTCCTCAATCGTTGTCAGTTGCCTTTCATAGTTGTAAAGGTGCTCGTCAATACTAGTTAAACCATTCAGCAGATGACGTTCAAGTTGGTCGTCCCGACGATTTATGATTAACGTAGGACTGTGAAGTGGCGTTCGATTAGAACCCCATGGTGTTGGAGGATTTGAGTGCTAATCATTCTGAATGCCAAGAGTCTACGCAAGAGGGCTATCCGGTTGATAGGATGTGGTGAGGCACAATTGCTATGCCTGCTGGATTGCATCTTAATTAAACCATACTTCTTGATGAAGAGCATAGGATGTTGTTGGGAGGCCCACATATTAAGCAAGTTTGCATATGAGCGAGGGAAATAGAAGCATATCACGATGTTCCTCTTTGATTATATGAGCTAGCTGTCCTAGAATAAGAGTTGGAAGGCACACTTAGACCTCTTGATAGACATCATATAGGACATTGAGCACAAAGGGAGTAAGATAACTTTCCTTTCCGTCACATGGATACACATTAGTCCCAAAGATTATGTGAAGAAATTTGAAGGAGGGTCTAAGGTGGTTGACATGAAGAGTATTTTCATCATTCCTAGGAATTGTGGTGTCATGACACATTGCTCGTGTTATCTCACCTCATACTCCTAACCCATTTAGATTGCGTTCCGTCACTGGGATTCGAGTTACTTCTAGGTTCAGGAGACGGCCAAGTATGATTGGAGTAATGAGATTTGTGTGATGCATGAGCTTCAATCGAATACATGGGGGATTATCACGAACAATATATCATTTGTTGACAAACTGATGAATCAACTCAAATTGGTAGGGTCCACCAAGATTGAGTATATTTTGCCACCCTATTACTTCTAATAGGAGATCCACTCCGAATGGTTCGATAGCGCTGTTAAGAACAATGCGTTTTTCTATTATAACTTGTTCCCAAGCCAACTGATTAAGATGAGATTGAATTGTTTTTGGTTGCATATTCTTTGATTTAGATGATTTGAAATGAGTAAGATCTTTACCTTTGTCTTTCACCATGGTTCTTCTTAGAGGAGATATGAGACTTGTATCCTAACCCATACCATTCTTTAGGCTTCCACGGTCCTCCCGGTGGAATTTCGGCAACCCGTGATCTTTAATCGATGTTTGCATGTGATCCTGAGTCATATCCCATATTCCAGAGCCGACTCGACTCGAGACTTGTATCCTTGAGACCGCACCGTAGCCGTGGTACGACGCCGCGTCTCGCGCGCTGAGGCAATACTCGAGTCAGGAAATATGGGCCCACATTCAGTTCAAGAAAAATGCCATGCGTTACAAATCCTAGAGCCGTGACTCGAGACTTGTATCCTTGTGACCGCGCCGTAGCCATGGTACGACACTGTGTCTCGCCCGCTGAGGCAATACCCGAGTCAGGAAATGTGGACCTACATTTAGTTCGAGAAAAATATCATGCATTACAAATCCGAGGAGAATATATCTCATTAATCAAGTACACTTCACACATCAAATGTCAAGTACAACACTATCCCCAAATTCAACTCTCTCTCTCTCTTACAACCCTTACCTATCAAGTACACCCATCACTCACTCCCCATCACTCCATCACTCACACCCATCCCATCCTCTCTCTCTCTCTCTCGCTCTGTCTCTCTCTCTCTCTCTCCCTCTCTCTCACTCTCATTTCTCCATTTTTTAAGCAAGCTCCTAAGAGAAATGTTTAAGCTCCATGGGAGAGAGCTAGCATGTCCCACCTTCCTACCATCCAATCTCACCCTCCAAAGATCATCTCAACCATTGAAATGCATACCTTAGAGCTCTATAATGCATCGGTGGAAGGCGAAGTCCATGATCAAAGGTGGGTGTTCATAACATTTACTTTTGATAGTTTGAGGGCCCACATGTGGTGGGACCCATCTTGATGTATGCATTGTATAGGGAGGGCCCATAGTGGCGAGGTCCCTCCCCTTCTCACATCTTTATCTCTCTTTCTTCTTTTTTTTCGTGATGATGTGGTCGACCTGATCAGTAAATCCATGCCATCCAGTCGTCCATCTATACATGCTGGGTAGGGCCAACCGCTGATGTATAGGTTTTATAAACACCTGAAATAGCGGTGAAGACCACTTTAGTTAAAGTAGGAATATGCCAATATGTCCTAGAGGGGGGTGAATAGGACTTTTTAAAATTTTTATGGTTTATTTAAAATCTTATTACATTAATCATAACAACAGGCACATATTAGGATTACTCAAAAGTAACTCTACTGGCTTCCAAGCCCGGTAGAGGATCCAATCACAAACTATTTAAGAAGTGAACAATACGTTCACTTCTAACTGTTTATACTCTCCATAGAGCAAGGGTCAACACAATGCACCCACTACGTACAATCCCGCTGGAGACCTCCTAGAGAAATTGCAAAGGGTGAGAAACACCTCAGGCCCAATCCTACAAAGGAATGATCACAAGGGTCCTCTGGACTCTAGATACTTACATATAAGTGGATAAGTCCCATTCAGTATGTTGTCAAAGATCTCCTTCTTTGTTGATGAAGAATCTTCTACTTCCTTGATCCATAACTCAAAAAATATACCAATGCATGGCGACGGGTTGGGTTAAGTTTTTGATGGAATCCTACTCTCAAATATTTTCCTATAAAGGAAAAAGAGTGATTCTAATCATCTATGCATTCAAGGCATTCCAGCTTAATGATTTATCATTCAGGTAGTAGCTGGAGGATCCTTGAATAAGGAAGTTCATTCCCCAATCCCTATTGAATATCAATATGAGGGTGGATTGGAGGATGAACTCCCATGAGAGAAAGGGCTTTGAGTATATGATCTAAGGTAAGACACTCAAAAGCACTCTCTTCTTTCTCTACTAGCAATAATAGACAAGTCCTCTTTATATAGGCAAAAGGTTCCAATGGATATAAAATAGTCATATTTATGATAGAGTTCGATATCATCGAGCATATACTCTCGATAGCATCGACGGTCCGCTCAATGACACAAACTCAAATGTCATACACTTTTGAAACCTTTTTCTAGCTGGTCAAGGGAATCGAAACATATGCTGATGTCATCAGATTTGAACTCTGATTTCATTGATGTAAGGTTCGATTTCTCGACATTTGAAAATGAGAGAGACTTGCTTTGAAATATTTCAGGTTTACAGGAATAATAGAGGGACCTTCGATATCATCGGAATTTGAATGTCGATGATATCGATAGCTGTGTCAAGGCATCGGTAAATTCAAAGGATTTTTGTTTAAGCTTGTTGGATAGTTTTTGTCCCTGTTCGATGCCATCGAGACCGTACCGATATCATTGATATTTGAGTATCGATTCTATCGAGTGACCCTCGACCATAGATAAACTATCTTGAAATATTTTGTTAAAAATCTTCATGCCCAAGACCAATATCATTGAGAGCCTTCCGATGTCATCAAGATTTGAACTATGATGGTATTGAGGAGGGCTTCGATATATCGATGCACATATGATATTCTTAAACAAAAACAGGGGCATCGGAGATCTGCTTGTCGATATTATCGAGTCACCTTCGATGGACTCAAGATTCAAATATCGATGATATCAATAGGTATATCGATACATCGATAAATCAGTCTTGAGATATATATGGTTGCTGGACACTTTTGTCCTCATTCCGATGGAATCGATTTGTCATCTAGGACATCTATAGTACAGGTCGATCATATCGAGATGTGTATCGATAAAATTGACAAAGTAAGAAAACTTAGAGATTTTCTGATTTTGAAAAAGTTTTCTTAACTTAAAAACCCTATTATGTTCTAAATTGTTTTAAGGGTTTTAAGTACCCGGTGTTTTGGGACATGGGATGTGAGGCTTAGATTTACATGTGGAGGGCTTGTACACATCCGGTTGAGGCAGACGCTTTGGATTGATCTTCCTATGAGGCTCTATAGTTTGACTGACCCAACACTCGCACTAATTAACAAACCTAGGCACTTTCAATCTCCACTTTTGTCAATTACGTGACAAAATACCAAAACACCCTAGACCAGCTTCTGTACCGACATCCTAAATTATGTGTACATGTTCTTTACACAATTGTACAACACTAACAATCTCATATACACAACACATTCATAAGCTGCTCCCCCTAACTGCAAACTCCCCCTCGGTTGGTGTAGTTGCTCCCCCTAACACCTGCAACACCATACTCAAGCAAATATACATTTCTTGATGGGGTGTTTGAGTCGTTCTCTCCCTTTTTGTCGGTAATTGACAAAGATAAATATGGTAGTTAATATGGACTGAAGTTTTAAGTATTTGGGAGAACTATTAAGGGGATATCACATTCACTCATGAGAGCGTAGAGCATCAAAAAGATACTTATGCTCATACGCAGAGATAAGTGTGGGTGAATGTGATAGCGGTCAGAATCCTGTACTATGGTGGAGGAGTAGAGGTAGATGGCACCGTATTATCTTGATGGAAGGTGATTATCTCAACCAATTGTTGTATTGTCTGCTACACTCCTTGGACTAGTCGTTCCAAGATGGTAAGCCTCTCGTGCACCGAGTGGACATCCCTCTGAATTGCTCCAATCCGATCCTGGTGGAACTTAAATCATTTAGCATGTCCAGGAGCTTATGTCCATGGTGCTTGATGAGGTCTAGAAGCTTCTTCTTCAGCCGTCTCAGTCCCTTCCATGGGAGCATCACCTGCCCCGCTTTCCCTCTCTACTTGAATTCCTTCCTCAGGTGGATCCTCAGGATATTTATAAAACTTTAAATCCATCCTTTGAATGTTACTTTTGTTAAAGGTTTGGAGAGGAAGTACAGAATCATTTATAGTTGGAAATGCTAAGGCATTGCAAATTGTAAGTATGATCCAGGGATATGGTAAGTGAATATGAAAAGCATAAACCAACTGATGCACGATGAGGGTAGGCAGACAAATCTTGATCCCAGAGGTGACTGAATAAATTATCATAGTCATGAAATCCATGAGATCTGCCCCATTGGAACCCTTAGAGTAGATGTTTGAAGCAAGGATACCATGCAAGACTCGATAGCATGGTTCTATGAATCTGACTTTTAGGGCATTGCCTTGGTGCCAGTGGACGTCACGATCATGACAGAGGAATTTAGTCACCTTGGATCGAACCTCAATATTTTCCATGTCCATATTACACTTAGGAGTAATTTGCACTTCATCACCATCGATGGTTACAGTGATGGATGGTGGTTCGAATATCAAAGAATGACAGGCAGCAAAAAAATTATAGGTTGGTTCAAGTTGATACAGTCCTCCAAAGTCGAGAACTGGTAATAAATCTATGACAGCAAATAGCATATCGACAGACATATCGAAGATGAATAATTTTTCAATTTCAGCATTCAGACAACCCTTCAAGAATACTTTTAGTCTTTCTATGAATCAATAGTATACTTAGTAAAATTATGTACAATTACTGTACACATCAAAATTATAAACATTAGAATGTTTATATACAAAAGATTGAGATGAGGAACCTCTGGTATATCATTTAAAGCTTAGTAAAAATTACATCATTTCAATAAATATCCAAATATAGATGCATGACCTGGACTTGTCTTTTCATGCTTTGATATTTCAGGGTATATGGATAGAGTTAGTTATCAAACAATTCAGTTTTTCTTTTATTATCCATTTTGAGATAGATTTCTTTACTGTGGTGGATTTAGTTTTCATGTTTATCTCACCTGCTTGATCCAATGATTCCTTCATTCTGTCTTTCATTTCAGGTGGTGATGGGTGAGTGTTTCTCCTAGGTGGACTTTTGACTTTCCACCTCTGGAGGGACGGCCTCGATTCTTATGAAAGAATTTCCTGAATCTTTGTGCCAGCAAAGCCACTTCCTCATCTTCATCTTCCTTTTCACTTCCACTGTCCTCATTCGTTATCTTCTTTAAAGTTTTTAGGACAATACTTTTAGTTTTGGGACTTATTTGTGTAGTTCAAAAGTTTGTAGGGAACCTACCAATTATTCTACTTTCATTTCATCAATATTCCTACACTCTTCAATAGTTGTTACTTTGGGATTAACCCATTCCGGCAGTGATCTAAGTATTTTCCTACAAATTTTTAGAACCGGAACTTTTTCTCCCAATCCACCCATGGAGTTGCAGATGATATTTAACTTTGTGAAAAACTCCATAAAAGTCTCATGCTCTTTCATTCTGAGACTTTCGAACAGTGAAATCAGAAGTTGTAGTTTGGACCTCTTCACAATGCTTGTGCCTTCATGGGTTGTTTCCAGTAGATCTCATGCTTCTTTGGATGTCCCACACATACTTATTTGATTGAAGATGTCTTGGGACATAGTACAGTAGATGGCATTCATAGCTTTTGCTTCAGCAGTCTATTTTTCTTTATCGAACGTCGTCCACTTTTCTTTGGGTTTGGGTTTTGTGATGGTTGTACCACTATCAAGTATAATTTTTTCAGAAGGTGACACATATCCACTTTCAACTATATCCCAAACATCATGATCCAAAGATCTCAGAAAGTAGTGCATTCTAGCCTTCCACTATGCATAATGTAATTTATCAAATACTGGAGGCCTAGTGACTGATGATCCCTCTCCTTTGGCCATATTCCCAACTTCAGTCAAGATCACTCTCTAGGTGGTGAAGCCCTTAAAGAGAGACCTACTCTGATACCAATTGAAATAGCAGTGAAGACTGCTTTAGTTGAAGTAGGAATTGTCAATATGTCCTGAAGGGGGGTGAATAGGACTTTTTAAAGTTTTTATGGTTTATTTAAAATCTTATTACACTAATCCTAACAACAAGCACATATTGGGATTACTGGCTTCCAAGCCTAATAGAGGATCCAATCACAAACTATTTAAGAAGTGAACAATATGCAAACTAGTTTATGATGGATAAGACTGTGTATGTATGTGAGGTGTGATCTTAGATATTTAGATATTAAAATATTAAAGTAAATCACATAAACAAAAGAATAACAATTTCAAGCATAGTCATTTTTGTAGTGGTTCGATTACTTGTCTACTCCACTCTCAGTAACCGCAGTCAACCCTTGAGTGTACCTTACTTCACTAAGGAGGTTTCACAGCGGTTCATCTCAAACCTAAGATTTTAAATCAGGTTTACCTTCAACCTTTACAACCTACACCTAGGCTGACTGTTTATCCTCCCTGAGCAAGGGTCAACACATAACACCCGATTTTAGGCACACTAGTCAAGGATCCACAGAAAGAATCTCACTGTTTATGCTCTCACAAGCAAGGGTCAACACAACACACTCACTTTTAGGCACACTGGCTAAGGATCTTCCTCAAAACCCTAACTGTTTATACTCTCCACAGAGCAAGGGTCTACACAATGCACCCACTAGTACACTCTCGTAGAAGGCCTCCTAATGGACTTGCAACGGGTGAGAAACACCTTAGACCTAATCCTATAAAGGAATGATCACAAGGGTCCTCTGGACTCTAGATACTTACAGATAAGTGTACGAGTCCCATTCAGCACGTTGTCAAAGATCTCTTTCTTTGTTGATGAAGAATCTTCTACTTTCTTAATCCGCAACTCAGAAGATATGTAACGCCCTAAAAATCGGGGGTCGAGTATAACTCAGCACCCGAGTTCCAAAATATTTTTAATGATGGATGTATGTTGTCTGTATTAATGCATAAAATATGAAGTAGATTAAGCCAAATCAGCAAAACATAATCTAGGGATAGTTGTAATACGCATGTGGAACACTGAAATGAATCTATAAACCAGTACAAGTCCCCAAAATATGTATGCTCTGCCAGGTTAATAGTTTCAAGGATTGTTTCAAAATACAAATGTCAAAATGTGATAGTCCTCTATAAAGTATGAACCCTGAATCCCCGATGATTCAGAATGGTCTAAGTGAACATGCCTGAATACTGCATACACGAGAATGCCTCCTCGTCATCCTTGAACTCTGGCTCTACCTCATGTGTCGTATCATCATCTTCAACTAAGACAGGGTCTTGTTGCTATTTAAGCATAGTCCTAGAATGTGGGAGTGAGTGATCAACTTAGTGAAACTGTGCAGCAAAGGTTAACATGTTATCAATTCAATCAAGTAGTAATGATAAGGCAATATAATCAAACATCCCTAAGTACTCTGATTAATGCAGGAATGTATGAAGGAATGATGTATGCCCTCGCTACACTCCCTCTGTGATCTTCATCTTACAGTCGCGCATGTCAGTCACTTTCTCAATGCTATACCCAACGCCAAATGGCACATGCAGTGCGGTGCATGTACATGATTACCGAGTTCTTATTATTCCTTTTCATACAGCAGGATTGGGATGCTAAGGTACCTCCCTTATGTCAATACCCAAACAATGATCCATTCTAGGGTCGTCAGTCCTAGTAAATCTCATAATAGGTTATGGTTCTAGGTCGCTGCAAAGGTCTTATCACCAATCAATGCAAACCTAGTTATACCCTTGTTACTACAAAAAGGCTCGTTGCCTCAATACAGTGTCAAGGTATGCTCGAGGTCACTACAAAGGGCTCATCACCAAATTAGTGTTGGCTAACAGCACGAATACAGTATCCCATACCACTGTATTCAGCTCACGAGTCTGGATTACTCACTAGTCACTACGAGGAGGCTCGTCGCCCCAGCGTAGGCCGACAGCTCGACCACGGTGTCCCATACCACCATGTCTGGCTCATGAGTCTTAGCGGATCAAAGTACAAAGGTAAACAGGGTTTCACTAGTGAGTTTGGTACCTTAGATTCAAGCAGTAGCGTCCAAACATGGTGAACATACATCGGTCAATTGGGTTAATTGACAAGCTCGACTAGGACGAGCACACATTGAGTTGATCGACATGAAGTGCATAAGCAGTCTGTGTGGCCTAACCACTGTCGACATTTCAAGTACACCTCAAATTCATCAAACACATCCTGCGTGGCAAAAAATAACCTCAGCCACCAGTTCAAGAACTATTACCGATTACCTAGACTATGATATAGTCCCAACCACGTACAATTACAATAATGAATACTTAAGTCAAATCCTGTAATCACGTGAACATGTTATGGAATATAACTTAAACATGAATACACAGTACATGGAGGAAATCATACACACAGTTAAACATGAATAAGCAGATTATACTGTACATGGAGGAAATCATACACACGGCTACGGTAGTTGGGATTCATATCCCAATTCCCTTATAAATCACACTTTACTAACTACTAACCCATTCAGACATTTTTACAAACACTTACACTACACTTTTCAACATACATCACGTATGTTGGTCATAATACGTATTAGGGCAAATCCTCTTGCCAAGGAGTTGTCACATATATAATAAGCATGTATCTATGACAGTTAATCATGGCAACCACAACTTCAGATTCCAAATGCATACAAATATTTCAACAAACGCATGAAATACTCTATTCACAACATAGTTTATACATATACATAAAACAAAACAGATAGCACATTTGACATGTGTAATGGCACCCACGTCAGTAATAAATCATTAACTGATATTGAAAGCCTTGAAAACCATAACTTATACGTATATAGTCCACACCTTAAACCGATAAATGCGTAACGGATATGGTTTAGACGCTAAGTCTTTGACAACGGCAGCTTGGCAACCTAGAGCATGAAATAGGTTAGCTACATCATCACTTAAACTATTTGAAACCCTAGAACGGATTAGGGTTAGGATTTCTTACCCAATATTGGAATTAGAATTGCTAGAATAGCGATACGAATGGACGGATTTGGCATATAGTGAAGCTGGAAGGAACCCTAGGATGAATCCCCAACTCACTCTCTCTCTTTCTCTCTCTTTCCTTTCCTTTTCTTCTCCTTTCTTAGCTAGGGTTTTAGAATTCGTATGGAATATGAGAGAGGGTGTTTAAAGCCCTTATATAGGCCCAGAACTGATGGAAACAGCTCTAGGGCCAAGGTATACTTAGGTTATATCCAAATCGGGCTTGTTCTGATCCAACGGAGCATTTCTGGAGGTCCCTTTGCTGAATGCGGTCAGACTTAAGCCCACAGATATTAGATCTTGTTCAAGCTAAGTTTTCAGTCTGATGGGGTTTACAGATCGACCATGGCGGTCCAGTTTTATTTCAACGGTCACCGATACTCGATCAGGGCCACAAGTATATTGGCATGTGTGGGACATCTTCCCTGATCCGAGGATGTATTTGGGTTAGATTCTGATGGTCAGAATGCTTATAATTGGCACGCAAGCGACACGACTCAGATTACTTAAATTCGGATTTAATTTCTAAAAAAAATCACTTTTCTCACACTCTTCGCTCCGAACTCAAGTAAACCGTCGTGGGATACTCTCTGAACTTAATTTTTGAGGTGGTTGTTAAGTCCAACAAGGCGGTCATATTTGTCTAAGTTCATCGCTATCATACTTTCGATGTGCAATCTAGGTCCGATACAGAGTTTCAATGTGCTCCCAAGAGCAATCGGGTTTACAGATGGATCCTAGGTTTTAAGGTAATGCATTGTTAATAATTCTACAAGTTTTGAGTTTTACGGATCATATTTAAAGTGATTGGTGATAATTTCCCAGGTAATCTAATTTAGGGCTAGTTAATTCTCATTTAATTTCTAAAGGATTTAGTCCTAAGTGATTTCTGCTTGAGGCGGTACTTGGGTCTTCGTACGGATTTTTTCAGGACGTTACAAGATATACCAATGCATGGTGACAGGTTAGGTCAAGGTTTATGATGGAATACTACTCTCAAATATTTTCCTATAAAGGAGATAGAGTGATTCCAATCATCTATGCATTTAAGACATCTCAGCTTAATGATTTGCCATTAAGGTAGTAGCTGGAGGATCCTTAAATGCGGAAGTTCATTCCCCAATCCACTCTATTGAATATCAAAGATGAGGGTGGATTGGAGGATGAACTTTCGTGAGAAAAAGGGCTTCGGGTATATGATCTAAGGTAAGACACTCAAAAGCACTCTCTTCTTTCTCTACCAGCAATAATAGACAAGTCCTCTTTATATAGGCAAAAGGTTCCAACGGATATAAAACGGTCACATTTATGACAGAGTCCCATATCATCAAGTGGGATCGATATCATTGAGCATATACTCTTGATAGCATCGACGGTCCACTCGATGACACAAACTCAAATGTCATACGCTTTTGAAACTTATTGCCATCTGGTTGAGGGAATCGAAACACGTGTCGATGTCATCGAATTTTAAACTCCAATTTCATCGATGTGAGGTTCGATTCCTTAACATTTGAAAATGAAAGAGACTTACTTTGAAATATTTCAGGTTTATAAGAATGATTGAGGGACCTTCGATATCATCGAAATTTGAATGTCGATGATATCGATAGTTGTGTTGAGGCATCGGTAAATCCAAAGGACTTTTGTTTAATCTTGCTGGATAGTTTTTGTCCCTATTCGATGCCATCGAGGTCGTACCGATATCATCAATATTTGAATATCGATTCTATCGAGTGACCTTCTTTCATAAATAAACTATCCTGAAATATTTTGTTGAAAATCTTCGCACCCAAGACCGATATCATCGAGAGCCTTCCATTGTCATAGAGACTTGAACTATGGTGGTATCGAGGAGGGCTTCAATATAATATTCTTAAGTGAAAACAGGGGCACTGGAGATCTATCTGCCTGTCGATATTATCAAGTCACCTTCGATGGATTCGAGATTCAAATATCGATGATATCGATAGGTATATCGATACATTGATAAATCTGTCCAGAGATATATAGGTGGTTGCTGGACACTTTTTTCTTCATTCCTATGGAATCGATTTGTCATCGAGGACATCGACAGTATAGGTCTATCATATCGAGATGTGTATCGATAAAATCGGCAAAGCAAGAATACTTAGAGATTTTCTGATTTTGAAAAAGTTTTCTTAACTTAAAAACCCTATGATGTTCTAACTTATTTTAAGGGTTTTTAAGTACCTGGTGTTTTGGGACATGGGATGTGAGGCTTATATTTACTAGTGGTGAGCTTGAACACATCTAGTTGAGACAGATACTTTAAATTGATCTTCCTATGAGGCTATGTTGTTTGACTGACCCAACAGTCACGCTAATTGACAAACCAGGGCACTTTCAATACCATCCATTTAGACGGTGCTATTTAGGCCACTATGATGTATGCATTGTTCCACACTGTCCATCTATGTGGACCCCACGCAGGATGCAACTGCTGCTGCCTTAATGTCAGTAAGTGGGGTCTGATCATCCACCATCCATCTGTTTCGGAATGTGAAGCCCACCATGCTGTATGGGTTTTATCTGCACAATCCGTGCAGGGGCCACCCTGCTGTATCTGTATGCCACACCGTCCATTATTAGATGTTGTTGTGCAAGCCCTGTCGTGATGTATTTGTAGCCACGCCATCCATCTATGTTTTGGATGGGTAGGGCCCACCTTATTGATATGTTGTATATTCACACTTCCATCTGTTTTCCCCTGATAGCAGTGGGACCCCCCTATAATGCATGTGTTTCTACACCATGTCGTCCATCTGTTTTCTAGGGTGGGACCCATCTCTGATGCATTTGTTTATCTAAACCATTCACACATTAATGTATGTGGTGTATACACATCGTCCAACCAATCTGGAGGGTGGACCACACCTAGATATATTTATTATATCCACAACGTCCAGGGGGGGGGGGGGGGGGCTCACCCTGGTATATATGTTTTATCCAAGCCGTCCACCTGTTTTGCTAACATGGGACCACCATGAGGTATTTATTTCATCCACACTGTCCAAATTGTGTTGGACGGTGTTGGACAATGTTTGGACAGTGCTAATTTAAATAGACAATGTTTGGACAATGCTGATCATCATTACTAAGCCATGTACCCCATAGAATGATAGTGTACAGTGATACACATGTTGCACCAGCAACTATTGAAATGATTTTTCGTGTAATCCAAGTTCTCACTTGAGGCCTATTGGTGCGGCCCATTGATGCGGCCCACTTGTTGTATATGAGGCCCATTGGTGCAACCCACTCATCGTATACGAGGCCCATTGTTGTAGCCCATTAATGCGGCCCACTCGTCATATATGAGGCTCATTAGTGCAGCCCATTAATGCGGCCCACTCGTCGTATATGAGGCCCATTGGTGCGGCGCACTTGTTGTATATGAGGCTCATTAGTGCAGCCCATTGATGCAGCCCACTTGTTGTATATTGAGGCCCATTGGTGTGGCCCATTGGTGCGGCCCACTTGTTGTATATGGGGCCCATTGGTGTGGCCATTAATGCGGCCCACTTATTGTATATGAGGCCCATTTGTGTGGCCCATTAATGCGGCCCGCTTGTTGTATATGAGGCCCATTGGTGCTGCCATTGATGTGACCCACTTGATGTATATTGAGGCTCATAGGTTTTGGCCCACTAGGATGTATATTGAGGCCTATGGGTTATAGCCCATTGTGATGTATTTGCAGCCCATGGTAAGGTATATATTAGGCATATGTATGCGGCCCATCGTGATGTATATTAGGCCCATGAGATAGGCCCACTATTATATATTTGAGGCCATGAGAGAGGCCCACTATTGTCTATTTGAGTCCGTGAGAGAGGCCCATTGTTGTGTATCTGAGGCCCATGTGAGCGGCCCATTGTGATATATACTAGGCCGTATGAGCGGCCTATTATGATATATTTTCGGCCCATGCGATGAGGACCTTTACGATGTATTTTTGACCCAAATGATGAAGTGCATTATGATTGTATAAGGGCCATTGAGATTGTATGCAGCCTAATATGTTGTGTATGAGGCCTTTGTGTGAGGTCATGGGTCCACTTTACCTTTGACTCTATGTGGGCCACTCCTTGGGAGCAATGTTGGTTAAATGTCCACGTTGATGGGCAATGATGGTTAAATGTCCACATTGTGACCTTCCCTTAGGCCCTTTGTTAGGCTGGTTATCGAGGTCAGTTATCAATGTTGATTATCAATATCGGTTATCGATATTAATTATGAGTATGTGACAGCAGAGCATCATGATATATACTCATATTCATCATTTAGATGTTTGTTATGAGATGTGATTGACCATTGCATATGCTATAGTGAGGATTATTATAGGACTCCTTGATAGGAGGAGTTGCTCACATGAGCGCATGGTACGTGCAAGATTGCTGCAAGACTAAGTGGTATGACTTATACATCTTGCATTTTATGATATGACCGCCATACGCTCTGGCAACATCAGGATTGTGGCCTTCGCAGGCATATCGTAGATGGTCATATGGGACACCAGAAATGTTTGCTTCTAGCATACGGGAGTTATAGATGTCCCTAGGTGAAAATTCTTAAACCTCCGTGACCAAGAGACGCCTCAACATTCTGACCGAGCAGAAATATATGAAGCATGAGGGTCGTATACTAGTAGACCATGTCTCCCACTATTGCATGGTCGGTTGGGAGGGGGTGTGACCTTACCAGCTTAAGGAATGGTTCAGCTATTGATGAACCAGGCCCGATATTGGCAGCAGATAGTGAGGTCTCTTTCACTTACCTAGTTGTGCGGTCGGATAGGGGCAACAAGCTGGCGCAGTGTAATAAACCCCTGTGATGATCCCAGATATGTTTGATAACATTTTACTCATTCATTCATTCATTCACTATCAACTCAGGCTGGTGGTGCACAACTAATTGTTGTGTATCTTCGTAATGGCCAGAATTTTTGTTAGTACGCGTGACTAACCTGAGATCAAGAGTCTATCACATTGAGTCTGGATATCCAAATTTAGGTATGGGACTAGTTTGGATAGAAGCCCCTTGTGATAGAACCCGTAGCCTGTGATACTACATACTATCATCCCGACTTCACACTCCAGCTTGGTCATTTCATTCGCATCACATATGGCATTACATCCTCAACTCATATCATTTGGTTTACTGTGCTTCTCTATTATATAACCTGATTAAGGTTAACAGTATTCGTGGACTCGGTATCTGATATTTGACTTACTATGTCTCTACATTGCATAGCTGATCTACATTGCTTCCTCAGTATATGATGTTGGCTTATTGTGTTTTTTGCATCGTATAGCCTAGATGAGGCTGATGGTATTGATGGACTTACTAGCATGTTTTCGCATTATTCTGAAATTGTATGATTTATGGATTGCCAATATTTCCACTTACTCTGATTTTTATATGATTGGCACGTGCATCGCACACACCTACACCACCTTCTAAGTTTTCTATAAGCTTATTCACGATAGATTCCCTTTCAGCATTGTATTCAACTGTTTATATTAGTGGATATGTGATGATGATGTTGCCTTTTTGATTTGGGTAAACTTGTGGTTATGCTTCTTACGAGATAAATGTACGTTAGAAAATTCTCCTTATATGATCCAAGGATCAAAATCTGGCGTATAAGTGCTGGGAGCCGAGAATGGAGTACTACAGAGGCTGTTGGTACCGGATTCGACGATTGAGAATTTTGTGAGCCCTTTTCCCTAGTTTGGGGCGTGAGAAGAGAGTCCAGGAAGAAAAATATAAATAAGGAAAAACAACCAGAGAAGAGAAAGAGAAAGTTAAAAGAAAATTCTGACGCTCATTTCTCTTTTATAGCAAGGTGTCGATGATATCGATATCTTTTCGATGTCATCGAAGTTAGGCTCATAATGATATCAATGACCGTTGGAAAGGACCAGCAGTTAAGAACCAACAAATATTGAGATAGATTGAATTTATAACTGTTGGAAGGGATCAACGGTAAAGGCATTGTATTCCTGAGAGTCATCGATGAGATTGAGACTTGTTTGATTTCATCAAGTATGAAAAAAAATTTGAAAAATACCTCTCTTAATATACAGAAAATGGTTAAGAAATGAATATATACCTATATAGTACATGTTTAACCATACAATAATAAGAGGACCATAGTCCTCAGATATGCCAATTTAGCACATGTTTCACTTGACTTGTCATCAAATTGCACATAATCCAATTGATTTTTGAAGATTGCTAAACCTGTTTGCATCTAGTGGTTTAGTTAGTATGTCAGTAAGTTGATTTTTTGTAGACACATAGTCTAACACTATGATCTTTTCTTCAATAAGCTCTCAGATAAAATGATGTCTAATGTCAATATGCTTGGTCCAAGAATGTTGAATAGGATTCTTTGAAATATTGATAGCACTAGTATTGTCATAGAAGAGAGTTATAGTTGACTACTTGATCCCATAATCTAGTAGCATCTGTTTCATCCATAGGAGTTGAGCACAACAACTACCTGCAACAATATTTTTGACTTCAGCAGTGGATAGGGATCTTGATTGACTTAAGATGAGCTACAAAAGCAAATGTTTCATCAAAGTCAATGCCTTCTTTTGTGAATATCCTTGAGTTACCAATCTTGCTTTATTCCTAATCATATTGCCAGATTCATCAAATTTATTCTTAAAGATCCATTTGGTTCCCATGATATTTGTATCAGGTGGCCTAGGAACCAGTTGTCATACCTCATTTCTCTAAAATTGTTGAAGTTCTTCTTGTATAGAATTTATCCAATATTCATCTTGAAGATCTTCCACAATATTCTTGGGTTCAATATTTGAGGTAAAGCAAAAATGGCCATAGATGCTTTCTACTTGACTTCAAGTTCTTACACCATCATTAAGATATCCAATGATTTGATTTAGAGGGCGATATTTAATGATGGGTATGTTAGATGACGGTTGAGGTTCATCAGACGTGAAAGTCTTGTTATCTGATTTTCCTAGAATGCACGAGTCCACATCATCTTCCAATTCATTCAAGGAACTTTCTTCTTCATGAGGTTGGTCATCAACCACTACATTAACTGATTCTTAGATGGTGAGGGTTCTTAGATTGTATACTCCATAGGCATGACTATTCAAGGCGTAGCCTAAAAAGATGCCTTCATCACTTTTAGACTCACACTTACCTAGGTGTTCTTTGTCTTTCAAGATATAACATTTACTACCAAAGACACAAAAGTGTTTCACACTAGGTTATTTTTTGTACCATATCTCATATAGTGTTTTGTTTAAGCGTTCTCTCAAATATACTTTATTTAGTATATAGCAGGTGGTATTGACTGCTTAAGCCCAGAAGCATTTGGCCATATCCTTTCCATTTAGCATAACTAAGCCCATTTCCTACAGAACTTGATTTTTTCTTTCAACAACTCCATTTTGCGGATGAGTTTTCAGGGTTGAGAATTCATGGTGAATTCCTTTCTCATCACATTATTTTTGAAATCACTCATTTTCAATTTCACGACCGTGATCACTCCTGATATGATTTATGCAATATCCTTTCTCATTTTGGAGTCGCTTTGCCATGACTACAAATTCATCAAAAGCATAACATTTTTCTCGAAGAAAGGCAACCCAAGTATATCTGAAGTAATCATCCACTACCACTAAGAAGTATCTTTTCCTGCCATGACTCTTTCAACTTTGGTGGGACCCACTACGTCCATGTGTAACAGGTCCAATGGTTTTGATGTTTCTATGGTGGTTGTCTTTTTATGTCCAACTTTTATGTATTTACCCTTTAATGAATCACCACGTACAATCTTTTCTTCCTTTATAATCTTGGGAAGACCCCCTTACCACGCATTTTGAACTTAACTTGGCTAAGTTTCGATGGTGCACGTGACCTAGCCTTTGGTGTCATAGTTTGGACTCGCTTTTCACACCCATATTACATTTTGTGGACAATACATTCTCGTTGCTACTTTCAATTACGTACTAGCTGTCACTCGTGTATAAGCCTTTCATGATACATTTTTCCTATTTGATCTAAGATTCTACACACATTTTTTGAAAAAGTGACCAAGTGTTCTTTGTCACAGATTTGTGAGATACTAAGGAGATTGTGTTTAGACCTTCTACACAAAGAACATTCTTAATCTTTGGGAGTCCTGGTCCGACTATTGTTCCTTGCCCAATTATTTTGGCAGAGCTCCCATCTCCAAATGTGACTGACCCACCATTAAATTCTGAATACTCACAAAAGTTGGTTTGATCACCAGTCGTGTGTCTGGAGCACCCACTATCAAGGTACCATTTGGAATTATTACCAACTTTCAAATTAGTGTGGATTAGTAGGAAATTATTCTAACCATTCGCATCCTCTAGACCTACATCATTTTCCATGATTCCAACTTCAGTCAAGATCACTCTTTAGGCGGTGAAGCCCTTAAGAGAGACCCTGTCTGATACCAATTGAAATTATGGTAAAAACCGCTTTAGTAGAAGTGAGAATAGGTCAAAGTGTCCTAGAGGGGAATGAATAGGACTTTATAAAATTTTATGATGATTTAAAATCCCATTGTCATAATCCTGATTTAACAAACTCTTATAAAGATGACCCCAATTTAACTCTAATGGCTTCCAAGCCAAATAGAGGATTCGATCATAAGACCATCTAGTATTTAAATAGTATGCAAGCTAAATCTATGATGAATGAGTAATATGATTGTGTGTGTGTGTGTGGGATGTGATTCTTATCAGTTCTAAATAATCGTGTGATCATGCTTTATAAGAACATTCAAAGTAAACACAAATAGTAAGGCAAAAATATCAATTTCAAACATAGTCGTTTATAGTGGTTCAGCTACGTGCCTACTCCACTTTCGGCTGACCGACTCAAACCTTGAGTGTATCGGATCTCACTAAAGGAGGTTTTAAATCAAGTTCACCTCTAACCTTCACAACCTACACAAGGTTGACTCTAGGACCTACACAAGGAACCTAGGCATGTCTCTATGAGACATAAGTTTATGCCCCACACGGGAGCAAGGGTCAACACACGGCACCCGGGTTTTATTCTCTACACATGAGTAAAGGATCCACATAAAGAACCTACGATTTTAGGCCACACATGACAAGGATCCACATAAGGAACTTAGAGTTTATGCCCTACACAAGAACAATGGTCAACACACAGTACCTAAGTTTTAGGTCACATACACTAAGGACCTAAGCTTATGCTCTGCAAGAGAAAGGGTCAACACACAACACCCACACGTACTCTCCCATCCGAGGCCTCCTATGAGGACTTGAAAGGGGAAAGAATCACTTGTGACCCAATCCTACACAAAGAAATGATCAACAGGGTCTCTAGACTTTATTGACTCACAGATAAATAGATGATCCCCAATAAGCTCGTTGATGAAGATCTCCTCCTTGGATGAAGAGGAATCTTCAGTTCCCTTGATACGCAACACTAATTATGCTCCAATGTATGGGGACGGGTTGGGTCAGGTTATGTTGGTAATTACTCCATTAAATGATAATCATTGAAGAGATTGAGTAATTCTAAGATCTTAGGAATTCAAGGGATCCTAGCTTAATGATCTGCCATTAAGGTAGTAGTTGGAAGATCCTTGAATGCGAAAGTTCATTCACCAATCCACTCTATTGAATATTAATGATGAGGGTGGATTGAGGAATGAACTCCCTTGAGAAAAAGCGCTTAAGGTATGTGATGTGAGTTACTTTCTCAAAGCTCTCTCTATTTTTCTCAATTTAGCAACCAATAACAAGCTTTACTTAAATAGGCAAAGTGATCCAACAATAATAAAATATTCAATTTTTGACAGAGTTTGATATCATCGAGACATCTTCGATATCATCTAACGTATACTTTTGAAGACATCGAGGGACAGATCGATGATATGAAATATTCTGACAATCATAGTTGAATTTCTTATACACAACTCGATCATATTGAACATGCTTCGATGTCATTGGATTTCTAACTCCTATTTCATCGAACCAGGGTTCGATTCCTCGACAATGAAATATAAGAGAGCAGGCTAAGTCTGAGATAGTTGGCTTCAATATTATCAATCCTCCCACGATGTCATTGGACTTCAAATGTCGATGATATCGATACTTAGTTCGATTCATCGATCTTTAATAGAAGATTTTCCTATAAGTTTGCTGGACATTCCATCGTCCGAATTCAATGATATCAACCTAGATTAGATATGATCGATATTTGAATATCGATATTATCGAGGGAGTCTCGATCCCTCTAATCATTTAAAGAGGATTCTCCTAAAAGCTTGTTGAATAGTTTGGTCTGAATTCGATAACATCAAAGGTCCATCAATACCATCGGAGTTTGAATTTCAAGGATATCGAAGCTCCCATCAAGTCATCGACAAATACATGATTTACCTTCGCAACTTACTAGACACAAACTTACCAAAGTTTGACTATTTCAAGCCATCTCGATGATCTCGGAATTCAAATGCCGATGATATTAATTGTTCCATCAATTCATCGATAATTTTTTCCAAAGATCGAGTTGGTTGCTGGACACAATAGGTCCTCAATTCTATTATATCGATTGCATTCCAAGGACATTGATAACTGGCGTCCAATCCCATCCGATCTCATCGAGGTGATCTCGATATATCAACAAAACCTGAAAACTTAGAGATTTTCTTGATTTGCAAATAGTTTTCACACTTTAAATCCTATGTTGTTCTATCCACTTTTAAGGGTTTTATATACTTGAGTGTTTTGGGACATAGGATGTGAGGCTTAGTTTATGTTTGATGAGCTCGGAGTACACATCCAGTTAAGGTAAACGCTTGAATGATCTTCCTATGAACCTCACTTGACTTGCTAACTCAACATTCACGCTAATTAACAAACTAGGGCCCTTTCAATATATATATAATATCAATCATTACCTTTATATTTTCTATATAATAATAACAATAGTAATAATAATAATAATAATAATAATAATAACACATGCAAATGTCTCAACCATGGCCAACAAGTTAATGCAGGCACTCACAATATGACCCAAAGATATGGATCGTCTGCAACAGGGGTTGATGCCTATATAAGGCACCCTGGGCCACACAAGAGGGACAAAAGGAAAAAATAAAAAAGGGAGAGAGAAGTTAAGGAAGAGAGTTTAAGCATACAGAGAGAAATAAAGAGTGAAAGAGACAAAATAGAGAGTAAAAAGAGAAATAGAAAAATACAGAGAGGGTCTAAGGGTTGGAGTTTGCCTGGAGGTGTTACCTAAAGTACCTTAAAGACTTCCACCATGCTGACATATTGCCCAACACAGGAGACAAAAATAGCCATCAAAGGAATCAAAAAAGCTAAAAATTTGTTCATTTCTATTTAATTTGCATTCCATTCTACACATCTCAATTGCATTAATTACTTTCACATTTTATTTTACATTATTTTACATCTTTCATTTTTCACTTTATTTGTCTGCCCAAGATCTTAAATCCTCTGAAGTAAGGCTAGTTAGCATTTTATTTTATTTACTGCTTTGACTTTATTTACCTACCCAAGGCCACTTAGTTCTGTGATGTGAGGCTGGATAACTATTTCCTTATCTCTGCTTGCCCGGCCCACTTGGGTTATGCGAAGCATGGCCAAGTATAAAATGCTGAAATTCCATTAAATCCTTAAAATTTTCAAATCTTGTGAAGTAGAGACCGCACATTATGCAGGTGGAAAAGGGGGCTTAAACCCTTACTTTTCCATCACCGAGGCCCTTACTCGAAAGCTACGGCCGCAGACCAACCGCGGGAGTCACTTTAGTTGGGAAATTATGAGATTCCCTAACTCCAAAGTTACTCTACAGTTCCTAGCTAACCGTAGATTTTATGCTTCATTTGGTTAATGACGACTCCAAATTAAATGCATTTTTACACTTAAGTCAATAGCACACTCGCCCACAGTAGAAAAAATCAAATCAAAGGCCAACAAAGCATGGGCACCGCCACGTTCATGTGCGCATTTGGGGGGAGCCGTTCACAAAATGGCGACTCTAGTGGGGACTGTGCTAGTTATTAGCCTAAGCCTAACTTGAAACACATGATTTTTCAATTTATGGGGATTTTATTAATTCGACATATTTACTTTCCTGCGCTGCAGTGAATACTGGTCTTATTTACTTTCCTACCACGCTTTCTAACATCCCAATAAATACTAGTCTCCTACTAACACACTAATTCAGTAATTGTCCAGTGTATACTGGTCCATTTAGTTTCCTGCTTGCATCCTACATTCCAGTCTATACTGGTCCACTTTACTTTCCTGTTTCCATCCTGCATTCCAGTCTATATTGGTCCACTTTACTTTCTTACTTGCATCCTGCATTCCAGTCCATACTGGTCTCTTTTACTTTCTTGCAAGCATACCGCATTCTAGTTGACACTAGTCCACTTTACTTTCCAGTCTGCCTTAAGCATTCTAGTTGCCACTGGTCCCTTTTATTTTTCTACAATCCAGTTCTCACTGGTCCATTTACCTTTTTGTTAATCCAGTGTGCACTGTTCTCCTATATTTTCTTGACATTTACATTCTGTTATATGTTTGTATTTTATTAAAAGAAAAGAAAAGGCCCAAAAAAATAAAAAAATAATAACAAAAAAAAAAGTGATCGCAAGGTATACCCATTGTGACGAAGTAGCGGGCCATTCTATAACCATTGCGCCTAGAAATCAATTACAGGTTCGTCGCCCTGCACAATCATCACATACCTACGAAAGCATCATTCGAACCTGTGCACAAGTAGAAATGTCAGCTCAATGTGACAATCCTCCAACTCCTCCATAATCGCCAAGACCACAAGCCTCTCAACCAGCTACATCCACTCCCTCAATATATGATCTCGCCCGCTGTAACATCTCAAAAATCGGGGGTCGGGTAGAAACCCAACTCCCGAGTTCTAAAATGTTATTTATACAACATAGATAATGTTAGATGCATGTTGTCTATAAAAAGCATTAAACAAGATTGGGATTAATCCAAAACATCATATCATACTCTAGAGACCGTTAAATTAGCAAGCGGAAGACTGTGATAGTATGTATAACCTATATAAATTGTTGTATGTCTCCAGAGTGTGAACATGTTACCAGGTTAAATATATACATGTATACTCCAAAAATGATCAAAAGAATATACACGAGTGCTCCAATACTATAAAATGACAAGTATCAAGGTATCTAATCAACCTCCCTGAAATCCCGTCGATCAGAACACGCATAAAGGAGGGATCCTCATCATCATCATCAAGTCCGGCTCCACTTCACAAGCAGCACCATCATCTGTAACTAAAATAGGGACTGGTGGGTGTTCGGAAACACCATCCCGTAACGTGGGAGTGAGTGATCAACTCAGTGGAATAATAGATCAGAGATTAGCATGTTATCAAATCAATCATGCGATAATAGTAAAGAAATAAATCAAACATTCCTAAATACTGTTGTTAATACAATATGACATGACATGATGGATGCCCTCACTGACGATCTCCCTCATACGGCACTATCTTACGCCCGCGGCATGCTTTCTTAACACATTGCTCCACATCTTCCAGGCACATGCAATGTAATGTGGATATGATTACCAAGTTATTATTAGTCCTTTTCATATAGCAATATTGGGAAGCTAAGGTACCTTGCTTATATCAATCCCAACACAGATCCTGTCTAGGGTCGTCACTCCTAGTAATCTCATACAATGTTATATTTATAGGTCGCTGCAAGGGCTTCCAGGGCTGTTACTCGCACTCGTTGCACCTCTCCCCCATCACCTTAACAATACAGGCCTAATTATCCTTAAGACTACATCAGGACTCGTCGCCCCTATGCGGTGTCAGGATAAACTCAAGGTCACTACAAAGGGCTCGTCACCTGATCAGTGTAGCCTGACAGCAAGAATATAGTGTCCCATACCACCATAATCTGCTCAGAGTAGGATGCTCACTGGTCACTGCGGGGAGGTTTATGGCCCCGGCGTAGGCCGACAGCTCGACCACGGTGTCCCATACCACCATGCCCGGCTCATGAGTCTTTATGGATCAAGGTACCATGGTTAACAGGGTTTCTAATGGTAAGTTCAGTATCCTAGGTTCAAACAGTTATGACTCATACATGGTGAACATACAATGGCCAGTCGGGTTACTTGACGGGCTCGACTAGCACGAGCGCATCTCAAGCTGAGCGACATGAAATGCATAAAACACTTCGTGTGACCTAACCACTGCCGCCAACCTAAAACACGACTCGCGTTCATCGACGCGTCCTTCGTGGCAAATAGAAGCCAACCACGAATTCAATCCATTACCGACTGCCTGGACTAACGTATAGCCCCAAGCATTTGTGCACAACATCAGTAATCATATGTGAGTAACAGAAATGAAATACAACAATACAAGCATGTTGAAAACGTGTTATAATATACCATGTAAGTAAATCAACCAACACATGTATTCCATACATACAATGAAATCAATTCATATAGGCAACATGGTGAAAATCATATATATCAGCATATTGATTGAGAATTCGATCTCAAAACTAATTCACGACACCATTTACCCAATACATACTAATACAAACATTTATACAAACACTTAGTCTACACACTTTAGTCTACATAGCGTATGTCGACCCAAAGTGCGCATTAGGGCGAATCTCTTCGCCAAACAGATTATACACGCATATATAATATCATAACACGATAAATTTACATGTCAAGCATTTCAACAAAATACGGACGTATACAGTATTTTCTATAAATGCCTAAAATACCCTAAATCTCATAATTACCGTACGTTTACAAAACGAAAAATGGACAGCATGTTCTACATGTCAAACGGCATGCTCGTCGATAATCTACTATTAAATGACATTGAAAGCTTTGAAATCAGTCAATCAAAGCGTCTAAAATCCGTACCTTTTTCCCTAAACGTGTATCATTTCGAACGGAACGTCAATGCTTCGTCAACGGCGATCTGGCATCCTAATGCACAAGATACATAAGCTACATCGCTAATGAATCGAAGAAAACCCCAAAACAGCAAGTAGTTAGGGTTTTTCTTACCTAGGAGTGCGTTGGAATCACCAGAAGAGCGATGTAGGCAGGTGGATGTAGCACAAGGAGCAGCAGGGAAGACTCCCAGAAGAAAGCTCCAACTTCTCCCTCACTTTCTCTCTCTTTTCTCTCTTCTCTCTCCAAATTCGTATGGAATGAAAGAGCAAGGGTTTAAACCCTTTTTATAAGCCCAAACATGACCAAAATAGACTTGGGGCCAAGGTATACTTATTTTGTAACCAAAGAGGGCTTGTTCTGATCCAACGGAGCATTTTTGGAGGTCCTGTGACTGAATGCGGTCGGACTTAAGCTCCCTGACATTGGATCTAGGTCAGGCAGAGTTTTCAGTCCAATCGAATTTTCAGATCGACCGTGGTGGACCAGTTTCAGTTCAACGGTTATGGGAACTCGATCAGAGCTACAAGTACTATGACATGTAAGGAAAATTTTCCCTGATCCGAGGGTGAAATTTGATTAAATTCTGATGGTCAGAACGATTAGAAAAAGCGCACAAGCGAATGTGCCAGATTTCATAAATTATATTTATTTCTCACACTCTTCACTCTGGACCCAAGGAAATCATCGTGGGACATCATCTAGACTTAATTTTTGAGGTGATTGTCAAGTCCAACTAGACAGTCATATTCGTCTAAGTTTGGGGTAATCGAACTTCCGACGTGCGGCCCAGAGCCGATACAAAGTTTCAAGGTGCTCCAGAGAGCAATCGGGAATAAAGTTTGATCCCATGCTTTATGGTATTGTAGCGTCACCTATCCTCTACGTTTTGGCTCTAGCGGATCGTATTGAAAGTGATTGGTACAAATTTCACAGGTCGTCTAGTGCAGCGCTGGTGATTCTCTTTAGATTTTCAAAGGAAGTAGCCTATAATGATCTCTGTTTAAGATGAAATTTGGAGGGTGGAGCGAGAGTGTTTGGAAACGAAAGAAGAAAGAGTTTGGAGGGGTGGTTTTTACCAAAAATCAGACGTTTGGAGCAAAAGGAGAGCTTGAAGGGTCACTTTGTGAAGGAAGTACTTGATTGGGGTGTTTTTAACGAACGATCCGCATACCAGGGGGCTATACAACACCCCAAACACCTCTAGCCCAAAGCTCCAGCCCAGACGATGAATTTGACCGGGGATGCATCACGGAATCGGCGATACCATCACCGAGGAAGTTGAAATATGGTAACTCTGGCCATGTGGGATGGGTTCCCCCTACCCCCAGGGTCCCAAAAAAGTATGGGGCGCACCTTGGTTCATTGTGGTTTGGCCTAGAGAGGCCCAAAACTCCATTTGGGGTGTTTCGGGGGCAGTCTGTAAACCAGAATGAACTTATGCCTCATGTAACATATTATTTTGGGGTAAAAGAAGCTAATCTATCTAACTAACCCATCTATTATAAAAGATTTCAAATTTGGAATGGCCAAAAGGCTAATTTTCACATATTTTTACTATTCATTGTAAAATTTTATCTAAGTATGTATTTATATTATTTTCACATTAGGATTAATGCCTAACATGAAAATACTGAGAAAGAATTAAAGAATGGGGTGGTGAGAGGAAAGATTTTGAAAGAATTGAGTGAAACGGGGTTTTTAAGCCCTAGCGATTGAGTGTAAGGGTTGTGGTTGTCCCACGACCTAAGGACATGTATTTTTAGGTTTGAAATTCTCCTAGGATCATCAAAAACCAACCTCCTAACAACCTACTGGCTACTTAGGTCACCTCACATGACCTGAGATGCATTATGGACTCGATCGAAATGAATGAGTTGTGTAGACTTCGCCTATTGGCGAAACTGCGATCCTATTAGTGTTTCTAGGTTCTTCATCATGAAGACCTTACGATTAGTGGTCTTTACTATTTACACTTGAGGATTTGTGTCTAATATGGAAGTACTTAGAGAAATTCGAAGAATGAGGTGGTGAAGGGTGAGATTTTGAAGGAAACAGGGAAAAATTGATTTTTATACCTTGGAATTGATCATTGAGAGTGAAATGGTTGACCCATTGCCTAAGGATGTCTAATTCCAGGTTGACAAAAAATCCGGGGTGTTACACCCGCGGCCTAAATAGGCTAGAGAATATTGTGAATCACATTCATATGGAAATGGCACCACTCATTCATAACATACATCCACCAATCATCCATGTAGGTCTATCAGACCCAATTGTCAATCAATTTCATCCCATTCCCCTTAACGAAAATTAGATTCACTTTCAAAACCCACCAGTGACAGCAATTCAAACTTCAACACATCCTCCCCCTGAGGGGAGTCAACCAGCATATTCTAGTCAATTGCAGTCTGGTCAATTCCAAAAACCGTCTCCTAGTGGGAATTTATTCCAATTTTCACCCAATCAACCACATCAAATGCCTATTATTCATGGATATCCATCCATCTAAGCTCGCCCTCTTAGCGGGACCGCATCCCAATTCCCTCACCACACCATGCACTCAACTCCTCTAACTGAGGAATATAGGAACATCAAAGAAGTCAACCATTATGAAGAAGAGGCTAACCGAATGCCAGAAGGGGCATGACCTCCTTTGTCCCAAAAAAATGAATTTGATCGACTTCGGGATCACTTCGAGAACTAGCTAAGGGCCATGCGAAATGAACTTCAAAAACAACATGGGGTGGAACTCCTGACCACAAAATTAAGAGATCCTTGTCCATTCCCCGATGCTAGGGTACCCACAAACTTTGAGGTACCCAAGTTTCAACAATATGATGGCATGTGATGCCCAACTGCACATTTAAAGGCCTTTTGTGGTGAACTTGATGCCATGGCAGAAGATGATGGAGCATTGATCTGTCTATTCCAAAAATCCCTAAGGGGTGATGCATTAGATTGGTACTTGTCTTTGGACTATCACAAGACTAGAACATGGGAACAATTGTCCCAAGGCTTTGTAGATCGTTTCGCGTACAATCCAAATGCAGCACCCCAATGGTCAAACTTGGCAACCCTTAGGCAAAGTACCAATGAAACACTGTCTGCATGCGTGTGGTGATGGAGAGCTATGGATGCACGATTGAAAACACCAATCAATGAAGAAGAACAAATCTCTATGATTGTTCATTCGTCCAATCCAAATATATCGGGATATCTGATTTCAAACTCATATGCCAATTTTACTCAGCTAATCCATGAAGGGGAACAAGTGGAGGCTGGAATAAGAACCAGCACAATTGCACCATGACCCCACCAGTCTACCTCCATACAAAAAATAAAACTTGAAGAAAAGATAGGCAAATATGGAGTAAGAAATAGAGATATGGTCACTTATCGTCTAGCAAAAACTAACAATGTTGTTGCCTTTGCACAAGGAATGCCAAGAAATCCTCTGTAGGAATAACAATAACACCCTCAGCATCAGCAACTTAGGTGGAATCCGTGATACATAAGCCAGAATAGGCAAACGAGTGTGGCATAGGTGTCTAGGGAATTTACATCATTGGCCCAAGCATACACGGACATTCTCGCCACACTCGTCCAAAGGTAGCTCTTAGCACGTCTCCAGCCTAGGTCGCCACCAAACCCGTTGCCTCCAAATTACAAAGAAAATGAGTATTGTGCATTCCATCAAGGGTGGGCTCATACCACAGAATGTTCTTTCTCCTTGAAACATGTAGTCTAAACTTTGATTGATCAGAGCCAGATCACAGTCACGCCCCCTGAAACAGCTGCTGCTAACAGTAATAACATACTCCAAAATCCTCTGCCGTAATATCAAGCATGCCCTAACACTTCCAGCACTCCCACCGTCAATGCCATCCAGGGAGAATATTCCCCCCAGGTTTTCTAAGCATTCTCGACCAAAAGCTATGACATGGAGATTCCTCCACTCATTCTGCAAGGGGCATTACCCCCTCCTCCATTGGTCCTTCAAGGGAAGGCCCCTGAACCTCATCTCAGTCCTCCTCATCACATGGAACAAATATGGGATCAACCATTGGTCCTAAAAGGAAGAGTCTCTATGTTAACACAAGTCAACAACCCTCGCTAGTTAGGAGTCCACCAGCCAGTCGTCCTTATGGGGAATGCTCCATCGCCCATGCCTAGTCATGTCCCATACCATCTATCCATTAATGCAAAAGAAAGATGTCCTCTCCTGTTTTACATGCCACATGAACTCACTAGATCTGGCCGGACAATCCATGAAGGCCCTCCATCGCAATCCCTAGTACTCTTAAGGGCACCGTTGACTTCTCAACTGGACCACACATCTGTTATCTCTAACCCTCTACCTTCTCTAGAATCTTCACCTCCTTTCGCTCTTTAAGGAGTGATGGAACTGGTCTCAAACAATAAGGCAATTCCCTGGCATTACCCAGAATGCTCTGAGGTGGGAAACATGCATCCTAATGGGAGATGCTTTCGAAAAGGACTCAGAGGAGATCCCAAGGGACCTTTGGCTAGAACAACACATAAGGCCGACACCACATACGATGTAGCGGCCCAGCTTAAAACCATACCAGCCCAAATATCCTTTTTGGGAAGTCCTCTTTATATCGCAAGCACACCATGAGATTTTTATTAAAACTCTGAATGATGCGTCTATTTCCTGAGAAGCTGCACATGAAATGGTCGCGCACATGATAGGCCAACTCTTTACGCCCTGAGCCATAACTTTCTTCGATGATGAGTTACTACCAGAAGGCCGCGACCATGCCAAGTCATTAAATATAGCCATTCGTCATAAGAATAAAAGCATCCCACTGGTACTGATTGATAATGGTTCAAGTTTGAATGTTTGTCCACTTCAGACTGCCTTATATTTGGGACTAAATCCATCTATGTTCAGGCCAAGCAATATGAATGTGAGAGCATTCGATAATTCCTAAAGACAAGTACAAAGAGAAGTTGATCTTGAACTACAAATTGGCCCCGATATGTCCACCATTTCCTTTCAAGTTTTAAACGTCCTTCATCATTCTATCTTCTCCTTGGTCGGCCTTGGCTTCACTAGGTTGGGGTTGTACCATCAACTCTTCACCCGAGGGTCAAGTACATCCATGGGAATGAAGTGTTATGCATTCTATCAAATCCTGAACCACTTTTTCCCACTGAAATAAATCTTCAGGGGAAGCCTAACATCCTAGTTATTGACACATGAAAACTGAACAAAGACAAACTATATTACAACTTCCAATTTAAACCAGTGGATCACGTCCCATCAGTATGTCCTTTAAAATCAAACTATATTTTCACTCCAGCCGAGTGTCAAATCCTGAACTACCGCCTTAAACACTAAGATACCGCCAAGGTAATTCAGGTTCAAGAAAGAATAGGAAAGGCAGCTAGGATTTGAGGCTCCTCCACCAGAAAAACTAGAGGAGACAGATACCGAGAAGAGGCAGAAGGGCTAAGAGATGAATCATCATTCCCTTTCCACACCAATCCAATTCGTTAGCGCTGAAATCATCCATCTAAGTCAAAATCCAGATTCTGATCCACCAAGTCACAACAATAGTCTCACCCTCATTGAGTTGCCCAAGCAACAACTAGACAAGGGGCAAGAGCTACCCTCTCTTGATTGGACCATAACGATGCTCCCACCAGAGCTACAACAACCTGAAGAGCTCCACGACACAAGGAATGAAGGAAGGTCCGATGAACTGACATAGAGTCAGAACACAGCCCTTGCTACATCATGATGATTGGGCACAATAGAGAAAATCAGCCCACTACATCCCAAAACCCTGCCTCTCGAGGGGAGAGAGCGCAGGGCTCCACTTGGTTCACCACCACCATGATGTTTAAATCAACCAGTCAATCTTCTCAGAGTGTTGGTTTGAAAAAAAAAATGTCCTTATAAATAGACACTTGCACCCCAGGCAAGACCATGATAAACACCGGTTCGAAACTCCAATTTGCTCAGTGTTCGATAAAATTAAAACACCAAAAAATTTGAACAACCTTCAAAAACCAAAAACAATAGAAAATCCTCAAAAACCAAAAATAATAGAAAATCGTCAAAAAAAAAAAAAAAACAATAGAACATCCACAAAACCCAACAACAGAAGAAAATTTACAAAAACCAAAAAACATAAAAAAAAGATTCAAAATTCCAAAAAATCAGAAAACTTTTCAAAAGCCATAAGCAATAAAGTGTTAAACTCATCTAAAGAGCTACATGGAGCCAAAGTTGACATCTATGACTTTAACATAGAGATAGATTTTGAGCTCATGGGTGTAAAAGAGGTTAAGGACAAAGGAAATGATGATCCGACTCCCGAACTTGAGGATCTCCTTAATAAGTTTGATTCAAAAGTCAACGTTGCACCTGACGATTTCGAGGTCGTTAATCTCGGAACCCCTGAGAATCCTCGGGAAATACGCATTGAAAAATCTTTATCTCCGAGCAATAGGAAGAGAATGATTGAGTTTTTGAAACCACGATTGTCAAACTTTGCCTTCTCCTACGAAAATATGCCTGGACTCGATGAAGACCTGGTGGTACATCATTTACCCACAAAGCCCGAAATCAAGCTAGTCTAGTAGAAGTTGAGGAGAATGCGACCAAAGTGGATCCTATAAGTACAGGAGGAAGTAATCAAGCAATACAATGCTGGTTTTCTGGTAGTATCAAACTATCCGAAATGGCTTGCCAACATTGTTCCTGTTCCTATGAAAGACGATAAGGTTCGGATGTGTATCGACTTCCGTAACCTCAATAAAGCCAGTCCGAAGGATGACTTCCCACTGCCCCACATTAACACTCTGGTCAACAATAAGGTGGGTTACCAAATCTTCTCTTTCATGGACGATTTCTCTGGCTACAACCAAATAAAAATGGCTATAAATGATTGTGAAAAGACATCATTCATTACACCATGGGGAACCTTTTGCTACCAAGTCATGCCATTCAGGTTGAAAAATGCCAGAGAAACATACCAGTGAGCCATGACGGCACTATTCCATGACATGATGAATAAAGAACTAGAAGTCTATGTCGATGATATGATCGTCAAGTCTTAAAACATCGAGGGGCACTTCAAAAACCTCGAAAAGCTTTTCGAGACCGATTGAAAAAGTTCAAGCTCCGCCTTAATCCGTAAAAGTGTGTCTTTGGGTCAACCAATGGCAAGTTGCTCGGTTTCATCGTTAGCAAAGACGGCATTTGAGTCGACGAATCAAAGACAAAAGCAATTCTGAAGATGCCACCTTTTAAAAATGAGAAAGAATTTTGAGGATTCTTGGGCAGAGTCTAATATATCAGTCACTTTAATGCTTGGTTTATGCCCATATGCAAGCTCATATTCAAGCTACTCCGCAAGAACATGCCAAAAGAATGGAACAAAGATTCTCAAGAAGCCTTCGGCAAAATCAAGAAGTATTTGCTAGATCCACCAATGGTAGTCCCACCGGTGCCCGGACAGCCCCAATTACTTTATATCTCTGTCGTCGCAGATGTCATCGGGTGCATCCTTGGCCAACACGATAACACTGGAAGAAAGGAGCAAGCGATCCACTATCTTAGCTGTCGATTCACTGATTACGAATCCCGATACTCGTTAATCGAAAAGTCATACCTCCCCCTTGTATGGGCCACCCAACACCTTCTCCAATACATGATCGCTTATCCAATCCTCCTACTCACACAAATGGATCCATTGAAATACCTATTTGAGAAATCAGTTCTAATTGGAAGGATTGCAAAATGGCAATTGTTACTTTTTGAGTTTGACATCACCTATGTCACTCATAAAGTAATCAAGGGGCAACCTTTGGCCGACCATCTAGCAGCAGACTCCCTACCTGACTACCAATCACTAAAGACTTTCTTCTTTGATGAGGATATCCTATTCCTTGAGGGAGAAGAAGGACCAGAGGCAGATGAATGGACCTTATATTTCGACGATGCAACTAATTCTAAAGGAAGCGGAATAGGCGAAATCCTTTACTCTTCAAATGACATCCCCATCCCTGTTTCGAGAAGGCTATCCTTCGGGTGCACAAATAACATATCCGAGTACGAGGCATGTATAGCAGGCTTAAAGGAAGCAATCATTTTGGGGGTGAAAATGCTAAGGGTCTTCGGTGACTCTCAACTCATCATCAATCAAATGAACGGTGACTGGAAGACGAAGGACGAGAAGTTGATTTTGTACTACTTTTATCTCGAGAATCTCATTGAAGAATTTCGTAAAGTCACTTTTACATACATGTCACATTTCAAGAATCAATTGGCCGATGCCTTAGCTATATTAGCATTTATGCTAAACATTCCCAAGGGATCAGCAAATGGGAACTTACAGTCGAACTGCAAGATGAACCAACATTTTGCCTACAGATCGAAGAAGTCGAAGCGTCTCCTACCAGCACCCTTAGTATACCAATATCAAGAAATACCTAAAAGATCCGGTATACCCGGAAAGCGCCAGGCCAACGGACCATCGTATGATCCAAGGATTAGCTACATAGTTTACTATTAACGGTGACATCTTATACAAACGATCCTTCAACTAGGTCTTATTACAATGTGTGGATGAGGTGGAAGCTGCAAAAATCATGTCTGAGGTCCATGATGGAATTTATGGCCCACACATGAACGGACACATGATGGCCGAGAAAGTCCTACGATTAGGATACTACTGGCTAACTATGGAAAGAAACTGTTGCCAACACGTCAGGATGGGCTTTAAATGCTAAGAACACGAAAATTGGATCAATGCGCCTTCTTCTGAGTTATATAACCTGACCACACCCTGCCATTTTCAATAAGGGGCATCGACATCATCAGCAAAATTAGCCCCAAAGCATCCAATGGTCATGAATATATCCTGGTAGCAATTGACTATTTCACCAAGTGGGTGGAAGTTACCACCATCAACGCTTCTCATGTGGTATGGTTACTTAAAAATAATATCATTAACCGATATGGAATCCCACATGCCATCATCACAAACAACGGGATGCCTTTTGTGAACCGAAAGGTGGATAACTTTCTCAAGCAATTTAAAGTCAAAAGGAATCGATCCAACCCCTATCACCTGCAAATGAATGGAGGGGTGGAAGCAGCCAACAAAACACTTGTTCGTATCCTCGAAAAAATGATGAAAACATATCACGACTAGTCAGAAATGCTCCCATATGCACTTTGCGTTATCGAACATCCATACGCACCGCAACGGGCACCACTCCATACAAACTCACATATGAAATGGAGGTTGTTCTACCGGTTGCAGTCAAAATTTCCTCATTACACATTCTGTTAGAAAGTGAAGTGGAAGAGGGAGAGTCGTTACAAGATCGCTACAATCAACTGCATCTGATGGATGAAAAATGCATGCGAGCTTTATATCATTCCCAAGCCTATCAAAGAAGGATTGCACAAGCGGTTACGTACAAGAACATTCAGAATAGGAGACATAGTAATGAAGAAGATCATACCTCCTCATTTACCTGACCCAAGGGGAAAATTCAAACCCACCTGGGAAGGCCCATTCATTGTATGAGAAGTGCTCCATGGAGGTGCACTACGCCTCACCAACATGGAAAGGGAGGATCTAGCTGAGCTTGCCAATGCCAGCCGCATCAAAATACACTATAGATAACGAGTGAGCTAAGGAAAAGTTTTCTAAGATCGAATTTTACAATTCCCTACTCGATTGCCCTTAGGAACAAAATAGGACATAAAAAAAGATGTATGTACATATGACGATTCAAAATTTTCAAAATCTAAAAAAAAAAAAACAAAAAGAGAGAAGGAAACACAAAAAAAAAAAAAAAAAAAAAAGGAGAAGGGAATGAAGAACCAAATAGAAAATCTAGGGTACACACCCATCAACCTTACCCCCTATTTTTAAGAAAAAATTTTGATGTTATAAGGCATTTCGAAGCCTCTTGTTGCCTTAGAAATCATTATTGGCCAACATCGAGAAAGTTTTAGACAAAAAAAAGAAAAAGAAAAAGAAAAAGGTGTGTCTAAGGAAAATATACGATGTGAAAACTCAAAAGGGAACCTCAGATAAAAACAACAGATACACAGAGGACCTAGTGAAAACTTGTAAGAGCGTTAAGAGCAAAAAGGCACAGCTGCCAATGGGTAGGCGAGAACAAATACCCGAGATGTGGTGAAAACCTAAAAAGGCGCCAAGGGTAAAAATGATGAGCTAAGTCAGATGTAATGAAAACTCATAAGAGTGTTATGGGTAAGAGCGACAAGAAAAGAGAAAAAACAACAATAAAGTACTTCAATCACAACAACAAAATTGTACCCAAAGTCAAAGACATGAAGACCGCGATGTTTCAAGAATTATCAAGTATAGCCTAAGCCAAGAGACATTGATTCTCACTGTGTACTCTCAAGGATAATTTGAGAAATCTTCAAAAATCAATTCAGAAGTCAAATAGGATGAACAATGGAAGTCAAGTGTCTGATCCTTGCTGTCCAAAACACCAAAACATATATCATGTTCATAAGCAAGTCTGGTAAAAAAAAAGGTGTTTCCATTTTCATCATCTTCTTTATTTACATTCATTGATTAAAAAGAAAAAAAAAAAAGAAAAAAAAAAAAAAAAAAAACCTTATAGGTTGCATCATCAAGTTATGGTCGCTTCTTCAAAAAACCTAGCCCGACAACAACCTTTGTTGGCTACTTAAGTTAGTTTCGGTCCCTTAGCACCAAACTCTTCGATCATTCTATTAAGCTCTCTATCTTTCTTTACAAGAATCGAAGTTCCCTCAACAATACACTAACATGAGCAACACACTTGGAGTTGGACACCAAGCAAAGAAAGTGCTTCAATAAGAGTCGACTTTGATCAGGACCATTGAAATCCCCAGCCGAAGTGATCGGTTAGACCTATTAAAAATTTTTTTTTTTTTAAAAGGAGAGAGGCTGTCATGCCCAAAGCCCAGAAATCGAATTCACAGGAATCCTGATTGCCGAATCCGGTGCTGACAACCTCCGAAGTATCCCATTCTTGGCTCCTAGCATTCATATGACAGATTCCGATCCTGTGATCCTACAAGGAGGATTTTTTTATGTACATTTAATTCATCATAAGCATAACCACAAGATTACCCAATTCACAAAGACAACATCATCATTACATATCCACTAATATAATCATTTGAGTACAATGCTGAAAGCAAAATACATCAATTGAAAATGAAGCTTCAAAAGACCGCTGCACGCTCCAAGCTCAACACTGCTGCAACCTAACATCACCTACATGCATCTATCGTGCATAAGCTTATAGAAAGCTTAGAGGGTAGTGTAAGTGTGTGAACAAGGTAAGTGACATGCATTTAATACAATGTCATAATCATACAATCTAGAAAACTAGTAATCCATAAATCGTACAATGTCTAAATAAATAGAAATACTGATAAGATCATGAATTATCAGAGTAAACAGAAATACTGACAAAGTCATAAATCACACGATAACAGAGTAAGCAAAAATACTGACAAGTGCGTGAATCATACAATATTAAAATATACAATAGAGATCAACTATGCAAATGAGGAGTCATAGAGAGCCAAATATCAGACGCAGAGGATGTAATGCAATATACATTCATGATGAGTAACACAAACAGCGTCAGTTGTACCATATGCCACAGATGTAATACAACATGCAGTGAGAATGGAATGATCATGCTGGAGTGTAAAGTCGAGATGATAGTACGTAGTATCGCAAGCTATGGGGTCCATCACAAGGGACTTCTATCTAAACCAGTCCCATACCTAAATTTGGATAGTCAGACTCGATGTGGTAAATTCCTGATCTCAAGTTAGTCGTGCGCCCAATCGAAATCCTTACCATAACGAAGGTACACAACAATTAGTTACACACCACCAGCCCGAGTGAATAGTGAATGAATGAATGAACATACAACTCCTACTCAATAAGTCCACATATCGGTACGGTTCCTCTCTGGGAAATCACCAGGGTCTATTACACTCCAAACCAGATTACCGCCCCATCACGCGTAACAAGGTGAATGGAAGAGACCTTATTATCCGCCTGTCAATATCTGCCCTGGCTCGTCGATAGCAGACCCATTCGACCTAGTCGGACTCAACCTAGCATTGCCCCCTCCTCTTGAGCAGATAAGGCCGCACCCCCTTCCAACCGACCACGACACAGTGGAAGATGCGGCCTAACGGTATATGGCCATCATCCCCTCATCCATCCACTCGGTCTAGACGTTGGAGCAACCTCTGTAACTAAGAGGGTTTAGGGACTTTCACCCAGGGATATCTACAGCATCCCATGTAGAACAAGATTTTTAGTGTCCTATCTGGTCATCCACAATATACCTGTGGAGGCTACGACCCTAATGTCGCTAGGGTGTATAGTAATCATAACACATAATGCAAGATGCATGAGCCATGTAATTCAGTCATGCATAAATCTTGCGCATACCGTGTACTCATGTGAGACAATCTTCGCCTATCAGGGATTCTCATAATAACGTGCCCAATGATATATGTAATGGTCAAACACATCTCATATCAAATATGCAGATGATGCGTATGGGCATGTATCGTGATGCTATGCTATCACATACTCATAATCGGTATCAATAACTGACACCGAAAATCGCCCTCGACAATGTGGACATGTAACCAACATTGCCCCCAAGAAGTGGCCCATAAAAGCTTAACTCATAGTGGTCCCATGGCCTCACACAAGGGCCTAATATACAGCACAACAGACCTTGCCCAAGGACCACAGATACATCACAATGGGCCTCAACTATGGGTTACATATATATCGTATATGTCTCAACAATCGACCTTGACAATTGAAATCAAAATCGGAGTAAGAATCAGTAATCGGAATCAGTCACGACAATCAGAATCGTCAATCGGCTATGACAATCAGAATTGATCGATAATTGGCCTCAATACTCGAAATCGACAGTGGTCATGATAATCAGAATCAATCGGTAATAAGAATCAATAAATCGATCACGTCGATCGGAATCGGTAATCAGTCATGATGAATGGCCTCGATCGCTAATCGAAATTGACAAATCTATCACGACAATTGGCACCGATACTTAGCCTCGATAATCAGCATCAATAATCGGGGTCGATAATCAGCGTTGACCTCGATAATCGGCATTGATAACATTAGATAAAAAAAGTGGGGTCTATAGATGATCAGTCGATCAACCATAGTATAAAGATCGGCACTCGGCCGTGGTTATATCAAATCCGATAACACGGAGCCATCCGTCTACGGTAAATGGGACCCACTTATTTGGGTTAACTCACTAAGCGAATGATGAGATTGGGCCTAACAAGGCCTAAGGGAAGCTCTCAATGTGGACATCCAACCATCATTGCCCATCAATGTGGACATCTAACCAACATTGCTCCCAATGAGTGGCCTACATAGGGCCAAACATATAGTGGGACCATGGCCTCACGTACAATCACAATGGCCTCATTTACATCACATAGGCCTCGTCATATGGGTCAACATACATCTCATCAGGCCTCGAATACATAACATGTAAGACCCGTATCCTAGTCGGTACTGTTCCGTCGACTCCTGCGATCCTCCTGATCGAATTTCGGCAATCCGCGACCTGTATCGATGTTGCGCACGACCGTAAGTCGTATCCTATACATTTGAGTTAACTTAATCCGAGACTTGTATCATTGCGACCGCACCATCGCCGCGGTTCCAACGCCGCAACTCACGCACCGATCCAATACCCAGACGAGGTGATGTGGACCCACGTTCAGTTCGAACAAAAATATCGCACGTTACAAATCCCAAGGGAATCTCTACAACATGTCTCATCCATCCCATCAATCACCTCTTATGCCAAGTACAAAGCACCCATGCTTTCTTTCTCCATAAGTCAAGAAAACCCAAAGTCAACCAACCTCTCACCTCACCCATCACTCACTTCACATCACTCCATCACTCTTACAACTCTCTCTCTCTCTCATTTTTCAAAATTCCAAGCAACCAAGAGAGCCCACACGTCCAAGATTTTTTCAAGAGAGAAGTGACCTTGTGTGGCCCACTTTCCATCCCCAAAACTTCCATCCTAGCCATCCAAATCTCATCGTCCACCATCAAAGAGAAGCACAAGGAGATAGGCTTTCCAACGGACCGAGAAGATCGATAGGTGGGTGCTTCTATAGGCTAAATTTTTTTATGTTTTTATGATAGGCCAAGTGAGGCCTACCGATCGATGGTATGGATCTCACTTTGGACCCTAAGATGTGGTCGATGGCCCACCTTGATTTTTCATATCATTCTATGGACCCCATCGTGATGTTTTCATTCTCCATGGACCCCATCATGATGTTTACCTTTCCTAGCTTGTAAATAAGGTCATCTAGATCGTTTATTTTCGTGGAGAATGGATCTTCACCATTGATTCTTGATTAGGTGGGCCCATATGCAATGATTTATGTTGTAGATCATGGAAGGGAGGGCCCATAGTGCTCGGGACCCTCCATCATGCGTGTCCCATTCCATATTTCTCTCTCTCTCTCCCTCTCCTTTTTATTTATTTTTCTTTGTATGATTGATGTGGCCGTGTGACGCACTTGAATGGACCCCACCATGAGACTTGTATCCTACCCAAGCTATTTATAGTGGGGCCCACCTTATATATGTTCATCCATCAGTGGTGGCCCACCTCAGCAAGGTCCACCTCAATGTACAAAACCATCCAGCGTCCCCTGGACGCTGGACGTCAAAAGGGGAAACACAAATAATAGCTTGTATCAAAGCTTGGGGAAGAGTTGCTCATGTAGGCCCCACACTGATGCATGTATTCAATCCACTCCGCCCACTCTGTTCTCCTAATTATTTTAAGCGTTGAGCCAAAAAATGAAGTTCATCCGATCTTCAGGTGGGCCATAGCAGGTAAAACAATAGTCCCTACTGTTGAAAGTCATCCTGATATTCTTATGCGTCGAAAACACTTTAGATATTAGACTCGTTTGGACGGTCTTAAGCCACTGAGTGTAATGGACGGGATGGATCTATGTGATGTGGGCCCTATACATGAAAATTCGTGAGAAAACTCATTTAAAAAAAAAATTATATCACAACAGCAGCAGGCGCTGCTGTTGCTGACAACCCAGGACGCTGCAGTGTCCTGCATGGGCTGGCGCACGAGCAGGGCCACACGGCTCCAGCCATGGGCCCCACCTTGATGTTTATGTTCCATCCAATCTGTTCATGAGGTGGGCCACTCTCTGAAGTGGGCTTCCTCCAAATTCTAGCCATATCCAATGCTCAGGTGGCCCACATCACAGGAAACAGTGGGATTAAACATATGCCATTGAAACCCTTTTTGGTCTAACAAAGAAGTTTTGGATTAAGATAAAATTTATTTTCCCTTTTCATTCAAGTCCGTATGACCTTATCAACTGTTGGATGACAAATAAATGTTATGGTGGGCCCCACATGGGACCCACCTTTACCGTTTGAAGCAGCTAATGTTGCATCGTACAGCAGCTCTATAGCTGTTGTACTAACATCAGCAGGGCAGTGGGAAGGATTGGTTGGCCCCACAATGATGTATATGTTTAATGTAGGTTGTCCATCATTTGGATGGTGGGGTCACCATGATGCATGTGTGGCATCCAAGCCGTTCAACCATTTTGAAAGTTCATCTTAATGCTTGAGACTAAAAATAAGTGAGATCCATGGTTCAAAGCGGACCCCCACCATGATGCATGTGTTGCATCCAAACCGTCCACCATTAACACCCCTTTCAGGTCAGTGTGACCTTATGATCAGATTGGGTGGGAAATAAATGTTATCGTGGGCCTTGGGAATTTTAAATGGTGGAAATCACTATCACCACTTATCTTTGGGTACGGTCCATTTGATGTGCATGGGGCGTAATTGGTGTGGCCCATTTGATATATTTAAAGCCCATGTGAGCAGGCCCATTTGATATATTTAAAGCCCATGTGAGCAGACCCATTTGATATATTTAAAGCCCATGTGAGCAGGCCCATTTGATATATCTAAGCCCCTGTGAGTAGGCCCATTTAATATATGATTAGGCTCACCTTGATGTAATTGTGGTCTATTGTTGAGGTCCACCTTCATATTTATGAGGCCCATTGTGATGTATTGGGGTCCATGGGTCGAGGCCCATTGTGATGTATTAGGGCCCATGGGTTACGGCCCACTGTGATGTATTGGGGTCCATGGGTCGAGGCCCATTGTGATGTATTAGGGCCCATGGGTTACGGCCCACTGTGATGTATTAGGGCCCATGGGTTGAGGCCATTGTAGTATATTTAGGGCCCATGGGTTACGGCCCACTTTGATGTATTAGGGCCCATGGGTTGAGGCCATTGTAGTATATTTAGGGCCCATGGGTTGAGGCCCATTGTGATGTATTAGGGCCCGTGGGATGAGGCCCATTGTGATGTATAAGGGCCCATGGATTAAGGCCCATTATGATGTATTCAAGGCCCATTATTGCGGCCCACTGTGATTTGTATGAGGCCTGTTGTTGAGGCCCACCTTGACATATAGGAGGACCATATGATGAGGCCCATTTGATGTATTTGAGGCCCATGGGTCGAGGCCCAATGGGATGTATACAAGGTCCGTTGCAATGTGCGATTTCTCCATAGTTTATGGCGGGCTATGCCTTCGGAGCAATGATGGTTTGATGTCCACATTGTAAGTGTAATGTTGGTTAAATGTCTGTATTACGACTCTCCGCAGGGCCCATTGATAGGCCCATACTTGTTGTGTGTAGGCCGTCTAGGCCCATCTGTGTTGTAAGAATAGTTCATTACTTTATAACATGCCTAGCATAACTCCATGATTCATGACCATACGCATCATATGTATGCTTGGTATAAGTAGTGACTGATCATAGCATATGCCATTGGACAGACCATTTGAGGGACTCGTTATGAGATGGAGTGCCCTACATCATCACGCTGTATGTGTTGGATTGCTGCATGATTTGACAGTGTTATTCATGCATCTCGCATTTGTGTATCATGATCACTGCACGCCCTAGTGACATCAGGGCTATGACCTCCACAGGCACATCGTGGATGGACAGATAGGACACCGAAAATATTTGGTTCTGGCATTATGGGGCACTTAGGATGTCCTTGGGTGAAAATCCCAGAACCTCCGAGGCCAGGAGTAGCCCCAACGTCTAGACCGAGTGGAACATGAGCGCCCGAGTGCCGAATACCAGTAGGTCGTGTCTCCCACTGTGTCGTGGTCGGTTGGGAGGGGGTGTGGCCTTATCCGCCCGAGTGAGGGGGCTATAAGCTATGCTGAGTTTGATCAGCTTGCAAATGAGTCCGCTATCGACGAGCCGGGTAGGTATTGGCAGACTACTGGTCGGGCGGATAGTGTGGTCTATTCCACTTACTTGGCTGTGCGGCAAGGGAGGAGGCAGTCAGAGTAACGTGTATTAGACCCCGGTGATTTTTCCAGAGAGTAACCGTACTGATATGTGGACTTATTGAGCAGGAATTGCATATCCATTCATTCATTCATTCACTATCCACTCGGGCTGGCGGTGCGTAACTATTTGTTATGTGTACCTTCGCATGGTCAGGATTTCGGTTGGGGCGCGCGACTAACCTGAGATCAGGAGTTTACCACATCGTGTCTGACTATCCAAATTTAGGTATGAGACTGGTTTGGATAGAAGTCCCTTGTGATGGACCCCTTAGCCTCTGATACTTCGTACTATCATCCCGACTTTACATTCCAGCATAGTCATTTCATTCGCACCTCATATTACATTACATCTGCCGTACGTAGTATTTTTGGTTTCGATGTTTTGCACTTATATGGTCTAGATGAGATTGATGGTATTTATGGCTCGCCTGGATTTGTATATTATATTGCATCCTCAGCATCTGTTATTGTCTTATTAAGTTTTGCATTGTATGGCCATGGTATGGCTAAAAGCATTCATGCCTTGCATCACATTGCCTTGGTACAACTGATTGTATTCATGGACTTACCGCATATTTCTGCATCACTCTGATATCGTATGATTTATGAGCTTTATTGTATACCTGACACTTACCTTAAACACACTTACACCACCCTCTAAGCTTTTGTAAGCTTATGCACGATAGATGCGTGCAGGTGGCGTTAGGTTGCAGCAGCATTGAGCTTGGAGCGTGCAGCGGTTTTCAGGAGCTCTGATTTTGATATATGTATTTTCCTTTCAGTATTGTATTCAAGTGATTATATTAGTGGATATGTGATGATGATGTTACCTTTATGATTTAGGTAAACTTGTGGTTATGCTTATTACAAGATAAATGTACGTTGAAAAATCCTCCTTGTAGGATCCCAGGATCGGAATCTGGCGTATGCTGCGCTGGGAGCCGAGAATGGGGCACTACGGAGGCGGTCAGCACCGGATTCGACGATCGGGATTCCTGTGAATCCGATTTTCGGGTTTAGGGCGTGACACAACAGGTGGGCCTCACACTTGGGCCGCAAATACATCATATGGGCCTCATCGCAGGGGCCTCAATATTAGGCCTCATATATCAAGTAGGCCTCATGTATATCAAATTGGGCTGCACCCATAGGCCTCATGTACATAAAATTAGGTTGCACCAATGGTCCTCATGTATATCAAATTGGGGCGCACCCATGGGCCTCATGTACATCAAATCAGGTCGCACCAATGGGCCTCATGCATCTCAAATTGGGCCCACCCTTATGTGTTTTTTGGAGATCCAACCCGTTCATAATGTTAACATAGAGATAGATGACATGAAAATAATATCATCTTAATTGGAAACTACTATGGCCCCTAGGAGTTTGAACGGTGAATGTCACGGTCCCATTTAATTTCTAATGGTGGGGTCTGCTTGAACTTTAGATTTGACCCATTCTTTCTCCCATGCCATAAAATGATATCTGAAAATGGTAAGATGGTATGAATATCACACATGCATCATGATGGGTCCCACCGTCCAAGGTCTGGATGGTGGAGATACAACACATGGGTCCCACACGTACATCTCGTGGGGCCCACAGTTGGGCAGCATGAATGGAATACATATATCATGTTGGTGTCCCACACCACCTGCCCTGATGGACGGTGGATATAACAAATATAACACTGTGATGTCCCACCATTCAGGTGATGGACGGCAGGGATAAAACATACATATCATGGTGGGCCTCGAAATGATCTGGAAATAGGGTGGACAGTGTGGATACAATACCTACATCATGTAGGTCCATGCTATCCACAGACACACATACATCGGGCCCCACCGTCCTAAACCTCTAGACAGTGTAGATACACAGTATATACATAGAGTGAGGGCCACACGTCCAATCCTGATGGACGGTGTGAATACATCATATGCCTCAAGGTGGGTCCTAGTAAAACAGATGGATGACATGGATCAAAACATACATCACAGGGGGTACCACAGCACCATCCAGGGTTTGGAAGAAACAAATACATCACAGTCAGGCCCACTGTCCAGATTTGTTGGATGGTGTGGATGAAACACTATATCATGGTGGACCCCACAAGGATGGATGGTGGATATAACACACATATCATGCGGATCCCACTGATATGGACAGATGGGCGGAGTGGATAAGGAATAAATACATCAAGGTGTGGCCCACCATCCAAATCTGCTGGACGATGGATGGCGTGAATATATATATATATATATATATATATATATATATATATATATATATATATATATATATATATATATATCAATATGGGCCCCACCTCCACATGTGCAGCATGTGTGGAGTGGGTCCCACTAGCAGGAAAAACGGATGGACGGTCTTGATATAACCCATACCTCATGAGATGGGGCCACAAAACTTGCTGACGTTCATGCACAGCAGCACTTTGCTGCTCGTCCATCAAATGGATGGTCTGGACAGAACATATACATCATGGTGTGGGTCCCACCATTTGGTGGACGGCGTGGATACAACAGATACATCATGACATGGGTCCCACTGTCTAGCCATCCAGATGGTGGATAAAACACATTGGCCAAGGTGGGTCCCACCGTCCATAGCTGTGGACAGTGTAAATGAAACACATACATTAACGTAGGCTTCACCATCCACAGCTGTGGACGATGTGAATAAAACACATAATTCATGGTGTGTTCCATGTGGGGCCCACTGTAATGTCTATTTACAATCCAACCCGTTAATAGGATCACACGGCCCTGGATGAAAAGGGGAAACAAATTTCATATTAATCCAAAACTTCTGTAATACCTAAATAGGGTTACAATAGCTGACGTTCGATCCCACTGATTTTTGAAGGTGACCCATTTTTAAATGGGACCCACTAAATGCATGGGGCTGATGTCCGACACACATCATGGTGGGGCCTATGGTGGGGCCCACCTCCTTCCAGCGTCAGCAGAGACGCTGCTTGTTGCAGCGTCAGTAGAAACGCTGTTTTAAGATATATGTATGGAGCCCACAACAGGATGCTCCAGTCCATCTATTGTGCGTGTCCCATGTAGTGGAGGGGTCAATCCAAGTTTCAGTTGCATAAAAATTTCAAGTGGGCCCCAGCAAGTACTTTTATATGTTTTAGCATGTCTTCACATGATTTTTGATGGTGTGGCCTACCAGAGAACTGGATTGGCTTCATTTTTTGGCTCAACGCCTAAAATGAACTAGGGAACGAAATGGATGGCTTGGATTAGAAACATATATCAAGGTGGGGCCAGCATAAGCGGCCCACCCAAAACCCCTTCTTTTTAGATGTCAATACACCCTCTGTCAGTTCACACTTCAAGTTGTAATGTCCAGCGTCACTGGACGCTGGACGGTTGCTTAAAACATACATTTAAGGTGGGCCCCACCTATGGACATGTTGTCCAGGTGGGCCACCCAAATAGTTGGATGACATGGGTAATACACACATCAAAGTGAGGTCCATTTGGTGAACGATTTGGACATCTCACAACTCATTAAGTGGGCCACACAATCACATCTTCGCACATAAAATAAAGAAAAAAAAGAAAGGGAGAGAGAGAGAAGCACCCACCTTGATCGCCTATTCCTTCTTCCACCTATGCACTCTAGAGCTCTAAGAGGACATCTTCAACGGTTGAGATGATGATCCAAGGATTGGATTTTATGGTAGGAAGGTGGGCAACACTAGCTCTCTCATGGGGAGCTTGGACGTGGGTTGCTTCCAGGGGAGTTTCTTGGAATGAAAAGAGAGAAAATAGGAGAGAGGGAAGGTGAGGTGGAGTGATGGGATGAGAGGGATGGTGAGTGATGTAAGGGAGTACTTTTGTTGTAAGAAAAGTTAACTTTTGGGGAGGGTGGTTGTACTTGGGGATGGGTGTGAGTGATGGGAATGATGTGTACTTGATTGATGTGACCGATATAATGTGTCATAGAGATTCCCTTAATATTTGTAATGCGCAGCGTTTCTTCAGAACGAACGTAGGCCCACATCTACTAGCTTAGGTATCGGTTTGGTGCGTGAGTCACTACGTTAGAACCGCAGCGACAGCGTGGTCGCTATGATACAAGTTTCGAATCGAGCTAACGTCGGTGTGTGGGACCCGGCTTAGGATCGTGCACAAACATCAGATATAGGTCGAAGGTTGTCGGAATTCGACTGGAAAGACTGCGGAAGCATACGAAACGGTACGACATAGGATACAGGTCTTATAGAGGCCGAAATAAAAACCGCCCGATGACGCCTCCCCCCGAGATTAATCGAATCTTTTCAAACTAAATGGCCTGAAAAAAAATTTAAAACACAACACGCATGGTATCCGAGGTACTGGAAGTCCTCCATACTTTTTGGTGGGCACCCACACAACAACAATAATTGATTTTAGTTTTATTTGAATCTTTGTTTTCTCTAAAATCAAAGTGGAACATGGGACCTATACTGAACTTTCAATATCACTTTAATCATCGTGAAATGCAAATTGAATATATCCAAGTTAGCATAACCATACTTCAAGTAATGAGAAAAAACTATCACAACCATAGTATTAGACTCAAAAAATTGAATGGCAAAGAAATAACTCATGTGACTCTAGTCTGGGACACTTGTCAGCCTAGTATATTGAAATATGGAAGATCCGTAAAGCTGCAAAAACTATGGGCAACTGCCCATTACAATAACTAATCTTATAGGTGGTCATAAGGGATTACACAACATCAAGAATTACTCTTCAAAATCAAACATGTTAGGCAGATCCCCGTAAAGTCGGGAAAAGCGCAGGGACACTAACCACTTAAAAATTCATACTTACAAACATCTATCGATGCAAACTGTCAATCACGACGTGAAAAGGTTGTGGTCTGATCCCTACAAAGCCGCAAAATGCACAGGGACAAATCACAATATTTTCCTCAACCCTTGTGAGACACTTGAATTACTCTTTATCCAGACGAGTCTTTCGATAATGACACTTTGGTAGGAATAGACTATACCACATTTTCGTCTAATCTAGAAGGCAGGGTGTCCACTTGCTTTGGCATTTGGTTGCCCACAACCTCTGCCAAAGAGGGGTATCTGTAGACACCCCACCTAAAACAAGGACGTGTCACTTTGAGCTTTAACTTGACTTTAATAAATTATCTCCTGCTGACTTGGAAATCATTGAAATACTAAACGGATTAAATTAGGAGCATACTTAACACGTACCGGAGATAATCAATAGACCCGATCAGCTAACACCAAATCCAGTAGCGAATCAGTCACAGCCAAGTATCCAAACTCCAAAACCCTCTAAACTCTCTATATCACGCAACCGACATGCAAAAATGGATAAACGAATACTCTCTACCCATGGATCTTTCTCTGTATCATTTAGACCTTCTGAATAGCATTATGTTAAGGTGTGAGAGGTCGTATCTTCAAAATCAAGGAAAAGTACAGTCATCCTGATATATAAAATGGTTATGGTATTATTGGAGGAAAATCCTGACTGATTAGGATAAATTATGATTCATTAGAAAAGTGATCAAATGATCTTCCTAACAAACTTAAGTTTCCTCCAATCTGAGTTATGATGAGGAAGATACAGCCCGTTTATCAAAATCATACATTGTCGATTGACTAAAATCGAAAAAAACATTAGTTGCACTTGAAACTATTTAAATGGGATCTAATTGAGATGATTTCAGTTGCAATGAAAAGCTTATTAGATGATGTTTCTAATGATCATAATATCATCAAAGGTAGACAATTGGTTAAATTGTAAACAAACGATTTCATATATTGGATGAACATATTTTTGGCACATCAAGCGTGGTTCGATTGAAGATAAATATTACCCAAAACAGACAAGTAACAAAGAAGATATGAGCATTTGAACATTTACAAGAAAATGACAAATAGTAATAATTACTTACATATATATATATATATATATATATATATATATATATATATATATATATATATACATGCAAACATCTCAAGCATGGCCCACAAGTTAGTGTGAGTGCCCACAATTCAGTGTGGGCGCCCACAATACGACCCAAAGCTATGGGTCATCTGCAGCAGGGGCTGATGCCTATATAAGGCACCCTAACCACATAGAAAGAAATGGGGGAGAGAAGTTAAGGCAGAGAGTTTAAGCAGATAGAGAGAAATAAAAAGTGAAAGTGAGAAAATATAAAGTAGAAAGAGAGATAGAAAAACATAGAGAGGGTCTGAGGGTTAGAGCTTGCCTGAAGGGGCTACCCAAAGTACCTTAAAGATTTTCAATGTGCCGACATGCTGCCTAACACAGGAGATAAAAATGGTCATCAAAGGATTAATAAAAGCTAAGAATTTGTCCATTTCTATTTAATTTTCATTCCACTCTACACATCTCAATTGCATTAATTACTTTCGCATTTCATTCGACATTATTCTCCATCTTTCACATTTTATCTTATTTACTGTTTTTACTTTATTTGCTTACCAGCGACCACTTGGCTCTGTGATGTGAGGCTAAATAACTTTTTTCTTATCTCTGCCTGCCTGGCCCACCTAGGTTATGCGAAATATGGCCAAGTATAAAATACTGAAGCGAGTGAAAACATCTCAAGCATGGCCCACAAGTCAGTGCAGGCGCCCACAATATGACCCAAAGCTATGAGTCATCCGCAGCAGGGGTCGATGCCTATATAAGGAACCCTAGGCCACACGGGAGATATAGAAGGTAAAAATAAAAAGGGAGAGAGAAGTTAAGGCAGATAGTTTAAGTAGACAGAGAGAAATAGAGAGTGAAAGAGAGAAAATAGAGGGTAGAAAGAGAGATAGAAAAACACAGAGAGGGTCTGAGGGTTGGAGTTTCCCTAGAGGTGCTATCCAAAGTACCTTAAAGATTTCAAACATGTTGACATGCTGTCCAACACAAGAGATAAAAATGGCCTGCAAAGGAGTAAAAAAAGCTAAGAATTTGTCCATTTCTATTTAATTTTCATTCCACTCCACATACCTCAATTACATTAATTACTTTCACATTTTATTCTACATTATTCTCCATCTTTCACATTTTATATTATTTACTGCTTTTACTTTTTTTTTTCCTACCAAGTGCCACTTAGCTCTGTGATATGAGGCTAAATAACTTCTTTCTTATCTCTGCCTACCCGGCCTACCAGGGTTATGTGAAGTATGGCCAAGTATAAAATGCTAAAGCGAGGGCCAACGTCTCAAGCATGGGCCACAAGTCAGTATGGGACCACAATATGAACGAAAGCTATGGGTCATCCGTAGCAGAGGTCGATGCCTATATAAGGAACCCTAGGCCACACAGGAGGGACAGAAGGAAAAAAATCAAAAGGGAGAGAGAAGTTAAGGCAGAGGGTTTAAGCAGATAGAGAGAAACAAAGAGTGAAAGAGAGAAAATAGATAGTAGAAAGAGAGATAGAAAAACACAGAGTGGGCCTAAGGGTTAGAGTTTTCCTGGAGGTGCTACCCAAAATACCTTAAAGATTTCCAACATGCCGACATACTGCCCAATACAGGAGACAAAAATGACCATCAAAGGAGTAAAAAAAAGCTAAGAATTTTTCCATTTCTATTTAATTTTCATTCCACTCCACACATCTCAATTGCATTAATTACTTTCCAATTTTATTTTGTATTATTCTCCATCTTTCATTTTCACTTTATTTGTCTGCCCAGTATCTTAAATCCTATGAAGTAAGGCTAGTTAGCATTTTATCTTATTTACTACTTTTACTTTATTTGCCTAATCAGGGCTACTTGGTTCTGTGATGTGAGGATAGATACTTTTTTCTTTATCTCCTACTCGGCCCACCTTGGTTATGCAAAGCATGGCCAATATAAAATGCTGAAATTTCATTAAATCCCTAAAAATTACAGATCTTGTGAAGTAGAGACCGCACATTGTGCGAGCGGAAAAGGGTACTTAAACCCTTCCTTTTTCATCACCAATACCCTTACTTGGAATCTATGACCATAGAACAACCGCGGGAGTCACTTGAGTTAGGAAATCGTGAGATTCTCCAACTCCAAAGTGATTCTATGGTTCTTAGATGACCGTAGATTTTATGCTTCATTTGGCTAGTGACGACTTCAAATCAAAGGCATTTTTACATCCAGATCCATAGCTCAACTAGCAGACTGAGTGGAGATACCTCGTTTCAACACTTGAGGTCTTGATATCGATCCCTAGTGGGGGTGGCTAACATGAAGTGTGTGTACTGACATGGGTGTGTATTAACAAGCTAACCAAAAAAAAAATATTTTTACACCTGAGTCAATAGCACACCTCACCCAGAGTAGTAAAAATCAATACAAAAGCCAACAAAGCGAGAGCTCCACCACGCTCGTGCACGTGTGTGGGAGGAGGCGTTCACAATAATATGACTGGATCAACTACCGATGAATCATTAGAAGTTGAATTTGAGGGCTATCCGTCCAGGTTTCTTTTATTGTGAATCTTGCATGTCTGCATATTTCTCACCGTATCCATGCCATATTCTCTTAAATCATAGCGCCCTTTACATACTGCCACTAAGGCCAAGCTGGCACTCTTGTGGAACATCCAAGCTTTCCATAGGATGGGTCCACCATCAGTTGGACCATAGCACATAAATTTCTAGAAGAATGTGGTAAAGGTTGGTAGTTGTTTATTTTTATACATTGAGGCCCACATGTTGAGTAGACCAAGGCCGAATGCTTGGGCCAGGGCACATGTGGCAATGTGGAGAGGGGGATGGGATCCACACAAATGGAATTAACAACCATCTTGTCATTGTTTCATCACTATGGTTTGTAAAGCTTGTTCTTGCATGCTTTTTTGAAGGCTAGAACTAGGTGCCAAAATTGCACCCAAGGTGAAAGTCACAATTTCAACTGATCCTATTGAAAGGAAATTACATGCTAAGTTGGATAGTGGGAAAAAATGAGCTGTCAAAATTCAAGAAGAGTCCAACGTGGCCAAGAAAAATGAAGAACATAGTGATAATTAAGACAGTGATCCAGAGAGCAAAATAAATGCTTTTGTCAAGAAGAAAGCAATATTTGTGGCCACATCTTTGCAGCTCAAAAAGAAACACAAGTGAATTTCTGTTAACTAAATTAGTGAGGTGTGTTTTTAGTCTTCATTAAATTCAATGTAGTTTCCTTTGTTATGTCAGGGTATTATCAAATAGTAGCCAGTCTGTATCACTTCCATTATTAACAATGTTAGATATCTATGAGCAGCATGTTACTTTCAGATGTACATCAACAAAAACCAGGCAGAAGCACAATACATTCCAATGCAGCACACATGTGAGATCTAGACCATTCAGCATGTGGCCCTGTGATAAATTATCTCATCGCCTAAGACTAGATCAGTGCAGTCTTAATGTGGGCCATACAATAGCAAAAATGGTTAGTCCAGAAAGGATGGCCAACGCCCCACCTCATACACATAACAGACTTGATTTTAGGTTGGTGGATATTTGTTGGGCTTTTCTTGATAAACAACCCAGATATCCGATGTGTGCCATGTCGGCATATGTGGGACACCAACATTTAGCGGCTACAGATGCACATTTATAGGTAGCATTTTCCCACGCAATTCTAACACGAGAGAACAAAAAATCTCAAAGTGATGTTGTGGTTCGGTTGTTCATTAGGTGACACTGGTTATGTAGCCATATAGCTTTAGTTTGGTTGTTCTTGCAAAGATATATCACACTCATTCCTCACAGGAGAGTAGACAAAGGAGTACCAACTAGACCCCTTCTAGTATTTGGGCTTGAAATTCAAGGCAGGGATTCTCCCATATCAATCATAAATGGCCATGGGCCTGGTTTGGGTGTCAATGTTGTTGAACCTTAGATTGGTCCAGCATATATACTTAATAATCAAGTCTGATTTCATGCTCATGCATAGTCTTTGGGACCAACCCACGTAAAAAGTGAAGCACAATTGAGGAAACCTAGTCGATCTGGGTTTGAATTGCATGCTGCAATGCAATTTTTTGTGGTTCCATCTATTTGAGATAGTTGAAAGATATGGGCATAGCTAGCCAGAAGCCTTGACAACAATGTTCCAGATGCTTGCTCATGTTTAAGTGTTGGACAAGGTGGTCTACCTACACTGGCATCCTTGCAGAAGTTGTGCCCTAGCTAAACAGAAAGTTTATTGAAGAAACTAGAGGATGACTATCTCTATGCTTTTATTAAATTCCAATTTTTTTTCTCCTCTCTTATTAATGTGTTGTTACTACTAGAAGAATTACAGGCTATGGATTTCGAAATATATAATAACGTAGTTGCGGTTTAGGGATTGATAAGGGTTAGATTTGAAGTGCAATGTGTCATCGTTATAGATCAGATATGTGGACTCTCTAACGGTTGGGGTTTAGGAATTAGGGAATCTCATGGACCAAGTGGTGTATGGATGCCACTAGCTCTTGTTGAGCATTGCATATTGCCCCCATTGGTTCTATTTTCGCTCCCATTGGGTGAGCACCGAGTTTTTACCTAGCAAACAGAAAAGAGAAAAAAGTAATTATCTATTAAAATGCAAGTTAGGAGGTTAAGATCACAAATCAGTATAGCTTCAACAAATAGGATTACATATCTTTAAAATCTGACAAAGAAGAAATAACTACATTATTTAGTCCTTAGCATCCATATGGATGTTCGGGCTCCAAATTATAAATATGTTACTTTCAAATTGCATCGGCAAGAAACATAATTACATTGAGGATGTTGATTAACTGATTATTTGCAGAAATGGAATGGTATTGTAGTGCAATTGGAGAGAAGGTTAGTATGTTGCTTCCAATGTTTGTCGAACTATTGTTGAAGTTCAAAATGTTGGAGCTTGGTGCACTTCCAAATGATTGCATTGGTAGCTGGCTTCTGAATACTCCTGCAGTAATGGAAACTCAGTAACTATTTTCCATAAGACTTCCAGCAATGGAAAAATTCCTATTAAGTATTTAAATGAGGTAATAGCACAGCATAGTAGGTAAGAGGGATAGAATAGAAAACAAAATGATATTAAACTGTCTCCTACTTCATCAGGTCTTGTCCTAAAGCCCTGTAGATATGTGCTTGACAAGAATTTCAAAAGATATTGTGTCGTTGCTATATAAGAAGCAACAAAAACTCTTTAACGATTTTTATTTTTATTTTTATTTAAAAAAAAAAAAAGATAAGAGGACGCCAACAGACTTCCATGCCCAAAAGATGTCCATAGTACTTTGCATGAGAGAAAATAAAATCAGAAGGTGACTTGCATAGCAAGGACTTCTGAATCAAGGAAGTGAGGATATTCCATCAATATGTTGGTCGTTTATGCTTCTTTTTTTTTTTTTTTTTTTTTTTTTTTTTTTTTTTTTTCATCTAATTAGTCTATATGCTTGGTCCTTTGGTAGGACTACAGGTTTTCTTCCTGCATAAAAATCTTCTTTGTTAAGAAGTGCCACTCTATCTTACCAAGTTACCGTTATGTGTTCTAATGTATTCCTTATAAATTAACTATGGCTTTTATCTATAGCCTTTGATGCTTTTTCCAGTAGTGGTTGCAGATGGGTACTAACACTGCTTGGTTGAAATGATGTGTGGACAAAGACGCTGGAGATAGATAGTTGTATTGGACACACTAGGAGTGGACCACAAGAGAATATTTTTTAATGTATTAGAAAATTCAACTTATTATTGTAAATATTATATACTTTTTATTGTAAAGTTCTACAATATTTGTTTAATATTCATTTTTTAATTGTATTGCAACATTATTTGGGTTTCAAATATTTATATATATATATATATATATATATATATATATATATATATATATATATATATATATATATATATATATATATATATACAGGTTTCAGCCATCTATTTTCTAAAATTTGCAACAGATTTCTGATTTTAGGGATGGTTCAAAACCTTTCTTAAACCATTTAGGAATGGGTCCTTACTCTTGCTCTAGTGGTAGACTCTTAGGAGTTCCAACACCTAGTCAAGGGTTCGGGTACCCATAGGTGGTGAAATTCCACTATAGTGTGTGTGGGGGTATGGGTGCATGTGTAATTAGATAAAATAAAATAAAAACCATTTAGGAACCGTTTTCAACCATTCCTAATTTGGGATTTTGGTGTAGCATGCCCATTAGGTGTGTCACCTCATGTTGGACCAGTGCCCAAAAATTAGCTTTATCGGTGATTTACGTGGATCACATAATTATAAAAATAGTGTACCCATAAAACTCACCCTCCAACCGTATTTCCTTGATGTGACTCACATGGATAACCTTTCAGACTGCTTTTTAACCTTAATCCTAAATTGGTATGGCACCTAGTGGCTAGAGTGGATTTCACATGGCCATCATGGTGAGCCCTATAAGAATAAGGGTGGATGTCTCACTCCCAACTTTTCTCATTGGTATGGCCCATTTGGATCATGGTTAAGCCTACTTTTTTAGCACCGGGCCTAGCATAGAACAAGATGGCCCATAAAAAAGGTGTGGGCGTCCTCTCATCCCTACTTATTCCCCGTAAAAGTAGCAGAGAGCACAACACCAAGTTCAACACCGTTCATCATTTTTTTTTCAAATCAATTCAGGGCATGAGCCCAAAATAGAGGCACATCCAAAACTCAAGTGGACCACACCACATACAGCAGTGGGGACAATCACCGTTGAATCCTTCTTAGACCCACCATGATGTTTATTTACCATCCAACCTATTCATAAGGTTACACATACCTGGATGAAGGGAAAATGCAAATATTAGCTTGTTCTAAAACTTCTATGCCTCACGAAGTTTTCAGTGGTAAGTGTTCAGTCTGCATTGCGTTATGTGGTGCGGCCTACTTGAGCTTTGGATTAGGCTCTTTTGTAGATTCATGCCCAAAACTTATCTTTGAATCTGTCTCTTTTTTGGGTCATGCCCTAAACTAGAAAATTAGATGGACAATCTAGGTATAACACATGCATTAGGGCCTGCCACATCAACTCTATTAGTGTGTAACCCTTTTAGCACGGTACCTGGTGTTTCCCTCACTGGTAGGGCCACCTTCATGTATGTGTTTTATATGTATGACATCCATAGGGTGTTTATTTGAAATCCACCTGGACCACCATATGGGCCAACCCATGTTAGGCCCAAAACCCAAAAGTCAACCCTATCCATGATTAAGGTGAAACACACAATTAAAAGCAATGTACATGGAAATGCTCACCCATAATGTAGAGCAAGTCGCAAACACTTTCATGTTCAAGATGGTCCAAAGAAGGGCCCATTAGTGATGGAGGTTTTCAAGACCGTCAGAACCCTAAAACAGGCATATCTTACAAATTGAAAAGAGTTATTCAACATACCATATATTATTTTATGGTAGGAGAAGCTACTTTAGCCAGCCAACCTGTCTATGCCAGGTTGCCCACACTGAATTTGCGAGATTCAATCAAATTGACGGTTGAACAACCTTTGTAGTTTGGTTTTTACTATTTATAGTAAGTTTTACTTCAATCATGACTCTTGAACCTTAGAGCTTTAGAAGTCGTGTAGAACATGAAAAGGGCTTAGAAAAATTCGGTGCATATCATGGTTAGTCCAAATTGGACACTATTTTTGGCCGAAAACAAAGAAGTCTAGTAGAAATCATGACTGTCTATAAATAGTAAGTTTACTATTTATAGTAAGTCACGTTTTTTAGGGAGTTTGAGTTGGAGTTTGGTTTTAAAACTTCTTCCTAGGTTTGATATCACTATTTAAAGGATTGTAAATTATTAATTTTTTTTATCATCAATCAATTTATTTAAATTTATGAGAATTTATTTCTATTTTCTAACTCTTCTTGTGGATTCGAGGAATCTCTGTTATGAGTCTTGAGAAGATCCGTTTATTTGGAGTAATTATCCCCTTTAGGAAGACGGTGATCGACATCACCACATCCATCCCTACGTAAGTCAGTATCAGAGATTGAACTCTCATTGGACCTGTAAGACCCGTAACCTAACCCATACCGTTCTGTATGCCATCGCGGTCCTCTTGGTCGAATTTCGGTGACCCGTGATATATTATCTGCATTTGCACGCGATCCTAAGTCATGTTGCATATATTAGAATTGGCTCGACTCGAGACTTATACCAATGCGATCGCGCCGTTGCCGCGGTTCCGATGTCGCGTCTCACGCGCTGAGGCGATACCCGGGCCAGGAGATGTGGGCCCACATTCAGTTTGAGGAAAACGTCGCAGGTTGCAAGTATCAAGGAAATCTTTACGAAACATCCCATCAATCCTATCAATCAAAGTACACATCACCAATTAATGCCAAGTACAACCACCCCTCCCCAAAAGTCAACATTTTCTTTCAACAAAGTACATACTTACATCACTCACCATTACTTCTCTTCCATCACTCTCTCTCTCTCTCTCTCTCTCTCTCTCTCTCTCTCTCTCTCTCTCTCTCTCATTTCTCTCTCATTTTTTTTCAAGCAACTCCCATGGAGCAATCGTCCATGGCTTCCATGGAGAAGTTTGGTGTGGCCCACCTCCATATCACTCAATCCCCCCATGCAAAGACCATCTCCACCGTTCAAATGTATCCCTTGGAGCTCTAGGATACGCTGATGGAAGAAGAAGTCCGAAAAGAAAAAAAGGTGGGTGCTTCTTTCTTTCTATCTCTCTCCCTTTTTCTTTTGTTTTGTGGGTGATTTTTGGTATGTGTGGCCCACCTGATGCGTGTATGTCATCCATCACGTGGAGCCCACCTTGGTGTGTGTGTGAGAAATCCACACCGTCCAACAGATCTGGATGGTGACACCCACCTGATGTGTGGATTTTATCCACGCTGTTTGTCCATGAACCGAATTGGCTGGTGTACCTCGGGCCAGCTGTGTAGCTACTACTTTGAGGTAGCAAGCTCGGTAGGTCCCACCAGTAGTTGACGTCACCAAGTTTTGTGGGGCCCACCTTGATTTTTCTTCAGGCCGTCCATCCGCTGGTGAGGCCGTACCATGGTATATGTTTACCGTCCATCCAGCCTCCATTATCATTGCAGGTCTTGGGCCTGCAAATGAGACAAATTCAAATCCCAGGAGGAGCCCACCGTCCTCATGTTTGGATGTGGGGCCCACTCACACGCACTGCACGTGTGGGATGGGACCCACCTTGATGCATATTAATGGACGGTGTTGGTGTGGCACGCACCATGATATATGGGTTTTAATCCACGCCGTCCATATGTGAGGGACACATCATGGTGTAGGTGTTTTATCACCATGGTATAGGCCACACGCGTGAGGCCTACATTTGTAGCCATGTACGTGGACCCCATTCAATGCACGAGTGTTGTATCCACACTGTCCACTCGTATGGGCCCCTCCATGATGGTATATCCAAGTCGTCCGTCCATTTGAACGAAACCATGGGGCCCTGATGTATACCCTTCATCAACACCGTCCATTCAATTAAATGGATTCAAAGCTCTGGTGGAAACCACCTTGGTGTATGTGTTTCATTTACAACCACCCATCTATTTTGCTGGTGAGTTCCACATGTGTGGACTCACCTGCCACGTGGGCCTGCTTTGCAGATTGGCTAGCTACGTACACTAGTTATATTGCTGTTGTAGGTGAGGTGGAATAATCCACACCGTTTGTCCATTGGTGGCCCCATTTGCTGCACGTGTGCAGCACCCTCACTGTTCATCTGTTGTCCAGGGCCACGGTGATGTACTCTTTCTCCATGTCATCCGCTTATGTGGACCGTACCTTGATGTGTTGATGATAATTGCACCGTCCAGCAAATCTGGACGGTGGGTCACACCAGGATGTATGTGTTATATTCCGACCGTCCATCCTTTCCGCTAGTGGGCTAGTAGCCAGCAGCCAGCAGTTGCTATGCAGTTGACATCAGCAAGTCCTGACCACCTGATCATGTGGGGGCCACCTTGATTTGTATGGTTTTCCCACACCGTCGTCAGCAGGGTCTGTGGGACCACGCGATGTAGGTGTTACATCCAACTGTCCATCCATTTTTCCGTGACCACATGATGTATGTTTCAAGTTTACATCCACGGTGGGACCCCACCTCAATGCATATGTTGCATTCACACCATCGAAACATCTGGACGGTGGATATCCACTAGGATTCAGGTGTTTCACCAATGTCATCCATCCGATTTCAGGACAGTGGGCCCACTATACTTACGTCAGTACTGGGTCAGACCGTCCATCTTATGGACCCCACCACAATATATGTGTATTATTCATGCCATTCATCTGTTTGGAGGTGGGCCCAGCCCACACGTGTGGGCTGGTGGGACCCACCTTGATGTATATGTTTTATAACCACACCATCCATTTAGACAGTGATATGGTGTGCACCATGATACATGTGTTTCATCGTACCGCCTATCTGAGATCCATCGTGATATATTTGTTATCCACGCTGTCTATCTTATGCAATATGGCCCACCTTGATATATGTATTCTATGTTCACACCGTCCATCGCTGGACGACGCCATGTGGGGCCTACCATTGATGCCTGTATTGTATACCTGTGTCGTCAGCCCCTTGGATGTGTGGCCCACCTTAAGGTACGTGTTGTATCCGAACCATCTAACCATCTAGATCACCCAGACCGTCTAAATCATGGGGCCTACCTTGATGTGTACATGACCCATTTGATTGCACTCGATGAAAAGTAATTAAGGCCCAGGTATGAGGCCTATTGGTGTGGCCCATAGATGAGGCCCGCTTGCTGTATATGAGGCTCATGTTATGCGGCCCATTGTGATGTATTCTTGGCCCATGGGAAAGGCCCATTTGATGTATTTGAGGCCCATGAGTGAGGCCCATTGTGGTGTATTCGAGGCCCATGTGATGCGGCCCATAACGATGTGCATGTAGCCCTTGTATGGGGCCCATGACGATGTGTATTAGGCCTTTGTGTGAGGCCATGGACCCACTATATGTTTAACCCTATGTGGGCTACTCCTTAGGAGTAATGTTGGTTAAATGTCTACATTTATGTGCAATGACGGTTGGATGTCCACATTGTGACCTTCCCTTAGGCCTTGTTAGGCCCATTCTCATCATTCCCTCAGTGGGTTAACCTAAATAAGTGGGCCCCATTCGCCGTAGACTGATGGCTCCGTGTTATCGGATTTGATATAACCACGGCCGAGTGATGATCTTTATATAACAATTGATCAGCTGATCATCTATGGACCCCGTTTTGTTTATCTACTGATTATCGATGCAATTGACGTAACAGATTTACCGATTCTGATTATCGATTGATCCTAATTGTCATGACCGATTTCTGATCCCGATTGTCATGACCGATCTACCGACTTTGATTATCGATCGATCCCAATTGTCGTGACCGATTTTTGATCCCGATTGATGTGACCGATTTGCCGACTCTGATTATCGATCGATCCCGATTGTCATGATCAATTTTTTATCCCGATTGTCATGACCGATTTTCTGACTTTGATTATCGATCGATGCTGATTGTCGTGACCAATTTTTTATCTCGATTGTCATGACCGATCTGCCGACTTTGATTATCGATCTATCTCGATTTTCGTGACCGATCTCTGATTCCTATTATCGTGGTCAATTCTTTTAATTTTCGATAATCAATCGAAGTCGATTAGCGATCGATTCCGATTATCGTGGCCGATTGCCGATTAGCGATCGAAGTCAGTTATTGTGACCGATTGTCGATCCCGATTAACGTGGTCGATTTACTGATTCCCATTGTCGTGGCCCATTTGATATATATGAGACCGAGTATCGAGGCCGATTCCAAGCATCGATTCTGATTGTTAAGGTCGATTTCGAATGCCGAGGCCGATTGTCGAGACCTATATGAGGTATACGCGACCCATAATTGAGACCTATTGTGATATGTATCCAGCTCGTGTTTAAGGCCTAATGTGATGAATAGGAGGTCTATGTAATGAGGCTCATTATGATGTATTTAGGGCCCATGGGCGAGGCCCATTGTGATGTATTCGTGGCCGATGGGTAATGTCACGCCCCAGACTCGGTAACCGGAATCACAAGGGACCCGATGACCAGTTCTAGCCGTAACAGCCTCCATAGTACCCCATTCTTGGCTCCTGAGGCAGGTTCCGATCCTAGGATTTTATAAGGAGGATTTTCATTACAGTATAATCATTACCAATATGAGCATATCCAAGATCACAGCAAATACATCTGAGAATAACAAAGGAACACATCACAAAATTCACTAAGAATTTGAACTTTTATAATCATCCATAAGGTCCAAAAGGACATACATGAGATAAAAGGAGAAGAGGGAAAGGTCGGCAATACTGGAGTCCTCAAAAGCTCCGCTCTACTCCACGCGCTACTGCTACGATGCCTGCCTAGAATCTCCTGCATGCATCAATCGGGCATAAGCTTATAAAAGCTTAGAGGGTGGTGAAAGTGTGTGATAATGGTGCATAGAAGAATAGTAGGAGATACAAGAAGGGAAATGTGCTTAATGGGAAAATCACTAACCTTACCAAGGCTTATCATGAATATGATGCAATGAGTACTGGATGTTAAACCAAGGCAATGCATGAAGGGGGCTTGTACAACCAATGCTAATGCGATGCAAGTAATGTCAGTGCTAATATCCAAATCATAAGTCAAGTACATTTCCAATCATAAGGAAATCACCGGGGTCCATTACACTGCTAAATGACTGTCGCTCTATAGACCCCGCACAGTCAAACGAGCATAAGAGACCTCACTACCTGCCTGTGGACAGTCAATCACCAACAAGGCCTGACGGTAGCGGACCCATTTACGAGCTGGTCAGACTCAGCCTAGCAATGCCTACTACACACCAGGCAGGTAAGGCCACACCCCTATCCAACCGACTACACGACAGTGGGAGTCGCAGCCTAACGGTATAAGGCCCTCGTACTCTCATGTATTCCACCCGGTCACGGCGTTGGAGCAGATCCTTGGTACCATAGAAGTTTGGAGAATTTCACCTATGGGCATCCTATGCACCCGGTATGCTCAACTAATATTTCCGGTGTCCACACGACCATCCACGAATATCCCTATGGAGGTAAGGCCCTGATGAAGTAAGGGTAGATATCCACATGCTATGTAATGCCAGATGCATGAATCACACAATCACCCATGCATCAATCCCAAGCATTCATCTCTCAGGGAGATACCAACATGTCCTACACAATGCCACAACCATGGCCAATCATTCCTCAACCAAGCATGCATATGATGTGTATGGGAGTGGGCCATGAAGATGAATAGGGGTGCCAATACGGTGGAGATGAACTCTCTACCTAACCATGAAGGGTCTAGGTACTTAACTAATTCCTCATAAGGAATACAACCTCTAGTGGGGTCCCATATACCTGGGGTAGCCCATAAGACTAAGGAGAACAATGGTATGAGCCTAAATAGTGAGATGGCTTAGCAAGGTTCTATGGAGGGCCTTTAACCACCCATAAAAGCCCATGGGCCTACCTTAAGGCTACCAACGTGGACATCCAACCACAATTGGTCCCTAAGAGGTAGCCCATCTCTAATTGATTATGAATCAAGGACCAAAGCCCATGCAACATCAAAAATAAGAAATGAGCAGCCATAATTATACCACAACACTCATGTTGGGCTTTAGAAATGGCGGGTCAAGGCCTACCCAAAATATGGGTTCAAGGAGAACACACATAACCCAACTCATATATAACACTATGGGCCTATAAGGGAAAGGTTATGGCCCAACATAAAGGCCACTAATCTCATATATTATGGTGGCATAGCGGGCGGCCCATTGCTCAAACCACATGGGCAATGTCATGCTCTTAGTCAAGTAAGTTGGGCCTACAACTCGGCCCAAGTATAAAGTTGATTTGATAGGCAATCAAGGGCCCATCTACTTTTGTAATCTGGCCCACTAACCCAATATAATAGTATAGTAAAATGGCCCAATAATTCAATGGGTCTATCTGGAAGGTTCCAACCCAATTGGGACTAAAGAGTTCAACAACTAGCTACATTCATGGACCCAATTAAATTCAACTGTGGTGGGCCTCAAAAGTGCATTTATTAATCCCAAAATTTAAGAAACTAAAGGTATTAATTATCTCCTCTAATACCTTCATAAATGTGGTGGGCCTCACTCCTCAAAATTTCAGCCCAAGTCCAAGCATAATTATAACATGTTGTTGTCCTAAATTTGGGCACTCCATTGGAGTGGGCCCAAGGCCTCTAAAACTCTGAAAATTGAGGGTCATGGCCCCTCATCATGCATACAATGAGAGGAAACCAAAAAATATGGCCCACCATCAAGAGAAATATTTTTGATTTTAGGTTTTTTATCAAGCATATTGTTGGACTGCACAACAGAAAAATTGGGAGTCCAGCCATCTTGGACCATTTTTTTTGGATGCCCTAAAGGTGTCATTTGAGGCTGAAATTTTACAGAGTGATACTTTCATATGTGGGCCACACCCCCACAAAAGTTCAGAATTTTTAGATATTTATAAGTATCTTAATTAGTTTAAACAAAACAGACTGTCCATGAAGTCGGACAGACTTGAACGTCCCAACGTGGTGGGCCAGTCCGGCCCTTGCCACGGTGTGTACAGGGGTCCATTGGCCCTGAAATTTGGTAGGTGGGTCCTACCATGAGTAGATCACATCCCTACAAAATTTTAAAATTTTTAGACACCTATAAATATTTTAATTCATTTAGATAAATCAATCTGTCCTAAAAATCGGACTGATCTGGACACTATATTATAGTGGGCCAGTCCAGCCACCACTATGGTACGTACAGGTGTCCATTGGCCCCCAAATTTTGTAGGTGGGTCCTAACTTGAGTAAGACACCCCTGAATAAATTTTTATAATTTTTAAACACCTATAGATATTTTAATAAATTTCAGAAATCCAACTGTCCATGGTGGAATGTTGCTGGAATAGTGTAGAAAATTCAGACTGTCCACCTCACTTGGACTATACCTTTGGGACCTCAATCAAGGTTAGATGGAGTTAAAATTTGGGGAACATCAAGATGAGATCGCCACCTTTCAGAAAAGTATATTTGATGGGTATGAATAGTCCCCCAAATAGTCCCAAAATCTGGTCCAAAAACAACCAGAAATTGTCCAGAAAATTCTTGACAGCAACATGTACTTAGATAAAATTTATTATATAGGTTAAATAAAAAGGAAAACACATTAATGGAGGATGGTGTGGCCTTCCTTAGCGGGCCCCACAAATATCCATATCATACTCTAAAGCCAACACACCTTGCATGCATCATTAAGGCAGCAAGTAGGATACCCAAAATCAAACAATGGGTAGTTTGGGCATCCCACCTTGCTGAAATTTATGGATGTCCTAGGCCCACCAAATGAGCCACACACATCAGGAAATAAAATGAGAAAAAGAAAGATAGAAGGACAATCCGGCCATAGGGAAAGGGCTCCACCACTATTGAGCCCTCCCTAGATTAATCACACCCACACATCATACATAGATTTACATTTATAACATGAATCTTGCACATGCATGGCCTATAATTAAAATGCATGGTGAGGATGCCATCCCCACCATGGTTATAAGGTCTAGATGACCCAAACATAATATGATATGAAAGAAAATGGTCATGATGGGGCCCATAAAGAAAGGCCCCATGCAGGGATCATGCATGCATAAGATAGGCCATTAGGCCACAACCATGGAATTGTGTAGGATCTCTACCATTGATTGGTGGGTCTTACACTTCCCTCATGAAAAAAAAGAAACCAGCTAGGCTATAGAAAATAAATTTTTATATCTAAAGGAGCACCCACCTCAAAGATGACCACTAAACTTTCACACTAAGGTCCTTTAGCACCAAGGGAGATGGATCAATGGTGGAGATGAGGTTTCAAGGGTTAGATGGTGGGGGATTAAGGAGGAAGGTGGCTGGAAAAATGGAGGAAAATGGGCTGGAGAAATGGAGAAAATTTGCTAGAGAAGAAGAGAAGAGAGAGAGAGAAATGAGTGGGAAAGAGAGGGAAAATCTTTTTAAAGAAAGTAATCATTAACCTATGGTGATATAAACAATGTTGCTAGGGTAGGTTAGGTGTGGGTGGTGTGTGAGGTATTCGTAGTGTGAGTTATGGAGATTTAGGTGGTGTGTGTAGTGTGTGTTGGAACTTGTGCAAAAGAGGGAGTGTGGGCCACATGCACTACTCCAAGGTGGGCCACATGATCGAAATCAAGGGCCATAGAATGAAACGTACACAACTTATGATCCACATATTGGATGGACGCACAAGACGCGGCGTTGGAACAGCGGCAACAATGCGGTCACAATGGCATAGGTCTCAGCTCGATCCGAGTCGGGTCTACTTGATCGGACTTTAGGATGACCGCAGCACTATCTGAGGGTCGCAGGTCGTCAGAATTCGACCGGTAGGACCGCGAGACCATAAGAAATGAAATGCACACTCTCACACACACATGCATATATGTGAACTTGGGTCGGGTCTCACAACCCTCCCCACCAATAAAGAAATTTCATCCTCGAAATTGACTAATCTAAGACAGAATAAAAGAGAACACGACCATCACATACTAATCATCATACAAGAAAGGCAATACAAACAATCATATATCTATCAATCATCAAACAAATGGGGATAACACTCTCTAATCTCAGCCTCGCGTTCTCAAGACGCTTCAGCCTCCGAATGATGACCTCATTGCACTTTCACCAAGGGAATGACCTTAGTCCTGAGGACCTGCTCCTTCCGATCAAGAATACGAATCGGCTGCTCAATGTAAGAAGCATCCTCACGGACCTCAAGTGGTTGCCAATCAATCACAGGAATAGTGTCCGACCCACATTTTCTCAACATAGAAACATGAAACACGCCGTGGATCACGGACAACTCAGGAGATAAGGCAAGCCTATAGGCCACAGCGCCTACGCGCTCGGTAATCTCAAAAGGCCCAATAAATCTCGGAGCGAGCTTGCCCTTCACACCAAAGCGAACCACGCCTTTCATAGGCGAGACCTTGAGATACACCATGTCCCCGACTACGAACTCGAGGGGTCGACGCCGACGATCAGCATAACTCTTCTGTCGGCTCTGAGCTGTGCGCATCCTCTACCTAATAACATCAATAGCCTCTGATGTCTGTTGCACAAGCTCGGGTCCTAAGAGACGGCGCTCTCCAACCTCGCTCCAACAACTAGGAGATCTGTATGGCCTACCATAAAGTGCCTCGAAAGGAGCCATGCCAATAGTCGACTGATAACTGTTGTTGTATGCAAACTCGGCGAGGTGCATATGCTCATCCCAACTGCCCTCAAAGTCGATCACACAAGCCTTGAGCATATCCTCAAGGATCTGGTTGACCCTTTCGGTCTGCCCATCCGTCTGCGGATGATAAGCGGTGCTTAGATGCAAAGTGACCCCCAGTGCCTACTGGAAACTCCTCCAAAACTGAGATGTAAACCTAGAGTCTCGGTCTGAAACAATCGAAACTGGAACATCGTGCAGTCTCACTATCTCCTCAATAAATATCCTTGCCAACCGGTTCATAGACCATGAAGCACGTACTGGAATGAAATGAGCCGACTTTGTCAAACGATCGACGATAACCCAGATGGTATTGTGACCGCGCTGAGTCCTTGGTAAACCTGCGATGAAATCCATCGATATGTGCTCCCATTTCCACTTTGGAACGCTCAACGGCTGCAAGGGACCAGGGGGTCTTTGATGATCGGACTTGACGCGCTGGCATGTGTCATACTCAGCCACAAAACTCACAATCTGGCGCTTCATCCCCTGCCAGAAGTATTGCCTCCTCATATCACAATACATCTTCGTAGAGCCCGGGTGGATAGTAAGTCTCGATCGGTGTGCCTCGATCATCAGATCACGACACAACTCTAGAACGTCCGGGACACACAACCGGCCCCTGAAACGTAACCCACCATCGGAACCAATATGCTAATCTGACTGCTCCACGGAGGCGGCCTCTGCTCGGTACTGCTGAAGTGACTCGTCCGTCTGCTGAGCCTCAATCACCCTAGCCACCAAGGAGGGTTGAATCGATAAGCTCGAAAGCTGAACAATGGAAGACTGCAGACCGAACTCAAAGTCAAACTCTGAAACATCCTCGAGCATCTGCCACTGTACAACCATCATATGTGCCACCAGGCCTCATTGCTGACGGCTGAGCGCGTCCACCACCACGTTCGCCTTGCCCGGGTGGTACTGAAGGTCAAAATCATAATCCTTTAGCAACTCCATCCATCGCCTCTGCCGCAGGTTTAACTCAGACTACGAAAATAGATACTTCAAGCTCTTATGATCCGAGAAGAGCTCGAACCTGACCCCATATAGATAATGCCTCCACACCTTCAGTGCAAATACAATTGCTGCAAGCTCTAAATCATGAGTGGGGTAGTTCAGCTCATAGACCTTGAGCTGACGCGAGGCATACGCTACTGGCTTCCCGTGCTGCATCAATACAGCACCCAAGCCAACTCTAGAGGCATCAGTAAAGACAACAAAACCCTCACTCCCATTAGGAAGAGTGAGGACAGGAGCAGACGTGAGGCGATCCTTTAACTCCAAAAATGCCTTCTCGCAAGCGTCACTCCAGACGAACTCGACGCCCTTCCGCGTCAACCGGGTCAGCGGTGCCGCAATATGGGAGAAACCCTCGATAAATTATTGATAATATCCCGCTAGACCAAGGAAGCTACGAATCTCAGACGCGTTCGTGGGCTGACCCCACTGACGCACTGCATCAACCTTCGAGGGGTCCACAGCGACACCCTCCCTTGTCACCACATGACCAAGGAACTTCATGTCCTCCTGCCAAAACTCGCACTTCTCCAGCTTCGCATACAGCTGGTGGGCACGAAGGGTCTCAAGTACAATCCCCAGGTGCTCGGCATGGTCCTCGCGGCTCCTCGAATATACAAGAATATCATCAATGAATACCACCACGAACTGATCGAGGAACTGCCGAAAGACCTCGTTCATCAGCTGCATGAATATGGCGGGCGCGTTGGTCAGTCCGAACGACATGACCAGGAACTCGAAGTAACCATAACGTGTCCGAAATGCCGTCTTCGGAATGTCCTCCTCTCGGACCCGAATCTGATGGTAACCAGAACGTAAGTCTATCTGGGAAAAATACTGCGCACCCTACAACTGATCAAACAGACCATCAATACGAGGAAGCGGGTATCGGTTCTTGATGGTGACTCTGTTGAGCTCACGATAATCTACACAGAGTTGTAACGAGCCATCCTTCTACTTCACAAACAATACTGGGGCTCCCCAAGGTGAACTGCTGGGACGAATGAAACCTAACTCCCAAAGCTCATCCAACTGCTCTTGCAATTCTCACAACTCTAACGGTGCCATCCGGTAGGGGGCCTTTGAGATAGGAGCAGTACCAGGCACCAAATCTATCTGGAACTCCACCTATCGATGTGGCGGCAAACTCGGAATCTCCTGAAACACATCCGGGTACTCACAAACAACTGGCAGCTGTTCAATACTCTCTGCCAGAGAATCCTCAACGACCGAAGCCAAGAAGCTAGATAATAGCTCTCTTCTAGGCTCGGCGACGAACTGAAACACTGGCAAGCCTGGAAGATGAAATGTAACTGTCGTCGCAGCACAGTCTAAGATGGCACGATACTCCGCAAGCCAGTCCATACTTAGAATCAAATCAAATCCTACCATCGACATCACGAACAAATCGGCAGGAAGGAACATCTCACCCACTACCACCGGGCAAAAAGGACAGCGACAGGTCAATATCACAGACTTCCCCATGGGAGTCAAAACGGTCAAGGCCTCGGACACGGACTCCGATGGAATACCGGTTGATCGGTAAAACTGCTCGGCCACAAACGAATGGGAAGCACCGGAATCAAATAAAACATGAGCAATGCAAGTAGAAACAAGAAGAATACCCTCAACGACTCCACCGGTCGACGACTGTGGGTCCTGGCCTGGCGCCTACTGCGCAGAATAAAAGCGGCCCTGAGCTGGTAGGGGAAGCAATCCGGAAGACTGATGGTCCTGAGTCTGAGCCTGCTGGGCTGCTATACACACTGGACCTAAGGATCGAACAACATATGGATATCCCCTTTGCTGATGCTGCTACTGCTGCTGTCGCTGCTGCTGCTGTCTCTGCTGAGGAGGTCTGCCTGGATGCCTCTGCTGCTGAGGAGGAGCCCTAGGAGCGGTGGGTGGAAGCTGAGCTCTCTGCTACTGCTGAGGAGGAAGAGGAGGAGGCAACTGCAGTGGCCTCTGCTGCTGAATGGGGAGAGGGCACTCATGCCTCCGATGCCCAGTCTGTCCACAGCCGAAGCATATACCTGAAAAAGGGCCAGAAGATGAGGCAGCTGGCGGTGCCGAAGATGATGAAAAAGCCACTGTCTGAACCGCAGGCTGTCGAAATCCTGATCTGCCTCTCCATCTCTGCTGACGGTGCTGCCTAGAACTGCCGGCTGGTACTCTTCTCTTCTGGTCTCCACCGGAACTCTGCTCTCTCGACCTTTGGGTCATAGCCCAGTCCTCCACATAAACTAGTGCTCGATGCACAACCTGGTCGAACGTCTCCAAGCAATGCCCTACAACACGGCTGCAAAGGTCAGGGCGTAAACCAGTCACAAAATGACGGGCTCTCATCTTCTCATCATTGGTCAGATGAGGAGAAAATCTAGACAAGGCCAAGAAACGGGCCTCATACTGAGATACAGTCATATCACCCTGCACTAGGGTCTCAAACTCAATCGCCCGCTGGATATGAACATGTTTAGGGAAAAACTTTTGGTCAAAACGGGTCACGAACTCCTCCCATGTCCAAACGAACTGAGATCCAACCATCCTAGATATAGATGACCACTAATGACGGGCCTCACCCTGAAGGAGATAGGTTGCAAGGGATACTCTCTGACCTGCAGGACACTGTATAGTATCAAAAATCCTCTCAACCTCAGTGCGCTAAGCCTCGACGGCAGAAGGGTCAGGATCACCACTAAACCTCGGGGGATCATGCTGTCAGAACTCTCAGGCTATGGCACTAGCATGGGGTAAGTCAGATCGCTTGGAAACCTCAGCAGTAGCTGGCTGACGGGTCTGCAATGCGGTGGCAACAAGCTGCATCAACTGCTGAAAATGCTCAGCTCCTATAGGTACTGTTGAAAAGGTAGGGGCGGCACTCGCCTCAGGCGGAGGCACGGGTGCAGCCGATGGGGTAGGAGCCTCAGTAACTGGAACAGCAGGCTGAGTAGGGGGAATAGGTGGGAGAACCGGAGCAACTGGAGGTACAGGCACTACGGGCTCAACTAGAGGAACAGGCCGGATCAGGACCTCAGGAATCGGATCCTCAACTACTGGAGCAGGACGTGCTCGAGTAGGATGGGTACCTCGGGTGCCTTGCCCACGGGCACCACAACCACGGGCGCCACGACCACGAGTGTCACGACCACGCGGCATCGTCTACAAAATTATGATGACGTAAGGAATCAGGTCAGTTACAGGCTCAATACGGAGTGAAAGGAAGGATCTCGGGACACTACTTGCTCCATGTTCTTGGCAGACATGTGATGTTCCCTAGAGTCATTACAGAATTACTTGTTATGCTCTGATACCAACTCCTGTCACGCCCCAGACTCGGTAACCGAAATCACAAGGGACCCGATGGCCGGTTCTGACCGTAACAGTCTCCATAGTACCCCATTCTTGGCTCCTAAGGAACACATCACAAAATCCACTAAGAATTTGAACTTTTACAATCATCCATAAGGTCCAAAAGGACATACATGAGATAAAAGGAGAAGAGGGAAAGGTCGGCAACACTGGAGTCCTCAAAAGCTCCGCTCTACTCCACGCGCTGCTGCTACGATGCCTGCCTAGAATCTCCTGTACGCATCAATCGTGCATAAGCTTATAGAAGCTTAAAGGGTGGTGAAAGTGTGTGACAATGGTGCACAGAAGAATAGTAGGAGATACAAGAAGGGAAATGTGCTCAATGGGAAAATCACTAACCTTAACAAGGCTTATCATGAATATGATGCAATGAGTACTGGATGTTAAACCAAGGCAATGCATGAAGGGGACTTGTACAACCAATGCTAATTCGATGCAAGTAATGTCAGTACTCATATCCAAATCATAAGTCAAGTATATTTCCAATCATAAAGAAATCACCGGGGTCCATTACACTACTTAATGACTATCGCTCTACAGACCCCGCACAGTCAAACGAGCATAAGAGACCTCACTACCCGCCTGTGGATAGCTAATCACCAACAAGGCCTGACGGTAGCAAACCCATTTACGAGCTGGTCAGACTCAGCCTAACAATGCCCACTACACACCAGGCAGGTAAGGCCACACCCCTATCCAACTGACTACACGACAGTGGGAGTCACAGCCTAACAGTATAAGGCCCTCGTACGCTCATGTATTCCACCCGGTCACGGCGTTGGAGCAGATCCTTGGTACCATGGAAGTTTTGAGAATTTCACCCATGGGCATCCTATGCACCCGGTATGCTCAACTAATATTTTCGGTGTCCACACGACCATCCACGAATATCCCTGTAGAGGTAAGGCTCTGATGAAGTACGGGCAGATATCCACATGCTATGCAATGCCAGATGCATGAATCACACAATCACCCAATCACCCATGCATCAATCCCAAGCATTCATCTCTCAGGGAGATACCAACATGTCCTATACAATGCCACAACCATGGCCAATCATTCCTCAACCAAGCATGCATATGATGTGTATGGGAGTGTGCCATGAAGATGAATAAGGGTGCTAATACGGTGGAGATGAACTCTCTACCTAATCATAAAGGGTCTAGGTACTTAACTAATTCCTCATAAGGAATACAACCTCTAGTGGGGGCCCATATACCTGGGGTAGCCCACAAGACTAAGGAGAACAATGGTATGGGCCTAAATAGTGAGATAGCTTAGCAAGGTTCTATGGTGGGCCTTTAACCACCCATAGAAGCCCATGGGCCTACCTTAAGGCCACCAACGTGGACATCCAACCACAATTGGTCCCTAAGAGGTAGCCCATCTCTAATTGATCATGAATCAAGGACCAAGGCCCATGCAACATTAATAATAAGAAATGAACAGCCATAATTATACCACAACACTCATGTTGGGCTTCAGAAAGGGTGGCCCAAGGCCTACCCAAAATGTGGGTTCAAGGAGAACACACATAACCCAACTCATATATAATACTATGGGCCCATAAGGGAAAGGTTAGGGCCTAACATAAAGGCTACTAATCCCATATATTATGGTGGCCTAGTGGGCGGCTCATTACTCAAACCACATGGGCAATGTCATGCTCTTAGTCAAGTAAGTTGGGCCTACAACTCGACCCAAGTATAAAGTTGATTTGATGGGCAATCAAGGGCCCATCTACTTATGTAATCTGGCCCACTAACCCAACATAATAGTATAGTAAAATGGCCCAATAATTCAATGGGTCTATCTGAAAGGTTCCAACCCAATTGGGACTAAACTGTTCAACAACTAGCTACATTCATGGACCCAATTAAATTCAACTGTGGTGGGCCTCAAAAGTGCATTTATTAAGTCCAAAATTTAAGAAACTAAAGGTATCAATTATACCCTCTAATACCTTCATAAATGTGGTGGGCCTCACTCAAAATTTCAGCCCAAGTCCAAGCATAATTATAACATGTTGTTGTCCTAAATTTGGGCACTCCATTGGAGTGGGCCCAAGGCCTCTAAAACTCTGAAAATTAAGGGTCGTGGCCCCTCATCATGCATACAATGAGAGGAAACCCAAAAATATGGCCCACCATCAAGAGAAATATTTTTAAATTTTGGTTTTTTATCAAGCATATTGCTGGACTGCACAACAGAAAAATTGGGAGTCCGGCCATCTTGGACCATTTTTTTTTTTATGCCCTAAAGGGGTCATTTGAGGCTGAAATTTTACAGAGTGATACTTTCATATGTGGGCCACCCCCCCCCCCCCCCCCCCCACAAAATTTCAGAATTTTTAAATATTTATAAGTTTTTTAATTAGTTTAAACAAAACAGACTATCCATGAAGTCGGACAGACCTAAACGTCCCAACGTGGTGGGCCAGTCCGGCCCTTGACACGGTGTGTACAGGGGTCCATTGGCCCTGAAATTTGGTAGATGGGTCCTACCATGAGTAGATCACATCCCTACAAAATTTTAAAATTTTTAGACATATATAAATATTTTAATTCATTTAGATAAGTCAATCTGTCCTAAAAATCGAACTGATCTGGACACTATATTATATTGGGACAGTCCAGCCACCACTATGGTACGTACAGGTGTCCATTGGCCCCCAAATTTTGTAGGTGGGTCCTCCCTTGAGTAGGTCACCCCTGAATAAATTTTTATAATTTTTAAACACCTATAGATATTTTAATAAATTTTAGAAATCCAACTGTCCATGGTGGAATGTTGTTGGAATAGTGTAGAAAATTCAGACTGTCCACCTCACTTGGACCATATCTTTGGGACCTCAATCAAGGTCAGATGAAGCTGAAATTTGGGGAACATCAAGATGAGATCCCCACCTTTCAGAAAAGTATATTTGATGGGTATGAATAGTCCCCCAAACAGTCCCAAAATCTGGTCCAAAAACAACCAGAAATTGTCCAGAAAATTCTGGACAGCAACATGTACTTAGATAAAATTTATTATATAGGTTAAATAAAAAGGAAAACACATTAATGGAGGATGGTGTGGCCTTCCTTAGTGGGCCCCACAAATGTCCATGTCATAATCTAAAGCCAACACACCTTGCATGCATCATTAAGGCAACAAGTAGGACACCCAAAATCAAACAATGGGCAGTTTGGGCATCCCACCTTGCTGAAATTTATGGATGTCCTAAGCCTACCAAATGAGCCACACACATCAGGAAATAAAATGAGAAAAAGAGAGATAGAAGGAAAATTCGGCCATAGGGAAAGCTCCGCCACTATTGAGCCCTCCCTTGATCAATCACACCCACACATCATACATAGATTTACATTTATAACATGAATCTTGCACATGCATGGCCTATAATTAAAATGCATGGTGAGGATGTCATCCCCACCATGGTTATAAGGTTTAGATGACCCAAACATAATATGATATGAAAGAAAATGGTCATGATGGGGCCCATAGAGAAAGGCCTCATGCATGGATCATGCATGCATAAGATAGGCCATTACGCCACAACCATGGGATTGTGTAGGATCTCCAACATTGATTGGTGGGTCCTACACTTCCCTCATGAAAAAAAAAAGAAACCATATAGGCTATAGAAAATAAATTTTTACATCTAAAGGAGCACCCACCTCAAAGATGACCACCAAACTTTCACACTAAGGTCCTTTAGCACCAAGGGAGATGGATCAATGGTGGAGATGAGGTTTCAAGGGTTAGATGGTGGGGGATTAAGGAGGAAGATGGCTGGAAAAATGGAGAAAAATTGGCTGGAGAAATGAAGAAAAATTGCTAGAGAAGAAGAGAAGAGAGAGAGAAATGAGAGGGAAAGAGAGGAAAAATCTTTTTAAAGAAAGTAATCATTAACCTATGGTAATACAAACAATGTTGCTAGGGTAGGTTAGGTGTGGGTGGTGTGTGAGGTCTTGGTAGTGTGAGTTATGAAGATTTAGGTGGTGTGTGTAGTGTGTGTTGGAACTTGTGCATAAGAGGGAGTGTGGGCCACATGCACCACTCCAAGGTGAGCCACATGATCGAAATCAAGGGCCATAGAATGAAACGTACACAACTTATGATCCACATATCGGATGGACGCACAAGACGGGGCGTTGGAACCGCGGCAACAATGCGGTCGCAATGGCATAGGTCTCAGCTCGATCCGAGTCGGGTCTACTTGATCGAACTCTAGGATGACCGCAGCACTATCTGAGGGTCGCAGGTCGCCAGAATTCGACCGGTAGGACCGCGAGACCATAAGAAATGAAATGCACACTCTCACACACACATGCACATATGTGAACTTGGATCGGGTCTCACAGGTAAGGCCCATTGTGATATGTATTAGGCCCATGAGGAGGGCCCACCTGTTGTGTTATGTATATGTGGCCCTTGAGTAAGGCTCATTGTGTTGAGTATTAGACCTTTGTGTGAGGCCGCGAGCCCATTATATGTTTGGCTCTATGCGAGCCATTCCTTGGGGGCGATGTTGGTTAAATGTCCACATTGTCGAGGCCGATCGTTGATACCGATTATGAGTATGCGATAATATAGCATCATGATTCATGCCCATACGCATCATCTGCATGTTTGTTATGAGATGTGATTGACCATTGCATATGCCATATGGCAGGTTGTTCATGGGGCTCCCTGATAGGCGGAGTTACCCCACATGAGAGCACGGCATGCGCAGAATTGACGTATGACTGGATTGCATGACTCATGCATCTTGCATTGCATTGTGTTGTACTGTACACCCCAGCGACATCAGGGTCATAGCCTCCACAGGAATTTCGTGGATGGCCAGATGGGATACCAGAAATCTGTTCTACATGGGGTGTTATAGATATCCCTGGGTGAAAGTCCCTAAACCCTCTTGGTTCCAGAGGTTTCTCCAACGTCTAGACTGAGTGGATGTATAAGTGCATGAGAGCCATATACCGTTAAGCCACGTCTCCCACTGTATCGTGGTCGGTTGGAAGGGGGTGTGGCCTTACCTGCCCAAGAGGAGGGGACAATGCTAGGCGGAGTCTGACCAGCTCGAGGAATGGGTCCGCTAACGACGAACCAGGCCCGATATTGGCAGGCGGATAGTGAGGTCTCTTCCACTCACCTTGTTGCACGCGATGGGGCGAAAATCTGGTTTAGAGTGTAATAGACCCCGGTAATTTCTCAGAGAGGAACCGTACTGATATATGGACTTATTGAGTAGGAGTTACATGCTCATTCATTCATCCATTCACTATTCACTCAAGCTGGTGGTGCGCAACTAATTGTTGTGTACCTTTGTTATGGTATGAATTTCGGTTAGGCGCGCGACTAACCTAAGATCAGGAGTTTACCACGTTAAGTCTGACTATCTAAATTTAGGTATGGGACTGGTTTGAATAGAAGTCCCTTATGGTGGACCCAAGAGCCTGCGATACTACATACTATCATCCTAACTTCACACTCCAGCATGGTCATTTCATTCGCATCTCATATTGCATTACATCCGCAGGCATATGGCATCTTGGGTTGCTATGTTTCTACACTTATATGGCCTATATAGACTTAACAGGATTTGTATATTGCATTGCATCCTCGGCATCTGATATTTGACTCTTTATGACTCCTTATCGCATAACTGTTCTATATTGCGTATTCTGAAATTGATTGACTTATGGACTTGTCCATACTTCCGCTTACTCTGTTATCGTATGATTTATGATCTTATCAGTATTTTCGTTTACTCTGATAATTCCTGATCTTGTTAGTATTTCTACTTACTCTAAAAATTCTTGATCGTATTAGTGTTTCTACTTATTCAGACATTGTATGGTTTATGGATTACCAGTTTTTCGGTATTGTATGATTATGGCATTGTATTGAATACTTGGCACTTACCTTGTGCACACACCTGCACCACCCTCTAAGCTTTCTATAAGCTTATGCACAATAGATGCGTGCAGGTGATGTTAGGGTGTAACAGTGTTGAGCTTGGAACGTGCAGTGGTCTTCTAGAGCTTGATTTTCTATTTATATATTTCTCTTTCAGTGTTGTAATCAAACGATTATATTAGTAGATATGTGATGATGATGATGCCTTTGTGAATTGGGTAATCTTGTGGTTATGCTTATTACTAGTTAAATACACATTGGAAAAAAAAATCCTCCTTGTAGGATTTCAGGATCGAAATCTGTCATATGAATGTTAGGAGCCGAGAATGAGGTTCTACGGATGCTGTCGGCACCAGATTCGGCGATCGGGATTCCTATGAATCCGATTTTCGGGTTTGGGGCGTGATAAGACCAATGTCAAATAATGAAGGAATGAACCAAAATCTTATGGACGATGATCTAAGGATTTATTATCTTTTGAAAAGAATGAAAACATTCCACCAGGAGAGTTAGTTGACTATGCAAGGGTTGCAGGAAACCTTCGACCATTTGGCGGATATGATCATTTCGCCCCGAACCCATTATGCATGTCTGATTATAGGTTGGACCCATCGATTTCAATTTTCAAAATCCAATCTAATGACCAATTGCCTGAGCTAATTTTAGGTGTTAGTATAAAAAAACCAGCCTTATCCATTATTCAGGTGGGCCATAGGATTGAAAATAGCGTACAGTGTGATGCCACCTCTCCTAACTATTTCCCTCGGTGTAGTGCACATGAATCATGAATGTTCCTGATTTTTTTAGGACTTAGGCCTAAATATTTTTTGGGCATCTAATTATTTGACTGGATTTCCATATAATCGAAGATCAATGCTGGACATAAATCTCCTAACTTAGCACGGACCATTTGAATCAAAAGTTACCATGATAGTTTAGCTATAGGTTTAACATTGGATCGCACATCTAATGGGTGGAGTTGATTTCACATACAAATATCACACATCTAATGATTGGAGTTGATTTCACATATAAATTACAGTAGACACCGCCAAAAATATGTAGGTGTGTCTTTAGCGCAGCCATTTAAAGAGATTTCAGCTTTGGATGGTTAGGAAAGATATATATATATATATATATATATATATATATATATATATATATATATATATATATATATATACACACACACACGAGATTCAGACCCAAGCCCATCCTGATGTGTACGTGAAATCCACTCCAAACGTTATATATGAAATCCCACGTTTAAGCACAAGGCCGAAAAATCAGGATGACATGTCATTCAAATGAGCCACAACCAAGGAACAAAGTTGGGGGAGACATGTCCACCATTGAGCTTTTATAGGGCCCATCATGATGATCATATGAAATTCACTCAAACAATGAGATGTCATAAAAACATTTAGGCCTAGGTAACAAAAATAGGACAATCTATTATTCAAGTGGGTCATACAGAGGAAAGAGTTTGGAAGGTGGGCATCACCCTATACTCAATTTCCAATCGTACAGTCAACCTGAATCAGGGGTCGGATTAGATTTTTATAACCATTCTTAAATTTAGGTGACGGACCAAAATGGTCAAAGTGACTTTTGGAAACATAGCATAATAGGCACTACTCCATTCAGCCGGCCCTTTTGTTGGCGCAGAAGCTCCTTGATTCACTCCTCTGAGGGTAGCATGGAGTTCGGTCACGACTTGACCATAGACACATCTTGATATATGTGTTGTATAGTAACTCTATCGATCCATTTTTCCGGCTCATTTAGGTCAAAAGCCCAAAAAATGAAGTAGATCAAAATCTCGGGTGGACCACACCCCAAGAAATGATGGTAATTGAATGCCCACCTTTAAAAGCTTCTTAGAGCTCACCATAATGTTTATTTGCCATCCAACCTTTCGATAAGGTCATATAGACCTGGATGAAGGGAAAACACAAATATCGCCTTGGTGCGAGGAGGAACGTGATGAGTTCGATCACCATCTTCCTCTAGGATAACTACTCTAAATCCACGGAGCTCTATGGACTCCTCACATAACTTCCTCGAATCCATGAGGGATAAAATCAGAAATAATTCCTAATAAATTCGAAATAACTTGATTAATGGGAAAAAAAAAATGAAATTATAACTCTTTAAATAAGGAACCTAAACCTAGGACTAAGTTTAAGACTTAGACTCTAACTCAAACACCCTAAAAACATGACTTACTGCATATAGTAAGCTTACTATTTATATATGAGCTTTATTCCTATTAGACTACATGGTTTTCGGCAAAAAATAATAAGTGTTTAATTTAGACCAACCATGTTGTTCTCTTAACTTTTCTAAGTCCTTGTCATGTTGGTCATGACTTCTACAACTCAAAGAATCAAAAGTTATACTCGAATTAAAACTTACTATTTATAGTATATAAAAAAAGCAACTAAATGGGAATTTTGACCATCAATCTAATGGAATTTCACAAATATGGCATGGGCAACTCAGTGTAGCATTGGTTTTCTTTAGTAAGTCCTCCTACCTATCAATCATATATAATATGTCACTCATCGTAGTTTGCGACACACGACTGATTACCAAAACAATCACACAAACACAAAAACTTATGTGGAAAATTCTTGTGGGAAAAAATCACGGTAGAAAGCGTTAGAGTTCAATTGAAATCAAAATCTTAGATTTTACGCCACTTACCTTTTTCAATTATAGAAGCACTCAATCTCCCCTTGTGATTAGGGGTGTACATTGAGTCGAACTGAGTCAAACTGGCCTCAGCTCGACTCGGCTTAGCCACTAGTTGACCTCAGCTCGAACTCAGCATGGCTCGGTCCTCGAGCCTAATTGGCCACCTTGGCTCGATTTGGTCAGTAGCTCGAGACAATTTGAGCCAAGTTTGAGCCAAGATCAAGTCGAGCTCCCATGTGCAACATTTCCACAAACACCTGGACTGCATCTTCAAAATCCCACTGTATGTAAAACAGAAGCAATAGTTTTACAGGAATTTTATCAAACACCTTCTAAGCAACATAAAAACTAAGAAAAAAAAGTGTGTTTGTTTCATGTACATACCTTTCTTGCCACCAACCACACTTCGTTAAGTCATTTCATCAAACACTTGATGAGCAACATCAATAGCAAAGTAACTGAGTCACCGAACTGGTTCGATCTGAGTTCGATTCGAGCTAGAGCCAACTCCAATTCATTTTCAAGCTCAAAAAATCAGCTCGACTCAACTCAAACTTATCTTCAATCCAAGTTGAATCGATCTTTTTTTAGTCGAGTCAAGCGAGCTAACCAAGCTAGTTCAGTTCATATACACCTCTACTTGCGATATACAACCTTAGAAAAATCCTAGTACCTTGAGAAATTTCCTTTCCAAACCCTTAAAAGTATTAAAAACACCTCTCACCTCGTAAACCCTTGCCCATATATAAAAAGAAAAAACTCATATTATTAAGTGATAATTGTGATTGGACTTAAATACCCTGATTTGTGGTAATATGCGGAACTCATTCAGTCGGACTGAATGGGACCTGCAGTTAGACTAAATCAAACCTACTACACTATTTAGCCAGATTGAAAACTTACAAATCTTGACAGCATGCAACCAGAGAAACCACATAATTTTCAATGGAACCAAAACTAACCTCGGTCAAGCCCAAACAATACTTCTCCGCATAATAGATTGGCAAAATATAGGGCATTTGTGCAACACATTTCTTTTGACTTTGTAAAAGATGATGATGTAATTGCTTTTAAAAAATAAACAAGATGAATTTCATTCCTAGAACAGATATACATCCCGATGTACATTCGGGCTACCCCCAGAGAAAAAGACCTAAGAGGAGCCTATCATAAGAAAAACAAAGGAAGACAAGGGAAAGGGGAAAATGGGAAGCAGGCCCGAAGCTACTCCGATAGATTGATCGCCCCCAACTCGACTGTCCGAGAAAAGAAGCCCTCTTATCTCAGCTGGGAGTTGGGAAGGAAGGCCAAAAAATGAGGAGGATTGGAGAGTGCTCCCTTGGTGGGTCATCCAATCAGCTGGGGCGTTCCCTTCTCTCCAAGCGTGGATTAACCTAAAATTGTCGAGACATCTAGTTATGTCAATCCTAGAGATCTAATATTTCCATTTTAGAGCTGGAACCGAGTCTCCATTAAGCCAGTCCACGACGAGCTTTGAATCAGATTCAACCAAAACATTGGAGAAGCCGTTATTAAGGCAGTGGTAGAGACCATCGTGAATGACTCTAAACTCAGCGTTGACATTGGACCCCATCCCATAGGCTGACGAAAATGCAAAAAGGAGATCACCGAATTCATTCCTACAGATACCACCACCTCTCGATAAACTTGGGTTTGGGGACGTTAAACCATCGACAATTAACTTGGCCCACCCTCTGTTCGGCCAAGCCCATTTGACTAAGATGACCTTCTCCCTGAGGCAAGAAGGGGCTTTTAAACCTAGCTCATTGAGACAAGAAAGAAGGGAATTGGGGATGTAAGAATGTGAGAACATATCTTTGGCCATCATGGAGAGGTTCCACTTCATGCGAGCAATCATGGCTGAGGCAGAAATGGAGTTACCGTCGAATCTTCTGGCCCAGTTCCTGGCCATCTAGATTTCCTAGTAGATCAGATTTGGAAGTAGGCCAACCAATGTTGCTTGATTGCCAGAGTGTTGGGTTGAGGTCCATCATTGGGTGATCCTACCTTGGATTGAAGGCCCTCTAGAGATGGATAAATCGAGGATTTCCCCGAAATAATCCCAAACCTTGGCCGTTAGCAAGTTGTTGAGAAACAGATGGTACACAGTTTCCTCTGATGGAAGCTGGGAGAGGCCTTCTTCGCAGCAGACACATCTAGAGGGGAGAGGGATTCCATGGGATTTAACCACGCTATCAATAGGGCTAGCATTCTTTCTAAGTCTCCACATAAAGAGGGAAACCTTAGGAGAAAGAAACTGAGGCCATTCCCATCTGGCCCACAATCTATGCGTGCCCCTTTCATGATAGAGATCCCAAACAGATTTAATAGAGAAGATACCTAAAGGCTCCTTCAGCCAGAAGTAAGAGTCTACTAATGCCAATAAGCAGAAACCTCCTTGGAATAGGAAGTCAATGACCAGCTTAGGAAGAAAAGTAAAAACTGAGGGAGAGAGAAGACCATTAGGACCAACAGCATCATAGACAAGGAGTGATTACAGGGCGCTTGGGATAGCTCTGTCAGCTTTGTTTTCCAGCAAGCCTAAACCCGACCAATTATCCCTCCAGAAATTACACTTTCATTGTCCTAGGAGCCACTGAACATTCTCATCTACTAATGGCAACGTCTTCGCAATGCTTTTCCAAAGAGGGGACTGAGGCGTAAAGGAGGAGGAAATATCTGTCAAACTGAGGAGGGATTTGTATTTGGCTTTAGAAAAAGAGACCCAAAGGTTCATGTTCTCACCATGTTTAGCATTCCATGCCATTTTAGACTGGAGGACTTTCATGACTTCTTTGATTTTTCTAACTCCAAGACCTCCTTGTTCTTTGGGATTTGTTATTTCATTACAGCTAGACCAATGAAGCTTGTGCTTACCAACTGACCAACCCCAGAAGAATTTGGCAAACCATCTTTCGAGATCAGCAAGTTGCCATAGCATGAAGTGGAATACTTCCTAGGACGTGATGGATCAAAATCACCCTACCGGCTTGCGATAAACATCTGGCCTTCTAGCCACTGATACGAGCATCCACTTTTTCCACAAGCTGATGGAAATCTGACCACTTAACCCTACCCTGAATTAGGGGGACTCCTAGATAGATACCTGTAGAGATCCTGCTTTTCTTTACTCCAAGGGACCTTTCAATGTTCCTAATCATTGAGGAGGACAGCTTCTTGGAACAAATGAAAAAGCTCTTATGAGGGTTGATCTTTAGGCCAGAAGAAGCTTGATAGGAGGCTAAGAAAGTCTTAGTTTCCCCTAGGGATGCGCATCCCCCATTCAGTAGGGCTGTTCATGAGTCGAGTCAGCTCGGATTGACTCAGCTTGAATGGCCGATTCTGGCCCAGTAAAGCTTATTTTTGGAAGCTCGAGTTGAGTTGGAGCTGAGTTCGAACATGGGGCATTTCAACTTGACTCGACTCGACTCGACTCGAAGCTCGAACTCGACTCGGTTCAATTAATAAGTATATTAATAAATATTATATATATTAAATATATATATAATATAAATATAATCTTTTTTAAAAAATATAAAATATCAACCCGACTCAACCCTAGCCTCCCTTTTTTTACTGAGTCTTGGATTTTTCGACATGTGGGTTAGATTTGTGGTCTTTGCTTTTTGCAGTTGAGTGGTTTGAAATGTGTACATTTTGAGCTGAAAATCAAAAGGTTCTTTGATTCGGCTACATTTTCTTTTGAAAAAAAATAGACAGAGAATGTGAATCTACTCTGCTTAGTTTCCAACCATGGGAATGTAGATCCTGCGATCCGCATTCCCCTAATTTTTGAGTCCTGAAACTCAAATATGCTTTTGTATTTTCTAGCGATGCCAAAGAAAATCAACATCTTGTTTGGCATTTTTCAACCATTCATACAAAACCCATATCAGGCTCTGTATTTTTCATCCATTTATTCAATAACCATCTCAATCTCTACCTTTTTCAACCATTCTTGAAGAACCCATCGCACCCTAAGCATTTTTCACATACATTGGCAGAATGCCCTATTTTTCTGCATTTTTGTATCGAACATAAAAAATCCACAATCTGCATTTTCAAATCATTCGTACAAAACCCAACTCAAGGGAACAAACTCAAGCTCGACTCGCGGTAAACTCGACTCGACTCGAACCACTAGCTCGACTTGACAGCTTTGGCAAACAAGCCAAGCTTCAATGTTAAGCTTGAGCTTGAACTCGAGTAAAGCATGACTCGACTCGGCTCGATGCCTGCTTCTACCATTCAGAAAGAGGAAAGTGTCGTCGGCATACAAGAGATGGGAAATCAGCAAGCATCCTCTACCCTGTTTGAATGGGATGCAGGAACCTTGAGAGATTAACTGTGTGAACCCTCTACTGAAAACTTCGGTAGTAAGGATGAAAAGACTTGGGGAGACCAGGTGACCCTTGCAAAGCCCTCTATCTAATTTAAAGAAGTTTGTAGCTACTCCATTAATAAGAACAGAAAACCAGACATTAGCCTAACACCTTTTAACCTACTCTATCCACTGATCATTGAAGCCAAACTTCTGCAAAATAACTTTAAGGAAATCCCACTCAACTCTATCATAAGCCTTTTCCATATCAATTTTAAGGATTATGTTTCCTCCTCTGACCTTTCTGTTGATGTCCCTCATCATTTCCTAGGAAATTACTCTATTTTTAGTAATGGATTGACCTTGGACAAAGGCTCCTTGCTCAAGGGATATGAGTTTGGGCAGCACCACGCTAAGCCTGGCTGAGATCAGCTTAGAAATTTTTTTATATATGCAGCTGCATAGGTTGAATGGCCTGTAGTTGGAGAACTTCTTCGGGAAAGGGAATTTGGCACCAAACATATGAGGGAGGCAATGAAGGCTCTGGGGATCGTGGATCCCCCTTGGAACAGGAACTTTGTCGCAGCATGGATATCATGCCCAACATTGTCCCAGCAGCCCACAAAGAAAACTCCCATGAAGTCGTCTGCGTCTGGGGCCCTGTCTTTTGGAAGAGATTTAACTACAAGGACCTCCTTCTGAGAGGGCAAGGCCATTAGATGGGCATTGTCTTCCAAAGTCATAATGGACGGGGATAGTAGAGAGCAGCTCAGGGGAGGAGGATGTGGTTTCAGATTCGTAGAGGATTTTGAAGTAGTTCACTGCTGCATCTTGAATGGCTAAAAGAGTATCAACCTTCTGACCCTAGTCCAAATCAATCGATCTAATCTCTGCTCTTCTTTGTCTCTCTGTAGCTAAAGAGTGGAAGAATTTAGTATTCCTATCACCCTCATTCAGCCAACTATTCCTGGATTTCTGCTTCCAGAAGCTTTCCTCCCTGAGCTCAAGCTGGGCTAAGACATTTTTAGATTCTTGTAATTGGAGGTGGAGGCTCTCAACTGATCCAATTATTCTAACCGGGTTAAGAAGACTGAGCTCTATGTCTTGAATAAACTGTTCTTCTTGCTTGATTTGATCGAAAATGTTCCCAAACACTTCTTTGTTCCATGATCTGAGGACATTCTTCACATTCCATAGTTTGACTTAAAGGTTCACCATTGGGTGAGGCACTGATTCTTTCAACCAGTCATACTGCTCCCACGTTCTCTGAAATTTAAATGGTCTAGCAACGAATGGAGATTCCCTTGGACAAACCAATAGAAGAGGAGTGTGGTCAGAATTAACATGGGGAAGATGGTCTACCTGAAATTTAGGGAAAGAATTAGCCCAATCAGCATTCATGAGAACTCTATCAATCCTACCCACACTCTAAAACTCCCCTGTTGATTATTTGACTAGGTAAATCTATTACCGGAGAAGCCTGCATCAATCAGCCTGAGTTATTAATGGCCTTAGAAAAATCGAGGGTGCTGGCCCTATCACGGGACCTGTTGCTTTTTCTCTCTGCAACAACTGAAACTGCAATAAAATCACCACAGCATGCCCATGGGATTGTTGCTCATCTAGAGATAGCATCCATTTTTGCCCAGAGATCCCTTCTCTCAGCTCTTAAGCAGCGAACATAAACAATAGAGAGTATAAAAGGCACCTGGGAATTCTGCATACATACTTTGAAAGACAACATTTGAGAAGAAATGGTTAGGACAACAAAATCAGAGAGATTTTTGTAAAATATCTAGATCTAGCCTCCTTCACTAGCATTAGAATAGGATAAGTACTGAAAAATAAGTTTTATCCCACCCCCACTCTTTTCTCTTCTCTCAGCATCAGCTCAAGAATTGCTACAATTATCAGATTATGGTTCCTAATCATTCTTATAGCAGTCCAAATGGTTGGCGCATTACCAACTCCATGGGCATTCTACACTAGGAATTTACTATCCATTCATAACACATCCATTGTTTACAACCCTTCTTTTTAGTCTTCTCGGACGCAGGTCCCATTCACCTGCCTTATAGATCGCTATAGATTTTTTTAATCATTGTCTCACTCGCTTCCTTTTGGAGGCCTTTTTCCTGCTTCTTAGGGTAGATACACCTTGTATAGGTTGGGATTCATCCGGGGCACAGTTTGTAGCCGGTTCTTCAAAGGGGTGAGATACTACATCAACAAATTTTGTTGGTTCCTCTGGGGAATCCTGGTGGGATTCCCAGAATTGTTCCTTACGAGGATGAATTTGTTGAATGTCCCTAACTAAATGACGATCCCTGGAGTTGATTTACCTTTTGAAGAAGGGGGAAAGATCCACCTCAAGTTCCAAACTCCTCACAGTAGTGGGAGATTGGATGTCGAGAGGGGATCTCCATTCAACAAAGTTAGGTATAAGGGTGTTATTGGAGTTAAGCAGGGAGTTATCTCTTCTGTTAACAAAGGAGGTAGGAGGTCTCATGGGGGAGCTATCCACTGATCTAGATCTTCTCTAAAGGCCACCCTGTCTAGTGCTCAATTATAGATTTGGCACATGGGCTGGGATATAGGAAAGAAGATCAGCTCGTGGGTCTCTTAGAGGAGATAGAGTGGAAGTTGGAGGGCAGCTTTCTAGAAAAACAAGAATGTTTCCTTGATGGACAACACGTTTGTCTACCTTATTCTAGATCACCCTTGGGTTGGGAATTTGAAGATCAGGCAGGAGCTGAGGTGTGAGAGTTGCAGTAGGCTGCTGTTGTAGATTGGAACTCTTGGGGGAGGGGTAGCTCTTACTATGTTGAGCTGGAATGTGGACAGCAAAAGCTGGACGAGCAGCAGCTTGTTGGCTCAGAAATTAAAGTGCAAGCATGAGCTGAGGTGTGAGAGTTGCAATGGGTCACTATACTGGAATGGAACTCTCACGAGGGGGGTGGTTCTCACTGTTTTGAGCTAGTATGCAGACTGCAACAGTTGGAAGAGCCGGGCGAATTGATACTACCTTTGAGGTGATTGGCCCAACATATTGAACTATTGAGGTAGCTCCTCTGGTCAGGTTATGACATGCTAGTTCTTCCACTGGGACATTTGGTCGAGCAGTTGGGAAGTGAATAAAATCACCCTCCTCAGTGGCAGCTTGAATAGCCAAGTAAGGGCCTACATGTGCCTCCACTGGGACAGAATGTCGAACAGTTGGAGAGCAACCTGCATTTGTCTCTAAGATAAGAGCACCTGGTGGGTTTATCTCTTTAGAGGCAAGTAGACAAACATCTAACTGGCAGGAGGACTCGCCTGAAACCTTCTTCCTGAAATTCCTATCCACCCAGCCTCTTGTGGTCTCAATATCAAGGATGTCGAACCTCTGATGTTTCTATGGGAAAGGACCGGAAGATGGAAGTTTTAGCTTCTCTAACTCTGCTACAATTGGGAATATCTTATCAGCTACAGCCATCTTTAGAAACTTCTACATATCGACCCCTAGTCGAAGTTGGACTTTCACCCTTGCATACACCTGAAAGATCCTGAACTTGCTCCCTGTGTCAATCTAGATTACTTTCCCAAAGTAAATTCCTAAATCAGTGATAACAGCCACCATGCATGCATGCGCTGGGATGCTAAATAGGCAAATCCAGGACCCTTCTCCTCCTACAATGCCTTTTGGGGATGAGGGATAGACCTCTATAAGGCCCAACTTCTGAATAAGGGAAGAATCTTCCATGAAATCAAAATATTTTGCCTTATTTTTTAGGACATTGAGGAACTGGGACTGAGATAATCTAGATATATCAATGGTAGACGCTACAAAGTTTGAGTCTCGGATGGCCCCAATGAGTTGTAGGATAGAGATTTCAGGAGCTGAGCCAACACCCACGAGGCCCAGTTGTAGTTCAAGAAGCTTTTTAGCCATCACTTTTGGGTCAGCAACCATAATCACATCTTCCTTTTAGAAAGTAAGAGGGAGGGCTTAGGATATCCTTCCTAACCACTGCTGCATATGAGTATCCCTGTTTGGGTGCCTTTGTTTAACTTGTCGAAGAAAATGTTGCAACTTCCTTGAGTGGCTTGCCCTCGGTCTCGCCTTTTTTACCACCACCTCTCTTCCTGTTAGGGACCTTGCACAAAACCTTAAGATCTATTCTGCCGAAACAAACCCAAATTATGGATAATAAAGTAATGAAATAAATCAAAGCATAAATCACACACCACACAAGAGATTTTTACGTGGAAAACCTTCAAAGAGGTAAAAACCACGGGACCTCGTCCAGATCAACAATTCACTATGAAGTAGAATGTTACAACCATCTTCACTCACGTGTAGGAGTGGAAAAACAATGAGAGAATAAAAGAAAAATGGAGAGATCTCACCGATTACGAGTACATAAAAGCGCTGAGATATAAATTGCATAGTAGATAACCTCCACGAGCATAACATCCCTCCTACAAGCTTCCTCTTTCTCTTTCTCTCTCTCTCTCTCTCTCACACCTTTGATAGCCCTCTTGTGTTTTTCATATATTTAAGAAAACCCTAGGAACCCCTATTTATAGTTTTAAGAAACTCCTTTCCGCATCCCAGTTGCGAAAGGACTTAGATTTTCGCAATCCATAAAATCGCAAAACCAATCTGTGTAACCATGACCAGTCGAGACAAGTCCATGACCGGTCGAGTGCCACCCACGTCCAGTCGAGAACCACTTTCAACTGATTGAGCACCCCAAAGAAAAATAACTCGAAGTCGTTGGACTTTGAGTCGAGTCAGGGCTCGACTCCACGACTGGTTGTGTAGGGCTCATGATCAGTCGAACACCGAATAAAAATCCCATCAAATCTCTCCCTTTTTATCCCTGGAGGGATTCACCTTCTTCAAGCCGGCCTAGTTTCTACAAACCTCAAACTTTTCCTTGAGCAAAGCCTTGGTCATCATATCTGACCCATTATCGTCTGTGTGGACCTTCTCAAGTTGTAACACCTTCTGTTCCAAAGTATCCCGGATCTAGTGATACCGAATCTCTATGTGTTTTGACTTGGAATGTTGACTTGGATTTTTGCTCATGTATAGCACTCCGACTATTGCAATAGACCACGTGCTGCTCTTGCTTCAGGCTAAGTTCCTGTACGAACCTCTTCATCCAAAAAATCTCTTTACATGCCTCTGTGACTATAATGTACTCGGCCCCTGTTGTCGACAATGCTACATTCCTCTGTAGCTTACTCTGCTAAGAAACCGCTCTCCCTACAAACATGAACATGAACCTCGATGTAAAATTCTTGGAGTCTTTGTCACCTGCCATATCTACATCTGTGTAACCCTCTAACATAGGTTTTTGGTCACCATAGCATAGGCTTAACCTGGATGAGCCTCTTAGATACCGCAGTATCCATTTCACCGCTGCCCAATGCTCTTTCCAGGATTGGCAAGATACCGGCTGACAACACCACCACATATGCTATGTCTGGGTGTGTACTCATAGCATACATCAAACTTCCTACAGCTGACGAGTAGGGTATCTTTTGTATCTCTTCCACCTCTGCCTTTGTCTTGGGATACTGTCTGTCGCTCAATCTGAAGTGACCATCCAGTGGAGTACTGACCGGCTTTGCTACATTCATATTGAACCGCTCTAGGACTTTCTCAATATACCGCTCTTGTGATAGCCAAAACTTCTTGCTACTTCTATCACGGGTTATCTCCATTCTTAGGATTTGTTTAGTTGGGCCCAAGTCTTTCATCGCAATCGACTTTCCCAACTCCTGTTTCAACTTGTCAGTCTTCTTGACGTCTTTCCCATGATGAGCATGTCATCAACGTATAACAACAGAACTAAGAAATCACCATATGAGAACTTGAGCGTGAATACATAGTGGTCTGACTCTATTCTGTCATACCCATGCTATAACATGAATGAATCAAACTTCTCATACCATTGTCGTGGAGCTTGTTTCAGCTCATATAAGCTTTTCCTCAACTTACACATCATATGATCCTTCCCCTTGACTTCGAACCCCTCTGGTTGGTGCATGTAGATCTTTTCTTCCAGGTCACTATGGAGGAAGACAATTTTAACATCTAACTACTCTATCTCCAGATCCATGTCAGTCATCAACCCAAGAACACTCGTATGGATGTCATCTTCACCACTGGTGAGAATATCTCCTCGAAGTCTATACCTTTTCTCTGACTGAACCCTTTTACCAAAAGTCTGACCTTGAACCTCGTTTGTGAATTCTTCTGCTCAATTTTCTTTCTGAACACCCACTTGTTGCTCAAAGCTTTTTTGCTCTTAGGCAGTTCACCATGTCATAGGTGTGGTTCTTATACAAAGATTTCATCTCCTCTTGCATAACTTTTAACCACTCCTCCTTATTCTCATTGGTTAGGTCTTCAAAATAATCTTCTAGCTCTTCCTCATCTGTCAGCATAATGTACTCATGCGACGAGTACCTCTTGGACAGTTGTTTGTCCCTAGATGACCTCCTCACCTCTGTTTGAACAGGTGGATCAAGTGGGGGCAGCTCCCCTGGTCCATCTTTTGAAGGGACTCCCTCGTCCTTTGTACTTTGTTGTACTCCCCTGTCATCAAGCACCATGGGAGAAATAACTAAATCCATGTCCTCTAGCTCACCCAAAATCGGTTGGTTCTTCTTTAGCTTACCAATGTCTTCTATACACTGATCTTCAAAGAAAAATACATCTCTTCTCTTGATGAGCTTTTTCTCGGTCAGATCCCTTAATCTGTAACCGAACTTTTCATCACCATACCCCAAAAACACACACTGCCTGATCTTCATATCGAGTTTGGACCTCTCGTCTTTTAGTATGTAAACGGATGCTCTGCACCCAAACACCCTGAGATGAATGTACGATGGATCCTGTCCAGTCCACACCTTCTCAGGTACTTCTCCATTCAATGGGGCTGATGGAGACCTGTTTATCAGATAAACTGCTATGTACATTGGTTCTTCCCTAGAATGTCTTGGGTAATTTCGCATGGCATAACATGCATCTGATTCTCTCAACAATGGTGCGATTCATTTTCTCAGCTATACCATTATGCTGGTGGGGTCTTGGGAACCGTCTGTTCATGTCGTATACCCAGGGACTTGTAGTACTCATGAAAGTCGCCAATGTATTCACCACCATTGTCAGTACGGATGCACTTCAATGATTAACATGTCTCTCTCGACCATAGCATGAAACAATTTAAACACACCAAAGACCTCATCCTTGAATTTCAAAGCATAAACCCAAACCCTCCTAGATACATCATCTATAAAAGTGACTAAATACAATGCCCCACCTAAGGCTTTTATCCTCATAGGACCACAAACATCAGAATAAATCAAATCTAATGCATGCACTTTATTAACATGAGAAGCAGTTTTAACGAATGAGACTCTATGTTGTTTCCCTGATAAATAATCAAGATAGATTTTGAGAGGCATACTTGTCACGTCTGGAAGGAGCCGCTTCCTCGCTAGTAACTAAAGCCCTTTTTCACTCATGTGCCCTAGACGCTTGTGTCACATGTCAATAGCTGAATCTTTCGCTATGTTCAACTTACACTTACACACACTGACACTTGCCTTGTAAAGGGTGCAACACTTTTTTCCTCTAGCTACAATTAACGAACACTTGATGAGCTTCTAGCGCCCACCGACAAACCGGCTTTCATAGCCATCATCATTCAGCCTTCCTGTCGACATCAAGTTGAGGTGAAGGTCTGAGATATGCATTACATCCATAAGAACCAATGTGCAGCCCACATTAGTCTTCACGTAAATATCAATGATCCTTACGATCTTCAATATGTCAGAATTTCTCATCTTCACAGTCCCATAGTCACCTAACTTATAGCTTGTGAAGAAATCCCTGCGTGGAGTTGCATGAAAAGAGGCTCCCGAGTCTATCACCCAGTCGGTGTCCTGACTCGTAGCCATGAGACATACATCATGATCTGTAGAAAGAATAACTACAACATCACCATCTGAAGCCACCGCAGTGGAATCTGATTCATCTTCCTTCTCCTTTCTTTTTCCTTTCTTGTTGTTCTTCTTACCAGGACATTCATGCTTGTAGTAGCCCTTCTTGTCACAATTTCAACAATTAACATCTTTTCTATTACTCAACTTGCCTCTTGATTTATCTCGGGCCTTCTTGCCCTTCCTGTTCTTTCCCCTCCCCCATTCATGTGTCAAAAGGGCCTCTTGCTGAGTAGACCCTTGAGACTTCCTCCTTGTCTCCTCATTGAAGAGATAGCTAGTCACCTATTCTATGGATATCTTTCCGTCTGGCGCGGAGTTACTTGAAGATACCACCAATGTCTCCCAACTGTTAGGCAATGAACTAAGTAATAGTAAAGACTGTAATTCATCATCCAGGACCATCTTCATAGCAGAGAGCTGGTTTACTATATTGCTGACTTCATTCATGTGCTCGGCCATAAAACCACCATCATTGAATTTGAGATTCATAAGTCGCCTTATCAGAAAAAACTTATTACTGACTATCTTCCTCTCTTACAGCCCTTGTAATTTCAGTCATAGGCTAGCGGCTAAGGTCTCCGTAGACATATGGTGGAATACTGAATAGTCCAACCATTGTCTAATGAACCCCATCGCCTTCCAGTCCATCTTTTTCCAATCATCATCAGACATATCCTTAGATTTTGGTGATATGTCTAAAATTGGAGAATAAAGGTCCTTGTACTAAAGCAAGTCCTCCATCTTAGCCTTCCATATAGTCCAGTTAGAACCATTGAAGCTGATCATCCTTGATGAGCCACCTTCCATAATTCAAAAAATCGATCCTACCCGTTTAATGAACTTGGCTTTGATACCACTTTATTGGGGGCCTTCACAAAACCTTAGGATCTAGCCTGCTAAAACAAAATAAAATTATGGATAATAAAGAAATGAAATAAATCAAAGCATAAATCACACACCACACAAGAGATTTTTACATGGTAAACCCTCAAAGAGGTAAAAAACACCAGACCTCGTCCAGATCAATAATCCACTGTGAAATAGAACGTTACAACCATCTTCACACATGCAAGAGTGGATAAACAAAGTGAGAATAAAAGAAAAACAGAGAGATCTCACCGATTATGAGGATGTAGAAGCGCTGAGATATAAATTGCACAGTAGATAACCTCTCTTCTACAAGCTTCCTCTCTATCTCTCTCTCTCACACCTTTGATAGCCCTCTTGTGTTTTTCATATATTTAGAAAAATCCTAGGAACCTCTATTTATAGTTTTAGGAAACTCTTTTCCACATCCCAGTTGCTAAAGGACTCAAATTTCTGTAATCTACAAAATCGCGCAACGAATCTGCATAACCATGACCGATCGAGCGCCACCCACGACCGGTCAAGAACCACCTTCGACTGGTCGAGCACCCGGGAGAAAAATAACCTAAAGTCGTTGGACTTTGAGTCGAGTTAGGGCTCGACTCCACGACTGGTTGTGCACCAGCCCTCAACCGGTCGTGTAGGGCTCACGACCCGTCGAGCACGGGACAAAAATCTCATCACCTCCATCTATTTTCTTACCATGTAAAACTCCCATGGCTGCCTGACCCTCGTCTTCATATCAGAATCGGACAAATGTGTAACCCTTGGGAAGAGACAAGTTATGGAAGAGTAGGATGTATACATCTAGGACCTTGCCATATTTGAAGAAGATATTCCCAATGTCATCACCAGATGGGTCAAGTGGGAGATTTCCCACAAAGAGGCTAAATGTTCCCTCAAACAGGTTCGATGAACTGACTTGGGGCATTTTCCACTACAAGAAAATAAACCTTTACCAGCGACCAAAATCGCCCCTAAAAGTCCAAAAAACTGCTGGTAGAAGAATTACAGGTGGTCGGTCACGTGCCACTAAAAGGGGGCATGGCTGTATCTTTTAGCGGCGGTTGCCCCATTTTACCAGCGTTTTTAATGCCCGCCGCCAAAACTGAACTTTTATCGGCGCTTAAGATACTTTCCCTAGCGCTTTTGGTGACTGCCGCTAAAAACTATGAACGCGCCGCTAAAAACTGTCAAAAGCGCCGCTAAAACTCACCAAGCGCCGCTAAAACTGTACGAAGCGTCGATATAAACTATAAAAATGCCGCTAAAAACTACAACCAACGCTAAAAAGCAATTAAAAATGCCCAGTAAATTTTGTTAGAAACGCTACTAAAAGTTACTACAAACACCGGTAAGATGTAACAAGTGCAGATAAGATATTAGGAGAAACGCCGCTAAAAGTGCCGATAATAGAAATTCCTATTGATTCTTTACTAATCCTTTCACACAAATTCCTATTGATTCTGACTAATCCTTTCCTATAATTGCTGTCCTACAATCAAATCTCCATCCATCTGACTATCAATCTATATCTGCATAACTATCAAAAACCTATGATTGAATGACAAGAATTTGAATTACCCAATAATCTAACATTCATCAAGACAACAATTAGCACAATCTCAACAAAACAATTAATGGTCTATTTAAAGTTTTCAAAACAAACTATAAATGTCTTCATTTCCCAGCCTTCCACATGAACTGTTTCAGTAAGGTCCCCTTTTGGACCGATCATATGTCTTCCTTTCCTAGCCACATCTTCTGGCAAATGTCTACAACACAACCTCACTAGCCATGATCACATGTCCACTATGTGTGATGTAAGCTCTTTTCTTGCAATGAGCCAAAATCCCTCCCTGGAAAGTTTCTCTGCAATGGGCTAAGAAGCATGGCCGATTCGATAAGTGGCACAGCATTGAGATTATACTACTTAGAGCAATAGAGTGTTGCAGAACAAAGCCCTCTATTTGTTGAAGACTTGAACCTTTATAAACAATCTAGGCCCATGATAAATAAGAAAATAAAAGGACAATCAGCTTCACAAATCACCTTTATAGTTGGGAAAGTGTCACAGTAAAAAAAAAAAAAAATTGTCATTGTATCAATTAGAACTTTTCTTCTCTTTTCTTTCTTTTTTCATTTTCTTTTTTCTTAATGATTTGCCTTCAATTGGAACTTCAATCACATTAATAAATTGTCATTGTATCAAACTATACAGTGTTACAAGTCTTACATGCACCACAATACAACCCCTACTCAATTGCTTGCTGGCAGGTATTGCAAATCATAAGCAACAAAGGAAACAAAAATTGGCCTTGTAAAAGAAAACTAGTAAGAAAAACACACCAAGTATGAAAAAGTTTAGAAAGAAAAGGCAAATAAAAGTCATCACCTGATATTCTTGAAGTGGATTTCGTTGCTAGTCAGGCATGTACAGGAAGCATCGAAAACCTAAAGAAATAAGAAAACTCAACAGTCAGAATATAGATGATAAATATGATTCATTCAATTCATTCATATTCGTAAGATTCTATTAATTTACCTTAGGGCCTGTTTGGCCGGTCGGATTGGAAGGGATTGGAAGTTAAATCCCGAGATTGGCCGGGTGTGCCAAACAGAGTCAGTAATCTGATCCCAATCCCATGGATCTTAAGACAATCCACTGACAACACCATCATTACCTTTAAATCCCATCCCATCCAATCCACTCTAATCCGTTCAAATTTTCCTGGGACATGTTTGGTTCGTTGGATTGGAAGGGATGGGAAGGTTTAATCCCTGGATTGGCTAGGCGTGCCAAATAGACTGGATATAGCAATCCCATGGATCTCAAGACAATCCACTAACAACACCATCATTACCTAGAAATCCATGCCATCCACCCTAATACCATTCAATCTCATCCCTTACCTTACATGAAGAGGTTATGAACAAGCCTGGAGTTTTCATGGACACTCTAAGACATTTTCATTCTACCCTTGAACAAGATTCATGATTCCTATTATTAGAAGGAAAAAGCTTGATTTACATCTTTTATGTGAAGAGGTAACTAAAAGAGGTGGCTTTGAAAAGGTTCATGGGGAGAAGAAATAGAGGGATGTGATTGCAGTATTTAAGTTCCCGCCAACAATTATTGATAGGTACTGGCGCCACTCATCAGGCATCCCTCTTCTCATCTTGAGCATCTGTAGTGCTGCTGTTGTCAGGGTTATTGCCAGTATGTCGAAAACTTTGGGGGCCTGTGGTATCAAGGGTAATCATATATAGTTCAAAAACCTGAAAACTCGACTCGATTCGATGTCCAGCAGGGTCCGATTGACCTGAAGACTCTACTTCAATCATCTTAATGTTTAATGATTAGACTAAGAAGTGTTTAGAATAACAGCAGATGTTTATGATAGTATGATTATAAAATAGAGGATTAATCTGACCAAAAGCAATGCATGGCAAGGTGGTAATTGCGTGTCCAGCTAAACTGTTAGGTCAGGTGTTTTGAATCCTTTCTACCGCTTTGAAATTTATTATTATTATTTTTTTTTTTGGGGTGTTCGTTTAAATGACATTTAACTCAACGAGTGACTTGGTTTGGATCTTGCCGTCGAGTCAACCAAGCTGACAAGATGATTTAGTGAGTCTTGGCGAGTCAGAAGCTAATCTCCATCATCAGCAAGTTTCTAAGCGACTCGACTAGAAATCCTGTCAAGTTGACTCAGCCAAGTTATGAGTCGAATCACCCAGTTTTAAAACTTTTGGAGCAAGCAACTCATTTCCGGTACATGAAGATTATCTTACACAAGTATCTCTCCCATAAGCACACATGCACACACCTTTACATGTGACCATACATCCCAACCTGGTATGTGTGTCAGATTCATCAGGCGTGCCCCACCATGTTGATGACTTGACCCAAAAAAACTAGGGCAATCAACTCATCAGGCGGTGCACTATGTACGTAGAAAACAATGGACTGTTTAAGATAAGTTGCATGTGTCCACATTCAATGTATGCATGCAGCCCACCTGGTGATTCGACTAACCTGATTTAAGGTCCAGGTCGTCTACACAGTGGACCCACCTGATGAACTGCCCAGATATCCCACATGGATACAAATCACGTGCAGCCAATGTCGCATATTGTAATAGGGGTTGAATCATATATTGAATCACAAATCGTACCATCAATCGTAAGATTTTTTTTCTGATTTCTTAAAAAGAAATGAAAACATATGAAAATATACAAATAAATTAGAAAAAAAAAAAAAAAAAAAACCTCATCAGCAATCCATTTCCCATCAATATGCCATAAAAAATAATCGCATATCATGATTCATGATGTTATCATTTAAGAACATGCATACAGTGTCACTACACCAAAATCGTCATTTAGGAACGGTTTTAAACCGTTCCTAAATGCTTCAGGAACGGTTTAATACCGTTCCTAAATGAGGCGTCGCAGAAAATCAGGAACGGTTCAGAACCGTTTTGGGTAACGTTTGAAAACGGAATTTTAGGAACGGTTTTAAACCGTTCTGGTGCCAACGGTCATATTTGACAACCGTATTTGTTTCTTATTTTGGAACGATTTTAAATAAAAAAAACCTGCTGTATAAAATAAAATAAAATATATTTAAATCATATTCATTTAAGAATCAAAAGATTGTAAAAACAACCACGATGTAATTTGAAACATTATTTATCTGGCTTGCAAACCTGACAGTAAAAACTAAAATCTACAATGGAAGACTTCAAAATAAGGAGAATTCAATGAAAGTCCGTCAAACAGATGAAGAGCTCCACAATGTGATGGCCTTTTATGTACCTAATTACAAGCAACAAGTAAAAAATAAGAACAAAAACATGTGAATAGATTGAAAGAACAATCAACTATCAAAACAGTGTGAAAAAAATTGTGACAACTGAACATACATATGGGGGATTGTTGTTAGTTGACTCACCTAGTTTTTGGATATGCTCGATGTACTCCTGACCCAGGGGAGCTCGTTCTAGACCAAGCGGGGCTACAAATGGTAAGGGAGACGTAATCAGCTCGTTCTAAACTAAGAGGGGCTACAATGTTTAGAAATGAGTTACACGGAGTTACATAGACAACAGACCTTCTGGTGATCCAAACCGTTTAGAAATAGGAAACTATTTTGAAATAATTAACATCTAAAACAGGGAGGACAATTCGGTTCCCACTTGCAAGGGAATTAGTTACCAATGAAGAATATTGGAAAAGAAGAATATTCTTATTTGAATTAATGTCTTCCTGGAAAGTCTAAAGTGAAATTTCTGAAGGACAAGACAAGGACATGAAAAGCACAATAGAAGTAAATAATATATAATGGAAGAAATAAGAGAATAAAACTTACAACAATGAGCTTTCCAACCTTTTTTGGCCTCTTTGCAATCTTAATTACAGTAGCATCTGCTGCTCCAGATGATATCCTGACTTGTATGTTCACTCTCAATCATTGTAGGGAGGTAAAAGAGAAAAACTGAATATTTTGAGTTTTATAATAAACATTTATAGATTACAACTATTTCTGGGACTACATGAAGATAACTGTTTGCCAGACACAAAAGAACAAATCAAAGTTCTAAAGACTCATTTGGCCTCACCTTTGAAACCCAAGGCAGGGCCTCACATGGATGGACCTTAAAAACCCATTAGGGCTACCCATCCAGTTGCATCCCTACCTATACTCATAGCCAAGGTTTTAAAAAATCACGACTCCAACCTTTTTCTTCTTCTTCTTCTTCCTTTTTTTTTTCCCTGAGATACTGAACTGGGACTTACGCCTTACTTTCTCAATCAAGCACTATCTAATAGTCTATTGATGTAGGCTGATTACAATCAACAAGTTAGATATATAAAGAATACATAATATCAAAATTAGGACAATCAAATTCTGAAGTAAAGAAATTAAGCGCAAATGTTTTGTTTATTTCATCAAAACTACTAATGAGCAACAACATGGTATAACACATAAGCAACAAGGTGAACTTCAAAAAATTGTTAGATACTTATATCTGCTACCTGTTCACTTAATACCTAAAAATAGAAATTGCCACTAGATTAACCTATATGGTGAGTCCTATAAATGCAACGTCAATAACTGCTCCAAATTAAAGCTCAAAACTCATAGGCATCGCTCACAACTGACCAAATCAACTAGGATCAGGAGACCAAAAGAAAATTCTGAAAGAACTCATCAACTAGTATCACTCATATTGACTCATAAGTAATAGGTTGGCGGTGACTTTTCTGAGAAAACTGAACCTAAACTAGGCATCTCTTAAAATTTTAACTTCTTTCAGTTTTTCCAGAAGGCATAGCTAATAACATTAGTTAACTTTGATTTTTTACCTTCATTTCAGTTTCTTCCTCAACTCCTAAATGCATGAAATAGGAGAGTCTAGTAGCTCAATTGACAACTTTGAACATGAAGTTAGCATTAGAAACCAATCGGCAAGCTAAAAAACATCACATATGCATTAATTCTATAAAAATTAAAAAATTAAAAAAAAAAAAAATCATTAGGATGCATAAAACTAGGGAACATCAGTGATTTGACGAACAACCATGAACATGAAATTCACTTCAAAACAAACTCGTCAGGTAAAGAACATAAAATGGAAAACCCAAATCATATAGTACATCAATATAATTAAAAAGAAAAAAAAACCATCAAATTGCATAGAATTAGGGATTTATAGCAATCCAAAATATGACTGAGAACATGAAATTACCATCAAGAACAGACCGTGAGCTAAAAAACCAAGTACAAAATGCATTAATAGAGGAAAAAACATCAAGATGCATATAGTTAGGGATTTAAGTCGGTCCAACAGACAACCGTGAGTAAGAATATTAGCTTCGAAAACAAAACAATGAGCTAAAAACTATTTTAAAAAAAATAATAATACAAAAAAAAACAAAACACCAAATCAGAAAATGCATCAATAGTAAAAAGGTTGTATGGTGAAAATAAACGGAAGTGAAATTCACATGAATCTATCAAAATAATGGAAAAAATCTATTTTTTCTAAATGAAACGAGATGGATCGAAGCAAAACAAGCAGATGGTAATATCAGATCTGGAAAATCAAATACAGAGCAGAATTATTATTTTTAAAAAAAAAAGAAAAAAAGAACTTAACTATTATGCCAAGGTTGAATGGCTAGAACCATTGAGCACCACAGCTACAGCAACATCATTGTGTTGGAAACATCCACATTGGTTGTAAATATCAAAATTATGCTACTTGACAGAGAACATCACAATCACACCTACACATAAACTCTTTTACAATCCAAATAGTGTAAACAAAAAATATATAAGATGAGGCATTTACTGAAGATATTAGAAAAGGCTATAAACAAGATTTCATTAAAAAGAAAAAAAGAAAAAAAAAAGTAGTTACTCCTACCATGGAAGAATAATCAAACTCAAAGACTTCCCTACCTCTATAGCAATATTCATAGCACCACCCACCTCAGCTAATAGAAAAGGATCTCACTATCATCATCATATCTTACCTAGGACGCAAAATGAGAATTAAAAGTTGTCAAAAAACAACAGTAGATGATTGGTGCAGGCAATGCAAAACAGTCACAGCCTAGATCACATTGCATCATGGAACGTGTCCAATTTTTCTAATCAAAGAAAGTTCAGCACAATTCAACTCGTCAAAATCATTTTTCTTAATGGAAAAATGTAAATTAGATCAAAGATGCTGACAGAATTTTCCAAAGAGAGAATTTGTAGCACACAGCAAGTACAGCTGTTAATGAATAATATTATAAGGGAAGCAAACAATACCAGGTGTCCTATTCTCCTAGATTTATCCGATCTGCCTATGACTAGAGTATTAGAAAAGGCTATAAACAAGATTTCATTTCTTAAAATTGCAAGAACTGAACAGTTGGGTTACACTAAAGATGCCCCAAGTGAAAATCTTACTCTTGGCCAAACCTCCACCTTAATTCTTGGGTTGACACCTTGCACCAGAAATAACAAATAAAAGGATGAATTCCACTAAACAATATCCGAGGAATTATTAAAATAAATGTTTGAAATCCTTCTATAAATTTGCACCTAATTGAATATGACAAAGGAAGCAGAACAACAGTCAGAATTCAAACCTCTTTTGAGAAATGAACTCCAAAGCATCCAAAACCAATGAATATAAATATTCCACTTTCCAATACACCTGAATCGACCTTGAATAAGAAAAATACTGCATAGTGGAAGAAAAAAAGGCCCCTCATGATCTAACAGGCTTGTTGAGTAAGCAAAGGAGCAAAATACTGCACAGTGGCTCCAATATGCACGATAGGTCCTTGTGGAATGCCTAAGAAAGTATCTCTGATTTTCTTTATTCAATATCATTTAAGTGAGACGGACATTAAACAGTTACTGAAAAGGCATTAAACCCTTCATAAGGGCACTTCTGGGAACTTAAATTCCAAACTCCCTTTCTTTCAAGTAGAAAAAATCCCATGAGCAGAAAATTCACACAGATTTTTAAGAGGAAAAAAATAGAAGTGAATTTCCTACCATCCAATTCTCATCCTATGTCAGAACCCCCTGCTTCAGCTTACATCAACTATGCCAGAACCCCTTGCATTAGCCTGCATCAGTTTTTCTCATCATTCTTGAAGATGCCTACTTTGCCACGTTGAGAGCACATATCCTTGCACTAAGCAGTAAATAAAAGCATTAGAGGATGCAAAGCAAGGTCGCAACTAAAATGTCCAATACTGCTAAAAAAGAACATGCTAATTGTTCTTTCTTTGGTATGGAGTTGGAATCACATGGAGCACAAACAACAAGAAAAAACCAAGTTTCTATTAGTTATTATATCAAACATTTGGTATACATATCTCCCTTTGGCATTTCATTGAACATCTGGTACTCATCACCATTAACCTTCTGTTCTTCAACCTAGGACATGTAATAATTTGCAAGAAAATTCAAATTAGAAGGGATGATAATAATGATCCTGATTGTAGTGAATGAAATCATCATGAGAGAGAATATTTAAAAATAAAAAAAAAAAATACACCTAGATGAAATGAAGAATAGATATGATATGCATATGCTGAGCATTTTAAGAGAATGAGGTTGGGCAAAATTAGCTTCAGCCCAAAAGTAACAGCCACATAGCTTTCTGTCTTACAAAACCTAAGCAGAATATTAATTTTGAGTTCAGAAGGAAGAAAATGAATGGCCTTCCTAATAAGAAAATCACTCTCAGTGCCCTGCACATCTCCCACCTTTCCAGTTGCAAGTAGCTTTTTTCTTTTTCCTGATACAAAATGCTGCCAATCAATCCCTCGACCTTCTGTTTGACGGATTAGCTGCTCATTCAAGACTGGTCTGTGGCAGATACTATCCTATTCTGGTTCCAGTAGCTCTGCATGCCAACCACCATAAAAGAAATGAAATATCGTCCAACCTGTTACTGTTGAAAATATAATTTGAAAATTAATATATCCATTGCGGGTGTTATCCACCATTGAATTGTATCTTAGATGATGATCTGAACCAAATCATGCTGTGGATTATATGCTACTAGTGCCATTTGAAGAAAATTGGTTTCAGATGATTGTGCATGAATAGGAACATGGAATATTGAAAAGTAAATTTTTTAATGAGTCATGTTCAAATCCAAGATTCAAAGGTTATAGGATCATCAATGATGCATGATTACAAGAAAGTAGCAAACATGAACAGTTGAGATCAATATGAGAAAGTACCCTGTGTCTGTTGCAACCCTGATAAAAATGCACCCATCATGTCTACTTTCTAATTTAGTATTATTATCTGACTAAAAGCAGAAGGGATGGGGGCGTATTTATCAAATCAGTGGGTCTATACAAGAATGGTGATTCCTTACATGTGCGGACATACAAAACATGTGCAGGATTTGTGATGATCAATGAGTAGTAAAGATTAGGTGAATGTATTTCAGCAAAAAATGTTGTGCAAATTGCATGTGACAGATAATTGTAATAAAAAAATAATAGTAATTTAAAAAAAAAAAAAAAAAACAACCACATACCTTTGTCACATCCTACACCCGATGTCCATGTCTATCACCGAAACTCTGCATAGTTTTGCATAGTCACAACGAACCCTAAACTAAAAATAAGAAATTGAAATTCGCACTCAAACCAGAAAACACCCAACAGAAGACAAATCAAGAAACAGAGACATACACGTACATAACTTCCCAATCTTTGCCTAAAAGGAAGAAAGGGAAGAAAAATACACCAAGGAAATATTATATACCATGGGATGCAGAAGTTTGTGCTTCTGTTATGAATTCTGAATATGAAGCCTGACCAACAAATAACCAGATTATACTCCTGCCAGCAAGGACCTTCAAAGAGAACCCATAGTTAATGCTTATAGAGAAGATGAGAGCACCTTCATTACTTCCATATTTCCACTAATCTAGTTTGATAATTTCTTAGATTCTTTCTCTGCTTCCTTTGTTACTTGCAGACATGCCTATTGACTCTTTTTTTAGAAATACTGTACACAGTTATTCCACTTTGGGCGATTCATTTGAATCACAATTGAATTAGGATGTATGACAAGTGAGGTTACTGTCCATGGTTCCAAATATAGGTATAAGGGATGCATCAGCCTGGCTAAAAATGATACGATATGGGCACCACATCAGCCTGTATTGGCCCGCATCAGTCAAAATTTTTCTTTAAGCCAAATATTTAAGGAAAAATATCAGAAAAAAAGAAAGACAAAATATATACCTTCTACACCTACATCAGCTTACTGGTGTATTGCAGTCCTGGTGCTAGTTTCACCATGGCCCTTGTAATGGAAAAATAGTTTAAATAAGTTTTTCACAAAGAATGATACTAATCACAAGAAGAAATTTAAAAAGTTGAATTTTATTACCAAGCCTCACATCCATTACTTCGTCCATTCAAATGGGACATGAGTGGTGGAACGGATAGATTATCTAGTCCATCAAAAAATAGTTTAGATAAGTTTTTCCCAAAAAATGCAAATAAGAAAGAAAGACATTCTTGTACCTGTGTCATTACATCATCCATTACCAACATTTGTATCTTACTCAACAATTCAACAATGTACATGTAAAAAAACAGGTAAAACAATATTGTTGAGAGCAAGTGTATAGAAATATAGTTATAATAAAACAGATCATACTAGGTTTCCTAGAGTAATATGTATCAGTTTTTTAAATCCAACACTGTCAAATATTACAGGAACCTTAAAGATGACAAAACAGATTAAAACTTGTTAAAGACTCATGCTGAAGATTTTCTGAAACATTGGAAGCAAATACTCACGTGTGGAAACGTTCTTCTTTGGAAACTTCTCTTTCACATTGTTCTTGGTGCCCTTGTGGCACCTAGGTGTGAGGTTTCACTTCTTGTGAAGGTTTAGGGAAATATCAAGCGATTAGTCAGATGCAATGTTCTAAAACCCATATGAGATCTGTAATCATAAATTGCAAGATCCTAAGTATTGGAGTCAGCCATATCAGATTTGTAATCATAATGCCATGTTCCAAAAGCATTAACATCTTCAGTTCTGCTATAACCATCACAATTGGAGTCAACCATGTATGTTGTAAAAGATACAAAACTCAAAAATTCCCACACAAGTGCTTAATGCAAGTGCAAGGGATGGTATTAGACATAAAAACCTCAAAAAACTACACAATGATTTGGATTTGCAGATCTAGAAGATAAGGAGATAGAATGATCAAACCAAAATAATAAAACAGGCATATATTAATATGACCACATAATGTGAATATCTGAATACTTGGAAAGGGATCTTTGTATGTAAAATCCATGAGGATATATGACTTACCTAGGATCAGTTCCAGATAAGGATATATAAACCCACCTAACTGGCTTCACGACTTCCACAGTTTTTATTTCCTGGAAAAGGAAAAAAGATGTAAATAAAAAATAGCGTGTGGTATGGTAGTAATATTAGTACAGTTCTGACATCTTTGGCCAAAGGAAGAAAGAAAGAAAAGAAAGGAAACGGATTACTGCTGGAAATAGAAAGGCAAACTGTTAAATGAACTTGGTTTAAAACTGATAGTTTCTGTGTATGTATATAACAACAAAGACTCCAAAAAATCAAATACCATCTTCCTCACTCATGCATTCTAAAGCGAACAATCTACGATAAGATAAAGCATTGGATGTCAACATATTGGGTTCAGGTCAGGTCCTACAATACTTGTACCAGAGTTAACAGCATCCGAGTCTTACCACATCACTTACAATAGCTGCAAATCAAACATAAGCAACTTATTATATTGAAGTTTAGAAGATTAGTAGCAAAAAATATATATATAACACATCAATATCTCATCACTCGTATTTATCTCATAGAAAACTATAAATAGTTGTCTTTGTTTCTAACAGAATTTTTAATAAGAAAATCAATATGATCAGATTCTAACCCTTCCGTTAAAGATCCGAATGAATCAATCCTTCAAGATAATACATCAAATAAAACCAAAATGATCATCAATTAAAAAACAATAGCTCTTACTGTTTTCTTATTAGTTGTAATGATCGTGGCATCTTGGCCATGGATTTTTGTCACTTCCCATCGATCCACGCGACCTCCAAATCATCCACAAGAAGTAATTGAGCATGCTTGCCACTCTATCAACCTACAAAAATAGATGTTGCCATAAGAAGCAATTTGTTGATATATCAATGGTGAGAGACCAAATATATCAATAAAAAATGAAAAAAAAAGAAGTCAATTTGTTGATATACTCTCAATGCAACATTATATTTGGATGCAAAACATTCAGCTCAATCAAGAGAAAATGACAAACATTATCGACATATCCATGAATTCATAACAAAGAACTACTCGAATTGAAGAAGTGTATCATTCAACTCCCAACTTGAAAGTTGAAAGTAATGTGCTAGCAACAGGGAGCACAGACCAATCAGAGGCATGGTGGGCCTATTAATCACATCTTCTTGAACACATAGCAATGCAAACTTTGGGTTATTGGGTCCAATTTGGGGACCGACGTCCGACCTGAAAATTGTAAAATTACAAAACATCAATTAAATCGTAATTTTGTTGTGTCCGAACAGCCTTTTGCCCAATCCTAAATTTGAAATTTGTAAAACTAAAGAACCACAATTAAACTGCATTTTTACTACTGTCCCAACAAACCCTGAAAGTCCTTTCAAACTGGTAACATTAATAAGAGCAATCTAGATGTTCCACATTGATAGAGTACTACTACCCATTCAAAAAAGAGAGAGTTCCAGATTTGGTGCAGTTTATAATCTTAACCTTTTCAATTGTTGGCCTGAAAATAGCTGGTTAAGAAATACACCAAAAGTTGAGATTCAATGGAAGGATCAAACATTCAATAGCTAGGATCTTCAAAATTGGGAGATTCTTACTGCATGGTCCCTTCATGAGGGCCCATCAGATCAATGATATGGAGCACTGAATCATGTTCACCACATGCACAAACTCTTTATGAAATAGTTAAGTTCTCAATTCCTTGCTAAAAGAGTACTCAAACTCCAACAATAATAATAAAAATATAATATAAATTAATAACAAACAACGAAGATGATGATGACAAAAACCACAACAACAATTACCTTTTGAACTTATCTGGAAAGAACACTAGGGAAAAGTATAACAAACTGACACCTAACCAGTTTGCAAGAATTGCCCTTGACAAATAGACTAGCACACAATCCGTGAGGTTCCTCAATAGAAAAATAGAACTGCTAAAAGATGCAGTCAATTGCTAAAAGATGTAACATATGTTAAAAAAAAATAATGAACTTTAGTTGATTGGTTGTGGGTGTCATGAAGCCTTGGTCCTAGAAAAGCATACTTCATACAGAGAATTAGGTGCTGAGCATGGATTCAGATAAGCATCCTCAATATAATCCTTGGTTTTGCTGACATGCCTGCAAACATTGGAACTACAAATAGCATTTGCATTGTAACAAACCAATCCATCCCTAACCCACATAAAAATCTATGCACACAGTTTATGCCTCTGTAACTGCTAAAAAATGCGAGTAGCAACCTTTGGCGGAAGTCATTTGATGAGGAGCAGCAATGTCTGTAAAACTGATTCAATATACCTACAAAATTCATAGGCCATAAGCAAATTAGGACTACACAGTTTATGGAGAATAGTGACTATATTTACACTACCAAAAAAGGAGCAAAATCCGTAGCTATAGATCTTCCATCCACCATGGGCCCACCACAAAATCATTTGGATCACCAAAAGTGCTCCCCATACATACAGTTTGTCAGGCCAAGCAAATGTTCATGAAACATTGTATATTTCTTCAAGAAGAATGTGCAACCTATCGTGGAAAGTACTACAGGATCTGCAAAATCAGGTTGTTGCCCCTGCGGCTTTGTGTAATCTCTTACCAGACCACTCATCGCATGCGCCATGAGTGTATACTGAACCTGGACCAGTGACAACTTGTAGCCCATCTAACAGGTGGAGCCCACTTGAGAGTTTGAAAGGCCTGATTTTTGGTGTAGCACAACTACCTTACTTGCATGAACACCACTTCCATCAAATAAACACAATTGGAAAAAAGAAACAAGCAAACAGCCAGACATGAGAGCAGCTCCCTTGGATATGATCATAAGAGAAAATATTTGCATATTGGATACTTCCAAATATTTGCAGGATCATTTTCCAATATGATCATAACAGAAAATATTTGCATGAATTAGATCCTACCGTTTTCCAAGACAGCCAGACAATTAGATCCTCAGCAGACAAGCCAGCCAGACCAATTCCACCCTAATTTGCATCAACAGAAAAGATAGAGATTTGGTTGGGTACTTCATCAAAGCATACAAGTATTGCCAAAAAAAATAAAAAAATAAAAAATTTGTAAGCACATACATGCTCCACATTAATGAAAGTAAGGTATAACAATAGATCTGCATTCAAAGCAAAATAATGGATCTAAAGATCTACATTCAAAGCAAAATAATGGGTCTAAAATAATTCAACTTCCACATGTTAGAGTACAATAGAATCCAAAATCTGCAAATTTCAATATAGAATCTTGAATGTACTAAAAAAATTCACTTAAACATCAAAAGTTTGGCAAAATTCATAGATTTGAAGTTCCAATGTTCAAAATCCCAGAATTTCAACAAAAATTAACAGATCAGAAGATCCAATGGTCAAAGTCAAGATCAAGATCCATACCTTGCAGTTGGTAATTCCAAACAATAATTTAAAAAATTAACAGAAAAAGAAAACCCTGCAGATCTCACATTTCAATCAAAATCACAAATCTAGACAAATTCATCTCTAAAAATATCCAAAACCCTGCACAATTCAACGTACATTCCACAATAACAAAAGCAAACACCACTCCCTGCATTTCAATAAAATCCACATATCAAAAGATCCAACAATCAACATCAAGATCAAGATCTATATGTCTACAATGCGGTAAAAAATTCTCAGATAAAAAACTAGATAGAGAAAGATGAAAGATCAGATCTCACATTTCAATCAACACAGATCCAAAATGATTCATTCTTTGAAATAATATTCCATATCAGGAATAAGCCACTAATTTGTAATGTTAATTTACTAGATGCTTAACCAACAGCATTCATCAAGCTTGATAGATATTCGACTCTTAGACCATACTTCTTTTATTCAGGAATTTTTTTGAACAATTTGTGCTCTCCCCACAATGTAACCAACAACTTTAACCAAATATTTATTTTACCATTTTATGGACATTGACAATAGTAGATTAATACTTGAAATCGTGAAGCTATCAAATTGATTACATAATAAGATAGACCTTCATTGGAGATAGTCCATTTCTTGGCTTCTTTATGCCCATGATTAGACTAGGCCTGTGCTACTACAACATCTGAATGGGAGGTTTAGTGATCGTTTCTCATGAGGTGGAGGGATTTCTTTAATAATCACATTCTAATTTTTTCCCCTTAACTGTGTCAGTATGGAGGTTCAGTTTGGATGCCTAGCCTTTTGCCTATGGCAAAGCAAGGCACCACCAATTTAAAAATCAAGAAAGCAAATCAGCAAAATGATTTCCAAACAACAGGAACCCATAAACAATGGAACTACAATAGCAAATGATTTGAAATCGGCAGCAACGATCACAATAAGGACTTCAACAGAGAAAATTCATAAAAATATAGAACCTATTAAATATACTCACAATAGGTCCATTTTTTAAAGCATGCTCCTTAGCAAATTTGCATACTTGCTTCACAGCAAGAGAATCCATTCCATCTACCCATTACAAAATACAAGTATGAGAATTCATCAAAAGAAATAATAGCATTATATGGATTATAAAAGGGCAACTGAGCTCACTACAGATTTCGGGGCATTTTCATGAAAAGACAAGCCGTTCCAGAGAGACTTCTCTCAAAGACGCTGGCAGGCTTTAAATCGGCTGTTTCAGTCAAAAGAAGAGCATTGCTTTAATTTGCCTTTTCCTTTTACCTTTTACAGATCGTCGAAACCAAGCGATTCAGTAAGAACTGAAAAACAGGCTTGCTTTTATAGATCTAGTCAAAGACGAAGCAGTGTGCTTCGATTTTCGTCGAAGATCGAGTGCTTTACCACAAGCCTTTGTCAAAAATCGAGATCTAAGCATCTAAGAGAAGAACATGAAACAGGAATTCCAAATCCCGAAACAGTTTTGAAAATTCTAGAGAACACAAAATCAAGAAAAAATACACCAAAATCCAGCATTTCCGAGCGGTTTCCAAGAGCTTGAAAGAAAAGAAAAGAAAAGAAAAGGATGAGTTTGCTTCTACTTTGTAGGAATGACTCTCCTCATAAACAGGAAAAAGAAATGACTTCTCTGACTGGTTTTTGCTTGCGAAAACAGCATCCGATGCAGAGAAATTGAATAATCATATCATTCCACAATATGACGGAAAAGAAAAGCAGTTCTCTGCAGAAATAGGGACATTTTGCATGCGAGGAGAGAGCGAAAAGCGGAGAAGAGCGGCATTTCCGCCATTTCTAAGCAGGAGAGCATGGAAATGGCAGCAGACAGCCAGGAAATCGCCATTAAAGCTCTCCAACAACCACACCTAGGTTTTCTACAGCTCTCTCTCTCTAACGGATAACAGTTAATAAATGGGCAGGCGGGAGAGGAAATCGGTAATGAGATCGGGAGAGGAAATCGGTAATGAGATCGGCAGAGGAAGAGGGAGATCGAGAGAGAGAGAGAGAGAGAGAGGGGATCGGGAGAGGGTGAGGGAGAGGGAGGTCGCGTGAAAATGCGAATGAGGGTTTCCGTCCAAAAAAAAGGAGAAATTGATTCAGTAATCTGCGGCAAATAAAAACTACTGTGCCTATAGGGCTGTGTGGGGTCCAGCGAGGTCTTCAAAACAAATCCTATCCGTCCATCTGTTTTAAAATATAATAACAGAACATAATCCTAAAAATTAGTAATATCCAAAACGCAAGGAAGATACACCAACAAAATATCAGAAATAACAGCATTTGTTGTTAAAACAGGTATAAATCTGAACACGGTTTAAAACCGTTTCAAATTAAACACGGCTTTGAACCGTTTTCAAACCAAAATCCCAGCCGTTCCTGTCCAGAGATTTTGGTGTAGTGTGTACATATCATGTGTAGAAGGGTAAAAAGGGTAAAAAAGAAAAAGAAAATATGGGTAAATCGAAAGAAGCTAATAATGAATAAGCATTGGAAGGAGCCTTTTTCATGCTTTAAAATTAGAGGGATAAGAAGAAAGAAGAAAAAAATTGAACAAAAAAAATAATTTTTTTGATTTTTTTTGTAATTTTGGGCCCATTTACAAAATTCTACAATTATAGTACGATTCTACACAATTTGTACGATACTTGCACAATTATTTAATATTTACAATTTGGATGTACGATTTGAATAGTATGCCCATACGATATGATATAAAATTCAAATCATTAATATGATATGAATTGTACGAATTGGACAACATTGCGTCCATCAGATGTGGAAAGCACCATGGGGGCATTCAATAATTCTCATATAAGAAAAGCAATGGTGTAGATGGATAGGTGGCTGACCTTTGGGACCTTAATCAGCTTCATGTTTGCTTCCTCCAGAGTCTTCTGACCTTTCCTTGAATTGCATTTTGCACAAGCCGTAACCTGGAACAAAATGTGAATGTTAAGAACAAGGGGATGCCTTAAGCGAGCAATCGGGAAGAAAATCATGTAGGGGGCGTTTGTATCATAAGTTGCATAAGATAAGCTACTTATTCGACAAGTATATGAACATAGATACTTATGTAACTATTTTAATATGGGAGAGCGGCACACAGCACGCGCGCACAGACATAGATAGTTATGTAACTATTTTAATATGGGAGAGCAGGGATAGCGGTGTTTCATGTTTATTTTGCTGGTGCTATAATATGGTGAAGTTATGGCCCTTGATAGAGCGGAATGGCATAAGAGAATTCATGTAGCCGACCCCAATTATTCGAGGTAAGGCTTAGATGATGATGACAATATTGGTTGTATGAATCTTTTGGAATAAACACAAGAGTAAACCTTTCATTCTCCATCTCTTTTCAAGGTCTAATTCTTACCAATTGGCCACATGGGGCTGATCAAACCACTTATCAGTTATCAGTGAATTGTTGTCATTTAAGGAGAACTTCAATCTAAAGTCTTGATCTGCTAAACATATTGCATGCATTAGATTCCACATACTTGGTACTGAAACTAAGATTCCTTGTGATATTCGGTTATTAGATTCAGATGTTAATATTGATAAAACCTGTACTCAACATTGTGAGATATAATCTATATGCGGAACAAGCCCACGGATCTGTCTGTGCATGGGACATGGCGATCAGGGGTTTAGATAGCGTACCTAAATTAGATGCCGCCATGGAAGCCGGATAAGAATATCAGAAATTTCGATAGAGCTGGGATCTTCCTCTCCTTCCACCCTTTCTGCAAAACTATAGATGGGACTAGATTTCTGTCGTGTGGTGGTGGATCGGGGACCCAGCTCTCTTTTATAGAGACTGTGGAGAGAGATTTTGAAACCCATCAAAACTCTCCCTCCCACGCTCCACATTGTAGAATCCCAGTTCTATTCGAACTGTTGTCTGCGTAAGATAGTTATAGCATTCCAGCCCTAGTACGCAAAGCTGTACAGATAGACTGCGCAGCGCATCACCTGAAGTGGGGTCCACTGGTCTACTCAATCATCCAGTCCAACTGTTTGACAATTTAAACCGTTGATCAGTGAGGCCCACTAAATAGAGTTCTTACATTCTCCCACTTGGGCCTTATTGAGCAACGTCAAAGATAGTCATATAGATTTATTTTAAAAACAAGTTTTGATCTTTTAAGAAAATATCCAAATGGTTAACCAATAAAAAATAGTTGGACAATATAAGTAATGCTATTCAATCTGGTCCATCAAGACGGTCAGTATCGAAACACGGTAGTCATCACAACATTTAATTTAGGCGAAGTGAGTCTAAGCATGATCACAAATACTTTCAATCTTAATGACATAAATAATGAACTAGAAAATGTGGTATAAGGATTACACATTTTAGTGTGATGATATGTGCCTATCCTTAAGAGGTCCTGAAGCTTTTACATGTCTCCAATGAGATACAACTACAGTTCTACTTACTCAAAATTTCTGCATATATATAGATAAGTAGAAATAAATCTTTATATCAAAATTATCCAAAATAAAATGTATAAAATGAGATCTCTAAATGTCTGTGAAAATTAAAATACGCTCAACTCCCACTAACTGAAAACATCTGTGGGATCAATGACTCCCATGGATGTCACATGCTCCTGAAACGGCGTGATAGGGAGCCCTTTAGTGAGCGAATCTGCAATCATCTTCTTAGTGCTGATGAATTCCACGAACACTTGATTATTCTGAACCCTTTCCTTTACAAAAAGATACTTGATGTCGATATACCTCGACCTTGACGAATGCCTGTTGTTACTAGAGAAGGAAATAGCAGACGAATTATCGCAAAATATTCTCAATGGTTTCGGGATATGCTCCAGTACCCGCAAACCTGAGAAGAAACTCTGTAACCATAGTGCCTGATTAGATGCCTCATGGCAAGCAATAAATTCAGCTTCCATAGTGGATGAGGCTGTGGTAGACTGTTTCACACTTTTTCATGACAGCTCCTCCTACCATCATGAAGATGCATCCTGAAGTAAACTTCTTAGTGTCAACGCAGCCTGCAAAGTCTGCGTCTAAATATCCGATCAACTCCAACTAATCAGATCTTCTGTATGTGAGTCCGAAGTCTTTTATTCTCTGAAGATACTGTAACACTTTCTTTGCAGCTATCCAATGTTGCATTCCTGGATTAGATAGATATCTTCCCAACATTCCAATGACAAAGGCAATATCCAGTCACGTATAGACTTGAGCACACATGATCCTCCCTACTACTGATGCGTATGAAAATTCCTTCATTTGATTCTTATCTAAATCATTCTTTAGACACTGAAATAGACCAAATTTATCGCCCTTCACAATGGACGACTTTCCTGAAGCACAATTTTGCATGCTATATCTTTCGAGTACCCTAGTAATATAGGCTCTTTGTGACAGGCTGAGCAGTCTAAGTGTTCTGTCAAGGCGAATCTCAATGCCGATGACGTAAGAAGCTTCACCAAGGTCTTTCATTTCAAGCCTTTGAGATAAGAATTTCTTGGTGTCGCTCAACATCCTAGTATCACTGCTAGCCAACAGAATGTCATCAACATATAAAATCATTATAATGAACTTACTCCCACTAGTTTTAATGTAGATGCATTCTTCTGCAGTTTTTTCTACAAATCCATAGGAGAAAATTACTTCATGAAACTTAAGGTACCACTGTCGCGATGCCTGTTTCAACCTATAGATGGACTTCTTAAGTTTGCAAACCAAATGTTTTGAGCCAGTAGCTACAAAACCTTCGGGCTGCAACATGTATCATTCTTATTTAGATCCCCATTGAGAAATGCAGTCTTTACATCCATCTGATGTAACTCTAAATCCATATGAGCTACAAGAGCCATTATGATCCTGAATGAGTCTTTCTTGGATACTGGTGAGAAAGTCTCCTTAAAGTCAATGCCCTCACGTTGGTTAAAACCCTTAGCAACAAGTTGGGCTTTATACTTTTCGACATTACCCTTGGAGTCCTTTTTGGTTTTAAATATCCATTTAAAACCAATTAGCCTTATTCCAATAGGTAACTCTACAAGATCTCATACTTTATTGTCCTGCATGGATTTCAACTCATCTTTCATGACATCAAACCAACCAAAAGGATCAACACTCTGTTTGACTTTTGTAAAGGAGTCAGGATCCTTTTCCTCCCCTATGTCAAAGTCGTGCTCCTGTAAGTATACGATATAATCGTCTCGATTTACAGGCCTTCTCTCTCTTTCAGATCTTCTCAATGGTTTAGTTTGTTGGGTCTGATCTTGATTTTTCTCATCAGTAGTTTGTATATGAGGTTCTACACGGCGCTCTGCTGTGACTATAGAATCAACTGCATCATTAACATCCACGTGATCTGGATTGACTATGACAGGAGTCACAATCCTTTGTTCCTCAAATATAAAATTTCTTATGTTCGTGCTCCCACTGTTTTCAATGTCCTCAATGAATCTGGCATTCCCAGTCTCAACAATCCTGATAGAGTGGGAAGGATAGTAGAATCGATAGTCTTTTGATCTTTCTGGGTATCCAATGAAGAAACAACTTACGGTTCTAGGATCAAGCTTCTTTTCATACAGGTTATGAACTGAAACTGCGGCACGCCTGGTATACAGAACGTGACTGTCCTCACGGAGCAGTCCAATATATCATAGTACTCGGTAAGCCAATCCATGCCCAGGATAACGTCAAAATCTGACATCGGCAATACATATAAGTCAGCGGGCACGAAAGTCTCTCCTATTAATACAGGGCAAGACAGACAGAAGCGACCTAATACTGTAGTCATCCCCAAGGGCGTCGATACGGTCAACCCCTCTCGAGCAGACTTTGTCGGTAATCCAGTCGAACGACAGAATCCCTCAGACATAAACGAGTGCGAAGCACCGGAATCAAATAAAACCCAAGCGATGCATGAAGAGACTGGAAGTATACCCTCAACGACTCCTCCAGATGACTGCTGATTTTGCTGAGCCATGTAGAACCTAGCCTGAGACGGCTGGGGAGGTGCTTGTCCCCTCTGAGTGTGCTGCTACTGCTGCTGGGGTCGCTGAGGTCAAAATTGCTGCCTCTGCTGTTGCGGTTTCTGTGGCTGATGCTGATGCTGCTACTGAGGTGGCCTCGGTGGTGGGGGCTGCTGTCGCTGCTGCTGTGAGGGTCTCTGCTGCGGCTGTGGTGGAGGCTGTTGCGGACCTCTCTGCTATTATGGACCTCTCTGCTGGTGCTGGAGGCTGGGACACTCCCACATACGGTGTCCCATCGAATCGCACCTAAAACAAGTGTCGGTGAACTACCTCAGAGGTGGTGTTGGAGGTGTTGTTGGCACTCGAAGTGTAGGGCGACCTGTGCATCTCTACTGTGGTCGATGCTGTTGGGAATCACTAGAAGGAGCCTACCTCTTTCGGTCTCTCCTCTGACCGCGATCAGACTGAGAACCGGCCCACTCAGCCTCAAAATTTTGGGCCTTCCGTACCACTCCATCAAAAGTCAGGAGCTCATACCCAATAACATGGCCGCGAAGACCGTAACGTAGGCCGTCCTCGAATCGGCGGGCTCTCCGCTCCTCGTCATCAACTAAATTGGTGTAAATCTAGACAGTGCTACAAAACGAGCTGCATACTGAGCCACTGTCATATCACCCTGCACCAGGGCCTCAAACTCTAACACTCGATGTCGTCAGATGTGATCAGAAAAGTACTGTCGGTCGAACCGATCCATAAAATCCTCCCAAATCCGCACAAAATCAGCACTTGCTGCTCGAGAGACTGATGTCCACCAATGCTCAGCCTCACCATGGAGAAGAAATATGGCTAATCGAACTCGTCGCTCAGTCGTACATCTCATCGTCTCGAATATTTTCTCCACATCAGCACGCCATCTCTCAGCTACCGTCGAGTCTGGTTCACCCTAGAAACGAGGGGGATCGAGCCGTCAAAACTCATGAAGGAGGGAGCTGGCGCGCTCCTACTTTGTCTGGGCTGGTGAAATGACTGGGTGCCTACCCTGCCCCTGAAGTGTAGCCGTCACAACCTGTAACATCTGCTACAACTGAGAGGCACTCACGGATACGGTCGGGTCCGCACCGGTCTCTGGTGGAGGAGCAGCATCTTCAGGATGGGGGGTAGGAACCTCTGGTGGTGGGGTGGGCATCGTAAGTGGTAGGGCGGGAGCCTCAAGTGGTGGAACGAGATCCTCAGGTGGTGGTGCGGGAGTCGATCGGGTCAGTGTCCCAAGCGTCATGTCTTACAGGAAAGAGCAAAGGCGCTTATCAACTTCAAAACTCTTGAAGGCATGCACGTTAAGGGTTTGTAACGGAAGATCGCTAAGCTATCCAAACTTCGAAACTTAGTCATTCATAGCAGATATGTAATGTTGTTCTTAGTTATTCCCAAGTTATGGTCTAATACCAACTTCTGTCACGTCCCAAACTCAAAATTCGAGCTCACAAAATTCTCGATCATCGAATCTGGCGTCGATAGCCTCCGTAGAACCCCATTCTCGGCTCCCAGCACCCATTCGCCAGGTTCCGATCCTGGGATGCTATGAGGGAGATTTTTAACACCAGTTTGATTCGTAATAAGCATAACCAAAGGCATAACCCACAAACTACAACCAAAAACTCCATTACATTTCCACTATGATCAAAAACTTTACAAGTACAGTGAGCATAAAGGAAAATACAATGATGATGAATAAAAACTCCAAGATGATCTGCAAAGCTCCCTTGCCTCAGCGCTGCTGCGCCCTAACGTCACCTACATGCAACGGTCGTGCATAAGCTTATAGAAAGCTTAGAGGGTGGTGAAAGTGTGTGCGCAAGGTAGTAATATGATCATGCAATATCAGAATAATGCAAAATATACTGATGGATCCTTGAATACTGTTAGCCGTACCAAGGCTATGCGATGCAAAGCATGAATGATGTCGGCCATACCAGGGCTATGCGATGCAAGATGCAAGTCAAGCATACAATCCTCATCTAAGTCCACATATTAATACAGCTCAAATCTAGGATATCACCGGGGTCTAGTACAATCTAAACCAGATTGTCGCCCCATTGCGCGCAATAAGGTAAGTGAAAGAGACCTCACTATCCGTCTGCCAATATCTGGCTCGACTCGTCAATAGCGGACCCATTCCTCAAGCTGGTCAAACTCAGTCTAGCTTTGCCCCCTACTCTCAGGCGGGTAAGGCCGCACCCCCTTCCAACCGACCACGACACAGTGAAAAGTGCGATCGTCTGGTAATCGGCACTTGGCGCTCCTGTACCCACTCGGTCTAGACGTTGGAGCAACCTCTTGGTACCATAAGGGTTTAAGGACTTTCACCCAAGGATATCTATAGCACCCCATGTAAAATAAATTTTTGGCATCCAATTTTGTCAACCACAATACACCTGTGGAGGCTACGGCCCTGATGGCGCTAGGGCGTACAATAATAATGTCATATAATGCGAAATGCATAAATCACACTATCCAATCATGCGGCAAATCCTGCGCGTATCGTGCGCTCATGTGGAGAAACACCGCCTAACCGAGAGCCCCTAAATAATCTGCCTGAAGGCATATGCTATAATCAGTCACTTCTCATATCAAGCATACATATGATGCTTATGATCATGAATCATTGAACTATACTAAACATATTATAAAGTAATGAACTATTCTTACAACGTGGATAGGCCTAGACGGCCTATACACAACAAGTACGGGCCTAACGATGGGCCCTAGGGAGAGTCATAATGTGGACATCCAACCAATATTATACTCGCAATATGGACGTCAAACCAACATTGCTCCCAAGGCACGATCGTCGTGAACATTATTACATAATCCATGTTGGGATCACACATTGCAATGGACCTTAGGTACATCCCATTGGGCCTTAAATACATCAAATGGGCCATATCATATGGGCCTTATGTTCATCAAGTGGACCACATCAATGGGCCGCACCAATGGGCCTTATGTGCATCGCAATGGATCATAACCCGTGGGCCTTAGAATGCATCAGATGGGCCTAAACACATGGGTCTTATGTGCACCAAATGGGTCACACCCATTGGGCCCCATATGTACTTCAAATGGGCCTCAACACATAGGCCCTAATACATCTCAATGGGCCTTAACCCATTGGCCCTCTAACACATCAAATGGGCCTCAACCCATGGGCCTAGTACATCTCAATGGGCCTTAACCCATGGGCTGTAAATACATCGAATGACCCCTTGACATGGGCCTTACATCCACATCAAAGTGGGCCCCAATGAACTACTACAATTATATTAAGACGGGCCTCAAAACATGCCAAGGTGGGGTCCACTTGGACTCATTCTTTATGCCCATGCCATAAAATAGGCTTCCCAAATGGTTGGATGGATTGGATGCAACCCATACATCATGGTGCGGGCCCACATGAAGGCCACTATCAGGTATATTATATATAATATAATATATAAACTATATATAATATATATACATATATATATATATATATATATATATATATATACACACACAATATTACATATATATATATATATATATATATATATATATATATATATATATGTACACAAACATGCACCATCCCACACGTGGGGGGGTAGGTCCCACCATCCAGCCCTGGACGGTGCGAATAGAACACTTAAATCATGGTGGGTCTCACCGTCCAGCCCTGGACGGTGTGAATAAAACACATGCACTAAGGTGGGTAACACATGCATCATTGTGGGTCCCACCATAACATTTGTTTTCCATCGAAGCTATTGGTAAGGTCACACGGACCTGGATGAACAGGAGAAACAAATTTCACCTTGATCTAAAACTTCTGTGGCCAATAAGAGGAGTTTCAACGGTAGAGGTTCAATCCCACTGTTTCCTGTAGTGTGGGCCACCTGATCTATGGATGGGAATGAGATTTAGAGGGGGCCCACTGCTGGGAGTGGCCCACCGTATAAATGGCTTGGATAGCAAATAAGCATCATGGTGAGGCCCACGGCTGGAACCGTGGGACGCTGTTTGACCGCCCATGCACGCTGTTGCGTGCTGCCGTTGTTAGGGGCAGCAGGTGTTGCCCCTCATGCAAGCTCTTTTTATTTTATTTTTTTTAAAATCTAATTCTTGTGGTTTTACACAGGTGGGGCCTTCATCAAGTAAATCCAACCTATACATTACATTTTGTGGCTCAAAACAAGCCCAATGAGTCTAATATTGGATACATTTCGGCCTGTAGCAAGATTAAAATAAATTTAAACGATGAGAATCGTTGTTTTGGAAGGTATGGCCCGCCTAGTGACCGGATTAGCTCCATTTTTCGGCTCAACGCCTAAAATGAGCCAGGGAATGAGATGGATGGCATGGATTGAATACATACATCAAGGTGGGGCCTATGTGAGTGGGTCACCCCACAAGCTTTAAAACAAGCTAACGTTGGTGCCTTACCAGTTCACATCCAGCGTCCAGACGCTGGACGGTTGAACATAGAATACACATCGAGGTGGGCCCTGCTTAGGTGGGCCACCTCATGGAGGTTGGTGTGGATACAACAAACACAAAGTGGGCCACACTTGTAGATGGTTTAGATAGAGTACATGCCTCATGGTGGGGTCCATTCAAGTGGGCCACACAACCATATTATGATCTCAAAAAGGGAAAAATGAAATAGAGAGGGAGAGAGAGAGATAGAGAGTGGGACACGCTTAAGATGGAGGGCTCCGCCACTATGAGCCCTCCCTTGTAAGAAATCATACATCAAATGGGTCCCTTTACACATGAGACTACCGAAATCAAAATCAACGGTGGAGATCCTTTCCCCACTAATATGGACGGTCTAGATGACCTTTCTAATGCAATGAAATAAACATCATGACAGGGTCCATGGAGAATGGCCCCATCATAGAATGATCATGATGATCAAAGTGGGCCATCAGCCACATCTTAGGGTCCCAAGTGAGATCCAAACCAGTGATCGGTTGGCCTCACTTGGCCCATCTTAAAAATATTAAAAAACTACTATAATTAAGCACCCACCGTTCGATCTTCTTGCTCCTATGGGTTCCTTAGATCCTTAGCTTCGATTCCAACGGAGGAGATGAGAAATGGATGGCTAGGATGGGAGATCTTATGATGGAAAGGTGGGCCACACTTAGATCTGTGAAAGAGAGAGAGAGGCTCATACATATGGAGGTTTTCTTTAGCTTGGGAAGTGATTTTTTTGAAAATGAAGGGAGAGAGAGTTGTAAAGGGAGAGAGAGAGTGATGGGTGATGGAGTGATAGATGTGGTGGTGATGGGTGTAAGAGGCCTTTTTGACTTTTGTGGTCATTTGCGTAAGAAAGGTATGACTTGTGTAAGAACTTTTTGACTTTTGTGGCTTGTTTGGGAAAAGGTGAAAGGTGATGTGTACTTGACATGTACTTGACATGTTGAGATTGATGGATTGATGTGACAAGTCGTAGAGATTCTCTTGGATTTCGCAATGCTCGGCGTTTTTCTCGCACCGAACGTTGGCCCACATCTCCTGACTAGGGTATTGCCACGGCGCGCGAGTCGCGGCATCGGAACCGCAACGACGACGCAGTCGCTATGGTAAAGGTCTTGGGTTGAGTCGATACAGGTTGACGTCATATGAATGAGGGTCGTACGCAAATATCGGTCAAGGGTCGAAGGTTGTCAGAATTTGACCGAGAAGACCGCGGAAGTCTACGGAACGGTACGGTCTAAGATACGGGTCTTAAAGCTACTAATTCCCTTTTTGTTGTAGTGATATGAATGTATAGTCATTTTTATACTTGTTAATACACACCAAGCATGATACACAGAGATGAAGAGAACTTGAGAGAACCCATCTACTAACTTCATCTTTTTTATTACATAAAGATTGTTTTATTGGCAAAAGATAAAAAATTCCATTTCTCATTACCATGGAGAGGAAAAGGAAATGATCCCTTACTGAGGAAGTCATAGGAAAAGAAAACTGATTTTCGGAAACCACTGGAACCATCACATCAGGTGACAGTATTCTTTCCTCTGTTGTTGTATCCCATTTTCCACCAATCCAAACAGACCCTATTCCAAATTTGGCCCATGGATAACAAAATAGATAGGCTATTGCAAGAGATGACTTCTTGTCAGCAATGGAGTTAGCTTCACTCATAAGCTTACACCCTTAAAGCAGAACATCTTTTCAAAATCTCTTATTTTCCTAACTCATACGATAAAAGTTCTCTTTAATTGATCCTGAAAATATCAAACAATTTCCAAACAAGAAGAGTGACTCCTACATTTAAAACAAGAATCATTCGATCCTGATTTTCTTACTTGGAATTTTTATTTAAGTTCATCTGTCCCATCATGAGTAAGGACTAGAGATGGAGTTATTTTGATCAACCTCAATGGACGAAAAGGTTGCTATCCGTTTAGTTGCCCATGGCCAACCTATCATCGTGTATGCCATCTTGGTTGTTGAAAAGGTTGGCCTCAAGTTGAAGATTGTTGTGAGAAAAAAACATACAAATTGTTAAAATAGAGACATTTCATCAAACACATGTTGTGCACACCTTAAACATTCACAACAAATGATGAATGACAAGACTATTCTATATCTGCATCTATTATATAAATGGCATACATCTATAAAAACCCAGACCATATAGATCATTGGTCTCATTGTTTACCAGAAATGGCCGGGGACGAGGTGAAGGGCGGGGCCTGCTGGCCACACTTAGAATGGTGAAGATGATGCTGGAGAGGATGCGCCGTTGTTGGAGACAATGTGTCATTGCTGTAGAGGGAGAGATAAATCGAGAGAGATAAGGAGATCGAGAGGGAGACAGAGATGTAGATCAAGAGAGATAAGGAGATCGAGAGAGATAGAGGGAGATGAGGATTTTAGGGCGCACTTGGAGAGAGAGGGAGATCGAGAGAGACAAAAGGAGAGGGAGAAGTGGAGAGTGAGAGGGAGAAAAGGGTTTTGGGGATGGGTTTTGGTAGAAAAGAGGTGGGAGAAGAAGAGGCGGAATGGATTTGGGATAGGCGTGCATAAGGGTTTTAGATATTTGGGGATAGGGTTTAATTTGGGTTTTTTTTTTTTTTTTAAAGAAAAAAAAAAAAAAAAGTGGTGGTAGCCTGTTTTGTACACGGGCGGCCACATAAAAACGCCCCTCATTTCATCTACAGTGGCGGTTTTTTGTGGCCGCCTGTGCTAAAAATGCCCCTAATAGCCATTTTTCTTGTAGTGTTCATATGAGATCTACCTCTCCTATAAACTGGAGAGAGAAATCTGGAAGGGGCTCTGCTATACCGATCTCGTCCCCTTCTTCCTCTAGGCGAGGAGGGAACCCTAGCGCGGATCATGGAACCCTCACATCAGTTTTATGGCTCACATGTGCTACGCGGATCCCGTCGCCTTCTTCAAGGACCTTGTGAACTCTTGAATTGGGATGATGTAATTGCTTGGCGCAAGTACCCTACCTCATTTTCACCGCAACCAAATTAGGTAGATCCAAAACTAAAGAGGGCCACACCGAAGGTAACAATGTAAAATCGTTGCTACAAACTTCACATTATGTGGTCTTCTTGGATTATGGAATGGCCTAATTTTTGGGTGTCCCTTCATGGTGGCGCATCTGATTATAACCAGATTGGATGGCATAGAAACAACATGAGTGGGGCCCACACAAGATCTGCAAGTTTCTAAGGTGGTGTGCCCTACATGAGTGGGACCCATTGCTCCACGTTGTTCCACGTGGTGTGGCCTACCTGAATTTTGGATTGGTCTCAATTTGGGCTTTGGGCCAACATTGGGTTCGGAGAGAGGGCATCCGGTGGACCGACGAGTTGGATGGCACAAATACATCGCTGTGGGCCCTATACATTTCAACCTATGGGAGCTTACATATGTTATCATTACACTTCATTTCTTATTAAAAAGAAAATGGAAATCTCGCGTAGGTCACTCTCTTGCATGAATATTCAAAATCGAAAAGAATAAACGATGTCAATAAGAATTGAGTCAAAATTGTCGATTATACAATTATGTAAAATTTGAAACAGGTTACAATTTGGCCTAGCTACTCACGCAGCTTCAATTTTAGAAGCCATGGACAACTATCTGTTGTTTGGCAAGTCCTTCATGTTGCGAGCAGGATCTTGAGCACCGAACAGTGGCTATGGAAGCCAGCAATGCTTTCTCTACATCTTTACACACGCTTCTCTGTATTAATGAGACAGCGTACTCCAGGAAAACTGCAGTGCACGGCAATATGATAGGCCCACAGCGTGGTAATCCGAACTCATCTTCAGACATTTTAAAGAGCGCTACAAAGATGAGACTATCAAGACATGGCAAGGGAACTGTGAATCGCATTCCATCAATGCTGTACACCACGAAATGCCCCTTATCAGCTAACGATGTGGTGCACCCACTTGAATTTGCAGCACCGTCATTTTTCAAAAATAAGGTTCTTCTCCTCCCTAGGCCAGAAACCTTTGGACCTTTCCTTGCCATCTCCAAAAGCTTCCTGGGGTTGATCATGGTTGAAGATATGGAATATTTAAGCTTGCACTGAATGTGGTTGTTCTGTGTAGAAAGCAATGAAGCACTTAGCGATATATATGCAAGGAAGAGTAGACACGGCATTGAAGTGTAGCTGTCTCTATTTTTAGCCACAAAGGATACATGCCCATGTGCTTTCTCATGTGGGCATGTTTGGATTTTATTCAGCAATCACCTAATGAAGGTGGGGACCATAGTAACCGCACACGTCGTTATAGGGATACTTTTTTGGGCCATTCACTTTGAATGAAATCCACTTCTAAATCTACTGCTATTGTTTCTTGAATAATCTTGGTCAGTTTTATTGCATTTCACCAACAAGATGATAATGATTTATGAGTTTCTTTCCCGGTGTCTCATTCTGGATCCAGCGTACACCACCGTCCACTATGGCCCACATGTTGAGATGGTCTGGTTATTTGAACCGTCCATACTTAAGTTACTACCATAAATAAGCTAAATTTTCATAATCATGCTTGATGATTTTGACCTTTGATTTTTAGTGTTGAACGAGAGAAATTTTAATTTTCTTTCATTGTTCTAAATTCATTTACAGATAGTAATGATAAGAGCCATCCGTTCAGCGCAAGTTCCATATGGAGATCCATGTAGCATACACTCCACATCATGGATGGTTCCGATCATGGTTCGTCATTTTTTCTCATTATCATCTTCGTTCATTTGTATCATACTAACATCTTCCAATGTTTGTGTGGAGCCCACCTGAAAGTCCGGTTTGTACATACTTGGTTTTATTAAAAAAACATAAAAACTATGGCTCCTTATCTTGTCGCAGAGAAAAATAGATTGAGGTGACTTCTCAGCCAACTCAAATAATACTTACAACCTGAGCCCTTTTGTGGCCCACCTATCACATGGGTTTGAGCATGCCTCGCAACACAACATTAACAGAGCTGTAAGCACATGCTGTGGACCCTGCATTACCAGTACGTTGCCAACTCTCTACTGACTGTTTTCTCAAACCAATAGCATCCGTAGGATATACATATCCGTATTGCCATCCCACCGTACAATCCCAGCGCATTTTTAAAAAATAGTTTACGGAAGATTTTTGTTCTATGCATTTGACGAGAACAAGAGTTATATATGTGGTTGTCTACAAAATTTCATACCCTGGATTATCTGATCAGCCTTCCGATCTTTTGACCCTCCCTTTTTAACAAAGACGTTCACTGAATTATTTCCTTGAGCATATATATGCTGGGTACCATTCAAAGTCTCTAGACTGTGCCATCACCCATCAGGGAAATCTTTGCCGCATGGTCCATAAACATTATATATATCACTTCAGCTGGGACTCGGATTGCGTAGTATATAACACAGCAGGGAGGTCGGTATTGTGTTGACCTGGCACATCTCTGGTCACCGCCATGATTTGTGTTATATCCACGACGTCCATCCCATTTTACAGATTATTAATTTTAGGGCATGAACCCAAAAATAAGGAAGATGCAAAGCTTTAGTGGACCACACAAAGCAAAGCAGTGGGGACAGTGACGCCCACCGTTGAAACCATCCTAGGGCTTACCATCATCTTTATTGGCCCACCTGATGCTGCGTTCTACACTAGCAATCCGAGTCCCTTCAGTTGGCTACAACATAAACCGATTGACCGATTGATCTCGTTTCTTTCTAACTTGAAGGTGGCTAGCTCTGATTTGGGGGTATGGGCTAAAATTAGTCATGGGCCAATATAGCAGGATTGGAAGTTTAGGCCAAGCCCGTCATGTGTAAGAGGTAAATGGGTTAGATAAGCTGCAATTGGCAGGTAATGCCCAGGCCATTCGTCCGATGCCTCGGTATCTCTTAGGCAAACATTTGAGCAGCCACTTGTGGCTATATTGATAGGTATAAAATCTTCTTAACCTTCTCTCACAAGTCTCCGTCCCAGTGCGACCACTTTCCATGTGAGTAATGGGGAAATATGAAACACCATTTATTGTGGGTCCCATCGCCAAATCATTGGCTTTGAATGAGATTAATCCCGTGCCTTAACAAACTTTATATTAGTTAAAGACCAGTTCCTATAAATTGTAATGTGGTTGGTAATATATGCATGTATCTCACTACAACAAAAAGGGGTTTAAACGGCATTTGCGATTCTGTTTTATCGGCGCAATGTAGTATCCCGCGACGGATATCTTACCCCCTATATATGAAAAAATAAAATCCTACCGCGCGACTCTCTCCTACTTAACCCTGATGCTCTCTCTCTCTCTCTCTCTCTCTCTCTCTCTCTCTCTCTCTCTCTCTCTCTCTCTCTCTCTGCAAACCTAGCTCGAATCATTTAGCTCCCGGACGCCGCGCCTCTCTCTCCCTCTCCCAATCTCTCTCACTTGCATCATCTCCAGATCTCGCGCCTCTCTCTTCCTCTCCAGATCTCTCTCTCTCTCTCTCTCTCTCTCTCTCTCTCTCTCTCTCTCTCTCTCTCTCTCCCCCTCACTTGCATCATCTCCAGATCTGGTGCGGCCAGCAGCCCCTGCCCTTCATCTCTTCCCCGGCCAGGTACTCTCTTGTTTCCTAGGGTTTTGGATCTATTTTCTGTACTTTGCAAGGTATTTTGACTGGTTATGGTGGGGATTTACTAAATCTAGAACTAGGGTTAAAGCAGACGCTTCCTCCTCTCCTTGAAGTTCTCAGCTCACTGTCTTTCTCCTCCCCTTGATTCCACAATTAATTCTCGTTTCCCTTTTTTTGTCATCTTGTTATTATTTTTTTTAATTATTCATTTGATTGAGATTTCCCTAAATTCTGTTAATTGAATTCATGTGATTATTTCTTACATTTGTTAGGACCAAACGATTAATCTCCCCTCTTGATTTTCTTTCCTATGTTGCCGATGGTAATTGACTGACTCAGATTTGAATTTCGCGTGTTCCGCCCATTCATGCTAACAGAGTCGAGGGTTTATTAATGGATTCTTTAGGTGGCTTTTTATGATGACATGATTTTGCAATTTTTTCTGTTTGTAGGAAATTGCAAATGTGTCATCATGTGCAAGATCCAAGCCACTCATCAAGTGGACCTTACCATGCAGATTCCATGGCCCAGGTGAGCTGAACATACAAAAACAACTGGCCCACCTGATTAGTTGGATAGCCCTGAACTTCAGGCTAGCATGTCTACATGGTGTGGGCCCAACTGATGAGCATCTTGGATGTTACGATCGTGTGATTTTTTTTTACTTTTACTGCAAGTGGACCTCCCTGACTATTTTATCCTAGTAATTGTAAGGTCATGTTTGGTAGACATCTAAAAATGAGTTTGTTTTATTTTTGTTAGTAGTATTAATAGAGATAGGTTTGGTGCAAATTTTTGTGAAATTTGGTGTAACCAAACGCACTCTAAAAAATTAGAAATTTGGTGTAACCAAAGTTGTGGCGACTGCTCTTTGCAGGGGATCTGGGCTTGTGGGTGCTCTTTATGCCCCAAGCTTGATGATCGGTGCTGCTCTTGGTGCCATGTTTGGGGGTCCGGCTGCAGAAATCATCAATTCAGTCATCCCAGGAAATGTTGCTGTTGCCCAGCCACAGGTCTATGCTCTGGTAATATTTTCTAGTTCTTGTTTTGTTGACTCTAAACAAACATTCATCCATGTGATTTGTTGTTTGTTGGTATGAGTACGTGCATATAAATTTATATTTCTTGACCTCTCCATGCAGGTCGGGATAGCTGCTACGCTAGCTTCAGTTTGTTCAGTTCCCTTGACATCAGTCCTACTCCTGTTTGAGCTGACAAAGGATTATAGAATTTTGCTTGCACTCATGGTAATTTTTAGCCCAAAACTTGTTTAGAGAACTGGCATTTCTTTGTATTTTTAAAAGCTTCCTGTCACAATCTAAATCTGGTCAAGGATGTGTGAAGCTGTTTTAACTTTGAAAGTGCCTAGAGTAAATTGATTCTTCTTATGGAAGCTGGTCACTTGTTTTGAAGTTCACTTGGCTAAATTTAACTTCCTAACATGGACAAGGTTGGTTACGATTTTGAGTGCAAAAATAAATTGTGTTATCTGTAAGAGATTTTTATGATGATCAATCAAAAGGACTAATGCTTTTACCTTCAAACCTGTACAACCTATTACTAAAAAAAAATTACACTTATTTGATTAGTTGACTATATGATTGATGGACATTCATTGGAGGTTAAAAATGAAAAGATCTAACTGTACTATTTCAACAAGTATCCACAATCAGTGGTTAGAATTTGTCGACATGGCATTATCAGAAAACATCGACCATGTGCACTTTATTTGCGATAGAGTTACCCAGACATAATGAAGTATCAGATAAAACGGAATTTTAATGTAGTAGGCATGTAGCTTTAGTGATGGTGTTCCTTATCCTAGTATTCAATTTAGGGGCCGTTTGGGCTAGGGATTTTGCGAAATGGGGATTAGACCTAATCCCAATTTTGGCAGGCAATAGTGCCACATGCTGACCATGTAGGACTTGCTGCACTAGAGCAGCACATTTTTTTCTGCTAAAATTGTAATTTTTGGTGGGCTTAGTTTTTTATTTTTGAACTTTCATAATTGCAAGTGGAGGAAAAAAGCATCTTTGGTGCAGCGCATCTGACATGGAGGGCATGGGGCCCACCAAAATCATGATTACACTTAATCCTAATTTTTCAGGGCACACCTGTCCAAACGAACCCTAAGGGAACACCAACTAGGACGGCTTGATTATTTTCAGTCGCAGCTACTATATTCAACATTTTGTTCCCAAACATGAATGTCTCAGGGTATTCCAACTAGAATTTGTGGAAACAGACATGTTGTATGCAGTTGAAAGATATAGAAAAAATAGCACAGGAAATGAAGAAATACATAGAAATGGAGTTTCCATTGTGGAAAACCTGTAAGCCAAATGACTTCTATACTACAATTTCTTCTGCTTAGTATAGATAAGAAAATCACGTCATAGGACTCCTAAAAAACATAGCCAGAAAAAACCCTAAATTATGAAGGGGATATAACAAGTTCTGTCATTTTTCCCACTAGAAAAAAAAAATGTTTCAAGAGTCTACTGTTTGAAAGACAGTAAAACAATCTGATATCCCATGAGCTGATCAAAATCATCTTCCTCATTAGAGGACATAATTAGACACTACCTTCTAGTTTTCTTTATTTATATGACTTATTGAACAAAACATGAGCCAACCCAATTTTTAATAGTTTTACTATTTGAGCCGTGGAGCAAACATATCGAATGATAGCCTTATGATGTTTTTCTATCAATGACCAGCAAATTAAAACCTGCATCTGAATGTTGTTCTTCTTTTGCTACATGAGTTATACCTTTGTGCATGTGAGATTATTGTGACTTATTCTTCATTTTGATATTTATACTATTCAGTATCATGAGGTGATCAGCATAGTTGCTAGAAAGACGCTCAGTAATTTGGTTCTTGCATTCAACATGACTGCTCTGGCCTTTGTGTGTGCTTTGCAACTCATAGGATGTTCCAGGTAAAGTAACCGCTCGATGATATCCTAGACTTGTGTGACCAACCCCAAATTGTTAAAATTCAGTTCTTTTTTTTTTTTTTTTTTTTTTTTTTTTTTTTTTTTTTTTTTTTTTTTTGTTTTTTAAGTTAGCCTGTGACCGAAATTGTGATGCATGCATGTGAAAATTCATATTTCCATACTCACATCGAAATGGTTGTGGATTCATGTTTGGCACATTGATTAAGTGTAGATATCAAAACTACTGGAAAAGTTGCTTACAATCATAGTTGATCTCTTGGCAAGTTTGTGGCTGGTCCCATATGAGAAAGTTCATACTTCGAAACTATGTTTGAGATGGGGTTGTGCTCGTGCTTGACACTTCAGTTTAATCAGCGAACTCACTAACATACTCCAAAACGATGTTAGTAAACTTGTTCATCCGGTCCCCAAGCCTGGAAAATTCACACCCAAAACTATGTCAGCAGGGCATATCAAAATACCCAAACTCTAACTTCCTTAACATTTTTCATGTAGAAATATTTTAAGTTCCTCTGTTACAACAGTAAATTGAAAATCTTAAGATACCTGTTGATGCAGCCATGTCTACTACATGAATTAAAACTGGAACAAGCGGCAATGGCTTTATTTGTTTGGGGCTCTTGCAATTCCAACAGTCCTTTTGCCTTCAGTTCACAATTTTCGTGTTGCGTCATTTCTGGGCATTGTGACAACCAGCATTACTTCGGCCTACATGACGGTAGCTGCTATTCAGCATGGTCAGGTGACACCATCATCATTTATGTATTCTAATTGGCAAGCACCTTGATTTTATAAACATGGGATCTGTCCCACTTGGTCACATGTGCCGAAATCTGAAGCCACGCATCAGGTGGGCCATACACATAAACGGTGGAGGCTGAAGAAAACTGCCAATGGTCCATGCCAACTTACTTGGTTGACCTACCTGATGACTGGACGAGCAATATGGGTGCATTTGAATTCACAAAAGAATGTCGTTACGAACTTTTAGATCACAAATGTGAAGCATCAAGGACCCGAAAACATGGTGGATTTCTTTACTGGAGCTACAAACATTCTTTTCACATTTGGAAGCCAAATCGTTGTGTTAGTATTACATTTCTAGATTTTTCAATGCTCCTTTTTCGTTGTATCATTACAGTCTGAATACTTGCATGGCCATATTCAGTGACATAGCACCAGCTCTTGCATTGTTGCAGTGAATTAATGGAAGCCATGTGGAAGCCTAACAAATACAAGTATGTGTATATATTTGTGGTGTTGTACATCTACTTATTAACTATACCAAATTCCGTTGCGGTTTATTGGGCATATGGAGACATCCTCCTACAACTGTCGAATGCATTCAGTGTTTTGCCCCCCTCGAAGATGAAAAATATATGCATAATTGCCATGATTTTGCATCAGGTAGCTTCTTTGTGATCTCATCTCTAAACTTGTTCTAGATTTTTATATCTAGAACAAGTTGTGATAAACATTTCTTGAAGTTGAAAAATATATGCATAATTGCCATGATAAAATTCTTGAAGTTTTGTAATTATTTCTAGATTTTTTTTCATGTCTCTCTCATATAAGTTCAAAAGTTTTTTCATGGGATTTTTTTTTTTTATAGTGAGATTTGTGCCATGTGGGCCATCTCTAATGGGACTTTCTTGATAAATGGTAGGGGTCATCTTGTGGTGGGAGAGAAGGGGAATGCATATCTTTATTTGGACACTCCTTCAAAAGGAAAGTTTGAGCCTAAAAAAAATTTAAGGTAAACTCCAATTCGTACTGTGCATTGAATTGTACTTTCACGAACCTGCCTGATATCTCACCTATCCATGAGAGATTGGGCAAATTGAGGATCTGGGCTCTTTCTATCCCTGCCTTATTTTGTCTCTTACCTTTTGTCTAAGATACAGATTAGAGAAAGAGATGGATCCCACCTTCTGTTTTCTCCAGCATGCAGTGAAGATGAGTGAAATCAATGCTAAACTGTCTCCATCCAAGAAGCTAAAGGACAGTAGCATATGGGTGGGGCAGGGAAATGGACGTCATGTGTGTTCACTACAACAAAAGCAGGATTAGCCGACGATGTATTTGGCTAATTAGCGGCGCTAATTAAAATGGGGGCATCGGTTAGCGCTCGAGTAAAGGTCATTTATTTACATTTCCTTAGGTGAAGCTCTACTCATATTCTGAACTCGTGGCAGTAAGAGCAAACTTTGTACTGCTTCCTAAATAGTTGGACTTCCAGGTGAGTCATTCATCTTTTTCTTCTCTTCTTGCCTTTTTGTTTGATTGAATTCGATATACATTGTAGCTGTGCATGTGTGTGTGTGTGTGTGTGTGTGTGTGTGTGTGTGTGAACAGTTTTAAGTGCATTGTAAGTAGGTAGGACAGAGACATGCCTATGATTACTATAAAACAGAAAATGTTTAAAGTTATTTCCCCTTCTTTCCTTCTTGTACTGATTGTGGATGTAGGAAGGGAAAAAAAAATGAAGGTTCATGCATTCAAAAATGCAGCGCCTTCCCTCCTCAGTTACTTATATCCTTTTTCTTTTTTCTTTTTTTTGCTTTAAATGAAGGTTCTTGCATTCAAAAATGCAACATCTTTCCTTGCTTGGGTAACTCATCTCCTATTGTTTTTTCTTTAAATGAAGGTTGGGGACAACGACTATGGATCTATTCCTTCATATTCTTCAAAGCCATATGGAGGGTTTGTATTTCTAATCTTAGAGTTTTGCCTCTGCTTCAGGCTGGTTATTTGGGTATTTTAATTTTTATCTGAGCCTGCTTTTTGATATTTTCATTTGTACAGACTGCCTTCAACCCTGGAGATTGTCATCCTGGCCCATGCAGTGGGTAAAGTGATGGGTAAAGGTGGAGCAAACGTAGGAACTATTCATAGTTTGCTTTCCCAAACAGTTCTTCAAGATTCCAATTGTCCATACGCAATTTCTCAACAATTTCTCAAGTTTCGCTAATCATAGTTTTCTTTCCCAGACAGTTCTTCAAACTTTTTATTCCACTTGCTAATGTTCCTTGATACAAATCATGCAGTCCCTGTATTTCTATATGGAGCAGCAGATGAGCAAGCAAGGACCCTTAATTCAACCAGTAGAATTGCTAGACAGGTGAGTATGTATGCACTCTACTTGTCGCTGGTGGAGTATCATCCAAATGCTCCTTTTGGTTATGGCTTGTGTTTTTTTAACTTAGCAATGGATGGATTCACGAATGCAACTCAGGATTCCATAACTACAAGGTTTGTCAGTTCATGAGTTGACTGTTTCTCCTCTTGTTGGTGAACTTGTGCTTTCTGAAACAAAACATTATTTACTTCGATCTTGCATCTAACTTCAAAATTTCTTTCTCCTTTTCTTGTTACTATTAGAATTTTCTATTCATACTTATCAAAGGAAAATAAAAATATTTTTTCAAAGATGACGAAGCTCTTTAATGTTGCATACCATTCCTAAATGGCACATGACACATACCATTACATTCAGAGAAAATTCATGTGACATTCTGCTTGATGAATTGTAGTTCTTTCTTTCTTTGTTAAGTATTTTAATTGATGTGCTTCCCCTGTTTTGAGAAAATATAGGTAAATGTCAAGTGTAATCCATGCTCATGAACTATCACATCCTTTCTTGTAAATGTTATGCCTAAATATTTAGCAATTATATCTTCGCAGCTCTTGTTGCATTATAGTGGTTGGACTTCATATCACACATGCAAATTTGTTGTTACACCTCACAAGTCGCATTAATTTGTTGACTGATAATATCTCGATCCTCAACTACCAAACCGGTGTAAATATTAGGCATCTTTCCCAGGGGAAAAGCTACATCCAGTACCAGACCAATGATGAGATGTACCCGAGGTTTTTTTTTTTCTTCAAGTAGGATTGTTGGATGGATGGATCATCATGCATCTGTAGGATGGACAAGGACTGTAGGAATACTATTACTTGGGCATTGAAAAGTGCTATCCTTCTTGGAAGCTATCTTAAATTTTGAATGTTTTGTAATTGTGTTCATGAAATAGGAGATTGTATATAGTGTTCATGAAATAGGAGATTGTATATAGTCAAATTCCAAGATTGTATATAGTGTTCATGAAATAGGAGATTGTATATAGTCAAATTCTAAGAAAATTTGTATGGACATTTCATTGGCTAGGGAACAGGTCCATAGAACTGCCTTTATACATGGAACTCTTTGCCATTGTTTTAATGGATCCTTCCTGTGATTTTTT